>JALAZF010000423.1:0-2738953 GCA_022829125.1 Lathyrus tuberosus
AGACTTTGGAGGCTTGGATCAGTGTTTGTTCCCTTTAGATTTAATCCTCGGATGTGTCCAAAGTGATGACAAGGCTTGGAATTCTCTGATTTTGCAAAATCGAGCAAAAGTGCAAAATTCTGCCTAGCCTTGGCAGTTTTCAGCAAGGCATATTGCCATTGTCATATCTCATGGCTCAAGTGGAATTTGATGGAGTTCTTGGCCATTTTGGAAAGCGCTCATATGATACAATAACTGTTTCATCATAATTGGTTTTGATACTTTTTGGATCCAAGTGAAAAATGCCCCTACATTTAGAAAAAAGTGAAGGCAGATTCTGACTTAGTGAAAATTTCACTAAGTGTTGGAAAAAGTGGCATTTCATGTTTTCAGCCACTTTGATCATTCCATAACTCAGAATCCATAATGAATTGGAATGAGGTGTAGTTGAAGCTTTGGTAAAGGGCCATGAGAGCTACAAATCCAACTTTCGATGGGAAAAAATGGCCTTATGGTTTAGGAGTTATGATCCTCCAAAATTGCTACCCTTGCCACTTTGTTCCATAACTTAGAATATTTTCTAAGTTTTTTATGGTTACCCCTTTTACAAGTTATCTCACTTTTCTTGATTTTTCTTGATGAATGATGATCCAAATCACACATTAACATCATTTTAGTGTCAAAAAACGATATTTGTGTAAAATCTCAAAAAGTCAAAGTTGACTTTTGTGCACAGTTGACTTTTTGTCAGATGAATTCCAAACTTTGCGATCCTCTATGAAATCAAGTCCTTGACATAAATCAAACTACATGTATTGATTTCCTAGGTGTTATAAGGTGTATTGAATCATGTCCTAGGGTTTGGGAGCATGTCTTGGTCAAAAGTCAAAGGCACAGTTGACTTTTCCTGCGAAACCCTAATTGTGGTTCGATGAAATTGAAACTTGTTGCTCAAGCTTCTTAGATTAATCCATTGTTGCAAATGGATCAATGTGATCTATTTGAGACCCTCAAATCCCCTCTTGAGGTCTTGGCTCATGTTTTGTCCCAAAAGTCAACTTAGGGGTGAATTAAGTCAAGAAACCCTAATTCCTGGTTTTTTAAGAATGCATCCCCTAAATCCAAATTGACTTGATGATTGGGTTCACGATGTCCCTTGGAGGATCATAGGTTATGGTTTGAAGCATTGGCTCATGCCCAGAGGAAAATCTCCATCTGGAGGCCCTGGTCTACCAAAACCCTAATTTGGTGACACTGTCGATCGTGAGGCTTGATCCACTCATAATGCCGCAACCTTGTGCTTGATTCTTGAAGTGGGAGTTCTCTTGATCTATTATGGATGTTTGAGAGGCTAGAAAAGTTGAAGATCATGTCATTCCTTGATTGATCCTTTGTCTAAGAACTCTGAGAGGGGTTGAAACCCTAATTTTGATAGTAGTGAATGCTCACCCATCTTAGGGAAGACTAATGAGGCATGATGGTTAATCCATACTGTGATGATGATTTGAACAATGATGGAAAATCATAGTGGTCAAAATTTGAGGCATGACAAACTGCAGCAGAGGTTTGGCCAATGTTGATCAATAGGAAACTAAGCCTCCTCTAGCCATTGACTATAGGTTAAGGAACAGAGCCTTGGTTCCCTAGTTGTTGGATGAATCTTGACTGAATTTAGTTGCAAATGTGTCAGTCCATGCCACCTTGGTGCATCCATTAAATGCTCCAATCCAAAATTGGAGTTTTGTCCCTCTTTTAGGGATTTCTAGGTTTGGCATGCCACTTCTTGTTCCCAAGACTTTGGAGGCTTGGATCAGTGTTTGTTCCCTTTAGATTTAATCCTCGGATGTGTCCAAAGTGATGACAAGGCATGGAATTCTCTGATTTTGCAAAATCGAGCAAAAGTGCAAAATTCTGCCTAGCCTTGGCAGTTTTCAGCAAGGCATATTGCCATTGTCATATCTCATGGCTCAAGTGGAATTTGATGGAGTTCTTGGCCATTTTGGAAAACCCTCATATGATACAATAACTGTTTTATCATAATTGGTTTTGATACTTTATGGATGCAAGTGAAAAATTCCCCTACATTTAGAAAAAAGTGAAGGCAGATTCTGACTTAGTGAAAATTTCACTAAGTGTTGGAAAAAGTGGCATTTCATGTTTTCAGCCACTTTGATCATTCCATAACTCAGAATCCATAATGAATTGGAATGAGGTGTAGTTGAAGCTTTGGTAAAGGGCCATGAGAGCTACAAATCCAACTTTGGATGGGAAAAAATGGCCTTATGGTTTAGGAGTTATGATCCTCCAAAGTTGCTACCCTAGCCATTTTGTTCCATAACTTAGAAAATTTTCTAAGTTTTTTATGGTTACCCCTTTTACAAGTTATCTCACTTTTCTTGATTTTTCTTGATGAATGATGATCCAAATCACACATTAACATCATTTTAGTGTCAAAAAACGATATTTGTGAAAAATCTCAAAAAGTCAATGTTGACTTTTATGCACAGTTGACTTTTTGTCAGATGAATTCCAAACTGTGTGATCCTCTATGAAATCAAGTCCTTGACATAAATCAAACTTCATGTATTGATTTCCTAGGTGTTATAGGGTGTATTGAATCATGTCCTAGGGTTTGGGAGCATGTCTTGGTCAAAAGTCAAAGGCACAGTTGACTTTTCCTACGAAACCCTAATTGTGGTTCGATGAAATTGAAACTTGTTGCTCAAGCTTCTTGGATCAATCCATTGTTGAAAATGGATCAATGTGGTCTATTTGAGACCCTCAAATCCCCTCTTGAAGTCTTGGCTCATGTTTTGTCCCAAAAGTCAACTTAGGGGTGAATTAAGTCAAGAAACCCTAATTCCTGGTTTTTTATGAATGCATCCCCTAAAGCCAAATTGACTTGATGATTGGGTTCACGATGTCCCTTGGAGGATCATAGGTTATGCCTTGAAGCATTGGCTCATGCCCAGAGGAAAATCTCCATCTGGAGGCCCTGGTCGACCAAAACCCTAATTTGGTGACACTGTCGATCGTGAGGCTTGATCCACTCAGAATGCCGCAACCTTGTGCTTGATTCTTGAAGTGGGAGTTCTCTTGATCCATTATGGATGTTTGAGAGGCTAGACAAGTTGAAGATCATGTCATTCCTTGATTGATCCTTTGTCTAAGAACTCTGAGAGGGGTTGAAACCCTAATTTTGATAGTAGTGAATGCTCACCCATCTTAGGGGAGACTAATGAGGCATGATGGTTAATCCATACTGTGATGATGATTTGAACAATGATGGAAAATCATAGTGGTCAAAATTTGAGGCATGACAAACTGCAGCAGAGGTTTGGCCAATGTTGATCAATATGAAACTAAGTAACCTCTAGCCATTGACTAAAGGTTACAGCACAGAGCCTTGGTTCCCTAGTTGTTGGATGAATCTTGACTGAATTTAGTTGCAAATTTGTCAGTCCATGCCACCTTGGTGCATCCATTAAATGCTCCAATCCAAAATTGGAGTTTTGTTCCTCTTTTAGGGATTTCTAGGTTTGGCGTGCCACTTCTTGTTCCAAAGACTTTGGAGGCTTGGATCAGTGTTTGTTCCCTTTAGATTTAATCCTCGGATGTGTCCAAAGTGATGACAAGGCTTGGAATTCTCCGATTTTGTAAAATCGAGCAAAAGTGCAAAATTCTGCCTAGCCTTTGCAGTTGTCAGCAAGGCATATTGCCATTGTCATATCTCATGGCTCAAGTGGAATTTGATGGAGTTCTTGGCCATTTTGGAAAGCCCTCATATGATACAATAATTGTTTTATCATAATTGGTTTTGATACTTTTTGGATGCAAGTGAAAAATGCCCCGACATTTAGAAAAAAGTGAAGGCAGATTCTGACTTAGTGAAAATTTCACTAAGTGTTGGAAAAAGTGGCATTTCATGTTTTCAGCCACTTTGATCATTCCATAACTCAGAATCCATAATGAATTGGAATGAGGTGTAGTTGAAGCTTTGGTAAAGGGCCATGAGAGCTACAAATCCAACTTTCGATGGGAAAAAATGGCCTTATGGTTTAGGAGTTATGATCCTCCAAAATTGCTACCCTAGCCACTTTGTTCCATAACTTAGAATATTTTCTAAGTTTTTTATGGTTACCCCTTTTACAAGTTATCTCACTTTTCTTGATTTTTCTTGATGAATGATGATCCAAATCACACATTAACATCATTTTAGTGTCAAAAAATGATATTTGTGTAAAATCTCAAAAAGTCAAAGTTGACTTTTGTGCACAGTTGACTTTTTGTCAGATGAATTCCAAACTTTGCGATCCTCTATGAAATCAAGTCCTTGACATAAATCAAACTACATGTATTGATTTCCTAGGTGTTATAAGGTGTATTGAATCATGTCCTAGGGTTTGGGAGCATGTCTTGGTCAAAAGTCAAAGGCACAGTTGACTTTTCCTGCGAAACCCTAATTGTGGTTCGATGAAATTGAAACTTGTTGCTCAAGCTTCTTAGATTAATCCATTGTTGCAAATGGATCAATGTGATCTATTTGAGACCCTCAAATCCCCTCTTGAGGTCTTGGCTCATGTTTTGTCCCAAAAGTCAACTTAGGGGTGAATTAAGTCAAGAAACCCTAATTCCTGGTTTTTTATGAATGCATCCCCTAAAGCCAAATTGACTTGATGATTGGGTTCACGATGTCCCTTGGAGGATCATAGGTTATGGTTTGAAGCATTGGCTCATGCCCAGAGGAAAATCTCCATCTGGAGGCCCTGGTCTACCAAAACCCTAATTTGGTGACACTGTCGATCGTGAGGCTTGATCCACTCATAATGCCGCAACCTTGTGCTTGATTCTTGAAGTGGGAGTTCTCTTGATCTATTATGGATGTTTGAGAGGCTAGACAAGTTGAAGATCATGTCATTCCTTGATTGATCCTTTGTCTAAGAACTCTGAGAGGGGTTGAAACCCTAATTTTGATAGTAGTGAATGCTCACCCATCTTAGGGAAGACTAATGAGGCATGATGGTTAATCCATACTGTGATGATGATTTGAACAATGATGGAAAATCATAGTGGTCAAAATTTGAGGCATGACAAACTGCAGCAGAGGTTTGGCCAATGTTGATCAATAGGAAACTAAGCCTCCTCTAGCCATTGACTATAGGTTAAGGAACAGAGCCTTGGTTCCCTAGTTGTTGGATGAATCTTGACTGAATTTAGTTGCAAATGTGTCAGTCCATGCCACCTTGGTGCATCCATTAAATGCTCCAATCCAAAATTGGAGTTTTGTCCCTCTTTTAGGGATTTCTAGGTTTGGCATGCCACTTCTTGTTCCCAAGACTTTGGAGGCTTGGATCAGTGTTTGTTCCCTTTAGATTTAATCCTCGGATGTGTCCAAAGTGATGACAAGGCATGGAATTCTCTGATTTTGCAAAATCGAGCAAAAGTGCAAAATTCTGCCTAGCCTTGGCAGTTTTCAGCAAGGCATATTGCCATTGTCATATCTCATGGCTCAAGTGGAATTTGATGGAGTTCTTGGCCATTTTGGAAAACCCTCATATGATACAATAACTGTTTTATCATAATTGGTTTTGATACTTTATGGATGCAAGTGAAAAATTCCCCTACATTTAGAAAAAAGTGAAGGCAGATTCTGACTTAGTGAAAATTTCACTAAGTGTTGGAAAAAGTGGCATTTCATGTTTTCAGCCACTTTGATCATTCCATAACTCAGAATCCATAATGAATTGGAATGAGGTGTAGTTGAAGCTTTGGTAAAGGGCCATGAGAGCTACAAATCCAACTTTGGATGGGAAAAAATGGCCTTATGGTTTAGGAGTTATGATCCTCCAAAGTTGCTACCCTAGCCATTTTGTTCCATAACTTAGAAAATTTTCTAAGTTTTTTATGGTTACCCCTTTTACAAGTTATCTCACTTTTCTTGATTTTTCTTGATGAATGATGATCCAAATCACACATTAACATCATTTTAGTGTCAAAAAACGATATTTGTGAAAAATCTCAAAAAGTCAAAGTTGACTTTTGTGCACAGTTGACTTTTTGTCAGATGAATTCCAATCTGTGTGATCCTCTATGAAACCAAGTCCTTGACATAAATCAAACTTCATGTATTGATTTCCTAGGTGTTATAGGGTGCATTGAATCATGTCCTAGGGTTTGGGAGCATGTCTTGGTCAAAAGTCAAAGGCACAGTTGACTTTTCCTGCGAAACCCTAATTGTGGTTCGATGAAATTGAAACTTGTTGCTCAAGCTTCTTGGATCAATCCATTGTTGAAAATGGATCAATGTGGTCTATTTGAGACCCTCAAATCCCCTCTTGAAGTCTTGGCTCATGTTTTGTCCCAAAAGTCAACTTAGGGGTGAATTAAGTCAAGAAACCCTAATTCCTGGTTTTTTATGAATGCATCCCCTAAAGCCAAATTGACTTGATGATTGGGTTCACGATGTCCCTTGGAGGATCATAGGTTATACTTTGAAGCATTGGCTCATGCCCAGAGGAAAATCTCCATCTGGAGGCCCTGGTCGACCAAAACCCTAATTTGGTGACACTGTCGATCGTGAGGCTTGATCCACTCAGAATGCCGCAACCTTGTGCTTGATTCTTGAAGTGGGAGTTCTCTTGATCCATTATGGATGATTGAGAGGCTAGACAAGTTGAAGATCATGTCATTCCTTGATTGATCCTTTGTCTAAGAACTCTGAGAGGGGTTGAAACCCTAATTTTGATAGTAGTGAATGCTCACCCATCTTAGGGGAGACTAATGAGGCATGATGGTTAATCCATACTGTGATGATGATTTGAACAATGATGGAAAATCATAGTGGTCAAAATTTGAGGCATGACAAACTGCAGCAGAGGTTTGGCCAATGTTGATCAATAGGAAACTAAGTAACCTCTAGCCATTGACTAAAGGTTACAGCACAGAGCCTTGGTTCCCTAGTTGTTGGATGAATCTTGACTGAATTTAGTTGCAAATTTGTCAGTCCATGCCACCTTGGTGCATCCATTAAATGCTCCAATCCAAAATTGGAGTTTTGTTCCTCTTTTAGGGATTTCTAGGTTTGGCGTGCCACTTCTTGTTCCAAAGACTTTGGAGGCTTGGATCAGTGTTTGTTCCCTTTAGATTTAATCCTCGGATGTGTCTAGAGTGATGACAAGGCTTGGAATTCTCTGATTTTGCAAAATCGAGCAAAAGTGCAAAATTCTGCCTAGCCTTGGCAGTTTTCAGCAAGGCATATTGCCATCGTCATATCTCATGGCTCAAGTGGAATTTGATGGAGTTCTTGGCCATTTTGGAAAGCCCTCATATGATACAATAACTGTTTCATCATAATTGGTTTTGATACTTTTTGGATCCAAGTGAAAAATGCCCCTACATTTAGAAAAAAGTGAAGGCAGATTCTGACTTAGTGAAAATTTCACTAAGTGTTGGAAAAAGTGGCATTTCATGTTTTCAGCCACTTTGATCATTCCATAACTCAGAATCCATAATGAATTGGAATGAGGTGTAGTTGAAGCTTTGGTAAAGGGCCATGAGAGCTACAAATCCAACTTTGGATGGGAAAAAATGGCCTTATGGTTTAGGAGTTATGATCCTCCAAAGTTGCTACCCTAGCCACTTTGTTCCATAACTTAGAAAATTTTCTAAGTTTTTTATGGTTACCCCTTTTACAAGTTATCTCACTTTTCTTGATTTTTCTTGATGAATGATGATCCAAATCACACATTAACATCATTTTAGTGTCAAAAAACGATATTTGTGAAAAATCTCAAAAA
This sequence comes from Lathyrus tuberosus, assembly GCA_022829125.1. Classification (NCBI taxonomy): domain Eukaryota; kingdom Viridiplantae; phylum Streptophyta; class Magnoliopsida; order Fabales; family Fabaceae; genus Lathyrus; species Lathyrus tuberosus. The sequence continues at coordinate 7,776 of JALAZF010000423.1, forward strand.
GTCAAAGTTCACTTTTGTGCATAGTTGACTTTTTGTCAGATGAATTCCAAACTTTGCGATCCTCTATGAAATCAAGTCCTTGACATAAATCAAACTTCATGTATTGATTTCCTAGGTGTTATAGGGTGTATTGAATCATGTCCTAGGGTTTGGGAGCATGTCTTGGTCAAAAGTCAAAGGCACAGTTGACTTTTCCTGCGAAACCCTAATTGTGGTTCGATGAAATTGAAACTTGTTGCTCAAGCTTCTTGGATCAATCCATTGTTGCAAATGGATCAATGTGATCTATTTGAGACCCTCAAATCCCCTCTTGAGGTTTTGGCTCATGTTTTGTCCCAAAATTCATCTTAGGGGTGAATTAAGTCAAGAAACCCTAATTCCTGGTGTTTTATGAATGCATCCCCTAAAGCCAAATTGACTTGATGATTGGGTTCACGATGTCCCTTGGAGGTTCATAGGTTATGCTTTGAAGCATTGGCTCATGCCCAGAGGAAAATCTCCATCTGGAGGCCCTGGTCGACCAAAACCCTAATTTGGTGACACTGTCGATCGTGAGGCTTGATCCACTCAGAATGCCGCAACCTGGTGCTTGATTCTTGAAGTGGGAGTTCTCTTGATCTATTATGGATGTTTGAGAGGCTAGACATGTTGAAGATCATGTCATTCCTTGATTGATCCTTTGTCTAAGAACTCTGAGAGGGCTTGAAACCCTAATTTTGATAGTAGTGAATGCTCACCCATCTTAGGGGAGACTAATGAGGCATGATGGTTAATCCATACTGTGATGATGATTTGAACAATGATGGAAAATCATAGTGGTCAAAATTTGAGGCATGACAAACTGCAGCAGAGGTTTGGCCAATGTTGATCAATAGGAAACTAAGCCTCCTCTAGCCATTGACTATAGGTTAAAGAACAGAGCCTTGGTTCCCTAGTTGTTGGATGAATCTTGACTGAATTTAGTTGCAAATGTGTCAGTCCATGCCACCTTGGTGCATCCATTAAATGCTCCAATCCAAAATTGGAGTTTTGTCCCACTTTTAGGGATTTGTAGGTTTGGCGTGCCACTTCTTGTTCCAAAGACTTTGGAGGCTTGGATCAGTGTTTGTTCATTTTAGATTTAATCATCGGATGTGTCCAAAGTGATGACAAGGCTTGGAATTATCTGATTTTGCAAAATCGAGCAAAAGTGCAAAATTCTGCCTAGCCTTGGCAGTTTTCAGCAAGGCATATTGCCATTGTCATATCTCATGGCTCAAGTCGAATTTGATGGAGTTCTTGGCCATTTTGGAAAGCCCTCATATGATACAATAACTGTTTCATCATAATTGGTTTTTATACTTTTTGGATCCAAGTGAAAAATGCCCCTACATTTAGAAAAAAGTGAAGGCAGATTCTGACTTAGTGAAAATTTCACTAAGTGTTGGAAAAAGTGGCATTTCATGTTTTCAGCCACTTTGATCATTCCATAACTCAGAATCCATAATGAATTGGAATGAGGTGTAGTTGAAGCTTTGGTAAAGGGCCATGAAAGCTACAAATCCAACTTTGGATGGGAAAAAATGGCCTTATGGTTTAGGAGTTATGATCCTCCAAAGTTGCTACCCTAGCCACTTTGTTCCATACCTTAGAAAATTTTCTAAGTTTTTTATGGTTACCCCTTTTACAAGTTATCTCACTTTTCTTTATTTTTCTTGATGAAAGATTATCCAAATCACACATTAACATCATTTTAGTGTCAAAAAACGATATTTGTGAAAAATCTCAAAAAGTCAAAGTTGACTTTTGTGCACAGTTGACTTTTTGTCAGATGAATTCCAAACTGTGCGATCCTCTATGAAATCAAGTCCTTGACATAAATCAAACTTCATGTATTGATTTCCTAGATGTTATAGGGTGTATTGAATCATGTCATAGGGTTTGGGAGCATGTCTTGGTCAAAAGTCAAAGGCACAGTTGACTTTTCCTGCGAAACCCTAATTGTGGTTCGATGAAATTGAAACTTGTTGCTCAAGCTTCTTGGATCAATCCATTGTTGCAAATGGATCAATGTGATCTATTTGAGACCCTCAAATCCCCTCTTGAGGTCTTGGCTCATGTTTTGTCCCAAAAGTCAACTTAGGGGTGAATTAAGTCAAGAAACCCTAATTCCTGGTTTTTTATGAATGCATCCCCTAAAGCCAAATTGACTTGATGATTGGGTTCACGATGTCCCTTGGAGGTTCATAGGTTATGCTTTGAAGCATTGGCTCATGCCCAGAGGAAAATCTCCATCTGGAGGCCCTGGTCGACCAAAACCCTAATTTGGTGACACTGTCGATCGTGAGGCTTGATCCACTCAGAATGCTGCAACCTGGTGCTTGATTCTTGAAGTGGGAGTTCTCTTAATCCATTATGGATGTTTGAGAGGCTAGACAAGTTGAAGATCATGTCATTCCTTGATTGATCCTTTGTCTAAGAACTCTGAGAGGGCTTGAAACCCTAATTTTGATAGTAGTGAATGCTCACCCATCTTAGGGGAAACTAATGAGGCATGATGGTTAATCCATACAATGATGATGATTTGAACAATGATGGAAAATCATAGTGGTCAAAATTTGAGGCATGACAAACTGCAGCAGAGGTTTGGCCAATGTTGATCAATAGGAAACTAAGTATCCTCTAGCCATTTACTAGAGGTTACAGCACAGAGCCTTGGTTCCCTAGTTGTTGGATGAATCTTGACTGAATTTAGTTTCAAATTTGTCAGTCCATGCCACCTTGGTGCATCCATTAAATGCTCCAATCCAAAATTGGAGTTTTGTCACTCTTTTAGGGATTTCTAGGTTTGGCGTGCCACTTCTTGTTCCAAAGACTTTGGAGGCTTGGATCAGTGTTTGTTCCCTTTAGATTTAATCCTCGGATGTGTCCAAAGTGATGACAAGGCTTGGAATTATCTGATTTTGCAAAATCGAGTAAAAGTGCAAAATTCTGCCTAGCCTTGGCAGTTTTCAGCAAGGCATATTGACATTGTCATATCTCATGGCTCAAGTGGAATTTGATGGAGTTCTTGGCCATTTTGGAAAGCCCTCATATGATACAATAACTGTTTCATCATAATTGGTTTTGATACTTTTTGGATCCAAGTGAAAAATGCCCCTACATTTAGAAAAAAGTGAAGGCAGATTATGACTTAGTGAAAATTTCACTAAGTGTTGGAAAAAGTGGCATTTCATGTTTTCAGCCACTTTGATCATTCCATAACTCAGAATCCATAATGAATTGGAATGAGGTGTAGTGGAAGCTTTGGTAGAGGGCCATGAGAGCTACAAATCCATCTTTGGATGGGAAAAAATGGCCTTATGGTTTAGGAGTTATGATCCTCCAAAGTTGCTACCCTAGCCACTTTGTTCCATAACTTTGAAAATTTTCTAAGTTTTTTATGGTTACCCCTTTTACAAGTTATCTCACTTTTATTGATTTTTCTTTATGAATGATGATCCAAATCACACATTAACATCATTTTAGTGTCAAAAAACAATATTTGTGAAAAATCTCAAAAAGTCAAAGTTGACTTTTGTGCACAGTTGACTTTTTGTCAAATGAATTCCAAACTGTGCGATCCTCTATGAAATCAAGTCCTTGACATAAATCAAACTTCATGTATTGATTTCATAGGTGTTATAGGGTGTATTGAATCATGTCCTAGGGTTTGGGAGCATGTCCGGGTCAAAAGGTAAAGGCACAGTTGACTTTTCTTGCGAAACCCTAATTGTGGTTCAGATGAAATTGAAACTTGTTGCTCAAGCTTCTTGGATCAATCCATTGTTGGAAATGGATTAATGTGATGTATTTGAGACCCTCAAATCCCCTCTTGAGGTCTTGGCTCAAGTTTTGTCCCAAAAGTCAACTTAGCGGTGAATTAAGTCAAGAAACCCTAATTCCTGGTTTTTTATGAATGCATCCCCTAAAGCCAAATTGACTTGATGATTGGGTTCACGATGTCCCTTGGAGGATCATAGGTTATGCTTTGAAGCATTGGCTCATGCCCAGAGGAAAATCTCCATCTGGAGGCCCTGGTCGACCAAAACCCTAATTTGGTGACACTGTCGATCGTGAGGCTTGATCCACTCAGAATGCTGCAACCTTATGCTTGATTCTTGAAGTGGGAGTTCTCTTGATCCATTATGGATGTTTGAGAGGCTAGACAAGTTGAAGATCATGTCATTCCTTGATTGATCCTTTGTCTAAGAACTCTGAGAGGGCTTGAAACCCTAATTTTGATAGTAGTGAATGCTCACCCATCTTAGGGGAGACTAATGAGGCATGATGGTTAATCCATACTGTGATGATGATTTGAACAATGATGGAAAATCATAGTGGTCAAAATTTGAGGCCTGACAAATTGCAGCAGAGGTTTGGCCAATGTTGATCAATAGGAAACTAAGTATCCTCTAGCCATTTACTAGAGGTTACAGCACAGAGCCTTGGTTCCCTAGTTGTTGGATGAATCTTGACTGAATTTAGTTGCAAATTTGTCAGTCCATGCCACCTTGGTGCATCCATTAAATGCTCCAATCCAAAATTGGAGTTTTGTCCCTCTTTTAGGGATTTCTAGGTTTGGCGTGCCACTTCTTGTTCCAAAGACTTTGGAGGCTTGGATCAGTGTTTGTTCCCTTTAGATTTAATCCTCGGATGTGTCCAAAGTGATGACAAGGCTTGGAATTATCTGATTTTGCAAAATCGAGTAAAAGTGCAAAATTCTGCCTAGCCTTGGCAGTTTTCAGCAAGGCATATTGACATTGTCATATCTCATGGCTCAAGTGGAATTTGATGGAGTTCTTGGCCATTTTGGAAAGCCCTCATATGATACAATAACTGTTTCATCATAATTGGTTTTGATACTTTTTGGATCCAAGTGAAAAATGCCCCTACATTTAGAAAAAAGTGAAGGCAGATTATGACTTAGTGAAAATTTCACTAAGTGTTGGAAAAAGTGGCATTTCATGTTTTCAGCCACTTTGATCATTCCATAACTCAGAATCCATAATGAATTGGAATGAGGTGTAGTGGAAGCTTTGGTAGAGGGCCATGAGAGCTACAAATCCATCTTTGGATGGGAAAAAATGGCCTTATGGTTTAGGAGTTATGATCCTCCAAAGTTGCTACCCTAGCCACTTTGTTCCATAACTTTGAAAATTTTCTAAGTTTTTTATGGTTACCCCTTTTACAAGTTATCTCACTTTTATTGATTTTTCTTTATGAATGATGATCCAAATCACACATTAACATCATTTTAGTGTCAAAAAACAATATTTGTGAAAAATCTCAAAAAGTCAAAGTTGACTTTTGTGCACAGTTGACTTTTTGTCAAATGAATTCCAAACTGTGCGATCCTCTATGAAATCAAGTCCTTGACATAAATCAAACTTCATGTATTGATTTCATAGGTGTTATAGGGTGTATTGAATCATGTCCTAGGGTTTGGGAGCATGTCCGGGTCAAAAGGTAAAGGCACAGTTGACTTTTCTTGCGAAACCCTAATTGTGGTTCAGATGAAATTGAAACTTGTTGCTCAAGCTTCTTGGATCAATCCATTGTTGGAAATGGATTAATGTGATGTATTTGAGACCCTCAAATCCCCTCTTGAGGTCTTGGCTCAAGTTTTGTCCCAAAAGTCAACTTAGCGGTGAATTAAGTCAAGAAACCCTAATTCCTGGTTTTTTATGAATGCATCCCCTAAAGCCAAATTGACTTGATGATTGGGTTCACGATGTCCCTTGGAGGATCATAGGTTATGCTTTGAAGCATTGGCTCATGCCCAGAGGAAAATCTCCATCTGGAGGCCCTGGTCGACCAAAACCCTAATTTGGTGACACTGTCGATCGTGAGGCTTGATCCACTCAGAATGCTGCAACCTTATGCTTGATTCTTGAAGTGGGAGTTCTCTTGATCCATTATGGATGTTTGAGAGGCTAGACAAGTTGAAGATCATGTCATTCCTTGATTGATCCTTTGTCTAAGAACTCTGAGAGGGCTTGAAACCCTAATTTTGATAGTAGTGAATGCTCACCCATCTTAGGGGAGACTAATGAGGCATGATGGTTAATCCATACTGTGATGATGATTTGAACAATGATGGAAAATCATAGTGGTCAAAATTTGAGGCCTGACAAATTGCAGCAGAGGTTTGGCCAATGTTGATCAATAGGAAACTAAGTATCCTCTAGCCATTTACTAGAGGTTACAGCACAGAGCCTTGGTTCCCTAGTTGTTGGATGAATCTTGACTGAATTTAGTTGCAAATTTGTCAGTCCATGCCACCTTGGTGCATCCATTAAATGCTCCAATCCAAAATTGGAGTTTTGTCCCTCTTTTAGGGATTTCTAGGTTTGGCGTGCCACTTCTTGTTCCAAAGACTTTGGAGGCTTGGATCAGTGTTTGTTCCCTTTAGATTTAATCCTCGGATGTGTCCAAAGTGATGACAAGGCTTGGAATTATCTGATTTTGCAAAATCGAGTAAAAGTGCAAAATTCTGCCTAGCCTTGGCAGTTTTCAGCAAGGCATATTGACATTGTCATATCTCATGGCTCAAGTGGAATTTGATGGAGTTCTTGGCCATTTTGGAAAGCCCTCATATGATACAATAACTGTTTCATAATAATTGGTTTTGATACTTTTTGGATCCAAGTGAAAAATGCCCCTACATTTAGAAAAAAGTGAAGGCAGATTCTGACTTAGTGAAAATTTCACTAAGTGTTGGAAAAAGTGGCATTTCATGTTTTCAGCCACTTTGATCATTCCATAACTCAGAATCCATAATGAATTGGAATGAGGTGTAGTGGAAGCTTTGGTAGAGGGCCATGAGAGCTACAAATCCATCTTTGGATGGGAAAAAATGGCCTTATGGTTTAGGAGTTATGATCCTCCAAAGTTGCTACCCTAGCCACTTTGTTCCATAACTTTGAAAATTTTCTAAGTTTTTTATGGTTACCCCTTTTACAAGTTATCTCACTTTTATTGATTTTTCTTGATGAATGATGATCCAAATCACACATTAACATCATTTTAGTGTCAAAAAACGATATTTGTGAAAAATCTCAAAAAGTCAAAGTTGACTTTTGTGCACAGTTGACTTTTTGTCAAATGAATTCCAAACTGTGCGATCCTCTATGAAATCAAGTCCTTGACATAAATCAAACTTCATGTATTGATTTCATAGGTGTTATAGGGTGTATTGAATCATGTCCTAGGGTTTGGGAGCATGTTCGGGTCAAAAGGTAAAGGCACAGTTGACTTTTCTTGCGAAACCCTAATTGTGGTTCAGATGAAATTGAAACTTGTTGCTCAAGCTTCTTGGATCAATCCATTGTTGGAAATGGATCAATGTGATGTATTTGAGACCCTCAAATCCCCTCTTGAGGTCTTGGCTCATGTTTTGTCCCAAAAGTCAACTTAGCGGTGAATTAAGTCAAGAAACCCTAATTCCTGGTTTTTTATGAATGCATCCCCTAAAGCCAAATTGACTTGATGATTGGGTTCACGATGTCCCTTGGAGGATCATAGGTTATGCTTTGAAGCATTGGCTCATGCCCAGAGGAAAATCTCCATCTGGAGGCCCTGGTCGACCAAAACCCTAATTTGGTGACACTGTCGATCGTGAGGCTTGATCCACTCAGAATGCTGCAACCTTATGCTTGATTCTTGAAGTGGGAGTTCTCTTGATCCATTATGGATGTTTGAGAGGCTAGACAAGTTGAAGATCATGTCATTCCTTGATTGATCCTTTGTCTAAGAACTCTGAGAGGGCTTGAAACCCTAATTTTGATAGTAGTGAATGCTCACCCATCTTAGGGGAGACTAATGAGGCATGATGGTTAATCCATACTGTGATGATGATTTGAACAATGATGGAAAATCATAGTGGTCAAAATTTGAGGCCTGACAAACTGCAGCAGAGGTTTGGCCAATGTTGATCAATAGGAAACTAAGTATCCTCTAGCCATTTACTAGAGGTTACAGCACAGAGCCTTGGTTCCCTAGTTGTTGGATGAATCTTGACTGAATTTAGTTGCAAATTTGTCAGTCCATGCCACCTTGGTGCATCCATTAAATGCTCCAATCCAAAATTGGAGTTTTGTCCCTCTTTTAGGGATTTCTAGGTTTGGCGTGCCACTTCTTGTTCCAAAGACTTTGGAGGCTTGGATCAGTGTTTGTTCCCTTTAGATTTAATCCTCGGATGTGTCCAAAGTGATGACAAGGCTTGGAATTATCTGATTTTGCAAAATCGAGTAAAAGTGCAAAATTCTGCCTAGCCTTGGCAGTTTTCAGCAAGGCATATTGACATTGTCATATCTCATGGCTCAAGTGGAATTTGATGGAGTTCTTGGCCATTTTGGAAAGCCCTCATATGATACAATAACTGTTTCATAATAATTGGTTTTGATACTTTTTGGATCCAAGTGAAAAATGCCCCTACATTTAGAAAAAAGTGAAGGCAGATTCTGACTTAGTGAAAATTTCACTAAGTGTTGGAAAAATTGGCATTTCATGTTTTCAGCCACTTTGATCATTCCATAACTCAGAATCCATAATGAATTGGAATGAGGTGTAGTGGAAGCTTTGGTAGAGGGCCATGAGAGCTACAAATCCATCTTTGGATGGGAAAAAATGGCCTTATGGTTTAGGAGTTATGATCCTCCAAAGTTGCTACCCTAGCCACTTTGTTCCATAACTTTGAAAATTTTCTAAGTTTTTTATGGTTACCCCTTTTACAAGTTATCTCACTTTTATTGATTTTTCTTGATGAATGATGATCCAAATCACACATTAACATCATTTTAGTGTCAAAAAACGATATTTGTGAAAAATCTCAAAAAGTCAAAGTTGACTTTTGTGCACAGTTGACTTTTTGTCAAATGAATTCCAAACTGTGCGATCCTCTATGAAATCAAGTCCTTGACATAAATCAAACTTCATGTATTGATTTCATAGGTGTTATAGGGTGTATTGAATCATGTCCTAGGGTTTGGGAGCATGTTCGGGTCAAAAGGTAAAGGCACAGTTGACTTTTCTTGCGAAACCCTAATTGTGGTTCAGATGAAATTGAAACTTGTTGCTCAAGCTTCTTGGATCAATCCATTGTTGGAAATGGATCAATGTGATGTATTTGAGACCCTCAAATCCCCTCTTGAGGTCTTGGCTCATGTTTTGTCCCAAAAGTCAACTTAGCGGTGAATTAAGTCAAGAAACCCTAATTCCTGGTTTTTTATGAATGCATCCCCTAAAGCCAAATTGACTTGATGATTGGGTTCACGATGTCCCTTGGAGGATCATAGGTTATGCTTTGAAGCATTGGCTCATGCCCAGAGGAAAATCTCCATCTGGAGGCCCTGGTCGACCAAAACCCTAATTTGGTGACACTGTCGATCGTGAGGCTTGATCCACTCAGAATGCTGCAACCTTATGCTTGATTCTTGAAGTGGGAGTTCTCTTGATCCATTATGGATGTTTGAGAGGCTAGACAAGTTGAAGATCATGTCATTCCTTGATTGATCCTTTGTCTAAGAACTCTGAGAGGGCTTGAAACCCTAATTTTGATAGTAGTGAATGCTCACCCATCTTAGGGGAGACTAATGAGGCATGATGGTTAATCCATACTGTGATGATGATTTGAACAATGATGGAAAATCATAGTGGTCAAAATTTGAGGCCTGACAAACTGCAGCAGAGGTTTGGCCAATGTTGATCAATAGGAAACTAAGTATCCTCTAGCCATTTACTAGAGGTTACAGCACAGAGCCTTGGTTCCCTAGTTGTTGGATGAATCTTGACTGAATTTAGTTGCAAATTTGTCAGTCCATGCCACCTTGGTGCATCCATTAAATGCTCCAATCCAAAATTGGAGTTTTGTCCCTCTTTTAGGGATTTCTAGGTTTGGCGTGCCACTTCTTGTTCCAAAGACTTTGGAGGCTTGGATCAGTGTTTGTTCCCTTTAGATTTAATCCTCGGATGTGTCCAAAGTGATGACAAGGCTTGGAATTATCTGATTTTGCAAAATCGAGTAAAAGTGCAAAATTCTGCCTAGCCTTGGCAGTTTTCAGCAAGGCATATTGACATTGTCATATCTCATGGCTCAAGTGGAATTTGATGGAGTTCTTGGCCATTTTGGAAAGCCCTCATATGATACAATAACTGTTTCATAATAATTGGTTTTGATACTTTTTGGATCCAAGTGAAAAATGCCCCTACATTTAGAAAAAAGTGAAGGCAGATTCTGACTTAGTGAAAATTTCACTAAGTGTTGGAAAAAGTGGCATTTCATGTTTTCAGCCACTTTGATCATTCCATAACTCAGAATCCATAATGAATTGGAATGAGGTGTAGTGGAAGCTTTGGTAGAGGGCCATGAGAGCTACAAATCCATCTTTGGATGGGAAAAAATGGCCTTATGGTTTAGGAGTTATGATCCTCCAAAGTTGCTACCCTAGCCACTTTGTTCCATAACTTTGAAAATTTTCTAAGTTTTTTATGGTTACCCCTTTTACAAGTTATCTCACTTTTATTGATTTTTCTTGATGAATGATGATCCAAATCACACATTAACATCATTTTAGTGTCAAAAAACGATATTTGTGAAAAATCTCAAAAAGTCAAAGTTGACTTTTGTGCACAGTTGACTTTTTGTCAAATGAATTCCAAACTGTGCGATCCTCTATGAAATCAAGTCCTTGACATAAATCAAACTTCATGTATTGATTTCATAGGTGTTATAGGGTGTATTGAATCATGTCCTAGGGTTTGGGAGCATGTCCGGGTCAAAAGGTAAAGGCACAGTTGACTTTTCTTGCGAAACCCTAATTGTGGTTCAGATGAAATTGAAACTTGTTGCTCAAGCTTCTTGGATCAATCCATTGTTGGAAATGGATCAATGTGATGTATTTGAGACCCTCAAATCCCCTCTTGAGGTCTTGGCTCATGTTTTGTCCCAAAAGTCAACTTAGCGGTGAATTAAGTCAAGAAACCCTAATTCCTGGTTTTTTATGAATGCATCCCCTAAAGCCAAATTGACTTGATGATTGGGTTCACGATGTCCCTTGGAGGATCATAGGTTATGCTTTGAAGCATTGGCTCATGCCCAGAGGAAAATCTCCATCTGGAGGCCCTGGTCGACCAAAACCCTAATTTGGTGACACTGTCGATCGTGAGGCTTGATCCACTCAGAATGCTGCAACCTTATGCTTGATTCTTGAAGTGGGAGTTCTCTTGATCCATTATGGATGTTTGAGAGGCTAGACAAGTTGAAGATCATGTCATTCCTTGATTGATCCTTTGTCTAAGAACTCTGAGAGGGCTTGAAACCCTAATTTTGATAGTAGTGAATGCTCACCCATCTTAGGGGAGACTAATGAGGCATGATGGTTAATCCATACTGTGATGATGATTTGAACAATGATGGAAAATCATAGTGGTCAAAATTTGAGGCCTGACAAACTGCAGCAGAGGTTTGGCCAATGTTGATCAATAGGAAACTAAGTATCCTCTAGCCATTTACTAGAGGTTACAGCACAGAGCCTTGGTTCCCTAGTTGTTGGATGAATCTTGACTGAATTTAGTTGCAAATTTGTCAGTCCATGCCACCTTGGTGCATCCATTAAATGCTCCAATCCAAAATTGGAGTTTTGTCCCTCTTTTAGGGATTTCTAGGTTTGGCGTGCCACTTCTTGTTCCAAAGACTTTGGAGGCTTGGATCAGTGTTTGTTCCCTTTAGATTTAATCCTCGGATGTGTCCAAAGTGATGACAAGGCTTGGAATTATCTGATTTTGCAAAATCGAGTAAAACTGCAAAATTCTGCCTAGCCTTGGCAGTTTTCAGCAAGGCATATTGACATTGTCATATCTCATGGCTCAAGTGGAATTTGATGGAGTTCTTGGCCATTTTGGAAAGCCCTCATATGATACAATAACTGTTTCATAATAATTGGTTTTGATACTTTTTGGATCCAAGTGAAAAATGCCCCTACATTTAGAAAAAAGTGAAGGCAGATTCTGACTTAGTGAAAATTTCACAAAGTGTTGGAAAAAGTGGCATTTCATGTTTTCAGCCACTTTGATCATTCCATAACTCAGAATCCATAATGAATTGTAATGAGGTGTAGTGGAAGCTTTGGTAGAGGGCCATGAGAGCTACAAATCCATCTTTGGATGGGAAAAAATGGCCTTATGGTTTAGGAGTTATGATCCTCCAAAGTTGCTACCCTAGCCACTTTGTTCCATAACTTTGAAAATTTTTCTAAGTTTTTTATGGTTACCCCTTTTACAAGTTATCTCACTTTTATTGATTTTTCTTGATGAATGATGATCCAAATCACACATTAACATCATTTTAGTGTCAAAAAACGATATTTGTGAAAAATCTCAAAAAGTCAAAGTTGACTTTTGTGCACAGTTGACTTTTTGTCAAATGAATTCCAAACTGTGCGATCCTCTATGAAATCAAGTCCTTGACATAAATCAAACTTCATGTATTGATTTCATAGGTGTTATAGGGTGTATTGAATCATGTCCTAGGGTTTGGGAGCATGTCCGGGTCAAAAGGTAAAGGCACAGTTGACTTTTCTTGCGAAACCCTAATTGTGGTTCAGATGAAATTGAAACTTGTTGCTCAAGCTTCTTGGATCAATCCATTGTTGGAAATGGATCAATGTGATGTATTTGAGACCCTCAAATCCCCTCTTGAGGTCTTGGCTCATGTTTTGTCCCAAAAGTCAACTTAGCGGTGAATTAAGTCAAGAAACCCTAATTCCTGGTTTTTTATGAATGCATCCCCTAAAGCCAAATTGACTTGATGATTGGGTTCACGATGTCCCTTGGAGGATCATAGGTTATGCTTTGAAGCATTGGCTCATGCCCAGAGGAAAATCTCCATCTGGAGGCCCTGGTCGACCAAAACCCTAATTTGGTGACACTGTCGATCGTGAGGCTTGATCCACTCAGAATGCTGCAACCTTATGCTTGATTCTTGAAGTGGGAGTTCTCTTGATCCATTATGGATGTTTGAGAGGCTAGACAAGTTGAAGATCATGTCATTCCTTGATTGATCCTTTGTCTAAGAACTCTGAGAGGGCTTGAAACCCTAATTTTGATAGTAGTGAATGCTCACCCATCTTAGGGGAGACTAATGAGGCATGATGGTTAATCCATACTGTGATGATGATTTGAACAATGATGGAAAATCATAGTGGTCAAAATTTGAGGCATGACAAACTGCAGCAGAGGTTTGGCCAATGTTGATCAATAGGAAACTAAGTATCCTCTAGCCATTTACTAGAGGTTACAGCACAGAGCCTTGGTTCCCTAGTTGTTGGATGAATCTTGACTGAATTTAGTTGCAAATTTGTCAGTCCATGCCACCTTGGTGCATCCATTAAATGCTCCAATCCAAAATTGGAGTTTTGTCCCTCTTTTAGGGATTTCTAGGTTTGGCGTGCCACTTCTTGTTCCAAAGACTTTGGAGGCTTGGATCAGTGTTTGTTCCCTTTAGATTTAATCCTCGGATGTGTCCAAAGTGATGACAAGGCTTGGAATTATCTGATTTTGCAAAATCAAGTAAAAGTGCAAAATTCTGCCTAGCCTTGGCAGTTTTCAGCAAGGCATATTGACATTGTCATATCTCATGGCTCAAGTGGAATTTGATGGAGTTCTTGGCCATTTTGGAAAGCCCTCATATGATACAATAACTGTTTCATAATAATTGGTTTTGATACTTTTTGGATCCAAGTGAAAAATGCCCCTACATTTAGAAAAAAGTGAAGGCAGATTCTGACTTAGTGAAAATTTCACTAAGTGTTGGAAAAAGTGGCATTTCATGTTTTCAGCCACTTTGATCATTCCATAACTCAGAATCCATAATGAATTGGAATGAGGTGTAGTGGAAGCTTTGGTAGAGGGCCATGAGAGCTACAAATCCATCTTTGGATGGGAAAAAATGGCCTTATGGTTTAGGAGTTATGATCCTCCAAAGTTGCTACCCTAGCCACTTTGTTCCATAACTTTGAAAATTTTCAAAGTTTTTTATGGTTACCCCCTTTTACAAGTTATCTCACTTTTATTGATTTTTCTTGATGAATGATGATCCAAATCACACATTAACATCATTTTAGTGTCAAAAAACGATATTTGTGAAAAATCTCAAAAAGTCAAAGTTGACTTTTGTGCACAGTTGACTTTTTGTCAAATGAATTCCAAACTGTGCGATCCTCTATGAAATCAAGTCCTTGACATAAATCAAACTTCATGTATTGATTTCATAGGTGTTATAGGGTGTATTGAATCATGTCCTAGGGTTTGGGAGCATGTCCGGGTCAAAAGGTAAAGGCACAGTTGACTTTTCTTGCGAAACCCTAATTGTGGTTCAGGTGAAATTGAAACTTGTTGCTCAAGCTTCTTGGATCAATCCATTGTTGGAAATGGATCAATGTGATGTATTTGAGACCCTCAAATCCCCTCTTGAGGTCTTGGCTCATGTTTTGTCCCAAAAGTCAACTTAGCGGTGAATTAAGTCAAGAAACCCTAATTCCTGGTTTTTTATGAATGCATCCCCTAAAGCCAAATTGACTTGATGATTGGGTTCACGATGTCCCTTGGAGGATCATAGGTTATGCTTTGAAGCATTGGCTCATGCCCAGAGGAAAATCTCCATCTGGAGGCCCTGGTCGACCAAAACCCTAATTTGGTGACACTGTCGATCGTGAGGCTTGATCCACTCAGAATGCTGCAACCTTATGCTTGATTCTTGAAGTGGGAGTTCTCTTGATCCATTATGGATGTTTGAGAGGCTAGACAAGTTGAAGATCATGTCATTCCTTGATTGATCCTTTGTCTAAGAACTCTGAGAGGGCTTGAAACCCTAATTTTGATAGTAGTGAATGCTCACCCATCTTAGGGGAGACTAATGAGGCATGATGGTTAATCCATACTGTGATGATGATTTGAACAATGATGGAAAATCATAGTGGTCAAAATTTGAGGCATGACAAACTGCAGCAGAGGTTTGGCCAATGTTGATCAATAGGAAACTAAGTATCCTCTAGCCATTTACTAGAGGTTACAGCACAGAGCCTTGGTTCCCTAGTTGTTGGATGAATCTTGACTGAATTTAGTTGCAAATTTGTCAGTCCATGCCACCTTGGTGCATCCATTAAATGCTCCAATCCAAAATTGGAGTTTTGTCCCTCTTTTAGGGATTTCTAGGTTTGGCGTGCCACTTCTTGTTCCAAAGACTTTGGAGGCTTGGATCAGTGTTTGTTCCCTTTAGATTTAATCCTCGGATGTGTCCAAAGTGATGACAAGGCTTGGAATTATCTGATTTTGCAAAATCAAGTAAAAGTGCAAAATTCTGCCTAGCCTTGGCAGTTTTCAGCAAGGCATATTGACATTGTCATATCTCATGGCTCAAGTGGAATTTGATGGAGTTCTTGGCCATTTTGGAAAGCCCTCATATGATACAATAACTGTTTCATAATAATTGGTTTTGATACTTTTTGGATCCAAGTGAAAAATGCCCCTACATTTAGAAAAAAGTGAAGGCAGATTCTGACTTAGTGAAAATTTCACTAAGTGTTGGAAAAAGTGGCATTTCATGTTTTCAGCCACTTTGATCATTCCATAACTCAGAATCCATAATGAATTGGAATGAGGTGTAGTGGAAGCTTTGGTAGAGGGCCATGAGAGCTACAAATCCATCTTTGGATGGGAAAAAATGGCCTTATGGTTTAGGAGTTATGATCCTCCAAAGTTGCTACCCTAGCCACTTTGTTCCATAACTTTGAAAATTTTCAAAGTTTTTTATGGTTACCCCTTTTACAAGTTATCTCACTTTTATTGATTTTTCTTGATGAATGATGATCCAAATCACACATTAACATCATTTTAGTGTCAAAAAACGATATTTGTGAAAAATCTCAAAAAGTCAAAGTTGACTTTTGTGCACAGTTGACTTTTTGTCAAATGAATTCCAAACTGTGCGATCCTCTATGAAATCAAGTCCTTGACATAAATCAAACTTCATGTATTGATTTCATAGGTGTTATAGGGTGTATTGAATCATGTCCTAGGGTTTGGGAGCATGTCCGGGTCAAAAGGTAAAGGCACAGTTGACTTTTCTTGCGAAACCCTAATTGTGGTTCAGGTGAAATTGAAACTTGTTGCTCAAGCTTCTTGGATCAATCCATTGTTGGAAATGGATCAATGTGATGTATTTGAGACCCTCAAATCCCCTCTTGAGGTCTTGGCTCATGTTTTGTCCCAAAAGTCAACTTAGCGGTGAATTAAGTCAAGAAACCCTAATTCCTGGTTTTTTATGAATGCATCCCCTAAAGCCAAATTGACTTGATGATTGGGTTCACGATGTCCCTTGGAGGATCATAGGTTATGCTTTGAAGCATTGGCTCATGCCCAGAGGAAAATCTCCATCTGGAGGCCCTGGTCGACCAAAACCCTAATTTGGTGACACTGTCGATCGTGAGGCTTGATCCACTCAGAATGCTGCAACCTTATGCTTGATTCTTGAAGTGGGAGTTCTCTTGATCCATTATGGATGTTTGAGAGGCTAGACAAGTTGAAGATCATGTCATTCCTTGATTGATCCTTTGTCTAAGAACTCTGAGAGGGCTTGAAACCCTAATTTTGATAGTAGTGAATGCTCACCCATCTTAGGGGAGACTAATGAGGCATGATGGTTAATCCATACCGTGATGATGATTTGAACAATGATGGAAAATCATAGTGGTCAAAATTTGAGGCATGACAAACTGCAGCAGAGGTTTGGCCAATGTTGATCAATAGGAAACTAAGTATCCTCTAGCCATTTACTAGAGGTTACAGCACAGAGCCTTGGTTCCCTAGTTGTTGGATGAATCTTGACTGAATTTAGTTGCAAATTTGTCAGTCCATGCCACCTTGGTGCATCCATTAAATGCTCCAATCCAAAATTGGAGTTTTGTCCCTCTTTTAGGGATTTCTAGGTTTGGCGTGCCACTTCTTGTTCCAAAGACTTTGGAGGCTTGGATCAGTGTTTGTTCCCTTTAGATTTAATCCTCGGATGTGTCCAAAGTGATGACAAGGCTTGGAATTATCTGATTTTGCAAAATCAAGTAAAAGTGCAAAATTCTGCCTAGCCTTGGCAGTTTTCAGCAAGGCATATTGACATTGTCATATCTCATGGCTCAAGTGGAATTTGATGGAGTTCTTGGCCATTTTGGAAAGCCCTCATATGATACAATAACTGTTTCATCATAATTGGTTTTGATACTTTTTGGATCCAAGTGAAAAATGCCCCTACATTTAGAAAAAAGTGAAGGCAGATTCTGACTTAGTGAAAATTTCACTAAGTGTTGGAAAAAGTGGCATTTCATGTTTTCAGCCACTTTGATCATTCCATAACTCAGAATCCATAATGAATTGGAATGAGGTGTAGTGGAAGCTTTGGTAGAGGGCCATGAGAGCTACAAATCCATCTTTGGATGGGAAAAAATGGCCTTATGGTTTAGGAGTTATGATCCTCCAAAGTTGCTACCCTAGCCACTTTGTTCCATAACTTTGAAAATTTTCAAAGTTTTTTATGGTTACCCCTTTTACAAGTTATCTCACTTTTATTGATTTTTCTTGATGAATGATGATCCAAATCACACATTAACATCATTTTAGTGTCAAAAAACGATATTTGTGAAAAATCTCAAAAAGTCAAAGTTGACTTTTGTGCACAGTTGACTTTTTGTCAAATGAATTCCAAACTGTGCGATCCTCTATGAAATCAAGTCCTTGACATAAATCAAACTTCATGTATTGATTTCATAGGTGTTATAGGGTGTATTGAATCATGTCCTAGGGTTTGGGAGCATGTCCGGGTCAAAAGGTAAAGGCACAGTTGACTTTTCTTGCGAAACCCTAATTGTGGTTCAGGTGAAATTGAAACTTGTTGCTCAAGCTTCTTGGATCAATCCATTGTTGGAAATGGATCAATGTGATGTATTTGAGACCCTCAAATCCCCTCTTGAGGTCTTGGCTCATGTTTTGTCCCAAAAGTCAACTTAGCGGTGAATTAAGTCAAGAAACCCTAATTCCTGGTTTTTTATGAATGCATCCCCTAAAGCCAAATTGACTTGATGATTGGGTTCACGATGTCCCTTGGAGGATCATAGGTTATGCTTTGAAGCATTGGCTCATGCCCAGAGGAAAATCTCCATCTGGAGGCCCTGGTCGACCAAAACCCTAATTTGGTGACACTGTCGATCGTGAGGCTTGATCCACTCAGAATGCTGCAACCTTATGCTTGATTCTTGAAGTGGGAGTTCTCTTGATCCATTATGGATGTTTGAGAGGCTAGACAAGTTGAAGATCATGTCATTCCTTGATTGATCCTTTGTCTAAGAACTCTGAGAGGGCTTGAAACCCTAATTTTGATAGTAGTGAATGCTCACCCATCTTAGGGGAGACTAATGAGGCATGATGGTTAATCCATACCGTGATGATGATTTGAACAATGATGGAAAATCATAGTGGTCAAAATTTGAGGCATGACAAACTGCAGCAGAGGTTTGGCCAATGTTGATCAATAGGAAACTAAGTATCCTCTAGCCATTTACTAGAGGTTACAGCACAGAGCCTTGGTTCCCTAGTTGTTGGATGAATCTTGACTGAATTTAGTTGCAAATTTGTCAGTCCATGCCACCTTGGTGCATCCATTAAATGCTCCAATCCAAAATTGGAGTTTTGTCCCTCTTTTAGGGATTTCTAGGTTTGGCGTGCCACTTCTTGTTCCAAAGACTTTGGAGGCTTGGATCAGTGTTTGTTCCCTTTAGATTTAATCCTCGGATGTGTCCAAAGTGATGACAAGGCTTGGAATTATCTGATTTTGCAAAATCGAGTAAAAGTGCAAAATTCTGCCTACCCTTGGCAGTTTTCAGCAAGGCATATTGACATTGTCATATCTCATGGCTCAAGTGGAATTTGATGGAGTTCTTGGCCATTTTGGAAAGCCCTCATATGATACAATAACTGTTTCATCATAATTGGTTTTGATACTTTTTGGATCCAAGTGAAAAATGCCCCTACATTTAGAAAAAAGTGAAGGCAGATTCTGACTTAGTGAAAATTTCACTAAGTGTTGGAAAAAGTGGCATTTCATGTTTTCAGCCACTTTGATCATTCCATAACTCAGAATCCATAATGAATTGGAATGAGGTGTAGTGGAAGCTTTGGTAGAGGGCCATGAGAGCTACAAATCCATCTTTGGATGGGAAAAAATGGCCTTATGGTTTAGGAGTTATGATCCTCCAAAGTTGCTACCCTAGCCACTTTGTTCCATAACTTTGAAAATTTTCTAAGTTTTTTATGGTTACCCCTTTTACAAGTTATCTCACTTTTATTGATTTTTCTTGATGAATGATGATCCAAATCACACATTAACATCATTTTAGTGTCAAAAAACGATATTTGTGAAAAATCTCAAAAAGTCAAAGTTGACTTTTGTGCACAGTTGACTTTTTGTCAAATGAATTCCAAACTGTGCGATCCTCTATGAAATCAAGTCCTTGACATAAATCAAACTTCATGTATTGATTTCATAGGTGTTATAGGGTGTATTGAATCATGTCCTAGGGTTTGGGAGCATGTCCGGGTCAAAAGGTAAAGGCACAGTTGACTTTTCTTGCGAAACCCTAATTGTGGTTCAGGTGAAATTGAAACTTGTTGCTCAAGCTTCTTGGATCAATCCATTGTTGGAAATGGATCAATGTGATGTATTTGAGACCCTCAAATCCCCTCTTGAGGTCTTGGCTCATGTTTTGTCCCAAAAGTCAACTTAGCGGTGAATTAAGTCAAGAAACCCTAATTCCTGGTTTTTTATGAATGCATCCCCTAAAGCCAAATTGACTTGATGATTGGGTTCACGATGTCCCTTGGAGGATCATAGGTTATGCTTTGAAGCATTGGCTCATGCCCAGAGGAAAATCTCCATCTGGAGGCCCTGGTCGACCAAAACCCTAATTTGGTGACACTGTCGATCGTGAGGCTTGATCCACTCAGAATGCTGCAACCTTATGCTTGATTCTTGAAGTGGGAGTTCTCTTGATCCATTATGGATGTTTGAGAGGCTAGACAAGTTGAAGATCATGTCATTCCTTGATTGATCCTTTGTCTAAGAACTCTGAGAGGGCTTGAAACCCTAATTTTGATAGTAGTGAATGCTCACCCATCTTAGGGGAGACTAATGAGGCATGATGGTTAATCCATACCGTGATGATGATTTGAACAATGATGGAAAATCATAGTGGTCAAAATTTGAGGCATGACAAACTGCAGCAGAGGTTTGGCCAATGTTGATCAATAGGAAACTAAGTATCCTCTAGCCATTTACTAGAGGTTACAGCACAGAGCCTTGGTTCCCTAGTTGTTGGATGAATCTTGACTGAATTTAGTTGCAAATTTGTCAGTCCATGCCACCTTGGTGCATCCATTAAATGCTCCAATCCAAAATTGGAGTTTTGTCCCTCTTTTAGGGATTTCTAGGTTTGGCGTGCCACTTCTTGTTCCAAAGACTTTGGAGGCTTGGATCAGTGTTTGTTCCCTTTAGATTTAATCCTCGGATGTGTCCAAAGTGATGACAAGGCTTGGAATTATCTGATTTTGCAAAATCAAGTAAAAGTGCAAAATTCTGCCTACCCTTGGCAGTTTTCAGCAAGGCATATTGACATTGTCATATCTCATGGCTCAAGTGGAATTTGATGGAGTTCTTGGCCATTTTGGAAAGCCCTCATATGATACAATAACTGTTTCATCATAATTGGTTTTGATACTTTTTGGATCCAAGTGAAAAATGCCCCTACATTTAGAAAAAAGTGAAGGCAGATTCTGACTTAGTGAAAATTTCACTAAGTGTTGGAAAAAGTGGCATTTCATGTTTTCAGCCACTTTGATCATTCCATAACTCAGAATCCATAATGAATTGGAATGAGGTGTAGTGGAAGCTTTGGTAGAGGGCCATGAGAGCTACAAATCCATCTTTGGATGGGAAAAAATGGCCTTATGGTTTAGGAGTTATGATCCTCCAAAGTTGCTACCCTAGCCACTTTGTTCCATAACTTTGAAAATTTTCTAAGTTTTTTATGGTTACCCCTTTTACAAGTTATCTCACTTTTATTGATTTTTCTTGATGAATGATGATCCAAATCACACATTAACATCATTTTAGTGTCAAAAAACGATATTTGTGAAAAATCTCAAAAAGTCAAAGTTGACTTTTGTGCACAGTTGACTTTTTGTCAAATGAATTCCAAACTGTGCGATCCTCTATGAAATCAAGTCCTTGACATAAATCAAACTTCATGTATTGATTTCATAGGTGTTATAGGGTGTATTGAATCATGTCCTAGGGTTTGGGAGCATGTCCGGGTCAAAAGGTAAAGGCACAGTTGACTTTTCTTGCGAAACCCTAATTGTGGTTCAGATGAAATTGAAACTTGTTGCTCAAGCTTCTTGGATCAATCCATTGTTGGAAATGGATCAATGTGATGTATTTGAGACCCTCAAATCCCCTCTTGAGGTCTTGGCTCATGTTTTGTCCCAAAAGTCAACTTAGCGGTGAATTAAGTCAAGAAACCCTAATTCCTGGTTTTTTATGAATGCATCCCCTAAAGCCAAATTGACTTGATGATTGGGTTCACGATGTCCCTTGGAGGATCATAGGTTATGCTTTGAAGCATTGGCTCATGCCCAGAGGAAAATCTCCATCTGGAGGCCCTGGTCGACCAAAACCCTAATTTGGTGACACTGTCGATCGTGAGGCTTGATCCACTCAGAATGCTGCAACCTTATGCTTGATTCTTGAAGTGGGAGTTCTCTTGATCCATTATGGATGTTTGAGAGGCTAGACAAGTTGAAGATCATGTCATTCCTTGATTGATCCTTTGTCTAAGAACTCTGAGAGGGCTTGAAACCCTAATTTTGATAGTAGTGAATGCTCACCCATCTTAGGGGAGACTAATGAGGCATGATGGTTAATCCATACTGTGATGATGATTTGAACAATGATGGAAAATCATAGTGGTCAAAATTTGAGGCCTGACAAACTGCAGCAGAGGTTTGGCCAATGTTGATCAATAGGAAACTAAGTATCCTCTAGCCATTTACTAGAGGTTACAGCACAGAGCCTTGGTTCCCTAGTTGTTGGATGAATCTTGACTGAATTTAGTTGCAAATTTGTCAGTCCATGCCACCTTGGTGCATCCATTAAATGCTCCAATCCAAAATTGGAGTTTTGTCCCTCTTTTAGGGATTTCTAGGTTTGGCGTGCCACTTCTTGTTCCAAAGACTTTGGAGGCTTGGATCAGTGTTTGTTCCCTTTAGATTTAATCCTCGGATGTGTCCAAAGTGATGACAAGGCTTGGAATTATCTGATTTTGCAAAATCGAGTAAAAGTGCAAAATTCTGCCTAGCCTTGGCAGTTTTCAGCAAGGCATATTGACATTGTCATATCTCATGGCTCAAGTGGAATTTGATGGAGTTCTTGGCCATTTTGGAAAGCCCTCATATGATACAATAACTGTTTCATAATAATTGGTTTTGATACTTTTTGGATCCAAGTGAAAAATGCCCCTACATTTAGAAAAAAGTGAAGGCAGATTCTGACTTAGTGAAAATTTCACTAAGTGTTGGAAAAAGTGGCATTTCATGTTTTCAGCCACTTTGATCATTCCATAACTCAGAATCCATAATGAATTGGAATGAGGTGTAGTGGAAGCTTTGGTAGAGGGCCATGAGAGCTACAAATCCATCTTTGGATGGGAAAAAATGGCCTTATGGTTTAGGAGTTATGATCCTCCAAAGTTGCTACCCTAGCCACTTTGTTCCATAACTTTGAAAATTTTCTAAGTTTTTTATGGTTACCCCTTTTACAAGTTATCTCACTTTTATTGATTTTTCTTGATGAATGATGATCCAAATCACACATTAACATCATTTTAGTGTCAAAAAACGATATTTGTGAAAAATCTCAAAAAGTCAAAGTTGACTTTTGTGCACAGTTGACTTTTTGTCAAATGAATTCCAAACTGTGCGATCCTCTATGAAATCAAGTCCTTGACATAAATCAAACTTCATGTATTGATTTCATAGGTGTTATAGGGTGTATTGAATCATGTCCTAGGGTTTGGGAGCATGTCCGGGTCAAAAGGTAAAGGCACAGTTGACTTTTCTTGCGAAACCCTAATTGTGGTTCAGATGAAATTGAAACTTGTTGCTCAAGCTTCTTGGATCAATCCATTGTTGGAAATGGATCAATGTGATGTATTTGAGACCCTCAAATCCCCTCTTGAGGTCTTGGCTCATGTTTTGTCCCAAAAGTCAACTTAGCGGTGAATTAAGTCAAGAAACCCTAATTCCTGGTTTTTTATGAATGCATCCCCTAAAGCCAAATTGACTTGATGATTGGGTTCACGATGTCCCTTGGAGGATCATAGGTTATGCTTTGAAGCATTGGCTCATGCCCAGAGGAAAATCTCCATCTGGAGGCCCTGGTCGACCAAAACCCTAATTTGGTGACACTGTCGATCGTGAGGCTTGATCCACTCAGAATGCTGCAACCTTATGCTTGATTCTTGAAGTGGGAGTTCTCTTGATCCATTATGGATGTTTGAGAGGCTAGACAAGTTGAAGATCATGTCATTCCTTGATTGATCCTTTGTCTAAGAACTCTGAGAGGGCTTGAAACCCTAATTTTGATAGTAGTGAATGCTCACCCATCTTAGGGGAGACTAATGAGGCATGATGGTTAATCCATACTGTGATGATGATTTGAACAATGATGGAAAATCATAGTGGTCAAAATTTGAGGCATGACAAACTGCAGCAGAGGTTTGGCCAATGTTGATCAATAGGAAACTAAGTATCCTCTAGCCATTTACTAGAGGTTACAGCACAGAGCCTTGGTTCCCTAGTTGTTGGATGAATCTTGACTGAATTTAGTTGCAAATTTGTCAGTCCATGCCACCTTGGTGCATCCATTAAATGCTCCAATCCAAAATTGGAGTTTTGTCCCTCTTTTAGGGATTTCTAGGTTTGGCGTGCCACTTCTTGTTCCAAAGACTTTGGAGGCTTGGATCAGTGTTTGTTCCCTTTAGATTTAATCGTCGGATGTGTCCAAAGTGATGACAAGGCTTGGAATTATCTGATTTTGCAAAATCGAGTAAAAGTGCAAAATTCTGCCTAGCCTTGGCAGTTTTCAGCAAGGCATATTGACATTGTCATATCTCATGGCTCAAGTGGAATTTGATGGAGTTCTTGGCCATTTTGGAAAGCCCTCATATGATACAATAACTGTTTCATCATAATTGGTTTTGATACTTTTTGGATCCAAGTGAAAAATGCCCCTACATTTAGAAAAAAGTGAAGGCAGATTCTGACTTAGTGAAAATTTCACTAAGTGTTGGAAAAAGTGGCATTTCATGTTTTCAGCCACTTTGATCATTCCATAACTCAGAATCCATAATGAATTGGAATGAGGTGTAGTGGAAGCTTTGGTAGAGGGCCATGAGAGCTACAAATCCATCTTTGGATGGGAAAAAATGGCCTTATGGTTTAGGAGTTATGATCCTCCAAAGTTGGTACCCTAGCCACTTTGTTCCATAACTTAGAAAATTTTCTAAGTTTTTTATGGTTACCCCTTTTACAAGTTATCCTACTTTTCTTGATTTTTCTTGATGAATGATGATCCAAATCACACATTAACATTATTTTAGGGTCAAAGAACCATATTTTTGAAAAATCTAAAAAAGTCAAAGTTGACTTTTGTGCACAGTTGACTTTTTGTCAGATGAATTCCAAACTGTGCGATCCTCTATGAAATCAAGTCCTTGACATAAGTCAAACTTCATGTATTGATTTCATAGGTGTTATAGGGTGTATTGAATCATGTCCTAGGGTTTGGGAGCATGTCCTGGTCAAAAGTCAAAGGCACAATTGACTTTTCCCGCAAAACCCTAATTGTGGTTCAGATGAAATTGAAACTTGTTGCTCAAGCTTCTTGGATCAATACATTGTTGAAAATGGATCAATGTGATGTATTTGAGACCCTTAAATCCCCTCTTGAGGTCTTGGGTCATGTTTTGTCCCAAAAGTCAACTTAGGGGTGAATTAAGTCAAGAAACCCTAATTCCTGATTTTTTATGAATGCATCCCCTAAAGCCAAATTGACTTGATGATTGGGTTCATGATGTCCCTTGGAGCCTCATAGGTTATGCTTTGAAGAATTGGCTCATGGCCAGAGGAAAATCTCCATCTGGAGGCCCTGGTCGACCAAAACCCAAATTTGGTGACACTGTCGATCGTGAGGCTTAATCCACTCAGAATGCTGCAACCTTGTGCTTGATTCTTGAAGTGGGAGTTCTCTTGATCCATTATGGATGTTTGAGAGGCTAGAAAAGTAGAAGATCATGTCATTCCTTGATTGATCCTTTGTCTTAGAACCCTGAGAGGGCTTGAAACCCTAATTTTGATAGTAGTGAATGCTCACCCATCTTAGGGGAGACTAATGAGGCATGATGGTTAATCCATATTGTGATGATGATTTGAACAATGATGGAAAATCTTAGTGGTCAAAATTTGAGGCATGACAGATTGCAGCAGAGGTTTGGCCAATGTTGATCAATAGGAAACTAAGTCTCCTCTAGCCATTGACTAGAGGTTACAGCACAGAGCCTTGGTTCCCTAGTTGTTGGATGAATCTTGACTGAATTCAATTGCAAATGTGTCAGTCCATGCCACCTTGGTGCATCCATTAAATGCTCCAATCCAAAATTGGAGTCTTGTCCCTCTTTTAGGGATTTCTAGGTTTGGCTTGCCACTTCTTGTTCCAAAGACTTTGGAGGCTTGGATCAGTGTTTGTTCCCTTTAGATTTAATCCTCAGATGTGTCCAAAGTGATGACAAGGCTTGGAATTATCTAATTTTGCAAAATCGAGCAAAAGTGCATAATTCTGCCTAGCCTTGGCAGTTTTTAGCAAGGCATATTGCCATTGTCATATCTCATGGCTCAAGTGGAATTTGATGGAGTTCTTGGCCATTTTGGAAAGCCCTCATATGATATAATAACTGTTTGATCATAATTGGTTTTGATACTTTTTGGATCCAAGTGAAAAATTCCCCTACATTTAGAAGAAAGTGAAGGCACATTCTGACTTAGTGAAAATTTCACTAAGTGTTGGAAAAAGTGGCATTTCATGTTTTCAGCCACTTTGATCATTCCATAACTCAGAATCCATAATGAATTGGAATGAGGTGTAGTTGAATCTTTGGTAGAGGGCCATGAGAGCTACAAATCCAGCTTTGGATGGGAAAAAATGGCCTTATGGTTTAGGAGTTATGATCCTCCAAAGTTGGTACCCTAGCCACTTTGTTCCATAACTTAGAAAATTTTCTAAGTTTTTTATGGTTACCCCTTTTACAAGTTATCCTACTTTTCTTGATTTTTCTTGATGAATGATGATCCAAATCACACATTAACATTATTTTAGGGTCAAAGAACCATATTTTTGAAAAATCTCAAAAAGTCAAAGTTGACTTTTGTGCACAGTTGACTTTTTGTCAGATGAATTCCAAACTGTGCGATCCTCTATGAATTCAAGTCCTTGACATAAGTCAAACTTCATGTACTGATTTCATAGGTGTTACAGGGTGTATTGAATCATGTCCTAGGGTTTGGGAGCATGTCCTGGTCAAAAGTCAAAGGCACAGTTGACTTTTCCTGCGAAACCCTAATTGTGGTTCAGATGAAATTGAAACTTGTTGCTCAAGCTTCTTGGATCAATCCATTGTTGAAAATGGATCAATGTGATGTATTTGAGACCCTCAAAACCCCTCTTGAGGTCTTGGCTCATGTTTTGTCCCAAAAGTTAACTTAGGGGTGAATTAAGTCAAGAAACCCTAATTCCTGAATTTTTATTAATGCATCCCCTAAAGCCAAATTGACTTGATGATTGGGTTCATGATGTCCCTTGGAGCCTCATAGGTTATGCTTTGAAGCATTGGCTCATGGCCAGAGGAAAATCTCCATTTGGAGGCCCTGGTCGACCAAAACCCTAATTTGGTGACACTGCCGATCGTGAGGCTTGATCCACTCAGAATGCTGCAACCTTTTGCTTGGTTCTTGAAGTGGGAGTTCTCTTGATCCATTATGGATGTTTGAGAGGCTAGACAAGTTGAAGATCATGTCATTCCTTGATTGATCCTTTGTCTTAGAACTCTGAGAGGGCTTGAAACCCTAATTTTGATAGTAGTGAATGCTCATCCATCTTAGGGGAGACTAATGAGGCATGATGGTTAATCCATATTGTGATGATGATTTGAACAATGATGGAAAATCTTAGTGGTCAAAATTTGAAGCATGACAGACTGCAGCAGAGGTTTGGCCAATGTTGATCAATAGGAAACTAAGTCTCCTCTAGCCATTGACTAGAGGTTACAGCACAGAGCCTTGGTTCCCTAGTTGTTGGATGAATCTTGACTGAATTCAATTGCAAATGTGTCAGTCCATGCCACCTTGGTGCATCCATTAAATGCCCCAATCCAAAATTGGAGTCTTATCCCTCTGTTAGGGATTTCTAGGTTTGGCATGCCACTTCTTGTTCCAAAGACTTTGGAGGCTTGGATCAGTGTTTGTTCCCTTTAAATTTAATCCTCAGATGTGTCCAAAGTGATGACACGGCTTGGAATTATCTGATTTTTCAAAATCGAGCAAAAGTACAAAATTCTGCCTAGCCTTGGCAGTTTTCAGCAAGGCATATTGCCATTGTCATATCTCATGGATCAAGTGGAATTTGATGGAGTTCTTGGCCATTTTGGAAAGCCCTCATATGATACAATAACTGTTTGATCATAATTGGTTTTGATACTTTTTGAATCCAAGTGAAAAATGCCCCTACATTTAGAAAAAAGTGAAGGCAGATTCTGACTTAGTGAAAATTTCACTAAGTGTTGGAAAAAGTGGCATTTCATGTTTTCAGCCACTTTGATCATTCCATAACTCATAATCCATAATGAATCAGAATGAGGTGTAGTTGAATCTTTGGTAGAGGGCCATGAGAGCTACAAATCCAGCTTTGGATGGGAAAAAATGGCCTTATGGTTTAGGAGTAATGATCCTCCAAAGTTGGTAACCTAGCCACTTTGTTCCATAACTTAGAAAATTTTCTAAGTTTTTTATGGTTACCCCTTTTACAAGTTATCCTACTTTTCTTGATTTTTCTTGATGAATGATGATCCAAATCACACATTAACATTATTTTAGGGTCAAAGAACCATATTTTTGAAAAATCTCAAAAAGTCAAAGTTGACTTTTGTGCACAGTTGACTTTTTGTCAGATGAATTCCAAACTGTGCGATCCTCTATGAATTCAAGTCCTTGACATAAGTCAAACTTCATGTACTGATTTCATAGGTGTTACAGGGTGTATTGAATCATGTCCTAGGGTTTGGGAGCATGTCCTGGTCAAAAGTCAAAGGCACATTTGACTTTTCCCGCGAAACCCTAATTGTGGTTCAGATGAAATTGAAACTTGTTGCTCAAGCTTCTTGGATCAATCCATTGTTGAAAATGGATCAATGTGATGTATTTGAGACCCTCAAATCCCCTCTTGAGGTCTTGGCTCATGTTTTGTCCCAAAAGTCAACTTAGGGGTGAATTAAGTCAAGAAACCCTAATTCCTGATTTTTTATGAATGCATCCCCTAAAGCCAAATTGACTTGATGATTGGGTTCATGATGTCCCTTAGAGCATCATAGGTTATGCTTTGAAGCATTGGCTCATGGCCAGAGGAAAATCTCCATCTGGAGGCCCTGGTCGACCAAAACCCAAATTTGGTGACACTGTTGATCATGAGGCTTGATCCACTCCGAATGCTGCAACCTTGTGCTTGATTCTTGAAGTGGGAGTTCTCTTGATCCATTATGGATGTTTGAGAGGCTAGAAAAGTTGAAGATCATGTCATTCCTTGATTGATCCTTTGTCTTAGAACTCTGAGAGGGCTTGAAACCCTAATTTTGATAGTAGTGAATGCTCACCAATCTTAGGGGAGACTAATGAGGCATGATGGTTAATCCATATTGTGATGATGATTTGAACAATGATGGAAAATCTTAGTGGTCAAAATTTGAGGTATGACAGACTGCAACAGAGGTTTGGCCAATGTTGATCAATAGGAAACTAAGTCTCCTCTAGCCATTGACTAGAGGTTACAGCACAGAGCCTTGGTTCCCTAGTGGTTGGATGAATCTTGATTGAATTCAATTGCAAATGTGTCAGTCCATGCCACCTTGGTGCATCCATTAAATGCTCCAATCCAAAATTGGAGTCTTGTCCCTCTTTTAGGGATTTCTAGGTTTGGCATGCCACTTCTTGTTCCAAAGACTTTGGAGGCTTGGATCAGTGTTTGTTCCCTTTAGATTTAATCCTCAGATGTGTCCAGAGTGATGACAAGGCTTGGAATTATCTGATTTTGAAAAATCGAGCAAAAGTGCAAAATTCTGCCTAGCCTTGGCAGTTTTCAGCAAGGCATATTGCCATTGTCATATCTCATGGCTCAAGTGGAATTTGATGGAGTTCTTGGCCATTTTGGAAAGCCCTCATATGATACAATAACTGTTTGATCATAATTGGTTTTGATACTTTTTGGATCCAAGTGAAAAATGCCCCTACATTTAGAAAAAAGTGAAGGCACATTCTGAATTAGTGAAAATTTCACTAAGTGTTGGAAAAAGTGGCATTTCATGTTTTCAGCCACTTTGATCATTCCATAACTTAGAATCCATAATGAATTGGAATGAGGTGTAGTTGAATCTTTGGTAGAGGGCCATGAGAGCTACAAATGCAGCTTTGGATGGGAAAAAATGGCCTCATGGTTTAGGAGATATGATCCTCCAAAGTTGGTACCCTAGCCACTTTGTTCCATAACTTAGAAAATTTTCTAAGTTTTTTATGGTTACCCCTTTTACAAGTTATCCCACTTTTCTTGATTTTTCTTGATGAATGATGATCCAAATCACACATTAACATTATTTTAGGGTCAAAGAACCATATTTTTGAAAAATCTCAAAAAGTCAAAGTTGACTTTTGTGCACAGTTGACTTTTTGTCAGATGAATTCCAAACTGTGCGATCCTCTATGAATTCAAGTCCTTGACATAAGTCAAACTTCATGTACTGATTTCATAGGTGTTACAGGGTGTATTGAATCATGTCCTAGGGTTTGAGAGCATGTCCTGGTCAAAATTCAAAGGCACAGTTGACTTTTCCCGCGAAACCCTAATTGTGGTTCAGATGAAATTGAAACTTGTTGCTCAAGCTTCTTGGATCAATCCATTGTTGAAAATGGATCAATGTGATGTATTTGAGACCCTTAAATCCCCTCTTGAGGTCTTGGGTCATGTTTTGTCCCAAAAGTCAACTTAGGGGTGAATTAAGTCAAGAAACCCTAATTCCTGATTTTTTATGAATGCATCCCCTAAAGCCAAATTGACTTGATGATTGGGTTCATGATGTCCCTTGGAGCCTCATAGGTTATGCTTTGAAGCATTGGCTCATGGCCAGAGGAAAATCTCCATCTGGAGGCCCTGGTCGACCAAAACCCAAATTTGGTGACACTGTCGATCGTGAGGCTTAATCCACTCAGAATGCTGCAACCTTGTGCTTGATTCTTGAAGTGGGAGTTCTCTTGATCCATTATGGATGTTTGAGAGGCTAGACAAGTTGAAGATCATGTCATTCCTTGATTGATCCTTTGTCTAAGAACACTGAGAGGGCTTGAAACCCTAATTTTGATAGTAGTGAAAGCTCACCCATCTTAGGGGAGACTAATGAGGCATGATGGTTAATCCATATTGTGATGATGATTTGAACAATGATGGAAAATCTTAGTGGTCAAAATTTGACGTTTGACAAACTGCAGCAGAGGTTTGGCCAATGTTGATCAATAGGAAGCTAAGTCTCCTCTAGCCATTGACTAGAGGTTACAGTACAGAGCCTTGGTTCCCTAGTTGTTGGATGAATCTTGACCGAATTCAATTGCAAATGTGTCAGTCCATGCCACCTTGGTGCATCCATTAAATGCTCCAATCGAAAATTGGAGTCTTGTCCCTCTTTTAGGGATTTCTAGGTTTGGCATGCCACTTCTTGTTCCAAAGACTTTGGAGGCTTGGATCAGTGTTTGTTCCCTTTAGATTTAATCCTCAGATGTGTCCAAAGTGATGACAAGGCTTGGAATTATCTGATTGTGCAAAATCGAGCAAAAGTGCAAAATTCTGCCAAACCTTGGCAGTTTTCAGCAAGCCATATTGCCATTGTCATATCTCATGGCTCAAGTGGAATTTGATGGAGTTCTTGGCCATTTTGGAAAGCCCTCATATGATATAATAACTGTTTGATCATAATTGGTTTTGATACTTTTTGGATCCAAGTGAAAAATGCCCCTACATTTAGAAGAAAGTGAAGGCACATTCTGACTTAGTGAAAATTTCACTAAGTGTTGGAAAAAGTGGCATTTCATGTTTTCAGCCACTTTGATCATTCCATAACTCAGAATCCATAATGAATTGGAATGAGGTGTAGTTGAATCTTTGGTAGAGGGCCATGAGAGCTACAAATCCAGCTTTGGATGTGAAAAAATGGCCTTATGGTTTAGGAGTTATGATCCTCCAAAGTTGGTACCCTAGCCACTTTGTTCCATAACTTAGAAAATTTTCTAAGTTTTTTATGGTTACCCCTTTTACAAGTTATCCCACTTTTCTTGATTTTTCTTGTTGAATGATGATCCAAATCACACATTAACATTATTTTAGGGTCAAAGAACTATATTTGTGAAAAATCTCAAAATGTCAAAGTTGACTTTTGTGCACAGTTGACTTTTTGTCAGATGAATTCCAAACTGTGCGATCCTCTATGAAATCAAGTCCTTGACATAAGTCAAACTTCATGTATTGATTTCATAGGTGTTATAGGGTGTATTGAATCATGTCCTAGGGTTTGGGAGCATGTTCGGGT
Source organism: Lathyrus tuberosus (assembly GCA_022829125.1). Lineage (NCBI taxonomy): Eukaryota > Viridiplantae > Streptophyta > Magnoliopsida > Fabales > Fabaceae > Lathyrus > Lathyrus tuberosus. Next base: position 39,839 of record JALAZF010000423.1, read on the forward strand.
CAAAAGTCAAAGGCACAGTTGACTTTTCCCGCAAAACCCTAATTGTGGTTCAGATGAAATTGAAACTTGTTGCTCAAGCTTCTTGGATCAATACATTGTTGAAAATGGATCAATGTGATGTATTTGAGACCCTCAAATCCCCTCTTGAGGTCTTGGCTCATGTTTTGTCCCAAAAGTCAACTTAGGGGTGAATTAAGTCAAGAAACCCTAATTCCTGATTTTTTATGAATGCATCCCCTAAAGCCAAACTTACTTGATGATTGGGTTCATGATGTCCCTTGGAGCCTCATAGGTTATGCTTTGAAGCATTGGCTCATGGCCAGAGGGAAATCTCCATCTGGAGGCCCTGGTCGACCAAACCCCTAATTTGGTGACACTACCGATCGTGAGGCTTGATCCACTCAGAATGCTGTAACCTTTTGCTTGATTCTTGAAGTGGGAGTTCTCTTGATACATTATGGATGTTTGAGAGGCTAGACAAGTTGAATATCATGTCATTCCTTGATTGATCCTTTGTCTTAGAACTCTGAGAGGGCTTGAAACCCTAATTTTGATAGTAGTGAATGCTCACCCATCTTAGGGGAGACTAATGAGGCATGATGGTTAATCCATATTGTGATGATGATTTGTACAATTATGGAAAATCTTAGTGGTCAAAATTTGAGGTATGACAAACTGCAGTAGAGGTTTGGCCAATGTTGATCAATAGGAAACTAAGTCTCCTCTAGCCATTGACTAGAGGTTACAGCCTAGAGCCTTGGTTCCCTAGTTGTTGGATGAATCTTGACTGAATTCAATTGCAAATGTGTCAGTCCATGCCACCTTGGTGCATCCATTAAATGTTCCAATCCAAAATTGGAGTCTTGTCCCTCTTTTAGGAATTTCTAGGTTTGGCATGCCACTTCTTGTTCCAAAGACTTTGGAGGCTTGGATCAGTGTTTGTTCCCTTTAGATTTAATCCTCAGATGTGTCCAAAGTGATGACAAGGATTGGAATTATCTGATTTTACAAAATTGAGCAAAAGTGCAAAATTCTGCCTAGCCTTGGCAGTTTTCAGCAAGGCATATTGGCATTGTCATATCTCATGGCTCAAGTGAAATTTGATGGAGTTCTTGGCCATTTTGGAAAGCCCTCATATGATACAATAATTGTTTGATCATAATTGGTTTTGATACTTTTTGGATCCAAGTGAAAAATGCCCCTACATTTAGAAAAAAGTGAAGGCAGATTCTGACTTAGTGAAAATTTCATTAAGTGTTGGAAAAAGTGGCATTTCATGTTTTTAGCCACTTTGATCATTTCATAACTCAGAATTCATAATGAATTGGAATGAGGTGTAGTTGAATCTTTGGTAGAGGGCCATGAGAGCTACAAATCCACCTTTGGATGGAAAAAATGGCCTTATGGTTTAGGAGTTATGATCCTCTAAAGTTGGTACCTTAGCCACTTTGTACCATAACTTAGAAAATTTTCTAAGTTTTTTATGGTTACCCCTTTTACAAGTTATCCTACTTTTCTTGATTTTTATTGATGAATGATGATCCAAATCACACATTAACATTATTTTAGGGTCAAAGAACCATATTTTTGAAAAATCTCAAAAAGTCAAAGTTGACTTTTGTGCACAGTTGACTTTTTGTCATATGAATTCCAAACTGTGCGATCCTCTATGAAATCAAGTCCTTGACAGAAGTCAAACTTCATGTATTGATTTCACAGGTGTTATAGGGTGTATTGAATCATGTCCTAGGGTTTGGGAGCATGTCCTGGTCAAAAGTCAAAGGCACAGTTGACTTTTCCCGCGAAACCCTAATTGTGGTTCAGATGAAATTGAAACTTGTTGCTCAAGCTTCTTGGATCAATCCATTGTTGAAAATGGATCAATGTGATGTATTTGAGACCCTCAAATCCCCTCTTGAGGTCTTGGCTCATGTTTTGTCCCAAAAGTCAACTTAGGGGTGAATTAAGTCAAGAAACCCTAATTCCTGAATTTTTATGAATGCATCCCCTAAAGCCAAATTGAATTGATGGTTGGGTTCATGATGTCCCTTGGAGCCTCATAGGTTATGCTTTGAAGCATTGGCTCATGTCCAGAGGAAAATCTCCATCTGGAGGCCCTGGTCGACCAAAACCCTAATTTGGTGACACTGCCGATCGTGAGGCTTGATCCACTCAGAATGCTGCAACCTTTTGCTTGGTTCTTGAAGTGGGAGTTCTCTTGATCCATTATGGATGTTTGAGAGGCTAGACAAGTTGAAGATCATGTTATTCCTTGATTGATCCTTTGTCTAAGAACTCTGAGAGGGCTTGAAACCCTAATTTTGATAGTAGTGAAAGCTCACCCATCTTAGGGGAGACTAATGAGGCATGATGGTTAATCCATATTGTGATGATGATTTGAACAATGATGGAAAATCTTAGTGGTCAAAATTTGACGTATGATAAACTGCAGCAGAGGTTTGGCCAATGTTGATCAATAGGAAGCTAAGTCTCCTCTAGCCATTGACTAGAGGTTACAGTACAGAGCCTTGGTTCCCTAGTTGTTGGATGAATCTTTACCGAATTCAATTGCAAATGTGTCAGTCCATGCCACCTTGGTGCATCCATTAAATGCTCCAATCCAAAATTGGAGTTTTGTCCCTCTTTTAGGGATTTCTAGGTTTGGCATGCCACTTCTTGTTCCAAAGACTTTGGAGGCTTGGATCAGTGTTTGTTCCCTTTAGATTTAATCCTCAGATGTGTCCAAAGTGATGACAAGGCTTGGAATTATCTGATTTTGCAAAATCGAGCAAAAGTGCAAAATTCTGCCTAGCCTTGGATGTTTTCGGCAAGGCATATTGCCATTGTCATATCTCATGGTTCAAGTGGAATTTGATGGAGTTCTTGGCCATTTTGGAAAGCCCTCATATGATACAATAACTGTTTGATCATAATTGGTTTTGATACTTTTTGGATCCAAGTGAAAAATGCCCCTACATTTAGAAAAAAGTGAAGGCAGATTCTGACTTAGTGAAAATTTCACTAAGTGTTGGAAAAAGTGGCATTTCATGTTTTTAGCCACTTTGATCATTCCATAACTCAGAATTCATAATGAATTGGAATGAGGTGTAGTTGAATCTTTGGTAGAGGCCCATGAGAGCAACAAATCCAACTTTGGATGGGAAAAAATGGCCTTATGGTTTAGGAGTTATGATCCTCCAAAGTTGGTACCTTAGCCACTTTGTACCATAACTTCGAAAATTTTCTAAGTTTTTTATGGTTACCCCTTTTACAAGTTATCCTACTTTTCTTGATTTTTCTTGATGAATGATGATCCAAATCACACATTAACATTATTTTAGGGTCAAAGAACCATATTTTTTAAAAATCTCAAAAAGTCAAAGTTGACTTTTGTGCACAGTTGAGTTTTTGTCAGATGAATTCCAAACTGTGCGATCCTCTATGAAATCAAGTCCTTGACAGAAGTCAAACTTCATGTATTGATTTCACAGGTGTTATAGGGTGTATTGAATCATGTCATAGGGTTTGGGAGCATGTCCTGGTCAAAAGTCAAAGGCAGAGTTGAATTTTCCCGCGAAACCCTAATTGTGGTTCAGATGAAATTGAAACTTGTTGCTCAAGCTTCTTGGATCAATCCATTGTTGAAAATGGATCAATGTGATGTATTTGAGACCCTCAAATCCCCTCTTGAGGTCTTGGCTCATGTTTTGTCCCAAAAGTTAACTTAGGGGTGAATTAAGTCAAGAAACCCTAATTCCTGAATTTTTATTAAGGCATCCCCTAAAGCCAAATTGACTTTATGATTGGGTTCATGATGTCCCTTGGAGCCTCATAGGTTATGCTTTGAAGCATTGGCTCATGGCCAGAGGAAAATCTCCATCTGGAGACCCTGGTCGACCAAAACCCTAATTTGGTGACACTGCCGATCGTGAGGCTTGATCCACTCAGAATGCTGCAACCTTTTGCTTGGTTCTTTTAGTGGGAGTTCTCTTGATCCATTATGGATGTTTGAGAGGCTAGACAAGTTGAAGATCATGTCATTCCTTGATTGATCCTTTGTCAAAGAACTCTGAGAGGGCTTGAAACCCTAATTTTGATAGTAGTGAATGCTCACCCATCTTAGGGGAGACTAATGAGGCATGATGGTTAATCCATATTGTGATGATGATTTGAACAATGATGGAAAATCTTAGTGGTCAAAATTTGACGTATGACAAACTGTAGCAGAGGTTTGGCCAATGTTGATCAATTGGAAGCTAAGTCTCCTCTAGCCATTGACTAGAGGTTACAGCACAGGGCCTTGGTTCCCTAGTTGTTGGATGAATCTTGACCGAATTCAATTGCAAATGTGTCAGTCCATGCCACCTTGGTGCATCCATTAAATGCTCCAATCCAAAATTGGAGTCCTGTCCCTCTTTTAGGGATTTCTAGGTTTGGCATGCCACTTCTTGTTCCAAAGACTTTGGAGGCTTGGATCAGTGTTTGTTCCCTTTAGATTTAATCCTCAGATGTGTCCAAAGTGATGACAAGGCGTGGAATTATCTGATTTTGCAAAATCGAGCAAAAGTGCAAAATTCTGCCTAGCCTTGGATGTTTTCGGTAAGGCATATTGCCATTGTCATATCTCATGGTTCAAGTGGAATTTGATGGAGTTCTTGGCCATTTTGGAAAGCCCTCATATGATACAATAACTGTTTGATCATAATTGGTTTTGATACTTTTTGGATCCAAGTGAAAAATGCCCCTACATTTAGGAAAAAGTGAAGGCAGATTCTGACTTAGTGAAAATTTCACTAAGTGTTGGAAAAAGTGGCATTTCATGTTTTTAGCCACTTTGATCATTCCATAACTCAGAATTCATAATGAATTGGAATGAGGTGTAGTTGAATCTTTGGTAGAGGCCCATGAGAGCAACAAATCCAACTTTGGATGGGAAAAAATGGCCTTATGGTTTAGGAGTTATGATCCTCCAAAGTTGGTACCTTAGCCACTTTGTACCATAACTTAGAAAATTTTCTAAGTTTTTTATGGTTACCCCTTTTACAAGTTATCCTACTTTTCTTGATTTTTCTTGATGAATGATGATCCAAATCACACATTAACATTATTTTAGGGTCAAAGAACCATATTTTTTAAAAATCTCAAAAAGTCAAAGTTGACTTTTGTGCACAGTTGAGTTTTTGTCAGATGAATTCCAAACTGTGCGATCCTCTATGAAATCAAGTCCTTGACAGAAGTCAAACTTCATGTATTGATTTCACAGGTGTTATAGGGTGTATTGAATCATGTCATAGGGTTTGGGAGCATGTCCTGGTCAAAAGTCAAAGGCAGAGTTGAATTTTCCCGCGAAACCCTAATTGTGGTTCAGATGAAATTGAAACTTGTTGCTCAAGCTTCTTGGATCAATCCATTGTTGAAAATGGATCAATGTGATGTATTTGAGACCCTCAAATCCCCTCTTGAGGTCTTGGCTCATGTTTTGTCCCAAAAGTTAACTTAGGGGTGAATTAAGTCAAGAAACCCTAATTCCTGAATTTTTATTAAGGCATCCCCTAAAGCCAAATTGACTTTATGATTGGGTTCATGATGTCCCTTGGAGCCTCATAGGTTATGCTTTGAAGCATTGGCTCATGGCCAGAGGAAAATCTCCATCTGGAGACCCTGGTCGACCAAAACCCTAATTTGGTGACACTGCCGATCGTGAGGCTTGATCCACTCAGAATGCTGCAACCTTTTGCTTGGTTCTTTTAGTGGGAGTTCTCTTGATCCATTATGGATGTTTGAGAGGCTAGACAAGTTGAAGATCATGTCATTCCTTGATTGATCCTTTGTCAAAGAACTCTGAGAGGGCTTGAAACCCTAATTTTGATAGTAGTGAATGCTCACCCATCTTAGGGGAGACTAATGAGGCATGATGGTTAATCCATATTGTGATGATGATTTGAACAATGATGGAAAATCTTAGTGGTCAAAATTTGACGTATGACAAACTGTAGCAGAGGTTTGGCCAATGTTGATCAATTGGAAGCTAAGTCTCCTCTAGCCATTGACTAGAGGTTACAGCACAGGGCCTTGGTTCCCTAGTTGTTGGATGAATCTTGACCGAATTCAATTGCAAATGTGTCAGTCCATGCCACCTTGGTGCATCCATTAAATGCTCCAATCCAAAATTGGAGTCCTGTCCCTCTTTTAGGGATTTCTAGGTTTGGCATGCCACTTCTTGTTCCAAAGACTTTGGAGGCTTGGATCAGTGTTTGTTCCCTTTAGATTTAATCCTCAGATGTGTCCAAAGTGATGACAAGGCGTGGAATTATCTGATTTTGCAAAATCGAGCAAAAGTGCAAAATTCTGCCTAGCCTTGGATGTTTTCGGTAAGGCATATTGCCATTGTCATATCTCATGGTTCAAGTGGAATTTGATGGAGTTCTTGGCCATTTTGGAAAGCCCTCATATGATACAATAACTGTTTGATCATAATTGGTTTTGATACTTTTTGGATCCAAGTGAAAAATGCCCCTACATTTAGAAAAAAGTGAAGGCAGATTCTGACTTAGTGAAAATTTCACTAAGTGTTGGAAAAAGTGGCATTTCATGTTTTTAGCCACTTTGATCATTCCATAACTCAGAATTCATAATGAATTGGAATGAGGTGTAGTTGAATCTTTGGTAGAGGCCCATGAGAGCAACAAATCCAACTTTGGATGGGAAAAAATGGCCTTATGGTTTAGGAGTTATGATCCTCCAAAGTTGGTACCTTAGCCACTTTGTACCATAACTTAGAAAATTTTCTAAGTTTTTTATGGTTACCCCTTTTACAAGTTATCCTACTTTTCTTGATTTTTCTTGATGAATGATGATCCAAATCACACATTAACATTATTTTAGGGTCAAAGAACCATATTTTTGAAAAATCTCAAAAAGTCAAAGTTGACTTTTGTGCACAGTTGAGTTTTTGTCAGATGAATTCCAAACTGTGCGATCCTCTATGAAATCAAGTCCTTGACAGAAGTCAAACTTCATGTATTGATTTCACAGGTGTTATAGGGTGTATTGAATCATGTCATAGGGTTTGGGAGCATGTCCTGGTCAAAAGTCAAAGGCAGAGTTGAATTTTCCCGCGAAACCCTAATTGTGGTTCAGATGAAATTGAAACTTGTTGCTCAAGCTTCTTGGATCAATCCATTGTTGAAAATGGATCAATGTGATGTATTTGAGACCCTCAAATCCCCTCTTGAGGTCTTGGCTCATGTTTTGTCCCAAAAGTTAACTTAGGGGTGAATTAAGTCAAGAAACCCTAATTCCTGAATTTTTATTAAGGCATCCCCTAAAGCCAAATTGACTTTATGATTGGGTTCATGATGTCCCTTGGAGCCTCATAGGTTATGCTTTGAAGCATTGGCTCATGGCCAGAGGAAAATCTCCATCTGGAGGCCCTGGTCGACCAAAACCCTAATTTGGTGACACTGCCGATCGTGAGGCTTGATCCACTCAGAATGCTGTAACCTTTTGCTTGATTCTTGAAGTGGGAGTTCTCTTGATCCATTATGGATGTTTGAGAGGCTAGACAAGTTGAAGATCATGTCATTCCTTGATTGATCCTTTGTCAAAGAACTCTGAGAGGGCTTGAAACCCTAATTTTGATAGTAGTGAATGCTCACCCATCTTAGGGGAGACTAATGAGGCATGATGGTTAATCCATATTGTGATGATGATTTGAACAATGATGGAAAATCTTAGTGGTCAAAATTTGACGTATGACAAACTGTAGCAGAGGTTTGGCCAATGTTGATCAATTGGAAGCTAAGTCTCCTCTAGCCATTGACTAGAGGTTACAGCACAGGGCCTTGGTTCCCTAGTTGTTGGATGAATCTTGACCGAATTCAATTGCAAATGTGTCAGTCCATGCCACCTTGGTGCATCCATTAAATGCTCCAATCCAAAATTGGAGTCCTGTCCCTCTTTTAGGGATTTCTAGGTTCGGCATGCCACTTCTTGTTCCAAAGACTTTGGAGGCTTGGATCAGTGTTTGTTCCCTTTAGATTTAATCCTCAGATGTGTCCAAAGTGATGACAAGGCGTGGAATTATCTGATTTTGCAAAATCGAGCAAAAGTGCAAAATTCTGCCTAGCCTTGGCAGTTTTCGGCAAGGCATATTGCCATTGTCATATCTCATGGTTCAAGTGGAATTTGATGGAGTTCTTGGCCATTTTGGAAAGCCCTCATATGATACAATAACTGTTTGATCATAATTGGTTTTGATACTTTTTGGATCCAAGTGAAAAATGCCCCTACATTTAGAAAAAAGTGAAGGCAGATTCTGACTTAGTGAAAATTTCACTAAGTGTTGGAAAAAGTGGCATTTCATGTTTTTAGCCACTTTGATCATTCCATAACTCAGAATTCATAATGAATTGGAATGAGGTGTAGTTGAATCTTTGGTAGAGGGCCATGAGATCTACAAATCCAGCTTTGGATGGGAAAAAATGGCCTTATGGTTTAGGAGTTATGATCCTCCAAAGTTGGTACCTTAGCCACTTTGTACCATAACTTAGAAAATTTTCTAAGTTTTTTATGGTTACCCCTTTTACAAGTTATCCTACTTTTCTTGATTTTTCTTGATGAATGACGATCCAAATCACACATTAACATTATTTTAGGGTCAAAGAACCATATTTTTGAAAAATCTCAAAAAGTCAAAGTTGACTTTTGTGCACAGTTGACTTTTTGTCATATGAATTCCAAACTGTGCGATCCTCTATGAAATCAAGTCCTTGACATAAGTCAAACTTCATGTATTGATTTCACAGGTGTTATAGGGTGTATTGAATAATGTCCTAGGGTTGGGGAGCATGTCCTGGTCAAAAGTCAAAGGCACAGTTGACTTTTCCCGCGAAACCCTAATTGTGGTTCAGATGAAATTGAAACTTGTTGCTCAAGCTTCTTGGATCATTCCATTGTTGAAAATGGATCAATGTGATGTATTTGAGACCCTCAAATCCCCTCTTGAGGTCTTGGCTCATGTTTTGTCCCAAAAGTTAACTTAGGGGTGAATTAAGTCAAGAAACCCTTATTCCTGAATTTTTATGAATGCATCCCCTAAAGCCAAATTGACTTGATGATTGGGTTCATGATGTCCCTTGGAGCCTCATAGGTTATGCTTTGAAGCATTGGCTCATGGCCAGAGGAAAATCTCCATCTGGAGGCCCTGGTATACCAAAACCCTAATTTGGTGACACTGCCGATCGTGAGGCTTGATCCACTTAGAATGCTGTAACCTTTTGCTTGATTCTTGAAGTGGGAGTTCTCTTGATCCATTATGGATGTTTGAGAGGCTAGACAAGTTGAAGATCATGTCATTCCTTGATTGATCCTTTGTCTAAGAACTCTGAGAGGGCTTGAAACCCTAATTTTGATAGTAGTGAATGCTCACCCATCTTAGGGGAGACTAATGAGGCATGATGGTTAATCCATATTGTGATGATGATTTGAACAATGATGGCAAATCTTAGTGGTCAAAATTTGACGTATGACAAACTGCAGCAGAGGTTTGGCCAATGTTGATCAATAGGAAGCTAAGTCTCCTCTAGCCATTGACTAGAGGTTACAGCATAGAGCCTTGGTTCCCTAGTTGTTGGATGAATCTTGACCGAATTCAATTGCAAATGTGTCAGTCCATGCCACCTTGGTACATCCATTAAATGCTCCAATCCAAAATTGGAGTCTTGTCCCTCTTTTAGGGATTTCTAGGTTTGGCATGCCACTTCTTGTTCCAAAGACTTTGGAGGCTTGGATCAGTGTTTGTTCCCTTTAGATTTAATCCTCAGATGTGTCCAAAGTGATGACAAGGCTTGGAATTATCTGATTTTGCAAAATCGAGCAAAAGTGTAAAATTCTGCCTAGCCTTGGCAGTTTTCTGCAAGGCATATTGCCATTGTCATATCTCATGGCTCAAGTGGAATTTGATGGAGTTCTTGGCCATTTTGGAAAGCCCTCATATGATACAATAACTGTTTGATCATAATTGGTTTTGATACTTTTTGGATCCAAGTGAAAAATGCCCCTACATTTAGAAAAAAGTGAAGGCAGATTCTGACTTAGTGAAAATTTCACTAAGTGTTGGAAAAAGTGGCATTTCATGTTTTTAGCCACTTTGATCATTCCATAACTCAGAATTCATAATGAATTGGAATGAGGTGTAGTTGAATCTTTGGTAGAGGGCCATGAGAGCTACAAATCCAGCTTTGGATGGGAAAAAATGGCCTTATGGTTTAGGAGTTATGATCCTCCAAAGTTGGTACCTTAGCCACTTTGTACCATAACTTAGAAAATTTTCTAAGTTTTTTATGGTTACCCCTTTTACAAGTTATCCTACTTTTCTTGATTTTTCTTGATGAATGATGATCCAAATCACACATTAACATTATTTTAGGGTCAAAGAACCATATTTTTGAAAAATCTCAAAAAGTCAAAGTTGACTTTTGTGCACAGTTGAGTTTTTGTCAGATGAATTCCAAACTGTGCGATCCTCTATGAAATCAAGTCCTTGACATAAGTCAAACTTCATGTATTGATTTCACAGGTGTTATAGGGTGTATTGAATCATGTCCTAGGGTTTGGGAGCATGTCCTGGTCAAAAGTCAAAGGCACAGTTGACTTGTCCCGCGAAACCCTAATTGTGGTTCAGATGAAATTGAAACTTGTTGCTCAAGCTTCTTGGATCAATCCATTGTTGAAAATGGATCAATGTGATGTATTTGAGACCCTCAAATCCCCTCTTGAGGTCTTGGCTCATGTTTTGTCCCAAAAGTTAACTTAGGGGTGAATTAAGTCAAGAAACCCTAATTCCTGAATTTTTATGAATGCATCCCCTAAAGCTAAATTGACTTGATGATTGGGTTTATGATGTCCCTTGGAGCCTCATAGGTTATGCTTTGAAGCATTGGCTCATGGCCAGAGGAAAATCTCCATCTAGAGGCCCTGGTCGACCAAAACCCTAATTTGGTGACACCGCCGATCGTGAGGCTTGATCCACTCAGAATGCTGTAACCTTTTGCTTGATTTTTGAAGTGGGAGTTCTCTTGATCCATTATGGATGTTTGAGAGGCTAGACAAGTTGAAGATCATGTCATTCCTTTATTGATCCTTTGTCTAAGAACTCTGAGAGGGCTTGAAACCCTAATTTTGATAGTAGTGAATGCTCACCCATCTTAGGGGAGACTAATGAGGCATGATGGTTAATCCATATTGTGATGATGATTTGAACAATGATGGAAAATCTTAGTGGTCAAAAATTGACGTATGACAAACTGCAGCAGAGGTTTGGCCAATGTTGATCAATAGGAAGCTAAGTCTACTCTAGCCATTGACTAGAGGTTACAGCACAGAGCCTTGGTTCCCTAGTTGTTGGATGAATCTTGACCGAATTCAATTGCAAATGTGTCAGTCCATGCCACCTTGGTGCATCCATTAAATGCTCCAATCCCAAATTGGAGTCTTGTCCCTCTTTTATGGATTTCTAGGTTTGGCATGCCACTTCTTGTTCCAAAGACTTTGGAGGCTTGGATCAGTGTTTGTTCCCTTTAGATTTAATCCTCAGATGTGTCCAAAGTGATGACAAGGCTTGGAATTATCTGATTTTGCAAAATCGAGCAAAAGTGCAAAATTCTGCCCAGCCTTGGCAGTTTTCAGCAAGGCATATTGCCATTGTCATATCTCATGGCTCAAGTGGAATTTGATGGAGTTCTTGGCCATTTTGGAAAGCCCTCATATGATACAATAACTGTTTGATCATAATTGGTTTTGATACTTTTTGGATCCAAGTGAAAAATGCCCCTACATTTAGAAAAAAGTGAAGGCAGATTCTGACTTAGTGAAAATTTCACTAAGTGTTGGAAAAAGTGGCATTTCATGTTTTTAGCCACTTTGATCATTCCATAACTCAGAATTCATAATGAATTGGAATGAGGTGTAGTTGAATCTTTGGTAGAGGGCCATGAGAGCTACAAATCCAGCTTTGGATGGGAAAAAATGGCCTTATGGTTTAGGAGTTATGATCCTCCAAAGTTGGTACCTTAGCCACTTTGTACCATAACTTAGAAAATTTTCTAAGTTTTTTATGGTTACCCCTTTTACAAGTTATCCTACTTTTCTTGATTTTTCTTGATGAATGATGATCCAAATCACACATTAACATTATTTTAGGGTCAAAGAACCATATTTTTGAAAAATCTCAAAAAGTCAAAGTTGACTTTTGTGCACAGTTGAGTTTTTGTCAGATGAATTCCAAACTGTGCGATCCTCTATGAAATCAAGTCCTTGACATAAGTCAAACTTCATGTATTGATTTCACAGGTGTTATAGGGTGTATTGAATCATGTCCTAGGGTTTTGGGAGCATGTCCTGGTCAAAAGTCAAAGGCACAGTTGACTTTTCCTGCGAAACCCTAATTGTGGTTCAGATGAAATTGAAACTTGTTGCTCAAGCTTCTTGGATCAATCCATTGTTGAAAATGGATCAATGTGATGTATTTGAGACCCTCAAATCCCCTCTTGAGGTCTTGGCTCATGTTTTGTCCCAAAAGTTAACTTAGGGGTGAATTAAGTCAAGAAACCCTAATTCCTGAATTTTTATGAATGCATCCCCTAAAGCCAAATTGACTTGATGATTGTGTTTATGATGTCCCTTGGAGCCTCATAGGTTATGCTTTGAAGCATTGGCTCATGGCCAGAGGAAAATCTCCATCTGGAGGCCCTGGTCGACCAAAACCCTAATTTGGTGACACTGCCGATCGTGAGGCTTGATCCACTCAGAATGCTGTAACCTTTTGCTTGATTCTTGAAGTGGGAGTTCTCTTGATCCATTATGGATGTTTGAGAGGCTAGACAAGTTGAAGACCATGTCATTCCTTGATTGATCCTTTGTCTAAGAACTCTGAGAGAGCTTGAAACCCTAATTTTGATAGTAGTGAATGCTCACCCATCTTAGGGGAGACTAATGAGGCATGATGGTTAATCCATATTATGATGATGATTTGAACAATGATGGAAAATCTTAGTGGTCAAAATTTGACATATGACAAACTGCAGCAGAAGTTTGGCCAATGTTGATCAATAGGAAGCTAAGTCTCCTCTAGCCATTGACTAGAGGTTACAACATAGAGCCTTGGTTCCCTAGTTGTTGGATGAATCTTGACCGAATTCAATTGCAAATGTGTCAGTCCATCCCACCTTGGTGCATCTATTAAATGCTCCAATCCAAAATTGGAGTCTTGTCCCTCTTTTAGGGATTTCTAGGTTTGGCATGCCACTTCTTGTTCCAAAGACTTTGGAGGCTTGGATCAGTGTTTGTTCCCTTTAGATTTAATCCTCAGATGTGTCCAAATTGATGACAAGGCTTGGAATTATCTGATTTTGCAAAATCGAGCAAAAGTGCAAAATTCTGCCCAGCCTTGGCAGTTTTCAGCAAGGCATATTGCCATTGTCATATCTCATGGCTCAAGTGGAATTTGATGGAGTTCTTGGCCATTTTGGAAAGCCCTCATATGATACAATAACTGTTTGATCATAATTGGTTTTGATACTTTTTGGATCCAAGTGAAAAATGCCCCTACATTTAGAAAAAAGTGAAGGCAGATTCTGACTTAGTGAAAATTTCACTAAGTGTTGGAAAAAGTGGCATTTCATGTTTTTAGCCACTTTGATCATTCCATAACTCAGAATTCATAATGAATTGGAATGAGGTGTAGTTGAATCTTTGGTAGAGGGCCATGAGAGCTACAAATCCAGCTTTGGATGGGAAAAAATGGCCTTATGGTTTAGGAGTTATGATCCTCCAAAGTTGGTACCTTAGCCACTTTGTACCATAACTTAGAAAATTTTCTAAGTTTTTTATGGTTACCCCTTTTACAAGTTATCCTACTTTTCTTGATTTTTCTTGATGAATGATGATCCAAATCACACATTAACATTATTTTAGGGTCAAAGAACCATATTTTTGAAAAATCTCAAAAAGTCAAAGTTGACTTTTGTGCACAGTTGAGTTTTTGTCAGATGAATTCCAAACTGTGCGATCCTCTATGAAATCAAGTCCTTGACATAAGTCAAACTTCATGTATTGATTTCACAGGTGTTATAGGGTGTATTGAATCATGTCCTAGGGTTTGGGAGCATGTCCTGGTCAAAAGTCAAAGGCACAGTTGACTTGTCCCGCGAAACCCTAATTGTGGTTCAGATGAAATTGAAACTTGTTGCTCAAGCTTCTTGGATCAATCCATTGTTGAAAATGGATCAATGTGATGTATTTGAGACCCTCAAATCCCCTCTTGAGGTCTTGGCTCATGTTTTGTCCCAAAAGTTAACTTAGGGGTGAATTAAGTCAAGAAACCCTAATTCCTGAATTTTTATGAATGCATCCCCTAAAGCCAAATTGACTTGATGATTGGGTTTATGATGTCCCTTGGAGCCTCATAGGTTATGCTTTGAAGCATTGGCTCATGGCCAGAGGAAAATCTCCATCTAGAGGCCCTGGTCGACCAAAACCCTAATTTGGTGACACCGCCGATCGTGAGGCTTGATCCACTCAGAATGCTGTAACCTTTTGCTTGATTTTTGAAGTGGGAGTTCTCTTGATCCATTATGGATGTTTGAGAGGCTAGACAAGTTGAAGATCATGTCATTCCTTTATTGATCCTTTGTCTAAGAACTCTGAGAGGGCTTGAAACCCTAATTTTGATAGTAGTGAATGCTCACCCATCTTAGGGGAGACTAATGAGGCATGATGGTTAATCCATATTGTGATGATGATTTGAACAATGATGGAAAATCTTAGTGGTCAAAAATTGACGTATGACAAACTGCAGCAGAGGTTTGGCCAATGTTGATCAATAGGAAGCTAAGTCTACTCTAGCCATTGACTAGAGGTTACAGCACAGAGCCTTGGTTCCCTAGTTGTTGGATGAATCTTGACCGAATTCAATTGCAAATGTGTCAGTCCATGCCACCTTGGTGCATCCATTAAATGCTCCAATCCAAAATTGGAGTCTTGTCCCTCTTTTAGGGATTTCAAGGTTTGGCATGCCACTTCTTGTTCCAAAGACTTTGGAGGCTTGGATCAGTGTTTGTTCCCTTTAGATTTAATCCTCAGATGTGTCCAAAGTGATGACAAGGCTTGGAATTATCTGATTTTGCAAAATCGAGCAAAAGTGCAAAAATCTGCCCAGCCTTGGCAGTTTTCAGCAAGGCATATTGCCATTGTCATATATCATGGCTCAAGTGGAATTTGATGGAGTTCTTGGCCATTTTGGAAAGCCCTCATATGATACAATAACTGTTTGATCATAATTGGTTTTTATACTTTTTGGATCCAAGTGAAAAATGCCCCTACATTTTGAAAAAACTGAAGGCAGATTCTGACTTAGTGAAAATTTCACTAAGTGTTGGAAAAAGTGTCATTTCATGTTTTTAGCCACTTTGATCATTCCATAACTCAGAATTCATAATGAATTGGAATGAGGTGTAGTTGAATCTTTGGTAGAGGGCCATGAGAGCTACAAATCCAGCTATGGATGGGAAAAAATGGCCTTATGGTTTAGGAGTTATGATCCTCCAAAGTTGGTACCTTAGCCACTTTGTACCATAACTTAGAAAATTTTCTAAGTTTTTTATGGTTACCCCTTTTACAAGTTATCCTACTTTTCTTGATTTTTCTTGATGAATGATGATCCAAATCACACATTAACATTATTTTAGGGTCAAAGAACCATATTTTTGAAAAATCTCAAAAAGTCAAAGTTGACTTTTGTGCACAGTTGAGTTTTTGTCAGATGAATTCCAAAGTGTGCGATCCTCTATGAAATCAAGTCCTTGACATAAGTCAAACTTCATGTATTGATTTCACAGGTGTTATAGGGTGTATTGAATCATGTCCTAGGGTTTGGGAGCATGTCCTGGTCAAAAGTCAAAGGCACAGTTGACTTGTCCCGCGAAACCCTAATTGTGGTTCAGATGAAATTGAAACTTGTTGCTCAAGCTTCTTGGATCAATCCATTGTTGAAAATGGATCAATGTGATGTATTTGAGACCCTCAAATCCCCTCTTGAGGTCTTGGCTCATGTTTTGTCCCAAAAGTTAATTTAGGGGTGAATTAAGTCAAGAAACCCTAATTCCTGAATTTTTATGAATGCATCCCCTAAAGCCAAATTGAATTGATGATTGGGTTCATGATGTCCCTTGGAGCCTCATAGGTTATGCTTTGAAGCATTGGCTCATGGCGAGAGGAAAATCTCCATCTGGAGGCCCTGGTCGACCAAAACCCTAATTTGGTGACACTGTCGATCGTGAGGCTTGATCCACTCAGAATGCTGTAACCTTTTGCTTGATTCTTGAAGTGGGAGTTCTCTTGATCCATTATGGATGTTTGAGAGGCTAGACAAGTTGAAGATCATGTCATTCCTTGATTGATCCTTTGTCTAAGAACTCTGAGAGGGCTTGAAACCCTAATTTTGATAGTAGTGAATGCTCACCCATCTTAGGGGAGACTAACGAGGCATGATGGTTAATCCATATTGTGATGATGATTTGAACAATGATGGAAAATCTTAGTGGTCAAAATTTGACGTATGACAAACTGCAGCAGAGGTTTGGCCAATGTTGATCAATAGGAAGCTAAGTCTCCTCTAGCCATTGACTAGAGGTTACAGCACAGAGCCTTGGTTCCCTAGTTGTTGGATGAATCTTGATCGAATTCAATTGCAAATGTGTCAGTCCATGCCACCTTGGTGCATCCATTAAATGCTCCAATCCCAAATTGGAGTCTTGTCCCTCTTTTATGGATTTCTAGGTTTGGCATGCCACTTCTTGTTCCAAAGACTTTGGAGGCTTGGATCAGTGTTTGTTCCCTTTAGATTTAATCCTCAGATGTGTCCAAAGTGATGACAAGGCTTGGAATTATCTGATTTTGCAAAATCGAGCAAAAGTGCAAAATTCTGCCCAGCCTTGGCAGTTTTCAGCAAGGCATATTGCCATTGTCATATCTCATGGCTCAAGTGGAATTTGATGGAGTTCTTGGCCATTTTGGAAAGCCCTCATATGATACAACAACTGTTTGATCATAATTGGTTTTGATACTTTTTGGATCCAAGTGAAAAATGCCCCTACATTTAGAAAAAAGTGAAGGCAGATTCTGACTTAGTGAAAATTTCACTAAGTGTTGGAAAAAGTGTCATTTCATGTTTTTAGCCACTTTGATCATTCCATAACTCATAATTCATAATGAATTGGAATGAGGTGTAGTTTAATCTTTGGTAGAGGGCCATGAGAGCTACAAATCCAGCTTTGGATGGGAAAAAATGGCCTTATGGTTTAGGAGTTATGATCCTCCAAAGTTGGTACCTTAGCCACTTTGTACCATAACTTAGAAAATTTTCTAAGTTTTTTATGGTTACCCCTTTTACAAGTTATCCTACTTTTCTTGATTTTTCTTGATGAATGATGATCCAAATCACACATTAACATTATTTTAGGGTCAAAGAACCATATTTTTGAAAAATCTCAAAAAGTCAAAGTTGACTTTTGTGCACAGTTGAGTTTTTGTCAGATGAATTCCAAAGTGTGCGATCCTCTATGAAATCAAGTCCTTGACATAAGTCAAACTTCATGTATTGATTTCACAGGTGTTATAGGGTGTATTGAATCATGTCCTAGGGTTTGGGAGCATGTCCTGGTCAAAAGTCAAAGGCACAGTTGACTTGTCCCGCGAAACCCTAATTGTGGTTCAGATGAAATTGAAACTTGTTGCTCAAGCTTCTTGGATCAATCCATTGTTGAAAATGGATCAATGTGATGTATTTGAGACCCTCAAATCCCCTCTTGAGGTCTTGGCTCATGTTTTGTCCCAAAAGTTAATTTAGGGGTGAATTAAGTCAAGAAACCCTAATTCCTGAATTTTTATGAATGCATCCCCTAAAGCCAAATTGAATTGATGATTGGGTTCATGATGTCCCTTGGAGCCTCATAGGTTATGCTTTGAAGCATTGGCTCATGGCGAGAGGAAAATCTCCATCTGGAGGCCCTGGTCGACCAAAACCCTAATTTGGTGACACTGTCGATCGTGAGGCTTGATCCACTCAGAATGCTGTAACCTTTTGCTTGATTCTTGAAGTGGGAGTTCTCTTGATCCATTATGGATGTTTGAGAGGCTAGACAAGTTGAAGATCATGTCATTCCTTGATTGATCCTTTGTCTAAGAACTCTGAGAGGGCTTGAAACCCTAATTTTGATAGTAGTGAATGCTCACCCATCTTAGGGGAGACTAACGAGGCATGATGGTTAATCCATATTGTGATGATGATTTGAACAATGATGGAAAATCTTAGTGGTCAAAATTTGACGTATGACAAACTGCAGCACAGGTTTGGCCAATGTTGATCAATAGGAAGCTAAGTCTCCTCTAGCCATTGACTAGAGGTTACAGCACAGAGCCTTGGTTCCCTAGTTGTTGGATGAATCTTGATCGAATTCAATTGCAAATGTGTCAGTCCATGCCACCTTGGTGCATCCATTAAATGCTCCAATCCCAAATTGGAGTCTTGTCCCTCTTTTATGGATTTCTAGGTTTGGCATGCCACTTCTTGTTCCAAAGACTTTGGAGGCTTGGATCAGTGTTTGTTCCCTTTAGATTTAATCCTCAGATGTGTCCAAAGTGATGACAAGGCTTGGAATTATCTGATTTTGCAAAATCGAGCAAAAGTGCAAAATTCTGCCCAGCCTTGGCAGTTTTCAGCAAGGCATATTGCCATTGTCATATCTCATGGCTCAAGTGGAATTTGATGGAGTTCTTGGCCATTTTGGAAAGCCCTCATATGATACAACAACTGTTTGATCATAATTGGTTTTGATACTTTTTGGATCCAAGTGAAAAATGCCCCTACATTTAGAAAAAAGTGAAGGCAGATTCTGACTTAGTGAAAATTTCACTAAGTGTTGGAAAAAGTGGCATTTCATGTTTTTAGCCACTTTGATCATTCCATAACTCATAATTCATAATGAATTGGAATGAGGTGTAGTTTAATCTTTGGTAGAGGGCCATGAGAGCTACAAATCCAGCTTTGGATGGGAAAAAATGGCCTTATGGTTTAGGAGTTATGATCCTCCAAAGTTGGTACCTTAGCCACTTTGTACCATAACTTAGAAAATTTTCTAAGTTTTTTATGGTTACCCCTTTTACAAGTTATCCTACTTTTCTTGATTTTTCTTGATGAATGATGATCCAAATCACACATTAACATTATTTTAGGGTCAAAGAACCATATTTTTGAAAAATCTCAAAAAGTCAAAGTTGACTTTTGTGCACAGTTGAGTTTTTGTCAGATGAATTCCAAACTGTGCGATCCTCTATGAAATCAAGTCCTTGACATAAGTCAAACTTCATGTATTGATTTCACAGGTGTTATAGGGTGTATTGAATCATGTCCTAGGGTTTGGGAGCATGTCCTGGTCAAAAGTCAAAGGCACAGTTGACTTGTCCCGCGAAACCCTAATTGTGGTTCAGATGAAATTGAAACTTGTTGCTCAAGCTTCTTGGATCAATCCATTGTTGAAAATGGATCAATGTGATGTATTTGAGACCCTCAAATCCCCTCTTGAGGTCTTGGCTCATGTTTTGTCCCAAAAGTTAACTTAGGGGTGAATTAAGTCAAGAAACCCTAATTCCTGAATTTTTATGAATGCATCCCCTAAAGCCAAATTGAATTGATGATTGGGTTCATGATGTCCCTTGGAGCCTCATAGGTTATGCTTTGAAGCATTGGCTCATGGCCAGAGGAAAATCTCCATCTGGAGGCCCTGGTCGACCAAAACCCTAATTTGGTGACACTGCCGATCGTGAGGCTTGATCCACTCAGAATGCTGTAACCTTTTGCTTGATTCTTGAAGTGGGAGTTCTCTTGATCCATTATGGATGTTTGAGAGGCTAGACAAGTTGAAGATCATGTCATTCCTTTATTGATCCTTTGTCTAAGAACTCTGAGAGGGCTTGAAACCCTAATTTTGATAGTAGTGAATGCTCACCCATCTTAGGGGAGACTAACGAGGCATGATGGTTAATCCATATTGTGATGATGATTTGAACAATGATGGAAAATCTTAGTGGTCAAAAATTGACGTATGACAAACTGCAGCAGAGGTTTGGCCAATGTTGATCAATAGGAAGCTAAGTCTACTCTAGCCATTGACTAGAGGTTACAGCACAGAGCCTTGGTTCCCTAGTTGTTGGATGAATCTTGACCGAATTCAATTGCAAATGTGTCAGTCCATGCCACCTTGGTGCATCCATTAAATGCTCCAATCCAAAATTGGAGTCTTGTCCCTCTTTTAGGGATTTCAAGGTTTGGCATGCCACTTCTTGTTCCAAAGACTTTGGAGGCTTGGATCAGTGTTTGTTCCCTTTAGATTTAATCCTCAGATGTGTCCAAAGTGATGACAAGGCTTGGAATTATCTGATTTTGCAAAATCGAGCAAAAGTGCAAAAATCTGCCCAGCCTTGGCAGTTTTCAGCAAGGCATATTGCCATTGTCATATATCATGGCTCAAGTGGAATTTGAGGGAGTTCTTGGCCATTTTGGAAAGCCCTCATATGATACAATAACTGTTTGATCATAATTGGTTTTTATACTTTTTGGATCCAAGTGAAAAATGCCCCTACATTTTGAAAAAACTGAAGGCAGATTCTGACTTAGTGAAAATTTCACTAAGTGTTGGAAAAAGTGTCATTTCATGTTTTTAGCCACTTTGATCATTCCATAACTCAGAATTCATAATGAATTGGAATGAGGTGTAGTTGAATCTTTGGTAGAGGGCCATGAGAGCTACAAATCCAGCTATGGATGGGAAAAAATGGCCTTATGGTTTAGGAGTTATGATCCTCCAAAGTTGGTACCTTAGCCACTTTGTACCATAACTTAGAAAATTTTCTAAGTTTTTTATGGTTACCCCTTTTACAAGTTATCCTACTTTTCTTGATTTTTCTTGATGAATGATGATCCAAATCACACATTAACATTATTTTAGGGTCAAAGAACCATATTTTTGAAAAATCTCAAAAAGTCAAAGTTGACTTTTGTGCACAGTTGAGTTTTTGTCAGATGAATTCCAAAGTGTGCGATCCTCTATGAAATCAAGTCCTTGACATAAGTCAAACTTCATGTATTGATTTCACAGGTGTTATAGGGTGTATTGAATCATGTCCTAGGGTTTGGGAGCATGTCCTGGTCAAAAGTCAAAGGCACAGTTGACTTGTCCCGCGAAACCCTAATTGTGGTTCAGATGAAATTGAAACTTGTTGCTCAAGCTTCTTGGATCAATCCATTGTTGAAAATGGATCAATGTGATGTATTTGAGACCCTCAAATCCCCTCTTGAGGTCTTGGCTCATGTTTTGTCCCAAAAGTTAATTTAGGGGTGAATTAAGTCAAGAAACCCTAATTCCTGAATTTTTATGAATGCATCCCCTAAAGCCAAATTGAATTGATGATTGGGTTCATGATGTCCCTTGGAGCCTCATAGGTTATGCTTTGAAGCATTGGCTCATGGCGAGAGGAAAATCTCCATCTGGAGGCCCTGGTCGACCAAAACCCTAATTTGGTGACACTGTCGATCGTGAGGCTTGATCCACTCAGAATGCTGTAACCTTTTGCTTGATTCTTGAAGTGGGAGTTCTCTTGATCCATTATGGATGTTTGAGAGGCTAGACAAGTTGAAGATCATGTCATTCCTTGATTGATCCTTTGTCTAAGAACTCTGAGAGGGCTTGAAACCCTAATTTTGATAGTAGTGAATGCTCACCCATCTTAGGGGAGACTAACGAGGCATGATGGTTAATCCATATTGTGATGATGATTTGAACAATGATGGAAAATCTTAGTGGTCAAAATTTGACGTATGACAAACTGCAGCACAGGTTTGGCCAATGTTGATCAATAGGAAGCTAAGTCTCCTCTAGCCATTGACTAGAGGTTACAGCACAGAGCCTTGGTTCCCTAGTTGTTGGATGAATCTTGATCGAATTCAATTGCAAATGTGTCAGTCCATGCCACCTTGGTGCATCCATTAAATGCTCCAATCCCAAATTGGAGTCTTGTCCCTCTTTTATGGATTTCTAGGTTTGGCATGCCACTTCTTGTTCCAAAGACTTTGGAGGCTTGGATCAGTGTTTGTTCCCTTTAGATTTAATCCTCAGATGTGTCCAAAGTGATGACAAGGCTTGGAATTATCTGATTTTGCAAAATCGAGCAAAAGTGCAAAATTCTGCCCAGCCTTGGCAGTTTTCAGCAAGGCATATTGCCATTGTCATATCTCATGGCTCAAGTGGAATTTGATGGAGTTCTTGGCCATTTTGGAAAGCCCTTATATGATACAACAACTGTTTGATCATAATTGGTTTTGATACTTTTTGGATCCAAGTGAAAAATGCCCCTACATTTAGAAAAAAGTGAAGGCAGATTCTGACTTAGTGAAAATTTCACTAAGTGTTGGAAAAAGTGGCATTTCATGTTTTTAGCCACTTTGATCATTCCATAACTCATAATTCATAATGAATTGGAATGAGGTGTAGTTTAATCTTTGGTAGAGGGCCATGAGAGCTACAAATCCAGCTTTGGATGGGAAAAAATGGCCTTATGGTTTAGGAGTTATGATCCTCCAAAGTTGGTACCTTAGCCACTTTGTACCATAACTTAGAAAATTTTCTAAGTTTTTTATGGTTACCCCTTTTACAAGTTATCCTACTTTTCTTGATTTTTCTTGATGAATGATGATCCAAATCACACATTAACATTATTTTAGGGTCAAAGAACCATATTTTTGAAAAATCTCAAAAAGTCAAAGTTGACTTTTGTGCACAGTTGAGTTTTTGTCAGATGAATTCCAAAGTGTGCGATCCTCTATGAAATCAAGTCCTTGACATAAGTCAAACTTCATGTATTGATTTCACAGGTGTTATAGGGTGTATTGAATCATGTCCTAGGGTTTGGGAGCATGTCCTGGTCAAAAGTCAAAGGCACAGTTGACTTGTCCCGCGAAACCCTAATTGTGGTTCAGATGAAATTGAAACTTGTTGCTCAAGCTTCTTGGATCAATCCATTGTTGAAAATGGATCAATGTGATGTATTTGAGACCCTCAAATCCCCTCTTGAGGTCTTGGCTCATGTTTTGTCCCAAAAGTTAATTTAGGGGTGAATTAAGTCAAGAAACCCTAATTCCTGAATTTTTATGAATGCATCCCCTAAAGCCAAATTGAATTGATGATTGGGTTCATGATGTCCCTTGGAGCCTCATAGGTTATGCTTTGAAGCATTGGCTCATGGCGAGAGGAAAATCTCCATCTGGAGGCCCTGGTCGACCAAAACCCTAATTTGGTGACACTGTCGATCGTGAGGCTTGATCCACTCAGAATGCTGTAACCTTTTGCTTGATTCTTGAAGTGGGAGTTCTCTTGATCCATTATGGATGTTTGAGAGGCTAGACAAGTTGAAGATCATGTCATTCCTTGATTGATCCTTTGTCTAAGAACTCTGAGAGGGCTTGAAACCCTAATTTTGATAGTAGTGAATGCTCACCCATCTTAGGGGAGACTAACGAGGCATGATGGTTAATCCATATTGTGATGATGATTTGAACAATGATGGAAAATCTTAGTGGTCAAAATTTGACGTATGACAAACTGCAGCACAGGTTTGGCCAATGTTGATCAATAGGAAGCTAAGTCTCCTCTAGCCATTGACTAGAGGTTACAGCACAGAGCCTTGGTTCCCTAGTTGTTGGATGAATCTTGATCGAATTCAATTGCAAATGTGTCAGTCCATGCCACCTTGGTGCATCCATTAAATGCTCCAATCCCAAATTGGAGTCTTGTCCCTCTTTTATGGATTTCTAGGTTTGGCATGCCACTTCTTGTTCCAAAGACTTTGGAGGCTTGGATCAGTGTTTGTTCCCTTTAGATTTAATCCTCAGATGTGTCCAAAGTGATGACAAGGCTTGGATTTATCTGATTTTGCAAAATCGAGCAAAAGTGCAAAATTCTGCCCAGCCTTGGCAGTTTTCAGCAAGGCATATTGCCATTGTCATATCTCATGGCTCAAGTGGAATTTGATGGAGTTCTTGGCCATTTTGGAAAGCCCTCATATGATACAACAACTGTTTGATCATAATTGGTTTTGATACTTTTTGGATCCAAGTGAAAAATGCCCCTACATTTAGAAAAAAGTGAAGGCAGATTCTGACTTAGTGAAAATTTCACTAAGTGTTGGAAAAAGTGGCATTTCATGTTTTTAGCCACTTTGATCATTCCATAACTCATAATTCATAATGAATTGGAATGAGGTGTAGTTTAATCTTTGGTAGAGGGCCATGAGAGCTACAAATCCAGCTTTGGATGGGAAAAAATGGCCTTATGGTTTAGGAGTTATGATCCTCCAAAGTTGGTACCTTAGCCACTTTGTACCATAACTTAGAAAATTTTCTAAGTTTTTTATGGTTACCCCTTTTACAAGTTATCCTACTTTTCTTGATTTTTCTTGATGAATGATGATCCAAATCACACATTAACATTATTTTAGGGTCAAAGAACCATATTTTTGAAAAATCTCAAAAAGTCAAAGTTGACTTTTGTGCACAGTTGAGTTTTTGTCAGATGAATTCCAAACTGTGCGATCCTCTATGAAATCAAGTCCTTGACATAAGTCAAACTTCATGTATTGATTTCACAGGTGTTATAGGGTGTATTGAATCATGTCCTAGGGTTTGGGAGCATGTCCTGGTCAAAAGTCAAAGGCACAGTTGACTTGTCCCGCGAAACCCTAATTGTGGTTCAGATGAAATTGAAACTTGTTGCTCAAGCTTCTTGGATCAATCCATTGTTGAAAATGGATCAATGTGATGTATTTGAGACCCTCAAATCCCCTCTTGAGGTCTTGGCTCATGTTTTGTCCCAAAAGTTAACTTAGGGGTGAATTAAGTCAAGAAACCCTAATTCCTGAATTTTTATGAATGCATCCCCTAAAGCCAAATTGAATTGATGATTGGGTTCATGATGTCCCTTGGAGCCTCATAGGTTATGCTTTGAAGCATTGGCTCATGGCCAGAGGAAAATCTCCATCTGGAGGCCCTGGTCGACCAAAACCCTAATTTGGTGACACTGCCGATCGTGAGGCTTGATCCACTCAGAATGCTGTAACCTTTTGCTTGATTCTTGAAGTGGGAGTTCTCTTGATCCATTATGGATGTTTGAGAGGCTAGACAAGTTGAAGATCATGTCATTCCTTGATTGATCCTTTGTCTAAGAACTCTGAGAGGGCTTGAAACCCTAATTTTGATAGTAGTGAATGCTCACCCATCTTAGGGGAGACTAACGAGGCATGATGGTTAATCCATATTGTGATGATGATTTGAACAATGATGGAAAATCTTAGTGGTCAAAATTTGACGTATGACAAACTGCAGCACAGGTTTGGCCAATGTTGATCAATAGGAAGCTAAGTCTCCTCTAGCCATTGACTAGAGGTTACAACACAGAGCCTTGGTTCCCTAGTTGTTGGATGAATCTTGACCGAATTCAATTGCAAATGTGTCAGTCCATGCCACCTTGGTGCATCCATTAAATGCTCCAATCCCAAATTGGAGTCTTGTCCCTCTTTTATGGATTTCTAGGTTTGGCATGCCACTTCTTGTTCCAAAGACTTTGGAGGCTTGGATCAGTGTTTGTTCCCTTTAGATTTAATCCTCAGATGTGTCCAAAGTGATGACAAGGCTTGGAATTATCTGATTTTGCAAAATCGAGCAAAAGTGCAAAATTCTGCCCAGCCTTGGCAGTGTTCAGCAAGGCATATTGCCATTGTCATATCTCATGGCTCAAGTGGAATTTGATGGAGTTCTTGGCCATTTTGGAAAGCCCTCATATGATACAATAACTGTTTGATCATAATTGGTTTTGATACTTTTTGGATCCAAGTGAAAAATGCCCCTACATTTAGAAAAAAGTGAAGGCAGATTCTGACTTAGTGAAAATTTCACTAAGTGTTGGAAAAAGTGGCATTTCATGTTTTTAGCCACTTTGATCATTCCATAACTCAGAATTCATAATGAATTGGAATGAGGTGTAGTTTAATCTTTGGTAGAGGGCCATGAGAGCTACAAATCCAGCTTTGGATGGGAAAAAATGGCCTTATGGTTTAGGAGTTATGATCCTCCAAAGTTGGTACCTTAGCCACTTTGTACCATAACTTAGAAAATTTTCTAAGTTTTTTATGGTTACCCCTTTTACAAGTTATCCTACTTTTCTTGATTTTTCTTGATGAATGATGATCCAAATCACACATTAACATTATTTTAGGGTCAAAGAACCATATTTTTGAAAAATCTCAAAAAGTCAAAGTTGACTTTTGTGCACAGTTGAGTTTTTGTCAGATGAATTCCAAACTGTGCGATCCTCTATGAAATCAAGTCCTTGACATAAGTCAAACTTCATGTATTGATTTCACAGGTGTTATAGGGTGTATTGAATCATGTCCAAGGGTTTGGGAGCATGTCCTGGTCAAAAGTCAAAG
The DNA here is from genome assembly GCA_022829125.1 of Lathyrus tuberosus. NCBI lineage: Eukaryota > Viridiplantae > Streptophyta > Magnoliopsida > Fabales > Fabaceae > Lathyrus > Lathyrus tuberosus. The sequence goes on from JALAZF010000423.1 coordinate 66,431, forward strand.
GCACAGTTGACTTTTCCCGCGAAACCCTAATTGTGGTTCAGATGAAATTGAAACTTGTTGCTCAAGCTTCTTGGATCAATCCATTGTTGAAAATGGATCAATGTGATGTATTTGAGTCCCTCAAATCCCCTCTTGAGGTCTTGGCTCATGTTTTGTCCCAAAAGTCAACTTAGGGGTGAATTAAGTCAAGAAACCCTAATTCCTGAATTTTTATGAATGCATCCCCTAAAGCCAATTTGAATTGATGGTTGGGTTCATGATGTCCCTTGGAGCCTCATAGGTTATGCTTTGAAGCATTGGCTCATGTCCAGAGGAAAATCTCCATCTGGAGGCCCTGGTCGACCAAAACCCTAATTTGGTGACACTGCCGATCGTGAGGCTTGATCCACTCAAAATGCTGTAACCTTTTGCTTGATTCTTGAAGTGGGAGTTCTCTTGATCCATTATGGATGTTTGAGAGGCTAGACAAGTTGAAGATCATGTCATTCCTTGATTGATCCTTTGTCTAAGAACTCTGAGAGGGCTTGAAACCCTAATTTTGATAGTAGTGAATGCTCACCCATCTTAGGGGAGACTAACGAGGCATGATGGTTAATCCATATTGTGATGATGATTTGAACAATGATGGAAAATCTTAGTGGTCAAAATTTGACGTATGACAAACTGCAGCACAGGTTTGGCCAATGTTGATCAATAGGAAGCTAAGTCTCCTCTAGCCATTGACTAGAGGTTACAGCACAGAGCCTTGGTTCCCTAGTTGTTGGATGAATCTTGACCGAATTCAATTGCAAATGTGTCAGTCCATGCCACCTTGGTGCATCCATTAAATGCTCCAATCCCAAATTGGAGTCTTGTCCCTCTTTTATGGATTTCTAGGTTTGGCATGCCACTTCTTGTTCCAAAGACTTTGGAGGCTTGGATCAGTGTTTGTTCCCTTTAGATTTAATCCTCAGATGTGTCCAAAGTGATGACAAGGCTTGGAATTATCTGATTTTGCAAAATCGAGCAAAAGTGCAAAATTCTGCCCAGCCTTGGCAGTGTTCAGCAAGGCATATTGCCATTGTCATATCTCATGGCTCAAGTGGAATTTGATGGAGTTCTTGGCCATTTTGGAAAGCCCTCATATGATACAATAACTGTTTGATCATAATTGGTTTTGATACTTTTTGGATCCAAGTGAAAAATGCCCCTACATTTAGAAAAAAGTGAAGGCAGATTCTGACTTAGTGAAAATTTCACTAAGTGTTGGAAAAAGTGGCATTTCATGTTTTTAGCCACTTTGATCATTCCATAACTCAGAATTCATAATGAATTGGAATGAGGTGTAGTTTAATCTTTGGTAGAGGGCCATGAGAGCTACAAATCCAGCTTTGGATGGGAAAAAATGGCCTTATGGTTTAGGAGTTATGATCCTCCAAAGTTGGTACCTTAGCCACTTTGTACCATAACTTAGAAAATTTTCTAAGTTTTTTATGGTTACCCCTTTTACAAGTTATCCTACTTTTCTTGATTTTTCTTGATGAATGATGATCCAAATCACACATTAACATTATTTTAGGGTCAAAGAACCATATTTTTGAAAAATCTCAAAAAGTCAAAGTTGACTTTTGTGCACAGTTGAGTTTTTGTCAGATGAATTCCAAACTGTGCGATCCTCTATGAAATCAAGTCCTTGACATAAGTCAAACTTCATGTATTGATTTCACAGGTGTTATAGGGTGTATTGAATCATGTCCAAGGGTTTGGGAGCATGTCCTGGTCAAAAGTCAAAGGCACAGTTGACTTTTCCCGCGAAACCCTAATTGTGGTTCAGATGAAATTGAAACTTGTTGCTCAAGCTTCTTGGATCAATCCATTGTTGAAAATGGATCAATGTGATGTATTTGAGTCCCTCAAATCCCCTCTTGAGGTCTTGGCTCATGTTTTGTCCCAAAAGTCAACTTAGGGGTGAATTAAGTCAAGAAACCCTAATTCCTGAATTTTTATGAATGCATCCCCTAAAGCCAAATTGAATTGATGGTTGGGTTCATGATGTCCCTTGGAGCCTCATAGGTTATGCTTTGAAGCATTGGCTCATGTCCAGAGGAAAATCTCCATCTGGAGGCCCTGGTCGACCAAAACCCTAATTTGGTGACACTGCCGATCGTGAGGCTTGATCCACTCAAAATGCTGTAACCTTTTGCTTGATTCTTGAAGTGGGAGTTCTCTTGATCCATTATGGATGTTTGAGAGGCTAGACAAGTTGAAGATCATGTCATTCCTTGATTGATCCTTTGTCTAAGAACTCTGAGAGGGCTTGAAACCCTAATTTTGATAGTAGTGAATGCTCACCCATCTTAGGGGAGACTAACGAGGCATGATGGTTAATCCATATTGTGATGATGATTTGAACAATGATGGAAAATCTTAGTGGTCAAAATTTGACGTATGACAAACTGCAGCACAGGTTTGGCCAATGTTGATCAATAGGAAGCTAAGTCTCCTCTTGCCATTGACTAGAGGTTACAGCACAGAGCCTTGGTTCCCTAGTTGTTGGATGAATCTTGACCGAATTCAATTGCAAATGTGTCAGTCCATGCCACCTTGGTGCATCCATTAAATGCTCCAATCCCAAATTGGAGTCTTGTCCCTCTTTTATGGATTTCTAGGTTTGGCATGCCACTTCTTGTTCCAAAGACTTTGGAGGCTTGGATCAGTGTTTGTTCCCTTTAGATTTAATCCTCAGATGTGTCCAAAGTGATGACAAGGCTTGGAATTATCTGATTTTGCAAAATCGAGCAAAAGTGCAAAATTCTGCCCAGCCTTGGCAGTTTTCAGCAAGGCATATTGCCATTGTCATATCTCATGGCTCAAGTGGAATTTGATGGAGTTCTTGGCCATTTTGGAAAGCCCTCATATGATACAATAACTGTTTGATCATAATTGGTTTTGATACTTTTTGGATCCAAGTGAAAAATGCCCCTACATTTAGAAAAAAGTGAAGGCAGATTCTGACTTAGTGAAAATTTCACTAAGTGTTGGAAAAAGTGGCATTTCATGTTTTTAGCCACTTTGATCATTCCATAACTCAGAATTCATAATGAATTGGAATGAGGTGTAGTTTAATCTTTGGTAGAGGGCCATGAGAGCTACAAATCCAGCTTTGGATGGGAAAAAATGGCCTTATGGTTTAGGAGTTATGATCCTCCAAAGTTGGTACCTTAGCCACTTTGTACCATAACTTAGAAAATTTTCTAAGTTTTTTATGGTTACCCCTTTTACAAGTTATCCTACTTTTCTTGATTTTTCTTGATGAATGATGATCCAAATCACACATTAACATTATTTTAGGGTCAAAGAACCATATTTTTGAAAAATCTCAAAAAGTCAAAGTTGACTTTTGTGCACAGTTGAGTTTTTGTCAGATGAATTCCAAACTGTGCGATCCTCTATGAAATCAAGTCCTTGACATAAGTCAAACTTCATGTATTGATTTCACAGGTGTTATAGGGTGTATTGAATCATGTCCAAGGGTTTGGGAGCATGTCCTGGTCAAAAGTCAAAGGCACAGTTGACTTTTCCCGCGAAACCCTAATTGTGGTTCAGATGAAATTGAAACTTGTTGCTCAAGCTTCTTGGATCAATCCATTGTTGAAAATGGATCAATGTGATGTATTTGAGTCCCTCAAATCCCCTCTTGAGGTCTTGGCTCATGTTTTGTCCCAAAAGTCAACTTAGGGGTGAATTAAGTCAAGAAACCCTAATTCCTGAATTTTTATGAATGCATCCCCTAAAGCCAAATTGAATTGATGGTTGGGTTCATGATGTCCCTTGGAGCCTCATAGGTTATGCTTTGAAGCATTGGCTCATGTCCAGAGGAAAATCTCCATCTGGAGGCCCTGGTCGACCAAAACCCTAATTTGGTGACACTGCCGATCGTGAGGCTTGATCCACTCAAAATGCTGTAACCTTTTGCTTGATTCTTGAAGTGGGAGTTCTCTTGATCCATTATGGATGTTTGAGAGGCTAGACAAGTTGAAGATCATGTCATTCCTTGATTGATCCTTTGTCTAAGAACTCTGAGAGGGCTTGAAACCCTAATTTTGATAGTAGTGAATGCTCACCCATCTTAGGGGAGACTAACGAGGCATGATGGTTAATCCATATTGTGATGATGATTTGAACAATGATGGAAAATCTTAGTGGTCAAAATTTGACGTATGACAAACTGCAGCACAGGTTTGGCCAATGTTGATCAATAGGAAGCTAAGTCTCCTCTTGCCATTGACTAGAGGTTACAGCACAGAGCCTTGGTTCCCTAGTTGTTGGATGAATCTTGACCGAATTCAATTGCAAATGTGTCAGTCCATGCCACCTTGGTGCATCCATTAAATGCTCCAATCCCAAATTGGAGTCTTGTCCCTCTTTTATGGATTTCTAGGTTTGGCATGCCACTTCTTGTTCCAAAGACTTTGGAGGCTTGGATCAGTGTTTGTTCCCTTTAGATTTAATCCTCAGATGTGTCCAAAGTGATGACAAGGCTTGGAATTATCTGATTTTGCAAAATCGAGCAAAAGTGCAAAATTCTGCCCAGCCTTGGCAGTTTTCAGCAAGGCATATTGCCATTGTCATATCTCATGGCTCAAGTGGAATTTGATGGAGTTCTTGGCCATTTTGGAAAGCCCTCATATGATACAATAACTGTTTGATCATAATTGGTTTTGATACTTTTTGGATCCAAGTGAAAAATGCCCCTACATTTAGAAAAAAGTGAAGGCAGATTCTGACTTAGTGAAAATTTCACTAAGTGTTGGAAAAAGTGGCATTTCATGTTTTTAGCCACTTTGATCATTCCATAACTCAGAATTCATAATGAATTGGAATGAGGTGTAGTTTAATCTTTGGTAGAGGGCCATGAGAGCTACAAATCCAGCTTTGGATGGGAAAAAATGGCCTTATGGTTTAGGAGTTATGATCCTCCAAAGTTGGTACCTTAGCCACTTTGTACCATAACTTAGAAAATTTTCTAAGTTTTTTATGGTTACCCCTTTTACAAGTTATCCTACTTTTCTTGATTTTTCTTGATGAATGATGATCCAAATCACACATTAACATTATTTTAGGGTCAAAGAACCATATTTTTGAAAAATCTCAAAAAGTCAAAGTTGACTTTTGTGCACAGTTGAGTTTTTGTCAGATGAATTCCAAACTGTGCGATCCTCTATGAAATCAAGTCCTTGACATAAGTCAAACTTCATGTATTGATTTCACAGGTGTTATAGGGTGTATTGAATCATGTCCAAGGGTTTGGGAGCATGTCCTGGTCAAAAGTCAAAGGCACAGTTGACTTTTCCCGCGAAACCCTAATTGTGGTTCAGATGAAATTGAAACTTGTTGCTCAAGCTTCTTGGATCAATCCATTGTTGAAAATGGATCAATGTGATGTATTTGAGTCCCTCAAATCCCCTCTTGAGGTCTTGGCTCATGTTTTGTCCCAAAAGTCAACTTAGGGGTGAATTAAGTCAAGAAACCCTAATTCCTGAATTTTTATGAATGCATCCCCTAAAGCCAAATTGAATTGATGGTTGGGTTCATGATGTCCCTTGGAGCCTCATAGGTTATGCTTTGAAGCATTGGCTCATGTCCAGAGGAAAATCTCCATCTGGAGGCCCTGGTCGACCAAAACCCTAATTTGGTGACACTGCCGATCGTGAGGCTTGATCCACTCAAAATGCTGTAACCTTTTGCTTGATTCTTGAAGTGGGAGTTCTCTTGATCCATTATGGATGTTTGAGAGGCTAGACAAGTTGAAGATCATGTCATTCCTTGATTGATCCTTTGTCTAAGAACTCTGAGAGGGCTTGAAACCCTAATTTTGATAGTAGTGAATGCTCACCCATCTTAGGGGAGACTAACGAGGCATGATGGTTAATCCATATTGTGATGATGATTTGAACAATGATGGAAAATCTTAGTGGTCAAAATTTGACGTATGACAAACTGCAGCACAGGTTTGGCCAATGTTGATCAATAGGAAGCTAAGTCTCCTCTAGCCATTGACTAGAGGTTACAGTACAGAGCCTTGGTTCCCTAGTTGTTGGATGAATCTTGACCGAATTCAATGGCAAATGTGTCAGTCCATGCCACCTTGGTGCATCCATTAAATGCTCCAATCCCAAATTGGAGTCTTGTCCCTCTTTTATGGATTTCTAGGTTTGGCATGCCACTTCTTGTTCCAAAGACTTTGGAGGCTTGGATCAGTGTTTGTTCCCTTTAGATTTAATCCTCAGATGTGTCCAAAGTGATGACAAGGCTTGGAATTATCTGATTTTGCAAAATCGAGCAAAAGTGCAAAATTCTGCCCAGCCTTGGCAGTTTTCAGCAAGGCATATTGCCATTGTCATATCTCATGGCTCAAGTGGAATTTGATGGAGTTCTTGGCCATTTTGGAAAGCCCTCATATGATACAATAACTGTTTGATCATAATTGGTTTTGATACTTTTTGGATCCAAGTGAAAAATGCCCCTACATTTAGAAAAAAGTGAAGGCAGATTCTGACTTAGTGAAAATTTCACTAAGTGTTGGAAAAAGTGGCATTTCATGTTTTTAGCCACTTTGATCATTCCATAACTCAGAATTCATAATGAATTGGAATGAGGTGTAGTTTAATCTTTGGTAGAGGGCCATGAGAGCTACAAATCCAGCTTTGGATGGGAAAAAATGGCCTTATGGTTTAGGAGTTATGATCCTCCAAAGTTGGTACCTTAGCCACTTTGTACCATAACTTAGAAAATTTTCTAAGTTTTTTATGTTTACCCCTTTTACAAGTTATCCTACTTTTCTTGATTTTTCTTGATGAATGATGATCCAAATCACACATTAACATTATTTTAGGGTCAAAGAACCATATTTTTGAAAAATCTCAAAAAGTCAAAGTTGACTTTTGTGCACAGTTGAGTTTTTGTCAGATGAATTCCAAACTGTGCGATCCTCTATGAAATCAAGTCCTTGACATAAGTCAAACTTCATGTATTGATTTCACAGGTGTTATAGGGTGTATTGAATCATGTCCAAGGGTTTGGGAGCATGTCCTGGTCAAAAGTCAAAGGCACAGTTGACTTTTCCCGCGAAACCCTAATTGTGGTTCAGATGAAATTGAAACTTGTTGCTCAAGCTTCTTGGATCAATCCATTGTTGAAAATGGATCAATGTGATGTATTTGAGTCCCTCAAATCCCCTCTTGAGGTCTTGGCTCATGTTTTGTCCCAAAAGTCAACTTAGGGGTGAATTAAGTCAAGAAACCCTAATTCCTGAATTTTTATGAATGCATCCCCTAAAGCCAAATTGAATTGATGGTTGGGTTCATGATGTCCCTTGGAGCCTCATAGGTTATGCTTTGAAGCATTGGCTCATGTCCAGAGGAAAATCTCCATCTGGAGGCCCTGGTCGACCAAAACCCTAATTTGGTGACACTGCCGATCGTGAGGCTTGATCCACTCAAAATGCTGTAACCTTTTGCTTGATTCTTGAAGTGGGAGTTCTCTTGATCCATTATGGATGTTTGAGAGGCTAGACAAGTTGAAGATCATGTCATTCCTTGATTGATCCTTTGTCTAAGAACTCTGAGAGGGCTTGAAACCCTAATTTTGATAGTAGTGAATGCTCACCCATCTTAGGGGAGACTAACGAGGCATGATGGTTAATCCATATTGTGATGATGATTTGAACAATGATGGAAAATCTTAGTGGTCAAAATTTGACGTATGACAAACTGCAGCACAGGTTTGGCCAATGTTGATCAATAGGAAGCTAAGTCTCCTCTAGCCATTGACTAGAGGTTACAGTACAGAGCCTTGGTTCCCTAGTTGTTGGATGAATCTTGACCGAATTCAATGGCAAATGTGTCAGTCCATGCCACCTTGGTGCATCCATTAAATGCTCCAATCCCAAATTGGAGTCTTGTCCCTCTTTTATGGATTTCTAGGTTTGGCATGCCACTTCTTGTTCCAAAGACTTTGGAGGCTTGGATCAGTGTTTGTTCCCTTTAGATTTAATCCTCAGATGTGTCCAAAGTGATGACAAGGCTTGGAATTATCTGATTTTGCAAAATCGAGCAAAAGTGCAAAATTCTGCCCAGCCTTGGCAGTTTTCAGCAAGGCATATTGCCATTGTCATATCTCATGGCTCAAGTGGAATTTGATGGAGTTCTTGGCCATTTTGGAAAGCCCTCATATGATACAATAACTGTTTGATCATAATTGGTTTTGATACTTTTTGGATCCAAGTGAAAAATGCCCCTACATTTAGAAAAAAGTGAAGGCAGATTCTGACTTAGTGAAAATTTCACTAAGTGTTGGAAAAAGTGGCATTTCATGTTTTTAGCCACTTTGATCATTCCATAACTCAGAATTCATAATGAATTGGAATGAGGTGTAGTTTAATCTTTGGTAGAGGGCCATGAGAGCTACAAATCCAGCTTTGGATGGGAAAAAATGGCCTTATGGTTTAGGAGTTATGATCCTCCAAAGTTGGTACCTTAGCCACTTTGTACCATAACTTAGAAAATTTTCTAAGTTTTTTATGGTTACCCCTTTTACAAGTTATCCTACTTTTCTTGATTTTTCTTGATGAATGATGATCCAAATCACACATTAACATTATTTTAAGGTCAAAGAACCATATTTTTGAAAAATCTCAAAAAGTCAAAGTTGACTTTTGTGCACAGTTGAGTTTTTGTCAGATGAATTCCAAACTGTGCGATCCTCTATGAAATCAAGTCCTTGACATAAGTCAAACTTCATGTATTGATTTCACAGGTGTTATAGGGTGTATTGAATCATGTCCAAGGGTTTGGGAGCATGTCCTGGTCAAAAGTCAAAGGCACAGTTGACTTTTCCCGCGACACCCTAATTGTGGTTCAGATGAAATTGAAACTTGTTGCTCAAGCTTCTTGGATCAATACATTGTTGAAAATGGATCAATATGATGTATTTGAGACCCTCAAATCCCCTCTTGAGGTCTTGGTTCATGTTTTGTCCCAAAAGTCAACTTAGGGGTGAATTAAGTCAAGAAACCCTAATTCCTGAATTTTTATGAATGCATCCCCTAAAGCCAAATTGAATTGATGGTTGGGTTCATGATGTCCCTTGGAGCCTCATAGGTTATGCTTTGAAGCATTGGCTCATGTCCAGAGGAAAATCTCCATCTGGAGGCCCTGGTCGACCAAAACCCTAATTTGGTGACACTGCCGATCGTGAGGCTTGATCCACTCAGAATGCTGTAACCTTTTGCTTGATTCTTGAAGTGGGGGTTCTCTTGATCCATTATGGATGTTTGAGAGGCTAGACAAGTTGAAGATCATGTCATTCCTTGATTGATCCTTTGTCTAAGAACTCTGAGAGGGCTTGAAACCCTAATTTTGATAGTAGTGAATGCTCACCCATCTTAGGGGAGACTAACGAGGCATGATGGTTAATCCATATTGTGATGATGATTTGAACAATGATGGAAAATCTTAGTGGTCAAAATTTGACGTATGACAAACTGCAGCAGAGGTTTGGCCAATGTTGATCAATAGGAAGCTAAGTCTCCTCTAGCCATTGACTAGAGGTTACAGCACAGAGCCTTGGTTCCCTAGTTGTTGGATGAATCTTGACCGAATTCAATTGCAAATGAGTCAGTCCATGCCACCTTGGTGCATCCATTAAATGCTCCAATCCCAAATTGGAGTCTTGTCCCTCTTTTATGGATTTCTAGGTTTGGCATGCCACTTCTTGTTCCAAAGACTTTGGAGGCTTGGATCAGTGTTTGTTCCCTTTAGATTTAATCCTCAGATGTGTCCAAAGTGATGACAAGGCTTGGTATTATCTGATTTTGCAAAATCGAGCAAAAGTGCAAAATTCTGCCCATCCTTGGCAGTTTTCAGCAAGGCATATTGCCATTGTCATATCTCATGGCTCAAGTGGAATTTGATGGAGTTCTTGGCCATTTTGGAAAGCCCTCATATGATACAATAACGGTTTGATCATAATTGGTTTTGATACTTTTTGGATCCAAGTGAAAAATGCCCCTACATTTAGAAAAAAGTGAAGGCAGATTCTGACTTAGTGAAAATTTCACTAAGTGTTGGAAAAAGTGGCATTTCATGTTTTTAGCCACTTTGATCATTCCATAACTCAGAATTCATAATGAATTGGAATGAGGTGTAGTTGAATCTTTGGTAGAGGGCCATGAGAGCTACAAATCCAGCTTTGGATGGGAAAAAATGGCCTTATGGTTTAGGAGTTATGATCCTCCAAAGTTGGTACCTTAGCCACTTTGTACCATAACTTAGAAAATTATGGTTACCCCTTTTACAAGTTATCCTACTTTTCTTGATTTTTCTTGATGAATGATGATCCAAATCATACATTAACATTAGTTTAGGGTCAAAGAACCATATTTTTGAAAAATCTCAAAAAGTCAAAGTTGACTTTTGTGCACAGTTGACTTTTTGTCAGATGAATTCCAAACTGTGCGATCCTCTATGAAATCAAGTCCTTGACATAAGTCAAACTTCATGTATTGATTTCACAGGTGTTATAGGGTGTATTGAATCATGTCCTAGGGTTTGGGAGCATGTCCTGGTCAAAAGTCAAAGGCACAGTTGACTTTTCCCGCGAAACCCTAATTGTGGTTCAGATGAAATTGAAACTTGTTGCTCAAGCTTCTTGGATCAATCCATTGTTGAAAATGAATCAATGTGATGTATTTGAGACCCTCAAATCCCCTCTTGAGGTCTTGGCTCATGTTTTGTCCCAAAAGTTAACTTAGGGGTGAATTAAGTCACGAAACCCTAATTCCTGAATTTTTATGAATGCATCCCCTAAAGCCAAATTGACTTGATGATTGGGTTTATGATGTCCCTTGGAGCCTCATAGGTTATGCTTTGAAGCATTGGCTCATGGCCAGAGGAAAATCTCCATCTGGAGGCCCTGGTCGACCAAAACCCTAATTTGGTGACACCGCCGATCGTGAGGCTTGATCCACTCAGAATGCTGTAACCTTTTGCTTGATTCTTGAAGTGGGAGTTCTCTTGATCCATTATGGATGTTTGAGAGGCTAGACAAGTTGAAGATCATGTCATTCCTTGATTGATCCTTTGTCTAAGAACTCTGAGAGGGCTTGAAACCCTAATTTTGATAGTAGTGAATGCTCACCCATCTTAGGGGAGACTAATGAGGCATGATGGTTAATCCATATTGTGATGATGATTTGAACAATGATGGAAAATCTTAGTGGTCAAAAATTGACGTATGACAAACTGCAGCAGAGGTTTGGCCAATGTTGATCAATAGGAAGCTAAGTCTCCTCTAGCCATTGACTAGAGGTTACAGCACAGAGCCTTGGTTCCCTAGTTGTTGGATGAATCTTGACCGAATTCAATTGCAAATGTGTCAGTCCATGCCACCTTGGTGCATCCATTAAATGCTCCAATCCAAAATTGGAGTCTTGTCCCTCTTTTAGGGATTTCAAGGTTTGGCATGCCACTTCTTGTTCCAAAGACTTTGGAGGCTTGGATCAGTGTTTGTTCCCTTTAGATTTAATCCTCAGATGTGTCCAAAGTGATGACAAGGCTTGGAATTATCTGATTTTGCAAAATCGAGCAAAAGTGCAAAATTCTGCCCAGCCTTGGCAGTTTTCAGCAAGGCATATTGCCATTGTCATATCTCATGGCTCAAGTGGAATTTGATGGAGTTCTTGGCCATTTTGGAAAGCCCTCATATGATACAATAACTGTTTGATCATAATTGGTTTTGATACTTTTTGGATCCAAGTGAAAAATGCCCCTACATTTTGAAAAAAGTGAAGGCAGATTCTGACTTAGTGAAAATTTCACTAAGTGTTGGAAAAAGTGGCATTTCATGTTTTTAGCCACTTTGATCATTCCATAACTCAGAATTCATAATGAATTGGAATGAGGTGTAGTTGAATCTTTGGTAGAGGGCCATGAGAGCTACAAATCCAGCTTTGGATGGGAAAAAATGGCCTTATGGTTTAGGAGTTATGATCCTCCAAAGTTGGTACCTTAGCCACTTTGTACCATAACTTAGAAAATTATGGTTACCCCTTTTACAAGTTATCCTACTTTTCTTGATTTTTCTTGATGAATGATGATCCAAATCACACATTAACATTATTTTAGGGTCAAAGAACCATATTTTTGAAAAATCTCAAAAAGTCAAAGTTGACTTTTGTGCACAGTTGACTTTTTGTCAGATGAATTCCAAACTGTGCGATCCTCTATGAAATCAAGTCCTTGACATAAGTCAAACTTCATGTATTGATTTCACAGGTGTTATAGGGTGTATTGAATCATGTCCTAGGGTTTGGGAGCATGTCCTGGTCAAAAGTCAAAGGCACAGTTGACTTTTCCCGCGAAACCCTAATTGTGGTTCAGATGAAATTGAAACTTGTTGCTCAAGCTTCTTGGATCAATCCATTGTTGAAAATGAATCAATGTGATGTATTTGAGACCCTCAAATCCCCTCTTGAGGTCTTGGCTCATGTTTTGTCCCAAAAGTTAACTTAGGGGTGAATTAAGTCAAGAAACCCTAATTCCTGAATTTTTATGAATGCATCCCCTAAAGCCAAATTGACTTGATGATTGGGTTTATGATGTCCCTTGGAGCCTCATAGGTTATGCTTTGAAGCATTGGCTCATGGCCAGAGGAAAATCTCCATCTGGAGGCCCTGGTCGACCAAAACCCTAATTTGGTGACACCGCCGATCGTGAGGCTTGATCCACTCAGAATGCTGTAACCTTTTGCTTGATTCTTGAAGTGGGAGTTCTCTTGATCCATTATGGATGTTTGAGAGGCTAGACAAGTTGAAGATCATGTCATTCCTTGATTGATCCTTTGTCTAAGAACTCTGAGAGGGCTTGAAACCCTAATTTTGATAGTAGTGAATGCACACCCATCTTAGGGGAGACTAATGAGGCATGATGGTTAATCCACATTGTGATGATGATTTGAACAATGATGGAAAATCTTAGTGGTCAAAAATTGACGTATGACAAACTGCAGCAGAGATTTGGCCAATGTTGATCAATAGGAAGCTAAGTCTCCTCTAGCCATTGACTCGAGGTTACAGCACAGAGCCTTGGTTCCCTAGTTGTTGGATGAATCTTGACCGAATTCAATTGCAAATGTGTCCGTCCATGCCACCTTGGTGCATCCATTAAATGCTCCAATCCAAAATTGGAGTCTTGTCCCTCTTTTAGGGATTTCAAGGTTTGGCATGCCACTTCTTGTTCCAAAGACTTTGGAGGCTTGGATCAGTGTTTGTTCCCTTTAGATTTAATCCTCAGATGTGTCCAAAGTGATGACAAGGCTTGGAATTATCTGATTTTGCAAAATCGAGCAAAAGTGCAAAATTCTGCCCAGCCTTGGCAGTTTTCAGCAAGGCATATTGCCATTGTCATATCTCATGGCTCAAGTGGAATTTGATGGAGTTCATGGCCATTTTGGAAAGCCCTCATATGATACAATAACTGTTTGATCATAATTGGTTTTGATACTTTTTGGATCCAAGTGAAAAATGCCCCTACATTTTGAAAAAAGTGAAGGCAGATTCTGACTTAGTGAAAATTTCACTAAGTGTTGGAAAAAGTGGCATTTCATGTTTTTAGCCACTTTGATCATTCCATAACTCAGAATTCATAATGAATTGGAATGAGGTGTAGTTGAATCTTTGGTAGAGGGCCATGAGAGCTACAAATCCAGCTTTGGATGGGAAAAAATGGCCTTATGGTTTAGGAGTTATGATCCTCCAAAGTTGGTACCTTAGCCACTTTGTACCATAACTTAGAAAATTATGGTTACCCCTTTTACAAGTTATCCTACTTTTCTTGATTTTTCTTGATGAATGATGATCCAAATCACACATTAACATTATTTTAGGGTCAAAGAACCATATTTTTGAAAAATCTCAAAAAGTCAAAGTTGACTTTTGTGCACAGTTGACTTTTTGTCAGATGAATTCCAAACTGTGCGATCCTCTATGAAATCAAGTCCTTGACATAAGTCAAACTTCATGTATTGATTTCACAGGTGTTATAGGGTGTATTGAATCATGTCCTAGGGTTTGGGAGCATGTCCTAGTCAAAAGTCAAAGGCACAGTTGACTTTTCCCGCGAAACCCTAATTGTGGTTCAGATGAAATTGAAACTTGTTGCTCAAGCTTCTTGGATCAATCCATTGTTGAAAATGGATCAATGTGATGTATTTGAGACCCTCAAATTCCCTCTTGAGGTCTTGGCTCATGTTTTGTCCCAAAAGTTAACTTAGGGGTGAATTAAGTCAAGAAACCCTAATTCCTGAATTTTTATGAATGCATCCCCTAAAGCCAAATTGACTTGATGATTGGGTTTATGATGTCCCTTGGAGCCTCATAGGTTATGCTTTGAAGCATTGGCTCATGGCCAGAGGAAAATCTCCATCTGGAGGCCCTGGTCGACCAAAACCCTAATTTGGTGACACCGCCGATCGTGAGGCTTGATCCACTCAGAATGCTGTAACCTTTTGCTTGATTCTTGAAGTGGGAGTTCTCTTGATCCATTATGGATGTTTGAGAGGCTAGACAAGTTGAAGATCATGTCATTCCTTGATTGATCCTTTGTCTAAGAACTCTGAGAAGGCTTGAAACCCTAATTTTGATAGTAGTGAATGCACACCCATCTTAGGGGAGACTAATGAGGCATGATGGTTAATCCACATTGTGATGATGATTTGAACAATGATGGAAAATCTTAGTGGTCAAAAATTGACGTATGACAAACTGCAGCAGAGATTTGGCCAATGTTGATCAATAGGAAGCTAAGTCTCCTCTAGCCATTGACTAGAGGTTACAGCACAGAGCCTTGGTTCCCTAGTTGTTGGATGAATCTTGACCGAATTCAATTGCAAATGTGTCCGTCCATGCCACCTTGGTGCATCCATTAAATGCTCCAATCCAAAATTGGAGTCTTGTCCCTCTTTTAGGGATTTCAAGGTTTGGCATGCCACTTCTTGTTCCAAAGACTTTGGAGGCTTGGATCAGTGTTTGTTCCCTTTAGATTTAATCCTCAGATGTGTCCAAAGTGATGACAAGGCTTGGAATTATCTGATTTTGCAAAATCGAGCAAAAGTGCAAAATTCTGCCCAGCCTTGGCATTTTTCAGCAAGGCATATTGCCATTGTCATATCTCATGGCTCAAGTGGAATTTGATGGAGTTCTTGGCCATTTTGGAAAGCCCTCATATGATACAATAACTGTTTGATCATAATTGGTTTTGATACTTTTTGGATCCAAGTGAAAAATGCCCCTACATTTTGAAAAAAGTGAAGGCAGATTCTGACTTAGTGAAAATTTCACTAAGTGTTGGAAAAAGTGGCATTTCATGTTTTTAGCCACTTTGATCATTCCATAACTCAGAATTCATAATGAATTGGAATGAGGTGTAGTTGAATCTTTGGTAGAGGGCCATGAGAGCTACAAATCCAGCTTTGGATGGGAAAAAATGGCCTTATGGTTTAGGAGTTATGATCCTCCAAAGTTGGTACCTTAGCCACTTTGTACCATAACTTAGAAAATTATGGTTACCCCTTTTACAAGTTATCCTACTTTTCTTGATTTTTCTTGATGAATGATGATCCAAATCACACATTAACATTATTTTAGGGTCAAAGAACCATATTTTTGAAAAATCTCAAAAAGTCAAAGTTGACTTTTGTGCACAGTTGACTTTTTGTCAGATGAATTCCAAACTGTGCGATCCTCTATGAAATCAAGTCCTTGACATAAGTCAAACTTCATGTATTGATTTCACAGGTGTTATAGGGTGTATTGAATCATGTCCTAGGGTTTGGGAGCATGTCCTAGTCAAAAGTCAAAGGCACAGTTGACTTTTCCCGCGAAACCCTAATTGTGGTTCAGATGAAATTGAAACTTGTTGCTCAAGCTTCTTGGATCAATCCATTGTTGAAAATGGATCAATGTGATGTATTTGAGACCCTCAAATCCCCTCTTGAGGTCTTGGCTCATGTTTTGTCCCAAAAGTTAACTTAGGGGTGAATTAAGTAAAGAAACCCTAATTCCTGAATTTTTAAGAATGCATCCCCTAAAGCCAAATTGAATTGATGATTGGGTTCATGATGTCCCTTGGAGCCTCATAGGTTATGCTTTGAAGCATTGGCTCATGGCCAGAGGAAAATCTCCATCTGGAGGCCCTGGTCGACCAAAACCCTAATTTGGTGACACTGCCGATCGTGAGGCTTGATCCACTTAGAATGATGTAGCCTTTTGCTTGATTCTTGAAGTGGGAGTTCTCTTGATCCATTATGGATGTTTGAGAGGCTAGACAAGTTGAAGATCATGTCATTCCTTGATTGATCCTTTGTCTAAGAACTCTGAGAGGGCTTGAAACCCTAATTTTGATAGTAGTGAATGCTCACCCATCTTAGGGGAGACTAACGAGGCATGATGGTTAATCCATATTGTGATGATGATTTGAACAATGATGGAAAATCTTAGTGGTCAAAATTTGGCGTATGACAAACTGCAGCAGAGGTTTGGCCAATGTTGATCAATAGGAAGCTAAGTCTCCTCTAGCAATTGACTAGAGGTTACAGCACAGAGCCTTGGTTCCCTAGTTGTTGGATGAATCTTGGCCGAATTCAATTGCAAATGTGTCAGTCCATGCCACCTTGGTGCATCCATTAAATGCTCCAATCCTAAATTGGAGTCTTGTCCCTCTTTTATGGATTTCTAGGTTTGGCATGCCACTTCTTGTTCCAAAGACTTTGGAGGCTTGGATCAGTGTTTGTTCCCTTTAGATTTAATCCTCAGATGTGTCCAAATTGATGACAAGGCTTGGAATTATCTGATTTTGCAAAATCGAGCAAAAGTGCAAAATTCTGCCCAGCCTTGGCAGTTTTCAGCAAGGCATATTGCCATTGTCATATCTCATGGCTCAAGTGGAATTTGATGGAGTTCTTGGCCATTTTGGAAAACCCTCATATGATACAATAACTGTTTGATCATAATTGGTTTTGATACTTTTTG
Organism: Lathyrus tuberosus; assembly: GCA_022829125.1. Lineage (NCBI taxonomy): Eukaryota > Viridiplantae > Streptophyta > Magnoliopsida > Fabales > Fabaceae > Lathyrus > Lathyrus tuberosus. The sequence goes on from JALAZF010000423.1 coordinate 83,496, forward strand.
GATCCAAGTGAAAAATGCCCCTACATTTTGAAAAAAGTGAAGGCAGATTCTGACTTAGTGAAAATTTCACTAAGTGTTGGAAAAAGTGGCATTTCATGTTTTTAGCCACTTTGATCATTCCATAACTCAGAATTCATAATGAATTGGAATGAGGTGTAGTTGAATCTTTGGTAGAGGGCCATGAGAGCTACAAATCCAGCTTTGGATGGGAAAAAATGGCCTTATGGTTTAGGAGTTATGATCCTCCAAAGTTGGTACCTTAGCCACTTTGTACCATAACTTAGAAAATTTTCTAAGTTTTTTATGGTTACCCCTTTTACAAGTTATCCTACTTTTCTTGATTTTTCTTGATGAATGACGATCCAAATCACACATTAACATTATTTTAGGGTCAAAGAACCATATTTTTGAAAAATCTCAAAAAGTCAAAGTTGACTTTTGTGCACAGTTGACTTTTTGTCATATGAATTCCAAACTGTGCGATCCTCTATGAAATCAAGTCCTTGACATAAGTCAAACTTCATGTATTGATTTCACAGGTGTTATAGGGTGTATTGAATCATGTCCTAGGGTTTGGGAGCATGTCCTGGTCAAAAGTCAAAGACACAGTTGACTTTTCCCGCGAAACCCTAATTGTGGTTCAGATGAAATTGAAACTTGTTGCTCAAGCTTCTTGGATCAATCCATTGTTGAAAATGGATCAATGTGATGTATTTGAGACCCTCAAATCCCCTCTTGAGGTCTTGGCTCATGTTTTGTCCCAAAAGTTAACTTAGGGGTGAATTAAGTCAAGAAACCCTAATTCCTAAATTTTTATGAATGCATCCCCTAAAGCCAAATTGACTTGATGATTGGGTTCATGATGTCCCTTGGAGCCTCATAGGTTATGCTTTGAAGCATTGGCTCATGGCCAGAGGAAAATCTCCATCTGGAGGCCCTAGTCGACCAAAACCCTAATTTGGTGACACTGCCGATCGTGAGGCTTGATCCACTCAGAATGATGTAACCTTTTGCTTGATTCTTGAAGTGGGAGTTCTCTTGATCCATTATGGATGTTTGAGAGGCTAGACAAGTTGAAGATCATGTCATTCCTTGATTGATCCTTTGTCTAAGAACTCTGAGAGGGCTTGAAACCCTAATTTTGATAGTAGTGAATGCTCACCCATCTTAGGAGAGACTAACGAGGCATGATGGTTAATCCATATTGTGATGATGATTTGAACAATGATGGAAAATCTTAGTGGTCAAAATTTGACGTATGACAAACTGCAGCAGAGGTTTGGCCAATGTTAATCAATAGGAAGCTAAGTCTCCTCTAGCCATTGACTAGAGGTTACAGCACAGAGCCTTGGTTCCCTAGTTGTTGGATGAATCTTGACCGAATTCAATTGCAAATGTGTCAGTCCATGCCACCTTGGTGCATCCATTAAATGCTCCAATCCAAAATTGGAGTCTTGTCCCTCTTTTAGGGATTTCTAGGTTTGGCATGCCACTTCTTGTTCCAAAGACTTTGGAGGCTTGGATCAGTGTTTGTTCCCTTTAGATTTAATCCTCAGATGTGTCCAAAGTGATGACAAGGCTTGGAATTATCTGATTTTGCAAAATCGAGCAAAAGTGCAAAATTCTGCCTAGCCTTGGCAGTTTTCAGCAAGGCATATTGCCATTGTCATATCTCGTGGCTCAAGTGGAATTTGATGGAGTTCTTGGCCATTTTGGAAAGCCCTCATATGATACAATAACTGTTTGATCATAATTGGTTTTGATACTTTTTGGATCCAAGTGAAAAATGCCCCTACATTTAGAAAAAAGTGAAGGCAGATTCTGACTTAGTGAAAATTTCACTAAGTGTTGGAAAAAGTGGCATTTCATGTTTTCAGCCAATTTGATCATTCCATAACTCAGAATCCATAATGAATTAGAATGAGGTGTAGTTGAATCTTTGGTAGAGGGCCATGAGAGCTACAAATCCAGCTTTGGATGGGAAAAAATGGCCTTATGGTTTAGGAGTTATGATCCTCCAAAGTTGGTACCCTAGCCACTTTGTTTCATAACTTAGAAAATTTTCTTAGTTTTTTATGGTTACCCCTTTTACAAGTTATCCCACTTTTCTTGATTTTTCTTGATGAATGATGATCCAAATCACACATTAACATTATTTTAGGGTCAAAGAACTATATTTGTGAAAAATCTCAAAAAGTCAAAGTTGACTTTTGTGCACAATTGACTTTTTGTCAGATGAATTCCAAACTGTGCGATCCTCTATGAAATCAAGTCCTTGACATAAGTCAAACTTCATGTATTGATTTCACAGGTGTTATAGGGTGTATTGAATCATGTCCTAGGGTTTGGGAGCATGTCCTGGTCTAAAGTCAAAGGCACAGTTGACTTTTCCCGCGAAACCCTAATTGTGGTTCAGATGAAATTGAAACTTGTTGCTCAAGCTTCTTGGATCAATCCATTGTTGAAAATGGATCAATGTGATTTATTTGAGACCCTCAAATCCCCTCTTGAGGTCTTGGCTCATGTTTTGTCCCAAAAGTTAACTTAGGGGTGAATTAAGTCAAGAAACTCTAATTCCTGATTTTTTATGAATGCATCCCCTAAAGCCAAACTTACTTGATGATTGGGTTCATGATGTCCCTTGGAGCATCATAGGTTATGCTTTGAAGCATTGGCTCATGGCCAGAGGAAAATCTCCATCTGGAGGCCCTGGTCGACCAAAACCCTAATTTGGTGACACTGTCGATCGTGAGGCTTGATCCACTCAGAATGCTGCAACCTTGTGCTTGATTCTTGAAGTGGGAGTTCTCTTGATCCATTATGGATGTTTGAGAGGCTAGACAAGTCGAAGATCATGTCATTCCTTGATTGATCCTTTGTCTAAGAACTCTGAGAGGGCTTGAAACCCTAATTTTGATAGAAGTGAATGCTCACCCATCTTAGGGGAGACTAATGAGGCATGATGGTTAATCCATATTGTGATAATGATTTGAACAATGATGGAAAATCTTAGTGGTCAAAATTTGAGGTATGACAAACTGCAGCAGAGGTTTGGCCAATGTTGATCAATAGGAAACTAACTCTACTCTAGCCATTGACTAGAGGTTACAGCACAGAGCCTTGGTTCCCAAGTTGTTGGATGAATCTTGACTGAATTCAATTGCAAATGAGTCAGTCCATGCCACCTTGGTGCATCCATTAAATGCTCCAATCCAAAATTGGAGTCTTGTCCCTCTTTTAGGGATTTCTAGGTTTGGCATGCCACTTCTTGTTCCAAAGACTTTGGAGGCTTGGATCAGTGTTTGTTCCCTTTAGATTTAATCCTCAGATGTGTCCAAAGTGATGACAAGGCTTGGAATTATCTGATTTTGCAAAATCGAGCAAAAGTGCAAAATTCTGCCTAGCCTTGGCAGTTTTCAGCAAGGCATATTGCCATTGTCATATCTCGTGGCTCAAGTGGAATTTGATGGAGTTCTTGGCCATTTTGGAAAGCCCTCATATGATACAATAACTGTTTGATCATAATTGGTTTTGATACTTTTTGGATCCAAGTGAAAAATGCCCCTACATTTAGAAAAAAGTGAAGGCAGATTCTGACTTAGTGAAAATTTCACTAAGTGTTGGAAAAAGTGGCATTTCATGTTTTCAGCCAATTTGATCATTCCATAACTCAGAATCCATAATGAATTAGAATGAGGTGTAGTTGAATCTTTGGTAGAGGGCCATGAGAGCTACAAATCCAGCTTTGGATGGGAAAAAATGGCCTTATGGTTTAGGAGTTATGATCCTCCAAAGTTGGTACCCTAGCCACTTTGTTTCATAACTTAGAAAATTTTCTAAGTTTTTTATGGTTACCCCTTTTACAAGTTATCCCACTTTTCTTGATTTTTCTTGATGAATGATGATCCAAATCACACATTAACATTATTTTAGGGTCAAAGAACTATATTTGTGAAAAATCTCAAAAAGTCAAAGTTGACTTTTGTGCACAATTGACTTTTTGTCAGATGAATTCCAAACTGTGCGATCCTCTATGAAATCAAGTCCTTGACATAAGTCAAACTTCATGTATTGATTTCACAGGTGTTATAGGGTGTATTGAATCATGTCCTAGGGTTTGGGAGCATGTCCTGGTCAAAAGTCAAAGGCACAGTTGACTTTTCCCGCGAAACCCTAATTGTGGTTCAGATGAAATTGAAACTTGTTGCTCAAGCTTCTTGGATCAATCCATTGTTGAAAATGGATCAATGTGATTTATTTGAGACCCTCAAATCCCCTCTTGAGGTCTTGGCTCATGTTTTGTCCCAAAAGTTAACTTAGGGGTGAATTAAGTCAAGAAACTCTAATTCCTGATTTTTTATGAATGCATCCCCTAAAGCCAAACTTACTTGATGATTGGGTTCATGATGTCCCTTGGAGCATCATAGGTTATGCTTTGAAGCATTGGCTCATGGCCAGAGGAGAATCTCCATCTGGAGGCCCTGGTCGACCAAAACCCTAATTTGGTGACACTGTCGATCGTGAGGCTTGATCCACTCAGAATGCTGCAACCTTGTGCTTGATTCTTGAAGTGGGAGTTCTCTTGATCCATTATGGATGTTTGAGAGGCTAGACAAGTCGAAGATCATGTCATTCCTTGATTGATCCTTTGTCTAAGAACTCTGAGAGGGCTTGAAACCCTAATTTTGATAGAAGTGAATGCTCACCCATCTTAGGGGAGACTAATGAGGCATGATGGTTAATCCATATTGTGATAATGATTTGAACAATGATGGAAAATCTTAGTGGTCAAAATTTGAGGTATGACAAACTGCAGCAGAGGTTTGGCCAATGTTGATCAATAGGAAACTAACTCTACTCTAGCCATTGACTAGAGGTTACAGCACAGAGCCTTGGTTCCCAAGTTGTTGGATGAATCTTGACTGAATTCAATTGCAAATGAGTCAGTCCATGCCACCTTGGTGCATCCATTAAATGCTCCAATCCAAAATTGGAGTCTTGTCCCTCTTTTAGGGATTTCTAGGTTTGGCATGCCACTTCTTGTTCCAAAGACTTTGGAGGCTTGGATCAGTGTTTGTTCCCTTTAGATTTAATCCTCAGATGTGTCCAAAGTGATGACAAGGCTTGGAATTATCTGATTTTGCAAAATCGAGCAAAAGTGCAAAATTCTGCCTAGCCTTGGCAGTTTTCAGCAAGGCATATTGCCATTGTCATATCTCGTGGCTCAAGTGGAATTTGATGGAGTTCTTGGCCATTTTGGAAAGCCCTCATATGATACAATAACTGTTTGATCATAATTGGTTTTGATACTTTTTGGATCCAAGTGAAAAATGCCCCTACATTTAGAAAAAAGTGAAGGCAGATTCTGACTTAGTGAAAATTTCACTAAGTGTTGGAAAAAGTGGCATTTCATGTTTTCAGCCAATTTGATCATTCCATAACTCAGAATCCATAATGAATTAGAATGAGGTGTAGTTGAATCTTTGGTAGAGGGCCATGAGAGCTACAAATCCAGCTTTGGATGGGAAAAAATGGCCTTATGGTTTAGGAGTTATGATCCTCCAAAGTTGGTACCCTAGCCACTTTGTTTCATAACTTAGAAAATTTTCTAAGTTTTTTATGGTTACCCCTTTTACAAGTTATCCCACTTTTCTTGATTTTTCTTGATGAATGATGATCCAAATCACACATTAACATTATTTTAGGGTCAAAGAACTATATTTGTGAAAAATCTCAAAAAGTCAAAGTTGACTTTTGTGCACAATTGACTTTTTGTCAGATGAATTCCAAACTGTGCGATCCTCTATGAAATCAAGTCCTTGACATAAGTCAAACTTCATGTATTGATTTCACAGGTGTTATAGGGTGTATTGAATCATGTCCTAGGGTTTGGGAGCATGTCCTGGTCAAAAGTCAAAGGCACAGTTGACTTTTCCCGCGAAACCCTAATTGTGGTTCAGATGAAATTGAAACTTGTTGCTCAAGCTTCTTGGATCAATCCATTGTTGAAAATGGATCAATGTGATTTATTTGAGACCCTCAAATCCCCTCTTGAGGTCTTGGCTCATGTTTTGTCCCAAAAGTTAACTTAGGGGTGAATTAAGTCAAGAAACTCTAATTCCTGATTTTTTATGAATGCATCCCCTAAAGCCAAACTTACTTGATGATTGGGTTCATGATGTCCCTTGGAGCATCATAGGTTATGCTTTGAAGCATTGGCTCATGGCCAGAGGAGAATCTCCATCTGGAGGCCCTGGTCGACCAAAACCCTAATTTGGTGACACTGTCGATCGTGAGGCTTGATCCACTCAGAATGCTGCAACCTTGTGCTTGATTCTTGAAGTGGGAGTTCTCTTGATCCATTATGGATGTTTGAGAGGCTAGACAAGTCGAAGATCATGTCATTCCTTGATTGATCCTTTGTCTAAGAACTCTGAGAGGGCTTGAAACCCTAATTTTGATAGAAGTGAATGCTCACCCATCTTAGGGGAGACTAATGAGGCATGATGGTTAATCCATATTGTGATAATGATTTGAACAATGATGGAAAATCTTAGTGGTCAAAATTTGAGGTATGACAAACTGCAGCAGAGGTTTGGCCAATGTTGATCAATAGGAAACTAACTCTACTCTAGCCATTGACTAGAGGTTACAGCACAGAGCCTTGGTTCCCAAGTTGTTGGATGAATCTTGACTGAATTCAATTGCAAATGTGTCAGTCCATGCCACCTTGGTGCATCCATTAAATGCTCCAATCCAAAATTGGAGTCTTGTCCCTCTTTTAGGGATTTCTAGGTTTGGCATGCCACTTCTTGTTCCAAAGACTTTGGAGGCTTGGATCAGTGTTTGTTCCCTTTAGATTTAATCCTCAGATGTGTCCAAAGTGATGACAAGGCTTGGAATTATCTGATTTTACAAAATCGAGCAAAAGTGCAAAATTCTGCCTAGCCTTGGCAGTTTTCAGCAAGGCATATTGCCATTGTCATATCTCATGGCTCAAGTGGAATTTGATGGAGTTCTTGGCCATTTTGGAAAGCCCTCATATGATACAATAACTGTTTGATCATAATTGGTTTTGATACTTTTTGGATCCAAGTGAAAAAAACCCCTACATTTAGAAAAAAGTGAAGGCAGATTCTGACTTAGTGAAAATTTCACTAAGTGTTGGAAAAAGTGGCATTTCATGTTTTCAGCCAATTTGATCATTCCATAACTCAGAATCCATAATGAATTAGAATGAGGTGTAGTTGAATCTTTGGTAGAGGGCCATGAGAGCTACAAATCCAGCTTTGGATGGGAAAAAATGGCCTTATGGTTTAGGAGTTATGATCCTCCAAAGTTGGTACCCTAGCCACTTTGTTTCATAACTTAGAAAATTTTCTAAGTTTTTTATGGTTACCCCTTTTACAAGTTATCCCACTTTTCTTGATTTTTCTTGATGAATGATGATCCAAATCACACATTAACATTATTTTAGGGTCAAAGAACTATATTTGTGAAAAATCTCAAAAAGTCAAAGTTGACTTTTGTGCACAATTGACTTTTTGTCAGATGAATTCCAAACTGTGCGATCCTCTATGAAATCAAGTCCTTGACATAAGTCAAACTTCATGTATTGATTTCACAGGTGTTATAGGGTGTATTGAATCATGTCCTAGGGTTTGGGAGCATGTCCTGGTCAAAAGTCAAAGGCACAGTTGACTTTTCCCGCGAAACCCTAATTGTGGTTCAGATGAAATTGAAACTTGTTGCTCAAGCTTCTTGGATCAATCCATTGTTGAAAATGGATCAATGTGATTTATTTGAGACCCTCAAATCCCCTCTTGAGGTCTTGGCTCATGTTTTGTCCCAAAAGTTAACTTAGGGGTGAATTAAGTCAAGAAACTCTAATTCCTGATTTTTTATGAATGCATCCCCTAAAGCCAAACTTACTTGATGAATGGGTTCATGATGTCCCTTGGAGCATCATAGGTTATGCTTTGAAGCATTGGCTCATGGCCAGAGGAAAATCTCCATCTGGAGGCCCTGGTCGACCAAAACCCTAATTTGGTGACACTGTCGATCGTGAGGCTTGATCCACTCAGAATGCTGCAACCTTGTGCTTGATTCTTGAAGTGGGAGTTCTCTTGATCCATTATGGATGTTTGAGAGGCTAGACAAGTCGAAGATCATGTCATTCCTTGATTGATCCTTTGTCTAAGAACTCTGAGAGGGCTTGAAACCCTAATTTTGATAGAAGTGAATGCTCACCCATCTTAGGGGAGACTAATGAGGCATGATGGTTAATCCATATTGTGATAATGATTTGAACAATGATGGAAAATCTTAGTGGTCAAAATTTGAGGTATGACAAACTGCAGCAGAGGTTTGGCCAATGTTGATCAATAGGAAACTAACTCTACTCTAGCCATTGACTAGAGGTTACAGCACAGAGCCTTGGTTCCCAAGTTGTTGGATGAATCTTGACTGAATTCAATTGCAAATGTGTCAGTCCATGCCACCTTGGTGTATCCATTAAATGCTCCAATCCAAAATTGGAGTCTTGTCCCTCTTTTAGGGATTTCTAGGTTTGGCATGCCACTTCTTGTTCCAAAGACATTGGAGGCTTGGATCAGTGTTTGTTCCCTTTAGATTTAATCCTCAGATGTGTCCAAAGTGATGACAAGGCTTGGAATTATCTGATTTTACAAAATCGAGCAAAAGTGCAAAATTCTGCCTAGCCTTGGCAGTTTTCAGCAAGGCATATTGCCATTGTCATATCTCATGGCTCAAGTGGAATTTGATGGAGTTCTTGGCCATTTTGGAAAGCCCTCATATGATACAATAACTGTTTGATCATAATTGGTTTTGATACTTTTTGGATCCAAGTGAAAAAAGCCCCTACATTTAGAAAAAAGTGAAGGCAGATTCTGACTTAGTGATAATTTCACTAAGTGTTGGAAAAAGTGGCATTTCATGTTTTCAGCCACTTTGATCATTTCATAACTCAGAATCCATAATGAATGGGAATGAGGGGTAGTTGAATCTTTGGTAGAGGGCCATGAGAGCTACAAATCCAGCTTTGGATGGGAAAAAAATGGCCTTATGGTTTAGGAGTTATGATCCTCCAAAGTTGGTACCCTAGCCACTTTGTTCCATAACTTAGAAAATTTTCTAAGTTTTTTATGGTTACCCCTTTTACAAGTTATCCTACTTTTCTTGATTTTTCTTGATGAATGATGATCCAAATCACACATTAACATTATTTTAGGGTCAAAGAACCATATTTTTGAAAAATCTCAAAAAGTCAAAGTTGACTTTTCTGCACAGTTGACTTTTTGTTAGATGAATTTCAAACTATGCGATCCTCTATGAAATCAAGTCCTTGACATAAGTCAAACTTCATGTATTGATTTCACATGTGTTATAGGGTGTATAGAATCATGTCCTAGGGTTTGGGAGCATGTCCTGGTCAAAAGTCAAAGGCACAGTTGACTTTTCCTGCGAAACCCTAATTGTGGTTCAGATGAAATTGAAACTTGTTGCTCAAGCTTCTTGGATCAATCCATTGTTGAAAATGGATCAATGTTATGTATTTGAGACCCTCAAATCCCCTCTTGAGGTCTTGGCTCATGTTTTGTCCCAAAAGTTAACTTAGGGGTGAATTAAGTGAAGAAACCCTAATTCCTGAATTTTTATGAATGCATCCCCTAAAGCCAAATTGACTTGATGATTGGGTTCATGATGTCCCTTAGAGCATCATAGGTTATGCTTTGAAGCATTGGCTCATGGCCAGAGAAAAATCTCCATCTGGAGGCCTTGGTCGACCAAAACCCTAATTTGGTGACACTGTCGACCGTGAGGCTTGATCCACTCAGAATGCTGCAACCTTGTGCTTGATTCTTGAAGTGGGAGTTCTCTTGATCCATTATGGATGTTTGAGAGGCTAGACAAGTCGAAGATCATGTCATTCCTTGATTGATCCTTTGTCTAAGAACTCTGAGAGGGCTTGAAACCCTAATTTTGATAGTAGTGAATGCTCACCCATCTTAGGGGAGACTAATGAGGCATGATGGTTAATCCATATTGTGATGATGATTTGAACAATGATAGAAAATCTTAGTGGTCAAAATTTGAGGTATGAAAAACTGCAGCAGAGGTTTGGCCAATGTTGATAAATAGGAAACAAACTCTACTCTAGCCATTGACTAGAGGTTACAGCACAGAGCCTTGGTTCCCTAGTTGTTGGATGAATCTTGACTGAATTCAATTGCAAATGTGTCAGTCCATGCCACCTTGGTGCATCCATTATATGCTCCAATCCAAAATTGGAGTCTTGTCCCTCTTTTAGGGATTTCTAGGTTTGGCATGCCACTTCTTGTTCCAAAGACTTTGGAGGCTTGGATCAGTGTTTGTTCCCTTTAGATTTAATCCTCAGATGTGTCCAAAGTGATGACAAGGCTTGGAATTATCTGATTTTACAAAATCGAGCAAAAGTGAAAAATTCTGCCTAGCCTTGGCAGTTTTCAGCAAGGCATATTGCCAATGTCATATCTCATGGCTCAAGTGGAATTTGATGGAGTTCTTGGCCATTTTGGAAAGCCCTCATATGATACAATAATTGTTTGATCATAATTGGTTTTGATACGTTTTGGATCCAAGTGAAAAATGCCCCTACATTTAGAAAAAAGTGAAGGCAGATTCTGACTTAGTGATAATTTCACTACGTGTTGGAAAAAGTGGCATTTCATGTTTTTAGCCACTTTGATCATTCCATAACTCAGAATTCATAATGAATTGGAATGAGGTGTAGTTGAATCTTTGGTAGAGGGCCATGAGAGCTATAAATCCAGCTTTGGATGGGAAAAAATGGCCTTATGGTTTAGGAGTTATGATCCTCCAAAGTTGGTACCTTAGCCACTTTGTACCATAACTTAGAAAATTTTCTAAGTTTTTCATGGTTACCCCTTTTACAAGTTATCCTACTTTTCTTGATTTTTCTTGATGAATGATGATCCAAATCACACATTAACATTAATTTAGGGTCAAAGAACCATATTTTTGAAAAATCTCAAAAAGTCAAAGTTGACTTTTGTGCACAGTTGACTTTTTGTCAGATGAATTCCAAACTGTGCGATCCTCTATGAAATCAAGTCCTTGACATAAGTCAAACTTCATGTATTGATTTCACAGGTGTTATAGGGTGTATTGAATCATGTCCTAGGGTTTGGGAGCATGTCCTTGTCAAAAGTCAAAGGCACAGTTGACTTTTCCTGCGAAACCCTAATTGTGGTTCAGATGAAATTGAAACTTGTTGCTCAAGCTTCTTGGATCAATCCATTGTTAAAAATGGATCAATGTGATGTATTTGAGACCCTCAAATCCCCCCTTGAGGTCTTGGCTCATGTTTTGTCCCAAAAGTTAACTTAGGGGTGAATTAAGTGAAGAAACCCTAATTCCTGAATTTTTATGAATGCATCCCCTAAAGCCAAATTGACTTGATGATTGGGTTCATGATGTCCCTTAGAGCATCATAGGTTATGCTTTGAAGCATTGGCTCATGGCCAGAGGAAAATCTCCATCAGGAGGCCCTGGTCGCCCAAAACCCTAATTTGGTGACACTGTCGACCGTGAGGCTTGATCCACTCAGAATGCTGCAACCTTGTGCTTGATTCTTGAAGTGGGAGTTCTCTTGATCCATTATGGATGTTTGAGAGGCTAGACAAGTCGAAGATCATGTCATTCCTTGATTGATCCTTTGTCTAAGAACTCTGAGAGGGCTGGAAACCCTAATTTTGATAGTAGTGAATGCTCACCCATCTTAGGGGAGACTAATGAGGCATGATGGTTAATCCATATTGTGATGATAATTTGAACAATGATGGAAAATCTTAGTGGTCAAAATTTGAGGTATGACAAACTGCAGTAGAGGTTTGGCCAATGTTGATCAATAGGAAACTAAGTCTCCTCTAGCCATTGACTAGAGGTTACAGCCCAGAGCCTTGGTTCCCTAATTGTTGCATGAATCTTGACTGAATTCAATTGCAAATGTGTCAGTCCATGCCACCTTGGTGCATCCATTAAATGCTCCTATCCAAAATTGGAGTCTTGTCCCTCTTTTAGGGATTTCTAGGTTTGGCATGCCACTTCTTGTTCCAAAGACTTTGGAGGCTTGGATCAGTGTTTGTTCCCTTTAGATTTAATCCTCAGATGTGTCCAAAGTGATGACAAGGCTTGGAATTATCTGATTTTACAAAATCGAGCAATAGTGCAAAATTCTTCATAGCCTTGGCAGTTTTCAGCAAGGCATATTGCCACTGTCATATCTCATGGCTCAAGTGGAATTTGATGGAGTTCTTGGCAATTTTGGAAAGCCCTCATATGATACAATAACTGTTTGATCATAATTGGTTTTGATACTTTTTGGATCCAAGTGAAAAATGCCCCTACATTTAGAAAAAAGTGAAGGCAGATTCTGACTTAGTGATAATTTCACTAAGTGTTGGAAAAAGTGGCATTTCATGTTTTCAGCCACTTTGATCATTCCATAACTCAGAATCCATAATGAATTGGAATGAGGTGTAGTTGAATCTTTGGTAGAGGGCCATGAGAGCTACAAATCCAGCTTTGGATGGCAAAAAAATGGCCTTATGGTTTAGGAGTTATGATCCTCCAAAGTTGGTACCTTAGCCACTTTGTACCATAACTTAGAAAATTTTCTAAGTTTTTCATGGTTACCCCTTTTACAAGTTATCCTACTTTTCTTGATTTTTCTTGATGAATGATGATCCAAATCACACATTAACATTAATTTAGGGTCAAAGAACCATATTTTTGAAAAATCTCAAAAAGTCAAAGTTGACTTTCGTGCACAGTTGACTTTTTGTCAGATGAATTCCAAACTGTGCGATCCTCTATGAAATCAAGTCCTTGACATAAGTCAAACTTCATGTATTGATTACACAGGTGTTATAGGGTGTATTGAATCATGTCCTAGGGTTTGGGAGCATGTCTTTGTCAAAAGTCAAAGGCACAGTTGACTTTTCCTGCGAAACCCTAATTGTGGTTCAGATGAAATTGAAACTTGTTGCTCAAGCTTCTTGGATCAATCCAATGTTGAAAATGGATCAATGTGATGTATTTGAGACCCTCAAATCCCCTCTTGAGGTCTTGGCTCATGTTTTGTCCCAAAAGTTAACTTAGGGGTGAATTAAGTGAAGAAACCCTAATTCCTGAATTTTTATGAATGCATCCCCTAAAGCCAAATTGACTTGATGATTGGGTTCATGATGTCCCTTAGAGCATCATAGGTTATGCTTTGAAGCATTGGCTCATGGCCAGAGGAAAATCTCCATCTGGAGGCCCTGGTCGACCAAAACACTAATTTTGTGACACTGTCGATCGTGAGGCTTGATCCACTCAAAATGCTGCAACCTTGTGCTTGATTCTTGAAGTGGGAGTTCTCTTAGTCCATTATGGATGTTTGAGAGGCTAGACAAGTCGAAGATCATGTCATTCCTTGATTGATCCTTCGTCAAAGAACTCTGAGAGGGCTTGAAACCCTAATTTTGATAGTAGTGAATGCTCACCCATCTTAGGGGAGACTAATGAGGCATGATGGTTAATCCATATTGTGATGATGATTTGAACAATGATGGAAAATCTTAGTGGTCAAAATTTGAGGTGTGACAAACTGCAGCAGAGGTTTGGCCAATGTTGATCAATAGGAAACTAACTCTACTCTAGCCATTGACTAGAGGTTACAGCACAGAGCCTTGGTTCCCTAGTTGTTGGATGAATCTTGACTGAATTCAATTGCAAATGTGTCAGTCCATGCCACCTTGGTGCATCCATTAAATGCTCCAATCCAAAATTGGAGTCTTGTCCCTCTTTTAGGGATTTCTAGGTTTGGCATGCCACTTCTTATTCCAAAGACTTTGGAGGCTTGGATCAATGTTTGTTCGTTTTAGATTTAATCCTCAGATGTGTCCAAAGTGATGACAAGGCTTGGAATTATCTGATTTTGCAAAATCAAGCAAAAGTGCAAAATTCTGCCTAGCCTTGGCAGTTTTCAGCAAGGCATATTGCCATTGTCATATCTCATGTCTCAAGTGGAATTTCATGTAGTTCTTGGCCATTTTGGAAAGCCCTCATATGATACAATAACTGTTTGATCATAATTGGTTTTGATACTTTTTGGATCCAAGTGAAAAATGCCCCTACATTTAGAAAAAAGTGAAGGGAGATTCTGACTTAGTGAAAATTTCACTAAGTGTTGGAAAAAGTGGCATTTCATGTTTTCAGCCACTTTGATCATTCCATAACTCAGAATCCATAATGAATTGGAATGAGGTGTAGTTGAATCTTTGGTAGAGGGCCATGAGAGCTACAAATCCAGCTTTGGATGGGAAAACAATGGCCTTATGGTTTAGGAGTTATGATCCTCCAAAGTTGGTACCCTAGCCACTTTGTTCCATAACTTACAAAATTTTCTAAGTTTTTTATGGTTACCCCTTTTACAAGTTATCCCACTTTTCTTGATTTTTCTTGATGAATGATGACCCAAATCACACATTAACATTATTTTAGGGTCAAAGAACCATATTTGTGAAAAATCTCAAAAAGTCAAAGTTGACTTTTGTGCACAGTTGACTTTTTGTCAGATGAATTCCAAACTGTGCGATCCTCTATGAAATCAAGTCCTTGACATAAGTCAAACTTCATGTATTGATTTCATAGGTGTTATAGGGTGTATTGAATCATGTCCTAGGGTTTGGGAGCATGTCCTGGTCAAAAGTCAAAGGCACAGTTGACTTTTCCCGCAAAACCCTAATTGTGGTTCAGATGAAATTGAAACTTGTTGCTCAAGCTTCTTGGATCAATACATTGTTGAAAATGGATCAATGTGATGTATTTGAGACCCTCAAATCCCCTCTTGAGGGCTTGGCTCATGTTTTGTCCCAAAAGTCAACTTAGGGGTGAATTAAGTCAAGAAACTGTAATTCCTGATTTTGTATGAATGCATCCCCTAAAGCCAAATTTACTTGATGATTGGGTTCATGATGTCCCTTGGAGCATCATAGCTTATGCTTTGAAGCATTGGCTCATGGCCAGAGGAAAATCTCCATCTGGAGGCCCTGGTCGACCAAAACCCTAATTTGGTGACACTGTCGATCGTGAGGCTTGATCCACTCAGAATGCTACAACCTTGTGCTTGATTCTTGAAGTGGGAGTTCTCTTGATCCATTATGGATGTTTGAGAGGCTAGACAAGTCGAAGATCATGTCATTCCTTGATTGATCCTTTGTCTAAGAACTTTGAGAGGGCTTGAAACCCTAATTTTGATAGTAGTGAATGCTCACCCATCTTAGGGGAGACTAATGGGGCATGATGGCTAATCCATATTGTGATGATGATTTGAACAATGATGGAAAATCTTAGTGGTCAAAATTTGAGGTATGAGAAACTGCTGCAGAGGTTTGGCCAATGTTGATCAATAGGAAACTAACTCTACTCTAGCCATTGACTAGAGGTTACAGCACAGAGCCTTGGTTCCCTAGTTGTTGGATGAATCTTGACTGAATTCAATTGCAAATATGTCAGTCCATGCCACCTTGGTGCATCCATTAAATGCTCCAATCCAAAATTGGAGTCTTGTCCCTCTTTTAGGGATTTCTAGGTTTGGCATGCCACTTCCTGTTCCAAAGACTTTGGAGGCTTGGATCAGTGTTTGCTCCCTTTAGATTTAATCCTCAGATGTGTCCAAAGTGAAGACAAGGCTTGGAATTATCTGATTTTGCAAAATCGAGCAAAAGTGCAAAATTCTGCCTAGCCTTGGCATTGTTCAGCAAGGCATATTGCCATTGTCATATCTCATGGCTCAAGTGGAATTTGATGTAGTTCTTGGCCATTTTGGAAAGCCCTCATATGATACAATAACTGTTTGATCATAATTGATTTTGATACTTTTTGGATCCAAGAGAAAAATGCCCCTACATTTAGAAAAAAGTGAAGGCAGATTCTGACTTAGTGATAATTTCACTAAGTGTTGGAAAAAGTGGCATTTCATGTTTTCAGCCACTTTGATCATTCCATAACTCAGAATCCATAATGAATTGGAATGAGGTGTAGTTGAATCTTTGGTAGAGGGCCATGAGAGCTACAAATCCAGCTTTGGATGGGAAAACAATGGCCTTATGGTTTAGGAGTTATGATCCTCCAAAGTTGGTACCCTAGCCACTTTGTTCCATAACTTAGAAAATTTTCTAAGTTTTTTATGGTTACCCCTTTTACAAGTTATCCCACTTTTCTTGATTTTTCTTGATGAATGATGACCCAAATCACACATTAACATTATTTTAGGGTCAAAGAACCATATTTGTGAAAAATCTCAAAAAGTCAAAGTTGACTTTTGTGCACAGTTGACTTTTTGTCAGATGAATTCCAAACTGTGCGATCCTCTATGAAATCAAGTCCTTGACATAAGTCAAACTTCATGTATTGATTTCATAGGTGTTATAGGGTGTATTGAATCATGTCCTAGGGTTTGGGAGCATGTCCTGGTCAAAAGTCAAAGGCACAGTTGACTTTTCCCGCAAAACCCTAATTGTGGTTCAGATGAAATTGAAACTTGTTGCTCAAGCTTCTTGGATCAATACATTGTTGAAAATGGATCAATGTGATGTATTTGAGATCCTCAAATCCCCTCTTGAGGGCTTGGCTCATGTTTTGTCCCAAAAGTCAACTTAGGGGTGAATTAAGTCAAGAAACTGTAATTCCTGATTTTGTATGAATGCATCCCCTAAAGCCAAATTTACTTGATGATTGGGTTCATGATGTCCCTTGGAGCATCATAGCTTATGCTTTGAAGCATTGGCTCATGGCCAGAGGAAAATCTCCATCTGGAGGCCCTGGTCGACCAAAACCCTAATTTGGTGACACTGTCGATCGTGAGGCTTGATCCACTCAGAATGCTGCAACCTTGTGCTTGATTCTTGAAGTGGGAGTTCTCTTGATCCATTATGGATGTTTGAGAGGCTAGACAAGTCGAAGATCTTGTCATTCCTTGATTGATCCTTTGTCTAAGAACTTTGAGAGGGCTTGAAACCCTAATTTTGATAGTAGTGAATGCTCACCCATCTTAGGGGAGACTAATGGGGCATGATGGCTAATCCATATTGTGATGATGATTTGAACAATGATGGAAAATCTTAGTGGTCAAAATTTGAGGTATGAGAAACTGCTGCAGAGGTTTGGCCAATGTTGATCAATAGGAAACTAACTCTACTCTAGCCATTGACTAGAGGTTACAGCACAGAGCCTTGGTTCCCTAGTTGTTGGATGAATCTTGACTGAATTCAATTGCAAATATGTCAGTCCATGCCACCTTGGTGCATCCATTAAATGCTCCAATCCAAAATTGGAGTCTTGTCCCTCTTTTAGGGATTTCTAGGTTTGGCATGCCACTTCCTGTTCCAAAGACTTTGGAGGCTTGGATCAGTGTTTGCTCCCTTTAGATTTAATCCTCAGATGTGTCCAAAGTGAAGACAAGGCTTGGAATTATCTGATTTTGCAAAATCGAGCAAAAGTGCAAAATTCTGCCTAGCCTTGGCATTGTTCAGCAAGGCATATTGCCATTGTCATATCTCATGGCTCAAGTGGAATTTGATGTAGTTCTTGGCCATTTTGGAAAGCCCTCATATGATACAATAACTGTTTGATCATAATTGATTTTGATACTTTTTGGATCCAAGAGAAAAATGCCCCTACATTTAGAAAAAAGTGAAGGCAGATTCTGACTTAGTGATAATTTCACTAAGTGTTGGAAAAAGTGGCATTTCATGTTTTCAGCCACTTTGATCATTCCATAACTCAGAATCCATAATGAATTGGAATGAGGTGTAGTTGAATCTTTGGTAGAGGGCCATGAGAGCTACAAATCCAGCTTTGGATGGGAAAACAATGGCCTTATGGTTTAGGAGTTATGATCCTCCAAAGTTGGTACCCTAGCCACTTTGTTCCATAACTTAGAAAATTTTCTAAGTTTTTTATGGTTACCCCTTTTACAAGTTATCCCACTTTTCTTGATTTTTCTTGATGAATGATGACCCAAATCACACATTAACATTATTTTAGGGTCAAAGAACCATATTTGTGAAAAATCTCAAAAAGTCAAAGTTGACTTTTGTGCACAGTTGACTTTTTGTCAGATGAATTCCAAACTGTGCGATCCTCTATGAAATCAAGTCCTTGACATAAGTCAAACTTCATGTATTGATTTCATAGGTGTTATAGGGTGTATTGAATCATGTCCTAGGGTTTGGGAGCATGTCCTGGTCAAAAGTCAAAGGCACAGTTGACTTTTCCCGCAAAACCCTAATTGTGGTTCAGATGAAATTGAAACTTGTTGCTCAAGCTTCTTGGATCAATACATTGTTGAAAATGGGTCAATGTGATGTATTTGAGACCCTCAAATCCCCTCTTGAGGGCTTGGCTCATGTTTTGTCCCAAAAGTCAACTTAGGGGTGAATTAAGTCAAGAAACTGTAATTCCTGATTTTGTATGAATGCATCCCCTAAAGCCAAATTTACTTGATGATTGGGTTCATGATGTCCCTTGGAGCATCATAGCTTATGCTTTGAAGCATTGGCTCATGGCCAGAGGAAAATCTCCATCTGGAGGCCCTGGTCGACCAAAACCCTAATTTGGTGACACTGTCGATCGTGAGGCTTGATCCACTCAGAATGCTGCAACCTTGTGCTTGATTCTTGAAGTGGGAGTTCTCTTGATCCATTATGGATGTTTGAGAGGCTAGACAAGTCGAAGATCATGTCATTCCTTGATTGATCCTTTGTCTAAGAACTTTGAGAGGGCTTGAAACCCTAATTTTGATAGTAGTGAAAGCTCACCCATCTTAGGGGAGACTAATGGGGCATGATGGTTAATCCATATTGTGATGATGATTTAAACAATGATGGAAAATCTTAGTGGTCAAAATTTGAGGTATGACAAACTGCTGCAGAGATTTGGCCAATGTTGATCAATAGGAAACTAACTCTACTCTAGCCATTGACTAGAGGTTCCAGCACAGAGCCTTGGTTCCCAAGTTGTTGGATGAATCTTGACTGAATTCAATTGCAAATATGTCAGTCCATGCCACCTTGGTGCATCCATTAAATGCTCCAATCCAAAATTGGAGTCTTGTCCCTCTTTTAGGGATTTCTAGGTTTGGCATGCCACTTCTTATTCCAAAGACTTTGGAGGCTTGGATCAGTGTTTGTTCCCTTTAGATTTAATCCTCAGATGTGTCCAAAGTGAAGACAAGGCTTGGAATTATCTGATTTTGCAAAATCGAGCAAAAGTGCAAAATTCTGCCTAGCCTTGGCAGTGTTCAGCAAGGCATATTGCCATTGTCATATCTCATGGCTCAAGTGGAATTTGATGTAGTTCTTGGCCATTTTGGAAAGCCCTCATATGATACAATAACTGTTTGATCATAATTGGTTTTGATACTTTTTGGATCCAAGTGAAAAATGCCCCTACATTTAGAAAAAAGTGAAGGCAGATTCTGACTTAGTGATAATTTCACTAAGTGTTGGAAAAAGTGGCATTTCAAATTTTCAGCCACTTTGATCATTCCATAACTCAGAATCCATAATGAATTGGAATGAGGTGTAGTTGAATCTTTGGTAGAGGGCCATGAGAGCTACAAATCCAGCTTTGGATGGGAAAAAAATGGCCTTATGGTTTAGGAGTTATGATCCTCCAAAGTTGGTACCCTAGCCACTTTGTTCCATAACTTAGAAAATTTTCTAAGTTTTTTATGGTTACCCCTTTTACAAGTTATCCCACTTTTCTTGATTTTTCTTGATGAATGATGACCCAAATCACATATTAACATTATTTTAGGGTCAAAGAACCATATTTGTGAAAAATCTCAAAAAGTCAAAGTTGACTTTTGTGCACAGTTGACTTTTTGTCAGATGAATTCCAAACTGTGCGATCCTCTATGAAATCAAGTCCTTGACATAAGTCAAACTTCATGTATTGATTTCATAGGTGTTATAGGGTGTATTGAATCATGTCCTAGGGTTTGGGAGCATGTCCTGGTCAAAAGTCAAAGGCACAGTTGACTTTTCCCGCAAAACCCTAATTGTGGTTCAGATGAAATTGAAACTTGTTGCTCAAGCTTCTTGGATCAATACATTGTTGAAAATGGATCAATGTGATGTATTTGAGACCCTCAAATCCCCTCTTTAGGTCTTGGCTCATGTTTTGTCCCAAAAGTCAACTTAGGGGTGAATTAAGTCAAGAAACTCTAATTCCTGATTTTTTATGAATGCATCCCCTAAAGCCAAATTTACTTGATGATTGGGTTCATGATGTCCCTTGGAGCATCATAGGTTATGCTTTGAAGCATTGGCTCATGGCCAGAGGAAAATCTCCATCTGGAGGCCCTGGTTGACCAAAACCCTAATTTGGTGACACTGTCGATCGTGAGGCTTGATCCACTCAGAATGCTGCAACCTTGTGCTTGATTCTTGAAGTGGGAGTTCTCTTGATCCATTATGGATGTTTGAGAGGCTAGACAAGTCGAAGATCATGTCATTCCTTGATTGATCCTTTGTCAAAGAACTCTGAGAGGGCTTGAAACCCTAATTTTGATAGTAGTGAATGCTCACCCATCTTAGGGGAGACTAATGAGGCATGATGGTTAATCCATATTGTGATGATGATTTGAACAATGATGGAAAATCTTAGCGGTCAAAGTTTGAGGTATGACAAACTGCAGCAGAGGTTTGGCCAATGTTGATCAATAGGAAACTAACTCTACTCTAGCCATTGACTAGAGGTTACAGCACAGAGCCTTGGTTCCCTAGTTGTTGGATGAATCTTTACTGAATTCAATTGCAAATGTGTCAGTCCATGCCACCTTGGTGCATCCATTAAATGCTCCAATCCAAAATTGGAGTCTTGTCCCTCTTTTAGGGATTTCTAGGTTTGGCATGCCACTTCTTGTTCCAAAAACTTTGGAGGCCTGGATCAGTGTTTGTTCCCTTTAGATTTAATTCTCAGATGTGTCCAAAGTGATGACAAGGCTTGCAATTATCTGATTTTGCAAAATCGAGCAAAAGTGCAAAATTCTGCCTAGCCTTGGCAGTGTTCAGCAAGGCATATTGCCATTGTCATATCTCATGGCTCAAGTGGAATTTGATGTAGTTCTTGGCCATTTTGAAAAGCCCTCATATGATACAATAACTGTTTGATCATAATTGGTTTTGATACTTTTTGGATTCAAGTGAAAAATGCACCTACATTTAGAAAAAAGTGAAGGGAGATTCTGACTTAGTGAAAATTTCACTAAGTGTTGGAAAAAGTGGCATTTCATGTTTTTAGCCACTTTGATCATTCCATAACTCAGAATCCATAATGAATTGGAATGAGGTGTAGTTGAATCTTTGGTAGAGGGCCATGAGAGCTACAAATCCAGCTTTGGATGGGAAAAAATGGCCTTATGGTTTAGGAGTTATGATCCTCCAAAGTTGGTACCCTAGCCACTTTGTTCCATAACTTAGAAAATTTTCTAAGTTTTTTATGGTTACCCCTTTTACAAGTTATCCCACTTTTCTTGATTTTTCTTGATGAATGATGACCCAAATCACACATTAACATTATTTTAGGGTCAAAGAACCATATTTGTGAAAAATCTCAAAAAGTCAAAGTTGACTTTTGTGGACAGTTGACTTTTTGTCAGATGAATTCCAAACTGTGCGATCCTCTATGAAATCAAGTCCTTGACATAAGTCAAACTTCATGTATTGATTTCATAGGTGTTATAGGGTGTATTGAATCATGTCCTAGGGTTTGGGAGCATGTCCTGGTCAAAAGTCAAAGGCACAGTTCACTTTTCCCGCAAAACCCTAATTGTGGTTCAGATGAAATTGAAACTTGTTGCTCAAGCTTACTGGATCAATACATTGTTGAAAATGGATCAATGTGATGTATTTGAGACCCTCAAATCCCCTCTTGAGGTCTTGGCTCATGTTTTGTCCCAAAAGTCAACTTAGGGGTGAATTAAGTCAAGAAACTCTAATTCCTGATTTTTTATGAATGCATCCCCTAAAGCCAAATTTACTTGATGATTGGGTTCATGATGTCCCTTGGAGCATCATAGGTTATGCTTTGAAGCATTGGCTCATGGCCAGAGGAAAATCTCCATCTGGAGGCCCTGGTTAACCAAAACCCTAATTTGGTGACACTGTCGATCGTGAGGCTTGATCCACTCAGAATGCTGCAACCTTGTGCTTAATTCTTGAAGTGGGAGTTCTCTTGATCCATTATGGATGTTTGAGAGGCTAGACAAGTCGAAGATCATGTCATTCCTTGATTGATCCTTTGTCAAAGAACTCTGAGAGGGCTTGAAACCCTAATTTTGATAGTAGTGAATGCTCACCCATCTTAGGGGAGACTAATGAGGCATGATGGTTAATCCATATTGTGATGATGATTTGAACAATGATGGAAAATCTTAGCGGTCAAAGTTTGAGGTATGACAAACTGCAGCAGAGGTTTGGCCAATGTTGATCAATAGGAAACTAACTCTACTCTAGCCATTGACTAGAGGTTACAGCACAGAGCCTTGGTTCCCTAGTTGTTGGATGAATCTTTACTGAATTCAATTGCAAATGTGTCAGTCCATGCCACCTTGGTGCATCCATTAAATGCTCCAATCCAAAATTGGAGTCTTGTCCCTCTTTTAGGGATTTCTAGGTTTGGCATGCCACTTCTTGTTCCAAAAACTTTGGAGGCCTGGATCAGTGTTTGTTCCCTTTAGATTTAATTCTCAGATGTGTCCAAAGTGATGACAAGGCTTGCAATTATCTGATTTTGCAAAATCGAGCAAAAGTGCAAAATTCTGCCTAGCCTTGGCAGTGTTCAGCAAGGCATATTGCCATTGTCATATCTCATGGCTCAAGTGGAATTTGATGTAGTTCTTGGCCATTTTGAAAAGCCCTCATATGATACAATAACTGTTTGATCATAATTGGTTTTGATACTTTTTGGATTCAAGTGAAAAATGCACCTACATTTAGAAAAAAGTGAAGGGAGATTCTGACTTAGTGAAAATTTCACTAAGTGTTGGAAAAAGTGGCATTTCATGTTTTCAGCCACTTTGATCATTCCATAACTCAGAATCCATAATGAATTGGAATGAGGTGTAGTTGAATCTTTGGTAGAGGGCCATGAGAGCTACAAATCCAGCTTTGGATGGGAAAAAATGGCCTTATGGTTTAGGAGTTATGATCCTCCAAAGTTGGTACCCTAGCCACTTTGTTCCATAACTTAGAAAATTTTCTAAGTTTTTTATGGTTACCCCTTTTACAAGTTATCCCACTTTTCTTGATTTTTCTTGATGAATGATGACCCAAATCACACATTAACATTATTTTAGGGTCAAAGAACCATATTTGTGAAAAATCTCAAAAAGTCAAAGTTGACTTTTGTGGACAGTTGACTTTTTGTCAGATGAATTCCAAACTGTGCGATCCTCTATGAAATCAAGTCCTTGACATAAGTCAAACTTCATGTATTGATTTCATAGGTGTTATAGGGTGTATTGAATCATGTCCTAGGGTTTGGGAGCATGTCCTGGTCAAAAGTCAAAGGCACAGTTCACTTTTCCCGCAAAACCCTAATTGTGGTTCAGATGAAATTGAAACTTGTTGCTCAAGCTTATTGGATCAATACATTGTTGAAAATGGATCAATGTGATGTATTTGAGACCCTCAAATCCCCTCTTGAGGTCTTGGCTCATGTTTTGTCCCAAAAGTCAACTTAGGGGTGAATTAAGTCAAGAAACTCTAATTCCTGATTTTTTATGAATGCATCCCCTAAAGCCAAATTTATTTGATGATTGGGTTCATGATGTCCCTTGGAGCATCATAGGTTATGCTTTGAAGCATTGGCTCATGGCCAGAGGAAAATCTCCATCTGGAGGCCCTGGTTAACCAAAACCCTAATTTGGTGACACTGTCGATCGTGAGGCTTGATCCACTCAGAATGCTGCAACCTTGTGCTTGATTCTTGAAGTGGGAGTTCTCTTGATCCATTATGGATGTTTGAGAGGCTAGACAAGTCGAAGATCATGTCATTCCTTGATTGATCCTTTGTCTAAGAACTCTGAGAGGGCTTGAAACCCTAATTTTGATAGTAGTGAATGCTCACCCATCTTAGGGGAGACTAATGAGGCATGATGGTTAATCCATATTGTGATGATGATTTGAACAATGATGGAAAATCTTACTGGTCAAAATTTGAGGTATGACAAACTGCGGCAGAGGTTTGGCCAATGTTGATCAATAGGAAACTAACTCTACTCTACCCATTGACTAGAGGTTACAGCACAGAGCCTTGGTTCCCTAGTTGTTGGATGAATCTTGACTGAATTCAATTGCAAATGTGTCAGTCCATGCCACCTTGGTGCATCCATTAAATGCTCAAATCCAAAATTGGAGTCTTGTCCCTCTTTTAGGGATTTCTAGGTTTGGCATGCCACTTCTTGTTCCAAAGACTTTGGAGGCTTGGATCAGTGTTTGTTCCCTTTAGATTTAATCCTCAGATGTGTCCAAAGTGATGACAAGGCTTGGAATTATCTGATTTTGCAAAATCGAGCAAAAGTGCAAAATTCTGCCTAGCCTTGGCAGTTTTCAGCAAGGCATATTGCCATTGTCATATCTCATGGCTCAAGTGGAATTTGATGTAGTTCTTGGCCATTTTGGAAAGCCCTCATATGATACAATAACTGTTTGATCATAATTGGTTTTGATACTTTTTGGATCCAAGTGAAAAATGCCCCTACATTTAGAAAAAAGTGAAGGGAGATTCTGACTTAGTGAAAATTTCACTAAGTGTTGGAAAAAGTGGCATTTCATGTTTTCAGCCACTTTGATCATTCCATAACTCAGAATCCATAATGAATTGGAATGAGGTGTAGTTGAATCTTTGGTAGAGGGCCATGAGAGCTACAAATCCAGCTTTGGATGGAAAAAAATGGCCTTATGGTTTAGGAGTTATGATCCTCCAAAGTTGGTACCCTAGCCACATTTTCCATAACTTAGAAAATTTTCTAAGCTTTTTATGGTTACCCCTTTTACAAGTTATCCCACTTTTCTTGATTTTTCTTGATGAATGATGACCCAAATCACACATTAACATTATTTTAGGGTCAAAGAACCATATTTGTGAAAAATCTCAAAAAGTCAAAGTTGACTTTTGTGCACAGTTGACTTTTTGTCAGATGAATTCCAAACTGTGCGATCCTCTATGAAATCAAGTCCTTGACATAAGTCAAACTTCATGTATTGATTTCATAGGTGTTATAGGGTGTATTGAATCATGTCCTAGGGTTTGGGAGCATGTCCTGGTTAAAAGTCAAAGGCACAGTTGACTTTTCCCGCAAAACCCTAATTGTGGTTCAGATGAAATTTAAACTTGTTGCTCAAGCTTCTTGGATCAATACATTTATTGAAAATGGATCAATGTGATGTATTTGAGACCCTCAAATCCCTTCTTGATGTCTTGGCTCATGTTTTGTCCTAAAAGTCAACTTAGGGGTGAATTAAGTCAAGAAACTCTAATTCCTGATTTTTTATGAATGCATCCCCTAAAGCCAAATTTACTTGATGATTGGGTTCATGATGTCCCTTGGAGCATCATAGGTTTTGCTTTGAAGCATTGGCTCATGGCTAGAGGAAAATCTCCATCTGGAGGCCCTGGTCGACCAAAACCCTAATTTGGTGACACTGTGATCGTGAGGCTTGATCCACTCAGAATGCTGCAACCTTGGGCTTGATTCTTGAAGTGGGAGTTCTCTTGATCCATTATGGATGTTTGAGAGGCTAGACAAGTCGAAGATCATGTCATTCCTTGATTGATCCTTTGTCTAAGAACTCTGAGAGGGCTTGAAACCCTAATTTTGATAGTAGTGAATGCTCACCCATCTTAGGGGAGACTAATGAGGCATGATGGTTAATCCATATTGTGATGATGATTTGAACAATGATGGAAAATCTTAGTGGTCAAAATTTGAGGTATGACAAACTGCAGCAGAGGTTTGGCCAATGTTGATCAATAGGAAACTAACTCTACTCTACCCATTGACTAGAGGTTACAGCACAGAGCCTTGGTTCCCTAGTTGTTGGATGAATCTTGACTGAATTCAATTGCAAATGTGTCAGTCCATGCCACCTTGGTGCATCCATTAAATGCTCCAATCCAAAATTGGAGTCTTGTCCCTCTTTTAGGGATTTCTAGGTTTGGCATGCCACTTCTTGTTCCAAAGACTTTGGAGGCTTGGATCAGTGTTTGTTCCCTTTAGATTTAATCCTCAGATGTGTCCAAAGTGATGACAAGGCTTGGAATTATCTGATTTTGCAAAATCGAGCAAAAGTGCAAAATTCTGCCTAGCCTTGGCAGTTTTCAGCAAGGCATATTGCCATTGTCATATCTCATGGCTCAAGTGGAATTTGATGTAGTTCTTGGCCATTTTGGAAAGCCCTCATATGATACAATAACTGTTTGATCATAATTGGTTTTGATACTTTTTGGATCCAAGTGAAAAATGCCCCTACATTTAGAAAAAAGTGAAGGGAGATTCTGACTTAGTGAAAATTTCACTAAGTGTTGGAAAAAGTGGCATTTCATGTTTTCAGCCACTTTGATCATTCCATGACTCAGAATCCATAATGAATTGGAATGAGGTGTAGTTGAATCTTTGGTAGAGGGCCATGAGAGCTACAAATCCAGCTTTGGATGGGAAAAAATGGCCTTATGGTTTAGGAGTTATGATCCTCCAAAGTTGGTACCCTAGCCACATTTTCCATAACTTAGAAAATTTTCTAAGCTTTTTATGGTTACCCCCGTTTACAAGTTATCCCACTTTTCTTGATTTTTCTTGATGAATGATGACCCAAATCACACATTAACATTATTTTAGGGTCAAAGAACCATATTTGTGAAAAATCTCAAAAAGTCAAAGTTGACTTTTGTGCACAGTTGACTTTTTGTCAGATGAATTCCAAACTGTGCGATCCTCGATGAAATCAAGTCCTTGACATAAGTCAAACTTCATGTATTGATTTCATAGGTGTTATAGGGTGTATTGAATCATGTCATAGGGTTTGGGAGCATGTCCTGGTTAAAAGTCAAAGGCACAGTTGACTTTTCCCGCAAAACCCTAATTGTGGTTCAGATGAAATTTAAACTTGTTGCTCAAGCTTCTTGGATCAATACATTTATTGAAAATGGATCAATGTGATGTATTTGAGACCCTCAAATCCCTTCTTGATGTCTTGGCTCATGTTTTGTCCCAAAAGTCAACTTAGGGGTGAATTAAGTCAAGAAACTCTAATTCCTGATTTTTTATGAATGCATCCCCTAAAGCCAAATTTACTTGATGATTGGGTTCATGATGTCCCTTGGAGCATCATAGGTTTTGCTTTGAAGCATTGGCTCATGGCTAGAGGAAAATCTCCATCTGGAGGCCCTGGTCGACCAAAACCCTAATTTGGTGACACTGTCGATCGTGAGGCTTGATCCACTCAGAATGCTGCAACCTTGGGCTTGATTCTTGAAGTGGGAGTTCTCTTGATCCATTATGGATGTTTGAGAGGCTAGACAAGTCGAAGATCATGTCATTCCTTGATTGATCCTTTGTCTAAGAACTCTGGGAGGGCTTGAAACCCTAATTTTGATAGTAGTGAATGCTCACCCATCTTAGGGGAGACTAATGAGGCATGATGGTTAATCCATATTGTGATGATGATTTGAACAATGATGGAAAATCTTAGTGGTCAAAATTTGAGGTATGACAAACTGCAGCAGAGGTTTGGCCAATGTTGATCAATAGGAAACTAACTCTACTCTACCCATTTACTAGAGGTTACAGCACAGAGCCTTGGTTCCCTAGTTGTTGGATGAATCTTGACTGAATTCAATTGCAAATGTGTCAGTCCATGCCACCTTGGTGCATCCATTAAATGCTCCAATCCAAAATTGGAGTCTTGTCCCTCTTTTAGGGATTTCTAGGTTTGGCATGCCACTTCTTGTTCCAAAGACTTTGGAGGCTTGGATCAGTGTTTGTTCCCTTTAGATTTAATCCTCAGATGTGTCCAAAGTGATGACAAGGCTTGGAATTATCTGATTTTGCAAAATCGAGCAAAAGTGCAATATTCTGCCTAGCCTTGGCAGTTTTCAGCAAGGCATATTGCCATTGTCATATCTCATGGCTCAAGTGGAATTTGATGTAGTTCTTGGCCATTTTGGAAAGCCCTCATATGATACAATAACTGTTTGATCATAATTGGTTTTGATACTTTTTGGATCCAAGTGAAAAATGCCCCTACATTTAGAAAAAAGTGAAGGGAGATTCTGACTTAGTGAAAATTTCACTAAGTGTTGGAAAAAGTGGCATTTCATGTTTTCAGCCACTTTGATCATTCCATGACTCAGAATCCATAATGAATTGGAATGAGGTGTAGTTGAATCTTTGGTAGAGGGCCATGAGAGCTACAAATCCAGCTTTGGATGGGAAAAAATGGCCTTATGGTTTAGGAGTTATGATCCTCCAAAGTTGGTACCCTAGCCACATTTTCCATAACTTAGAAAATTTTCTAAGCTTTTTATGGTTACCCCGTTTACAAGTTATCCCACTTTTCTTGATTTTTCTTGATGAATGATGACCCAAATCACACATTAACATTATTTTAGGGTCAAAGAACCATATTTGTGAAAAATCTCAAAAAGTCAAAGTTGACTTTTGTGCACAGTTGACTTTTTGTCAGATGAATTCCAAACTGTGCGATCCTCTATGAAATCAAGTCCTTGACATAAGTCAAACTTCATGTATTGATTTCATAGGTGTTATAGGGTGTATTGAATCATGTCATAGGGTTTGGGAGCATGTCCTGGTTAAAAGTCAAAGGCACAGTTGACTTTTCCCGCAAAACCCTAATTGTGGTTCAGATGAAATTTAAACTTGTTGCTCAAGCTTCTTGGATCAATACATTTATTGAAAATGGATCAATGTGATGTATTTGAGACCCTCAAATCCCTTCTTGATGTCTTGGCTCATGTTTTGTCCCAAAAGTCAACTTAGGGGTGAATTAAGTCAAGAAACTCTAATTCCTGATTTTTTATGAATGCATCCCCTAAAGCCAAATTTACTTGATGATTGGGTTCATGATGTCCCTTGGAGCATCATAGGTTTTGCTTTGAAGCATTGGCTCATGGCTAGAGGAAAATCTCCATCTGGAGGCCCTGGTCGACCAAAACCCTAATTTGGTGACACTGTCGATCGTGAGGCTTGATCCACTCAGAATGCTGCAACCTTGGGCTTGATTCTTGAAGTGGGAGTTCTCTTGATCCATTATGGATGTTTGAGAGGCTAGACAAGTCGAAGATCATGTCATTCCTTGATTGATCCTTTGTCTAAGAACTCTGAGAGGGCTTGAAACCCTAATTTTGATAGTAGTGAATGCTCACCCATCTTAGGGGAGACTAATGAGGCATGATGGTTAATCCATATTGTGATGATGATTTGAACAATGATGGAAAATCTTAGTGGTCAAAATTTGAGGTATGACAAACTGCAGCAGAGGTTTGGCCAATGTTGATCAATAGGAAACTAACTCTACTCTACCCATTGACTAGAGGTTACAGCACATAGCCTTGGTTCCCTAGTTGTTGGATGAATCTTGACTGAATTCAATTGCAAATGTGTCAGTCCATGCCACCTTGGTGCATCCATTAAATGCTCCAATCCAAAATTGGAGTCTTGTCCCTCTTTTAGGGATTTCTAGGTTTGGCATGCCACTTCTTGTTCCAAAGACTTTGGAGGCTTGGATCAGTGTTTGTTCCCTTTAGATTTAATCCTCAGATGTGTCCAAAGTGATGACAAGGCTTGGAATTATCTGATTTTGCAAAATCGAGCAAAAGTGCAATATTCTGCCTAGCCTTGGCAGTTTTCAGCAAGGCATATTGCCATTGTCATATCTCATGGCTCAAGTGGAATTTGATGTAGTTCTTGGCCATTTTGGAAAGCCCTCATATGATACAATAACTGTTTGATCATAATTGGTTTTGATACTTTTTGGATCCAAGTGAAAAATGCCCCTACATTTAGAAAAAAGTGAAGGGAGATTCTGACTTAGTGAAAATTTCACTAAGTGTTGGAAAAAGTGGCATTTCATGTTTTCAGCCACTTTGATCATTCCATGACTCAGAATCCATAATGAATTGGAATGAGGTGTAGTTGAATCTTTGGTAGAGGGCCATGAGAGCTACAAATCCAGCTTTGGATGGGAAAAAATGGCCTTATGGTTTAGGAGTTATGATCCTCCAAAGTTGGTACCCTAGCCACATTTTCCATAACTTAGAAAATTTTCTAAGCTTTTTATGGTTACCCCGTTTACTAGTTATCCCACTTTTCTTGATTTTTCTTGATGAATGATGACCCAAATCACACATTAACATTATTTTAGGGTCAAAGAACCATATTTGTGAAAAATCTCAAAAAGTCAAAGTTGACTTTTGTGCACAGTTGACTTTTTGTCAGATGAATTCCAAACTGTGCGATCCTCTATGAAATCAAGTCCTTGACATAAGTCAAACTTCATGTATTGATTTCATAGGTGTTATAGGGTGTATTGAATCATGTCATAGGGTTTGGGAGCATGTCCTGGTTAAAAGTCAAAGGCACAGTTGACTTTTCCCGCAAAACCCTAATTGTGGTTCAGATGAAATTTAAACTTGTTGCTCAAGCTTCTTGGATCAATACATTTATTGAAAATGGATCAATGTGATGTATTTGAGACCCTCAAATCCCTTCTTGATGTCTTGGCTCATGTTTTGTCCCAAAAGTCAACTTAGGGGTGAATTAAGTCAAGAAACTCTAATTCCTGATTTTTTATGAATGCATCCCCTAAAGCCAAATTTACTTGATGATTGGGTTCATGATGTCCCTTGGAGCATCATAGGTTTTGCTTTGAAGCATTGGCTCATGGCTAGAGGAAAATCTCCATCTGGAGGCCCTGGTCGACCAAAACCCTAATTTGGTGACACTGTCGATCGTGAGGCTTGATCCACTCAGAATGCTGCAACCTTGGGCTTGATTCTTGAAGTGGGAGTTCTCTTGATCCATTATGGATGTTTGAGAGGCTAGACAAGTCGAAGATCATGTCATTCCTTGATTGATCCTTTGTCTAAGAACTCTGAGAGGGCTTGAAACCCTAATTTTGATAGTAGTGAATGCTCACCCATCTTAGGGGAGACTAATGAGGCATGATGGTTAATCCATATTGTGATGATGATTTGAACAATGATGGAAAATCTTAGTGGTCAAAATTTGAGGTATGACAAACTGCAGCAGAGGTTTGGCCAATGTTGATCAATAGGAAACTAACTCTACTCTACCCATTGACTAGAGGTTACAGCACAGAGCCTTGGTTCCCTAGTTGTTGGATGAATCTTGACTGAATTCAATTGCAAATGTGTCAGTCCATGCCACCTTGGTGCATCCATTAAATGCTCCAATCCAAAATTGGAGTCTTGTCCCTCTTTTAGGGATTTATAGGTTTGGCATGCCACTTCTTGTTCCAAAGACTTTGGAGGCTTGGATCAGTGTTTGTTCCCTTTAGATTTAATCCTCAGATGTGTCCAAAGTGATGACAAGGCTTGGAATTATCTGATTTTGCAAAATCGAGCAAAAGTGCAAAATTCTGCCTAGCCTTGGCAGTTTTCAGCAAGGTATATTGCCATTGTCATATCTCATGGCTCAAGTGGAATTTGATGTAGTTCTTGGCCATTTTGGAAAGCCCTCATATGATACAATAACTGTTTGATCATAATTGGTTTTGATACTTTTTGGATCCAAGTGAAAAATGCCCCTACATTTAGAAAAAACTGAAGGGAGATTCTGACTTAGTGAAAATTTCACTAAGTGTTGGAAAAAGTGGCATTTCATGTTTTCAGCTACTTTGATCATTCCATGACTCAGAATCCATAATGAATTGGAATGAGGTGTAGTTGAATCTTTGGTAGAGGGCCATGAGAGCTACAAATCCAGCTTTGGATGGGAAAAAATGGCCTTATGGTTTAGGAGTTATGATCCTCCAAAGTTGGTACCCTAGCCACATTTTCCATAACTTAGAAAATTTTCTAAGCTTTTTATGGTTACCCCTTTTACAAGTTATCCCACTTTTCTTGATTTTTCTTGATGAATGATGACCCAAATCACACATTAACATTATTTTAGGGTCAAAGAACCATATTTGTGAAAAATCTCAAAAAGTCAAAGTTGACTTTTGTGCACAGTTGACTTTTTGTCAGATGAATTCCAAACTGTGCGATCCTCTATGAAATCAAGTCCTTGACATAAGTCAAACTTCATGTATTGATTTCATAGGTGTTATAGGGTGTATTGAATCATGTCCTAGGGTTTGGGAGCATGTCCTGGTTAAAAGTCAAAGGCACAGTTTACTTTTCCCGCAAAACCCTAATTGTGGTTCAGATGAAATTGAAACTTGTTGCTCAAGCTTCTTGGATCAATACATTTATTGAAAATGGATCAATGTGATGTATTTGAGACCCTCAAATCCCTTCTTGATGTCTTGGCTCATGTTTTGTCCCAAAAGTCAACTTAGGGGTGAATTAAGTCAAGAAACTCTAATTCCTGATTTTTTATGAATGCATCCCCTAAAGCCAAATTTACTTGATGATTGGGTTCATGATGTCCCTTGGAGCATCGTAGGTTATTATTTGAAGCATTGGCTCATGGCTAGAGGAAAATCTCCATCTGGAGGCCCTGGTCGACCAAAACCCTAATTTGGTGACACTGTCGATCGTGAGGCTTGATCCACTCAGAATGCTGCAACCTTGTGCTTGATTCTTGAAGTGGGAGTTCTCTTGATCCATTATGGATGTTTGAGAGGCTAGACAAGTCGAAGATCATGTCATTCCTTGATTGATCCTTTGTCTAAGAACTCTGAGAGGGCTTGAAACCCTAATTTTGATAGTAGTGAATGCTCACCCATCTTAGGGGAGACTAATGAGGCATGATGGTTAATCCATATTGTGATGATGATTTGAACAATGATGGAAAATCTTAGTGGTCAAAATTTGAGGTATGACAAACAGCAGCAGAGGTTTGGCCAATGTTGATCAATAGGAAACTAACTCTACTCTACCCATTGACTAGAGGTTACAGCACAGAGCCTTGGTTCCTAGTTGTTGGATGAATCTTGACTGAATTCAATTGCAAATGTGTCAGTCCATGCCACCTTGGTGCATCCATTAAATGCTCCAATCCAAAATTGGAGTCTTGTCCCTCTTTTAGGGATTTCTAGGTTTGGCATGCCACTTCTTGTTCCAAAGACTTTGGAGGCTTGGATCAGTGTTTGTTCCCTTTAGATTTAATCCTCAGATGTGTCCAAAGTGATGACAAGGCTTGGAATTATCTGATTTTGCAAAATCGAGCAAAAGTGCAAAATTCTGCCTAGCCTTGGCAGTTTTCGGCAAGGCATATTGCCATTGTCATATCTCATGGCTCAAGTGGAATTTGATGTAGTTCTTGGCCATTTTGGAAAGCCCTCATATGATACAATAACTGTTTGATCATAATTGGTTTTGATACTTTTTGGATCCAAGTGAAAAATGCCCCTACATTTAGAAAAAAGTGAAGGGAGATTCTGACTTAGTGAAAATTTCACTAAGTGTTGGAAAAAGTGGCATTTCATGTTTTCAGCCACTTTGATCATTCCATAACTCAGAATCCATAATGAATTGGAATGAGGTGTAGTTGAATCTTTGGTAGAGGGCCATGAGAGCTACAAATCCAGCTTTGGATGGGAAAAAAATGGCCTTATGGTTTAGGAGTTATGATCCTCCAAAGTTGGTACCCTAGCCACTTTGTTCCATAACTTAGAAAATTTTCTAAACTTTTTATGGTTACCCCTTTTACAAGTTATCCCACTTTTCTTGATTTTTCTTGATGAATGATGACCCAAATCACACATTAACATTATTTTAGGGTCAAAGAACCATTTTTGTGAAAAATCTCAAAAAGTCAAAGTTGACTTTTGTGCACAGTTGACTTTTTGTCAGATGAATTCCAAACTGTGCGATCCTCTATGAAATCAAGTCCTTGACATAAGTTAAACTTCATGTATTGATTTCATAGGTGTTATAGGGTGTATTGAATCATGTCCTAGGGTTTGGGAGCATGTCCTGGTCAAAAGTCAAAGGCACAGTTGGCTTTTCCCGCAAAACCCTAATTGTGGTTCAGATGAAATTGAAACTTGTTGCTCAAGCTTCTTGGATCAATACATTTATTGAAAATGGATCAATGTGATGTATTTGAGACCCTCAAATCCCTTCTTGATGTCTTGGCTCATGTTTTGTCCCAAAAGTCAACTTAGGGGTGAATTAAGTCAAGAAACTCTAATTCCTGATTTTTTATGAATGCATCCCCTAAAGCCAAATTTACTTGATGATTGGGTTCATGATGTCCCTTGGAGCATCATAGGTTATGCTTTGAAGCATTGGCTCATGGCTAGAGGAAAATCTCCATCTGGAGGCCCTGGTCGACCAAAACCCTAATTTGGTGACACTGTCGATCGTGAGGCTTGATCCACTCAGAATGCTGCAACCTTGTGCTTAATTCTTGAAGTGGGAGTTCTCTTGATCCATTATGGATGTTTGAGAGGCTAGAAAAGTCGAAGATCATGTCATTCCTTGATTGATCCTTTGTCTAAGAACTCTGAGAGGGCTTGAAACCCTAATTTTGATAGTAGTGAATGCTCACCCATCTTAGGGGAGACTAATGAGGCATTATGGTTAATCCATATTGTGATGATGATTTGAACAATGATGGAAAATCTTAGTGGTCAAAATTTGAGGTATGACAAACTGCAGCAGAGGTTTGGCCAATGTTGATCAATAGGAAACTAACTCTACTCTACCCATTGACTAGAGGTTACAGCACAGAGCCTTGGTTCCCTAGTTGTTGGATGAATCTTGACTGAATTCAATTGCAAATGTGTCAGTCCATGCCACCTTGGTGCATCCATTAAATGCTCCAATCCAAAATTGGAGTCTTGTCCCTCTTTTAGGGATTTCTAGGTTTGGCATGCCACTTCTTGTTCCAAAGACTTTGGAGGCTTGGATCAGTGTTTGTTCCCTTTAGATTTAATCCTCAGATGTGTCCAAAGTGATGACAAGGCTTGGAATTATCTGATTTTGCAAAATCGAGCAAAAGTGCAAAATTCTGCCTAGCCTTGGCAGTTTTCAGCAAGGCATATTGCCATTGTCATATCTCATGGCTCAAGTGGAATTTGATGTAGTTCTTGGCCATTTTGGAAAGCCCTCATATGATACAATAACTGTTTGATCATAATTGGTTTTGATACTTTTTGGATCCAAGTGAAAAATGCCCCTACATTTAGAAAAAAGTGAAGGGAGATTCTGACTTAGTGAAAATTTCACTAAGTGTTGGAAAAAGTGGCATTTCATGTTTTCAGCCACTTTGATCATTCCATAACTCAGAATCCATAATGAATTGGAATGAGGTGTAGTTGAATCTTTGGTAGAGGGCCATGAGAGCTACAAATCCAGCTTTGGATGGGAAAAAAATGGCCTTATGGTTTAGGAGTTATGATCCTCCAAAGTTGGTACCCTAGCCACTTTGTTCCATAACTTAGAAAATTTTCTAAGCTTTTTATGGTTACCCCTTTTACAAGTTATCCCACTTTTCTTGATTTTTCTTGATGAATGATGACCCAAATCACACATTAACATTATTTTAGGGTCAAAGAACCATTTTTGTGAAAAATCTCAAAAAGTCAAAGTTGACTTTTGTGCACAGTTGACTTTTTGTCAGATGAATTCCAAACTGTGCGATCCTCTATGAAATCAAGTCCTTGACATAAGTTAAACTTCATGTATTGATTTCATAGGTGTTATAGGGTGTATTGAATCATGTCCTAGGGTTTGGGAGCATGTCCTGGTCAAAAGTCAAAGGCACAGTTGGCTTTTCCCGCAAAACCCTAATTGTGGTTCAGATGAAATTGAAACTTGTTGCTCAAGCTTCTTGGATCAATACATTTATTGAAAATGGATCAATGTGATGTATTTGAGACCCTCAAATCCCTTCTTGATGTCTTGGCTCATGTTTTGTCCCAAAAGTCAACTTAGGGGTGAATTAAGTCAAGAAACTCTAATTCCTGATTTTTTATGAATGCATCCCCTAAAGCCAAATTTACTTGATGATTGGGTTCATGATGTCCCTTGGAGCATCATAGGTTATGCTTTGAAGCATTGGCTCATGGCTAGAGGAAAATCTCCATCTGGAGGCCCTGGTCGACCAAAACCCTAATTTGGTGACACTGTCGATCGTGAGGCTTGATCCACTCAGAATGCTGCAACCTTGTGCTTAATTCTTGAAGTGGGAGTTCTCTTGATCCATTATGGATGTTTGAGAGGCTAGAAAAGTCGAAGATCATGTCATTCCTTGATTGATCCTTTGTCTAAGAACTCTGAGAGGGCTTGAAACCCTAATTTTGATAGTAGTGAATGCTCACCCATCTTAGGGGAGACTAATGAGGCATGATGGTTAATCCATATTGTGATGATGATTTGAACAATGATGGAAAATCTTAGTGGTCAAAATTTGAGGTATGACAAACTGCAGCAGAGGTTTGGCCAATGTTGATCAATAGGAAACTAACTCTACTCTACCCATTGACTAGAGGTTACAGCACAGAGCCTTGGTTCCCTAGTTGTTGGATGAATCTTGACTGAATTCAATTGCAAATGTGTCAGTCCATGCCACCTTGGTGCATCCATTAAATGCTCCAATCCAAAATTGGAGTCTTGTCCCTCTTTTAGGGATTTCTAGGTTTGGCATGCCACTTCTTGTTCCAAAGACTTTGGAGGCTTGGATCAGTGTTTGTTCCCTTTAGATTTAATCCTCAGATGTGTCCAAAGTGATGACAAGGCTTGGAATTATCTGATTTTGCAAAATCGAGCAAAAGTGCAAAATTCTGCCTAGCCTTGGCAGTTTTCAGCAAGGCATATTGCCATTGTCATATCTCATGGCTCAAGTGGAATTTGATGTAGTTCTTGGCCATTTTGGAAAGCCCTCATATGATACAATAACTGTTTGATCATAATTGGTTTTGATACTTTTTGGATCCAAGTGAAAAATGCCCCTACATTTAGAAAAAAGTGAAGGGAGATTCTGACTTAGTGAAAATTTCACTAAGTGTTGGAAAAAGTGGCATTTCATGTTTTCAGCCACTTTGATCATTCCATAACTCAGAATCCATAATGAATTGGAATGAGGTGTAGTTGAATCTTTGGTAGAGGGCCATGAGAGCTACAAATCCAGCTTTGGATGGGAAAAAAATGGCCTTATGGTTTAGGAGTTATGATCCTCCAAAGTTGGTACCCTAGCCACTTTGTTCCATAACTTAGAAAATTTTCTAAGCTTTTTATGGTTACCCCTTTTACAAGTTATCCCACTTTTCTTGATTTTTCTTGATGAATGATGACCCAAATCACACATTAACATTATTTTAGGGTCAAAGAACCATATTTGTGAAAAATCTCAAAAAGTCAAAGTTGACTTTTGTGCACAGTTGACTTTTTGTCAGATGAATTCCAAACTGTGCGATCCTCTATGAAATCAAGTCCTTGACATAAGTTAAACTTCATGTATTGATTTCATAGGTGTTATAGGGTGTATTGAATCATGTCCTAGAGTTTGGGAGCATGTCCTGGTCAAAAGTCAAAGGCACAGTTGACTTTTCCCGCAAAACCCTAATTGTGGTTCAGATGAAATTGAAACTTGTTGCTCAAGCTTCTTGGATTAATACATTTATTGAAAATGGATCAATGTGATGTATTTGAGACCCTCAAATCCCTTCTTGATGTCTTGGCTCATGTTTTGTCCCAAAAGTCAACTTAGGGGTGAATTAAGTCAAGAAACTCTAATTCCTGATTTTTTATGAATGCATCCCCTAAAGCCAAATTTACTTGATGATTGGGTTCATGATGTCCCTTGGAGCATCATAGGTTATGCTTTGAAGCATTGGCTCATGGCTAGAGGAAAATCTCCATCTGGAGGCCCTGGTCGACCAAAACCCTAATTTGGTGACACTGTCGATCGTGAGGCTTGATCCACTCAGAATGCTGCAACCTTGTGCTTGATTCTTGAAGTGGGAGTTCTCTTGATCCATTATGGATGTTTGAGAGGCTAGACAAGTCGAAGATCATGTCATTCCTTGATTGATCCTTTGTCTAAGAACTCTGAGAGGGCTTGAAACCCTAATTTTGATAGTAGTGAATGCTCACCCATCTTAGGGGAGACTAATGAGGCATGATGGTTAATCCATATTGTGATGATGATTTGAACAATGATGGAAAATCTTAGTGGTCAAAATTTGAGGTATGACAAACTGCAGCAGAGGTTTGGCCAATGTTGATCAATAGGAAACTAACTCTACTCTACCCATTGACTAGAGGTTACAGCACATAGCCTTGGTTCCCTAGTTGTTGGATGAATCTTGACTGAATTCAATTGCAAATGTGTCAGTCCATGCCACCTTGGTGCATCCATTAAATGCTCCAATCCAAAATTGGAGTCTTGTCCCTCTTTTAGGGATTTCTAGGTTTGGCATGCCACTTCTTGTTCCAAAGACTTTGGAGGCTTGGATCAGTGTTTGTTCCCTTTAGATTTAATCCTCAGATGTGTCCAAAGTGATGACAAGGCTTGGAATTATCTGATTTTGCAAAATCGAGCAAAAGTGCAAAATTCTGCCTAGCCTTGGCAGTTTTCAGCAAGGCATATTGCCATTGTCATATCTCATGGCTCAAGTGGAATTTGATGTAGTTCTTGGCCATTTTGGAAAGCCCTCATATGATACAGTAACTGTTTGATCATAATTGGTTTTGATACTTTTTGGATCCAAGTGAAAAATGCCCCTACATTTAGAAAAAAGTGAAGGGAGATTCTGACTTAGTGAAAATTTCACTAAGTGTTGGAAAAAGTGGCATTTCATGTTTTCAGCCACTTTGATCATTCCATAACTCAGAACCCATAATGAATTGGAATGAGGTGTAGTTGAATCTTTGGTAGAGGGCCATGAGAGCTACAAATCCAGCTTTGGAAGGGAAAAAAATGGCCTTATGGTTTAGGAGTTATGATCCTCCAAAGTTGGTACCCTAGCCACTTTGTTCCATAACTTAGAAAATTTTCTAAGCTTTTTATGGTTACCCCTTTTACAAGTTATCCCACTTTTCTTGATTTTTCTTGATGAATGATGACCCAAATCACACATTAACATTATTTTAGGGTCAAAGAACCATATTTGTGAAAAATCTCAAAAAGTCAAAGTTGTCTTTTGTGCACAGTTGACTTTTTGTCAGATGAATTCCAAACTGTGCGATCCTCTATGAAATCAAGTCCTTGACATAAGTCAAACTTCATGTATTGATTTCATAGGTGTTATAGGGTGTATTGAATCATG
The DNA here is from genome assembly GCA_022829125.1 of Lathyrus tuberosus. Taxonomy (NCBI): domain Eukaryota; kingdom Viridiplantae; phylum Streptophyta; class Magnoliopsida; order Fabales; family Fabaceae; genus Lathyrus; species Lathyrus tuberosus. The sequence continues at coordinate 123,056 of JALAZF010000423.1, forward strand.
TCCTAGGGTTTGGGAGCATGTCCTGGTCAAAAGTCAAAGGCACAGTTGACTTTTCCCGCAAAACCCTAATTGTGGTTCAGATGAAATTGAAACTTGTTGCTCAAGCTTCTTGGATCAATACATTTATTGAAAATGGATCAATGTGATGTATTTGAGACCCTCAAATCCCTTCTTGAGGTCTTGGCTCATGTTTTGTCCCAAAAGTCAACTTAGGGGTGAATTAAGTCAAGAAACTCTAATTCCTGATTTTTTATGAATGCATCCCCTAAAGCCAAATTTACTTGATGATTGGGTTCATGATGTCCCTTGGAGCATCATAGGTTATGCTTTGAAGCATTGGCTCATGGCTAGAGGAAAATCTCCATCTGGAGGCCCTGGTCGACCAAAACCCTAATTTGGTGACACTGTCGATCGTGAGGCTTGATCCACTCAGAATGCTGCAACCTTGTGCTTGATTCTTGAAGTGGGAGTTTTCTTGATCCATTATGGATGTTTGAGAGGCTAGAAAAGTCGAAGATCATGTCATTCCTTGATTGATCCTTTGTCTAAGAACTCTGAGAGGGCTTGAAACCCTAATTTTGATAGTAGTGAATGCTCACCCATCTTAGGGGAGACTAATGAGGCATGATGGTTAATCCATATTGTGATGATGATTTGAACAATGATGGAAAATCTTAGTGGTCAAAATTTGAGGTATGACAAACTGCAGCAGAGGTTTGGCCAATGTTGATCAATAGGAAACTAACTCTACTCTACCCATTAACTAGAGGTTACAGCACAGAGCCTTGGTTCCCTAGTTGTTGGATGAATCTTGACTGAATTCAATTGCAAATGTGTCAGTCCATGCCACCTTGGTGCATCCATTAAATGCTCCAATCCAAAATTGGAGTCTTGTCCCTCTTTTAGGGATTTCTAGGTTTGGCATGCCACTTCTTGTTCCAAAGACTTTGGAGGCTTGGATCAGTGTTTGTTCCCTTTAGATTTAATCCTCAGATGTGTCCAAAGTGATGACAAGGCTTGGAATTATCTGATTTTGCAAAATCGAGCAAAAGTGCAAAATTCTGCCTAGCCTTGGCAGTTTTCAGCAAGGCATATTGCCATTGTCATATCTCATGGCTCAAGTGGAATTTGATGTAGTTCTTGGCCATTTTGGAAAGCCCTCATATGATACAATAACTGTTTGATCATAATTGGTTTTGATACTTTTTGGATCCAAGTGAAAAATGCCCCTACATTTAGAAAAAAGTGAAGGGAGATTCTGACTTAGTGAAAATTTCACTAAGTGTTGGAAAAAGTGGCATTTCATGTTTTCAGCCACTTTGATCATTCCATAACTCAGAATCCATAATGAATTGGAATGAGGTGTAGTTGAATCTTTGGTAGAGGGCCATGAGAGCTACAAATCCAGCTTTGGATGGGAAAAAAATGGCCTTATGGTTTAGGAGTTATGATCCTCCAAAGTTGGTACCCTAGCCACTTTGTTCCATAACTTAGAAAATTTTCTAAGCTTTTTATGGTTACCCCTTTTACAAGTTATCCCACTTTTCTTGATTTTTCTTGATGAATGATGACCCAAATCACACATTAACATTATTTTAGGGTCAAAGAACCATATTTGTGAAAAATCTCAAAAAGTCAAAGTTGTCTTTTGTGCACAGTTGACTTTTTGTCAGATGAATTCCAAACTGTGCGATCCTCTATGAAATCAAGTCCTTGACATAAGTCAAACTTCATGTATTGATTTCATAGGTGTTATAGGGTGTATTGAATCATGTCCTAGGGTTTGGGAGCATGTCCTGGTCAAAAGTCAAAGGCACAGTTGACTTTTCCCGCAAAACCCTAATTGTGGTTCAGATGAAATTGAAACTTGTTGCTCAAGCTTCTTGGATCAATACATTTATTGAAAATGGATCAATGTGATGTATTTGAGACCCTCAAATCCCTTCTTGAGGTCTTGGCTCATGTTTTGTCCCAAAAGTCAACTTAGGGGTGAATTAAGTCAAGAAACTCTAATTCCTGATTTTTTATGAATGCATCCCCTAAAGCCAAATTTACTTGATGATTGGGTTCATGATGTCCCTTGGAGCATCATAGGTTATGCTTTGAAGCATTGGCTCATGGCTAGAGGAAAATCTCCATCTGGAGGCCCTGGTCGACCAAAACCCTAATTTGGTGACACTGTCGATCGTGAGGCTTGATCCACTCAGAATGCTGCAACCTTGTGCTTGATTCTTGAAGTGGGAGTTCTCTTGATCCATTATGGATGTTTGAGAGGCTTGAAAAGTCGAAGATCATGTCATTCCTTGATTGATCCTTTGTCTAAGAACTCTGAGAGGGCTTGAAACCCTAATTTTGATAGTAGTGAATGCTCACCCATCTTAGGGGAGACTAATGAGGCATGATGGTTAATCCATATTGTGATGATGATTTGAACAATGATGGAAAATCTTAGTGGTCAAAATTTGAGGTATGACAAACTGCAGCAGAGGTTTGGCCAATGTTGATCAATAGGAAACTAACTCTACTCTACCCATTGACTAGAGGTTACAGCACAGAGCCTTGGTTCCCTAGTTGTTAGATGAATCTTGACTGAATTCAATTGCAAATGTGTCAGTCCATGCCACCTTGGTGCATCCATTAAATGCTCCAATCCAAAATTGGAGTCTTGTCCCTCTTTTAGGGATTTCTAGGTTTGGCATGCCACTTCTTGTTCCAAAGACTTTGGAGGCTTGGATCAGTGTTTGTTCCCTTTAGATTTAATCCTCAGATGTGTCCAAAGTGATGACAAGGCTTGGAATTATCTGATTTTGCAAAATCGAGCAAAAGTGCAAAATTCTGCCTAGCCTTGGCAGTTTTCAGCAAGGCATATTGCCATTGTCATATCTCATGGCTCAAGTGGAATTTGATGTAGTTCTTGGCCATTTTGGAAAGCCCTCATATGATACAATAACTGTTTGATCATAATTGGTTTTGATACTTTTTGGATCCAAGTGAAAAATGCCCCTACATTTAGAAAAAAGTGAAGGGAGATTCTGACTTAGTGAAAATTTCACTAAGTGTTGGAAAAAGTGGCATTTCATGTTTTCAGCCACTTTGATCATTCCATAACTCAGAATCCATAATGAATTGGAATGAGGTGTAGTTGAATCTTTGGTAGAGGGCCATGAGAGCTACAAATCCAGCTTTGGATGGGAAAAAAATGGCCTTATGATTTAGGAGTTATGATCCTCCAAAGTTGGTACCCTAGCCACTTTGTTCCATAACTTAGAAAATTTTCTAAGCTTTTTATGGTTACCCCTTTTACAAGTTATCCCACTTTTCTTGATTTTTCTTGATGAATGATGACCCAAATCACACATTAACATTATTTTAGGGTCAAAGAACCATATTTGTGAAAAATCTCAAAAAGTCAAAGTTGTCTTTTGTGCACAGTTGACTTTTTGTCAGATGAATTCCAAACTGTGCGATCCTCTATGAAATCAAGTCCTTGACATAAGTCAAACTTCATGTATTGATTTCATAGGTGTTATAGGGTGTATTGAATCATGTCCTAGGGTTTGGGAGCATGTCCTGGTCAAAAGTCAAAGGCACAGTTGACTTTTCCCGCAAAACCCTAATTGTGGTTCAGATGAAATTGAAACTTGTTGCTCAAGCTTCTTGGATCAATACATTTATTGAAGATGGATCAATGTGATGTATTTGAGACCCTCAAATCCCTTCTTGAGGTCTTGGCTCATGTTTTGTCCCAAAAGTCAACTTAGGGGTGAATTAAGTCAAGAAACTCTAATTCCTGATTTTTTATGAATGCATCCCCTAAAGCCAAATTTACTTGATGATTGGGTTCATGATGTCCCTTGGAGCATCATAGGTTATGCTTTGAAGCATTGGCTCATGGCTAGAGGAAAATCTCCATCTGGAGGCCCTGGTCGACCAAAACCCTAATTTGGTGACACTGTCGATCGTGAGGCTTGATCCACTCAGAATGCTGCAACCTTGTGCTTGATTCTTGAAGTGGGAGTTCTCTTGATCCATTATGGATGTTTGAGAGGCTTGAAAAGTCGAAGATCATGTCATTCCTTGATTGATCCTTTGTCTAAGAACTCTGAGAGGGCTTGAAACCCTAATTTTGATAGTAGTGAATGCTCACCCATCTTAGGGGAGACTAATGAGGCATGATGGTTAATCCATATTGTGATGATGATTTGAACAATGATGGAAAATCTTAGTGGTCAAAATTTGAGGTATGACAAACTGCAGCAGAGGTTTGGCCAATGTTGATCAATAGGAAACTAACTCTACTCTACCCATTGACTAGAGGTTACAGCACAGAGCCTTGGTTCCCTAGTTGTTAGATGAATCTTGACTGAATTCAATTGCAAATGTGTCAGTCCATGCCACCTTGGTGCATCCATTAAATGCTCCAATCCAAAATTGGAGTCTTGTCCCTCTTTTAGGGATTTCTAGGTTTGGCATGCCACTTCTTGTTCCAAAGACTTTGGAGGCTTGGATCAGTGTTTGTTCCCTTTAGATTTAATCCTCAGATGTGTCCAAAGTGATGACAAGGCTTGGAATTATCTGATTTTGCAAAATCGAGCAAAAGTGCAAAATTCTGCCTAGCCTTGGCAGTTTTCAGTAAGGCATATTGCCATTGTCATATCTCATGGCTCAAGTGGAATTTGATGTAGTTCTTGGCCATTTTGGAAAGCCCTCATATGATACAATAACTGTTTGATCATAATTGGTTTTGATACTTTTTGGATCCAAGTGAAAAATGCCCCTACATTTAGAAAAAAGTGAAGGGAGATTCTGACTTAGTGAAAATTTCACTAAGTGTTGGAAAAAGTGGCATTTCATGTTTTCAGCCACTTTGATCATTCCATAACTCAGAATCCATAATGAATTGGAATGAGGTGTAGTTGAATCTTTGGTAGAGGGCCATGAGAGCTACAAATCCAGCTTTGGATGGGAAAAAAATGGCCTTATGATTTAGGAGTTATGATCCTCCAAAGTTGGTACCCTAGCCACTTTGTTCCATAACTTAGAAAATTTTCTAAGCTTTTTATGGTTACCCCTTTTACAAGTTATCCCACTTTTCTTGATTTTTCTTGATGAATGATGACCCAAATCACACATTAACATTATTTTAGGGTCAAAGAACCATATTTGTGAAAAATCTCAAAAAGTCAAAGTTGTCTTTTGTGCACAGTTGACTTTTTGTCAGATGAATTCCAAACTGTGCGATCCTCTATGAAATCAAGTCCTTGACATAAGTCAAACTTCATGTATTGATTTCATAGGTGTTATAGGGTGTATTGAATCATGTCCTAGGGTTTGGGAGCATGTCCTGGTCAAAAGTCAAAGGCACAGTTGACTTTTCCCGCAAAACCCTAATTGTGGTTCAGATGAAATTGAAACTTGTTGCTCAAGCTTCTTGGATCAATACATTTATTGAAGATGGATCAATGTGATGTATTTGAGACCCTCAAATCCCTTCTTGAGGTCTTGGCTCATGTTTTGTCCCAAAAGTCAACTTAGGGGTGAATTAAGTTAAGAAACTCTAATTCCTGATTTTTTATGAATGCATCCCCTAAAGCCAAATTTACTTGATGATTGGGTTCATGATGTCCCTTGGAGCATCATAGGTTATGCTTTGAAGCATTGGCTCATGGCTAGAGGAAAATCTCCATCTGGAGGCCCTGGTCGACCAAAACCCTAATTTGGTGACACTGTCGATCGTGAGGCTTGATCCACTCAGAATGCTGCAACCTTGTGCTTGATTCTTGAAGTGGGAGTTCTCTTGATCCATTATGGATGTTTGAGAGGCTAGAAAAGTCGAAGATCATGTCATTCCTTGATTGATCCTTTGTCTAAGAACTCTGAGAGGGCTTGAAACCCTAATTTTGATAGTAGTGAATGCTCACCCATCTTAGGGGAGACTAATGAGGCATGATGGTTAATCCATATTGTGATGATGATTTGAACAATGATGGAAAATCTTAGTGGTCAAAATTTGAGGTATGACAAACTGCAGCAGAGGTTTGGCCAATGTTGATCAATAGGAAACTAACTCTACTCTACCCATTGACTAGAGGTTACAGCACAGAGCCTTGGTTCCCTAGTTGTTGGATGAATCTTGACTGAATTCAATTGCAAATGTGTCAGTCCATGCCACCTTGGTGCATCCATTAAATGCTCCAATCCAAAATTGGAGTCTTGTCCCTCTTTTAGGGATTTCTAGGTTTGGCATGCCACTTCTTGTTCCAAAGACTTTGGAGGCTTGGATCAGTGTTTGTTCCCTTTAGATTTAATCCTCAGATGTGTCCAAAGTGATGACAAGGCTTGGAATTATCTGATTTTGCAAAATCGAGCAAAAGTGCAAAATTCTGCCTAGCCTTGGCAGTTTTCAGCAAGGCATATTGCCATTGTCATATCTCATGGCTCAAGTGGAATTTGATGTAGTTCTTGGCCATTTTGGAAAGCCCTCATATGATACAATAACTATTTGATCATAATTGGTTTTGATACTTTTTGGATCCAAGTGAAAAATGCCCCTACATTTAGAAAAAAGTGAAGGGAGATTCTGACTTAGTGAAAATTTCACTAAGTGTTGGAAAAAGTGGGATTTCATGTTTTCAGCCACTTTGATCATTCCATAACTCAAAATCCATAATGAATTGGAATGAGGTGTAGTTGAATCTTTGGTAGAGGGCCATGAGAGCTACAAATCCAGCTTTGGATGGGAAAAAAATGGCCTTATGGTTTAGGAGTTATGATCCTCCAAAGTTGGTACCCTAGCCACTTTGTTCCATAACTTAGAAAATTTTCTAAACTTTTTATGGTTACCCCTTTTACAAGTTATCCCACTTTTCTTGATTTTTCGTGATGAATGATGACCCAAATCACACATTAACATTATTTTAGGGTCAAAGAACCATATTTGTGAAAAATCTCAAAAAGTCAAAGTTGACTTTTGTGCACAGTTGACTTTTTGTCAGATGAATTCCAAACTGTGCGATCCTCTATGAAATCAAGTCCTTGACATAAGTCAAACTTCATGTATTGATTTCATAGGTGTTATAGGGTGTATTGAATCATGTCCTAGGGTTTGGGAGCATGTCCTGGTCAAAAGTCAAAGGCACAGTTGACTTTTCCCGCAAAACCCTAATTGTGGTTCAGATGAAATTGAAACTTGTTGCTCAAGCTTCTTGGATCAATACATTTATTGAAAATGGATCAATGTGATGTATTTGAGACCCTCAAATCCCTTCTTGAGGTCTTGGCTCATGTTTTGTCCCAAAAGTAAACTTAGGGGTGAATTAAGTCAAGAAACTCTAATTCCTGATTTTTTATGAATGCATCCCCTAAAGCCAAATTTACTTGATGATTGGGTTCATGATGTCCCTTGGAGCATCATAGGTTATGCTTTGAAGCATTGGCTCATGGCTAGAGGAAAATCTCCATCTGGAGGCCCTGGTCGACCAAAACCCTAATTTGGTGACACTGTCGATCGTGAGGCTTGATCCACTCAGAATGCTGCAACCTTGTGCTCGATTCTTGAAGTGGGAGTTCTCTTGATCCATTATGGATGTTTGAGAGGCTAGAAAAGCCGAAGATCATGTCATTCCTTGATTGATCCTTTGTCTAAGAACTCTGAGAGGGCTTGAAACCCTAATTTTGATAGTAGTGAATGCTCACCCATCTTAGGGGAGACTAATGAGGCATGATGGTTAATCCATATTGTGATGATGATTTGAACAATGATGAAAAATCTTAGTGGTCAAAATTTGAGGTATGACAAACTGCAGCAGAGGTTTGGCCAATGTTGATCAATAGGAAACTAACTCTACTCTACCCATTGACTAGAGGTTACAGCACAGAGCCTTGGTTCCCTAGTTGTTGGATGAATCTTGACTGAATTCAATTGCAAATGTGTCAGTCCATGCCACCTTGGTGCATCCATTAAATGCTCCAATCCAAAATTGGAGTCTTGTCCCTCTTTTAGGGATTTCTAGGTTTGGCATGCCACTTCTTGTTCCAAAGACTTTGGAGGCTTGGATCAGTGTTTGTTCCCTTTAGATTTAATCCTCAGATGTGTCCAAAGTGATGACAAGGCTTGGAATTATCTGATTTTGCAAAATCGAGCAAAAGTGCAAAATTCTGCCTAGCCTTGGCAGTTTTCAGCAAGGCATATTGCCATTGTCATATCTCATGGCTCAAGTGGAATTTGATGTAGTTCTTGGCCATTTTGGAAAGCCCTCATATGATACAATAACTGTTTGATCATAATTGGTTTTGATACTTTTTGGATCCAAGTGAAAAATGCCCCTACATTTAGAAAAAAGTGAAGGGAGATTCTGACTTAGTGAAAATTTCACTAAGTGTTGGAAAAAGTGGCATTTCATGTTTTCAGCCACTTTGATCATTCCATAACTCAGAATCCATAATGAATTGGAATGAGGTGTAGTTGAATCTTTGGTAGAGGGCCATGAGAGCTACAAATCCAGCTTTGGATGGAAAAAAATGGCCTTATGGTTTAGGAGTTATGATCCTCCAAAGTTGGTACCCTAGCCACTTTGTTCCATAACTTAGAAAATTTTCTAAACTTTTTATGGTTACCCCTTTTACAAGTTATCCCACTTTTCTTGATTTTTCTTGATGAATGATGACCCAAATCACACATTAACATTATTTTAGGGTCAAAGAACCATTTTTGTGAAAAATCTCAAAAAGTCAAAGTTGACTTTTGTGCACAGTTGACTTTTTGTCAGATGAATTCCAAACTGTGCGATCCTCTATGAAATCAAGTCCTTGACATAAGTCAAACTTCATGTATTGATTTCATAGGTGTTATAGGGTGTATTGAATCATGTCCTAGGGTTTGGGAGCATGTCCTGGTCAAAAGTCAAAGGCACAGTTGGCTTTTCCCGCAAAACCCTAATTGTGGTTCAGATGAAATTGAAACTTGTTGCTCAAGCTTCTTGGATCAATACATTTATTGAAAATGGATCAATGTGATGTATTTGAGACCCTCAAATCCCTTCTTGAGGTCTTGGCTCATGTTTTGTCCCAAAAGTCAACTTAGGGGTGAATTAAGTCAAGAAACTCTAATTCCTGATTTTTTATGAATGCATCCCCTAAAGCCAAATTTACTTGATGATTGGGTTCATGATGTCCCTTGGAGCATCATAGGTTATGCTTTGAAGCATTGGCTCATGGCTAGAGGAAAATCTCCATCTGGAGGCCCTGGTCGACCAAAACCCTAATTTGGTGACACTGTCGATCGTGAGGCTTGATCCACTCAGAATGCTGCAACCTTGTGCTTGATTCTTGAAGTGGGAGTTCTCTTGATCCATTATGGATGTTTGAGAGGCTAGACAAGTCGAAGATCATGTCATTCCTTGATTGATCCTTTGTCTAAGAACTCTGAGAGGGCTTGAAACCCTAATTTTGATAGTAGTGAATGCTCACCCATCTTAGGGGAGACTAATGAGGCATGATGGTTAATCCATATTGTGATGATGATTTGAACAATGATGGAAAATCTTAGTGGTCAAAATTTGAGGTATGACAAACTGCAGCAGAGGTTTGGCCAATGTTGATCAATAGGAAACTAACTCTACTCTACCCATTGACTAGAGGTTACAGCACAGAGCCTTGGTTCCCTAGTTGTTGGATGAATCTTGACTGAATTCAATTGCAAATGTGTCAGTCCATGCCACCTTGGTGCATCCATTAAATGCTCCAATCCAAAATTGGAGTCTTGTCCCTCTTTTAGGGATTTCTAGGTTTGGCATGCCACTTCTTGTTCCAAAGACTTTGGAGGCTTGGATCAGTGTTTGTTCCCTTTAGATTTAATCTCAGATGTGTCCAAAGTGATGACAAGGCTTGGAATTATCTGATTTTGCAAAATCGAGCAAAAGTGAAAAATTCTGCCTAGCCTTGGCAGTTTTCAGCAAGGCATATTGCCATTGTCATATCTCATGGCTCAAGTGGAATTTGATGTAGTTCTTGGCCATTTTGGAAAGCCCTCATATGATACAATAATTGTTTGATCATAATTGGTTTTGATACTTTTTGGATCCAAGTGAAAAATGCCCCTACATTTAGAAAAAAGTGAAGGGAGATTCTGACTTAGTGAAAATTTCACTAAGTGTTGGAAAAAGTGGCATTTCATGTTTTCAGCCACTTTGATCATTCCATAACTCAGAATCCATAATGAATTGGAATGAGGTGTAGTTGAATCTTTGGTAGAGGGCCATGAGAGCTACAAATCCAGCTTTGGATGGGAAAAAAATGGCCTTATGGTTTAGGAGTTATGATCCTCCAAAGTTGGTACCCTAGCCACTTTGTTCCATAACTTAGAAAATTTTCTAAACTTTTTATGGTTACCCCTTTTACAAGTTATCCCACTTTTCTTGATTTTTCTTGATGAATGATGACCCAAATCACACATTAACATTATTTTAGGGTTAAAGAACCATATTTGTGAAAAATTTCAAAAAGTCAAAGTTGACTTTTGTGCACAGTTGACTTTTTGTCAGATGAATTCCAAACTGTGCGATCCTCTATGAAATCAAGTCCTTGACATAAGTCAAACTTCATGTATTGATTTCATAGGTGTTATAGGGTGTATTTAATCATGTCCTAGGGTTTGGGAGCATGTCCTGGTCAAAAGTCAAAGGCACAGTTGACTTTTCCCGCAAAACCCTAATTGTGGTTCAGATGAAATTGAAACTTGTTGCTCAAGCTTCTTGGATCAATACATTTATTGAAAATGGATCAATGTGATGTATTTGAGACCCTCAAATCCCTTCTTGAGGTCTTGGCTCATGTTTTGTCCCAAAAGTCAACTTAGGGGTGAATTAAGTCAAGAAACTCTAATTCCTGATTTTTTATGAATGCATCCCCTAAAGCCAAATTTACTTGATGATTGGGTTCATGATGTCCCTTGGAGCATCATAGGTTATGCTTTGAAGCATTGGCTCATGGCTAGAGGAAAATCTCCATCTGGAGGCCCTGGTCGACCAAAACCCTAATTTGGTGACACTGTCGATCGTGAGGCTTGATCCACTCAGAATGCTGCAACCTTGTGCTTGATTCTTGAAGTGGGAGTTCTCTTGATCCATTATGGATGTTTGAGAGGCTAGACAAGTCGAAGATCATGTCATTCCTTGATTGATCCTTTGTCTAAGAACTCTGAGAGGGCTTGAAACCCTAATTTTGATAGTAGTGAATGCTCACCCATCTTAGGGGAGACTAATGAGGCATGATGGTTAATCCATATTGTGATGATGATTTGAACAATGATGGAAAATCTTAGTGGTCAAAATTTGAGGTATGACAAACTGCAGCAGAGGTTTGGCCAATGTTGATCAATAGGAAACTAACTCTACTCTACCCATTGACTAGAGGTTACAGCACAGAGCCTTGGTTCCCTAGTTGTTGGATGAATCTTGACTGAATTCAATTGCAAATGTGTCAGTCCATGCCACCTTGGTGCATCCATTAAATGCTCCAATCCAAAATTGGAGTCTTGTCCTTCTTTTAGGGATTTCTAGGTTTGGCATGCCACTTCTTGTTCCAAAGACTTTGGAGGCTTGGATCAGTGTTTGTTCCCTTTAGATTTAATCCTCAGATGTGTCCAAAGTGATGACAAGGCTTGGAATTATCTGATTTTGCAAAATCGAGCAAAAGTGAAAAATTCTGCCTAGCCTTGGCAGTTTTCAGCAAGGCATATTGCCATTGTCATATCTCATGGCTCAAGTGGAATTTGATGTAGTTCTTGGCCATTTTGGAAAGCCCTCATATGATACAATAACTGTTTGATCATAATTGGTTTTGATACTTTTTGGATCCAAGTGAAAAATGCCCCTACATTTAGAAAAAAGTGAAGGGAGATTCTGACTTAGTGAAAATTTCACTAAGTGTTGGAAAAAGTGGCATTTCATGTTTTCAGCCACTTTGATCATTCCATAATTCAGAATCCATAATGAATTGGAATGAGGTGTAGTTGAATCTTTGGTAGAGGGCCATGAGAGCTACAAATCCAGCTTTGGATGGGAAAAAATGGCCTTATGGTTTAGGAGTTATGATCCTCCTAAGTTGGTACCCTAGCCACTTTGTTCCATAACTTAGAAAATTTTCTAAGCTTTTTATGGTTACCCCTTTTACAAGTTATCCCACTTTTCTTGATTTTTCTTGATGAATGATGACCCAAATCACACATTAACATTATTTTAGGGTCAAAGAACCATATTTGTGAAAAATCTCAAAAAGTCAAAGTTGACTTTTGTGCACAGTTGACTTTTTGTCAGATGAATTCCAAACTGTGCGATCCTCTATGAAATCAAGTCCTTGACATAAGTCAAACTTCATGTATTGATTTCATAGGTGTTATAGGGTGTATTGAATCATGTCCTAGGGTTTGGGAGCATGTCCTGGTCAAAAGTCAAAGGCACAGTTGACTTTTCCCGCAAAACCCTAATTGTGGTTCAGATGAAATTGAAACTTGTTGCTCAAGCTTCTTGGATCAATACATTTATTGAAAATGGATCAATGTGATGTATTTGAGACCCTCAAATCCCTTCTTGAGGTCTTGGCTCATGTTTTGTCCCAAAAGTCAACTTAGGGGTGAATTAAGTCAAGAAACTCTAATTCCTGATTTTTTATGAATGCATCCCCTAAAGCCAAATTTACTTGATGATTGGGTTCATGATGTCCCTTGGAGCATCATAGGTTATGCTTTGAAGCATTGGCTCATGGCTAGAGGAAAATCTCCATCTGGAGGCCCTGGTCGACCAAAACCCTAATTTGGTGACACTGTCGATCGTGAGGCTTGATCCACTCAGAATGCTGCAACCTTGTGCTTGATTCTTGAAGTGGGAGTTCTCTTGATCCATTATGGATGTTTGAGAGGCTAGACAAGTCGAAGATCATGTCATTCCTTGATTGATCCTTTGTCTAAGAACTCTGAGAGGGCTTGAAACCCTAATTTTGATAGTAGTGAATGCTCACCCATCTTTGGGGAGACTAATGAGGCATGATGGTTAATCCATATTGTGATGATGATTTGAACAATGATGGAAAATCTTAGTGGTCAAAATTTGAGGTATGACAAACTGCAGCAGAGGTTTGGCCAATGTTGATCAATAGGAAACTAACTCTACTCTACCCATTGACTAGAGGTTACAGCACAGAGCCTTGGTTCCCTAGTTGTTGGATGAATCTTGACTGAATTCAATTGCAAATGTGTCAGTCCATGCCACCTTGGTGCATCCATTAAATGCTCCAATCCAAAATTGGAGTCTTGTCCCTCTTTTAGGGATTTCTAGGTTTGGCATGCCACTTCTTGTTCCAAAGACTTTGGAGGCTTGGATCAGTGTTTGTTCCCTTTAGATTTAATCCTCAGATGTGTCCAAAGTGATGACAAGGCTTGGAATTATCTGATTTTGCAAAATCGAGCAAAAGTGAAAAATTCTGCCTAGCCTTGGCAGTTTTCAGCAAGGCATATTGCCATTGTCATATCTCATGGCTCAAGTGGAATTTGATGTAGTTCTTGGCCATTTTGGAAAGCCCTCATATGATACAATAACTGTTTGATCATAATTGGTTTTGATACTTTTTGGATCCAAGTGAAAAATGCCCCTACATTTAGAAAAAAGTGAAGGGAGATTCTGACTTAGTGAAAATTTCACTAAGTGTTGGAAAAAGTGGCATTTCATGTTTTCAGCCACTTTGATCATTCCATAACTCAGAATCCATAATGAATTGGAATGAGGTGTAGTTGAATCTTTGGTAGAGGGCCATGAGAGCTACAAATCCAGCTTTGGATGGGAAAAAATGGCCTTATGGTTTAGGAGTTATGATCCTCCAAAGTTGGTACCCTAGCCACTTTGTTCCATAACTTAGAAAATTTTCTAAGCTTTTTATGGTTACCCCTTTTACAAGTTATCCCACTTTTCTTGATTTTTCTTGATGAATGATGACCCAAATCACACATTAACATTATTTTAGGGTCAAAGAACCATATTTGTGAAAAATCTCAAAAAGTCAAAGTAGACTTTTGTGCACAGTTGACTTTTTGTCAGATGAATTCCAAACTGTGCGATCCTCTATGAAATCAAGTCCTTGACATAAGTCAAACTTCATGTATTGATTTCATAGGTGTTATAGGGTGTATTGAATCATGTCCTAGGGTTTGGGAGCATGTCCTGGTCAAAAGTCAAAGGCACAGTTGACTTTTCCCGCAAAACCCTAATTGTGGTTCAGATGAAATTGAAACTTGTTGCTCAAGCTTCTTGGATCAATACATTTATTGAAAATGGATCAATGTGAAGTATTTGAGACCCTCAAATCCCTTCTTGAGGTCTTGGCTCATGTTTTGTCCCAAAAGTCAACTTAGGGGTGAATTAAGTCAAGAAACTCTAATTCCTGATTTTTTATGAATGCATCCCCTAAAGCCAAATTTACTTGATGATTGGGTTCATGATGTCCCTTGGAGCATCATAGGTTATGCTTTGAAGCATTGGCTCATGGCTAGAGGAAAATCTCCATCTGGAGGCCCTGGTCGACCAAAACCCTAATTTGGTGACACTGTCGATCGTGAGGCTTGATCCACTCAGAATGCTGCAACCTTGTGCTTGATTCTTGAAGTGGGAGTTCTCTTGATCCATTATGGATGTTTGAGAGGCTAGACAAGTCGAAGATCATGTCATTCCTTGATTGATCCTTTGTCTAAGAACTCTGAGAGGGCTTGAAACCCTAATTTTGATAGTAGTGAATGCTCACCCATCTTTGGGGAGACTAATGAGGCATGATGGTTAATCCATATTGTGATGATGATTTGAACAATGATGGAAAATCTTAGTGGTCAAAATTTGAGGTATGACAAACTGCAGCAGAGGTTTGGCCAATGTTGATCAATAGGAAACTAACTCTACTCTACCCATTGACTAGAGGTTACAGCACAGAGCCTTGGTTCCCTAGTTGTTGGATGAATCTTGACTGAATTCAATTGCAAATGTGTCAGTCCATGCCACCTTGGTGCATCCATTAAATGCTCCAATCCAAAATTGGAGTCTTGTCCCTCTTTTAGGGATTTCTAGGTTTGGCATGCCACTTCTTGTTCCAAAGACTTTGGAGGCTTGGATCAGTGTTTGTTCCCTTTAGATTTAATCCTCAGATGTGTCCAAAGTGATGACGAGGCTTGGAATTATCTGATTTTGTAAAATCGAGCAAAAGTGAAAAATTCTGCCTAGCCTTGGCAGTTTTCAGCAAGGCATATTGCCATTGTCATATCTCATGGCTCAAGTGGAATTTGATGTAGTTCTTGGCCATTTTGGAAAGCCCTCATATGATACAATAACTGTTTGATCATAATTGGTTTTGATACTTTTTGTATCCAAGTGAAAAATGCCCCTACATTTAGAAAAAAGTGAAGGGAGATTCTGACTTAGTGAAAATTTCACTAAGTGTTGGAAAAAGTGGCATTTCATGTTTTCAGGCACTTTGATCATTCCATAACTCAGAATCCATAATGAATTGGAATGAGGTGTAGTTGAATCTTTGGTAGAGGGCCATGAGAGCTACAAATCCAGCTTTGGATGGGAAAAAAATGGCCTTATGGTTTAGGAGTTATGATCCTCCAAAGTTGGTACCCTAGCCACTTTGTTCCATAACTTAGAAAATTTTCTAAACTTTTTATGGTTACCCCTTTTACAAGTTATCCCACTTTTCTTGATTTTTCTTGATGAATGATGACCCAAATCACACATTAACATTATTTTAGGGTCAAAGAACCATATTTGTGAAAAATCTCAAAAAGTCAAAGTTGACTTTTGTGCACAGTTGACTTTTTGTCAGATGAATTCCAAACTGTGCGATCCTCTATGAAATCAAGTCCTTGACATAAGTCAAACATCATGTATTGATTTCATAGGTGTTATAGGGTGTATTGAATCATGTCCTAGGGTTTGGGAGCATGTCCTGGTCAAAAGTCAAAGGCACAGTTGACTTTTCCCGCAAAACCCTAATTGTGGTTCAGATGAAATTGAAACTTGTTGCTCAAGCTTCTTGGATCAATACATTTATTGAAAATGGATCAATGTGATGTATTTGAGACCCTCAAATCCCTTCTTGAGGTCTTGGCTCATGTTTTGTCCCAAAAGTCAACTTAGGGGTGAATTAAGTCAAGAAACTCTAATTCCTGATTTTTTATGAATGCATCCCCTAAAGCCAAATTTACTTGATGATTGGGTTCATGATGTCCCTTGGAGCATCATAGGTTATGCTTTGAAGCATTGGCTCATGGCTAGAGGAAAATCTCCATCTGGAGGCCCTGGTCGACCAAAACCCTAATTTGGTGACACTGTCGATCGTGAGGCTTGATCCACTCAGAATGCTGCAACCTTGTGCTTGATTCTTGAAGTGGGAGTTCTCTTGATCCATTATGGATGTTTGAGAGGCTAGACAAGTCGAAGATCATGTCATTCCTTGATTGATCCTTTGTCTAAGAACTCTGAGAGGGCTTGAAACCCTAATTTTGATAGTAGTGAATGCTCACCCATCTTAGGGGAGACTAATGAGGCATGATGGTTAATCCATATTGTGATGATGATTTGAACAATGATGGAAAATCTTAGTGGTCAAAATTTGAGGTATGACAAACTGCAGCAGAGGTTTGGCCAATGTTGATCAATAGGAAACTAACTCTACTCTACCCATTGACTAGAGGTTACAGCACAGAGCCTTGGTTCCCTAGTTGTTGGATGAATCTTGACTGAATTCAATTGCAAATGTGTCAGTCCATGCCACCTTGGTGCATCCATTAAATGCTCCAATCCAAAATTGGAGTCTTGTCCCTCTTTTAGGGATTTCTAGGTTTGGCATGCCACTTCTTGTTCCAAAGACTTTGGAGGCTTGGATCAGTGTTTGTTCCCTTTAGATTTAATCCTCAGATGTGTCCAAAGTGATGACAAGGCTTGGAATTATCTGATTTTGCAAAATCGAGCAAAAGTGAAAAATTCTGCCTAGCCTTGGCAGTTTTCAGCAAGGCATATTGCCATTGTCATATCTCATGGCTCAAGTGGAATTTGATGTAGTTCTTGGCCATTTTGGAAAGCCCTCATATGATACAATAACTGTTTGATCATAATTGGTTTTGATACTTTTTGGATCCAAGTGAAAAATGCCCCTACATTTAGAAAAAAGTGAAGGGAGATTCTGACTTAGTGAAAATTTCACTAAGTGTTGGAAAAAGTGGCATTTCATGTTTTCAGCCACTTTGATCATTCCATAACTCAGAATCCATAATGAATTGGAATGAGGTGTAGTTGAATCTTTGGTAGAGGGCCATGAGAGCTACAAATCCAGCTTTGGATGGGAAAAAATGGCCTTATGGTTTAGGAGTTATGATCCTCCAAAGTTGGTACCCTAGCCACTTTGTTCCATAACTTAGAAAATTTTCTAAGCTTTTTATGGTTACCCCTTTTACAAGTTATCCCACTTTTCTTGATTTTTCTTGATGAATGATGACCCAAATCACACATTAACATTATTTTAGGGTCAAAGAACCATATTTGTGAAAAATCTCAAAAAGTCAAAGTTGACTTTTGTGCACAGTTGACGTTTTGTCAGATGAATTCCAAACTGTGCGATCCTCTATGAAATCAAGTCCTTGACATAAGTCAAACTTCATGTATTGATTTCATAGGTGTTATAGGGTGTATTGAATCATGTCCTAGGGTTTGGGAGCATGTCCTGGTCAAAAGTCAAAGGCACAGTTGACTTTTCCCGCAAAACCCTAATTGTGGTTCAGATGAAATTGAAACTTGTTGCTCAAGCTTCTTGGATCAATACATTTATTGAAAATGGATCAATGTGAAGTATTTGAGACCCTCAAATCCCTTCTTGAGGTCTTGGCTCATGTTTTGTCCCAAAAGTCAACTTAGGGGTGAATTAAGTCAAGAAACTCTAATTCCTGATTTTTTATGAATGCATCCCCTAAAGCCAAATTTACTTGATGATTGGGTTCATGATGTCCCTTGGAGCATCATAGGTTATGCTTTGAAGCATTGGCTCATGGCTAGAGGAAAATCTCCATCTGGAGGCCCTGGTCGACCAAAACCCTAATTTGGTGACACTGTCGATCGTGAGGCTTGATCCACTCAGAATGCTGCAACCTTGTGCTTGATTCTTGAAGTGGGAGTTCTCTTGATCCATTATGGATGTTTGAGAGGCTAGACAAGTCGAAGATCATGTCATTCCTTGATTGATCCTTTGTCTAAGAACTCTGAGAGGGCTTGAAACCCTAATTTTGATAGTAGTGAATGCTCACCCATCTTTGGGGAGACTAATGAGGCATGATGGTTAATCCATATTGTGATGATGATTTGAACAATGATGGAAAATCTTAGTGGTCAAAATTTGAGGTATGACAAACTGCAGCAGAGGTTTGGCCAATGTTGATCAATAGGAAACTAACTCTACTCTACCCATTGACTAGAGGTTACAGCACAGAGCCTTGGTTCCCTAGTTGTTGGATGAATCTTGACTGAATTCAATTGCAAATGTGTCAGTCCATGCCACCTTGGTGCATCCATTAAATGCTCCAATCCAAAATTGGAGTCTTGTCCCTCTTTTAGGGATTTCTAGGTTTGGCATGCCACTTCTTGTTCCAAAGACTTTGGAGGCTTGGATCAGTGTTTGTTCCCTTTAGATTTAATCCTCAGATGTGTCCAAAGTGATGACGAGGCTTGGAATTATCTGATTTTGTAAAATCGAGCAAAAGTGAAAAATTCTGCCTAGCCTTGGCAGTTTTCAGCAAGGCATATTGCCATTGTCATATCTCATGGCTCAAGTGGAATTTGATGTAGTTCTTGGCCATTTTGGAAAACCCTCATATGATACAATAACTGTTTGATCAAAATTGGTTTTGATACTTTTTGTATCCAAGTGAAAAATGCCCCTACATTTAGAAAAAAGTGAAGGGAGATTCTGACTTAGTGAAAATTTCACTAAGTGTTGGAAAAAGTGGCATTTCATGTTTTCAGCCACTTTGATCATTCCATAACTCAGAATCCATAATGAATTGGAATGAGGTGTAGTTGAATCTTTGGTAGAGGGCCATGAGAGCTACAAATCCAGCTTTGGATGGGAAAAAAATGGCCTTATGGTTTAGGAGTTATGATCCTCCAAAGTTGGTACCCTAGCCACTTTGTTCCATAACTTAGAAAATTTTCTAAACTTTTTATGGTTACCCCTTTTACAAGTTATCCCACTTTTCTTGATTTTTCTTGATGAATGATGACCCAAATCACACATTAACATTATTTTAGGGTCAAAGAACCATATTTGTGAAAAATCTCAAAAAGTCAAAGTTGACTTTTGTGCACAGTTGACTTTTTGTCAGATGAATTCCAAACTGTGCGATCCTCTATGAAATCAAGTCCTTGACATAAGTCAAACTTCATGTATTGATTTCATAGGTGTTATAGGGTGTATTGAATCATGTCCTAGGGTTTGGGAGCATGTCCTGGTCAAAAGTCAAAGGCACAGTTGACTTTTCCCGCAAAACCCTAATTGTGGTTCAGATGAAATTGAAACTTGTTGCTCAAGCTTCTTGGATCAATACATTTATTGAAAATGGATCAATGTGATGTATTTGAGACCCTCAAATCCCTTCTTGAGGTCTTGGCTCATGTTTTGTCCCAAAAGTCAACTTAGGGGTGAATTAAGTCAAGAAACTCTAATTCCTGATTTTTTATGAATGCATCCCCTAAAGTCAAATTTACTTGATGATTGGGTTCATGATGTCCCTTGGAGCATCATAGGTTATGCTTTGAAGCATTGGCTCATGGCTAGAGGAAAATCTCCATCTGGAGGCCCTGGTCGACCAAAACCCTAATTTGGTGACACTGTCGATCGTGAGGCTTGATCCACTCAGAATGCTGCAACCTTGTGCTTGATTCTTGAAGTGGGAGTTCTCTTGATCCATTATGGATGTTTGAGAGGCTAGACAAGTCGAAGATCATGTCATTCCTTGATTGATCCTTTGTCTAAGAACTCTGAGAGGGCTTGAAACCCTAATTTTGATAGTAGTGAATGCTCACCCATCTTAGGGGAGACTAATGAGGCATGATGGTTAATCCATATTGTGATGATGATTTGAACAATGATGGAAAATCTTAGTGGTCAATATTTGAGGTATGACAAACTGCAGCAGAGGTTTGGCCAATGTTGATCAATA
Organism: Lathyrus tuberosus; assembly: GCA_022829125.1. Lineage (NCBI taxonomy): Eukaryota > Viridiplantae > Streptophyta > Magnoliopsida > Fabales > Fabaceae > Lathyrus > Lathyrus tuberosus. Next base: position 143,301 of record JALAZF010000423.1, read on the forward strand.
GGAAACTAACTCTACTCTACCCATTGACTAGAGGTTACAGCACAGAGCCTTGGTTCCCTAGTTGTTGGATGAATCTTGACTGAATTCAATTGCAAATGTGTCAGTCCATGCCACCTTGGTGCATCCATTAAATGCTCCAATCCAAAATTGGAGTCTTGTCCCTCTTTTAGGGATTTCTAGGTTTGGCATGCCACTTCTTGTTCCAAAGACTTTGGAGGCTTGGATCAGTGTTTGTTCCCTTTAGATTTAATCCTCAGATGTGTCCAAAGTGATGACAAGGCTTGGAATTATCTGATTTTGCAAAATCGAGCAAAAGTGAAAAATTCTGCCTAGCCTTGGCAGTTTTCAGCAAGGCATATTGCCATTGTCATATCTCATGGCTCAAGTGGAATTTGATGTAGTTCTTGGCCATTTTGGAAAGCCCTCATATGATACAATAACTGTTTGATCATAATTGGTTTTGATACTTTTTGGATCCAAGTGAAAAATGCCCCTACATTTAGAAAAAAGTGAAGGGAGATTCTGACTTAGTGAAAATTTCACTAAGTGTTGGAAAAAGTGGCATTTCATGTTTTCAGCCACTTTGATCATTCCATAACTCAGAATCCATAATGAATTGGAATGAGGTGTAGTTGAATCTTTGGTAGAGGGCCATGAGAGCTACAAATCCAGCTTTGGATGGGAAAAAATGGCCTTATGGTTTAGGAGTTATGATCCTCCAAAGTTGGTACCCTAGCCACTTTGTTCCATAACTTAGAAAATTTTCTAAGCTTTTTATGGTTACCCCTTTTACAAGTTATCCCACTTTTCTTGATTTTTCTTGATGAATGATGACCCAAATCACACATTAACATTATTTTAGGGTCAAAGAACCATATTTGTGAAAAATCTCAAAAAGTCAAAGTTGACTTTTGTGCACAGTTGACTTTTTGTCAGATGAATTCCAAACTGTGCGATCCTCTATGAAATCAAGTCCTTGACATAAGTCAAACTTCATGTATTGATTTCATAGGTGTTATAGGGTGTATTGAATCATGTCCTAGGGTTTGGGAGCATGTCCTGGTCAAAAGTCAAAGGCACAGTTGACTTTTCCCGCAAAACCCTAATTGTGGTTCAGATGAAATTGAAACTTGTTGCTCAAGCTTCTTGGATCAATACATTTATTGAAAATGGATCAATGTGAAGTATTTGAGACCCTCAAATCCCTTCTTGAGGTCTTGGCTCATGTTTTGTCCCAAAAGTCAACTTAGGGGTGAATTAAGTCAAGAAACTCTAATTCCTGATTTTTTATGAATGCATCCCCTAAAGCCAAATTTACTTGATGATTGGGTTCATGATGTCCCTTGGAGCATCATAGGTTATGCTTTGAAGCATTGGCTCATGGCTAGAGGAAAATCTCCATCTGGAGGCCCTGGTCGACCAAAACCCTAATTTGGTGACACTGTCGATCGTGAGGCTTGATCCACTCAGAATGCTGCAACCTTGTGCTTGATTCTTGAAGTGGGAGTTCTCTTGATCCATTATGGATGTTTGAGAGGCTAGACAAGTCGAAGATCATGTCATTCCTTGATTGATCCTTTGTCTAAGAACTCTGAGAGGGCTTGAAACCCTAATTTTGATAGTAGTGAATGCTCACCCATCTTTGGGGAGACTAATGAGGCATGATGGTTAATCCATATTGTGATGATGATTTGAACAATGATGGAAAATCTTAGTGGTCAAAATTTGAGGTATGACAAACTGCAGCAGAGGTTTGGCCAATGTTGATCAATAGGAAACTAAGTCTACTCTACCCATTGACTAGAGGTTACAGCACAGAGCCTTGGTTCCCTAGTTGTTGGATGAATCTTGACTGAATTCAATTGCAAATGTGTCAGTCCATGCCACCTTGGTGCATCCATTAAATGCTCCAATCCAAAATTGGAGTCTTGTCCCTCTTTTAGGGATTTCTAGGTTTGGCATGCCACTTCTTGTTCCAAAGACTTTGGAGGCTTGGATCAGTGTTTGTTCCCTTTAGATTTAATCCTCAGATGTGTCCAAAGTGATGACGAGGCTTGGAATTATCTGATTTTGTAAAATCGAGCAAAAGTGAAAAATTCTGCCTAGCCTTGGCAGTTTTCAGCAAGGCATATTGCCATTGTCATATCTCATGGCTCAAGTGGAATTTGATGTAGTTCTTGGCCATTTTGGAAAGCCCTCATATGATACAATAACTGTTTGATCAAAATTGGTTTTGATACTTTTTGTATCCAAGTGAAAAATGCCCCTACATTTAGAAAAAAGTGAAGGGAGATTCTGACTTAGTGAAAATTTCACTAAGTGTTGGAAAAAGTGGCATTTCATGTTTTCAGCCACTTTGATCATTCCATAACTCAGAATCCATAATGAATTGGAATGAGGTGTAGTTGAATCTTTGGTAGAGGGCCATGAGAGCTACAAATCCAGCTTTGGATGGGAAAAAAATGGCCTTATGGTTTAGGAGTTATGATCCTCCAAAGTTGGTACCCTAGCCACTTTGTTCCATAACTTAGAAAATTTTCTAAACTTTTTATGGTTACCCCTTTTACAAGTTATCCCACTTTTCTTGATTTTTCTTGATGAATGATGACCCAAATCACACATTAACATTATTTTAGGGTCAAAGAACCATATTTGTGAAAAATCTCAAAAAGTCAAAGTTGACTTTTGTGCACAGTTGACTTTTTGTCAGATGAATTCCAAACTGTGCGATCCTCTATGAAATCAAGTCCTTGACATAAGTCAAACTTCATGTATTGATTTCATAGGTGTTATAGGGTGTATTGAATCATGTCCTAGGGTTTGGGAGCATGTCCTGGTCAAAAGTCAAAGGCACAGTTGACTTTTCCCGCAAAACCCTAATTGTGGTTCAGATGAAATTGAAACTTGTTGCTCAAGCTTCTTGGATCAATACATTTATTGAAAATGGATCAATGTGATGTATTTGAGACCCTCAAATCCCTTCTTGAGGTCTTGGCTCATGTTTTGTCCCAAAAGTCAACTTAGGGGTGAATTAAGTCAAGAAACTCTAATTCCTGATTTTTTATGAATGCATCCCCTAAAGTCAAATTTACTTGATGATTGGGTTCATGATGTCCCTTGGAGCATCATAGGTTATGCTTTGAAGCATTGGCTCATGGCTAGAGGAAAATCTCCATCTGGAGGCCCTGGTCGACCAAAACCCTAATTTGGTGACACTGTCGATCGTGAGGCTTGATCCACTCAGAATGCTGCAACCTTGTGCTTGATTCTTGAAGTGGGAGTTCTCTTGATCCATTATGGATGTTTGAGAGGCTAGACAAGTCGAAGATCATGTCATTCCTTGATTGATCCTTTGTCTAAGAACTCTGAGAGGGCTTGAAACCCTAATTTTGATAGTAGTGAATGCTCACCCATCTTAGGGGAGACTAATGAGGCATGATGGTTAATCCATATTGTGATGATGATTTGAACAATGATGGAAAATCTTAGTGGTCAAAATTTGAGGTATGACAAACTGCAGCAGAGGTTTGGCCAATGTTGATCAATAGGAAACTAACTCTACTCTACCCATTGACTAGAGGTTACAGCACAGAGCCTTGGTTCCCTAGTTGTTGGATGAATCTTGACTGAATTCAATTGCAAATGTGTCAGTCCATGCCACCTTGGTGCATCCATTAAATGCTCCAATCCAAAATTGGAGTCTTGTCCCTCTTTTAGGGATTTCTAGGTTTGGCATGCCACTTCTTGTTCCAAAGACTTTGGAGGCTTGGATCAGTGTTTGTTCCCTTTAGATTTAATCCTCAGATGTGTCCAAAGTGATGACAAGGCTTGGAATTATCTGATTTTGCAAAATCGAGCAAAAGTGAAAAATTCTGCCTAGCCTTGGCAGTTTTCAGCAAGGCATATTGCCATTGTCATATCTCATGGCTCAAGTGGAATTTGATGTAGTTCTTGGCCATTTTGGAAAGCCCTCATATGATACAATAACTGTTTGATCATAATTGGTTTTGATACTTTTTGGATCCAAGTGAAAAATGCCCCTACATTTAGAAAAAAGTGAAGGGAGATTCTGACTTAGTGAAAATTTCACTAAGTGTTGGAAAAAGTGGCATTTCATGTTTTCAGCCACTTTGATCATTCCATAACTCAGAATCCATAATGAATTGGAATGAGGTGTAGTTGAATCTTTGGTAGAGGGCCATGAGAGCTACAAATCCAGCTTTGGATGGGAAAAAATGGCCTTATGGTTTAGGAGTTATGATCCTCCAAAGTTGGTACCCTAGCCACTTTGTTCCATAACTTAGAAAATTTTCTAAGCTTTTTATGGTTACCCCTTTTACAAGTTATCCCACTTTTATTGATTTTTCTTGATGAATGATGACCCAAATCACACATTAACATTATTTTAGGGTCAAAGAACCATATTTGTGAAAAATCTCAAAAAGTCAAAGTTGACTTTTGTGCACAGTTGACTTTTTGTCAGATGAATTCCAAACTGTGCGATCCTCTATGAAATCAAGTCCTTGACATAAGTCAAACTTCATGTATTGATTTCATATGTGTTATAGGGTGTATTGAATCATGTCCTAGGGTTTGGGAGCATGTCGTGGTCAAAAGTCAAAGGCACAGTTGACTTTTCCCGCAAAACCCTAATTGTGGTTCAGATGAAATTGAAACTTGTTGCTCAAGCTTCTTGGATCAATACATTTAATGAAAATGGATCAATGTGATGTATTTGAGACCCTCAAATCCCTTCTTGAGGTCTTGGCTCATGTTTTGTCCCAAAAGTCAACTTAGGGGTGAATTAAGTCAAGAAACTCTAATTCCTGATTTTTTATGAATGCATCCCCTAAAGCCAAATTTACTTGATGATTGGGTTCATGATGTCCCTTGGAGCATCATAGGTTATGCTTTGAAGCATTGGCTCATGGCTAGAGGAAAATCTCCATCTGGAGGCCCTGGTCGACCAAAACCCTAATTTGGTGACACGGTCGATCGTGAGGCTTGATCCACTCAGAATGCTGCAACCTTGTGCTTGATTCTTGAAGTGGGAGTTCTCTTGATCCATTATGGATGTTTGAGAGGCTAGACAAGTCGAAGATCATGTCATTCCTTGATTGATCCTTTGTCTAAGAACTCTGAGAGGGCTTGAAACCCTAATTTTGATAGTAGTGAATGCTCACCCATCTTAGGGGAGACTAATGAGGCATGATGGTTAATCCATATTGTGATGATGATTTGAACAATGATGAAAAATCTTAGTGGTCAAAATTTGAGGTATGACAAACTGCAGCAGAGGTTTGGCCAATGTTGATCAATAGGAAACTAACTCTACTCTACCCATTGACTAGAGGTTACAGCACAGAGCCTTGGTTCCCTAGTTGTTGGATGAATCTTGACTGAATTCAATTGCAAATGTGTCAGTCCATGCCACCTTGGTGCATCCATTAAATGCTCCAATCCAAAATTGGAGTCTTGTCCCTCTTTTTGGGATTTCTAGGTTTGGCATGCCACTTCTTGTTCCAAAGACTTTGGAGGCTTGGATCAGTGTTTGTTCCCTTTAGATTTAATCCTCAGATGTGTCCAAAGTGATGACAAGGCTTGGAATTATCTGATTTTGTAAAATCGAGCAAAAGTGCAAAATTCTGCCTAGCCTTGGCAGTTTTCAGCAAGGCATATTGCCATTGTCATATCTCATGGCTCATGTGGAATTTGATGTAGTTCTTGGCCATTTTGGAAAGCCCTCATATGATACAATAACTGTTTGATCATAATTGGTTTTGATACTTTTTGGATCCAAGTGAAAAATGCCCCTACATTTAGAAAAAAGTGAAGGGAGATTCTGACTTAGTGAAAATTTCACTAAGTGTTGGAAAAAGTGGCATTTCATGTTTTCAGCCACTTTGATCATTCCATAACTCAGAATCCATAATGAATTGGAATGAGGTGTAGTTGAATCTTTGGTAGAGGGCCATGAGAGCTACAAATCCAGCTTTGGATGGGAAAAAAATGGCCTTATGGTTTAGGAGTTATGATCCTCCAAAGTTGGTACCCTAGCCACTTTGTTCCATAACTTAGAAAATTTTCTAAGTTTTTTATGGTTACCCCTTTTACAAGTTATCCCACTTTTCTTGATTTTTCTTGATGAATGATGACCCAAATCACACATTAACATTATTTTAGGGTCAAAGAACCATATTTGTGAAAAATCTCAAAAAGTCAAAGTTGACTTTTGTGCACAGTTGACTTTTTGTCAGATGAATTCCAAACTGTGCGATCCTCTATGAAATCAAGTCCTTGACATAAGTCAAACTTCATGTATTGATTTCATAGGTGTTATAGGGTGTATTGAATCATGTCCTAGGGTTTGGGAGCACGTCCTGGTCTAAAGTCAAAGGCACAGTTGACTTTTCCCGCAAAACCCTAATTGTGGTTCAGATGAAATTGAAACTTGTTGCTCAAGCTTCTTGGATCAATACATTGTTGAAAATGGATCAATGTGATGTATTTAAGACCCTCAAATCCCTTCTTGAGGTCTTGGCTCATGTTTTGTCCCAAAAGTCAACTTAGGGGTGAATTAAGTCAAGAAACTCTAATTCCTGATTTTTTATGAATGCATCCCCTAAAGCCAAATTTACTTGATGATTGGGTTCATGATGTCCCTTGGAGCATCATAGGTTATGCTTTGAAGCATTGGCTCATGGCCAGAGGAAAATCTCCATCTGGAGGCCCTGGTCGACCAAAACCCTAATTTGGTGACACTGTCGATTGTGAGGCTTGATCCACTCAGAATGCTGCAACCTTGTGCTTGATTCTTGAAGTCGGAGTTCTCTTGATCCATTATGGATGTTTGAGAGGCTAGACAAGTCGAAGATCATGTCATTCCTTGATTGATCCTTTGTCTAAGAACTCTGAGAGGGCTTGAAACCCTAATTTTGATAGTAGTGAATGCTCACCCATCTTAGGGGAGACTAATGAGGCATGATGGTTAATCCATATTGTGATGATGATTTGAACAATGATGGAAAATCTTAGTGGTCAAAATTTGAGGTATGACAAACTGCAGCAGAGGTTTGGCCAATGTTGATCAATAGGAAACTAACTCTACTCTACCCATTGACTAGAGGTTACAGCACAGAGCCTTGGTTCCCTAGTTGTTGGATGAATCTTGACTGAATTCAATTGCAAATGTGTCAGTCCATGCCACCTTGGTGCATCCATTAAATACTCCAATCCAAAATTGGAGTCTTCCCCTCTTTTAGGGATTTCTAGGTTTGGCATGCCACTTCTTGTTCCAAAGACTTTGGAGGCTTGGATCAGTGTTTGTTCCCTTTAGATTTAATCCTTTGATGTGTCCAAAGTGATGACAAGGCTTGGAATCATCTGATTTTGCAAAATCGAGCAAAAGTGCAAAATTCTGCCTAGCCTTAGCAGTTTTTAGCAAGGCATATTGCCATTGTCATATCTCATGGCTCAAGTGGAATTTGATGTAGTTCTTGGCCATTTTGGAAAGCCCTCATATGATACAATAACTGTTTGATCATAATTGGTTTTGATACTTTTTGGATCCAAGTGAAAAATGCCCCTACATTTAGAAAAAAGTGAAGGGAGATTCTGACTTAGTGAAAATTTCACTAAGTGTTGGAAAAAGTGGCATTTCATGTTTTCAGCCACTTTGATTATTCCATAACTCAGAATCCATAATGAATTGGAATGAGGTGTAGTTGAATCTTTGGTAGAGGGCCATGAGAGCTACAAATCCAGCTTTGGATGGGAAAAAAATGGCCTTATGGTTTAGGAGTTATGATCCTCCAAAGTTGGTAGCCTAGCCACTTTGTTCCATAACTTAGAAAATTTTCTAAGTTTTTTATGGTTACCCCTTTTACAAGTTATCCCACTTTTCTTGATTTTTCTTGATGAATGATGACCCAAATCACACATTAACATTATTTTAGGGTCAAAGAACCATATTTGTGAAAAATCTCAAAAAGTCAAAGTTGACTTTTGTGCACAGTTGACTTTTTGTTAGATGAATTCCAAACTGTGCGATCCTCAATGAAATCAAGTCCTTGACATAAGTCAAACTTCATGTATTGATTTCATAGGTGTTATAGGGTGTATTGAATCATGTCCTAGGGTTTGGGAGCATGTCCTGGTCAAAAGTCAAAGGCACAGTTGACTTTTCCCGCAAAACCCTAATTGTGGTTCAGATGAAATTGAAACTTGTTGCTCAAGCTTCTTGGATCAATACATTGTTGAAAATGGATCAATGTGATGTATTTGAGACCCTCAAATCCCCTCTTGAGGTCTTGGCTCATGTTTTGTCCCAAAAGTCAACTTAGGGGTGAATTAAGTCAAGAAACTCTAATTCCTGATTTTTTATGAATGCATCCCCTAAAGTCAAACTTACTTGATGATTGGGCTCAAGATGTCCCTTAGAGCATCATAGGTTATGCTTTGAAGCATTGGCTCATGGCCAGAGGAAAATCTCCATCTGGAGGCCCTGGTCGACCAAAACCCTAATTTGGTGACACTGTCGATTGTGAGGCTTGATCCACTCAGAATGCTGCAACCTTGTGCTTGATTCTTGAAGTGGGAGTTCTCTTGATCCATTATGGATGTTTGAGAGGCTAGACAAGTCGAAGATCATGTCATTCCTTGATTGATCCTTTGTCTAAGAACTCTGAGAGGGCTTGAAACCCTAATTTTGATAGTAGTGAATGCTCACCCATCTTAGGGGAGACTAATGAGGCATGATGGTTAATCCATATTGTGATGATGATTTGAACAATGATGGAAAATCTTAGTGGTCAAAATTTGAGGTATGACAAACTGCAGCAGAGGTTTGGCCAATGTTGATCAATAGGAAACTAACTCTACTCTAGCCATTGACTAGAGGTTACAGCACAGAGCCTTGGTTCCCTAGTTGTTGGATGAATCTTGACTGAATTCAATTGCAAATGTGTCAGTCCATGCCACCTTGGTGCATCCATTAAATGCTCCAATCCAAAATTGGAGTCTTCCCCTCTTTTAGGGATTTCTAGGTTTGGCATGCCACTTCTTGTTCCAAAGACTTTGGAGGCTTGGATCAGTGTTTGTTCCCTTTAGATTTAATCCTTTGATGTGTCCAAAGTGATGACAAGGCTTGGAATCATCTGATTTTGCAAAATCGAGAAAAAGTGCAAAATTCTGCCTAGCCTTGGCAGTTTTCAGCAAGGCATATTGCCATTGTCATATCTCATGGCTCAAGTGGAATTTGATGTAGTTCTTGGCCATTTTGGAAAGCCCTCATATGATACAATAACTGTTTGATCATAATTGGTTTTGATACTTTTTGGATCCAAGTGAAAAATGCCCCTACATTTAGAAAAAAGTGAAGGGAGATTCTGACTTAGTGAAAATTTCACTAAGTGTTGGAAAAAGTGGCATTTCATGTTTTCAGCCACTTTGATCATTCCATAACTCAGAATCCATAATGAATTGGAATGAGGTGTAGTTGAATCTATGGTAGAGGGCCGTGAGAGCTACAAATCCAGCTTTGGATGGGAAAAAAATGGTCTTATGATTTAGGAGTTATGATCCTCCAAAGTTGGTACCCTAGCCACTTTGTTCCATAACTTAGAAAATTTTCTAAGTTTTTTATGGTTACCCCTTTTATAAGTTATCCCACTTTTCTTGATTTTTCTTGATGAATGATGACCCAAATCACACATTAACATTATTTTAGGGTCATAGAACCATATTTGTGAAAAATCTCAAAAAGTCAAAGTTGACTTTTGTGCACAGTTGACTTTTTGTTAGATGAATTCCAAACTGTGCGATCCTCTATGAAATCAAGTCCTTGACATAACTCAAACTTCATGTATTGATTTCATAGGTGTTATAGGGTGTATTGAATCATGTCCTAGGTTTTGGGAGCATGTCCTGGTCAAAAGTCAAAGGCACAGTTGACTTTTCCCGCAAAACCCTAATTGTGGTTCAGATGAAATTGAAACTTGTTGCTCAAGCTTCTTGGATCAATACATTGTTGAAAATGGATCAATGTGATGTATTTGAGACCCTCAAATCCCCTCTTGAGGTCTTGGCTCATGTTTTGTCCCAAGAGTCAACTTAGGGGTGAATTAAGTCAAGAAACTCTAATTCCTGATTTTTTATGAATGCATCCCCTAAAGCCAAACTTACTTGATGATTGGGTTCATGATGTCCCTTAGAGCATCATAGGTTATGCTTTGAAGCATTGGCTCATGGCCAGAGGAAAATCTCCTTCTGGAGGCCCTGGTCGACCAAAACCCTAATTTGGTGACACTGTCGATCGTGAGGCTTGATCCACTCAGAATGCTGCAACCTTGTGCTTGATTCTTGAAGTGGGAGTTCTCTTGATCCATTATGGATGTTTGAGAGGCAAGACAAGTCGAAGATCATGTCATTCCTTGATTGATCCTTTGTCTAAGAACTCTGAGAGGGCTTGAAACCCTAATTTTGATAGTAGTGAATGCTCACCCATCTTAGGGGAGACTAATGAGGCATGATGGTTAATCCATATTGTGATGATGATTTGAACAATGATGGAAAATCTTAGTGGTCAAAATTTGAGGTATGACAAACTGCAGCAGAGGTTTGGCCAATGTTGATCAATAGGAAACTAACTCTACTCTACCCATTGACTAGAGGTTACAGCACAGAGCCTTGGTTCCCTAGTTGTTGGATGAATCTTGACTGAATTCAATTGCAAATGTGTCAGTCCATGCCACCTTGGTGCATCCATTAAATGCTCCAATCCAAAATTGGAGTCTTGTCCCTCTTTTAGGGATTTCTAAGTTTTGCATGCCACTTCTTATTCCAAAGACTTGGGAGGCTTGGATCAGTGTTTGTTCCCTTTAGATTTAATCCTCAGATGTGTCCAAAGTGATGTCAAGGCTTGGAATTATCTGATTTTGCAAAATCGAGCAAAAGTGCAAAATTCTGCCTAGCCTTGGCAGTTTTCAGCAAGGCATATTGCCATTGTCATATCTCATGGCTCAAGTGGAATTTGATGTAGTTCTTGGCCATTTTGGAAAGCCCTCATATGATACAATAACTGTTTGATCATAATTGGTTTTGATAATTTTTGGATCCAAGTGAAAAATTCCCCTACATTTAGAAAAAAGTGAAGGGAGATTCAGACTTAGTGAAAATTTCACTAAGTGTTGGAAAAAGTGGCATTTCATGTTTTCAGCCAATTTGATCATTCCATAACTCAGAATCCATAATGAATTGGAATGAGGTGTAGTTGAATCTTTGGTAGAGGGCCATGAGAGCTACAAATCCAGCTTTGGATGGGAAAAAAATGGCCTTATGGTTTAGGAGTTATGATCCTCCAAAGTTGGTACCCTAGCCACTTTGTTCCATAACTTAGAAAATTTTCTAAGTTTTTTATGGTTACCCCTTTTACAAGTTATCCCACTTTTCTTGATTTTTCTTGATGAATGATGACCCAAATCACACATTAACATTATTTTAGGGTCAAAGAACCATATTTGTGAAAAATCTCAAAAAGTCAAAGTTGACTTTTGTGCACAGTTGACTTTTTGTCAGATGAATTCCAAACTGTGCGATCCTCTATGAAATCAAGTCCTTAACATAACTCAAACTTCATGTATTGATTTCATAGGTGTTATAGGGTGTATTGAATCATGTCCTAGGGTTTGGGAGCATGTCCTGGTCAAAAGTCAAAGGCACAGTTGACTTTTCCCGCAAAACCCTAATTGTGGTTCAGATGAAATTGAAACTTGTTGCTCAAGCTTCTTGGATCAATACATTGATGAAAATGGATCAATGTGATGTATTTGAGACCCTCAAATCCCCTCTTGAGGTCTTGGCTCATGTTTTGTCCCAAAAGTCAACTTAGGGGTGAATTAAGTCAAGAAACTCTAATTCCTGATTTTTTATGAATGCATCCCCTAAAGCCAAACTTACTTGATGATTGGGTTCATGATGTCCCTTGGAGCATCATAGGTTATGCTTTGAAGCATTGGTCATGGCCAGAGGAAAATCTCCATCTGGAGGCCCTGGTCGACCAAAACCCTAATTTGGTGACACTGTCGATCGTGAGGCTTGTTCCACTCAGAATGCTGCAACCTTGTGCTTGATTCTTGAAGTGGGAGTTCTCTTGATCCATTATGGATGTTTGAGAGGCTAGACAAGTCGAAGATCATGTCATTCCTTGATTGATCCTTTGTCTAGGAACTCTGAGAGGGCTTGAAACCCTAATTTTGATAGTAGTGAATGCTCACCCATCTTAGGGGAGACTAATGAGGCATGATGGTTAATCCATATTGTGATGATGATTTGAACAATGATGGAAAATCTTAGTGGTCAAAATTTGAGGTATGACAAACTGCAGCAGAGGTTTGGCCAATGTTGATCAATAGGAAACTAAGTCTACTCTACCCATTGACTAGAGGTTACAGCACAGAGCCTTGGTTCCCTAGTTGTTGGATGAATCTTGACTGAATTCAATTGCAAATGTGTCAGTCCATGCCACCTTGGTGCATCCATTAAATGCTCCAATCCAAAATTAGAGTCTTCCCCTCTTTTAGGGATTTCTAGGTTTGGCATGCCATTTCTTGTTCCAAAGACTTTGGAGGCTTGGATCAGTGTTTGTTCCCTTTAGATTTAATCCTCAGATGTGTCCAAAGTGATGACAAGGCTTGGAATTATCTGATTTTGCAAAATCGAGCAAAAGTGCAAAATTCTGCCTAGCCTTGGCAGTTTTCAGCAAGGCATATTGCCATTGTCATATCTCATGGCTCAAGTGGAATTTGATGTAGTTCTTGGCCATTTTGGAAAGCCGTCATATGATACAATAACTGTTTGATCATAATTGGTTTTGATACTTTTTGGATCCAAGTGAAAAATGCCCATACATTTAGAAAAAAGTGAAGGGAGATTCTGACTTAGTGAAAATTTCACTAAGTGTTGGAAAAAGTGGCATTTCATGTTTTCAGCCACTTTGATCATTCCATAACTCAGAATCCATAGTGAATTGGAATGAGGTGTAGTTGAATCTTTGGTAGAGGGCCATGAGAGCTACAAATCCAGCTTTGGATGGGAAAAAAATGGCCTTATGGTTTAGGAGTTATGATCCTCGAAAGTTGGTACCCTAGCCACTTTGTTCCATAACTTAGAAAATTTTCTATGTTTTTTATGGTTACCCCTTTTACAAGTTATCCCACTTTTCTTGATATTTCTTGATGAATGATGACCCAAATCACACATTAACATTATTTTAGGGTCAAAGAACCATATTTGTGAAAAATCTCAAAAAGTCAAAGTTGACTTTTGTGCACAGTTGACTTTTTGTCATATGAATTCCAAACTGTGCGATCCTCTATGAAATCAAGTCCTTGACATAACTCAAACTTCATGTATTGATTTCATAGGTGTTATAGGGTGTATTGAATCATGTCCTAGGGTTTGGGAGCATGTCCTGGTCAAAAGTCAAAGGCACAGTTGACTTTTCCCGCAAAACCCTAATTGTGGTTCAGATGAAATTGAAACTTGTTGCTCAAGCTTCTTGGATCAATACATTGTTGAAAATGGATCAATGTGATGTATTTGAGACCCTCAAATCCCCTCTTGAGGTCTTGGCTCATGTTTTGTCCCAAGAGTCAACTTAGGGGTGAATTAAGTCAAGAAACTCTAATTCCTGATTTTTTATGAATGCATCCCCTAAAGCCAAACTTACTTGATGATTGGGTTCATGATGTCCCTTAGAGCATCATAGGTTATGCTTTGAAGCATTGGCTCATGGCCAGAGGAAAATCTCCTTCTGGAGGCCCTGGTCGACCAAAACCCTAATTTGGTGACACTGTCGATCGTGAGGCTTGATCCACTCAGAATGCTGCAACCTTGTGCTTGATTCTTGAAGTGGGAGTTCTCTTGATCCATTATGGATGTTTGAGAGGCTAGACAAGTCGAAGATCATGTCATTCCTTGATTGATCCTTTGTCTAAGAACTCTGAGAGGGCTTGAAACCCTAATTTTGATAGTAGTGAATGCTCACCCATCTTAGGGGAGACTAATGAGGCATGATGGTTAATCCATATTGTGATGATGATTTGAACAATGATGGAAAATCTTAGTGGTCAAAATTTGAGGTATGACAAACTGCAGCAGAGGTTTGCCCAATGTTGATCAATAGGAAACTAACTCTACTCTACCCATTGACTAGAGGTTACAGCACAGAGCCTTGGTTCCCTAGTTGTTGGATGAATCTTGACTGAATTCAATTGCAAATGTGTCAGTCCATGCCACCTTGGTGCATCCATTAAATGCTCCCATCCAAAATTGGAGTCTTGTCCCTCTTTTAGGGATTTCTAAGTTTTGCATGCCACTTCTTATTCCAAAGACTTGGGAGGCTTGGATCAGTGTTTGTTCCCTTTAGATTTAATCCTCAGATGTGTCCAAAGTGATGTCAAGGCTTGGAATTATCTGATTTTGCAAAATCGAGCAAAAGTGCAAAATTCTGCCTAGCCTTGGCAGTTTTCAGCAAGGCATATTGCCATTGTCATATCTCATGGCTCAAGTGGAATTTGATGTAGTTCTTGGCCATTTTGGAAAGCCCTCATATGATACAATAACTGTTTGATCATAATTGGTTTTGATAATTTTTGGATCCAAGTGAAAAATTCCCCTACATTAAGAAAAAAGTGAAGGGAGATTCTGACTTAGTGAAAATTTCACTAAGTGTTGGAAAAAGTGGCATTTCATGTTTTCAGCCAATTTGATCATTCCATAACTCAGAATCCATAATGAATTGGAATGAGGTGTAGTTGAATCTTTGGTAGAGGGCCATGAGAGCTACAAATCCAGCTTTGCATGGGAAAAAAATGGCCTTATGGTTTAGGAGTTATGATCCTCCAAAGTTGGTACCCTAGCCACTTTGTTCCATAACTTAAAAAATTTTCTAAGTTTTTTATGGTTACCCCTTTTACAAGTTATCCCACTTTTCTTGATTTTTCTTGATGAATGATGACCCAAATCACACATTAACATTATTTTAGGGTCAAAGAACCATATTTGTGAAAAATCTCAAAAAGTCAAAGTTGACTTTTGTGCACAGTTGACTTTTTGTCAGATGAATTCCAAACTGTGCGATCCTCTATGAAATCAAGTCCTTGACATAACTCAAACTTCATGTATTGATTTCATAGGTGTTATAGGGTGTATTGAATCATGTCCTAGGGTTTGGGAGCATGTCCTGGTCAAAAGTCAAAGGCACAGTTGACTTTTCCCGCAAAACCCTAATTGTGGTTCAGATGAAATTGAAACTTGTTGCTCAAGCTTCTTGGATCAATACATTGATGAAAATGGATCAATGTGATGTATTTGAGACCCTCAAATCCCCTCTTGAGGTCTTGGCTCATGTTTTGTCCCAAAAGTCAACTTAGGGGTGAATTAAGTCAAGAAACTCTAATTCCTGATTTTTTATGAATGCATCCCCTAAAGCCAAACTTACTTGATGATTGGGTTCATGATGTCCCTTGGAGCATCATAGGTTATGCTTTGAAGCATTGGTCATGGCCAGAGGAAAATCTCCATCTGGAGGCCCTGGTCGACCAAAACCCTAATTTGGTGACACTGTCGATCGTGAGGCTTGTTCCACTCAGAATGCTGCAACCTTGTGCTTGATTCTTGAAGTGGGAGTTCTCTTGATCCATTATGGATGTTTGAGAGGCTAGACAAGTCGAAGATCATGTCATTCCTTGATTGATCCTTTGTCTAAGAACTCTGAGAGGGCTTGAAACCCTAATTTTGATAGTAGTGAATGCTCACCCATCTTAGGGGAGACTAATGAGGCATGATGGTTAATCCATATTGTGATGATGATTTGAACAATGATGGAAAATCTTAGTGGTCAAAATTTGAGGTATGACAAACTGCAGCAGAGGTTTGGCCAATGTTGATCAATAGGAAACTAACTCTACTCTACCCATTGACTAGAGGTTACAGCACAGAGCCTTGGTTCCCTAGTTGTTGGATGAATCTTGACTGAATTCAATTGCAAATGTGTCAGTCCATGCCACCTTGGTGCATCCATTAAATGCTCCAATCCAAAATTAGAGTCTTCCCCTCTTTTAGGGATTTCTAGGTTTGGCATGCCACTTCTTGTTCCAAAGACTTTGGAGGCTTGGATCAGTGTTTGTTCCCTTTAGATTTAATCCTCAGATGTGTCCAAAGTGATGACAAGGCTTGGAATTATCTGATTTTGCAAAATCGAGCAAAAGTGCAAAATTCTGCCTAGCCTTGGCAGTTTTCAGCAAGGCATATTGCCATTGTCATATCTCATGGCTCAAGTGGAATTTGATGTAGTTCTTGGCCATTTTGGAAAGCCGTCATATGATACAATAACTGTTTGATCATAATTGGTTTTGATACTTTTTGGATCCAAGTGAAAAATGCCCATACATTTAGAAAAAAGTGAAGGGAGATTCTGACTTAGTGAAAATTTCACTAAGTGTTGGAAAAAGTGGCATTTCATGTTTTCAGCCACTTTGATCATTCCATAACTCAGAATCCATAGTGAATTGGAATGAGGTGTAGTTGAATCTTTGGTAGAGGGCCATGAGAGCTACAAATCCAGCTTTGGATGGGAAAAAAATGGCCTTATGGTTTAGGAGTTATGATCCTCGAAAGTTGGTACCCTAGCCACTTTGTTCCATAACTTAGAAAATTTTCTATGTTTTTTATGGTTACCCCCTTTTACAAGTTATCCCACTTTTCTTGATATTTCTTGATGAATGATGACCCAAATCACACATTAACATTATTTTAGGGTCAAAGAACCATATTTGTGAAAAATCTCAAAAAGTCAAAGTTGACTTTTGTGCACAGTTGACTTTTTGTCATATGAATTCCAAACTGTGCGATCCTCTATGAAATCAAGTCCTTGACATAACTCAAACTTCATGTATTGATTTCATAGGTGTTATAGGGTGTATTGAATCATGTCCTAGGGTTTGGGAGCATGTCCTGGTCAAAAGTCAAAGGCACAGTTGACTTTTCCCGCAAAACCCTAATTGTGGTTCAGATGAAATTGAAACTTGTTGCTCAAGCTTCTTGGATCAATACATTGTTGAAAATGGATCAATGTGATGTATTTGAGACCCTCAAATCCCCTCTTGAGGTCTTGGCTCATGTTTTGTCCCAAAAGTCAACTTAGGGGTGAATTAAGTCAAGAAACTCTAATTCCTGATTTTTTATGAATGCATCCCCTAAAGCCAAACTTACTTGATGATTGGGTTCATGATGTCCCTTGGAGCATCATAGGTTATGCTTTGAAGCATTGGCTCATGGCCAGAGGAAAATCTCCATCTGGAGGCCCTGGTCGACCAAAACCCTAATTTGGTGACACTGTCGATCGTGAGGCTTGTTCCACTCAGAATGCTGCAACCTTGTGCTTGATTCTTGAAGTGGGAGTTCTCTTGATCCATTATGGATGTTTGAGAGGCTAGACAAGTCGAAGATCATGTCATTCCTTGATTGATCCTTTGTCTAAGAACTCTGAGAGGGCTTGAAACCCTAATTTTGATAGTAGTGAATGCTCACCCATCTTAGGGGAGACTAATGAGGCATGATGGTTAATCCATATTGTGATGATGATTTGAACAATGATGGAAAATCTTAGTGGTCAAAATTTGAGGTATGACAAACTGCAGCAGAGATTTGGCCAATGTTGATCAATAGGAAACTAACTCAACTCTACCCATTGACTAGAGGTTACAGCACAAAGCCTTGGTTCCCTAGTTGTTGGATGAATCTTGACTGAATTCAATTGCAAATGTGTCAGTCCATGCCACCTTGGTGCATCCATTAAATGCTCCAATCCAAAATTAGAGTCTTCCCCTCTTTTAGGGATTTCTAGGTTTGGCATGCCACTTCTTGTTCCAAAGACTTTGGAGGCTTGGATCAGTGTTTGTTCCCTTTAGATTTAATCCTCAGATGTGTCCAAAGTGATGACAAGGCTTGGAATTATCTGATTTTGCAAAATCGAGCAAAAGTGCAAAATTCTGCCTAGCCTTGGCAGTTTTCAGCAAGGCATATTGCCATTGTCATATCTCATGGCTCAAGTGGAATTTGATGTAGTTCTTGGCCATTTTGGAAAGCCGTCATATGATACAATAACTGTTTGATCATAATTGGTTTTGATACTTTTTGGATCCAAGTGAAAAATGCCCATACATTTAGAAAAAAGTGAAGGGAGATTCTGACTTAGTGAAAATTTCACTAAGTGTTGGAAAAAGTGGCATTTCATGTTTTCAGCCACTTTGATCATTCCATAACTCAGAATCCATAGTGAATTGGAATGAGGTGTAGTTGAATCTTTGGTAGAGGGCCATGAGAGCTACAAATCCAGCTTTGGATGGGAAAAAAATGGCCTTATGGTTTAGGAGTTATGATCCTCCAAAGTTGGTACCCTAGCCACTTTGTTCCATAACTTAGAAAATTTTCTATGTTTTTTATGGTTACCCCCTTTTACAAGTTATCCCACTTTTCTTGATGAATGATGACCCAAATCACACATTAACATTATTTTAGGGTCAAAGAACCATATTTGTGAAAAATCTCAAAAAGTCAAAATTGACTTTTGTGCACAGTTGACTTTTTGTCAGATGAATTCCAAACTGTGCGATCCTCTATGAAATCAAGTCCTTGACATAAGTCAAACTTCATGTATTGATTTCATAGGTGTTATAGGGTGTATTGAATCATGTCCTAGGGTTTGGGAGCATGTCCTGGTCAAAAGTCAAAGGCACAGTTGACTTTTCCCGCAAAACCCTAATTGTGGTTCAGATGAAATTGAAACTTGTTGCTCAAGCTTCTTGGATCAATACATTGTTGAAAATGGATCAATGTGATGTATTTGAGACCCTCAAATCCCCTCTTGAGTTCTTGGCTCATGTTTTGTCCCAAAAGTCAACTTAGGGGTGAATTAAGTCAAGAAACTCTAATTCCTGATTTTTTATGAATGCATCCCCTAAAGCCAAATTTACTTGATGATTGGGTTCATGATGTCCCTTGGAGCATCATAGGTTATGATTTGAAGCATTGGCTCATGGCCAGAGGAAAATCTCCATCTGGAGGCCCTGGTCGACCAAAACCCTAATTTGGTGACACTGTCGATCGTGAGGCTTGATCCACTCAGAATGCTGCAACCTTGTGCTTGATTCTTGAAGTGGGAGTTCTCTTGATCCATTATGGATGTTTGAGAGGCTAGACAAGTCGAAGATCATGTCATTCCTAGATTGATCCTTTGTCTAAGAACTCTGAGAGGGCTTGAAACCCTAATTTTGATAGTAGTGAATGCTCACCCATCTTAGGGGAGACTAATGAGGCATGATGGTTAATCCATATAGTGATGATGATTTGAACAATGATGGAAAATCTTAGTGGTCAAAATTTGAAGTATGACAAACTGCAGCAGAGGTTTGGCCAATGTTGATCAATAGGAAACTAACTCTACTCTAGCCATTGACTAGAGGTTACAGCACAGAGCCTTGGTTCCCTAGTTGTTGGATGAATCTTGACTGAATTCAATTGTAAATGTGTCAGTCCATGCCACCTTGGTGCATCCATTAAATGCTCCAATCCAAAATTGGAGTCTTGTCCCTCTTTTAGGGATTTCTAGGTTTGGCATGCCACTTCTTGTTCCAAAGACTTTGGAGGCTTGGATCAGTGTTTGTTCCCTATAGATTTAATCCTCAGATGTGTCCAAAGTGATGACAAGGCTTGGAATTATCTGATTTTGCAAAATCGAGGAAAAGTGCAAAATTCTGCCTAGCCTTGGCAGTTTTCAGCAAGGCATATTGCCATTGTCATATCTCATGGCTCAAGTGGAATTTGATGTAGTTCTTGGCCATTTTGGAAAGCCGTCATATGATACAATAACTGTTTGATCATAATTGGTTTTGATACTTTTTGGATCCAAGTGAAAAATGCCCATACATTTAGAAAAAAGTGATGGGAGATTCTGACTTTGTGAAAATTTCACTAAGTGTTGGAAAAAGTGGCATTTCATGTTTTCAGCCACTTTGATCATTCCATAACTCAGAATCCATAATGAATTGGAATGAGGTGTAGTTGAATCTTTGGTAGAGGGCCATGAGAGCTACAAATCCAGCTTTGGATGGGAAAAAAATTGCCTTATGGTTTAGGAGTTATGATCCTCCAAAGTTGGTACCCTAGCCACTTTGTTCCATAACTTAGAAAATTTTCTAAGTTTTTTATGGTTACCCCTTTTACAAGTTATCCCACTTTTCTTGATTTTTCTTGATGAATGATGACCCAAATCACACATTAACATTATTTTATGGTCAAAGAACCATATTTGTGAAAAATCTCAAAAAGTCAAAGTTGACTTTTGTGCACAGTTGACTTTTTGTCAGATGAATTCCAAACTGTGCGATCCTCTATGAAATCAAGTCCTTGACAAAAGTCAAACTTCATGTATTGATTTCATAGGTGTTATAGGGTGTATTGAATCATGTCCTAGGGTTTGGGAGCATGTCCTGGTCAAAAGTCAAAGGCACAGTTGACTTTTCCCGCAAAACCCAAATTGTGGTTCAGATGAAATTGAAACTTGTTGCTCAAACTTCTTGGATCAATACATTGTTGAAAATGGATCAATGTGATGTATTTGAGACCCTCAAATCCCCTCTTGAGGTCTTGGCTCATGTTTTGTCCCAAAAGTCAACTTAGGGGTGAATTAAGTCAAGAAACTCTAATTCCTGATTTTTTATGAATGCATCCCCTAAAGCCAAATTTACTTGATGATTGGGTTCATGATGTCCCTTGGAGCATCATAGGTTATGCTTTGAAGCATTGGGTCATGGCTAGAGGAAAATCTCCATCTGGAGGCCCTGGTCGACCAAAACCCTAATTTGGTGACACTGTCGATCGTGAGGCTTGATCCACTCAGAATGCTGCAACCTTGTGCTTGATTCTTGAAGTGGG
This sequence comes from Lathyrus tuberosus, assembly GCA_022829125.1. Lineage (NCBI taxonomy): Eukaryota > Viridiplantae > Streptophyta > Magnoliopsida > Fabales > Fabaceae > Lathyrus > Lathyrus tuberosus. Next base: position 164,295 of record JALAZF010000423.1, read on the forward strand.
AGTTCTCTTGAGCCATTATGGATGTTTGAGAGGCTAGACAAGTCGAAGATCATGTCATTCCTTGATTGATCCTTTGTCTAAGAACTCTGAGAGGGCTTGAAACCCTAATTTTGATAGTAGTGAATGCTCACCCATCTTAGGGGAGACTAATGAGGCATGATGGTTAATCCATATAGTGATGATGATTTGAACAATGATGGAAAATCTTAGTGGTCAAAATTTGAGGTATGACAAACTGCAGCAGAGATTTGGCCAATGTTGATCAATAGGAAACTAACTCTACTCTAGCCATTGACTAGAGGTTACAGCACAGAGCCTTGGTTCCCTAGTTGTTGGATGAATCTTGACTGAATTCAATTGCAAATGTGTCAGTCCATGCCACCTTGGTGCATCCATTAAATGCTCCAATCCAAAATTGGAGTCTTGTCCCTCTTTTAGGGATTTCTAGGTTTGGCATGCCACTTCTTGTTCCAAAGACTTTGGAGGCTTGGATCAGTGTTTGTTCCCTTTAGATTTAATCCTCAGATGTGTCCAAAGTGATGACAAGGCTTGGAATTATCTGATTTTGCAAAATCGAGCAAAAGTGCAAAATTCTGCCTAGCCTTGGCAGTTTTCAGCAAGGCATATTGCCATTGTCATATCTCATGGCTCAAGTGGAATTTGATGTAGTTCTTGGCCATTTTGGAAAGCCCTCATATGATACAATATCTGTTTGATCATAATTGGTTTTGATACTTTTTGGATCCAAGTGAAAAATGCCCCTACATTTAGAAAAAAGTGAAGGGAGATTCTGACTTAGTGAAAATTTCACTAAGTGATGGAAAAAGTGGCATTTCATGTTTTCAGCCACTTTGATCATTCCATAACTCAGAATCCATAATGAATTGGAATGAGGTGTAGTTGAATCTTTGGTAGAGGGCCATGAGAGCTACAAATCCAGCTTTGGATGGGAAAAAAATGGCCTTATGGTTTAGGAGTTATGATCCTCCAAAGTTGGTACCCTAACCACTTTGTTCCATAACTTAGAAAATTTTCTAAGTTTTTTATGGTTACCCCTTTTACAAGTTATCCCACTTTTCTTGATTTTTCTTGATGAATGATGACCCAAATCACACATTAACATTATTTTAGGGTCAAAGAACCATATTTGTGAAAAATATCAAAAAGTCAAAGTTGACTTTTGTGCACAGTTGACTTTTTGTCAGATGAATTCCAAAATGTGCGATCCTCTATGAAATCAAGTCCTTGACATAAGTCAAACTTCATGTATTGATTTCATAGGTGTTATAGGGTGTATTGAATCATGTCCTAGGGTTTGGGAGCATGTCCTGGTCAAAAGTCAAAGGCACAGTTGACTTTTCCCGCAAAACCCTAATTGTGGTTCAGATGAAATTGAAACTTGTTGCTCAAGCTTCTTGGATCAATACATTTATTGAAAATGGATCAATGTGATGTATTTGAGACCCTCAAATCCCTTCTTGAGGTCTTGGCTCATGTTTTGTCCCAAAAGTCAACTTAGGGGTGAATTAAGTCAAGAAACTCTAATTCCTGATTTTTTATGAATGCATCCCCTAAAGCCAAACTTACTTGATGATTGGGTTCATGATGTCCCTTGGAGCATCATAGGTTATGCTTTGAAGCATTGGCTCATGGCCAGAGGAAAATCTCCATCTGGAGGCCCTGGTCGACCAAAACCCTAATTTGGTGACACTGTCGATCGTGAGGCTTGATCCACTCAGAATGCTGCAACCTTGTGCTTGATTCTTGAAGTGGGAGTTCTCTTGATCCATTATGGATGTTTGAGAGGCTAGACAAGTCAGAGATCATGTCATTCCTTGATTGATCCTTTGTCTAAGAACTCTGAGAGGGCTTGAAACCCTAATTTTGATAGTAGTGAATGCTCACCCATCTTAGGGGAGACTAATGAGGCATGATGGTTAATCCATATAGTGATGATGATTTGAACAATGATGGAAAATCTTAGTGGTCAAAATTTGAGGTATGACAAACTGCAGCAGAGGTTTGGCCAATGTTGATCAATAGGAAACTAACTCTACTCTAGCCATTGACTAGAGGTTACAGCACACAGCCTTGGTTCCCTAGTTGTTGGATGAATCTTGACTGAATTCAATTGCAATTGTGTCAGTCCATGCCACCTTGGTGCATCCATTAAATGCTCCAATCCAAAATTGGAGTCTTGTCCCTCTTTTAGGGATTTCTAGGTTTGGCATGCCACTTCTTGTTCCAAAGACTTTGGAGGCTTGGATCAGTGTTTGTTCCCTTTAGATTTAATCCTCAGATGTGTCCAAAGTGATGTCAAGGCTTGGAATTATCTGATTTTGCACAATCGAGCAAAAGTGCAAAATTCTGCCTAGCCATGGCAGTTTTCAGCAAGGCATATTGCCATTGTCATATCTCATGGCTCAAGTGGAATTTGATGTAGTTCTTGGCCATTTTGGAAAGCCCTCATATGATACAATAACTGTTTGATCATAATTGGTTTTGATACTTTTTGGATCCAAGTGAAAAATGCCCCTACATTTAGAAAAAAGTGAAGGGAGATTCTGACTTAGTGAAAATTTCACTAAGTGTTGGAAAAAGTGGCATTTCATGTTTTCAGCCACTTTGATCATTCCATAACTCAGAATCCATAATGAATTGGAATGAGGTGTAGTTGAATCTTTGGTAGAGGGCCATGAGAGCTACAAATCCAGCTTTGGATGGGAAAAAAATGGCCTTATGGTTTAGGAGTTATGATCCTCCAAAGTTGGTACCCTAGCCACTTTGTTCCATAACTTAGAAAATTTTCTAGGTTTTTTATGGTTACCCCTTTTACAAGTTATCCCACTTTTCTTGATTTTTCTTGATGAATGATGACCCGAATCACACATTAACATTATTTTAGGGTCAAAGAACCATATTTGTGAAAAATCTCAAAAAGTCAAAGTTGACTTTTGTGCACAATTGACTTTTTGTCAGATGAATTCCAAACTGTGCGATCCTCTATGAAATCAAGTGCTTGACATAAGTCAAACTTCATGTATTGAATTCATAGGTGTTATAGGGTGTATTGAATCATGTCCTAGGGTTTGGGAGCATGTCCTGGTCAAAAGTCAAAGGCACAGTTGACTTTTCCCGCAAAACCCTAATTGTGGTTCAGATGAAATTGAAACTTGTTGCTCAAGCTCCTTGGATCAATACATTGTTTAAAATGGATCAATGTGATGTATTTGAGACCCTCAAAGCCCCTCTTGAGGTCTTGGCTCATGGTTTGTCCCAAAAGTCAACTTAGGGGTGAATTAAGTCAAGAAACTCTAATTCCTGATTTTTTATGAATGCACCCCCTAAAGCCAAACTTACTTGATGATTGGGTTCATGATGTCCCTTGGAGCATCATAGGTTATGCTTTGAAGCATTGGCTCATGGCCAGAGGAAAATCTCCATCTGGAGGCCCTGGTCGACCAAAACCCTAATTTGGTGACACTGTCGATCGTGAGGCTTGATCCACTCAGAATGCTGCAACCTTGTGCTTGATTCTTGAAGTGGGAGTCCTCTTGATCCATTATGGATGTTTGAGAGGCTAGACAAGTCGGAGATCATGTCATTCCTTGATTGATCCTTTGTCTAAGAACTCTGAGAGGGCTTGAAACCCTAATTTTGATAGTAGTGAATGCTCACCCATCTTAGGGGAGACTAATGAGGCATGATGGTTAATCCATATTGTGATGATGATTTGAACAATGATGGAAAATCTTAGTGGTCAAAATTTGAGGTATGACAAACTGCAGCAGAGGTTTGGCCAATGTTGATCAATAGGAAACTAACTCTACTCTAGCCATTGACTAGAGGTTACAGCACAGAGCCTTGGTTCCCTAGTTGTTGGATGAATCTTGACTGAATTCAATTGCAAATGTGTCAGTCCATGCCACCTTGGTGCATCCATTAAATGCTCCAATCCAAAATTGGAGTCTTGTCCCTCTTTTAGGGATTTCTAGGTTTGGCATACCACTTCTTGTTCCAAAGACTTTGGAGGCATGGATCAGTGTTTGTTCCCTTTAGATTTAATCCTCAGATGTGTCCAAAGTGATGTCAAGGCTTGGAATTATCTGATTTTGCAAAATCGAGCAAAAGTGCAAAATTCTGCCTAGCCTTGGCAGTTTTTAGCAAGGCATATTGCCATTGTCATATCTCATGGCTCAAGTGGAATTTGATGTAGTTCTTGGCCATTTTGGAAAGCCCTCATATGATACAAGAACTGTTTGATCATAATTGGTTTTGATACTTTTTGGATCCAAGTGAAAAATGCCCCTACATTTAGAAAAAAGTGAAGGGAGATTCTGACTTAGTGAAAATTTCACTAAGTGTTGGAAAAAGTGGCATTTCATGTTTTCAGCCACTTTGATCATTCCATAACTCAGAATCCATAATGAATTGGAATGAGGTGTAGTTGAATCTTTGGTAGAGGGCCATGAGAGCTACAAATCCAGCTTTGGATGGGAAAAAAATGGCCTTATGGTTTAGGAGTTATGATCCTCCAAAGTTGGTACCCTAGCCACTTTGTTCCATAACTTAGAAAATTTTCTATGTTTTTTATGGCTACCCCTTTTACAAGTTATCCCACTTTTCTTGATTTTTCTTGATGAATGATGACCCAAATCACACAATAACATTATTTTAGGGTCAAAGAACCATATTTGTGAAAAATCTCAAAAAGTCAAAGTTGACTTTTGTGCACAGTTGACTTTTTGTCAGATGAATTCCAAACTGTGCGATCCTCTATGAAATCAAGTGCTTGACATAAGTCAAACTTCATATATTTATTTCATAGGTGTTATAGGGTGTATTGAATCATGTCCTAGGGTTTGGGAGCATGTCCTGGTCAAAAGTCAAAGGCACAGTTGACTTTTCCCGCAAAACCCTAATTGTGGTTCAGATGAAATTGAAACTTGTTGCTCAAGCTTCTTGGATCAATACATTGTTGAAAATGGATCAATGTGATGTATTTGAGACCCTCAAATCCCCTCTTGAGGTCTTGGCTCATGTTTTGTCCCAAAAGTCAACTTAGGGGTGAATTAAGTCAAGAAACTCTAATTCCTGATTTTTTATGAATGCATCCCCTAAAGCCAAACTTACTTGATGATCGGGTTCCTGATGTCCCTAGGAGCATCATAGGTTATGCTTTGAAGCATTGGCTCATGGCCAGAGGAAAATCTCCATCTGGAGGCCTTGGTCGACCAAAACCCTAATTTGGTGACACTGTCGATCGTGAGGCTTGATCCACTCAGAATGCTGCAACCTTGTGCTTGATTCTTGAAGTGGGAGTCCTCTTGATCCATTATGGATGTTTGAGAGGCTAGACAAGTCGGAGATCATGCCATTCCTTGATTGATCCTTTGTCTAAGAACTCTGAGAGGGCTTGAAACCCTAATTTTGATAGTAGTGAATGCTCACCCCATCTTAGGGGAGACTAATGAGGCATGATGGTTAATCCATATTGTGATGATGATTTGAACAATGATGAAAAATCTTAGTGGTCAAAATTTGAGGTATGACAAACTGCAGCAGAGGTTTGGCCAATGTTGATCAATAGGAAACTAACTCTACTCTAGCCATTGACTAGAGGTTACAGCACAGAGCCTTGGTTCCCTAGTTGTTGGATGAATCTTGACTGAATTCAATTGCAAATGTGTCAGTCCATGCCACCTTGGTGCATCCATTAAATGCTCCAATCCAAAATTGGAGTCTTGTCCCTCTTTTAGGGATTTCTAGGTTTGGCATACCACTTCTTGTTCCAAAGACTTTGGAGGCTTGGATCAGTGTTTGTTCCCTTTAGATTTAATCCTCAGATGTGTCCAAAGTGATGTCAAGGCTTGGAATTATCTGATTTTGCACAATCGAGCAAAAGTGCAACATTCTGCCTAGCCATGGCAGTTTTCAGCAAGGCATATTGCCATTGTCATATCTCATGGCTCAAGTGGAATTTGATGTAGTTCTTGGCCATTTTGGAAAGCCCTCATATGATACAATAACTGTTTGATCATAATTGGTTTTGATACTTTTTGGATCCAAGTGAAAAATGCCCCTACATTTAGAAAAAAGTGAAGGGAGATTCTGACTTAGTGAAAATTTCACTAAGTGTTGGAAAAAGTGGCATTTCATGTTTTCAGCCACTTTGATCATTCCATAACTCAGAATCCATAATGAATTGGAATGAGGTGTAGTTGAATCTTTGGTAGAGGGCCATGAGAGCTACAAATCCAGCTTTGGATGGGAAAAAAATGGCCTTATGGTTTAGGAGTTATGATCCTCCAAAGTTGGTACCCTAGCCACTTTGTTCCATAACTTAGAAAATTTTCTAGGTTTTTTATGGTTACCCCTTTTACAAGTTATCCCACTTTTCTTGATTTTTCTTGATGAATGATGACCCGAATCACACATTAACATTATTTTAGGGTCAAAGAACCATATTTGTGAAAAATCTCAAAAAGTCAAAGTTGACTTTTGTGCACAGTTGACTTTTTGTCAGATGAATTCCAAACTGTGCGATCCTCTATGAAATCAAGTGCTTGACATAAGTCAAACTTCATGTATTGAATTCATAGGTGTTATAGGGTGTATTGAATCATGTCCTAGGGTTTGGGAGCATGTCCTGGTCAAAAGTCAAAGGCACAGTTGACTTTTCCCGCAAAACCCTAATTGTGGTTCAGATGAAATTGAAACTTGTTGCTCAAGCTTCTTGGATCAATACATTGTTTAAAATGGATCAATGTGATGTATTTGTGACCCTCAAATCCCCTCTTGAGGTCTTGGCTCATGGTTTGTCCCAAAAGTCAACTTAGGGGTGAATTAAGTCAAGAAACTCTAATTCCTGATTTTTTATGAATGCACCCCCTAAAGCCAAACTTACTTGATGATTGGGTTCATGATGTCCCTTGGAGCATCATAGGTTATGCTTTGAAGCATTGGCTCATGGCCAGAGGAAAATCTCCATCTGGAGGCCCTGGTCGACCAAAACCCTAATTTGGTGACACTGTCGATCGTGAGGCTTGATCCACTCAGAATGCTGCAACCTCGTGCTTGATTCTTGAAGTGGGAGTCCTCTTGATCCATTATGGATGTTTGAGAGGCTAGACAAGTCGGAGATCATGTCATTCCTTGATTGATCCTTTGTCTAAGAACTCTGAGAGGGCTTGAAACCCTAATTTTGATAGTAGTGAATGCTCACCCATCTTAGGGGAGACTAATGAGGCATGATGGTTAATCCATATTGTGATGATGATTTGAACAATGATGGAAAATCTTAGTGGTCAAAATTTGAGGTATGACAAACTGCAGCAGAGGTTTGGCCAATGTTGATCAATAGGAAACTAACTCTACTCTAGCCATTGACTAGAGGTTACAGCACAGAGCCTTGGTTCCCTAGTTGTTGGATGAATCTTGACTGAATTCAATTGCAAATGTGTCAGTCCATGCCACCTTGGTGCATCCATTAAATGCTCCAATCCAAAATTGGAGTCTTGTCCCTCTTTTAGGGATTTCTAGGTTTGGCATACCACTTCTTGTTCCAAAGACTTTGGAGGCTTGGATCAGTGTTTGCTCCCTTTAGATTTAATCCTCAGATGTGTCCAAAGTGATGTCAAGGCTTGGAATTATCTGATTTTGCAAAATCGAGCAAAAGTGCAAAATTCTGCCTAGCCTTGGCAGTTTTCAGCAAGGCATATTGCCATTGTCATATCTCATGGCTCAAGTGGAATTTGATGTAGTTCTTGGCCATTTTGGAAAGCCCTCATATGATACAAGAACTGTTTGATCATAATTGGTTTTGATACTTTTTGGATCCAAGTGAAAAATGCCCCTACATTTAGAAAAAAGTGAAGGGAGATTCTGACTTAGTGAAAATTTCACTAAGTGTTGGAAAAAGTGGCATTTCATGTTTTCAGCCACTTTGATCATTCCATAACTCAGAATCCATAATGAATTGGAATGAGGTGTAGTTAAATCTTTGGTAGAGGGCCATGAGAGCTACAAATCCAGCTTTGGATGGGAAAAAAATGGCCTTATGGTTTAGGAGTTATGATCCTCCAAAGTTGGTACCCTAGCCACTTTGTTCCATAACTTAGAAAATTTTCTAAGTTTTTTATGGCTACCCCTTTTACAAGTTATCCCACTTTTCTTGATTTTTCTTGATGAATGATGACCCAAATCACACAATAACATTATTTTAGGGTCAAAGAACCATATTTGTGAAAAATCTCAAAAAGTCAAAGGTGACTTTTGTGCACAGTTGACTTTTTGTCAGATGAATTCCAAACTGTGCGATCCTCTATGAAATCAAGTGCTTGACATAAGTCAAACTTCATATATTTATTTCATAGGTGTTATAGGGTGTATTGAATCATGTCCTAGGGTTTGGGAGCATGTCCTGGTCAAAAGTCAAAGGCACAGTTGACTTTTCCCGCAAAACCCTAATTGTGGTTCAGATGAAATTGAAACTTGTTGCTCAAGCTTCTTGGATCAATACATTGTTGAAAATGGATCAATGTGATGTATTTGAGACCCTCAAATCCCCTCTTGAGGTCTTGGCTCATGTTTTGTCCCAAAAGTCAACTTAGGGGTGAATTAAGTCAAGAAACTCTAATTCCTGATTTTTTATGAATGCATCCCCTAAAGCCAAACTTACTTGATGATCGGGTTCATGATGTCCCTAGGAGCATCATTGGTTATGCTTTGAAGCATTGGCTCATGGCCAGAGGAAAATCTCCATCTGGAGGCCCTGGTCGACCAAAACCCTAATTTGGTGACACTGTCGATTGTGAGGCTTGATCCACTCAGAATGCTGCAACCTTGTGCTTGATTCTTGAAGTGGGAGTCCTCTTGATCCATTATGGATGTTTGAGAGGCTAGACAAGTCAGAGATCATGTCATTCCTTGATTGATCCTTTGTCTAAGAACTCTGAGAGGGCTTGAAACCCTAATTTTGATAGTAGTGAATGCTCACCCATCTTAGGGGAGACTAATGAGGCATGATGGTTAATCCATATTGTGATGATGATTTGAACAATGATGGAAAATCTTAGTGGTCAAAATTTGAGGTATGACAAACTGCAGCAGAGGTTTGGCCAATGTTGATCAATAGGAAACTAACTCTACTCTAGCCATTGACTAGAGGTTACAGCACAGAGCCTTGGTTCCCTAGTTGTTGGATGAATCTTGACTGAATTCAATTGCAAATGTGTCAGTCCATGCCACCTTGGTGCATCCATTAAATGCTCCAATCCAAAATTGGAGTCTTGTCCCTCTTTTAGGGATTTCTAGGTTTGGCATACCACTTCTTGTTCCAAAGACTTTGGAGGCTTGGATCAGTGTTTGTTCCCTTTAGATTTAATCCTCAGATGTGTCCGAAGTGATGTCAAGGCTTGGAATTATCTGATTTTGCAAAATCGACCAAAAGTGCAAAATTCTGCCTAGCCTTGGCAGTTTTCAGCAAGGCATATTGCCATTGTCATATCTCATGGCTCAAGTGGAATTTGATGTAGTTCTTGGCCATTTTGGAAAGCCCTCATATGATACAAGAACTGTTTGATCATAATTGGTTTTGATACTTTTTGGATCCAAGTGAAAAATGCCCCTACATTTAGAAAAAAGTGAAGGGAGATTCTGACTTAGTGAAAATTTCACTAAGTGTTGGAAAAAGTGGCATTTCATGTTTTCAGCCACTTTGATCATTCCATAACTCAGAATCCATAATGAATTGGAATGAGGTGTAGTTAAATCTTTGGTAGAGGGCCATGAGAGCTACAAATCCAGCTTTGGATGGGAAAAAAATGGCCTTATGGTTTAGGAGTTATGATCCTCCAAAGTTGGTACCCTAGCCACTTTGTTCCATAACTTAGAAAATTTTCTAAGTTTTTTATGGCTACCCTTTTACAAGTTATCCCACTTTTCTTGATTTTTCTTGATGAATGATGACCCAAATCACACATTAACATTATTTTAGGGTCAAAGAACCATATTTGTGAAAAATCTCAAAAAGTCAAAGTTGACTTTTGTGCACAGTTGACTTTTTGTCAGATGAATTCCAAACTGTGCGATCCTCTATGAAATCAAGTCCTTGACATAAGTCAAACTTCATGTATTGATTTCATAGGTGTTATAGGGTGTATTGAATCATGTCCTAGGGTTTGGGAGCATGTCCTTGTCAAAAGTCAAAGGCACAGTTGACTTTTCCCGCAAAACCCTAATTGTGGTTCAGATGAAATTGAAACTTGTTGCTCAAGCTTCTTGGATCAATACATTGTTGAAAATGGATCAATGTGATGTATTTGAGACCCTCAAATCCCCTCTTGAGGTCTTGGCTCATGTTTTGTCCCAAAAGTCAACTTAGGGGTGAATTAAGTCAAGAAACTCTAATTCCTGATTTTTTATGAATGCATCCCCTCAAGCCAAACTTACTTGATGATCGGGTTCATGATGTCCCTAGGAGCATCATAGGTTATGCTTTGAAGCATTGGCTCATGGCCAGAGGAAAATCTCCATCTGGAGGCCCTGGTCGACCAAAACCCTAATTTGGTGACACTGTCGATCGTGAGGCTTGATCCACTCAGAATGCTGCAACCTTGTGCTTGATTCTTGAAGTGGGAGTTCTCTTGATCCATTATGGATGTTTGAGAGGCTAGACAAGTCAGAGATCATGTCATTCCTTGATTGATAGTTTGTCTAAGAACTCTGAGAGGGCTTGAAACCCTAATTTTGATAGTAGTTAATGCTCACCCATCTTAGGGGAGACTAATGAGGCATGATGGTTAATCCATATTGTGATGATGATTTGAACAATGATGGAAAATCTTAGTGGTCAAAATTTGAGGTATGACAAACTGCAGCAGAGGTTTGGCCAATGTTGATCAATAGGAAACTAACTCTACTCTAGCCATTGACTAGAGGTTACAGCACAGAGCCTTGGTTCCCTAGTTGTTGGATGAATCTTGACTGAATTCAATTGCAAATGTGTCAGTCCATGCCACCTTGGTGCATCCATTAAATGCTCCAATCCAAAATTGGAGTCTTGTCCCTCTTTTAGGGATTTCTAGGTTTGGCATGCCACTTCCTGTTCCAAAGACTTTGGAGGCTTGGATCAGTGTTTGTTCCCTTTAGATTTAATCCTCAGATGTGTCCGAAGTGATGTCAAGGCTTGGAATTATCTGATTTTGCAAAATCGACCAAAAGTGCAAAATTCTGCCTAGCCTTGGCAGTTTTCAGCAAGGCATATTGCCATTGTCATATCTCATGGCTCAAGTGGAATTTGATGTAGTTCTTGGCCATTTTGGAAAGCCCTCATATGATACAAGAACTGTTTGATCATAATTGGTTTTGATACTTTTTGGATCCAAGTGAAAAATGCCCCTACATTTAGAAAAAAGTGAAGGGAGATTCTGACTTAGTGAAAATTTCACTAAGTGTTGGAAAAAGTGGCATTTCATGTTTTCAGCCACTTTGATCATTCCATAACTCAGAATCCATAATGAATTGGAATGAGGTGTAGTTGAATCTTTGGTAGAGGGCCATGAGAGCTACAAATCCAGCTTTGGATGGGAAAAAATGGCCTTATGGTTTAGGAGTTATGATCCTCCAAAGTTGGTACCCTAGCCACTTTGTTCCATAACTTAGAAAATTTTCTAAGTTTTTTAAGGTTACCCCTTTTACAAGTTATTCCACTTTTCTTGATTTTTCTTGATGAATGATGACCCAAATCACACATTAACATTATTTTAGGGTCAAAGAACCATATTTGTGAAAAATCTCAAAATGTCAAAGTTGACTTTTGTGCACAGTTGACTTTTTGTCGGATGAATTCCAAACTGTGCGATCCTCTATGAAATCAAGTCCTTGACATAAGTCAAACTTCATGTATTGATTTCATAGGTGTTATAGGGTGTATTGAATCATGTCCAAGGGCTTGGGAGCATGTCCTGGTCAAAAGTCAAAGGCACATTTGACTTTTCCCGCAAAACCCTAATTGTGGTTCAGATGAAATTGAAACTTGTTGCTCAAGCTTCTTGGATCAATACATTGTTGAAAATGGATCAATGTGATGTATTTGAGACCCTCAAATCCCCTCTTGAGGTCTTGGCTCATGTTTTGTCCCAAAAGTCAACTTAGGGGTGAATTAAGTCAAGAAACTCTAATTCCTGATTTTTTATGAATGCATCCCCTAAAGCCAAATTTACTTGATGATTGGGTTCATGATATCCCTTGGAGCATCATAGGTTATGCTTTGAAGCATTGGCTCATGGCCAGAGGAAAATCTCCATCTGGAGGCCCTGGTCGTCCAAAACCCTAATTTGGTGACACTGTCGATCGTGAGGCTTGATCCACTCAGAATGCTGCAACCTTGTGCTTGATTCTTGAAGTGGGAGTTCTCTTGATCCATTATGGATGTTTGAGAGGCTAGACAAGTCGAATATCATGTCATTCCTTGATTGATCCTTTGTCTAAGAACTCTGAGAGGGCTTGAAACCCTAATTTTGATAGTAGTGAATGCTCACCCATCTTAGGGGAGACTAATGAGGCATGATGGTTAATCCATATTGTGATGATGATTTGAACAATGATGGAAAATCTTAGTGGTCAAAATTTGAGGTATGACAAACTGCAGCAGAGGTTTGGCCAATGTTGATCAATAGGAAACTAACTCTACTCTAGCCATTGACTAGAGGTTACAGCACAGAGCCTTGGTTCCCTAGTTGTTGGATGAATCTTGACTGAATTCAATTGCAAATGTGTCAGTCCATGCCACCTTGGTGCATCCATTAAATGCTCCAATCCAAAATTGGAGTCTTGTCCCTCTTTTAGGGATTTCTAGGTTTGGCATGCCACTTCTTGTTCCAAAGACTTTGGAGGCTTGGATCAGTGTTTGTTCCCTTTAGATTTAATCCTCAGATGTGTCCAAAGTGATGACAAGGCATGGAATTATCTGATTTTGCAAAATCGAGCAAAAGTGAAAAATTCTGCCTAGCCTTGGCGGTTTTCAGCAAGGCATATTGCCATTGTCATATCTCATGGCTCAAGTGGAATTTGATGTAGTTCTTCGCCATTTTGGAAAGCCCTCATATGATACAATAACGGTTTGATCATAATTGGTTTTGATACTTTTTGGATCCAAGTGAAAAATGCCCCTACATTTATAAAAAAGTGAAGGGAGATTCTGACTTAGTGAAAATTTCACTAAGTGTTGGAAAAGTGGCATTTCATGTTTTCAGCCACTTTGATCATTCCATAACTCAGAATCCATAATGAATTGGAATGAGGTGTAGTTGAATCTTTGGAAGAGGGCCATGAGAGCTACAAATCCAGCTTTGGATGGGAAAAAAATGGCCTTATGGTTTAGGAGTTATGATCCTCCAAAGTTGGTACCCTAGCCACTTTGTTCCATAACTTAGAAAATTTTCTAAGTTTTTTATGGTTACCCCTTTTACAAGTTATCCCACTTTTCTTGATTTTTCTTGATGAATGATGACCCAAATCACACATTAACATTATTTTAGGGTCAAAGAACCATATTTGTGAAAAATCTCAAAAAGTCAAAGTTGACTTTTGTGCACAGTTAACTTTTTGTCAGATGAATTCCAAACTGTGCGATCCTCTATGAAATCAAGTCCTTGACATAAGTCAAACTTCATATATTGGTTTCATAGGTGTTATAGGGTGTATTGAATCATGTCCTAGGGTTTGGGAGCATGTCCTAGTCAAAAGTCAAAGGCACAGTTGACTTTTCCCGCAAAACCCTAATTGTGGTTCAGATGAAATTGAAACTTGTTGCTCAAGCTTCTTGGATCAATACATTGTTGAAAATGGATCAATGTGATGTATTTGAGACCCTCAAATCCCCTCTTGAGGTCTTGGCTCATGTTTTGTCCCAAAAGTCAACTTAGGGGTGAATTAAGTCAAGAAACTCTAATTCCTGATTTTTTATGAATGCATTCCCTAAAGCCAAATTTACTTGATGATTGGGTTCATGATGTCCCTTGGAGCATCATAGGTTATGCTTTGAAGCATTGGCTCATGGCCAGAGGAAAATCTCCATCTGGAGGCCCTGGTCGACCAAAACCCTAATTTGGTGACACTGTCGATCGTGAGGCTTGATCCACTCAGAATGCTGCAACCTTGTGCTTGATTCTTGAAGTGGGAGTTCTCTTGATCCATTATGGATGTTTGAGAGGCTAGACAAGTCGAAGATCATGTCATTCCTTGATTGATCCTTTGTCTAAGAACTCTGAGAGGGCTTGAAACCCTAATTTTGATAGTAGTGAATGCTCACCCATCTTAGGGGAGACTAATGAGGCATGATGGTTAATCCATATTGTGATGATGATTTGAACAATGATGGAAAATCTTAGTGGTCAAAATTTGAGGTATGACAAACTGCAGCAGAGGTTTGGCCAATGTTGATCAATAGGAAACTAACTCTACTCTAGCCATTGACTAGAGGTTACAGCACAGAGCCTTGGTTCCCTAGTTGTTGGATGAATCTTGACTGAATTCAATTGCAAATGTGTCAGTCCATGCCACCTTGGTGCATCCATTAAATGCTCCAATCCAAAATTGGAGTCTTGTCCCTCTTTTAGGGATTTCTAGGTTTGGCATGCCACTTCCTGTTCCAAAGACTTTGGAGGCTTGGATCAGTGTTTGTTCCCTTTAGATTTAATCCTCAGATGTGTCCGAAGTGATGTCAAGGCTTGGAATTATCTGATTTTGCAAAATCGACCAAAAGTGCAAAATTCTGCCTAGCCTTGGCAGTTTTCAGCAAGGCATATTGCCATTGTCATATCTCATGGCTCAAGTGGAATTTGATGTAGTTCTTGGCCATTTTGGAAAGCCCTCATATGATACAAGAACTGTTTGATCATAATTGGTTTTGATACTTTTTGGATCCAAGTGAAAAATGCCCCTACATTTAGAAAAAAGTGAAGGGAGATTCTGACTTAGTGAAAATTTCACTAAGTGTTGGAAAAAGTGGCATTTCATGTTTTCAGCCACTTTGATCATTCCATAACTCAGAATCCATAATGAATTGGAATGAGGTGTAGTTGAATCTTTGGTAGAGGGCCATGAGAGCTACAAATCCAGCTTTGGATGGGAAAAAATGGCCTTATGGTTTAGGAGTTATGATCCTCCAAAGTTGGTACCCTAGCCACTTTGTTCCATAACTTAGAAAATTTTCTAAGTTTTTTAAGGTTACCCCTTTTACAAGTTATTCCACTTTTCTTGATTTTTCTTGATGAATGATGACCCAAATCACACATTAACATTATTTTAGGGTCAAAGAACCATATTTGTGAAAAATCTCAAAATGTCAAAGTTGACTTTTGTGCACAGTTGACTTTTTGTCGGATGAATTCCAAACTGTGCGATCCTCTATGAAATCAAGTCCTTGACATAAGTCAAACTTCATGTATTGATTTCATAGGTGTTATAGGGTGTATTGAATCATGTCCAAGGGCTTGGGAGCATGTCCTGGTCAAAAGTCAAAGGCACATTTGACTTTTCCCGCAAAACCCTAATTGTGGTTCAGATGAAATTGAAACTTGTTGCTCAAGCTTCTTGGATCAATACATTGTTGAAAATGGATCAATGTGATGTATTTGAGACCCTCAAATCCCCTCTTGAGGTCTTGGCTCATGTTTTGTCCCAAAAGTCAACTTAGGGGTGAATTAAGTCAAGAAACTCTAATTCCTGATTTTTTATGAACGCATCCCCTAAAGCCAAATTTACTTGATGATTGGGTTCATGATATCCCTTGGAGCATCATAGGTTATGCTTTGAAGCATTGGCTCATGGCCAGAGGAAAATCTCCATCTGGAGGCCCTGGTCGTCCAAAACCCTAATTTGGTGACACTGTCGATCGTGAGGCTTGATCCACTCAGAATGCTGCAACCTTGTGCTTGATTCTTGAAGTGGGAGTTCTCTTGATCCATTATGGTTGTTTGAGAGGCTAGACAAGTCGAAGATCATGTCATTCCTTGATTGATCCTTTGTCTAAGAACTCTGAGAGGGCTTGAAACCCTAATTTTGATAGTAGTGAATGCTCACCCATCTTAGGGGAGACTAATGAGGCATGATGGTTAATCCATATTGTGATGATGATTTGAACAATGATGGAAAATCTTAGTGGTCAAAATTTGAGGTATGACAAACTGCAGCAGAGGTTTGGCCAATGTTGATCAATAGGAAACTAACTCTACTCTAGCCATTGACTAGAGGTTACAGCACAGAGCCTTGGTTCCCTAGTTGTTGGATGAATCTTGACTGAATTCAATTGCAAATGTGTCAGTCCATGCCACCTTGGTGCATCCATTAAATGCTCCAATCCAAAATTGGAGTCTTGTCCCTCTTTTAGGGATTTCTAGGTTTGGCATGCCACTTCTTGTTCCAAAGACTTTGGAGGCTTGGATCAGTGTTTGTTCCCTTTAGATTTAATCCTCAGATGTGTCCAAAGTGATGACAAGGCATGGAATTATCTGATTTTGCAAAATCGAGCAAAAGTGAAAAATTCTGCCTAGCCTTGGCGGTTTTCAGCAAGGCATATTGCCATTGTCATATCTCATGGCTCAAGTGGAATTTGATGTAGTTCTTCGCCATTTTGGAAAGCCCTCATATGATACAATAACGGTTTGATCATAATTGGTTTTGATACTTTTTGGATCCAAGTGAAAAATGCCCCTACATTTATAAAAAAGTGAAGGGAGATTCTGACTTAGTGAAAATTTCACTAAGTGTTGGAAAAGTGGCATTTCATGTTTTCAGCCACTTTGATCATTCCATAACTCAGAATCCATAATGAATTGGAATGAGGTGTAGTTGAATCTTTGGAAGAGGGCCATGAGAGCTACAAATCCAGCTTTGGATGGGAAAAAATGGCCTTATGGTTTAGGAGTTATGATCCTCCAAAGTTGGTACCCTAGCCACTTTGTTCCATAACTTAGAAAATTTTCTAAGTTTTTTATGGTTACCCCTTTTACAAGTTATCCCACTTTTCTTGATTTTTCTTGATGAATGATGACCCAAATCACACATTAACATTATTTTAGGGTCAAAGAACCATATTTGTGAAAAATCTCAAAAAGTCAAAGTTGACTTTTGTGCACAGTTAACTTTTTGTCAGATGAATTCCAAACTGTGCGATCCTCTATGAAATCAAGTCCTTGACATAAGTCAAACTTCATATATTGGTTTCATAGGTGTTATAGGGTGTATTGAATCATGTCCTAGGGTTTGGGAGCATGTCCTAGTCAAAAGTCAAAGGCACAGTTGACTTTTCCCGCAAAACCCTAATTGTGGTTCAGATGAAATTGAAACTTGTTGCTCAAGCTTCTTGGATCAATACATTGTTGAAAATGGATCAATGTGATGTATTTGAGACCCTCAAATCCCCTCTTGAGGTCTTGGCTCATGTTTTGTCCCAAAAGTCAACTTAGGGGTGAATTAAGTCAAGAAACTCTAATTCCTGATTTTTTATGAATGCATTCCCTAAAGCCAAATTTACTTGATGATTGGGTTCATGATGTCCCTTGGAGCATCATAGGTTATGCTTTGAAGCATTGGCTCATGGCCAGAGGAAAATCTCCATCTGGAGGCCCTGGTCGACCAAAACCCTAATTTGGTGACACTGTCGATCGTGAGGCTTGATCCACTCAGAATGCTGCAACCTTGTGCTTGATTCTTGAAGTGGGAGTTCTCTTGATCCATTATGGATGTTTGAGAGGCTAGACAAGTCGAAGATCATGTCATTCCTTGATTGATCCTTTGTCTAAGAACTCTGAGAGGGCTTGAAACCCTAATTTTGATAGTAGTGAATGCTCACCCATGTTAGGGGAGACTAATGAGGCATGATGGTTAATCCATATTGTGATGATGATTTGAACAATGATGGAAAATCTTAGTGGTCAAAATTTGAGGTATGACAAACTGCAGCAGAGGTTTGGCCAATGTTGAGTAATAGGAAACTAACTCTACTCTAGCCATTGACTAGAGGTTACAGCACAGAGCCTTGGTTCCCTAGTTGTTGGATGAATCTTGACTGAATTCAATTGCAAATGTGTCAGTCCATGCCACCTTGGTGCATCCATTAAATGCTCCAATCCAAAATTGGAGTCTTGTCCCTCTTTTAGGGATATCTAGGTTTGGTATGCCACTTCTTGTTCTAAAGACTTTGGAGGCTTGGATCAGTGTTTGTTCCCTTTAGATTTAATCCTCAGATGTGTCCAAAGTGATGTCAAGGCTTGGAATTATCTGATTTTGCAAAATCGAGCAAAAGTGCAAAATTCTGCCTAGCCTTGGCGGTTTTCAGCAAGGCATATTTCCATTGTCATATCTCATGGCTCAAGTGGAATTTGATGTAGTTCTTGGCCATTTTGGAAAGCCCTCATATGATACAATAACGGTTTGATCATAATTGGTTTTGATACTTTTTGGATCCAAGTGAAAAATGCCCCTACATTTAGAAAAAAGTGAAGGGAGATTCTGACTTAGTGAAAATTTCACTAAGTGTTGGAAAAAGTGGCATTTCATGTTTTCAGCCACTTTGATCATTCCATAACTCAGAATCCATAATGAATTGGAATGAGGTGTAGTTGAATCTTTGGTAGAGGGCCATGAGAGCTACAAATCCAGCTTTGGATGGGAAAACAATGGCCTTATGGTTTAGGAGTTATGATCCTCCAATGTTGGTACCCTAGCCACTTTGTTCCATAACTTAGAAAATTTTATAAGTTTTTTATGGTTACCCCTTTTATAAGTTATCCCACTTTTCTTGATTTTTCTTGATGAATGATGACCCAAATCACACATTAACATTATTTTAGGGTCAAAGAACCATATTTGTGAAAAATCTCAAAAAGTCAAAGTTGACTTTTGTGCACAGTTGACTTTTTGTCAGATGAATTCCAAACTGTGTGATCCTCTATGAAATCAAGTCCTTGACATAAGTCAAACTTCATGTATTGGTTTCATAGGTGTTATAGGGTGTATTAAATCATGTCCTAGGGTTTGGGAGCATGTCCTGGTCAAAAGTCAAAGGCACAGTTGACTTTTCCCGCAAAACCCTAATTGTGGTTCAGATGAAATTGAAACTTGTTGCTCAAGCTTCTTGGATCAATACATTGTTGAAAATGGATCAATGTGATGTATTTGAGACCCTCAAATCCCCTCTTGAGGTCTTGGCTCATGTTTTGTCCCAAAAGTCAACTTAGGGGTGAATTAAGTCAAGAAACTCTAATTCCTGATTTTTTATGAATGCATCCCCTAAAGCCAAATTTACTTGATGATTGGGTTCATGATGTCCCTTGGATCATCATAGGTTATGCCTTGAAGCATTGGCTCATGGCCAGAGGAAAATCTCCATCTGGAGGCCCTGGTCGACCAAAACCCTAATTTGGTGACACTGTCGATCGTGAGGCTTGATCCACTCAGAATGCTGCAACCTTGTGCTTGATTCTTGAAGTGGGAGTTCTCTTAATCCATTATGGATGTTTGAGAGGCTAGACAAGTCGAAGATCATGTCATTCCTTGATTGATCCTTTGTCTAAGAACTCTGAGAGGGCTTGAAACCCTAATTTTGATAGTAGTGAATGCTCACCCATCTTAGGGGAGACTAATGAGGCATGATGGTTAATCCATATTGTGATGATGATTTGAACAATGATGGAAAATCTTAGTGGTCAAAATTTAAGGTATGACAAACTGCAGCAGAGGTTTGGCCAATGTTGATCAATAGGAAACTAACTCTACTCTAGCCATTGATTAGAGGTTACAGCACAGAGCCTTGGTTCCCTAGTTGTTGGATGAATCTTGACTGAATTCAATTGCAAATGTGTCAGTCCATGCCACCTTGGTGCATCCATTAAATGCTCTAATCCAAAATTGGAGTCTTGTCCCTCTTTTAGGGATTTCTAGGTTTGTCATGCCACTTCTTGTTCCAAAGACTTTGGAGGCTTGGATCAGTGTTTGTTCCCTTTAGATTTAATCCTCAGATGTGTCCAAAGTGATGACAAGGCTTGGAATTATCTGATTTTGCAAAATCGAGCAAAAGTGAAAAATTCTGCCTAGCCTTGGCAGTTTTCAGCAAGGCATATTGCCATTGTCATATCTCATGGCTCAAGTGGAATTTGATGTAGTTCTTCGCCATTTTGGAAAGCCCTCATATGATACAATAACTGTTTGATCATAATTGGTTTTGATACTTTGTGGATCCAAGTGAAAAATGCCCCTACATTTAGAAAAAAGTGAAGGGAGATTCTGACTTAGTGAAAATTTCACTAAGTGTTGGAAAAAGTGGCATTTCATGTTTTCAGCCACTTTGATCATTCCATAACTCAGAATCCATAATGAATTGGAATGAGGTGTAGTTGAATCTTTGGTAGAGGGCCATGAGAGCTACAAATCCGGCTTTGGATGGGAAAACAATGGCCTTATGGTTTAGGAGTTATGATCCTCCAATGTTGGTACCCTAGCCACTTTGTTCCATAACTTAGAAAATTTTCTAAGTTTTTTATGGTTACCCCTTTTACAAGTTATCCCACTTTTCTTGATTTTTCTTGATGAATGATGACCCAAATCACACATTAACATTATTTTAGGGTCAAAGAACCATATTTGTGAAAAATCTCAAAAAGTCAAAGTTGACTTTTGTGCACAGTTGACTTTTTGTCAGATGAATTCCAAACTGTGCGATCCTCTATGAAATCAAGTGCTTGACATAAGTCAAACTTCATGTATTGGTTTCATAGGTGTTATAGGGTGTATTAAATCATGTCTTAGGGTTTGGGAGCATGTCCTGGTCAAAAGTCAAAGGCACAGTTGACTTTTCCCGCAAAACCCTAATTGTGGTTCAGATGAAATTGAAACTTGTTGCTCAAGCTTCTTGGATCAATACATTGTTGAAAATGGATCAATGTGATGTATTTGAGACCCTCAAATCCCCTCTTGAGGTCTTGGCTCATGTTTTGTCCCAAAAGTCAACTTAGGGGTGAATTAAGTCAAGAAACTCTAATTCCTGATTTTTTATGAATGCATCCCCTAAAGCCAAATTTACTTGATGATTGGGTTCATGATGTCCCTTGGAGCATCATAGGTTATGCCTTGAAGCATTGGCTCATGGCCAGAGGAAAATCTCCATCTGGAGGCCCTGGTCGACCAAAACCCTAATTTGGTGACACTGTCGATCGTGAGGCTTGATCCACTCAGAATGCTGCAACCTTGTGCTTGATTCTTGAAGTGGGTGTTCTCTTAATCCATTATGGATGTTTGAGAGGCTAGACAAGTCGAAGATCATGTCATTCCTTGATTGATCCTTTGTCTAAGAACTCTGAGAGGGCTTGAAACCCTAATTTTGATAGTAGTGAATGCTCACCCATCTTAGGGGAGACTAATGAGGCATGATGGTTAATCCATATTGTGATGATGATTTGAACAATGATGGAAAATCTTAGTGGTCAAAATTTAAGGTATGACAAACTGCAGCAGAGGTTTGGCCAATGTTGATCAATAGGAAACTAACTCTACTCTAGCCATTGATTAGAGGTTACAGCACAGAGCCTTGGTTCCCTAGTTGTTGGATGAATCTTGACTGAATTCAATTGCAAATGTGTCAGTCCATGCCACCTTGGTGCATCCATTAAATGCTCTAATCCAAAATTGGAGTCTTGTCCCTCTTTTAGGGATTTCTAGGTTTGTCATGCCACTTCTTGTTCCAAAGACTTTGGAGGCTTGGATCAGTGTTTGTTCCCTTTAGATTTAATCCTCAGATGTGTCCAAAGTGATGACAAGGCTTGGAATTATCTGATTTTGCAAAATCGAGCAAAAGTGAAAAATTCTGCCTAGCCTTGGCAGTTTTCAGCAAGGCATATTGCCATTGTCATATCTCATGGCTCAAGTGGAATTTGATGTAGTTCTTCGCCATTTTGGAAAGCCCTCATATGATACAATAACTGTTTGATCATAATTGGTTTTGATACTTTGTGGATCCAAGTGAAAAATGCCCCTACATTTAGAAAAAAGTGAAGGGAGATTCTGACTTAGTGAAAATTTCACTAAGTGTTGGAAAAAGTGGCATTTCATGTTTTCAGCCACTTTGATCATTCCATAACTCAGAATCCATAATGAATTGGAATGAGGTGTAGTTGAATCTTTGGTAGAGGGCCATGAGAGCTACAAATCCGGCTTTGGATGGGAAAACAATGGCCTTATGGTTTAGGAGTTATGATCCTCCAATGTTGGTACCCTAGCCACTTTGTTCCATAACTTAGAAAATTTTCTAGGTTTTTTATGGTTACCCCTTTTACAAGTTATCCCACTTTTCTTGATTTTTCTTGATGAATGATGACCCAAATCACACATTAACATTATTTTAGGGTCAAAGAACCATATTTGTGAAAAATCTCAAAAAGTCAAAGTTGACTTTTGTGCACAGTTAACTTTTTGTCAGATGAATTCCAAACTGTGCGATCCTCTATGAAATCAAGTCCTTGACATAAGTCAAACTTCATATATTGGTTTCATAGGTGTTATAGGGTGTATTGAATCATGTCCTAGGGTTTGGGAGCATGTCCTAGTCAAAAGTCAAAGGCACAGTTGACTTTTCCCGCAAAACCCTAATTGTGGTTCAGATGAAATTGAAACTTGTTGCTCAAGCTTCTTGGATCAATACATTGTTGAAAATGGATCAATGTGATGTATTTGAGACCCTCAAATCCCCTCTTGAGGTCTTGGCTCATGTTTTGTCCCAAAAGTCAACTTAGGGGTGAATTAAGTCAAGAAACTCTAATTCCTGATTTTTTATGAATGCATTCCCTAAAGCCAAATTTACTTGATGATTGGGTTCATGATGTCCCTTGGAGCATCATAGGTTATGCTTTGAAGCATTGGCTCATGGCCAGAGGAAAATCTCCATCTGGAGGCCCTGGTCGACCAAAACCCTAATTTGGTGACACTGTCGATCGTGAGGCTTGATCCACTCAGAATGCTGCAACCTTGTGCTTGATTCTTGAAGTGGGAGTTCTCTTGATCCATTATGGATGTTTGAGAGGCTAGACAAGTCGAATATCATGTCATTCCTTGATTGATCCTTTGTCTAAGAACTCTGAGAGGGCTTGAAACCCTAATTTTGATAGTAGTGAATGCTCACCCATCTTAGGGGAGACTAATGAGGCATGATGGTTAATCCATATTGTGATGATGATTTGAACAATGATGGAAAATCTTAGTGGTCAAAATTTGAGGTATGACAAACTGCAGCAGAGGTTTGGCCAATGTTGAGTAATAGGAAACTAACTCTACTCTAGCCATTGACTAGAGGTTACAGCACAGAGCCTTGGTTCCCTAGTTGTTGGATGAATCTTGACTGAATTCAATTGCAAATGTGTCAGTCCATACCACCTTGGTGCATCCATTAAATGCTCCAATCCAAAATTGGAGTCTTGTCCCTCTTTTAGGGATATCTAGGTTTGGTATGCCACTTCTTGTTCTAAAGACTTTGGAGGCTTGGATCAGTGTTTGTTCCCTTTAGATTTAATCCTCAGATGTGTCCAAAGTGATGTCAAGGCTTGGAATTATCTGATTTTGCAAAATCGAGCAAAAGTGCAAAATTCTGCCTAGCCTTGGCGGTTTTCAGCAAGGCATATTTCCATTGTCATATCTCATGGCTCAAGTGGAATTTGATGTAGTTCTTGGCCATTTTGGAAAGCCCTCATATGATACAATAACGGTTTGATCATAATTGGTTTTGATACTTTTTGGATCCAAGTGAAAAATGCCCCTACATTTAGAAAAAAGTGAAGGGAGATTCTGACTTAGTGAAAATTTCACTAAGTGTTGGAAAAAGTGGCATTTCATGTTTTCAGCCACTTTGATCATTCCATAACTCAGAATCCATAATGAATTGGAATGAGGTGTAGTTGAATCTTTGGTAGAGGGCCATGAGAGCTACAAATCCAGCTTTGGATGGGAAAACAATGGCCTTATGGTTTAGGAGTTATGATCCTCCAATGTTGGTACCCTAGCCACTTTGTTCCATAACTTAGAAAATTTTATAAGTTTTTTATGGTTACCCCTTTTACAAGTTATCCCACTTTTCTTGATTTTTCTTGATGAATGATGACCCAAATCACACATTAACATTATTTTAGGGTCAAAGAACCATATTTGTGAAAAATCTCAAAAAGTCAAAGTTGACTTTTGTGCACAGTTGACTTTTTGTCAGATGAATTCCAAACTGTGTGATCCTCTATGAAATCAAGTCCTTGACATAAGTCAAACTTCATGTATTGGTTTCATAGGTGTTATAGGGTGTATTAAATCATGTCCTAGGGTTTGGGAGCATGTCCTGGTCAAAAGTCAAAGGCACAGTTGACTTTTCCCGCAAAACCCTAATTGTGGTTCAGATGAAATTGAAACTTGTTGCTCAAGCTTCTTGGATCAATACATTGTTGAAAATGGATCAATGTGATGTATTTGAGACCCTCAAATCCCCTCTTGAGGTCTTGGCTCATGTTTTGTCCCAAAAGTCAACTTAGGGGTGAATTAAGTCAAGAAACTCTAATTCCTGATTTTTTATGAATGCATCCCCTAAAGCCAAATTTACTTGATGATTGGGTTCATGATGTCCCTTGGAGCATCATAGGTTATGCCTTGAAGCATTGGCTCATGGCCAGAGGAAAATCTCCATCTGGAGGCCCTGGTCGACCAAAACCCTAATTTGGTGACACTGTCGATCGTGAGGCTTGATCCACTCAGAATGCTGCAACCTTGTGCTTGATTCTTGAAGTGGGAGTTCTCTTAATCCATTATGGATGTTTGAGAGGCTAGACAAGTCGAAGATCATGTCATTCCTTGATTGATCCTTTGTCTAAGAACTCTGAGAGGGCTTGAAACCCTAATTTTGATAGTAGTGAATGCTCACCCATCTTAGGGGAGACTAATGAGGCATGATGGTTAATCCATATTGTGATGATGATTTGAACAATGATGGAAAATCTTAGTGGTCAAAATTTAAGGTATGACAAACTGCAGCAGAGGTTTGGCCAATGTTGATCAATAGGAAACTAACTCTACTCTAGCCATTGATTAGAGGTTACAGCACAGAGCCTTGGTTCCCTAGTTGTTGGATGAATCTTGACTGAATTCAATTGCAAATGTGTCAGTCCATGCCACCTTGGTGCATCCATTAAATGCTCTAATCCAAAATTGGAGTCTTGTCCCTCTTTTAGGGATTTCTAGGTTTGTCATGCCACTTCTTGTTCCAAAGACTTTGGAGGCTTGGATCAGTGTTTGTTCCCTTTAGATTTAATCCTCAGATGTGTCCAAAGTGATGACAAGGCTTGGAATTATCTGATTTTGCAAAATCGAGCAAAAGTGAAAAATTCTGCCTAGCCTTGGCAGTTTTCAGCAAGGCATATTGCCATTGTCATATCTCATGGCTCAAGTGGAATTTGATGTAGTTCTTCGCCATTTTGGAAAGCCCTCATATGATACAATAACTGTTTGATCATAATTGGTTTTGATACTTTGTGGATCCAAGTGAAAAATGCCCCTACATTTAGAAAAAAGTGAAGGGAGATTCTGACTTAGTGAAAATTTCACTAAGTGTTGGAAAAAGTGGCATTTCATGTTTTCAGCCACTTTGATCATTCCATAACTCAGAATCCATAATGAATTGGAATGAGGTGTAGTTGAATCTTTGGTAGAGGGCCATGAGAGCTACAAATCCGGCTTTGGATGGGAAAACAATGGCCTTATGGTTTAGGAGTTATGATCCTCCAATGTTGGTACCCTAGCCACTTTGTTCCATAACTTAGAAAATTTTCTAGGTTTTTTATGGTTACCCCTTTTACAAGTTATCCCACTTTTCTTGATTTTTCTTGATGAATGATGACCCAAATCACACATTAACATTATTTTAGGGTCAAAGAACCATATTTGTGAAAAATCTCAAAAAGTCAAAGTTGACTTTTGTGCACAGTTAACTTTTTGTCAGATGAATTCCAAACTGTGCGATCCTCTATGAAATCAAGTCCTTGACATAAGTCAAACTTCATATATTGGTTTCATAGGTGTTATAGGGTGTATTGAATCATGTCCTAGGGTTTGGGAGCATGTCCTAGTCAAAAGTCAAAGGCACAGTTGACTTTTCCCGCAAAACCCTAATTGTGGTTCAGATGAAATTGAAACTTGTTGCTCAAGCTTCTTGGATCAATACATTGTTGAAAATGGATCAATGTGATGTATTTGAGACCCTCAAATCCCCTCTTGAGGTCTTGGCTCATGTTTTGTCCCAAAAGTCAACTTAGGGGTGAATTAAGTCAAGAAACTCTAATTCCTGATTTTTTATGAATGCATTCCCTAAAGCCAAATTTACTTGATGATTGGGTTCATGATGTCCCTTGGAGCATCATAGGTTATGCTTTGAAGCATTGGCTCATGGCCAGAGGAAAATCTCCATCTGGAGGCCCTGGTCGACCAAAACCCTAATTTGGTGACACTGTCGATCGTGAGGCTTGATCCACTCAGAATGCTGCAACCTTGTGCTTGATTCTTGAAGTGGGAGTTCTCTTGATCCATTATGGATGTTTGAGAGGCTAGACAAGTCGAAGATCATGTCATTCCTTGATTGATCCTTTGTCTAAGAACTCTGAGAGGGCTTGAAACCCTAATTTTGATAGTAGTGAATGCTCACCCATCTTAGGGGAGACTAATGAGGCATGATGGTTAATCCATATTGTGATGATGATTTGAACAATGATGGAAAATCTTAGTGGTCAAAATTTGAGGTATGACAAACTGCAGCAGAGGTTTGGCCAATGTTGAGTAATAGGAAACTAACTCTACTCTAGCCATTGACTAGAGGTTACAGCACAGAGCCTTGGTTCCCTAGTTGTTGGATGAATCTTGACTGAATTCAATTGCAAATGTGTCAGTCCATGCCACCTTGGTGCATCCATTAAATGCTCCAATCCAAAATTGGAGTCTTGTCCCTCTTTTAGGGATATCTAGGTTTGGTATGCCACTTCTTGTTCTAAAGACTTTGGAGGCTTGGATCAGTGTTTGTTCCCTTTAGATTTAATCCTCAGATGTGTCCAAAGTGATGTCAAGGCTTGGAATTATCTGATTTTGCAAAATCGAGCAAAAGTGCAAAATTCTGCCTAGCCTTGGCGGTTTTCAGCAAGGCATATTGCCATTGTCATATCTCATGGCTCAAGTGGAATTTGATGTAGTTCTTGGCCATTTTGGAAAGCCCTCATATGATACAATAACGGTTTGATCATAATTGGTTTTGATACTTTTTGGATCCAAGTGAAAAATGCCCCTACATTTAGAAAAAAGTGAAGGGAGATTCTGACTTAGTGAAAATTTCACTAAGTGTTGGAAAAAGTGGCATTTCATGTTTTCAGCCACTTTGATCATTCCATAACTCAGAATCCATAATGAATTGGAATGAGGTGTAGTTGAATCTTTGGTAGAGGGCCATGAGAGCTACAAATCCAGCTTTGGATGGGAAAACAATGGCCTTATGGTTTAGGAGTTATGATCCTCCAATGTTGGTACCCTAGCCACTTTGTTCCATAACTTAGAAAATTTTATAAGTTTTTTATGGTTACCCCTTTTACAAGTTATCCCACTTTTCTTGATTTTTCTTGATGAATGATGACCCAAATCACACATTAACATTATTTTAGGGTCAACATATTTGTGAAAAATCTCAAAAAGTCAAAGTTGACTTTTGTGCACAGTTTGACTTTTTGTCAGATGAATTCCAAACTGTGTGATCCTCTATGAAATCAAGTCCTTGACATAAGTCAAACTTCATGTATTGGTTTCATAGGTGTTATAGGGTGTATTAAATCATGTCCTAGGGTTTGGGAGCATGTCCTGGTCAAAAGTCAAAGGCACAGTTGACTTTTTCCCGCAAAACCCTAATTGTGGTTCAGATGAAATTGAAACTTGTTGCTCAAGCTTCTTGGATCAATACATTGTTGAAAATGGATCAATGTGATGTATTTGAGACCCTCAAATCCCCTCTTGAGGTCTTGGCTCATGTTTTGTCCCAAAAGTCAACTTAGGGGTGAATTAAGTCAAGAAACTCTAATTCCTGATTTTTTATGAATGCATCCCCTAAAGCCAAATTTACTTGATGATTGGGTTCATGATGTCCCTTGGAGCATCATAGGTTATGCCTTGAAGCATTGGCTCATGGCCAGAGGAAAATCTCCATCTGGAGGCCCTGGTCGACCAAAACCCTAATTTGGTGACACTGTCGATCGTGAGGCTTGATCCACTCAGAATGCTGCAACCTTGTGCTTGATTCTTGAAGTGGGAGTTTCTCTTAATCCATTATGGATGTTTGAGAGGCTAGACAAGTCGAAGATCATGTCATTCCTTGATTGATCCTTTGTCTAAGAACTCTGAGAGGGCTTGAAAACCCTAATTTTGATAGTAGTGAATGCTCACCCATCTTAGGGGAGACTAATGAGGCATGATGGTTTAATCCATATTGTGATGATGATTTGAACAATGATGGAAAATCTTAGTGGTCAAAATTTAAGGTATGACAAACTGCAGCAGAGGTTTGGCCAATGTTGATCAATAGGAAACTAACTCTACTCTAGCCATTGATTAGAGGTTACAGCACAGAGCCTTGGTTCCCTAGTTGTTGGATGAATCTTGACTGAATTCAATTGCAAATGTGTCAGTCCATGCCACCTTGGTGCATCCATTAAATGCTCTAATCCAAAATTGGAGTCTTGTCCCTCTTTTAGGGATTTCTAGGTTTGTCATGCCACTTCTTGTTCCAAAGACTTTGGAGGCTTGGATCAGTGTTTGTTCCCTTTAGATTTAATCCTCAGATGTGTCCAAAGTGATGACAAGGCTTGGAATTATCTGATTTTGCAAAATCGAGCAAAAGTGAAAAATTCTGCCTAGCCTTGGCAGTTTTCAGCAAGGCATATTGCCATTGTCATATCTCATGGCTCAAGTGGAATTTGATGTAGTTCTTCGCCATTTTGGAAAGCCCTCATATGATACAATAACTGTTTGATCATAATTGGTTTTGATACTTTGTGGATCCAAGTGAAAAATGCCCCTACATTTAGAAAAAAGTGAAGGGAGATTCTGACTTAGTGAAAATTTCACTAAGTGTTGGAAAAAGTGGCATTTCATGTTTTCAGCCACTTTGATCATTCCATAACTCAGAATCCATAATGAATTGGAATGAGGTGTAGTTGAATCTTTGGTAGAGGGCCATGAGAGCTACAAATCCGGCTTTGGATGGGAAAACAATGGCCTTATGGTTTAGGAGTTATGATCCTCCAATGTTGGTACCCCTAGCCACTTTGTTCCATAACTTAGAAAATTTTCTAGGTTTTTTATGGTTACCCCTTTTACAAGTTATCCCACTTTTCTTGATTTTTCTCTTGATGAATGATGACCCAAATCACACATTAACATTATTTTAGGGTCAAAGAACCATATTTGTGAAAAATCTCAAAAAGTCAAAGTTGACTTTTGTGCACAGTTAACTTTTTGTCAGATGAATTCCAAACTGTGCGATCCTCTATGAAATCAAGTCCTTGACATAAGTCAAACTCATATATTGGTTTTCATAGGTGTTATAGGGTGTATTGAATCATGTCCTAGGGTTTGGGAGCATGTCCTAGTCAAAAGTCAAAGGCACAGTTGACTTTTCCCGCAAAACCCTAATTGTGGTTCAGATGAAATTGAAACTTGTTGCTCAAGCTTCTTGGATCAATACATTGTTGAAAATGGATCAATGTGATGTATTTGAGACCCTCAAATCCCCTCTTGAGGTCTTGGCTCATGTTTTGTCCCAAAAGTCAACTTAGGGGTGAATTAAGTCAAGAAACTCTAATTCCTGATTTTTTATGAATGCATTCCCTAAAGCCAAATTTACTTGATGATTGGGTTCATGATGTCCCTTGGAGCATCATAGGTTATGCTTTGAAGCATTGGCTCATGGCCAGAGGAAAATCTCCATCTGGAGGCCCTGGTCGACCAAAAACCCTAATTTGGTGACACTGTCGATCGTGAGGCTTGATCCACTCAGAATGCTGCAACCTTGTGCTTGATTCTTGAAGTGGGAGTTCTCTTGATCCATTATGGATGTTTGAGAGGCTAGACAAGTCGAAGATCATGTCATTCCTTGATTGATCCTTTGTCTAAGAACTCTGAGAGGGCTTGAAACCCTAATTTTGATAGTAGTGAATGCTCACCCATCTTAGGGGAGACTAATGAGGCATGATGGTTAATCCATATTGTGATGATGATTTGAACAATGATGGAAAATCTTAGTGGTCAAAATTTGAGGTATGACAAACTGCAGCAGAGGTTTGGCCAATGTTGAGTAATAGGAAACTAACTCTACTCTAGCCATTGACTAGAGGTTACAGCACAGAGCCTTGGTTCCCTAGTTGTTGGATGAATCTTGACTGAATTCAATTGCAAAATGTGTCAGTCCATGCCACCTTGGTGCATCCATTAAATGCTCCAATCCAAAATTGGAGTCTTGTCCCTCTTTTAGGGATATCTAGGTTTGGTATGCCACTTCTTGTTCTAAAGACTTTGGAGGCTTGGATCAGTGTTTGTTCCCTTTAGATTTAATCCTCAGATGTGTCCAAAGTGATGTCAAGGCTTGGAATTATCTGATTTTGCAAAATCGAGCAAAAGTGCAAAAATTCTGCCCTAGCCTTGGCGGTTTTCAGCAAGGCATATTTCCATTGTCATATCTCATGGCTCAAGTGGAATTTGATGTAGTTCTTGGCCATTTTGGAAAGCCCTCATATGATACAATAACGGTTTTGATCATAATTGGTTTTGATACTTTTTGGATCCAAGTGAAAAATGCCCCTACATTTAGAAAAAAGTGAAGGGAGATTCTGACTTAGTGAAAATTTCACTAAGTGTTGGAAAAAGTGGCATTTCATGTTTTCAGCCACTTTGATCATTCCATAACTCAGAATCCATAATGAATTGGAATGAGGTGTAGTTGAATCTTTGGTAGAGGGCCATGAGAGCTACAAATCCAGCTTTGGATGGGGAAAACAATGGCCTTATGGTTTAGGAGTTATGATCCTCCAATGTTGGTACCCTAGCCACTTTGTTCCATAACTTAGAAAATGTTATAAGTTTTTTATGGTTACCCCTTTTACAAGTTATCCCCACTTTTCTTGATTTTTCTTGATGAATGATGACCCAAATCACACATTAACATTATTTTAGGGTCAAAGAACCATATTTGTGAAAAAATCTCAAAAAGTCAAAGTTGACTTTTGTGCACAGTTGACTTTTTGTCAGATGAATTCCAAACTGTGTGATCCTCTATGAAATCAAGTCCTTGACATAAGTCAAACTTCATGTATTGGTTTCATAGGTGTTATAGGGTGTATTAAATCATGTCCTAGGGTTTGGGAGCATGTCCTGGTCAAAAGTCAAAGACACAGTTGACTTTTCCCGCAAAACCCTAATTGTGGTTCAGATGAAATTGAAACTTGTTGCTCAAGCTTCTTGGATCAATACATTGTTGAAAATGGATCAATGTGATGTATTTGAGACCCTCAAATCCCCTCTTGAGGTCTTGGCTCATGTTTTGTCCCAAAAGTCAACTTAGGGGTGAATTAAGTCAAGAAACTCTAATTCCTGATTTTTTATGAATGCATCCCCTAAAGCCAAATTTACTTGATGATTGGGTTCATGATGTCCCTTGGAGCATTATAGGTTATGCCTTGAAGCATTGGCTCATGGCCAGAGGAAAATCTCCATCTGGAGGCCCTGGTCGACCAAAACCCTAATTTGGTGACACTGTCGATCGTGAGGCTTGATCCACTCAGAATGCTGCAACCTTGTGCTTGATTCTTGAAGTGGGAGTTCTCTTAATCCATTATGGATGTTTGAGAGGCTAGACAAGTCGAAGATCATGTCATTCCTTGATTGATCCTTTGTCTAAGAACTCTGAGAGGGCTTGAAACCCTAATTTTGATAGTAGTGAATGCTCACCCATCTTAGGGGAGACTAATGAGGCATGATGGTTAATCCATATTGTGATGATGATTTGAACAATGATGGAAAATCTTAGTGGTCAAAATTTAAGGTATGACAAACTGCAGCAGAGGTTTGGCCAATGTTGATCAATAGGAAACTAACTCTACTCTAGCCATTGATTAGAGGTTACAGCACAGAGCCTTGGTTCCCTAGTTGTTGGATGAATCTTGACTTAATTCAATTGCAAATGTGTCAGTCCATGCCACCTTGGTGCATCCATTAAATGCTCTAATCCAAAATTGGAGTCTTGTCCCTCTTTTAGGGATTTCTAGGTTTGTCATGCCACTTCTTGTTCCAAAGACTTTGGAGGCTTGGATCAGTGTTTGTTCCCTTTAGATTTAATCCTCAGATGTGTCCAAAGTGATGACAAGGCTTGGAATTATCTGATTTTGCAAAATCGAGCAAAAGTGAAAAATTCTGCCTAGCCTTGGCAGTTTTCAGCAAGGCATATTGCCATTGTCATATCTCATGGCTCAAGTGGAATTTGATGTAGTTCTTCGCCATTTTGGAAAGCCCTCATATGATACAATAACTGTTTGATCATAATTGGTTTTGATACTTTGTGGATCCAAGTGAAAAATGCCCCTACATTTAGAAAAAAGTGAAGGGAGATTCTGACTTAGTGAAAATTTCACTAAGTGTTGGAAAAAGTGGCATTTCATGTTTTCAGCCACTTTGATCATTCCATAACTCAGAATCCATAATGAATTGGAATGAGGTGTAGTTGAATCTTTGGTAGAGGGCCATGAGAGCTACAAATCCGGCTTTGGATGGGAAAACGATGGCCTTATGGTTTAGGAGTTATGATCCTCCAATGTTGGTACCCTAGCCACTTTGTTCCATAACTTAGAAAATTTTCTAGGTTTTTTATGGTTACCCCTTTTACAAGTTATCCCACTTTTCTTGATTTTTCTTGATGAATGATGACCCAAATCACACATTAACATTATTTTAGGGTCAAAGAACCATATTTGTGAAAAATCTCAAAAAGTCAAAGTTGACTTTTGTGCACAGTTAACTTTTTGTCAGATGAATTCCAAACTGTGCGATCCTCTATGAAATCAAGTCCTTGACATAAGTCAAACTTCATATATTGGTTTTCATAGGTGTTATAGGGTGTATTGAATCATGTCCTAGGGTTTGGGAGCATGTCCTAGTCAAAAGTCAAAGGCACAGTTGACTTTTCCCGCAAAACCCTAATTGTGGTTCAGATGAAATTGAAACTTGTTGCTCAAGCTTCTTGGATCAATACATTGTTGAAAATGGATCAATTTGATGTATTTGAGACCCTCAAATCCCCTCTTGAGGTCTTGGCTCATGTTTTGTCCCAAAAGTCAACTTAGGGGTGAATTAAGTCAAGAAACTCTAATTCCTGATTTTTTATGAATGCATTCCCTAAAGCCAAATTTACTTGATGATTGGGTTCATGATGTCCCTTGGAGCATCATAGGTTATGCTTTGAAGCATTGGCTCATGGCCAGAGGAAAATCTCCATCTGGAGGCCCTGGTCGACCAAAACCCTAATTTGGTGACACTGTCGATCGTGAGGCTTGATCCACTCAGAATGCTGCAACCTTGTGCTTGATTCTTGAAGTGGGAGTTCTCTTGATCCATTATGGATGTTTGAGAGGCTAGACAAGTCGAAGATCATGTCATTCCTTGATTGATCCTTTGTCTAAGAACTCTGAGAGGGCTTGAAACCCTAATTTTGATAGTAGTGAATGCTCACCCATCTTAGGGGAGACTAATGAGGCATGATGGTTAATCCATATTGTGATGATGATTTGAACAATGATGGAAAATCTTAGTGGTCAAAATTTGAGGTATGACAAACTGCAGCAGAGGTTTGGCCAATGTTGAGTAATAGGAAACTAACTCTACTCTAGCCATTGACTAGAGGTTACAGCACAGAGCCTTGGTTCCCTAGTTGTTGGATGAATCTTGACTGAATTCAATTGCAAATGTGTCAGTCCATGCCACCTTGGTGCATCCATTAAATGCTCCAATCCAAAATTGGAGTCTTGTCCCTCTTTTAGGGATATCTAGGTTTGGTATGCCACTTCTTGTTCTAAAGACTTTGGAGGCTTGGATCAGTGTTTGTTCCCTTTAGATTTAATCCTCAGATGTGTCCAAAGTGATGTCAAGGCTTGGAATTATCTGATTTTGCAAAATCGAGCAAAAGTGCAAAATTCTGCCTAGCCTTGGCGGTTTTCAGCAAGGCATATTTCCATTGTCATATCTCATGGCTCAAGTGGAATTTGATGTAGTTCTTGGCCATTTTGGAAAGCCCTCATATGATACAATAACGGTTTGATCATAATTGGTTTTGATACTTTTTGGATCCAAGTGAAAAATGCCCCTACATTTAGAAAAAAGTGAAGGGAGATTCTGACTTAGTGAAAATTTCACTAAGTGTTGGAAAAAGTGGCATTTCATGTTTTCAGCCACTTTGATCATTCCATAACTCAGAATCCATAATGAATTGGAATGAGGTGTAGTTGAATCTTTGGTAGAGGGCCATGAGAGCTACAAATCCAGCTTTGGATGGGAAAACAATGGCCTTATGGTTTAGGAGTTATGATCCTCCAATGTTGGTACCCTAGCCACTTTGTTCCATAACTTAGAAAATTTTATAAGTTTTTTATGGTTACCCCTTTTACAAGTTATCCCACTTTTCTTGATTTTTCTTGATGAATGATGACCCAAATCACACATTAACATTATTTTAGGGTCAAAGAACCATATTTGTGAAAAATCTCAAAAAGTCAAAGTTGACTTTTGTGCACAGTTGACTTTTTGTCAGATGAATTCCAAACTGTGTGATCCTCTATGAAATCAAGTCCTTGACATAAGTCAAACTTCATGTATTGGTTTCATAGGTGTTATAGGGTGTATTAAATCATGTCCTAGGGTTTGGGAGCATGTCCTGGTCAAAAGTCAAAGACACAGTTGACTTTTCCCGCAAAACCCTAATTGTGGTTCAGATGAAATTGAAACTTGTTGCTCAAGCTTCTTGGATCAATACATTGTTGAAAATGGATCAATGTGATGTATTTGAGACCCTCAAATCCCCTCTTGAGGTCTTGGCTCATGTTTTGTCCCAAAAGTCAACTTAGGGGTGAATTAAGTCAAGAAACTCTAATTCCTGATTTTTTATGAATGCATCCCCTAAAGCCAAATTTACTTGATGATTGGGTTCATGATGTCCCTTGGAGCATTATAGGTTATGCCTTGAAGCATTGGCTCATGGCCAGAGGAAAATCTCCATCTGGAGGCCCTGGTCGACCAAAACCCTAATTTGGTGACACTGTCGATCGTGAGGCTTGATCCACTCAGAATGCTGCAACCTTGTGCTTGATTCTTGAAGTGGGAGTTCTCTTAATCCATTATGGATGTTTGAGAGGCTAGACAAGTCGAAGATCATGTCATTCTTTGATTGATCCTTTGTCTAAGAACTCTGAGAGGGCTTGAAACCCTAATTTTGATAGTAGTGAATGCTCACCCATCTTAGGGGAGACTAATGAGGCATGATGGTTAATCCATATTGTGATGATGATTTGAACAATGATGGAAAATCTTAGTGGTCAAAATTTAAGGTATGACAAACTGCAGCAGAGGTTTGGCCAATGTTGATCAATAGGAAACTAACTCTACTCTAGCCATTGATTAGAGGTTACAGCACAGAGCCTTGGTTCCCTAGTTGTTGGATGAATCTTGACTGAATTCAATTGCAAATGTGTCAGTCCATGCCACCTTGGTGCATCCATTAAATGCTCTAATCCAAAATTGGAGTCTTGTCCCTCTTTTAGGGATTTCTAGGTTTGTCATGCCACTTCTTGTTCCAAAGACTTTGGAGGCTTGGATCAGTGTTTGTTCCCTTTAGATTTAATCCTCAGATGTGTCCAAAGTGATGACAAGGCTTGGAATTATCTGATTTTGCAAAATCGAGCAAAAGTGAAAAATTCTGCCTAGCCTTGGCAGTTTTCAGCAAGGCATATTGCCATTGTCATATCTCATGGCTCAAGTGGAATTTGATGTAGTTCTTCGCCATTTTGGAAAGCCCTCATATGATACAATAACTGTTTGATCATAATTGGTTTTGATACTTTGTGGATCCAAGTGAAAAATGCCCCTACATTTAGAAAAAAGTGAAGGGAGATTCTGACTTAGTGAAAATTTCACTAAGTGTTGGAAAAAGTGGCATTTCATGTTTTCAGCCACTTTGATCATTCCATAACTCAGAATCCATAATGAATTGGAATGAGGTGTAGTTGAATCTTTGGTAGAGGGCCATGAGAGCTACAAATCCGGCTTTGGATGGGAAAACAATGGCCTTATGGTTTAGGAGTTATGATCCTCCAATGTTGGTACCCTAGCCACTTTGTTCCATAACTTAGAAAATTTTCTAAGTTTTTTATGGTTACCCCTTTTACAAGTTATCCCACTTTTCTTGATTTTTCTTGATGAATGATGACCCAAATCACACATTAACATTATTTTAGGGTCAAAGAACCATATTTGTGAAAAATCTCAAAAACTCAAAGTTGACTTTTGTGCACAGTTGACTTTTTGTCAGATGAATTCCAAACTGTGCGATCCTCTATGAAATCAAGTGCTTGACATAAGTCAAACTTCATGTATTGGTTTCATAGGTGTTATAGGGTGTATTAAATCATGTCCTAGGGTTTGGGAGCATGTCCTGGTCAAAAGTCAAAGGCACAGTTGACTTTTCCCGCAAAACCCTAATTGTGGTTCAGATGAAATTGAAACTTGTTGCTCAAGCTTCTTGGATCAATACATTGTTGAAAATGGATCAATGTGATGTATTTGAGACCCTCAAATCCCCTCTTGAGGTCTTGGCTCATGTTTTGTCCCAAAAGTCAACTTAGGGGTGAATTAAGTCAAGAAACTCTAATTCCTGATTTTTTATGAATGCATCCCCTAAAGCCAAATTTACTTGATGATTGGGTTCATGATGTCCCTTGGAGCATCATAGGTTATGCCTTGAAGCATTGGCTCATGGCCAGAGGAAAATCTCCATCTGGAGGCCCTGGTCGACCAAAACCCTAATTTGGTGACACTGTCGATCGTGAGGCTTGATCCACTCAGAATGCTGCAACCTTGTGCT
Organism: Lathyrus tuberosus; assembly: GCA_022829125.1. Taxonomy (NCBI): domain Eukaryota; kingdom Viridiplantae; phylum Streptophyta; class Magnoliopsida; order Fabales; family Fabaceae; genus Lathyrus; species Lathyrus tuberosus. The sequence continues at coordinate 201,520 of JALAZF010000423.1, forward strand.
TGATTCTTGAAGTGGGTGTTCTCTTAATCCATTATGGATGTTTGAGAGGCTAGACAAGTCGAAGATCATGTCATTCCTTGATTGATCCTTTGTCTAAGAACTCTGAGAGGGCTTGAAACCCTAATTTTGATAGTAGTGAATGCTCACCCATCTTAGGGGAGACTAATGAGGCATGATGGTTAATCCATATTGTGATGATGATTTGAACAATGATGGAAAATCTTAGTGGTCAAAATTTAAGGTATGACAAACTGCAGCAGAGGTTTGGCCAATGTTGATCAATAGGAAACTAACTCTACTCTAGCCATTGATTAGAGGTTACAGTACAGAGCCTTGGTTCCCTAGTTGTTGGATGAATCTTGACTGAATTCAATTGCAAATGTGTCAGTCCATGCCACCTTGGTGCATCCATTAAATGCTCCAATCCAAAATTGGAGTCTTGTCCCTCTTTTAGGGATATCTAGGTTTGGTATGCCACTTCTTGTTCTAAAGACTTTGGAGGCTTGGATCAGTGTTTGTTCCCTTTAGATTTAATCCTCAGATGTGTCCAAAGTGATGTCAAGGCTTGGAATTATCTGATTTTGCAAAATCGAGCAAAAGTGCAAAATTCTGCCTAGCCTTGGCGGTTTTCAGCAAGGCATATTTCCATTGTCATATCTCATGGCTCAAGTGGAATTTGATGTAGTTCTTGGCCATTTTGGAAAGCCCTCATATGATACAATAACGGTTTGATCATAATTGGTTTTGATACTTTTTGGATCCAAGTGAAAAATGCCCCTACATTTAGAAAAAAGTGAAGGGAGATTCTGACTTAGTGAAAATTTCACTAAGTGTTGGAAAAAGTGGCATTTCATGTTTTCAGCCACTTTGATCATTCCATAACTCAGAATCCATAATGAATTGGAATGAGGTGTAGTTGAATCTTTGGTAGAGGGCCATGAGAGCTACAAATCCAGCTTTGGATGGGAAAACAATGGCCTTATGGTTTAGGAGTTATGATCCTCCAATGTTGGTACCCTAGCCACTTTGTTCCATAACTTAGAAAATTTTATAAGTTTTTTATGGTTACCCCCTTTTACAAGTTATCCCACTTTTCTTGATTTTTCTTGATGAATGATGACCCAAATCACACATTAACATTATTTTAGGGTCAAAGAACCATATTTGTGAAAAATCTCAAAAAGTCAAAGTTGACTTTTGTGCACAGTTGACTTTTTGTCAGATGAATTCCAAACTGTGTGATCCTCTATGAAATCAAGTCCTTGACATAAGTCAAACTTCATGTATTGGTTTCATAGGTGTTATAGGGTGTATTAAATCATGTCCTAGGGTTTGGGAGCATGTCCTGGTCAAAAGTCAAAGGCACAGTTGACTTTTCCCGCAAAACCCTAATTGTGGTTCAGATGAAATTGAAACTTGTTGCTCAAGCTTCTTGGATCAATACATTGTTGAAAATGGATCAATGTGATGTATTTGAGACCCTCAAATCCCCTCTTGAGGTCTTAGCTCATGTTTTGTCCCAAAAGTCAACTTAGGGGTGAATTAAGTCAAGAAACTCTAATTCCTGATTTTTTATGAATGCATCCCCTAAAGCCAAATTTACTTGATGATTGGGTTCATGATGTCCCTTGGAGCATCATAGGTTATGCCTTGAAGCATTGGCTCATGGCCAGAGGAAAATCTCCATCTGGAGGCCCTGGTCGACCAAAACCCTAATTTGGTGACACTGTCGATCGTGAGGCTTGATCCACTCAGAATGCTGCAACCTTGTGCTTGATTCTTGAAGTGGGAGTTCTCTTAATCCATTATGGATGTTTGAGAGGCTAGACAAGTCGAAGATCATGTCATTCCTTGATTGATCCTTTGTCTAAGAACTCTGAGAGGGCTTGAAACCCTAATTTTGATAGTAGTGAATGCTCACCCATCTTAGGGGAGACTAATGAGGCATGATGGTTAATCCATATTGTGATGATGATTTGAACAATGATGGAAAATCTTAGTGGTCAAAATTTAAGGTATGACAAACTGCAGCAGAGGTTTGGCCAATGTTGATCAATAGGAAACTAACTCTACTCTAGCCATTGATTAGAGGTTACAGCACAGAGCCTTGGTTCCCTAGTTGTTGGATGAATCTTGACTGAATTCAATTGCAAATGTGTCAGTCCATGCCACCTTGGTGCATCCATTAAATGCTCTAATCCAAAATTGGAGTCTTGTCCCTCTTTTAGGGATTTCTAGGTTTGTCATGCCACTTCTTGTTCCAAAGACTTTGGAGGCTTGGATCAGTGTTTGTTCCCTTTAGATTTAATCCTCAGATGTGTCCAAAGTGATGACAAGGCTTGGAATTATCTGATTTTGCAAAATCGAGCAAAAGTGAAAAATTCTGCCTAGCCTTGGCAGTTTTCAGCAAGGAATATTGCCATTGTCATATCTCATGGCTCAAGTGGAATTTGATGTAGTTCTTCGCCATTTTGGAAAGCCCTCATATGATACAATAACTGTTTGATCATAATTGGTTTTGATACTTTGTGGATCCAAGTGAAAAATGCCCCTACATTTAGAAAAAAGTGAAGGGAGATTCTGACTTAGTGAAAATTTCACTAAGTGTTGGAAAAAGTGGCATTTCATGTTTTCAGCCACTTTGATCATTCCATAACTCAGAATCCATAATGAATTGGAATGAGGTGTAGTTGAATCTTTGGTAGAGGGCCATGAGAGCTACAAATCCGGCTTTGGATGGGAAAACAATGGCCTTATGGTTTAGGAGTTATGATCCTCCAATGTTGGTACCCTAGCCACTTTGTTCCATAACTTAGAAAATTTTCTAAGTTTTTTATGGTTACCCCTTTTACAAGTTATCCCACTTTTCTTGATTTTTCTTGATGAATGATGACCCAAATCACACATTAACATTATTTTAGGGTCAAAGAACCATATTTGTGAAAAATCTCAAAAAGTCAAAGTTGACTTTTGTGCACAGTTGACTTTTTGTCAGATGAATTCCAAACTGTGCGATCCTCTATGAAATCAAGTGCTTGACATAAGTCAAACTTCATGTATTGGTTTCATAGGTGTTATAGGGTGTATTAAATCATGTCCTAGGGTTTGGGAGCATGTCCTGGTCAAAAGTCAAAGGCACAGTTGACTTTTCCCGCAAAACCCTAATTGTGGTTCAGATGAAATTGAAACTTGTTGCTCAAGCTTCTTGGATCAATACATTGTTGAAAATGGATCAATGTGATGTATTTGAGACCCTCAAATCCCCTCTTGAGGTCTTGGCTCATGTTTTGTCCCAAAAGTCAACTTAGGGGTGAATTAAGTCAAGAAACTCTAATTCCTGATTTTTTATGAATGCATCCCCTAAAGCCAAATTTACTTGATGATTGGGTTCATGATGTCCCTTGGAGCATCATAGGTTATGCCTTGAAGCATTGGCTCATGGCCAGAGGAAAATCTCCATCTGGAGGCCCTGGTCGACCAAAACCCTAATTTGGTGACACTGTCGATCGTGAGGCTTGATCCACTCAGAATGCTGCAACCTTGTGCTTGATTCTTGAAGTGGGTGTTCTCTTAATCCATTATGGATGTTTGAGAGGCTAGACAAGTCGAAGATCATGTCATTCCTTGATTGATCCTTTGTCTAAGAACTCTGAGAGGGCTTGAAACCCTAATTTTGATAGTAGTGAATGCTCACCCATCTTAGGGGAGACTAATGAGGCATGATGGTTAATCCATATTGTGATGATGATTTGAACAATGATGGAAAATCTTAGTGGTCAAAATTTAAGGTATGACAAACTGCAGCAGAGGTTTGGCCAATGTTGATCAATAGGAAACTAACTCTACTCTAGCCATTGATTAGAGGTTACAGTACAGAGCCTTGGTTCCCTAGTTGTTGGATGAATCTTGACTGAATTCAATTGCAAATGTGTCAGTCCATGCCACCTTGGTGCATCCATTAAATGCTCCAATCCAAAATTGGAGTCTTGTCCCTCTTTTAGGGATATCTAGGTTTGGTATGCCACTTCTTGTTCTAAAGACTTTGGAGGCTTGGATCAGTGTTTGTTCCCTTTAGATTTAATCCTCAGATGTGTCCAAAGTGATGTCAAGGCTTGGAATTATCTGATTTTGCAAAATCGAGCAAAAGTGCAAAATTCTGCCTAGCCTTGGCGGTTTTCAGCAAGGCATATTTCCATTGTCATATCTCATGGCTCAAGTGGAATTTGATGTAGTTCTTGGCCATTTTGGAAAGCCCTCATATGATACAATAACGGTTTGATCATAATTGGTTTTGATACTTTTTGGATCCAAGTGAAAAATGCCCCTACATTTAGAAAAAAGTGAAGGGAGATTCTGACTTAGTGAAAATTTCACTAAGTGTTGGAAAAAGTGGCATTTCATGTTTTCAGCCACTTTGATCATTCCATAACTCAGAATCCATAATGAATTGGAATGAGGTGTAGTTGAATCTTTGGTAGAGGGCCATGAGAGCTACAAATCCAGCTTTGGATGGGAAAACAATGGCCTTATGGTTTAGGAGTTATGATCCTCCAATGTTGGTACCCTAGCCACTTTGTTCCATAACTTAGAAAATTTTATAAGTTTTTTATGGTTACCCCTTTTACAAGTTATCCCACTTTTCTTGATTTTTCTTGATGAATGATGACCCAAATCACACATTAACATTATTTTAGGGTCAAAGAACCATATTTGTGAAAAATCTCAAAAAGTCAAAGTTGACTTTTGTGCACAGTTGACTTTTTGTCAGATGAATTCCAAACTGTGTGATCCTCTATGAAATCAAGTCCTTGACATAAGTCAAACTTCATGTATTGGTTTCATAGGTGTTATAGGGTGTATTAAATCATGTCCTAGGGTTTGGGAGCATGTCCTGGTCAAAAGTCAAAGGCACAGTTGACTTTTCCCGCAAAACCCTAATTGTGGTTCAGATGAAATTGAAACTTGTTGCTCAAGCTTCTTGGATCAATACATTGTTGAAAATGGATCAATGTGATGTATTTGAGACCCTCAAATCCCCTCTTGAGGTCTTGGCTCATGTTTTGTCCCAAAAGTCAACTTAGGGGTGAATTAAGTCAAGAAACTCTAATTCCTGATTTTTTATGAATGCATCCCCTAAAGCCAAATTTACTTGATGATTGGGTTCATGATGTCCCTTGGAGCATCATAGGTTATGCCTTGAAGCATTGGCTCATGGCCAGAGGAAAATCTCCATCTGGAGGCCCTGGTCGACCAAAACCCTAATTTGGTGACACTGTCGATCGTGAGGCTTGATCCACTCAGAATGCTGCAACCTTGTGCTTGATTCTTGAAGTGGGAGTTCTCTTAATCCATTATGGATGTTTGAGAGGCTAGACAAGTCGAAGATCATGTCATTCCTTGATTGATCCTTTGTCTAAGAACTCTGAGAGGGCTTGAAAACCTAATTTTGATAGTAGTGAATGCTCACCCATCTTAGGGGAGACTAATGAGGCATGATGGTTAATCCATATTGTGATGATGATTTGAACAATGATGGAAAATCTTAGTGGTCAAAATTTAAGGTATGACAAACTGCAGCAGAGGTTTGGCCAATGTTGATCAATAGGAAACTAACTCTACTCTAGCCATTGATTAGAGGTTACAGCACAGAGCCTTGGTTCCCTAGTTGTTGGATGAATCTTGACTGAATTCAATTGCAAATGTGTCAGTCCATGCCACCTTGGTGCATCCATTAAATGCTCCAATCCAAAATTGGAGTCTTGTCCCTCTTTTAGGGATTTCTAGGTTTGTCATGCCACTTCTTGTTCCAAAGACTTTGGAGGCTTGGATCAGTGTTTGTTCCCTTTAGATTTAATCCTCAGATGTGTCCAAAGTGATGACAAGGCTTGGAATTATCTGATTTTGCAAAATCGAGCAAAAGTGAAAAATTCTGCCTAGCCTTGGCAGTTTTCAGCAAGGCATATTGCCATTGTCATATCTCATGGCTCAAGTGGAATTTGATGTAGTTCTTCGCCATTTTGGAAAGCCCTCATATGATACAATAACTGTTTGATCATAATTGGTTTTGATACTTTGTGGATCCAAGTGAAAAATGCCCCTACATTTAGAAAAAAGTGAAGGGAGATTCTGACTTAGTGAAAATTTCACTAAGTGTTGGAAAAAGTGGCATTTCATGTTTTCAGCCACTTTGATCATTCCATAACTCAGAATCCATAATGAATTGGAATGAGGTGTAGTTGAATCTTTGGTAGAGGGCCATGAGAGCTACAAATCCGGCTTTGGATGGGAAAACAATGGCCTTATGGTTTAGGAGTTATGATCCTCCAATGTTGGTACCATAGCCACTTTGTTCCATAACTTAGAAAATTTTCTAAGTTTTTTATGGTTACCCCTTTTACAAGTTATCCCACTTTTCTTGATTTTTCTTGATGAATGATGACCCAAATCACACATTAACATTATTTTAGGGTCAAAGAACCATATTTGTGAAAAATCTCAAAAAGTCAAAGTTGACTTTTGTGCACAGTTGACTTTTTGTCAGATGAATTCCAAACTGTGCGATCCTCTATGAAATCAAGTGCTTGACATAAGTCAAACTTCATGTATTGGTTTCATAGGTGTTATAGGGTGTATTAAATCATGTCCTAGGGTTTGGGAGCATGTCCTGGTCAAAAGTCAAAGGCACAGTTGACTTTTCCCGCAAAACCCTAATTGTGGTTCAGATGAAATTGAAACTTGTTGCTCAAGCTTCTTGGATCAATACATTGTTGAAAATGGATCAATGTGATGTATTTGAGACCCTCAAATCCCCTCTTGAGGTCTTGGCTCATGTTTTGTCCCAAAAGTCAACTTAGGGGTGAATTAAGTCAAGAAACTCTAATTCCTGATTTTTTATGAATGCATCCCCTAAAGCCAAATTTACTTGATGATTGGGTTCGTGATGTCCCTTGGAGCATCATAGGTTATGCCTTGAAGCATTGGCTCATGGCCAGAGGAAAATATCCATCTGGAGGCCCTGGTCGACCAAAACCCTAATTTGGTGACACTGTCGATCGTGAGGCTTGATCCACTCAGAATGCTGCAACCTTGTGCTTGATTCTTGAAGTGGGTGTTCTCTTAATCCATTATGGATGTTTGAGAGGCTAGACAAGTCGAAGATCATGTCATTCCTTGATTGATCCTTTGTCTAAGAACTCTGAGAGGGCTTGAAACCCTAATTTTGATAGTAGTGAATGCTCACCCATCTTAGGGGAGACTAATGAGGCATGATGGTTAATCCATATTGTGATGATGATTTGAACAATGATGGAAAATCTTAGTGGTCAAAATTTAAGGTATGACAAACTGCAGCAGAGGTTTGGCCAATGTTGATCAATAGGAAACTAACTCTACTCTAGCCATTGATTAGAGGTTACAGTACAGAGCCTTGGTTCCCTAGTTGTTGGATGAATCTTGACTGAATTCAATTGCAAATGTGTCAGTCCATGCCACCTTGGTGCATCCATTAAATGCTCCAATCCAAAATTGGAGTCTTGTCCCTCTTTTAGGGATTTCTAGGTTTGTCATGCCACTTCTTGTTCCAAAGACTTTGGAGGCTTGGATCAGTGTTTGTTCCCTTTAGATTTAATCCTCAGATGTGTCCAAAGTGATGACAAGGCTTGGAATTATCTGATTTTGCAAAATCGAGCAAAAGTGAAAAATTCTGCCTAGCCTTGGCAGTTTTCAGCAAGGCATATTGCCATTGTCATATCTCATGGCTCAAGTGGAATTTGATGTAGTTCTTCGCCATTTTGGAAAGCCCTCATATGATACAATAACTGTTTGATCATAATTGGTTTTGATACTTTGTGGATCCAAGTGAAAAATGCCCCTACATTTAGAAAAAAGTGAAGGGAGATTCTGACTTAGTGAAAATTTCACTAAGTGTTGGAAAAAGTGGCATTTCATGTTTTCAGCCACTTTGATCATTCCATAACTCAGAATCCATAATGAATTGGAATGAGGTGTAGTTGAATCTTTGGTAGAGGGCCATGAGAGCTACAAATCCGGCTTTGGATGGGAAAACAATGGCCTTATGGTTTAGGAGTTATGATCCTCCAATGTTGGTACCCTAGCCACTTTGTTCAATAACTTAGAAAATTTTCTAGGTTTTTTATGGTTACCCCTTTTACAAGTTATCCCACTTTTCTTGATTTTTCTTGATGAATGATGACCCAAATCACACATTAACATTATTTTAGGGTCAAAGAACCATATTTGTGAAAAATCTCAAAAAGTCAAAGTTGACTTTTGTGCACAGTTGACTTTTTGTCAGATGAATTCCAAACTGTGCGATCCTCTATGAAATCAAGTGCTTGACATAAGTCAAACTTCATGTATTGGTTTCATAGGTGTTATAGGGTGTATTAAATCATGTCCTAGGGTTTGGGAGCATGTCCTGGTCAAAAGTCAAAGGCACAGTTGACTTTTCCCGCAAAACCCTAATTGTGGTTCAGATGAAATTGAAACTTGTTGCTCAAGCTTCTTGGATCAATACATTGTTGAAAATGGATCAATGTGATGTATTTGAGACCCTCAAATCCCCTCTTGAGGTCTTGGCTCATGTTTTGTCCCAAAAGTCAACTTAGGGGTGAATTAAGTCAAGAAACTCTAATTCCTGATTTTTTATGAATGCATCCCCTAAAGCCAAATTTACTTGATGATTGGGTTCATGATGTCCCTTGGAGCATCATAGGTTATGCCTTGAAGCATTGGCTCATGGCCAGAGGAAAATCTCCATCTGGAGGCCCTGGTCGACCAAAACCCTAATTTGGTGACACTGTCGATCGTGAGGCTTGATCCACTCAGAATGCTGCAACCTTGTGCTTGATTCTTGAAGTGGGTGTTCTCTTAATCCATTATGGATGTTTGAGAGGCTAGACAAGTCGAAGATCATGTCATTCCTTGATTGATCCTTTGTCTAAGAACTCTGAGAGGGCTTGAAACCCTAATTTTGATAGTAGTGAATGCTCACCCATCTTAGGGGAGACTAATGAGGCATGATGGTTAATCCATATTGTGATGATGATTTGAACAATGATGGAAAATCTTAGTGGTCAAAATTTAAGGTATGACAAACTGCAGCAGAGGTTTGGCCAATGTTGATCAATAGGAAACTAACTCTACTCTAGCCATTGATTAGAGGTTACAGCACAGAGCCTTGGTTCCCTAGTTGTTGGATGAATCTTGACTGAATTCAATTGCAAATGTGTCAGTCCATGCCACCTTGGTGCATCCATTAAATGCTCCAATCCAAAATTGGAGTCTTGTCCCTCTTTTAGGGATTTCTAGGTTTGTCATGCCACTTCTTGTTCCAAAGACTTTGGAGGCTTGGATCAGTGTTTGTTCCCTTTTGATTTAATCCTCAGATGTGTCCAAAGTGATGACAAGGCTTGGAATTATCTGATTTTGCAAAATCGAGCAAAAGTGAAAAATTCTGCCTAGCCTTGGCAGTTTTCAGCAAGGCATATTGCCATTGTCATATCTCATGGCTCAAGTGGAATTTGATGTAGTTCTTCGCCATTTTGGAAAGCCCTCATATGATACAATAACTGTTTGATCATAATTGGTTTTGATACTTTGTGGATCCAAGTGAAAAATGCCCCTACATTTAGAAAAAAGTGAAGGGAGATTCTGACTTAGTGAAAATTTCACTAAGTGTTGGAAAAAGTGGCATTTCATGTTTTCAGCCACTTTGATCATTCCATAACTCAGAATCCATAATGAATTGGAATGAGGTGTAGTTGAATCTTTGGTAGAGGGCCATGAGAGCTACAAATCCAGCTTTGGATGGGAAAACAATGGCCTTATGGTTTAGGAGTTATGATCCTCCAATGTTGGTACCCTAGCCACTTTGTTCCATAACTTAGAAAATTTTCTAAGTTTTTTATGGTTACCCCTTTTACAAGTTATCCCACTTTTCTTGATTTTTCTTGATGAATGATGACCCAAATCACACATTAACATTATTTTAGGGTCAAAGAACCATATTTGTGAAAAATCTCAAAAAGTCAAAGTTGACTTTTGTGCACAGTTGACTTTTTGTCAGATGAATTCCAAACTGTGCGATCCTCTATGAAATCAAGTCCTTGACATAAGTCAAACTTCATGTATTGGTTTCATAGGTGTTATAGGGTGTATTAAATCATGTCCTAGGGTTTGGGAGCATGTCCTGGTCAAAAGTCAAAGGCACAGTTGACTTTTCCCGCAAAACCCTAATTGTGGTTCAGATGAAATTGAAACTTGTTGCTCAAGCTTCTTGGATCAATACATTGTTGAAAATGGATCAATGTGATGTATTTGAGACCCTCAAATCCCCTCTTGAGGTCTTGGCTCATGTTTTGTCCCAAAAGTCAACTTAGGGGTGAATTAAGTCAAGAAACTCTAATTCCTGATTTTTTATGAATGCATCCCCTAAAGCCAAATTTACTTGATGATTGGGTTCATGATGTCCCTTGGAGCATCATAGGTTATGCCTTGAAGCATTGGCTCATGGCCAGAGGAAAATCTCCATCTGGAGGCCCTGGTCGACCAAAACCCTAATTTGGTGACACTGTCGATCGTGAGGCTTGATCCACTCAGAATGCTGCAACCTTGTGCTTGATTCTTGAAGTGGGAGTTCTCTTAATCCATTATGGATGTTTGAGAGGCTAGACAAGTCGAAGATCATGTCATTCCTTGATTGATCCTTTGTCTAAGAACTCTGAGAGGGCTTGAAACCCTAATTTTGATAGTAGTGAATGCTCACCCATCTTAGGGGAGACTAATGAGGCATGATGGTTAATCCATATTGTGATGATGATTTGAACAATGATGGAAAATCTTAGTGGTCAAAATTTAAGGTATGACAAACTGCAGCAGAGGTTTGGCCAATGTTGATCAATAGGAAACTAACTCTACTCTAGCCATTGATTAGAGGTTACAGCACAGAGCCTTGGTTCCCTAGTTGTTGGATGAATCTTGACTGAATTCAATTGCAAATGTGTCAGTCCATGCCACCTTGGTGCATCCATTAAATGCTCCAATCCAAAATTGGAGTCTTGTCCCTCTTTTAGGGATTTCTAGGTTTGTCATGCCACTTCTTGTTCCAAAGACTTTGGAGGCTTGGATCAGTGTTTGTTCCCTTTAGATTTAATCCTCAGATGTGTCCAAAGTGATGACAAGGCTTGGAATTATCTGATTTTGCAAAATCGAGCAAAAGTGAAAAATTCTGCCTAGCCTTGGCAGTTTTCAGCAAGGCATATTGCCATTGTCATATCTCATGGCTCAAGTGGAATTTGATGTAGTTCTTCGCCATTTTGGAAAGCCCTCATATGATACAATAACTGTTTGATCATAATTGGTTTTGATACTTTGTGGATCCAAGTGAAAAATGCCCCTACATTTAGAAAAAAGTGAAGGGAGATTCTGACTTAGTGAAAATTTCACTAAGTGTTGGAAAAAGTGGCATTTCATGTTTTCAGCCACTTTGATCATTCCATAACTCAGAATCCATAATGAATTGGAATGAGGTGTAGTTGAATCTTTGGTAGAGGGCCATGAGAGCTACAAATCCGGCTTTGGATGGGAAAACAATGGCCTTATGGTTTAGGAGTTATGATCCTCCAATGTTGGTACCCTAGCCACTTTGTTCCATAACTTAGAAAATTTTCTAAGTTTTTTATGGTTACCCCTTTTACAAGTTATCCCACTTTTCTTGATTTTTCTTGATGAATGATGACCCAAATCACACATTAACATTATTTTAGGGTCAAAGAACCATATTTGTGAAAAATCTCAAAAACTCAAAGTTGACTTTTGTGCACAGTTGACTTTTTGTCAGATGAATTCCAAACTGTGCGATCCTCTATGAAATCAAGTGCTTGACATAAGTCAAACTTCATGTATTGGTTTCATAGGTGTTATAGGGTGTATTAAATCATGTCCTAGGGTTTGGGAGCATGTCCTGGTCAAAAGTCAAAGGCACAGTTGACTTTTCCCGCAAAACCCTAATTGTGGTTCAGATGAAATTGAAACTTGTTGCTCAAGCTTCTTGGATCAATACATTATTGAAAATGGATCAATGTGATGTATTTGAGACCCTCAAATCCCCTCTTGAGGTCTTGGCTCATGTTTTGTCCCAAAAGTCAACTGAGGGGTGAATTAAGTCAAGAAACTCTAATTCCTGATTTTTTATGAATGCATCCCCTAAAGCCAAATTTACTTGATGATTGGGTTCATGATGTCCCTTGGAGCAACATAGGTTATGCCTTGAAGCATTGGCTCATGGCCAGAGGAAAATCTCCATCTGGAGGCCCTGGTCGACCAAAACCCTAATTTGGTGACACTGTCGATCGTGAGGCTTGATCCACTCAGAATGCTGCAACCTTGTGCTTGATTCTTGAAGTGGGTGTTCTCTTAATCCATTATGGATGTTTGAGAGGCTAGACAAGTCAAAGATCATGTCATTCCTTGATTGATCCTTTGTCTAAGAACTCTGAGAGGGCTTGAAACCCTAATTTTGATAGTAGTGAATGCTCACCCATCTTAGGGGAGACTAATGAGGCATGATGGTTAATCCATATTGTGATGATGATTTGAACAATGATGGAAAATCTTAGTGGTCAAAATTTAAGGTATGACAAACTGCAGCAGAGGTTTGGCCAATGTTGATCAATAGGAAACTAACTCTACTCTAGCCATTGATTAGAGGTTACAGCACAGAGCCTTGGTTCCCTAGTTGTTGGATGAATCTTGAATGAATTCAATTGCAAATGTGTCAGTCCATGCCACCTTGGTGCATCCATTAAATGCTCCAATCCAAAATTGGAGTCTTGTCCCTCTTTTAGGGATTTCTAGGTTTGTCATGCCACTTCTTGTTCCAAAGACTTTGGAGGCTTGGATCAGTGTTTGTTCCCTTTAGATTTAATCCTCAGATGTGTCCAAAGTGATGACAAGGCTTGGAATTATCTGATTTTGCAAAATCGAGCAAAAGTGAAAAATTCTGCCTAGCCTTGGCAGTTTTCAGCAAGGCATATTGCCATTGTCATATCTCATGGCTCAAGTGGAATTTGATGTAGTTCTTCGCCATTTTGGAAAGCCCTCATATGATACAATAACTGTTTGATCATAATTGGTTTTGATACTTTGTGGATCCAAGTGAAAAATGCCCCTACATTTAGAAAAAAGTGAAGGGAGATTCTGACTTAGTGAAAATTTCACTAAGTGTTGGAAAAAGTGGCATTTCATGTTTTCAGCCACTTTGATCATTCCATAACTCAGAATCCATAATGAATTGGAATGAGGTGTAGTTGAATCTTTGGTAGAGGGCCATGAGAGCTACAAATCCAGCTTTGGATGGGAAAAAAATGGCCTTATGGTTTAGGAGTTATGATCCTCCAAAGTTGGTACCCTAGCCACTTTGTTCCATAACTTAGAAAATTTTCTAAGTTTTTTATGGTTACCCCTTTTACAAGTTATCCCACTTTTCTTGATTTTTCTTGATGAATGATGACCCAAATCACACATTAACATTATTTTAGGGTCAAAGAACCATATTTGTGAAAAATCTCAAAAAGTCAAAGTTGACTTTTGTGCACATTTGACTTTTTGTCAGATGAATTCCAAACTGTGCGATCCTCTATGAAATCAAGTGCTTGACATAAGTCAAACTTCATGTATTGGTTTCATAGGTGTTATAGGGTGTATTAAATCATGTCCTAGGGTTTGGGAGCATGTCCTGATCAAAAGTCAAAGGCACAGTTGACTTTTCCCGCAAAACCCTAATTGTGGTTCAGATGAAATTGAAACTTGTTGCTCAAGCTTCTTGGATATATACATTGTTGAAAATGGATCAATGTGATGTATTTGAGACCCTCAAATCCCCTCTTGAGGTCTTGGCTCATGTTTTGTCCCAAAAGTCAACTTAGGGGTGAATTAAGTCAAGAAACTCTAATTCCTGATTTTTTATGAATGCATCCCCTAAAGCCAAATTTACTTGATGATTGGGTTCATGATGTCCCTTGGAGCATCATAGGTTATGCTTTGAAGCATTGGCTCATGTCCAGAGGAAAATCTCCATCTGGAGGCCCTGGTCGACCAAAACCCTAATTTGGTGACACTGTCGATCGTGAGGCTTGATCCACTCAGAATGCTGCAACCTTGTGCTTGATTCTTGAAGTGGGAGTTCTCTTAATCCATTATGGATGTTTGAGAGGCTAGACAAGTCGAAGATCATGTCATTCCTTGATTGATCCTTTGTCTAAGAACTCTGAGAGGGCTTGAAACCCTAATTTTGATAGTAGTGAATGCTCACCCATCTTAGGGGAGACTAATGAGGCATGATGGTTAATCCATATTGTGATGATGATTTGAACAATGATGGAAAATCTTAGTGGTCAAAATTTAAGGTATGACAAACTGCAGCAGAGGTTTGGCCAATGTTGATCAATAGGAAACTAACTCTACTCTAGCCATTGATTAGAGGTTACAGCACAGAGCCTTGGTTCCCTAGTTGTTGGATGAATCTTGACTGAATTCAATTGCAAATGTGTCAGTCCATGCAACCTTGGTGCATCCATTAAATGCTCCAATCCAAAATTGGAGTCTTGTCCCTCTTTTAGGGATTTCTAGGTTTGGCATGCCACTTCTTGTTCCAAAGACTTTGGAGGCATGGATCAGTGTTTGTTCCCTTTAGATTTAATCCTCAGATGTGTCCAAAGTGATAACAAGGCTTGGAATTATCTGATTTTGCAAAATTGAGCAAAAGTGAAAAATTCTGCCTAGCCTTGGCAGTTTTCAGCAAGGCATATTGCCATTGTCATATCTCATGGCTCAAGTGGAATTTGATGTAGTTCTTCGCCATTTTGGAAAGCCCTCATATGATACAATAACTGTTTGATCATAATTGGTTTTGATACTTTGTGGATCCAAGTGAAAAATGCCCATACATTTAGAAAAAAGTGAAGGGAGATTCTGACTTAGTGAAAATTTCACTAAGTGTTGGAAAAAGTGGCATTTCATGTTTTCAGCCACTTTGATCATTCCATAACTCAGAATCCATAATGAATTGGAATGAGGTGTAGTTGAATCTTTGGTAGAGGGCCATGAGAGCTACAAATCCAGCTTTGGATGGGAAAAAAATGGCCTTATGGTTTAGGAGTTATGATCCTCCAAAGTTGGTACCCTAGCCACTTTGTTCCATAACTTAGAAAATTTTCTAAGTTTTTTATGGTTACCCCTTTTACAAGTTATCCCACTTTTCTTGATTTTTCTTGATGAATGATGACCCAAATCACACATTAACATTATTTTAGCGTCAAAGAACCATATTTGTGAAAAATCTCAAAAAGTCAAAGTTGACTTTTGTGCACAGTTGACTTTTTGTCAGATAAATTCCAAATTGTGCGATCCTCTATGAAATAAAGTGCTTGACATAAGTCAAACTTCATGTATTGATTTCATAGGTGTTATAGGGTGTATTGAATCATGTCCTAGGGTTTGGGAGCATGTCCTGGTCAAAAGTCAAAGGCACAGTTGACTTTTCCCGCAAAACCCTAATTGTTGTTCAGATGAAATTGAAACTTGTTGCTCAAGCTTCTTGGATATATACATTGTTGAAAATGGATCAATATGATGTATTTGAGACCCTCAAATCCCCTCTTGAGGTCTTGGCTCATGTTTTGTCCCAAAAGTCAACTTAGGGGTGAATTAAGTCAAGAAACTCTAATTCCTGATTTTTTATGAATGCATCCCCTAAAGCCAAATTTACTTGATGATTGGGTTCATGAAGTCCCTTGGAGCATCATAGGTTATGCTTTGAAGCATTGGCTCATGTCCAGAGGAAAATCTCCATCTGGAGGCCCTGGTCGACCAAAACCCTAATTTGGTGACACTGTCGATCGTGAGGCTTGATCCACTCAGAATGCTGCAACCTTGTGCTTGATTCTTGAAGTGGGAGTTCTCTTAATCCATTATGGATGTTTGAGAGGCTAGACAAGTCGAAGATCATGTCATTCCTTGATTGATCCTTTGTCTAAGAACTCTGAGAGGGCTTGAAACCCTAATTTTGATAGTAGTGAATGCTCACCCATCTTAGGGGAGACTAATGAGGCATGATGGTTAATCCATATTGTGATGATGATTTGAACAATGATGGAAAATCTTAGTGGTCAAAATTTAAGGTATGACAAACTGCAGCAGAGGTTTGGCCAATGTTGATCAATAGGAAACTAACTCTACTCTAGCCATTGATTAGAGGTTACAGCACAGAGCCTTGGTTCCCTAGTTGTTGGATGAATCTTGACTGAATTCAATTGCAAATGTGTCAGTCCATGCAACCTTGGTGCATCCATTAAATGCTCCAATCCAAAATTGGAGTCTTGTCCCTCTTTTAGGGATTTCTAGGTTTGGCATGCCACTTCTTGTTCCAAAGACTTTGGAGGCATGGATCAGTGTTTGTTCCCTTTAGATTTAATCCTCAGATGTGTCCAAAGTGATGACAAGGCTTGGAATTATCTGATTTTGCAAAATTGAGCAAAAGTGAAAAATTCTGCCTAGCCTTGGCAGTTTTCAGCAAGGCATATTGCCATTGTCATATCTCATGGCTCAAGTGGAATTTGATGTAGTTCTTCGCCATTTTGGAAAGCCCTCATATGATACAATAACTGTTTGATCATAATTGGTTTTGATACTTTGTGGATCCAAGTGAAAAATGCCCATACATTTAGAAAAAAGTGAAGGGAGATTCTGACTTAGTGAAAATTTCACTAAGTGTTGGAAAAAGTGGCATTTCATGTTTTCAGCCACTTTGATCATTCCATAACTCAGAATCCATAATGAATTGGAATGAGGTGTAGTTGAATCTTTGGTAGAGGGCCATGAGAGCTACAAATCCAGCTTTGGATGGGAAAAAAATGGCCTTATGGTTTAGGAGTTATGATCCTCCAAAGTTGGTACCCTAGCCACTTTGTTCCATAACTTAGAAAATTTTCTAAGTTTTTTATGGTTACCCCTTTTACAAGTTATCCCACTTTTCTTGATTTTTCTTGATGAATGATGACCCAAATCACACATTAACATTATTTTAGCGTCAAAGAACCATATTTGTGAAAAATCTCAAAAAGTCAAAGTTGACTTTTGTGCACAGTTGACTTTTTGTCAGATAAATTCCAAACTGTGCGATCCTCTATGAAATAAAGTGCTTGACATAAGTCAAACTTCATGTATTGATTTCATAGGTGTTATAGGGTGTATTGAATCATGTCCTAGGGTTTGGGAGCATGTCCTGGTCAAAAGTCAAAGGCACAGTTGACTTTTCCCGCAAAACCCTAATTGTTGTTCAGATGAAATTGAAACTTGTTGCTCAAGCTTCTTGGATCAATACATTATTGAAAATGGATCAATATGATGTATTTGAGACCCTCAAATCCCCTCTTGAGGTCTTGGCTCATGTTTTGTCCCAAAAGTCAACTTAGGGGTGAATTAAGTCAAGAAACTCTAATTCCTGATTTTTTATGAATGCATCCCCTAAAGCCAAATTTACTTGATGATTGGGTTCATGAAGTCCCTTGGAGCATCATAGGTTATGCTTTGAAGCATTGGCTCATGGCCAGAGGAAAATCTCCATCTGGAGGCCCTGGTCGACCAAAACCCTAATTTGGTGACACTGTCGATCGTGAGGCTTGATCCACTCAGAATGCTGCAACCTTGTGCTTGATTCTTGAAGTGGGAGTTCTCTTAATCCATTATGGATGTTTGAGAGGCTAGACAAGTCGAAGATCATGTCATTCCTTGATTGATCCTTTGTCTAAGAACTCTGAGAGGGCTTGAAACCCTAATTTTGATAGTAGTGAATGCTCACCCATCTTAGGGGAGACTAATGAGGCATGATGGTTAATCCATATTGTGATGATGATTTGAGCAATGATGGAAAATCGTAGTGGTCAAAATTTAAGGTATGACAAACTGCAGCAGAGGTTTGGCCAATGTTGATCAATAGGAAACTAACTCTACTCTAGCCATTGATTAGAGGTTACAGCACAGAGCCTTGGTTCCCTAGTTGTTGGATGAATCTTGACTGAATTCAATTGCAAATGTGTCAGTCCATGCCACCTTGGTGCATCCATTAAATGCTCTAATCCAAAATTGGAGTCTTGTCCCTCTTTTAGGGATTTCTAGGTTTGTCATGCCACTTCTTGTTCCAAAGACTTTGGAGGCTTGGATCAGTGTTTGTTCCCTTTAGATTTAATCCTCAGATGTGTCCAAAGTGATGACAAGGCTTGGAATTATCTGATTTTGCAAAATCGAGCAAAAGTGAAAAATTCTGCCTAGCCTTGGCAGTTTTCAGCAAGGCATATTGCCATTGTCATATCTCATGGCTCAAGTGGAATTTGATGTAGTTCTTCGCCATTTTGGAAAGCCCTCATATGATACAATAACTGTTTGATCATAATTGGTTTTGATACTTTGTGGATCCAAGTGAAAAATGCCCATACATTTAGAAAAAAGTGAAGGGAGATTCTAACTTAGTGAAAATTTCACTAAGTGTTGGAAAAAGTGGCATTTCATGTTTTCAGCCACTTTGATCATTCCATAACTCAGAATCCATAATGAATTGGAATGAGGTGTAGTTGAATCTTTGGTAGAGGGCCATGAGAGCTACAAATCCAGCTTTGGATGGGAAAAAAATGGCCTTATGGTTTAGGAGTTATGATCCTCCAAAGTTGGTACCCTAGCCACTTTGTTCCATAACTTAGAAAATTTTCTAAGTTTTTTATGGTTACCCCTTTTACAAGTTATCCCACTTTTCTTGATTTTTCTTGATGAATGATGACCCAAATCACACATTAACATTATTTTAGCGTCAAAGAACCATATTTGTGAAAAATCTCAAAAAGTCAAAGTTGACTTTTGTGCACAGTTGACTTTTTGTCAGATGAATTCCAAACTGTGCGATCCTCTATGAAATCAAGTGCTTGACATAAGTCAAACTTCATGTATTGATTTCATAGGTGTTATAGGGTGTATTGAATCATGTCCTAGGGTTTGGGAGCATGTCCTGGTCAAAAGTCAAAGGCACAGTTGACTTTTCCCGCAAAACCCTAATTGTTGTTCAGATGAAATTGAAACTTGTTGCTCAAGCTTCTTGGATCAATACATTATTGAAAATGGATCAATGTGATGTATTTGAGACCCTCAAATCCCCTCTTGAGGTCTTGGCTCATGTTTTGTCCCAAAAGTCAACTTAGGGGTGAATTAAGTCAAGAAACTCTAATTCCTGATTTTTTATGAATGCATCCCCTAAAGCCAAATTTACTTGATGATTGGGTTCATGAAGTCCCTTGGAGCATCATAGGTTATGCTTTGAAGCATTGGCTCATGGCCAGAGGAAAATCTCCATCTGGAGGCCCTGGTCGACCAAAACCCTAATTTGGTGACACTGTCGATCGTGAGGCTTGATCCACTCAGAATGCTGCAACCTTGTGCTTGATTCTTGAAGTGGGAGTTCTCTTAATCCATTATGGATGTTTGGGAGGCTAGACAAGTCGAAGATCATGTCATTCCTTGATTGATCCTTTGTCTAAGAACTCTGAGAGGGCTTGAAACCCTAATTTTGATAGTAGTGAATGCTCACCCATCTTAGGGGAGACTAATGAGGCATGATGGTTAATCCATATTGTGATGATGATTTGAACAATGATGGAAAATCTTAGTGGTCAAAATTTAAGGTATGACAAACTGCAGCAGAGGTTTGGCCAATGTTGATCAATAGGAAACTAACTCTACTCTAGCCATTGATTAGAGGTTACAGCACAGAGCCTTGGTTCCCTAGTTGTTGGATGAATCTTGACTGAATTCAATTGCAAATGTGTCAGTCCATGCCACCTTGGTGCATCCATTAAATGCTCTAATCCAAAATTGGAGTCTTGTCCCTCTTTTAGGGATTTCTAGGTTTGTCATGCCACTTCTTGTTCCAAAGACTTTGGAGGCTTGGATCAGTGTTTGTTCCCTTTAGATTTAATCCTCAGATGTGTCCAAAGTGATGACAAGGCTTGGAATTATCTGATTTTGCAAAATCGAGCAAAAGTGAAAAATTCTGCCTAGCCTTGGCAGTTTTCAGCAAGGCATATTGCCATTGTCATATCTCATGGCTCAAGTGGAATTTGATGTAGTTCTTCGCCATTTTGGAAAGCCCTCATATGATACAATAACTGTTTGATCATAATTGGTTTTGATACTTTGTGGATCCAAGTGAAAAATGCCCATACATTTAGAAAAAAGTGAAGGGAGATTCTGACTTAGTGAAAATTTCACTAAGTGTTGGAAAAAGTGGCATTTCATGTTTTCAGCCACTTTGATCATTCCATAACTCAGAATCCATAATGAATTGGAATGAGGTGTAGTTGAATCTTTGGTAGAGGGCCATGAGAGCTACAAATCCAGCTTTGGATGGGAAAAAAATGGCCTTATGGTTTAGGAGTTATGATCCTCCAAAGTTGGTACCCTAGCCACTTTGTTCCATAACTTAGAAAATTTTCTAAGTTTTTTATGGTTACCCCTTTTACAAGTTATCCCACTTTTCTTGATTTTTCTTGATGAATGATGACCCAAATCACACATTAACATTATTTTAGCGTCAAAGAACCATATTTGTGAAAAATCTCAAAAAGTCAAAGTTGACTTTTGTGCACAGTTGACTTTTTGTCAGATGAATTCCAAACTGTGCGATCCTCTATGAAATCAAGTGCTTGACATAAGTCAAACTTCATGTATTGATTTCATAGGTGTTATAGGGTGTATTGAATCATGTCCTAGGGTTTGGGAGCATGTCCTGGTCAAAAGTCAAAGGCACAGTTGACTTTTCCCGCAAAACCCTAATTGTTGTTCAGATGAAATTGAAACTTGTTGCTCAAGCTTCTTGGATCAATACATTATTGAAAATGGATCAATGTGATGTATTTGAGACCCTCAAATCCCCTCTTGAGGTCTTGGCTCATGTTTTGTCCCAAAAGTCAACTTAGGGGTGAATTAAGTCAAGAAACTCTAATTCCTGATTTTTTATGAATGCATCCCCTAAAGCCAAATTTACTTGATGATTGGGTTCATGAAGTCCCTTGGAGCATCATAGGTTATGCTTTGAAGCATTGGCTCATGGCCAGAGGAAAATCTCCATCTGGAGGCCCTGGTCGACCAAAACCCTAATTTGGTGACACTGTCGATCGTGAGGCTTGATCCACTCAGAATGCTGCAACCTTGTGCTTGATTCTTGAAGTGGGAGTTCTCTTAATCCATTATGGATGTTTGGGAGGCTAGACAAGTCGAAGATCATGTCATTCCTTGATTGATCCTTTGTCTAAGAACTCTGAGAGGGCTTGAAACCCTAATTTTGATAGTAGTGAATGCTCACCCATCTTAGGGGAGACTAATGAGGCATGATGGTTAATCCATATTGTGATGATGATTTGAACAATGATGGAAAATCTTAGTGGTCAAAATTTAAGGTATGACAAACTGCAGCAGAGGTTTGGCCAATGTTGATCAATAGGAAACTAACTCTACTCTAGCCATTGATTAGAGGTTACAGCACAGAGCCTTGGTTCCCTAGTTGTTGGATGAATCTTGACTGAATTCAATTGCAAATGTGTCAGTCCATGCCACCTTGGTGCATCCATTAAATGCTCTAATCCAAAATTGGAGTCTTGTCCCTCTTTTAGGGATTTCTAGGTTTGTCATGCCACTTCTTGTTCCAAAGACTTTGGAGGCTTGGATCAGTGTTTGTTCCCTTTAGATTTAATCCTCAGATGTGTCCAAAGTGATGACAAGGCTTGGAATTATCTGATTTTGCAAAATCGAGCAAAAGTGAAAAATTCTGCCTAGCCTTGGCAGTTTTCAGCAAGCCATATTGCCATTGTCATATCTCATGGCTCAAGTGGAATTTGATGTAGTTCTTCGCCATTTTGGAAAGCCCTCATATGATACAATAACTGTTTGATCATAATTGGTTTTGATACTTTGTGGATCCAAGTGAAAAATGCCCATACATTTAGAAAAAAGTCAAGGGAGATTCTGACTTAGTGAAAATTTCACTAAGTGTTGGAAAAAGTGGCATTTCATGTTTTCAGCCACTTTGATCATTCCATAACTCAGAATCCATAATGAATTGGAATGAGGTGTAGTTGAATCTTTGGTAGAGGGCCATGAGAGCTACAAATCCAGCTTTGGATGGGAAAAAAATGGCCTTATGGTTTAGGAGTTATGATCCTCCAAAGTTGGTACCCTAGCCACTTTGTTCCATAACTTAGAAAATTTTCTAAGTTTTTTATGGTTACCCCTTTTACAAGTTATCCCACTTTTCTTGATTTTTCTTGATGAATGATGACCCAAATCACACATTAACATTATTTTAGCGTCAAAGAACCATATTTGTGAAAAATCTCAAAAAGTCAAAGTTGACTTTTGTGCACAGTTGACTTTTTGTCAGATGAATTCCAAACTGTGCGATCCTCTATGAAATCAAGTGCTTGACATAAGTCAAACTTCATGTATTGATTTCATAGGTGTTATAGGGTGTATTGAATCATGTCCTAGGGTTTGGGAGCATGTCCTGGTCAAAAGTCAAAGGCACAGTTGACTTTTCCCGCAAAACCCTAATTGTTGTTCAGATGAAATTGAAACTTGTTGCTCAAGCTTCTTGGATCAATACATTATTGAAAATGGATCAATGTGATGTATTTGAGACCCTCAAATCCCCTCTTGAGGTCTTGGCTCATGTTTTGTCCCAAAAGTCAACTTAGGGGTGAATTAAGTCAAGAAACTCTAATTCCTGATTTTTTATGAATGCATCCCCTAAAGCCAAATTTACTTGATGATTGGGTTCATGAAGTCCCTTGGAGCATCATAGGTTATGCTTTGAAGCATTGGCTCATGGCCAGAGGAAAATCTCCATCTGGAGGCCCTGGTCGACCAAAACCCTAATTTGGTGACACTGTCGATCGTGAGGCTTGATCCACTCAGAATGCTGCAACCTTGTGCTTGATTCTTGAAGTGGGAGTTCTCTTAATCCATTATGGATGTTTGGGAGGCTAGACAAGTCGAAGATCATGTCATTCCTTGATTGATCCTTTGTCTAAGAACTCTGAGAGGGCTTGAAACCCTAATTTTGATAGTAGTGAATGCTCACCCATCTTAGGGGAGACTAATGAGGCATGATGGTTAATCCATATTGTGATGATGATTTGAACAATGATGGAAAATCTTAGTGGTCAAAATTTAAGGTATGACAAACTGCAGCAGAGGTTTGGCCAATGTTGATCAATAGGAAACTAACTCTACTCTAGCCATTGATTAGAGGTTACAGCACAGAGCCTTGGTTCCCTAGTTGTTGGATGAATCTTGACTGAATTCAATTGCAAATGTGTCAGTCCATGCCACCTTGGTGCATCCATTAAATGCTCTAATCCAAAATTGGAGTCTTGTCCCTCTTTTAGGGATTTCTAGGTTTGTCATGCCACTTCTTGTTCCAAAGACTTTGGAGGCTTGGATTAGTGTTTGTTCCCTTTAGATTTAATCCTCAGATGTGTCCAAAGTGATAACAAGGCTTGGAATTATCTGATTTTGCAAAATCGAGCAAAAGTGAAAAATTCTGTCTAGCCTTGGCAGTTTTCAGCAAGGCATATTGCCATTGTCATATCTCATGGCTCAAGTGGAATTTGATGTAGTTCTTCGCCATTTTGGAAAGCCCTCATATGATACAATAACTGTTTGGTCATAATTGGTTTTGATACTTTGTGGATCCAAGTGAAAAATGCCCCTACATTTAGAAAAAAGTGAAGGGAGATTCTGACTTAGTGAAAATTTCACTAAGTGTTGGAAAAAGTGGCATTTCATGTTTTCAGCCACTTTGATCATTCCATAACTCAGAATCCATAATGAATTGGAATGAGGTGTAGTTGAATCTTTGGTAGAGGGCCATGAGAGCTACAAATCCAGCTTTGGATGGGAAAAAAATGGCCTTATGGTTTAGGAGTTATGATCCTCCAAAGTTGGTACCCTAGCCACTTTGTTCCATAACTTAGAAAATTTTCTAAGTTTTTTATGGTTACCCCTTTTACAAGTTATCCCACTTTTCTTGATTTTTCTTGATGAATGATGACCCAAATCACACATTAACATTATTTTAGCGTCAAAGAACCATATTTGTGAAAAATCTCAAAAAGTCAAAGTTGACTTTTGTGCACAGTTGACTTTTTGTCAGATGAATTCCAAACTGTGCGATCCTCTATGAAATCAAGTGCTTGACATAAGTCAAACTTCATGTATTGATTTCATAGGTGTTATAGGGTGTATTGAATCATGTCCTAGGGTTTGGGAGCATGTCCTGGTCAAAAGTCAAAGGCACAGTTGACTTTTCCCGCAAAACCCTAATTGTTGTTCAGATGAAATTGAAACTTGTTGCTCAAGCTTCTTGGATCAATACATTATTGAAAATGGATCAATGTGATGTATTTGAGACCCTCAAATCCCCTCTTGAGGTCTTGGCTCATGTTTTGTCCCAAAAGTCAACTTAGGGGTGAATTAAGTCAAGAAACTCTAATTCCTGATTTTTTATGAATGCATCCCCTAAAGCCAAATTTACTTGATGATTGGGTTCATGAAGTCCCTTGGAGCATCATAGGTTATGCTTTGAAGCATTGGCTCATGGCCAGAGGAAAATCTCCATCTGGAGGCCCTGGTCGACCAAAACCCTAATTTGGTGACACTGTCGATCGTGAGGCTTGATCCACTCAGAATGCTGCAACCTTGTGCTTGATTCTTGAAGTGGGAGTTCTCTTAATCCATTATGGATGTTTGGGAGGCTAGACAAGTCGAAGATCATGTCATTCCTTGATTGATCCTTTGTCTAAGAACTCTGAGAGGGCTTGAAACCCTAATTTTGATAGTAGTGAATGCTCACCCATCTTAGGGGAGACTAATGAGGCATGATGGTTAATCCATATTGTGATGATGATTTGAACAATGATGGAAAATCTTAGTGGTCAAAATTTAAGGTATGACAAACTGCAGCAGAGGTTTGGCCAATGTTGATCAATAGGAAACTAACTCTACTCTAGCCATTGATTATAGGTTACAGCACAGAGCCTTGGTTCCCTAGTTGTTGGATGAATCTTGACTGAATTCAATTGCAAATGTGTCAGTCCATGCCAACTTGGTGCATCCATTAAATGCTCTAATCCAAAATTGGAGTCTTGTCCCTCTTTTAGGGATTTCTAGGTTTGTCATGCCACTTCTTGTTCCAAAGACTTTGGAGGCTTGGATCAGTGTTTGTTCCCTTTAGATTTAATCCTCAGATGTGTCCAAAGTGATAACAAGGCTTGGAATTATCTGATTTTGCAAAATCGAGCAAAAGTGAAAAATTCTGCCTAGCCTTGGCAGTTTTCAGCAAGCCATATTGCCATTGTCATATCTCATGGCTCAAGTGGAATTTGATGTAGTTCTTCGCCATTTTGGAAAGCCCTCATATGATACAATAACTGTTTGATCATAATTGGTTTTGATACTTTGTGGATCCAAGTGAAAAATGCCCCTACATTTAGAAAAAAGTGAAGGGAGATTCTGACTTAGTGAAAATTTCACTAAGTGTTGGAAAAAGTGGCATTTCATGTTTTCAGCCACTTTGATCATTCCATAACTCAGAATCCATAATGAATTGGAATGAGGTGTAGTTGAATCTTTGGTAGAGGGCCATGAGAGCTACAAATCCAGCTTTGGATGGGAAAAAAATGGCCTTATGGTTTAGGAGTTATGATCCTCCAAAGTTGGTACCCTAGCCACTTTGTTCCATAACTTAGAAAATTTTCTAAGTTTTTTATGGTTACCCCTTTTACAAGTTATCCCACTTTTCTTGATTTTTCTTGATGAATGATGACCCAAATCACACATTAACATTATTTTAGGGTCAAAGAACCATATTTGTGAAAAATCTCAAAAAGTCAAAGTTGACTTTTGTGCACAGTTGACTTTTTGTCAGATGAATTCCAAACTGTGCGATCCTCTATGAAATCAAGTGCTTGACATAAGTCAAACTTCATGTATTGATTTCATAGGTGTTATAGGGTGTATTGAATCATGTCCTAGGGTTTGGGAGCATGTCCTGGTCAAAAGTCAAAGGCACAGTTGACTTTTCCCGCAAAACCCTAATTGTGGTTCAGATGAAATTGAAACTTGTTGCTCAAGCTTCTTGGATCAATACATTGTTGAAAATGGATCAATGTGATGTATTTGAGACCCTCAAATCCCCTCTTGAGGTCTTGGCTCATGTTTTGTCCCAAAAGTCAACTTAGGGGTGAATTAAGTCAAGAAACTCTAATTCCTGATTTTTTATGAATGCATCCCCTAAAGCCAAATTTACTTGATGATTGGGTTCATGATGTCCCTTGGAGCATCATAGGTTATGCTTTGAAGCATTGGCTCATGGCCAGAGGAAAATCTCCATCTGGAGGCCCTGGTCGACCAAAACCCTAATTTGGTGACACTGTCGATCGTGAGGCTTGATCCACTCAGAATGCTGCAACCTTGTGCTTGATTCTTGAAGTGGGAGTTCTCTTAATCCATTATGGATGTTTGGGAGGCTAGACAAGTCGAAGATCATGTCATTCCTTGATTGATCCTTTGTCTAAGAACTCTGAGAGGGCTTGAAACCCTAATTTTGATAGTAGTGAATGCTCACCCATCTTAGGGGAGACTAATGAGGCATGATGGTTAATCCATATTGTGATGATGATTTGAACAATGATGGAAAATCTTAGTGGTCAAAATTTAAGGTATGACAAACTGCAGCAGAGGTTTGGCCAATGTTGATCAATAGGAAACTAACTCTACTCTAGCCATTGATTATAGGTTACAGCACAGAGCCTTGGTTCCCTAGTTGTTGGATGAATCTTGACTGAATTCAATTGCAAATGTGTCAGTCCATGCCAACTTGGTGCATCCATTAAATGCTCTAATCCAAAATTGGAGTCTTGTCCCTCTTTTAGGGATTTCTAGGTTTGTCATGCCACTTCTTGTTCCAAAGACTTTGGAGGCTTGGATCAGTGTTTGTTCCCTTTAGATTTAATCCTCAGATGTGTCCAAAGTGATAACAAGGCTTGGAATTATCTGATTTTGCAAAATCGAGCAAAAGTGAAAAATTCTGCCTAGCCTTGGCAGTTTTCAGCAAGCCATATTGCCATTGTCATATCTCATGGCTCAAGTGGAATTTGATGTAGTTCTTCGCCATTTTGGAAAGCCCTCATATGATACAATAACTGTTTGATCATAATTGGTTTTGATACTTTGTGGATCCAAGTGAAAAATGCCCCTACATTTAGAAAAAAGTGAAGGGAGATTCTGACTTAGTGAAAATTTCACTAAGTGTTGGAAAAAGTGGCATTTCATGTTTTCAGCCACTTTGATCATTCCATAACTCAGAATCCATAATGAATTGGAATGAGGTGTAGTTGAATCTTTGGTAGAGGGCCATGAGAGCTACAAATCCAGCTTTGGATGGGAAAAAAATGGCCTTATGGTTTAGGAGTTATGATCCTCCAAAGTTGGTACCCTAGCCACTTTGTTCCATAACTTAGAAAATTTTCTAAGTTTTTTATGGTTACCCCTTTTACAAGTTATCCCACTTTTCTTGATTTTTCTTGATGAATGATGACCCAAATCACACATTAACATTATTTTAGGGTCAAAGAACCATATTTGTGAAAAATCTCAAAAAGTCAAAGTTGACTTTTGTGCACAGTTGACTTTTTGTCAGATGAATTCCAAACTGTGCGATCCTCTATGAAATCAAGTGCTTGACATAAGTCAAACTTCATGTATTGATTTCATAGGTGTTATAGGGTGTATTGAATCATGTCCTAGGGTTTGGGAGCATGTCCTGGTCAAAAGTCAAAGGCACAGTTGACTTTTCCCGCAAAACCCTAATTGTGGTTCAGATGAAATTGAAACTTGTTGCTCATGCTTCTTGGATCAATACATTGTTGAAAATGGATCAATGTGATGTATTTGAGACCCTCAAATCCCCTCTTGAGGTCTTGGCTCATGTTTTGTCCCAAAAGTCAACTTAGGGGTGAATTAAGTCAAGAAACTCTAATTCCTGATTTTTTATGAATGCATCCCCTAAAGCCAAATTTACTTGATGATTGGGTTCATGATGTCCCTTGGAGCATCATAGGTTATGCTTTGAAGCATTGGCTCATGGCCAGAGGAAAATCTCCATCTGGAGGCCCTGGTCGACCAAAACCCTAATTTGGTGACACTGTCGATCGTGAGGCTTGATCCACTCAGAATGCTGCAACCTTATGCTTGATTCTTGAAGTGGGAGTTCTCTTAATCCATTATGGATGTTTGAGAGGCTAGACAAGTCGAAGATCATGTCATTCCTTGATTGATCCTTTGTCTAAGAACTCTGAGAGGGCTTGAAACCCTAATTTTGATAGTAGTGAATGCTCACCCATCTTAGGGGAGACTAATGAGGCATGATGGTTAATCCATATTGTGATGATGATTTCAACAATGATGGAAAATCTTAGTGGTCAAAATTTAAGGTATGATAAACTGCAGCAGAGGTTTGGCCAATGTTGATCAATAGGAAACTAACTCTACTCTAGCCATTGACTAGAGGTTACAGCACAGAGCCTTGGTTCCCTAGTTGTTGGATGAATCTTGACTGAATTCAATTGCAAATGTGTCAGTCCATGCCACCTTGGTGCATCCATTAAATGCTCCAATCCAAAATTGGAGTCTTGTCCCTCTCTTAGGGATTTCTAGGTTTGTCATGCCACTTCTTGTTCCAAAGACTTTGGAGGCTTGGATCAGTGTTTGTTCCCTTTAGATTTAATCCTTAGATGTGTCCAAAGTGATAACAAGGCTTGGAATTATCTGATTTTGCAAAATCGAGCAAAAGTGAAAAATTCTGCCTAGCCTTGGCAGTTTTCAGCAAGCCATATTGCCATATTCATATCTCATGGCTCAAGTGGAATTTGATGTAGTTCTTCGCCATTTTGGAAAGCCCTCATATGATACAATAACTGTTTGATCATAATTGGTTTTGATACTTTGTGGATCCAAGTGAAAAATGCCCCTACATTTAGAAAAAAGTGAAGGGAGATTCTGACTTAGTGAAAATTTCACCAAGTGTTGGAAAAAGTGGCATTTCATGTTTTCAGCCACTTTGATCATTCCATAACTCAGAATCCATAATGAATTGGAATGAGGTGTAGTTGAATCTTTGGTAGAGGGCCATGAGAGCTACAAATCCAGCTTTGGATGGGAAAAAAATGGCCTTATGGTTTAGGAGTTATGATCCTCCAAAGTTGGTACCCTAGCCACTTTGTTCCATAACTTAGAAAATTTTCTAAGTTTTTTATGGTTACCCCTTTTACAAGTTATCCCACTTTTCTTGATTTTTCTTGATGAATGATGACCCAAATCACACATTAACATTATTTTAGGGTCAAAGAACCATATTTGTGAAAAATCTCAAAAAGTCAAAGTTGACTTTTGTGCACAGTTGACTTTTTGTCAGATGAATTCCAAACTGTGCGATCCTCTATGAAATCAAGTGCTTGACATAAGTCAAACTTCATGTATTGATTTCATAGGTGTTATAGGGTGTATTGAATCATGTCCTAGGGTTTGGGAGCATGTCCTGGTCAAAAGTCAAAGGCACAGTTGACTTTTCCCGCAAAACCCTAATTGTTGTTCAGATGAAATTGAAACTTGTTGCTCAAGCTTCTTGGATCAATACATTATTGAAAATGGATCAATGTGATGTATTTAAGACCCTCAAATCCCCTCTTGAGGTCTTGGCTCATGTTTTGTCCCAAAAGTCAACTTAGGGGTGAATTAAGTCAAGAAACTCTAATTCCTGATTTTTTATGAATGCATCCCCTAAATCCAAATTTACTTGATGATTGGGTTCATGAAGTCCCTTGGAGCATCATAGGTTATGCTTTGAAGCATTGGCTCATGGCCAGAGGAAAATCTCCATCTGGAGGCCCTGGTCGACCAAAACCCTAATTTGGTGACACTGTCGATCGTGAGGCTTGATCCACTCAGAATGCTGCAACCTTGTGCTTGATTCTTGAAGTGGGAGTTCTCTTAATCCATTATGGATGTTTGAGAGGCTAGACAAGTCGAAGATCATGTCATTCCTTGATTGATCCTTTGTCTAAGAACTCTGAGAGGGCTTGAAACCCTAATTTTGATAGTAGTGAATGCTCACCCATCTTAGGGGAGACTAATGAGGCATGATGGTTAATCCATATTGTGATGATGATTTGAACAATGATGGAAAATCTTAGTGGTCAAAATTTGAGATATGACAAACTGCAGCAGAGGTTTGGCCAATGTTGATCAATAGGAAACTAACTCTACTCTACCCATTGACTAGAGGTTACAGCACAGAGCCTTGGTTCCCTAGTTGTTGGATGAATCTTGACTGAATTCAATTGCAAATGTGTCAGTCCATGCCACCTTGGTGCATCCATTAAATGCTCCAATCCAAAATTGGAGTCTTGTCCCTCTCTTAGGGATTTCTAGGTTTGTCATGCCACTTCTTGTTCCAAAGACTTTGGAGGCTTGGATCAGTGTTTGTTCCCTTTAGATTTAATCCTTAGATGTGTCCAAAGTGATAACAAGGCTTGGAATTATCTGATTTTGCAAAATCGAGCAAAAGTGAAAAATTCTGCCTAGCCTTGGCAATTTTCAGCAAGGCATATTGCCATTGTCATATCTCATGGCTCAAGTGGAATTTGATGTAGTTCTTCGCCATTTTGGAAAGCCCTCATATGATACAATAACTGTTTGATCATAATTGGTTTTGATACTTTGTGGATCCAAGTGAAAAATGCCCCTACATTTAGAAAAAAGTGAAGGGAGATTCTGACTTAGTGAAAATTTCACTAAGTGTTGGAAAAAGTGGCATTTCATGTTTTCAGCCACTTTGATCATTCCATAACTCAGAATCCATAATGAATTGGAATGAGGTGTAGTTGAATCTTTGGTAGAGGGCCATGAGAGCTACAAATCCAGCTTTGGATGGGAAAAAAATGGCCTTATGGTTTAGGAGTTATGATCCTCCAAAGTTGGTACCCTAGCCACTTTGTTCCATAACTTAGAAAATTTTCTAAGTTTTTTATGGTTACCCCTTTTACAAGTTATCCCACTTTTCTTGATTTTTCTTGATGAATGATGACCCAAATCACACATTAACATTATTTTAGGGTCAAAGAACCATATTTGTGAAAAATCTCAAAAAGTCAAAGTTGACTTTTGTGCACAGTTGACTTTTTGTCAGATGAATTCCAAACTGTGCGATCCTCTATGAAATCAAGTGCTTGACATAAGTCAAACTTCATGTATTGATTTCATAGGTGTTATAGGGTGTATTGAATCATGTCCTAGGGTTTGGGAGCATGTCCTGGTCAAAAGTCAAAGGCACAGTTGACTTTTCCCGCAAAACCCTAATTGTTGTTCAGATGAAATTGAAACTTGTTGCTCAAGCTTCTTGGATCAATACATTATTGAAAGTGGATCAATGTGATGTATTTAAGACCCTCAAATCCCCTCTTGAGGTCTTGGCTCTTGTTTTGTCCCAAAAGTCAACTTAGGGGTGAATTAAGTCAAGAAACTCTAATTCCTGATTTTTTATGAATGCATCCCCTAAATCCAAATTTACTTGATGATTGGGTTCATGAAGTCCCTTGGAGCATCATAGGTTATGCTTTGAAGCATTGGCTCATGGCCAGAGGAAAATCTCCATCTGGAGGCCCTGGTCGACCAAAACCCTAATTTGGTGACACTGTCGATCGTGAGGCTTGATCCACTCAGAATGCTGCAACCTTGTGCTTGATTCTTGAAGTGGGAGTTCTCTTAATCCATTATGGATGTTTGAGAGGCTAGACAAGTCGAAGATCATGTCATTCCTTGATTGATCCTTTGTCTAAGAACTCTGAGAGGGCTTGAAACCCTAATTTTGATAGTAGTGAATGCTCACCCATCTTAGGGGAGACTAATGAGGCATGATGGTTAATCCATATTGTGATGATGATTTGAACAATGATGGAAAATCTTAGTGGTCAAAATTTGAGATATGACAAACTGCAGCAGAGGTTTGGCCAATGTTGATCAATAGGAAACTAACTCTACTCTACCCATTGACTAGAGGTTACAGCACAGAGCCTTGGTTCCCTAGTTGTTGGATGAATCTTGACTGAATTCAATTGCAAATGTGTCAGTCCATGCCACCTTGGTGCATCCATTAAATGCTCCAATCCAAAATTGGAGTCTTGTCCCTCTCTTAGGGATTTCTAGGTTTGTCATGCCACTTCTTGTTCCAAAGACTTTGGAGGCTTGGATCAGTGTTTGTTCCCTTTAGATTTAATCCTTAGATGTGTCCAAAGTGATAACAAGGCTTGGAATTATCTGATTTTGCAAAATCGAGCAAAAGTGAAAAATTCTGCCTAGCCTTGGCAGTTTTCAGCAAGGCATATTGCCATTGTCATATCTCATGGCTCAAGTGGAATTTGATGTAGTTCTTCGCCATTTTGGAAAGCCCTCATATGATACAATAACTATTTGATCATAATTGGTTTTGATACTTTGTGGATCCAAGTGAAAAATGCCCCTACATTTAGAAAAAAGTGAAGGGAGATTCTGACTTAGTGAAAATTTCACTAAGTGTTGGAAAAAGTGGCATTTCATGTTTTCAGCCACTTTGATCATTCCATAACTCAGAATCCATAATGAATTGGAATGAGGTGTAGTTGAATCTTTGGTAGAGGGCCATGAGAGCTACAAATCCAGCTTTGGATGGGAAAAAAATGGCCTTATGGTTTAGGAGTTATGATCCTCCAAAGTTGGTACCCTAGCCACTTTGTTCCATAACTTAGAAAATTTTCTAAGTTTTTTATGGTTACCCCTTTTACAAGTTATCCCACTTTTCTTGATTTTTCTTGATGAATGATGACCCAAATCACACATTAACATTATTTTAGGGTCAAAGAACCATATTTGTGAAAAATCTCAAAAAGTCAAAGTTGACTTTTGTGCACAGTTGACTTTTTGTCAGATGAATTCCAAACTGTGCGATCCTCTATGAAATCAAGTGCTTGACATAAGTCAAACTTCATGTATTGATTTCATAGGTGTTATAGGGTGTATTGAATCATGTCCTAGGGTTTGGGAGCATGTCCTGGTCAAAAGTCAAAGGCACAGTTGACTTTTCCCGCAAAACCCTAATTGTTGTTCAGATGAAATTGAAACTTGTTGCTCAAGCTTCTTGGATCAATACATTATTGAAAATGGATCAATGTGATGTATTTAAGACCCTCAAATCCCCTCTTGAGGTCTTGGCTCATGTTTTGTCCCAAAAGTCAACTTAGGGGTGAATTAAGTCAAGAAACTCTAATTCCTGATTTTTTATGAATGCATCCCCTAAAGCCAAATTTACTTGATGATTGGGTTCATGAAGTCCCTTGGAGCATCATAGGTTATGCTTTGAAGCATTGGCTCATGGCCAGAGGAAAATCTCCATCTGGAGGCCCTGGTCGACCAAAACCCTAATTTGGTGACACTGTCGATCGTGAGGCTTGATCCACTCAGAATGCTGCAACCTTGTGCTTGATTCTTGAAGTGGGAGTTCTCTTAATCCATTATGGATGTTTGAGAGGCTAGACAAGTCGAAGATCATGTCATTCCTTGATTGATCCTTTGTCTAAGAACTCTGAGAGGGCTTGAAACCCTAATTTTGATAGTAGTGAATGCTCACCCATCTTAGGGGAGACTAATGAGGCATGATGGTTAATCCATATTGTGATGATGATTTGAACAATGATGGAAAATCTTAGTGGTCAAAATTTGAGGTAAGACAAACTGCTGCAGAGGTTTGGCCAATGTTGATCAATAGGAAACTAACTCTACTCTAGCCATTGACTAGAGGTTACAGCACAGAGCCTTGGTTCCCTAGTTGTTGGATGAATCTTGACTGAATTCAATTGCAAATGTGTCAGTCCATGCCACCTTGGTGCATCCATTAAATGCTCCAATCCAAAATTGGAGTCTTGTCCCTCTCTTAGGGATTTCTAGGTTTGTCATGCCACTTCTTGTTCCAAAGACTTTGGAGGCTTGGATCAGTGTTTGTTCCCTTTAGATTTAATCCTTAGATGTGTCCAAAGTGATAACAAGGCTTGGAATTATCTGATTTTGCAAAATCGAGCAAAAGTGAAAAATTCTGCCTAGCCTTGGCAGTTTTCAGCAAGGCATATTGCCATTGTCATATCTCATGGCTCAAGTGGAATTTGATGTAGTTCTTCGCCATTTTGGAAAGCCCTCATATGATACAATAACTGTTTGATCATAATTGGTTTTGATACTTTGTGGATCCAAGTGAAAAATGCCCCTACATTTAGAAAAAAGTGAAGGGAGATTCTGACTTAGTGAAAATTTCACTAAGTGTTGGAAAAAGTGGCATTTCATGTTTTCAGCCACTTTGATCATTCCATAACTCAGAATCCATAATGAATTGGAATGAGGTGTAGTTGAATCTTTGGTAGAGGGCAATGAGAGCTACAAATCCAGCTTTGGATGGGAAAAAAATGGCCTTATGGTTTAGGAGTTATGATCCTCCAAAGTTGGTACCCTAGCCACTTTGTTCCATAACTTAGAAAATTTTCTAAGTTTTTTATGGTTACCCCTTTTACAAGTTATCCCACTTTTCTTGATTTTTCTTGATGAATGATGACCCAAATCACACATTAACATTATTTTAGGGTCAAAGAACCATATTTGTGAAAAATCTCAAAAAGTCAAAGTTGACTTTTGTGCACAGTTGACTTTTTGTCAGATGAATTCCAAACTGTGCGATCCTCTATGAAATCAAGTGCTTGACATAAGTCAAACTTCATGTATTGATTTCATAGGTGTTATAGGGTGTATTGAATCATGTCCTAGGGTTTGGGAGCATGTCCTGGTCAAAAGTCAAAGGCACAGTTGACTTTTCCCGCAAAACCCTAATTGTTGTTCAGATGAAATTGAAACTTGTTGCTCAAGCTTCTTGGATCAATACATTATTGAAAATGGATCAATGTGATGTATTTAAGACCCTCAAATCCCCTCTTGAGGTCTTGGCTCATGTTTTGTCCCAAAAGTCAACTTAGGGGTGAATTAAGTCAAGAAACTCTAATTCCTGATTTTTTATGAATGCATCCCCTAAAGCCAAATTTACTTGATGATTGGGTTCATGAAGTCCCTTGGAGCATCATAGGTTATGCTTTGAAGCATTGGCTCATGGCCAGAGGAAAATCTCCATCTGGAGGCCCTGGTCGACCAAAACCCTAATTTGGTGACACTGTCGATCGTGAGGCTTGATCCACTCAGAATGCTGCAACCTTGTGCTTGATTCTTGAAGTGGGAGTTCTCTTAATCCATTATGGATGTTTGAGAGGCTAGACAAGTCGAAGATCATGTCATTCCTTGATTGATCCTTTGTCTAAGAACTCTGAGAGGGCTTGAAACCCTAATTTTGATAGTAGTGAATGCTCACCCATCTTAGGGGAGACTAATGAGGCATGATGGTTAATCCATATTGTGATGATGATTTGAACAATGATGGAAAATCTTAGTGGTCAAAATTTGAGGTAAGACAAACTGCTGCAGAGGTTTGGCCAATGTTGATCAATAGGAAACTAACTCTACTCTAGCCATTGACTAGAGGTTACAGCACAGAGCCTTGGTTCCCTAGTTGTTGGATGAATCTTGACTGAATTCAATTGCAAATGTGTCAGTCCATCCCACCTTGGTGCATCCATTAAATGCTCCAATCCAAAATTGGAGTCTTGTCCCTCTCTTAGGGATTTCTAGGTTTGTCATGCCACTTCTTGTTCCAAAGACTTTGGAGGCTTGGATCAGTGTTTGTTCCCTTTAGATTTAATCCTTAGATGTGTCCAAAGTGATAACAAGGCTTGGAATTATCTGATTTTGCAAAATCGAGCAAAAGTGAAAAATTCTGCCTAGCCTTGGCAGTTTTCAGCAAGGCATATTGCCATTGTCATATCTCATGGCTCAAGTGGAATTTGATGTAGTTCTTCGCCATTTTGGAAAGCCCTCATATGATACAATAACTGTTTGATCATAATTGGTTTTGATACTTTGTGGATCCAAGTGAAAAATGCCCCTACATTTAGAAAAAAGTGAAGGGAGATTCTGACTTAGTGAAAATTTCACTAAGTGTTGGAAAAAGTGGCATTTCATGTTTTCAGCCACTTTGATCATTCCATAACTCAGAATCCATAATGAATTGGAATGAGGTGTAGTTGAATCTTTGGTAGAGGGCAATGAGAGCTACAAATCCAGCTTTGGATGGGAAAAAAATGGCCTTATGGTTTAGGAGTTATGATCCTCCAAAGTTGGTACCCTAGCCACTTTGTTCCATAACTTAGAAAATTTTCTAAGTTTTTTATGGTTACCCCTTTTACAAGTTATCCCACTTTTCTTGATTTTTCTTGATGAATGATGACCCAAATCACACATTAACATTATTTTAGGGTCAAAGAACCATATTTGTGAAAAATCTCAAAAAGTCAAAGTTGACTTTTGTGCACAGTTGACTTTTTGTCAGATGAATTCCAAACTGTGCGATCCTCTATGAAATCAAGTGCTTGACATAAGTCAAACTTCATGTATTGATTTCATAGGTGTTATAGGGTGTATTGAATCATGTCCTAGGGTTTGGGAGCATGTCCTGGTCAAAAGTCAAAGGCACAGTTGACTTTTCCCGCAAAACCCTAATTGTTGTTCAGATGAAATTGAAACTTGTTGCTCAAGCTTCTTGGATCAATACATTATTGAAAATGGATCAATGTGATGTATTTAAGACCCTCAAATCCCCTCTTGAGGTCTTGGCTCATGTTTTGTCCCAAAAGTCAACTTAGGGGTGAATTAAGTCAAGAAACTCTAATTCCTGATTTTTTATGAATGCATCCCCTAAAGCCAAATTTACTTGATGATTGGGTTCATGAAGTCCCTTGGAGCATCATAGGTTATGCTTTGAAGCATTGGCTCATGGCCAGAGGAAAATCTCCATCTGGAGGCCCTGGTCGACCAAAACCCTAATTTGGTGACACTGTCGATCGTGAGGCTTGATCCACTCAGAATGCTGCAACCTTGTGCTTGATTCTTGAAGTGGGAGTTCTCTTAATCCATTATGGATGTTTGAGAGGCTAGACAAGTCGAAGATCATGTCATTCCTTGATTGATCCTTTGTCTAAGAACTCTGAGAGGGCTTGAAACCCTAATTTTGATAGTAGTGAATGCTCACCCATCTTAGGGGAGACTAATGAGGCATGATGGTTAATCCATATTGTGATGATGATTTGAACAATGATGGAAAATCTTAGTGGTCAAAATTTGAGGTAAGACAAACTGCTGCAGAGGTTTGGCCAATGTTGATCAATAGGAAACTAACTCTACTCTAGCCATTGACTAGAGGTTACAGCACAGAGCCTTGGTTCCCTAGTTGTTGGATGAATCTTGACTGAATTCAATTGCAAATGTGTCAGTCCATGCCACCTTGGTGCATCCATTAAATGCTCCAATCCAAAATTGGAGTCTTGTCCCTCTCTTAGGGATTTCTAGGTTTGTCATGCCACTTCTTGTTCCAAAGACTTTGGAGGCTTGGATCAGTGTTTGTTCCCTTTAGATTTAATCCTTAGATGTG
The DNA here is from genome assembly GCA_022829125.1 of Lathyrus tuberosus. Taxonomy (NCBI): domain Eukaryota; kingdom Viridiplantae; phylum Streptophyta; class Magnoliopsida; order Fabales; family Fabaceae; genus Lathyrus; species Lathyrus tuberosus. Next base: position 239,300 of record JALAZF010000423.1, read on the forward strand.
TCCAAAGTGATAACAAGGCTTGGAATTATCTGATTTTGCAAAATCGAGCAAAAGTGAAAAATTCTGCCTAGCCTTGGCAGTTTTCAGCAAGGCATATTGCCATTGTCATATCTCATGGCTCAAGTGGAATTTGATGTAGTTCTTCGCCATTTTGGAAAGCCCTCATATGATACAATAACTGTTTGATCATAATTGGTTTTGATACTTTGTGGATCCAAGTGAAAAATGCCCCTACATTTAGAAAAAAGTGAAGGGAGATTCTGACTTAGTGAAAATTTCACTAAGTGTTGGAAAAAGTGGCATTTCATGTTTTCAGCCACTTTGATCATTCCATAACTCAGAATCCATAATGAATTGGAATGAGGTGTAGTTGAATCTTTGGTAGAGGGCAATGAGAGCTACAAATCCAGCTTTGGATGGGAAAAAAATGGCCTTATGGTTTAGGAGTTATGATCCTCCAAAGTTGGTACCCTAGCCACTTTGTTCCATAACTTAGAAAATTTTCTAAGTTTTTTATGGTTACCCCTTTTACAAGTTATCCCACTTTTCTTGATTTTTCTTGATGAATGATGACCCAAATCACACATTAACATTATTTTAGGGTCAAAGAACCATATTTGTGAAAAATCTCAAAAAGTCAAAGTTGACTTTTGTGCACAGTTGACTTTTTGTCAGATGAATTCCAAACTGTGCGATCCTCTATGAAATCAAGTGCTTGACATAAGTCAAACTTCATGTATTGATTTCATAGGTGTTATAGGGTGTATTGAATCATGTCCTAGGGTTTGGGAGCATGTCCTGGTCAAAAGTCAAAGGCACAGTTGACTTTTCCCGCAAAACCCTAATTGTTGTTCAGATGAAATTGAAACTTGTTGCTCAAGCTTCTTGGATCAATACATTATTGAAAATGGATCAATGTGATGTATTTAAGACCCTCAAATCCCCTCTTGAGGTCTTGGCTCATGTTTTGTCCCAAAAGTCAACTTAGGGGTGAATTAAGTCAAGAAACTCTAATTCCTGATTTTTTATGAATGCATCCCCTAAAGCCAAATTTACTTGATGATTGGGTTCATGAAGTCCCTTGGAGCATCATAGGTTATGCTTTGAAGCATTGGCTCATGGCCAGAGGAAAATCTCCATCTGGAGGCCCTGGTCGACCAAAACCCTAATTTGGTGACACTGTCGATCGTGAGGCTTGATCCACTCAGAATGCTGCAACCTTGTGCTTGATTCTTGAAGTGGGAGTTCTCTTAATCCATTATGGATGTTTGAGAGGCTAGACAAGTCGAAGATCATGTCATTCCTTGATTGATCCTTTGTCTAAGAACTCTGAGAGGGCTTGAAACCCTAATTTTGATAGTAGTGAATGCTCACCCATCTTAGGGGAGACTAATGAGGCATGATGGTTAATCCATATTGTGATGATGATTTGAACAATGATGGAAAATCTTAGTGGTCAAAATTTGAGGTAAGACAAACTGCTGCAGAGGTTTGGCCAATGTTGATCAATAGGAAACTAACTCTACTCTAGCCATTGACTAGAGGTTACAGCACAGAGCCTTGGTTCCCTAGTTGTTGGATGAATCTTGACTGAATTCAATTGCAAATGTGTCAGTCCATGCCACCTTGGTGCATCCATTAAATGCTCCAATCCAAAATTGGAGTCTTGTCCCTCTCTTAGGGATTTCTAGGTTTGTCATGCCACTTCTTGTTCCAAAGACTTTGGAGGCTTGGATCAGTGTTTGTTCCCTTTAGATTTAATCCTTAGATGTGTCCAAAGTGATAACAAGGCTTGGAATTATCTGATTTTGCAAAATCGAGCAAAAGTGAAAAATTCTGCCTAGCCTTGGCAGTTTTCAGCAAGGCATATTGCCATTGTCATATCTCATGGCTCAAGTGGAATTTGATGTAGTTCTTCGCCATTTTGGAAAGCCCTCATATGATACAATAACTGTTTGATCATAATTGGTTTTGATACTTTGTGGATCCAAGTGAAAAATGCCCCTACATTTAGAAAAAAGTGAAGGGAGATTCTGACTTAGTGAAAATTTCACTAAGTGTTGGAAAAAGTGGCATTTCATGTTTTCAGCCACTTTGATCATTCCATAACTCAGAATCCATAATGAATTGGAATGAGGTGTAGTTGAATCTTTGGTAGAGGGCAATGAGAGCTACAAATCCAGCTTTGGATGGGAAAAAAATGGCCTTATGGTTTAGGAGTTATGATCCTCCAAAGTTGGTACCCTAGCCACTTTGTTCCATAACTTAGAAAATTTTCTAAGTTTTTTATGGTTACCCCTTTTACAAGTTATCCCACTTTTCTTGATTTTTCTTGATGAATGATGACCCAAATCACACATTAACATTATTTTAGGGTCAAAGAACCATATTTGTGAAAAATCTCAAAAAGTCAAAGTTGACTTTTGTGCACAGTTGACTTTTTGTCAGATGAATTCCAAACTGTGCGATCCTCTATGAAATCAAGTGCTTGACATAAGTCAAACTTCATGTATTGATTTCATAGGTGTTATAGGGTGTATTGAATCATGTCCTAGGGTTTGGGAGCATGTCCTGGTCAAAAGTCAAAGGCACAGTTGACTTTTCCCGCAAAACCCTAATTGTTGTTCAGATGAAATTGAAACTTGTTGCTCAAGCTTCTTGGATCAATACATTATTGAAAATGGATCAATGTGATGTATTTAAGACCCTCAAATCCCCTCTTGAGGTCTTGGCTCATGTTTTGTCCCAAAAGTCAACTTAGGGGTGAATTAAGTCAAGAAACTCTAATTCCTGATTTTTTATGAATGCATCCCCTAAATCCAAATTTACTTGATGATTGGGTTCATGAAGTCCCTTGGAGCATCATAGGTTATGCTTTGAAGCATTGGCTCATGGCCAGAGGAAAATCTCCATCTGGAGGCCCTGGTCGACCAAAACCCTAATTTGGTGACACTGTCGATCGTGAGGCTTGATCCACTCAGAATGCTGCAACCTTGTGCTTGATTCTTGAAGTGGGAGTTCTCTTAATCCATTATGGATGTTTGAGAGGCTAGACAAGTCGAAGATCATGTCATTCCTTGATTGATCCTTTGTCTAAGAACTCTGAGAGGGCTTGAAACCCTAATTTTGATAGTAGTGAATGCTCACCCATCTTAGGGGAGACTAATGAGGCATGATGGTTAATCCATATTGTGATGATGATTTGAACAATGATGGAAAATCTTAGTGGTCAAAATTTGAGATATGACAAACTGCAGCAGAGGTTTGGCCAATGTTGATCAATAGGAAACTAACTCTACTCTACCCATTGACTAGAGGTTACAGCACAGAGCCTTGGTTCCCTAGTTGTTGGATGAATCTTGACTGAATTCAATTGCAAATGTGTCAGTCCATGCCACCTTGGTGCATCCATTAAATGCTCCAATCCAAAATTGGAGTCTTGTCCCTCTCTTAGGGATTTCTAGGTTTGTCATGCCACTTCTTGTTCCAAAGACTTTGGAGGTTTGGATCAGTGTTTGTTCCCTTTAGATTTAATCCTTAGATGTGTCCAAAGTGATAACAAGGCTTGGAATTATCTGATTTTGCAAAATCGAGCAAAAGTGAAAAATTCTGCCTAGCCTTGGCAGTTTTCAGCAAGGCATATTGCCATTGTCATATCTCATGGCTCAAGTGGAATTTGATGTAGTTCTTCGCCATTTTGGAAAGCCCTCATATGATACAATAACTGTTTGATCATAATTGGTTTTGATACTTTGTGGATCCAAGTGAAAAATGCCCCTACATTTAGAAAAAAGTGAAGGGAGATTCTGACTTAGTGAAAATTTCACTAAGTGTTGGAAAAAGTGGCATTTCATGTTTTCAGCCACTTTGATCATTCCATAACTCAGAATCCATAATGAATTGGAATGAGGTGTAGTTGAATCTTTGGTAGAGGGCCATGAGAGCTACAAATCCAGCTTTGGATGGGGAAAAAATGGCCTTATGGTTTAGGAGTTATGATCCTCCAAAGTTGGTACCCTAGCCACTTTGTTCCATAACTTAGAAAATTTTCTAAGTTTTTTATGGTTACCCCTTTTACAAGTTATCCCACTTTTATTGATTTTTCTTGATGAATGATGAACCAAATCACACATTAACATTATTTTAGGGTCAAAGAACCATATTTGTGAAAAATCTCAAAAAGTCAAAGTTGACTTTTGTGCACAGTTGACTTTTTGTCAGATGAATTCCAAACTATGCGATCCTCTATGAAATCAAGTGCTTGACATAAGTCAAACTTCATGTATTGATTTCATAGGTGTTATAGGGTGTATTGAATCATGTCCTAGGGTTTGGGAGCATGTCCTGGTCAAAAGTCAAAGGCACAGTTGACTTTTCCCGCAAAACCCTAATTGTGGTTCAGATGAAATTGAAACTTGTTGCTCAAGCTTCTTGGATCAATACATTGTTGAAAATGGATCAATGTGATGTATTTGAGACCCTCAAATCCCCTCTTGAGGTCTTGGCTCATGTTTTGTCCCAAAAGTCAACTTAGGGGTGAATTAAGTCAAGAAACTCTAATTCCTGATTTTTTATGAATGCATCCCCTAAAGCCAAATTTACTTGATGATTGGGTTCATGATGTCCCTTGGAGCATCATAGGTTATGCTTTGAAGCATTGGCTCATGGCCAGAGGAAAATCTCCATCTGGAGTCCCTGGTCGACCAAAACCCTAATTTGGTGACACTGTCGATCGTGAGGCTTGATCCACTCAGAATGCTGCAACCTTGTGCTTGATTCTTGAAGTGGGAGTTCTCTTAATCCATTATGGATGTTTGAGAGGCTAGACAAGTCGAAGATCATGTCATTCCTTGATTGATCCTTTATCTAAGAACTCTGAGAGGGCTTGAAACCCTAATTTTGATAGTAGTGAATGCTCACCCATCTTAGGGGAGACTAATGAGGCATGATGGTTAATCCATATTGTGATGATGATTTGAACAATGATGGAAAATCTTAGTAGTCAAAATTTAAGGTATGACAAACTGCAGCAGAGGTTTGGCCAATGTTGATCAATAGGAAACTAACTCTACTCTAGCCATTGATTAGAGGTTACAACACAGAGCCTTGGTTCCCTAGTTGTTGGATGAATCTTGACTGAATTCAATTGCAAATGTGTCAGTCCATGCCACCTTGGTGCATCCATTAAATGCTCTAATCCAAAATTGGAGTCTTGTCCCTCTTTTAGGGATTTCTAGGTTTGTCATGCCACTTCTTGTTCCAAAGACTTTGGAGGCTTGGATCAGTGTTTGTTCCCTTTAGATTTAATCCTCAGATGTGTCCAAAGTGATGACAAGGCTTGGAATTATCTGATTTTGCAAAATCGAGCAAAAGTGAAAAATTCTGCCTAGCCTTGGAAGTTTTCAGCAAGGCATATTGCCATTGTCATATCTCATGGCTCAAGTGGAATTTGATGTAGTTCTTCGCCATTTTGGAAAGCCCTCATATGATACAATAACTGTTTGATCATAATTGGTTTTGATACTTTGTGGATCCAAGTGAAAAATGCCCCTACATTTAGAAAAAAGTGAAGGGAGATTCTGACTTAGTGAAAATTTCACTAAGTGTTGGAAAAAGTGGCATTTCATGTTTTCAGCCACTTTGATCATTCCATAACTCAGAATCCATAATGAATTGGAATGAGGTGTAGTTGAATTTTGGTAGAGGGCCATGAGAGCTACAAATCCAGCTTTGGATGGGAAAAAAATGGCCTTATGGTTTAGGAGTTATGATCCTCCAAAGTTGGTACCCTAGCCACTTTGTTCCATAACTTAGAAAATTTTCTAAGTTTTTTATGGTTACCCCTTTTACAAGTTATCCCACTTTTCTTGATTTTTCTTGATGAATGATGACCCAAATCACACATTAACATTATTTTAGGGTCAAAGAACCATATTTGTGAAAAATCTCAAAAAGTCAAAGTTGACTTTTGTGCACAGTTGACTTTTTGTCAGATGAATTCCAAACTGTGCGATCCACTATGAAATCAAGTGCTTGACATAAGTCAAACTTCATGTATTGATTTCATAGGTGTTATAGGGTGTATTGAATCATGTCCTAGGGTTTGGGAGCATGTCCTGGTCAAAAGTCAAAGGCACAGTTGACTTTTCTCGCAAAACCCTAATTGTTGTTCAGATGAAATTGAAACTTGTTGCTCAAGCTTCTTGGATCAATACATTATTGAAAATGGATCAATGTGATGTATTTGAGACCCTCAAATCCCCTCTTGAGGTCTTTGCTCATGTTTTGTCCCAAAAGTCAACTTAGGGGTGAATTAAGTCAAGAAACTCTAATTCCTGATTTTTTATGAATGCATCCCCTAAAGCCAAATTTACTTGATGATTGGGTTCATGAAGTCCCTTGGAGCATCATAGGTTATGCTTTGAAGCATTGGCTCATGGCCAGAGGAAAATCTCCATCTGGAGGCCCTGGTCGACCAAAACCCTAATTTGGCGACACTGTCGATCGTGAGGCTTGATCCACTCAGAATGCTGCAACCTTGTGCTTGATTCTTGAAGTGGGAGTTCTCTTAAATCATTATGGATGTTTGAGAGGCTAGAAAAGTCGAAGATCATGTCATTCCTTGATTGATCCTTTGTCTAAGAACTCTAAGAGGGCTTGAAACCCTAATTTTGATAGTAGTGAATGCTCACCCATCTTAGGGGAGACTAATGAGGCATGATGGTTAATCCATATTGTGATGATGATTTGAACAATGATGGAAAATCTTAGTGGTCAAAATTTGAGGTATGACAAACTGCAGCAGAGGTTTGGCCAATGTTGATCAATAGGAAACTAACTCTACTCTAGCCATTGACTAGAGGTTACAGCACAGAGCCTTGGTTCCCTAGTTGTTGGATGAATCTTGACTGAATTCAATTGCAAATGTGTCAGTCCATGCCACCTTGGTGCATCCATTAAATGCTCCAATCCAAAATTGGAGTCTTGTCCCTCTCTTAGGGATATCTAGGTTTGTCATGCCACTTCTTGTTCCAAAGACTTTGGAGGCTTGGATCAGTGTTTGTTCCCTTTAGATTTAATCCTCAGATGTGTCCAAAGTGATAACAAGGCTTGGAATTATCTGATTTTGCAAAATCGAGCAAAAGTGAAAAATTCTGCCTAGCCTTGGCAGTTTTCAGCAAGGCATATTGCCATTGTCATATCTCATGGCTCAAGTGGAATTTGATGTAGTTCTTCGCCATTTAGGAAAGCCCTCATATGATACAATAACTGTTTGATCATAATTGGTTTTGATACTTTGTGGATCCAAGTGAAAAATGCCCCTACATTTAGAAAAAAGTGAAGGGAGATTCTGACTTAGTGAAAATTTCACTAAGTGTTGGAAAAAGTGGCATTTCATGTTTTCAGCCACTTTGATCATTCCATAACTCAGAATCCATAATGAATTGGAATGAGGTGTAGTTGAATCTTTGGTAGAGGGCCATGAGAGCTACAAATCCAGCTTTGGATGGGAAAAAAATGGCCTTATGGTTTAGGAGTTATGATCATCCAAAGTTGGTACCCTAGCCACTTTGTTCCACAACTTAGAAAATTTTCTAAGTTTTTTATGGTTACCCCTTTTACAAGTTATCCCACTTTTCTTGATTTTTCTTGATGAATGATGACCCAAATCACACATTAACATTATTTTAGGGTCAAAGAACCATATTTGTGAAAAATCTCAAAAAGTCAAAGTTGACTTTTGTGCACAGTTGACTTTTTGTCAGATGAATTCCAAACTGTGCGATCCTCTATGAAATCAAGTGCTTGACATAAGTCAAACTTCATGTATTGATTTCATAGGTGTTATAGGGTGTATTGAATCATGTCCTAGGGTTTGGGAGCATGTCCTGGTCAAAAGTCAAAGGCACAGTTGACTTTTCCCGCAAAACCCTAATTGTTGTTCAGATGAAATTGAAACTTGTTGCTCAAGCTTCTTGGATCAATACATTATTGAAAATGGATCAATGTGATGTATTTGAGACCCTCAAATCCCCTCTTGAGGTCTTTGCTCATGTTTTGTCCCAAAAGTCAACTTAGGGGTGAATTAAGTCAAGAAACTCTAATTCCTGATTTTTTATGAATGCATCCCCTAAAGCCAAATTTACTTGATGATTAGGTTCATGAAGTCCCTTGGAGCATCATAGGTTATGCTTTGAAGCATTGGCTCATGGCCAGAGGAAAATCTCCATCTGGAGGCCCTGGTCGACCAAAACCCTAATTTGGCGACACTGTCGATCGTGAGGCTTGATCCACTCAGAATGCTGCAACCTTGTGCTTGATTCTTGAAGTGGGAGTTCTCTTAAATCATTATGGATGTTTGAGAGGCTAGAAAAGTCGAAGATCATGTCATTCCTTGATTGATCCTTTGTCTAAGAACTCTAAGAGGGCTTGAAACCCTAATTTTGATAGTAGTGAATGCTCACCCATCTTAGGGGAGACTAATGAGGCATGATGGTTAATCCATATTGTGATGATGATTTGAACAATGATGGAAAATCTTAGTGGTCAAAATTTGAGGTATGACAAACTGCAGCAGAGGTTTGGCCAATGTTGATCAATAGGAAACTAACTCTACTCTAGCCATTGACTAGAGGTTACAGCACAGAGCCTTGGTTCCCTAGTTGTTGGATGAATCTTGACTGAATTCAATTGCAAATGTGTCAGTCCATGCCACCTTGGTGCATCCATTAAATGCTCCAATCCAAAATTGGAGTCTTGTCCCTCTCTTAGGGATATCTAGGTTTGTCATGCCACTTCTTGTTCCAAAGACTTTGGAGGCTTGGATCAGTGTTTGTTCCCTTTAGATTTAATCCTCAGATGTGTCCAAAGTGATAACAAGGCTTGGAATTATCTGATTTTGCAAAATCGAGCAAAAGTGAAAAATTCTGCCTAGCCTTGGCAGTTTTCAGCAAGGCATATTGCCATTGTCATATCTCATGGCTCAAGTGGAATTTGATGTAGTTCTTCGCCATTTAGGAAAGCCCTCATATGATACAATAACTGTTTGATCATAATTGGTTTTGATACTTTGTGGATCCAAGTGAAAAATGCCCCTACATTTAGAAAAAAGTGAAGGGAGATTCTGACTTAGTGAAAATTTCACTAAGTGTTGGAAAAAGTGGCATTTCATGTTTTCAGCCACTTTGATCATTCCATAACTCAGAATCCATAATGAATTGGAATGAGGTGTAGTTGAATCTTTGGTAGAGGGCCATGAGAGCTACAAATCCAGCTTTGGATGGGAAAAAAATGGCCTTATGGTTTAGGAGTTATGATCCTCCAAAGTTGGTACCCTAGCCACTTTGTTCCACAACTTAGAAAATTTTCTAAGTTTTTTATGGTTACCCCTTTTACAAGTTATCCCACTTTTCTTGATTTTTCTTGATGAATGATGACCCAAATCACACATTAACATTATTTTAGGGTCAAAGAACCATATTTGTGAAAAATCTCAAAAAGTCAAAGTTGACTTTTGTGCACAGTTGACTTTTTGTCAGATGAATTCCAAACTGTGCGATCCTCTATGAAATCAAGTGCTTGACATAAGTCAAACTTCATGTATTGATTTCATAGGTGTTATAGGGTGTATTGAATCATGTCCTAGGGTTTGGGAGCATGTCCTGGTCAAAAGTCAAAGGCACAGTTGACTTTTCCCGCAAAACCCTAATTGTTGTTCAGATGAAATTGAAACTTGTTGCTCAAGCTTCTTGGATCAATACATTATTGAAAATGGATCAATGTGATGTATTTGAGACCCTCAAATCCCCTCTTGAGGTCTTGGCTCATGTTTTGTCCCAAAAGTCAACTTAGGGGTGAATTAAGTCAAGAAACTCTAATTCCTGATTTTTTATGAATGCATCCCCTAAAGCCAAATTTACTTGATGATTGGGTTCATGATGTCCCTTGGAGCATCATAGGTTATGCTTTGAAGCATTGGCTCATGGCCAGAGGAAAATCTCCATCTGGAGTCCCTGGTCGACCAAAACCCTAATTTGGTGACACTGTCGATCGTGAGGCTTGATCCACTCAGAATGCTGCAACCTTGTGCTTGATTCTTGAAGTGGGAGTTCTCTTAATCCATTATGGATGTTTGAGAGGCTAGACAAGTCGAAGATCATGTCATTCCTTGATTGATCCTTTATCTAAGAACTCTGAGAGGGCTTGAAACCCTAATTTTGATAGTAGTGAATGCTCACCCATCTTAGGGGAGACTAATGAGGCATGATGGTTAATCCATATTGTGATGATGATTTGAACAATGATGGAAAATCTTAGTAGTCAAAATTTAAGGTATGACAAACTGCAGCAGAGGTTTGGCCAATGTTGATCAATAGGAAACTAACTCTACTCTAGCCATTGATTAGAGGTTACAACACAGAGCCTTGGTTCCCTAGTTGTTGGATGAATCTTGACTGAATTCAATTGCAAATGTGTCAGTCCATGCCACCTTGGTGCATCCATTAAATGCTCTAATCCAAAATTGGAGTCTTGTCCCTCTTTTAGGGATTTCTAGGTTTGTCATGCCACTTCTTGTTCCAAAGACTTTGGAGGCTTGGATCAGTGTTTGTTCCCTTTAGATTTAATCCTCAGATGTGTCCAAAGTGATGACAAGGCTTGGAATTATCTGATTTTGCAAAATCGAGCAAAAGTGAAAAATTCTGCCTAGCCTTGGAAGTTTTCAGCAAGGCATATTGCCATTGTCATATCTCATGGCTCAAGTGGAATTTGATGTAGTTCTTCGCCATTTTGGAAAGCCCTCATATGATACAATAACTGTTTGATCATAATTGGTTTTGATACTTTGTGGATCCAAGTGAAAAATGCCCCTACATTTAGAAAAAAGTGAAGGGAGATTCTGACTTAGTGAAAATTTCACTAATGTTGGAAAAAGTGGCATTTCATGTTTTCAGCCACTTTGATCATTCCATAACTCAGAATCCATAATGAATTGGAATGAGGTGTAGTTGAATTTTGGTAGAGGGCCATGAGAGCTACAAATCCAGCTTTAGATGGGAAAAAAATGGCCTTATGGTTTAGGAGTTATGATCCTCCAAAGTTGGTACCCTAGCCACTTTGTTCCATAACTTAGAAAATTTTCTAAGTTTTTTATGGTTACCCCTTTTACAAGTTATCCCACTTTTCTTGATTTTTCTTGATGAATGATGACCCAAATCACACATTAACATTATTTTAGGGTCAAAGAACCATATTTGTGAAAAATCTCAAAAAGTCAAAGTTGACTTTTGTGCACAGTTGACTTTTTGTCAGATGAATTCCAAACTGTGCGATCCACTATGAAATCAAGTGCTTGACATAAGTCAAACTTCATGTATTGATTTCATAGGTGTTATAGGGTGTATTGAATCATGTCCTAGGGTTTGGGAGCATGTCCTGGTCAAAAGTCAAAGGCACAGTTGACTTTTCTCGCAAAACCCTAATTGTTGTTCAGATGAAATTGAAACTTGTTGCTCAAGCTTCTTGGATCAATACATTATTGAAAATGGATCAATGTGATGTATTTGAGACCCTCAAATCCCCTCTTGAGGTCTTTGCTCATGTTTTGTCCCAAAAGTCAACTTAGGGGTGAATTAAGTCAAGAAACTCTAATTCCTGATTTTTTATGAATGCATCCCCTAAAGCCAAATTTACTTGATGATTGGGTTCATGAAGTCCCTTGGAGCATCATAGGTTATGCTTTGAAGCATTGGCTCATGGCCAGAGGAAAATCTCCATCTGGAGGCCCTGGTCGACCAAAACCCTAATTTGGCGACACTGTCGATCGTGAGGCTTGATCCACTCAGAATGCTGCAACCTTGTGCTTGATTCTTGAAGTGGGAGTTCTCTTAAATCATTATGGATGTTTGAGAGGCTAGAAAAGTCGAAGATCATGTCATTCCTTGATTGATCCTTTGTCTAAGAACTCTAAGAGGGCTTGAAACCCTAATTTTGATAGTAGTGAATGCTCACCCATCTTAGGGGAGACTAATGAGGCATGATGGTTAATCCATATTGTGATGATGATTTGAACAATGATGGAAAATCTTAGTGGTCAAAATTTGAGGTATGACAAACTGCAGCAGAGGTTTGGCCAATGTTGATCAATAGGAAACTAACTCTACTCTAGCCATTGACTAGAGGTTACAGCACAGAGCCTTGGTTCCCTAGTTGTTGGATGAATCTTGACTGAATTCAATTGCAAATGTGTCAGTCCATGCCACCTTGGTGCATCCATTAAATGCTCCAATCCAAAATTGGAGTCTTGTCCCTCTCTTAGGGATATCTAGGTTTGTCATGCCACTTCTTGTTCCAAAGACTTTGGAGGCTTGGATCAGTGTTTATTCCCTTTAGATTTAATCCTCAGATGTGTCCAAAGTGATAACAAGGCTTGGAATTATCTGATTTTGCAAAATCGAGCAAAAGTGAAAAATTCTGCCTAGCCTTGGCAGTTTTCAGCAAGGCATATTGCCATTGTCATATCTCATGGCTCAAGTGGAATTTGATGTAGTTCTTCGCCATTTAGGAAAGCCCTCATATGATACAATAACTGTTTGATCATAATTGGTTTTGATACTTTGTGGATCCAAGTGAAAAATGCCCCTACATTTAGAAAAAAGTGAAGGGAGATTCTGACTTAGTGAAAATTTCACTAAGTGTTGGAAAAAGTGGCATTTCATGTTTTCAGCCACTTTGATCATTCCATAACTCAGAATCCATAATGAATTGGAATGAGGTGTAGTTGAATCTTTGGTAGAGGGCCATGAGAGCTACAAATCCAGCTTTGGATGGGAAAAAAATGGCCTTATGGTTTAGGAGTTATGATCCTCCAAAGTTGGTACCCTAGCCACTTTGTTCCACAACTTAGAAAATTTTCTAAGTTTTTTATGGTTACCCCTTTTACAAGTTATCCCACTTTTCTTGATTTTTCTTGATGAATGATGACCCAAATCACACATTAACATTATTTTAGGGTCAAAGAACCATATTTGTGAAAAATCTCAAAAAGTCAAAGTTGACTTTTGTGCACAGTTGACTTTTTGTCAGATGAATTCCAAACTGTGCGATCCTCTATGAAATCAAGTGCTTGACATAAGTCAAACTTCATGTATTGATTTCATAGGTGTTATAGGGTGTATTGAATCATGTCCTAGGGTTTGGGAGCATGTCCTGGTCAAAAGTCAAAGGCACAGTTGACTTTTCCCGCAAAACCCTAATTGTTGTTCAGATGAAATTGAAACTTGTTGCTCAAGCTTCTTGGATCAATACATTATTGAAAATGGATCAATGTGATGTATTTGAGACCCTCAAATCCCCTCTTGAGGTCTTTGCTCATGTTTTGTCCCAAAAGTCAACTTAGGGGTGAATTAAGTCAAGAAACTCTAATTCCTGATTTTTTATGAATGCGTCCCCTAAAGCCAAATTTACTTGATGATTAGGTTCATGAAGTCCCTTGGAGCATCATAGGTTATGCTTTGAAGCATTGGCTCATGGCCAGAGGAAAATCTCCATCTGGAGGCCCTGGTCGACCAAAACCCTAATTTGGCGACACTGTCGATCGTGAGGCTTGATCCACTCAGAATGCTGCAACCTTGTGCTTGATTCTTGAAGTGGGAGTTCTCTTAAATCATTATGGATGTTTGAGAGGCTAGAAAAGTCGAAGATCATGTCATTCCTTGATTGATCCTTTGTCTAAGAACTCTAAGAGGGCTTGAAACCCTAATTTTGATAGTAGTGAATGCTCACCCATCTTAGGGGAGACTAATGAGGCATGATGGTTAATCCATATTGTGATGATGATTTGAACAATGATGGAAAATCTTAGTGGTCAAAATTTGAGGTATGACAAACTGCAGCAGAGGTTTGGCCAATGTTGATCAATAGGAAACTAACTCTACTCTAGCCATTGACTAGAGGTTACAGCACAGAGCCTTGGTTCCCTAGTTGTTGGATGAATCTTGACTGAATTCAATTGCAAATGTGTCAGTCCATGCCACCTTGGTGCATCCATTAAATGCTCCAATCCAAAATTGGAGTCTTGTCCCTCTCTTAGGGATATCTAGGTTTGTCATGCCACTTCTTGTTCCAAAGACTTTGGAGGCTTGGATCAGTGTTTGTTCCCTTTAGATTTAATCCTCAGATGTGTCCAAAGTGATAACAAGGCTTGGAATTATCTGATTTTGCAAAATCGAGCAAAAGTGAAAAATTCTGCCTAGCCTTGGCAGTTTTCAGCAAGGCATATTGCCATTGTCATATCTCATGGCTCAAGTGGAATTTGATGTAGTTCTTCGCCATTTAGGAAAGCCCTCATATGATACAATAACTGTTTGATCATAATTGGTTTTGATACTTTGTGGATCCAAGTGAAAAATGCCCCTACATTTAGAAAAAAGTGAAGGGAGATTCTGACTTAGTGAAAATTTCACTAAGTGTTGGAAAAAGTGGCATTTCATGTTTTCAGCCACTTTGATCATTCCATAACTCAGAATCCATAATGAATTGGAATGAGGTGTAGTTGAATCTTTGGTAGAGGGCCATGAGAGCTACAAATCCAGCTTTGGATGGGAAAAAAATGGCCTTATGGTTTAGGAGTTATGATCCTCCAAAGTTGGTACCCTAGCCACTTTGTTCCACAACTTAGAAAATTTTCTAAGTTTTTTATGGTTACCCCTTTTACAAGTTATCCCACTTTTCTTGATTTTTCTTGATGAATGATGACCCAAATCACACATTAACATTATTTTAGGGTCAAAGAACCATATTTGTGAAAAATCTCAAAAAGTCAAAGTTGACTTTTGTGCACAGTTGACTTTTTGTCAGATGAATTCCAAACTGTGCGATCCTCTATGAAATCAAGTGCTTGACATAAGTCAAACTTCATGTATTGATTTCATAGGTGTTATAGGGTGTATTGAATCATGTCCTAGGGTTTGGGAGCATGTCCTGGTCAAAAGTCAAAGGCACAGTTGACTTTTCCCGCAAAACCCTAATTGTTGTTCAGATGAAATTGAAACTTGTTGCTCAAGCTTCTTGGATCAATACATTATTGAAAATGGATCAATGTGATGTATTTGAGACCCTCAAATCCCCTCTTGAGGTCTTGGCTCATGTTTTGTCCCAAAAGTCACCTTGGGGGTGAATTAAGTCAAGAAACTCTAATTCCTGATTTTTTATGAATGCATCCCCTAAAGCCAAATTTACTTGATGATTGGGTTAATGAAGTCCCTTGGAGCATCATAGGTTATGCTTTGAAGCATTGGCTCATGGCCAGAGGAAAATCTCCATCTGGAGGCCCTGGTCGACCAAAACCCTAATTTGGTGACACTGTCGATCGTGAGGCTTGATCCACTCAGAATGCTGCAACCTTGTGCTTGATTCTTGAAGTGGGAGTTCTCTTAATCCATTATGGATGTTTGAGAGGCTAGAAAAGTCGAAGATCATGTCATTCCTTGATTGATCCTTTGTCTAAGAACTCTGAGAGGGCTTGAAACCCTAATTTTGATAGTAGTGAATGCTCACCCATCTTAGGGGAGACTAATGAGGCATGATGGTTAATCCATATTGTGATGATGATTTGAACAATGATGGAAAATCTTAGTGGTCAAAATTTGAGGTATGACAAACTGCAGCAGAGGTTTGGCCAATGTTGATCAATAGGAAACTAACTCTACTCTAGCCATTGACTAGAGGTTACAGCACAGAGCCTTGGTTCCCTAGTTGTTGGATGAATCTTGACTGAATTCAATTGCAAATGTGTCAGTCCATGCCACCTTGGTGCATCCATTAAATGCTCCAATCCAAAATTGGAGTCTTGTCCCTCTCTTAGGGATTTCTAGGTTTGTCATGCCACTTCTTGTTCCAAAGACTTTGGAGGCTTGGATCAGTGTTTGTTCCCTTTAGATTTAATCCTCAGATGTGTCCAAAGTGATAACAAGGCTTGGAATTATCTGATTTTGCAAAATCGAGCAAAAGTGAAAAATTCTGCCTAGCCTTGGCAGTTTTCAGCAAGGCATATTGCCATTGTCATATCTCATGGCTCAAGTGGAATTTGATGTAGTTCTTCGCCATTTAGGAAAGCCCTCATATGATACAATAACTGTTTGATCATAATTGGTTTTGATACTTTGTGGATCCAAGTGAAAAATGCCCCTACATTTAGAAAAAAGTGAAGGGAGATTCTGACTTAGTGAAAATTTCACTAAGTGTTGGAAAAAGTGGCATTTCATGTTTTCAGCCACTTTGATCATTCCATAACTCAGAATCCATAATGAATTGGAATGAGGTGTAGTTGAATCTTTGGTAGAGGGCCATGAGAGCTACAAATCCAGCTTTGGATGGGAAAAAAATGGCCTTATGGTTTAGGAGTTATGATCCTCCAAAGGTGGTACCCTAGCCACTTTGTTCCACAACTTAGAAAATTTTCTAAGTTTTTTATGGTTACCCCTTTTACAAGTTATCCCACTTTTCTTGATTTTTCTTGATGAATGATGACCCAAATCACACATTAACATTATTTTAGGGTCAAAGAACCATATTTGTGAAAAATCTCAAAAAGTCAAAGTTGACTTTTGTGCACAGTTGACTTTTTGTCAGATGAATTCCAAACTGTGCGATCCTCTATGAAATCAAGTGCTTGACATAAGTCAAACTTCATGTATTGATTTCATAGGTGTTATAGGGTGTATTGAATCATGTCCTAGGGTTTGGGAGCATGTCCTGGTCAAAAGTCAAAGGCACAGTTGACTTTTCCCGCAAAACCCTAATTGTTGTTCAGATGAAATTGAAACTTGTTGCTCAAGCTTCTTGGATCAATACATTATTGAAAATGGATCAATGTGATGTATTTGAGACCCTCAAATCCCCTCTTGAGGTCTTGGCTCATGTTTTGTCCCAAAAGTCACCTTGGGGGTGAATTAAGTCAAGAAACTCTAATTCCTGATTTTTTATGAATGCATCCCCTAAAGCCAAATTTACTTGATGATTGGGTTAATGAAGTCCCTTGGAGCATCATAGGTTATGCTTTGAAGCATTGGCTCATGGCCAGAGGAAAATCTCCATCTGGAGGCCCTGGTCGACCAAAACCCTAATTTGGTGACACTGTCGATCGTGAGGCTTGATCCACTCAGAATGCTGCAACCTTGTGCTTGATTCTTGAAGTGGGAGTTCTCTTAATCCATTATGGATGTTTGAGAGGCTAGAAAAGTCGAAGATCATGTCATTCCTTGATTGATCCTTTGTCTAAGAACTCTGAGAGGGCTTGAAACCCTAATTTTGATAGTAGTGAATGCTCACCCATCTTAGGGGAGACTAATGAGGCATGATGGTTAATCCATATTGTGATGATGATTTGAACAATGATGGAAAATCTTAGTGGTCAAAATTTGAGGTATGACAAACTGCAGCAGAGGTTTGGCCAATGTTGATCAATAGGAAACTAACTCTACTCTAGCCATTGACTAGAGGTTACAGCACAGAGCCTTGGTTCCCTAGTTGTTGGATGAATCTTGACTGAATTCAATTGCAAATGTGTCAGTCCATGCCACCTTGGTGCATCCATTAAATGCTCCAATCCAAAATTGGAGTCTTGTCCCTCTCTTAGGGATTTCTAGGTTTGTCATGCCACTTCTTGTTCCAAAGACTTTGGAGGCTTGGATCAGTGTTTGTTCCCTTTAGATTTAATCCTCAGATGTGTCCAAAGTGATAACAAGGCTTGGAATTATCTGATTTTGCAAAATCGAGCAAAAGTGAAAAATTCTGCCTAGCCTTGGCAGTTTTCAGCAAGGCATATTGCCATTGTCATATCTCATGGCTCAAGTGGAATTTGATGTAGTTCTTCGCCATTTAGGAAAGCCCTCATATGATACAATAACTGTTTGATCATAATTGGTTTTGATACTTTGTGGATCCAAGTGAAAAATGCCCCTACATTTAGAAAAAAGTGAAGGGAGATTCTGACTTAGTGAAAATTTCACTAAGTGTTGGAAAAAGTGGCATTTCATGTTTTCAGCCACTTTGATCATTCCATAACTCAGAATCCATAATGAATTGGAATGAGGTGTAGTTGAATCTTTGGTAGAGGGCCATGAGAGCTACAAATCCAGCTTTGGATGGGAAAAAAATGGCCTTATGGTTTAGGAGTTATGATCCTCCAAAGGTGGTACCCTAGCCACTTTGTTCCACAACTTAGAAAATTTTCTAAGTTTTTTATGGTTACCCCTTTTACAAGTTATCCCACTTTTCTTGATTTTTCTTGATGAATGATGACCCAAATCACACATTAACATTATTTTAGGGTCAAAGAACCATATTTGTGAAAAATCTCAAAAAGTCAAAGTTGACTTTTGTGCACAGTTGACTTTTTGTCAGATGAATTCCAAACTTTGCGATCCTCTATGAAATCAAGTGCTTGACATAAGTCAAACTTCATGTATTGATTTCATAGGTGTTATAGGGTGTATTGAATCATGTCCTAGGGTTTGGGAGCATGTCCTGGTCAAAAGTCAAAGGCACAGTTGACTTTTCCCGCAAAACCCTAATTGTTGTTCAGATGAAATTGAAACTTGTTGCTCAAGCTTCTTGGATCAATACATTATTGAAAATGGATCAATGTGATGTATTTGAGACCCTCAAATCCCCTCTTGAGGTCTTGGCTCATGTTTTGTCCCAAAAGTCACCTTGGGGGTGAATTAAGTCAAGAAACTCTAATTCCTGATTTTTTATGAATGCATCCCCTAAAGCCAAATTTACTTGATGATTGGGTTAATGAAGTCCCTTGGAGCATCATAGGTTATGCTTTGAAGCATTGGCTCATGGCCAGAGGAAAATCTCCATCTGGAGGCCCTGGTCGACCAAAACCCTAATTTGGTGACACTGTCGATCGTGAGGCTTGATCCACTCAGAATGCTGCAACCTTGTGCTTGATTCTTGAAGTGGGAGTTCTCTTAATCCATTATGGATGTTTGAGAGGCTAGAAAAGTCGAAGATCATGTCATTCCTTGATTGATCCTTTGTCTAAGAACTCTGAGAGGGCTTGAAACCCTAATTTTGATAGTAGTGAATGCTCACCCATCTTAGGGGAGACTAATGAGGCATGATGGTTAATCCATATTGTGATGATGATTTGAACAATGATGGAAAATCTTAGTGGTCAAAATTTGAGGTATGACAAACTGCAGCAGAGGTTTGGCCAATGTTGATCAATAGGAAACTAACTCTACTCTAGCCATTGACTAGAGGTTACAGCACAGAGCCTTGGTTCCCTAGTTGTTGGATGAATCTTGACTGAATTCAATTGCAAATGTGTCAGTCCATGCCACCTTGGTGCATCCATTAAATGCTCCAATCCAAAATTGGAGTCTTGTCCCTCTCTTAGGGATTTCTAGGTTTGTCATGCCACTTCTTGTTCCAAAGACTTTGGAGGCTTGGATCAGTGTTTGTTCCCTTTAGATTTAATCCTCAGATGTGTCCAAAGTGATAACAAGGCTTGGAATTATCTGATTTTGCAAAATCGAGCAAAAGTGAAAAATTCTGCCTAGCCTTGGCAGTTTTCAGCAAGGCATATTGCCATTGTCATATCTCATGGCTCAAGTGGAATTTGATGTAGTTCTTCGCCATTTAGGAAAGCCCTCATATGATACAATAACTGTTTGATCATAATTGGTTTTGATACTTTGTGGATCCAAGTGAAAAATGCCCCTACATTTAGAAAAAAGTGAAGGGAGATTCTGACTTAGTGAAAATTTCACTAAGTGTTGGAAAAAGTGGCATTTCATGTTTTCAGCCACTTTGATCATTCCATAACTCAGAATCCATAATGAATTGGAATGAGGTGTAGTTGAATCTTTGGTAGAGGGCCATGAGAGCTACAAATCCAGCTTTGGATGGGAAAAAAATGGCCTTATGGTTTAGGAGTTATGATCCTCCAAAGGTGGTACCCTAGCCACTTTGTTCCACAACTTAGAAAATTTTCTAAGTTTTTTATGGTTACCCCTTTTACAAGTTATCCCACTTTTCTTGATTTTTCTTGATGAATGATGACCCAAATCACACATTAACATTATTTTAGGGTCAAAGAACCATATTTGTGAAAAATCTCAAAAAGTCAAAGTTGACTTTTGTGCACAGTTGACTTTTTGTCAGATGAATTCCAAACTTTGCGATCCTCTATGAAATCAAGTGCTTGACATAAGTCAAACTTCATGTATTGATTTCATAGGTGTTATAGGGTGTATTGAATCATGTCCTAGGGTTTGGGAGCATGTCCTGGTCAAAAGTCAAAGGCACAGTTGACTTTTCCCGCAAAACCCTAATTGTTGTTCAGATGAAATTGAAACTTGTTGCTCAAGCTTCTTGGATCAATACATTATTGAAAATGGATCAATGTGATGTATTTGAGACCCTCAAATCCCCTCTTGAGGTCTTGGCTCATGTTTTGTCCCAAAAGTCAACTTGGGGGTGAATTAAGTCAAGAAACTCTAATTCCTGATTTTTTATGAATGCATCCCCTAAAGCCAAATTTACTTGATGATTGGGTTCATGAAGTCCCTTGGAGCATCATAGGTTATGCTTTGAAGCATTGGCTCATGGCCAGAGGAAAATCTCCATCTGGAGGCCCTGGTCGACCAAAACCCTAATTTGGTGACACTGTCGATCGTGAGGCTTGATCCACTCAGAATGCTGCAACCTTGTGCTTGATTCTTGAAGTGGGAGTTCTCTTAATCCATTATGGATGTTTGAGAGGCTAGACAAGTCGAAGATCATGTCATTCCTTGATTGATCCTTTGTCTAAGAACTCTGAGAGGGCTTGAAACCCTAATTTTGATAGTAGTGAATGCTCACCCATCTTAGGGGAGACTAATGAGGCATGATGGTTAATCCATATTGTGATGATGATTTGAACAATGATGGAAAATCTTAGTGGTCAAAATTTGAGGTATGACAAACTGCAGCAGAGGTTTGCCCAATGTTGATCAATAGGAAACTAACTCTACTCTAGCCATTGACTAGAGGTTACAGCACAGAGCCTTGGTTCCCTAGTTGTTGGATGAATCTTGACTGAATTCAATTGCAAATGTGTCAGTCCATGCCACCTTGGTGCATCCATTAAATGCTCCAATCCAAAATTGGAGTCTTGTCCCTCTCTTAGGGATTTCTAGGTTTGTCATGCCACTTCTTGTTCCAAAGACTTTGGAGGCTTGGATCAGTGTTTGTTCCCTTTAGATTTAATCCTCAGATGTGTCCAAAGTGATAACAAGGCTTGGAATTATCTGATTTTGCAAAATCGAGCAAAAGTGAAAAATTCTGCCTAGCCTTGGCAGTTTTCAGCAAGGCATATTGCCATTGTCATATCTCATGGCTCAAGTGGAATTTGATGTAGTTCTTCGCCATTTTGGAAAGCCCTCATATGATACAATAACTGTTTGATCATAATTGGTTTTGATACTTTGTGGATCCAAGTGAAAAATGCCCCTACATTTAGAAAAAAGTGAAGGGAGATTCTGACTTAGTGAAAATTTCACTAAGTGTTGGAAAAAGTGGCATTTCTTGTTTTCAGCCACTTTGATCATTCCATAACTCAGAATCCATAATGAATTGGAATGAGGTGTAGTTGAATCTTTGGTAGAGGGCCATGAGAGCTACAAATCCAGATTTGGATGGGAAAAAAATGGCCTTATGGTTTAGGAGTTATGATCCTCCAAAGTTGGTACCCTAGCCACTTTGTTCCATAACTTAGAAAATTTTCTAAGTTTTTTATGGTTACCCCTTTTACAAGTTATCCCACTTTTCTTGATTTTTCTTGATGAATGATGACCCAAATCACACATTAACATTATTTTAGGGTCAAAGAACCATATTTGTGAAAAATCTCAAAAAGTCAAAGTTGACTTTTGTGCACAGTTGACTTTTTGTCAGATGAATTCCAAACTGTGCGATCCTCTATGAAATCAAGTGCTTGACATAAGTCAAACTTCATGTATTGATTTCATAGGTGTTATAGGGTGTATTGAATCATGTCCTAGGGTTTGGGAGAATGTCCTGGTCAAAAGTCAAAGGCACAGTTGACTTTTCCCGCAAAACCCTAATTGTGGTTCAGATGAAATTGAAACTTGTTGCTCAAGCTTCTTGGATCAATAAATTATTGAAAATGGATCAATGTGATGTATTTGAGACCCTCAAATCCCCTCTTGAGGTCTTGGCTCATGTTTTGTCCCAAATGTCAACTTAGGGGTGAATTAAGTCAAGAAACTCTAATTCCTGATTTTTTATGAATGCATCCCCTAAAGCCAAATTTACTTGATGATTGGGTTCATGATGTCCCTTAGAGCATCATAGGTTATGCTTTGAAGCATTGGCTCATGGCCAGAGGAAAATCTCCATCTGGAGGACCTGGTCGACCAAAACCCTAATTTGGTGACACTGTCGATCGTGAGGCTTGATCCACTCAGAATGCTGCAACCTTGTGCTTGATTCTTGAAGTGGGAGTTCTCTTAATCCATTATGGATGTTTGAGAGGCTAGACAAGTTGAAGATCATGTTATTCCTTGATTGATCCTTTGTCTAAGAACTCTGAAAGGGCTTGAAACCCTAATTTTGTTAGTAGTGAATGCTCACCCATCTTAGGGGAGACTAATGAGGCATGATGGTTAATCCATATTGTGATGATGATTTGAACAATGATGGAAAATCTTAGTGGTCAAAATTTGAGGTATGACAAACTGCACCAGAGGTTTGGCCAATGTTGATCAATAGGAAACTAACTCTACTCTAGCCATTGACTAGAGGTTACAGCACAGAGCCTTGGTTCCCTAGTTGTTGGATGAATCTTGACTGAATTCAATTGCAAATGTGTCAGTCCATGCCACCTTGGTGCATCCATTAAATGCTCCAATCCAAAATTGGAGTCTTGTCCCTCTCTTAGGGATTTCTAGGTTTGTCATGCCACTTCTTGTTCCAAAGACTTTGGAGGCTTGGATCAGTGTTTGTTCCCTTTAGATTTAATCCTCAGATGTGTCCAAAGTGATAACAAGGCTTGGAATTATCTGATTTTGCAAAATCGAGCAAAAGTGAAAAATTCTGCCTAGCCTTGGCAGTTTTCAGCAAGGCATATTGCCATTGTCATATCTCATGGCTCAAGTGGAATTTGATGTAGTTCTTCGCCATTTTGGAAAGCCCTCATATGATACAATAACTGTTTGATCATAATTGGTTTTGATACTTTGTGGATCCAAGTGAAAAATGCCCCTACATTTAGAAAAAAGTGAAGGGAGATTCTGACTTAGTGAAAATTTCACTAAGTGTTGGAAAAAGTGGCATTTCTTGTTTTCAGCCACTTTGATCATTCCATAACTCAGAATCCATAATGAATTGGAATGAGGTGTAGTTGAATCTTTGGTAGAGGGCCATGAGAGCTACAAATCCAGATTTGGATGGGAAAAAAATGGCCTTATGGTTTAGGAGTTATGATCCTCCAAAGTTGGTACCCTAGCCACTTTGTTCCATAACTTAGAAAATTTTCTAAGTTTTTTATGGTTACCCCTTTTACAAGTTATCCCACTTTTCTTGATTTTTCTTGATGAATGATGACCCAAATCACACATTAACATTATTTTAGGGTCAAAGAACCATATTTGTGAAAAATCTCAAAAAGTCAAAGTTGACTTTTGTGCACAGTTGACTTTTTGTCAGATGAATTCCAAACTGTGCGATCCTCTATGAAATCAAGTGCTTGACATAAGTCAAACTTCATGTATTGATTTCATAGGTGTTATAGGGTGTATTGAATCATGTCCTAGGGTTTGGGAGAATGTCCTGGTCAAAAGTCAAAGGCACAGTTGACTTTTCCCGCAAAACCCTAATTGTGGTTCAGATGAAATTGAAACTTGTTGCTCAAGCTTCTTGGATCAATAAATTATTGAAAATGGATCAATGTGATGTATTTGAGACCCTCAAATCCCCTCTTGAGGTCTTGGCTCATGTTTTGTCCCAAATGTCAACTTAGGGGTGAATTAAGTCAAGAAACTCTAATTCCTGATTTTTTATGAATGCATCCCCTAAAGCCAAATTTACTTGATGATTGGGTTCATGATGTCCCTTAGAGCATCATAGGTTATGCTTTGAAGCATTGGCTCATGGCCAGAGGAAAATCTCCATCTGGAGGACCTGGTCGACCAAAACCCTAATTTGGTGACACTGTCGATCGTGAGGCTTGATCCACTCAGAATGCTGCAACCTTGTGCTTGATTCTTGAAGTGGGAGTTCTCTTAATCCATTATGGATGTTTGAGAGGCTAGACAAGTTGAAGATCATGTTATTCCTTGATTGATCCTTTGTCTAAGAACTCTGAAAGGGCTTGAAACCCTAATTTTGTTAGTAGTGAATGCTCACCCATCTTAGGGGAGACTAATGAGGCATGATGGTTAATCCATATTGTGATGATGATTTGAACAATGATGGAAAATCTTAGTGGTCAAAATTTGAGGTATGACAAACTGCACCAGAGGTTTGGCCAATGTTGATCAATAGGAAACTAACTCTACTCTAGCCATTGACTAGAGGTTACAGCACAGAGCCTTGGTTCCCTAGTTGTTGGATGAATCTTGACTGAATTCAATTGCAAATGTGTCAGTCCATGCCACCTTGGTGCATCCATTAAATGCTCCAATCCAAAATTGGAGTCTTGTCCCTCTCTTAGGGATTTCTAGGTTTGTCATGCCACTTCTTGTTCCAAAGACTTTTGAGGCTTGGATCAGTGTTTGTTCCCTTTAGATTTAATCCTCAGATGTGTCCAAAGTGATGACAAGGCTTGGAATTATCTGATATTGCAAAATCGAGCAAAAGTGAAAAATTCTGCCTAGCCTTGGCAGTTTTCAGCAAGGCATATTGCCATTGTCATATCTCATGGCTCAAGTGGAATTTGATGTAGTTCTTCGCCATTTTGGAAAGCCCTCATATGATACAATAACTATTTGATCATAATTGGTTTTGATACTTTGTGGATCCAAGTGAAAAATGCCCCTACATTTAGAAAAAAGTGAAGGGAGATTCTGACTTAGTGAAAATTTCACTAAGTGTTGGAAAAAGTGGCATTTCATGTTTTCAGCCACTTTGATAATTCCATAACTCAGAATCCATAATGAATTGGAATGAGGTGTAGTTGAATCTTTGGTAGAGGGCCATGAGAGCTACAAATCCAGCTTTGGATGGGAAAAAAATGGCCTTATGGTTTAGGAGTTATGATCCTCCAAAGGTGGTACCCTAGCCACTTTGTTCCATAACTTAGAAAATTTTCTAAGTTTTTTATGGTTACCCCTTTTACAAGTTATCCCACTTTTCTTGATTTTTCTTGATGAATGATGACCCAAATCACACATTAACATTATTTTAGGGTCAAAGAACCATATTTGTGAAAAATCTCAAAAAGTCAAAGTTGACTTTTGTGCACAGTTGACTTTTTGTCAGATGAATTCCAAACTGTGCGATCCTCTATGAAATCAAGTGCTTGACATAAGTCAAACTTCATGTATTGATTTCATAGGTGGTATAGGGTGTATTGAATCATGTCCTAGGGTTTGGGAGCATGTCCTGGTCAAAAGTCAAAGGCACAGTTGACTTTTCCCGCAAAACCCTAATTGTGGTTCAGATGAAATTGAAACTTGTTGCTCAAGCTTCTTGGATCAATACATTATTGAAAATGGATCAATGTGATGTATTTGAGACCCTCAAATCCCCTCTTGAGGTCTTGGCTCATGTTTTGTCCCAAAAGTCAACTTAGGGGTGAATTAAGTCAAGAAACTCTAATTCCTGATTTTTTATGAATGCATCCCCTAAAGCCAAATTTACTTGATGATTGGGTTCATGATGTCCCTTGGAGCATCATAGGTTATGCTTTGAAGCATTGGCTCATGGCCAGAGGAAAATCTCCATCTGGAGGCCCTGGTCGACCAAAACGCTAATTTGGTGACACTGTCGATCGTGAGGCTTGATCTACTCAGAATGCTGTAACCTTGTGCTTGATTCTTGAAGTGGGAGTTCTCTTAATCCATTATGGATGTTTGAGAGGCTAGACAAGTCGAAGATCATGTCATTCCTTGATTGATCCTTTGTCTAAGAACTCTGAGAGGGCTTGAAACCCTAATTTTGATAATAGTGAATGCTCACCCATCTTAGGGGAGACTAATGAGGCATGATGGTTAATCCATATTGTGATGATGATTTGAACAATGATGGAAAACCTTAGTGGTCATAATTTGAGGTATGACAAACTGCAGCAGAGGTTTGGCCAATGTTGATCAATAGGAAACTAACTCTACTCTAGCCATTGAATAGAGGTTACAGCACAGAGCCTTGGTTCCCTAGTTGTTGGATGAATCTTGACTGAATTCAATTGTAAATGTGTCAGTCCATGCCACCTTGGTGCATCCATTAAATGCTCCAATCCAAAATTGGAGTCTTGTCCCTCTCCTAGGGATTTCTAGGTTTGTCATGCCACTTCTTGTTCCAAAGACTTTGGAGGCTTGTATCAGTGTTTGTTCCCTTTAGATTTAATCCTCAGATGTGTCCAAAGTGATGACAAGGCTTGGAATTATCTGATTTTGCAAAATCGAGCAAAAGTGAAAAATTCTGCCTAGCCTTGGCAGTTTTCAGCAAGGCATATTGCCATTGTCATATCTCATGGCTCAAGTGGAATTTGATGTAGTTCTTCGCCATTTTGGAAAGCCCTCATATGATACAATAACTGTTTGATCATAATTGGTTTTGATACTTTGTGGATCCAAGTGAAAAATGCCCCTACATTTAGAAAAAAGTGAAGGGAGATTCTGACTTAGTGAAAATTTCACTAAGTGTTGGAAAAAGTGGCATTTCATGTTTTCAGCCACTTTGATCATTCCATAACTCAGAATCCATAATGAATTGGAATGAGGTGTAGTTGAATCTTTGGTAGAGGGCCATGAGAGCTACAAATCCAGCTTTGGATGGGAAAAAAATGGCCTTATGGTTTAGGAGTTATGATCCTCCAAAGTTGGTACCCTAGCCACTTTGTTCCATAACTTAGAAAATTTTCTAAGTTTTTTATGGTTACCCCTTTTACAAGTTATCCTACTTTTCTTGATTTTTCTTGATGAATGATGACCCAAATCACACATTAACATTATTTTAGGGTCAAAGAACCATATTTGTTAAAAATCTCAAAAAGTCAAAGTTGACTTTTGTGCACAGTTGACTTTTTGTCAGATGAATTCCAAACTGTGCGATCCTCTATGAAATCAAGTGCTTGACATAAGTCAAACTTCATGTATTGATTTCATAGGTGTTATAGGGTGTATTGAATCATGTCCTGGTCAAAAGTCAAAGGCACAGTTGACTTTTCCCGCAAAACCCTAATTGTGGTTCAGATGAAATTGAAACTTGTTGCTCAAGCTTCTTGGATCAATACATTATTGAAAATGGATCAATGTGATGTATTTGAGACCCTCAAATCCCCTCTTGAGGTCTTGGCTCATGTTTTGTCCCAAAAGTCAACTTAGGGGTGAATTAAGTCAAGAAACTCTAATTCCTGATTTTTTATGAATGCATCCCCTAAAGCCAAATTTACTTGATGATTGGGTTCATGATGTCCCTTGGAGCATCATAGGTTATGCTTTGAAGCATTGGCTCATGGCCAGAGGAAAATCTCCATCTGGAGGCCCTGGTCGACCAAAACCCTAATTTGGTGACACTGTCGATCGTGAGGCTTGATCCACTCAGAATGCTGCAACCTTGTGCTTGATTCTTGAAGTGGGAGTTCTCTTAATCCATTATGGATGTTTGAGAGGCTAGACAAGTCGAAGATCATGTCATTCCTTGATTGATCCTTTGTCTAAGAACTCTGAGAGGGCTTGAAACCCTAATTTTGATAGTAGTGAATGCTCACCCATCTTAGGGGAGACTAATGAGGCATGATGGTTAATCCATATTGTGATGATGATTTGAACAATGATGGAAAATCTTAGTGGTCAAAATTTGAGGTATGACAAACTGCAGCAGAGGTTTGGCCAATGTTGATCAATAGGAAACTAACTCTACTCTAGCCATTGACTAGAGGTTACAGCACAGAGCCTTGGTTCCCTAGTTGTTGGATGAATCTTGACTGAATTCAATTGCAAATGTGTCAGTCCATGCCACCTTGGTGCATCCATTAAATGCTCCAATCCAAAATTGGAGTCTTGTCCCTCTCTTAGGGATTTCTAGGTTTCTCATGCCACTTCTTGTTCCAAAGACTTTTGAGGCTTGGATCAGTGTTTGTTCCCTTTAGATTTAATCCTCAGATGTGTCCAAAGTGATGACAAGGCTTGGAATTATCTGATTTTGCAAAATCGAGCAAAAGTGAAAAATTCTGCCTAGCCTTGGCAGTTTTCAGCAAGGCATATTGCCATTGTCATATCTCATGGCTCAAGTGGAATTTGATGTAGTTCTTCGCCATTTTGGAAAGCCCTCATATGATACAATAACTATTTGATCATAATTGGTTTTGATACTTTGTGGATCCAAGTGAAAAATGCCCCTACATTTAGAAAAAAGTGAAGGGAGATTCTGACTTAGTGAAAATTTCACTAAGTGTTGGAAAAAGTGGCATTTCATGTTTTCAGCCACTTTGATCATTCCATAACTCAGAATCCATAATGAATTGGAATGAGGTGTAGTTGAATCTTTGGTAGAGGGCCATGAGAGCTACAAATCCAGCTTTGGATGGGAAAAAAATGGCCTTATGGTTTAGGAGTTATGATCCTCCAAAGGTGGTACCCTAGCCACTTTGTTCCATAACTTAGAAAATTTTCTAAGTTTTTTATGGTTACCCCTTTTACAAGTTATCCCACTTTTCTTGATTTTTCTTGATGAATGATGACCCAAATCACACATTAACATTATTTTAGGGTCAAAGAACCATATTTGTGAAAAATCTCAAAAAGTCAAAGTTGACTTTTGTGCACAGTTGACTTTTTGTCAGATGAATTCCAAACTGTGCGATCCTCTATGAAATCAAGTGCTTGACATAAGTCAAACTTCATGTATTGATTTCATAGGTGTTATAGGGTGTATTGAATCATGTCCTAGGGTTTGGGAGCATGTCCTGGTCAAAAGTCAAAGGCACAGTTGACTTTTCCCGCAAAACCCTAATTGTGGTTCAGATGAAATTGAAACTTGTTGCTCAAGCTTCTTGGATCAATACATTATTGAAAATGGATCAATGTGATGTATTTGAGACCCTCAAATCCCCTCTTGAGGTCTTGGCTCATGTTTTGTCCCAAAAGTCAACTTAGGGGTGAATTAAGTCAAGAAACTCTAATTCCTGATTTTTTATGAATGCATCCCCTAAAGCCAAATTTACTTGATGATTGGGTTCATGATGTCCCTTGGAGCATCATAGGTTATGCTTTGAAGCATTGGCTCATGGCCAGAGGAAAATCTCCATCTGGAGGCCCTGGTCGACCAAAACCCTAATTTGGTGACACTGTCGATCGTGAGGCTTGATCCACTCAGAATGCTGCAACCTTGTGCTTGATTCTTGAAGTGGGAGTTCTATTAATCCATTATGGATGTTTGAGAGGCTAGACAAGTCGAAGATCATGTCATTCCTTGATTGATCCTTTGTCTAAGAACTCTGAGAAGGCTTGAAACCCTAATTTTGATAGTAGTGAATGCTCACCCATCTTAGGGGAGACTAATGAGGCATGATGGTTAATCCATATTGTGATGATGATTTGAACAATGATGGAAAATCTTAGTGGTCAAAATTTGAGGTATGACAAACTGCAGCAGAGGTTTGGCCAATGTTGATCAATAGGAAACTAACTCTACTCTAGCCATTGACTAGAGGTTACAGCACAGAGCCTTGGTTCCCTAGTTGTTGGATGAATCTTGACTGAATTCAATTGCAAATGTGTCAGTCCATGCCACCTTGGTGCATCGATTAAATGCTCCAATCCAAAATTGGAGTCTTGTCCCTCTCTTAGGGATTTCTAGGTTTGTCATGCCACTTCTTGTTCCAAAGACTTTGAAGGCTTGGATCAGTGTTTGTTCCCTTTAGATTTAATCCTCAGATGTGTCCAAAGTGATGACAAGGCTTGGAATTATCTGATTTTGCAAAATCGAGCAAAAGTGAAAAATTCTGCCTAGCCTTGGCAGTTTTCAGCAAGGCATATTGCCATTGTCATATCTCATGGCTCAAGTGGAATTTGATGTAGTTCTTCGCCATTTTGGAAAGCCCTCATATGATACAATAACTGTTTGATCATAATTGGTTTTGATACTTTGTGGATCCAAGTGAAAAATGCCCCTACATTTAGAAAAAAGTGAAGGGAGATTCTGACTTAGTGAAAATTTCACTAAGTGTTGGAAAAAGTGGCATTTCATGTTTTCAGCCACTTTGATCATTCCATAACTCAGAATCCATAATGAATTGGAATGAGGTGTAGTTGAATCTTTGGTAGAGGGCCATGAGAGCTACAAATCCAGCTTTGGATGGGAAAAAAATGGCCTTATGGTTTAGGAGTTATGATCCTCCAAAGTTGGTACCCTAGCCACTTTGTTCCGTAACTTAGAAAATTTTCTAAGTTTTTTATGGTTACCCCTTTTACAAGTTATCCTACTTTTCTTGATTTTTCTTGATGAATGATGACCCAAATCACACATTAACATTATTTTAGGGTCAAAGAACCATATTTGTTAAAAATCTCAAAAAGTCAAAGTTGACTTTTGTGCACAGTTGACTTTTTGTCAGATGAATTCCAAACTGTGCGATCCTCTATGAAATCAAGTGCTTGACATAAGTCAAACTTTATGTATTGATTTCATAGGTGTTATAGGGTGTATTGAATCATGTCCTAGGGTTTGGGAGCATGTCCTGGTCAAAAGTCAAAGGCACAGTTGACTTTTCCCGCAAAACCCTAATTGTGGTTCAGATGAAATTGAAACTTGTTGCTCAAGCTTCTTGGATCAATACATTATTGAAAATGGATCAATGTGATGTATTTGAGACCCTCAAATCCCCTCTTGAGGTCTTGGCTCATGTTTTGTCCCAAAAGTCAACTTAGGGGTGAATTAAGTCAAGAAACTCTAATTCCTGATTTTTTATGAATGCATCCCCTAAAGCCAAATTTACTTGATGATTGGGTTCATGATGTCCCTTGGAGCATCATAGGTTATGCTTTGAAGCATTGGCTCATGGCCAGAGGAAAATCTCCATCTGGAGGCCCTGGTCGACCAAAACCCTAATTTGGTGACACTGTCGATCGTGAGGCTTGATCCACTCAGAATGCTGCAACCTTGTGCTTGATTCTTGAAGTGGGAGTTCTCTTAATCCATTATGGATGTTTGAGAGGCTAGACAAGTCGAAGATCATGTCATTCCTTGATTGATCCTTTGTCTAAGAACTCTGAGAGGGCTTGAAACCCTAATTTTGATAGTAGTGAATGCTCACCCATCTTAGGGGAGACTAATGAGGCATGATGGTTAATCCATATTGTGATGATGATTTGAACAATGATGGAAAATCTTAGTGGTCAAAATTTGAGGTATGACAAACTGCAGCAGAGGTTTGGCCAATGTTGATCAATAGGAAACTAACTCTACTCTAGCCATTGACTAGAGGTTACAGCACAGAGCCTTGGTTCCCTAGTTGTTGGATGAATCTTGACTGAATTCAATTGCAAATGTGTCAGTCCATGCCACCTTGGTGCATCCATTAAATGCTCCAATCCAAAATTGGAGTCTTGTCCCTCTCTTAGGGATTTCTAGGTTTGTCATGCCACTTCTTGTTCCAAAGACTTTTGAGGCTTGGATCAGTGTTTGTTCCCTTTAGATTTAATCCTCAGATGTGTCCAAAGTGATGACAAGGCTTGGAATTATCTGATTTTGCAAAATCGAGCAAAAGTGAAAAATTCTGCCTAGCCTTGGCAGTTTTCAGCAAGGCATATTGCCATTGTCATATCTCATGGCTCAAGTGGAATTTGATGTAGTTCTTCGCCATTTTGGAAAGCCCTCATATGATACAATAACTATTTGATCATAATTGGTTTTGATACTTTGTGGATCCAAGTGAAAAATGCCCCTACATTTAGAAAAAAGTGAAGGGAGATTCTGACTTAGTGAAAATTTCACTAAGTGTTGGAAAAAGTGGCATTTCATGTTTTCAGCCACTTTGATCATTCCATAACTCAGAATCCATAATGAATTGGAATGAGGTGTAGTTGAATCTTTGGTAGAGGGCCATGAGAGCTACAAATCCAGCTTTGGATGGGAAAAAAATGGCCTTATGGTTTAGGAGTTATGATCCTCCAAAGGTGGTACCCTAGCCACTTTGTTCCATAACTTAGAAAATTTTCTAAGTTTTTTATGGTTACCCCTTTTACAAGTTATCCCACTTTTCTTGATTTTTCTTGATGAATGATGACCCAAATCACACATTAACATTATTTTAGGGTCAAAGAACCATATTTGTGAAAAATCTCAAAAAGTCAAAGTTGACTTTTGTGCACAGTTGACTTTTTGTCAGATGAATTCCAAACTGTGCGATCCTCTATGAAATCAAGTGCTTGACATAAGTCAAACTTCATGTATTGATTTCATAGGTGTTATAGGGTGTATTGAATCATGTCCTAGGGTTTGGGAGCATGTCCTGGTCAAAAGTCAAAGGCACAGTTGACTTTTCCCGCAAAACCCTAATTGTGGTTCAGATGAAATTGAAACTTGTTGCTCAAGCTTCTTGGATCAATACATTATTGAAAATGGATCAATGTGATGTATTTGAGACCCTCAAATCCCCTCTTGAGGTCTTGGCTCATGTTTTGTCCCAAAAGTCAACTTAGGGGTGAATTAAGTCAAGAAACTCTAATTCCTGACTTTTTATGAATGCATCCCCTAAAGCCAAATTTACTTGATGATTGGGTTCATGATGTCCCTTGGAGCATCATAGGTTATGCTTTGAAGCATTGGCTCATGGCCAGAGGAAAATCTCCATCTGGAGGCCCTGGTCGACCAAAACCCTAATTTGGTGACACTGTCGATCGTGAGGCTTGATCCACTCAGAATGCTGCAACCTTGTGCTTGATTCTTGAAGTGGGAGTTCTATTAATCCATTATGGATGTTTGAGAGGCTAGACAAGTCGAAGATCATGTCATTCCTTGATTGATCCTTTGTCTAAGAACTCTGAGAAGGCTTGAAACCCTAATTTTGATAGTAGTGAATGCTCACCCATCTTAGGGGAGACTAATGAGGCATGATGGTTAATCCATATTGTGATGATGATTTGAACAATGATGGAAAATCTTAGTGGTCAAAATTTGAGGTATGACAAACTGCAGCAGAGGTTTGGCCAATGTTGATCAATAGGAAACTAACTCTACTCTAGCCATTGACTAGAGGTTACAGCACAGAGCCTTGGTTCCCTAGTTGTTGGATGAATCTTGACTGAATTCAATTGCAAATGTGTCAGTCCATGCCACCTTGGTGCATCGATTAAATGCTCCAATCCAAAATTGGAGTCTTGTCCCTCTCTTAGGGATTTCTAGGTTTGTCATGCCACTTCTTGTTCCAAAGACTTTGAAGGCTTGGATCAGTGTTTGTTCCCTTTAGATTTAATCCTC
Organism: Lathyrus tuberosus; assembly: GCA_022829125.1. Lineage (NCBI taxonomy): Eukaryota > Viridiplantae > Streptophyta > Magnoliopsida > Fabales > Fabaceae > Lathyrus > Lathyrus tuberosus. Next base: position 272,957 of record JALAZF010000423.1, read on the forward strand.
AGATGTGTCCAAAGTGATGACAAGGCTTGGAATTATCTGATTTTGCAAAATCGAGCAAAAGTGAAAAATTCTGCCTAGCCTTGGCAGTTTTCAGCAAGGCATATTGCCATTGTCATATCTCATGGCTCAAGTGGAATTTGATGTAGTTCTTCGCCATTTTGGAAAGCCCTCATATGATACAATAACTGTTTGATCATAATTGGTTTTGATACTTTGTGGATCCAAGTGAAAAATGCCCCTACATTTAGAAAAAAGTGAAGGGAGATTCTGACTTAGTGAAAATTTCACTAAGTGTTGGAAAAAGTGGCATTTCATGTTTTCAGCCACTTTGATCATTCCATAACTCAGAATCCATAATGAATTGGAATGAGGTGTAGTTGAATCTTTGGTAGAGGGCCATGAGAGCTACAAATCCAGCTTTGGATGGGAAAAAAATGGCCTTATGGTTTAGGAGTTATGATCCTCCAAAGTTGGTACCCTAGCCACTTTGTTCCGTAACTTAGAAAATTTTCTAAGTTTTTTATGGTTACCCCTTTTACAAGTTATCCTACTTTTCTTGATTTTTCTTGATGAATGATGACCCAAATCACACATTAACATTATTTTAGGGTCAAAGAACCATATTTGTTAAAAATCTCAAAAAGTCAAAGTTGACTTTTGTGCACAGTTGACTTTTTGTCAGATGAATTCCAAACTGTGCGATCCTCTATGAAATCAAGTGCTTGACATAAGTCAAACTTTATGTATTGATTTCATAGGTGTTATAGGGTGTATTGAATCATGTCCTAGGGTTTGGGAGCATGTCCTGGTCAAAAGTCAAAGGCACAGTTGACTTTTCCCGCAAAACCCTAATTGTGGTTCAGATGAAATTGAAACTTGTTGCTCAAGCTTCTTGGATCAATACATTATTGAAAATGGATCAATGTGATGTATTTGAGACCCTCAAATCCCCTCTTGAGGTCTTGGCTCATGTTTTGTCCCAAAAGTCAACTTAGGGGTGAATTAAGTCAAGAAACTCTAATTCCTGATTTTTTATGAATGCATCCCCTAAAGCCAAATTTACTTGATGATTGGGTTCATGATGTCCCTTGGAGCATCATAGGTTATGCTTTGAAGCATTGGCTCATGGCCAGAGGAAAATCTCCATCTGGAGGCCCTGGTCGACCAAAACCCTAATTTGGTGACACTGTCGATCGTGAGGCTTGATCCACTCAGAATGCTGCAACCTTGTGCTTGATTCTTGAAGTGGGAGTTCTCTTAATCCATTATGGATGTTTGAGAGGCTAGACAAGTCGAAGATCATGTCATTCCTTGATTGATCCTTTGTCTAAGAACTCTGAGAGGGCTTGAAACCCTAATTTTGATAGTAGTGAATGCTCACCCATCTTAGGGGAGACTAATGAGGCATGATGGTTAATCCATATTGTGATGATGATTTGAACAATGATGGAAAATCTTAGTGGTCAAAATTTGAGGTATGACAAACTGCAGCAGAGGTTTGGCCAATGTTGATCAATAGGAAACTAACTCTACTCTAGCCATTGACTAGAGGTTACAGCACAGAGCCTTGGTTCCCTAGTTGTTGGATGAATCTTGACTGAATTCAATTGCAAATGTGTCAGTCCATGCCACCTTGGTGCATCCATTAAATGCTCCAATCCAAAATTGGAGTCTTGTCCCTCTCTTAGGGATTTCTAGGTTTGTCATGCCACTTCTTGTTCCAAAGACTTTTGAGGCTTGGATCAGTGTTTGTTCCCTTTAGATTTAATCCTCAGATGTGTCCAAAGTGATGACAAGGCTTGGAATTATCTGATTTTGCAAAATCGAGCAAAAGTGAAAAATTCTGCCTAGCCTTGGCAGTTTTCAGCAAGGCATATTGCCATTGTCATATCTCATGGCTCAAGTGGAATTTGATGTAGTTCTTCGCCATTTTGGAAAGCCCTCATATGATACAATAACTATTTGATCATAATTGGTTTTGATACTTTGTGGATCCAAGTGAAAAATGCCCCTACATTTAGAAAAAAGTGAAGGGAGATTCTGACTTAGTGAAAATTTCACTAAGTGTTGGAAAAAGTGGCATTTCATGTTTTCAGCCACTTTGATCATTCCATAACTCAGAATCCATAATGAATTGGAATGAGGTGTAGTTGAATCTTTGGTAGAGGGCCATGAGAGCTACAAATCCAGCTTTGGATGGGAAAAAAATGGCCTTATGGTTTAGGAGTTATGATCCTCCAAAGGTGGTACCCTAGCCACTTTGTTCCATAACTTAGAAAATTTTCTAAGTTTTTTATGGTTACCCCTTTTACAAGTTATCCCACTTTTCTTGATTTTTCTTGATGAATGATGACCCAAATCACACATTAACATTATTTTAGGGTCAAAGAACCATATTTGTGAAAAATCTCAAAAAGTCAAAGTTGACTTTTGTGCACAGTTGACTTTTTGTCAGATGAATTCCAAACTGTGCGATCCTCTATGAAATCAAGTGCTTGACATAAGTCAAACTTCATGTATTGATTTCATAGGTGTTATAGGGTGTATTGAATCATGTCCTAGGGTTTGGGAGCATGTCCTGGTCAAAAGTCAAAGGCACAGTTGACTTTTCCCGCAAAACCCTAATTGTGGTTCAGATGAAATTGAAACTTGTTGCTCAAGCTTCTTGGATCAATACATTATTGAAAATGGATCAATGTGATGTATTTGAGACCCTCAAATCCCCTCTTGAGGTCTTGGCTCATGTTTTGTCCCAAAAGTCAACTTAGGGGTGAATTAAGTCAAGAAACTCTAATTCCTGACTTTTTATGAATGCATCCCCTAAAGCCAAATTTACTTGATGATTGGGTTCATGATGTCCCTTGGAGCATCATAGGTTATGCTTTGAAGCATTGGCTCATGGCCAGAGGAAAATCTCCATCTGGAGGCCCTGGTCGACCAAAACCCTAATTTGGTGACACTGTCGATCGTGAGGCTTGATCCACTCAGAATGCTGCAACCTTGTGCTTGATTCTTGAAGTGGGAGTTCTATTAATCCATTATGGATGTTTGAGAGGCTAGACAAGTCGAAGATCATGTCATTCCTTGATTGATCCTTTGTCTAAGAACTCTGAGAAGGCTTGAAACCCTAATTTTGATAGTAGTGAATGCTCACCCATCTTAGGGGAGACTAATGAGGCATGATGGTTAATCCATATTGTGATGATGATTTGAACAATGATGGAAAATCTTAGTGGTCAAAATTTGAGGTATGACAAACTGCAGCAGAGGTTTGGCCAATGTTGATCAATAGGAAACTAACTCTACTCTAGCCATTGACTAGAGGTTACAGCACAGAGCCTTGGTTCCCTAGTTGTTGGATGAATCTTGACTGAATTCAATTGCAAATGTGTCAGTCCATGCCACCTTGGTGCATCGATTAAATGCTCCAATCCAAAATTGGAGTCTTGTCCCTCTCTTAGGGATTTCTAGGTTTGTCATGCCACTTCTTGTTCCAAAGACTTTGAAGGCTTGGATCAGTGTTTGTTCCCTTTAGATTTAATCCTCAGATGTGTCCAAAGTGATGACAAGGCTTGGAATTATCTGATTTTGCAAAATCGAGCAAAAGTGAAAAATTCTGCCTAGCCTTGGCAGTTTTCAGCAAGGCATATTGCCATTGTCATATCTCATGGCTCAAGTGGAATTTGATGTAGTTCTTCGCCATTTTGGAAAGCCCTCATATGATACAATAACTGTTTGATCATAATTGGTTTTGATACTTTGTGGATCCAAGTGAAAAATGCCCCTACATTTAGAAAAAAGTGAAGGGAGATTCTGACTTAGTGAAAATTTCACTAAGTGTTGGAAAAAGTGGCATTTCATGTTTTCAGCCACTTTGATCATTCCATAACTCAGAATCCATAATGAATTGGAATGAGGTGTAGTTGAATCTTTGGTAGAGGGCCATGAGAGCTACAAATCCAGCTTTGGATGGGAAAAAATGGCCTTATGGTTTAGGAGTTATGATCCTCCAAAGTTGGTACCCTAGCCACTTTGTTCCATAACTTAGAAAATTTTCTAAGTTTTTTATGGTTACCCCTTTTACAAGTTATCCCACTTTTCTTGATTTTTCTTGATGAATGATGACCCAAATCACACATTAACATTATTTTAGGGTCAAAGAACCATATTTGTGAAAAATCTCAAAAAGTCAAAGTTGACTTTTGTGCACAGTTGACTTTTTGTCAGATGAATTCCAAACTGTGCGATCCTCTATGAAATCAAGTGCTTGACATAAGTCAAACTTCATGTATTGATTTCATAGGTGTTATAGGGTGTATTGAATCATGTCCTAGGGTTTGGGAGCATGTCCTGGTCAAAAGTCAAAGGCACGGTTGACTTTTCCCGCAAAACCCTAATTGTTGTTCAGATGAATTTGAAACTTGTTGCTCAAGCTTCTTGGATCAATACATTATTGAAAATGGATCAATGTGATGTATTTGAGACCCTCAAATCCCCTCTTGAGGTCTTGGCTCATGTTTTGTCCCAAAAGTCAACTTAGGGGTGAATTAAGTCAAGAAACTCTAATTCCTGATTTTTTATGAATGCATCCCCTAAAGCCAAATTTACTTGATGATTGGGTTCATGAAGTCCCTTGGAGCATCATAGGTTATGCTTTGAAGCATTGGCTCATGGCCAGAGGAAAATCTCCATCTGGAGGCCCTGGTCGACCAAAACCCTAATTTGGTGACACTGTCGATCGTGAGGCTTGATCCACTCAGAATGCTGTAACCTTGTGCTTGATTCTTGAAGTGGGAGTTCTCTTAATCCATTATGGATGTTTGAGAGGCTAGACAAGTCGAAGATCATGTCATTCCTTGATTGATCCTTTGTCTAAGAACTCTGAGAGGGCTTGAAACCCTAATTTTGATAGTAGTGAATGCTCACCCATCTTAGGGGAGACTAATGAGGCATGATGGTTAATCCATATTGTGATGATGATTTGAACAATGATGGAAAATCTTAGTGGTCAAAATTTGAGGTATGACAAACTGCAGCAGAGGTTTGGCCAATGTTGATCAATAGGAAACTAACTCTACTCTAGCCATTGACTAGAGGTTACAGCACAGAGCCTTGGTTCCCTAGTTGTTGGATGAATCTTGACTGAATTCAATTGCAAATGTGTCAGTCCATGCCACCTTGGTGCATCCATTAAATGCTCTAATCCAAAATTGGAGTCTTGTCCCTCTTTTAGGGATTTCTAGGTTTGTCATGCCACTTCTTGTTCCAAAGACTTTGGAGGCTTGGATCAGTGTTTGTTCCCTTTAGATTTAATCGTCAGATGTGTCCAAAGTGATGACAAGGCTTGGAATTATCTGATTTTGCAAAATCGAGCAAAAGTGAAAAATTCTGCCTAGCCTTGGCAGTTTTCAGCAAGGCATATTGCCATTGTCATATCTCATGGCTCAAGTGGAATTTGATGTAGTTCTTCGCCATTTTGGAAAGCCCTCATATGATACAATAACTGTTTGATCATAATTGGTTTTGATACTTTGTGGATCCAAGTGAAAAATGCCCCTACATTTAGAAAAAAGTGAATGGAGATTCTGACTTAGTGAAAATTTCACTAAGTGTTGGAAAAAGTGGCATTTCATGTTTTCAGCCACTTTCATCATTCCATAACTCAAAATCCATAATGAATTGGAATGAGGTGTAGTTGAATCTTTGGTAGAGGGCCATGAGAGCTACAAATCCAGATTTGGATGGGAAAAAAATGGCCTTATGGTTTAGGAGTTATGATCCTCCAAAGTTGGTACCCGAGCCACTTTGTTCCATAACTTAGAAAATTTTCTAAGTTTTTTATGGTTACCCCTTTTACAAGTTATCCCACTTTTCTTGATTTTTCTTGATGAATGATGACTCAAATCACACATTAACATTATTTTAGGGTCAAAGAACCATATTTGTGAAAAATCTCAAAAAGTCAAAGTTGACTTTTGTGCACAGTTGACTTTTTGTCAGATGAATTCCAAACTGTGCGATCCTCTATGAAATCAAGTGCTTGACATAAGTCAAACTTCATGTATTGATTTCATAGGTGTTATAGGGTGTATTGAATCATGTCCTAGGGTTTGGGAGCATGTCCTGGTCAAAAGTCAAAGGCACAGTTGACTTTTCTCGCAAAACCCTAATTGTTGTTCAGATGAAATTGAAACTTGTTGCTCAAGCTTCTTGGATCAATACATTATTGAAAACGGATCAATGTGATGTATTTGAGACCCTCAAATCTCCTCTTGAGGTCTTGGCTCATGTTTTGTCCCAAAAGTCAATTTAGGGGTGAATTAAGTCAAGAAACTCTAATTCATGATTTTTTATGAATGCATCCCCTAAAGCCAAATTTACTTGATGATTGGGTTCATGAAGTCCCTTGGAGCATCATAGGTTATGCTTTGAAGCATTGGCTCATGGCCAGAGGAAAATCTCCATCTGGAGGCCCTGGTCGACCAAAACCCTAATTTGGTGACACTGTCGATCGTGAGGCTTGATCCACTCAGAATGCTGCAACCTTGTGCTTGATTCTTGAAGTGGGAGTTCTCTTAATCCATTATGGATGTTTGAGAGGCTAGACAAGTCGAAGATCATGTCATTCCTTGATTGATCCTTTGTCTAAGAACTTTGAGAGGGCTTGAAACCCTAATTTTGATAGTAGTGAATGCTCACCCATCTTAGGGGAGACTAATGAGGCATGATGGTTAATCCATATTGTGATGATGATTTGAACAATGATGGAAAATCTTAGTGGTCAAAATTTGAGGTATGACAAACTGCAACAGAGGTTTGGCCAATGTTGATCAATAGGAAACTAACTCTACTCTAGCCATTGACTAGAGGTTACAGCACAGAGCCTTGGTTCCCTAGTTGTTGGATGAATCTTGACTGAATTCAATTGCAAATATGTCAGTCCATGCCACCTTGGTGCATCCATTAAATGCTCCAATCCAAAATTGGAGTCTTGTCCCTCTCTTAGGGATTTCTAGGTTTGTCATGCCACTTCTTGTTCCAAAGACTTTGGAGGCTTGGATCAGTGTTTGTTCCCTTTAGATTTAATCCTCAGATGTGTCCAAAGTGATAACAAGGCTTGGAATTATCTGATTTTGCAAAATCGAGCAAAAGTGAAAAATTCTGCCTAGCCTTGGCAGTTTTCAGCAAGGCATATTGCCATTGTCATATCTCATGGCTCAAGTGGAATTTGATGTAGTTCTTCGCCATTTTGGAAAGCCCTCATATGATACAATAACTGTTTGATCATAATTGGTTTTGATACTTTGTGGATCCACGTGAAAAATGCCCCTACATTTAGAAAAAAGTGAAGGGAGATTCTGACTTAGTGAAAATTTCACTAAGTGTTGGAAAAAGTGGCATTTCATGTTTTCAGCCACTTTGATCATTCCATAACTCAGAATCCATAATGAATTGGAATGAGGTGTAGTTGAATCTTTGGTAGAGGGCCATGAGAGCTACGAATCCAGCTTTGGATGGGAAAAAAATGGCCTTATGGTTTAGGAGTTATGATCCTCCAAAGTTGGTACCCTAGCCACTTTGTTCCACAACTTAGAAAATTTTCTAAGTTTTTTATGGTTACCCCTTTTACAAGTTATCCCACTTTTCTTGATTTTTCTTGATGAATGATGACCCAAATCACACATTAACATTATTTTAGGGTCAAAGAACCATATTTGTGAAAAATCTCAAAAAGTCAAAGTTGACTTTTGTGCACAGTTGACTTTTTGTCAGATGAATTCCAAACTGTGCGATCCTCTATGAAATCAAGTGCTTGACATAAGTCAAACTTCATGTATTGATTTCATAGGTGTTATAGGGTGTATTGAATCATGTCCTAGGGTTTGGGAGCATGTCCTGGTCAAAAGTCAAAGGCACAGTTGACTTTTCCCGCAAAACCCTAATTGTGGTTCAGATGAAATTGAAACTTGTTGCTCAAGCTTCTTGGATCAATACATTATTGAAAATGGATCAATGTGATGTATTTGAGACCCTCAAATCCCCTCTTGAGGTCTTGGCTCATGTTTTGTCCCAAAAGTCAACTTAGGGGTGAATTAAGTCAAGAAACTCTAATTCCTGATTTTTTATGAATGCATCCCCTAAAGCCAAATTTACTTGATGATTGGGTTCATGATGTCCCTTGGAGCATCATAGGTTATGCTTTGAAGCATTGGCTCATGGCCAGAGGAAAATCTCCATCTGGAGGCCCTGGTCGACCAAAACCCTAATTTGGTGACACTGTCGATCGTGAGGCTTGATCCACTCAGAATGCTGCAACCTTGTGCTTGATTCTTGAAGTGGGAGTTCTCTTAATCCATTATGGATGTTTGAGAGGCTAGACAAGTCGAAGATCATGTCATTCCTTGATTGATCCTTTGTCTAAGAACTCTGAGAGGGCTTGAAACCCTAATTTTGATAGTAGTGAATGCTCACCCATCTTAGGGGAGACTAATGAGGCATGATGGTTAATCCATATTGTGATGATGATTTGAACAATGATGGATAATCTTAGTGGTCAAAATTTGAGGTATGACAAACTGCAGCAGAGGTTTGGCCAATGTTGATCAATAGGAAACTAACTCTACTCTAGCCATTGACTAGAGGTTACAGCACAGAGCCTTGGTTCCCTAGTTGTTGGATGAATCTTGACTGAATTCAATTGCAAATGTGTCAGTCCATGCCACCTTGGTGCATCCATTAAATGCTCCAATCCAAAATTGGAGTCTTGTCCCTCTCTTAGGGATTTCTAGGTTTGTCATGCCACTTCTTGTTCCAAAGACTTTGGAGGCTTGGATCAGTGTTTGTTCCCTTTAGATTTAATCCTCAGATGTGTCCAAAGTGATAACAAGGCTTGGAATTATCTGATTTTGCAAAATCGAGCAAAAGTGAAAAATTCTGCCTAGCCTTGGCAGTTTTCAGCAAGGCATATTGCCATTGTCATATATCATGGCTCAAGTGGAATTTGATGTAGTTCTTCGCCATTTTGGAAAGCCCTCATATGATACAATAACTGTTTGATCATAATTGGTTTTGATACTTTGTGGATCCAAGTGAAAAATGCCCCTACATTTAGAAAAAAGTGAAGGGAGATTCTGACTTAGTGAAAATTTCACTAAGTGTTGGAAAAAGTGGCATTTCATGTTTTCAGCCACTTTGATCATTCCATAACTCAGAATCCATAATGAATTGGAATGAGGTGTAGTTGAATCTTTGGTAGAGGGCCATGAGAGCTACGAATCCAGCTTTGGATGGGAAAAAAATGGCCTTATGGTTTAGGAGTTATGATCCTCCAAAGTTGGTACCCTAGCCACTTTGTTCCATAACTTAGAAAATTTTCTAAGTTTTTTATGGTTACCCCTTTTACAAGTTATCCCACTTTTCTTGATTTTTCTTGATGAATGATGACCCAAATCACACATTAACATTATTTTAGGGTCAAAGAACCATATTTGTGAAAAATCTCAAAAAGTCAAAGTTGACTTTTGTGCACAGTTGACTTTTTGTCAGATGAATTCCAAACTGTGCGATCCTCTATGAAATCAAGTGCTTGACATAAGTCAAACTTCATGTATTGATTTCATAGGTGTTATAGGGTGTATTGAATCATGTCCTAGGGTTTGGGAGCATGTCCTGGTCAAAAGTCAAAGGCACAGTTGACTTTTCCCGCAAAACCCTAATTGTGGTTCAGATGAAATTGAAACTTGTTGCTCAAGCTTCTTGGATCAATACATTATTGAAAATGGATCAATGTGATGTATTTGAGACCCTCAAATCCCCTATTGAGGTCTTGGCTCATGTTTTGTCCCAAAAGTCAACTTAGGGGTGAATTAAGTCAAGAAACTCTAATTCCTGATTTTTTATGAATGCATCCCCTAAAGCCAAATTTACTTGATGATTGGGTTCATGATGTCCCTTGGAGCATCATAGGTTATGCTTTGAAGCATTGGCTCATGGCCAGAGGAAAATCTCCATCTGGAGGCCCTGGTCGACCAAAACCCTAATTTGGTGACACTGTCGATCGTGAGGCTTGATCCACTCAGAATGCTGCAACCTTGTGCTTGATTCTTGAAGTGGGAGTTCTCTTAATCCATTATGGATGTTTGAGAGGCTAGACAAGTCGAAGAACATGTCATTCCTTGATTGATCCTTTGTCTAAGAACTCTGAGAGGGCTTGAAACCCTAATTTTGATAGTAGTGAATGCTCACCCATCTTAGGGGAGACTAATGAGGCATGATGGTTAATCCATATTGTGATGATGATTTGAACAATGATGGATAATCTTAGTGGTCAAAATTTGAGGTATGACAAACTGCAGCAGAGGTTTGGCCAATGTTAATCAATAGGAAACTAACTCTACTCTAGCCATTGACTAGAGGTTACAGCACAGAGCCTTGGTTCCCTAGTTGTTGGATGAATCTTGACTGAATTCAATTGCAAATGTGTTAGTCCATGCCACCTTGGTGCATCCATTAAATGCTCCAATCCAAAATTGGAGTCTTGTCCCTCTCTTAGGGATTTCTAGGTTTGTCATGCCACTTCTTGTTCCAAAGACTTTGGAGGCTTGGATCAGTGTTTGTTCCCTTTAGATTTAATCCTCAGATGTGTCCAAAGTGATAACAAGGCTTGGAATTATCTGATTTTGCAAAATCGAGCAAAAGTGAAAAATTCTGCCTAGCCTTGGCAGTTTTCAGCAAGGCATATTGCCATTGTCATATCTCATGGCTCAAGTGGAATTTGATGTAGTTCTTCACCATTTTGGAAAGCCCTCATATGATACAATAACTGTTTGATCATAATTGGTTTTGATACTTTGTGGATCCAAGTGAAAAATGCCCCTACATTTAGAAAAAAGTGAAGGGAGATTCTGACTTAGTGAAAATTTCACTAAGTGTTGGAAAAAGTGGCATTTCATGTTTTCAGCCACTTTGATCATTCCATAACTCAGAATCCATAATGAATTGGAATGAGGTGTAGTTGAATCTTTGGTAGAGGGCCATGAGAGCTACGAATCCAGCTTTGGATGGGAAAAAAATGGCCTTATGGTTTAGGAGTTATGATCCTCCAAAGTTGGTACCCTAGCCACTTTGTTCCATAACTTAGAAAATTTTCTAAGTTTTTTATGGTTACCCCTTTTACAAGTTATCCCACTTTTCTTGATTTTTCTTGATGAATGATGACCCAAATCACACATTAACATTATTTTAGGGTCAAAGAACCATATTTGTGAAAAATCTCAAAAAGTCAAAGTTGACTTTTGTGCACAGTTGACTTTTTGTCAGATGAATTCCAAACTATGCGATCCTCTATGAAATCAAGTGCTTGACATAAGTCAAACTTCATGTATTGATTTCATAGGTGTTATAGGGTGTATTGAATCATGTCCTAGGGTTTGGGAGCATGTCCTGGTCAAAAGTCAAAGGCACAGTTGACTTTTCCCGCAAAACCCTAATTGTGGTTCAGATGAAATTGAAACTTGTTGCTCAAGCTTCTTGGATCAATACATTATTGAAAATGGATCAATGTGATGTATTTGAGACCCTCAAATCCCCTCTTGAGGTCTTGGCTCATGTTTTGTCCCAAAAGTCAACTTAGGGGTGAATTAAGTCAAGAAACTCTAATTCCTGATTTTTTATGAATGCATCCCCTAAAGCCAAATTTACTTGATGATTGGGTTCATGATGTCCCTTGGAGCATCATAGGTTATGCTTTGAAGCATTGGCTCATGGCCAGAGGAAAATCTCCATCTGGAGGCCCTGGTCGACCAAAACCCTAATTTGGTGACACTATCGATCGTGAGGCTTGATCCACTCAGAATGCTGCAACCTTGTGCTTGATTCTTGAAGTGGGAGTTCTCTTAATCCATTATGGATGTTTGAGAGGCTAGACAAGTCGAAGATCATGTCATTCCTTGATTGATCCTTTGTCTAAGAACTCTGAGAGGGCTTGAAACCCTAATTTTGATAGTAGTGAATGCTCACCCATCTTAGGGGAGACTAATGAGGCATGATGGTTAATCCATATTGTGATGATGATTTGAACAATGATGGATAATCTTAGTGGTCAAAATTTGAGGTATGACAAACTGCAGCAGAGGTTTGGCCAATGTTGATCAATAGGAAACTAACTCTACTCTAGCCATTGACTAGAGGTTACAGCACAGAGCCTTGGTTCCCTAGTTGTTGGATGAATCTTGACTGAATTCAATTGCAAATGTGTCAGTCCATGCCACCTTGGTGCATCCATTAAATGCTCCAATCCAAAATTGGAGTCTTGTCCCTCTCTTAGGGATTTCTAGGTTTGTCATGCCACTTCTTGTTCCAAAGACTTTGGAGGCTTGGATCAGTGTTTGTTCCCTTTAGATTTAATCCTCAGATGTGTCCAAAGTGATAACAAGGCTTGGAATTATCTGATTTTGCAAAATCGAGCAAAAGTGAAAAATTCTGCCTAGCCTTGGCAGTTTTCAGCAAGGCATATTGCCATTGTCATATCTCATGGCTCAAGTGGAATTAGATGTAGTTCTTCGCCATTTTGGAAAGCCCTCATATGATACAATAACTGTTTGATCATAATTGGTTTTGATACTTTGTGGATCCAAGTGAAAAATGCCCCTACATTTAGAAAAAAGTGAAGGGAGATTCTGACTTAGTGAAAATTTCACTAAGTGTTGGAAAAAGTGGCATTTCATGTTTTCAGCCACTTTGATCATTCCATAACTCAGAATCCATAATGAATTGGAATGAGGTGTAGTTGAATCTTTGGTAGAGGGCCATGAGAGCTACGAATCCAGCTTTGGATGGGAAAAAAATGGCCTTATGGTTTAGGAGTTATGATCCTCCAAAGTTGGTACCCTAGCCACTTTGTTCCATAACTTAGAAAATTTTCTAAGTTTTTTATGGTTACCCCCTTTTACAAGTTATCCCACTTTTCTTGATTTTTCTTGATGAATGATGACCCAAATCACACATTAACATTATTTTAGGGTCAAAGAACCATATTTGTGAAAAATCTCAAAAAGTCAAAGTTGACTTTTGTGCACAGTTGACTTTTTGTCAGATGAATTCCAAACTGTGCGATCCTCTATGAAATCAAGTGCTTGACATAAGTCAAACTTCATGTATTGATTTCATAGGTGTTATAGGGTGTATTGAATCATGTCCTAGGGTTTGGGAGCATGTCCTGGTCAAAAGTCAAAGGCACAGTTGACTTTTCCCGCAAAACCCTAATTGTGGTTCAGATGAAATTGAAACTTGTTGCTCAAGCTTCTTGGATCAATACATTATTGAAAATGGATCAATGTGATGTATTTGAGACCCTCAAATCCCCTCTTGAGGTCTTGGCTCATGTTTTGTCCCAAAAGTCAACTTAGGGGTGAATTAAGTCAAGAAACTCTAATTCCTGATTTTTTATGAATGCATCCCCTAAAGCCAAATTTACTTGATGATTGGGTTCATGATGTCCCTTGGAGCATCATAGGTTATGCTTTGAAGCATTGGCTCATGGCCAGAGGAAAATCTCCATCTGGAGGCCCTGGTCGACCAAAACCCTAATTTGGTGACACTATCGATCGTGAGGCTTGATCCACTCAGAATGCTGCAACCTTGTGCTTGATTCTTGAAGTGGGAGTTCTCTTAATCCATTATGGATGTTTGAGAGGCTAGACAAGTCGAAGATCATGTCATTCCTTGATTGATCCTTTGTCTAAGAACTCTGAGAGGGCTTGAAACCCTAATTTTGATAGTAGTGAATGCTCACCCATCTTAGGGGAGACTAATGAGGCATGATGGTTAATCCATATTGTGATGATGATTTGAACAATGATGGATAATCTTAGTGGTCAAAATTTGAGGTATGACAAACTGCAGCAGAGGTTTGGCCAATGTTGATCAATAGGAAACTAACTCTACTCTAGCCATTGACTAGAGGTTACAGCACAGAGCCTTGGTTCCCTAGTTGTTGGATGAATCTTGACTGAATTCAATTGCAAATGTGTCAGTCCATGCCACCTTGGTGCATCCATTAAATGCTCCAATCCAAAATTGGAGTCTTGTCCCTCTCTTAGGGATTTCTAGGTTTGTCATGCCACTTCTTGTTCCAAAGACTTTGGAGGCTTGGATCAGTGTTTGTTCCCTTTAGATTTAATCCTCAGATGTGTCCAAAGTGATAACAAGACTTGGAATTATCTGATTTTGCAAAATCGAGCAAAAGTGAAAAATTCTGCCTAGCCTTGGCAGTTTTCAGCAAGGCATATTGCCATTGTCATATCTCATGGCTCAAGTGGAATTAGATGTAGTTCTTCGCCATTTTGGAAAGCCCTCATATGATACAATAACTGTTTGATCATAATTGGTTTTGATACTTTGTGGATCCAAGTGAAAAATGCCCCTACATTTAGAAAAAAGTGAAGGGAGATTCTGACTTAGTGAAAATTTCACTAAGTGTTGGAAAAAGTGGCATTTCATGTTTTCAGCCACTTTGATCATTCCATAACTCAGAATCCATAATGAATTGGAATGAGGTGTAGTTGAATCTTTGGTAGAGGGCCATGAGAGCTACGAATCCAGCTTTGGATGGGAAAAAAATGGCCTTATGGTTTAGGAGTTATGATCCTCCAAAGTTGGTACCCTAGCCACTTTGTTCCATAACTTAGAAAATTTTCTAAGTTTTTTATGGTTACCCCTTTTACAAGTTATCCCACTTTTCTTGATTTTTCTTGATGAATGATGACCCAAATCACACATTAACATTATTTTAGGGTCAAAGAACCATATTTGTGAAAAATCTCAAAAAGTCAAAGTTGACTTTTGTGCACAGTTGACTTTTTGTCAGATGAATTCCAAACTGTGCGATCCTCTATGAAATCAAGTGCTTGACATAAGTCAAACTTCATGTATTGATTTCATAGGTGTTATAGGGTGTATTGAATCATGTCCTAGGGTTTGGGAGCATGTCCTGGTCAAAAGTCAAAGGCACAGTTGACTTTTCCCGCAAAACCCTAATTGTGGTTCAGATGAAATTGAAACTTGTTGCTCAAGCTTCTTGGATCAATACATTATTGAAAATGGATCAATGTGATGTATTTGAGACCCTCAAATCCCCTCTTGAGGTCTTGGCTCATGTTTTGTCCCAAAAGTCAACTTAGGGGTGAATTAAGTCAAGAAACTCTAATTCCTGATTTTTTATGAATGCATCCCCTAAAGCCAAATTTACTTGATGATTGGGTTCATGATGTCCCTTGGAGCATCATAGGTTATGCTTTGAAGC
Organism: Lathyrus tuberosus; assembly: GCA_022829125.1. Taxonomy (NCBI): domain Eukaryota; kingdom Viridiplantae; phylum Streptophyta; class Magnoliopsida; order Fabales; family Fabaceae; genus Lathyrus; species Lathyrus tuberosus. Next base: position 288,258 of record JALAZF010000423.1, read on the forward strand.
ATTGGCTCATGGCCAGAGGAAAATCTCCATCTGGAGGCCCTGGTCGACCAAAACCCTAATTTGGTGACACTATCGATCGTGAGGCTTGATCCACTCAGAATGCTGCAACCTTGTGCTTGATTCTTGAAGTGGGAGTTCTCTTAATCCATTATGGATGTTTGAGAGGCTAGACAAGTCGAAGATCATGTCATTCCTTGATTGATCCTTTGTCTAAGAACTCTGAGAGGGCTTGAAACCCTAATTTTGATAGTAGTGAATGCTCACCCATCTTAGGGGAGACTAATGAGGCATGATGGTTAATCCATATTGTGATGATGATTTGAACAATGATGGATAATCTTAGTGGTCAAAATTTGAGGTATGACAAACTGCAGCAGAGGTTTGGCCAATGTTGATCAATAGGAAACTAACTCTACTCTAGCCATTGACTAGAGGTTACAGCACAGAGCCTTGGTTCCCTAGTTGTTGGATGAATCTTGACTGAATTCAATTGCAAATGTGTCAGTCCATGCCACCTTGGTGCATCCATTAAATGCTCCAATCCAAAATTGGAGTCTTGTCCCTCTCTTAGGGATTTCTAGGTTTGTCATGCCACTTCTTGTTCCAAAGACTTTGGAGGCTTGGATCAGTGTTTGTTCCCTTTAGATTTAATCCTCAGATGTGTCCAAAGTGATAACAAGGCTTGGAATTATCTGATTTTGCAAAATCGAGCAAAAGTGAAAAATTCTGCCTAGCCTTGGCAGTTTTCAGCAAGGCATATTGCCATTGTCATATCTCATGGCTCAAGTGGAATTAGATGTAGTTCTTCGCCATTTTGGAAAGCCCTCATATGATACAATAACTGTTTGATCATAATTGGTTTTGATACTTTGTGGATCCAAGTGAAAAATGCCCCTACATTTAGAAAAAAGTGAAGGGAGATTCTGACTTAGTGAAAATTTCACTAAGTGTTGGAAAAAGTGGCATTTCATGTTTTCAGCCACTTTGATCATTCCATAACTCAGAATCCATAATGAATTGGAATGAGGTGTAGTTGAATCTTTGGTAGAGGGCCATGAGAGCTACGAATCCAGCTTTGGATGGGAAAAAAATGGCCTTATGGTTTAGGAGTTATGATCCTCCAAAGTTGGTACCCTAGCCACTTTGTTCCATAACTTAGAAAATTTTCTAAGTTTTTTATGGTTACCCCTTTTACAAGTTATCCCACTTTTCTTGATTTTTCTTGATGAATGATGACCCAAATCACACATTAACATTATTTTAGGGTCAAAGAACCATATTTGTGAAAAATCTCAAAAAGTCAAAGTTGACTTTTGTGCACAGTTGACTTTTTGTCAGATGAATTCCAAACTGTGCGATCCTCTATGAAATCAAGTGCTTGACATAAGTCAAACTTCATGTATTGATTTCATAGGTGTTATAGGGTGTATTGAATCATGTCCTAGGGTTTGGGAGCATGTCCTGGTCAAAAGTCAAAGGCACAGTTGACTTTTCCCGCAAAACCCTAATTGTGGTTCAGATGAAATTGAAACTTGTTGCTCAAGCTTCTTGGATCAATACATTATTGAAAATGGATCAATGTGATGTATTTGAGACCCTCAAATCCCCTCTTGAGGTCTTGGCTCATGTTTTGTCCCAAAAGTCAACTTAGGGGTGAATTAAGTCAAGAAACTCTAATTCCTGATTTTTTATGAATGCATCCCCTAAAGCCAAATTTACTTGATGATTGGGTTCATGATGTCCCTTGGAGCATCATAGGTTATGCTTTGAAGCATTGGCTCATGGCCAGAGGAAAATCTCCATCTGGAGGCCCTGGTCGACCAAAACCCTAATTTGGTGACACTATCGATCGTGAGGCTTGATCCACTCAGAATGCTGCAACCTTGTGCTTGATTCTTGAAGTGGGAGTTCTCTTAATCCATTATGGATGTTTGAGAGGCTAGACAAGTCGAAGATCATGTCATTCCTTGATTGATCCTTTGTCTAAGAACTCTGAGAGGGCTTGAAACCCTAATTTTGATAGTAGTGAATGCTCACCCATCTTAGGGGAGACTAATGAGGCATGATGGTTAATCCATATTGTGATGATGATTTGAACAATGATGGATAATCTTAGTGGTCAAAATTTGAGGTATGACAAACTGCAGCAGAGGTTTGGCCAATGTTGATCAATAGGAAACTAACTCTACTCTAGCCATTGACTAGAGGTTACAGCACAGAGCCTTGGTTCCCTAGTTGTTGGATGAATCTTGACTGAATTCAATTGCAAATGTGTCAGTCCATGCCACCTTGGTGCATCCATTAAATGCTCCAATCCAAAATTGGAGTCTTGTCCCTCTCTTAGGGATTTCTAGGTTTGTCATGCCACTTCTTGTTCCAAAGACTTTGGAGGCTTGGATCAGTGTTTGTTCCCTTTAGATTTAATCCTCAGATGTGTCCAAAGTGATAACAAGGCTTGGAATTATCTGATTTTGCAAAATCGAGCAAAAGTGAAAAATTCTGCCTAGCCTTGGCAGTTTTCAGCAAGGCATATTGCCATTGTCATATCTCATGGCTCAAGTGGAATTAGATGTAGTTCTTCGCCATTTTGGAAAGCCCTCATATGATACAATAACTGTTTGATCATAATTGGTTTTGATACTTTGTGGATCCAAGTGAAAAATGCCCCTACATTTAGAAAAAAGTGAAGGGAGATTCTGACTTAGTGAAAATTTCACTAAGTGTTGGAAAAAGTGGCATTTCATGTTTTCAGCCACTTTGATCATTCCATAACTCAGAATCCATAATGAATTGGAATGAGGTGTAGTTGAATCTTTGGTAGAGGGCCATGAGAGCTACGAATCCAGCTTTGGATGGGAAAAAAATGGCCTTATGGTTTAGGAGTTATGATCCTCCAAAGTTGGTACCCTAGCCACTTTGTTCCATAACTTAGAAAATTTTCTAAGTTTTTTATGGTTACCCCTTTTACAAGTTATCCCACTTTTCTTGATTTTTCTTGATGAATGATGACCCAAATCACACATTAACATTATTTTAGGGTCAAAGAACCATATTTGTGAAAAATCTCAAAAAGTCAAAGTTGACTTTTGTGCACAGTTGACTTTTTGTCAGATGAATTCCAAACTGTGCGATCCTCTATGAAATCAAGTGCTTGACATAAGTCAAACTTCATGTATTGATTTCATAGGTGTTATAGGGTGTATTGAATCATGTCCTAGGGTTTGGGAGCATGTCCTGGTCAAAAGTCAAAGGCACAGTTGACTTTTCCCGCAAAACCCTAATTGTGGTTCAGATGAAATTGAAACTTGTTGCTCAAGCTTCTTGGATCAATACATTATTGAAAATGGATCAATGTGATGTATTTGAGACCCTCAAATCCCCTCTTGAGGTCTTGGCTCATGTTTTGTCCCAAAAGTCAACTTAGGGGTGAATTAAGTCAAGAAACTCTAATTCCTGATTTTTTATGAATGCATCCCCTAAAGCCAAATTTACTTGATGATTGGGTTCATGATGTCCCTTGGAGCATCATAGGTTATGCTTTGAAGCATTGGCTCATGGCCAGAGGAAAATCTCCATCTGGAGGCCCTGGTCGACCAAAACCCTAATTTGGTGACACTATCGATCGTGAGGCTTGATCCACTCAGAATGCTGCAACCTTGTGCTTGATTCTTGAAGTGGGAGTTCTCTTAATCCATTATGGATGTTTGAGAGGCTAGACAAGTCGAAGATCATGTCATTCCTTGATTGATCCTTTGTCTAAGAACTCTGAGAGGGCTTGAAACCCTAATTTTGATAGTAGTGAATGCTCACCCATCTTAGGGGAGACTAATGAGGCATGATGGTTAATCCATATTGTGATGATGATTTGAACAATGATGGATAATCTTAGTGGTCAAAATTTGAGGTATGACAAACTGCAGCAGAGGTTTGGCCAATGTTGATCAATAGGAAACTAACTCTACTCTAGCCATTGACTAGAGGTTACAGCACAGAGCCTTGGTTCCCTAGTTGTTGGATGAATCTTGACTGAATTCAATTGCAAATGTGTCAGTCCATGCCACCTTGGTGCATCCATTAAATGCTCCAATCCAAAATTGGAGTCTTGTCCCTCTCTTAGGGATTTCTAGGTTTGTCATGCCACTTCTTGTTCCAAAGACTTTGGAGGCTTGGATCAGTGTTTGTTCCCTTTAGATTTAATCCTCAGATGTGTCCAAAGTGATAACAAGGCTTGGAATTATCTGATTTTGCAAAATCGAGCAAAAGTGAAAAATTCTGCCTAGCCTTGGCAGTTTTCAGCAAGGCATATTGCCATTGTCATATCTCATGGCTCAAGTGGAATTAGATGTAGTTCTTCGCCATTTTGGAAAGCCCTCATATGATACAATAACTGTATCATAATTGGTTTTGATACTTTGTGGATCCAAGTGAAAAATGCCCCTAGATTTAGAAAAAAGTGAAGGGAGATTCTGACTTAGTGAAAATTTCACTAAGTGTTGGAAAAAGTGGCATGTCATGTTTTCAGCCACTTTGATCATTCCATAACTCAGAATCCATAATGAATTGGAATGAGGTGTAGTTGAATCTTTGGTAGAGGGCCATGAGAGCTACAAATCCAGCTTTGGATGGGAAAAAATGGCCTTATGGTTTAGGAGTTATGATCCTCCAAAGTTGGTACCCTAGCCACTTTGTTCCATAACTTAGAAAATTTTCTAAGTTTTTTATGGTTACCCCTTTTACAAGTTATCCCACTTTTCTTGATTTTTCTTGATGAATGATGACCCAAATCACACATTAACATTATTTTAGGGTCAAAGAACCATATTTGTGAAAAATCTCAAAAAGTCAAAGTTGACTTTTGTGCACAGTTGACTTTTTGTCAGATGAATTCCAAACTGTGCGATCCTCTATGAAATCAAGTGCTTGACATAAGTCAAACTTCATGTATTGATTTCATAGGTGTTATAGGGTGTATTGAATCATGTCCTAGGGTTTGGGAGCATGTCCTGGTCAAAAGTCAAAGGCACAATTGACTTTTCCCGCAAAACCCTAATTGTGGTTCAGATGAAATTGAAACTTGTTGCTCAAGCTTCTTGGATCAATACATTATTGAAAATGGATCAATGTGATGTATTTGAGACCCTCAAATCCCCTCTTGAGGTCTTGGCTCATGTTTTGTCCCAAAAGTCAACTTAGGGGTGAATTAAGTCAAGATACTCTAATTCCTGATTTTTATGAATGCATCCCCTAAAGCCAAATTTACTTGATGATTGGGTTCATGATGTCCCTTGGAGCATCATAGGTTATGCTTTGAAGCATTGGCTCATGGCCAGAGGAAAATCTCCATCTAGAGGCCCTGGTCGACCAAAACCCTAATTTGGTGACACTGTCGATCGTGAGGCTTGATCCACTCAGAATGCTGCAACCTTGTGCTTGATTCTTGAAGTGGGAGTTCTCTTAATCCATTATGGATGTTTGAGAGGCTAGAAAAGTCGAAGATCATGTCATTCCTTGATTGATCCTTTGTCTAAGAACTCTGAGAGGGCTAGAAACCCTAATTTTGATAGTAGTGAATGCTCACCCATCTTAGGGGAGACTAATGAGGCATGATGGTTAATCTATATTGTGATGATGATTTGAACAATGATGGAAAATCTTAGTGGTCAAAATTTGAGGTATGACAAACTGCAGCAGAGGTTTGGCCAATGTTGATCAATAGGAAACTAACTCTACTCTAGCCATTGACTAGAGGTTACAGCACAGAGCCTTGGTTCCCTAGTTGTTGGATGAATCTTGACTGAATTCAATTGCAAATGTGTCAGTCCATGCCACCTTGGTGCATCCATTAAATGCTCCAATCCAAAATTGGAGTCTTGTCCCTCTTTTAGGGATTTCTAGATTTTGCATGCCACTTCTTGTTCCAAAGACTTTGGAGGCTTGGATCAGTGTTTGTTCCCTTTAGATTTAATCCTCAGATGTGTCCAAAGTGATGACAAGGCTTGGAATTATCTGATTTTGCAAAATCGAGAAAAAGTGAAAAATTCTGCCTAGCCTTGGAAGTTTTCAGCAAGGCATATTGCCATTGTCATATCTCATGGCTCAAGTGGAATTTGATGTAGTTCTTCGCCATTTTGGAAAGCCCTCATATGATACAATAACTGTTTGATCATAATTGGTTTTGATACTTTGTGGATCCAAGTGAAAAATGCCCCTAGATTTAGAAAAAAGTGAAGGGAGATTCTGACTTAGTGAAAATTTCACTAAGTGTTAGAAAAAGTGGCATTTCATGTTTTCAGCCACTTTGATCATTCCATAACTCAGAATCCATAATGAATTGGAATGAGGTGTAGTTGAATCTTTGGTAGAGGGCCATGAGAGCTACAAATCCAGCTTTGGATGGGAAAAAATGGCCTTATGGTTTAGGAGTTATGATCCTCCAAAGTTGGTACCCTAGCCACTTTGTTCCATAACTTAGAAAATTTTCTAAGTTTTTTATGGTTACCCCTTTTACAAGTTATCCCACTTTTCTTGATTTTTCTTGATGAATGATGACCCAAATCACACATTAACATTATTTTAGGGTCAAAGAACCATATTTGTGAAAAATCTCAAAAAGTCAAAGTTGACTTTTGTGCACAGTTGACTTTTTGTCAGATGAATTCCAAACTGTGCGATCCTCTATGAAATCAAGTGCTTGACATAAGTCAAACTTCATGTATTGATTTCATAGGTGTTATAGGGTGTATTGAATCATGTCCTAGGGTTTGGGAGCATGTCCTGGTCAAAAGTCAAAGGCACAATTGACTTTTCCCGCAAAACCCTAATTGTGGTTCAGATGAAATTGAAACTTGTTGCTCAAGCTTCTTGGATCAATACATTATGGAAAATGGATCAATGTGATGTATTTGAGACCCTTAAATCCCCTCTTGAGGTCTTGGCTCATGTTTTGTCCCAAAAGTCAACTTAGGGGTGAATTAAGTCAAGATACTCTAATTCCTGATTTTTTATGAATGCATCCCCTAAAGCCAAATTTACTTGATGATTGGGTTCATGATGTCCCTTGGAGCATCATAGGTTATGCTTTGAAGCATTGGCTCATGGCCAGAGGAAAATCTCCATCTAGAGGCCCTGGTCGACCAAAACCCTAATTTGGTGACACTGTCGATCGTGAGGCTTGATCCACTCAGAATGCTGCAACCTTGTGCTTGATTCTTGAAGTGGGAGTTCTCTTAATCCATTATGGATGTTTGAGAGGCTAGAAAAGTCGAAGATCATGTCATTCCTTGATTGATCCTTTGTCTAAGAACTCTGAGAGGGCTAGAAACCCTAATTTTGATAGTAGTGAATGCTCACCCATCTTAGGGGAGACTAATGAGGCATGATGGTTAATCTATATTGTGATGATGATGTGAACAATGATGGAAAATCTTAGTGGTCAAAATTTGAGGTATGACAAACTGCAGCAGAGGTTTGGCCAATGTTGATCAATAGGAAACTAACTCTACTCTAGCCATTGACTAGAGGTTACAGCACAGAGCCTTGGTTCCCTAGTTGTTGGATGAATCTGGACTGAATTCAATTGCAAATGTGTCAGTCCATGCCACCTTGGTGCATCCATTAAATGCTCCAATCCAAAATTGGAGTCTTGTCCCTCTTTTAGGGATTTCTAGATTTTGCATGCCACTTCTTGTTCCAAAGACTTTGGAGGCTTGGATCAGTGTTTGTTCCCTTTAGATTTAATCCTCAGATGTGTCCAAAGTGATGACAAGGCTTGGAATTATCTGATTTTGCAAAATCGAGCAAAAGTGAAAAATTCTGCCTAGCCTTGGAAGTTTTCAGCAAGGCATATTGCCATTGTCATATCTCATGGCTCAAGTGGAATTTGATGTAGTTCTTCGCCATTTTGGAAAGCCCTCATATGATACAATAACTGTTTGATCATAATTGGTTTTGATACTTTGTGGATCCAAGTGAAAAATGCCCCTAGATTTAGAAAAAAGTGAAGGGAGATTCTGACTTAGTGAAAATTTCACTAAGTGTTAGAAAAAGTGGCATTTCATGTTTTCAGCCACTTTGATCATTCCATAACTCAGAATCCATAATGAATTGGAATGAGGTGTAGTTGAATCTTTGGAGAGGGCCATGAGAGCTACAAATCCAGCTTTGGATGGGAAAAAAATGGCCTTATGGTTTAGGAGTTATGATCCTCCAAAGTTGGTACCCTAGCCACTTTGTTCCATAACTTAGAAAATTTTCTAAGTTTTTTATGGTTACCCCTTTTACAAGTTATCCCACTTTTCTTGATTTTTCTTGATGAATGATGACCCAAATCACACATTAACATTATTTTAGGGTCAAAGAACCATATTTGTGAAAAATCTCAAAAAGTCAAAGTTGACTTTTGTGCACAGTTGACTTTTTGTCAGATGAATTCCAAACTGTGCGATCCTCTATGAAATCAAGTGCTTGACATAAGTCAAACTTCATGTATTGATTTCATAGGTGTTATAGGGTGTATTGAATCATGTCCTAGGGTTTGGGAGCATGTCCTGGTCAAAAGTCAAAGGCACAATTGACTTTTCCCGCAAAACCCTAATTGTGGTTCAGATGAAATTGAAACTTGTTGCTCAAGCTTCTTGGATCAATACATTATGGAAAATGGATCAATGTGATGTATTTGAGACCCTTAAATCCCCTCTTGAGGTCTTGGCTCATGTTTTGTCCCAAAAGTCAACTTAGGGGTGAATTAAGTCAAGATACTCTAATTCCTGATTTTTTATGAATGCATCCCCTAAAGCCAAATTTACTTGATGATTGGGTTCATGATGTCCCTTGGAGCATCATAGGTTATGCTTTGAAGCATTGGCTCATGGCCAGAGGAAAATCTCCATCTAGAGGCCCTGGTCGACCAAAACCCTAATTTGGTGACACTGTCGATCGTGAGGCTTGATCCACTCAGAATGCTGCAACCTTGTGCTTGATTCTTGAAGTGGGAGTTCTCTTAATCCATTATGGATGTTTGAGAGGCTAGAAAAGTCGAAGATCATGTCATTCCTTGATTGATCCTTTGTCTAAGAACTCTGAGAGGGCTAGAAACCCTAATTTTGATAGTAGTGAATGCTCACCCATCTTAGGGGAGACTAATGAGGCATGATGGTTAATCTATATTGTGATGATGATGTGAACAATGATGGAAAATCTTAGTGGTCAAAATTTGAGGTATGACAAACTGCAGCAGAGGTTTGGCCAATGTTGATCAATAGGAAACTAACTCTACTCTAGCCATTGACTAGAGGTTACAGCACAGAGCCTTGGTTCCCTAGTTGTTGGATGAATCTGGACTGAATTCAATTGCAAATGTGTCAGTCCATGCCACCTTGGTGCATCCATTAAATGCTCCAATCCAAAATTGGAGTCTTGTCCCTCTTTTAGGGATTTCTAGATTTTGCATGCCACTTCTTGTTCCAAAGACTTTGGAGGCTTGGATCAGTGTTTGTTCCCTTTAGATTTAATCCTCAGATGTGTCCAAAGTGATGACAAGGCTTGGAATTATCTGATTTTGCAAAATCGAGCAAAAGTGAAAAATTCTGCCTAGCCTTGGAAGTTTTCAGCAAGGCATATTGCCATTGTCATATCTCATGGCTCAAGTGGAATTTGATGTAGTTCTTCGCCATTTTGGAAAGCCCTCATATGATACAATAACTGTTTGATCATAATTGGTTTTGATACTTTGTGGATCCAAGTGAAAAATGCCCCTAGATTTAGAAAAAAGTGAAGGGAGATTCTGACTTAGTGAAAATTTCACTAAGTGTTGGAAAAAGTGGCATTTCATGTTTTCAGCCACTTTGATCATTCCATAACTCAGAATCCATAATGAATTGGAATGGGGTGTAGTTGAATCTTTGGTAGAGGGCCATGAGAGCTACAAATCCAGCTTTGGATGGGAAAAAATGGCCTTATGGTTTAGGAGTTATGATCCTCCAAAGTTGGTACCCTAGCCACTTTGTTCCATAACTTAGAAAATTTTCTAAGTTTTTTATGGTTACCCCTTTTACAAGTTATCCCACTTTTCTTGATTTTTCTTGATGAATGATGACCCAAATCACACATTAACATTATTTTAGGGTCAAAGAACCATATTTGTGAAAAATCTCAAAAAGTCAAAGTTGACTTTTGTGCACAGTTGACTTTTTGTCAGATGAATTCCAAACTGTGCGATCCTCTATGAAATCAAGTGCTTGACATAAGTCAAACTTCATGTATTGATTTCATAGGTGTTATAGGGTGTATTGAATCATGTCCTAGGGTTTGGGAGCATGTCCTGGTCAAAAGTCAAAGGCACAATTGACTTTTCCCGCAAAACCCTAATTGTGGTTCAGATGAAATTGAAACTTGTTGCTCAAGCTTCTTGGATCAATACATTATGGAAAATGGATCAATGTGATGTATTTGAGACCCTTAAATCCCCTCTTGAGGTCTTGGCTCATGTTTTGTCCCAAAAGTCAACTTAGGGGTGAATTAAGTCAAGATACTCTAATTCCTGATTTTTTATGAATGCATCCCCTAAAGCCAAATTTACTTGATGATTGGGTTCATGATGTCCCTTGGAGCATCATAGGTTATGCTTTGAAGCATTGGCTCATGGCCAGAGGAAAATCTCCATCTAGAGGCCCTGGTCGACCAAAACCCTAATTTGGTGACACTGTCGATCGTGAGGCTTGATCCACTCAGAATGCTGCAACCTTGTGCTTGATTCTTGAAGTGGGAGTTCTCTTAATCCATTATGGATGTTTGAGAGGCTAGAAAAGTCGAAGATCATGTCATTCCTTGATTGATCCTTTGTCTAAGAACTCTGAGAGGGCTAGAAACCCTAATTTTGATAGTAGTGAATGCTCACCCATCTTAGGGGAGACTAATGAGGCATGATGGTTAATCTATATTGTGATGATGATGTGAACAATGATGGAAAATCTTAGTGGTCAAAATTTGAGGTATGACAAACTGCAGCAGAGGTTTGGCCAATGTTGATCAATAGGAAACTAACTCTACTCTAGCCATTGACTAGAGGTTACAGCACAGAGCCTTGGTTCCCTAGTTGTTGGATGAATCTGGACTGAATTCAATTGCAAATGTGTCAGTCCATGCCACCTTGGTGCATCCATTAAATGCTCCAATCCAAAATTGGAGTCTTGTCCCTCTTTTAGGGATTTCTAGATTTTGCATGCCACTTCTTGTTCCAAAGACTTTGGAGGCTTGGATCAGTGTTTGTTCCCTTTAGATTTAATCCTCAGATGTGTCCAAAGTGATGACAAGGCTTGGAATTATCTGATTTTGCAAAATCGAGCAAAAGTGAAAAATTCTGCCTAGCCTTGGAAGTTTTCAGCAAGGCATATTGCCATTGTCATATCTCATGGCTCAAGTGGAATTTGATGTAGTTCTTCGCCATTTTGGAAAGCCCTCATATGATACAATAACTGTTTGATCATAATTGGTTTTGATACTTTGTGGATCCAAGTGAAAAATGCCCCTAGATTTAGAAAAAAGTGAAGGGAGATTCTGACTTAGTGAAAATTTCACTAAGTGTTGGAAAAAGTGGCATTTCATGTTTTCAGCCACTTTGATCATTCCATAACTCAGAATCCATAATGAATTGGAATGGGGTGTAGTTGAATCTTTGGTAGAGGGCCATGAGAGCTACAAATCCAGCTTTGGATGGGAAAAAATGGCCTTATGGTTTAGGAGTTATGATCCTCCAAAGTTGGTACCCTAGCCACTTTGTTCCATAACTTAGAAAATTTTCTAAGTTTTTTATGGTTACCCCTTTTACAAGTTATCCCACTTTTCTTGATTTTTCTTGATGAATGATGACCCAAATCACACATTAACATTATTTTAGGGTCAAAGAACCATATTTGTGAAAAATCTCAAAAAGTCAAAGTTGACTTTTGTGCACAGTTGACTTTTTGTCAGATGAATTCCAAACTGTGCGATCCTCTATGAAATCAAGTGCTTGACATAATTCAAACTTCATGTATTGATTTCATAGGTGTTATAGGGTGTATTGAATCATGTCCTAGGGTTTGGGAGCATGTCCTGGTCAAAAGTCAAAGGCACAGTTGACTTTTCCCGCAAAACCCTAATTGTGGTTCAGATGAAATTGAAACTTGTTGCTCAAGCTTCTTGGATTAATACATTATTGAAAATGGATCAATGTGATGTATTTGGGACCCTTAAATCCCCTCTTGAGGTCTTGGCTCATGTTTTGTCCCAAAAGTCAACTTAGGGGTGAATTAAGTCAAGAAACTCTAATTCCTGATTTTTTATGAATGCATCCCCTAAAGCCAAATTTACTTGATGATTGGGTTCATGATGTCCCTTGGAGCATCATAGGTTATGCTTTGAAGCATTGGCTCATGGCCAGAGGAAAATCTCCATCTGGAGGCCCTGGTCGACCAAAACCCTAATTTGGTGACACTGTCGATCGTGAGGCTTGATCCACTCAGAATGCTGCAACCTTGTGCTTGATTCTTGAAGTGGGAGTTCTCTTAATCCATTATGGATGTTTGAGAGGCTAGAAAATTCGAAGATCATGTCATTCCTTGATTGATCCTTTGTCTAAGAACTCTGAGAGGGCTTGAAACCCTAATTTTGATAGTAGTGAATGCTCACCCATCTTAGGGGAGACTAATGAGGCATGATGGTTAATCTATATTGTGATGATGATTTGAACAATGATGGAAAATCTTAGTGGTCAAAATTTGAGGTATGACAAACTGCAGCAGAGGTTTGGCCAATGTTGATCAATAGGAAACTAACTCTACTCTAGCCATTGACTAGAGGTTACAGCACAGAGCCTTGGTTCCCTAGTTGTTGGATGAATCTTGACTGAATTCAATTGCAAATGTGTCAGTCCATGCCACCTTGGTGCATCCATTAAATGCTCCAATCCAAAATTGGAGTCTTGTCCCTCTTTTAGGGATTTCTAGATTTTGCATGCCACTTCTTGTTCCAAAGACTTTGGAGGCTTGGATCAGTGTTTGTTCCCTTTAGATTTAATCCTCAGATGTGTCCAAAGTGATGACAAGGCTTGGAATTATCTGATTTTGCAAAATCGAGCAAAAGTGAAAAATTCTGCCTAGCCTTGGAAGTTTTCAGCAAGGCATATTGCCATTGTCATATCTCATGGCTCAAGTGGAATTTGATGTAGTTCTTCGCCATTTTGGAAAGCCCTCATATGATACAATAACTGTTTGATCATAATTGGTTTTGATACTTTGTGGATCCAAGTGAAAAATGCCCCTAGATTTAGAAAAAAGTGAAGGGAGATTCTGACTTAGTGAAAATTTCACTAAGTGTTGGAAAAAGTGGCATTTCATGTTTTCAGCCACTTTGATCATTCCATAACTCAGAATCCATAATGAATTGGAATGGGGTGTAGTTGAATCTTTGGTAGAGGGCCATGAGAGCTACAAATCCAGCTTTGGATGGGAAAAAATGGCCTTATGGTTTAGGAGTTATGATCCTCCAAAGTTGGTACCCTAGCCACTTTGTTCCATAACTTAGAAAATTTTCTAAGTTTTTTATGGTTACCCCTTTTACAAGTTATCCCACTTTTCTTGATTTTTCTTGATGAATGATGACCCAAATCACACATTAACATTATTTTAGGGTCAAAGAACCATATTTGTGAAAAATCTCAAAAAGTCAAAGTTGACTTTTGTGCACAGTTGTCTTTTTGTCAGATGAATTCCAAACTGTGCGATCCTCTATGAAATCAAGTGCTTGACATAAGTCAAACTTCATGTATTGATTTCATAGGTGTTATAGGGTGTATTGAATCATGTCCTAGGGTTTGGGAGCATGTCCTGGTCAAAAGTCAAAGGCACAGTTGACTTTTCCCGCAAAACCCTAATTGTGGTTCAGATGAAATTGAAACTTGTTGCTCAAGCTTCTTGGATTAATACATTATTGAAAATGGATCAATGTGATGTATTTGAGACCCTTAAATCCCCTCTTGAGGTCTTGGCTCATGTTTTGTCCCAAAAGTCAACTTAGGGGTGAATTAAGTCAAGAAACTCTAATTCCTGATTTTTTATGAATGCATCCCCTAAAGCCAAATTTACTTGATGATTGGGTTCATGATGTCCCTTGGAGCATCATAGGTTATGCTTTGAAGCATTGGCTCATGGCCAGAGGAAAATCTCCATCTGGAGGCCCTGGTCGACCAAAACCCTAATTTGGTGACACTGTCGATCGTGAGGCTTGATCCACTCAGAATGCTGCAACCTTGTGCTTGATTCTTGAAGTGGGAGTTCTCTTAATCCATTATGGATGTTTGAGAGGCTAGAAAATTCGAAGATCATGTCATTCCTTGATTGATCCTTTGTCTAAGAACTCTGAGAGGGCTTGAAACCCTAATTTTGATAGTAGTGAATGCTCACCCATCTTAGGGGAGACTAATGAGGCATGATGGTTAATCTATATTGTGATGATGATTTGAACAATGATGGAAAATCTTAGTGGTCAAAATTTGAGGTATGACAAACTGCAGCAGAGGTTTGGCCAATGTTGATCAATAGGAAACTAACTCTACTCTAGCCATTGACTAGAGGTTACAGCACAGAGCCTTGGTTCCCTAGTTGTTGGATGAATCTTGACTGAATTCAATTGCAAATGTGTCAGTCCATGCCACCTTGGTGCATCCATTAAATGCTCCAATCCAAAATTGGAGTCTTGTCCCTCTTTTAGGGATTTCTAGATTTTGCATGCCACTTCTTGTTCCAAAGACTTTGGAGGCTTGGATCAGTGTTTGTTCCCTTTAGATTTAATCCTCAGATGTGTCCAAAGTGATGACAAGGCTTGGAATTATCTGATTTTGCAAAATCGAGCAAAAGTGAAAAATTCTGCCTAGCCTTGGAAGTTTTCAGCAAGGCATATTGCCATTGTCATATCTCATGGCTCAAGTGGAATTTGATGTAGTTCTTCGCCATTTTGGAAAGCCCTCATATGATACAATAACTGTTTGATCATAATTGGTTTTGATACTTTGTGGATCCAAGTGAAAAATGCCCCTAGATTTAGAAAAAAGTGAAGGGAGATTCTGACTTAGTGAAAATTTCACTAAGTGTTGGAAAAAGTGGCATTTCATGTTTTCAGCCACTTTGATCATTCCATAACTCAGAATCCATAATGAATTGGAATGGGGTGTAGTTGAATCTTTGGTAGAGGGCCATGAGAGCTACAAATCCAGCTTTGGATGGGAAAAAATGGCCTTATGGTTTAGGAGTTATGATCCTCCAAAGTTGGTACCCTAGCCACTTTGTTCCATAACTTAGAAAATTTTCTAAGTTTTTTATGGTTACCCCTTTTACAAGTTATCCCACTTTTCTTGATTTTTCTTGATGAATGATGACCCAAATCACACATTAACATTATTTTAGGGTCAAAGAACCATATTTGTGAAAAATCTCAAAAAGTCAAAGTTGACTTTTGTGCACAGTTGTCTTTTTGTCAGATGAATTCCAAACTGTGCGATCCTCTATGAAATCAAGTGCTTGACATAAGTCAAACTTCATGTATTGATTTCATAGGTGTTATAGGGTGTATTGAATCATGTCCTAGGGTTTGGGAGCATGTCCTGGTCAAAAGTCAAAGGCACAGTTGACTTTTCCCGCAAAACCCTAATTGTGGTTCAGATGAAATTGAAACTTGTTGCTCAAGCTTCTTGGATTAATACATTATTGAAAATGGATCAATGTGATGTATTTGAGACCCTTAAATCCCCTCTTGAGGTCTTGGCTCATGTTTTGTCCCAAAAGTCAACTTAGGGGTGAATTAAGTCAAGAAACTCTAATTCCTGATTTTTTATGAATGCATCCCCTAAAGCCAAATTTACTTGATGATTGGGTTCATGATGTCCCTTGGAGCATCATAGGTTATGCTTTGAAGCATTGGCTCATGGCCAGAGGAAAATCTCCATCTGGAGGCCCTGGTCGACCAAAACCCTAATTTGGTGACACTGTCGATCGTGAGGCTTGATCCACTCAGAATGCTGCAACCTTGTGCTTGATTCTTGAAGTGGGAGTTCTCTTAATCCATTATGGATGTTTGAGAGGCTAGAAAATTCGAAGATCATGTCATTCCTTGATTGATCCTTTGTCTAAGAACTCTGAGAGGGCTTGAAACCCTAATTTTGATAGTAGTGAATGCTCACCCATCTTAGGGGAGACTAATGAGGCATGATGGTTAATCTATATTGTGATGATGATTTGAACAATGATGGAAAATCTTAGTGGTCAAAATTTGAGGTATGACAAACTGCAGCAGAGGTTTGGCCAATGTTGATCAATAGGAAACTAACTCTACTCTAGCCATTGACTAGAGGTTACAGCACAGAGCCTTGGTTCCCTAGTTGTTGGATGAATCTTGACTGAATTCAATTGCAAATGTGTCAGTCCATGCCACCTTGGTGCATCCATTAAATGCTCCAATCCAAAATTGGAGTCTTGTCCCTCTTTTAGGGATTTCTAGATTTTGCATGCCACTTCTTGTTCCAAAGACTTTGGAGGCTTGGATCAGTGTTTGTTCCCTTTAGATTTAATCCTCAGATGTGTCCAAAGTGATGACAAGGCTTGGAATTATCTGATTTTGCAAAATCGAGCAAAAGTGAAAAATTCTGCCTAGCCTTGGAAGTTTTCAGCAAGGCATATTGCCATTGTCATATCTCATGGCTCAAGTGGAATTTGATGTAGTTCTTCGCCATTTTGGAAAGCCCTCATATGATACAATAACTGTTTGATCATAATTGGTTTTGATACTTTGTGGATCCAAGTGAAAAATGCCCCTAGATTTAGAAAAAAGTGAAGGGAGATTCTGACTTAGTGAAAATTTCACTAAGTGTTGGAAAAAGTGGCATTTCATGTTTTCAGCCACTTTGATCATTCCATAACTCAGAATCCATAATGAATTGGAATGGGGTGTAGTTGAATCTTTGGTAGAGGGCCATGAGAGCTACAAATCCAGCTTTGGATGGGAAAAAATGGCCTTATGGTTTAGGAGTTATGATCCTCCAAAGTTGGTACCCTAGCCACTTTGTTCCATAACTTAGAAAATTTTCTAAGTTTTTTATGGTTACCCCTTTTACAAGTTATCCCACTTTTCTTGATTTTTCTTGATGAATGATGACCCAAATCACACATTAACATTATTTTAGGGTCAAAGAACCATATTTGTGAAAAATCTCAAAAAGTCAAAGTTGACTTTTGTGCACAGTTGACTTTTTGTCAGATGAATTCCAAACTGTGCGATCCTCTATGAAATCAAGTGCTTGACATAAGTCAAACTTCATGTATTGATTTCATAGGTGTTATAGGGTGTATTGAATCATGTCCTAGGGTTTGGGAGCATGTCCTGGTCAAAAGTCAAAGGCACAGTTGACTTTTCCCGCAAAACCCTAATTGTGGTTCAGATGAAATTGAAACTTGTTGCTCAAGCTTCTTGGATTAATACATTATTGAAAATGGATCAATGTGATGTATTTGAGACCCTTAAATCCCCTCTTGAGGTCTTGGCTCATGTTTTGTCCCAAAAGTCAACTTAGGGGTGAATTAAGTCAAGAAACTCTAATTCCTGATTTTTTATGAATGCATCCCCTAAAGCCAAATTTACTTGATGATTGGGTTCATGATGTCCCTTGGAGCATCATAGGTTATGCTTTGAAGCATTGGCTCATGGCCAGAGGAAAATCTCCATCTGGAGGCCCTGGTCGACCAAAACCCTAATTTGGTGACACTGTCGATCGTGAGGCTTGATCCACTCAGAATGCTGCAACCTTGTGCTTGATTCTTGAAGTGGGAGTTCTCTTAATCCATTATGGATGTTTGAGAGGCTAGAAAATTCGAAGATCATGTCATTCCTTGATTGATCCTTTGTCTAAGAACTCTGAGAGGGCTTGAAACCCTAATTTTGATAGTAGTGAATGCTCACCCATCTTAGGGGAGACTAATGAGGCATGATGGTTAATCTATATTGTGATGATGATTTGAACAATGATGGAAAATCTTAGTGGTCAAAATTTGAGGTATGACAAACTGCAGCAGAGGTTTGGCCAATGTTGATCAATAGGAAACTAACTCTACTCTAGCCATTGACTAGAGGTTACAGCACAGAGCCTTGGTTCCCTAGTTGTTGGATGAATCTTGACTGAATTCAATTGCAAATGTGTCAGTCCATGCCACCTTGGTGCATCCATTAAATGCTCCAATCCAAAATTGGAGTCTTGTCCCTCTTTTAGGGATTTCTAGATTTTGCATGCCACTTCTTGTTCCAAAGACTTTGGAGGCTTGGATCAGTGTTTGTTCCCTTTAGATTTAATCCTCAGATGTGTCCAAAGTGATGACAAGGCTTGGAATTATCTGATTTTGCAAAATCGAGCAAAAGTGAAAAATTCTGCCTAGCCTTGGAAGTTTTCAGCAAGGCATATTGCCATTGTCATATCTCATGGCTCAAGTGGAATTTGATGTAGTTCTTCGCCATTTTGGAAAGCCCTCATATGATACAATAACTGTTTGATCATAATTGGTTTTGATACTTTGTGGATCCAAGTGAAAAATGCCCCTACATTTAGAAAAAAGTGAAGGGAGATTCTGACTTAGTGAAAATTTCACTAAGTGTTGGAAAAAGTGGCATTTCATGTTTTCAGCCACTTTGATCATTCCATAACTCAGAATCCATAATGAATTGGAATGGGGTGTAGTTGAATCTTTGGTAGAGGGCCATGAGAGCTACAAATCCAGCTTTGGATGGGAAAAAATGGCCTTATGGTTTAGGAGTTATGATCCTCCAAAGTTGGTACCCTAGCCACTTTGTTCCATAACTTAGAAAATTTTCTAAGTTTTTTATGGTTACCCCTTTTACAAGTTATCCCTCTTTTCTTGATTTTTCTTGATGAATGATGACCCAAATCACACATTAACATTATTTTAGGGTCAAAGAACCATATTTGTGAAAAATCTCAAAAAGTCAAAGTTGACTTTTGTGCACAGTTGACTTTTTGTCAGATGAATTCCAAACTGTGCGATCCTCTATGAAATCAAGTGCTTGACATAAGTCAAACTTCATGTATTTATTTCATAGGTGTTATAGGGTGTATTGAATCATGTCCTAGGGTTTGGGAGCATGTCCTGGTCAAAAGTCAAAGGCACAGTTGACTTTTCCCGCAAAACCCTAATTGTGGTTCAGATGAAATTGAAACTTGTTGCTCAAGCTTCTTGGATTAATACATTATTGAAAATGGATCAATGTGATGTATTTGAGACCCTCAAATCCCCTCTTGAGGTCTTGGCCCATGTTTTGTCCCAAAAGTCAACTTAGGGGTGAATTAAGTCAAGAAACTCTAATTCCTGATTTTTTATGAATGCATCCCCTAAAGCCAAATTTACTTGATGATTGGGTTCATGATGTCCCTTGGAGCATCATAGGTTATGCTTTGAAGCATTGGCTCATGGCCAGAGGAAAATCTCCATCTGGAGGCCCTGGTCGACCAAAACCCTAATTTGGTGACACTGTCGATCGTGAGGCTTGATCCACTCAGAATGCTGCAACCTTGTGCTTGATTCTTGAAGTGGGAGTTCTCTTAATCCATTATGGATGTTTGAGAGCCCAGAAAATTCGAAGATCATGTCATTCCTTGATTGATCCTTTGTCTAAGAACTCTGAGAGGGCTTGAAACCCTAATTTTGATAGTAGTGAATGCTCACCCATCTTAGGGGAGACTAATGAGGCATGATGGTTAATCTATATTGTGATGATGATTTGAACAATGATGGAAAATCTTAGTGGTCAAAATTTGAGGTATGACAAACTGCAGCAGAGGTTTGGCCAATGTTGATCAATAGGAAACTAACTCTACTCTAGCCATTGACTAGAGGTTACAGCACAGAGCCTTGGTTCCCTAGTTGTTGGATGAATCTTGACTGAATTCAATTGCAAATGTGTCAGTCCATGCCACCTTGGTGCATCCATTAAATGCTCCAATCCAAAATTGGAGTCTTGTCCCTCTTTTAGGGATTTCTAGATTTTGCATGCCACTTCTTGTTCCAAAGACTTTGGAGGCTTGGATCAGTGTTTGTTCCCTTTAGATTTAATCCTCAGATGTGTCCAAAGTGATGACAACGCTTGGAATTATCTGATTTTGCAAAATCGAGCAAAAGTGAAAAATTCTGCCTAGCCTTGGAAGTTTTCAGCAAGGCATATTGCCATTGTCATATCTCATGGCTCAAGTGGAATTTGATGTAGTTCTTCGCCATTTTGGAAAGCCCTCATATGATACAATAACTGTTTGATCATAATTGGTTTTGATACTTTGTGGATCCAAGTGAAAAATGCCCCTACATTTAGAAAAAAGTGAAGGGAGATTCTGACTTAGTGAAAATTTCACTAAGTGTTGGAAAAAGTGGCATTTCATGTTTTCAGCCACTTTGATCATTCCATAACTCAGAATCCATAATGAATTGGAATGGGGTGTAGTTGAATCTTTGGTAGAGGGCCATGAGAGCTACAAATCCAGCTTTGGATGGGAAAAAATGGCCTTATGGTTTAGGAGTTATGATCCTCCAAAGTTGGTACCCTAGCCACTTTGTTCCATAACTTAGAAAATTTTCTAAGTTTTTTATGGTTACCCCTTTTACAAGTTATCCCTCTTTTCTTGATTTTTCTTGATGAATGATGACCCAAATCACACATTAACATTATTTTAGGGTCAAAGAACCATATTTGTGAAAAATCTCGAAAAGTCAAAGTTGACTTTTGTGCACAGTTGACTTTTTGTCAGATGAATTCCAAACTGTGCGATCCTCTATGAAATCAAGTGCTTGACATAAGTCAAACTTCATGTATTTATTTCATAGGTGTTATAGGGTGTATTGAATCATGTCCTAGGGTTTGGGAGCATGTCCTGGTCAAAAGTCAAAGGCACAGTTGACTTTTCCCGCAAAACCCTAATTGTGGTTCAGATGAAATTGAAACTTGTTGCTCAAGCTTCTTGGATTAATACATTATTGAAAATGGATCAATGTGATGTATTTGAGACCCTCAAATCCCCTCTTGAGGTCTTGGCCCATGTTTTGTCCCAAAAGTCAACTTAGGGGTGAATTAAGTCAAGAAACTCTAATTCCTGATTTTTTATGAATGCATCCCCTAAAGCCAAATTTACTTGATGATTGGGTTCATGATGTCCCTTGGAGCATCATAGGTTATGCTTTGAAGCATTGGCTCATGGCCAGAGGAAAATCTCCATCTGGAGGCCCTGGTCGACCAAAACCCTAATTTGGTGACACTGTCGATCGTGAGGCTTGATCCACTCAGAATGCTGCAACCTTGTGCTTGATTCTTGAAGTGGGAGTTCTCTTAATCCATTATGGATGTTTGAGAGCCCAGAAAATTCGAAGATCATGTCATTCCTTGATTGATCCTTTGTCTAAGAACTCTGAGAGGGCTTGAAACCCTAATTTTGATAGTAGTGAATGCTCACCCATCTTAGGGGAGACTAATGAGGCATGATGGTTAATCTATATTGTGATGATGATTTGAACAATGATGGAAAATCTTAGTGGTCAAAATTTGAGGTATGACAAACTGCAGCAGAGGTTTGGCCAATGTTGATCAATAGGAAACTAACTCTACTCTAGCCATTGACTAGAGGTTACAGCACAGAGCCTTGGTTCCCTAGTTGTTGGATGAATCTTGACTGAATTCAATTGCAAATGTGTCAGTCCATGCCACCTTGGTGCATCCATTAAATGCTCCAATCCAAAATTGGAGTCTTGTCCCTCTTTTAGGGATTTCTAGATTTTGCATGCCACTTCTTGTTCCAAAGACTTTGGAGGCTTGGATCAGTGTTTGTTCCCTTTAGATTTAATCCTCAGATGTGTCCAAAGTGATGACAAGGCTTGGAATTATCTGATTTTGCAAAATCGAGCAAAAGTGAAAAATTCTGCCTAGCCTTGGAAGTTTTCAGCAAGGCATATTGCCATTGTCATATCTCATGGCTCAAGTGGAATTTGATGTAGTTCTTCGCCATTTTGGAAAGCCCTCATATGATACAATAACTGTTTGATCATAATTGGTTTTGATACTTTGTGGATCCAAGTGAAAAATGCCCCTACATTTAGAAAAAAGTGAAGGGAGATTCTGACTTAGTGAAAATTTCACTAAGTGTTGGAAAAAGTGGCATTTCATGTTTTCAGCCACTTTGATCATTCCATAACTCAGAATCCATAATGAATTGGAATGGGGTGTAGTTGAATCTTTGGTAGAGGGCCATGAGAGCTACAAATCCAGCTTTGGATGGGAAAAAATGGCCTTATGGTTTAGGAGTTATGATCCTCCAAAGTTGGTACCCTAGCCACTTTGTTCCATAACTTAGAAAATTTTCTAAGTTTTTTATGGTTACCCCTTTTACAAGTTATCCCTCTTTTCTTGATTTTTCTTGATGAATGATGACCCAAATCACACATTAACATTATTTTAGGGTCAAAGAACCATATTTGTGAAAAATCTCAAAAAGTCAAAGTTGACTTTTGTGCACAGTTGACTTTTTGTCAGATGAATTCCAAACTGTGCGATCCTCTATGAAATCAAGTGCTTGACATAAGTCAAACTTCATGTATTTATTTCATAGGTGTTATAGGGTGTATTGAATCATGTCCTAGGGTTTGGGAGCATGTCCTGGTCAAAAGTCAAAGGCACAGTTGACTTTTCCCGCAAAACCCTAATTGTGGTTCAGATGAAATTGAAACTTGTTGCTCAAGCTTCTTGGATTAATACATTATTGAAAATGGATCAATGTGATGTATTTGAGACCCTCAAATCCCCTCTTGAGGTCTTGGCCCATGTTTTGTCCCAAAAGTCAACTTAGGGGTGAATTAAGTCAAGAAACTCTAATTCCTGATTTTTTATGAATGCATCCCCTAAAGCCAAATTTACTTGATGATTGGGTTCATGATGTCCCTTGGAGCATCATAGGTTATGCTTTGAAGCATTGGCTCATGGCCAGAGGAAAATCTCCATCTGGAGGCCCTGGTCGACCAAAACCCTAATTTGGTGACACTGTCGATCGTGAGGCTTGATCCACTCAGAATGCTGCAACCTTGTGCTTGATTCTTGAAGTGGGAGTTCTCTTAATCCATTATGGATGTTTGAGAGCCCAGAAAATTCGAAGATCATGTCATTCCTTGATTGATCCTTTGTCTAAGAACTCTGAGAGGGCTTGAAACCCTAATTTTGATAGTAGTGAATGCTCACCCATCTTAGGGGAGACTAATGAGGCATGATGGTTAATCTATATTGTGATGATGATTTGAACAATGATGGAAAATCTTAGTGGTCAAAATTTGAGGTATGACAAACTGCAGCAGAGGTTTGGCCAATGTTGATCAATAGGAAACTAACTCTACTCTAGCCATTGACTAGAGGTTACAGCACAGAGCCTTGGTTCCCTAGTTGTTGGATGAATCTTGACTGAATTCAATTGCAAATGTGTCAGTCCATGCCACCTTGGTGCATCCATTAAATGCTCCAATCCAAAATTGGAGTCTTGTCCCTCTTTTAGGGATTTCTAGATTTTGCATGCCACTTCTTGTTCCAAAGACTTTGGAGGCTTGGATCAGTGTTTGTTCCCTTTAGATTTAATCCTCAGATGTGTCCAAAGTGATGACAAGGCTTGGAATTATCTGATTTTGCAAAATCAAGCAAAAGTGAAAAATTATGCCTAGCCTTGGAAGTTTTCAGCAAGGCATATTGCCATTGTCATATCTCATGGCTCAAGTGGAATTTGATGTAGTTCTTCGCCATTTTGGAAAGCCCTCATATGATACAATAACTGTTTGATCATAATTGGTTTTGATACTTTGTGGATCCAAGTGAAAAATCCCCCTACATTTAGAAAAAAGTGAAGGGAGATTCTGACTTAGTGAAAATTTCACTAAGTGTTGGAAAAAGTGGCATTTCATGTTTTCAGCCACTTTGATCATTCCATAACTCAGAATCCATAATGAATTGGAATGAGGTGTAGTTGAATCTTTGGTAGAGGGCCATGAGAGCTACAAATCCAGCTTTGGATGGGAAAAAATGGCCTTATGGTTTAGGAGTTATGATCCTCCAAAGTTCGTACCCTAGCCACTTTGTTCCATAACTTAGAAAATTTTCTAAGTTTTTTATGGTTACCCCTTTTACAAGTTATCCCACTTTTCTTGATTTTTCTTGATGAATGATGACCCAAATCACACATTAACATTATTTTAGGGTCAAAGAACCATATTTGTGAAAAATCTCAAAAAGTCAAAGTTGACTTTTGTGCACAGTTGACTTTTTGTCAGATGAATTCTAAACTGTGCGATCCTCTATGAAATCAAGTGCTTGACATAAGTCAAACTTCATGTATTGATTTCATAAGTGTTATATGGTGTATTGAATCATGTCCTAGGGTTTGGGAGCATGTCCTGGTCAAAAGTCAAAGGCACAGTTGACTTTTCCCGCAAAACCCTAATTGTGGTTCAGATGAAATTGAAACTTGTTGCTCAAGCTTCTTGGATTAATACATTATTGAAAATGGATCAATGTGATGTATTTGAGACCCTCAAATCCCCTCTTGAGGTCTTGGCTCATGTTTTGTCCCAAAAGTCAACTTAGGGGTGAATTAAGTCAAGAAACTCTAATTCCTGATTTTTTATGAATGCATCCCCTAAAACCAAATTTACTTGATGATTGGGTTCATGATGTCCCTTGGAGCATCATAGGTTATGCTTTGAAGCATTGGCTCATGGCCAGAGGAAAATCTCCATCTGGAGGCCCTGGTCGACCAAAACCCTAATTTGGTGACACTGTCGATCGTGAGGCTTGATCCACTCAGAATGCTGCAACCTTGTGCTTGATTCTTGAAGTGGGAGTTCTCTTAATCCATTATGGATGTTTGAGAGGCTAGAAAAGTCGAAGATCATGTCATTCCTTGATTGATCCTTTGTCTAAGAACTCTGAGAGGGCTTGAAACCCTAATTTTGATAGTAGTGAATGCTCACCCATCTTAGGGGAGACTAATGAGGCATGATGGTTAATCTATATTGTGATGATGATTTGAACAATGATGGAAAATCTTAGTGGTCAAAATTTGAGGTATGACAAACTGCAGCAGAGGTTTGGCCAATGTTGATCAATAGGAAACTAACTCTACTCTAGCCATTGACTAGAGGTTACAGCACGGAGCCTTGGTTCCCTAGTTGTTGGATGAATCTTGACTGAATTCAATTGCAAATATGTCAGTCCATGCCACCTTGGTGCATCCATTAAATGCTCCAATCCAAAATTGGAGTCTTGTCCCTCTTTTAGGGATTTCTAGATTTTGCATGCCACTTCTTGTTCCAAAGACTTTGGAGGCTTGGATCAGTGTTTGTTCCCTTTAGATTTAATCCTCAGATGTGTCCAAAGTGATGACAAGGCTTGGAATTATCTGATTTTGCAAAATCGAGCAAAAGTGAAAAATTCTGCCTAGCCTTGGAAGTTTTCAGCAAGGCATATTGCCATTGTCATATCTCATGGCTCAAGTGGAATTTGATGTAGTTCTTCGCCATTTTGGAAAGCCCTCATATGATACAATAACTGTTTGATCATAATTGGTTTTGATACTTTGTGGATCCAAGTGAAAAATGCCCCTACATTTAGAAAAAAGTGAAAGGAGATTCTGACTTAGTGAAAATTTCACTAAGTGTTGGAAAAAGTGGCATTTCATGTTTTCAGCCACTTTGATCATTCCATAACTCAGAATCCATAATGAATTGGAATGAGGTGTAGTTGAATCTTTGGTAGAGGGCCATGAGAGCTACAAATCCAGCTTTGGATGGGAAAAAATGGCCTTATGGTTTAGGAGTTATGATCCTCCAAAGTTGGTACCCTAGCCACTTTGTTCCATAACTTAGAAAATTTTCTAAGT
Source organism: Lathyrus tuberosus (assembly GCA_022829125.1). NCBI lineage: Eukaryota > Viridiplantae > Streptophyta > Magnoliopsida > Fabales > Fabaceae > Lathyrus > Lathyrus tuberosus. The sequence continues at coordinate 314,236 of JALAZF010000423.1, forward strand.
TTTTTATGGTTACCCCTTTTACAAGTTATCCCACTTTTCTTGATTTTTCTTGATGAATGATGACCCAAATCACACATTAACATTATTTTAGGGTCAAAGAACCATATTTGTGAAAAATCTCAAAAAGTCAAAGTTGACTTTTGTGCACAATTGACTTTTTGTCAGATGAATTCCAAACTGTGCGATCCTCTATGAAATCAAGTGCTTGACATAAGTCAAACTTCATGTATTGATTTCATAGGTGTTATAGGGTGTATTGAATCATGTCCTAGGGTTTGGGAGCATGTCCTGGTCAAAAGTCAAAGGCACAGTTGACTTTTCCCGCAAAACCCTAATTGTGGTTCAGATGAAATTGAAACTTGTTGCTCAAGCTTCTTGGATTAATACATTATTGAAAATGGATCAATGTGATGTATTTGAGACCCTCAAATCCCCTCTTGAGGTCTTGGCTCATGTTTTGTCCCAAAAATCAACTTAGGGGTGAATTAAGTCAAGAAACTCTAATTCCTGATTTTTTATGAATGCATCCCCTAAAGCCAAATTTACTTGATGATTGGGTTCATGATGTCCCTTGGAGCATCATAGGTTATGCTTTGAAGCATTGGCTCATGGCCAGAGGAAAATCTCCATCTGGAGGCCCTGGTCGACCAAAACCCTAATTTGGTGACACTGTCGATCGTGAGGCTTGATCCACTCAGAATGCTGCAACCTTGTGCTAGATTCTTGAAGTGGGAGTTCTCTTAATCCATTATGGATGTTTGAGAGGCTAGAAAAGTCGAAGATCATGTCATTCCTTGATTGATCCTTTGTCTAAGAACTCTAAGAGGGCTTGAAACCCTAATTTTGATAGTAGTGAATGCTCACCCATCTTAGGGGAGACTAATGAGGCATGATGGTTAATCTATATTGTGATGATGATTTGAACAATGATGGAAAATCTTAGTGGTCAAAATTTGAGGTATGACAAACTGCAGCAGAGGTTTGGCCAATGTTGATCAATAGGAAACTAACTCTACTCTAGCCATTGACTAGAGGTTACAGCACAGAGCCTTGGTTCCCTAGTTGTTGGATGAATCTTGACTGAATTTAATTGCAAATGTGTCAGTCCATGCCACCTTGGTGCATCCATTAAATGCTCCAATCCAAAATTGGAGTCTTGTCCCTCTTTTAGGGATTTCTAGATTTTGCATGCCACTTCTTATTCCAAAGACTTTGGAGGCTTGGATCAGTGTTTGTTCCCTTTAGATTTAATCCTCAGATGTGTCCAAAGTGATGACAAGGCTTGGAATTATCTGATTTTGCAAAATCGAGCAAAAGTGAAAAATTCTGCCTAGCCTTGGAAGTTTTCAGCAAGGCATATTGCCATTGTCATATCTCATGGCTCAAGTGGAATTTGATGTAGTTCTTCGCCATTTTGGAAAGCCCTCATATGATACAATAACTGTTTGATCATAATTGGTTTTGATACTTTGTGGATCCAAGTGAAAAATTCCCCTACATTTAGAAAAAAGTGAAGGGAGATTCTGACTTAGTGAAAATTTCACTAAGTGTTGGAAAAAGTGGCATTTCATGTTTTCAGCCACTTTGATCATTCCATAACTCAGAATCCATAATGAATTGGAATGAGGTGTAGTTGAATCTTTGGTAGAGGGCCATGAGAGCTACAAATCCAGCTTTGGATGGGAAAAAATGGCCTTATGGTTTAGGAGTTATGATCCTCCAAAGTTGGTACCCTAGCCATTTTGTTCCATAACTTAGAAAATTTTCTAAGTTTTTTATGGTTACCCCTTTTACAAGTTATCCCACTTTTCTTGATTTTTCTTGATGAATGATGACCCAAATCACACATTAACATTATTTTAGGGTCAAAGAACCATATTTGTGAAAAATCTCAAAAAGTCAAAGTCGACTTTTGTGCACAGTTGACTTTTTGTCAGATGAATTCCAAACTGTGCGATCCTCTATGAAATCAAGTGCTTGACATAAGTCAAACTTCATGTATTGATTTCATAGGTGTTATAGGGTGTATTGAATCATGTCCTAGGGTTTGGGAGCATGTCCTGGTCAAAAGTCAACGGCACAGTTGACTTTTCCCGCAAAACCCTAATTGTGGTTCAGATGAAATTGAAACTTGTTGCTCAAGCTTCTTGGATCAATACATTATTGAAAATGGATCAATGTGATGTATTTGAGACCCTCAAATCCCCTCTTGAGGTCTTGGCTCATGTTTTGTCCCAAAAGTCAACTTAGGGGTGAATTAAGTCAAGAAACTCTAATTCCTGATTTTTTATGAATGCATCCCCTAAAGCCAAATTTACTTGATGATTGGGTTCATGATGTCCCTTGGAGCATCATAGGTTATGCTTTGAAGCATCGGCTCATGGCCAGAGGAAAATCTCCATCTGGAGGCCCTGGTCGACCAAAACCCTAATTTGGTGACACTGTCGATCGTGAGGCTTGATCCACTCAGAATGCTGCAACCTTGTGCTTGATTCTTGAAGTGGGAGTTCTCTTAATCCATTATGGATGTTTGAGAGGCTAGAAAAGTCGAAGATCATGTCATTCCTTGATTGATCCTTTGTCTAAGAACTCTAAGAGGGCTTGAAACCCTAATTTTGATAGTAGTGAATGCTCACCCATCTTAGGGGAGACTAATGAGGCAGGTTGGTTAATCTATATTGTGATGATGATTTGAACAATGATGGAAAATCTTAGTGGTCAAAATTTGAGGTATGACAAACTGCAGCAGAGGTTTGGCCAATGTTGATCAATAGGAAACTAACTCTACTCTAGCCATTGACTAGAGGTTACAGCACAGAGCCTTGGTTCCCTAGTTGTTGGATGAATCTTGACTGAATTTAATTGCAAATGTGTCAGTCCATGCCACCTTGGTGCATCCATTAAATGCTCCAATCCAAAATTGGAGTCTTGTCCCTCTTTTAGGGATTTCTAGATTTTGCATGCCACTTCTTATTCCAAAGACTTTGGAGGCTTGGATCAGTGTTTGTTCCCTTTAGATTTAATCCTCAGATGTGTCCAAAGTGATGACAAGGCTTGGAATTATCTGATTTTGCAAAATCGAGCAAAAGTGAAAAATTCTGCCTAGCCTTGGAAGTTTTCAGCAAGGCATATTGCCATTGTCATATCTCATGGCTCAAGTGGAATTTGATGTAGTTCTTCGCCATTTTGGAAAGCCCTCATATGATACAATAACTGTTTGATCATAATTGGTTTTGATACTTTGTGGATCCAAGTGAAAAATGCCCCTACATTTAGAAAAAAGTGAAGGGAGATTCTGACTTAGTGAAAATTTCACTAAGTGTTGGAAAAAGTGGCATTTCATGTTTTCAGCCACTTTGATCATTCCATAACTCAGAATCCATAATGAATTTGAATGAGGTGTAGTTGAATCTTTGGTAGAGGGCCATGAGAGCTACAAATCCAGCTTTGGATGGGAAAAAATGGCCTTATGGTTTAAGAGTTATGATCCTCCAAAGTTGGTACCCTAGCCATTTTGTTCCATAACTTAGAAAATTTTCTAAGTTTTTTATGGTTACCCCTTTTACAAGTCGATCGTGAGGCTTGATCCACTCAGAATGCTGCAACCTTGTGCTTGATTCTTGAAGTGGGAGTTCTCTTAATCCATTATGGATGTTTGAGAGGCTAGACAAGTCGAAGATCATGTCATTCCTTGATTGATCCTTTGTCTAAGAACTCTGAGAGGGCTTGAAACCCTAATTTTGATAGTAATGAATGCTCACCCATCTTAGGGGAGACTAATGAGGCATGATGGTTAATCCATATTGTGATGATGACTTGAACAATGATGGAAAATCTTAGTGGTCAAAATTTGAGGTATGACAAACTGCAGCAGTGGTTTGGCCAATGTTGATCAATAGGAAACTAACTCTACTCTAGCCATTGACTAGAGGTTACAGCACAGAGCCTTGGTTCCCTAGTTGTTGGATGAATCTTGACTGAATTCAATTGCAAATGTGTCAGTCCATGCCACCTTGGTGCATCCATTAAATGCTCCAATCCAAAATTGGAGTCTTGTCCCTCTTTTAGGGATTTCTAGGTTTGTCATGCCACTTCTTGTTCCAAAGACTTTGGAGGCTTGGATCAGTGTTTGTTCCCTTTAGATTTAATCCTCAGATGTGTCCAAAGTGATGACAAGTCTTGGAATTATCTGATTTTTCAAAATCGAGTAAAAGTGCAAAATTCTGCCTAGCCTTGGAAGTTTTCAGCAAGGCATATTGCCATTGTCATATCTCATGGCTCAAGTGGAATTTGATGTAGTTCTTCGCCATTTTGGAAAGCCCTCATATGATACAATAACTGTTTGATCATAATTGGTTTTGATACTTTGTGGATCCAAGTGAAAAATGCCCCTACATTTAGAAAAAAGTGAAGGGAGATTCTGACTTAGTGAAAATTTCACTAAGTGTTGGAAAAAGTGGCATTTCATGTTTTCAGCCACTTTGATCATTCCATAACTCAGAATCCATAATGAATTGGAATGAGGTGTAGTTGAATCTTTGGTAGAGGGCCATGAGAGCTACAAATCCAGCTTTGGATGGGAAAAAATGGCCTTATGGTTTAAGAGTTATGATCCTCCAAAGTTGGTACCCTAGCCACTTTGTTCCATAACTTAGAAAATTTTCTAAGTTTTTGATGCTTACCCCTATTACAAGTCATCCTACTTTTCTTGATTTTTCTTGATGAATGATGATCCAAATCACACATTAACATTATTTTAGGGTTAAAGAACCATATTTTTGAAAAATCTCAAAAAGTCAAAGTTGACTTTTGGGCACAGTTGACTTTTTGTAAGATGAATTCCAAACTGTGCGATCCTATATGAAATCAAGTCCTTGACATAAGTAAAACTTCATGTATTGATTTCATAGGTGTTATAGGGTGTATTGAATCATGTCCTAGGAGTTGGGGGCATGTCCTGGTCAAAAGTCAAAGGCACAGTTGACTTTTCCCGTAAAACCCTAATTGTGGTTCAGATGAATTGAAACTTGTTGCTCAAGCTTCTTGGATCAATACATTATTGAAAATGGATCAATGTGATGTATTTGAGACCCTCAAATCCCCTCTTGAGGTCTTGGCTCATGTTTTGTCCCAAAAGTCAACTTAGGGGTGAATTAAGTCAAGAAACTCTAATTCCTGATTTTTTATGAATGCATCCCCTAAAGCCAAATTTACTTGATGATTGGGTTCATGATGTCCCTTGGAGCATCATATGTTATGCTTTGAAGTATCGGCTCATGGCCAGAGGAAAATCTCCATCTGGAGGCCCTGGTCGACCAAAACCCTAATTTGGTGACACTGTCGATCGTGAGGCTTGATCCACTCAGAATGCTGCAACCTTGTGCTTGATTCTTGAAGTGGGAGTTCTCTTAATCCATTATGGATGTTTGAGAGGCTAGACAAGTCGAAGATCATGTCATTCCTTGATTGATCCTTTGTCTAAGAACTCTGAGAGGGCTTGAAACCCTAATTTTGATAGTAATGAATGCTCACCCATCTTAGGGGAGACTAATGAGGCATGATGGTTAATCCATATTGTGATGATGATTTGAACAATGATGGAAAATCTTAGTGGTCAAAATTTGAGGTATGACAAACTGCAGCAGTGGTTTGGCCAATGTTGATCAATAGGAAACTAAGTCTCCTCTAGCCATTGACTAGAGGTTACAGCACAGAGCCTTGGTTCCCTAGTTGTTGGATGAATCTTGACTGAATTCAATTGCAAATGTGTCAGTCCATGCCACCTTGGTGCATCCATTAAATGCTCTAATCCAAAATTGGAGTCTTGTCCCTCTTTTAGGGATTTCTAGGTTTTGCATGCCACTTCTTGTTCTAAAGACTTTGGAGGCTTGGATCAGTGTTTGTTCCCTTTAGATTTAATCCTCAGATGTGTCCAAAGTGATGACAAGTCTTGGAATTATCTGATTTTTCAAAATCGAGCAAAAGTGCAAAATTCTGCCTAGCCTTGGCAGTTTTCAGCAAGGCATATTGCCATTGTCATATCTCATGGCTCAAGTGGAATTTGATGGAGTTCTTGGCCATTTTGGAAAGCCCTCAGATGATACAATGACTGTTTGATCATAATTGGTTTTGATACTTTTTGGATCCAAGTGAAAAATGCCCCTACATTTGGAAAAAAGTGAAGGCAGATTCTGACTTAGTGAAAATTTCACTAAGTGTTGGAAAAAGTGGCATTTCATGTTTTTAGCCACTTTGATCATTCCATAACTCAGAATCCATAATGAATTGGATTGAGGTGTAGTTGAATCTTTGGTAGAGGGCCATGAGAGCTACAAATCCAGCTTTGGATGGGAAAAAATGGCCTTATGGTTTAAGAGTTATAATCCTCCAAAGTTGGTACCCTAGCAACTTTGTTCCATAACTTAGAAAATTTTCCAAGTTTTTTATGGTTACCCCTATTACAAGTCATCCTACTTTTCTTGATTTTTCTTGATGAATGATGATCCAAATCACACATTAACATTATTTTAGGGTCAAAGAACCATATTTTGGAAAAAACTCAAAAAGTCAAAGTTGACTTTTGTGCACAGTTGACTTTTTGTCAGATGAATTTCAAACTGTGCGATCCTATATGAAATCAAGTCCTTGACATAAGTCAAACTTCATGTATTGATTTCATAGGTGTTATAGGGTGTATTGAATCATGTCCTAGGAGTTGGGAGCATGTCCTGGTCAAAAGTCAAAGGCACAGTTGACTTTTCCCGAGAAACCCTAATTCTGGTTCAGATGAAATTAAAACTTGTTGCTCAAGCTTCTTGGATCAATCCATTGTTGAAAATGGATCAATGTGATGTATTTGAGACCCTCAAATCCCCTCTTGAGGTCTTGGCTCATGTTTTGTCCCAAAAGTCAACTTAGGGGTGAATTAAGTCAAGAAACCCTAATTCCTGATTTTTTATGAATGCATCCCCTAAAGCCAAATTGACTTGATGATTGGGTTCATGATGTCCCTTGGAGCATCATAGGTTATGCTTTGAAGCACTGGCTCATGGCCAGAGGAAAATCTCCATCTGGAGGCCCTAGTCGACCAAAACCCTAATTTGGTGACACTGTCGATCGTGAGGCTTGATCCACTCAAAATGCTGCAACCTTGTGCTTGATTCTTGAAGTGGGAGTTCTCTTGATCCATTATGGATGTTTGAGAGGCTAGACAAGTTGAAGATCATGTCATTCCTTGATTGATCCTTTGTCTAAGAACTCTGAGAGGGCTTGAAACCCTAATTTTGATAGTAGTGAATGCTCACCCATCTTAGGGGAGACTAATGAGGCATGCTGGTTAGTCCATATTGTGATGATGACTTGAACAATGATGGAAAATCTTAGTGCTCAAAATTTGAGGTATGACAAACGGCAGTAGAGGTTTTGCCAATGTTGATCAATAGGAAACTAAGTCTCCTCTAGCCATTGACTAGAGGTTACAGCACAGAGCCTTGGTTCCCTAGTTGTTGGATGAATCTTGACTGAATTCAATTGAAAATGTGTCAGTCCATGCCACCTTGGTGCATCCATTAAATGCTCCAATCCAAAATAGGAGTCTTGTCCCTCTTTTAGGGATTTCTAGGTTTTGCATGCCACTTCTTGTTCTAAAGACTTTGGAGGCTTGGATCAGTGTTTGTTCCCTTTAGATTTAATCCTCAGATGTGTCCAAAGTGATGACAAGTCTTGGAATTATCTGATTTTTCAAAATCGAGCAAAAGTGCAAAATTCTGCCTAGCCTTGGCAGTTTTCAGCAAGGCATATTGCCATTGTCATATCTCATGGCTCAATTGGAATTTGATGGAGTTCTTGGCCATTTTGGAAAGCCCTCAGATGATACAATGACTGTTTGATCATAATTGGTTTTGATACTTTTTGGATCCAAGTGAAAAATGCCCCTACATTTGGAAAAAAGTGAAGGCAGATTCTGACTTAGTGAAAATTTCACTAAGTGTTGGAAAAAGTGGCATTTCATGTTTTCAGCCACTTTGATCATTCCATAACTCAGAATCCATAATGAATTGGATTGAGGTGTAGTTGAATCTTTGGTAGAGGGCCATGAGAGCTACAAATCCAGCTTTGGATGGGAAAAAATGGCCTTATGGTTTAAGAGTTATAATCCTCCAAAGTTGGTACCCTAGCCACTTTGTTCCATAACTTAGAAAATTTTCTAAGTTTTTTATGGTTACCCCTATTACAAGTCATCCTACTTTTCTTGATTTTTCTTGATGAATGATGATCCAAATCACACATTAACATTATTTTAGGGTCAAAGAACCATATTTTTGAAAAAACTCAAAAAGTCAAAGTTGACTTTTGTGCACAGTTGACTTTTTGTCAGATGAATTCCAAACTGTGCGATCCTATATGAAATCAAGTCCTTGACATAAGTCAAACTTCATGTATTGATTTCATAGGTGTTATAGGGTGTATTGAATCATGTCCTAGGAGTTGGGAGCATGTCCTGATCAAAAGTCAAAGGCATAGTTGACTTTTCCCGAGAAACCCTAATTCTGGTTCAGATGAAATTAAAACTTGTTGCTCAAGCTTCTTGGATCAATCCATTGTTGAAAATGGATCAATGTGATGTATTTGAGACCCTCAAATCCCCTCTTGAGGTCTTGGCTCATGTTTTGTCCCAAAAGTCAACTTAGGGGTGAATTAAGTCAAGAAACCCTAATTCCTGATTTTTTATGAATGCATCCCCTAAAGCCAAATTGACTTGATGATTGGGTTCATGATGTCCCTTGGAGCATCATAGGTTATGCTTTGAAGCATTGGCTCATGGCCAGAGGAAAATCTCCATCTGGAGGCCCTAGTCGACCAAAACCCTAATTTGGTGACACTATCGATCGTGAGGCTTGATCCACTCAGAATGTTGCAACCTTGTGCTTGATTCTTGAAGTGGGAGTTCTCTTGATCCATTATGGATGTTTGAGAGGCTAGACAAGTTGAAGATCATGTCATTCCTTGATTGATCCTTTGTCTAAGAACTCTGAGAGGGCTTGAAACCCTAATTTTTATAGTAGTGAATGCTCACCCATCTTAGGGGAGACTAATGAGGCATGATGGTTAATCCATATTGTGATGATGATTTGAACAATGATGGAAAATCTTAGTGGTCAAAATTTGAGGTATGACAAACTGCAGTAGAGGTTTGGCCAATGTTGATCAATAGGAAACTAAGTCTCCTCTAGCCATTGACTAGAGGTTACAGCACAGAGCCTTGGTTCCCTAGTTGTTGGATGAATCTTGACTGAATTCAATTGCAAATGTATCAGTCCATGCCACCTTGGTGCATCCATTAAATGCTCCAATCCAAAATTGGAGTCTTGTCCCTCTTTTAGGGATTTATAGGTTTTGCATGCCACTTCTTGTTCCAAAGACTTTGGAGGCTTGGATCAGTGTTTGTTCCCTTTAGATTTAATCCTCAGATGTGTCCAAAGTGATGACAAGTCTTGGAATTATCTGATTTTGCAAAATCGAGCAAAAGTGCAAAATTCTGCCTAGCCTTGGCAGTTTTCAGCAAGGCATATTGCCATTGTCATATCTCATGGCTCAAGTGGAATTTGATGGAGTTCTTGGCCATTTTGGAAAGCCCTCATATGATACAATGACTGTTTGATCATAATTGGTTTTGATACTTTTTGGATCCAAGTGAAAAATGCCCCTACATTTGGAAAAAAGTGAAGGCAGATTCTGACTTAGTGAAAATTTCACTAAGTGTTGGAAAAAGTGGCATTTCATGTTTTCAGCCACTTTGATCATTCCATAACTCAGAATCCATAATGAATTGGATTGAGGTGTAGTTGAATCTTTGGTAGAGGGCCATGAGAGCTACAAATCCAGCTTTGGATGGGAAAAAATGGCCTTATGGTTTAAGAGTTATGATCCTCCAAAGTTGGTACCCTAGCCACTTTGTTCCATAACTTAGTAAATTTTCTAAGTTTTTTATGGTTACCCCTATTACAAGTCATCCTACTTTTCTTGATTTTTCTTGATGAATGATGATCCAAATCACACATTAACATTATTTTAGGGTCAAAGAACCATATTTTTGAAAAAACTCAAAAAGTCAAAGTTGACTTTTGTGCACAGTTGACTTTTTGTCAGATGAATTCCAAACTGTGCGATCCTATATGAAATCAAGTCCTTGACATAAGTCAAACTTCATGTATTGATTTCATAGGTGTTATAGGTTGTATTGAATCATGTCCTAGGAGTTGGGAGCATGTCCTGGTCAAAAGTCAAAGGCACAGTTGACTTTTCCCGAGAAACCCTAATTCTGGTTCAGATGAAATTAAAACTTGTTGCTCAAGCTTCTTGGATCAATCCATTGTTGAAAATGGATCAATGTGATGTATTTGAGACCCTCAAATCCCCTCTTGAGGTCTTGGCTCATGTTTTGTCCCAAAAGTCAACTTAGGGGTGAATTAAGTCAAGAAACCCTAATTCCTGATTTTTTATGAATGCATCCCCTAAAGCCAAATTAACTTGATGATTGGGTTCATGATGTCCCTTGGAGCATCATAGGTTATGCTTTGAAGCATTGGCTCATGGCCAGAGGAAAATCTCCATCTGGAGGCCCTAGTCGACCAAAACCCTAATTTGGTGACACTATCGATCGTGAGGCTTGATCCACTCAGAATGTTGCAACCTTGTGCTTGATTCTTGAAGTGGGAGTTCTCTTGATCCATTATGGATGTTTGAGAGGCTAGACAAGTTGAAGATCATGTCATTCCTTGATTGATCCTTTGTCTAAGAACTCTGAGAGGGCTTGAAACCCTAATTTTTATAGTAGTGAATGCTCACCCATCTTATGGGAGACTAATGAGGCATGATGGTTAATCCATATTGTGATGATGATTTGAACAATGATGGAAAATCTTAGTGGTCAAAATTTGAGGTATGACAAACTGCAGTAGAGGTTTGGCCAATGTTGATCAATAGGAAACTAAGTCTCCTCTAGCCATTGACTAGAGGTTACAGCACAGAGCCTTGGTTCCCTAGTTGTTGGATGAATCTTGACTGAATTCAATTGCAAATGTATCAGTCCATGCCACCTTGGTGCATCCATTAAATGCTCCAATCCAAAATTGGAGTCTTGTCCCTCTTTTAGGGATTTATAGGTTTTGCATGCCACTTCTTGTTCCAAAGACTTTGGAGGCTTGGATCAGTGTTTGTTCCCTTTAGATTTAATCCTCAGATGTGTCCAAAGTGATGACAAGTCTTGGAATTATCTGATTTTGCAAAATCGAGCAAAAGTGCAAAATTCTGCCTAGCCTTGGCAGTTTTCAGCAAGGCATATTGCCATTGTCATATCTCATGGCTCAAGTGGAATTTGATGGAGTTCTTGGCCATTTTGGAAAGCCCTCATATGATACAATGACTGTTTGATCATAATTGGTTTTGATACTTTTTGGATCCAAGTGAAAAATGCCCCTACATTTGGAAAAAAGTGAAGGCAGATTCTGACTTAGTGAAAATTTCACTAAGTGTTGGAAAAAGTGGCATTTCATGTTTTCAGCCACTTTGATCATTCCATAACTCAGAATCCATAATGAATTGGATTGAGGTGTAGTTGAATCTTTGGTAGAGGGCCATGAGAGCTACAAATCCAGCTTTGGATGGGAAAAAATGGCCTTATGGTTTAAGAGTTATGATCCTCCAAAGTTGGTACCCTAGCCACTTTGTTCCATAACTTAGTAAATTTTCTAAGTTTTTTATGGTTACCCCTATTACAAGTCATCCTACTTTTCTTGATTTTTCTTGATGAATGATGATCCAAATCACACATTAACATTATTTTAGGGTCAAAGAACCATATTTTTGAAAAAACTCAAAAAGTCAAAGTTGACTTTTGTGCACAGTTGACTTTTTGTCAGATGAATTCCAAACTGTGCGATCCTATATGAAATCAAGTCCTTGACATAAGTCAAACTTCATGTATTGATTTCATAGGTGTTATAGGTTGTATTGAATCATGTCCTAGGAGTTGGGAGCATGTCCTGGTCAAAAGTCAAAGGCACAGTTGACTTTTCCCGAGAAACCCTAATTCTGGTTCAGATGAAATTAAAACTTGTTGCTCAAGCTTCTTGGATCAATCCATTGTTGAAAATGGATCAATGTGATGTATTTGAGACCCTCAAATCCCCTCTTGAGGTCTTGGCTCATGTTTTGTCCCAAAAGTCAACTTAGGGGTGAATTAAGTCAAGAAACCCTAATTCCTGATTTTTTATGAATGCATCCCCTAAAGCCAAATTAACTTGATGATTGGGTTCATGATGTCCCTTGGAGCATCATAGGTTATGCTTTGAAGCATTGGCTCATGGCCAGAGGAAAATCTCCATCTGGAGGCCCTAGTCGACCAAAACCCTAATTTGGTGACACTATCGATCGTGAGGCTTGATCCACTCAGAATGTTGCAACCTTGTGCTTGATTCTTGAAGTGGGAGTTCTCTTGATCCATTATGGATGTTTGAGAGGCTAGACAAGTTGAAGATCATGTCATTCCTTGATTGATCCTTTGTCTAAGAACTCTGAGAGGGCTTGAAACCCTAATTTTTATAGTAGTGAATGCTCACCCATCTTAGGGGAGACTAATGAGGCATGATGGTTAATCCATATTGTGATGATGATTTGAACAATGATGGAAAATCTTAGTGGTCAAAATTTGAGGTATGACAAACTGCAGTAGAGGTTTGGCCAATGTTGATCAATAGGAAACTAAGTCTCCTCTAGCCATTGACTAGAGGTTACAGCACAGAGCCTTGGTTCCCTAGTTGTTGGATGAATCTTGACTGAATTCAATTGCAAATGTGTCAGTCCATGCCACCTTGGTGCATCCATTAAATGCTCCAATCCAAAATTGGAGTCTTGTCCCTCTTTTAGGGATTTATAGGTTTTGCATGCCACTTCTTGTTCCAAAGACTTTGGAGGCTTGGATCAGTGTTTGTTCCCTTTAGATTTAATCCTCAGATGTGTCCAAAGTGATGACAAGTCTTGGAATTATCTGATTTTGCAAAATCGAGCAAAAGTGCAAAATTCTGCCTAGCCTTGGCAGTTTTCAGCAAGGCATATTGCCATTGTCATATCTCATGGCTCAAGTGGAATTTGATGGAGTTCTTGGCCATTTTGGAAAGCCCTCATATGATACAATGACTGTTTGATCATAATTGGTTTTGATACTTTTTGGATCCAAGTGAAAAATGCCCCTACATTTGGAAAAAAGTGAAGGCAGATTCTGACTTAGTGAAAATTTCACTAAGTGTTGGAAAAAGTGGCATTTCATGTTTTCAGCCACTTTGATCATTCCATAACTCAGAATCCATAATGAATTGGATTGAGGTGTAGTTGAATCTTTGGTAGAGGGCCATGAGAGCTACAAATCCAGCTTTGGATGGGAAAAAATGGCCTTATGGTTTAAGAGTTATGATCCTCCAAAGTTGGTACCCTAGCCACTTTGTTCCATAACTTAGAAAATTTTCTAAGTTTTTTATGGTTACCCCTATTACAAGTCATCCTACTTTTCTTGATTTTTCTTGATGAATGATGATCCAAATCACACATTAACATTATTTTAGGGTCAAAGAACCATATTTTTGAAAAAACTCAAAAAGTCAAAGTTGACTTTTGTGCACAGTTGACTTTTTGTCAGATGAATTCCAAACTGTGCGATCCTATATGAAATCAAGTCCTTGACATAAGTCAAACTTCATGTATTGATTTCATAGGTGTTATAGGGTGTATTGAATCATGTCCTAGGGTTTGGGAGAATGTCCTGGTCAAAAGTCAAAGGCACAGTTGACTTTTCCCGCGAAACCCTAATTGTGGTTCAGATGAAATTGAAACTTGTTGCTCAAGCTTCTTGGATCAATCTATTGTTGAAAATGGATCAATGTGATGTATTTGAGACCCTCAAATCCCCTCTTGAGGTCTTGACTCATGTTTTGTCCCAAAAGTCAACTTAGGGGTGAATTAAGTCAAGAAACCCTAATTCCTGATTTTTTATGAATGCATCCCCTAAAGCCAAATTTACTTGATGATTGGGTTCATGATGTCCCTTGGAGCATCATAGGTTATGCTTTGAAGCATTGGCTCATGGCCAGAGGAAAATCTCCATCTGGAGGCCCAAGTCGACCAAAACCCTAATTTGGTGACACTGTCGATCGTGAGGCTTGATCCACTCAGAATGCTGCAACCTTGTGCTTGATTGTTGAAGTGGGAGTTCTCTTGATCCATTATGGATGTTTGAGAGGCTAGACAAGTTGAAGATCATGTCATTCCTTGATTGATCCTTTGTCTAAGAACTCTGAGAGGGCTTGAAACCCTAATTTTGATAGTAGTGAATGCTCACCCATCTTAGGGGAGACTAATGAGGCATGCTGGTTAATCCATATTGTGATGATGACTTGAACAATGATGGAAAATCTTAGTGCTCAAAATTTGAGGTATGACAAACGGCAGTAGAGGTTTTGCCAATGTTGATCAATAGGAAACTAAGTCTCCTCTAGCCATTGACTAGAGGTTACAGCACAGAGCCTTGGTTCCCTAGTTGTTGGATGAATCTTGACTGAATTCAATTGAAAATGTGTCAGTCCATGCCCCTTGGTGCATCCATTAAATGCTCCAATCCAAAATTGGAGTCTTGTCCCTCTTTTAGGGATTTCTAGGTTTTGCATGCCACTTCTTGTTCTAAAGACTTTGGAGGCTTGGATCAGTGTTTGTTCCCTTTAGATTTAATCCCTCAGATGTGTCCAAAGTGATGACAAGTCTTGGAATTATCTGATTTTGCAAAATCGAGCAAAAGTGCAAAATTCTGCCTAGCCTTGGCAGTTTTCAGCAAGGCATATTGCCATTGTCATATCTCATGGCTCAAGTGGAATTTGATGGAGTTCTTGGCCATTTTGGAAAGCCCTCATATGATACAATGACTGTTTGATCATAATTGGTTTTGATACTTTTTGGATCCAAGTGAAAAATGCCCCTACATTTGGAAAAAAGTGAAGGCAGATTCTGACTTAGTGAAAATTTCACTAAGTGTTGGAAAAAGTGGCATTTCATGTTTTCAGCCACTTTGATCATTCCATAACTCAGAATCCATAATGAATTGGATTGAGGTGTAGTTGAATCTTTGGTAGAGGGCCATGAGAGCTACAAATCCAGCTTTGGATGGGAAAAAATGGCCTTATGGTTTAAGAGTTATGATCCTCCAAAGTTGGTACCCTAGCCACTTTGTTCCATAACTTAGAAAATTTTCTAAGTTTTTTATGGTTACCCCTATTACAAGTCATCCTACTTTTCTTGATTTTTCTTGATGAATGATGATCCAAATCACACATTAACATTATTTTAGGGTCAAAGAACCATATTTTTGAAAAAACTCAAAAAGTCAAAGTTGACTTTTGTGCACAGTTGACTTTTTGTCAGATGAATTCCAAACTGTGCGATCCTATATGAAATCAAGTCCTTGACATAAGTCAAACTTCATGTATTGATTTCATAGGTGTTATAGGGTGTATTGAATCATGTCCTAGGGTTTGGGAGAATGTCCTGGTCAAAAGTCAAAGGCACAGTTGACTTTTCCCGCGAAACCCTAATTGTGGTTCAGATGAAATTGAAACTTGTTGCTCAAGCTTCTTGGATCAATCTATTGTTGAAAATGGATCAATGTGATGTATTTGAGACCCTCAAATCCCCTCTTGAGGTCTTGACTCATGTTTTGTCCCAAAAGTCAACTTAGGGGTGAATTAAGTCAAGAAACCCTAATTCCTGATTTTTTATGAATGCATCCCCTAAAGCCAAATTTACTT
Organism: Lathyrus tuberosus; assembly: GCA_022829125.1. Taxonomy (NCBI): domain Eukaryota; kingdom Viridiplantae; phylum Streptophyta; class Magnoliopsida; order Fabales; family Fabaceae; genus Lathyrus; species Lathyrus tuberosus. The sequence continues at coordinate 330,084 of JALAZF010000423.1, forward strand.
GATGATTGGGTTCATGATGTCCCTTGGAGCATCATAGGTTATGCTTTGAAGCATTGGCTCATGGCCAGAGGAAAATCTCCATCTGGAGGCCCAAGTCGACCAAAACCCTAATTTGGTGACACTGTCGATCGTGAGGCTTGATCCACTCAGAATGCTGCAACCTTGTGCTTGATTGTTGAAGTGGGAGTTCTCTTGATCCATTATGGATGTTTGAGAGGCTAGACAAGTTGAAGATCATGTCATTCCTTGATTGATCCTTTGTCTAAGAACTCTGAGAGGGCTTGAAACCCTAATTTTGATAGTAGTGAATGCTCACCCATCTTAGGGGAGACTAATGAGGCATGCTGGTTAATCCATATTGTGATGATGACTTGAACAATGATGGAAAATCTTAGTGCTCAAAATTTGAGGTATGACAAACGGCAGTAGAGGTTTTGCCAATGTTGATCAATAGGAAACTAAGTCTCCTCTAGCCATTGACTAGAGGTTACAGCACAGAGCCTTGGTTCCCTAGTTGTTGGATGAATCTTGACTGAATTCAATTGAAAATGTGTCAGTCCATGCCACCTTGGTGCATCCATTAAATGCTCCAATCCAAAATTGGAGTCTTGTCCCTCTTTTAGGGATTTCTAGGTTTTGCATGCCACTTCTTGTTCTAAAGACTTTGGAGGCTTGGATCAGTGTTTGTTCCCTTTAGATTTAATCCTCAGATGTGTCCAAAGTGATGACAAGTCTTGGAATTATCTGATTTTTCAAAATCGAGCAAAAGTGCAAAATTCTGCCTAGCCTTGGCAATTTTCAGCAAGGCATATTGCCATTGTCATATCTCATGGCTCAATTGGAATTTGATGGAGTTCTTGGCCATTTTGGAAAGCCCTCAGATGATACAATGACTGTTTGATCATAATTGGTTTTGATACTTTTTGGATCCAAGTGAAAAATGCCCCTACATTTGGAAAAAAGTGAAGGCAGATTCTGACTTAGTGAAAATTTCACTAAGTGTTGGAAAAAGTGGCATTTCATGTTTTCAGCCACTTTGATCATTCCATAACTCAGAATCCATAATGAATTGGATTGAGGTGTAGTTGAATCTTTGGTAGAGGGCCATGAGAGCTACAAATCCAGCTTTGGATGGGAAAAAATGGCCTTATGGTTTAAGAGTTATGATCCTCCAAAGTTGGTACCCTAGCCACTTTGTTCCATAACTTAGAAAATTTTCTAAGTTTTTTATGGTTACCCCTATTACAAGTCATCCTACTTTTCTTGATTTTTCTTGATGAATGATGATCCAAATCACACATTAACATTATTTTAGGGTCAAAGAACCATATTTTTGAAAAAACTCAAAAAGTCAAAGTTGACTTTTGTGCACAGTTGACTTTTTGTCAGATGAATTCCAAACTGTGCGATCCTATATGAAATCAAGTCCTTGACATAAGTCAAACTTCATGTATTGATTTCATAGGTGTTATAGGTTGTATTGAATCATGTCCTAGGAGTTGGGAGCATGTCCTGGTCAAAAGTCAAAGGCACAGTTGACTTTTCCCGAGAAACCCTAATTCTGGTTCAGATGAAATTAAAACTTGTTGCTCAAGCTTCTTGGATCAATCCATTGTTGAAAATGGATCAATGTGATGTATTTGAGACCCTCAAATCCCCTCTTGAGGTCTTGGCTCATGTTTTGTCCCAAAAGTCAACTTAGGGGTGAATTAAGTCAAGAAACCCTAATTCCTGATTTTTTATGAATGCATCCCCTAAAGCCAAATTAACTTGATGATTGGGTTCATGATGTCCCTTGGAGCATCATAGGTTATGCTTTGAAGCATTGGCTCATGGCCAGAGGAAAATCTCCATCTGGAGGCCCTAGTCGACCAAAACCCTAATTTGGTGACACTATCGATCGTGAGGCTTGATCCACTCAGAATGTTGCAACCTTGTGCTTGATTCTTGAAGTGGGAGTTCTCTTGATCCATTATGGATGTTTGAGAGGCTAGACAAGTTGAAGATCATGTCATTCCTTGATTGATCCTTTGTCTAAGAACTCTGAGAGGGCTTGAAACCCTAATTTTTATAGTAGTGAATGCTCACCCATCTTAGGGGAGACTAATGAGGCATGATGGTTAATCCATATTGTGATGATGATTTGAACAATGATGGAAAATCTTAGTGGTCAAAATTTGAGGTATGACAAACTGCAGTAGAGGTTTGGCCAATGTTGATCAATAGGAAACTAAGTCTCCTCTAGCCATTGACTAGAGGTTATAGCACAGAGCCTTGGTTCCCTAGTTGTCGGATGAATCTTGACTGAATTCAATTGCAAATGTGTCAGTCCATGCCACCTTGGTGCATCCATTAAATGCTCCAATCCAAAATTGGAGTCTTGTCCCTCTTTTAGGGATTTATAGGTTTTGCATGCCACTTCTTGTTCCAAAGACTTTGGAGGCTTGGATCAGTGTTTGTTCCCTTTAGATTTAATCCTCAGATGTGTCCAAAGTGATGACAAGTCTTGGAATTATCTGATTTTGCAAAATCGAGCAAAAGTGCAAAATTCTGCCTAGCCTTGGCAGTTTTCAGCAAGGCATATTGCCATTGTCATATCTCATGGCTCAAGTGGAATTTGATGGAGTTCTTGGCCATTTTGGAAAGCCCTCATATGATACAATGACTGTTTGATCATAATTGGTTTTGATACTTTTTGGATCCAAGTGAAAAATGCCCCTACATTTGGAAAAAAGTGAAGGCAGATTCTGACTTAGTGAAAATTTCACTAAGTGTTGGAAAAAGTGGCATTTCATGTTTTCAGCCACTTTGATCATTCCATAACTCAGAATCCATAATGAATTGGATTGAGGTGTAGTTGAATCTTTGGTAGAGGGCCATGAGAGCTACAAATCCAGCTTTGGATGGGAAAAAATGGCCTTATGGTTTAAGAGTTATGATCCTCCAAAGTTGGTACCCTAGCCACTTTGTTCCATAACTTAGAAAATTTTCTAAGTTTTTTATGGTTACCCCTATTACAAGTCATCCTACTTTTCTTGATTTTTCTTGATGAATGATGATCCAAATCACACATTAACATTATTTTAGGGTCAAAGAACCATATTTTTGAAAAAACTCAAAAAGTCAAAGTTGACTTTTGTGCACAGTTGACTTTTTGTCAGATGAATTCCAAACTGTGCGATCCTATATGAAATCAAGTCCTTGACATAAGTCAAACTTCATGTATTGATTTCATAGGTGTTATAGGGTGTATTGAATCATGTCCTAGGGTTTGGGAGAATGTCCTGGTCAAAAGTCAAAGGCACAGTTGACTTTTCCCGCGAAACCCTAATTGTGGTTCAGATGAAATTGAAACTTGTTGCTCAAGCTTCTTGGATCAATCTATTGTTGAAAATGGATCAATGTGATGTATTTGAGACCCTCAAATCCCCTCTTGAGGTCTTGACTCATGTTTTGTCCCAAAAGTCAACTTAGGGGTGAATTAAGTCAAGAAACCCTAATTCCTGATTTTTTATGAATGCATCCCCTAAAGCCAAATTTACTTGATGATTGGGTTCATGATGTCCCTTGGAGCATCATAGGTTATGCTTTGAAGCATTGGCTCATGGCCAGAGGAAAATCTCCATCTGGAGGCCCAAGTCGACCAAAACCCTAATTTGGTGACACTGTCGATCGTGAGGCTTGATCCACTCAGAATGCTGCAACCTTGTGCTTGATTGTTGAAATGGGAGTTCTCTTGATCCATTATGGATGTTTGAGAGGCTAGACAAGTTGAAGATCATGTCATTCCTTGATTGATCCTTTGTCTAGGAACTCTGAGAGGGCTTGAAACCCTAATTTTTATAGTAGTGAATGCTCACCCATCTTAGGGGAGACTAATGAGGCATGATGGTTAATCCATATTGTGATGATGACTTGAACAATGATGGAAAATCTTAGTGGTCAAAATTTGAGGTATGACAAACGGCAGTAGAGGTTTGGCCAATGTTGATCAATAGGAAACTAAGTCTCCTCTAGCCATTGACTAGAGGTTACAGCACAGAGCCTTGGTTCCCTAGTTGTTGGATGAATCTTGACTGAATTCAATTGCAAATGTGTCAGTCCATGCCACCATGGTGCATCCATTAAATGCTCCAATCCAAAATTGGAGTCTTGTCCCTCTTTTAGGGATTTCTAGGTTTTGTATGCCACCTCTTGTTCCAAAGACTTTGGAGGCTTGGATCAGTGTTTGTTCCCTTTAGATTTAATCCTCAGATGTGTCCAAAGTGATGACAAGTCTTGGAATTATCTGATTTTGCAAAATTGAGCAAAAGTGCAAAATTCTGCCTAGCCTTGGCAGTTTTCAGCAAGGCATATTGCCATTGTCATATCTCATGGCTCAAGTGGAATTTGATGGAGTTCTTGGCCATTTTGGAAAGCCCTCATATGATACAATAACTGTTTGATCATAATTGGTTTTGATACTTTTTGGATCCAAGTGAAAAATGCCCCTACATTTGGAAAAAAGTGAAGGCAGATTCTGACTTAGTGAAAATTTCACTAAGTGTTGGAAAAAGTGGCATTTCATGTTTTCAGCCACTTTGATCATTCCATAACTCAGAATCTATAATGAATTGGATTGAGGTGTAGTTGAATCTTTGGTAGAGGGCCATGAGAGCTACAAATCCATCTTTGGATGGGAAAAAATGGCCTTATGGTTTAAGAGTTATGATCCTCCAAAGATGGTACCCTAGCCACTTTGTTCCATAACTTAGAAAATTTTCTAAGTTTTTTATGGGTACCCCTATTACAAGTTATCCCACTTTTCTAGATTTTTATTGATGAATGATGATCCAAATCACAAATTAACATTATTTTAGGGTCCAAGAACCATATTTGTGAAAAATCTCAAAAAGTCAAAGTTGACTTTTGTGCGCAGTTGACTTTTTGTCAGATGAATTCTAAACTGTGCGATCCTCTATGAAATCAAGTCCTTGACATAAGTCAAACTTCATGTATTGATTTCATAGGTGTTATAGGGTGTATTGAATCATGTCCTAGGGTTTGGGAGCATGTCCTGGTCAAAAGTCAAAGGCACAGTTGACTTTTCCCACGAAACCCTAATTGTGGTTCAGATGAAATTGAAACTTGTTGCTCAAGCTTCTTGGATCAATCCATTGTTGAAAATGGATCAATGTGATGTATTTGAGACCCTCAAATCCCCTCTTGAGGTCTTGGCTCATGTTTTGTCCCAAAAGTCAACTTAGGGGTGAATTAAGTCAAGAAACCCTAATTCCTGATTTTTTATGAATGCATCCCCTAAAGGCAAATTTACTTGATGATTGGGTTCATGATGTCCCTTGGAGCATCATAGGTTATGCTTTGAAGCATTGGCTCATGGCCAGAGGAAAATCTCCATCTGGAGGCCCTAGTCGACCAAAACCCTAATTTGGTGACACTGTCGATCGTGAGGCTTGATCCACTCAGAATGCTGCAACCTTGTGCTTGATTCTTGAAGTGGGAGTTCTCTTGATCCATTATGGATGTTTGAGAGGCTAGACAAGTTGAAGATCATGTCATTCCTTGATTGATCCTTTGTCTAAGAACTCTGAGAGGGCTTGAAACCCTAATTTTGATAGTAGTGAATGCTCACCCATCTTAGGGGAGACTAATGAGGCATGATGGTTAATCCATATTGTGATGATGACTTGAACAATGATGGAAAATCTTAGTGGTCAAAATTTGAGGTATGACAAACGGCAGTAGAGGTTTGGCCAATGTTGATCAATAGGAAACTAAGTTTCCTCTAGCCATTGACTAGAGGTTACAGCACAGAGCCTTGGTTCCCTAGTTGTTGGATGAATCTTGACTGAATTCAATTGCAAATGTGTCAGTCCATGCCACCTTGGTGCATCCATTAAATGCTCTAATCCAAAATTGGAGTCTTGTCCCTCTTTTAGGGATTTCTAGGTTTTGCATGCCACTTCTTGTTCCAAAGACTTTGGAGGCTTGGATCAGTGTTTGTTCCCTTTAGATTTAATCCTCAGATGTGTCCAAAGTGATGACAAGTCTTGGAATTATCTGATTTTGCAAAATCGAGCAAAAGTGCAAAATTCTGCCTAGCCTTGGCAGTTTTTAGCAAGGCATTTGCCATTGTCATATCTCATGGCTCAAGTCGAATTTGATGGAGTTCTTGGCCATTTTGGAAAGCCCTCATATGAAACAATAACTGTTTGTTCATAATTGGTTTTGATACTTTTTGGATCCAAGTGAAAAATGCCCCTACATTTAGAAAAAAGTGAAGGCAGATTCTGACTTAGTGAAAATTTCACTAAGTGTTGGAAAAAGTGGCATTTCATGTTTTCAGCCACTTTGATCATTCCATAACTCAGAATCCATAATGAATTGGATTGAGGTGTAGTTGAATCTTTGGTAGAGGGCCATGAGAGCTACAAATCCAGCTTTGGATGGGAAAAAATGGCCTTATGGTTTAAGAGTTATGATCCTCCAAAGTTGGTACCCTAGCCACTTTGTTCCATAACTTAGAAAATTTTCTAAGTTTTTTATGGTTACCCCTATTACAAGTCATCCTACTTTTCTTGATTTTTCTTGATGAATGATGATCCAAATCACACATTAACATTATTTTAGGTTCAAAGAACCATATTTTTGAAAAAACTCAAAAAGTCAAAGTTGACTTTTGTGCACAGTTGACTTTTTGTCAGATGAATTCCAAACTGTGCGATCCTATATGAAATCAAGTCCTTGACATAAGTCAAACTTCATGTATTGATTTCATAGGTGTTATAGGGTGTATTGAATCATGTCCTAGGAGTTGGGAGCATGTCCTGGTCAAAAGTCAAAGGCACAGTTGAATTTTTCCGCGAAACCCTAATTGTGGTTCAGATAAAATTGAAACTTGTTGCTCAAGCTTCTTGGATCAATCCATTGTTGAAAATGGATCAATGTGATGTATTTGAGACCCTCAAATCCCCTCTTGAGGTCTTGGCTCATGTTTTGTCCCAAAAGTCAACTTAGGGGTGAATTAAGTCAAGAAACCCTAATTCCTGATTTTTTATGAATGCATCCCCTAAAGCCAAATTTACTTGATGATTGGGTTCATGATGTCCCTTGGAGCATCATAGGTTATGCTTTGAAGCATTGGCTCATGGCCAGAGGAAAATCTCCATCTGGAGGCCCTAGTCGACCAAAACCCTAATTTGGTGACACTGTCGATCGTGAGGCTTTATCCACTCAGAATGCTGCAACCTTGTGCTTGATTCTTGAAGTGGGAGTTCTCTTGATCCATTATGGATGTTTGAGAGGCTAGACAAGTTGAAGATCATGTCATTCCTTGATTGATCCTTTGTCTAAGAACTCTGAGAGGGCTTGAAACCCTAATTTTGATAGTAGTGAATGCTCACCCATCTTAGGGGAGACTAATGAGGCATGATGGTTAATCCATATTGTGATGATGACTTGAACAATGATGGAAAATCTTAGTGGTCAAAATTTGAGGTATGACAAACGGCAGTAGAAGTTTGGCCAATGTTGATCAATAGGAAACTAAGTTTCCTCTAGCCATTGACTAGAGGTTACAGCACAGAGCCTTGGTTCCCTAGTTGTTGGATGAATCTTGACTGAATTCAATTGCAAATGTGTCAGTCCATGCCACCTTGGTGCATCCATTAAATGCTCTAATCCAAAATTGGAGTCTTGTCCCTCTTTTAGGGATTTCTAGGTTTTGCATGCCACTTCTTGTCCAAAGACTTTGGAGGCTTGGATCAATGTTTGTTCCCTTTAGATTTAATCCTCAGATGTGTCCAAAGTGATGACAAGTCTTGGAATTATCTGATTTTGCAAAATCGAGCAAAAGTGCAAAATTCTGCCTAGCCTTGGCAGTTTTTAGCAAGGCATTTGCCATTGTCATATCTCATGGCTCAAGTCGAATTTGATGGAGTTCTTGGCCATTTTGGAAAGCCCTCATATGAAACAATAACTGTTTGTTCATAATTGGTTTTGATACTTTTTAGATCCAAGTGAAAAATGCCCCTACATTTAGAAAAAAGTGAAGGCAGATTCTGACTTAGTGAAAATTTCACTAAGTGTTGGAAAAAGTGGCATTTCATGTTTTCAGCCACTTTGATCATTCCATAACTCAGAATCCATAATGAATTGGATTGAGGTGTAGTTGAATCTTTGGTAGAGGGCCATGAGAGCTACAAATCCAGCTTTGGATGGGAAAAAATGGCCTTATGGTTTAAGAGTTATGATCCTCGAAAGTTGGTACCCTAGCCACTTTGTTCCATAACTTAGAAAATTTTCTAAGTTTTTTATGGTTACCCCTATTACAAGTCATCCTACTTTTCTTGATTTTTCTTGATGAATGATGATCCAAATCACACATTAACATTATTTTAGGTTCAAAGAACCATATTTTTGAAAAAACTCAAAAAGTCAAAGTTGACTTTTGTGCACAGTTGACTTTTTGTCAGATGAATTCCAAACTGTGCGATCCTATATGAAATCAAGTCCTTGACATAAGTCAAACTTCATGTATTGATTTCATAGGTGTTATAGGGTGTATTGAATCATGTCCTAGGAGTTGGGAGCATGTCCTGGTCAAAAGTCAAAGGCACAGTTGAATTTTCCCGCGAAACCCTAATTGTGGTTCAGATGAAATTGAAACTTGTTGCTCAAGCTTCTTGGATCAATCCATTGTTGAAAATGGATCAATGTGATGTATTTGAGACCCTCAAATCCCCTCTTGAGGTCTTGGCTCATGTTTTGTCCCAAAAGTCAACTTAGGGGTGAATTAAGTCAAGAAACCCTATTTCCTGATTTTTTATGAATGCATCCCCTAAAGCCTAATTGACTTGATGATTGGGTTCATGATGTCCCTTAGAGCATCATAGGTTATGCTTTGAAGCATTGGCTCATGGCCATAGGAAAACTCCATCTGGAGGCCCGGGTCGACGAAAACCCTAATTTGGTGACACTGTCGATCGTGAGGCTTGATCCACTCAGAATGCTGCAACCTTGAGCTTGATTCTTGAAGTGGGAGTTCTCTTGATCCATTATGGATGTTTGGGAGGCTAGACAAGTTAAAGACTATGTCATTCCTTGATTGATCCTTTGTCTAAGAACTCTAAGAGGGCTTGAAACCCTAATTTTAATAGTAGTGAATGCTCACCCATCTTAGGGGAGACTAATGAGGCATGATGGTTAATCCATATTGTGATGATGATTTGAACAATGATGGAAAATCTTAGTTGTCAAAATTTGGGGTATGACAAACTGCAACAGAGGTTTGGCCAATGTTGATCAATAGGAAACTAACTCTACTCTAGCCATTGACTAGAGGTTACAGCACAGAGCCTTGGTTCCCTAGTTGTTGGATGAATCTTGACTGAATTCAATTGCAAATATGTCAGTCCATGCCACCTTGGTGCATCCATTAAATGCTCCAATCCGAAATTGGAGTCTTGTCCCTCTTTTAGGGATTTCTAGGTTTTGCATGCCACTTCTTGTTCCAAAGACTTTGGAGGCTTGGATCAGTGTTTGTTCCCTTTAGATTTAATCCTCAGATGTGTCCAAAGTGATGACAAGTCTTGGAATTATCTGATTTTGCAAAATCGAGCAAAAGTGCAAAATTGGCAGTTTTCAGCAAGGCATATTGCCATTGTCATATCTCATGGCTCAAGTGGAATTTGATGGAGTTCTTGGCCATTTTGGAAAACCCTCATATGAAACAATAACTGTTTGATCATAATTGGTTTTGATACTTTTTGGATCCAAGTGAAAAATGCCCCTACATTTAGAAAAAAGTGAAGGCAGATTCTGACTTAGTGAAAATTTCACTAAGTGTTGGAAAAAGTGGCATTTCATGTTTTCAGCCACTTTGATCATTCCATAACTCAGAATCCATAATGAATTGGATTGAGGTGTAGTTGAATCTTTGGTAGAGGGCCATGAGAGCTACAAATCCAGCTTTGGATGGGAAAAAATGGCCTTATGGTTTAAGAGTTATGATCCTCCAAAGTTGGTACCCTAGCCACTTTGTTCCATAACTTAGAAAATTTTCTATGTTTTTTATGGTTACCCCTATTACAAGTCATCCTACTTTTCTTGATTTTTCTTGATGAATGATGATCCAAATCACACATTAACATTATTTTAGGGTCAAAGAACCATATTTTTGAAAAAACTCAAAAAGTCAAAGTTGACTTTTGTGCGCAGTTGACTTTTTGTCAGATGAATTCTAAACTGTGCGATCCTCTATGAAATCAAGTCCTTGACATAAGTCAAACTTCATGTATTGATTTCATAGGTGTTATAGGGTGTATTGAATCATGTCCTAGGGTTTGGGAGCATGTCCTGGTCAAAAGTCAAAGGCACAGTTGACTTTTCCCACGAAACCCTAATTGTGGTTCAGATGAAATTGAAACTTGTTGCTCAAGCTTCTTGGATCAATCCATTGTTGAAAATGGATCAATGTGATGTATTTGAGACCCTCAAATCCCCTCTTGAGGTCTTGGCTCATGTTTTGTCCCAAAAGTCAACTTAGGGGTGAATTAAGTCAAGAAACCCTAATTCCTGATTTTTTATGAATGCATCCCCTAAAGGCAAATTTACTTGATGATTGGGTTCATGATGTCCCTTGGAGCATCATAGGTTATGCTTTGAAGCATTGGCTCATGGCCAGAGGAAAATCTCCATCTGGAGGCCCTAGTCGACCAAAACCCTAATTTGGTGACACTGTCGATCGTGAGGCTTGATCCACTCAGAATGCTGCAACCTTGTGCTTGATTCTTGAAGTGGGAGTTCTCTTGATCCATTATGGATGTTTGAGAGGCTAGACAAGTTGAAGATCATGTCATTCCTTGATTGATCCTTTGTCTAAGAACTCTGAGAGGGCTTGAAACCCTAATTTTGATAGTAGTGAATGCTCACCCATCTTAGGGGAGACTAATGAGGCATGATGGTTAATCCATATTGTGATGATGACTTGAACAATGATGGAAAATCTTAGTGGTCAAAATTTGAGGTATGACAAACGGCAGTAGAGGTTTGGCCAATGTTGATCAATAGGAAACTAAGTTTCCTCTAGCCATTGACTAGAGGTTACAGCACAGAGCCTTGGTTCCCTAGTTGTTGGATGAATCTTGACTGAATTCAATTGCAAATGTGTCAGTCCATGCCACCTTGGTGCATCCATTAAATGCTCTAATCCAAAATTGGAGTCTTGTCCCTCTTTTAGGGATTTCTAGGTTTTGCATGCCACTTCTTGTTCCAAAGACTTTGGAGGCTTGGATCAGTGTTTGTTCCCTTTAGATTTAATCCTCAGATGTGTCCAAAGTGATGACAAGTCTTGGAATTATCTGATTTTGCAAAATCGAGCAAAAGTGCAAAATTCTGCCTAGCCTTGGCAGTTTTTAGCAAGGCATTTGCCATTGTCATATCTCATGGCTCAAGTCGAATTTGATGGAGTTCTTGGCCATTTTGGAAAGCCCTCATATGAAACAATAACTGTTTGTTCATAATTGGTTTTGATACTTTTTGGATCCAAGTGAAAAATGCCCCTACATTTAGAAAAAAGTGAAGGCAGATTCTGACTTAGTGAAAATTTCACTAAGTGTTGGAAAAAGTGGCATTTCATGTTTTCAGCCACTTTGATCATTCCATAACTCAGAATCCATAATGAATTGGATTGAGGTGTAGTTGAATCTTTGGTAGAGGGCCATGAGAGCTACAAATCCAGCTTTGGATGGGAAAAAATGGCCTTATGGTTTAAGAGTTATGATCCTCGAAAGTTGGTACCCTAGCCACTTTGTTCCATAACTTAGAAAATTTTCTAAGTTTTTTATGGTTACCCCTATTACAAGTCATCCTACTTTTCTTGATTTTTCTTGATGAATGATGATCCAAATCACACATTAACATTATTTTAGGTTCAAAGAACCATATTTTTGAAAAAACTCAAAAAGTCAAAGTTGACTTTTGTGCACAGTTGACTTTTTGTCAGATGAATTCCAAACTGTGCGATCCTATATGAAATCAAGTCCTTGACATAAGTCAAACTTCATGTATTGATTTCATAGGTGTTATAGGGTGTATTGAATCATGTCCTAGGAGTTGGGAGCATGTCCTGGTCAAAAGTCAAAGGCACAGTTGAATTTTTCCGCGAAACCCTAATTGTGGTTCAGATAAAATTGAAACTTGTTGCTCAAGCTTCTTGGATCAATCCATTGTTGAAAATGGATCAATGTGATGTATTTGAGACCCTCAAATCCCCTCTTGAGGTCTTGGCTCATGTTTTGTCCCAAAAGTCAACTTAGGGGTGAATTAAGTCAAGAAACCCTAATTCCTGATTTTTTATGAATGCATCCCCTAAAGCCAAATTTACTTGATGATTGGGTTCATGATGTCCCTTGGAGCATCATAGGTTATGCTTTGAAGCATTGGCTCATGGCCAGAGGAAAATCTCCATCTGGAGGCCCTAGTCGACCAAAACCCTAATTTGGTGACACTGTCGATCGTGAGGCTTTATCCACTCAGAATGCTGCAACCTTGTGCTTGATTCTTGAAGTGGGAGTTCTCTTGATCCATTATGGATGTTTGAGAGGCTAGACAAGTTGAAGATCATGTCATTCCTTGATTGATCCTTTGTCTAAGAACTCTGAGAGGGCTTGAAACCCTAATTTTGATAGTAGTGAATGCTCACCCATCTTAGGGGAGACTAATGAGGCATGATGGTTAATCCATATTGTGATGATGACTTGAACAATGATGGAAAATCTTAGTGGTCAAAATTTGAGGTATGACAAACGGCAGTAGAAGTTTGGCCAATGTTGATCAATAGGAAACTAAGTTTCCTCTAGCCATTGACTAGAGGTTACAGCACAGAGCCTTGGTTCCCTAGTTGTTGGATGAATCTTGACTGAATTCAATTGCAAATGTGTCAGTCCATGCCACCTTGGTGCATCCATTAAATGCTCTAATCCAAAATTGGAGTCTTGTCCCTCTTTTAGGGATTTCTAGGTTTTGCATGCCACTTCTTGTCCAAAGACTTTGGAGGCTTGGATCAATGTTTGTTCCCTTTAGATTTAATCCTCAGATGTGTCCAAAGTGATGACAAGTCTTGGAATTATCTGATTTTGCAAAATCGAGCAAAAGTGCAAAATTCTGCCTAGCCTTGGCAGTTTTTAGCAAGGCATTTGCCATTGTCATATCTCATGGCTCAAGTCGAATTTGATGGAGTTCTTGGCCATTTTGGAAAGCCCTCATATGAAACAATAACTGTTTGTTCATAATTGGTTTTGATACTTTTTAGATCCAAGTGAAAAATGCCCCTACATTTAGAAAAAAGTGAAGGCAGATTCTGACTTAGTGAAAATTTCACTAAGTGTTGGAAAAAGTGGCATTTCATGTTTTCAGCCACTTTGATCATTCCATAACTCAGAATCCATAATGAATTGGATTGAGGTGTAGTTGAATCTTTGGTAGAGGGCCATGAGAGCTACAAATCCAGCTTTGGATGGGAAAAAATGGCCTTATGGTTTAAGAGTTATGATCCTCGAAAGTTGGTACCCTAGCCACTTTGTTCCATAACTTAGAAAATTTTCTAAGTTTTTTATGGTTACCCCTATTACAAGTCATCCTACTTTTCTTGATTTTTCTTGATGAATGATGATCCAAATCACACATTAACATTATTTTAGGTTCAAAGAACCATATTTTTGAAAAAACTCAAAAAGTCAAAGTTGACTTTTGTGCACAGTTGACTTTTTGTCAGATGAATTCCAAACTGTGCGATCCTATATGAAATCAAGTCCTTGACATAAGTCAAACTTCATGTATTGATTTCATAGGTGTTATAGGGTGTATTGAATCATGTCCTAGGAGTTGGGAGCATGTCCTGGTCAAAAGTCAAAGGCATAGTTGAATTTTCCCGCGAAACCCTAATTGTGGTTCAGATGAAATTGAAACTTGTTGCTCAAGCTTCTTGGATCAATCCATTGTTGAAAATGGATCAATGTGATGTATTTGAGACCCTCAAATCCCCTCTTGAGGTCTTGGCTCATGTTTTGTCCCAAAAGTCAACTTAGGGGTGAATTAAGTCAAGAAACCCTATTTCCTGATTTTTTATGAATGCATCCCCTAAAGCCTAATTGACTTGATGATTGGGTTCATGATGTCCCTTAGAGCATCATAGGTTATGCTTTGAAGCATTGGCTCATGGCCATAGGAAAACTCCATCTGGAGGCCCGGGTCGACGAAAACCCTAATTTGGTGACACTGTCGATCGTGAGGCTTGATCCACTCAGAATGCTGCAACCTTGAGCTTGATTCTTGAAGTGGGAGTTCTCTTGATCCATTATGGATGTTTGGGAGGCTAGACAAGTTAAAGACTATGTCATTCCTTGATTGATCCTTTGTCTAAGAACTCTAAGAGGGCTTGAAACCCTAATTTTAATAGTAGTGAATGCTCACCCATCTTAGGGGAGACTAATGAGGCATGATGGTTAATCCATATTGTGATGATGATTTGAACAATGATGGAAAATCTTAGTTGTCAAAATTTGGGGTATGACAAACTGCAACAGAGGTTTGGCCAATGTTGATCAATAGGAAACTAACTCTACTCTAGCCATTGACTAGAGGTTACAGCACAGAGCCTTGGTTCCCTAGTTGTTGGATGAATCTTGACTGAATTCAATTGCAAATATGTCAGTCCATGCCACCTTGGTGCATCCATTAAATGCTCCAATCCGAAATTGGAGTCTTGTCCCTCTTTTAGGGATTTCTAGGTTTTGCATGCCACTTCTTGTTCCAAAGACTTTGGAGGCTTGGATCAGTGTTTGTTCCCTTTAGATTTAATCCTCAGATGTGTCCAAAGTGATGACAAGTCTTGGAATTATCTGATTTTGCAAAATCGAGCAAAAGTGCAAAATTGGCAGTTTTCAGCAAGGCATATTGCCATTGTCATATCTCATGGCTCAAGTGGAATTTGATGGAGTTCTTGGCCATTTTGGAAAACCCTCATATGAAACAATAACTGTTTGATCATAATTGGTTTTGATACTTTTTGGATCCAAGTGAAAAATGCCCCTACATTTAGAAAAAAGTGAAGGCAGATTCTGACTTAGTGAAAATTTCACTAAGTGTTGGAAAAAGTGGCATTTCATGTTTTCAGCCACTTTGATCATTCCATAACTCAGAATCCATAATGAATTGGATTGAGGTGTAGTTGAATCTTTGGTAGAGGGCCATGAGAGCTACAAATCCAGCTTTGGATGGGAAAAAATGGCCTTATGGTTTAAGAGTTATGATCCTCCAAAGTTGGTACCCTAGCCACTTTGTTCCATAACTTAGAAAATTTTCTATGTTTTTTATGGTTACCCCTATTACAAGTCATCCTACTTTTCTTGATTTTTCTTGATGAATGATGATCCAAATCACACATTAACATTATTTTAGGGTCAAAGAACCATATTTTTGAAAAAACTCAAAAAGTCAAAGTTGACTTTTGTGCACAGTTGACTTTTTGTCAGATGAATTCCAAACTGTGCGATCCTATATGAAATCAAGTCCTTGACATAAGTCAAACTTCATGTATTGATTTCATAGGTGTTATAGGGTGTATTGAATCATGTCCTAGGAGTTGGGAGCATGTCCTGGTCAAAAGTCAAAGGCACAGTTGAATTTTCCCGCGAAACCCTAATTGTGGTTCAGATGAAATTGAAACTTGTTGCTCAAGCTTCTTGGATCAATCCATTGTTGAAAATGGATCAATGTGATGTATTTGAGACCCTCAAATCCCCTCTTGAGGTCTTGGCTCATGTTTTGTCCCAAAAGTCAACTTAGGGGTGAATTAAGTCAAGAAACCCTAATTCCTGATTTTTTATGAATGCATCCCCTAAAGCCTAATTGACTTGATGATTGGGTTCATGATGTCCCTTAGAGCATCATAGGTTATGCTTTGAAGCATTGGCTCATGGCCATAGGAAAATCTCCATCTGGAGGCCCGGGTCGACCAAAACCCTAATTTGGTGACACTGTCGATCGTGAGGCTTGATCCACTCAGAATGCTGCAACCTTGAGCTTGATTCTTGAAGTGGGAGTTCTCTTGATCCATTATGGATGTTTGGGAGGCTAGACAAGTTAAAGACTATGTCATTCCTTGATTGATCCTTTGTCTAAGAACTCTAAGAGGGCTTGAAACCCTAATTTTAATAGTAGTGAATGCTCACCCATCTTAGGGGAGACTAATGAGGCATGATGGTTAATCCATATTGTGATGATGATTTGAACAATGATGGAAAATCTTAGTTGTCAAAATTTGAGGTATGACAAACTGCAGCAGAGGTTTGGCCAATGTTGATCAATAGGAAACTAACTCTACTCTAGCCATTGACTAGAGGTTACAGCACAGAGCCTTGGTTCCCTAGTTGTTGGATGAATCTTGACTGAATTCAATTGCAAATATGTCAGTCCATGCCACCTTGGTGCATCCATTAAATGCTCCAATCCAAAATTTGAGTCTTGTCCCGCTTTTAGGGATTTCTAGGTTTTGCATGCCACTTCTTGTTCCAAAGACTTTGGAGGCTTGGATCAGTGTTTGTTCCCTTTAGATTTAATCCTCAGATGTGTCCAAAGTGATGACAAGTCTTGGAATTATCTGATTTTGCAAAATCGAGCAAAAGTGCAAAATTGGCAGTTTTCAGCAAGGCATATTGCCATTGTCATATCTCATGGCTCAAGTGGAATTTGATGGAGTTCTTGGCCATTTTGGAAAGCCCTCATATGAAACAATAACTGTTTGATCATAATTGGTTTTGATACTTTTTGGATCCAAGTGAAAAATGCCCCTACATTTAGAAAAAAGTGAAGGCAGATTCTGACTTAGTGAAAATTTCACTAAGTGTTGGAAAAAGTGGCATTTCATGTTTTCAGCCACTTTGATCATTCCATAACTCAGAATCCATAATGAATTGGATTGAGGTGTAGTTGAATCTTTGGTAGAGGGCCATGAGAGCTACAAATCCAGCTTTGGATGGGAAAAAATGGCCTTATGGTTTAAGAGTTATGATCCTCCAAAGTTGGTACCCTAGCCACTTTGTTCCATAACTTAGAAAATTTTCTATGTTTTTTATGGTTACCCCTATTACAAGTCATCCTACTTTTCTTGATTTTTCTTGATGACTGATGATCCAAATCACACATTAACATTATTTTAGGGTCAAAGAACCATATTTTTGAAAAAACTCAAAAAGTCAAAGTTGAGTTTTGTGCACAGTTGACTTTTTGTCAGATGAATTCCATACTGTGCGATCCTATATGAAATCAAGTCCTTGACATAAGTCAAACTTCATGTATTGATTTCATAGGTGTTATAGGGTGTATTGAATCATGTCCTAGGAGTTGGGAGCATGTCCTGGTCAAAAGTCAAAGGCACAGTTGAATTTTCCCGCGAAACCCTAATTGTGGTTCAGATGAAATTGAAACTTGTTGCTCAAGCTTCTTGGATCAATCCATTGTTGAAAATGGATCAATGTGATGTATTTGAGACTCTAAAATCCCCTCTTGAGGTCTTGGCTCATGTTTTGTCCCAAAAGTCAACTTAGGGGTGAATTAAGTCAAGAAACCCTAATTCCTGATTTTTTATGAATGCATCCCCTAAAGCCTAATTGACTTGATGATTGGGTTCATGATGTCCCTTAGAGCATCATAGGTTATGCTTTGAAGCATTGGCTCATGGCCATAGGAAAATCTCCATCTGGAGGCCCGGGTCGACCAAAACCCTAATTTGGTGACACTGTCGATCGTGAGGCTTGATCCACTCAGAATGCTGCAACCTTGAGCTTGATTCTTGAAGTGGGAGTTCTCTTGATCCATTATGGATGTTTGGGAGGCTAGACAAGTTAAAGACTATGTCATTCCTTGATTGATCCTTTGTCTAAGAACTGTAAGAGGGCTTGAAACCCTAATTTTAATAGTAGTGAATGCTCACCCATCTTAGGGGAGACTAATGAGGCATGATGGTTAATCCATATTGTGATGATGATTTGAACAATGATGGAAAATCTTAGTTGTCAAAATTTGAGGTATGACAAACTGCAGCAGAGGTTTGGCCAATGTTGATCAATAGGAAACTAACTCTACTCTAGCCATTGACTAGAGGTTACAGCACAGAGCCTTGGTTCCCTAGTTGTTGGATGAATCTTGACTGAATTCAATTGCAAATGTGTCAGTCCATGCCACCTTGGTGCATCCATTAAATGCTCCAATCCAAAATTGGAGTCTTGTCCCTCTTTTAGGGATTTCTAGGTTTTGCATGCCACTTCTTGTTCCAAAGACTTTGGAGGCTTGGATCAGTGTTTGTTCCCTTTAGATTTAATCCTCAGATGTGTCCAAAGTGATGACAAGTCTTGGAATTATCTGATTTTGCAAAATCGAGCAAAAGTGCAAAATTGGCAGTTTTCAGCAAGGCATATTGCCATTGTCATATCTCATGGCTCAAGTGGAATTTGATGGAGTTCTTGGCCATTTTGGAAAGCCCTCATATAAAACAATAACTGTTTGATCATAATTGGTTTTGATACCTTTTGGATCCAAGTGAAAAATGCCCCTACATTTAGAAAAAAGTGAAGGCAGATTCTGACTTAGTGAAAATTTCACTAAGTGTTGGAAAAAGTGGCATTTCATGTTTTCAGCCACTTTGATCATTCCATAACTCAGAATCCATAATGAATTGGATTGAGGTGTAGTTGAATCTTTGGTAGAGGGCCATGAGAGCTACAAATCCAGCTTTGGATGGGAAAAAATGGCCTTATGGTTTAAGAGTTATGATCCTCCAAAGTTGGTACCCTAGCCACTTTGTTCCATAACTTAGAAAATTTTCTATGTTTTTTATGGTTACCCCTATTACAAGTCATCCTACTTTTCTTGATTTTTCTTGATGACTGATGATCCAAATCACACATTAACATTATTTTAGGGTCAAAGAACCATATTTTTGAAAAAACTCAAAAAGTCAAAGTTGAGTTTTGTGCACAGTTGACTTTTTGTCAGATGAATTCCATACTGTGCGATCCTATATGAAATCAAGTCCTTGACATAAGTCAAACTTCATGTATTGATTTCATAGGTGTTATAGGGTGTATTGAATCATGTCCTAGGAGTTGGGAGCATGTCCTGGTCAAAAGTCAAAGGCACAGTTGAATTTTCCCGCGAAACCCTAATTGTGGTTCAGATGAAATTGAAACTTGTTGCTCAAGCTTCTTGGATCAATCCACTGTTGAAAATGGATCAATGTGATGTATTTGAGACTCTCAAATCCCCTCTTGAGGTCTTGGCTCATGTTTTGTCCCAAAAGTCAACTTAGGGGTGAATTAAGTCAAGAAACCCTAATTCCTGATTTTTTATGAATGCATCCCCTAAAGCCTAATTGACTTGATGATTGGGTTCATGATGTCCCTTAGAGCATCATAGGTTATGCTTTGAAGCATTGGCTCATGGCCATAGGAAAATCTCCATCTGGAGGCCCGGGTTGACCAAAACCCTAATTTGGTGACACTGTCGATCGTGAGGCTTGATCCACTCAGAATGCTGCAACCTTGAGCTTGATTCTTGAAGTGGGAGTTCTCTTGATCCATTATGGATGTTTGGGAGGCTAGACAAGTTAAAGACTATGTCATTCCTTGATTGATCCTTTGTCTAAGAACTCTAAGAGGGCTTGAAACCCTAATTTTAATAGTAGTGAATGCTCACCCATCTTAGGGGAGACTAATGAGGCATGATGGTTAATCCATATTGTGATGATGATTTGAACAATGATGGAAAATCTTAGTTGTCAAAATTTGAGGTATGACAAACTGCAGCAGAGGTTTGGCCAATGTTGATCAATAGGAAACTAACTCTACTCTAGCCATTGACTAGAGGTTACAGCACAGAGCCTTGGTTCCCTAGTTGTTGGATGAATCTTGACTGAATTCAATTGCAAATGTGTCAGTCCATGCCACCTTGGTGCATCCATTAAATGCTCCAATCCAAAATTGGAGTCTTGTCCCTCTTTTAGGGATTTCTAGGTTTTGCATGCCACTTCTTGTTCCAAAGACTTTGGAGGCTTGGATCAGTGTTTGTTCCCTTTAGATTTAATCCTCAGATGTGTCCAAAGTGATGACAAGTCTTGGAATTATCTGATTTTGCAAAATCGAGCAAAAGTGCAAAATTGGCAGTTTTCAGCAAGGCATATTGCCATTGTCATATCTCATGGCTCAAGTGGAATTTGATGGAGTTCTTGGCCATTTTGGAAAGCCCTCATATAAAACAATAACTGTTTGATCATAATTGGTTTTGATACTTTTTGGATCCAAGTGAAAAATGCCCCTACATTTAGAAAAAAGTGAAGGCAGATTCTGACTTAGTGAAAATTTCACTAAGTGTTGGAAAAAGTGGCATTTCATGTTTTCAGCCACTTTGATCATTCCATAACTCAGAATCCATAATGAATTGGATTGAGGTGTAGTTGAATCTTTGGTAGAGGGCCATGAGAGCTACAAATCCAGCTTTGGATGGGAAAAAATGGCCTTATGGTTTAAGAGTTATGATCCTCCAAAGTTGGTACCCTAGCCACTTTGTTCCATAACTTAGAAAATTTTCTATGTTTTTTATGGTTACCCCTATTACAAGTCATCCTACTTTTCTTGATTTTTCTTGATGAATGATGATCCAAATCACACATTAACATTATTTTAGGGTCAAAGAACCATATTTTTGAAAAAACTCAAAAAGTCAAAGTTGAGTTTTGTGCACAGTTGACTTTTTGTCAGATGAATTCCAAACTGTGCGATCCTATATGAAATCAAGTCCTTGACATAAGTCAAACTTCATGTATTGATTTCATAGGTGTTATAGGGTGTATTGAATCATGTCCTAGGAGTTGGGAGCATGTCCTGGTCAAAAGTCAAAGGCACAGTTGAATTTTCCCGCGAAACCCTAATTGTGGTTCAGATGAAATTGAAACTTGTTGCTCAAGCTTCTTGGATCAATCCATTGTTGAAAATGGATCAATGTGATGTATTTGAGACTCTCAAATCCCCTCTTGAGGTCTTGGCTCATGTTTTGTCCCAAAAGTCAACTTAGGGATGAATTAAGTCAAGAAACCCTAATTCCTGATTTTTTATGAATGCATCCCCTAAAGCCTAATTGACTTGATGATTGGGTTCATGATGTCCCTTAGAGCATCATAGGTTATGCTTTGAAGCATTGGCTCATGGCCATAGGAAAATCTCCATCTGGAGGCCCGGGTCGACCAAAACCCTAATTTGGTGACACTGTCGATCGTGAGGCTTGATCCACTCAGAATGCTGCAACCTTGAGCTTGATTCTTGAAGTGGGAGTTCTCTTGATCCATTATGGATGTTTGGGAGGCTAGACAAGTTAAAGACTATGTCATTCCTTGATTGACCCTTTGTCTAAGAACTCTAAGAGGGCTTGAAACCCTAATTGTGGTTCAGATGAAATTGAAACTTGTTGCTCAAGCTTCTTGGATCAATCCATTGTTGAAAATGGATCAATGTGATGTATTTGAGACTCTCAAATCCCCTTTTGAGGTCTTGGCTCATGTTTTGTCCCAAAAGTCAACTTAGGGGTGAATTAAGTCAAGAAACCCTAATTCCTGATTTTTTATGAATGCATCCCCTAAAGCCTAATTGACTTGATGATTGGGTTCATGATGTCCCTTAGAGCATCATAGGTTATGCTTTGAAGCATTGGCTCATGGCCATAGGAAAATCTCCATCTGGAGGCCCGGGTCGACCAAAACCCTAATTTGGTGACACTGTCGATCGTGAGGCTTGATCCACTCAGAATGCTGCAACCTTGAGCTTGATTCTTGAAGTGGGAGTTCTCTTGATCCATTATGGATGTTTGGGAGGCTAGACAAGTTAAAGACTATGTCATTCCTTGATTGATCCTTTGTCTAAGAACTCTAAGAGGGCTTGAAACCCTAATTTTAATAGTAGTGAATGCTCACCCATCTTAGGGGAGACTAATGAGGCATGATGGTTAATCCATATTGTGATGATGATTTGAACAATGATGGAAAATCTTAGTTGTCAAAATTTGAGGTATGACAAACTGCAGCAGAGGTTTGGCCAATGTTGATCAATAGGAAACTAACTCTACTCTAGCCATTGACTAGAGGTTACAGCACAGAGCCTTGGTTCCCTAGTTGTTGGATGAATCTTGACTGAATTCAATTGCAAATGTGTCAGTCCATGCCACCTTGGTGCATCCATTAAATGCTTCAATCCAAAATTGGAGTCTTGTCCCTCTTTTAGGGATTTCTAGGTTTTGCATGCCACTTCTTGTTCCAAAGACTTTGGAGGCTTGGATCAGTGTTTGTTCCCTTTAGATTTAATCCTCAGATGTGTCCAAAGTGATGACAAGTCTTGGAATTATCTGATTTTGCAAAATCGAGCAAAAGTGCAAAATTGGCAGTTTTCAGCAAGGCATATTGCCATTGTCATATCTCATGGCTCAAGTGGAATTTGATGGAGTTCTTGGCCATTTTGGAAAGCCCTCATATGAAACAATAACTGTTTGATCATAATTGGTTTTGATACTTTTTGGATCCAAGTGAAAAATGCCCCTACATTTAGAAAAAAGTGAAGGCAGATTCTGACTTAGTGAAAATTTCACTAAGTGTTGGAAAAAGTGGCATTTCATGTTTTCAGCCACTTTGATCATTCCATAACTCAGAATCCATAATGAATTGGATTGAGGTGTAGTTGAATCTTTGGTAGAGGGCCATGAGAGCTACAAATCCAGCTTTGGATGGGAAAAAATGGCCTTATGGTTTAAGAGTTATGATCCTCCAAAGTTGGTACCCTAGCCACTTTGTTCCATAACTTAGAAAATTTTCTATGTTTTTTATGGTTACCCCTATTACAAGTTATCCTACTTTTCTTGATTTTTCTTGATGAATGATGATCCAAATCACACATTAACATTATTTTAGGGTCAAAGAACCATATTTTTGAAAAATCTCAAAAAGTCAAAGTTGACTTTTGTGCACAGTTGACTTTTTATCAGATGAATTCCAAACTGTGCGATCCTATATGAAATCAAGTCCTTGACATAAGTCAAACTTCATGTATTAATTTCATAGGTGTTATAGGGTGTATTGAATCATGTCCTAGGAGTTGGGAGCCTGTCCTGGTCAAAAGTCAAAGGCACAGTTGACTTTTCCCGCGAAACCCTAATTGTGGTTCAGATGAAATTGAAACTTGTTGCTCAGGCTTCTTGGATCAATCCATTGTTGAAAATGGATCAATGTCATGTATTTGAGACCCTCAAATCCCCTCTTGAGGTCTTGGCTCATGTTTTGTCCCAAAAGTCAACTTAGGGGTGACTTAAGTCAAGAAACCCTAATTCCTGATTTTTTATGAATGCATCCCCTAAAGCCAAATTGACTTGATGATTGGGTTCATGATGTCCCTTAGAGCATCATAGGTTATGCTTTAAAGCATTGGCTCATGGGCATAGGAAAATCTCCATCAGGAGGCTCGGGTCGACCAAAACCCTAATTTGGTGACATTGTCGATCGTGAGGCTTGATCCACTCAGAATGCTGCAACCTTGAGCTTGATTCTTGAAGTGGGAGTTCTCTTGATCCATTATGGATGTTTGGGAGGCTAGACAAGTTGAAGACTATGTCATTCCTTGATTGATCCTTTGTCTAAGAACTCTGAGAGGGCTTGAAACCCTAATTTTTATAGTAGTGAATGCTCACCCATCTTAGGGGAGACTAATGAGGCATGATGGTTAATCCATATTGTGATGATGATTTGAACAATGATGGAAAATCTTAGTGGTCAAAATTTGAGGTATGACAAACTGCAGTAGAGGTTTGGCCAATGTTGATCAATAGGAAACTAAGTCTCCTCTAGCCATTGACTAGAGGTTAAAGCACAGAGCCTTGGTTCCCTAGTTGTTGGATGAATCTTGATTGTATTCAATTGCAAATGTGTCAGTCCGTGCCACCTTGGTGCATCCATTAAATGCTTCAATCCAAAATTGGAGTCTTGTCCCTCTTTTAGGGATTTCTAGGTTTGGCATGCGACTTCTTGTTCCAAAGTCTTTGGAGGCTTGGATCAGTGTTTGTTCCCTTTAGATTTAATCCTCAGATGTGTCTAAAGTGATGACAAGTCTTGGAATTATCTGATTTTGCAAAATCGAGCAAAAGTGCAAAATTGGCAGTTTTCAGCAAGGCATATTGCCATTGTCATATCTCATGGCTGAGGTGGAATTTGATGGAGTTCTTGGCCATTTTGGAAAGCCCTCATATGAAACAATAACTGTTTGATCATAATTGGTTTTGATACTTTTTGGATCCAAGTGAAAAATGCCCCTACATTTAGAAAAAAGTGAAGGCAGATTCTGACTTAGTGAAAATTTCACTAAGTGTTGGAAAAAGTGGCATTTCATGTTTTCAGCCACTTTGATCATTCCATAACTCAGAATCCATAATGAATTGGATTGAGGTGTAGTTGAATCTTTGGTAGAGGGCCATGAGAGCTACAAATCCAGCTTTGGATGGGAAAAAATGGCCTTATGGTTTAGGAGTTATGATCCTCCAAAGTTGGTACCCTAGCCACTTTGTTCCATAACTTAGAAAATTTTCTATGTTTTTTATGGTTACCCCTATTACAAGTTATCCTACTTTTCTTGATTTTTCTTGACGAATGATGATCCAAATCACACATTAACATTATTTTAGGGTCAAAGAACCATATTTTTGATAAATCTCAAAAAGTCAAAGTTGACTTTATGCACAGTTGACTTTTTGTCAGATGAATTCGAAACAGTGCGATCCTATATGAAATCAAGTCCTTGACATAAATCAAACTTCATGTATTGATTTCATAGGTGTTATAGGGTGTATTGAATCATGTCCTAGGAGTTGGGAGCATGTCCTGGTCAAAAGTCAAAGGCACAGTTGAATTTTCCCGCGAAACCCTAATTGTGGTTCAGATGAAATTGAAACTTGTTGCTCAAGCTTCTTGGATCAATCCATTGTTGAAAATGGATCAATGTGATGTATTTGAGACCCTCAAATCGCCTCTTGAGGTCTTGGCTCATGTTTTGTCCCAAAAGTCAACTTAGGGGTGAATTATGTCAAGAAACCCTAATTCCTGATTTTTTATGAATGCATCCCCTAAAGCCAAATTGACTTGATGATTGGGTTCATGATGTCCCTTAGAGCATCATAGGTTATGCTTTGAAGCATTGGCTCATGGCCATAGGAAAATCTCCATCTGGAGGCCCGGGATCGACCAAAACCCTAATTTGGTGACACTGTCGATCGTGAGGCTTGATCCACTCAGAATGCTGCAACCTTGAGCTTGATTCTTGAAGTCGGAGTTCTCTTGATCCATTATGGATGTTTGGGAGGCTAGACAAGTTGAAGACTATGTCATTCCTTGATTGATCCTTTGTCTAAGAACTCTAAGAGGGCTTGAAACCCTAATTTTTATAGTAGTCAATGCTCACCCATCTTAGGGGAGACTAATGAGGCATGATGGTTAATCCATATTGTGATGATGATTTGAACAATGATGGAAAATCTTAGTGGTCAAAATTTGAGGTATGACAAACTGCAGCAGAGGTTTGGCCAATGTTGATCAATAGGAAACTAACTCTACTCTAGCCATTGACTAGAGGTTACAGCACAGAGCCTTGGTTCCCTAGTTGTTGGATGAATCTTGACTGAATTCAATTGCAAATGTGTCAGTCCATGCCACCTTGGTGCATCCATTAAATGCTCCAATCCAAAATTGGAGTCTTGTCCCTCTTTTAGGGATTTATAGGTTTTGCATGCCACTTCTTGTTCCAAAGACTTTGGAGGCTTGGATCAGTGTTTGTTCCCTTTAGATTTAATCCTCAGATGTGTCTAAAGTGATGACAAGTCTTGGAATTATCTGATTTTGCAAAATCGAGCAAAAGTGCAAAATTGGCAGTTTTCAGCAAGGCATATTGCCATTGTCATATCTCATGGCTGAGGTGGAATTTGATGGAGTTCTTGGCCATTTTGGAAAGCCCTCATATGAAACAATAACTGTTTGATCATAATTGGTTTTGAT
The DNA here is from genome assembly GCA_022829125.1 of Lathyrus tuberosus. Classification (NCBI taxonomy): domain Eukaryota; kingdom Viridiplantae; phylum Streptophyta; class Magnoliopsida; order Fabales; family Fabaceae; genus Lathyrus; species Lathyrus tuberosus. The sequence goes on from JALAZF010000423.1 coordinate 356,212, forward strand.
ACTTTTTGGATCCAAGTGAAAAATGCCCCTACATTTAGAAAAAAGTGAAGGCAGATTCTGACTTAGTGAAAATTTCACTAAGTGTTGGAAAAAGTGGCATTTCATGTTTTCAGCCACTTTGATCATTCCATAACTCAGAATCCATAATGAATTGGATTGAGGTGTAGTTGAATCTTTGGTAGAGGGCCATGAGAGCTACAAATCCAGCTTTGGATGGGAAAAAATGGCCTTATGGTTTAAGAGTTACGATCCTCCAAAGTTGGTACCCTAGCCACTTTGTTCCATAACTTAGAAAATTTTCTATGTTTTTTATGGTTACCCCTATTACAAGTTATCCTACTTTTCTTGATTTTTCTTGATGAATGATGATCCAAATCACACATTAACACTATTTTAGGGTCAAAGAACCATATTTTTGAAAAATTTCAAAAAGTCAAAGTTGACTTTTGTGCACAGTTGACTTTTTGTCAGATGAATTCCAAACTGTGCGATCCTATATGAAATCAAGTCCTTGACATAAGTCAAACTTCATGTATTGATTTCATAGGTGTTATAGGGTGTATTGAATCATGTCCTAGGAGTTGGGAGCATGTCCTGGTCAAAAGTCAAAGGCACAGTTGAATTTTTCCGCGAAACCCTAATTGTGGTTCAGATGAAATTGAAACTTGTTGCTCAAGCTTCTTGGATCAATCCATTGTTGAAAATGGATCAATGTGATGTATTTGAGACCCTCAAATCCCCTCTTGAGGTCTTGGCTCATGTTTTGTCCCAAAAGTCAACTTAGGGGTAAATTAAGTCAAGAAACCCTAATTCCTGATTTTTTATGAATGCATCCCCTAAAGCCAAATTGACTTGATGATTGGGTTCATGATGTCCCTTAGAGCATCATAGGTTATGCTTTGAAGCATTGGCTCATGGCCATAGGAAAATCTCCATCAGGAGGCCCGGGTCGACCAAAACCCTAATTTTGTGACACTGTCGATCGTGAGGCTTGATCCACTCAGAATGCTGCAACCTTGAGCTTGATTCTTGAAGTGGGAGTTCTCTTGATCCATTATGGATGTTTGGGAGGCTAGACAAGTTGAAGACTATGTCATTCCTTGATTGATCCTTTGTCTAAGAACTCTAAAAGGGCTTGAAACCCTAATTTTGATAGTAGTGAATGCTTACCCATCTTAGGGGAGACTAATGAGGCATGATGGTTAATCCATATTGTGATGATGATTTGAACAATGATGGAAAATCTTAGTGGTCAAAATTTGAGGTATGACAAACTGCAGCAGAGGTTTGGCCAATGTTGATCAATAGGAAACTAACTCTACTCTAGCCATTGACTAGAGGTTACAGCACAGAGCCTTGGTTCCCTAGTTGTTGGATGAATCTTGACTGAATTCAATTGCAAATGTGTCAGTCCATGCCACCTTGGTGCATCCATTAAATGCTCCAATCCAAAATTGGAGTCTTGTCCCTCTTTTAGGGATTTCTAGGTTTTGCATGCCACTTTTTGTTCCAAAGACTTTGGAGGCTTGGATCAGTGTTTGTTCCCTTTAGATTTAATCCTCAGATGTGTCTAAAGTGATGACAAGTCTTGGAATTATCTGATTTTGCAAAATCGAGCAAAAGTGCAAAATTGGCAGTTTTCAGCAAGGCATATTGCCATTGTCATATCTCATGGCTCAAGTGGAATTTGACGGAGTTCTTGGCCATTTTGGAAAGCCCTCATATGAAACAATAACTGTTTGATCATAATTGGTTTTGATACTTTTTGGATCCAAGTGAAAAATGCCCCTACATTTAGAAAAAAGTGAAGGCAGATTCTGACTTAGTGAAAATTTCACTAAGTGTTGGAAAAAGTGGCATTTCATGTTTTCAGCCACTTTGATCATTCCATAACTCAGAATCCATAATGAATTGGATTGAGGTGTAGTTGAATCTTTGGTAGAGGGCCATGAGAGCTACAAATCCAGCATTGGATGGGAAAAAATGGTCTTATGGTTTAAGAGTTATGATCCTCCAAAGTTGGTACCCTAGCCACTTTGTTCCATAACTTAGAAAATTTTCTATGTTTTTTATGGTTACCCCTATTACAAGTTATCCTACTTTTCTTGATTTTTCTTGATGAATGATGATCCAAATCACACATTAACATTATTTTAGGGTCAAAGAACCATATTTTTGAAAAATCTCAAAAAGTCAATGTTGACTTTTGTGCACAGTTGACTTTTTGTCAGATGAATTCCAAACTGTGCGATCCTATATGAAATCAAGTCCTTGACATAAGTCAAACTTCATGTATTGATTTCATAGGTGTTATAGGGTGTATTGAATCATGTCCTAGGAGTTGGGAGCATGTCCTGGTCAAAAGTCAAAGGCATAGTTGAATTTTCCCGCGAAACCCTAATTGTGGTTCAGATGAAATTGAAACTTGTTGCTCAAGCTTCTTGGATCAATCCATTGTTGAAAATGGATCAATGTGATGTATTTGAGACCCTCAAATCCCCTCTTGAGGTCTTGGCTCATGTTTTGTCCCAAAAGTCAACTTAGGGGTGAATTAAGTCAAGAAACCCTAATTCCTGATTTTTTATGAATGCATCCCCTAAAGCCAAATTGACTTGATGATTGGGTTCATGATGTCCCTTAGAGCATCATAGGTTATGCTTTGAAGCATTGGCTCATGGCCATAGGAAAATCTCCATCAGGAGGCCCGGGTCGACCAAAACCCTAATTTGGTGACACTATCGATCGTGAGGCTTGATCCACTCAGAATGCTGCAACCTTGAGCTTGATTCTTGAAGTGGGAGTTCTCTTGATCCATTATGGATGTTTGGGAGGCTAGACAGGTTGAAGACTATGTCATTCCTTGATTGATCCTTTGTCTAAGAACTCTAAAAGGGCTTGAAACCCTAATTTTGATAGTAGTGAATGCTCACCCATCTTAGGGGAGACTAATGAGGCATGATTGTTAATCCATATTGTGATGATGATTTGAACAATGATGGAAAATCTTAGTGGTCAAAATTTGAGGTATGACAAACTGCAGCAGAGGTTTGGCCAATGTTGATCAATAGGAAACTAACTCTACTATAGCCATTGACTAGAGGTTACAGCACAAAGCCTTGGTTCCCTAGTTGTTGGATGAATCTTGACTGAATTCAATTGCAAATGTGTCTTTCCATGCCACCTTGGTGCATCCATTAAATGCTCCAATCTAAAATTGGAGTCTTGTCCCTCTTTTAGGGATTTCTAGGTTTTGCATGCCACTTCTTGTTCCAAAGACTTTGGAGGCTTGGATTAGTGTTTGTTCCCTTTAGATTTAATCCTCAGATGTGTCCAAAGTGATGACAAGTCTTGGAATTATCTGATTTTGCAAAATCGAGCAAAAGTGCAAAATTGGCAGTTTTTAGCAAGGCATATTGCCATTGTCATATCTCATGGCTCAAGTGGAATTTGATAGAGTTCTTGGCCATTTTGGAAAGCCCTCATATGAAATAATAACTGTTTGATCATAATTGGTTTTGATACTTTTTGGATCCAAGTGAAAAATGCCCCTACATTTAGAAAAAAGTGAAGGCAGATTCTGACTTAGTGAGAATTTCACTAAGTGTTGGAAAAAGTGGCATTTCATGTTTTCAGCCACTTTGATCATTCCATAACTCAGAATCTATAATGAATTGGATTGAGGTGTAGTTGAATCTTTGGTAGAGGGCCATGAGAGCTACAAATCCAGCTTTGGATGGGAAAAAATGGCCTTATGGTTTAAGAGTTATGATCCTCCAAAGTTGGTACCCTAGCCACTTTGTTCCATAACTTAGAAAATTTTCTAAGTTTTTTACGGTTACCCCTATTACAAGTTATCCACCTTTTCTTGATTTTTCTTGATCAATGATGATCCAAATCACACATTAACATTATTTTAGGGTCAAAGAACCATATTTTTGAAAAATCTCAAAAAGTCAATGTTGACTTTTGTGCACAGTTGACTTTTTGTCAGATGAATTCCAAACTGTGCGATCCTATATGAAATCAAGTCCTTGACATAAGTCAAACTTCATGTATTGATTTCATAGGTGTTATAGGGTGTATTGAATCATGTCCTAGGAGTTGGGAGCATGTCCTGGTCAAAAGTCAAAGGCACAGTTGAATTTTCCCGCGAAACCCTAATTGTGGTTCAGATGAAATTGAAACTTGTTGCTCAAGCTTCTTGGATCAATCCATTGTTGAAAATGGATCAATGTGATGTATTTGAGACCCTCAAATCCCCTCTTGAGGTCTTGGCTCATGTTTTGTCCCAAAAGTCAACTTAGGGGTGAATTAAGTCAAGAAACCCTAATTCCTGATTTTTTATGAATGCATCCCCTAAAGCCAAATTGACTTGATGATTGGGTTCATGATGTCCCTTAGAGCATCATAGGTTATGCTTTGAAGCATTGGCTCATGGCCATAGGAAAATCTCCATCAGGAGGCCCGGGTCGACCAAAACCCTAATTTGGTGACACTATCGATCGTGAGGCTTGATCCACTCAGAATGCTGCAACCTTGAGCTTGATTCTTGAAGTGGGAGTTCTCTTGATCCATTATGGATGTTTGGGAGGCTAGACAGGTTGAAGACTATGTCATTCCTTGATTGATCCTTTGTCTAAGAACTCTAAAAGGGCTTGAAACCCTAATTTTGATAGTAGTGAATGCTCACCCATCTTAGGGGAGACTAATGAGGCATGATTGTTAATCCATATTGTGATGATGATTTGAACAATGATGGAAAATCTTAGTGGTCAAAATTTGAGGTATGACAAACTGCAGCAGAGGTTTGGCCAATGTTGATCAATAGGAAACTAACTCTACTATAGCCATTGACTAGAGGTTACAGCACAAAGCCTTGGTTCCCTAGTTGTTGGATGAATCTTGACTGAATTCAATTGCAAATGTGTCTTTCCATGCCACCTTGGTGCATCCATTAAATGCTCCAATCTAAAATTGGAGTCTTGTCCCTCTTTTAGGGATTTCTAGGTTTTGCATGCCACTTCTTGTTCCAAAGACTTTGGAGGCTTGGATTAGTGTTTGTTCCCTTTAGATTTAATCCTCAGATGTGTCCAAAGTGATGACAAGTCTTGGAATTATCTGATTTTGCAAAATCGAGCAAAAGTGCAAAATTGGCAGTTTTCAGCAAGGCATATTGCCATTGTCATATCTCATGGCTCAAGTGGAATTTGATAGAGTTCTTGGCCATTTTGGAAAGCCCTCATATGAAATAATAACTGTTTGATCATAATTGGTTTTGATACTTTTTGGATCCAAGTGAAAAATGCCCCTACATTTAGAAAAAAGTGAAGGCAGATTCTGACTTAGTGAGAATTTCACTAAGTGTTGGAAAAAGTGGCATTTCATGTTTTCAGCCACTTTGATCATTCCATAACTCAGAATCTATAATGAATTGGATTGAGGTGTAGTTGAATCTTTGGTAGAGGGCCATGAGAGCTACAAATCCAGCTTTGGATGGGAAAAAATGGCCTTATGGTTTAAGAGTTATGATCCTCCAAAGTTGGTACCCTAGCCACTTTGTTCCATAACTTAGAAAATTTTCTAAGTTTTTTACGGTTACCCCTATTACAAGTTATCCACCTTTTCTTGATTTTTCTTGATCAATGATGATCCAAATCACACATTAACATTATTTTAGGGTCAAAGAACCATATTTTTGAAAAATCTCAAAAAGTCAATGTTGACTTTTGTGCACAGTTGACTTTTTGTCAGATGAATTCCAAACTGTGCGATCCTATATGAAATCAAGTACTTGACATAAGTCAAACTTCATGTATTGATTTCATAGGTGTTATAGGGTGTATTGAATCATGTCCTAGGAGTTGGGAGCATGTCCTGGTCAAAAGTCAAAGGCACAGTTGAATTTTCCCGCGAAACCCTAATTGTGGTTCAGATGAAATTGAAACTTGTTGCTCAAGCTTCTTGGATCAATCCATTGTTGAAAATGGATCAATGTGATGTATTTGAGACCCTCAAATCCCCTCTTGAGGTCTTGGCTCATGTTTTGTCCCAAAAGTCAACTTAGGGGTGAATTAAGTCAAGAAACCCTAATTCCTGATTTTTTATGAATGCATCCCCTAAAGCCAAATTGACTTGATGATTGGGTTCATGATGTCCCTTAGAGCATCATAGGTTATCCTTTGAAGCATTGGCTCATGGCCATAGGAAAATTTCCATCAGGAGGCCCGGGTCGACCAAAACCCTAATTTGGTGACACTATCGATCGTGAGGCTTGATCCACTCAGAATGCTGCAACCTTGAGCTTGATTCTTGAAGTGGGAGTTCTCTTGATCCATTATGGATGTTTGGGAGGCTAGACAGGTTGAAGACTATGTCATTCCTTGATTGATCCTTTGTCTAAGAACTCTAAAAGGGCTTGAAACCCTAATTTTGATAGTAGTGAATGCTCACCCATCTTAGGGGAGACTAATGAGGCATGATTTTTAATCCATATTGTGATGATGATTTGAACAATGATGGAAAATCTTAGTGGTCAAAATTTGAGGTATGACAAACTGCAGCAGAGGTTTGGCCAATGTTGATCAATAGGAAACTAACTCTACTATAGCCATTGACTAGAGGTTACAGCACAAAGCCTTGGTTCCCTAGTTGTTGGATGAATCTTGACTGAATTCAATTGCAAATGTGTCTTTCCATGCCACCTTGGTGCATCCATTAAATGCTCCAATCTAAAATTGGAGTCTTGTCCCTCTTTTAGGGATTTCTAGGTTTTGCATGCCACTTCTTGTTCCAAAGACTTTGGAGGCTTGGATTAGTGTTTGTTCCCTTTAGATTTAATCCTCAGATGTGTCCAAAGTGATGACAAGTCTTGGAATTATCTGATTTTGCAAAATCGAGCAAAAGTGCAAAATTGGCAGTTTTCAGCAAGGCATATTGCCATTGTCATATCTCATGGCTCAAGTGGAATTTGATGGAGTTCTTGGCCATTTTGGAAAGCCCTCATATGAAACAATAACTGTTTGATCATAATTGGTTTTGATACTTTTTGGATCCAAGTGAAAAATGCCCCTACATTTAGAAAAAAGTGAAGGCAGATTCTGACTTAGTGAGAATTTCACTAAGTGTTGGAAAAAGTGGCATTTCATGTTTTCAGCCACTTTGATCATTCCATAACTCAGAATCTATAATGAATTGGATTGAGGTGTAGTTGAATCTTTGGTAGAGGGCCATGAGAGCTACAAATCCAGCTTTGGATGGGAAAAAATGGCCTTATGGTTTAAGAGTTATGATCCTCCAAAGTTGGTACCCTAGCCACTTTGTTCCATAACTTAGAAAATTTTCTAAGTTTTTTACGGTTACCCCTATTACAAGTTATCCACCTTTTCTTGATTTTTCTTGATGAATGATGATCCAAATCACACATTAACATTATTTTAGGGTCAAAGAACCATATTTTTGAAAAATCTCAAAAAGTCAAAGTTGACTTTCGTGCACAGTTGACTTTTTGTCAGATGAATTCCAAACTGTGCGATCCTATATGAAATCAAGTCCTTGACATAAGTTAAACTTCATGTATTGATTTCATAGGTGTTATAGGGTGTATTGAATCATGTCCTAGGAGTTGGGAGCATGTCCTGGTCAAAAGTCAAAGGCACAGTTGACTTTTCCCGCGAAACCCTAATTGTGGTTCAGATGAAATTGAAACTTGTTGCTCAAGCTTCTTGGATCAATCCATTGTTGAAAATGGATCAATGTCATGTATTTGAGACCCTCAAATCCCATCTTGAGGTCTTGGTTCATGTTTTGTCCCAAAAGTCAACTTAGGGGTGAATTAAGTCAAGAAACCCTAATTCCTGATTTTTTATGAATGCATCCTCTAAAGCCAAATTGACTTGATGATTGGGTTCATGATGTCCCTTAGAGAATCATAGGTTATGCTTTGAAGCATTGGCTCATGGCCATAGGAAAATCTCCATCTGGAGGTCCGGGTCGACCAAAACCCTAATTTGGTGACACTGTCGATCATGAGGCTTGATCCACTCAGAATGCTGCAACCTTGAGCTTGATTCTTGAAGTGGGAGTTCTCTTGATCCATTATGGATGTTTGGGAGGCTAGACAAGTTGAAGACTATGTCATTCCTTGATTGATCCTTTGTCTAAGAACTCTAAGAGGGCTTGAAACCCTAATTTTGATAGTAGTGAATGCTCACCCATCTTAGGGGAGACTAATGAGGCATGATGGTTAATCCATATTGTGATGATGATTTGAACAATGATGGAAAATCTTAGTGGTTAAAATTTGAGGTATGACAAACTGCAGCAGAGGTTTGGCCAATGTTGATCAATAGGAAACTAAGTCTCCGCTAGCCATTGACTAGAGGTTACAGCACAGAGCCTTGGTTCCCTAGTTGTTGGATGAATCTTGATGGAATTCAATTGCAAATGTGTCAGTCCATGCCACCTTGGTGCATCCATTAAATGCTCCAATCCAAAATTGGAGTCTTGTCCCTCTTTTAGGGATTTCTAGGTTTGGCATGCCACTTCTTGTTCCAAAGACTTTGGAGGCTTGGATCAGTGTTTGTTCCCTTTAGATTTAATCCTCAGATGTGTCCAAAGTGATGACAAGGCTTGGAATTATCTGATTTTGAAAAATCGAGCAAAAATGCAAAATTCTGCCTAGCCTTGGCAGTTTTCAGCAAGGCATATTGCCATTGTCATATGTCATGGGTCAAGTTGAATTTGATGGAGTTCTTGGCCATTTTGGAAAGCCCTCATATGATACAATAACTGTTTGATCATAATTGGTTTTGATACTTTTTGGATCCAAGTGAAAAATTCCCCTACATTTAGAAAAAAGTGAAGGCAGATTCTGACTTAGTGAAAATTTCACTAAGTGTTGGAAAAAGTGGCATTTCATGTTTTCAGCCACTTTGATCATTCCATAACTCAGAATCCATAATGAATTCGAATGAGGTGTAGTTGAATCTTTGGAAGAGGGCCATGAGAGCTACAAATCCAGCATTGGATGCGAAAAAATGGCCTTATGGTTTAGGAGTTATGATCCTCCAAAGTTGGTACCCTAGCCACTTTGTTCCATAACTTAGAAAATTTTCTATGTTTTTTATGGTTACCCCCTTTTACAAGTTATCCCACTTTTCTTGATTTTTCTTGATGAATGATGATCCAAATCACACATTAACATTATTTTAGGGTCAAAGAACCATATTTGTGAAAAATCTCAAAAAGTCAAAGTTGACTTTTGTGCACAGTTGACTTTTTGTCAGATGAATTCCAAACTGTGCGATCCTCTATGAAATCAAGTCTTTGACATAAGTCAAACTTCGTGTATTGATTTCATAGGTCTTATAGGGTGTATTGAATCATGTCCTAGGGTTTGGGAGCATGTCCTGGTCAAAAGTCAAAGGCATAGTTGACTTTTCCCGCAAAACCCTAATTGTGGTTCAGATGAAATTGAAACTTGTTGCTCAAGCTTCTTGGATCAATCCATTGTTGAAAATGGATCAATGTGATATATTTGAGACCCTCATATCCCCTCTTGAGGTCTTGGCTCATGTTTTGTCCCAAAAGTCAACTTAGGGGTGAATTAAGTCAAGGAACCCTAATTCCTAATTTTTTATGAATGCATCCCCTAAAGCCAAATTGACTTGATGATTGGGTTCATGATGTCCCTTGGAGCATCATAGGTTATGCTTTGAAGCATTGGCTCATGGCCAGAGGAAAATCTCCATCTGGAAGCCCTGGTCGACCAAAACCCTAATTTGGTGACACTATCGATCGTGAGGCTTGATCCACTCAGAATGCTGCAACCTTTTGCTTGATTCTTGAAGCGGGAGTTCTCTTGATCCATTATGGATGTTTGAGAGGCTATACAAGTTGAAGATCATGTCATTCCTTCATGGATCCTTTGTCTAAGAACTCTGAGAGGGCTTGAAACCCTAATTTTGATAGTTGTGAATGCTCACCTATCTTAGGGGAGACTAATGAGGCATGATGGTTAATCCATATTATGATGATGATTTGAACAATGATGGAAAATCTTAGTGGTCAAAATTTGAGGTATGACAAACTGCATCAGAGGTTTGGCCAATGTTGATCAATAGGGAACTAAGTCTCCTCTAGCCATTGACTAGAGGTTACAGCACAGAGCCTTGGTTCCCTAGTTGTTGGATGAATCTTGCCTGAATTCAATTGCAAATGTGTCAGTCCATGCCACCTAGGTGCATCCATTAAATGCTCCAATCCAAAATTGGAGTCTTGTCCCTCTTTTAGGGATTTCTAGGTTTGGCATGCCACTTCTTGTTCCAAAGACATTGGAGGCTTGGATCAGTGTTTGTTCCCTTTAGATTTAATCCTCAGATGTGTCCAAAGTGACGGCAACGCTTGGAATTATCTGATTTTGCAAAATTGAGCAAAAGTACAAAATTCTGCCTAGCCTTGGCAGTTTTCAGCAAGGCATATTTCCATTGTCATATCTCATGACTCAAGTGGAATTTGATGGAGTTCTTGGCCATTTTGGAAAGCCCTCATATGATACAATAACTGTTTGATCATAATTGGTTTTGATACTTTTTGGATCCAAGTGAAAAATGCCCCTACATTTAGAAAAAAGTGAAGGCAGATTCTGACTTAATGAAAATTTCACTAAGTGTTGGAAAAAGTGGCATTTCATGTTTTCAGCCACTTTGATCATTCCATAACTCAGAATCCATAATGAATTGGAATGAGGTGTAGTTGAATCTTTGGAAGAGGGCCATGAGAGATACAAATCCAGCATTGGATGGGAAAAAATGGCCTTATGGTTTAGGAGTTATGATCCTCCAAAGTTGGTACCCTAGCCACTTTGTTCCATAACTTAGAAAATTTTCTAAGTTTTTTATGGTTACCCCTTTTACAAGTTATCCCACTTTTCTTGATTTTTCTTGATGAATGATGATCCAAATCACACATTAACATTATTTTAGGGTCAAAGAACCATATTTATGAAAAATCTCAAAAAGTCAAAGTTGACTTTTGTGCACAGTTGACTTTTTGTCAGATGAATTCCAAACTGTGCGATCCTCTATGAAATCAAGTCCTTGACATAAGTCAAACTTCATGTATTGATTTCATAGGTGTTATAGGGTGTATTGAATCATGTCCTAGGAGTTGGGAGCATGTCCTGGTCAAAAGTCAAAGGCACAGTTGACTTTTCCCGCGAAACCCTAATTGTGGTTCAGATGAAATTGAAACTTGTTGCTCAAGCTTCTTGGATCAATCCATTGTTGAAAATGGATCAATGTCATGTATTTGAGACCCTCAAATCCCCTCTTGAGGTCTTGGCTCATGTTTTGTCCCAAAAGTCAACTTAGGGGTGAATTAAGTCAAGAAACCCTAATTCCTGATTTTTTATGAATGCATCCCCTAAAGCCAAATTGACTTGATGATTGGGTTCATGATGTCCCTTAGAGCATCATAGGTTATGCTTTGAAGCATTGGCTCATGGCCATAGGAAAATCTCCATCTGGAGGTCCGGGTCGACCAAAACCCTAATTTGGTGACACTGTCGATCGTGAGGCTTGATCCACTCAGAATGCTGCAACCTTGAGCTTGATTCTTGAAGTGGGAGTTCTCTTGATCCATTATGGATGTTTGGGAGGCTAGACAAGTTGAAGACTATGTCATTCCTTGATTGATCCTTTGTCTAAGAACTCTAAGAGGGCTTGAAACCCTAATTTTGATAGTAGTGAATGCTCACCCATCTTAGGGGAGACTAATGAGGCATGATGGTTAATCCATATTGTGATGATGATTTGAATAATGATGGAAAATCTTAGTGGTTAAAATTTGAGGTATGACAAACTGCAGCAGAGGTTTGGCCAATGTTGATCAATAGGAAACTAAGTCTCCGCTAGCCATTGACTAGAGGTTACAGCACAGAGCCTTGGTTCCCTAGTTGTTGGATGAATCTTGACGGAATTCAATTGCAAATGTGTCAGTCCATGCCACCTTGGTGCATCCATTAAATGCTCCAATCCAAAATTGGAGTCTTGTCCCTCTTTTAGCGATTTCTAGGTTTGGCATGCCACTTCTTGTTCCAAAGGCTTTGGAGGCTTGGTTCAGTGTTTGTTCCCTTTAGATTTAATCCTCAGATGTGTCCAAAGTGATGACAAGGCTTGGAATTATCTGATTTTGAAAAATCGAGCAAAAATGCAAAATTCTGCCTAGCCTTGACAGTTTTCAGCAAGGCATATTGCCATTGTCATATCTCATGGGTCAAGTTGAATTTGATGGAGTTCTTGGCCATTTTGGAAAGCCCTCATATGATACAATAACTGTTTGATCATAATTGGTTTTGATACTTTTTGGATCCAAGTGAAAAATGCCCCTACATTTAGAAAAAAGTGAAGGCAGATTCTGACTTAGTGAAAATTTCACTAAGTGTTGGAAAAAGTGGCATTTCATGTTTTCAGCCACTTTGATCATTCCATAACTCAGAATCCATAATGAATTGGAATGAGGTGTAGTTGAATCTTTGGAAGAGGGCCATGAGAGCTACAAATCCAGCATTGGATGGGAAAAAATGGCCTTATGGTTTAGGAGTTATGATCCTCCAAAGTTGGTACCCTAGCCACTTTGTTCCATAACTTAGAAAATTTTCTAAGTTTTTTATGGTTACCCCTTTTACAAGTTATCCCACTTTTCTTGATTTTTCTGGATGAATGATGATCCAAATCACACATTAACATTATTTTAGGGTCAAAGAACCATATTTATGAAAAATCTCAAAAAGTCAAAGTTGACTTTTGTGCACAGTTGACTTTTTGTCAGATGAATTCCAAACTGTGCTATCCTCTATGAAATCAAGTCCTTGACATAAGTCAAACTTCGTGTATTGATTTCATAGGTCTTATAGGGTGTATTGAATCATGTCCTAGGGTTTGGGAGCATGTCCTGGTCAAAAGTCAAAGGCATAGTTGACTTTTCCCGCAAAACCCTAATAGTGGTTCAGATGAAATTGAAACTTGTTGCTCAAGCTTCTTGGATCAATACATTATTAAAAATGGATCAATGTGATGTATTTGAGACCCTCAAATCCCTTCTTGAGGTCTTGGCTCATGTTTTGTCCCAAAAGTCAACTTAGGGGTGAATTAAGTCAAGAAACCCTAATTCCTGATTTTTTATGAATGCATCCCCTAAAGCCAAATTGACTTGATGATTGGGTTCATGATGTCCCTTGGAGCATCATAGGTTATGCTTTGAAGCATTGGCTCATGGCCAGAGGAAAATCTCCATCTGGAAGCCCTGGTCGACCAAAACCCTAATTTGGTGACACTATCGATCGTGAGGCTTGATCCACTCAGAATGCTGCAACCTTTTGCTTGATTCTTGAAGCGGGAGTTCTCTTGATCCATTATGGATGTTTTAGAGGCTAGACAAGTTGAAGATCATGTCATTCCTTCATGGATCCTTTGTCTAAGAACTCTGAGAGGGCTTGAAACCCTAATTTTGATAGTTGTGAATGCTCACCTATCTTAGGGGAGACTAATGAGGCATGATGGTTAATCCATATTATGATGATGATTTGAACAATGATAGAAAATCTTAGTGGTCAAAATTTGAGGTATGACAAACTGCAGCAGAGGTTTGGCCAATGTTGATCAATAGGGAACTAAGTCTCCTCTAGCCATTGACTAGAGGTTACAGCACAGAGCCTTGGTTCCCTAGTTGTTGGATGAATCTTGCCTGAATTCAATTGCAAATGTGTCAGTCCATGCCACCTTGGTGCATCCATTAAATGCTCTAATCCAAAATTGGAGTCTTGTCCTCTTTTAGGGATTTCTAGGTTTGGCATGCAACTTTTTGTTCCAAAGACTTTGGAGGCTTGGATCAGTGTTTGTTCCCTTTAGATTTAATCCTCAAATGTGTCCAAAGTGATGACAAGGCTTGGAATTATCTGATTTTGAAAAATCGAGCAAAAGTGCAAAATTCTGCCTAGCCTTGGCAGTTTTCAGCAAGGCATATTGCCATTGTCATATCTCATGGGTCAAGTGGAATTTGATGGAGTTCTTGGCCATTTTGGAAAGCCCTCGTATGATACAATAACTGTTTGATCATAATTGGTTTTGATACTTTTTGGATCCAAGTGAAAAATGCCCCTACATTTAGAAAAAAGTGAAGGCAGATTCTGACTTAGTGAAAATTTCACTAAGTGTGGGAAAAAGTGGCATTTCATGTTTTCAGCCACTTTGATCATTCTATAACTCAGAATCCATAATGAATTGGAATGAGGTGTAGTTGAATCTTTGGTAGAGGGCCATGAGAGCTACGAATCCAGCTTTGGATGGGAAAAAATGGCCTTATGGTTTAGGAGTTATGATCCTCCAAAGTTGGTACCATAGCCACTTTGTTCCATAACTTAGAAAATTTTCTAAGTTTTTTATGGTTACCCCTTTTACAAGTTATCCCACTTTTCTTGATTTTTCTTGATGAATGATGATCCAAATCACACATTAACATTATTTTAGGGTCAAAGAACCATATTTGTGAAAAATCTCAAAAAGTCAAAGTTGACTTTTGTGCACAGTTGACTTTTTGTCAGATGAATTCCAAACTGTGCGATCCTCTATGAAATCAAGTCCTTGACATAAGTCAAACTTCGTGTATTGATTTCATAGGTCTTATAGGGTGTATTGAATCATGTCCTAGGGTTTGGGAGCATGTCCTGGTCAAAAGTCAAAGGCATAGTTGACTTTTCCCGCAAAACCATAATTGTGGTTCAGATGAAATTGAAACTTGTTGCTCAAGCTTCTTGGATCAATCCATGGTTGAAAATGGATCAATGTGATATATTTGAGACCCTCATATCCCCTCTTGAGGTCTTGGCTCATGTTTTGTCCCAAAAGTCAACTTAGGGGTGAATTAAGTCAAGGAACCCTAATTCCTAATTTTTTATGAATGCATCCCCTAAAGCCAAATTGACTTGATGATTGGGTTCATGATGTCCCTTGGAGCATCATAGGTTATGCTTTTAAGCATTCGCTCATGGCCAGAGGAAAATCTCCATTTGGAAGCCCTGGTCGACCAAAACCCTAATTTGGTGACACTATCGATCGTGAGGCTTGATCCACTCAGAATGCTGCAACCTTTTGCTTGATTCTTGAAGCGGGAGTTCTCTTGATCCATTATGGATGTTTGAGAGGCTATACAAGTTGAAGATCATGTCATTCCTTCATGGATCCTTTGTCTAAGAACTCTGAGAGGGCTTGAAACCCTAATTTTGATAGTTGTGAATGCTCACCTATCTTAGGGGAGACTAATGAGGCATGATGGTTAATCCATATTATGATGATGATTTGAACAATGATGGAAAATCTTAGTGGTCAAAATTTGAGGTATGACAAACTGCAGCAGAGGTTTGGCCAATGTTGATCAATAGGGAACTAAGTCTCCTCTAGCCATTGACTAGAGGTTACAGCACAGAGCCTTGGTTCCCTAGTTGTTGGATGAATCTTGCCTGAATTCAATTGCAAATGTGTCAGTCCATGCCACCTAGGTACATCCATTAAATGCTCCAATCCAAAATTGGAGTCTTGTCCCTCTTTTAGGGATTTCTAGGTTTGGCATGCCACTTCTTGTTCCAAAGACATTGGAGGCTTGGATCAGTGTTTGTTCCCTTTAGATTTAATCCTCAGATGTGTCCAAAGTGACGACAACGCTTGGAATTATCTGATTTTGCAAAATTGAGCAAAAGTACAAAATTCTGCCTAGCCTTGGCAGTTTTCAGCAAGGCATATTTCCATTGTCATATCTCATGACTCAAGTGGAATTTGATGGAGTTCTTGGCCATTTTGGAAAGCCCTCATATGATACAATAACTGTTTGATCATAATTGGTTTTGATACTTTTTGGATCCAAGTGAAAAATGCCCCTACATTTAGAAAAAAGTGAAGGCAGATTCTGACTTAGTGAAAATTTCACTAAGTGTTGGAAAAAGTGGCATTTCATGTTTTCAACCACTTTGATCATTCCATAACTCAGAATCCATAATGAATTGGAATGAGGTGTAGTTGAATCTTTGGAAGAGGGCCATGAGAGCTACAAATCCAGCTTTGGATGGGAAAAAATGGCCTTATGGTTTAGGAGTTATGATCCTCCAAAGTTGGTACCATAGCCACTTTGTTCCATAACTTAGAAAATTTTCTAAGTTTTTTATGGTTACCCCTTTTACAAGTTATCCCACTTTTCTTGATTTTTCTTGATGAATGATGATCCAAATCACACATTAACATTATTTTAGGGTCAAAGAACCATATTTGTGAAAAATCTCAAAAAGTCAAAGTTGACTTTTGTGCACAGTTGACTTTTTGTCAGATGAATTCCAAACTGTGCGATCCTCTATGAAATCAAGTCCTTGACATAAGTCAAACTTCGTGTATTGATTTCATAGGTCTTATAGGGTGTATTGAATCATGTCCTAGGGTTTGGGAGCATGTCCTGGTCAAAAGTCAAAGGCATAGTTGACTTTTCCCGCAAAACCATAATTGTGGTTCAGATGAAATTGAAACTTGTTGCTCAAGCTTCTTGGATCAATCCATGGTTGAAAATGGATCAATGTGATATATTTGAGACCCTCATATCCCCTCTTGAGGTCTTGGCTCATGTTTTGTCCCAAAAGTCAACTTAGGGGTGAATTAAGTCAAGGAACCCTAATTCCTAATTTTTTATGAATGCATCCCCTAAAGCCAAATTGACTTGATGATTGGGTTCATGATGTCCCTTGGAGCATCATAGGTTATGCTTTTAAGCATTCGCTCATGGCCAGAGGAAAATCTCCATTTGGAAGCCCTGGTCGACCAAAACCCTAATTTGGTGACACTATCGATCGTGAGGCTTGATCCACTCAGAATGCTGCAACCTTTTGCTTGATTCTTGAAGCGGGAGTTCTCTTGATCCATTATGGATGTTTGAGAGGCTATACAAGTTGAAGATCATGTCATTCCTTCATGGATCCTTTGTCTAAGAACTCTGAGAGGGCTTGAAACCCTAATTTTGATAGTTGTGAATGCTCACCTATCTTAGGGGAGACTAATGAGGCATGATGGTTAATCCATATTATGATGATGATTTGAACAATGATGGAAAATCTTAGTGGTCAAAATTTGAGGTATGACAAACTGCAGCAGAGGTTTGGCCAATGTTGATCAATAGGGAACTAAGTCTCCTCTAGCCATTGACTAGAGGTTACAGCACAGAGCCTTGGTTCCCTAGTTGTTGGATGAATCTTGCCTGAATTCAATTGCAAATGTGTCAGTCCATGCCACCTAGGTACATCCATTAAATGCTCCAATCCAAAATTGGAGTCTTGTCCCTCTTTTAGGGATTTCTAGGTTTGGCATGCCACTTCTTGTTCCAAAGACATTGGAGGCTTGGATCAGTGTTTGTTCCCTTTAGATTTAATCCTCAGATGTGTCCAAAGTGACGACAACGCTTGGAATTATCTGATTTTGCAAAATTGAGCAAAAGTACAAAATTCTGCCTAGCCTTGGCAGTTTTCAGCAAGGCATATTTCCATTGTCATATCTCATGACTCAAGTGGAATTTGATGGAGTTCTTGGCCATTTTGGAAAGCCCTCATATGATACAATAACTGTTTGATCATAATTGGTTTTGATACTTTTTGGATCCAAGTGAAAAATGCCCCTACATTTAGAAAAAAGTGAAGGCAGATTCTGACTTAGTGAAAATTTCACTAAGTGTTGGAAAAAGTGGCATTTCATGTTTTCAACCACTTTGATCATTCCATAACTCAGAATCCATAATGAATTGGAATGAGGTGTAGTTGAATCTTTGGAAGAGGGCCATGAGAGCTACAAATCCAGCTTTGGATGGGAAAAAATGGCCTTATGGTTTAGGAGTTATGATCCTCCAAAGTTGGTACCATAGCCACTTTGTTCCATAACTTAGAAAATTTTCTAAGTTTTTTATGGTTACCCCTTTTACAAGTTATCCCACTTTTCTTGATTTTTCTTGATGAATGATGATCCAAATCACACATTAACATTATTTTAGGGTCAAAGAACCATATTTGTGAAAAATCTCAAAAAGTCAAAGTTGACTTTTGTGCACAGTTGACTTTTTGTCAGATGAATTCCAAACTGTGCGATCCTCTATGAAATCAAGTCCTTGACATAAGTCAAACTTCGTGTATTGATTTCATAGGTCTTATAGGGTGTATTGAATCATGTCCTAGGGTTTGGGAGCATGTCCTGGTCAAAAGTCAAAGGCATAGTTGACTTTTCCCGCAAAACCATAATTGTGGTTCAGATGAAATTAAAACTTGTTGCTCAAGCTTCTTGGATCAATCCATGGTTGAAAATGGATCAATGTGATATATTTGAGACCCTCATATCCCCTCTTGAGGTCTTGGCTCATGTTTTGTCCCAAAAGTCAACTTAGGGGTGAATTAAGTCAAGGAACCCTAATTCCTAATTTTTTATGAATGCATCCCCTAAAGCCAAATTGACTTGATGATTGGGTTCATGATGTCCCTTGGAGCATCATAGGTTATGCTTTGAAGCATTCGCTCATGGCCAGAGGAAAATCTCCATTTGGAAGCCCTGGTCGACCAAAACCCTAATTTGGTGACACTATCGATCGCGAGGCTTGATCCACTCAGAATGCTGCAACCTTTTGCTTGATTCTTGAAGCGGGAGTTCTCTTGATCCATTATGGATGTTTGAGAGGCTATACAAGTTGAAGATCATGTCATTCCTTCATGGATCCTTTGTCTAAGAACTCTGAGAGGGCTTGAAACCCTAATTTTGATAGTTGTGAATGCTCACCTATCTTAGGGGAGACTAATGAGGCATGATGGTTAATCCATATTATGATGATGATTTGAACAATGATGGAAAATCTTAGTGGTCAAAATTTGAGGTATGACAAACTGCATCAGAGGTTTGGCCAATGTTGATCAATAGGGAACTAAGTCTCCTCTAGCCATTGACTAGAGGTTACAGCACAGAGCCTTGGTTCCCTAGTTGTTGGATGAATCTTGCCTGAATTCAATTGCAAATGTGTCAGTCCATGCCACCTAGGTGCATCCATTAAATGCTCCAATCCAAAATTGGAGTCTTGTCCCTCTTTTAGGGATTTCTAGGTTTGGCATGCCACTTCTTGTTCCAAAGACATTGGAGGCTTGGATCAGTGTTTGTTCCCTTTAGATTTAATCCTCAGATGTGTCCAAAGTGACGACAACGCTTGGAATTATCTGATTTTGCAAAATTGAGCAAAAGTACAAAATTCTGCCTAGCCTTGGCAGTTTTCAGCAAGGCATATTTCCATTGTCATATCTCATGACTCAAGTGGAATTTGATGGAGTTCTTGGCCATTTTGGAAAGCCCTCATATGATACAATAACTGTTTGATCATAATTGGTTTTGATACTTTTTGGATCCAAGTGAAAAATGCCCCTACATTTAGAAAAAAGTGAAGGCAGATTCTGACTTAGTGAAAATTTCACTAAGTGTTGGAAAAAGTGGCATTTCATGTTTTCAACCACTTTGATCATTCCATAACTCAGAATCCATAATGAATTGGAATGAGGTGTAGTTGAATCTTTGGAAGAGGGCCATGAGAGCTACAAATCCAGCATTGGATGGGAAAAAATGGCCTTATGGTTTAGGAGTTATGATCCTCCAAAGTTGGTACCGTAGCCACTTTGTTCCATAACTTAGAAAATTTTCTAAGTTTTTTATGGTTACCCCTTTTACAAGTTATCCCACTTTTCTTGATTTTTCTTGATGAATGATGATCCAAATCACACATTAACATTATTTTAGGGTCAAAGAACCATATTTATGAAAAATCTCAAAAAGTCAAAGTTGACTTTTGTGCACAGTTGAGTTTTTGTCAGATGAATTCCAAACTGTGCGATCCTCTATGAAATCAAGTCCTTGACATAAGTCAAACTTCATGTATTGATTTCATAGGTGTTATAGGGTGTATTGAATCATGTCCTAGGAGTTGGGAGCATGTCCTGGTCAAAAGTCAAAGGCACAGTTGACTTTTCCCGCGAAAGCCTAATTGTGGTTCAGATGAAATTGAAACTTGTTGCTCAAGCTTCTTGGATCAATCCATTGTTGAAAATGGATCAATGTCATGTATTTGAGACCCTCAAATCCCCTCTTGAGGTCTTGGCTCATGTTTTGTCCCAAAAGTCAACTTAGGGGTGAATTAAGTCAAGAAACCCTAATTCCTGATTTTTTATGAATGAATCCCCTAAAGCCAAATTGACTTGATGATTGGGTTCATGATGTCCCTTAGAGCATCATAGGTTATGCTTTGAAGCATTGGCTCATGGCCATAGGAAAATCTCCATCTGGAGGTCCGGGTCGACCAAAACCCTAATTTGGTGACACTGTCGATCGTGAGGCTTGATCCACTCAGAATGCTGCAACCTTGAGCTTGATTCTTGAAGTGGGAGTTCTCTTGATCCATTATGGATGTTTGGGAGGCTAGACAAGTTGAAGACTATGTCATTCCTTGATTGATCCTTTGTCTAAGAACTCTAAGAGGGCTTGAAACCCTAATTTTGATAGTAGTGAATGCTCACCCATCTTAGGGGAGACTAATGAGGCATGATGGTTAATCCATATTGTGATGATGATTTGAACAATGATGGAAAATCTTAGTGGTTAAAATTTGAGGTATGACAAACTGCATCAGAGGTTTGGCCAATGTTGATCAATAGGAAACTAAGTCTCCGCTAGCCATTGACTAGAGGTTACAGCACAGAGCCTTGGTTCCCTAGTTGTTGGATGAATCTTGATGGAATTCAATTGCAAATGTGTCAGTCCATGCCACCTTGGTGCATCCATTAAATGCTCCAATCCAAAATTGGAGTCTTGTCCCTCTTTTAGCGATTTCTAGGTTTGGCATGCCACTTCTTGTTCCAAAGACTTTGGAGGCTTGGATCAGTGTTTGTTCCCTTTAGATTTAATCCTCAGATGTGTCCAAAGTGATGACAAGGCTTGGAATTATCTGATTTTGAAAAATCGAGCAAAAGTGCAAAATTCTGCCTAGCCTTGGCAGTTTTCAGCAAGGCATATTGCCATTGTCATATCTCATGGGTCAAGTGGAATTTGATGGAGTTCTTGGCCATTTTGGAAAGCCCTCATATGATACAATAACTGTTTGATCATAATTGGTTTTGATACTTTTTGGATCCAAGTGAAAAATGCCCCTACATTTAGAAAAAAGTGAAGGCAGATTCTGACTTAGTGAAAATTTCACTAAGTGTTGGAAAAAGTGGCATTTCATGTTTTCAGCCACTTTGATCATTCTATAACTCATAATCTATAATGAATTGGAATGAGGTGTAGTTGAATCTTTGGTAGAGGGCCATGAGAGCTACAAATCCAGCTTTGGATGGGAAAAAATGGCCTTATGGTTTAGGAGTTATGATCCTCCAAAGTTGGTACCATAGCCACTTTGTTCCATAACTTAGAAAATTTTCTAAGTTTTTTATGGTTACCCCTTTTACAAGTTATCCCACTTTTCTTGATTTTTCTTGATGAATGATGATCCAAATCACACATTAACATTATTTTAGGGTCAAAGAACCATATTTGTGAAAAATCTCAAAAAGTCAAAGTTGACTTTTGTGCACAGTTGACTTTTTGTCAGATGAATTCCAAACTGTGCGATCCTCTATGAAATCAAGTCATTGACATAAGTCAAACTTCGTGTATTGATTTCATAGGTCTTATAGGGTGTATTGAATCATGTCCTAGGGTTTGGGAGCATGTCCTGGTCAAAAGTCAAAGGCATAGTTGACTTTTCCCGCAAAACCCTAATTGTGGTTCAGATGAAATTGAAACTTGTTGCTCAAGCTTCTTGGATCAATCCATGGTTGAAAATGGATCAATGTGATATATTTGAGACCCTCATATCCCCTCTTGAGGTCTTGGCTCATGTTTTGTCCCAAAAGTCAACTTAGGGGTGAATTAAGTCAAGGAACCCTAATTCCTAATTTTTTATGAATGCATCCCCTAAAGCCAAATTGACTTGATGATTGGGTTCATGATGTCCCTTGGAGCATCATAGGTTATGCTTTGAAGCATTCGCTCATGGCCAGAGGAAAATCTCCATTTGGAAGCCCTGGTCGACCAAAACCCTAATTTGGTGACACTATCGATCGTGAGGCTTGATCCACTCAGAATGCTGCAACCTTTTGCTTGATTCTTGAAGCGGGAGTTCTCTTGATCCATTATGGATGTTTGAGAGGCTATACAAGTTGAAGATCATGTCATTCCTTCATGGATCCTTTGTCTAAGAACTCTGAGAGGGCTTGAAACCCTAATTTTGATAGTTGTGAATGCTCACCTATCTTAGGGGAGACTAATGAGGCATGATGGTTAATCCATATTATGATGATGATTTGAACAATGATGGAAAATCTTAGTGGTCAAAATTTGAGGTATGACAAACTGCAGCAGAGGTTTGGCCAATGTTGATCAATAGGGAACTAAGTCTCCTCTAGCCATTGACTAGAGGTTACAGCACAGAGCCTTGGTTCCCTAGTTGTTGGATGAATCTTGCCTGAATTCAATTGCAAATGTGTCAGTCCATGCCACCTAGGTGCATCCATTAAATGCTCCAATCCAAAATTGGAGTCTTGTCCCTCTTTTAGGGATTTCTAGGTTTGGCATGCCACTTCTTGTTCCAAAGACATTGGAGGCTTGGATCAGTGTTTGTTCCCTTTAGATTTAATCCTCAGATGTGTCCAAAGTGACAACAACGCTTGGAATTATCTGATTTTGCAAAATTGAGCAAAAGTACAAAATTCTGCCTAGCCTTGGCAGTTTTCAGCAAGGCATATTTCCATTGTCATATCTCATGACTCAAGTGGAATTTGATGGAGTTCTTGGCCATTTTGGAAAGCCCTCATATGATACAATAACTGTTTGATCATAATTGGTTTTGATACTTTTTGGATCCAAGTGAAAAATGCCCCTACATTTAGAAAAAAGTGAAGGCAGATTCTGACTTAGTGAAAATTTCACTAAGTGTTGGAAAAAGTGGCATTTCATGTTTTCAACCACTTTGATCATTCCATAACTCAGAATCCATAATGAATTGGAATGAGGTGTAGTTGAATCTTTGGAAGAGGGCCATGAGAGCTACAAATCCAGCATTGGATGGGAAAAAATGGCCTTATGGTTTAGGAGTTATGATCCTCCAAAGTTGGTACCCTAGCCACTTTGTTCCATAACTTAGAAAATTTTCTAAGTTTTTTATGGTTACCCCTTTTACAAGTTATCCCACTTTTCTTGATTTTTCTTGATGAATGATGATCCAAATCACACATTAACATTATTTTAGGGTCAAAGAACCATATTTGTGAAAAATCTCAAAAAGTCAAAGTTGACTTTTGTGCACAGTTGACTTTTTGTCAGATGAATTCCAAACTGTGCGATCCTCTATGAAATCAAGTCCTTGACATAAGTGAAACTTCGTGTATTGATTTCATAGGTCTTATAGGGTGTATTGAATCATGTCCTAGGGTTTGGGAGCATGTCCTGGTCAAAAGTCAAAGGCATAGTTGACTTTTCCCGCAAAACCATAATTGTGGTTCAGATGAAATTGAAACTTGTTGCTCAAGCTTCTTGGATCAATCCATGGTTGAAAATGGATCAATGTGATATATTTGAGACCCTCATATCCCCTCTTGAGGTCTTGGCTCATGTTTTGTCCCAAAAGTCAACTTAGGGGTGAATTAAGTCAAGGAACCCTAATTCCTAATTTTTTATGAATGCATCCCCTAAAGCCAAATTGACTTGATGATTGGGTTCATGATGTCCCTTGGAGCATCATAGGTTATGCTTTGAAGCATTCGCTCATGGCCAGAGGAAAATCTCCATTTGGAAGCCCTGGTCGACCAAAACCCTAATTTGGTGACACTATCGATCGTGAGGCTTGATCCACTCAGAATGCTGCAACCTTTTGCTTGATTCTTGAAGCGGGAGTTCTCTTGATCCATTATGGATGTTTGAGAGGCTATACAAGTTGAAGATCATGTCATTCCTTCATGGATCCTTTGTCTAAGAACTCTGAGAGGGCTTGAAACCCTAATTTTGATAGTTGTGAATGCTCACCTATCTTAGGGGAGACTAATGAGGCATGATGGTTAATCCATATTATGATGATGATTTGAACAATGATGGAAAATCTTAGTGGTCAAAATTTGAGGTATGACAAACTGCATCAGAGGTTTGGCCAATGTTGATCAATAGGGAACTAAGTCTCCTCTAGCCATTGACTAGAGGTTACAGCACAGAGCCTTGGTTCCCTAGTTGTTGGATGAATCTTGCCTGAATTCAATTGCAAATGTGTCAGTCCATGCCACCTAGGTGCATCCATTAAATGCTCCAATCCAAAATTGGAGTCTTGTCCCTCTTTTAGGGATTTCTAGGTTTGGCATGCCACTTCTTGTTCCAAAGACATTGGAGGCTTGGATCAGTGTTTGTTCCCTTTAGATTTAATCCTCAGATGTGTCCAAAGTGACGACAACGCTTGGAATTATCTGATTTTGCAAAATTGAGCAAAAGTACAAAATTTTGCCTAGCCTTGGCAGTTTTCAGCAAGGCATATTTCCATTGTCATATCTCATGACTCAAGTGGAATTTGATGGAGTTCTTGGCCATTTTGGAAAGCCCTCATATGATACAATAACTGTTTGATCATAATTGGTTTTGATACTTTTTGGATCCAAGTGAAAAATGCCCCTACATTTAGAAAAAAGTGAAGGCAGATTCTGACTTAGTGAAAATTTCACTAAGTGTTGGAAAAAGTGGCTTTTCATGTTTTCAACCACTTTGATCATTCCATAACTCAGAATCCATAATGAATTGGAATGAGGTGTAGTTGAATCTTTGGAAGAGGGCCATGAGAGCTACAAATCCAGCATTGGATGGGAAAAAATGGCCTTATGGTTTAGGAGTTATGATCCTCCAAAGTTGGTACCCTAGCCACTTTGTTCCATAACTTAGAAAATTTTCTAAGTTTTTTATGGTTACCCCTTTTACAAGTTATCCCACTTTTCTTGATTTTTCTTGATGAATGATGATCCAAATCACACATTAACATTATTTTAGGGTCAAAGAACCATATTTATGAAAAATCTCAAAAAGTCAAAGTTGACTTTTGTGCACAGTTGACTTTTTGTCAGATGAATTCCAAACTGTGCGATCCTCTATGAAATCAAGTCCTTGACATAAGTCAAACTTCATGTATTGATTTAATAGGTGTTATAGGGTGTATTGAATCATGTCCTAGGAGTTGGGAGCATGTCCTGGTCAAAAGTCAAAGGCACAGTTGACTTTTCCCGCGAAACCCTAATTGTGGTTCAGATGAAATTGAAACTTGTTGCTCAAGCTTCTTGGATCAATCCATTGTTGAAAATGGATCAATGTCATGTATTTGAGACCCTCAAATCCCCTCTTGAGGTCTTGGCTCATGTTTTGTCCCAAAAGTCAACTTAGGGGTGAATTAAGTCAAGAAACCCTAATTCCTGATTTTTTATGAATGAATCCCCTAAAGCCAAATTGACTTGATGATTGGGTTCATGATGTCCCTTAGAGCATCATAGGTTATGCTTTGAAGCATTGGCTCATGGCCATAGGAAAATCTCCATCTGGAGGTCCGGGTCGACCAAAACCCTAATTTGGTGACACTGTCGATCGTGAGGCTTGATCCACTCAGAATGCTGCAACCTTGAGCTTGATTCTTGAAGTGGGAGTTCTCTTGATCCATTATGGATGTTTGGGACGCTAGACAAGTTGAAGACTATGTCATTCCTTGATTGATCCTTTGTCTAAGAACTCTAAGAGGGCTTGAAACCCTAATTTTGATAGTAGTGAATGCTCACCCATCTTAGGGGAGACTAATGAGGCATGATGGTTAATCCATATTGTGATGATGATTTGAACAATGATGGAAAATCTTAGTGGTTAAAATTTGAGGTATGACAAACTGCATCAGAGGTTTGGCCAATGTTGATCAATAGGAAACTAAGTCTCCGCTAGCCATTGACTAGAGGTTACAGCACAGAGCCTTGGTTCCCTAGTTGTTGGATGAATCTTGATGGAATTCAATTGCAAATGTGTCAGTCCATGCCACCTTGGTGCATCCATTAAATGCTCCAATCCAAAATTGGAGTCTTGTCCCTCTTTTAGCGATTTCTAGGTTTGGCATGCCACTTCTTGTTCCAAAGACTTTGGAGGCTTGGATCAGTGTTTGTTCCCTTTAGATTTAATCCTCAGATGTGTCCAAAGTGATGACAAGGCTTGGAATTATCTGATTTTGAAAAATCGAGCAAAAGTGCAAAATTCTGCCTAGCCTTGGCAGTTTTCAGCAAGGCATATTGCCATTGTCATATCTCATGGGTCAAGTGGAATTTGATGGAGTTCTTGGCCATTTTGGAAAGCCCTCATATGATACAATAACTGTTTGATCATAATTGGTTTTGATACTTTTTGGATCCAAGTGAAAAATGCCCCTACATTTAGAAAAAAGTGAAGGCAGATTCTGACTTAGTGAAAATTTCACTAAGTGTTGGAAAAAGTGGCATTTCATGTTTTCAGCCACTTTGATCATTCTATAACTCATAATCTATAATGAATTGGAATGAGGTGTAGTTGAATCTTTGGTAGAGGGCCATGAGAGCTACAAATCCAGCTTTGGATGGGAAAAAATGGCCTTATGGTTTAGGAGTTATGATCCTCCAAAGTTGGTACCATAGCCACTTTGTTCCATAACTTAGAAAATTTTCTAAGTTTTTTATGGTTACCCCTTTTACAAGTTATCCCACTTTTCTTGATTTTTCTTGATGAATGATGATCCAAATCACACATTAACATTATTTTAGGGTCAAAGAACCATATTTGTGAAAAATCTCAAAAAGTCAAAGTTGACTTTTGTGCACAGTTGACTTTTTGTCAGATGAATTCCAAACTGTGCGATCCTCTATGAAATCAAGTCATTGACATAAGTCAAACTTCGTGTATTGATTTCATAGGTCTTATAGGGTGTATTGAATCATGTCCTAGGGTTTGGGAGCATGTCCTGGTCAAAAGTCAAAGGCATAGTTGACTTTTCCCGCAAAACCCTAATTGTGGTTCAGATGAAATTGAAACTTGTTGCTCAAGCTTCTTGGATCAATCCATGGTTGAAAATGGATCAATGTGATATATTTGAGACCCTCATATCCCCTCTTGAGGTCTTGGCTCATGTTTTGTCCCAAAAGTCAACTTAGGGGTGAATTAAGTCAAGGAACCCTAATTCCTAATTTTTTATGAATGCATCCCCTAAAGCCAAATTGACTTGATGATTGGGTTCATGATGTCCCTTGGAGCATCATAGGTTATGCTTTGAAGCATTCGCTCATGGCCAGAGGAAAATCTCCATTTGGAAGCCCTGGTCGACCAAAACCCTAATTTGGTGACACTATCGATCGTGAGGCTTGATCCACTCAGAATGCTGCAACCTTTTGCTTGATTCTTGAAGCGGGAGTTCTCTTGATCCATTATGGATGTTTGAGAGGCTATACAAGTTGAAGATCATGACATTCCTTCATGGATCCTTTGTCTAAGAACTCTGAGAGGGCTTGAAACCCTAATTTTGATAGTTGTGAATGCTCACCTATCTTAGGGGAGACTAATGAGGCATGATGGTTAATCCATATTATGATGATGATTTGAACAATGATGGAAAATCTTAGTGGTCAAAATTTGAGGTATGACAAACTGCAGCAGAGGTTTGGCCAATGTTGATCAATAGGGAACTAAGTCTCCTCTAGCCATTGACTAGAGGTTACAGCACAGAGCCTTGGTTCCCTAGTTGTTGGATGAATCTTGCCTGAATTCAATTGCAAATGTGTCAGTCCATGCCACCTAGGTGCATCCATTAAATGCTCCAATCCAAAATTGGAGTCTTGTCCCTCTTTTAGGGATTTCTAGGTTTGGCATGCCACTTCTTGTTCCAAAGACATTGGAGGCTTGGATCAGTGTTTGTTCCCTTTAGATTTAATCCTCAGATGTGTCCAAAGTGACAACAACGCTTGGAATTATCTGATTTTGCAAAATTGAGCAAAAGTACAAAATTCTGCCTAGCCTTGGCAGTTTTCAGCAAGGCATATTTCCATTGTCATATCTCATGACTCAAGTGGAATTTGATGGAGTTCTTGGCCATTTTGGAAAGCCCTCATATGATACAATAACTGTTTGATCATAATTGGTTTTGATACTTTTTGGATCCAAGTGAAAAATGCCCCTACATTTAGAAAAAAGTGAAGGCAGATTCTGACTTAGTGAAAATTTCACTAAGTGTTGGAAAAAGTGGCATTTCATGTTTTCAACCACTTTGATCATTCCATAACTCAGAATCCATAATGAATTGGAATGAGGTGTAGTTGAATCTTTGGAAGAGGGCCATGAGAGCTACAAATCCAGCATTGGATGGGAAAAAATGGCCTTATGGTTTAGGAGTTATGATCCTCCAAAGTTGGTACCCTAGCCACTTTGTTTTATAACTTAGAAAATTTTCTAAGTTTTTTATGGTTACCCCTTTTACAAGTTATCCCACTTTTCTTGATTTTTCTTGATGAATGATGATCCAAATCACACATTAACATTATTTTAGGGTCAAAGAACCATATTTATGAAAAATCTCAAAAAGTCAAAGTTGACTTTTGTGCACAGTTGACTTTTTGTCAGATGAATTCCAAACTGTGCGATCCTCTATGAAATCAAGTCCTTGACATAAGTCAAACTTCATGTATTGATTTCATAGGTGTTATAGGGTGTATTGAATCATGTCCTAGGAGTTGGGAGCATGTCCTGGTCAAAAGTCAAAGGCACAGTTGACTTTTCCCGCGAAACCCTAATTGTGGTTCAGATGAAATTGAAACTTGTTGCTCAAGGTTCTTGGATCAATCCATTGTTGAAAATGGATCAATGTCATGTATTTGAGACCCTCAAATCCCCTCTTGAGGTCTTGGCTCATGTTTTGTCCCAAAAGTGAACTTAGGGGTGAATTAAGTCAAGAAACCCTAATTCCTGATTTTTTATGAATGAATCCCCTAAAGCCAAATTGACTTGATGATTGGGTTCATGATGTCCCTTAGAGCATCATAGGTTATGCTTTGAAGCATTGGCTCATGGCCATAGGAAAATCTCCATCTGGAGGTCCGGGTCGACCAAAACCCTAATTTGGTGACACTGTCGATCGTGAGGCTTGATCCACTCAGAATGCTGCAACCTTGAGCTTGATTCTTGAAGTGGGAGTTCTCTTGATCCATTATGGATGTTTGGGAGGCTAGACAAGTTGAAGACTATGTCATTCCTTGATTGATCCTTTGTCTAAGAACTCTAAGAGGGCTTAAAACCCTAATTTTGATAGTAGTGAATGCTCACCCATCTTAGGGGAGACTAATGAGGCATGATGGTTAATCCATATTGTGATGATGATTTGAATAATGATGGAAAATCTTAGTGGTTAAAATTTGAGGTATGACAAACTGCATCAGAGGTTTGGCCAATGTTGATCAATAGGAAACTAAGTCTCCGCTAGCCATTGACTAGAGGTTACAGCACAGAGCCTTGGTTCCCTAGTTGTTGGATGAATCTTGATGGAATTAAATTGCAAATGTGTCAGTCCATGCCACCTTGGTGCATCCATTAAATGCTCCAATCCAAAATTGGAGTCTTGTCCCTCTTTTAGCGATTTCTAGGTTTGGCATGCCACTTCTTGTTCCAAAGACTTTGGAGGCTTGGATCAGTGTTTGTTCCCTTTAGATTTAATCCTCAGATGTGTCCAAAGTGATGACAAGGTTTGGAATTATCTGATTTTGAAAAATCGAGCAAAAGTGCAAAATTCTGCCTAGCCTTGGCAGTTTTCAGCAAGGCATATTGCCATTGTCATATCTCATGGGTCAAGTGGAATTTGATGGAGTTCTTGGCCATTTTGGAAAGCCCTCATATGATACAATAACTGTTTGATCATAATTGGTTTTGATACTTTTTGGATCCAAGTGAAAAATGCCCCTACATTTAGAAAAAAGTGAAGGCAGATTCTGACTTAGTGAAAATTTCACTAAGTGTTGGAAAAAGTGGCATTTCATGTTTTCAGCCACTTTGATCATTCTATAACTCATAATCTATAATGAATTGGAATGAGGTGTAGTTGAATCTTTGGTAGAGGGCCATGAGAGCTACAAATCCAGCTTTGGATGGGAAAAAATGGCCTTATGGTTTAGGAGTTATGATCCTCCAAAGTTGGTACCATAGCCACTTTGTTCCATAACTTAGAAAATTTTCTAAGTTTTTTATGGTTACCCCTTTTACAAGTTATCCCACTTTTCTTGATTTTTCTTGATGAATGATGATCCAAATCACACATTAACATTATTTTAGGGTCAAAGAACCATATTTGTGAAAAATCTCAAAAAGTCAAAGTTGACTTTTGTGCACAGTTGACTTTTTGTCAGATGAATTCCAAACTGTGCGATCCTCTATGAAATCAAGTCATTGACATAAGTCAAACTTCGTGTATTGATTTCATAGGTCTTATAGGGTGTATTGAATCATGTCCTAGGGTTTGGGAGCATGTCCTGGTCAAAAGTCAAAGGCATAGTTGACTTTTCCCGCAAAACCCTAATTGTGGTTCAGATGAAATTGAAACTTGTTGCTCAAGCTTCTTGGATCAATCCATGGTTGAAAATGGATCAATGTGATATATTTGAGACCCTCATATCCCCTCTTGAGGTCTTGGCTCATGTTTTGTCCCAAAAGTCAACTTAGGGGTGAATTAAGTCAAGGAACCCTAATTCCTAATTTTTTATGAATGCATCCCCTAAAGCCAAATTGACTTGATGATTGGGTTCATGATGTCCCTTGGAGCATCATAGGTTATGCTTTGAAGCATTCGCTCATGGCCAGAGGAAAATCTCCATTTGGAAGCCCTGGTCGACCAAAACCCTAATTTGGTGACACTATCGATCGTGAGGCTTGATCCACTCAGAATGCTGCAACCTTTTGCTTGATTCTTGAAGCGGGAGTTCTCTTGATCCATTATGGATGTTTGAGAGGCTATACAAGTTGAAGATCATGTCATTCCTTCATGGATCCTTTGTCTAAGAACTCTGAGAGGGCTTGAAACCCTAATTTTGATAGTTGTGAATGCTCACCTATCTTAGGGGAGACTAATGAGGCATGATGGTTAATCCATATTATGATGATGATTTGAACAATGATGGAAAATCTTAGTGGTCAAAATTTGAGGTATGACAAACTGTAGCAGAGGTTTGGCCAATGTTGATCAATAGGGAACTAAGTCTCCTCTAGCCATTGACTAGAGGTTACAGCACAGAGCCTTGGTTCCCTAGTTGTTGGATGAATCTTGCCTGAATTCAATTGCAAATGTGTCAGTCCATGCCACCTAGGTGCATCCATTAAATGCTCCAATCCAAAATTGGAGTCTTGTCCCTCTTTTAGGGATTTCTAGGTTTGGCATGCCACTTCTTGTTCCAAAGACATTGGAGGCTTGGATCAGTGTTTGTTCCCTTTAGATTTAATCCTCAGATGTGTCCAAAGTGACAACAACGCTTGGAATTATCTGATTTTGCAAAATTGAGCAAAAGTACAAAATTCTGCCTAGCCTTGGCAGTTTTCAGCAAGGCATATTTCCATTGTCATATCTCATGACTCAAGTGGAATTTGATGGAGTTCTTGGCCATTTTGGAAAGCCCTCATATGATACAATAACTGTTTGATCATAATTGGTTTTGATACTTTTTGGATCCAAGTGAAAAATGCCCCTACATTTAGAAAAAAGTGAAGGCAGATTCTGACTTAGTGAAAATTTCACTAAGTGTTGGAAAAAGTGGCATTTCATGTTTTCAACCACTTTGATCATTCCATAACTCAGAATCCATAATGAATTGGAATGAGGTGTAGTTGAATCTTTGGAAGAGGGCCATGAGAGCTACAAATCCAGCATTGGATGGGAAAAAATGGCCTTATGGTTTAGGAGTTATGATCCTCCAAAGTTGGTACCCTAGCCACTTTGTTTTATAACTTAGAAAATTTTCTAAGTTTTTTATGGTTACCCCTTTTACAAGTTATCCCACTTTTCTTGATTTTTCTTGATGAATGATGATCCAAATCACACATTAACATTATTTTAGGGTCAAAGAACCATATTTATGAAAAATCTCAAAAAGTCAAAGTTGACTTTTGTGCACAGTTGACTTTTTGTCAGATGAATTCCAAACTGTGCGATCCCCTATGAAATCAAGTCCCTGACATAAGTCAAACTTCATGTATTGATTTCATAGGTGTTATAGGGTGTATTGAATCATGTCCTAGGAGTTGGGAGCATGTCCTGGTCAAAAGTCAAAGGCACAGTTGACTTTTCCCGCGAAACCCTAATTGTGGTTCAGATGAAATTGAAACTTGTTGCTCAAGGTTCTTGGATCAATCCATTGTTGAAAATGGATCAATGTCATGTATTTGAGACCCTCAAATCCCCTCTTGAGGTCTTGGCTCATGTTTTGTCCCAAAAGTGAACTTAGGGGTGAATTAAGTCAAGAAACCCTAATTCCTGATTTTTTATGAATGAATCCCCTAAAGCCAAATTGACTTGATGATTGGGTTCATGATGTCCCTTAGAGCATCATAGGTTATGCTTTGAAGCATTGGCTCATGGCCATAGGAAAATCTCCATCTGGAGGTCCGGGTCGACCAAAACCCTAATTTGGTGACACTGTCGATCGTGAGGCTTGATCCACTCAGAATGCTGCAACCTTGAGCTTGATTCTTGAAGTGGGAGTTCTCTTGATCCATTATGGATGTTTGGGAGGCTAGACAAGTTGAAGACTATGTCATTCCTTGATTGATCCTTTGTCTAAGAACTCTAAGAGGGCTTGAAACCCTAATTTTGATAGTAGTGAATGCTCACCCATCTTAGGGGAGACTAATGAGGCATGATGGTTAATCCATATTGTGATGATGATTTGAACAATGATGGAAAATCTTAGTGGTTAAAATTTGAGGTATGACAAACTGCATCAGAGGTTTGGCCAATGTTGATCAATAGGAAACTAAGTCTCCGCTAGCCATTGACTAGAGGTTACAGCACAGAGCCTTGGTTCCCTAGTTGTTGGATGAATCTTGATGGAATTAAATTGCAAATGTGTCAGTCCATGCCACCTTGGTGCATCCATTAAATGCTCCAATCCAAAATTGGAGTCTTGTCCCTCTTTTAGCGATTTCTAGGTTTGGCATGCCACTTCTTGTTCCAAAGACTTTGGAGGCTTGGATCAGTGTTTGTTCCCTTTAGATTTAATCCTCAGATGTGTCCAAAGTGATGACAAGGCTTGGAATTATCTGATTTTGAAAAATTGAGCAAAAGTACAAAATTCTGCCTAGCCTTGGCAGTTTTCAGCAAGGCATATTTCCATTGTCATATCTCATGGGTCAAGTTGAATTTGATGGAGTTCTTGGCCATTTTGGAAAGCCCTCATATGATACAATAACTGTTTGATCATAATTGGTTTTGATACTTTTTGGATCCAAGTGAAAAATGCCCCTACATTTAGAAAAAAGTGAAGGCAGATTCTGACTTAGTGAAAATTTCACTAAGTGTTGGAAAAAGTGGCATTTCATGTTTTCAGCCACTTTGATCATTCCATAACTCAGAATCCATAATGAATTGGAATGAGGTGTAGTTGAATCTTTGGAAGAGGGCCATGAGAGCTACAAATCCAGCATTGGATGGGAAAAAATGGCCTTATGGTTTAGGAGTTATGATCCTCCAAAGTTGGTACCCTAGCCACTTTGTTCCATAACTTAGAAAATTTTCTAAGTTTTTTATGGTTACCACTTTTACAAGTTATCCCACTTTTCTTGATTTTTCTTGATGAATGATAATCCAAATCACACATTAACATTATTTTAGGGTCAAAGAACCATATTTATGAAAAATCTCAAAAAGTCAAAGTTGACTTTTGTGCACAGTTGACTTTTTGTCAGATGAATTCCAAACTGTGCGATCCTCTATGAAATCAAGTCCTTGACATAAGTCAAACTTCGTGTATTGATTTCATAGGTCTTATAGGGTGTATTGAATATTGTCCTAGGGTTTGGGAGCATGTCCTGGTCAAAAGTCAAAGGCATAGTTGACTTTTCCCGCAAAACCCTAATAGTGGTTCAGATGAAATTGAAACTTGTTGCTCAAGCTTCTTGGATCAATACATTATTAAAAATGGATCAATGTGATGTATTTGAGACCTTCAAATCCCTTCTTGAGGTCTTGGCTCATGTTTTGTCCCAAAAGTCAACTTAGGGGTGAATTAAGTCAAGAAACCCTAATTCCTGATTTTTTATAAATGCATCCCCTAAAGCCAAATTGACTTGATGATTGGGTTCATGATGTCCCTTGGAGCATCATAGATTATGCTTTGAAGCATTGGCTCATGGCCAGAGGAAAATCTCCATCTGGAAGCCCTGGTCGACCAAAACCCTAATTTGGTGACACTATCGATCGTGAGGCTTGATCCACTCAGAATGCTGCAACCTTTTGCTTGATTCTTGAAGCGGGAGTTCTCTTGATCCATTATGGATGTTTTAGAGGCTAGACAAGTTGAAGATCATGTCATTCCTTCATGGATCCTTTGTCTAAGAACTCTGAGAGGGCTTGAAACCCTAATTTTGATAGTTGTGAATGCTCACCGATCTTAGGGGAGACTAATGAGGCATGATGGTTAATCCATATTATGATGATGATTTGAACAATGATGGAAAATCTTAGTGGTCAAAATTTGAGGTATGACAAACTGCAGCAGAGGTTTGGCCAATGTTGATCAATAGGGAACTAAGTCTCCTCTAGCCATTGACTAGAGGTTACAGCACAGAGCCTTGGTTCCCTAGTTGTTGGATGAATCTTGCCTGAATTCAATTGCAAATGTGTCAGTCCATGGCACTTTGGTGCATCCATTAAATGCTCTAATCCAAAATTGGAGTCTTGTCCTCTTTTAGGGATTTCTAGGTTTGGCATGCAACTTTTTGTTCCAAAGACTTTGGAGGCTTGGATCAGTGTTTGTTCCCTTTAGATTTAATCCTCAAATGTGTCCAAAGTGATGACAAGGCTTGGAATTATCTGATTTTGAAAAATCGAGCAAAAGTGCAAAATTCTGCCTAGCCTTGGCAGTTTTCAGCAAGGCATATTGCCATTGTCATATCTCATGGGTCAAGTGGAATTTGATGGAGTTCTTGGCCATTTTGGAAAGCCCTCATATGATACAATAACTGTTTGATCATAATTGGTTTTGATACTTTTTGGATCCAAGTGAAAAATGCCCCTACATTTAGAAAAAAGTGAAGGCAGATTCTGACTTAGTGAAAATTTCACTAAGTGTTGGAAAAAGTGGCATTTCATGTTTTCAGCCACTTTGATCATTCCATAACTCAGAATCCATAATGAATTAGAATGAGGTGTAGTTGAATCTTTGGAAGAGGGCCATGAGAGCTACAAATCCAGCTTTGGATGGGAAAAAATGGCCTTATGGTTTAGGAGTTATGATCCTCCAAAGTTGGTACCCTAGCCACTTTGTTCCATAACTTAGAAAATTTTCTAAGTTTTTTATGGTTACCCCTTTTACAAGTTATCCCACTTTTCTTGATTTTTCTTGATGAATGATGATCCAAATCACACATTAACATTATTTTAGGGTCAAAGAACCATATTTATGAAAAATCTCAAAAAGTCAAAGTTGACTTTTGTGCACAGTTGACTTTTTGTCAGATGAATTCCAAACTGTGCGATCCTCTATGAAATCAAGTCCTTGACATAACTCAAACTTCCTG
Source organism: Lathyrus tuberosus (assembly GCA_022829125.1). NCBI lineage: Eukaryota > Viridiplantae > Streptophyta > Magnoliopsida > Fabales > Fabaceae > Lathyrus > Lathyrus tuberosus. The sequence continues at coordinate 392,136 of JALAZF010000423.1, forward strand.
TATTGATTTCATAGGTGTTATAGGGTGTATTGAATCATGTCCTAGGGTTTGGGAGCATGTACTGGTCAAAAGTCAAAGGCATTGTTGACTTTTCACGCAAAACCCTAATTGTGGTTCAGATGAAATTGAAACTTGTTGCTCAAGCTTCTTGGATCAATCCATTGTTGAAAATGGATCAATGTGATGTATTTGAGACCCTCATATCCCCTCTTGAGGTCTTGGCTCATGTTTTGTCCCAAAAGTCAACTTAGGGGTGAATTAAGTCAAGGAACCCTAATTCCTAATTTTTAATGAATGCATCCCCTAAAGCCAAATTGACTTGATGATTGGGTTCATGATGTCCCTTGGAGCATCATAGGTTATGCTTTGTCGCATTGGCTCATGGCCAGACAAAAATCTCCATCTGGAGGCCCTGGTCGACCAAAACCCTAATTTGGTGACACTATCGATCGTGAGGCTTGATCCACTCAGAATGCTGCAACCTTTTGCTTGATTCTTGAAGCGGGAGTTCTCTTGATCCATTATGGATGTTTGAGAGGCTAGACAAGTTGAAGATCATGTCATTCCTTCATGGATCCTTTGTCTAAGAACTCTGAGAGGGCTTGAAACCCTAATTTTGATAATTGTGAATGCTCACCTATCGTAGGGGAGACTAATGAGGCATGATGGTTAATCCATATTGTGATGATGATTTGAACAATGATGGAAAATCTTAGTGGTCAAAATTTGAGGTATGACAAACTGCAGCAGAGGTTTGGCCAATGTTGATCAATAGGGAACTAAGTCTCCTCTAGCCATTGACTAGAGGTTACAGCACAGAGCCTTGGTTCCCTAATTGTTGGATGAATCTTGCCTGAATTCAACTGCAAATGTGTCAGTCCATGCCACCTAGGTGCATCCATTAAATGCTCCAATCCAAAATTGGAGTCTTGTCCCTCTTTTAGGGATTTCTAGGTTTGGCATGCCACTTCTTGTTCCAAAGCCATTGGAGGCTTGGATCAGTGTTTGTTCCCTTTAGATTTAATCCTCAGATGTGTCCAAAGTGACGACAAGGCTTGGAATTATCTGATTTTGCAAAAATGAGCAAAAGTACAAAATTCTGCCTTGCCTTGGCAGTTTTCAGCAGGGCATATTGTCATTGTCATATCTCATGGCTCAAGTGGAATTTGATGGAGTTCTTGGCCATTTTGGAAAGCCCTCATATGATACAATAACTGTTTGATCATAATTGGTTTTGATACTTTTTGGATCCAAGTGAAAAATGCCCCTACATTTAGAAAAAAGTGAAGGCAAATTCTGACTTAGTGAAAATTTCACTAAGTGTTGGAAAAAGTGGCATTTCATGTTTTCAGCCACTTTGATCATTCCATAACTCAGAATCCATAATGAATTGGAATGAGGTGTAGTTGAATCTTTGGTAGAGGGCCATGAGAGCTACAAATCCAGCTTTGGATGGGAAAAAATGGCCTTATGGTTTAGGAGTTATGATCCTCCAAAGTTGGTACCCTAGCCACTTTGTTCCATAACTTAGAAAATTTTCTAAGTTTTTTATGGTTACCCCTTTTACAAGTTATCCCACTTTTCTTGATTTTTCTTGATGAATGATGATCCAAATCACACATTAACATTATTTTAGGGTCAATGAACCATATTTATGAAAAATCTCAAAAAGTCAAAGTTGACTTTTGTGCACAGTTGACTTTTTGTCAGATGAATTCCAAACTGTGCGATCCTCTATGAAATCAAGTCCTTGACATAACTCAAACTTCCTGTATTGATTTCATAGGTGTTATAGGGTGTATTGAATCATGTCCTAGGGTTTGGGAGCATGTCCTGGTCAAAAGTCAAAGGCATTGTTGACTTTTCACGCAAAACCCTAATTGTGGTTCAGATGAAATTGAAACTTGTTGCTCAAGCTTCTTGGATCAATCCATTGTTGAAAATGGATCAATGTGATGTATTTGAGACCCTCATATCCCCTCTTGAGGTCTTGGCTCATGTTTTGTCCCAAAAGTCAACTTAGGGGTGAATTAAGTCAAGGAACCCTAATTCCTAATTTTTAATGAATGCATCCCCTAAAGCCAAATTGACTTGATGATTGGGTTCATGATGTCCCTTGGAGCATCATAGGTTATGCTTTGTCGCATTGGCTCATGGCCAGACAAAAATCTCCATCTGGAGGCCCTGGTCGACCAAAACCCTAATTTGGTGACACTATCGATCGTGAGGCTTGATCCACTCAGAATGCTGCAACCTTTTGCTTGATTCTTGAAGCGGGAGTTCTCTTGATCCATTATGGATGTTTGAGAGGCTAGACAAGTTGAAGATCATGTCATTCCTTCATGGATCCTTTGTCTAAGAACTCTGAGAGGGCTTGAAACCATAATTTTGATAATTGTGAATGCTCACCTATCGTAGGGGAGACTAATGAGGCATGATGGTTAATCCATATTGTGATGATGATTTGAACAATGATGGAAAATCTTAGTGGTCAAAATTTGAGGTATGACAAACTGCAGCAGAGGTTTGGCCAATGTTGATCAATAGGGAACTAAGTCTCCTCTAGCCATTGACTAGAGGTTACAGCACAGAGCCTTCGTTCCCTAATTGTTGGATGAATCTTGCCTGAATTCAACTGCAAATGTGTCAGTCCATGCCACCTAGGTGCATCCATTAAATGCTCCAATCCAAAATTGGAGTCTTGTCCCTCTTTTAGGGATTTCTAGGTTTGGCATGCCACTTCTTGTTCCAAAGCCATTGGAGGCTTGGATCAGTGTTTGTTCCCTTTAGATTTAATCCTCAGATGTGTCCAAAGTGACGACAAGGCTTGGAATTATCTGATTTTGCAAAAATGAGCAAAAGTACAAAATTCTGCCTTGCCTTGGCAGTTTTCAGCAGGGCATATTGTCATTGTCATATCTCATGGCTCAAGTGGAATTTGATGGAGTTCTTGGCCATTTTGGAAAGCCCTCATATGATACAATAACTGTTTGATCATAATTGGTTTTGATACTTTTTGGATCCAAGTGAAAAATGCCCCTACATTTAGAAAAAAGTGAAGGCAAATTCTGACTTAGTGAAAATTTCACTAAGTGTTGGAAAAAGTGGCATTTCATGTTTTCAGCCACTTTGATCATTCCATAACTCAGAATCCATAATGAATTGAAATGAGGTGTAGTTGAATCTTTGGTAGAGGGCCATGAGAGCTACAAATCCAGCTTTGGATGGGAAAAAATGGCCTTATGGTTTAGGAGTTATGATCCTCCAAAGTTGGTACCCTAGCCACTTTGTTCCATAACTTAGAAAATTTTCTAAGTTTTTTATGGTTACCCCTTTTACAAGTTATCCCACTTTTCTTGATTTTTCTTGATGAATGATGATCCAAATCACACATTAACATTATTTTAGGGTCAATGAACCATATTTATGAAAAATCTCAAAAAGTCAAAGTTGACTTTTGTGCACAGTTGACTTTTTGTCAGATGAATTCCAAACTGTGCGATCCTCTATGAAATCAAGTCCTTGACATAACTCAAACTTCCTGTATTGATTTCATAGGTGTTATAGGGTGTATTGAATCATGTCCTAGGGTTTGGGAGCATGTCCTGGTCAAAAGTCAAAGGCATTGTTGACTTTTCACGCAAAACCCTAATTGTGGTTCAGATGAAATTGAAACTTGTTGCTCAAGCTTCTTGGATCAATCCATTGTTGAAAATGGATCAATGTGATGTATTTGAGACCCTCATATCCCCTCTTGAGGTCTTGGCTCATGTTTTGTCCCAAAAGTCAACTTAGGGGTGAATTAAGTCAAGGAACCCTAATTCCTAATTTTTTGTGAATGCATCCCCTAAAGCCAAATTGACTTGATGATTGGGTTCATGATGTCCCTTGGAGCATCATAGGTTATGCTTTGTTGCATTGGCTCATGGCCAGACAAAAATCTCCATCTGGAGGCCCTGGTCGACCAAAACCCTAATTTGGTGACACTATCGATCGTGAGGCTTGATCCACTCAGAATGCTGCAACCTTTTGCTTGATTCTTGAAGTGGGAGTTCTCTTGATCCATTATGGATGTTTGAGAGGCTAGACAAGTTGAAGATCATGTCATTCCTTCATGGATCCTTTGTCTAAGAACTCTGAGAGGGCTTGAAACCATAATTTTGATAATTGTGAATGCTCACCTATCGTAGGGGAGACTAATGAGGCATGATGGTTAATCCATATTGTGATGATGATTTGAACAATGATGGAAAATCTTAGTGGTCAAAATTTGAGGTATGACAAACTGCAGCAGAGGTTTGGTCAATGTTGATCAATAGGGAACTAAGTCTCCTCTAGCCATTGACTAGAGGTTACAGCACAGAGCCTTCGTTCCCTAATTGTTGGATGAATCTTGCCTGAATTCAACTGCAAATGTGTCAGTCCATGCCACCTAGGTGCATCCATTAAATGCTCCAATCCAAAATTGGAGTCTTGTCCCTCTTTTAGGGATTTCTAGGTTTGGCATGCCACTTCTTGTTCCAAAGACATTGGAGGCTTGGATCAGTGTTTGTTCCCTTTAGATTTAATCCTCAGATGTGTCCAAAGTGACGACAAGGCTTGGAATTATCTGATTTTGCAAAAATGAGCAAAAGTACAAAATTCTGCCTTGCCTTGGCAGTTTTCAGCAGGGCATATTGTCATTGTCATATCTCATGGCTCAAGTGGAATTTGATGGAGTTCTTGGCCATTTTGGAAAGCCCTCATATGATACAATAACTGTTTGATCATAATTGGTTTTGATACTTTTTGGATCCAAGTGAAAAATGCCCCTACATTTAGAAAAAAGTGAAGGCAAATTCTGACTTAGTGAAAATTTCACTAAGTGTTGGAAAAAGTGGCATTTCATGTTTTCAGCCACTTTGATCATTCCATAACTCAGAATCCATAATGAATTGGAATGAGGTGTAGTTGAATCTTTGGTAGAGGGCCATGAGAGCTACAAATCCAGCTTTGGATGGGAAAAAATGGCCTTATGGTTTAGGAGTTATGATCCTCCAAAGTTGGTACCCTAGCCACTTTGTTCCATAACTTAGAAAATTTTCTAAGTTTTTTATGGTTACCCCTTTTACAAGTTATCCCACTTTTCTTGATTTTTCTTGATGAATGATGATCCAAATCACACATTAACATTATTTTAGGGTCAATGAACCATATTTATGAAAAATCTCAAAAAGTCAAAGTTGACTTTTGTGCACAGTTGACTTTTTGTCAGATGAATTCCAAACTGTGCGATCCTCTATGAAATCAAGTCCTTGACATAACTCAAACTTCCTGTATTGATTTCATAGGTGTTATAGGGTGTATTGAATCATGTCCTAGGGTTTGGGAGCATGTCCTGGTCAAAAGTCAAAGGCATTGTTGACTTTTCACGCAAAACCCTAATTGTGGTTCAGATGAAATTGAAACTTGTTGCTCAAGCTTCTTGGATCAATCCATTGTTGAAAATGGATCAATGTGATGTATTTGAGACCCTCATATCCCCTCTTGAGGTCTTGGCTCATGTTTTGTCCCAAAAGTCAACTTAGGGGTGAATTAAGTCAAGGAACCCTAATTCCTAATTTTTTATGAATGCATCCCCTAAAGCCAAATTGACTTGATGATTGGGTTCATGATGTCCCTTGGAGCATCATAGGTTATGCTTTGTTGCATTGGCTCATGGCCAGACAAAAATCTCCATCTGGAGGCCCTGGTCGACCAAAACCCTAATTTGGTGACACTATCGATCGTGAGGCTTGATCCACTCAGAATGCTGCAACCTTTTGCTTGATTCTTGAAGTGGGAGTTCTCTTGATCCATTATGGATGTTTGAGAGGCTAGACAAGTTGAAGATCATGTCATTCCTTCATGGATCCTTTGTCTAAGAACTCTGAGAGGGCTTGAAACCATAATTTTGATAATTGTGAATGCTCACCTATCGTAGGGGAGACTAATGAGGCATGATGGTTAATCCATATTGTGATGATGATTTGAACAATGATGGAAAATCTTAGTGGTCAAAATTTGAGGTATGACAAACTGCAGCAGAGGTTTGGCCAATGTTGATCAATAGGGAACTAAGTCTCCTCTAGCCATTGACTAGAGGTTACAGCACAGAGCCTTCGTTCCCTAATTGTTGGATGAATCTTGCCTGAATTCAACTGCAAATGTGTCAGTCCATGCCACCTAGGTGCATCCATTAAATGCTCCAATCCAAAATTGGAGTCTTGTCCCTCTTTTAGGGATTTCTAGGTTTGGCATGCCACTTCTTGTTCCAAAGACATTGGAGGCTTGGATCAGTGTTTGTTCCCTTTAGATTTAATCCTCAGATGTGTCCAAAGTGACGACAAGGCTTGGAATTATCTGATTTTGCAAAAATGAGCAAAAGTACAAAATTCTGCCTTGCCTTGGCAGTTTTCAGCAGGGCATATTGTCATTGTCATATCTCATGGCTCAAGTGGAATTTGATGGAGTTCTTGGCCATTTTGGAAAGCCCTCATATGATACAATAACTGTTTGATCATAATTGGTTTTGATACTTTTTGGATCCAAGTGAAAAATGCCCCTACATTTAGAAAAAAGTGAAGGCAGATTCTGACTTAGTGAAAATTTCACTAAGTGTTGGAAAAAGTGGCATTTCATGTTTTCAGCCACTTTGATCATTCCATAACTCAGAATCCATAATGAATTGGAATGAGGTGTAGTTGAATCTTTGGTAGAGGGCCATGAGAGCTACAAATCCAGCTTTGGATGGGAAAAAATGGCCTTATGGTTTAGGAGTTATGATCCTCCAAAGTTGGTACCCTAGCCACTTTGTTCCATAACTTAGAAAATTTTCTAAGTTTTTTATGGTTACCCCTTTTACAAGTTATCCCACTTTTCTTGATTTTTCTTGATGAATGATGATCCAAATCACACATTAACATTATTTTAGGGTCAAAGAACCATATTTATGAAAAATCTCAAAAAGTCAAAGTTGACTTTTGTGCACAGTTGACTTTTTGTCAGATGAATTCCAAACTGTGCGATCCTCTATGAAATCAAGTCCTTGACATAACTCAAACTTCCTGTATTGATTTCATAGGTGTTATAGGGTGTATTGAATCATGTCCTAGGGTTTGGGAGCATGTCCTGGTCAAAAGTCAAAGGCATTGTTGACTTTTCACGCAAAACCCTAATTGTGGTTCAGATGAAATTGAAACTTGTTGCTCAAGCTTCTTGGATCAATCCATTGTTGAAAATGGATCAATGTGATGTATTTGAGACCCTCATATCCCCTCTTGAGGTCTTGGCTCATGTTTTGTCCCAAAAGTCAACTTAGGGGTGAATTAAGTCAAGGAACCCTAATTCCTAATTTTTTATGAATGCATCCCCTAAAGCCAAATTGACTTGATGATTGGGTTCATGATGTCCCTTGGAGCATCATAGGTTATGCTTTGTCGCATTGGCTCATGGCCAGACAAAAATCTCCATCTGGAGGCCCTGGTCGACCAAAACCCTAATTTGGTGACACTATCGATCGTGAGGCTTGATCCACTCAGAATGCTGCAACCTTTTGCTTGATTCTTGAAGTGGGAGTTCTCTTGATCCATTATGGATGTTTGAGAGGCTAGACAAGTTGAAGATCAAGTCATTCCTTCATGGATCCTTTGTCTAAGAACTCTGAGAGGGCTTGAAACCATAATTTTGATAATTGTGAATGCTCACCTATCGTAGGGGAGACTAATGAGGCATGATGGTTAATCCATATTGTGATGATGATTTGAACAATGATGGAAAATCTTAGTGGTCAAAATTTGAGGTATGACAAACTGCAGCAGAGGTTTGGCCAATGTTGATCAATAGGGAACTAAGTCTCCTCTAGCCATTGACTAGAGGTTACAGCACAGAGCCTTCGTTCCCTAATTGTTGGATGAATCTTGCCTGAATTCAACTGCAAATGTGTCAGTCCATGCCACCTAGGTGCATCCATTAAATGCTCCAATCCAAAATTGGAGTCTTGTCCCTCTTTTAGGGATTTCTAGGTTTGGCATGCCACTTCTTGTTCCAAAGACATTGGAGGCTTGGATCAGTGTTTGTTCCCTTTAGATTTAATCCTCAGATGTGTCCAAAGCGACGACAAGGCTTGGAATTATCTGATTTTGCAAAAATGAGCAAAAGTACAAAATTCTGCCTTGCCTTGGCAGTTTTCAGCAGGGCATATTGTCATTGTCATATCTCATGGCTCAAGTGGAATTTAATGGAGTTCTTGGCCATTTTGGAAAGCCCTCATATGATACAATAACTGTTTGATCATAATTGGTTTTGATACTTTTTGGATCCAAGGGAAAAATTCCCCTACATTTAGAAAAAAGTGAAGGCAGATTCTGACTTAGTGAAAATTTCACTAAGGGTTGGAAAAAGTGGCATTTCATGTTTTCAACCACTTTGATCATTCCATAACTCAGAATCCATAATGAATTGGAATGAGGTGTAGTTGAATCTTTGGTAGAGGGCCATGAGAGCTACAAATCCAGCTCTGGATGGGAAAAAATGGCCTTATGGTTTAGGAGTTATGATCCTCCAAAGTTGGTACCCTAGCCACTTTGTTCCATAACTTAGAAAATTTTCTAAGTTTTTTATGGTTACCCCTTTTACAAGTTATCCCACTTTTCTTGATTTTTCTTGATGAATGATGATCCAAATCACACATTAACATTATTTTAGGGTCAAAGAACCATATTTATGAAAAATCTCAAAAAGTCAAAGTTGACTTTTGTGCACAGTTGATTTTTTGTCAGATGAATTCCAAACTGTGCGATCCTCTATGAAATCAAGTCCTTGACATAACTCAAACTTCATGTATTGATTTCATAGGTGTTATAGGGTGTATTGAATCATGTCCTAGGGTTTGGGAGCATGTCCTGGTCAAAAGTCAAAGGCATAGTTGACTTTTCACGCAAAACCCTAATTGTGGTTCAGATGAAATTGAAACTTGTTGCTCAAGCTTCTTGGATCAATCCATTGTTGAAAATGGATCAATGTGATGTATTTGAGACCCTCATATCCCCTCTTGAGGTCTTGGCTCATGTTTTGTCCCAAAAGTCAACTTAGGGGTGAATTAAGTCAAGGAACCCTAATTCCTAATTTTTTATGAATGCATCCCCTAAAGCCAAATTGACTTGATGATTGGGTTCAATGGGTCCCTTGGAGCATCATAGGTTATGCTTTGTCGCATTGGCTCATGGCCAGACAAAAATCTCCATCTGGAGGCCCTGGTCGACCAAAACCCTAATTTGGTGACACTATCGATCGTGAGGCTTGATCCACTCAGAATGCTGCAACCTTTTGCTTGATTCTTGAAGTGGGAGTTCTCTTGATCCATTATGGATGTTTGAGAGGCTAGACAAGTTGAAGATCATGTCATTCCTTGATGGATCCTTTGTCTAAGAACTCTGAGAGGGCTTGAAACCATAATTTTGATAATTGTGAATGCTCACCTATCTTAGGGGAGACTAATGAGGCATGATGGTTAATCCATATTGTGATGATGATTTGAACAATGATGGAAAATCTTAGTGGTCAAAATTTGAGGTATGACAAACTGCAGCAGAGGTTTGGCCAATGTTGATCAATAGGGAACTAAGTCTCCTCTAGCCATTGACTAGAGGTTACAGCACAGAGCCTTCGTTCCCTAATTGTTGGATGAATCTTGCCTGAATTCAATTGCAAATGTGTCAGTCCATGCCACCTAGGTGCATCCATTAAATGCTCCAATCCAAAATTGGAGTCTTGTCCCTCTTTTAGGGATTTCTAGGTTTGGCATGCCACTTCTTGTTCCAAAGACATTGGAGGCTTGGATCAATGTTTGTTCCCTTTAGATTTAATCCTCAGATGTGTCCAAAGTGACGACAAGGCTTGGAATTATCTTATTTTGCAAAAATGAGCAAAAGTACAAAATTCTGCCTTGCCTTGGCAGCTTTCAGCAGGGCATATTGTCATTGTCATATCTCATGGCTCAAGTGGAATTTGATGGAGTTCTTGGCCATTTTGGAAAGCCCTCATATGATACAATAACTGTTTGATCATAATTGGTTTTGATACTTTTTGGATCCAAGTGAAAAATGCCCCTACATTTAGAAAAAAGTGAAGGCAGATTCTGACTTAGTGAAAATTTCACTAAGGGTTGGAAAAAGTGGCATTTCATGTTTTCAACCACTTAGATCATTCCATAACTCAGAATCCATAATGAATTGGAATGAGGTGTAGTTGAATCTTTGGTAGAGGGCCATGAGAGCTACAAATCCAGCTTTGGATGGGAAAAAATGGCCTTATGGTTTAGGAGTTATGATCCTCCAAAGTTGGTACCCTAGCCACTTTGTTCCATAACTTAGAAAATTTTCTAAGTTTTTTATGGTTACCCCTTTTACAAGTTATCCCACTTTTCTTGATTTTTCTTGATGAATGATGATCCAAATCACACATTAACATTATTTTAGGGTCAAAGAACCATATTTGTGAAAAATCTTAAAAAGTCAAAGTTGACTTTTGTGCACAGTTGACTTTTTGTCAGATGAATTCCAAACTGTGCGATCCTCTATGAAATCAAGTCCTTGACATAACTCAAACTTCGTGTATTGATTTCATAAGTCTTATAGGGTGTATTGAATCATGTCCTAGGGTTTGGGAGCATGTCCCGGTCAAAAGTCAAAGGCATAGTTGACTTTTCCCGCAAAACCCTAATAGTGGTTCAGATGAAATTGAAACTTGTTGCTCAAGCTTCTTTGATCAATACATTATTAAAAATGGATCAATGTGATGTATTTGAGACCCTCAAATCCCCTCTTGAGGTCTTGGCTCATGTTTTGTCCCAAAAGTCAAACTAGGGGTGAATTAAGTCAAGAAACCCTAATTCCTGATTTTTTATGAATGCATCCCCTAAAGCCAAATTGACTTGATGATTGGGTTCATGATGTCCCTTGGAGCATCATAGGTTATGCTTTGAAGCATTGGCTCATGGCCAGAGGAAAATCTCCATCTGAGGCCCTGGTCGACCAAAATCCTAATTTGGTGACACTGTCGATCGTGAGGCTTGATCCACTCAGAATGCTGCAACCTTTTGCTTGATTCTTGAAGTGGGAGTTCTCTTGATCCATTATGGATGTTTGAGAGGCTAGACAAGTTAAAGATCATGTCATTCCTTGATGGATCCTTTGTCTAAGAACTCTGAGAGGGCATGAAACCCTAATTTTGATAGTTGTGAATGCTCACCCATCTTAGGGGAGACTAATGAGGCATGATGGTTAATCCATATTGTGATGATGATTTGAACAATGATGGAAAATCTTAGTGGTCAAAATTTGAGGTATGACAAACTGCAGCAGAGGTTTGGCCAATGTTGATCAATAGGAAACTAAGTCTCCTCTAGCCATTGACTAGAGGTTACAGCACAGAGCCTTGGTTCCCTAGTTGTTGGATGAATCTTGACTGAATTCAATTGCAAATGTGTCAGTCCATGCCACCTTGGTGCATCCATTAAATGCTCTAATCCAAAATTGGAGTCTTGTCCTCTTTTAGGGATTTCTAGGTTTGGCATGCAACTTTTTGTTCCAAAGACTTTGAAGGCTTGGATCAGTGTTTGTTCCCTTTAGATTTAATCCTCAGATGTGTCGAAAGTGATGACAAGGCTTGGAATTATCTGATTTTGAAAAATCGAGCAAAAGTACAAAATTCTGCCTAGCCTTGGCAGTTTTCAGCAAGGCATATTGCCATTGTCATATCTCATGGGTCAAGTGGAATTTGATGGAGTTCTTGGCCATTTTGGAAAGCCCTCATATGATACAATAACTGTTTGATCATAATTGGTTTTGATACTTTTTGGATCCAAGTGAAAAATGCCCCTAAATTTAGAAAAAAGTGAAGGCAGATTCTGACTTAGTGAAAATTTCACTAAGGGTTGGAAAAAGTGGCATTTCATGTTTTCAACCACTTTGATCATTCCATAACTCAGAATCCATAATGAATTGGAATGAGGTGTAGTTGAATCTTTGGTAGAGGGCCATGAGAGCTACAAATCCAGCTTTGGATGGGAAAAAATGGCCTTATGGTTTAGGAGTTATGATCCTCCAAAGTTGGTACCCTAGCCACTTTGTTCCATAACTTAGAAAATTTTCTAAGTTTTTTATGGTTACCCCTTTTACAAGTTATCCCACTTTTCTTGATTTTTCTTGATGAATGATGATCCAAATCACACATTAACATTATTTTAGGGTCAAAGAACCATATTTGTGAAAAATCTCAAAAAGTCAAAGTTGACTTTTGTGCACAGTTGACTTTTTGTCAGATGAATTCCAAACTGTGCGATCCTCTATGAAATCAAGTCCTTGACATAACTCAAACTTCATGTATTGATTTCATAGGTGTTATAGGGTGTATTGAATCATGTCCTAGGGTTTGGGAGCATGTCCTGGTCAAAAGTCAAAGGCATAGTTGACTTTTCACGCAAAACCCTAATTGTGGTTCAGATGAAATTGAAACTTGTTGCTCAAGCTTCTTGGATCAATCCATTGTTGAAAATGGATCAATGTGATGTATTTGAGACCCTCATATCCCCTCTTGAGGTCTTGGCTCATGTTTTGTCCCAAAAGTCAACTTAGGGGTGAATTAAGTCAAGGAACCCTAATTCCTAATTTTTTATGAATGCATCCCCTAAAGCCAAATTGACTTGATGATTGGGTTCATGATGTCCCTTGGAGCACCATAGGTTATGCTTTGTCGCATTGGCTCATGGCCAGACAAAAATCTCCATCTGGAGGCCCTGGTCGACCAAAACCCTAATTTGGTGACACTATCGATCGTGAGGCTTGATCCACTCAGAATGCTGCAACCTTTTGCTTGATTCTTAAAGTGGGGGTTCTCTTGATCCATTATGGATGTTTGAGAGGCTAGACAAGTTGAAGATCATGTCATTCCTTGATGGATCCTTTGTCTAAGAACTCTGAGAGGGCTTGAAACCATAATTTTGATAATTGTGAATGCTCACCTATCTTAGGGGAGACTAATGAGGCATGATGGTTAATCCATATTGTGATGATGATTTGAACAATGATGGAAAATCTTAGTGGTCAAAATTTGAGGTATGACAAACTGCAGCAGCGGTTTGGCCAATGTTGATCAATAGGGAACTAAGTCTCCTCTAGCCATTGACTAGAGGTTACAGCACAGAGCCTTCGTTCCCTAATTGTTGGATGAATCTTTCCTGAATTCAATTGCAAATGTGTCAGTCCATGCCACCTAGGTGCATCCATTAAATGCTCCAATCCAAAATTGGAGTCTTGTCCCTCTTTTAGGGATTTCTAGGTTTGGCATGCCACTTCTTGTTCCAAAGACATTGGAGGCTTGGATCAGTGTTTGTTCCCTTTAGATTTAATCCTCAGATGTGTCCAAAGTGACGACAAGGTTTGGAATTATCTGATTTTGCAAAAATGAGCAAAAGTACAAAAATCTGCCTTGCCTTGGCAGTTTTAAGCAGGGCATATTGTCATTGTCATATCTCATGGCTCAAGTGGAATTTGATGGAGTTCTTGGCCATTTTGGAAAGCCCTCATATGATACAATAACTGTTTGATCATAATTGGTTTTGATACTTTTTGGATCCAAGTGAAAAATGCCCCTACATTTAGAAAAAAGTGAAGGCAGATTCTGACTTAGTGAAAATTTCACTAAGGGTTGGAAAAAGTGGCATTTCATGTTTTCAACCACTTTGATCATTCCATAACTCAGAATCCATAATGAATTGGAATGAGGTGTAGTTGAATCTTTGGTAGAGGGCCATGAGAGCTACAAATCCAGCTTTAGATGGGAAAAAATGGCCTTATGGTTTAGGAGTTATGATCCTCCAAAGTTGGTACCCTAGCCACTTTGTTCCATAACTTAGAAAATTTTCTAAGTTTTTTATGGTTACCCCTTTTACAAGTTATCCCACTTTTCTTGATTTTTCTTGATGAATGATGATCCAAATCACACATTAACATTATTTTAGGGTCAAAGAACCATATTTATGAAAAATATCAAAAAGTCAAAGTTGACTTTTGTGCACAGTTGACTTTTTGTCAGATGAATTCCAAACTGTGCGATCCTCTATGAAATCAAGTCCTTGACATAACTCAAACTTCATGTATTGATTTCATAGGTGTTATAGGGTGTATTGAATCATGTCCTAGGGTTTGGGAGCATGTCCTGGTCAAAAGTCAAAGGCATAGTTGACTTTTCACGCAAAACCCTAATTGTGGTTCAGATGAAATTGAAACTTGTTGCTCAAGTTTCTTGGATCAATCCATTGTTGAAAATGGATCAATGTGATGTATTTGAGACCCTCATATCCCCTCTTGAGGTCTTGGCTCATGTTTTGTCCCAAAAGTCAACTTAGGGCTGAATTAAGACAAGGAACCCTAATTCCTAATTTTTTATGAATGCATCCCCTAAAGCCAAATTGACTTGATGATTGGGTTCATGATGTACCTTGGAGCATCATAGCTTATGCTTTGTCGCATTGGCTCATGGCCAGACGAAAATCTCCATCTGGAGGCCCTGGTCGACCAAAACCCTAATTTGGTGACACTATCGATCGTGAGGCTTGATCCACTCAGAATGCTGCAACCTTTTGCTTGATTCTTGAAGTGGGAGATCTCTTGATCCATTATGGATGTTTGAGAGGCTAGATAAGTTGAAGATCATGTCATTCCTTGATGGATCCTTTGTCTAAGAACTCTGAGAGGGCTTGAAACCCTAATTTTGATAATTGTGAATGCTCACCTATCTTAGGGGAGACTAATGAGGCATGATGGTTAATGCATATTGTGATGATGATTTGAACAATGATGGAAAATCTTAGTGGTCAAAATTTGAGGTATGACAAACTGCAGCAGAGGTTTGGCCAATGTTGATCAATAGGGAACTATGTCTCCTCTAGCCATTGACTAGAGGTTACAGCACAGAGCCTTCGTTCCCTAATTGTTGGATGAATCTTGCCTGAATTCAATTGCAAATGTGTCAGTCCATGCCACCTAGGTGCATCCATTAAATGCTCCAATCCAAAATTGGAGTCTTGTCCCTCTTTTAGGGATTTCTAGGTTTGGCATGCCACTTCTTGTTCCAAAGACATTGGAGGCTTGGATCAGTGTTTGTTCCCTTTAGATTTAATCCTCAGATGTGTCCAAAGTGACGACAAGGCTTGGAATTATCTGATTTTACAAAAATGAGCAAAAGTACAAAATTCTGCCTTGCCTTGGCAGTTTTCAGCAGGGCATATTGTCATTGTCATATCTCATGGCTCAAGTGGAATTTGATGGAGTTCTTGGCCATTTTGGAAAGCCCTCATATGATACAATAACTGTTTGATCATAATTGGTTTTGATACTTTTTGGATCCAAGTGAAAAATGCCCCTACATTTAGAAAAAAGTGAAGGCAGATTCTGACTTAGTGAAAATTTCACTAAGTGTTGGAAAAAGTGGCATTTCATGTTTTCAGCCACTTTGATCATTCCATAACTCAGAATCCATAATGAATTGGAATGAGGTGTAGTTGAATCTTTGGTAGAGGGCCATGAGAGCTACAAATCCAGCTTTGGATGGGAAAAAATGGCCTTATGGTTTAGGAGTTAGTATCCTCCAAAGTTGGTACCCTAGCCACTTTGTTCCATAACTTAGAAAATTTTCTAAGTTTTTTATGGTTACCCCTTTTACAAGTTATCCCACTTTTCTTGATTTTTCTTGATGAATGATGATCCAAATCACACATTAACATTATTTTAGGGTCAAAGAACCATATTTATGAAAAATCTCAAAAAGTCAAAGTTGACTTTTGTGCACAGTTGACTTTTTGTCAAATGAATTCCAAACTGTGCGATCCTCTATGAAATCAAGTCCTTGACATAACTCAAACTTCATGTATTGATTTCATAGGTGTTATAGGGTGTATTGAATCATGTCCTAGGGTTTGGGAGCATGTCCTGGTCAAAAGTCAAAGGCATAGTTGACTTTTCACGCAAAACCCTAATTGTGGTTCAGATGAAATTGAAACTTGTTGCTCAAGCTTCTTGGATCAATCCATTGTTGAAAATGGATCAATGTGATCTATTTGAGACCCTCATATCCCCTCTTGAGGTCTTGGCTCATGTTTTGTCCCAAAAGTCAACTTAGGGGTGAATTAAATCAAGGAACCCTAATTCCTAATTTTTTATGAATGCACCCCCTAAAGCCAAATTGACTTGATGATTGGGTTCATGATGTCCCTTGGAGCATCATAGGTTATGCTTTGTCGCATTGGCTCATGGCCAGACGAAAATCTCCATCTGGAGGCCCTGGTCGACCAAAACCCTAATTTGGTGACACTATCGATCGTGAGACTTGATCCACTCAGAATGCTGCAACCTTTTGCTTGATTCTTGAAGTGGGAGTTATCTTGATCCATTATGGATGTTTGAGAGGCTAGAAAATTTGAAGATCATGTCATTCCTTGATGGATCCTTTGTCTAAGAACTCTGAGAGGGCTTGAAACCCTAATTTTGATAGTTTCGAATGCTCACCCATCTTAGGGGAGACTAATGAGGCATGATGGTTAATCCATATTGTGATGATGATTTGAACAATGATGGAAAATCTTAGTGGTCAAAATTTAAGGTATGATAAACTGCAGCAGAGGTTTGGCCAATGTTGATCAATAGGAAACTAAGTCTCCTCTAGCCATTGAGTAGAGGTTACAGCACAGAGCCGTGGTTCCCTAGTTGTTGGATGAATCTTGACTGAATTCAATTGCAAATGTGTCAGTCTATGCCACCTTGGTGCATCCATTAAATGCTTCAATCCAAAGTTGGAGTCTTGTCCCTCTTTTAGAGATTTCTAAGGTTGGCATGCCACTTCTTGTTCCAAAGACTTCGGAGGCTTGGATCAGTGTTTGTTCCCTTTATATTTAATCCTCAGATGTGTCCAAAGTGATGACAAGGCTTGGAATTATCTGATTTTGCAAAATCGAGCAAAAGTGCAAAATTCTGCCTAGCCTTGGCAGTTTTTAGCAAGGCATATTGCCATTGTCATATCTCATGGCTCAAGTGGAATTTGATGGAGTTCTTGGCCATTTTGGAAAGCCATCATATGATACAATAACTGTTTGATCATAATTGGTTTTGATACTTTTTGGATCCAAGTGAAAAATGCCCCTACATTTAGAAAAAAGTGAAGGCAGATTCTGATTAGTGAAAATTTCACTAAGTGTTGGAAAAAGTGGCATTTCATGTTTTCAGCCACTTTGATCATTCTATAACTCAGAATCCATAATGAATTGGAATACGGTGTAGTTGAATCTTTGGTAGAGGGCCATGAGAGCTACAAATCCAGCTTTGGATGGGAAAAAATGGCCTTATGGTTTAGGAGTTATGATCCTCCAAAGTTAGTACCCTAGCCACTTTGTTCCATAACTTAGAAAATTTTCAATGTTTTTTATGGTTACTCCCTTTACAAGTTATCCCACTTTTCTTGATTTTTCTTGATGAATGATGATCCAAATCACACATTAACATTATTTTAGGGTCAAAGAACCATATTTGTGAAAAATCTCAAAAAGTCAAAGTTGACTTTTGTGCACAGTTGACTTTTTGTCAGATGAATTCCAAACTGTGCGATCCTCTATGAAATCGAGTCCTTGACATAAGTCAAACATCATGTATTGATTTCATAGGTGTTATAGGGTGTATTGAATCATGTCCTAGGGTTTTGGAGCATGTCCTGGTCAAAAGTCAAAGGCATAGTTGACTTTTCCCGCAAAACCATAATTGTGGTTCAGATGAAATTGAAACTTGTTGCTCAAGCTTCTTGGATCAATCCATTGTTGAAAATGGATCAATGTGATGTATTTGAGACCCTCAAATCCCCTCTTGAAGTCTTGGCTCATGTTTTGTCCCAAAAGTCAACATAGGGGTGAATTAATTCAAGGAACCCTAATTCCTGATTTTTTATGAATGCATCCCCTAAAGCCAAATTGACTTGATGATTGGGTTCATGATGTCCCTTGGAGCATCATAGGTTATGCTTTGAAGCATTGGCTCATGGCCAGAGGAAAATCTCCATCTGGAGGCCCTGGTCGACCAAAACCCTAATTTGGTGACACTGTCGATCGTGAGACTTGATCCACTCAGAATGCTGCAACCTTTTGCTTGATTCTTGAAGTGGGAGTTATCTTGATCCATTATGGATGTTTGAGAGGCTAGAAAATTTGAAGATCATGTCATTCCTTGATGGATCCTTTGTCTAAGAACTCTGAGAGGGCTTGAAACCCTAATTTTGATAGTTGTGAATGCTCACCCATCTTAGGGGAGACTAATGAGGCATGATGGTTAATCCATATTGTGATGATGATTTGAACAATGATGGAAAATCTTAGTGGTCAAAATTTGAGGTATGATAAACTGCAGCAGAGGTTTGGCCAATGTTGATCAATAGGAAACTAAGTCTCCTCTAGCCATTGACTAGAGGTTACAGCACAGAGCCGTGGTTCCCTAGTTGTTGGATGAATCTTGACTGAATTCAATTGCAAATGTGTCAGTCTATGCCACCTTGGTGCATCCATTAAATGCTTCAATCCAAAGTTGGAGTCTTGTCCCTCTTTTAGAGATTTCTAAGTTTGGCATGCCACTTCTTGTTCCAAAGACTTCGGAGGCTTAGATCAGTGTTTGTTCCCTTTAGATTTAATCCTCAGATGTTCCCAAAGTGATGACAAGGCTTGGAATTATCTGATTTTGCAAAATCGAGCAAAAGTGCAAAATTCTGCCAAGCCTTGGCAGTTTTTAGCAAGGCATATTGCCATTGTCATATCTCATGGCTCAAGTGGAATTTGATGGAGTTCTTGGCCATTTTGGAAAGCCATCATATGATACAATAACTGTTTGATCATAATTGGTTTTGATACTTTTTGGATCCAAGTGAAAAATGCCCCTACATTTAGAAAAAAGTGAAGGCAGATTCTGATTAGTGAAAATTTCACTAAGTGTTGGAAAAAGTGGCATTTCATGTTTTCAGCCACTTTGATCATTCTATAACTCAGAATCCATAATGAATTGGAATACGGTGTAGTTGAATCTTTGGTAGAGGGCCATGAGAGCTACAAATCCAGCTTTGGATGGGAAAAAATGGCCTTATGGTTTAGGAGTTATGATCCTCCAAAGTTAGTACCCTAGCCACTTTGTTCCATAACTTAGAAAATTTTCAATGTTTTTTATGGTTACTCCCTTTACAAGTTATCCCACTTTTCTTGATTTTTCTTGATGAATGATGATCCAAATCACACATTAACATTATTTTAGGGTCAAAGAACCATATTTGTGAAAAATCTCAAAAAGTCAAAGTTGACTTTTGTGCACAGTTGACTTTTTGTCAGATGAATTCCAAACTGTGCGATCCTCTATGAAATCGAGTCCTTGACATAAGTCAAACATCATGTATTGATTTCATAGGTGTTATAGGGTGTATTGAATCATGTCCTAGGGTTTTGGAGCATGTCCTGGTCAAAAGTCAAAGGCATAGTTGACTTTTCCCGCAAAACCATAATTGTGGTTCAGATGAAATTGAAACTTGTTGCTCAAGCTTCTTGGATCAATCCATTGTTGAAAATGGATCAATGTGATGTATTTGAGACCCTCAAATCCCCTCTTGAAGTCTTGGCTCATGTTTTGTCCCAAAAGTCAACATAGGGGTGAATTAATTCAAGGAACCCTAATTCCTGATTTTCTATGAATGCATCCCCTAAAGCCAAATTGACTTGATGATTGGGTTCATGATGTCCCTTGGAGCATCATAGGTTATGCTTTGAAGCATTGGCTCATGGCCAGAGGAAAATCTCCATCTGGAGGCCCTGGTCGACCAAAACCCTAATTTGGTGACACTGTCGATCGTGAGACTTGATCCACTCAGAATGCTGCAACCTTTTGCTTGATTCTTGAAGTGGGAGTTATCTTGATCCATTATGGATGTTTGAGAGGCTAGAAAATTTGAAGATCATGTCATTCCTTGATGGATCCTTTGTCTAAGAACTCTGAGAGGGCTTGAAACCCTAATTTTGATAGTTGTGAATGCTCACCCATCTTAGGGGAGACTAATGAGGCATGATGGTTAATCCATATTGTGATGATGATTTGAACAATGATGGAAAATCTTAGTGGTCAAAATTTGAGGTATGATAAACTGCAGCAGAGGTTTGGCCAATGTTGATCAATAGGAAACTAAGTCTCCTCTAGCCATTGACTAGAGGTTACAGCACAGAGCCGTGGTTCCCTAGTTGTTGGATGAATCTTGACTGAATTCAATTGCAAATGTGTCAGTCTATGCCACCTTGGTGCATCCATTAAATGCTTCAATCCAAAGTTGGAGTCTTGTCCCTCTTTTAGAGATTTCTAAGTTTGGCATGCCACTTCTTGTTCCAAAGACTTCGGAGGCTTAGATCAGTGTTTGTTCCCTTTAGATTTAATCCTCAGATGTGCCCAAAGTGATGACAAGGCTTGGAATTATCTGATTTTGCAAAATCGAGCAAAAGTGCAAAATTCTGCCAAGCCTTGGCAGTTTTTAGCAAGGCATATTGCCATTGTCATATCTCATGGCTCAAGTGGAATTTGATGGAGTTCTTGGCCATTTTGGAAAGCCATCATATGATACAATAACTGTTTGATCATAATTGGTTTTGATACTTTTTGGATCCAAGTGAAAAATGCCCCTACATTTAGAAAAAAGTGAAGGCAGATTCTGATTAGTGAAAATTTCACTAAGTGTTGGAAAAAGTGGCATTTCATGTTTTCAGCCACTTTGATCATTCTATAACTCAGAATCCATAATGAATTGGAATGCGGTGTAGTTGAATCTTTGGTAGAGGGCCATGAGAGCTACAAATCCAGCTTTGGATGGGAAAAAATGGCCTTATGGTTTAGGAGTTATGATCCTCCAAAGTTGGTACCCTAGCCACTTTGTTCCATAACTTAGAAAATTTTCAATGTTTTTTATGGTTACCCCCCTTTACAAGTTATCCCACTTTTCTTGATTTTTCTTGATGAATGATGATCCAAATCACACATTAACATTATTTTAGGGTCAAAGAACCATATTTGTGAAAAATCTCAAAAAGTCAAAGTTGACTTTTGTGCACAGTTGACTTTTTGTCAGATGAATTCCAAACTGTGCGATCCTCTATGAAATCAAGTCCTTGACATAAGTCAAACATCATGTATTGATTTCATAGGTGTTATAGGGTGTATTGAATCATGTCCTAGGGTTTTGGAGCATGTCCTGGTCAAAAGTCAAAGGCATAGTTGACTTTGCCCGCAAAACCCTAATTGTGGTTCAGATGAAATTGAAACTTGTTGCTCAAGCTTCTTGGATCAATCCATTGTTGAAAATGGATCAATGTGATTTATTTGAGACCCTCAAATCCTCTCTTAAGGTCTTGGCTCATGTTTTGTCCCAAATGTCAACTTAGGGGTGAATTAATTCAAGGAACCCTAATTCCTGATTTTTTATGAATGCATCCCCTAAAGCCAAATTGACTTGATGATTGGGTTCATGATGTCCCTTGGAGCATCATAGGTTATGCTTTGAAGCATTGGCTCATGGCCAGAGCAAAATCTCCATCTGGAGGCCATGGTCGACCAAAACCCTAATTTGGTGACACTGTCGATCGTGAGACTTGATCCACTCAGAATGCTGCAGCCTTTTGCTTGATTCTTGAAGTTGGAGTTCTCTTGATCCATTATGGATGTTTGAGAGGCTAGAAAATTTGAAGATCATGTCATTCCTTGATGGATCCTTTGTCTAAGAACTCTGAGAGGGCTTGAAACCCTAATTTTGATAGTTGTGAATGCTCACCCATCTTAGGGGAGACTAATTAGGCATGATGGTTAATCCATATTGTGATGATGATTTGAGCAATGATGGAAAATCTTAGTGGTCAAAATTTGAGGTATGACAAACTGCAGCAGATTTTTGGCCAATGTTGATCAATAGGAAACTAAGTCACCTCTAGCCATTGACTAGAGGTTACAGCACAGAGCCTTGGTTCCCTAGTTGTTGGATGAATATTGACTGAATTCAATTGCAAATGTGTTAGTCTATGCCACCTTGGTGCATCCATTAATTGCTCCAATCCAAAGTTGGAGTCTTGATCCACTCAGAATGCTGCAGCCTTTTGCTTGATTCTTGAAGTGGGAGTTCTCTTGATCCATTATGGATGTTTGAGAGGCTAGACAAGTTAAAGATCATGTCATTCCTTGATGGATCCTTTGTGTAAGAACCCTGAGAGGGCTTGAAACCCTAATTTTGATAGTTGTGAATGCTCACCCATCTTAGGGGAGACTAATGAGGCATGATGGTTAATCCATATTGTGATGATGATTTGAACAATGATGGAAAATCTTAGTGGTCAAAATTTGAGGTATGACAAACTGCAGCAGAGGTTTGGCCAATGTTGATCAATAGAAAACTAAGTCTCCTCTAGCCATTGACTTGAGGTTACAGCACAGAGCCTTGGTTCCCTAGTTGTTGGATGAATCTTGACTGAATTCAATTGCAAATGTGTCAGTCCATGCCATCTTGGTGCATCCATTAAATGCTCCAATCCAAAATTGGAGTCTTGTCCCTCTTTTAGGGATTTCTAGGTTTGGCATGCCACTTCTTGTTCCAAAGACTTTGGAGGCTTGGATCAGTGTTTGTTCCCTTTAGATTTAATTCTCAGATGTGTTCAAAGTGATGACAAGGCTTGGAATTATCTGATTTTGCAAAATCTAGCAAAAGTCCAAAATTTTGCCTAGCCTTGGCAGTTTTCAGCAAGGCATATTGCCATTGTCATATCTCATGGCTCAAGTGGAATTTGATGGAGTTCTTGGCCATTTTGGAAAGCCCTCATATGATACAATAACTGTTTGATCATAATTGGTTTTGATACTTTTTGGATCCAAGTGAAAAATGCCCCTACATTTAGAAAAAAGTGAAGGCAGATTCTGACTTAGTGAAAATTTCACTAAGTGTTGGAAAAAGTGGCATTTCATGTTTTCAGCCACTTTGATCATTCTATAACTCAGAATCCATAATGAATTGGAATACGGTGTAGTTGAATCTTTGGTAGAGGGCCATGAGAGCTACAAATCCAGCTTTGGATGGGAAAAAATGGCCTTATGGTTTAGGAGTTATGATCCTCCAAAGTTAGTACCCTAGCCACTTTGTTCCATAACTTAGAAAATTTTCAATGTTTTTTATGGTTACTCCCTTTACAAGTTATCCCACTTTTCTTGATTTTTCTTGATGAATGATGATCCAAATCACACATTAACATTATTTTAGGGTCAAAGAACCATATTTGTGAAAAATCTCAAAAAGTCAAAGTTGACTTTTGTGCACAGTTGACTTTTTGTCAGATGAATTCCAAACTGTGCAATCCTCTATGAAATCGAGTCCTTGACATAAGTCAAACATCATGTATTGATTTCATAGGTGTTATAGGGTGTATTGAATCATGTCCTAGGGTTTTGGAGCATGTCCTGGTCAAAAGTCAAAGGCATAGTTGACTTTTCCCGCAAAACCATAATTGTGGTTCAGATGAAATTGAAACTTGTTGCTCAAGCTTCTTGGATCAATCCATTGTTGAAAATGGATCAATGTGATGTATTTGAGACCCTCAAATCCCCTCTTGAAGTATTGGCTCATGTTTTGTCCCAAAAGTCAACATAGGGGTGAATTAATTCAAGGAACCCTAATTCCTGATTTTCTATGAATGCATCCCCTAAAGCCAAATTGACTTGATGATTGGGTTCATGATGTCCCTTGGAGCATCATAGGTTATGCTTTGAAGCATTGGCTCATGGCCAGAGGAAAATCTCCATCTGGAGGCCCTGGTCGACCAAAACCCTAATTTGGTGACACTGTCGATCGTGAGACTTGATCCACTCAGAATGCTGCAACCTTTTGCTTGATTCTTGAAGTGGGAGTTATCTTGATCCATTATGGATGTTTGAGAGGCTAGAAAATTTGAAGATCATGTCATTCCTTGATGGATCCTTTGTCTAAGAACTCTGAGAGGGCTTGAAACCCTAATTTTGATAGTTGTGAATGCTCACCCATCTTAGGGGAGACTAATGAGGCATGATGGTTAATCCATATTGTGATGATGATTTGAACAATGATGGAAAATCTTAGTGGTCAAAATTTGAGGTATGATAAACTGCAGCAGAGGTTTGGCCAATGTTGATCAATAGGAAACTAAGTCTCCTCTAGCCATTGACTAGAGGTTACAGCACAGAGCCGTGGTTCCCTAGTTGTTGGATGAATCTTGACTGAATTCAATTGCAAATGTGTCAGTCTATGCCACCTTGGTGCATCCATTAAATGCTTCAATCCAAAGTTGGAGTCTTGTCCCTCTTTTAGAGATTTCTAAGTTTGGCATGCCACTTCTTGTTCCAAAGACTTCGGAGGCTTAGATCAGTGTTTGTTCCCTTTAGATTTAATCCTCAGATGTGCCCAAAGTGATGACAAGGCTTGGAATTATCTGATTTTGCAAAATCGAGCAAAAGTGCAAAATTCTGCCAAGCCTTGGCAGTTTTTAGCAAGGCATATTGCCATTGTCATATCTCATGGCTCAAGTGGAATTTGATGGAGTTCTTGGCCATTTTGGAAAGCCATCATATGATACAATAACTGTTTGATCATAATTGGTTTTGATACTTTTTGGATCCAAGTGAAAAATGCCCCTACATTTAGAAAAAAGTGAAGGCAGATTCTGATTAGTGAAAATTTCACTAAGTGTTGGAAAAAGTGGCATTTCATGTTTTCAGCCACTTTGATCATTCTATAACTCAGAATCCATAATGAATTGGAATGCGGTGTAGTTGAATCTTTGGTAGAGGGCCATGAGAGCTACAAATCCAGCTTTGGATGGGAAAAAATGGCCTTATGGTTTAGGAGTTATGATCCTCCAAAGTTGGTACCCTAGCCACTTTGTTCCATAACTTAGAAAATTTTCAATGTTTTTTATGGTTACCCCCCTTTACAAGTTATCCCACTTTTCTTGATTTTTCTTGATGAATGATGATCCAAATCACACATTAACATTATTTTAGGGTCAAAGAACCATATTTGTGAAAAATCTCAAAAAGTCAAAGTTGACTTTTGTGCACAGTTGACTTTTTGTCAGATGAATTCCAAACTGTGCGATCCTCTATGAAATCAAGTCCTTGACATAAGTCAAACATCATGTATTGATTTCATAGGTGTTATAGGGTGTATTGAATCATGTCCTAGGGTTTTGGAGCATGTCCTGGTCAAAAGTCAAAGGCATAGTTGACTTTGCCCGCAAAACCCTAATTGTGGTTCAGATGAAATTGAAACTTGTTGCTTAAGCTTCTTGGATCAATCCATTGTTGAAAATGGATCAATGTGATTTATTTGAGACCCTCAAATCCTCTCTTAAGGTCTTGGCTCATGTTTTGTCCCAAATGTCAACTTAGGGGTGAATTAATTCAAGGAACCCTAATTCCTGATTTTTTATGAATGCATCCCCTAAAGCCAAATTGACTTGATGATTGGGTTCATGATGTCCCTTGGAGCATCATAGGTTATGCTTTGAAGCATTGGCTCATGGCCAGAGCAAAATCTCCATCTGGAGGCCATGGTCGACCAAAACCCTAATTTGGTGACACTGTCGATCGTGAGACTTGATCCACTCAGAATGCTGCAGCCTTTTGCTTGATTCTTGAAGTTGGAGTTCTCTTGATCCATTATGGATGTTTGAGAGGCTAGAAAATTTGAAGATCATGTCATTCCTTGATGGATCCTTTGTCTAAGAACTCTGAGAGGGCTTGAAACCCTAATTTTGATAGTTGTGAATGCTCACCCATCTTAGGGGAGACTAATTAGGCATGATGGTTAATCCATATTGTGATGATGATTTGAGCAATGATGGAAAATCTTAGTGGTCAAAATTTGAGGTATGACAAACTGCAGCAGATTTTTGGCCAATGTTGATCAATAGGAAACTAAGTCACCTCTAGCCATTGACTAGAGGTTACAGCACAGAGCCTTGGTTCCCTAGTTGTTGGATGAATATTGACTGAATTCAATTGCAAATGTGTTAGTCTATGCCACCTTGGTGCATCCATTAATTGCTCCAATCCAAAGTTGGAGTCTTGATCCACTCAGAATGCTGCAGCCTTTTGCTTGATTCTTGAAGTGGGAGTTCTCTTGATCCATTATGGATGTTTGAGAGGCTAGACAAGTTAAAGATCATGTCATTCCTTGATGGATCCTTTGTGTAAGAACCCTGAGAGGGCTTGAAACCCTAATTTTGATAGTTGTGAATGCTCACCCATCTTAGGGGAGACTAATGAGGCATGATGGTTAATCCATATTGTGATGATGATTTGAACAATGATGGAAAATCTTAGTGGTCAAAATTTGAGGTATGACAAACTGCAGCAGAGGTTTGGCCAATGTTGATCAATAGAAAACTAAGTCTCCTCTAGCCATTGACTTGAGGTTACAGCACAGAGCCTTGGTTCCCTAGTTGTTGGATGAATCTTGACTGAATTCAATTGCAAATGTGTCAGTCCATGCCATCTTGGTGCATCCATTAAATGCTCCAATCCAAAATTGGAGTCTTGTCCCTCTTTTAGGGATTTCTAGGTTTGGCATGCCACTTCTTGTTCCAAAGACTTTGGAGGCTTGGATCAGTGTTTGTTCCCTTTAGATTTAATTCTCAGATGTGTTCAAAGTGATGACAAGGCTTGGAATTATCTGATTTTGCAAAATCTAGCAAAAGTCCAAAATTTTGCCTAGCCTTGGCAGTTTTCAGCAAGGCATATTGCCATTGTCATATCTCATGGCTCAAGTGGAATTTGATGGAGTTCTTGGCCATTTTGGAAAGCCCTCATATGATACAATAACTGTTTGATCATAATTGGTTTTGATACTTTTTGGATCCAAGTGAAAAATGCCCCTACATTTAGAAAAAAGTGAAGGCAGATTCTGACTTAGTGAAAATTTCACTAAGTGTTGGAAAATGTGGCATTTCATGTTTTCAGCCACTTTGATCATTCTATAACTCAGAATCCATAATGAATTGGAATGCGGTGTAGTTGAATCTTTGGTAGAGGGCCATGAGAGCTACAAATCCAGCTTTGGATGGGAAAAAATGGCCTTATGGTTTAGGAGTTATGATCCTCCAAAGTTGGTACCCTAGCCACTTTGTTCCATAACTTAGAAAATTTTCTAAGTTTTTTATGGTTACCCCTTTTACAAGTTATCCCACTTTTCTTGATTTTTCTTGATGAATGATGATCCAAATCACACATTAACATTATTTTAGCGTCAAAGAACCATATTTGTGAAAAATCTCAAAAAGTCAAAGTTGACTTTTGTGCACAGTTGACTTTTTGTCAGATGAATTCCAAACTGTGCGATCCTCTATGAAATCAAGTCCTTGACATAAGTCAAACTTCATGTATTGATTTCATTGGTGTTATAGGGTGTATTGAATCATGTCCTAGGGTTTGGGAGCATGTCCTGGTCAAAAGTCAAAGGCATAGTTGACTTTTCCCGCAAAACCCTAATTGTGGTTCAGATGAAATTGAAACTTGTTGCTCAAGCTTCTTGGATCAATCCATTGTTGAAAATGGATCAATGTGACGTATTTGAGACCCTCAAATCCCCTCTTGAATTCTTGGCTCATGTTTTGTCCCAAAAGTCAACTTAGGGGTGAATTAAGTCAAGGAACCCTAATTCCTGATTTTTTATGAATGCATCCCCTAAAGCCAAATTGACTTGATGATTGGGTTCATGATGTCCCTTGGAGCATCATAGGTTATGCTTTGAAGCATTGGCTCATGGCCAGAGGAAAATCCCCATCTGGAGGCTCTGGTCGACAAAAATCCTAATTTGGTGACACTGTCGATCGTGAGGCTTGATCCACTCAGAATGCTGCAACCTTTTGCTTGATTCTTGAAGTGGGAGTTCTCTTGATCCATTATGGATGTTTGAGAGGCTAGACAAGTTAAAGATCATGTCATTCCTTGATGGATCCTTTGTGTAAGAACCCTGAGAGGGCTTGAAACCCTAATTTTGATAGTTGTGAATGCTCACCCATCTTAGGGGAGACTAATGAGGCATGATGGTTAATCCATATTGTGATGATGATTTGAACAATGATGGAAAATCTTAGTGGTCAAAATTTGAGGTATGACAAACTGCAGCAGAGGTTTGGCCAATGTTGATCAATAGGAAACTAAGTCTCCTCTAGCCATTGACTTGAGGTTACAGCACAGAGCCTTGGTTCCCTAGTTGTTGGATGAATCTTGACTGAATTCAATTGCAAATGTGTCAGTCCATGCCATCTTGGTGCATCCATTAAATGCTCCAATCCAAAATTGGAGTCTTGTCCCTCTTTTAGGGATTTCTAGGTTTGGCATGCCACTTCTTGTTCCAAAGACTTTGGAGGCTTGGATCAGTGTTTGTTCCCTTTAGATTTAATTCTCAGATGTGTCCAAAGTGATGACAAGGCTTGGAATTATCTGATTTTGCAAAATCTAGCAAAAGTGCAAAATTCTGCCTAGCCTTGGCAGTTTTCAGCAAGGCATATTGCCATTGTCATATCTCATGGCTCAAGTGTAATTTGATGGAGTTCTTGGCCATTTTGGAAAGCCCTCATATGATACAATAACTGTTTGATCATAATTGGTTTTGATACTTTTTGGATCCAAGTGAAAAATGCCCCTACATTTAGAAAAAAGTGAAGGCAGATTCTGACTTAGTGAAAATTTCACTAAGTGTTGGAAAATGTGGCATTTCATGTTTTCAGCCACTTTGATCATTCTATAACTCAGAATCCATAATGAATTGGAATGCGGTGTAGTTGAATCTTTGGTAGAGGGCCATGAGAGCTACAAATCCAGCTTTGGATGGGAAAAAATGGCCTTATGGTTTAGGAGTTATGATCCTCCAAAGTTGGTACCCTAGCCACTTTGTTCCATAACTTAGAAAATTTTCAATGTTTTTTATGGTTACCCCTTTTACAAGTTATCCCACTTTTCTTGATTTTTCTTGATGAATGATGATCCAAATCACACATTAACATTATTTTAGCGTCAAAGAACCATATTTGTGAAAAATCTCAAAAAGTCAAAGTTGACTTTTGTGCACAGTTGACTTTTTGTCAGATGAATTCCAAACTGTGCGATCCTCTATGAAATCAAGTCCTTGACATAAGTCAAACTTCATGTATTGAGTTCATTGGTGTTATAAGGTGTATTGAATCATGTCCTAGGGTTTGGGAGCATGTCCTGGTCAAAAGTCAAAGGCATAGTTGACTTTTCCCGCAAAACCCTAATTGTGGTTCAGATGAAATTGAAACTTGTTGCTCAAGCTTCTTGGATCAATCCATTGTTGAAAATGGATCAATGTGATGTATTTGAGACCCTCAAATCCCCTCTTGAATTCTTGGCTCATGTTTTGTCCCAAAAGTCAACTTAGGGGTGAATTAAGTTAAGGAACCCTAATTCCTGATTTTTTATGAATGCATCCCCTAAAGCCAAATTGACTTGATGATTGGGTTCATGATGTCCCTTGGAGCATCATAGGTTATGCTTTGAAGCATTGGCTCATGGCCAGAGGAAAATCCCCATCTGGAGGCCCTGGTCGACAAAAATCCTAATTTGGTGACACTGTCGATCGTGAGGCTTGATCCACTCAGAATGCTGTAACCTTTTGGTTGATTCTTGAAGTGGGAGTTCTCTTGATCCATTATGGATGTTTGAGAGGATAGACAAGTTAAAGATCATGTCATTCCTTGATGGATCCTTTGTGTAAGAACCCTGAGAGGGCTTGAAACCCTAATTTTGATAGTTGTGAATGCTCACCCATCTTAGGGGAGACTAATGAGGCATGATGGTTAATCCATATTGTGATGATGATTTGAACAATGATGGAAAATGTTAGTGGTCAAAATTTGAGGTATGACAAACTGCACCAGAGGTTTGGCCAATGTTGATCAATAGGAAACTAAGTCTCCTCTAGCCATTGACTTGAGGTTACAGCACAGAGCCTTGGTTCCCTAGTTGTTGGATGAATCTTGACTGAATTCAATTGCAAATGTGTCAGTCCATGCCATCTTGGTGCATCCATTAAATGCTCCAATCCAAAATTGGAGTCTTGTCCCTCTTTTAGGGATTTCTAGGTTTGGCATGCCACTTCTTGTTCCAAAGACTTTGGAGGCTTGGATCAGTGTTTGTTCCCTTTAGATTTAATTCTCAGATGTGTCCAAAGTGATGACAAGGCTTGGAATTATCTGATTTTGCAAAATCTAGCAAAAGTCCAAAATTTTGCCTAGCCTTGGCAGTTTTCAGCAAGGCATATTGCCATTGTCATATCTCATGGCTCAAGTGGAATTTGATGGAGTTCTTGGCCATTTTGGAAAGCCCTCATATGATACAATAACTGTTTGATCATAATTGGTTTTGATACTTTTTGGATCCAAGTGAAAAATGCCCCTACATTTAGAAAAAAGTGAAGGCAGATTCTGACTTAGTGAAAATTTCACTAAGTGTTGGAAAATGTGGCATTTCATGTTTTCAGCCACTTTGATCATTCTATAACTCAGAATCCATAATGAATTGGAATGCGGTGTAGTTGAATCTTTGGTAGAGGGCCATGAGAGCTACAAATCCAGCTTTGGATGGGAAAAAATGGCCTTATGGTTTAGGAGTTATGATCCTCCAAAGTTGGTACCCTAGCCACTTTGTTCCATAACTTAGAAAATTTTCAATGTTTTTTATGGTTACCCCTTTTACAAGTTATCCCACTTTTCTTGATTTTTCTTGATGAATGATGATCCAAATCACACATTAACATTATTTTAGCGTCAAAGAACCATATTTGTGAAAAATCTCAAAAAGTCAAAGTTGACTTTTGTGCACAGTTGACTTTTTGTCAGATGAATTCCAAACTGTGCGATCCTCTATGAAATCAAGTCCTTGACATAAGTCAAACTTCATGTATTGAGTTCATTGGTGTTATAAGGTGTATTGAATCATGTCCTAGGGTTTGGGAGCATGTCCTGGTCAAAAGTCAAAGGCATAGTTGACTTTTCCCGCAAAACCCTAATTGTGGTTCAGATGAAATTGAAACTTGTTGCTCAAGCTTCTTGGATCAATCCATTGTTGAAAATGGATCAATGTGATGTATTTGAGACCCTCAAATCCCCTCTTGAATTCTTGGCTCATGTTTTGTCCCAAAAGTCAACTTAGGGGTGAATTAAGTTAAGGAACCCTAATTCCTGATTTTTTATGAATGCATCCCCTAAAGCCAAATTGACTTGATGATTGGGTTCATGATGTCCCTTGGAGCATCATAGGTTATGCTTTGAAGCATTGGCTCATGGCCAGAGGAAAATCCCCATCTGGAGGCCCTGGTCGACAAAAATCCTAATTTGGTGACACTGTCGATCGTGAGGCTTGATCCACTCAGAATGCTGTAACCTTTTGGTTGATTCTTGAAGTGGGAGTTCTCTTGATCCATTATGGATGTTTGAGAGGATAGACAAGTTAAAGATCATGTCATTCCTTGATGGATCCTTTGTGTAAGAACCCTGAGAGGGCTTGAAACCCTAATTTTGATAGTTGTGAATGCTCACCCATCTTAGGGGAGACTAATGAGGCATGATGGTTAATCCATATTGTGATGATGATTTGAACAATGATGGAAAATGTTAGTGGTCAAAATTTGAGGTATGACAAACTGCACCAGAGGTTTGGCCAATGTTGATCAATAGGAAACTAAGTCTCCTCTAGCCATTGACTTGAGGTTACAGCACAGAGCCTTGGTTCCCTAGTTGTTGGATGAATCTTGACTGAATTCAATTGCAAATGTGTCAGTCCATGCCATCTTGGTGCATCCATTAAATGCTCCAATCCAAAATTGGAGTCTTGTCCCTCTTTTAGGGATTTCTAGGTTTGGCATGCCACTTCTTGTTCCAAAGACTTTGGAGGCTTGGATCAGTGTTTGTTCCCTTTAGATTTAATTCTCAGATGTGTCCAAAGTGATGACAAGGCTTGGAATTATCTGATTTTGCAAAATCTAGCAAAAGTCCAAAATTTTGCCTAGCCTTGGCAGTTTTCAGCAAGGCATATTGCCATTGTCATATCTCATGGCTCAAGTGGAATTTGATGGAGTTCTTGGCCATTTTGGAAAGCCCTCATATGATACAATAACTGTTTGATCATAATTGGTTTTGATACTTTTTGGATCCAAGTGAAAAATGCCCCTACATTTAGAAAAAAGTGAAGGCAGATTCTGACTTAGTGAAAATTTCACTAAGTGTTGGAAAATGTGGCATTTCATGTTTTCAGCCACTTTGATCATTCTATAACTCAGAATCCATAATGAATTGGAATGCGGTGTAGTTGAATCTTTGGTAGAGGGCCATGAGAGCTACAAATCCAGCTTTGGATGGGAAAAAATGGCCTTATGGTTTAGGAGTTATGATCCTCCAAAGTTGGTACCCTAGCCACTTTGTTCCATAACTTAGAAAATTTTCAATGTTTTTTATGGTTACCCCTTTTACAAGTTATCCCACTTTTCTTGATTTTTCTTGATGAATGATGATCCAAATCACACATTAACATTATTTTAGCGTCAAAGAACCATATTTGTGAAAAATCTCAAAAAGTCAAAGTTGACTTTTGTGCACAGTTGACTTTTTGTCAGATGAATTCCAAACTGTGCGATCCTCTATGAAATCAAGTCCTTGACATAAGTCAAACTTCATGTATTGAGTTCATTGGTGTTATAAGGTGTATTGAATCATGTCCTAGGGTTTGGGAGCATGTCCTGGTCAAAAGTCAAAGGCATAGTTGACTTTTCCCGCAAAACCCTAATTGTGGTTCAGATGAAATTGAAACTTGTTGCTCAAGCTTCTTGGATCAATCCATTGTTGAAAATGGATCAATGTGATGTATTTGAGACCCTCAAATCCCCTCTTGAATTCTTGGCTCATGTTTTGTCCCAAAAGTCAACTTAGGGGTGAATTAAGTTAAGGAACCCTAATTCCTGATTTTTTATGAATGCATCCCCTAAAGCCAAATTGACTTGATGATTGGGTTCATGATGTCCCTTGGAGCATCATAGGTTATGCTTTGAAGCATTGGCTCATGGCCAGAGGAAAATCCCCATCTGGAGGCCCTGGTCGACAAAAATCCTAATTTGGTGACACTGTCGATCGTGAGGCTTGATCCACTCAGAATGCTGTAACCTTTTGGTTGATTCTTGAAGTGGGAGTTCTCTTGATCCATTATGGATGTTTGAGAGGATAGACAAGTTAAAGATCATGTCATTCCTTGATGGATCCTTTGTGTAAGAACCCTGAGAGGGCTTGAAACCCTAATTTTGATAGTTGTGAATGCTCACCCATCTTAGGGGAGACTAATGAGGCATGATGGTTAATCCATATTGTGATGATGATTTGAACAATGATGGAAAATGTTAGTGGTCAAAATTTGAGGTATGACAAACTGCACCAGAGGTTTGGCCAATGTTGATCAATAGGAAACTAAGTCTCCTCTAGCCATTGACTTGAGGTTACAGCACAGAGCCTTGGTTCCCTAGTTGTTGGATGAATCTTGACTGAATTCAATTGCAAATGTGTCAGTCCATGCCATCTTGGTGCATCCATTAAATGCTCCAATCCAAAATTGGAGTCTTGTCCCTCTTTTAGGGATTTCTAGGTTTGGCATGCCACTTCTTGTTCCAAAGACTTTGGAGGCTTGGATCAGTGTTTGTTCCCTTTAGATTTAATTCTCAGATGTGTCCAAAGTGATGACAAGGCTTGGAATTATCTGATTTTGCAAAATCTAGCAAAAGTCCAAAATTTTGCCTAGCCTTGGCAGTTTTCAGCAAGGCATATTGCCATTGTCATATCTCATGGCTCAAGTGGAATTTGATGGAGTTCTTGGCCATTTTGGAAAGCCCTCATATGATACAATAACTGTTTGATCATAATTGGTTTTGATACTTTATGGATCCAAGTGAAAAATGCCCCTACATTTAGAAAAAAGTGAAGGCAGATTCTGACTTAGTGAAAATTTCACTAAGTGTTGGAAAATGTGGCATTTCATGTTTTCAGCCACTTTGATCATTCTATAACTCGGAATCCATAATGAATTGGAATGCGGTGTAGTTGAATCTTTGGTAGAGGGCCATGAGAGCTACAAATCCAGCTTTAGATGGGAAAAAATGGCCTTATGGTTTAGGAGTTATGATCCTCCAAAGTTGGTACCCTAGCCACTTTGTTCCATAATTTAGAAAATTTTCAAGGTTTTTTATGGTTACCCCTTTTACAAGTTATCCCACTTTTCTTGATTTTTCTTGATGAATGATGATCCAAATCACACATTAACATTATTTTAGGGTCAAAGAACCATATTTGTTAAAAATCTCAAAAAGTCAAAGTTGACTTTTGTGCACAGTTGACTTTTTGTCAGATGAATTCCAAACTGTGCGATCCTCTATGAAATCAAGTACTTGACATAAGTCAAACTTCATGTATTGATTTCATTGGTGTTATAGGGTGTATTGAATCATGTCCTAGGGTTTGGGAGCATGTCCTGGTCAAAAGTCAAAGGCATAGTTGACTTTTCCCGCAAAACCCTAATTGTGGTTCAGATGAAATTGAAACTTGTTGCTCAAGCTTCTTGGATCAATCCATTGTTGAAAATGGATCAATGTGATGTATTTGAGACCCTCAAATCCCCTCTTGAATTCTTGGCTCATGTTTTGTCCCAAAAGTCAACTTAGGGGTGAATTAATTCAAGGAACCCTAATTCCTGATTTTTTATGAATGCATCCCCTAAAGCCAAATTGACTTGATGATTGGGTTCATGATGTCCCTTGGAGCATCATAGGTTATGCTTTGAAGCATTGGCTCATGGCCAGAGGAAAATCCCCATCTGGAGGCCCTGGTCGACAAAAATCCTAATTTGGTGACACTGTCGATCGTGAGACTTGATCCACTCAGAATGCTGTAACCTTTTGGTTGATTCTTGAAGTGGGAGTTCTCTTGATCCATTATGGATGTTTGAGAGGATAGACAAGTTGAAGATCATGTCATTCCTTGATGGATCCTTTGTGTAAGAACCCTGAGAGGGCTTGAAACCCTAATTTTGATAGTTGTGAATGCTCACCCATCTTAGGGGAGACTAATGAGGCATGATGGTTAATCCATATTGTGATGATGATTTGAACAATGATGGAAAATCTTAGTGGTCAAAATTTGAGGTATGACAAACTGCACCAGAGGTTTGGCCAATGTTGATCAATAGGAAACTAAGTCTCC
This sequence comes from Lathyrus tuberosus, assembly GCA_022829125.1. Classification (NCBI taxonomy): domain Eukaryota; kingdom Viridiplantae; phylum Streptophyta; class Magnoliopsida; order Fabales; family Fabaceae; genus Lathyrus; species Lathyrus tuberosus. Next base: position 427,531 of record JALAZF010000423.1, read on the forward strand.
TCTAGCCATTGACTTGAGGTTACAGCACAGAGCCTTGGTTCCCTAGTTGTTGGATGAATCTTGACTGAATTCAATTGCAAATGTGTCAGTCCATGCCATCTTGGTGCATCCATTAAATGCTCCAATCCAAAATTGGAGTCTTGTCCCTCTTTTAGGGATTTCTAGGTTTGGCATGCCACTTCTTGTTCCAAAGACTTTGGAGGCTTGGATCAGTGTTTGTTCCCTTTAGATTTAATTCTCAGATGTGTCCAAAGTGATGACAAGGCTTGGAATTATCTGATTTTGCAAAATCTAGCAAAAGTCCAAAATTCTGCCTAGCCTTGGCAGTTTTCAGCAAGGCATATTGCCATTGTCATATCTCATGGCTCAAGTGGAATTTGATGGAGTTCTTGGCCATTTTGGAAAGCCCTCATATGATACAATAACTGTTTGATCATAATTGGTTTTGATACTTTTTGGATCCAAGTGAAAAATGCCCCTACATTTAGAAAAAAGTGAAGGCAGATTCTGACTTAGTGAAAATTTCACTAAGTGTTGGAAAATGTGGCATTTCATGTTTTCAGCCACTTTGATCATTCTATAACTCGGAATCCATAATGAATTGGAATGCGGTGTAGTTGAATCTTTGGTAGAGGGCCATGAGAGCTACAAATCCAGCTTTGGATGGGAAAAAATGGCCTTATGGTTTAGGAGTTATGATCCTCCAAAGTTGGTACCCTAGCCACTTTGTTCCATAATTTAGAAAATTTTCAAGGTTTTTTATGGTTACCCCTTTTACAAGTTATCCCACTTTTCTTGATTTTTCTTGATGAATGATGATCCAAATCACACATTAACATTATTTTAGGGTCAAAGAACCATATTTGTTAAATAATCTCAAAAAGTCAAAGTTGACTTTTGTGCACAGTTGACTTTTTGTCAGATGAATTCCAAACTGTGCGATCCTCTATGAAATCAAGTACTTGACATAAGTCAAACTTCATGTATTGATTTCATTGGTGTTATAGGGTGTATTGAATCATGTCCTAGGGTTTGGGAGCATGTCCTGGTCAAAAGTCAAAGGCATAGTTGACTTTTCCCGCAAAACCCTAATTGTGGTTCAGATGAAATTGAAACTTGTTGCTCAAGCTTCTTGGATCAATCCATTGTTGAAAATGGATCAATGTGATGTATTTGAGACCCTCAAATCCCCTCTTGAATTCTTGGCTCATGTTTTGTCCCAAAAGTCAACTTAGGGGTGAATTAATTCAAGGAACCCTAATTCCTGATTTTTTATGAATGCATCCCCTAAAGCCAAATTGACTTGATGATTGGGTTCATGATGTCCCTTGGAGCATCATAGGTTATGCTTTGAAGCATTGGCTCATGGCCAGAGGAAAATCCCCATCTGGAGGCCCTGGTCGACAAAAATCCTAATTTGGTGACACTGTCGATCGTGAGACTTGATCCACTCAGAATGCTGTAACCTTTTGGTTGATTCTTGAAGTGGGAGTTCTCTTGATCCATTATGGATGTTTGAGAGGATAGACAAGTTGAAGATCATGTCATTCCTTGATGGATCCTTTGTGTAAGAACCCTGAGAGGGCTTGAAACCCTAATTTTGATAGTTGTGAATGCTCACCCATCTTAGGGGAGACTAATGAGGCATGATGGTTAATCCATATTGTGATGATGATTTGAACAATGATGGAAAATCTTAGTGGTCAAAATTTGAGGTATGACAAACTGCACCAGAGGTTTGGCCAATGTTGATCAATAGGAAACTAAGTCTCCTCTAGCCATTGACTTGAGGTTACAGCACAGAGCCTTGGTTCCCTAGTTGTTGGATGAATCTTGACTGAATTCAATTGCAAATGTGTCAGTCTATGCCACCTTGGTGCATCCATTAAATGCTCCAATCCAAAATTGGAGTCTTGTCCCTCTTTTAGGGATTTCTAAGTTTGCCATGCCACTTCTTGTTCCAAAGACTTTGGAGGCTTGGATCAGTGTTTGTTCCCTTTAGATTTAATTCTCAGATGTGTCCAAAGTGATGACAAGGCTTGGAATTATCAGATTTTGCAAAATCTAGCAAAAGTCCAAAATTCTGCCTAGCCTTGGCAGTTTTCAGCAAGGCATATTGCCATTGTCATATCTCATGGCTCAAGTGGAATTTGATGGAGTTCTTGGCCATTTTGGAAAGCCCTCATATGATACAATAACTGTTTGATCATAATTGGTTTTGATACTTTTTGGATCCAAGTGAAAAATGCCCCTACATTTAGAAAAAAGTGAAGGCAGATTCTGACTTAGTGAAAATTTCACTAAGTGTTGGAAAATGTGGCATTTCATGTTTTCAGCCACTTTGATCATTCTATAACTCAGAATCCATAATGAATTGGAATGCGGTGTAGTTGAATCTTTGGTAAAGGGCCATGAGAGCTACAAATCCAGCTTTGGATGGGAAAAAATGGCCTTATGGTTTAGGAGTTATGATCCTCCAAAGTTGGTACCCTAGCCACTTTGTTCCATAATTTAGAAAATTTTCAAGGTTTTTTATGGTTACCCCTTTTACAAGTTATCCCACTTTTCTTGATTTTTCTTGATGAATGATGATCCAAATCACACATTAACATTATTTTAGGGTCAAAGAACCAAATTTGTTAAATAATCTCAAAAAGTCAAAGTTGACTTTTGTGCACAGTTGACTTTTTGTCAGATGAATTCCAAACTGTGCGATCCTCTATGAAATCAAGTACTTGACATAAGTCAAACTTCATCTATTGATTTCATTGGTGTTATAGGGTGTATTGAATCATGTCCTAGGGTTTGGGAGCATGTCCTGGTCAAAAGTCAAAGGCATAGTTGACTTTTCCCGCAAAACCCTAATTGTGGTTCAGATGAAATTGAAACTTGTTGCTCAAGCTTCTTGGATCAATCCATTGTTGAAAATGGATCAATGTGATGTATTTGAGACCCTCAAATCCCCTCTTGAATTCTTGGCTCATGTTTTGTCCCAAAAGTCAACTTAGGGGTGAATTAATTCAAGGAACCCTAATTCCTGATTTTTTATGAATGCATCCCCTAAAGCCAAATTGACTTGATGATTGGGTTCATGATGTCCCTTGGAGCATCATAGGTTATGCTTTGAAGCATTGGCTCATGGCCAGAGGAAAATCCCCATCTGGAGGCCCTGGTCGACAAAAATCCTAATTTGGTGACACTGTCGATCGTGAGACTTGATCCACTCAGAATGCTGTAACCTTTTGGTTGATTCTTGAAGTGGGAGTTCTCTTGATCCATTATGGATGTTTGAGAGGATAGACAAGTTGAAGATCATGTCATTCCTTGATGGATCCTTTGTGTAAGAACCCTGAGAGGGCTTGAAACCCTAATTTTGATAGTTGTGAATGCTCACCCATCTTAGGGGAGACTAATGAGGCATGATGGTTAATCCATATTGTGATGATGATTTGAACAATGATGGAAAATCTTAGTGGTCAAAATTTGAGGTATGACAAACTGCACCAGAGGTTTGGCCAATGTTGATCAATAGGAAACTAAGTCTCCTCTAGCCATTGACTTGAGGTTACAGCACAGAGCCTTGGTTCCCTAGTTGTTGGATGAATCTTGACTGAATTCAATTGCAAATGTGTCAGTCTATGCCACCTTGGTGCATCCATTAAATGCTCCAATCCAAAATTGGAGTCTTGTCCCTCTTTTAGGGATTTCTAGGTTTGGCATGCCACTTCTTGTTCCAAAGACTTTGGAGGCTTGGATCAGTGTTTGTTCCCTTTAGATTTAATTCTCAGATGTGTCCAAAGTGATGACAAGGCTTGGAATTATCAGATTTTGCAAAATCTAGCAAAAGTCCAAAATTCTGCCTAGCCTTGGCAGTTTTCAGCAAGGCATATTGCCATTGTCATATCTCATGGCTCAAGTGGAATTTGATGGAGTTCTTGGCCATTTTGGAAAGCCCTCATATGATACAATAACTGTTTGATCATAATTGGTTTTGATACATTTTGGATCCAAGTGAAAAATGCCCCTACATTTAGAAAAAAGTGAAGGCAGATTCTGACTTAGTGAAAATTTCACTAAGTGTTGGAAAAAGTGGCATTTCATGTTTTCAGCCATTTTGATCATTCTATAACTCAGAATCCATAATGAATTGGAATGCGGTGTAGTTGAATCTTTGGTAGAGGGCCATGAGAGCTACAAATCCAGCTTTGGATGGGAAAAAATGGCCTTATGGTTTAGGAGTTATGATCCTCCAAAGTTGGTACCCTAGCCACTTTGTTCCATAATTTAGAAAATTTTCAAGGTTTTTTATGGTTACCCCTTTTACAAGTTATCCCACTTTTCTTGATTTTTCTTGATGAATGATGATCCAAATCACACATTAACATTATTTTAGGGTCAAAGAACCATATTTTTTAAATAATCTCAAAAAGTCAAAGTTGACTTTTGTGCACAGTTGACTTTTTGTCAGATGAATTCCAAACTGTGCGATCCTCTATGAAATCAAGTACTTGACATAAGTCAAACTTCATGTATTGATTTCATTGGTGTTATAGGGTGTATTGAATCATGTCCTAGGGTTTGGGAGCATGTCCTGGTCAAAAGTCAAAGGCATAGTTGACTTTTCCCGCAAAACCCTAATTGTGGTTCAGATGAAATTGAAACTTGTTGCTCAAGCTTCTTGGATCAATCCATTGTTGAAAATGGATCAATGTGATGTATTTGAGACCCTCAAATCCCCTCTTGAATTCTTGGCTCATGTTTTGTCCCAAAAGTCAACTTAGGGGTGAATTAATTCAAGGAACCCTAATTCCTGATTTTTTATGAATGCATCCCCTAAAGCCAAATTGACTTGATGATTGGGTTCATGATGTCCCTTGGAGCATCATAGGTTATGCTTTGATGCATTGGCTCATGGCCAGAGGAAAATCCCCATCTGGAGGCCCTGGTCGACAAAAATCCTAATTTGGTGACACTGTCGATCGTGAGACTTGATCCACTCAGAATGCTGTAACCTTTTGGTTGATTCTTGAAGTGGGAGTTCTCTTGATCCATTATGGATGTTTGAGAGGATAGAAAAGTTGAAGATCATGTCATTCCTTGATGGATCCTTTGTGTAAGAACCCTGAGAGGGCTTGAAACCCTAATTTTGATAGTTGTGAATGCTCACCCATCTTAGGGGAGACTAATGAGGCATGATGGTTAATCCATATTGTGATGATGATTTGAACAATGATGGAAAATCTTAGTGGTCAAAATTTGAGGTATGACAAACTGCACCAGAGGTTTGGCCAATGTTGATCAATAGGAAACTAAGTCTCCTCTAGCCATTGACTTGAGGTTACAGCACAGAGCCTTGGTTCCCTAGTTGTTGGATGAATCTTGACTGAATTCAATTGCAAATGTGTCAGTCTATGCCACCTTGGTGCATCCATTAAATGCTCCAATCCAAAATTGGAGTCTTGTCCCTCTTTTAGGGATTTCTAGGTTTGGCATGCCACTTCTTGTTCCAAAGACTTTGGAGGCTTGGATCAGTGTTTGTTCCCTTTAGATTTAATTCTCAGATGTGTCCAAAGTGATGACAAGGCTTGGAATTATCAGATTTTGCAAAATCTAGCAAAAGTCCAAAATTCTGCCTAGCCTTGGCAGTTTTCAGCAAGGCATATTGCCATTGTCATATATCATGGCTCAAGTGGAATTTGATGGAGTTCTTGGCCATTTTGGAAAGCCCTCATATGATACAATAACTGTTTGATCATAATTGGTTTTGATACATTTTGGATCCAAGTGAAAAATGCCCCTACATTTAGAAAAAAGTGAAGGCAGATTCTGACTTAGTGAAAATTTCACTAAGTGTTGGAAAAAGTGGCATTTCATGTTTTCAGCCATTTTGATCATTCTATAACTCAGAATCCATAATGAATTGGAATGCGGTGTAGTTGAATCTTTGGTAGAGGGCCATGAGAGCTACAAATCCAGCTTTGGATGGGAAAAAATGGCCTTATGGTTTAGGAGTTATGATCCTCCAAAGTTGGTACCCTAGCCACTTTGTTCTATAACTTAGAAAATTTTCAATGTTTTTTATGGTTACCCCCTTTACAAGTTATCCCACTTTTCTTGATTTTTCTTGATGAATGATGATCCAAATCACACATTAACATTATTTTAGGGTCAAAGAACCATATTTGTGAAAAATCACAAAAAGTCAAAGTTGACTTTTGTGCACAGTTGACTTTTTGTCAAATGAATTCCAAACTGTGCGATCCTCTATGAAATCAAGTCCTTGACATAATTCAAACATCATGTATTGATTTCATAGGTGTTATAGGGTGTATTGAATCATGTCCTAGGGTTTGGGAGCATGTCCTGATCAAAAGTCAAAGGCATAGTTGACTTTTCCCGCAAAACCCTAATTGTGGTTCAGATGAAATTGAAACTTGTTGCTCAAGCTTCTTGGATCAATCCATTGTTGAAAATGGATCAATGTGATTTATTTGAGACCCTTAAATCCTCTCTTGAGGTCTTGGCTCATGTTTTGTCCCAAATGTCAACTTAGGGGTGAACTAATTCAAGGAACCCTAATTCCTGATTTTTTATGAATGCATCCCCTAAAGCCAAATTGACTTGATGATTGGGTTCATGATGTCCCTTGGAGCATCATAGGTTATGCTTTGAAGCATTGGCTCATGGCCAGAGGAAAATCTCCATCTGGAGGCCCTGGTCGACCAAAACCCTAATTTGGTGACACTGTCGATCGTGAGACTTGATCCACTTAGAATGCTGCAACCTTTTGCTTGATTCTTGAAGTGGGAGTTCTCTTGATCCATTATGGATGTTTGAGAGGCTAGAAAATTTGAAGATCATGTCATTCCTTGATGGATCCTTTGTCTAAGAACTCTGAGAGGGCTTGAAACCCTAATTTTGATAGTTGTGAATGCTCACCCATCTTAGGGGAGACTAATGAGGCATGATGGTTAATCTATATTGTGATGATGATTTGAACAACGATGGAAAATCTTAGTGGTCAAAATTTGAGGTATGACAAACTGCAGCAGAGGTTTGGCCAATGTTGATCAATAGGAAACTAAGTCTCCTCTAGCCATTGACTAGAGGTTACAGCACAGAGCCTTGGTTCCCTAGTTGTTGGATAAATCTTGACTGAATTCAATTGCAAATGTGTCAGTCTATGCCACCTTGGTGCATCCATTAAATGCTCTAGTCCAAAGTTGGAGTCTTGTCCCTCTTTTAGAGATTTCTAGGTTTGGCATGCCACTTCTAGTTCCAAAGACTTCGGAGGCTTGGATCAGTGTTTGTTCCCTTTAGATTTAATCCTCAGATGTGTCCAAAGTGATGACAAGGCTTGGAATTATCGGATTTTGCAAAATCTAGCAGAAGTACAAAATTCTGCCTAGCCTTGGCAGTTTTCACGAAGGCATATTGCCATTGTCATATCTCATGGCTGAAGTTGAATTTGATGGAGTTCTTGGCCATTTTGGAAAGCCCTCATATGATACAATAACTGTTTGATCATAATTGGTTTTGATACTTTTTGGATCCAAGTGAAAAATGCCCCTACATTTAGAAAAAAGTGAAGGCAGATTCTGACTTAGTGAAAATTTCACTAAGTGTTGGAAAAAGTGGCATTTCATGTTTTCAGCCACTTTGATCATTCTATAACTCAGAATCCATAATGAATTGGAATGAGGTGTAGTTGAATCTTTGGTAGAGGGCCATGAGAGCTACAAATCCAGCTTTGGATGGGAAAAAATGGCCTTATGGTTTAGGAGTTATGATCCTCCAAAGTTGGTACCCTAGCCACTTTGTTCCATAACTTAGAAAATTTTCAATGTTTTTTATGGTTACCCCCTTTACAAGTTATCCCACTTTTCTTGATTTTTCTTGATGAATGATGATCCAAATCACACATTAACATTATTTTAGGGTCAAAGAACCATATTTGTGAAAAATCTCAATAAGTCAAAGTTGACTTTTGTGCACAGTTGACTTTTTGTCAGATGAATTCCAAACTGTGCGATCCTCTATGAAATCAAGTCCTTGACATAAGTCAAACTTCATGTATTGATTTCATTGGTGTTATAGGGTGTATTGAATCATGTCCTAGGGTTTGGGAGCATGTCCTGGTCAAAAGTCAAAGGCATAGTTGACTTTTCCCGCAAAACCCTAATTGTGGTTCAGATGAAATTGAAACTTGTTGCTCAAGCTTCTTGGATCAATCCATTGTTGAAAATGGATCAATGTGACGTATTTGAGACCCTCAAATCCCCTCTTGAATTCTTGGCTCATGTTTTGTCCCAAAAGTCAACTTAGGGGTGAATTAAGTCAAGGAACCCTAATTCCTGATTTTTTATGAATGCATTCCCTAAAGCCAAATTGACTTGATGATTGGGTTCATGATGTCCCTTGGAGCATCATAGGTTATGCTTTGAAGCATTGGCTCATGGCCAGAGGAAAATCCCCATCTGGAGGCTCTGGTCGACAAAAATCCTAATTTGGTGACACTGTCGATCGTGAGGCTTGATCCACTCAGAATACTGCAACCTTTTGCTTGATTCTTGAAGTGGGAGTTCTCTTGATCCATTATGGATGTTTGAGAGGCTAGACAAGTTAAAGATCATGTCATTCCTTGATGGATCCTTTGTGTAAGAACCCTGAGAGGGCTTGAAACCCTAATTTTGATAGTTGTGAATGCTCACCCATCTTAGGGGAGACTAATGAGGCATGATGGTTAATCCATATTGTGATGATGATTTGAACAATGATGGAAAATCTTAGTGGTCAAAATTTGAGGTATGACAAACTGCAGCAGAGGTTTGGCCAATGTTGATCAATAGGAAACTAAGTCTCCTCTAGCCATTGACTTGAGGTTACAGCACAGAGCCTTGGTTCCCTAGTTGTTGGATGAATCTTGACTGAATTCAATTGCAAATGTGTCAGTCCATGCCATCTTGGTGCATCCATTAAATGCTCCAATCCAAAATTGGAGTCTTGTCCCTCTTTTAGGGATTTCTAGGTTTGGCATGCCACTTCTTGTTCCAAAGACTTTGGAGGCTTGGATCAGTGTTTGTTCCCTTTAGATTTAATTCTCAGATGTGTCCAAAGTGATGACAAGGCTTGGAATTATCTGATTTTGCAAAATCTAGCAAAAGTCCAAAATTCTGCCTAGCCTTGGCAGTTTTCAGCAAGGCATATTGCCATTGTCATATCTCATGGCTCAAGTGGAATTTGATGGAGTTCTTGGCCATTTTGGAAAGTCCTCATATGATACAATAACTGTTTGATCATAATTGGTTTTGATACTTTTTGGATCCAAGTGAAAAATGCCCCTACATTTAGAAAAAAGTGAAGGCAGATTCTGACTTAGTGAAAATTTCACTAAGTGTTGGAAAATGTGGCATTTCATGTTTTCAGCCACTTTGATCATTCTATAACTCGGAATCCATAATGAATTGGAATGCGGTGTAGTTGAATCTTTGGTAGAGGGCCATGAGAGCTACAAATCCAGCTTTGGATGGGAAAAAATGGCCTTATGGTTTAGGAGTTATGATCCTCCAAAGTTGGTACCCTAGCCACTTTGTTCCATAATTTAGAAAATTTTCAAGGTTTTTTATGGTTACCCCTTTTACAAGTTATCCCACTTTTCTTGATTTTTCTTGATGAATGATGATCCAAATCACACATTAACATTATTTTAGGGTCAAAGAACCATATTTGTTAAAAATCTCAAAAAGTCAAAGTTGACTTTTGTGCACAGTTGACTTTTTGTCAGATGAATTCCAAACTGTGCGATCCTCTATGAAATCAAGTACTTGACATAAGTCAAACTTCATGTATTGATTTCATTGGTGTTATAGGGTGTATTGAATCATGTCCTAGGGTTTGGGAGCATGTCCTGGTCAAAAGTCAAAGGCATAGTTGACTTTTCCCGCAAAACCCTAATTGTGGTTCAGATGAAATTGAAACTTGTTGCTCAAGCTTCTTGGATCAATCCATTGTTGAAAATGGATCAATGTGATGTATTTGAGACCCTCAAATCCCCTCTTGAATTCTTGGCTCATGTTTTGTCCCAAAAGTCAACTTAGGGGTGAATTAATTCAAGGAACCCTAATTCCTGATTTTTTATGAATGCATCCCCTAAAGCCAAATTGACTTGATGATTGGGTTCATGATGTCCCTTGGAGCATCATAGGTTATGCTTTGAAGCATTGGCTCATGGCCAGAGGAAAATCCCCATCTGGAGGCCCTGGTCGACAAAAATCCTAATTTGGTGACACTGTCGATCGTGAGACTTGATCCACTCAGAATGCTGTAACCTTTTGGTTGATTCTTGAAGTGGGAGTTCTCTTGATCCATTATGGATGTTTGAGAGGATAGACAAGTTGAAGATCATGTCATTCCTTGATGGATCCTTTGTGTAAGAACCCTGAGAGGGCTTGAAACCCTAATTTTGATAGTTGTGAATGCTCACCCATCTTAGGGGAGACTAATGAGGCATGATGGTTAATCCATATTGTGATGATGATTTGAACAATGATGGAAAATGTTAGTGGTCAAAATTTGAGGTATGACAAACTGCACCAGAGGTTTGGCCAATGTTGATCAATAGGAAACTAAGTCTCCTCTAGCCATTGACTTGAGGTTACAGCACAGAGCCTTGGTTCCCTAGTTGTTGGATGAATCTTGATTGAATTCAATTGCAAATGTGTCAGTCCATGCCATCTTGGTGCATCCATTAAATGCTCCAATCCAAAATTGGAGTCTTGTCCCTCTTTTAGGGATTTCTAGGTTTGGCATGCCACTTCTTGTTCCAAAGACTTTGGAGGCTTGGATCAGTGATTGTTCCCTTTAGATTTAATTCTCAGATGTGTCCAAAGTGATGACAAGGCCTGGAATTATCTGATTTTGCAAAATCTAGCAAAAGTCCAAAATTCTGCCTAGCCTTGGCAGTTTTCAGCAAGGCATATTGCCATTGTCATATCTCATGGCTCAAGTGGAATTTGATGGAGTTCTTGGCCATTTTGGAAAGCCTTCATATGATACAATAACTGTTTGATCATAATTGGTTTTGATACTTTTTGGATCCAAGTGAAAAATGCCCCTACATTTAGAAAAAAGTGAAGGCAGATTCTGACTTAGTGAAAATTTCACTAAGTGTTGGAAAATGTGGCATTTCATGTTTTCAGCCACTTTGATCATTCTATAACTCGGAATCCATAATGAATTTGAATGCGGTGTAGTTGAATCTTTGGTAGAGGGCCATGAGAGCTACAAATCCAGCTTTGGATGGGAAAAAATGGTCTTATGGTTTAGGAGTTATGATCCTCCAAAGTTGGTACCCTAGCCACTTTGTTCCATAATTTAGAAAATTTTCAAGGTTTTTTATGGTTACCCCTTTTACAAGTTATCCCACTTTTCTTGATTTTTCTTGATGAATGATGATCCAAATCACACATTAACATTATTTTAGGGTCAAAGAACCATATTTGTTAAAAATCTCAAAAAGTCAAAGTTGACTTTTGTGCACAGTTGACTTTTTGTCAGATGAATTCCAAACTGTGCGATCCTCTATGAAATCAAGTACTTGACATAAGTCAAACTTCATGTATTGATTTCATTGGTGTTATAGGGTGTATTGAATCATGTCCTAGGGTTTGGGAGCATGTCCTGGTCAAAAGTCAAAGGCATAGTTGACTTTTCCCGCAAAACCCTAATTGTGGTTCAGATGAAATTGAAACTTGTTGCTCAAGCTTCTTGGATCAATCCATTGTTGAAAATGGATCAATGTGATGTATTTGAGACCCTCAAATCCCCTCTTGAATTCTTGGCTCATGTTTTGTCCCAAAAGTCAACTTAGGGGTGAATTAATTCAAGGAACCCTAATTCCTGATTTTTTATGAATGCATCCCCTAAAGCCAAATTGACTTGATGATTGGGTTCATGATGTCCCTTGGAGCATCATAGGTTATGCTTTGAAGCATTGGCTCATGGCCAGAGGAAAATCCCCATCTGGAGGCCCTGGTCGACAAAAATCCTAATTTGGTGACACTGTCGATCGTGAGACTTGATCCACTCAGAATGCTGTAACCTTTTGGTTGATTCTTGAAGTGGGAGTTCTCTTGATCCATTATGGATGTTTGAGAGGATAGACAAGTTGAAGATCATGTCATTCCTTGATGGATCCTTTGTGTAAGAACCCTGAGAGGGCTTGAAACCCTAATTTTGATAGTTGTGAATGCTCACCCATCTTAGGGGAGACTAATGAGGCATGATGGTAATCCATATTGTGATGATGATTTGAACAATGATGGAAAATCTTAGTGGTCAAAATTTGAGGTATGACAAACTGCACCAGAGGTTTGGCCAATGTTGATCAATAGGAAACTAAGTCTCCTCTAGCCATTGACTTGAGGTTACAGCACAGAGCCTTGGTTCCCTAGTTGTTGGATGAATCTTGACTGAATTCAATTGCAAATGTGTCAGTCTATGCCACCTTGGTGCATCCATTAAATGCTCCAATCCAAAATTGGAGTCTTGTCCCTCTTTTAGGGATTTCTAGGTTTGGCATGCCACTTCTTGTTCCAAAGACTTTGGAGGCTTGGATCAGTGTTTGTTCCCTTTAGATTTAATTCTCAGATGTGTCCAAAGTGATGACAAGGCTTGGAATTATCTGATTTTGCAAAATCTAGCAAAAGTCCAAAATTCTGCCTAGCCTTGGCAGTTTTCAGCAAGGCATATTGCCATTGTCATATCTCATGGCTCAAGTGGAATTTGATGGAGTTCTTGGCCATTTTGGAAAGCCCTCATATGATACAATAACTGTTTGATCATAATTGGTTTTGATACATTTTGGATCCAAGTGAAAAATGCCCCTACATTTAGAAAAAAGTGAAGGCAGATTCTGACTTAGGAAAATTTCACTAAGTGTTGGAAAAAGTGGCATTTCATGTTTTCAGCCATTTTGATCATTCTATAACTCAGAATCCATAATGAATTGGAATGCGGTGTAGTTGAATCTTTGGTAGAGGGCCATGAGAGCTACAAATCCAGCTTTGGATGGGAAAAAATGGCCTTATGGTTTAGGAGTTATGATCCTCCAAAGTTGGTACCCTAGCCACTTTGTTCTATAACTTAGAAAATTTTCAATGTTTTTTATGGTTACCCCCTTTACAAGTTATCCCACTTTTCTTGATTTTTCTTGATGAATGATGATCCAAATCACACATTAACATTATTTTAGGGTCAAAGAACCATATTTGTGAAAAATCTCAAAAAGTCAAAGTTGACTTTTGTGCACAGTTGACTTTTTGTCAAATGAATTCCAAACTGTGCGAACCTCTATGAAATCAAGTCCTTGACATAAGTCAAACATCATGTATTGATTTCATAGGTGTTATAGGGTGTATTGAATCATGTCCTAGGGTTTGGGAGCATGTCCTGGTCAAAAGTCAAAGGCATAGTTGACTTTTCCCGCAAAACCCTAATTGTGGTTCAGATGAAATTGAAACTTGTTGCTCAAGCTTCTTGGATCAATCCATTGTTGAAAATGGATCAATGTGATTTATTTGAGACCCTCAAATCCTCTCTTGAGGTCTTGGCTCATGTTTTGTCCCAAATGTCAACTTAGGGGTGAATTAATTCAAGGAACCCTAATTCCTGATTTTTTATGAATGCATCCCCTAAAGCCAAATTGACTTGATGATTGGGTTCATGATGTCCCTTGGAGCATCATAGGTTATGCTTTGAAGCATTGGCTCATGGCCAGAGGAAAATCTCCATATGGAGGCCCTGGTCGACCAAAACCCTAATTTGGTGACACTGTCGATCGTGAGACATGATCCACTTAGAATGCTGCAACCTTTTGCTTGATTCTTGAAGTGGGAGTTCTCTTGATCCATTATGGATGTTTGAGAGGCTAGAAAATTTGAAGATCATGTCATTCCTTGATGGATCCTTTGTCTAAGAACTCTGAGAGGGCTTGAAACCCTAATTTTGATAGTTGTGAATGCTCACCCATCTTAGGGGAGACTAATGAGGCATGATGGTTAATCTATATTGTGATGATGATTTGAACAATGATGGAAAATCTTCGTGGTCAAAATTTGAGGTATGACAAACTGCAGCAGAGGTTTGGCCAATGTTGATCAATAGGAAACTAAGTCTCCTCTAGCCATTGACTAGAGGTTACAGCACAGAGCCTTGGTTCCCTAGTTGTTGGCTGAATCTTGACTGAATTCAATTGCAAATGTGTCAGTCTATGCCACCTTGGTGCATCCATTAAATGCTCTAGTCCAAAGTTGGAGTCTTGTCCCTCTTTTAGAGATTTCTAGGTTTGGCATGCCACTTCTAGTTCCAAAGACTTTGGAGGCATGGATCAGTGTTTGTTCCCTTTAGATTTAATCCTCAGATGTGTCCAAAGTGATGACAAGGCTTGGAATTATCGGATTTTGCAAAATCTAGCAAAAGTACAAAATTCTGCCTAGCCTTGGCAGTTTTCACCAAGGCATATTGCCATTGTCATATCTCATGGCTCAAGTTGAATTTGATGGAGTTCTTGGCCATTTTGGAAAGCCCTCATATGATACAATAACTGTTTGATCATAATTGGTTTTGATACTTTTTGGATCCAAGTGAAAAATGCCCCTACATTTAGAAAAAAGTGAAGGCAGATTCTGACTTAGTGAAAATTTCACTAAGTGTTGGAAAAAGTGGCATTTCATGTTTTCAGCCACTTTGATCATTCTATAACTCAGAATCCATAATGAATTGGAATGAGGTGTAGTTGAATCTTTGGTAGAGGGCCATGAGAGCTACAAATCCAGCTTTGGATGGGAAAAAATGGCCTTATGGTTTAGGAGTTATGATCCTCCAAAGTTGGTACCCTAGCCACTTTGTTCCATAACTTAGAAAATTTTCAATGTTTTTTATGGTTACCCCCTTTACAAGTTATCCCACTTTTCTTGATTTTTCTTGATGAATGATGATCCAAATCACACATTAACATTATTTTAGGGTCAAAGAACCATATTTGTGAAAAATCTCAAAAAGTCAAAGTTGACTTTTGTGCACAGTTGACTTTTTGTCAGATGAATTCTAAACTGTGCGATCCTCTATGAAATCAAGCCCTTGACATAAGTCAAACATCATGTATTGATTTCATAGGTGTTATAGGGTATATTGAATCATGTCCTAGGGTTTGGGAGCATGTCCTGGTCAAAAGTCAAAGGCATAGTTGACTTTTCCCGCAAAACCCTAATTGTGGTTCAGATGAAATTGAAACTTGTTTCTCAAGCTTCTTGGATCAATCCATTGTTGAAAATGGATCAATGTGATTTATTTGAGACCCTCAAATCCTCTCTTGAGGTCTTGGCTCATGTTTTGTCCCAAATGTCAACTTCGGGGTGAATTAAGTCAAGGAACCCTAATTCCAGATTTTTTATGAATGCATCCCCTAAAGCCAAATTGACTTGATGATTGGGTTCATGATGTCCCTTGGAGCATCAGAGGTTATGCTTTGAAGCATTGGCTCATGGCCTGTGGAAAATATCCATCTGGAGGCCCTGGTCGACCAAAACCCTAATTTGGTGACACTGTCGATCGTGAGGCTTGATCCACTCAGAATGCTGCAACCTTTTGCTTGATTCTTGAAGTGGGAGTTCTCTTGATCCATTATGGATGTTTGAGAGGCTAGACAAGTTGAAGATCATGTCATTCCTTGATGGATCCTTTGTCTAAGAACTCTGAGAGGGCTTGAAACCCTAATTTTGATAGTTGTGAATGCTCACCCATCTTAGGGGAGACTAATGAGGCATGATGGTTAATCCATATTGTGATGATGATTTGAACAATGATGGAAAATCTGAGTGGTCAAAATTTGAGGTATGACAAACTGCAGCAGAGGTTTGGCCAATGTTGATAAAAAGGAAACTAAGTCTCCTCTAGCCATTGACTAGAGGTTACAGCACAGAGCCTTGGTTCCCTAGTTGTTGGATGAATCTTGACTGAATTCAATTGCAAATGTGTCAGTCCATGCCACCTTGGTGCATCCATTAAATGCTCCAATCCAAAATTGGAGTCTTGTCCCTCTTTTAGGGATTTCTAGGTTTGGCATGCCACTTCTTGTTCCAAAGACTTTGGAGGCTTGGATAAGTGTTTGTTCCCTTTAGATTTAATCCTCAGATATGTCCAAAGTGATGACAAGGCTTGGAATTATCTTATTTTGCAAAATCGAGCAAAAGTGCAAAATTCTGCCTAGCCTTGGCAGTTTTCAGCAAGGCATATTGCCATTGTCATATCTCATGGCTCAAGTGGAATTTGATGGAGTTCTTGGCCATTTTGGAAAGCCCTCATATGATACAATAACTGTTTGATCATAATTGGTTTTGATACTTTTTGGATCCAAGTGAAAAATGCCCCTACATTTAGAAAAAAGTGAAGGCAGATTCTGACTTAGTGAAAATTTCACTAAGTGTTAGAAAAAGTGGCATTTCATGTTTTCAGCCACTTTGATCATTCTATAACTCAGAATCCATAATGAATTGGAATGAGGTGTAGTTGAATCTTTGGTAGAGGGCCATGAGAGCTACAAATCCAGCTTTGGATGGGAAAAAATGGCCTTATGGTTTAGGAGTTATGATCCTCCAAAGTTGGTACCCTAGCCACTTTGTTCCATAACTTAGAAAATTTTCAATGTTTTTTATGGTTACCCCCTTTACAAGTTATCCCACTTTTCTTGATTTTTCTTGATGAATGATGATCCAAATCACACATTAACATTATTTTAGGGTCAAAGAACCATATTTGTGAAAAATCTCAAAAAGTCAAAGTTGACTTTTGTGCCCAGTTGACTTTTTGTCAGATGAATTCCAAACTGTGCGATCCTCTATGAAATCAAGTCCTTGACATAAGTCAAACATCACGTATTGATTTCATAGGTGTTATAAGGTGTATTGAATCATGTCCTAGGGTTTGGGAGCATGTCCTGGTCAAAAGTCAAAGGCATAGTTGACTTTTCCCGCAAAACCCTAATTGTGGTTCAGATGAAATTGAAACTTGTTGCTCAAGCTTCTTGGATCAATCCATTGTTGAAAATGGATCAATGTGATTTATTTGAGACCCTCAAATCCTCTCTTGAGGTCTTGGCTCATGTTTTGTCCCAAATGTCAACTTAGGGGTGAATTAAGTCAAGGAACCCTAATTCCTGATTTTTTATGAATGCATCCCCTAAAGCCATATTGACTTGATGATTGGGTTCATGATGTCCCTTGGAGCATCAGAGGTTATGCTTTGAAGCTTTGGCTCATGGCCAGTGGAAAATATCCATCTGGAGGCCCTGGTCGACCAAAACCCTAATTTGGTGACACTGTCGATCGTGAGGCTTGATCCACTCAGAATGCTGCAACCTTTTGCTTGATTCTTGAAGTGGGAGTTCTCTTGATCCATTATGGATGTTTGAGAGGCTAGACAAGTTGAAGATCATGTCATTCCTTGATGGATCCTTTGTCTAAGAACTCTGAGAGGGCTTGAAACCCTAATTTTGATAGTTGTGAATGCTCACCCATCTTAGGGGAGACTAATGAGGCATGATGGTTAATCCATATTGTGATGATGATTTGAACAATGATGGAAAATCTTAGTGGTTAAAATTTGAGGTATGACAAACTGCAGCAGAGGTTTGGCCAATGTTGATAAATAGGAAACTAAGTCTCCTCTAGCCATTGACTAGAGGTTACAGCACAGAGCCTTGGTTCCCTAGTTGTTGGATGAATCTTGACTGAATTCAATTGCAAATGTGTCAGTCCATGCCACCTTGGTGCATCCATTAAATGCTCCAATCCAAAATTGGAGTCTTGTCCCTCTTTTAGGGATTTCTAGGTTTGGCATGCCACTTCTTGTTCCAAAGACTTTGAAGGCTTGGATCAGTGTTTGTTCCCTTTAGATTTAATCCTCAGATATGTCCAAAGTGATGACAAGGCTTGGAATTATCTGATTTTGCAAAATCGAGCAAAAGTGCAAAATTCTGCCTAGCCTTGGCAGTTTTCAGCAAGGCATATTGCCATTGTCATATCTCATGGCTCAAGTGGAATTTGATGGAGTTCTTGGCCATTTTGGAAAGCCCTCATATGATACAATAACTGTTTGATCATAATTGGTTTTGATACTTTTTGGATCCAAGTGAAAAATGCCCCTACATTTAGAAAAAAGTGAAGGCAGATTCTGACTTAGTGAAAATTTCACTAAGTGTTGGAAAAAGTGGCATTTCATGTTTTCAGCCACTTTGATCATTCTATAACTCAGAATCCATAATGAATTGGAATGAGGTGTAGTTGAATCTTTGGTAGAGGGCCATGAGAGCTACAAATCCTGCTTTGGATGGGAAAAAATGGCCTTATGGTTTATGAGTTATGATCCTCCAAAGTTGGTACCCTAGCCACTTTGTTCCATAACTTAGAAAATTTTCTAAGATTTTTATGGTTACCCCCTTTACAAGTTATCCCACTTTTCTTTATTTTTCTTGATGAATGATGATCCAAATCACACATTAACATTATTTTAGGGTCAAAGAACCATATTTGTGAAAAATCTCAAAAAGTCAAAGTTGACTTTTGTGCACAGTTGACTTTTTGTCAAATGAATTCCAAACTGTGCGAACCTCTATGAAATCAAGTCCTTGACATAAGTCAAACATCATGTATTGATTTCATAGGTGTTATAGGGTGTATTGAATCATGTCCTAGGGTTTGGGAGCATGTCCTGGTCAAAAGTCAAAGGCATAGTTGACTTTTCCCGCAAAACCCTAATTGTGGTTCAGATGAAATTGAAACTTGTTGCTCAAGCTTCTTGGATCAATCCATTGTTGAAAATGGATCAATGTGATTTATTTGAGACCCTCAAATCCTCTCTTGAGGTCTTGGCTCATGTTTTGTCCCAAATGTCAACTTAGGGGTGAATTAATTCAAGGAACCCTAATTCCTGATTTTTTATGAATGCATCCCCTAAAGCCAAATTGACTTGATGATTGGGTTCATGATGTCCCTTGGAGCATCATAGGTTATGCTTTGAAGCATTGGCTCATGGCCAGAGGAAAATCTCCATATGGAGGCCCTGGTCGACCAAAACCCTAATTTGGTGACACTGTCGATCGTGAGACATGATCCACTTAGAATGCTGCAACCTTTTGCTTGATTCTTGAAGTGGGAGTTCTCTTGATCCATTATGGATGTTTGAGAGGCTAGAAAATTTGAAGATCATGTCATTCCTTGATGGATCCTTTGTCTAAGAACTCTGAGAGGGCTTGAAACCCTAATTTTGATAGTTGTGAATGCTCACCCATCTTAGGGGAGACTAATGAGGCATGATGGTTAATCTATATTGTGATGATGATTTGAACAATGATGGAAAATCTTCGTGGTCAAAATTTGAGGTATGACAAACTGCAGCAGAGGTTTGGCCAATGTTGATCAATAGGAAACTAAGTCTCCTCTAGCCATTGACTAGAGGTTACAGCACAGAGCCTTGGTTCCCTAGTTGTTGGCTGAATCTTGACTGAATTCAATTGCAAATGTGTCAGTCTATGCCACCTTGGTGCATCCATTAAATGCTCTAGTCCAAAGTTGGAGTCTTGTCCCTCTTTTAGAGATTTCTAGGTTTGGCATGCCACTTCTAGTTCCAAAGACTTTGGAGGCATGGATCAGTGTTTGTTCCCTTTAGATTTAATCCTCAGATGTGTCCAAAGTGATGACAAGGCTTGGAATTATCGGATTTTGCAAAATCTAGCAAAAGTACAAAATTCTGCCTAGCCTTGGCAGTTTTCACCAAGGCATATTGCCATTGTCATATCTCATGGCTCAAGTTGAATTTGATGGAGTTCTTGGCCATTTTGGAAAGCCCTCATATGATACAATAACTGTTTGATCATAATTGGTTTTGATACTTTTTGGATCCAAGTGAAAAATGCCCCTACATTTAGAAAAAAGTGAAGGCAGATTCTGACTTAGTGAAAATTTCACTAAGTGTTGGAAAAAGTGGCATTTCATGTTTTCAGCCACTTTGATCATTCTATAACTCAGAATCCATAATGAATTGGAATGAGGTGTAGTTGAATCTTTGGTAGAGGGCCATGAGAGCTACAAATCCAGCTTTGGATGGGAAAAAATGGCCTTATGGTTTAGGAGTTATGATCCTCCAAAGTTGGTACCCTAGCCACTTTGTTCCATAACTTAGAAAATTTTCAATGTTTTTTATGGTTACCCCCTTTACAAGTTATCCCACTTTTCTTGATTTTTCTTGATGAATGATGATCCAAATCACACATTAACATTATTTTAGGGTCAAAGAACCATATTTGTGAAAAATCTCAAAAAGTCAAAGTTGACTTTTGTGCACAGTTGACTTTTTGTCAGATGAATTCTAAACTGTGCGATCCTCTATGAAATCAAGCCCTTGACATAAGTCAAACATCATGTATTGATTTCATAGGTGTTATAGGGTATATTGAATCATGTCCTAGGGTTTGGGAGCATGTCCTGGTCAAAAGTCAAAGGCATAGTTGACTTTTCCCGCAAAACCCTAATTGTGGTTCAGATGAAATTGAAACTTGTTTCTCAAGCTTCTTGGATCAATCCATTGTTGAAAATGGATCAATGTGATTTATTTGAGACCCTCAAATCCTCTCTTGAGGTCTTGGCTCATGTTTTGTCCCAAATGTCAACTTCGGGGTGAATTAAGTCAAGGAACCCTAATTCCAGATTTTTTATGAATGCATCCCCTAAAGCCAAATTGACTTGATGATTGGGTTCATGATGTCCCTTGGAGCATCAGAGGTTATGCTTTGAAGCATTGGCTCATGGCCTGTGGAAAATATCCATCTGGAGGCCCTGGTCGACCAAAACCCTAATTTGGTGACACTGTCGATCGTGAGGCTTGATCCACTCAGAATGCTGCAACCTTTTGCTTGATTCTTGAAGTGGGAGTTCTCTTGATCCATTATGGATGTTTGAGAGGCTAGACAAGTTGAAGATCATGTCATTCCTTGATGGATCCTTTGTCTAAGAACTCTGAGAGGGCTTGAAACCCTAATTTTGATAGTTGTGAATGCTCACCCATCTTAGGGGAGACTAATGAGGCATGATGGTTAATCCATATTGTGATGATGATTTGAACAATGATGGAAAATCTGAGTGGTCAAAATTTGAGGTATGACAAACTGCAGCAGAGGTTTGGCCAATGTTGATAAAAAGGAAACTAAGTCTCCTCTAGCCATTGACTAGAGGTTACAGCACAGAGCCTTGGTTCCCTAGTTGTTGGATGAATCTTGACTGAATTCAATTGCAAATGTGTCAGTCCATGCCACCTTGGTGCATCCATTAAATGCTCCAATCCAAAATTGGAGTCTTGTCCCTCTTTTAGGGATTTCTAGGTTTGGCATGCCACTTCTTGTTCCAAAGACTTTGGAGGCTTGGATAAGTGTTTGTTCCCTTTAGATTTAATCCTCAGATATGTCCAAAGTGATGACAAGGCTTGGAATTATCTTATTTTGCAAAATCGAGCAAAAGTGCAAAATTCTGCCTAGCCTTGGCAGTTTTCAGCAAGGCATATTGCCATTGTCATATCTCATGGCTCAAGTGGAATTTGATGGAGTTCTTGGCCATTTTGGAAAGCCCTCATATGATACAATAACTGTTTGATCATAATTGGTTTTGATACTTTTTGGATCCAAGTGAAAAATGCCCCTACATTTAGAAAAAAGTGAAGGCAGATTCTGACTTAGTGAAAATTTCACTAAGTGTTAGAAAAAGTGGCATTTCATGTTTTCAGCCACTTTGATCATTCTATAACTCAGAATCCATAATGAATTGGAATGAGGTGTAGTTGAATCTTTGGTAGAGGGCCATGAGAGCTACAAATCCAGCTTTGGATGGGAAAAAATGGCCTTATGGTTTAGGAGTTATGATCCTCCAAAGTTGGTACCCTAGCCACTTTGTTCCATAACTTAGAAAATTTTCAATGTTTTTTATGGTTACCCCCTTTACAAGTTATCCCACTTTTCTTGATTTTTCTTGATGAATGATGATCCAAATCACACATTAACATTATTTTAGGGTCAAAGAACCATATTTGTGAAAAATCTCAAAAAGTCAAAGTTGACTTTTGTGCCCAGTTGACTTTTTGTCAGATGAATTCCAAACTGTGCGATCCTCTATGAAATCAAGTCCTTGACATAAGTCAAACATCACGTATTGATTTCATAGGTGTTATAAGGTGTATTGAATCATGTCCTAGGGTTTGGGAGCATGTCCTGGTCAAAAGTCAAAGGCATAGTTGACTTTTCCCGCAAAACCCTAATTGTGGTTCAGATGAAATTGAAACTTGTTGCTCAAGCTTCTTGGATCAATCCATTGTTGAAAATGGATCAATGTGATTTATTTGAGACCCTCAAATCCTCTCTTGAGGTCTTGGCTCATGTTTTGTCCCAAATGTCAACTTAGGGGTGAATTAAGTCAAGGAACCCTAATTCCTGATTTTTTATGAATGCATCCCCTAAAGCCATATTGACTTGATGATTGGGTTCATGATGTCCCTTGGAGCATCAGAGGTTATGCTTTGAAGCTTTGGCTCATGGCCAGTGGAAAATATCCATCTGGAGGCCCTGGTCGACCAAAACCCTAATTTGGTGACACTGTCGATCGTGAGGCTTGATCCACTCAGAATGCTGCAACCTTTTGCTTGATTCTTGAAGTGGGAGTTCTCTTGATCCATTATGGATGTTTGAGAGGCTAGACAAGTTGAAGATCATGTCATTCCTTGATGGATCCTTTGTCTAAGAACTCTGAGAGGGCTTGAAACCCTAATTTTGATAGTTGTGAATGCTCACCCATCTTAGGGGAGACTAATGAGGCATGATGGTTAATCCATATTGTGATGATGATTTGAACAATGATGGAAAATCTTAGTGGTTAAAATTTGAGGTATGACAAACTGCAGCAGAGGTTTGGCCAATGTTGATAAATAGGAAACTAAGTCTCCTCTAGCCATTGACTAGAGGTTACAGCACAGAGCCTTGGTTCCCTAGTTGTTGGATGAATCTTGACTGAATTCAATTGCAAATGTGTCAGTCCATGCCACCTTGGTGCATCCATTAAATGCTCCAATCCAAAATTGGAGTCTTGTCCCTCTTTTAGGGATTTCTAGGTTTGGCATGCCACTTCTTGTTCCAAAGACTTTGAAGGCTTGGATCAGTGTTTGTTCCCTTTAGATTTAATCCTCAGATATGTCCAAAGTGATGACAAGGCTTGGAATTATCTGATTTTGCAAAATCGAGCAAAAGTGCAAAATTCTGCCTAGCCTTGGCAGTTTTCAGCAAGGCATATTGCCATTGTCATATCTCATGGCTCAAGTGGAATTTGATGGAGTTCTTGGCCATTTTGGAAAGCCCTCATATGATACAATAACTGTTTGATCATAATTGGTTTTGATACTTTTTGGATCCAAGTGAAAAATGCCCCTACATTTAGAAAAAAGTGAAGGCAGATTCTGACTTAGTGAAAATTTCACTAAGTGTTGGAAAAAGTGGCATTTCATGTTTTCAGCCACTTTGATCATTCTATAACTCAGAATCCATAATGAATTGGAATGAGGTGTAGTTGAATCTTTGGTAGAGGGCCATGAGAGCTACAAATCCTGCTTTGGATGGGAAAAAATGGCCTTATGGTTTATGAGTTATGATCCTCCAAAGTTGGTACCCTAGCCACTTTGTTCCATAACTTAGAAAATTTTCTAAGATTTTTATGGTTACCCCCTTTACAAGTTATCCCACTTTTCTTTATTTTTCTTGATGAATGATGATCCAAATCACACATTAACATTATTTTAGGGTCAAAGAACCATATTTGTGAAAAATCTCAAAAAGTCAAAGTTGACTTTTGTGCACAGTTGACTTTTTGTTAGATGAATTCCAAACTGTGCGATCCTCTATGAAATCAATTCCTTGACATAAGTCAAACTTCATGTATTGATTTCATAGGTGTTATAGGGTGTATTGAATCATGTCCTAGGGTTTGGGAACATGTCCTGGTCAAAAGTCAAAGGCATTGTTGACTTTTCCCGCAAAACCCTAATTGTGGTTTAGATGAAATTGAAACTTGTTGCTCAAGCTTTTTGGATCAATCCTTTGTTGAAAATGGATCAATGTGATGTATTTGAGACCCTCAAATCCCCTCTTGAGGTCTTGGCTCATGTTTTGTCCCAAATGTCAACTTAGGGGTGAATTAAGTCAAGGAACCCTAATTCCTGATTTTTTATGAATGCATCCCCTAAAGCCAAATTGACTTGATGATTGGGTTCATGATGTCCTTTGGAGCATAATAGGTTATGCTTTGAAGCATTGGCTCATGGCCAGTGGAAAATCTCCATCTGGACGCCCTGGTCGACCAAAACCCTAATTAGGTGACACTGTCGATCGTGAGGCTTGATCCACTCAGAATGCTGCAACCTTTTGCTTGATTCTTAAAGTGGGAGTTCTCTTGATCCATTATGGATGTTTGAGAGGCTAGACAAGTTGAAGATCATGTCATTCCTTGATGGATCCTTTGTCTAAGAACTCTGAGAGGGCTTGAAACCCTAATTTTGATAGTTGTGAATGCTCACCCATCTTAAGGGAGACTAATGAGGCATGATGGTTAATCCATATTGTGAAGATGATTTGAACAATGGTGGAAAATCTTAGTGGTCAAAAT
Organism: Lathyrus tuberosus; assembly: GCA_022829125.1. Taxonomy (NCBI): domain Eukaryota; kingdom Viridiplantae; phylum Streptophyta; class Magnoliopsida; order Fabales; family Fabaceae; genus Lathyrus; species Lathyrus tuberosus. The sequence goes on from JALAZF010000423.1 coordinate 452,277, forward strand.
TTGAGGTATGACAAACTGCAGCAGAGGTTTGGCCAATGTTGATCAATAGGAAACTAAGTCTCCTCTAGCCATTTACTAGAGGTTACTGCACAGAGCCTTGGTTCCCTAGTTGTTGGATGAATCTTGACTGAATTCAATTGCAAATGTGTTAGTCCATGCCACCTTGGTGCATCCATTAAATGCTCCAATCGAAAATTGGAGTCTTGTCCCTCTTTTAGGGATTTCTAGGTTTGGCATGCCACTTCTTGTTCCAAAGACTTTGAAGGCTTGGATCAGTGTTTGTTCCCTTTAGATTTAATCCTCAGATATGTCCAAAGTGATGACAAGGCTTGGAATTATCTGATTTTGCAAAATCGAGCAAAAGTGCAAAATTCTGCCTAGCCTTGGCAGTTTTCAGCAAGGCATATTGCCATTGTCATATCTCATGGCTCAAGTGGAATTTGATGGAGTTCTTGGCCATTTTGGAAAGCCCTCATATGATACAATAACTGTTTGATCATAATTGGTTTTGATACTTTTTGGATCCAAGTGAAAAATGCCCCTACATTTAGAAAAAAGTGAAGGCAGATTCTGACTTAGTGAAAATTTCACTAAGTGTTGGAAAAAGTGGCATTTCATGTTTTCAGCCACTTTGATCATTCTATAACTCAGAATCCATAATGAATTGGAATGAGGTGTAGTTGAATCTTTGGTAGAGGGCCATGAGAGCTACAAATCCTGCTTTGGATGGGAAAAAATGGCCTTATGGTTTATGAGTTATGATCCTCCAAAGTTGGTACCCTAGCCACTTTGTTCCATAACTTAGAAAATTTTCTAAGATTTTTATGGTTACCCCCTTTACAAGTTATCCCACTTTTCTTTATTTTTCTTGATGAATGATGATCCAAATCACACATTAACATTATTTTAGGGTCAAAGAACCATATTTGTGAAAAATCTCAAAAAGTCAAAGTTGACTTTTGTGCACAGTTGACTTTTTGTTAGATGAATTCCAAACTGTGCGATCCTCTATGAAATCAATTCCTTGACATAAGTCAAACTTCATGTATTGATTTCATAGGTGTTATAGGGTGTATTGAATCATGTCCTAGGGTTTGGGAACATGTCCTGGTCAAAAGTCAAAGGCATTGTTGACTTTTCCCGCAAAACCCTAATTGTGGTTTAGATGAAATTGAAACTTGTTGCTCAAGCTTCTTGGATCAATCCTTTGTTGAAAATGGATCAATGTGATGTATTTGAGACCCTCAAATCCCCTCTTGAGGTCTTGGCTCATGTTTTGTCCCAAATGTCAACTTAGGGGTGAATTAAGTCAAGGAACCCTAATTCCTGATTTTTTATGAATGCATCCCCTAAAGCCAAATTGACTTGATGATTGGGTTCATGATGTCCCTTGGAGCATGATAGGTTATGCTTTGAAGCATTGGCTCATGGCCAGTGGAAAATCTCCATCTGGACGCCCTGGTCGACCAAAACCCTAATTTGGTGACACTGTCGATCGTGAGGCTTGATCCACTCAGAATGCTGCAACCTTTTGCTTGATTCTTAAAGTGGGAGTTCTCTTGATCCATTATGGATGTTTGAGAGGCTAGACAAGTTGAAGATCATGTCATTCCTTGATGGATCCATTGTCTAAGAACTCTGAGAGGGCTTGAAACCCTAATTTTGATAGTTGTGAATGCTCACCCATCTTAGGGGAGACTAATGAGGCATGATGGTTAATCCATATTGTGAAGATGATTTGAACAATGGTGGAAAATCTTAGTGGTCAAAATTTGAGGTATGACAAACTGCAGCAGAGGTTTGGCCAATGTTGATCAATAGGAAACTAAGTCTCCTCTAGCCATTTACTAGAGGTTACTGCACAGAGCCTTGGTTCCCTAGTTGTTGGATGAATCTTGACTGAATTCAATTGCAAATGTGTTAGTCCATGCCACCTTGGTGCATCCATTAAATGCTCCAATCGAAAATTGGAGTCTTGTCCCTCTTTTAGGGATTTCTAGGTTTGGCATGCCACTTCTTGTTCCAAAGACTTTGAAGGCTTGGATCAGTGTTTGTTCCCTTTAGATTTAATCCTCAGATATGTCCAAAGTGATGACAAGGCTTGGAATTATCTGATTTTGCAAAATCGAGCAAAAGTGCAAAATTCTGCCTAGCCTTGGCAGTTTTCAGCAAGGCATATTGCCATTGTCATATCTCATGGCTCAAGTGGAATTTGATGGAGTTCTTGGCCATTTTGGAAAGCCCTCATATGATACAATAACTGTTTGATCATAATTGGTTTTGATACTTTTTGGATCCAAGTGAAAAATGCCCCTACATTTAGAAAAAAGTGAAGGCAGATTCTGACTTAGTGAAAATTTCACTAAGTGTTGGAAAAAGTGGCATTTCATGTTTTCAGCCACTTTGATCATTCTATAACTCAGAATCCATAATGAATTGGAATGAGGTGTAGTTGAGTCTTTGGTAGAGGGCCATGAGAGCTACAAATCCTGCTTTGGATGGGAAAAAATGGCCTTATGGTTTATGAGTTATGATCCTCCAAAGTTGGTACCCTAGCCACTTTGTTCCATAACTTAGAAAATTTTCTAAGATTTTTATGGTTACCCCCTTTACAAGTTATCCCACTTTTCTTTATTTTTCTTGATGAATGATGATCCAAATCACACATTAACATTATTTTAGGGTCAAAGAACCATATTTGTGAAAAATCTCAAAAAGTCAAAGTTGACTTTTGTGCACAGTTGACTTTTTGTTAGATGAATTCCAAACTGTGCGATCCTCTATGAAATCAATTCCTTGACATAAGTCAAACTTCATGTATTGATTTCATAGGTGTTATAGGGTGTATTGAATCATGTCCTAGGGTTTGGGAACATGTCCTGGTCAAAAGTCAAAGGCATTGTTGACTTTTCCCGCAAAACCCTAATTGTGGTTTAGATGAAATTGAAACTTGTTGCTCAAGCTTCTTGGATCAATCCTTTGTTGAAAATGGATCAATGTGATGTATTTGAGACCCTCAAATCCCCTCTTGAGGTCTTGGCTCATGTTTTGTCCCAAATGTCAACTTAGGGGTGAATTAAGTCAAGGAACCCTAATTCCTGATTTTTTATGAATGCATCCCCTAAAGCCAAATTGACTTGATGATTGGGTTCATGATGTCCCTTGGAGCATAATAGGTTATGCTTTGAAGCATTGGCTCATGGCCAGTGGAAAATCTCCATCTGGACGCCCTGGTCGACCAAAACCCTAATTTGGTGACACTGTCGATCGTGAGGCTTGATCCACTCAGAATGCTGCAACCTTTTGCTTGATTCTTAAAGTGGGAGTTCTCTTGATCCATTATGGATGTTTGAGAGGCTAGACAAGTTGAAGATCATGTCATTCCTTGATGGATCCATTGTCTAAGAACTCTGAGAGGGCTTGAAACCCTAATTTTGATAGTTGTGAATGCTCACCCATCTTAGGGGAGACTAATGAGGCATGATGGTTAATCCATATTGTGAAGATGATTTGAACAATGGTGGAAAATCTTAGTGGTCAAAATTTGAGGTATGACAAACTGCAGCAGAGGTTTGGCCAATGTTGATCAATAGGAAACTAAGTCTCCTCTAGCCATTTACTAGAGGTTACTGCACAGAGCCTTGGTTCCCTAGTTGTTGGATGAATCTTGACTGAATTCAATTGCAAATGTGTTAGTCCATGCCACCTTGGTGCATCCATTAAATGCTCCAATCGAAAATTGGAGTCTTGTCCCTCTTTTAGGGATTTCTAGGTTTGGCATGCCACTTCTTGTTCCAAAGACTTTGAAGGCTTGGATCAGTGTTTGTTCCCTTTAGATTTAATCCTCAGATATGTCCAAAGTGATGACAAGGCTTGGAATTATCTGATTTTGCAAAATCGAGCAAAAGTGCAAAATTCTGCCTAGCCTTGGCAGTTTTCAGCAAGGCATATTGCCATTGTCATATCTCATGGCTCAAGTGGAATTTGATGGAGTTCTTGGCCATTTTGGAAAGCCCTCATATGATACAATAACTGTTTGATCATAATTGGTTTTGATACTTTTTGGATCCAAGTGAAAAATGCCCCTACATTTAGAAAAAAGTGAAGGCAGATTCTGACTTAGTGAAAATTTCACTAAGTGTTGGAAAAAGTGGCATTTCATGTTTTCAGCCACTTTGATCATTCTATAACTCAGAATCCATAATGAATTGGAATGAGGTGTAGTTGAGTCTTTGGTAGAGGGCCATGAGAGCTACAAATCCTGCTTTGGATGGGAAAAAATGGCCTTATGGTTTATGAGTTATGATCCTCCAAAGTTGGTACCCTAGCCACTTTGTTCCATAACTTAGAAAATTTTCTAAGATTTTTATGGTTACCCCCTTTACAAGTTATCCCACTTTTCTTTATTTTTCTTGATGAATGATGATCCAAATCACACATTAACATTATTTTAGGGTCAAAGAACCATATTTGTGAAAAATCTCAAAAAGTCAAAGTTGACTTTTGTGCACAGTTGACTTTTTGTTAGATGAATTCCAAACTGTGCGATCCTCTATGAAATCAATTCCTTGACATAAGTCAAACTTCATGTATTGATTTCATAGGTGTTATAGGGTGTATTGAATCATGTCCTAGGGTTTGGGAACATGTCCTGGTCAAAAGTCAAAGGCATTGTTGACTTTTCCCGCAAAACCCTAATTGTGGTTTAGATGAAATTGAAACTTGTTGCTCAAGCTTCTTGGATCAATCCTTTGTTGAAAATGGATCAATGTGATGTATTTGAGACCCTCAAATCCCCTCTTGAGGTCTTGGCTCATGTTTTGTCCCAAATGTCAACTTAGGGGTGAATTAAGTCAAGGAACCCTAATTCCTGATTTTTTATGAATGCATCCCCTAAAGCCAAATTGACTTGATGATTGGGTTCATGATGTCCCTTGGAGCATAATAGGTTATGCTTTGAAGCATTGGCTCATGGCCAGTGGAAAATCTCCATCTGGACGCCCTGGTCGACCAAAACCCTAATTTGGTGACACTGTCGATCGTGAGGCTTGATCCACTCAGAATGCTGCAACCTTTTGCTTGATTCTTAAAGTGGGAGTTCTCTTGATCCATTATGGATGTTTGAGAGGCTAGACAAGTTGAAGATCATGTCATTCCTTGATGGATCCTTTGTCTAAGAACTCTGAGAGGGCTTGAAACCCTAATTTTGATAGTTGTGAATGCTCACCCATCTTAGGGGAGACTAATGAGGCATGATGGTTAATCCATATTGTGAAGATGATTTGAACAATGGTGGAAAATCTTAGTGGTCAAAATTTGAGGTATGACAAACTGCAGCAGAGGTTTGGCCAATGTTGATCAATAGGAAACTAAGTCTCCTCTAGCCATTTACTAGAGGTTACTGCACAGAGCCTTGGTTCCCTAGTTGTTGGATGAATCTTGACTGAATTCAATTGCAAATGTGTTAGTCCATGCCACCTTGGTGCATCCATTAAATGCTCCAATCGAAAATTGGAGTCTTGTCCCTCTTTTAGGGATTTCTAGGTTTGGCATGCCACTTCTTTTCCAAAGACTTTGAAGGCTTGGATCAGTGTTTGTTCCCTTTAGATTTAATCCTCAGATATGTCCAAAGTGATGACAAGGCTTGGAATTATCTGATTTTGCAAAATCGAGCAAAAGTGCAAAATTCTGCCTAGCCTTGGCAGTTTTCAGCAAGGCATATTGCCATTGTCATATCTCATGGCTCAAGTGGAATTTGATGGAGTTCTTGGCCATTTTGGAAAGCCCTCATATGATACAATAACTGTTTGATCATAATTGGTTTTGATACTTTTTGGATCCAAGTGAAAAATGCCCCTACATTTAGAAAAAAGTGAAGGCAGATTCTGACTTAGTGAAAATTTCACTAAGTGTTGGAAAAAGTGGCATTTCATGTTTTCAGCCACTTTGATCATTCCATAACTCAGAATCCATAATGAATTGGAATGAGGTGTAGTTGAGTCTTTGGTAGAGGGCCATGAGAGCTACAAATCCAGCTTTGGATGGGAAAAAATGGACTTATGGTTTAGGAGTTATGATCCTCCAAAGTTGGTACCCTAGCCACTTTGTTCCATAACTTAGAAAATTTTCTAAGATTTTTATGGTTAACCCCTTTAGAAGTTATCCCACTTTTCTTGATTTTTCTTAATGAATGATGATCCAAATCACACATTAACATTATTTTAGGGTCAAAGAACCATATTTGTGAAAAATCTCAAAAAGTCAAAGTTGACTTTTGTGCACAGTTGACTTTTTGTCAGATGAATTCCAAACTGTGCGATCCTCTATGAAATCAATTCCTTGACATAAGTCAAACTTCATGTATTGATTTCATAGGTGTTATAGGGTGTATTGAATCATGTCCTAGGGTTTGGGAACATGTCCTGGTCAAAAGTCAAAGGCATAGTTGACTTTTCCCGCAAAACCCTAATTGTGGTTCAGATGAAATTGAAACTTGTTGCTCAAGCTTCTTGGATCAATCCATTGTTGAAAATGGATCAATGTGATGTATTTGAGACCCTCAAATCCCCTCTTGAGGTCTTGGCTCATGTTTTGTCCCAAATGTCAACTTAGGGGTGAATTAAGTCAAGGAACCCTAATTCCTGATTTTTTATGAATGCATCCCCTAAAGCCAAATTGACTTGATGATTGGGTTCATGATGTCCCTTGGAGCATCATAGGTTATGCTTTGAACCATTGGCTCATGGCCAGTGGAAAATCTCCATCTGGAAGCCCTGGTCGACCAAAACCCTAATTTGGTGACACTGTCGATCGTGAGGCTTGATCCACTCAGAATGCTGCAACCTTTTGCTTGATTCTTAAAGTGGGAGTTCTCTTGATCCATTATGGATGTTTGAGAGGCTAGACAAGTTGAAGATCATGTCATTCCTTGATAGATCCTTTGTCTAAGAACTCTGAGAGGGCTTGAAACCCTAATTTTGATAGTTGTGAATGCTCACCCATCTTAGGGGAGACTAATGAGGCATGATGGTTAATCCATATTGTGAAGATGATTTGAACAATGGTGGAAAATCTTAGTGGTCAAAATTTGAGGTATGACAAACTGCAGCAGAGGTTTGGCCAATGTTGATCAATAGGAAACTAAGTCTCCTCTAGCCATTTACTAGAGGTTACTGCACAGAGCCTTGGTTCCCTAGTTGTTGGATGAATCTTGACTGAATTCAATTGCAAATGTGTTAGTCCATGCCACCTTGGTGCATCCATTAAATGCTCCAATCGAAAATTGGAGTCTTGTCCCTCTTTTAGGGATTTCTAGGTTTGGCATGCCACTTCTTTTCCAAAGACTTTGAAGGCTTGGATCAGTGTTTGTTCCCTTTAGATTTAATCCTCAGATATGTCCAAAGTGATGACAAGGCTTGGAATTATCTGATTTTGCAAAATCGAGCAAAAGTGCAAAATTCTGCCTAGCCTTGGCAGTTTTCAGCAAGGCATATTGCCATTGTCATATCTCATGGCTCAAGTGGAATTTGATGGAGTTCTTGGCCATTTTGGAAAGCCCTCATATGATACAATAACTGTTTGATCATAATTGGTTTTGATACTTTTTGGATCCAAGTGAAAAATGCCCCTACATTTAGAAAAAAGTGAAGGCAGATTCTGACTTAGTGAAAATTTCACTAAGTGTTGGAAAAAGTGGCATTTCATGTGTTCAGCCACTTTGATCATTCCATAACTCAGAATCCATAATGAATTGGAATGAGGTGTAGTTGAGTCTTTGGTAGAGGGCCATGAGAGCTACAAATCCAGCTTTGGATGGGAAAAAATGGACTTATGGTTTAGGAGTTATGATCCTCCAAATTTGGTACCCTAGCCACTTTGTTCCATAACTTAGAAAATTTTCTATGTTTTTTATGGTTACCTCCTTTACAAGTTATCCCACTTTTCTTGATTTTTGTTAATGAATGATGATCCAAATCACACATTAACATTATTTTAGGGTCAAAGAACCATATTTGTGAAAAATCTCAAAAAGTCAAAGTTGACTTTTGTGCACAGTTGACTTTTTGTCAGATGAATTCCAAACTGTGCGATCCTCTATGAAATCAATTCCTTGACATAAGTCAAACTTCATGTATTGATTTCATAGGTGTTATAGGGTGTATTGAATCATGTCCTAGGGTTTGGGAACATGTCCTGGTCAAAAGTCAAAGGCATAGTTGACTTTTCCCGCAAAACCCTAATTATGGTTCAGATGAAATTGAAACTTGTTGCTCAAGCTTCTTGGATCAATCCATTGTTGAAAATGGATCAATGTGATGTATTTGAGACCCTCAAATCCCCTCTTGAGGTCTTGGCTCATGTTTTGTCCCAAATGTCAACTTAGGGGTGAATTAAGTCAAGGAACCCTAATTCCTGATTTTTTATGAATGCATCCCCTAAAGCCAAATTGACTTGATGATTGGGTTCATGATGTCCCTTGGAGCATCATAGGTTATGCTTTGAACCATTGGCTCATGGCCAGTGGAAAATCTCCATCTGGACGCCCTGGTCGACCAAAACCCTAATTTGGTGACACTGTCGATCGTGAGGCTTGATCCACTCAGAATGCTGCAACCTTTTGCTTGATTCTTAAAGTGGGAGTTCTCTTGATCCATTATGGATGTTTGAGAGGCTAGACAAGTTGAAGATCATGTCATTCCTTGATGGATCCTTTGTCTAAGAACTCTGAGAGGGCTTGAAACCCTAATTTTGATAGTTGTGAATGCTCACCCATCTTAGGGGAGACTAATGAGGCATGATGGTTAATCCATATTGTGAAGATGATTTGAACAATGGTGGAAAATCTTAGTGGTCAAAATTTGAGGTATGACAAACTGCAGCAGAGGTTTGGCCAATGTTGATCAATAGGAAACTAAGTCTCCTCTAGCCATTTACTAGAGGTTACTGCACAGAGCCTTGGTTCCCTAGTTGTTGGATGAATCTTGACTGAATTCAATTGCAATTGTGTTAGTCCATGCCACCTTGGTGCATCCATTAAATGCTCCAATCGAAAATTGGAGTCTTGTCCCTCTTTTAGGGATTTCTAGGTTTGGCATGCCACTTCTTGTTCCAAAGACTTTGAAGGCTTGGATCAGTGTTTGTTCCCTTTAGATTTAATCCTCAGATGTGTCCAAAGTGATGACAAGGCTTGGAATTATCTGATTTTGCAAAATCGAGCAAAAGTGCAAAATTCTGCCTAGCCTTGGCAGTTTTCAGCAAGGCATATTGCCATTGTCATATCTCATGGCTCAAGTGGAATTTGATGGAGTTCTTGGCCATTTTGGAAAGCCCTCATATGATACAATAACTGTTTGATCATAATTGGTTTTGATACTTTTTGGATCCAAGTGAAAAATGCCCCTACATTTAGAAAAAAGTGAAGGCAGATTCTGACTTAGTGAAAATTTCACTACGTGTTGGAAAAAGTGGCATTTCATGTTTTCAGCCACTTTGATCACTCCATAACTCAGAATCCATAATGAATTGGAATGAGGTGTAGTTGAGTCTTTGGTAGAGGGCCATGAGAGCTACAAATCCAGCTTTGGATGGGAAAAAATGGACTTATGGTTTAGGAGTTATGATCCTCCAAAGTTGGTACCCTAGCCACTTTGTTCCATAACTTAGAAAATTTTCTAAGTTTTTTATGGTTACCTCCTTTACAAGTTATCCCACTTTTCTTGATTTTTCTTAATGAATGATGATCCAAATCACACATTAACAGTATTTTAGGGTCAAAGAACCATATTTGTGAAAAATCTCAAAAAGTCAAAGTTGACTTTTGTGCACAGTTGACTTTTTGTCAGATGAATTCCAAACTGTGCGATCCTCTATGAAATCAATTCCTTGACATAAGTCAAACTTCATGTATTGATTTCATAGGTGTTATAGGGTGTATTGAATCATCTCCTAGGGTTTGGGAACATGTCCTGGTCAAAAGTCAAAGGCATAGTTGACTTTTCCCGCAAAACCCTAATTGTGGTTCAGATGAAATTGAAACTTGTTGCTCAAGCTTCTTGGATCAATCCATTGTTGAAAATGGATCAATGTGATGTATTTGAGACCCTCAAATCCCCTCTTGAGGTCTTGGCTCATGTTTTGTCCCAAATGTCAACTTAGGGGTGAATTAAGTCAAGGAACCCTAATTCCTGATTTTTTATGAATGCATCCCCTAAAGCCAAATTGACTTGATGATTGGGTTCATGATGTCCCTTGGAGCATCATAGGTTATGCTTTGAACCATTGGCTCATGGCCAGTGGAAAATCTCCATCTGGACGCCCTGGTCGACCAAAACCCTAATTTGGTGACACTGTCGATCGTGAGGCTTGATCCACTCAGAATGCTGCAACCTTTTGCTTGATTCTTGAAGTGGGAGTTCTCTTGATCCATTATGGATGTTTGAGAGGCTAGACAAGTTGAAGATCATGTCATTCCTTGATGGATCCTTTGTCTAAGAACTCTGAGAGGGCTTGAAACCCTAATTTTGATAGTTGTGAATGCTCACCCATCTTAGGGGAGACTAATAAGGCATGATGGTTAATCCATATTGTGAAGATGATTTGAACAATGGTGGAAAATCTAAGTGGTCAAAATTTGAGGTATGACAAACTGCAGCAGAGGTTTGGCCAATGTTGATCAATAGGAAACTAAGTCTCCTCTAGCCATTTACTAGAGGTTACTGCACAGAGCCTTGGTTCCCTAGTTGTTGGATGAATCTTGACTGAATTCAATTGCAAATGTGTCAGTCCATGCCACCTTGGTGCATCCATTAAATGCTCCAATCGAAAATTGGAGTCTTGTCCCTCTTTTAGGGATTTCAAGGTTTGGCATGCCACTTCTTGTTCCAAAGACTTTGAAGGCTTGGATCAGTGTTTGTTCCCTTTAGATTTAATCCTCAGATATGTCCAAAGTGATGACAAGGCTTGGAATTATCTGATTTTGCAAAATCGAGCAAAAGTGCAAAATTCTGCCTAGCCTTGGCAGTTTTCAGCAAGGCATATTGCCATTGTCATATCTCATGGCTCAAGTGGAATTTGATGGAGTTCTTGGCCATTTTGGAAAGCCCTCATATGATACAATAACTGTTTGATCATAATTGGTTTTGATACTTTTTGGATCCAAGTGAAAAATGCCCCTACATTTAGAAAAAAGTGAAGGCAGATTCTGACTTAGTGAAAATTTCACTAAGTGTTGGAAAAAGTGGCATTTCATGTTTTCAGCCACTTTGATCATTCCATAACTCAGAATCCATAATGAATTGGAATGAGGTGTAGTTGAGTCTTTGGTAGAGGGCCATGAGAGCTACAAATCCAGCTTTGGATGGGAAAAAATGGACTTATGGTTTAGGAGTTATGATCCTCCAAAGTTGGTACCCTAGCCACTTTGTTCCATAACTTAGAAAATTTTCTAAGATTTTTATGGTTACCCCCTTTAGAAGTTATCCCACTTTTCTTGATTTTTCTTAATGAATGCTGATCCAAATCACACATTAACATTATTTTAGGGTCAAAGAACCATATTTGTGAAAAATCTCAAAAAGTCAAAGTTGACTTTTGTGCACAGTTGACTTTTTGTCAGATGAATTCCAAACTGTGCGATCCTCTATGAAATCAATTCCTTGACATAAGTCAAACTTCATGTATTAATTTCATAGGTGTTATAGGGTGTATTGAATCATGTCCTAGGGTTTGGGAACATGTCCTGGTCAAAAGTCAAAGGCATAGTTGACTTTTCCCGCAAAACCCTAATTGTGGTTCAGATCAAATTGAAACTTGTTGCTCAAGCTTCTTGGATCAATCCATTGTTGAAAATGGATCAATGTGATGTATTTGAGACCCTCAAATCCCCTCTTGAGGTCTTGGCTCATGTTTTGTCCCAAATGTCAACTTAGGGGTGAATTAAGTCAAGGAACCCTAATTCCTGATTTTTTATGAATGCATCCCCTAAAGCCAAATTGACTTGATGATTGGGTTCATGATGTCCCTTGGAGCATCATAGGTTATGCTTTGAACCATTGGCTCATGGCCAGTGGAAAATCTCCATCTGGACGCCCTGGTCGACCAAAACCCTAATTTGGTGACACTGTCGATCGTGAGGCTTGATCCACTCAGAATGCTGCAACCTTTTGCTTGATTCTTAAAGTGGGAGTTCTCTTGATCCATTATGGATGTTTGAGAGGCTAGACAAGTTGAAGATCATGTCATTCCTTGATGGATCCTTTGTCTAAGAACTCTGAGAGGGCTTGAAACCCTAATTTTGATAGTTGTGAATGCTCACCCATCTTAGGGGAGACTAATGAGGCATGATGGTTAATCCATATTGTGAAGATGATTTGAACAATGGTGGAAAATCTTAGTGGTCAAAATTTAAGGTATGACAAACTGCAGCAGAGGTTTGGCCAATGTTGATCAATAGGAAACTAAGTCTCCTCTAGCCATTTACTAGAGGTTACTGCACAGAGCCTTGGTTCCCTAGTTGTTGGATGAATCTTGACTGAATTCAATTGCAAATGTGTTAGTCCATGCCACCTTGGTGCATCCATTAAATGCTCCAATCGAAAATTGGAGTCTTGTCCCTCTTTTAGGGATTTCTAGGTTTGGCATGCCACTTCTTGTTCCAAAGACTTTGAAGGCTTGGATCAGTGTTTGTTCCCTTTAGATTTAATCCTCAGATATGTCCAAAGTGATGACAAGGCTTGGAATTATCTGATTTTGCAAAATCGAGCAAAAGTGCAAAATTCTGCCTAGCCTTGGCAGTTTTCAGCAAGGCATATTGCCATTGTCATATCTCATGGCTCAAGTGGAATTTGATGGAGTTCTTGGCCATTTTGGAAAGCCCTCATATGATACAATAACTGTTTGATCATAATTGGTTTGATACTTTTTGGATCCAAGTGAAAAATGCCCCTACATTTAGAAAAAAGTGAAGGCAGATTCTGACTTAGTGAAAATTTCACTAAGTGTTTGAAAAAGTGGAATTTCATGTTTTCAGCCACTTTGATCATTCCATAACTCAGAATCCATAATGAATTGGAATGAGGTGTAGTTGAGTCTTTGGTAGAGGGCCATGAGAGCTACAAATCCAGCTTTGGATGGGAAAAAATGGACTTATGGTTTAGGAGTTATGATCCCCCAAAGTTGGTACCCTAGCCACTTTGTTCCATAACTTAGAAAATTTTCTAAGTTTTTTATGGTTACCTCCTTTACAAGTTATCCCACTTTTCTTGATTTTTCTTAATGAATGATGATCCAAATCACACATTAACATTATTTTAGGGTCAAAGAACCATATTTGTGAAAAATCTCAAAAAGTCAAAGTTGACTTTTGTGCACAGTTGACTTTTTGTCAGATGAATTCCAAACTGTGCGATCCTCTATGAAATCAATTCCTTGACATAAGTCAAACTTCATGTATTGATTTCATAGGTGTTATAGGGTGTATTGAATCATGTCCTAGGGTTTGGGAACATGTCCTGGTCAAAAGTCAAAGGCATAGTTGACTTTTCCCGCAAAACCGTAATTGTGGTTCAGATGAAATTGAAACTTGTTGCTCAAGCTTCTTGGATCAATCCATTGTTGAAAATGGATCAATGTGATGTATTTGAGACCCTCAAATCCCCTCTTGAGGTCTTGGCTCATGTTTTGTCCCAAATGTCAACTTAGGGGTGAATTAAGTCAAGGAACCCTAATTCCTGATTTTTTATGAATGCATCCCCTAAAGCCAAATTGACTTGATGATTGGGTTCATGATGTCCCTTGGAGCATCATAGGTTATGCTTTGAACCATTGGCTCATGGCCAGTGGAAAATCTCCATCTGGACGCCCTGGTCGACCAAAACCCTAATTTGGTGACACTGTCGATCGTGAGGCTTGATCCACTCAGAATGCTGCATCCTTTTGCTTGATTCTTGAAGTGGGAGTTCTCTTGATCCATTATGGATGTTTGAGAGGCTAGACAAGTTGAAGATCATGTCATTCCTTGATGGATCCTTTGTCTAAGAACTCTGAGAGGGCTTGAAACCCTATTTCTGATAGTTGTGAATGCTCACCCATCTTAGGGGAGACTAGTGAGGCATGATGGTTAATCCATATTGTGATGATGATTTGAACAATGATGGAAAATCTTAGTGGTCAAAATTTGAGGTATGACAAACTGCAGCTGAGGTTTGGCCAATGTTGATCAATAGGAAACTAAGTCTCCTCTAGCCATTGACTAGAGGTTACAGCACAGAGCCTTGGTTCCCTAGTTGTTGGATGAATCTTGACTGAATTCAATTGCAAATGTGTCAGTCTATGCCACCTTGGTGCATCCATTAAATGCTCCAATCCAAAGTTGGAGTCTTGTCCCTCTTTTAGGGATTTCTAGGTTTGGCATGCCACTTCTTGTTCCAAAGACTTTGGAGGCTTGGATCAGTGTTTGTTCCCTTTAGATTTAATCCTCAGATGTGTCCAAAGTGATGACAAGGCTTGGAATTATCTGATTTTGCAAAATCGAGCAAAAGTGCAAAATTCTGCCTAGCCTTGGAAGTTTTCAGCAAGGCATATTGCCATTGTCATATCTCATGGCTCAAGTGGAATTTGATGGAGTTCTTGGCCATTTTGGAAAGCCCTCATATGATATAATAACTGTTTGATCATAATTGGTTTTGATACTTTTTGGATCCAAGTGAAAAATGCCCCTACATTTAGAAAAAAGTGAAGGCAGATTCTGACTTAGTGAAAATTTCACTAAGTGTTGGAAAAAGTGGCATTTCATGTTTTCAGCCACTTTGATCATTCCATAACTCAGAATCCATAATGAATTGGAATGAGGTGTAGTTGAATCTTTGGTAGAGGGCCATGAGAGCTACAAATCCTGCTTTGGATGGGAAAAAATGGCCTTCTGGTTTATGAGTTATGATCCTCCAAAGTTGGTACCCTAGCCACTTTGTTCCATAACTTAGAAAATTTTCTAAGATTTTTATGGTTACCCCCTTTACAAGTTATCCCACTTTTCTTTATTTTTCTTGATGAATGATGATCCAAATCACACATTAACATTATTTTAGGGTCAAAGAACCATATTTGTGAAAAATCTCAAAAAGTCAAAGTTGACTTTTGTGCACAGTTGACTTTTTGTTAGATGAATTCCAAACTGTGCGATCCTCTATGAAATCAAGTCCTTGACATAAGTCAAACTTCATGTATTGATTTCATAGGTGTTATAGGGTGTATTGAATCATGTCCTAGGGTTTGGGAACATGTCCTGGTCAAAAGTCAAAGGCATAGTTGACTTTTCCCGCAAAACCCTAATTGTGGTTTAGATGAAATTGAAACTTGTTGCTCAAACTTCTTGGATCAATCCTTTGTTGAAAATGGATCAATGTGATGTATTTGAGACCCTCAAATCCCCTCTTGAGGTCTTGGCTCATGTTTTGTCCCAAATGTCAACTTAGGGGTGAATTAAGTCAAGGAACCCTAATTCCTGATTTTTTATGAATGCATCCCCTAAAGCCAAATTGACTTGATGATTGGGTTCATGATGTCCCTTGGAGCATCATAGGTTATGCTTTGAACCATTGGCTCATGGCCAGTGGAAAATCTCCTCCTGGACGCCCTGGTCGACCAAAACCCTAATTTGGTGACACTGTCGATCGTGAGGCTTGATCCACTCAGAATGCTGCAACCTTTTGCTTGATTCTTGAAGTGGGAGTTCTCTTGATCCATTGTGGATGTTTGAGAGGCTAGACAAGTTGAAGATCATGTCATTCCTTGATGGATCCTTTGTCTAAGAACTCTGAGAGGGCTTGAAACCCTAATTTTGATAGTTGTGAATGCTCACCCATCTTAGGGGAGACTAATGAGGCATGATGGTTAATCCATATTGTGAAGATGATTTGAACAATGATGGAAAATCTAAGTGGTCAAAATTTGAGGTATGACAAACTGCAGCAGAGGTTTGGCCAATGTTGATCAATAGGAAACTAAGTCTCCTCTAGCCATTTACTAGAGGTTACTGCACAGAGCCTTGGTTCCCTAGTTGTTGGATGAATCTTGACTGAATTCAATTGCAAATGTGTCAGTCCATGCCACCTTGGTGCATCCATTAAATGCTCCAATCGAAAATTGGAGTCTTGTCCCTCTTTTAGGGATTTCAAGGTTTGGCATGCCACTTCTTGTTCCAAAGACTTTGAAGGCTTGGATCAGTGTTTGTTCCCTTTAGATTTAATCCTCAGATATGTCCAAAGTGATGACAAGGCTTGGAATTATCTGATTTTGCAAAATCGAGCAAAAGTGCAAAATTCTTCCTAGCCTTGGCAGTTTTCAGCAAGGCATATTGCCATTGTCATATCTCATGGCTCAAGTGGAATTTGATGGAGTTCTTGCCATTTTGGAAAGCCCTCATATGATACAATAACTGTTTGATCATAATTGGTTTT
This sequence comes from Lathyrus tuberosus, assembly GCA_022829125.1. NCBI lineage: Eukaryota > Viridiplantae > Streptophyta > Magnoliopsida > Fabales > Fabaceae > Lathyrus > Lathyrus tuberosus. Next base: position 468,731 of record JALAZF010000423.1, read on the forward strand.
GATACTTTTTGGATCCAAGTGAAAAATGCCCCTACATTTAGAAAAAAGTGAAGGCAGATTCTGACTTAGTGAAAATTTCACTAAGTGTTGGAAAAAGTGGCATTTCATGTTTTCAGCCACTTTGATCATTCCATAACTCAGAATCCATAATGAATTGGAATGAGGTGTAGTTGAGTCTTTGGTAGAGGGCCATGAGAGCTACAAATCCAGCTTTGGATGGGAAAAAATGGACTTATGGTTTAGGAGTTATGATCCTCCAAAGTTGGTACCCTAGCCACTTTGTTCCATAACTTAGAAAATTTTCTAAGATTTTTATGGTTACCCCCTTTAGAAGTTATCCCACTTTTCTTTATTTTTCTTGATGAATGATGATCCAAATCACACATTAACATTATTTTAGGGTCAAAGAACCATATTTGTGAAAAATCTCAAAAAGTCAAAGTTGACTTTTGTGCACAGTTGACTTTTTGTTAGATGAATTCCAAACTGTGCGATCCTCTATGAAATCAAGTCCTTGACATAAGTCAAACTTCATGTATTGATTTCATAGGTGTTATAGGGTGTATTGAATCATGTCCTAGGGTTTGGGAACATGTCCTGGTCAAAAGTCAAAGGCATAGTTGACTTTTCCCACAAAACCCTAATTGTGGTTTAGATGAAATTGAAACTTGTTGCTCAAACTTCTTGGATCAATCCTTTGTTGAAAATGGATCAATGTGATGTATTTGAGACCCTCAAATCCCCTCTTGAGGTCTTGGCTCATGTTTTGTCCCAAATGTCAACTTAGGGGTGAATTAAGTCAAGGAACCCTAATTCCTGATTTTTTATGAATGCATCCCCTAAAGCCAAATTGACTTGATGATTGGGTTCATGATGTCCCTTGGAGCATCATAGGTTATGCTTTGAACCATTGGCTCATGGCCAGTGGAAAATCTCCTCCTGGACGCCCTGGTCGACCAAAACCCTAATTTGGTGACACTGTCGATCGTGAGGCTTGATCCACTCAGAATGCTGCAACCTTTTGCTTGATTCTTGAAGTGGGAGTTCTCTTGATCCATTGTGGATGTTTGAGAGGCTAGACAAGTTGAAGATCATGTCATTCCTTGATGGATCCTTTGTCTAAGAACTCTGAGAGGGCTTGAAACCCTAATTTTGATAGTTGTGAATGCTCACCCATCTTAGGGGAGACTAATGAGGCATGATGGTTAATCCATATTGTGAAGATGATTTGAACAATGATGGAAAATCTAAGTGGTCAAAATTTGAGGTATGACAAACTGCAGCAGAGGTTTGGCCAATGTTGATCAATAGGAAACTAAGTCTCCTCTAGCCATTTACTAGAGGTTACTGCACAGAGCCTTGGTTCCCTAGTTGTTGGATGAATCTTGACTGAATTCAATTGCAAATGTGTCAGTCCATGCCACCTTGGTGCATCCATTAAATGCTCCAATCGAAAATTGGAGTCTTGTCCCTCTTTTAGGGATTTCAAGGTTTGGCATGCCACTTCTTGTTCCAAAGACTTTGAAGGCTTGGATCAGTATTTGTTCCCTTTAGATTTAATCCTCAGATATGTCCAAAGTGATGACAAGGCTTGGAATTATCTGATTTTGCAAAATCGAGCAAAAGTGCAAAATTCTTCCTAGCCTTGGCAGTTTTCAGCAAGGCATATTGCCATTGTCATATCTCATGGCTCAAGTGGAATTTGATGGAGTTCTTGGCCATTTTGGAAAGCCCTCATATGATACAATAACTGTTTGATCATAATTGGTTTTGATACTTTTTGGATCCAAGTGAAAAATGCCCCTACATTTAGAAAAAAGTGAAGGCAGATTCTGACTTAGTGAAAATTTCACTAAGTGTTGGAAAAAGTGGCATTTCATGTTTTCAGCCACTTTGATCATTCCATAACTCAGAATCCATAATGAATTGGAATGAGGTGTAGTTGAGTCTTTGGTAGAGGGCCATGAGAGCTACAAATCCAGCTTTGGATGGGAAAAAATGGACTTATGGTTTAGGAGTTATGATCCTCCAAAGTTGGTACCCTAGCCACTTTGTTCCATAACTTAGAAAATTTTCTAAGATTTTTATGGTTACCCCCTTTAGAAGTTATCCCACTTTTCTTTATTTTTCTTGATGAATGATGATCCAAATCACACATTAACATTATTTTAGGGTCAAAGAACCATATTTGTGAAAAATCTCAAAAAGTCAAAGTTGACTTTTGTGCACAGTTGACTTTTTGTCAGATGAATTCCAAACTGTGCGATCCTCTATGAAATCAAGTCCTTGACATAAGTCAAACTTCATGTATTGATTTCATAGGTGTTATAGGGTGTATTGAATCATGTCCTAGGGTTTGGGAACATGTCCTGGTCAAAAGTCAAAGGCATAGTTGACTTTTCCCGCAAAACCCTAATTGTGGTTTAGATGAAATTGAAACTTGTTGCTCAAGCTTCTTGGATCAATCCTTTGTTGAAAATTGATCAATGTGATGTATTTGAGACCCTCAAATCCCCTCTTGAGGTCTTGGCTCACGTTTTGTCCCAAATGTCAACTTAGGGGTGAATTAAGTCAAGGAACCCTAATTCCTGATTTTTTATGAATGCATCCCCTAAAGCCAAATTGACTTGATGATTGGGTTCATGATGTCCCTTGGAGCATCATAGGTTATGCTTTGAACCATTGGCTCATGGCCAGTGGAAAATCTCCATCTGGAGGCCCTGGTCGACCAAAACCCTAATTTGGTGACACTGTCGATCGTGAGGCTTGATCCACTCAGAATGCTGCAACCTTTTGCTTGATTCTTGAAGTGGGAGTTCTCTTGATCCATTGTGGATGTTTGAGAGGCTAGAAAAGTTGAAGATCATGTCATTCCTTGATGGATCCTTTGTCTAAGATCTCTGAGAGGGCTTGAAACCCTAATTTTGATAGTTGTGAATGCTCACCCATCTTAGGGGAGACTAATGAGGCATGATGGTTAATCCATATTGTGAAGATGATTTGAACAATGATGGAAAATCTTAGTGGTCAAAATTTGAGGTATGACAAACTGCAGCAGAGGTTTGGCCAATGTTGATCAATAGGAAACTAAGTCTCCTCTAGCCATTTACTAGAGGTTACTGCACAGAGCCTTGGTTCCCTAGTTGTTGGATGAATCTTGACTGAATTCAATTGTAAATGTGTCAGTCCATGCCACCTTGGTGCATCCATTAAATGCTCCAATCGAAAATTGGAGTCTTGTCCCTCTTTTAGGGATTTCTAGGTTTGGCATGCCACTTCTTGTTCCAAAGACTTTGAAGGCTTGGATCAGTGTTTGTTCCCTTTAGATTTAATCCTCAGATATGTCCAAAGTGATGACAAGGCTTGGAATTATCTGATTTTGCAAAATCGAGCAAAAGTGCAAAATTCTTCCTAGCCTTGGCAGTTTTCAGCAAGGCATATTGCCATTGTCATATCTCATGGCTCAAGTGGAATTTGATGGAGTTCTTGGCCATTTTGGAAAGCCCTCATATGATACAATAACTGTTTGATCATAATTGGTTTTGATACTTTTTGGATCCAAGTGAAAAATGCCCCTACATTTAGAAAAAAGTGAAGGCAGATTCTGACTTAGTGAAAATTTCACTAAGTGTTGGAAAAAGTGGCATTTCATGTTTTCAGCCACTTTGATCATTCCATAACTCAGAATCCATAATGAATTGGAATGAGGTGTAGTTGAGTCTTTGGTAGAGGGCCATGAGAGCTACAAATCCAGCTTTGGATGGGAAAAAATGGACTTATGGTTTAGGAGTTATGATCCTCCAAAGTTGGTACCCTAGCCACTTTGTTCCATAACTTAGAAAATTTTCTAAGATTTTTATGGTTACCCCCTTTAGAAGTTATCCCACTTTTCTTTATTTTTCTTGATGAATGATGATCCAAATTCCAAATCACACATTAACATTATTTTAGGGTCAAAGAACCATATTTGTGAAAAATCTCAAAAAGTCAAAGTTGACTTTTGTGCACAGTTGACTTTTTGTCAGATGAATTGCAAACTGTGCGATCCTCTATGAAATCAAGTCCTTGACATAAGTCAAACTTCATGTATTGATTTCATAGGTGTTATAGGGTGTATTGAATCATGTCCTAGGGTTTGGGAACATGTCCTGGTCAAAAGTCAAAGGCATAGTTGACTTTTCCCGCAAAACCCTAATTGTGGTTTAGATGAAATTGAAACTTGCAGCTCAAGCTTCTTGGATCAATCCTTTGTTGAAAATTGATCAATGTGATGTATTTGAGACCCTCAAATCCCCTCTTGAGGTCTTGGCTCACGTTTTGTCCCAAATGTCAACTTAGGGGTGAATTAAGTCAAGGAACCCTAATTCCTGATTTTTTATGAATGCATCCCCTAAAGCCAAATTGACTTGATGATTGGGTTCATGATGTCCCTTGGAGCATCATAGGTTATGCTTTGAACCATTGGCTCATGGCCAGTGGAAAATCTCCATCTGGACGCCCTGGTCGACCAAAACCCTAATTTGGTGACACTGTCGATCGTGAGGCTTGATCCACTCAGAATGCTGCAACCTTTTGCTTGATTCTTGAAGTGGGAGTTCTCTTGATCCATTGTGGATGTTTGAGAGGCTAGACAAGTTGAAGATCATGTCATTCCTTGATGGATCCTTTGTCTAAGAACTCTGAGAGGGCTTGAAACCCTAATTTTGATAGTTGTGAATGCTCACCCATCTTAGGGGAGACTAATGAGGCATGATGGTTAATCCATATTGTGAAGATGATTTGAACAATGATGGAAAATCTTAGTGGTCAAAATTTGAGGTATGAAAAACTGCAGCAGAGGTTTGGCCAATGTTGATCAATAGGAAACTAAGTCTCCTCTAGCCATTTACTATAGGTTACTGCACAGAGCCTTGGTTCCCTAGTTGTTGGATGAATCTTGACTGAATTCAATTGTAAATGTGTCAGTCCATGCCACCTTGGTGCATCCATTAAATGCTCCAATCGAAAATTGGAGTCTTGTCCCTCTTTTAGGGATTTCTAGGTTTGGCATGCCACTTCTTGTTCCAAAGACTTTGAAGGCTTGGATCAGTGTTTGTTCCCTTTAGATTTAATCCTCAGATATGTCCAAAGTGATGACAAGGCTTGGAATTATCTGATTTGCAAAATCGAGCAAAAGTGCAAAATTCTTCCTAGCCTTGGCAGTTTTCAGCAAGGCATATTGCCATTGTCATATCTCATGGCTCAAGTGGAATTTGATGGAGTTCTTGGCCATTTTGGAAAGCCCTCATATGATACAATAACTGTTTGATCATAATTGGTTTTGATACTTTTTGGATCCAAGTGAAAAATGCCCCTACATTTAGAAAAAAGTGAAGGCAGATTCTGACTTAGTGAAAATTTCACTAAGTGTTGGAAAAAGTGGCATTTCATGTTTTCAGCCACTTTGATCATTCCATAACTCAGAATCCATAATGAATTGGAATGAGGTGTAGTTGAGTCTTTGGTAGAGGGCCATGAGAGCTACAAATCCAGCTTTGGATGGGAAAAAATGGACTTATGGTTTAGGAGTTATGATCCTCCAAAGTTGGTACCCTAGCCACTTTGTTCCATAACTTAGAAAATTTTCTAAGATTTTTATGGTTACCCCCTTTACAAGTTATCCCACTTTTCTTGATTTTTCTTGATGAATGATGATCCAAATCACACATTAACATTATTTTAGGGTCAAAGAACCATATTTGTGAAAAATCTCAAAAAGTCAAAGTTGACTTTTGTGCACAGTTGACTTTTTGTCAGATGAATTCCAAACTGTGCGATCCTCTATGAAATCAAGTCCTTGACATAAGTCAAACTTCATGTATTGATTTCATAGGTGTTATAGGGTGTATTGAATCATGTCCTAGGGTTTGGGAGCATGTCCTGGTCAAAAGTCAAGGGCATAGTTGACTTTTCCCGCAGAACCCTAATTGTGGTTCAGATGAAATTGAAACTTGTTGCTCAAGCTTTTGGATCAATCCATTGTCGAAAATGGATCAATGTGATGTATTTGAGACCCTCAAATCCCCTCTTGAGGTCCTGGCTCATGTTTTGTCCCAAATGTCAACTTAGGGGTGAATTAAGTCAAGGAACCCTAATTCCTGATTTTTTATGAATGCATCCCCTAAAGCCAAATTGACTTGATGATTGGGTTCATGATGTCCCTTGGAGCATCATAGGTTATGCTTTGAAGCATTGGCTCATGGCCAGTGGAAAATCTCCATCTGGAGGCCCTGGTCGACCAAAACCCTAATATCGTGACACTGTCGATCGTGAGCTTGATCCACTCAGAATGCTGCAACCTTTTGCTTGATTCTTGAAGTGGGAGTTCTCTTGATCCATTATGGATGTTTGAGAGGCTAGACAAGTTGAAGATCATGTCATTCCTTGATGGATCCTTTGTCTAAGAACTCTGAGAGGGCTTGAAACCCTAATTTTGATAGTTGTGAAGGCTCACCCATCTTAGGGAAGACTAATGAGGCATGATGGTTAATCCATATTGTGATGATGATTTGAACAATGATGGAAAATCTTAGTGGTCAAAATTTGAGGTATGACAAACTGCAGCAGAGGTTTGGCCAATGTTGATCAATAGGAAACTAAGTCACCTCTAGCCATTGACTAGAGGTTATAGCACAGAGCCTTGGTTCCCTAGTTGTTGGATGAATCTTGACTGAATTCAATTGCAAATGTGTCAGTCTATGCCACCTTGGTGCATCCATTAAATGCTCCAATCCAAAGTTGGAGTCTTGTCCCTCTTTTAGGGATTTCTAGGTTTGGCATGCCACTTCTTGTTCCAAAGACTTTGGAGGCTTGGATCAGTGTTTGTTCCCTTTAGATTTAATCCTCAGATGTGTCCAAAGTGATGACAAGGCTTGGAATTATCTGATTTTGCAAAATCGAGCAAAAGTGCAAAATTCTGCCTAGCCTTGGCAGTTTTCAGCAAGGCATATTGCCATTGTCATATCTCATGGCTCAAGTGGAATTTGATGGAGTTCTTGGCCATTTTGGAAAGCCCTCATATGATACAATAACTGTTTGATCATAATTGGTTTTGATAGTTTAAGGATCCAAGTGAAAAATGCCCCTACATTTAAAAAAAGTGAAGGCAGATTCTGACTTAGTGAAAATTTCACTAAGTGTTGGAAAAAGTGGCATTTCATGTTTTCAGCCACTTTGATCATTCTATAACTCAGAATCCATAATGAATTGGAATAAGGTGTAGTTGAATCTTTGGTAGAGGGCCATGAGAGCTACAAATCCAGCTTTGGATGGGAAAAAATGGCCTTATGGTTTAGGAGTTATGATCCACCAAAGTTGGTACCCTAGCCACTTTGTTCCATAACTTAGAAAATTTTCTATGTTTTTTATGGTTACCCCCTTTACAAGTTATCCCACTTTTCTTGATTTTTCTTGATGAATGATGATCCAAATCACACATTAACATTATTTTAGGGTCAAAGAACCATATTTGTGAAAAATCTCAAAAAGTCAAAGTTGACTTTTGAGCACAGTTGACTTTTTGTCAGATGAATTCCAAACTGTGCGATCCTCTATGAAATCAAGTCCTTGACATAAGTCAAACTTCATGTATTGATTTCATAGGTGTTATAGGGTGTATTGAATCATGTCCTAGGGTTTGGGAGCATGTCCTGGTCAAAAGTCAAGGGCATAGTTGACTTTTCCCGCAAAACCCTAATTGTGGTTCAGATGAAATTGAAACTTGTTGCTCAAGATTCTTGGATTAATCCATTGTCGAAAATGGATCAATGTGATGTATTTGAGACCCTCAAATCCCCTCTTGAGGTCTTGGCTCATGTTTTGTCCTAAATGTCAACTTAGGGGTGAATTAAGTCAAGGAACCCTAATTCCTGATTTTTTATGAATGCATCCCCTAAAGCCAAATTGACTTGATGATTGGGTTCATGATGTCCCTTGGAGCATCATAGGTTATGCTTTGAAGCATTGGCTCATGGCCAGTGGAAAATCTCCATCTGGAGGCCCTGGTCGACCAAAACCCTAATATCGTGACACTGTCGATCGTGAGGCTTGATCCACTCAGAATGCTGCAACCTTTTGCTTGATTCTTGAAGTGGGAGTTCTCTTGATCCATTATGGATGTTTGAGAGGCTAGACAAGTTGAAGATCATGTCATTCCTTGATGGATCCTTTGTCTAAGAACTCTGAGAGGGCTTGAAACCCTAATTTTGATAGTTGTGAAGGCTCACCCATCTTAGGGAAGACTAATGAGGCATGATGGTTAATCCATATTGTGATGATGATTTGAACAATGATGGAAAATCTTAGTGGTCAAAATTTGAGGTATGACAAACTGCAGCAGAGGTTTGGCCAATGTTGATCAATAGGAAACTAAGTCTCCTCTAGCCATTGACTAGAGGTTATAGCACAGAGCCTTGGTTCCCTAGTTGTTGGATGAATCTTGACTGAATTCAATTGCAAATGTGTCAGTCTATGCCACCTTGGTGCATCCATTAAATGCTCCAATCCAAAGTTGGAGTCTTGTCCCTCTTTTAGGGATTTCTAGGTTTGGCATGCCACTTCTTGTTCCAAAGACTTTGGAGGCTTGGATCAGTGTTTGTTCCCTTTAGATTTAATCCTCAGATGTGTCCAAAGTGATGACAAGGCTTGGAATTATCTGATTTTGCAAAATCGAGCAAAAGTGCAAAATTCTGCCTAGCCTTGGCAGTTTTCAGCAAGGCATATTGCCATTGTCATATCTCATGGCTCAAGTGGAATTTGATGGAGTTCTTGGCCATTTTGGAAAGCCCTCATATGATACAATAACTGTTTGATCATAATTGGTTTTGATAGTTTAAGGATCCAAGTGAAAAATGCCCCTACATTTAAAAAAAGTGAAGGCAGATTCTGACTTAGTGAAAATTTCACTAAGTGTTGGAAAAAGTGGCATTTCATGTTTTCAGCCACTTTGATCATTCTATAACTCAGAATCCATAATGAATTGGAATAAGGTGTAGTTGAATCTTTGGTAGAGGGCCATGAGAGCTACAAATCCAGCTTTGGATGGGAAAAAATGGCCTTATGGTTTAGGAGTTATGATCCACCAAAGTTGGTACCCTAGCCACTTTGTTCCATAACTTAGAAAATTTTCTATGTTTTTTATGGTTACCCCCCCCTTTACAAGTTATCCCACTTTTCTTGATTTTTCTTGATGAATGATGATCCAAATCACACATTAACATTATTTTAGGGTCAAAGAACCATATTTGTGAAAAATCTCAAAAAGTCAAAGTTGACTTTTGAGCACAGTTGACTTTTTGTCAGATGAATTCCAAACTGTGCGATCCTCTATGAAATCAAGTCCTTGACATAAGTCAAACTTCATGTATTGATTTCATAGGTGTTATAGGGTGTATTGAATCATGTCCTAGGGTTTGGGAGCATGTCCTGGTCAAAAGTCAAGGGCATAGTTGACTTTTCCCGCAAAACCCTAATTGTGGTTCAGATGAAATTGAAACTTGTTGCTCAAGATTCTTGGATTAATCCATTGTCGAAAATGGATCAATGTGATGTATTTGAGACCCTCAAATCCCCTCTTGAGGTCTTGGCTCATGTTTTGTCCTAAATGTCAACTTAGGGGTGAATTAAGTCAAGGAACCCTAATTCCTGATTTTTTATGAATGCATCCCCTAAAGCCAAATTGACTTGATGATTGGGTTCATGATGTCCCTTGGAGCATCATAGGTTATGCTTTGAAGCATTGGCTCATGGCCAGTGGAAAATCTCCATCTGGAGGCCCTGGTCGGCCAAAACCCTAATATCGTGACACTGTCGATCGTGAGGCTTGATCCACTCAGAATGCTGCAACCTTTTGCTTGATTCTTGAAGTGGGAGTTCTCTTGATCCATTATGGATGTTTGAGAGGCTAGACAAGTTGAAGATCATGTCATTCCTTGATGGATCCTTTGTCTAAGAACTCTGAGAGGGCTTGAAACCCTAATTTTGATAGTTGTGAAGGCTCACCCATCTTAGGGAAGACTAATGAGGCATGATGGTTAATCCATATTGTGATGATGATTTGAACAATGATGGAAAATCTTAGTGGTCAAAATTTGAGGTATGACAAACTGCAGCAGAGGTTTGGCCAATGTTGATCAATAGGAAACTAAGTCTCCTCTAGCCATTGACTAGAGGTTATAGCACAGAGCCTTGGTTCCCTAGTTGTTGGATGAATCTTGACTGAATTCAATTGCAAATGTGTCAGTCTATGCCACCTTGGTGCATCCATTAAATGCTCCAATCCAAAGTTGGAGTCTTGTCCCTCTTTTAGGGATTTCTAGGTTTGGCATGCCACTTCTTGTTCCAAAGACTTTGGAGGCTTGGATCAGTGTTTGTTCCCTTTAGATTTAATCCTCAGATGTGTCCAAAGTGATGACAAGGCTTGGAATTATTTGATTTTGCAAAATCGAGCAAAAGTGCAAAATTCTGCCTAGCCTTGGCAGTTTTCAGCAAGGCATATTGCCATTGTCATATCTCATGGCTCAAGTGGAATTTGATGGAGTTCTTGGCCATTTTGGAAAGCCCTCATATGATACAATAACTGTTTGATCATAATTGGTTTTGATAGTTTAAGGATCCAAGTGAAAAATGCCCCTACATTTAAAAAAAGTGAAGGCAGATTCTGACTTAGTGAAAATTTCACTAAGTGTTGGAAAAAGTGGCATTTCATGTTTTCAGCCACTTTGATCATTCTATAACTCAGAATCCATAATGAATTGGAATAAGGTGTAGTTGAATCTTTGGTAGAGGGCCATGAGAGCTACAAATCCAGCTTTGGATGGGAAAAAATGGCCTTATGGTTTAGGAGTTATGATCCACCTAAGTTGGTACCCTAGCCACTTTGTTCCATAACTTAGAAAATTTTCTATGTTTTTTATGGTTACCCCCCTTTACAAGTTATCCCACTTTTCTTGATTTTTCTTGATGAATGATGATCCAAATCACACATTAACATTATTTTAGGGTCAAAGAACCATATTTGTGAAAAATCTCAAAAAGTCAAAGTTGACTTTTGAGCACAGTTGACTTTTTGTCAGATGAATTCCAAATTGTGCGATCCTCTATGAAATCAAGTCCTTGACATAAGTCAAACTTCATGTATTGATTTCATAGGTGTTATAGGGTGTATTGAATCATGTCCTAGGGTTTGGGAGCATGTCCTGGTCAAAAGTCAAGGGCATAGTTGACTTTTCCCGCAAAACCCTAATTGTGGTTCAGATGAAATTGAAACTTGTTCTCAAGATTCTTGGATCAATCCATTGTCGAAAATGGATCAATGTGATGTATTTGAGACCCTCAAATCCCCTCTTGAGGTCTTGGCTCATGTTTTGTCCTAAATGTCAACTTAGGGGTGAATTAAGTCAAGGAACCCTAATTCCTGATTTTTATGAATGCATCCCCTAAAGCCAAATTGACTTGATGATTGGGTTCATGATGTCCCTTGGAGCATCATAGGTTATGCTTTGAAGCATTGGCTCATGGCCAGTTGAAAATCTCCATCTGGAGGCCCTGGTCGACCAAAACCCTAATATCGTGACACTGTCGATCGTGAGGCTTGATCCACTCAGAATGCTGCAACCTTTTGCTTGATTCTTGAAGTGGGAGTTCTCTTGATCCATTATGGATGTTTGAGAGGCTAGACAAGTTGAAGATCATGTCATTCCTTGATGGATCCTTTGTCTAAGAACTTTGAGAGGGCTTGAAACCCTAATTTTGATAGTTGTGAAGGCTCACCCATCTTAGGGAAGACTAATGAGGCATGATGGTTAATCCATATTGTGATGATGATTTGAACAATGATGGAAAATTTTAGTGGTCAAAATTTGAGGTATGACAAACTGCAGCAGAGGTTTGGCCAATGTTGATCAATAGGAAACTAAGTCTCCTCTAGCCATTGACTAGAGGTTATAGCACAGAGCCTTGGTTCCCTAGTTGTTGGATGAATCTTGACTGAATTCAATTGCAAATGTGTCAGTCTATGCCACCTTGGTGCATCCATTAAATGCTCCAATCCAAAGTTGGAGTCTTGTCCCTCTTTTAGGGATTTCTAGGTTTGGCATGCCACTTCTTGTTCCAAAGACTTTGGAGGCTTGGATCAGTGTTTGTTCCCTTTAGATTTAATCCTCAGATGTGTCCAAAGTGATGACAAGGCTTGGAATTATCTGATTTTGCAAAATCGAGCAAAAGTGCAAAATTCTGCCTAGCCTTGGCAGTTTTCAGCAAGGCATATTGCCATTGTCATATCTCATGGCTCAAGTGGAATTTGATGGAGTTCTTGGCCATTTTGGAAAGCCCTCATATGATACAATAACTGTTTGATCATAATTGGTTTTGATAGTTTAAGGATCCAAGTGAAAAATGCCCCTACATTTAAAAAAAGTGAAGGCAGATTCTGACTTAGTGAAAATTTCACTAAGTGTTGGAAAAAGTGGCATTTCATGTTTTCAGCCACTTTGATCATTCTATAACTCAGAATCCATAATGAATTGGAATAAGGTCTACGAATCTTCGGTAGAGGGCCATGAGAGCTACAAATCCAGCTTTGGATGGGAAAAAATGGCCTTATGGTTTAGGAGTTATGATCCACCAAAGTTGGTACCCTAGCCACTTTGTTCCATAACTTAGAAAATTTTCTATGTTTTTTATGGTTACCCCCCTTTACAAGTTATCCCACTTTTCTTGATTTTTCTTGATGAATGATGATCCAAATCACACATTAACATTATTTTAGGGTCAAAGAACAATATTTGTGAAAAATCTCAAAAAGTCAAAGTTGACTTTTGAGCAACAGTTGACTTTTTGTCAGATGAATTCCAAACTGTGCGATCCTCTATGAAATCAAGTCCTTGACATAAGTCAAACTTCATGTATTGATTTCATAGGTGTTACAGGGTGTATTGAATCATGTCCTAGGGTTTGGAGCATGTCCTGGTCAAAAGTCAAGGGCATAGTTGACTTTTCCCGCAAAACCCTAATTGTGGTTCAGATGAAATTGAAACTTGTTGCTCAAGCTTCTTGGATCAATCCATTGTCGAAAATAGATCAATGTGATGTATTTGAGACCCCTCAAATCCCCTCTTGAGGTCTTGGCTCATGTTTTGTCCCAAATGTCAACTTAGGGGTGAATTAAGTCAAGGAACCCTAATTCCTGATTTTTTATGAATGCATCCCCTAAAGCCAAATTGACTTGATGATTGGGTTCATGATGTCCCTTGGAGCATCATAGGTTATGCTTTGAAGCATTGGCTCATGGCCAGTGGAAAATCTCCATCTGGAGGCCCTGGTCGACCAAAACCCTAATTTGGTGACACTGTCGATCGTGAGGCTTGATCCACTCAGAATGCTGCAACCTTTTGCTTGATTCTTGAAGTGGGAGTTCTCTTGATCCATTATGGATGTTTGAGAGGCTAGACAAGCTGAAGATCATGTCATTGCTTGATGGATCCTTTGTCTAAGAACTCTGAGAGGGCTTGAAACCCTAATTTTGATAGTTGTGAAGGCTCACCCATCTTAGGGAAGACTAATGAGGCATGATGGTTAATCCATATTGTGATGATGATTTGAACAATGATGGAAAATCTTAGTGGTCAAAATTTGAGGTATGACAAACTGCAGTAGAGGTTTAGCCAATGTTGATCAATAGGAAACTAAGTCTCCTCTAGCCATTGACTAGAGGTTACAGCACAGAGCCTTGATTCCCTAGTTGTTGGATGAATCGTGACTGAATTCAATTACAAATGTGTCAGTCCATGCCACCTTGGTGCATCCATTAAATGCTCCAATCCAAAATTGGAGTCTTGTCCCTCTTTTAGGGATTTCTAGGTTTGGCATGCCACTTCTTGTTCCAAAGACTTTGGAGGCTTGATCAGTGTTTGTTCCCTTTAGATTTAATCCTCAGATGTGTCCAAAGTGATGACAAGGCTTGGGAATTATCTGATTTTGCAAAATCGATCAAAAGTGCAAAATTCTGCCTAGCCTTGGCAGTTTTCAGCAAGGCATATTGCCATTGTCATATCTCATGGCTCAAGTGGAATTTGATGGAGTTCTTGGCCATTTTGGAAAGCCCTCATATGATACAATAACTGTTTGATCATAATTGGTTTTGATACTTTTAGGATTCAAGTGAAAAATGCCCCTACATTTAGAAAAAAGTGAAGGCAGATTCTGACTTAGTGAAAATTTCACTAAGTGTTGGAAAAAGTGGCATTTCATGTTTTCAGCCACTTTGATCATTCTATAACATAGAATCCATAATGAATTGGAATAAGGTATAGGTGAATCTTTGGTAGAGGGCCATGAGAGCTACAAATCCAGCTTTGGATGGGAAAAAATGGCCTTATGGTTTAGGAGTTATGATCCACCAAAGTTGGTACCCTAGCCACTTTGTTCCATAACTTAGAAAATTTTCTATGTTTTTTATGGTTACCCCCCTTTACAAGTTATCCCACTTTTCTTGATTTTTCTTGATGAATGATGATCCAAATCACACATTAACATTATTTTAGGGTCAAAGAACCATATTGTGAAAAATCTCAAAAAGTCAAAGTTGACTTTTGAGCACAGTTGAATTTTTGTCAGATGAATTCCAAACTGTGCGATCCTCTATGAAATCAAGTCCTTTACATAAGTCAAACTTCATGTATTGATTTCATAGGTGTTATAGGGTGTATTGAATCATGTCCTAGGGTTTGGGAGCATGTCCTGGTCAAAAGTCAAGGGCATAGTTTGACTTTTTCCCGCAAAACCCTAATTGTGGTTCAGATGAAATTGAAACTTGTTGCTCAAGCTTCTTGATCCATTGTCGAAAATGGATCAATGTGATGTATTTGAGACCCTCAAATCCCCTCTTGAGGTCTTGGCTCATGTTTTGTCCCAAATGTCAACTTAGGGGTGAATTAAGTCAAGGAACCCTAATTCCTGATTTTTTATGAATGCATCCCCTAAAGCCAAATTGACTTGATGATTGGGTTCATGATGTCCCTTGGAGCATCATAGGTTATGCTTTGAAGCATTGGCTCATGGCCAGTGGAAAATCTCCATCTGGAGGCCCTGGTCGACCAAAACACTAATATCGTGACACTGTCGATCGTGAGGCTTGATCCACTCAGAATGCTGCAACCTTTTGCTTGATTCTTGAAGTGGGAGTTCTCTTGATCCATTATGGATGTTTGAGAGGCTAGACAAGTTGAAGATCATGTCATTCCTTGATGGATCCTTTGTCTAAGAACTCTGAGAGGGCTTGAAACCCTAATTTTGATAGTTGTGAAAGCTCACCCATCTTAGGGAAGACTAATGAGGCATGATGGTTAATAATCCATATTGTGATGATGATTTGAACAATGATGGAAAATCTTAGTGGTCAAAATTTGAGGTATGACAAACTGCAGTAGAGGTTTAGCCAATGTTGATCAATAGGAAACTAAGTCTCCTCTAGCCATTGACTAGAGGTTACAGCACAGAGCCTTGATTCCCTAGTTGTTGGATGAATCGTGACTGAATTCAATTACAAATGTGTCAGTCCATGCCACCTTGGTGCATCCATTAAATGCTCCAATCCAAAATTGGACTTTTGTCCCTCTTTTAGGGATTTCTAGGTTTGGCATGCCACTTCTTGTTCCAAAGACTTTGGAGGCTTGGATCAGTGTTTGTTCCCTTTAGATTTAATCCTCAGATGTGTCCAAAGTGATGACAAGGCTTGGAATTATCTGATTTTGCAAAATCGATCAAAAGTGCAAAATTCTGCCTAGCCTTGGCAGTTTTCAGCAAGGCATATTGCCATTGTCATATCTCATGGCTCAAGTGGAATTTGATGGAGTTCTTGGCCATTTTGGAAAGCCCTCATATGATACAATAACTGTTTGATCATAATTGGTTTTGATACTTTTAGGATTCAAGTGAAAAATGCCCCTACATTTAGAAAAAAGTGAAGGCAGATTCTGACTTAGTGAAAATTTCACTAAGTGTTGGAAAAAGTGGCATTTCATGTTTTCAGCCACTTTGATCATTCTATAACATAGAATCCATAATGAATTGGAATAAGGTATAGGTGAATCTTTGGTAGAGGGCCATGAGAGCTACAAATCCAGCTTTGGATGGGAAAAAATGGCCTTATGGTTTAGGAGTTATGATCCACCAAAGTTGGTACCCTAGCCACTTTATTCCATAACTTAGAAAATTTTCTATGTTTTTTATGGTTACCCCCTTTACAAGTTATCCCACTTTTCTTGATTTTTCTTGATGAATGATGATCCAAATCACACATTAACATTATTTTAGGGTCAAAGAACCATATTTGTGAAAAATCTCAAAAAGTCAAAGTTGACTTTTGAGCACAGTTGACTTTTTGTCAGATGAATTCCAAACTGTGCGATCCTCTATGAAATCAAGTCCTTTACATAAGTCAAACTTCATGTATTGATTTCATAGGTGTTATAGGGTGTATTGAATCATGTCCTAGGGTTTGGGAGCATGTCCTGGTCAAAAGTCAAGGGCATAGTTGACTTTTCCCGCAAAACCCTAATTGTGGTTCAGATGAAATTGAAACTTGTTGCTCAAGCTTCTTGGATCAATCCATTGTCGAAAATGGATCAATGTGATGTATTTGAGACCCTCAAATCCCCTCTTGAGGTCTTAGCTCATGTTTTGTCCCAAATGTCAACTTAGGGGTGAATTAAGTCAAGGAACCCTAATTCCTGATTTTTTATGAATGCATCCCCTAAAGCCAAATTGACTTGATGATTGGGTTCATGATGTCCCTTGGAGCATCATAGGTTATGCTTTGAAGCATTGGTTCATGGCCAGTGGAAAATCTCCATCTGGAGGCCCTGGTCGACCAAAACCCTAATTTGGTGACACTGTCGATCGTGAGGCTTGATCCACTCAGAATGCTGCAACCTTTTGCTTGATTCTTGAAGTGGGAGTTCTCTTGATCCATTATGGATGTTTGAGAGGCTAGACAAGTTGAAGATCATGTCATTCCTTGATGGATCCTTTGTCTAAGAACTCTGAGAGGGCTTGAAACCCTAATTTTGATAGTTGTGAAGGCTCACCCATCTTAGGGAAGACTAATGAGGCCTGATGGTTAATCCATATTGTGATGATGATTTGAACAATGATGGAAAATCTTAGTGGTCAAAATTTGAGGTATGACAAACTGCAGTAGAGGTTTAGCCAATGTTGATCAATAGGAAACTAAGTCTCCTCTAGCCATTGACTAGAGGTTACAGCACAGAGCCTTGATTCCCTAGTTGTTGGATGAATCGTGACTGAATTCAATTACAAATGTGTCAGTCCATGCCACCTTGGTGCATCCATTAAATGCTCCAATCCAATATTGGAGCTTTGTCCCTCTTTTAGGGATTTCTAGGTTTGGCATGCCACTTCTTGTTCCAAAGACTTTGGAGGCTTGGATCAGTGTTTGTTCCCTTTAGATTTAATCCTCAGATGTGTCCAAAGTGATGACAAGGCTTGGAATTATCTGATTTTGCAAAATCGATCAAAAGTGCAAAATTCTGCCTAGCCTTGGCAGTTTTCAGCAAGGCATATTGCCATTGTCATATCTCATGGCTCAAGTGGAATTTGATGGATTTCTTGGCCATTTTGGAAAGCCCTCATATGATACAATAACTGTTTGATCATAATTGGTTTTGATACTTTTAGGATCCAAGTGAAAAATGCCCCTACATTTAGAAAAAAGTGAAGGCAGATTCTGACTTAGTGAAAATTTCACTAAGTGTTGGAAAAAGTGCCATTTCATGTTTTCAGCCACTTTGATCATTCTATAACATAGAATCCATAATGAATTGGAATAAGGTATAGGTGAATCTTTGGTAGAGGGCCATGAGAGCTACAAATCCAGCTTTGGATGGGAAAAAATGGCCTTATGGTTTAGGAGTTATGATCCACCAAAGTTGGTACCCTAGCCACTTTGTTCCATAACTTAGAAAATTTTCTATGTTTTTTATGGTTACCCCCCTTTACTAGTTATCCTACTTTTCTTGATTTTTCTTGATGAATGATGATCCAAATCACACATTAACATTATTTTAGGGTCAAAGAACCATATTTGTGAAAAATCTCAAAAAGTCAAAGTTGACTTTTGAGCACAGTTGACTTTTTGTCAGATGAATTCCAAACTGTGCTATCCTCAATGAAATCAAGTCCTTGACATAAGTCAAACTTCATGTATTGACTTCATAGGTGTTATAGGGTGTATTGAATCATGTCCTAGGGTTTGGGAGCATGTCCTGGTCAAAAGTCAAGGGCATAGTTGACTTTTCCCGCAAAACCCTAATTGTGGTTCAGATGAAATTGAAACTTGTTGCTCAAGCTTCTTGGATCAATCCATTGTTGAAAATGGATCAATGTGATGTATTTGAGACCCTCAAATCCCCTCTTGAGGTCTTGGCTCATGTTTTGTCCCAAAAGTCAACTTAGGGGTGTATTAAGTCAAGGAACCCTAATTCCTGATTTTTTATGAATGCATCCCCTAAAGCCATATTGACTTGATGATTGGGTTCATGATGTCCCTTGGAGCATCATAGGTTATGCTTTGAAGCATTGGCTCATGGCCAAAGGAAAATCTCCATCTGGAGACCCTGGTCGACCAAAACCCTAATTTGGTGACACTGTCGATCGTGAGGCTTGATCCACTCAGAATGCTGCAACCTTTTGCTTGATTCTTGAAGTAGGAGTTCTCTTGATCCATTATGGATGTTTGAGAGGCTAGACAAGTTGAAGATCATGTCATTCCTTGATGGATCCTTTGTCTAAGAACTCTGAGAGGGCTTAAAACCCTAATTTTGATAGTTGTGAATGCTCACCCATCTTAGGGAAGACTAATGAGGCATGATGGTTAATCCATATTGTGATGATGATTTGAACAATGATGGAAAATCTTAGTGGTCAAAATTTGAGATATGACAAACTGCAGCAGAGGTTTGGCCAATGTTGATCAATAGGAAACTAAGTCTCCTCTAGCCATTGACTAGAGGTTACAACACTGAGCCTTGGTTCCCTAGTTGTTGGATGAATCGTGACTGAATTCAATTGCAAATGTGTCAGTCCATGCCACCTTGGTGCATCCATTAAATGCTCCAATCCAAAATTGGAGTTTTGTCCCTCTTTTAGGGATTTCTAGGTTTGGCATGCCACTTCTTGTTCCAAAGAATTTGGAGGCTTGGATCAGTGTTTGTTCCCTTTAGATTTAATCCTCAGATGTGTCCAAAGTGATGACAAGGCTTGGAATTATCTGATTTTTCAAAATCGAGCAAAAGTGCAAAATTCTGCCTAGCCTTGGCAGTTTTCAGCAAGGCATATTGCCATTGTCATATCTCATGGGTCAAGTGGAATTTGATGGAGTTCTTGGCCATTTTGGAAAGCCCTCATATGATGCAATAACTGTTTGATCATAATTGGTTTTGATACTTTTTGTATCCAAGTGAAAAATGCCCCTACATTAAGAAAAAAGTGAAGGCAGATTCTGACTTAGTGAAAATTTCACTAAGTGTTGGAAAAAGTGGCATTTCATGTTTTCAGCCACTTTGATCATTCCATAACTTAGAATCCATAATGAATTGGAATGAGGTGTAGTTGAATCTTTGGTAGAGGGCCATGAGAGCTACAAATCCAGCTTTAGATCGGAAAAAATGGCCTTATGGTTTAGGAGTTATGATCCTCCAAAGTTGGTACCCTAGCCACTTTGTTCCATAACATAGAAAATTTTCTATGTTTTTTATGGTTACCCCCTTTACAAGTTATCCCACTTTTCTTGATTTTTCTTGATGAATGATGATCCAAATCACCCATTAACATTATTTTAGGGTCAAAGAACCATATTTGTGAAAAATCTCAAAAAGTCAAAGTTGACCTTTGTGCACAGTTGACTTTTTGTCAGATGAATTCCAAACTGTGCGATCCTCTATGAAATCAAGTCCTTTACATAAGTCAAACTTCATGTATTGATTTCATAGGTGTTATAGGGTGTATTGAATCATGTCCTAGGGTTTGGGAGCATGTCCTGGTCAAAAGTCAAGGGCATAGTTGACTTTTCCCGCAAAACCCTAATTGTGGTTTAGATGAAATTAAAACTTCTTGCTCAAGCTTCTTGGATCAATCCATTGTTGAAAATGGATCAATGTGATGTATTTGAGACCCTCAAATCCCCTCTTGAGGTCTTGGCTAATGTTTTGTCCCAAAAGTCAACTTAGGGGTGAATTAAGTCAAGGAACCCTAATTCCTGATTTTTTATGAATGCATCCCCTAAAGCCAAATTGACTTGATGATTGGGTTCATGATGTCCCTTGGAACATCATAGGTTATGTTTTGAAGCATTGGCTCATGGCCAGTGGAAAATCTCCATCCGGAGGCCCTGGTTGACCAAAACCCTAATTTGGTGACACTGTAGATCGTGAGGCTTGATCCACTCAGAATGCTGCAACCTTTTGCTTGATTCTAGAAGTGGGAGTTCTCTTGATCCATTATGGATGTTTGAGAGGCTAGACAAGTCGAAGATCATGTCATTCCTTGATGGATCCTTTGTCTAAGACCTCTGAGAGGGCTTGAAACCCTAATTTTGATAGTTGTGAATGCTCACCCATCTTAGGGGAGACTAATGATGCATGATGGTTAATCCATATTGTGATGATGATTTTAACAATGATGGAAAATCTTAGTGGTCAAAATTGGAGGTATGACAAACTGCAGCAGAGGTTTGGCCAATGTTGATCAATAGGAAACTAAGTCTCCTCTTGCCATTGACTAAAGGTTACAGCACAGAGCCTTGGTTCCCTAGTTGTTGGATGAATCTTGACTGAATTCAATTGCAAATGTGTCAGTCCATGCCACCTTGGTGCATCCATTAAATGCTCCAATCCAAAATTGGAGTTTTGTCCCTCTTTTAGGGATTTCTAGGTTTGGCATGCCACTTCTTGTTCCATAGAATTTGGAGGCTTGGATCAGTGTTTGTTCCCTTTAGATTTAATCCTCAGATGTGTCCAAAGTGATGACAAGGCTTGGAATTATCTGATTTTGCAAAATCGAGCAAAAGTGCAAAATTCTGCCTAGCCTTGGCAGTTTTCAGTAAGGCATATTGCCATTGTCATATCTCATAGGTCAAGTGGAATTTAATGGAGTTCTTGGCCATTTTGGAAAGCCCTCATATGATGCAATAATTGTTTGATCATAATTGGTTTTGATACTTTTTGGATCCAAGTGAAAAATGCCCCTACATTAAGAAAAAAGTGAAGGCAGATTCTGACTTAGTGAAAATTTCACTAAGTGTTGGAAAAAGTGGCATTTCATGTTTTCAGCCACTTTGATCATTCTATAACTCAGAATCCATAATGAATTGGAATGAGGTGTAGTTGAATCTTAGGTAGAGGGCCATGAGAGCTACAAATCCAGCTTTGGATGGGAAAAAATGGCCTTATGGTTTAGGAGTTATGATCCTCCAAAGTTGGTACCCTAGCCACTTTGTTCCATAACTTAGAAAATTTTCTAAGTTTTTTATGGTTACCCCTTTTACAAGTTATCCCACTTTTCTTGATTTTTCTTGATGAATGATGATCCAAATCACACATTAACATTATTTTAGGGTCAAAGACCCATATTTATGAAAAATCTCAAAAAGTCAAAGTTGTCTTTTGTGCACAGTTGACTTTTTGTCAGATGAATTCCAAACTGTGCGATCCTCTATGAAATCAAGTCCTTGACATAAGTCAAACTTCATGTATTGATTTCATAGGTGTTATAGGGTGTATTGAATCATGTCCTAGGGTTTGGGAGCATGTCCTGGTCAAAAGTCAACGGCATAGTTGACTTTTCCCGCAAAACCCTAATTGTGGTTCAGATGAAATTGAAACTTGTTGCTCAAGCTTCTTGGATCAATCCATTGTTGAAAATGGATTAATGTGATGTATTTGAGCCCCTCAAATATCCTCTTGAGGTCTTGGCTCATGTTTTGTCCCAAAAGTCAACTTAGGGGTGAATTAAGTCAAGGAACCCTAATTCCTGATTTTTTATGAATGCATCCCCTAAAGCCAAATTGACTTGATGATTGGGTTCATGATGTCCCTTGGAGCATCATAGGTTATGCTTTGAAGCATTGGCTCATGGCCAGAGGAAAATCTCCATCTGGAGGCCCTGGTCGACCAAAACCCTAATTTTGTGACACTGTCGATCGTGAGGCTTGATCCACTCAGAATTCTGCAACCTTTTGCTTGATTCTTGAAGTGGGAGTTCTCTTGATCCATTATGGATGTTTGAGAGGCTAGAAAAGTTGAAGATCATGTCATTCCTTGATGGATCCTTTGTCTAAGAACTCTGAGAGGGCTTGAAACCCTAATTTTGATAGTTGTGAATGCTCACCCATCTTAGGGGAGACTAATGAGGCATGATGGTTAATCCATATTGTGATGATGATTTGAACAATGATGGAAAATCTTAGTGGTCAAAATTTGAGGTATGACAAACTGCAGCAGAGGTTTGGCCAATGTTGATCAATAGGAAACTAAGTCTCCTCTAGCCATTGACTAGAGGTTACAGCACAGAGCCTTGGTTCCCTAGTTGTTGGATGAATCTTGACTGAATTCAATTGCAAATGTGTCAGTCCATGCCACCTTGGTGCATCCATTAAATGCTCCAATCCAAAATTGGAGTCTTGTCCCTCTTTTAGGGATTTCTAGGTTTGGCATGCCACTTCTTGTTCCAAACACTTTGGAGGCTTGGATCAGTGTTTGTTCCCTTTAGATTTAATCCTCAGATGTGTCCAAAGTGATGACAAGGCTTGGAATTATCTGATTTTGCAAAATCGAGCAAAAGTGCAAAATTCTGCCTAGCCTTGGCAGTTTTCAGTAAGGCATATTGCCATTGTCATATCTCATAGGTCAAGTGGAATTTGATGGAGTTCTTGGCCATTTTGGAAAGCCCTCATATGATGCAATAATTGTTTGATCATAATTGGTTTTGATACTTTTTGGATCCAAGTGAAAAATTCCCCTACATTAAGAAAAATGTAAAGGCAGATTCTGACTTAGTGAAAATTTCACTAAGTGTTGGAAAAAGTGGCATTTCATGTTTTCAGCCACTTTGATCATTCTATAACTCAGAATCCATAATGAATTGGAATGAGGTGTAGTTGAATCTTTGGTAGAGGGCCATGAGAGCTACAAATCCAGCTTTGGATGAGAAAAAATGGCCTTATGGTTTAGGAGTTATGATCCTCCAAAGTTGGTACCCTAGCCACTTTGTTCCATAACTTAGAAAATTTTCTATGTTTTTTATGGTTACCCCTTTTACAAGTTATCCCACTTTTCTTGATTTTTCTTGATGAATGATGATCCAAATCACACATTAACATTATTTTAGGGTCAAAGAACCATATTTATGAAAAATCTCAAAAAGTCAAAGTTGTGTTTTGTGCACAGTTGACTTTTTGTCAGATGAATTCCAAACTGTGCGATCCTCTATGAAATCAAGTCCTTGACATAAGTCAAACTTCATGTATTGATTTCATAGGTGTTATAGGGTGTATTGAATCATGTCCTGTAAGGTTCTCCCTTACTTCAACCTCATCCATCGGAATCACATGCGACGGATCCGGAACATACTTCCGAAGCTTTGAAACATGAAACACATCGTGCAAATTCGACAGATTCGGCGGCAACGCCACCCTATAAGCCACAGCACTCACCCTCGCAGATATCTGGTAAGGACCAATAAACCGAGAAGTAAGTTTCTTCGATTTCAATGCACGACCCATACCTGTTACCGGCGTAACCCTCAGAAATACATTATCACCCTCTTGAAACTCCAGATCCTTCCGTCTCCGATCATGATAACTCTTTTGTCTACTCTGAGAAGCTTTCATCTTCTCACAAATAAACTTCACTTTCTCCATTGTCTGTTGCACCAATTCTGGTCCAACCACCGTTCGCTCACCAGATTCGTGCCAACACAACGGTGTCCGACACCTTCGCCCATACAGTGCTTCAAACGGTGCCATTCCAATACTAGAATGGAAACTGTTATTATATGTAAACTTAATCAATGCAAGATAACTATCCCACGCACCACCTTGTTCCAAAACACAAGCCCTCAACAAATCCTCCAAAGACTGAATCGTCCTCTCCGTCTGACCATCTGTCTGCGGATGATAAGCCGAACTCAATCTCAATCTAGAACCCAAAGCCTTCTGTAAACTTTCCCAAAATCTCAATGTAAATCTAGGATCTCGATCAGAAACAATACTCGATGGAACTCCATGCAACTTCACAGTCACACTGATGTAAACACCATTAATATCCACTTGAAAATCACTATTCGCATCTTTTCCTCCAACCAACATCAAATCCACAAATTTCAGATCCAGCTTTTGCTTCTCACTAACCGTCATCAGAAAATCATTAGTAATCGTTAGCATACCAAGCCTAACGCTATCCGACGTCACTTCACAAACCAAACTCAAGTCTCTAAACGATTCCAAAAGTTCCCACTCCTTAACCATTAAAGCGGACATATGTAACGATTTCCGGCTCAATGCATCGGCTACCACATTAGCTTTACCCGGATGGTAATTCAAGCCAAAGTCGTAGTCCTTCAAGAATTCCAACCATCTACGTTGCCTCATATTTAGCTCTTTCTGATCAAACAAATATTTCAAACTTTTATGATCACTAAAGACTTCAAACCTTGCACTGTAGAGATAATGCCTCCAAATCTTTAACACAAACACCACATCCGCTAACTCAAGATCATGAGTAGGATAATTCTTCTCATGAACTCTTAACTGCCTTGAAGCATAAGCCACCACCTTACCTTCTTACATCAGGACCCCACCTAGACCAATCAAAGAAGCATCACAATAAACCACAAATGGTTCATTAGGATTCGGCAAAATCAAAATCGGAGCCGTCGTCAATCTTCTCTTCAGCTCAGTAAAACTCTCTTCACACCGAATATCCCAAATGAATGCTTGCCCTTTACAAGTCAACTGGGTCAAAGGAAGTGCTAGCTTCGAAAAAACTTCAATAAACCTGGGATAGTAACCAGCCAAACCCAAAAAGCTTCGAATTTCAGTAACGGATCTCGGAGCCTCCCATTGTAGAACTGCTTCTACTTTAGATGGATCCACAGCAATACCATTACCTGAAATTACGTGTCCAAGAAAACTTACTTCCGATAACCAGAATTCACACACAACAGGAAACACCTCAAGTGAAACTTGCCTATCCACAGATAAAGATGCAAACAATCCAAACAACTGAGCTTCCTCCGCCAAAAGTTTCTTCAACTCTTTGGTAGATAAGAAACTCAAGTCTTCGTCTTCCTCAAGAGAAGGAAACCTTACCAGCTTATGATAACAATCAATATGAACTCGATTGAATTGCAACCAATTCATACCCAAAACCACATCTAATCCTTCCAACGGCAAACACACTAAATCCATCTCAAAGTCTTTACCATAAATGGTCAAAGGACATCTTAGACAAACCAAATACGTAGTTACTGACCCCATTGTTGGAGTATCAATAACCATTCCACCACCCATCACATACAACACAAGATTCAAATGCTTCGCGCACTCAGACGAAATAAACGAATGAGTCGCTCCAGTATCAATAATAGCAATCAAAGGAGTACTATTAATAAAACAAGTACCTCGAATCAGACAATCTGCACTCGAAGTCTGAGTCCTCGATAATGCAAACACTTTTCCACCAGCTGGAGCTTGTTTCAGTTTCGGACACTTGGTACTAATATGACCAGGTTCACCACAGTTGTAACATTTCACCACATTCTTCCTTGCACAATCAGTAGCAAAATGTCCTACACCTCCACAATTAGTACACTTCCTCAAATCTTTCCTGCACTCAAACTAACGATGCCCCAACTCACCACATTTATAACACCTCATAGGACCAGACATTCCTCCTCCACCTGACCTTTTCTCAAAATTCCCTCTTTGTTTACCTTTATCAGCTGGTGTCACATACGGACCACCATGGAACTGTTGTTTCCCTTTTCTCTCACTCACACTCTTGTAATGAGTAGAACGAGCCGTACTGTCTTCTTCGTAAATCCTACAACAATCCACCAAATCAGAAAACCTCTGAATCCTCTGATATCCAATCGCTTGCTTTATCTCAGGACGCAAGCCATTCTCATACTTCACACACTTAGAGAATTCAGTAGTAGCTTCAGCATAATGAGGATAAAACTGCACAAGTTCCACAAACTTAGCAGTATAATCAACTACAGACATATTACCTTGCTTTAGCTCCAAGAACTCAATTTCCTTCTTTCCCCTCACATCTTCAGGAAAATACCTCCTCAAGAACTCCCGGCTAAAAACTTCCCAAGTAATTTCTTCCTCTTCTGCAGCTTCCAACACACGTCGAGTACTAACCCACCAATCATCAGCTTCTTCCAATAACATGTGAGTACCCAGTCTCACCTTCTGGTCTTCATCACAATCCATCACTCAGAAAATCCTTTCAATCTCTTTCAGCCAAATCTGTGCACCATCCGAATCATATCTTCCTTTGAAGACAGGCGGTTTGTTCTTCCTGAACTCATCATTACCCGCAGCATTAGGTGCACCCTGCACAGCACGAGCCATAGCTTGCATAGCCGCAACCAAAGCAGCATCATTCCTACCAGCCATATTCTGTTCATTTCCAATAACAGAAACTATGGTTAAACAAACAGCTCAACCAACCACAACGACCAACAACAACTGACACAACTGACACGGACTGACACAAACTGGCTCTGATACCACTTAATGTAACACCCCCAACCTATACCCCCAATCAATAAAAAAAAAACAGTAAAAGAAAATTCAAAATTTTGTCAGAGTATATTTAAATTATCATGGCATAGACCGGGAGGGTCACATCATATTGAAAACAGTTCATACAACACCTGCTTATAAAGATATGCAACAGTGGGGTAGCAGTCAACAGAGGAACTCAGTTCCTTACACCCACATTTCAGATTTTAGAATAAAAGCGGAAAATATAAAACTGAATAACATACATATATATATATACCATGAAAAGTTTGTCATACATCAGGTTATACATGCACAAGCCAAAAGATATACATATACATAATATACAATTATCACAAACGGCCTCCCTAACTACCCGGTGTCACATATCAGAGCCGACCGACAAAAGAATGAAGACGCAAAGCTTCACAAAAATACCTCCAGCAACTCTAATCTGTAATGCCTCATAGAGCATTATAAAACAGCAGAAGGGTGAGAAAAACAACCATAATATAATTGCATACAATTATATATATAACACGAAAATACACATATATATACAATTCTCACCACAACTCACGCCATAATGCAAACACAAGACATTACAAGACACAATACATATTTCCATCACCAACACGTATCCATATATCAATTTATCCACAAATCCACACATAATCAACCATAAATGATTTATGCAAATGCAAGAGACCGACACAACGACTCTATGCATATGCACATGCGGTACCGACTTCCATTGTTTCTCATCACTAGTTCACTCAGGAACTCTGCTGGAACCATCGCTCGTTACATCACTGTAACTCCCCGTCGGGCCTACGATGTTCCCCACCACTCACACCCCACATGGGCACACGGTGTTTATAGATCGCTCACACCCCACACGGGCACACGACCCGATCGCTCACACCCCACATGGGCACACGATCGTCTATGATCATCGCTCACACCCCACATGGGCACACGAAGTAATAGCGAATTCCCTCTGGAATCCAAACCGTCACTCAGGACGTTTCCACAATGCATATCATGATGCTTGGCATACAAAGACCCATAACATTTAATATGCACACACACACACATATTCATTTACATCGATAAAATCACACTTTGCACTTATGCCCAAAACAATGCATTTAATTTCCATACGGCCACAAATCATCACAACCTCATCTAAACATATACGTTTACATCATACAACAGCACCTTGCACAATACACATCCATTACGTACAAGTATAACGACAAAAGTCGACAACCGACACTATTCCCAACTTTCCGACATAATTAAATCGGCTAACAATTTCGAAATCATCATAATAAGAAAGTTCAGCTCAATAGCTATGTAACGATGCCAAGAATGTAAAAATCGGACAAACGGATCAAAATTTACGAACGAAAACGAAAAACGATATTTTGAAAAGTCCCATTTTGCAAAAAGTCCTGTTCATACGCGTACCACCATGATCCATACGCGTAGGAGCAGAGACTCATTTTTCCCAAAGTTCACGTGTAAATGACCGTACGCGTAATGCCCAAGCCCGTACGCGTACTGCCCCAAAATGCTACGCGTATCATACGCAAATGGGCAGATGGCCGAGAAAACAAGCAACCCATACGCGTATTGGCCCTATGGCTCGCCCACCATACGCGTATTGCCAAGGTCCATACGCGTATGAACATGCCCCATAGGCGTATGACCTGGAAATCTCAGAAAAATTCTTCTGCATAATTTTCATACGGGTTCCAATCCAAAACCCTCCAAATCATCACTCAATACCCAGAAAACACCAATACACTTACTAACAACGTGCATCTATCATATACCAACAATAAGGAACACTCACAACATAATTTTCAACACGTTTAATCAATTTCTAATCGATTTTACCAAAAATGGGTTTACTAAAATATTTCCATTTCAATCCAACAAACACCACAAATATACATGCATAATCATATACAAGTTTACAATAATTGAATTTCGCACCCTTACCTGATTAAGTCGATACTAGAAGTTGATTTCTCTTGATTTTTCCAAGTTTTCCACTATTTCTCTTCTTCTTCTCTTTTCTCTCATTTTTCTTTCTTTTCCTTTTCTTTCTTTCTCTTTTTCTCTCTACTATTTTCTATTTTTCTTACTTAATAAAAAATATCCTAAAATGACCAAAATACCCCCACACTCAAATATCTCACAAACGATCCCAAAACCCGATAAAATACCACAACATTGAAAAATAACATATTTTCAGATAAAAGTCGAAAATAAAATAAAATAATAATATAATAATCAAACGACTCGATTAAATAAAACGCACACGAAAACTGGGTCGTTACAGACACAAACGTGAGATTCGTAGGTAATAAGAATACGCGATGTGAGAATGATGAATGCAATGATTATATTAATTGTTTAAGGTTTAATCAAAATAAACTTCGACAATTAGATTGCAAATATCAAACGGTGGGGAAACCCCTTTTTATTGAATTCACAGGATTACAGAAATGGAAATACAGCAGATTACAAAGTGCGGAAATAGAAACCTAAGCTAATGGGCCCAGAGTCCTCTCTGAAGAGAAATCGGGTGCTGATTCCGGTATCTTCCTTTTCTTTGACCAGGGCTCTTGGGTCGTTGTTGGGTTGTCATTCCTTTTCCAGATGAAAGGAGCGAGCAAATTCCTTTGGTCATATTGATTCTCTACAGCATGTTGCTTCAAAATTTCAATCAGAGCATCTTTCTCTTTCAGTAGTTGCTGTATTTTGATGCACGCTATGTCGAGGGTGCGGTACTTGTTCTTCCAAGACCTTCTCTCCTTTTGAACTTTGTTGAGAGTAACCTGAAGCTTTTCAATTTCTGTCATGAAGTACATGACAGATTCCCTCGACGGAAGAATTCCATAACGAGGATAAGGCATCTTTAGCTTGAGAGCTCTAGTTTGTACCCAGTGGAGATAAGGCTCCACCGAGACACAATCCTGTTTTCCTAGAGACTCCCGTCCTTTCTTATGAACCTGTTTCAAAGCGTGCACTATTTCCATCTTTAGTGCTCTGTCATTTTCTCCTTCTTTGAAGAAAAGACCTTCCAGATGAACACCCCGTGGGACGTGTCTCATCGGGTATCCAAATTGACGATGAACGAGAACTGGATGATAGTTGATTCCTCCCTTAGTTCCTATAAGGGGTACGTTGGGGAAGTTTCCACAACGGTCAATGATCCTGATTCCATCATAAATCCTATTGCACCAATCTATATCAGAGTTGGTAAGAGACATGATCTTCTGCGACCAACGTAAGGCACTCTTGCAATCCCAAAAAGCAGCAGACTTGGGCAAGTGAGAGATAAACCATTTGTAAAGCAGAGGTACACAGCATGTGATCTCCCCTCTGCTGTACAAATTTCCCAAGTGTACATAATGATACGCATCTGCGAGCAAAGTCGGCACAGGGTTTCCAATGAGAAAAACTTTAATGGCGTTGATATCGACGAAGTTATTAATGTAGGGCAACAGAAATAACCCGTAGGTGAGTAAAACAAAGATGCTTTCAAAAGCAGTCACGTTCCCGATACTGGCGAAGTACAGGGCTTTCTTTGTCAAGAACTGGGCTGGCAAACCTTGGATGCCACCCTTGGTAGTTAGGTGAGTCCTGACCTCAGACTCGTCCAAATGAATTGCTCTTGCAATGGTCTGATTCTTTGGAATTTCTTCCAGTCCAAAAAATGGAGCTCGATCTGTAATGTGTAAATCAATTAGATGAGAGTACTCTTCCAGCGTTGGTGCGAGCTGGTAATCCGGGAATGTGAAACAGTGATAAACCGGATCGTAGAATTGAACGAGCGAGTCCATGATTCCCTCAATCACATGGACTCTTTATAGTGGTAGCAGACCTCCGTGCTTGGCTCTGAATGCCTCAGGGTTAGTGATCATCCTCGCTAACCTTCTCAAATCCTCTAGCTTTGGAACCTTGAAGGTGTAACTATGAGTTCTCCTTCTACCGAAATCCATTAGCACAATCCTTTTCTCTGATATTTGCAATCACAATCTTAGTTTAATTTGAAAAACAGAGAGACTAGAAGAGAAAATTTTTTTTGTTTTAATGTTTTTTAAATGAATGCATGAATGCAGCACACAAAAACATAGAGAAAACATGCGGTCAAAGGGTCGTTGTCATGAAGTCAAGGCTCTACCCATCCCCAAAGGTTTATACTAGGGTGATTATTGTACCTATACTCATTATCATCAGCTCCTCCCAGGAAAGCAAAACAACAAGCGGATCGCCAGCGAGTTGTAGAGCAATCTTAGAGTAAGTGCCATTCACCGAGAATAGATCACCAGCCTCAAATGAGGGTAGTATCGCGTAACAACTATTTCCGATAGTTTCCGCACTATGAAAGGGTTTGGCTCCTCAGCTTCTCAGACTTAACAATCGGTCCATTGTCTAGGTGAGAGAATGGGTTGCATTGGTCAGCCTCCACTGAGGTTGATGGTCGACCTCGTCGCCATCACTTATCTTAAGTGTATACTCAATCTTTCCACATGCGGCATCACACGCATTCCCATTAGCAGAAAAATAAACATGTATAGCAATTAGGAAAAGCAGTATATATATTTGTCCTAAACATCCTAGACCTTTAAAGCTATGAATCCTAAGTTCCTGACAGAAAATGGGTTCCCCGGTGGAAGCCCCAATCTGTGGTATTCACACAAGAGGTGAAAAGGAGAAAAACGTTTTATGGGCCCCACGCTGGGCGCCATTTTTTTGTAGCGAGCGATTTTGGACGCGGTTCTTAAGCGCTGGTCGCTCTCTGCGGTTGAGTTTTAACTACAGGTCGATTCATTTTTTATCCTATTAAAGCTGATGAAGGAAGGGAAATAAATGTCTCCAATTAACCCTGCTTTGCATACTGAGTTTAAACAGCGGTATGTTAGGTTGCGAATGCTATCAATGTAGGGGGGCCCTTGTACTGGTTATTTGTATTTTCGCCAATACGGTTTTCTCTCTTTCTTAGATTTTCTGGCGGGGAACAAGCATTAGGATGTTAGGACTGATGCTTTTAATAGATACATGAGAGTATGGGATTTTGGGTTTTTGTTTAGTGTGCTCGCTAAGATTTTTCTTTCAATCTTATGCCTACGTATTCCCGTTTACCAAAACAGGGAAATCAGAGCGTTCGTAGTTCCTCCTATTTTATGGGAGGAAATTGGTTGTTTTTGGTGTCTTGTTCAAAGCCCAAGATGTGAAGCGAAAGGTGGTTTGTATCTTGTTCAAAGCCCAAGATGTGAAGCTAAAAGTGTTGACCTTAGAGAGAATTTGTCATCTCTAAAGCGGGGGGTTGTATGTCACAACTGTTTTATAAAGGAGAATTACTTTAACCGGGATATGTGAATCCAGCAATGCCATAATTTCCTTTAAAGGGGATTTTAACCTGAAGGAGAAGAATTTAACTCAGTTTAGAGTAATGCCTTCTTTCCTTAGGAATTTCTCATGCTAAAAGAGGGACAGTGTCATGGATGTAGATGATCCAGAGGCTTGCCGCTTACATCGATTAGATGAAAGGGAAGGAGTTGTTGATGTTTGTGTACTGTGAACGAGGCACAATTTTGATGCTAAAAGGTTAATTGGATTAACCAGTGGTTTTCTTATATAAAGCCTAAGAGGAGGCTAATATGTGTCTCGTACAAAGCCCGAGAGAGAGGCTAAAAGGTTTTGACTCAACGATGGAATCTTTTGGTATCTCGTATAAAGCCCGAGATAGAGGCTATTTGACTCAAAAAGAGAGTTTTTTGTATCCCGTACGAAGCCCGAGATGGAGGTTGTTGTTTGTTTGGCTCAATAAGAACCTTTTTGTATCTCGTATAAAGCCCGAGATGGAGGCGAAAGGGGTAATTGACTCAACGAGGGAGTCTCTTATGTGTCTCGTACAAAGCCCGAGAGAGAGGCTAAACGTTGTATGACTCCGCTGGGGAGAATCATTGTACAAAGCCCAAGAGGGAGGCTATGGTGACTGTTTCAGTTGAGTGACAGGTCCAGTATGCTTATTTTTAAAGAGAAAATCAGTTCTTATATGAGCAACACTGTACTCATGAATTTGATTCAATGATCCGGGTTATTCCTGTTCTTTAAGGAAGTGGGAAATCCGAAAGGTATTGAGACTGTCTGAGTCTACAGGTTTTCTTCCTATTTAACGAAGGAGATTAGACTGTCCAAGTCTAGAGTTTAATCTTTTGTACTATGCTTTGAGAAATAGTAGTAGACTCTTTGAAAGGACTGTTCTATGCAGATGACTAATTTATGTTCCTATACCTCTAGGAGGTCTTCGGGACAATTTGTACGAAGCCCAAGAGGAGGCTGGAAACTTTTAAGAAGCCGACGGGTCCTTGTACGAAGCCCAAGAGGAGGCTATCATTCCCGGAGGAAGAGATCATTATACAAAGCCTAAGAGGAGGCTGTGAGTACTTCTAAGAAGCCGTAGGGTCCTTGTACTAAGCCCAAGAGGAGGCGGGGTTGCTTTTAAGAAGCCGATGGGTCCCCAAACCCCGAGAAATTTAAGGCAAGCTATTCACAAGGAATAGATTAAGTCAGGAAAGTTCGAGAATTTGGAAGAAATTCAAGAGATGCCATTCACGGAGAAAAGATCATCTCTGGTGAGTAGAGTTTCTTGACAACTTCTATGAGTGACAGTCTATGAAAGGGTTCACAGAGAATGCTGCCTTTCATATCTCCATATTGTTTAACCCCAAGAGGAGGGAAGACTGTGTCTGGTAATCCTATGGGGATCTAGTTTAGACTATTTCTAAGAGTGATCAACTGGCTTAATGCTAGACGCAGCTGCCGGGGAAACTCTAAATATCTATACTATTATTACACAATTGATATGAGTTTATGAATGAAGACTTACAGTGAAACAG
Source organism: Lathyrus tuberosus (assembly GCA_022829125.1). Taxonomy (NCBI): domain Eukaryota; kingdom Viridiplantae; phylum Streptophyta; class Magnoliopsida; order Fabales; family Fabaceae; genus Lathyrus; species Lathyrus tuberosus. Next base: position 502,499 of record JALAZF010000423.1, read on the forward strand.
CCCCACAATACTGTTATATGTATATGAAAGCGGTAAATGAAAGCAATAACCACTTACTCGGTTGTAGAGCTTCCATGTTGTTTGGTTAGTTGTTCAACAAAGAAAGATTGAAAACAATAGTATATTCAAAATCAAAGGAGAAAGTGCTTTGAAAAAGAAAGACTTGGGGCTTACAGCTCAAGGAGAGGCCCAGGGTTTTATCAGTGAGCCCACTGTTGAATTTGTACAGAGGGACTTATACAAGTGACTGAGGCCCAAAAAGGTTTTCTGTACAAAGGGGTTTAGGTCTTACACACTAATAGAGGCCCAAAAGGTTTAAAGAAAAAGATTGGGGCTTATATCACGAGGGTAGGCCCAGATGATTTTTCGTTTAAAATGGCGATCGTGCCGAGATTTTCTTTTAACGCGAAGGGACTTATACAATAAGTGAGGCCCAAAAATAATTTGGTCAAAAAAGGATTGGGTCTTACACTCTATTAGAGGCCCAAAGTGTTTTGAAAATGATTTATGAGGGTTGAATTAATCCAAAAACCCTAATTTGTTTTAAAAAATGTATTTAATTGAATAAAAATTCAATTAAAATGATCAAAATTGTTTAACATATGAAAAACAAATTGTGATCTTGGATTAATGCTTCAAAAATTAAGTATTGACCTACAAAATAATTAGAAAGCATTAAAAGTTGCAAAATCAATGTGGAAAAAATATTTTAAATGTCAAAAACAATTAAAATATTAATTCTTTGCAAAAATATCAATTATATGAAATAAATAATATTTTTGGGATTTTTTGATAAAATAAAATATTTTAACATTTTTGTGAATTATTAAAAAAAGAATCAACTCAAAATCATTAAAACTCAGAGAGAAATTAATTTTTGAATCAATTAAATAAAATCACAAAATTCAAATATTTGAATTTGAAAGAAATGGCGCCAAGAACACACCAAGAACACGCGCGTGTTCTGGGCTTGGCCAAATTTGCATTTTCTCTCCAATCTCACTGAATACTTGATTATAACATGCAATCCACATATCATTATGCTCGTCTCAACCTCACGATCATGTCTATGTCAATTAATTTCATTTAAATTAAACATATAACAAGAAATCATAAAAAATCCTCAAGAACCCTAATTTCTGCATGAAGGCTAGGATTTTTGATACACAATTCAAACAAAGCAATTAATTGAGGGGAAACATTTCATGCATGATTATGAACATATGGCCAAATTATTGTGCAGCAAAAAATGCATGGATCATAGAGTTAGAAGAGCTCATGCTTACCACTTGCAGCTGGTGATCGTGTTTGGTGTTGGAGGTGTTACAGCTTGGTTCCAATGACGTGGATAACTTCCCTAGGTGCCAAGTGATGTGTCTGAGTGCTTGGAATGGATTGAAATGGTTTGGAGTTGAAGATGGCACCTCAACTGCAAAACTGTCAAGAACTTGAGCAATTGGCTGGTGATTTTGTGAAATCTGTGTTCCAGATGTTATGTGAGTGTTTGGATCACTTCTATATGATGTATGTGAGGTGTGTGAGTGATTGGTTTGATTGGAAAATCTCTCAAACTCAAAACCCGATAGTGACTTGCCTTAGAAGGCAAAATTGTAGTGAAAGAAGAGATTTTGAGGAAAGCATCTGTTTGATGGCTTTGGTGTACTTAAACTGATCACAATTGAGCTCTATTTATAGTAGAGCAAGTTTGTTTTGCAAGGAAGAGTGAATGGCAACTGCAGCAGGTGTTTGTTCAATGTTGGCCAATGGAAATGCAAGTCTCCTCAAGCCATTGACTAGAGGTTAGGGCACAGGGCTATGGTTCCCTTAGTCTTGGATAAGTCTTGACTGAATTCAGTTGCAAATGGCTTAGTCCATGCCACCTTGATGCTTCCATTGAATGCTCCAATCCAAAATTGGAGTCTTGTCCCTATTTTGGCCATTCTTGGTTCAACATGCTATTTCTTGTTCCAAAGACTTTGGAGGCTTGGCTCAGTGATTGTCCCCTTTAGATTCAATCCTCAGAGGTGTCCAAATGGATAGGAGCATTTGGATTTGGCTGATTTTGGCAAATCGAGCAAAAATGCAAATTCTGCCTTGCCTTGGCAAATTACAGCAAGGCAACTTCCCAATGTCATATCTCATGATTCAAATGGAATTTGGTAATGTTCTTGGCCATTTTGGAAAGCCATTACATGATACAACAACTGTTTGAACATATTTGGTTTTGATCTCTTTTGAATCCAAGTGAAAAATCCCCTACATTTGGCAAAAAGTGAAGACAGATTTGGACTTAGTGAAAATTTCACTAAGTGTTGGAAAAAGTGACATTTTCATTTTTCAGCCATTTTGATCACTCCATAACTCAAAATCCTTAATGAATTGGACTTAGGTCTAGTTGAAGTTTTGGTAGAGGGTAATGAGGGCTACAAATCCATATTTAGATGAGGAAAAATGGCTTTGTGGTTTAGGAGTTATGATCCTCCAAAGTTGGTACCCTAGTCACTTTATTTTTAACTTAGAAAATTTTCTAAGTTTTTATGGTTACCCCTTTTACAAGTTATGCAACTTTTCTTGATTTTTCTTGATGAATGATGATTCAAATCACACATTAACATCATTTTAGGGTTAAAAATCCATTTTAGTGAAAAATCTCAAAAAGTCAAAGTTGACTTTTGTGCACAGTTGACTTTTTATCAGATGAATTCCAAACTGTGCAATTCTTCAGGAAATCATGTCCTTGACCTAAATCAAACTTGATGGACATGTTCCATGGGTGTCATAGGGTATATTGATGCATGTAATAGGGCTTGGGAGCATGTCTTGGTCAAAAGTCAAAGTTACAGTTGAGTTTTTCCTTAAAACCCTAATTGTGGTGCAGATGAAATTGAGACTTGTTGCTCAAGCTTCTTGGATTAATCCATTGTTCCAAATGGATGAATATAGTTCATTAGAGACCCTCAAACCCTCTCTTGAGGTCTTGGCTCATGATTTGTCCCAAAAGTCAACTTAGGGGTGAATTAGGTCAAGAAATCCTAATTCCTAATTTTTGATGAATGCATCCCCTGAGGCAAAATTGACTTGATGATTGGGTCCATGAGGTTCCATGGAGTATATTAGATTATGTTTTGGATCATTGGCTTGTGCCCAGATGAAAATTTTCCATCTGGAGGCCCTGGTCGACCAAAACCCTAATTTGGTGACACTGTGGATCTTGAGGCTTGATCCGCCTAGAAGGGAGCAGCTTTGTGCTTAATCCTTGGAGTGGGAGTCCTTTTTGATCCTTTGTGTATGTTTGAGAGGTTTAGACAAGTTGAAGATCATGTCATTCCTTGATTGACCCTTTGTCTAAGACTCTGAGAGGGCTTGAAACCCTAATTATGATTGTAGTGGATGCTCACCCATCTTTGGGGAGACTAATGAAGCATAATGATTCATCCATATTATGATGATGATTTGCACAATGATGAGAAATCTTAGTGGTCAAAATTTGGGGTATGACATAAATGCTCACCCATCTTTGGGGAGACTAATGAGGCATGATGGTTAATCCATATTGTGATGATGATTTGTACAATGATGGAAAATCTTAGTGGTCAAAATGTGGGGTATGACAAACTGCAACAGAGGTTTGGCCAATGTTGATCCATAGGTATCCAAGTCTCCTCTAGCCATTGACTAGAGGTTACAGCACAGAGCTGTGGTTCCCTAGTTGTTGGATGAATCTTGACTGAATTCATTTGCAAATGTGTCAGTCCATGCCACCTTGGTGCATCCATTAAATGCTCCAATCCAAAATTGGAGTCTTGTCCCTCTTTTAGGGATTTCTAGGTTTGGCATGCCACTTCTTGTTCCAAAGACTTTGGAGGCTTGGATCAGTGTTTGTTCCCTTTAGACTTAATCCTCAGATGTGTCCAAAGTGATGACAAGGCTTGGAATTATCTGATTTTGTCAAATCGAGCAAAAGTGCAAAATTCTGCCTAGCCTTGGCAGTTTTCAGCAAGGCATATTGCCATTGTCATATCTCATGGCTCAAGTGGAATTTGATGGAGTTCTTGGCCATTACGGAAAGCCCTCATATGATACAATTGTTTGATCATAATTGGTTTTGTTACTTTTTGGATCCAAGTGAAAAATGCCCCTACATTTGGAAAAAAGTGAAGGCAGATTCTGACTTAGTGAAAATTTCACTAAGTGTTGGAAAAAGTGGCATTTCATGTTTTCAGCCACTTTGATCATTCCATAACTCATAATCCATAATGAATTAGAATGAGGTGTAGTTGAAGCTTTTGTAGAGGGCCATGAGAGCTACAAATCCATCTTTGGATGGGAAAAAATGGCCTTATGGTTTAGGAGTTATGATCCTCCAAAGTTGGTACCCTAGCCACTTTGTTCCATAACTTAGAAAATTTTCTAAGTTTTTTATGGTTACCCCTTTTACAAGTTATCCCACTTTTCTTGATTTTTCTTTATGAATGATGATCAAAATCACACATTAACATCATTTTAGGGTCAAAGAACCATATTTGTGAAAAATCTCAAAAAGTCAAAGTATACTTTTGTGCACGGTTGACTTTTTGTCAGATGAATTCCAAACTGTGCGATCCTCTATGGAATCAAGTCCTTGACTTAAATCAAACTTGATGGACTGATTTCATAGGTGTTATAGGGTGTATTGAATAATGTCCTAGGGTTTGGGAGCATGTCCTGGTCAAAAGTGAAAGGCACTGTTGACTTTTCCCGCGAAACCCTAATTGTGGTTTAGATGAAATTGAAACTTGTTGCTCAAGCTTCTTGGATCAATCCATTGTTTCAAATGGATCAATGTTATGTATTTGAGACCCTTAAATCCCCTCTTTAGGTCTTGGCTCATGTTTGTCCCAAAAGTCAACTTAGGGGTGAATTAAGTCAAGAAACCCTAATTCCTGATTTTTTATGAATGAATCCCCTAAAGCCAAATTGACTTGATGATTGGGTTCATGATGTCCCTTTGAGAATCATAGGTTATGCTTTGAAGCATTGGCTCATGCCCAGAGGAAAAACTCCAATTGGAGGCCCTGGTTGACCAAAACCCTAATTTGGTGACACTGTCGATCGTGAGGCTTGATCCACTCAGAATGCTGTAACCCTGTGCTTGATTCTTGAAGTGGGAGTCCTCTTAATCCATTATGGATGTTTGAGAGGCTAGAAATGTTGAAGATCATGTCATTCCTTGATTGATCCATTGTCTAAGAACCCTGAGGGGTTTGAAACCCTAATTTTGATAGTCGTGAATGCTCACCCATCTTTGGGGAGACTAATGAGGCATGATGGTTAATCCATATTGTGATGATGATTTGTACAATGATGGAAAATCTTAGTGGTCAAAATGTGGGGTATGACAAACTGCAACAGAGGTTTGGCCAATGTTGATCCATAGGTATCCAAGTCTCCTCCAGCCATTGACTAGAGGTTACAGCACAGAGCTGTGGTTCCCTAGTTGTTGGATGAATCTTGACTGAATTCATTTGCAAATGTGTCAGTCCATGCCACCTTGGTGCATCCATTAAATGCTCCAATCCAAAATTGGAGTCTTGTCCCACTTTTAGGGATTTCAAGTTTTGGCATGCCACTTCTTGTTCCAAAGACTTTGGAGGCTTGGATCAGTGTTTGTTCCCTTTAGACTTAATCCTCAGATGTTTCCAAAGTGATGACAAGGCTTGGAATTATCTGATTTTGTCAAATCGAGCAAAAGTGCAAAATTCTGCCTAGCCTTGGCAGTTTTCAGCAAGGCATATTGCCATTGTCATATCTCATGGCTCAAGTGGAATTTGATGGAGTTCTTGGCCATTACGGAAAGCCCTCATATGATACAATTGTTTGATCATAATTGGTTTTGTTACTTTTTGGATCCAAGTGAAAAATGCCCCAACATTTGGAAAAAAGTGAAGGCAGATTCTGACTTAGTGAAAATTTCACTAAGTGTTGGAAAAAGTGGCATTTCATGTTTTCAGCCACTTTGATCATTCCATAACTCATAATCCATAATGAATTAGAATGAGGTGTAGTTGAAGATTTTGTAGAGGGCCATGAGAGCTACAAATCCATCTTTGGATGGGAAAAAATGGCCTTATGGTTTAGGAGTTATGATCCTCCAAAGTTGGTACCCTAGCCACTTTGTTCCATAACTTAGAAAATTTTCTAAGTTTTTTATGGTTACCCCTTTTACAAGTTATCCCACTTTTCTTGATTTTTCTTTATGAATGATGATCCAAATCACACATTAACATCATTTTAGGGTCAAAGAACCATATTTGTGAAAAATCTCAAAAAGTCAAAGTATACTTTTGTGCACGGTTGACTTTTTGTCAAATGAATTCCAAACTGTGCGATCCTCTATGGAATCAAGTCCTTGACTTAAATCAAACTTGATGGACTGATTTCATAGGTGTTATAGGGTGTATTGAATAATGTCCTAGGGTTTGGGAGCATGTCCTGGTCAAAAGTGAAAGGCACTGTTGACTTTTCCCGCGAAACCCTAATTGTGGTTCAGATGAAATTGAAACTTGTTGCTCAAGCTTCTTGGATCAATCCATTGTTTCAAATGGATCAATGTTATGTATTTGAGACCCTTAAATCCCCTCTTTAGGTCTTGGCTCATGTTTGTCCCAAAAGTCAACTTAGGGGTGAATTAAGTCAAGAAACCCTAATTCCTGATTTTTTATGAATGAATCCCCTAAAGCCAAATTGACTTGATGATTGGGTTCATGATGTCCCTTTGAGAATCATAGGTTATGCTTTGAAGCATTGGCTCATGCCCAGAGGAAAAACTCCAATTGGAGGCCCTGGTTGACCAAAACCCTAATTTGGTGACACTGTCGATCGTGAGGCTTGATCCACTCAGAATGCTGTAACCCTGTGCTTGATTCTTGAAGTGGGAGTCCTCTTAATCCATTATGGATGTTTGAGAGGCTAGAAATGTTGAAGATCATGTCATTCCTTGATTGATCCATTGTCTAAGAACCCTGAGGGGCTTGAAACCCTAATTTTGATAGTCGTGAATGCTCACCCATCTTTGGGGAGACTAATGAGGCATGATGGTTAATCCATATTGTGATGATGATTTGTACAATGATGGAAAGTCTTAGTGGTCAAAATGTGGGGTATGACAAACTGCAACAGAGGTTTGGCCAATGTTGATCCATAGGTATCCAAGTCACCTCCAGCCATTGACTAGAGGTTACAGCACAGAGCTGTGGTTCCCTAGTTGTTGGATGAATCTTGACTGAATTCATTTGCAAATGTGTCAGTCCATGCCACCTTGGTGCATCCATTAAATGCTCCAATCCAAAATTGGAGTCTTGTCCCACTTTTAGGGATTTCATGTTTTGGCATGCCACTTCTTGTTCCAAAGACTTTGGAGGCTTGGATCAGTGTTTGTTCCCTTTAGACTTAATCCTCAGATGTTTCCAAAGTGATGACAAGGCTTGGAATTATCTGATTTTGTCAAATCGAGCAAAAGTGCAAAATTCTGCCTAGCCTTGGCAGTTTTCAGCAAGGCATATTGCCATTGTCATATCTCATGGCTCAAGTGGAATTTAATGGAGTTCTTGGCCATTACGGAAAGCCCTCATATGATACAATTGTTTGATCATAATTGGTTTTGTTACTTTTTGGATCCAAGTAAAAAATGCCCCTACATTTGGAAAAAAGTGAAGGCAGATTCTGACTTAGTGAAAATTTCACTAAGTGTTGGAAAAAGTGGCATTTCATGTTTTCAGCCACTTTGATCATTCCATAACTCAGAATCCATAATGAATTGGAATGAGGTGTAGTTGAAGCTTTTGTAGAGGCCCATGAGAGCTACTAATCCAGCTTTGGATGGGAAAAAATGGCCTTATGGTTTAGGAGTTATGATCCTCCAAAGTTGGTACCCTAGCCACTTTGTTCCATAACTTAGAAAATTTTCTAAGTTTTTTATGGTTACCCCTTTTACAAGTTATCCCACTTTTCTTGATTTTTCTTTATGAATGATGATCCAAATCACACATTAACATCATTTTAGGGTCAAAGAACCATATTTGTGAAAAATCTCAAAAAGTCAAAGTATACTTTTGTGCACGGTTGACTTTTTGTCAGATGAATTCCAAACTGTGCGATCCTCTATGGAATCAAGTCCTTGACTTAAATCAAACTTGATGGACTGATTTCATAGGTGTTATAGGGTGTATTGAATAATGTCCTAGGGTTTGGGAGCATGTCCTGGTCAAAAGTGAAAGGCACTGTTGACTTTTCCCGCGAAACCCTAATTGTGGTTCAGATGAAATTGAAACTTGTTGCTCAAGCTTCTTGGATCAATCCATTGTTTCAAATGGATCAATGTTATGTATTTGAGACCCTTAAATCCCCTCTTTAGGTCTTGGCTCATGTTTGTCCCAAAAGTCAACTTAGGGGTGAATTAAGTCAAGAAACCCTAATTCCTGATTTTTTATGAATGAATCCCCTAAAGCCAAATTGACTTGATGATTGGGTTCATGATGTCCCTTTGAGAATCATAGGTTATGCTTTGAAGCATTGGCTCATGCCCAGAGGAAAAACTCCAATTGGAGGCCCTGGTTGACCAAAACCCTAATTTGGTGACACTGTCGATCGTGAGGCTTGATCCACTCAGAATGCTGTAACCCTGTGCTTGATTCTTGAAGTGGGAGTCCTCTTAATCCATTATGGATGTTTGAGAGGCTAGAAATGTTGAAGATCATGTCATTCCTTGATTGATCCTTTGTCTAAGAACCCTGAGGGGCTTGAAACCCTAATTTTGATAGTCGTGAATGCTCACCCATCTTTGGGGAGACTAATGAGGCATGATGGTTAATCCATATTGTGATGATGATTTGTACAATGATGGAAAATCTTAGTGGTCAAAATGTGGGGTATGACAAACTGCAACAGAGGTTTGGCCAATGTTGATCCATAGGTATCCAAGTCTCCTCCAGCCATTGACTAGAGGTTACAGCACAGAGCTGTGGTTCCCTAGTTGTTGGATGAATCTTGACTGAATTCATTTGCAAATGTGTCAGTCCATGCCACCTTGGTGCATCCATTAAATGCCCCAATCCAAAATTGGAGTCTTGTCCCACTTTTAGGGATTTCAAGTTTTGGCATGCCACTTCTTGTTCCTAAGACTTTGGAGGCTTGGATCAGTGTTTGTTCCCTTTAGACTTAATCCTCAGATGTTTCCAAAGTGATGACAAGGCTTGGAATTATCTGATTTTGTCAAATCGAACAAAAGTGCAAAATTCTGCCTAGCCTTGGCAGTTTTCAGCAAGGCATATTGCCATTGTCATATCTCATGGCTCAAGTGGAATTTGATGGAGTTCTTGGCCATTACGGAAAGCCCTCATATGATACAATTGTTTGATCATAATTGGTTTTGTTACTTTTTGGATCCAAGTGAAAAATGCCCCTACATTTGGAAAAAAGTGAAGGCAGATTCTGACTTAGTGAAAATTTCACTAAGTGTTGGAAAAAGTGGCATTTCATGTTTTCAGCCACTTTGATCATTCCATAACTCATAATCCATAATGAATTAGAATGAGGTGTAGTTGAAGCTTTTGTAGAGGGCCATGAGAGCTATAAATCCATCTTTGGATGGGAAAAAATAGCCTTATGGTTTAGGAGTTATGATCCTCCAAAGTTGGTACCCTAGCCACTTTGTTCCATAACTTAGAAAATTTTCTAAGTTTTTTATGTTTACCCCTTTTACAAGTTATCCCACTTTTCTTGATTTTGCTTTATGAATAATGATCCAAATCACACATTAACATCATTTTAGGGTCAAAGAACCATATTTGTGAAAAATCTCAAAAAGTCAAAGTATACTTTTGTGCACGGTTGACTTTTTGTCAGATGAATTCCAAACTGTGCGATCCTCTATGGAATCAAGTCCTTGACTTAAATCAAACTTGATGGACTGATTTCATAGGTGTTATAGGGTGTATTGAATAATGTCCTAGGGTTTGGGAGCATGTCCTGGTCAAAAGTGAAAGGCACTGTTGACTTTTCCCGCGAAACCCTAATTGTGGTTCAGATGAAATTGAAACTTGTTGCTCAAGCTTCTTGGATCAATCCATTGTTTCAAATGGATCAATGTTATGTATTTGAGACCCTTAAATCCCCTCTTTAGGTCTTGGCTCATGTTTGTCCCAAAAGTCAACTTAGGGGTGAATTAAGTCAAGAAACCCTAATTCCTGATTTTTTATGAATGAATCCCCTAAAGCCAAATTGACTTGATGATTGGGTTCATGATGTCCCTTTGAGAATCATAGGTTATGCTTTGAAGCATTGGCTCATGCCCAGAGGAAAAACTCCAATTGGAGGCCCTGGTTGACCAAAACCCTAATTTGGTGACACTGTCGATCGTGAGGCTTGATCCACTCAGAATGCTGTAACCCTGTGCTTGATTCTTGAAGTGGGAGTCCTCTTAATCCATTATGGATGTTTGAGAGGCTAGAAATGTTGAAGATCATGTCATTCCTTGATTGATCCTTTGTCTAAGAACCCTGAGGGGCTTGAAACCCTAATTTTGATAGTCGTGAATGCTCACCCATCTTTGGGGAGACTAATGAGGCATGATGGTTAATCCATATTGTGATGATGATTTGTACAATGATGGAAAATCTTAGTGGTCAAAATGTGGGGTATGACAAACTGCAACAGAGGTTTGGCCAATGTTGATCCATAGGTATCCAAGTCTCCTCCAGCCATTGACTAGAGGTTACAGCACAGAGCTGTGGTTCCCTAGTTGTTGGATGAATCTTGACTGAATTCATTTGCAAATGTGTCAGTCCATGCCACCTTGGTGCATCCATTAAATGCCCCAATCCAAAATTGGAGTCTTGTCCCTCTTTTAGGGATTTCTAGGTTTGGCATGCCACTTCTTGTTCCAAAGACTTTGGAGGCTTGGATCAGTGTTTGTTCCCTTTAGACTTAATCCTCAGATGTTTCCAAAGTGATGACAAGGCTTGGAATTATCTGATTTTGTCAAATCGAGCAAAAGTGCAAAATTCTGCCTAGCCTTGGCAGTTTTCAGCAAGGCATATTGCCATTGTCATATCTCATGGCTCAAGTGGAATTTGATGGAGTTCTTGGCCATTACGGAAAGCCCTCATATGATACAATTGTTTGATCATAATTGGTTTTGTTACTTTTTGGATCCAAGTGAAAAATGCCCTTACATTTGGAAAAAAGTGAAGGCAGATTCTGACTTAGTGAAAATTTCACTAAGTGTTGGAAAAAGTGGCATTTCATGTTTTCAGCCACTTTGATCATTCCATAACTCATAATCCATAATGAATTAGAATGAGGTGTAGTTGAAGCTTTTGTAGAGGGCCATGAGAGCTATAAATCCATCTTTGGATGGGAAAAAATGGCCTTATGGTTTAGGAGTTATGATCCTCCAAAGTTGGTACCCTAGCCACTTTGTTCCATAACTTAGAAAATTTTCTAAGTTTTTTATGTTTACCCCTTTTACAAGTTATCCCACTTTTCTTGATTTTTCTTTATGAATGATGATCCAAATCACACATTAACATCATTTTAGGGTCAAAGAACCATATTTGTGAAAAATCTCAAAAAGTCAAAGTATACTTTTGTGCACGGTTGACTTTTTGTCAGATGAATTCCAAACTGTGCGATCCTCTATGGAATCAAGTCCTTGACTTAAATCAAACTTGATGGACTGATTTCATAGGTGTTATAGGGTGTATTGAATAATGTCCTAGGGTTTGGGAGCATGTCCTGGTCAAAAGTCAAAGGCACTGTTGACTTTTCCCGCGAAACCCTAATTGTGGTTCAGATGAAATTGAAACTTGTTGCTCAAGCTTCTTGGATCAATCCATTGTTTCAAATGGATCAATGTTATGTATTTGAGACCCTTAAATCCCCTCTTTAGGTCTTGGCTCATGTTTGTCCCAAAAGTCAACTTAGGGGTGAATTAAGTCAAGAAACCCTAATTCCTGATTTTTTATGAATGAATCCCCTAAAGCCAAATTGACTTGATGATTGGGTTCATGATGTCCCTTTGAGAATCATAGGTTATGCTTTGAAGCATTGGCTCATGCCCAGAGGAAAAACTCCAATTGGAGGCCCTGGTTGACCAAAACCCTAATTTGGTGACACTGTCGATCGTGAGGCTTGATCCACTCAGAATGCTGTAACCCTGTGCTTGATTCTTGAAGTGGGAGTCCTCTTAATCCATTATGGATGTTTGAGAGGCTAGAAATGTTGAAGATCATGTCATTCCTTGATTGATCCTTTGTCTAAGAACCCTGAGGGGCTTGAAACCCTAATTTTGATAGTCGTGAATGCTCACCCATCTTTGGGGAGACTAATCAGGCATGATGGTTAATCCATATTGTGATGATGATTTGTACAATGATGGAAAATCTTAGTGGTCAAAATGTGGGGTATGACAAACTGCAACAGAGGTTTGGCCAATGTTGATCCATAGGTATCCAAGTCTCCTCCAGCCATTGACTAGAGGTTACAACACAGAGCTGTGGTTCCCTAGTTGTTGGATGAATCTTGACTGAATTCATTTGCAAATGTGTCAGTCCATGCCACCTTGGTGCATCCATTAAATGCTCCAATCCAAAATTGGAGTCTTGTCCCTCTTTTAGGGATTTCTAGGTTTGGCATGCCACTTCTTGTTCCAAAGACTTTGGAGGCTTGGATCAGTGTTTGTTCCCTTTAGACTTAATCCTCAGATGTTTCCAAAGTGATGACAAGGCTTGGAATTATCTGATTTTGTCAAATCGAGCAAAAGTGCAAAATTCTGCCTAGCCTTGGCAGTTTTCAGCAAGGCATATTGCCATTGTCATATCTCATGGCTCAAGTGGAATTTGATGGAGTTCTTGGCCATTACGGAAAGCCCTCATATGATACAATTGTTTGATCATAATTGGTTTTGTTACTTTTTGGATCCAAGTGAAAAATGCCCTTACATTTGGAAAAAAGTGAAGGCAGATTCTGACTTAGTGAAAATTTCACTAAGTGTTGGAAAAAGTGGCATTTCATGTTTTCAGCCACTTTGATCATTCCATAACTCATAATCCATAATGAATTAGAATGAGGTGTAGTTGAAGCTTTTGTAGAGGGCCATGAGAGCTATAAATCCATCTTTGGATGGGAAAAAATGGCCTTATGGTTTAGGAGTTATGATCCTCCAAAGTTGGTACCCTAGCCACTTTGTTCCATAACTTAGAAAATTTTCTAAGTTTTTTATGTTTACCCCTTTTACAAGTTATCCCACTTTTCTTGATTTTTCTTTATGAATGATGATCCAAATCACACATTAACATCATTTTAGGGTCAAAGAACCATATTTGTGAAAAATCTCAAAAAGTCAAAGTATACTTTTGTGCACGGTTGACTTTTTGTCAGATGAATTCCAAACTGTGCGATCCTCTATGGAATCAAGTCCTTGACTTAAATCAAACTTGATGGACTGATTTCATAGGTGTTATAGGGTGTATTGAATAATGTCCTAGGGTTTGGGAGCATGTCCTGGTCAAAAGTCAAAGGCACTGTTGACTTTTCCCGCGAAACCCTAATTGTGGTTCAGATGAAATTGAAACTTGTTGCTCAAGCTTCTTGGATCAATCCATTGTTTCAAATGGATCAATGTTATGTATTTGAGACCCTTAAATCCCCTCTTTAGGTCTTGGCTCATGTTTGTCCCAAAAGTCAACTTAGGGGTGAATTAAGTCAAGAAACCCTAATTCCTGATTTTTTATGAATGAATCCCCTAAAGCCAAATTGACTTGATGATTGGGTTCATGATGTCCCTTTGAGAATCATAGGTTATGCTTTGAAGCATTGGCTCATGCCCAGAGGAAAAACTCCAATTGGAGGCCCTGGTTGACCAAAACCCTAATTTGGTGACACTGTCGATCGTGAGGCTTGATCCACTCAGAATGCTGTAACCCTGTGCTTGATTCTTGAAGTGGGAGTCCTCTTAATCCATTATGGATGTTTGAGAGGCTAGAAATGTTGAAGATCATGTCATTCCTTGATTGATCCTTTGTCTAAGAACCCTGAGGGGCTTGAAACCCTAATTTTGATAGTCGTGAATGCTCACCCATCTTTGGGGAGACTAATCAGGCATGATGGTTAATCCATATTGTGATGATGATTTGTACAATGATGGAAAATCTTAGTGGTCAAAATGTGGGGTATGACAAACTGCAACAGAGGTTTGGCCAATGTTGATCCATAGGTATCCAAGTCTCCTCCAGCCATTGACTAGAGGTTACAACACAGAGCTGTGGTTCCCTAGTTGTTGGATGAATCTTGACTGAATTCATTTGCAAATGTGTCAGTCCATGCCACCTTGGTGCATCCATTAAATGCTCCAATCCAAAATTGGAGTCTTGTCCCTCTTTTAGGGATTTCTAGGTTTGGCATGCCACTTCTTGTTCCAAAGACTTTGGAGGCTTGGATCAGTGTTTGTTCCCTTTAGACTTAATCCTCAGATGTTTCCAAAGTGATGACAAGGCTTGGAATTATCTGATTTTGTCAAATCGAGCAAAAGTGCAAAATTCTGCCTAGCCTTGGCAGTTTTCAGCAAGGCATATTGCCATTGTCATATCTCATGGCTCAAGTGGAATTTGATGGAGTTCTTGGCCATTACGGAAAGCCCTCATATGATACAATTGTTTGATCATAATTGGTTTTGTTACTTTTTGGATCCAAGTGAAAAATGCCCTTACATTTGGAAAAAAGTGAAGGCAGATTCTGACTTAGTGAAAATTTCACTAAGTGTTGGAAAAAGTGGCATTTCATGTTTTCAGCCACTTTGATCATTCCATAACTCATAATCCATAATGAATTAGAATGAGGTGTAGTTGAAGCTTTTGTAGAGGGCCATGAGAGCTATAAATCCATCTTTGGATGGGAAAAAATGGCCTTATGGTTTAGGAGTTATGATCCTCCAAAGTTGGTACCCTAGCCACTTTGTTCCATAACTTAGAAAATTTTCTAAGTTTTTTATGTTTACCCCTTTTACAAGTTATCCCACTTTTCTTGATTTTTCTTTATGAATGATGATCCAAATCACACATTAACATCATTTTAGGGTCAAAGAACCATATTTGTGAAAAATCTCAAAAAGTCAAAGTATACTTTTGTGCACGGTTGACTTTTTGTCAGATGAATTCCAAACTGTGCGATCCTCTATGGAATCAAGTCCTTGACTTAAATCAAACTTGATGGACTGATTTCATAGGTGTTATAGGGTGTATTGAATAATGTCCTAGGGTTTGGGAGCATGTCCTGGTCAAAAGTCAAAGGCACTGTTGACTTTTCCCGCGAAACCCTAATTGTGGTTCAGATGAAATTGAAACTTGTTGCTCAAGCTTCTTGGATCAATCCATTGTTTCAAATGGATCAATGTTATGTATTTGAGACCCTTAAATCCCCTCTTTAGGTCTTGGCTCATGTTTGTCCCAAAAGTCAACTTAGGGGTAATTAAGTCAAGAAACCCTAATTCCTGATTTTTTATGAATGAATCCCCTAAAGCCAAATTGACTTGATGATTGGGTTCATGATGTCCCTTTGAGAATCATAGGTTATGCTTTGAAGCATTGGCTCATGCCCAGAGGAAAAACTCCAATTGGAGGCCCTGGTTGACCAAAACCCTAATTTGGTGACACTGTCGATCGTGAGGCTTGATCCACTCAGAATGCTGTAACCCTGTGCTTGATTCTTGAAGTGGGAGTCCTCTTAATCCATTATGGATGTTTGAGAGGCTAGAAATGTTGAAGATCATGTCATTCCTTGATTGATCCATTGTCTAAGAACCCTGAGGGGCTTGAAACCCTAATTTTGATAGTCGTGAATGCTCACCCATCTTTGGGGAGACTAATGAGGCATGATGGTTAATCCATATTGTGATGATGATTTGTACAATGATGGAAAATCTTAGTGGTCAAAATGTTGGGTATGACAAACTGCAACAGAGGTTTGGCCAATGTTGATCCATAGGTATCCAAGTCTCCTCCAGCCATTGACTAGAGGTTACAGCACAGAGCTGTGGTTCCCTAGTTGTTGGATGAATCTTGACTGAATTCATTTGCAAATGTGTCAGTCCATGCCACCTTGGTGCATCCATTAAATGCTCCAATCCAAAATTGGAGTCTTGTCCCTCTTTTAGGGATTTCTAGGTTTGGCATGCCACTTCTTGTTCCAAAGACTTTGGAGGCTTGGATCAGTGTTTGTTCCCTTTAGACTTAATCCTCAGATGTTTCCATAGTGATGACAAGGCTTGGAATTATCTGATTTTGTCAAATCGAGTAAAAGTGCAAAATTCTGCCTAGCCTTGGCAGTTTTCAGCAAGGCATATTGCCATTGTCATATCTCATGGCTCAAGTGGAATTTGATGGAGTTCTTGGCCATTACGGAAAGCCCTCATATGATACAATTGTTTGATCATAATTGGTTTTGTTACTTTTTGGATCCAAGTGAAAAATGCCCCTACATTTGGAAAAAAGTGAAGGCAGATTCTGACTTAGTGAAAATTTCACTAAGTGTTGGAAAAAGTGGCATTTCATGTTTTCAGCCACTTTGATCATTCCATAACTCATAATCCATAATGAATTGGAATGAGGTGTAGTTGAAGCTTTTGTAGAGGGCCATGAGAGCTACAAATCCATCTTTGGATGGGAAAAAATGGCCTTATGGTTTAGGAGTTATGATCCTCCAAAGTTGTTACCCTAGCCACTTTGTTCCATAACTTAGAAAATTTTCTAAGTTTTTTATGGTTACCCCTTTTACAAGTTATCCCACTTTTCTTGATTTTTCTTTATGAATGATGATCCAAATCACACATTAACATCATTTTAGGGTCAAAGAACCATATTTGTGAAAAATCTCAAAAAGTCAAAGTATACTTTTGTGCACGATTGACTTTTTGTCAGATGAATTCCAAACTGTGCGATCCTCTATGGAATAGAGTCCTTGACTTAAATCAAACTTGATGGACTGATTTCATAGGTGTTATAGGGTGTATTGAATAATGTCCTAGGGTTTGGGAGCATGTCCTGGTCAAAAGTCAAAGGCACTGTTGACTTTTCCCGCGAAACCCTAATTGTGGTTCAGATGAAATTGAAACTTGTTGCTTAAGCTTCTTGGATCAATCCATTGTTTCAAATGGATCAATGTTATGTATTTGAGACCCTTAAATCCCCTCTTTAGGTCTTGGCTCATGTTTTGTCCCAAAAGTCAACTTAGGGGTGAATTAAGTCAAGAAACCCTAATTCCTGATTTTTTATGAATGAACCCCCTAAAGCCAAATTGACTTGATGATTGGGTTCATGATGTCCCTTTGAGAATCATAGGTTATGCTTTGAAGCATTGGCTCATGCCCAGAGGAAAAACTCCAATTGGAGGCCCTGGTTGACCAAAACCCTAATTTGGTGACACTGTCGATCGTGAGGCTTGATCCACTCAGAATGCTGTAACCCTGTGCTTGATTCTTAAAGTGGGAGTCCTCTTAATCCATTATGGATGTTTGAGAGGCTAGAAATGTTGAAGATCATGTCATTCCTTGATTGATCCTTTGTCTAAGAACCCTGAGGGGCTTGAAACCCTAATTTTGATAGTCGTGAATGCTCACCCATCTTTGGGGAGACTATTGAGGCATGATGGTTAATCCATATTGTGATGATGATTTGTACAATGATGGAAAATCTTAGTGGTCAAAATGTGGGGTATGACAAACTGCAACAGAGGTTAGGCCAATGTTGATCCATAGGTATCCAAGTCTCCTCCAGCCATTGACTAGAGGTTACAGCACAGAGCTGTGGTTCCCTAGTTGTTGGATGAATCTTGACTGAATTCATTTACAAATGTGTCAGTCCATGCCACCTTGGTGCATCCATTAAATGCTCCAATCCAAAATTGGAGTCTTGTCCCTCTTTTAGGGATTTCTAGGTTTGGCATGCCACTTCTTGTTCCAAAGACTTTGGAGGCTTGGATCAGTGTTTGTTCCCTTTAGACTTAATCCTCAGATGTTTCCATAGTGATGACAAGGCTTGGAATTATCTGATTTTGTCAAATCGAGTAAAAGTGCAAAATTCTGCCTAGCCTTGGCAGTTTTCAGCAAGGCATATTGCCATTGTCATATCTCATGGCTCAAGTGGAATTTGATGGAGTTCTTGGCCATTACGGAAAGCCCTCATATGATACAATTGTTTGATCATAATTGGTTTTGTTACTTTTTGGATCCAAGTGAAAAATGCCCCTATATTTGGAAAAAAGTGAAGGCAGATTCTGACTTAGTGAAAATTTCACTAAGTGTTGGAAAAAGTGGCATTTCATGTTTTCAGCCACTTTGATCATTCCATAACTCATAATCCATAATGAATTGGAATGAGGTGTAGTTGAAGCTTTTGTAGAGGGCCATGAGAGCTACAAATCCATCTTTGGATGGGAAAAAATGGCCTTATGGTTTAGGAGTTATGATCCTCCAAAGTTGTTACCCTAGCCACTTTGTTCCATAACTTAGAAAATTTTCTAAGTTTTTTATGGTTACCCCTTTTACAAGTTATCCCACTTTTCTTGATTTTTCTTTATGAATGATGATCCAAATCACACATTAACATCATTTTAGGGTCAAAGAACCATATTTGTGAAAAATCTCAAAAAGTCAAAGTATACTTTTGTGCACGATTGACTTTTTGTCAGATGAATTCCAAACTGTGCGATCCTCTATGGAATAGAGTCCTTGACTTAAATCAAACTTGATGGACTGATTTCATAGGTGTTATAGGGTGTATTGAATAATGTCCTAGGGTTTGGGAGCATGTCCTGGTCAAAAGTCAAAGGCACTGTTGACTTTTCCCGCGAAACCCTAATTGTGGTTCAGATGAAATTGAAACTTGTTGCTTAAGCTTCTTGGATCAATCCATTGTTTCAAATGGATCAATGTTATGTATTTGAGACCCTTAAATCCCCTCTTTAGGTCTTGGCTCATGTTTTGTCCCAAAAGTCAACTTAGGGGTGAATTAAGTCAAGAAACCCTAATTCCTGATTTTTTATGAATGAACCCCCTAAAGCCAAATTGACTTGATGATTGGGTTCATGATGTCCCTTTGAGAATCATAGGTTATGCTTTGAAGCATTGGCTCATGCCCAGAGGAAAAACTCCAATTGGAGGCCCTGGTTGACCAAAACCCTAATTTGGTGACACTGTCGATCGTGAGGCTTGATCCACTCAGAATGCTGTAACCCTGTGCTTGATTCTTGAAGTGGGAGTCCTCTTAATCCATTATGGATGTTTGAGAGGCTAGAAATGTTGAAGATCATGTCATTCCTTGATTGATCCTTTGTCTAAGAACCCTGAGGGGCTTGAAACCCTAATTTTGATAGTCGTGAATGCTCACCCATCTTCGGGGAGACTAATGAGGCATGATGGTTAATCCATGTTGTGATGATGATTTGCACAATGATGGAAAATCTTAGTGGTCAAAATTTTGGGTATGACAAACTGCAACAGAGGTTAGGCCAATGTTGATCCATAGGTATCCAAGTCTCCTCCAGCCATTGACTAGAGGTTACAGCACAGAGCTGTGGTTCCCTAGTTGTTGGATGAATCTTGACTGAATTCATTTACAAATGTGTCAGTCCATGCCACCTTGGTGCATCCATTAAATGCTCCAATCCAAAATTGGAGTCTTGTCCCTCTTTTAGGGATTTCTAGGTTTGGCATGCCACATCTTGTTCCAAAGACTTTGGAGGCTTGGATCAGTGTTTGTTCCCTTTAGACTTAATCCTCAGATGTGTCCAAAGTTATGACAAGGCTTGGAATTATCTGATTTTGTCAAATCGAGCAAAAGTGCAAAATTCTGCCTAGCCTTGGCAGTTTTCAGCAAGGCATATTGCCATTGTCATATCTCATGGCTCAAGTGGAATTTGATGGAGTTCTTGGCCATTACGGAAAGCCCTCATATGATACAATTGTTTGATCATAATTGGTTTTGTTACTTTTTGGATCCAAGTGAAAAATGCCCCTACATTTGGAAAAAAGTGAAGGCAGATTCTGACTTAGTGAAAATTTCACTAAGTGTTGGAAAAAGTGGCATTTCATGTTTTCAGCCACTTTGATCATTCCATAACTCATAATCCATAATGAATTGGAATGAGGTGTAGTTGAAGCTTTTGTAGAGGGCCATGAGAGCTACAAATCCATCTTTGGATGGGAAAAAATGGCCTTATGGTTTAGGAGTTATGATCCTCCAAAGTTGGTACCCTAGCCACTTTGTTCCATAACTTAGAAAATTTTCTAAGTTTTTTATGGTTACCCCCTTTTACAAGTTATCCCACTTTTCTTGATTTTTCTTTATGAATGATGATCCAAATCACACATTAACATCATTTTAGGGTCAAAGAACCATATTTGTGAAAAATCTCAAAAAGTCAAAGTATACTTTTGTGCACGGTTGACTTTTTGTCAGATGAATTCCAAACTGTGCGATCCTCTATGGAATCAAGTCCTTGACTTAAATAAAACTTGATGGACTGATTTCATAGGTGTTATAGGGTGTATTGAATAATGTCCTAGGGTTTCTGAGCATGTCCTGGTCAAAAGTCAAAGGCACTGTTGACTTTTCCCGCGAAACCCTAATTGTGGTTCAGATGAAATTGAAACTTGTTGCTCAAGCTTCTTGGATCAATCCTTTGTTTCAAATGGATCAATGTTATGTATTTGAGACCCTTAAATCCCCTCTTTAGGTCTTGGCTCATGTTTTGTCCCAAAAGTCAACTTAGGGGTGAATTAAGTCAAGAAACCCTAATTCCTGATTTTTTATGAATGAATCCCCTAAAGCCAAATTGACTTGATGATTGGGTTCATGATGTCCCTTTGAGAATCATAGGTTATGCTTTGAAGCATTGGCTCATGCCCAGAGGAAAAACTCCAATTAGAGGCCCTGGTTGACCAAAACCCTAATTTGGTGACACTGTCGATCGTGAGGCTTGATCCACTCAGAATGCTGTAACCCTGTGCTTGATTCTTGAAGTGGGAGTCCTCTTAGTCCATTATGGATGTTTTAGAGGCTAGAAATTTTGAAGATCATGTCATTCCTTGATTGATCCTTTGTCTAAGAACCCTGAGGGGCTTGAAACCCTAATTTTGATAGTCGTGAATGCTCACCCATCTTCGGGGAGACTAATGAGGCATGATGGTTAATCCATGTTGTGATGATGATTTGCACAATGATGCAAAATCTTAGTGGTCAAAATTTGGGGTATGACAAACTGCAGCAGAGGTTTGGCCAATGTTGATCAATAGGAATCCAAGTCTCCTCTAGCCATTGACTAGAGGTTACAGCACAGAGTTGTGGTTCCCTAGTTGTTGGATGAATCTTGACTGAATTCAGTTGCAAATGTGTCAGTCCATGCCACCTTGGTGCATCCATTAAATGCTCTAATCCAAAATTGGAGTCTTGTCCCTCTTTTAGGGATTTCTAGGTTTGGCATGCCACTTCTTGTTCCAAAGATTTTGGACGCTTGGATCAGTGTTTGTTCCCTTTAGATTTAATCCTCAGATGTGTCCAAAGTGATGAAAAGGCTTGGAATTATCTTATTTTGCCAAATCGAGTAAAAGTGCAAAATTCTTCCTAGCCTTGGCAGTTTTTAGCAAGGCATATTGCCATTGTCATATCTCATGGCTCAAGTGGAATTTGATGGAGTTCTTGGCCATTACGGAAAGCCCTCATATGATAAAATTGTTTGATCATAATTGGTTTTGTTACTTTTTGGATCCAAGTGAAGGCAGATTCTGAATTAGTGAAAATTTCACTAAGTGTTGGAAAAAGTGGCATTTCATGTTTTCAGCCACTTTGATCATTCCATAACTCAAAATCCATAATGAATTGGAATGAGGTGTTGTTGAAGCTTTTGTAGAGGGCCATGAGAACTACAAATCCAGCTTTGGATGGGAAAAAAAGGCCTTATGGTTTAGGAGTTATGATCCTCCAAAGTTGGTACCCTAGCCACTTTGTTCCATAACTTAGAAAATTTTCTGAGTTTTTTATGGTTACCCCTTTTACAAGTTATCCTGCTTTTCTTGATTTTTCTTGATGAATAATGATCCAAATCACACATTAACATCATTTTAGGGTCAAAGAACCATATTTGTGAAAAATCACAAAAAGTTAAAGTATACTTTTGTAAACGGTTGATTTTATGTCAGATGAATTCCAAACTGTGCGATCCTCTATGAAATCAAGTCCTTGACTTAAATCAAACTTGATGGATTGATTTGATAGGTGTTATAGGTTGTATTGAATCATGTCCTAGGGTTTAGGAGCATGTCCTAGTCAAAAGTCAAAGGCACTGCTGACTTTTCCAGCGAAACCCTAATTGTGGTTCAGATGAAATTGAAACTTGTTGCTCAAGCTTCTTGGATCAATCCATTGTTGAAAATGGATCAATGTGATGTATTTTAGACCCTCAAATCCCCTCTTTAGGACTTGGCTCATGTTTTGTCCCAAAAGTCAACTTAGGGGTGAATTAAGTCAAGAAACCCTAATTCCTGATTTTTTATGAATGAATCCCCTAAAGCCAAATTGACTTGATGATTGGGTTCATGATGTCCCTTTGAGAATCATAGGTTATGCTTTGAAGCATTGGCTCATGCCCAGAGGAAAAACTCCAATTGGAGGCCCTGGTTGACCAAAACTCTTATTTGGTGACACTGTCGATCGTGAGGCTAGATCCACTCAGAATGCTGTAACCCTGTGCTTGATTCTTGAAGTGGGAGTCCTCTTAATCAATTATGGATGTTTGAGAGGCTAGAAATGTTGAAGATCATGTCATTCCTTGATTGATCCTTTGTCTAAGAACCCTGAGGGGCTTGAAACCCTAATTTTGATAGTCGTGAATGCTCACCCATCTTCGGGGAGACTAATGAGGCATGATGGTTAATCCATGTTGTGATGATGATTTGCACAATGATGGAAAATCTTAGTGGTCAAAATTTGGGGTATGACAAACTGCAGCAGAGGTTTGGCCAATGTTGATCAATAGGAATCCAAGTCTCCTCTAGCCATTGACTAGAGGTTACAGCACAGAGTTGTGGTTCCCTAGTTGTTGGATGAATCTTGACTGAATTCAGTTGCAAATGTGTCAGTCCATGCCACCTTGGTGCATCCATTAAATGCTCTAATCCAAAATTGGAGTCTTGTCCCTCTTTTAGGGATTTCTAGGTTTGGCATGCCACTTCTTGTTCCAAAGATTTTGGACGCTTGGATCAGTGTTTGTTCCCTTTAGATTTAATCCTCAGATGTGTCCAAAGTGATGAAAAGGCTTGGAATTATCTTATTTTGCCAAATCGAGTAAAAGTGCAAAATTCTTCCTAGCCTTGGCAGTTTTCAGCAAGGCATATTGCCATTGTCATATCTCATGGCTCAAGTGGAATTTGATGGAGTTCTTGGCCATTACGGAAAGCCCTCATATGATAAAATTGTTTGATCATAATTGGTTTTGTTACTTTTTGGATCCAAGTGAAGGCAGATTCTGAATTAGTGAAAATTTCACTAAGTGTTGGAAAAAGTGGCATTTCATGTTTTCAGCCACTTTGATCATTCCATAACTCAAAATCCATAATGAATTGGAATGAGGTGTTGTTGAAGCTTTTGTAGAGGGCCATGAGAACTACAAATCCAGCTTTGGATGGGAAAAAAAGGCCTTATGGTTTAGGAGTTATGATCCTCCAAAGTTGGTACCCTAGCCACTTTGTTCCATAACTTAGAAAATTTTCTGAGTTTTTTATGGTTACCCCTTTTACAAGTTATCCTGCTTTTCTTGATTTTTCTTGATGAATGATGATCCAAATCACACATTAACATCATTTTAGGGTCAAAGAACCATATTTGTGAAAAATCACAAAAAGTCAAAGTATACTTTTGTGAACGGTTGATTTTTTGTCAGATGAATTCCAAACTGTGCGATCCTCTATGAAATCAAGTCCTTGACTTAAATCAAACTTGATGGATTGATTTGATAGGTGTTATAGGGTGTATTGAATCATGTCCTAGGGTTTAGGAGCATGTCCTAGTCAAAAGTCAAAGGCACTGCTGACTTTTCCAGCGAAACCCTAATTGTGGTTCAGATGAAATTGAAACTTGTTGCTCAAGCTTCTTGGATCAATCCATTGTTGCAAATGGATCAATGTGATGTATTTGAGACCCTCAAATCCCCTCTTTAGGTCTTGGCTCATGTTTTGTCCCAAAAGTCAACTTAGGGGTGAATTAAGTCAAGAAACCCTAATTCCTGATTTTTTATGAATGAATCCCCTAAAGCCAAATTGACTTGATGATTGGGTTCATGATGTCCCTTTGAGAATCATAGGTTATGCTTTGAAGCATTGGCTCATGCCCAGAGGAAAAACTCCAATTGGAGGCCCTGGTTGACCAAAACCCTAATTTGGTGACACTGTCGTTCGTGAGGCTTGATCCACTCAGAATGCTGTAACCCTGTGCTTGATTCTTGAAGTGGGAGTCCTCTTAATCCATTATGGATGTTTGAGAGGCTAGAAATGTTGAAGATCATGTCATTCCTTGATTGATCCTTTGTCTAAGAACCCTGAGGGGCTTGAAACCCTAATTTTGATAGTCGTGAATGCTCACCCATCTTCGGGGAGACTAATGAGGCATGATGGTTAATCCATGTTGTGATGATGATTTGCACAATGATGGAAAATCTTAGTGGTCAAAATTTGGGGTATGACAAACTGCAGCAGAGGTTTGGCCAATGTTGATCAATAGGAATCCAAGTCTCCTCTAGCCATTGACTAGAGGTTACAGCACAGAGTTGTGGTTCCCTAGTTGTTGGATGAATCTTGACTGAATTCAGTTGCAAATGTGTCAGTCCATGCCACCTTGGTGCATCCATTAAATGCTCTAATCCAAAATTGGAGTCTTGTCCCTCTTTTAGGGATTTCTAGGTTTGGCATGCCACTTCTTGTTCCAAAGATTTTGGACGCTTGGATCAGTGTTTGTTCCCTTTAGATTTAATCCTCAGATGTGTCCAAAGTGATGAAAAGGCTTGGAATTATCTTATTTTGCCAAATCGAGTAAAAGTGCAAAATTCTTCCTAGCCTTGGCAGTTTTCAGCAAGGCATATTGCCATTGTCATATCTCATGGCTCAAGTGGAATTTGATGGAGTTCTTGGCCATTACGGAAAGCCCTCATATGATAAAATTGTTTGATCATAATTGGTTTTGTTACTTTTTGGATCCAAGTGAAGGCAGATTCTGAATTAGTGAAAATTTCACTAAGTGTTGGAAAAAGTGGCATTTCATGTTTTCAGCCACTTTGATCATTCCATAACTCAAAATCCATAATGAATTGGAATGAGGTGTTGTTGAAGCTTTTGTAGAGGGCCATGAGAACTACAAATCCAGCTTTGGATGGGAAAAAAAGGCCTTATGGTTTAGGAGTTATGATCCTCCAAAGTTGGTACCCTAGCCACTTTGTTCCATAACTTAGAAAATTTTCTGAGTTTTTTATGGTTACCCCTTTTACAAGTTATCCTGCTTTTCTTGATTTTTCTTGATGAATGATGATCCAAATCACACATTAACATCATTTTAGGGTCAAAGAACCATATTTGTGAAAAATCACAAAAAGTTAAAGTATACTTTTGTAAACGGTTGATTTTATGTCAGATGAATTCCAAACTGTGCGATCCTCTATGAAATCAAGTCCTTGACTTAAATCAAACTTGATGGATTGATTTGATAGGTGTTATAGGTTGTATTGAATCATGTCCTAGGGTTTAGGAGCATGTCCTAGTCAAAAGTCAAAGGCACTGCTGACTTTTCCAGCGAAACCCTAATTGTGGTTCAGATGAAATTGAAACTTGTTGCTCAAGCTTCTTGGATCAATCCATTGTTGAAAATGGATCAATGTGATGTATTTTAGACCCTCAAATCCCCTCTTTAGGACTTGGCTCATGTTTTGTCCCAAAAGTCAACTTAGGGGTGAATTAAGTCAAGAAACCCTAATTCCTGATTTTTTATGAATGAATCCCCTAAAGCCAAATTGACTTGATGATTGGGTTCATGATGTCCCTTTGAGAATCATAGGTTATGCTTTGAAGCATTGGCTCATGCCCAGAGGAAAAACTCCAATTGGAGGCCCTGGTTGACCAAAACTCTAATTTGGTGACACTGTCGATCGTGAGGCTTGATCCACTCAGAATGCTGTAACCCTGTGCTTGATTCTTGAAGTGGGAGTCCTCTTAATCAATTATGGATGTTTGAGAGGCTAGAAATGTTGAAGATCATGTCATTCCTTGATTGATCCTTTGTCTAAGAACCCTGAGGGGCTTGAAACCCTAATTTTGATAGTCGTGAATGCTCACCCATCTTCGGGGAGACTAATGAGGCATGATGGTTAATCCATGTTGTGATGATGATTTGCACAATGATGGAAAATCTTAGTGGTCAAAATTTGGGGTATGACAAACTGCAGCAGAGGTTTGGCCAATGTTGATCAATAGGAATCCAAGTCTCCTCTAGCCATTGACTAGAGGTTACAGCACAGAGTTGTGGTTCCCTAGTTGTTGGATGAATCTTGACTGAATTCAGTTGCAAATGTGTCAGTCCATGCCACCTTGGTGCATCCATTAAATGCTCTAATCCAAAATTGGAGTCTTGTCCCTCTTTTAGGGATTTCTAGGTTTGGCATGCCACTTCTTGTTCCAAAGATTTTGGACGCTTGGATCAGTGTTTGTTCCCTTTAGATTTAATCCTCAGATGTGTCCAAAGTGATGAAAAGGCTTGGAATTATCTTATTTTGCCAAATCGAGTAAAAGTGCAAAATTCTTCCTAGCCTTGGCAGTTTTTAGCAAGGCATATTGCCATTGTCATATCTCATGGCTCAAGTGGAATTTGATGGAGTTCTTGGCCATTACGGAAAGCCCTCATATGATAAAATTGTTTGATCATAATTGGTTTTGTTACTTTTTGATCCAAGTGAAGGCAGATTCTGAATTAGTGAAAATTTCACTAAGTGTTGGAAAAAGTGGCATTTCATGTTTTCAGCCACTTTGATCATTCCATAACTCAAAATCCATAATGAATTGGAATGAGGTGTTGTTGAAGCTTTTGTAGAGGGCCATGAGAACTACAAATCCAGCTTTGGATGGGAAAAAAAGGCCTTATGGTTTAGGAGTTATGATCCTCCAAAGTTGGTACCCTAGCCACTTTGTTCCATAACTTAGAAAATTTTCTGAGTTTTTTATGGTTACCCCTTTTACAAGTTATCCTGCTTTTCTTGATTTTTCTTGATGAATGATGATCCAAATCACACATTAACATCATTTTAGGGTCAAAGAACCATATTTGTGAAAAATCATAAAAAGTCAAAGTATACTTTTGTGAACGGTTGATTTTTTGTCAGATGAATTCCAAACTGTGCGATCCTCTATGAAATCAAGTCCTTGACTTAAATCAAACTTGATGGATAGATTTGATAGGTGTTATAGGGTGTATTGAATCATGTCCTAGGGTTTAGGAGCATCTCCTAGTCAAAAGTCAAAGGCACTGCTGACTTTTCCAGCGAAACCCTAATTGTGGTTCAGATGAAATTGAAACTTGTTGCTCAAGCTTCTTGGATCAATCCATTGTTGCAAATGGATCAATGTGATGTATTTGAGACCCTCAAATCCCCTCTTTAGGTCTTGGCTCATGTTTTGTCCCAAAAGTCAACTTAGGGGTGAATTAAGTCAAGAAACCCTAATTCCTGATTTTTATGAATGAATCCCCTAAAGCCAAATTGACTTGATGATTGGGTTCATGATGTCCCTTTGAGAATCATAGGTTATGCTTTGAAGCATTGGCTCATGCCCAGAGGAAAAACTCCAATTGGAGGCCCTGGTTGACCAAAACCCTAATTTGGTGACACTGTCGTTCGTGAGGCTTGATCCACTCAGAATGCTGTAACCCTGTGCTTGATTCTTGAAGTGGGAGTCCTCTTAATCCATTATGGATGTTTGAGAGGCTAGAAATGTTGAAGATCATGTCATTCCTTGATTGATCCTTTGTCTAAGAACCCTGAGGGGCTTGAAACCCTAATTTTGATAGTCGTGAATGCTCACCCATCTTCGGGGAGACTAATGAGGCATGATGGTTAATCCATGTTGTGATGATGATTTGCACAATGATGGAAAATCTTAGTGGTCAAAATTTGGGGTATGACAAACTGCAGCAGAGGTTTGGCCAATGTTGATCAATAGGAATCCAAGTCTCCTCTAGCCATTGACTAGAGGTTACAGCACAGAGTTGTGGTTCCCTAGTTGTTGGATGAATCTTGACTGAATTCAGTTGCAAATGTGTCAGTCCATGCCACCTTGGTGCATCCATTAAATGCTCTAATCCAAAATTGGAGTCTTGTCCCTCTTTTAGGGATTTCTAGGTTTGGCATGCCACTTCTTGTTCCAAAGATTTTGGACGCTTGGATCAGTGTTTGTTCCCTTTAGATTTAATCCTCAGATGTGTCCAAAGTGATGAAAAGGCTTGGAATTATCTTATTTTGCCAAATCGAGTAAAAGTGCAAATTCTTCCTAGCCTTGGCAGTTTTCAGCAAGGCATATTGCACATTGTCATATCTCATGGCTCAAGTGGAATTTGATGGAGTTCTTGGCCATTACGGAAAGCCCTCATATGATAAAATTGTTTGATCATAATTGGTTTTGTTACTTTTTGGATCCAAGTGAAGGCAGATTCTGAATTAGTGAAAATTTCACTAAGTGTTGGAAAAAGTGGCATTTCATGTTTTCAGCCACTTTGATCATTCCATAACTCAAAATCCATAATGAATTGGAATGAGGTGTTGTTGAAGCTTTTGTAGAGGGCCATGAGAACTACAAATCCAGCTTTGGATGGGAAAAAAAGGCCTTATGGTTTAGGAGTTATGATCCTCCAAAGTTGGTACCCTAGGCCACTTTGTTCCATAACTTAGAAAATTTTCTGAGTTTTTTATGGTTACCCCTTTTACAAGTTATCCTGCTTTTCTTGATTTTTCTTGATGAATGATGATCCAAATCACACATTAACATCATTTTAGGGTCAAAGAACCATATTTGTGAAAAATCACAAAAGTCAAAGTATACTTTTGTAAACGGTTGATTTTATGTCAGATGAATTCCAAACTGTGCGATCCTCTATGAAATCAAGTCCTTGACTTAAATCAAACTTGATGGATTGATTTGATAGGTGTTATAGGTTGTATTGAATCATGTCCTAGGGTTTAGGAGCATGTCCTAGTCAAAAGTCAAAGGCACTGCTGACTTTTCCAGCGAAACCCTAATTGTGGTTCAGATGAAATTGAAACTTGTTGCTCAAGCTTCTTGGATCAATCCATTGTTGAAAATGGATCAATGTGATGTATTTTAGACCCTCAAATCCCCTCTTTAGGACTTGGCTCATGTTTTGTCCCAAAAGTCAACTTAGGGGTGAATTAAGTCAAGAAACCCTAATTCCTGATTTTTTATGAATGAATCCCCTAAGGCCAAATTGACTTGATGATTGGGTTCATGATGTCCCTTTGAGAATCATAGGTTATGCTTTGAAGCATTGGCTCATGCCCAGAGGAAAAACTCCAATTGGAGGCCCTGGTTGACCAAAACTCTAATTTGGTGACACTGTCGATCGTGAGGCTTGATCCACTCAGAATGCTGTAACCCTGTGCTTGATTCTTGAAGTGGGAGTCCTCTTAATCAATTATGGATGTTTGAGAGGCTAGAAATGTTGAAGATCATGTCATTCCTTGATTGATCCTTTGTCTAAGAACCCTGAGGGGCTTGAAACCCTAATTTTGATAGTCGTGAATGCTCACCCATCTTCGGGGAGACTAATGAGGCATGATGGTTAATCCATGTTGTGATGATGATTTGCACAATGATGGAAAATCTTAGTGGTCAAAATTTGGGGTATGACAAACTGCAGCAGAGGTTTGGCCAATGTTGATCAATAGGAATCCAAGTCTCCTCTAGCCATTGAATAGAGGTTACAGCACAGAGTTGTGGTTCCCTAGTTGTTGGATGAATCTTGACTGAATTCAGTTGCAAATGTGTCAGTCCATGCCACCTTGGTGCATCCATTAAATGCTCTAATCCAAAATTGGAGTCTTGTCCCTCTTTTAGGGATTTCTAGGTTTGGCATGCCACTTCTTGTTCCAAAGATTTTGGACGCTTGGATCAGTGTTTGTTCCCTTTAGATTTAATCCTCAGATGTGTCCAAAGTGATGAAAAGGCTTGGAATTATCTTATTTTGCCAAATCGAGTAAAAGTGCAAAATTCTTCCTAGCCTTGGCAGTTTTTAGCAAGGCATATTGCCATTGTCATATCTCATGGCTCAAGTGGAATTTGATGGAGTTCTTGGCCATTACGGAAAGCCCTCATATGATAAAATTGTTTGATCATAATTGGTTTTGTTACTTTTTGGATCCAAGTGAAGGCAGATTCTGAATTAGTGAAAATTTCACTAAGTGTTGGAAAAAGTGGCATTTCATGTTTTCAGCCACTTTGATCATTCCATAACTCAAAATCCATAATGAATTGGAATGAGGTGTTGTTGAAGCTTTTGTAGAGGGCCATGAGAACTACAAATCCAGCTTTGGATGGGAAAAAAAGGCCTTATGGTTTAGGAGTTATGATCCTCCAAAGTTGGTACCCTAGCCACTTTGTTCCATAACTTAGAAAATTTTCTGAGTTTTTTATGGTTACCCCTTTTACAAGTTATCCTGCTTTTCTTGATTTTTCTTGATGAATGATGATCCAAATCACACATTAACATCATTTTAGGGTCAAAGAACCATATTTGTGAAAAATCACAAAAAGTCAAAGTATACTTTTGTAAACGGTTGATTTTATGTCAGATGAATTCCAAACTGTGCGATCCTCTATGAAATCAAGTCCTTGACTTAAATCAAACTTGATGGATTGATTTGATAGGTGTTATAGGTTGTATTGAATCATGTCCTAGGGTTTAGGAGCATGTCCTAGTCAAAAGTCAAAGGCACTGCTGACTTTTCCAGCGAAACCCTAATTGTGGTTCAGATGAAATTGAAACTTGTTGCTCAAGCTTCTAGGATCAATCCATTGTTGAAAATGGATCAATGTGATGTATTTTAGACCCTCAAATCCCCTCTTTAGGACTTGGCTCATGTTTTGTCCCAAAAGTCAACTTAGGGGTGAATTAAGTCAAGAAACCCTAATTCCTGATTTTTTATGAATGAATCCCCTAAAGCCAAATTGACTTGATGATTGGGTTCATGATGTCCCTTTGAGAATAATAGGTTATGCTTTGAAGCATTGGCTCATGACCAGAGGAAAAACTCCAATTGGAGGCCCTGGTTGACCAAAACTCTAATTTGGTGACACTGTCGATCGTGAGGCTTGATCCACTCAGAATGCTGTAACCCTGTGCTTGATTCTTGAAGTGGGAGTCCTCTTAATCAATTATGGATGTTTGAGAGGCTAGAAAAGTTGAAGATCATGTCATTCCTTGATTGATCCTTTGTCTAAGAACCCTGAGGGGCTTGAAACCCTAATTTTGATAGTCGTGAATGCTCACCCATCTTCGGGGAGACTAATGAGGCATGATGGTTAATCCATGTTGTGATGATGATTTGCACAATGATGGAAAATCTTAGTGGTCAAAATTTGGGGTATGACAAACTGCAGCAGAGGTTTGGCCAATGTTGATCAATAGGAATCCAAGTCTCCTCTAGCCATTGACTAGAGGTTACAGCACAGAGTTGTGGTTCCCTAGTTTTTGGATGAATCTTGACTGAATTCAGTTGCAAATGTGTCAGTCCATGCCACCTTGGTGCATCCATTAAATGCTCTAATCCAAAATTGGAGTCTTGTCCCTCTTTTAGGGATTTCTAGGTTTGGCATGCCACTTCTTGTTCCAAAGATTTTGGACGCTTGGATCAGTGTTTGTTCCCTTTAGATTTAATCCTCAGATGTGTCCAAAGTGATGAAAAGGCTTGGAATTATCTTATTTTTCCAAATCGAGTAAAAGTGCAAAATTCTTCCTAGCCTTGGCAGTTTTCAGCAAGGCATATTGCCATTGTCATATCTCATGGCTCAAGTGGAATTTGATGGAGTTCTTGGCCATTACGGAAAGCCCTCATATGATAAAATTGTTTGATCATAATTGGTTTTGTTACTTTTTGGATCCAAGTGAAGGCAGATTCTGAATTAGTGAAAATTTCACTAAGTGTTGGAAAAAGTGGCATTTCATGTTTTCAGCCACTTTGATCATTCCATAACTCAAAATCCATAATGAATTGGAATGAGGTGTTGTTGAAGCTTTTGTAGAGGGCCATGAGAACTACAAATCCAGCTTTGGATGGGAAAAAAAGGCCTTATGGTTTAGGAGTTATGATCCTCCAAAGTTGGTACCCTAGCCACTTTGTTCCATAACTTAGAAAATTTTCTGAGTTTTTTATGGTTACCCCTTTTACAAGTTATCCTGCTTTTCTTGATTTTTCTTGATGAATGATGATCCAAATCACACATTAACATCATTTTAGGGTCAAAGAACCATATTTGTGAAAAATCACAAAAAGTCAAAGTATACTTTTGTAAACGGTTGATTTTATGTCAGATGAATTCCAAACTGTGCGATCCTCTATGAAATCAAGTCCTTGACTTAAATCAAACTTGATGGATTGATTTGATAGGTGTTATAGGTTGTATTGAATCATGTCCTAGGGTTTAGGAGCATGTCCTAGTCAAAAGTCAAAGGCACTGCTGACTTTTCCAGCGAAACCCTAATTGTGGTTCAGATGAAATTGAAACTTGTTGCTCAAGCTTCTTGGATCAATCCATTGTTGAAAATGGATCAATGTGATGTATTTTAGACCCTCAAATCCCCTCTTTAGGACTTGGCTCATGTTTTGTCCCAAAAGTCAACTTAGGGGTGAATTAAGTCAAGAAACCCTAATTCCTGATTTTTTATGAATGAATCTCCTAAAGCCAAATTGACTTGATGATTGGGTTCATGATGTCCCTTTGAGAATAATAGGTTATGCTTTGAAGCATTGGCTCATGCCCAGAGGAAAAACTCCAATTGGAGGCCCTGGTTGACCAAAACTCTAATTTGGTGACACTGTCGATCGTGAGGCTTGATCCACTCAGAATGCTGTTACCCTGTGCTTGATTCTTGAAGTGGGAGTCCTCTTAATCAATTATGGATGTTTGAGAGGCTAGAAAAGTTGAAGATCATGTCATTCCTTGATTGATCCTTTGTCTAAGAACCCTGAGGGGCTTGAAACCCTAATTTTGATAGTCGTGAATGCTCACCCATCTTCGGGGAGACTAATGAGGCATGATGGTTAATCCATGTTGTGATGATGATTTGCACAATGATGGAAAATCTTAGTGGTCAAAATTTGGGGTATGACAAACTGCAGCAGAGGTTTGGCCAATGTTGATCAATAGGAATCCAAGTCTCCTCTAGCCATTGACTAGAGGTTACAGCACAGAGTTGTGGTTCCCTAGTTGTTGGATGAATCTTGACTGAATTCAGTTGCAAATGTGTCAGTCCATGCCACCTTGGTGCATCCATTAAATGCTCTAATCCAAAATTGGAGTCTTGTCCCTCTTTTAGGGATTTCTAGGTTTGGCATGCCACTTCTTGTTCCAAAGATTTTGGACGCTTGGATCAGTGTTTGTTCCCTTTAGATTTAATCCTCAGATGTGTCCAAAGTGATGAAAAGGCTTGGAATTATCTTATTTTGCCAAATCGAGTAAAAGTGCAAAATTCTTCCTAGCCTTGGCAGTTTTCAGCAAGGCATATTGCCATTGTCATATCTCATGGCTCAAGTGGAATTTGATGGAGTTCTTGGCCATTACGGAAAGCCCTCATATGATAAAATTGTTTGATCATAATTGGTTTTGTTACTTTTTGGATCCAAGTGAAGGCAGATTCTGAATTAGTGAAAATTTCACTAAGTGTTGGAAAAAGTGGCATTTCATGTTTTCAGCCACTTTGATCATTCCATAACTCAAAATCCATAATGAATTGGAATGAGGTGTTGTTGAAGCTTTTGTAGAGGGCCATGAGAACTACAAATCCAGCTTTGGATGGGAAAAAAAGGCCTTATGGTTTAGGAGTTATGATCCTCCAAAGTTGGTACCCTAGCCACTTTGTTCCATAACTTAGAAAATTTTCTGAGTTTTTTATGGTTACCCCTTTTACAAGTTATCCTGCTTTTCTTGATTTTTCTTGATGAATGATGATCCAAATCACACATTAACATCATTTTAGGGTCAAAGAACCATATTTGTGAAAAATCACAAAAAGTCAAAGTATACTTTTGTAAACGGTTAATTTTATGTCAGATGAATTCCAAACTGTGCGATCCTCTATGAAATCAAGTCCTTGACTTAAATCAAACTTGATGGATTGATTTGATAGGTGTTATAGGTTGTATTGAATCATGTCCTAGGGTTTAGGAGCATGTCCTAGTCAAAAGTCAAAGGCACTGCTGACTTTTCCAGCGAAACCCTAATTGTGGTTCAGATGAAATTGAAACTTGTTGCTCAAGCTTCTTGGATCAATCCATTGTTGAAAATGGATCAATGTGATGTATTTTAGACCCTCAAATCCCCTCTTTAGGTCTTGGCTCATGTTTTGTCCCAAAAGTCAACTTAGGGGTGAATTAAGTCAAGAAACCCTAATTCCTGATTTTTTATGAATGAATCCCCTAAAGCCAAATTGACTTGATGATTGGGTTCATGATGTCCCTTTGAGAATCATAGGTTATGCTTTGAAGCATTGGCTCATGCCCAGAGGAAAAACTCCAATTGGAGGCCCTGGTTGACCAAAACCCTAATTTGGTGACACTGTCGATCGTGAGGCTTGATCCACTCAGAATGCTGTAACCCTGTGCTTGATTCTTGAAGTGGGAGTCCTCTTAATCAATTATGGATGTTTGAGAGGCTAGAAATGTTGAAGATCATGTCATTCCTTGATTGATCCTTTGTCTAAGAACCCTGAGGGGCTTGAAACCCTAATTTTGATAGTCGTGAATGCTCACCCATCTTCGGGGAGACTAATGAGGCATGATGGTTAATCCATGTTGTGATGATGATTTGCACAATAATGGAAAATCTTAGTGGTCCAAATTTGGGGTATGACAAACTGCAGCAGAGGTTTGGCCAATGTTGATCAATAGGAATCCAAGTCTCCTCTAGCCATTGACTAGAGGTTACAGCACAGAGTTGTGGTTCCCTAGTTGTTGGATGAATCTTGACTGAATTCAGTTGCAAATGTGTCAGTCCATGCCACCTTGGTGCATCCATTAAATGCTCTAATCCAAAATTGGAGTCTTGTCCCTCTTTTAGGGATTTCTAGGTTTGGCATGCCACTTCTTGTTCCAAAGATTTTGGACGCTTGGATCAGTGTTTGTTCCCTTTAGATTTAATCCTCAGATGTGTCCAAAGTGATGAAAAGGCTTGGAATTATCTTATTTTGCCAAATCGAGTAAAAGTGCAAAATTCTGCCTAGCCTTGGCAGTTTTCAGCAAGGCATATTGCCATTGTCATATCTCATGGCTCAAGTGGAATTTGATGGAGTTCTTGGCCATTACGGAAAGCCCTCATATGATACAATTGTTTGATCATAATTGGTTTTGTTACTTTTTGGATCCAAGTGAAAAATGCCCCTACATTTGGAAAAAAGTGAAGGCAGATTCTGACTTAGTGAAAATTTCACTAAGTGTTGGAAAAAGTGGCATTTCATGTTTTCAGCCACTTTGATCATTCCATAACTCATAATCCATAATGAATTGGAATGAGGTGTAGTTGAAGCTTTTGTAGAGGGCCATGAGAGCTACAAATCCATCTTTGGATGGGAAAAAATGGCCTTATGGTTTAGGAGTTATGATCCTCCAAAGTTGGTACCCTAGCCACTTTGTTCCATAACTTAGAAAATTTTCTAAGTTTTTTATGGTTACCCCTTTTACAAGTTATCCCACTTTTCTTGATTTTTCTTTATTAATGATGATCCAAATCACACATTAACATCATTTTAGGGTCAAAGAACCATAT
This sequence comes from Lathyrus tuberosus, assembly GCA_022829125.1. NCBI lineage: Eukaryota > Viridiplantae > Streptophyta > Magnoliopsida > Fabales > Fabaceae > Lathyrus > Lathyrus tuberosus. The sequence goes on from JALAZF010000423.1 coordinate 538,605, forward strand.
TTGTGAAAAATCACAAAAATTCAAAGTATACTTTTGTGCACGGTTGATTTTTTGTCAGATGAATTCCAAACTGTGCGATCCTCTATGAAATCAAGTCCTTGACTTAAATCAAACTTGATGGATTGATTTGATAGGTGTTATAGGGTGTATTGAATCATGTCCTAGGGTTTGGGAGCATGTCCTGGTCAAAAGTTAAAGGCACTGCTGACTTTTCCAGCTAAACCCTAATTGTGGTTCAGATGAAATTGAAACTTGTTGCTCAAGCTTCTTGGATCAATCCATTGTTGCAAATGGATCAATGTGATGTATTTGAGACCCTCAAATCCCCTCTTTAGGTCTTGGCTCATGTTTTGTTCCAAAAGTCAACTTAGGGGTGAATTAAGTCAAGAAACCCTAATTCCAGATTTTTTATGAATGCATCCCCTAAAGCCAAATTGACTTGATGATTGGGTTCATGATGTCCCTTGGAGCATCATAGGTTATGATTTGAAGCATTGGCTCATGCCCAGAGGAAAATCTCTATCTGGAGGCCCTGATCGACAAAAACCCTAATTTGGTGACACTGTCGATCGTGAGGCTTGATCCACTCAGAATGCTGCAACCTTGTGCTTGATTCTTGAAGCGGGAGTCCTCTTGATCCATTATGGATGTTTGAGAGGCTAGAAATGTTGAAGATCATGTCATTCCTTGATTGATCCTTTGTCTAAGAACTCTGAGGGGCTTGAAACCTTAATTTTGATAGTAGTGAATGCTCACCCATCTTCGGGAAGACTAATGAGGCATGATGGTTAATCCATATTGTGATGATGATTTGCACAATGATGGAAATTCTTAGTGGTCAAAATTTGGGGTATGACAAATTGGAGCAGAGGTTTGGCCAATGTTGATCAATAGGAATCCAAGTCTCCTCTAGCCATTGACTAGAGGTTACAACACAGAGCTGTGGTTCCTTAGTTGTTGGATGAATCTTGACTGAATTCAGTTGCAAATGTGTCAGTCCATGCCACCTTGGTGCACCCATTAAATGCTCCAATCCAAAATTGGAGTCTTGTCCCTCTTTTAGGGATTTCTAAGTTTGGCATGCCACTTCTTGTTCCAAAGACTTTGGAGGCTTGGATCAGTGTTTGTTCCCTTTAGATTTAATCCTTAGATGTGTCCAAAGTGATGACAAGGCTTGGAATTATATGATTTTTCCAAATCGAGCAAAAGTGAAAAATTCTTCCTAGCCTTGGCAGTTTTCAGCAAGGCATATTGCCACTGTCATATCTCATGGCTCAAGTGGAATTTGATGGAGTTCTTGGCCATTTTGGAAAGCCCTCATATGATACAATAGTTTGATCATAATTGGTTTTGATACTTTTTGTATCCAAGTGAAAAATGCCCCTACATTTGGAAAAAAGTGAAGGCAGATTCTGACTTAGTGAAAATTTCACTAAGTGTTGGAAAAAGTGGCATTTCATGTTTTCAGCCACTTTGATCATTCCATAACTCATAATCCATAATGAATTGGAATGAGGTGTAGTTGAAGCTTTTGTAGAGGGCCATGAGAGCTACAAATCCATCTTTGGATGGGAAAAAATGGCCTTATGATTTAGGAGTTATGATCCTCCAAAGTTGGTACCCTAGCCACTTTGTTCCATAACTTAGAAAATTTTCTAAGTTTTTTATGGTTACCCCTTTTACAAGTTATCCCCCTTTTCTTGATTTTTCTTATTGAATGATGATCCAAATCACACATTAACATCATTTTAGGGTCAAAGAACCATATTTGTGAAAAATCTCAAAAAGTCAAAGTATACTTTTGTGCACGGTTGACTTTTTGTCAGACGAATTCCAAACTGTGCGATCCTCTATGAAATCAAGTCCTTAACTTAAATCAAACTTGATGGACTGATTTCATAGGTGTTATAGGGTGTATTGAATAATGTCCTAGGGTTTGGGAGCATGTCCTGGTCAAAAGTCAAAGGCACTGTTGACTTTTCCCGCGAAACCCTAATTGTGGTTCAGATGAAATTGTAACTTGTTGCTCAAGCTTCTTGGATCAATCCTTTGTTTCAAATGGATCAATGTTATGTATTTGAGACCCTCAAATCCCCTCTTTAGGTCTTGGCTCATGTTTTGTCCCAAAAGTCAACTTAGGGGTGAATTAAGTCAAGAAACCCTAATTCTTGATTTTTTATGAATGAATCCCCTAAAGCCAAATTGACTTGATGATTGGGTTCATGATGTCCCTTTGAGAATCATAGGTTATTCTTTGAAGCATTGGCTCATGCCCAGAGGAAAAACTCCAATTGGAGGCCCTGGTTGACCAAAACCCTAATTTGGTGACACTGTCGATCGTGAGGCTTGATCCACTCAGAATGCTATAACCCTGTGCTTGATTCTTGAAGTGGGAGTCCTCTTAATCCATTATGGATGTTTGAGAGGCTAGAAATGTTGAAGATCATGTCATTCCTTGATTGATCCTTTGTCTAAGAACCCTGAGGGGCTTAAACCCTAATTTTGATAGTCGTGAATGCTCCCCCATCTTCGGGGAGACTAATGAGGCATGATGGTTAATCCATGTTGTGATGATGATTTGCACAATGATGGAAAATCTTAGTGGTCAAAATTTGGGGTATGACAAATTGGAGCAGAGGTTTGGCCAATGTTGATCAATAGGAATCCAAGTCTCCTCTAGCCATTGACTAGAGGTTACAGCACAGAGCTGTGGTTCCTTAGTTGTTGGATGAATCTTGATTGAATTCAGTTGCAAATGTGTCAGTCCATGCCACCTTGGTGCACCCATTAAATGCTCCAATCCAAAATTGGAGTCTTGTCCCTCTTTTAGGGATTTCTAAGTTTGGCATGCCACTTCTTGATCCAAAGACTTTGGAGGCTTGGATCAGTGTTTGTTCCCTTTAGATTTAATCCTTAGATGTGTCCAAAGTGATGACAAGGCTTGGAATTATATGATTTTGCCAAATCGAGCAAAAGTGCAAAATTCTGCCTAGCCTTGGCAGTTTTCAGCAAGGCATATTGCCATTGTGATATCTCATGGCTCAAGTGGAATTTGATGGAGTTCTTGGCCATTACGGAAAGCCCTCATATGATACAATTGTTTGATCATAATTGGTTTTGTTACTTTTTGGATCCAAGTGAAAAATGCCCCTACATTTGGAAAAAAGTGAAGGCAGATTCAGACTTAGTGAAAATTTCACTAAGTGTTGGAAAAAGTGGCATTTCATGTTTTCAGCCACTTTGATCATTCCATAACTCAAAATCCATAATGAATTGGAATGAGGTGTTGTTGAAGCTTTTGTAGAGGGCCATGAGAGCTACAAATGCAGCTTTGGATGGGAAAAAATGGCCTTATGGTTTAGGAGTTATGATCCTCCAAAGTTGGTACCCTAGCCACTTTGTTCCATAACTTAGAAAATTTTCTGAGTTTTTTATGGTTACCCCTTTTACAAGTTATCCCACTTTTCTTGATTTTTCTTGATGAATGATGATCCAAATCACACATTAACATAATTTTAGGGTCAAAGAACCATATTTGTGAAAAATCTCAAAAAGTCAAAGTATACTTTTGTGCACGGTTGACTTTTTGTCAGACGAATTCCAAACTGTGCGATCCTCTATGAAATCAAGTCCTTGACTTAAATCAAACTTGATGAATTGATTTCATAGGTGTTATAGGGTGTATTGAATCATGTCCTAGGGTTTGGGAGCATGTCCTGGTCAAAATTCAAAGGCACTGTTTACTTTTCCCGCGAAACCCTAATTGTGGTTCAGATGAAATTGAAACTTGTTGCTCAAGCTTCTTGGATCAATCCATTGTTTCAAATGGATAAATGTGATGTATTTGAGACCCTTAAATCCCCTCTTTAAGTCTTGGCTCATGTTTAGTCCCAAAAGTCAACTTAGGGGTGAATTCAGTCAAGAAACCCTAATTCCTGATTTTTTATGAATGAATCCCCTAAAGCCAAATTGACTTGATGATTGGGTTCATTATGTCCCTTTGAGCATCATAGGTTATGCTTTGAATCATTGGCTCATGCCCAGAGGAAAATCTCCAATTGGAGGCCCTGGTCGACCAAAACCCTAATTTGGTGACACTGTCGATCGTGAGGCTTGATCCACTCAGAATGCTGTAACCCTGTGCTTGATTCTTGAAGTGGGAGTCCTCTTAATCCATTATGGATGCTTGAGAGGCTAGAAATGTTGAAGATCATGTCATTCCTTGATTGATCCTTTTTCTAAGAACCCTGAGGGGGTTGAAACCCTAATTTTGATAGTAGTGAATGCTCACCCATCTTCGGGGAGACTAATGAGGCATGATGGTTAATCCATGTTGTGATGATGATTTGCACAATGATGGAAAATCTTAGTGGTCAAAATTTGGGGTATGACAAACTGCAGCAGAGGTTTGCCCAATGTTGATCAATAGGAATCCAAGTCTCCTCTAGCCATTGACTAGAGGTTACAGCACAGAGCTGTGGTTCCCTAGTTGTTGGATGAATCTTGACTGAATTCAGTTGCAAATGTGTCAGTCCATGCCACCTTGGTGCATCCATTAAATGCGCCAATCCAAAATTGGAGTCTTGTCCCTCTTTTAGGGATTTCTAGGTTTGGCATGCCACTTCTTGTTCCAAAGACTTTAGAGGCTTGGATCAATGTTTGTTCCCTTTAGATTTAATCCTCAGATGTGTCCAAAGTGATGAAAAGGCTTGGAATTATCTTATTTTACCAAATCGAGCAAAAGTGCAAAATTCTGCCTAGCCTTGGCAGTTTTCAGCAAGGCATATTGCCATTGTCATATCTCATGGCTCAAGTGGAATTTGATGGAGTTCTTGGCCATTACGGAAAGCCCTCATATGATACAATTGTTTGATCATAATTGGTTTTGTTACTTTTTGGATCCAAGTGAAAAATGCCCCTACATTTGGAAAAAAAGTGAAGGCAGATTCTGACTTAGTGAAAATTTCACTAAGTGTTGGAAAAAGTGGCATTTCATGTTTTCAGCCACTTTGATCATTCCATAACTCAAAATCCATAATGAATTGGAATGAGGTGTTGTTGAAGCTTTTGTAGAGGGCCATGAGAGCTACAAATGCAGCTTTGGATGGGAAAAAATGGCCTTATGGTTTAGGAGTTATGATCCTCCAAAGTTGGTACCCTAGCCACTTTGTTCCATAACTTAGAAAATTTTCTGAGTTTTTTATGGTTACCCCTTTTACAAGTTATCCTGCCTTTCTTGATTTTTCTTGATGAATGATGATCCAAATCACACATTAATATCATTTTAGGGTCAAAGAACCATATTAGTGAAAAATCTCAAAAAGTCAAAGTATACTTTTGTGCACGGTTGACTTTTTGTCAGATGAATTCCAAACTGTGCGATCCTCTATGAAATCAAGTCCTTGACTTAAATCAAACTTGATGGATTGATTTCATAGGTGTTATAGGGTGTATTGAATCATGTCCTAGGGTTTGGGAGCATGTCCTGGTCAAAATTCAAAGGCACTGTTTACTTTTCCCGCGAAACCCTAATTGTGGTTCAGATGAAATTGAAACTTGTTGCTCAAGCTTCTTGGATCAATCCATTGTTTCAAATGGATAAATGTGATGTATTTGAGACCCTTAAATCCCCTCTTTAAGTCTTGGCTCATGTTTAGTCCCAAAAGTCAACTTAGGGGTGAATTCAGTCAAGAAACCCTAATTCCTGATTTTTTATGAATGAATCCCCTAAAGCCAAATTGACTTGATGATTGGGTTCATTATGTCCCTTTGAGCATCATAGGTTATGCTTTGAATCATTGGCTCATGCCCAGAGGAAAATCTCCAATTGGAGGCCCTGGTCGACCAAAACCCTAATTTGGTGACACTGTCGATCGTGAGGCTTGATCCACTCAGAATGCTGTAACCCTGTGCTTGATTCTTGAAGTGGGAGTCCTCTTAATCCATTATGGATGCTTGAGAGGCTAGAAATGTTGAAGATCATGTCATTCCTTGATTGATCCTTTTTCTAAGAACCCTGAGGGGGTTGAAACCCTAATTTTGATAGTAGTGAATGCTCACCCATCTTCGGGGAGACTAATGAGGCATGATGGTTAATCCATGTTGTGATGATGATTTGCACAATGATGGAAAATCTTAGTGGTCAAAATTTGGGGTATGACAAACTGCAGCAGAGGTTTGCCCAATGTTGATCAATAGGAATCCAAGTCTCCTCTAGCCATTGACTAGAGGTTACAGCACAGAGCTGTGGTTCCCTAGTTGTTGGATGAATCTTGACTGAATTCAGTTGCAAATGTGTCAGTCCATGCCACCTTGGTGCATCCATTAAATGCGCCAATCCAAAATTGGAGTCTTGTCCCTCTTTTAGGGATTTCTAGGTTTGGCATGCCACTTCTTGTTCCAAAGACTTTAGAGGCTTGGATCAATGTTTGTTCCCTTTAGATTTAATCCTCAGATGTGTCCAAAGTGATGAAAAGGCTTGGAATTATCTTATTTTACCAAATCGAGCAAAAGTGCAAAATTCTGCCTAGCCTTGGCAGTTTTCAGCAAGGCATATTGCCATTGTCATATCTCATGGCTCAAGTGGAATTTGATGGAGTTCTTGGCCATTACGGAAAGCCCTCATATGATACAATTGTTTGATCATAATTGGTTTTGTTACTTTTTGGATCCAAGTGAAAAATGCCCCTACATTTGGAAAAAAAGTGAAGGCAGATTCTGACTTAGTGAAAATTTCACTAAGTGTTGGAAAAAGTGGCATTTCATGTTTTCAGCCACTTTGATCATTCCATAACTCAAAATCCATAATGAATTGGAATGAGGTGTTGTTGAAGCTTTTGTAGAGGGCCATGAGAGCTACAAATGCAGCTTTGGATGGGAAAAAATGGCCTTATGGTTTAGGAGTTATGATCCTCCAAAGTTGGTACCCTAGCCACTTTGTTCCATAACTTAGAAAATTTTCTGAGTTTTTTATGGTTACCCCTTTTACAAGTTATCCTGCCTTTCTTGATTTTTCTTGATGAATGATGATCCAAATCACACATTAATATCATTTTAGGGTCAAAGAACCATATTAGTGAAAAATCTCAAAAAGTCAAAGTATACTTTTGTGCACGGTTGACTTTTTGTCAGATGAATTCCAAACTGTGCGATCCTCTATGAAATCAAGTCCTTGACTTAAATCAAACTTGATGGATTGATTTCATAGGTGTTATAGGGTGTATTGAATCATGTCCTAGGGTTTGGGAGCATGTCCTAGTCAAAAGTCAAAGACACTGTTGACTTTTCCGGCGAAACCCTAATTGTGGTTCAGAAGAAATTGAAACTTGTTGTTCTAGCTTCTTGGATCAATCCATTGTTGCAAATGGATCAATGTGATGTATTTGAGACCCTCAAATCCCCTCTTTAGGTCTTGGCTCATGTTTTGTCCCAAAAGTCAACTTAGGGGTGAATTAAGTCAAGAAACCCTAATTCCAGATTTTTTATGAATGCATCCCCTAAACCCAAATTGACTTGATGATTGGGTTCATGATGTCCCTTGGAGCATCGTAGTTTATGATTTGAAGCATTGGCTCATGCCCAGAGGAAAATCTCCATCTGGAGGCCCTGATCGACAAAAACCCTAATTTGGTGACATTGTCGATCGTGAGGCTTGATCCATTCAGAATGCTGCAACCTTGTGCTTGATTCTTGAAGTGGGAGTCCTATTGATCAATTATGGATGTTTGAGAGGCTAGAAATGTTGAAGATCATGTCATTCCTTGATTGATCCTTTGTCTAAGAACTCTGAGGGGCTTGAAACCCTAATTTTGATAGTAGTGAATGCTCACCCATCTTCGGGGAGACTAATGAGGCATGATGGTAAATCCATATTGTGATGATGATTTGCACAATGATGGAATATCTTAGTGGTCAAAATTTGGGGTATGACAAACTGCAGCAGAGGTTTGGCCAATGTTGATCAATAGGAATCCAAGTCTCCTCTAGCCATTGACTAGAGGATACAGCACAGAGTTGTGGTTCCCTAGTTGTTGGATGAATCTTGACTGAATTCAGTTGCAAATGTGTCAGTCCATGCCACCTTGGTGCACCCATTAAATGCTCCAATCCAAAATTAGAGTCTTGTCCCTCTTTTAGGGATTTCTAAGTTTGGCATGCCACTTCTTGTTCCAAAGACTTTGGAGGCTTGGATCAGTGTTTGTTCCCTTTAGATTTAATCCTCAGATGTGTCCAAAGTGATGAAAAGGCTTGGAATTATCTGATTTTGCCAAATCGAGCAAAAGTGAAAAATTCTGCCTAGCCTTGGCAGTTTTCAGCAAGGCATATTGCCATTGTCATATCTCATGGCTCAAGTGCAATTTGATGGAGTTCTTGGCCATTTCGGAAAGCCCTCATATGATACAATTGTTTGATCATAATTGGTTTTGATACTTTTTGGATCCAAGTGAAAAATGCCCCTACATTTGGAAAAAAGTGAAGGCAGATTCTGACTTAGTGAAAATTTCACTAAGTGTCGGAAAAAGTGGCATTTCATGTTTTCAGCCACTTTGATCATTCCATAACTCAGAATCCATAATGAATTGGAATGAGGTCTAGTTGAAGCTTTTGTAGAGGGCCATGAGAGCTACAAATGCAGCTTTGGATGGGAAAAAATGGCCTTATAGTTTAGGAGTTATGATCCTCCAAAGTTGGTACCCTAGCCACTTTGATCCATAACTTAGAAAATTTTCTAAGTTTTTTATGGTTACCCCTTTTACAAGTTATCCCACTTTTCTTGATTTTTCTTGATGAATGATGATCCAAATCACACATTAACATCATTTTAGAGTCAAAGAACCATATTTGTGAAAAATCTCAAAAAGTCAAAGTTGACTTTTGTGCACAGTTGACTTTTTGTCAAATGAATTCCAAACTGTACGATCCTCTATGAAATCAAATCCTTGACTTAAATCAAACATGATGGATTGATTTCATAGGTGTTATAGGGTGTATTGAATCATGTCCTAGGGTTTGGGAGCATGTCCTAGTCAAAAGTCAAAGGCACTGTTGACTTTTCTCGCGAAACCCTAATTGTGGTTCAGATGAAATTGAAACTTGTTGCTCAAGCTACTTGGATCAATCCATTGTTGCAAATGGATCAATGTGATGTATTTGAGACCCTCAAATCCCCTCTTGAGGTCTTGGCTCATGTTTAGTCCCAAAAGTCAACTTAGGGGTGAATTAAGTCACGAAATCCTAAATCCTGAATTTTATGAATGCATCCCCTAAAGCCAAATTGACTTGATGATTGGGTTCATGATGTTCCTTGGAGCATCATAGGTTATGATTTGAAGCATTAGCTCATGCCCAGAGGAAAATCATCATCTGGAGGCCCTGGTCGACCAAAACCCTAATTTGCTGACACTGTCGATCGTGAGGCTTGATCCACTCAGAATGCTGCAACCTTGTGCTTGATTCTTGAAGTGGGAGTTCTCTTGATCCATTATGGATGTTTGAGAGGCTAGACAAGTTAAAGATCATGTCATTCCTTGATTGATCTTTTGTCTAAGAACTCTGAGAGGGCTTGAAACCCTTATTTTGATACTAGTGAATGCTCACCCATCTTAGGGGAGACTAATGAGGCATGATGGTTAATCCATATTGTGATGATGATCTGAACAATGATGGAAAATCTTAGTGGTCAAAATTAGAGGTATGACAAACTGCATCAGAGGTTTGGCCAATGTTGATCAATAGGAAACTAAGTCTCCTCTAGCCATTGACTAGAGGTTACAGCACAGAGTTGTGGTTCCCTAGTTGTTGGATGAATCATGACTGAATTCAGTTGCAAATGTGTCAGTCCATGCCACCTTGGTGCACCCATTAAATGCTCCAATCCAAAATTGGAGTCTTGTCCCTCTTTTAGGGATTTCTAAGTTTGGCATGCCACTTCTTGTTCCAAAGACTTTGGAGGCTTGGATCAGTGTTTGTTCCCTTTAGATTTAATCCTCAGATGTGTCCAAAGTGATGACAAGGCTTGGAATTATCTGATTTTGCCAAATCGAGCAAAAGTGAAAAATTCTGCCTAGCCTTGGCAGTTTTCAGCAAGCCATATTGCCATTGTAATATCTCATGGCTCAAGTGGAATTTGATGGAGTTCTTGGCCATTTCGGAAAGCCCTCATATGATACAATTGTTTGATCATAATTGGTTTTGATACTTTTTGGATCCAAGTGAAAAATGCCCCTACATTTGGAAAAAAGTGAAGGCAGATTCTGACTTAGTGAAAATTTCACTAAGTGTTGGAAAAAGTGGCATTTCATGTTTTCAGCCACTTTGATCATTCCATAACTCAGAATCCATAACGAATTGGAATGAGGTGTAGTTGAAGCTTTTGTAGAGGGCTATGAAAGCTACAAATCCGGCTTTGGATGGGAAAAAATGGCCTTATGGTTTAGGAGTTATGATCCTCCAAAGTTGGTACCCTAGCCACTTTGTTCCATAACTTAGAAAATTTTCTAAGTTTTTTATGGTTACCCCTTTTACAAGTTATCCCACTTTTCCTAATTTTTCTTGATGAATGATGATCCAAATCACACATTAACATCATTTTAGAGTCAAAGAACCATATTTGTGAAAAATCTCAAAAAGTCAAAGTTGACTTTTGTGCACAGTTGACTTTTTGTCAGATGAATTCCAAACTGTACGATCCTCTATGAAATCAAGTCCTTGAATTAAATCAAACTTGATGGATTGATTTCATAGGTGTTATTGGGTGTATTGAATCATGTCCTAGGGTTTGGGAGCATGTCCTGGTCAAAAGTCAAACGCACTGTTGACTTTTCCTACAAAACCCTAATTGTGGTTCAGATGAAATTGAAACTTGTTGCTCAAGCTTCTTGGATCAATCCATTGTTGCAAATGGATCAATGTGATGTATTTGAGACCCTCAAATCCCCTCTTGAGGCGAATTAAGTCAGGAAATCCTAATTCCTGATTTTTATGAATGCATCCCCTAAGGTCAAATTGACTTGATGATTGGGTTCATGATGTTCCTTGGATCATCATAGGTTATGATTTGAAGCATTGGCTCATGCCTAGAGGAAAATCTCCATCTGGAGGCCCTGGTCGACCAAAACCCTAATTTGGTGACACTGTCGATCGTGAGGCTTGATCCACTCAGAATGCTGCAACCTTGTGCTTCATTCTTGAAGTGGGAGTTCTCTTGATCCATTATGGATGTTTGAGAGGCTAGACAAGTTGAAGATCATGTCATTCCTTGATTGATCTTTTGTCTATGAACTCTGAGAGGGCTTGAAACCCTAATTTTGATACTAGTGAATGCTCACCCATCTTAGAGACACTAATGAGGCATGATGGTTAATCTATATTGTGATGATGATCTGAACAATGATGGAAAATCTTAGTGGTCATAATTTGAGGTATGACAAACTGCAGCAGAGGTTTGGCCAATGTTGATCAATAGGAAACTAAGTCTCCTCTAGCCATTGACTAGAGGTTACAGCACAGAGCTGTGGTTCCCTAGTTGTTGGATGAATCATGACTGAATTCAGTTGCAAATGTGTCAGTCCATGCCACCTTGGTGCACCCATTAAATGCTCCAATCCAAATTTGGAGTCTTGTCCCTCTTTTAGGGATTTCTAAGTTTGGCATGCCACTTCTTGTTCCAAAGACTTTGGAGGCTTGGATCAGTGTTTGTTCCCTTTAGATTTAATCCTCAGATGTGTCCAAAGTGATGACAAGGCTTGGAATTATCTGATTTTACCAAATCGAGAAAAAGTGAAAAATTCTGCCTAGCCTTGGCAGTTTTCGGCAAGGCATATTGCCATTGTCATATCTCATGGCTCAAGTGGAATTTGATGGAGTTCGGGGCCATTTCGGAAAGCCCTCATATGATACAATTGTTTGATCATAATTGGTTTTGATACTTTTTGGATCCAAGTGAAAAATGCCCCTACATTTGGAAAAAAGTGAAGGCAGATTCTGACTTAGTGAAAATTTCACTAAGTGTTGGAAAAAGTGGCATTTCATGTTTTCAGCCACTTTGATCATTCCATAACTCAGAATCCATAATGAATTGGAATGAGGTGTAGTTGAAGCTTTTGTAGAGGGCCATGAGAGCTACAAATCCAGCTTTGGATGGGAAAAAATGGCCTTATAGTTTAGGAATTATGATCCTCCAAAGTTGGTACCCTAGCCACTTTGTTCCATAACTTAGAAAATTTTCTAAGTTTTTTATGGTTACCCCTTTTACAATTTATCCCACTTTTCTTGATTTTTCTTGATGAATGATGATCCAAATCACACATTAACATCATTTTAGAGTCAAAGAACCATATTTGTGAAAAATATCAAAAAGCCAAAGTTGACTTTTGTGCACAGTTAACTTTTTGTCAGATGAATTCCAAACTGTACGATCCTCTATGAAATCAAGTCCTTGACTTAAATCAAACTTGATGGATTGATTTCATAGGTGTTATAGGGTGTATTGAATCATGTCCTAGGGTTTGGGAGCATGTCAAAGTCAAAAGTCAAAGGCACTGTTGACTTTTCCCGCGAAACCCTAATTGTGATTCAGATGAAATTGAAACTTGTAGCTCAAGCTACTTGGATCAATCCATTGTTGCAAATGGATCAATGTGATGTATTTGAGACCCTCAAATCCCCTCTTGAGGTCTTGGCTCATGTTTAGTCCCAAAAGTCAACTTAGGGGTGAATTAAGTCAGGAAATCCTAATTCCTGATTTTTATGAATGCATCCCCTAAAGCCAAATTGACTTGATGATTGGGTTCATGATGTTCCTTAGAGCATCATAGGTTATGATTTGAAGCATTAGCTCATGCCCAGAGGAAAATCACCATCTGGACGCCCTGGTCGACCAAAACCCTAATTTGATGACACTGTCGATCGTGAGGCTTGATCCACTCAGAATGCAGCAACCTTGTGCTTGATTCTTGAAGTGGGAGTTCTCTTGATCCATTATGGGTGTTTGAGAGGCTAAACAAGTCGAAGATCATGTCATTCCTTGATTGATCTTTTGTCTAAGAACTCTGAAAGGGCTTGAAACCCTAATTTTGATACTAGTGAATGCTCACCCATCTTAGGGGAGACTAATGAGGCATGATGGTTAATCCATATTGTGATGATGATCTGAACAATGATGGAAAATCTTAGTGGTCAAAATTTGAGGTATGACAAACTGCAGCAGAGGTTTGGCCAATGTTGATCAATAGGAAACTAAGTCTCCTCTAGCCATTGAATAGAGGTTACAGCACAGAGCTGTGGTTCCCTAGTTGTTGGATGAATCTTGTATGAATTCAGTTGTAAATGTGTCAGTCCATGCCACCTTGGTGCACCCATTAAATGCTCCAATCCAAAATTGGAGTCTTGTCCCTCTTTTAGGGATTTCTAAGTTTGGCATGCCACTTCTTGTTCTAAAGACTTTGGAGGCTTGGATCAGTGTTTGTTCCCTTTAGATTTAATCCTCAGATGTGTCCAAAGTGATGACAAGGCTTGGAATTATCTGATTTTGCCAAATCGAGTAAAAGTGAAAAATTCTGCCTAGCCTTGGCAGTTTTCAGCAAGCCATATTGCCATTGTAATATCTCATGGCTCAAGTGGAATTTGATGGAGTTCTTGGCCATTTCGGAAAGCCCTCATATGATAGAATTGTTTGATCATAATTGGTTTTGTACTTTTTGGATCCAAGTGAAAAATGCCCCTACATTTGGAAAAAAGTGAAGGCAGATTCTAACTTAGTGAAAATTTCACTAAGTGTTGGAAAAAGTGGCATTTCATGTTTTCAGCCACTTTGATCGTTCCATAACTCAGAATCCATAACGAATTGGAATGAGGTGTAGTTGAAGCTTTTGTAGAGGGCTATGAGAGCTACAAATCCGGCTTTGGATGGGAAAAAATGGCCTTATGGTTTAGGAGTTATGATCCTCCAAAGTTGGTACCCTAGCCACTTTGTTCCATAACTTAGAAAATTTTCTAAGTTTTGTATGGTTACCCCTTTTACAAGTTATCCCACTTTTCCTGATTTTTCTTGATGAATGATGATCCAAATCACACATTAACATCATTTTAGAGTCAAAGAACCATATTTGTGAAAAATCTCAAAAAGTCAAAGTTGACTTTTGTGCACAGTTGACTTTTTGTCAGATGAATTCCAAACTGTACGATCCTCTATGAAATCAAGTCCTTGAATTAAATCAAACTTGATGGATTGATTTCATAGGTGTTATTGGGTGTATTGAATCATGTCCTAGGGTTTGGGAGCATGTCCTGGTCAAAAGTCAAACGCACTGTTGACTTTTCCTACAAAACCCTAATTGTGGTTCAGATGAAATTGAAACTTGTTACTCAAGCTTCTTGGATCAATCCATTATTGCAAATGGATCAATGTGATGTATTTGAGACCCTCAAATCCCCTCTTGAGGCGAATTAAGTCAGGAAATCCTAATTCCTGATTTTTATGAATGCATCCCCTAAAGCCAAATTGACTTGATGATTGGGTTCATGATGTTCCTTGGATCATCATAGGTTATGATTTGAAGCATTGGCTCATGCCCAGAGGAAAATCTCCATCTGGAGGCCCTGTTCGACCAAAACCCTAATTTGGTGACACTGTCGATCGTGAGGCTTGATCCACTCAGAATGCTGCAACCTTGTGCTTCATTCTTGAAGTGGGAGTTCTCTTGATCCATTATGGATGTTTGAGAGGCTAGACAAGTTGAAGATCATGTCATTCCTTGATTGATCTTTTGTCTATGAACTCTGAGACGGATTGAAACCCTAATTTTGATACTAGTGAATGCTCACCCATCTTAGGGGAGACTAATGAGGCATGATGGTTAATCCATATTGTGATGATGATCTGAACAATTATGGAAAATCTTAGTGGTCATAATTTGAGGTATGACAAACTGCAGCAGAGGTTTGGCCAATGTTGATCAATAAGAAACTAAGTCTCCTCTAGCCATTGACTAGAGGTTATATCACAGAGCTGTGGTTCCCTAGTTGTTGGATGAATCTTGTATGAATTCAGTTGCAAATGTGTCAGTCCATGCCACCTTGGTGCCCCCATTAAATGCTCCAATCCAAAATTGGAGTCTTGTCCCTCTTTTAGGGATTTCTAAGTTTGGCATGCCACTTCTTGTTCCAAAGACTTTGGAGGCTTGGATTAGTGTTTGTTCCCTTTAGATTTAATCCTCAGATGTGTCCAAAGTGATGACAAGGCTTGGAATTATCTGATTTTGCCAAATCGAGCAAAAGTGAAAAATTCTGCCTAGCCTTGGCAGTTTTCAGCAAGCCATATTGCCATTGTCATATCTCATGGCTCAAGCGGAATTTGATGGAGTTCTTGGCCATTTCGGAAAGCCCTCATATGATAGAATTGTTTGATCATAATTGGTTTTGTACTTTTTGGATCCAAGTGAAAAATGCCCCTACATTTGGAAAAAAGTGAAGGCAGATTCTGACTTAGTGAAAATTTCACTAAGTGTTGGAAAAAGTGGCATTTCATGTTTTCAGCCACTTTGATCATTTCATAACTCAGAATCCATAATGAATTGGAATGAGGTGTAGTTGAAGCTTTTGTAGAGGGCCATGAGAGCTATAAATCCAGCTTTGGATGGGAAAAAATGGCCTTATGGTTTAGGAGTTATGATCCTCCAAAGTTGGTACCCTAACCAATTTGTTCCATAACTTAGAAAATTTTCTAAGTGTTTTATGGTTACCCCTTTTACAAGTTATCCCACTTTTCTGGATTTTTCTTGATGAATGATGATCCAAATCACACATTAACATCATTTTATAGTCAAAGAACCATATTTGTGAAAAATCTCAAAAAGTCAAAGTTGACTTTTGTGCACAGTTGACTTTTTGTCAGATGAATTCCAAACTGTACGATCCTCTATGAAATCAAGTCCTTGAATTAAATCAAACTTGATGGATTGATTTCATAGGTGTTATAGGGTGTATTGAATCATGTCCTAGGGTTTGGGAGCATGTCCTGGTCAAAAGTCAAAGGCACTGTTGACTTTTCCTACAAAACCCTAATTGTGGTTCAGATGAAATTGAAACTTGTTGCTCAATCTTCTTGGATCAATCCATTGTTGCAAATGGATCAATGTGATGTATTTGAGACCCTCAAATCCCCTCTTGAGGTGAATTAAGTCAGGAAATCCTAATTCCTGATTTTTATGAATGCATCCCCTAAAGCCAAATTGACTTGATGATTGGGTTCATGATGTTCCTTGGATCATCATAGGTTATGATTTGAAGCATTGGCTCATGCCCAGAGGAAAATCTCCATCTGGAGGCCCTGGTCGACCAAAACCCTAATTTGGTGACACTGTCGATCGTGAGGCTTGATCCACTCAGAATGCTGCAACCTTGTGCTTCATTCTTGAAGTGGGAGTTCTCTTGATCCATTATGGATGTTTGAGAGGCTAGACAAGTTGAAGATCATGTCATTCATTGATATATCTTTTATCTAAGAACTCTGAGAGGGCTTGAAACCCTAATTTTGATACTAGTGAATGCTCACCCATCTTAGGGGAGACTAATGAGGCATGATGGTTAATCCATATTGTGATGATGATCTGAACAATTATGGAAAATCTTAGTGGTCATAATTTGAGGTACGACAAACTGCAGCAAAGGTTTGGCCAATGTTGATCAATAGGAAACTAAGTCTCCTCTAGCCATTGACTAGAGGTTACAGCACAGAGCTGTGGTTCCCTAGTTGTTGGATGAATCTTGTATGAATTCAGTTGCAAATGTGTCAATCCATGCCACCTTGGTGCACCCATTAAATGCTCCAATCCAAAATTGGAGTCTTGTCCCTCTTTTAGGGATTTCTAAGTTTGGCATGCCACTTCTTGTTCCAAAGACTTTGGAGGCTTGGATCAGTGTTTGTTCCCTTTAGATTTAATCCTCAGATGTGTCCAAAGTGATGACAAGGCTTGGAATTATCTAATTTTGCCAAATCGAGCAAAAGTGAAAAATTCTGCCTAGCCTTGGCAGTTTTCAGCAAGCCATATTGCCATTGTAATATCTCATGGCTCAAGTGGAATTTGATGGAGTTCTTGGCCATTTCGGAAAGCCCTCATATGATACAATTGTTTGATCATAATTGGTTTTGTACTTTTTGGATCCAAGTGAAAAATCTCCCTACATTTGGAAAAAAAGTGAAGGTAGATTCTGACTTAGTGAAAATTTCACTAAGTGTTGGAAAAAGTGGCATTTCATGTTTTCAGCCACTTTGATCATTCCATAACTCAGAATCCATAATGAATTGGAATGAGGTGTAGTTGAAGCTTTTGTAGAGGGCTATGAGAGCTACAAATCCAGCTTTGGATGGGTAAAAATGGCCTTATGGTTTAGGAGTTATGATCCTCCAAAGTTGGTACCCTAGCCACTTTGTTCCATAACTTAGAAAATTTTCTAAGTTTTTTATGGTTACCCCTTTTACAAGTTATCCCACTTTTCTTGATTTTTCTTGATGAATGATGATCCAAATCACACATTAACATCATTTTAGAGTCAAAGAACCATATTTGTGAAAAATCTCAAAAAGTCAAAGTTGTCTTTTGTGCACAGTTGACTTTTTGTCAGATGAATTCCAAACTGTACGATCCTCTATGAAATCCAGTCCTTGACTTAAATCAAACTTGATGGATTGATTTCATAGGTGTTATAGGGTGTATTGAATCATTTCCTAGGGTTTGGGAGCATGTCCTGGTCAAAAGTCAAAGGAACTGTTGACTTTTCCCGCGAAACCCTAATTGTGGTTCAGATGAAATTGAAACTTGTTGCTCAAGCTTCATGGATCAATCCATTGTTGTAAATGGATCAATGTGATGTATTTGAGACCCTCAAATCCCCTCTTAAGGTCTTGGTTCATGTTTAGTCCCAAAAGTCAACTTAGGGGTGAATTAAGTCAGGAAATCCTAATTCCTGATTTTTATGAATGCATCCCCTAAAGCCAAATTGACTTGATGATTGGGTTCATGATGTTCCTTGGATCATCATAGGTTATGATTTGAAGCATTGGCTCATGCCCAGAGGAAAATCTCCATCTGGAGGCCCTGGTCGACCAAAACCCTAATTTGGTGACACTGTCGATCGTGAGGCTTGATCCACTCAGAATGCTGCAACCTTGTGCTTCATTCTTGAAGTGGGAGTTCTCTTGATCCATTATGGATGTTTGAGAGGCTAGACAAGTTGAAGATCATGTCATTCCTTGATTGATCTTTTGTCTAAGAACTCTGAGAGGGCTTGAAACCCTAATTTTGATACTAGTGAATGCTCACCCATCTTAGGGGAGACTAATGAGGCATGATGGTTAATCCATATTGTGATGATGATCTGAACAATGATGGAAAATCTTAGTGGTCATAATTTGAGGTATGACAAACTGCAGCAGAGGTTTGGCCAATGTTGATCAATAGGAAACTAAGTCTCCTCTAGCCATTGACTAGAGGTTACAGCACAGAGCTGTGGTTCCCTAGTTGTTGGATGAATCTTGTATGAATTCAGTTGCAAATGTGTCAATCCATGCCACCTTGGTGCACCCATTAAATGCTCCAATCCAAAATTGGAGTCTTGTCCCTCTTTTAGGGATTTCTAAGTTTGGCATGCCACTTCTTGTTCCAAAGACTTTGGAGGCTTGGATCAGTGTTTGTTCCCTTTAGATTTAATCCTCAGATGTGTCCAAAGTGATGACAAGGCTTGGAATTATCTGATTTTGCCAAATCGAGCAAAAGTGAAAAATTTTGCCTAGCCTTGGCAGTTTTCAGCAAGCCATATTGCCATTGTAATATCTCATGGCTCAAGTGGAATTTGATGGAGTTCTTGGCCATTTCGGAAAGCCCTCATATGATACAATTTTTTGATCATAATTGGTTTTGTACTTTTTGGATCCAAGTGAAAAATGCCCCTACATTTGGAAAAAAGTGAAGGCAGATTCTGACTTAGTGAAAATTTCACTAAGTGTTGGAAAAAGTGGCATTTCATGTTTTCAGCCACTTTGATCATTACATAACTCAGAATCCATAATGAATTGGAATGAGGTGTAGTTGAAGCTTTTGTAGAGGGCCATGAGATCTACAAATCCAGCTTTGGATGGGAAAAAATGGCCTTATGGTTTAGGAGTTATGATCCTCCAAAGTTAGTACCCTAGCCACTTTGTTCCATAACTTAGAAAATTTTCTAAGTTTTTTATGGATACCCCTTTTACAAGTTATCCCACTTTTCTTGATTTTTCTTG
The DNA here is from genome assembly GCA_022829125.1 of Lathyrus tuberosus. Lineage (NCBI taxonomy): Eukaryota > Viridiplantae > Streptophyta > Magnoliopsida > Fabales > Fabaceae > Lathyrus > Lathyrus tuberosus. The sequence goes on from JALAZF010000423.1 coordinate 557,881, forward strand.
ATGAATGATGATCCAAATCACACATTAACATCATTTTAGAGTCAAAGAACCATATTTGTGAAAAATCTCAAAAAGTCAAAGTTGACTTTTGTGCACAGTTGACTTTTTGTCAGATGAATTCCAAACTGTACGATCCTCTATGAAATCAAGTCCTTGACTTAAATCAAACTTGATGGATTGATTTCATAGGTGTTATAGGGTGTATTGAATCATTTCCTAGGGTTTGGGAGCATGTCCTGGTCAAAAGTCAAAGGAACTGTTGACTTTTCCCGCGAAACCCTAATTGTGGTTCAGATGAAATTGAAACTTGTTGCTCAAGCTTCTTGGATCAATCCATTGTTGTAAATGGATCAATGTGATGTATTTGAGACCCTCAAATCCCCTTGTGAGGTCTTGGCTCATTTTAGTCCCAAAAGTCAAATTAGGGGTGAATTAAGTCAGGAAATCCTAATTCCTGATTTTTATGAATGCATCCCCTAAAGCCAAATTGACTTGATGATTGGGTTCATGATGTTCCTTGGATCATCATAGGTTATGATTTGAAGCATTGGCTCATGCCCAGAGGAAAATCTCCATCTGGAGCCCTGGTCGACCAAAACCCTAATTTGGTGACACTGTCGATCGTGAGGCTTGATCCACTCAGAATGCTGCAACCTTGTGCTTCATTCTTGAAGTGGGAGTTCTCTTGATCCATTATGGATGTTTTAGAGGCTAGACAAGTTGAAGATCATGCCATTCCTTGATTGATCTTTTGTCTAAGAACTCTGAGAGGGCTTGAAACCCTAATTTTGATACTAGTGAATGCTCACCCATCTTAGGGGAGACTAATGAGGCATGATGGTTAATCCATATTATGATGATGATCTTAATAATGATGGAAAATCTTAGTGGTCATAATTTGAGGTTTGGCCAATGTTGATCAATAGGAAATTAAGTCTCCTCTAGCCATTGACTAGAGGTTACAGCACAGAGCTGTGGTTCCCTAATTGTTGGATGAATCTTGTATGAATTCAGTTGCAAATGTGTCAGTCCATGCCACCATGGTGCACCCATTAAATGCTCCAATCCAAAATTGGAGTGTTGTCCCTCTTTTAGGGATTTCTAAGTTTGGCATGCCACTTCTTGTTCCAAAGACTTTGGAGGCTTGGATCAGTGTTTGTTCCCTTTAGATTTAATCCTCAGATGTGTCCAAAGTGATGACAAGGCTTGGAATTATCTGATTTTGCCAAATCGAGCAAAAGTGAAAAATTCTGCCTAGCCTTGGCAGTTTTCAGCAAGCCATATTGCCATTGTAATATCTCATGGCTCAAGTGGAATTTGATGGAGTTCTTGGCCATTTCGGAAAGCCCTCATATGATACAATTTTTTGATCATAATTGGTTTTGTACTTTTTGGATCCAAGTGAAAAATGCCCCTACATTTGGAAAAAAGTGAAGGCAGATTCTGACTTAGTGAAAATTTCACTAAGTGTTGGAAAAAGTGGCATTTCATGTTTTCAGCCACTTTGATCATTCCATAACTCAGAATCCATAATGAATTGGAATGAGGTGTAGTTGAAGCTTTTGTAGAGGGCCATGAGATCTACAAATCCAGCTTTGGATGGGAAAAAATGGCCTTATGGTTTAGGAGTTATGATCCTCCAAAGTTGGTACCCTAGCCACTTTGTTCCATAACTTAGAAAATTTTCTAAGTTTTTTATGGATACCCCTTTTACAAGTTATCCCACTTTTCTTGATTTTTCTTGATGAATGATGATCCAAATCACACATTAACATTATTTTAGGGTCAAAGAACCATATTTGTGAAAAATCTCAAAAAGTCAAAGTTGACTTTTGTGCACAGTTGACTTTTTGTCAGATGAATTCCAAACTGTACGATCCTCTATGAAATCAAGTCCTTGACTTAAATCAAACTTGATGGATTGATTTCATAGGTGTTATAGGGTGTATTGAATCATTTCCTAGGGTTTGGGAGCATGTCCTGGTCAAAAGTCAAAGGAACTGTTGACTTTTCCCGCGAAACCCTAATTGTGGTTCAAATGAAATTGAAACTTGTTGCTCAAGCTTCTTGGATCAATCCATTGTTGTAAATGGATCAATGTGATGTATTTGAGACCCTCAAATCCCCTTGTGAGGTCTTGGCTCATTTTAGTCCCCAAAGTCAAATTAGGGGTGAATTAAGTCAGGAAATCCTAATTCCTGATTTTTATGAATGCATCCCCTAAAGCCAAATTGACTTGATGATTGGGTTCATGATGTTCCTTGGATCATCATAGGTTATGATTTGAAGCATTGGCTCATGCCCAGAGGAAAATCTCCATCTGGAGCCCTGGTCGACCAAAACCCTAATTTGGTGACACTGTCGATCGTGAGGCTTGATCCACTCAGAATGCTGCAACCTTGTGCTTCATTCTTGAAGTGGGAGTTCTCTTGATCCATTATGGATGTTTTAGAGGCTAGACAAGTTGAAGATCATGTCATTCCTTGATTGATCTTTTGTCTAAGAACTCTGAGAGGGCTTGAAACCCTAATTTTGATACTAGTGAATGCTCACCCATCTTAGGGGAGACTAATGAGGCATGATGGTTAATCCATATTATGATGATGATCTTAATAATGATGGAAAATCTTAGTGGTCATAATTTGAGGTTTGGCCAATGTTGATCAATAGGAAATTAAGTCTCCTCTAGCCATTGACTAGAGGTTACAGCACAGAGCTGTGGTTCCCTAATTGTTGGATGAATCTTGTATGAATTCAGTTGCAAATGTGTCAGTCCATGCCACCATGGTGCACCCATTAAATGCTTCAATCCAAAATTGGAGTGTTGTCCCTCTTTTAGGGATTTCTAAGTTTGGCATGCCACTTCTTGTTCCAAAGACTTTGGAGGCTTGGATCAGTGTTTGTTCCCTTTAGATTTAATCCTCAGATGTGTCCAAAGTGATGACAAGGCTTGGAATTATCTGATTTTGCCAAATCGAGCAAAAGTGAAAAATTCTGCCTAGCCTTGGCAGTTTTCAGCAAGCCATATTGCCATTGTAATATCTCATGGCTCAAGTGGAATTTGATGGAGTTCTTGGCCATTTCGGAAAGCCCTCATATGATACAATTTTTTGATCATAATTGGTTTTGTACTTTTTGGATCCAAGTGAAAAATGCCCCTACATTTGGAAAAAAGTGAAGGCAGATTCTGACTTAGTGAAAATTTCACTAAGTGTTGGAAAAAGTGGCATTTCATGTTTTCAGCCACTTTGATCATTCCATAACTCAGAATCCATAATGAATTGGAATGAGGTGTAGTTGAAGCTTTTGTAGAGGGCCATGAGATCTACAAATCCAGCTTTGGATGGGAAAAAATGGCCTTATGGTTTAGGAGTTATGATCCTCCAAAGTTGGTACCCTAGCCACTTTGTTCCATAACTTAGAAAATTTTCTAAGTTTTTTATGGATACCCCTTTTACAAGTTATCCCACTTTTCTTGATTTTTCTTGATGAATGATGATCCAAATCACACATTAACATTATTTTAGGGTCAAAGAACCATATTTGTGAAAAATCTCAAAAAGTCAAAGTTGACTTTTGTGCACAGTTGACTTTTTGTCAGATGAATTCCAAACTGTACGATCCTCTATGAAATCAAGTCCTTGACTTAAATCAAACTTGATGGATTGATTTCATAGGTGTTATAGGGTGTATTGAATCATTTCCTAGGGTTTGGGAGCATGTCCTGGTCAAAAGTCAAAGGAACTGTTGACTTTTCCCGCGAAACCCTAATTGTGGTTCAAATGAAATTGAAACTTGTTGCTCAAGCTTCTTGGATCAATCCATTGTTGTAAATGGATCAATGTGATGTATTTGAGACCCTCAAATCCCCTTGTGAGGTCTTGGCTCATTTTAGTCCCCAAAGTCAAATTAGGGGTGAATTAAGTCAGGAAATCCTAATTCCTGATTTTTATGAATGCATCCCCTAAAGCCAAATTGACTTGATGATTGGGTTCATGATGTTCCTTGGATCATCATAGGTTATGATTTGAAGCATTGGCTCATGCCCAGAGGAAAATCTCCATCTGGAGCCCTGGTCGACCAAAACCCTAATTTGGTGACACTGTCGATCGTGAGGCTTGATCCACTCAGAATGCTGCAACCTTGTGCTTCATTCTTGAAGTGGGAGTTCTCTTGATCCATTATGGATGTTTTAGAGGCTAGACAAGTTGAAGATCATGTCATTCCTTGATTGATCTTTTGTCTAAGAACTCTGAGAGGGCTTGAAACCCTAATTTTGATACTAGTGAATGCTCACCCATCTTAGGGGAGACTAATGAGGCATGATGGTTAATCCATATTATGATGATGATCTTAATAATGATGGAAAATCTTAGTGGTCATAATTTGAGGTTTGGCCAATGTTGATCAATAGGAAATTAAGTCTCCTCTAGCCATTGACTAGAGGTTACAGCACAGAGCTGTGGTTCCCTAATTGTTGGATGAATCTTGTATGAATTCAGTTGCAAATGTGTCAGTCCATGCCACCATGGTGCACCCATTAAATGCTTCAATCCAAAATTGGAGTGTTGTCCCTCTTTTAGGGATTTCTAAGTTTGGCATGCCACTTCTTGTTCCAAAGACTTTGGAGGCTTGGATCAGTGTTTGTTCCCTTTAGATTTAATCCTCAGATGTGTCCAAAGTGATGACAAGGCTTGGAATTATCTTATTTTGCCAAATCGAGCAAAAGTGAAAAATTCTGCCTAGCCTTGGCAGTTTTCAGCAAGCCATATTGCCATTGTAATATCTCATGGCTCAAGTGGAATTTGATGGAGTTCTTGGCCATTTCGGAAAGCCCTCATATGATACAATTTTTTGATCATAATTGGTTTTGTACTTTTTGGATCCAAGTGAAAAATGCCCCTACATTTGGAAAAAAGTGAAGGCAGATTCTGACTTAGTGAAAATTTCACTAAGTGTTGGAAAAAGTGGCATTTCATGTTTTCAGCCACTTTGATCATTCCATAACTCAGAATCCATAATGAATTGGAATGAGGTGTAGTTGAAGCTTTTGTAGAGGGCCATGAGATCTACAAATCCAGCTTTGGATGGGAAAAAATGGCCTTATGGTTTAGGAGTTATGATCCTCCAAAGTTGGTACCCTAGCCACTTTGTTCCATAACTTAGAAAATTTTCTAAGTTTTTTATGGATACCCCTTTTACAAGTTATCCCACTTTTCTTGATTTTTCTTGATGAATGATGATCCAAATCACACATTAACATTATTTTAGGGTCAAAGAACCATATTTGTGAAAAATCTCAAAAAGTCAAAGTTGACTTTTGTGCACAGTTGACTTTTTGTCAGATGAATTCCAAACTGTACGATCCTCTATGAAATCAAGTCCTTGACTTAAATCAAACTTGATGGATTGATTTCATAGGTGTTATAGGGTGTATTGAATCATTTCCTAGGGTTTGGGAGCATGTCCTGGTCAAAAGTCAAAGGAACTGTTGACTTTTCCCGCGAAACCCTAATTGTGGTTCAGATGAAATTGAAACTTGTTGCTCAAGCTTCTTGGATCAATCCATTGTTGTAAATGGATCAATGTGATGTATTTGAGACCCTCAAATCCCCTCGTGAGGTCTTGGCTCATTTTAGTCCCAAAAGTCAAATTAGGGGTGAATTAAGTCAGGAAATCCTAATTCCTGATTTTTATGAATGCATCCCCTAAAGCCAAATTGACTTGATGATTGGGTTCATGATGTTCCTTGGATCATCATAGGTTATGATTTGAAGCATTGGCTCATGCCCAGAGGAAAATCTCCATCTGGAGCCCTGGTCGACCAAAACCCTAATTTGGTGACACTATCGATCGTGAGGCTTGATCCACTCAGAATGCTGCAACCTTGTGCTTCATTCTTGAAGTGGGAGTTCTCTTGATCCATTATGGATGTTTTAGAGGCTAGACAAGTTAAAGATCATGTCATTCCTTGATTGATCTTTTGTCTAAGAACTCTGAGAGGGCTTGAAACCCTAATTTTGATACTAGTGAATGCTCACCCATCTTAGGGGAGACTAATGAGGCATGATGGTTAATCCATATTATGATGATGATCTTAATAATGATGGAAAATCTTAGTGGTCATAATTTGAGGTTTGGCCAATGTTGATCAATAGGAAATTAAGTCTCCTCTAGCCATTGACTAGAGGTTACAGCACAGAGCTGTGGTTCCCTAGTTGTTGGATGAATCTTGTATGAATTCAGTTGCAAATGTGTCAGTCCATGCCACCTTGGTGCACCCATTAAATGCTCCAATCCAAAATTGGAGTGTTGTCCCTCTTTTAGGGATTTCTAAGTTTGGCATGCCACTTCTTGTTCCAAAGACTTTGGAGGCTTGGATCAGTGTTTGTTCCCTTTAGATTTAATCCTCAGATGTGTCCAAAGTGATGACAAGGCTTGGAATTATCTGATTTTTCCAAATCGAGCAAAAGTGAAAAATTCTGCCTAGCCTTGGCAGTTTTCAGCAAGCCATATTGCCATTGTAATATCTCATGGCTCAAGTGGAATTTGATGGAGTTCTTGGCCATTTCGGAAAGCCCTCATATGATACAATTGTTTGATCATAATTGGTTTTGTACTTTTTGGATCCAAGTGAAAAATGCCCCTACATTTGGAAAAAAGTGAAGGCAGATTCTGACTTAGTGAAAATTTCACTAAGTGTTGGAAAAAGTGGCATTTCATGTTTTCAGCCACTTTGATCATTCCATAACTCAGAATCCATAATGAATTGGAATGAGGTGTAGTTGAAGCTTTTGTAGAGGGCCATGAGAGCTACAAATCCAGCTTTGGATGGGAAAAAATGGCCTTATGGTTTAGGAGTTATGATCCTCCAAAGTTGGTACCCTAGCCACTTTGTTCCATAACTTAGAAGATTTTCTAAGTTTTTTATGGTTACCCCTTTTACAAGTTATCCCACTTTTCTTGATTTTTCTTGATGAATGATGATCCAAATCACACATTAACATCATTTTAGAGTCAAAGAACCATATTTGTGAAAAATCTCAAAAAGTCAAAGTTGACTTTTGTGCACAGTTGACTTTTTCTCAGATAAATTCCAAACTGTACGATCCTCTATGAAATCAAGTCCTTGACTTAAATCAAACTTGATGGATTGATTTCATAGGTGTTATAGGGTGTATTGAATCATTTCCTAGGGTTTGGGAGCATGTCCTGGTCAAAAGTCAAAGGAACTGTTGACTTTTCCCGCGAAACCCTAATTGTGGTTCAGATGAAATTGAAACTTGTTGCTCAAGCTTCTTGGATCAATCCATTGTTGCAAATGGATCAATGTGATGTATTTGAGACCCTCAAATCCCCTCTTGAGGTCTTGGCTCATGTTTAGTCCCAAAAGTCAACTTAGGGGTGAATTAAGTCAGGAAATCCTAATTCCTGATTTTTATGAATGCATCCCCTAAAGCCAAATTGGCTTGATGATTGGGTTCATGATGTTCCTTGGATCATCATAGGTTATGATTTGAAGCATTGGCTCATGCCCAGAGGAAAATCTCCATCTGGAGGCCCTGGTCGACCAAAACCCTAATTTGGTGACACTGTCGATCGTGAGGCTTGATCCACTCCGAATGCTGCAACCTTGTGCTTCATTCCTGAAGTGGGAGTTCTCTTGATCCATTATGGATGTTTGAGAGGCTAGACAAGTTGAAGATCATGTCATTCCTTGATTGATCTTTTGTCTAAGAACTCTGAGAGGGCTTGAGACCCTAATTTTGATACTAGTGAATGCTCACCCATCTTAGGGGAGACTAATGAGGCATGATGGTTAATCCATATTATGATGATGATCTGAACAATGATGGAAAATCTTAGTGGTCATAATTTGAGGTATGACAAACTGCAGCAGAGGTTTGGCCAATGTTGATCAATAGGAAACTAAGTCTCCTCTAGCCATTGACTAGAGGTTACAGCACAGAGCTGTGGTTCCCTAGTTGTTGGATGAATCTTGTATGAATTCAGTTGCAAATGTGTCAGTCCATGCCACCTTGGTGCACCCATTAAATGCTCCAATCCAAAATTGGAGTCTTGTCCCACTTTTAGGGATTTCTAAGTTTGGCATGCCACTTCTTGTTCCAAAGACTTTGGAGGCTTGGATCAGTGTTTGTTCCCTTTAGATTTAATCCTCAGATGTGTCCAAAGTGATGACAAGGCTTGGAATTATCTGATTTTTCCAAATCGAGCAAAAGTGAAAAATTCTGCCTAGCCTTGGCAGTTTTCAGCAAGCCATATTGCCATTGTAATATCTCATGGCTCAAGTGGAATTTGATGGAGTTCTTGGCCATTTCGGAAAGCCCTCATATGATACAATTGTTTGATCATAATTGGTTTTGTACTTTTTGGATCCAAGTGAAAAATGCCCCTACATTTGGAAAAAAATGAAGGCAGATTCTGACTTAGTGAAAATTTCACTAACTGTTGGAAAAAGTGGCATTTCATGTTTTCAGCCACTTTGATCATTCCATAACTCAGAATCCATAATGAATTGGAATGAGGTGTAGTTGAAGCTTTTGTAGAGGGCCATGAGAGCTACAAATACAGCTTTGGATGGGAAAAAATGGCCTTATGGTTTAGGAGTTATGATCCTCCAAAGTTGGTACCCTAGCCACTTTGTTCCATAACTTAGAAGATTTTCTAAGTTTTTTATGGTTACCCCTTTTACAAGTTATCCCACTTTTCTTGATTTTTCTTGATGAATGATGATCCAAATCACACATTAACATCATTTTAGAGTCAAAGAACCATATTTGTGAAAAATCTCAAAAAGTCAAAGTTGACTTTTGTGCACAGTTGACTTTTTCTCAGATAAATTCCAAACTGTACGATCCTCTATGAAATCAAGTCCTTGACTTAAATCAAACTTGATGGATTGATTTCATAGGTGTTATAGGGTGTATTGAATCATTTCCTAGGGTTTGGGAGCATGTCCTGGTCAAAAGTCAAAGGAACTGTTGACTTTTCCCGCGAAACCCTAATTGTGGTTCAGATGAAATTGAAACTTGTTGCTCAAGCTTCTTGGATCAATCCATTGTTGCAAATGGATCAATGTGATGTATTTGAGACCCTCAAATCCCCTCTTGAGGTCTTGGCTCATGTTTAGTCCCAAAAGTCAACTTAGGGGTGAATTAAGTCAGGAAATCCTAATTCCTGATTTTTATGAATGCATCCCCTAAAGCCAAATTGGCTTGATGATTGGGTTCATGATGTTCCTTGGATCATCATAGGTTATGATTTGAAGCATTGGCTCATGCCCAGAGGAAAATCTCCATCTGGAGGCCCTGGTCGACCAAAACCCTAATTTGGTGACACTGTCGATCGTGAGGCTTGATCCAGTTAGAATGCTGCAACCTTGTGCTTCATTATTGAAGTGGGAGTTCTCTTGATCCATTATGGATGTTTGAGAGGCTAGACAAGTTGAAGATCATGTCATTCCTTGATTGATCTTTTGTCTAAGAACTCTGAGAGGGCTTGAAACCCTAATTTTGATACTAGTGAATACTCACCCATCTTAGGGGAGACTAATGAGGCATGATGGTTAATCCATATTATGATGATGATCTGAAAAATGATGGAAAATCTTAGTGGTCATAATTTGAGGTATGACAAACTGCAGCAGAGGTTTGGTCAATGTTGATCAATAGGAAACTAAGTCTCCTCTAGCCATTGACTTGAGGTTACAGCACAGAGCTGTGGTTCCCTAGTTGTTGGATGAATCTTGTATGAATTCAGTTGCAAATGTGTCAGTCCATGCCACCTTGGTGCACCCATTAAATGCTCCAATCCAAAATTGGAGTCTTGTCCCACTTTTAGGGATTTCTAAGTTTGGCATGCCACTTCTTGTTCCAAAGACTTTGGAGGCTTGGATCAGTGTTTGTTCCCTTTAGATTTAATCCTCAGATGTGTCCAAAGTGATGACAAGGCTTGGAATTATCTGATTTTTCCAAATCGAGCAAAAGTGAAAAATTCTGCCTAGCCTTGGCAGTTTTCAGCAAGCCATATTGCCATTGTAATATCTCATGGCTCAAGTGGAATTTGATGGAGTTCTTGGCCATTTCAGAAAGCCCTCATATGATACAATTGTTTGATCATAATTGGTTTTGTACTTTTTGGATCCAAGTGAAAAATGCCCCTACATTTGGAAAAAAGTGAAGGCAGATTCTGACTTAGTGAAAATTTCACTAACTGTTGGAAAAAGTGGCATTTCATGTTTTCAGCCACTTTGATCATTCCATAACTCAGAATCCATAATGAATTGGAATGAGGTGTAGTTGAAGCTTTTGTAGAGGGCCATGAGAGCTACAAATCCAGCTTTGGATGGGAAAAAATGGCCTTATGGTTTAGGAGTTATGATCCTCCAAAGTTGGTACCCTAGCCACTTTGTTCCATAACTTAGAAAATTTTCTAAGTTTTTTATGGTTACCCCTTTTACAAGTTATCCCACTTTTCTTGATTTTTCTTGATGAATGATGATCCAAATCACACATTAACATCATTTTAGAGTCAAAGAACCATATTTGTGAAAAATCTCAAAAAGTCAAAGTTGACTTTTGTGCACAGTTGACTTTTTCTCAGATAAATTCCAAACTGTACGATCCTCTATGAAATCAAGTCCTTGACTTAAATCAAACTTGATGGATTGATTTCATAGGTGTTATATGGTGTATTGAATTATTTCCTAGGGTTTGGGAGCATGTCCTGGTCAAAAGTCAAACGCACTGTTGACTATTCCCGCGAAACCCTAATTGTGGTTCAGATGAAATTGAAACTTGTTGCTCAAGCTTCTTGGATCAATCCATTGTTGCAAATGGATCAATGTGATGTATTTGAGACCCTCAAATCCCCTCTTGAGGTCTTGGCTCATGTTTAGTCCCAAAAGTCAACTTAGGGGTGAATTAAGTCAGGAAACCCTAATTCCTGATTTTTATGAATGCATCCCCTAAAGCCAAATTGACTTGATGATTGGGTTCATGATGTTCCTTGGAGCATCATAGGTTATGATTTGAAGCATTGGCTCATGCCCAGAGGAAAATCTCCATCTGGAGGCCCTGGTCGACCAAAACCCTAATTTGGTGACACTGTCGATCGTGAGGCTTGATCCACTCAGAATGCTGCAACCTTGTGCTTCATTCTTGAAGTGGGAGTTCTCTTGATCCATTATGGATGTTTGAGAGGCTAGACAAGTTGAAGATCATGTCATTCCTTGATTGATCTTTTGTCTAAGAACTCTGAGAGGGCTTGAAACCCTAATTTTGATACTAGTGAATGCTCACCCATCTTAGGGGAGACTAATGAGGCATGATGGTTAATCCATATTATGATGATGATCTGAACAATGATGGAAAATCTTAGTGGTCATAATTTGAGGTATGACAAACTGCAGCAGAGGTTTGGCCAATGTTGATCAATAGGAAACTAAGTCTCCTCTAGCCATTGACTAGAGGTTACAGCACAGAGCTGTGGTTCCCTAGTTGTTGGATGAATCTTGTATGAATTCAGTTGCAAATGTGTCAGTCCATGCCACCTTGGTGCACCCATTAAATGCTCCAATCCAAAATTGGAGTCTTGTCCCACTTTTAGGGATTTCTAAGTTTGGCATGCCACTTCTTGTTCCAAAGACTTTGGAGGCTTGGATCAGTGTTTGTTCCTTTTAGATTTAATCCTCAAATGTGTCCAAAGTGATGACAAGGCTTGGAATTATCTGATTTTTCCAAATCGAGCAAAAGTGAAAAATTCTGCCTAGCCTTGGCAGTTTTCAGCAAGCCATATTGCCATTGTAATATCTCATGGCTCAAGTGGAATTTGATGGAGTTCTTGGCCATTTCGGAAAGCCCTCATATGATACAATTGTTTGATCATAATTGGTTTTGTACTTATTGGATCCAAGTGAAAAATGCCCCTACATTTGGAAAAAAGTGAAGGCAGATTCTGACTTAGTGAAAATTTCACTAACTGTTGGAAAAAGTGGCATTTCATGTTTTCAGCCACTTTGATCATTCCATAACTCAGAATCCATAATGAATTGGAATGAGGTGTAGTTGAAGCTTTTGTAGAGGGCCATGAGAGCTACAAATCCAGCTTTGGATGGGAAAAAATGGCCTTATGGTTTAGGAGTTATGATCCTCCAAAGTTGGTACCCTAGCCACTTTGTTCCATAACTTAGAAGATTTTCTAAGTTTTTTATGGTTACCGCTTTTACAAGTTATCCCACTTTTCTTGATTTTTCTTGATGAATGATGATCCAAATCACACATTAACATCATTTTAGAGTCAAAGAACCATATTTGTGAAAAATCTCAAAAAGTCAAAGTTGACTTTTGTGCACAGTTGACTTTTTCTCAGATAAATTCCAAACTGTACGATCCTCTATGAAATCAAGTCCTTGACTTAAATCAAACTTGATGGATTGATTTCATAGGTGTTATAGGGTGTATTGAATCATTTCCTAGGGTTTGGGAGCATGTCCTGGTCAAAAGTCAAAGGAACTGTTGACTTTTCCCGCGAAACCCTAATTGTGGTTCAGATGAAATTGAAACTTTTTGCTCAAGCTTCTTGGATCAATCCATTGTTGCAAATGGATCAATGTGATGTATTTGAGACCCTCAAATCCCCTCTTGAGGTCTTGGCTCATGTTTAGTCCCAAAAGTCAACTTAGGGGTGAATTAAGTCAGGAAATCCTAATTCCTGATTTTTATGAATGCATCCCCTAAAGCCAAATTGGCTTGATGATTGGGTTCATGATGTTCCTTGGATCATCATAGGTTATGATTTGAAGCATTGGCTCATGCCCAGAGGAAAATCTCCATCTGGAGGCCCTGGTCGACCAAAACCCTAATTTGGTGACACTGTCGATCGTGAGGCTTGATCCAGTCAGAATGCTGCAACCTTGTGCTTCATTCTTGAAGTGGGACTTCTCTTGATCCATTATGGATGTTTGAGAGGCTAGACAAGTTGAAGATCATGTCATTCCTTGATTGATCTTTTGTCTAAGAACTCTGAGAGGGCTTGAAACCCTAATTTTGATACTAGTGAATGCTCACCCATCTTAGGGGAGACTAATGAGGCATGATGGTTAATCCATATTATGATGATGATCTGAACAATGATGGAAAATCTTAGTGGTCATAATTTGAGGTATGACAAACTGCAGCAGAGGTTTGGTCAATGTTGATCAATAGGAAACTAAGTCTCCTCTAGCCATTGACTAGAGGTTACAGCACAGAGCTGTGGTTCCCTAGTTGTTGGATGAATCTTGTATGAATTCAGTTGCAAATGTGTCAGTCCATGCCACCTTGGTGCACCCATTAAATGCTCCAATCCAAAATTGGAGTCTTGTCCCACTTTTAGGGATTTCTAAGTTTGGCATGCCACTTCTTGTTCCAAAGACTTTGGAGGCTTGGATCAGTGTTTGTTCCTTTTAGATTTAATCCTCAAATGTGTCCAAAGTGATGACAAGGCTTGGAATTATCTGATTTTTCCAAATCGAGCAAAAGTGAAAAATTCTGCCTAGCCTTGGCAGTTTTCAGCAAGCCATATTGCCATTGTAATATCTCATGGCTCAAGTGGAATTTGATGGAGTTCTTGGCCATTTCGGAAAGCCCTCATATGATACAATTGTTTGATCATAATTGGTTTTGTACTTATTGGATCCAAGTGAAAAATGCCCCTACATTTGGAAAAAAGTGAAGGCAGATTCTGACTTAGTGAAAATTTCACTAACTGTTGGAAAAAGTGGCATTTCATGTTTTCAGCCACTTTGATCATTCCATAACTCAGAATCCATAATGAATTGGAATGAGGTGTAGTTGAAGCTTTTGTAGAGGGCCATGAGAGCTACAAATCCAGCTTTGGATGGGAAAAAATGGCCTTATGGTTTAGGAGTTATGATCCTCCAAAGTTGGTACCCTAGCCACTTTGTTCCATAACTTAGAAGATTTTCTAAGTTTTTTATGGTTACCGCTTTTACAAGTTATCCCACTTTTCTTGATTTTTCTTGATGAATGATGATCCAAATCACACATTAACATCATTTTAGAGTCAAAGAACCATATTTGTGAAAAATCTCAAAAAGTCAAAGTTGACTTTTGTGCACAGTTGACTTTTTCTCAGATAAATTCCAAACTGTACGATCCTCTATGAAATCAAGTCCTTGACTTAAATCAAACTTGATGGATTGATTTCATAGGTGTTATAGGGTGTATTGAATCATTTCCTAGGGTTTGGGAGCATGTCCTGGTCAAAAGTCAAAGGAACTGTTGACTTTTCCCGCGAAACCCTAATTGTGGTTCAGATGAAATTGAAACTTTTTGCTCAAGCTTCTTGGATCAATCCATTGTTGCAAATGGATCAATGTGATGTATTTGAGACCCTCAAATCCCCTCTTGAGGTCTTGGCTCATGTTTAGTCCCAAAAGTCAACTTAGGGGTGAATCAAGTCAGGAAACCCTAATTCCTGATTTTTATGAATGCATCCCCTAAAGCCAAATTGGCTTGATGATTGGGTTCATGATGTTCCTTGGATCATCATAGGTTATGATTTGAAGCATTGGCTCATGCCCAGAGGAAAATCTCCATCTGGAGGCCCTGGTCGACCAAAACCCTAATTTGGTGACACTGTCGATCGTGAGGCTTGATCCAGTCAGAATGCTGCAACCTTGTGCTTCATTCTTGAAGTGGGAGTTCTCTTGATCCATTATGGATGTTTGAGAGGCTAGACAAGTTGAAGATCATGTCATTCCTTGATTGATCTTTTGTCTAAGAACTCTGAGAGGGCTTGAAACCCTAATTTTGATACTAGTGAATGCTCACCCATCTTAGGGGAGACTAATGAGGCATGATGGTTAATCCATATTATGATGATGATCTGAACAATGATGGAAAATCTTAGTGGTCATAATTTGAGGTATGACAAACTGCAGCAGAGGTTTGGTCAATGTTGATCAATAGGAAACTAAGTCTCCTCTAGCCATTGACTAGAGGTTACAGCACAGAGCTGTGGTTCCCTAGTTGTTGGATGAATCTTGTATGAATTCAGTTGCAAATGTGTCAGTCCATGCCACCTTGGTGCACCCATTAAATGCTCCAATCCAAAATTGGAGTCTTGTCCCACTTTTAGGGATTTCTAAGTTTGGCATGCCACTTCTTGTTCCAAAGACTTTGGAGGCTTGGATCAGTGTTTGTTCCTTTTAGATTTAATCCTCAGATGTGTCCAAAGTGATGACAAGGCTTGGAATTATCTGATTTTTCCAAATCGAGCAAAAGTGAAAAATTCTGCCTAGCCTTGGCAGTTTTCAGCAAGCCATATTGCCATTGTAATATCTCATGGCTCAAGTGGAATTTGATGGAGTTCTTGGCCATTTCGGAAAGCCCTCATATGATACAATTGTTTGATCATAATTGGTTTTGTACTTTTTGGATCCAAGTGAAAAATGCCCCTACATTTGGAAAAAAGTGAAGGCAGATTCTGACTTAGTGAAAATTTCACTAACTGTTGGAAAAAGTGGCATTTCATGTTTTCAGCCACTTTGATCATTCCATAACTCAGAATCCATAATGAATTGGAATGAGGTGTAGTTGAAGCTTTTGTAGAGGGCCATGAGAGCTACAAATCCAGCTTTGGATGGGAAAAAATGGCCTTATGGTTTAGGAGTTATGATCCTCCAAAGTTGGTACCCTAGCCACTTTGTTCCATAACTTAGAAGATTTTCTAAGTTTTTTATGGTTACCGCTTTTACAAGTTATCCCACTTTTCTTGATTTTTCTTGATGAATGATGATCCAAATCACACATTAACATCATTTTAGAGTCAAAGAACCATATTTGTGAAAAATCTCAAAAAGTCAAAGTTGACTTTTGTGCACAGTTGACTTTTTCTCAGATAAATTCCAAACTGTACGATCCTCTATGAAATCAAGTCCTTGACTTAAATCAAACTTGATGGATTGATTTCATAGGTGTTATAGGGTGTATTGAATCATTTCCTAGGGTTTGGGAGCATGTCCTGGTCAAAAGTCAAAGGAACTGTTGACTTTTCCCGCGAAACCCTAATTGTGGTTCAGATGAAATTGAAACTTTTTGCTCAAGCTTCTTGGATCAATCCATTGTTGCAAATGGATCAATGTGATGTATTTGAGACCCTCAAATCCCCTCTTGAGGTCTTGGCTCATGTTTAGTCCCAAAAGTCAACTTAGGGGTGAATTAAGTCAGGAAATCCTAATTCCTGATTTTTATGAATGCATCCCCTAAAGCCAAATTGGCTTGATGATTGGGTTCATGATGTTCCTTGGATCATCATAGGTTATGATTTGAAGCATTGGCTCATGCCCAGAGGAAAATCTCCATCTGGAGGCCCTGGTCGACCAAAACCCTAATTTGGTGACACTGTCGATTGTGAGGCTTGATCCAGTCAGAATGCTGCAACCTTGTGCTTCATTCTTGAAGTGGGAGTTCTCTTGATCCATTATGGATGTTTGAGAGGCTAGACAAGTTGAAGATCATGTCATTCCTTGATTGATCTTTTGTCTAAGAACTCTGAGAGGGCTTGAAACCCTAATTTTGATACTAGTGAATGCTCACCCATCTTAGGGGAGACTAATGAGGCATGATGGTTAATCCATATTATGATGATGATCTGAACAATGATGGAAAATCTTAGTGGTCATAATTTGAGGTATGACAAACTGCAGCAGAGGTTTGGTCAATGTTGATCAATAGGAAACTAAGTCTCCTCTAGCCATTGACTAGAGGTTACAGCACAGAGCTGTGGTTCCCTAGTTGTTGGATGAATCTTGTATGAATTCAGTTGCAAATGTGTCAGTCCATGCCACCTTGGTGCACCCATTAAATGCTCCAATCCAAAATTGGAGTCTTGTCCCACTTTTAGGGATTTCTAAGTCTGGCATGCCACTTCTTGTTCCAAAGACTTTGGAGGCTTGGATCAGTGTTTGTTCCCTTTAGATTTAATCCTCAGATGTGTCCAAAGTGATGACAAGGCTTGGAATTATCTGATTTTTCCAAATCGAGCAAAAGTGAAAAATTCTGCCTAGCCTTGGCAGTTTTCAGCAAGCCATATTGCCATTGTAATATCTCATGGCTCAAGTGGAATTTGATGGAGTTCTTGGCCATTTCAGAAAGCCCTCATATGATACAATTGTTTGATCATAATTGGTTTTGTACTTTTTGGATCCAAGTGAAAAATGCCCCTACATTTGGAAAAAAGTGAAGGCAGATTCTGACTTAGTGAAAATTTCACTAACTGTTGGAAAAAGTGGCATTTCATGTTTTCAGCCACTTTGATCATTCCATAACTCAGAATCCATAATGAATTGGAATGAGGTGTAGTTGAAGCTTTTGTAGAGGGCCATGAGAGCTACAAATCCAGCTTTGGATGGGAAAAAATGGCCTTATGGTTTAGGAGTTATGATCCTCCAAAGTTGGTACCCTAGCCACTTTGTTCCATAACTTAGAAAATTTTCTAAGTTTTTTATGGTTACCCCCTTTTACAAGTTATCCCACTTTTCTTGATTTTTCTTGATGAATGATGATCCAAATCACACATTAACATCATTTTAGAGTCAAAGAACCATATTTGTGAAAAATCTCAAAAAGTCAAAGTTGACTTTTGTGCACAGTTGACTTTTTCTCAGATAAATTCCAAACTGTACGATCCTCTATGAAATCAAGTCCTTGACTTAAATCAAACTTGATGGATTGATTTCATAGGTGTTATAGGGTGTATTGAATTATTTCCTAGGGTTTGGGAGCATGTCCTGGTCAAAAGTCAAACGCACTGTTGACTTTTCCCGCGAAACCCTAATTGTGGTTCAGATGAAATTGAAACTTGTTGCTCAAGCTTCTTGGATCAATCCATTGTTGCAAATGGATCAATGTGATGTATTTGAGACCCTCAAATCCCCTCTTGAGGTCTTGGCTCATGTTTAGTCCCAAAAGTCAACTTAGGGGTGAATTAAGTCAGGAAACCCTAATTCCTGATTTTTATGAATGCATCCCCTAAAGCCAAATTGACTTGATGATTGGGTTCATGATGTTCCTTGGAGCATCATAGGTTATGATTTGAAGCATTGGCTCATGCCCAGAGGAAAATCTCCATCTAGAGGCCCTAGTCGACCAAAACCCTAATTTGGTGACACTGTCGATCGTGAGGCTTGATCCACTCAGAATGCTGCAACCTTGTGCTTCATTCTTGAAGTGGGAGTTCTCTTGATCCATTATGGATGTTTGAGAGGCTAGACAAGTTGAAGATCATGTCATTCCTTGATTGATCTTTTGTCTAAGAACTCTGAGAGGGCTTGAAACCCTAATTTTGATACTAGTGAATGCTCACCCATCTTAGGGGAGACTAATGAGGCATGATGGTTAATCCATATTATGATGATGATCTGAACAATGATGGAAAATCTTAGTGGTCATAATTTGAGGTATGACAAACTGCAGCAGAGGTTTGACCAATGTTGATCAATAGGAAACTAAGTCTCCTCTAGCCATTGACTAGAGGTTACAGCACAGAGCTGTGGTTCCCTAGTTGTTGGATGAATCTTGTATGAATTCAGTTGCAAATGTGTCAGTCCATGCCACCTTGGTGCACCCATTAAATGCTCCAATCCAAAATTGGAGTCTTGTCCCACTTTTAGTGATTTCTAAGTCTGGCATGCCACTTCTTGTTCCAAAGACTTTGGAGGCTTGGATCAGTGTTTGTTCCCTTTAGATTTAATCCTCAGATGTGTCCAAAGTGATGACAAGGCTTGGAATTATCTGATTTTTCCAAATCGAGCAAAAGTGAAAAATTCTGCCTAGCCTTGGCAGTTTTCAGCAAGCCATATTGCCATTGTAATATCTCATGGCTCAAGTGGAATTTGATGGAGTTCTTGGCCATTTCAGAAAGCCCTCATATGATACAATTGTTTGATCATAATTGGTTTTGTACTTTTTGGATCCAAGTGAAAAATGCCCCTACATTTGGAAAAAAGTGAAGGCAGATTCTGACTTAGTGAAAATTTCACTAACTGTTGGAAAAAGTGGCATTTCATGTTTTCAGCCACTTTGATCATTCCATAACTCAGAATCCATAATGAATTGGAATGAGGTGTAGTTGAAGCTTTTGTAGAGGGCCATGAGAGCTACAAATCCAGCTTTGGATGGGAAAAAATGGCCTTATGGTTTAGGAGTTATGATCCTCCAAAGTTGGTACCCTAGCCACTTTGTTCCATAACTTAGAAAATTTTCTAAGTTTTTTATGGTTACCCCTTTTACAAGTTATCCCACTTTTCTTGATTTTTCTTGATGAATGATGATCCAAATCACACATTAACATCATTTTAGAGTCAAAGAACCATATTTGTGAAAAATCTCAAAAAGTCAAAGTTGACTTTTGTGCACAGTTGACTTTTTCTCAGATAAATTCCAAACTGTACGATCCTCTATGAAATCAAGTCCTTGACTTAAATCAAACTTGATGGATTGATTTCATAGGTGTTATAGGGTGTATTGAATTATTTCCTAGGGTTTGGGAGCATGTCCTGGTCAAAAGTCAAACGCACTGTTGACTTTTCCCGCGAAACCCTAATTGTGGTTCAGATGAAATTGAAACTTGTTGCTCAAGCTTCTTGGATCAATCCATTGTTGCAAATGGATCAATGTGATGTATTTGAGACCCTCAAATCCCCTCTTGAGGTCTTGGCTCATGTTTAGTCCCAAAAGTCAACTTAGGGGTGAATTAAGTCAGGAAACCCTAATTCCTGATTTTTATGAATGCATCCCCTAAAGCCAAATTGACTTGATGATTGGGTTCATGATGTTCCTTGGAGCATCATAGGTTATGATTTGAAGCATTGGCTCATGCCCAGAGGAAAATCTCCATCTAGAGGCCCTAGTCGACCAAAACCCTAATTTGGTGACACTGTCGATCGTGAGGCTTGATCCACTCAGAATGCTGCAACCTTGTGCTTCATTCTTGAAGTGGGAGTTCTCTTGATCCATTATGGATGTTTGAGAGGCTAGACAAGTTGAAGATCATGTCATTCCTTGATTGATCTTTTGTCTAAGAACTCTGAGAGGGCTTGAAACCCTAATTTTGATACTAGTGAATGCTCACCCATCTTAGGGGAGACTAATGAGGCATGATGGTTAATCCATATTATGATGATGATCTGAACAATGATGGAAAATCTTAGTGGTCATAATTTGAGGTATGACAAACTGCAGCAGAGGTTTGGCCAATGTTGATCAATAGGAAACTAAGTCTCCTCTAGCCATTGACTAGAGGTTACAGCACAGAGCTGTGGATCCCTAGTTGTTGGATGAATCTTGTATGAATTCAGTTGCAAATGTGTCAGTCCATGCCACCTTGGTGCACCCATTAAATGCTCCAATCCAAAATTGGAGTCTTGTCCCACTTTTAGGGATTTCTAAGTTTGGCATGCCACTTCTTGTTCCAAAGACTTTGGAGGCTTGGATCAGTGTTTGTTCCCTTTAGATTTAATCCTCAGATGTGTCCAAAGTGATGACAAGGCTTGGAATTATCTGATTTTTCCAAATCGAGCAAAAGTGAAAAATCTGCCTAGCCTTGGCAGTTTTCAGCAAGCCATATTGCCATTGTAATATCTCATGGCTCAAGTGGAATTTGATGGAGTTCTTGGCCATTTCGGAAAGCCCTCATATGATACAATTGTTTGATCATAATTGGTTTTGTACTTTTTGGATCCAAGTGAAAAATGCCCCTACATTTGGAAAAAAGTGAAGGCAGATTCTGACTTAGTGAAAATTTCACTAACTGTTGGAAAAAGTGGCATTTCATGTTTTCAGCCACTTTGATCATTCCATAACTCAGAATCCATAATGAATTGGAATGAGGTGTAGTTGAAGCTTTTGTAGAGGGCCATGAGAGATACAAATCCAGCTTTGGATGGGAAAAAATGGCCTTATGGTTTAGGAGTTATGATCCTCCAAAGTTGGTACCCTAGCCACTTTGTTCCATAACTTAGAAAATTTTCTAAGTTTTTTATGGTTACCCCTTTTACAAGTTATCCCACTTTTCTTGATTTTTCTTGATGAATGATGATCCAAATCACACATTAACATCATTTTAGAGTCAAAGAACCATATTTGTGAAAAATCTCAAAAAGTCAAAGTTGACTTTTGTGCACAGTTGACTTTTTCTCAGATAAATTCCAAACTGTACGATCCTCTATGAAATCAAGTCCTTGACTTAAATCAAACTTGATGGATTGATTTCATAGGTGTTATAGGGTGTATTGAATTATTTCCTAGGGTTTGGGAGCATGTCCTGGTCAAAAGTCAAACGCACTGTTGACTATTCCCGCGAAACCCTAATTGTGGTTCAGATGAAATTGAAACTTGTTGCTCAAGCTTCTTGGATCAATCCATTGTTGCAAATGGATCAATGTGATGTATTTGAGACCCTCAAATCCCCTCTTGAGGTCTTGGCTCATGTTTAGTCCCAAAAGTCAACTTAGGGGTGAATTAAGTCAGGAAACCCTAATTCCTGATTTTTATGAATGCATCCCCTAAAGCCAAATTGACTTGATGATTGGGTTCATGATGTTCCTTGGAGCATCATAGGTTATGATTTGAAGCATTGGCTCATGCCCAGAGGAAAATCTCCATCTGGAGGCCCTGGTCGACCAAAACCCTAATTTGGTGACACTGTCGATCGTGAGGCTTGATCCACTCAGAATGCTGCAACCTTGTGCTTCATTATTGAAGTGGGAGTTCTCTTGATCCATTATGGATGTCTGAGAGGCTAGACAAGTTGAAGATCATGTCATTCCTTGATTGATCTTTTGTCTAAGAACTCAGAGAGGCCTTGAAACCCTAATTTTGATACTAGTGAATGCTCACCCATCTTAGGGGAGACTAATGAGGCATGATGGTTAATCCATATTGTGATGATGATCTGAACAATGATGGAAAATCTTAGTGGTCAAAATTTGAGGTATGACGAACTGCAGCAGAGGTTTGGCCAATGTTGATCAATAGGAAACTAAGTCTCCTCTAGCCATTGACTAGAGGTTACAGGACAGAGCTGTGGTTCCCTAGTTGTTGGATGAATCTTGTATGAATTCAGTTGCAAATGTGTCAGTCCATGCCACCTTGGTGCACCCATTTAATGCTCCAATCCAAAATTGGAGTCTTGTCCCACTTTTAGGGATTTCTAAGTTTGGCATGCCACTTCTTGTTCCAAAGACTTTGGAGGCTTGGATCAGTGTTTGTTCCCTTTAGATTTAATCCTCAGATGTGTCCAAAGTGATGACAAGGCTTGGAATTATCTGATTTTTCCAAATCGAGCAAAAGTGAAAAATTCTGCCTAGCCTTGGCAGTTTTTAGCAAGCCATATTGCCATTGTAATATCTCATGGCTCAAGTGGAATTTGATGGAGTTCTTGGCCATTTCAGAAAGCCCTCATATGATACAATTGTTTGATCATAATTGGTTTTGTACTTTTTGGATCCAAGTGAAAAATGCCCCTACATTTGGAAAAAAGTGAAGGCAGATTCTGACTTAGTGAAAATTTCACTAACTGTTGGAAAAAGTGGCATTTCATGTTTTCAGCCACTTTGATCATTCCATAACTCAGAATCCATAATGAATTGGAATGAGGTGTAGTTGAAGCTTTTGTAGAGGGCCATGAGAGCTACAAATCCAGCTTTGGATGGGAAAAAATGGCCTTATGGTTTAGGAGTTATAATCCTCCAAAGTTGGTACCCTAGCTACTTTGTTCCATAACTTAGAAAATTTTCTAAGTTTTTTATGGTTACCCCTTTTACAAGTTATCCCACTTTTCTTGATTTTTCTTGATGAATGATGATCCAAATCACACATTAACATCATTTTAGAGTCAAAGAACCATATTTGTGAAAAATCTCAAAAAGTCAAAGTTGACTTTTGTGCACAGTTGACTTTTTCTCAGATAAATTCCAAACTGTACGATCCTCTATGAAATCAAGTCCTTGACTTAAATCAAACTTGATGGATTGATTTCATAGGTGTTATAGGGTGTATTGAATTATTTCCTAGGGTTTGGGAGCATGTCCTGGTCAAAAGTCAAACGCACTGTTGACTTTTCCCGCGAAACCCTAATTGTGGTTCAGATGAAATTGAAACTTGTTGCTCAAGCTTCTTGGATCAATCCATTGTTGCAAATGGATCAATGTGATGTATTTGAGACCCTCAAATCCCCTCTTGAGGTCTTGGCTCATGTTTAGTCCCAAAAGTCAACTTAGGGGTGAATTAAGTCAGGAAACCCTAATTCCTGATTTTTATGAATGCATCCCCTAAAGCCAAATTGACTTGATGATTGGGTTCATGATGTTCCTTGGAGCATCATAGGTTATGATTTGAAGCATTGGCTCATGCCCAGAGGAAAATCTCCATCTAGAGGCCCTAGTCGACCAAAACCCTAATTTGGTGACACTGTCGATCGTGAGGCTTGATCCACTCAGAATGCTGCAACCTTGTGCTTCATTCTTGAAGTGGGAGTTCTCTTGATCCATTATGGATGTTTGAGAGGCTAGACAAGTTGAAGATCATGTCATTCCTTGATTGATCTTTTGTCTAAGAACTCTGAGAGGGCTTGAAACCCTAATTTTGATACTAGTGAATGCTCACCCATCTTAGGGGAGACTAATGAGGCATGATGGTTAATCCATATTATGATGATGATCTGAACAATGATGGAAAATCTTAGTGGTCATAATTTGAGGTATGACAAACTGCAGCAGAGGTTTGGCCAATGTTGATCAATAGGAAACTAAGTCTCCTCTAGCCATTGACTAGAGGTTACAGCACAGAGCTGTGGTTCCCTAGTTGTTGGATGAATCTTGTATGAATTCAGTTGCAAATGTGTCAGTCCATGCCACCTTGGTGCACCCATTAAATGCTCCAATCCAAAATTGGAGTCTTGTCCCACTTTTAGTGATTTCTAAGTCTGGCATGCCACTTCTTGTTCCAAAGACTTTGGAGGCTTGGATCAGTGTTTGTTCCCTTTAGATTTAATCCTCAGATGTGTCCAAAGTGATGACAAGGCTTGGAATTATCTGATTTTTCCAAATCGAGCAAAAGTGAAAAATTCTGCCTAGCCTTGGCAGTTTTCAGCAAGCCATATTGCCATTGTAATATCTCATGGCTCAAGTGGAATTTGATGGAGTTCTTGGCCATTTCAGAAAGCCCTCATATGATACAATTGTTTGATCATAATTGGTTTTGTACTTTTTGGATCCAAGTGAAAAATGCCCCTACATTTGGAAAAAAGTGAAGGCAGATTCTGACTTAGTGAAAATTTCACTAACTGTTGGAAAAAGTGGCATTTCATGTTTTCAGCCACTTTGATCATTCCATAACTCAGAATCCATAATGAATTGGAATGAGGTGTAGTTGAAGCTTTTGTAGAGGGCCATGAGAGCTACAAATCCAGCTTTGGATGGGAAAAAATGGCCTTATGGTTTAGGAGTTATGATCCTCCAAAGTTGGTACCCTAGCCACTTTGTTCCATAACTTAGAAAATTTTCTAAGTTTTTTATGGTTACCCCTTTTACAAGTTATCCCACTTTTCTTGATTTTTCTTGATGAATGATGATCCAAATCACACATTAACATCATTTTAGAGTCAAAGAACCATATTTGTGAAAAATCTCAAAAAGTCAAAGTTGACTTTTGTGCACAGTTGACTTTTTCTCAGATAAATTCCAAACTGTACGATCCTCTATGAAATCAAGTCCTTGACTTAAATCAAACTTGATGGATTGATTTCATAGGTGTTATAGGGTGTATTGAATTATTTCCTAGGGTTTGGGAGCATGTCCTGGTCAAAAGTCAAACGCACTGTTGACTTTTCCCGCGAAACCCTAATTGTGGTTCAGATGAAATTGAAACTTGTTGCTCAAGCTTCTTGGATCAATCCATTGTTGCAAATGGATCAATGTGATGTATTTGAGACCCTCAAATCCCCTCTTGAGGTCTTGGCTCATGTTTAGTCCCAAAAGTCAACTTAGGGGTGAATTAAGTCAGGAAACCCTAATTCCTGATTTTTATGAATGCATCCCCTAAAGCCAAATTGACTTGATGATTGGGTTCATGATGTTCCTTGGAGCATCATAGGTTATGATTTGAAGCATTGGCTCATGCCCAGAGGAAAATCTCCATCTAGAGGCCCTAGTCGACCAAAACCCTAATTTGGTGACACTGTCGATCGTGAGGCTTGATCCACTCAGAATGCTGCAACCTTGTGCTTCATTCTTGAAGTGGGAGTTCTCTTGATCCATTATGGATGTTTGAGAGGCTAGACAAGTTGAAGATCATGTCATTCCTTGATTGATCTTTTGTCTAAGAACTCTGAGAGGGCTTGAAACCCTAATTTTGATACTAGTGAATGCTCACCCCATCTTAGGGGAGACTAATGAGGCATGATGGTTAATCCATATTATGATGATGATCTGAACAATGATGGAAAATCTTAGTGGTCATAATTTGAGGTATGACAAACTGCAGCAGAGGTTTGGCCAATGTTGATCAATAGGAAACTAAGTCTCCTCTAGCCATTGACTAGAGGTTACAGCACAGAGCTGTGGTTCCCTAGTTGTTGGATGAATCTTGTATGAATTCAGTTGCAAATGTGTCAGTCCATGCCACCTTGGTGCACCCATTAAATGCTCCAATCCAAAATTGGAGTCTTGTCCCACTTTTAGGGATTTCTAAGTTTGGCATGCCACTTCTTGTTCCAAAGACTTTGGAGGCTTGGATCAGTGTTTGTTCCCTTTAGATTTAATCCTCAGATGTGTCCAAAGTGATGACAAGGCTTGGAATTATCTGATTTTTCCAAATCGAGCAAAAGTGAAAAATCTGCCTAGCCTTGGCAGTTTTCAGCAAGCCATATTGCCATTGTAATATCTCATGGCTCAAGTGGAATTTGATGGAGTTCTTGGCCATTTCGGAAAGCCCTCATATGATACAATTGTTTGATCATAATTGGTTTTGTACTTTTTGGATCCAAGTGAAAAATGCCCCTACATTTGGAAAAAAGTGAAGGCAGATTCTGACTTAGTGAAAATTTCACTAACTGTTGGAAAAAGTGGCATTTCATGTTTTCAGCCACTTTGATCATTCCATAACTCAGAATCCATAATGAATTGGAATGAGGTGTAGTTGAAGCTTTTGTAGAGGGCCATGAGAGATACAAATCCAGCTTTGGATGGGAAAAAATGGCCTTATGGTTTAGGAGTTATGATCCTCCAAAGTTGGTACCCTAGCCACTTTGTTCCATAACTTAGAAAATTTTCTAAGTTTTTTATGGTTACCCCTTTTACAAGTTATCCCACTTTTCTTGATTTTTCTTGATGAATGATGATCCAAATCACACATTAACATCATTTTAGAGTCAAAGAACCATATTTGTGAAAAATCTCAAAAAGTCAAAGTTGACTTTTGTGCACAGTTGACTTTTTCTCAGATAAATTCCAAACTGTACGATCCTCTATGAAATCAAGTCCTTGACTTAAATCAAACTTGATGGATTGATTTCATAGGTGTTATAGGGTGTATTGAATTATTTCCTAGGGTTTGGGAGCATGTCCTGGTCAAAAGTCAAACGCACTGTTGACTATTCCCGCGAAACCCTAATTGTGGTTCAGATGAAATTGAAACTTGTTGCTCAAGCTTCTTGGATCAATCCATTGTTGCAAATGGATCAATGTGATGTATTTGAGACCCTCAAATCCCCTCTTGAGGTCTTGGCTCATGTTTAGTCCCAAAAGTCAACTTAGGGGTGAATTAAGTCAGGAAACCCTAATTCCTGATTTTTATGAATGCATCCCCTAAAGCCAAATTGACTTGATGATTGGGTTCATGATGTTCCTTGGAGCATCATAGGTTATGATTTGAAGCATTGGCTCATGCCCAGAGGAAAATCTCCATCTGGAGGCCCTGGTCGACCAAAACCCTAATTTGGTGACACTGTCGATCGTGAGGCTTGATCCACTCAGAATGCTGCAACCTTGTGCTTCATTATTGAAGTGGGAGTTCTCTTGATCCATTATGGATGTCTGAGAGGCTAGACAAGTTGAAGATCATGTCATTCCTTGATTGATCTTTTGTCTAAGAACTCAGAGAGGCCTTGAAACCCTAATTTTGATACTAGTGAATGCTCACCCATCTTAGGGGAGACTAATGAGGCATGATGGTTAATCCATATTGTGATGATGATCTGAACAATGATGGAAAATCTTAGTGGTCAAAATTTGAGGTATGACGAACTGCAGCAGAGGTTTGGCCAATGTTGATCAATAGGAAACTAAGTCTCCTCTAGCCATTGACTAGAGGTTACAGGACAGAGCTGTGGTTCCCTAGTTGTTGGATGAATCTTGTATGAATTCAGTTGCAAATGTGTCAGTCCATGCCACCTTGGTGCACCCATTTAATGCTCCAATCCAAAATTGGAGTCTTGTCCCACTTTTAGGGATTTCTAAGTTTGGCATGCCACTTCTTGTTCCAAAGACTTTGGAGGCTTGGATCAGTGTTTGTTCCCTTTAGATTTAATCCTCAGATGTGTCCAAAGTGATGACAAGGCTTGGAATTATCTGATTTTTCCAAATCGAGCAAAAGTGAAAAATTCTGCCTAGCCTTGGCAGTTTTTAGCAAGCCATATTGCCATTGTAATATCTCATGGCTCAAGTGGAATTTGATGGAGTTCTTGGCCATTTCGGAAAGCCCTCATATGATACAATTGTTTGATCATAATTGGTTTTGTACTTTTTGGATCCAAGTGAAAAATGCCCCTACATTTGGAAAAAAGTGAAGGCAGATTCTGACTTAGTGAAAATTTCACTAAGTGTTGGAAAAAGTGGCATTTCATGTTTTCAGCCACTTTGATCATTCCATAACTCAGAATCCATAATGAATTGGAATGAGGTGTAGTTGAAGCTTTTGTAGAGGGCCATGAGAGCTACAAATCCAGCTTTGGATGGG
Source organism: Lathyrus tuberosus (assembly GCA_022829125.1). Classification (NCBI taxonomy): domain Eukaryota; kingdom Viridiplantae; phylum Streptophyta; class Magnoliopsida; order Fabales; family Fabaceae; genus Lathyrus; species Lathyrus tuberosus. The sequence goes on from JALAZF010000423.1 coordinate 585,921, forward strand.
AAAAAATGGCCTTATGGTTTAGGAGTTATGATCCTCCAAAGTTGGTACCCTAGCCACTTTGTTCCATAACTTAGAAAATTTTCTAAGTTTTTTATGGTTACCCCTTTTACAAGTTATCCCACTTTTCTTGATTTTTCTTGATGAATGATGATCCAAATCACACATTAACATCATTTTAGAGTCAAAGAACCATATTTGTGAAAAATCTCAAAAAGTCAAAGTTGACTTTTGTGCACAGTTGACTTTTTCTCAGATAAATTCCAAACTGTACGATCCTCTATGAAATCAAGTCCTTGACTTAAATCAAACTTGATGGATTGATTTCATAGGTGTTATAGGGTGTATTGAATCATTTCCTAGGGTTTGGGAGCATGTCCTGGTCAAAAGTCAAACGCACTGTTGACTTTTCCCGCGAAACCCTAATTGTGGTTCAGATGAAATTGAAACTTGTTGCTCAAGCTTCTTGGATCAATCCATTGTTGCAAATGGATCAATGTGATGTATTTGAGACCCTCAAATCCCCTCTTGAGGTCTTGGCTCATGTTTAGTCCCAAAAGTCAACTTAGGGGTGAATTAAGTCAGGAAACCCTAATTCCTGATTTTTATGAATGCATCCCCTAAAGCCAAATTGACTTGATGATTGGGTTCATGATGTTCCTTGGAGCATCATAGGTTATGATTTGAAGCATTGGCTCATGCCCAGAGGAAAATCTCCATCTGGAGGCCCTGGTCGACCAAAACCCTAATTTGGTGACACTGTCGATCGTGAGGCTTGATCCACTCAGAATGCTGCAACCTTGTGCTTCATTATTGAAGTGGGAGTTCTCTTGATCCATTATGGATGTCTGAGAGGCTAGACAAGTTGAAGATCATGTCATTCCTTGATTGATCTTTTGTCTAAGAACTCAGAGAGGCCTTGAAACCCTAATTTTGATACTAGTGAATGCTCACCCATCTTAGGGGAGACTAATGAGGCATGATGGTTAATCCATATTGTGATGATGATCTGAACAATGATGGAAAATCTTAGTGGTCAAAATTTGAGGTATGACGAACTGCAGCAGAGGTTTGGCCAATGTTGATCAATAGGAAACTAAGTCTCCTCTAGCCATTGACTAGAGGTTATAGGACAGAGCTGTGGTTCCCTAGTTGTTGGATGAATCTTGTATGAATTCAGTTGCAAATGTGTCAGTCCATGCCACCTTGGTGCACCCATTAAATGCTCCAATCCAAAATTGGAGTCTTGTCCCACTTTTAGGGATTTCTAAGTTTGGCATGCCACTTCTTGTTCCAAAGACTTTGGAGGCTTGGATCAGTGTTTGTTCCCTTTAGATTTAATCCTCAGATGTGTCCAAAGTGATGACAAGGCTTGGAATTATTTGATTTTTCCAAATCGAGCAAAAGTGAAAAATTCTGCCTAGCCTTGGCAGTTTTCAGCAAGCCATATTGCCATTGTAATATCTCATGGCTCAAGTGGAATTTGATGGAGTTCTTGGCCATTTCGGAAAGCCCTCATATGATACAATTGTTTGATCATAATTGGTTTTGTACTTTTTGGATCCAAGTGAAAAATGCCCCTACATTTGGAAAAAAGTGAAGGCAGATTCTGACTTAGTGAAAATTTCACTAAGTGTTGGAAAAAGTGGCATTTCATGTTTTCAGCCACTTTGATCATTCCATAACTCAGAATCCATAATGAATTGGAATGAGGTGTAGTTGAAGCTTTTGTAGAGGGCCATGAGAGCTACAAATCCAGCTTTGGATGGGAAAAAATGGCCTTATGGTTTAGGAGTTATGATCCTCCAAAGTTGGTACCCTAGCCACTTTGTTCCATAACTTAGAAAATTTTCTAAGTTTTTTATGGTTACCCCTTTTACAAGTTATCCCACTTTTCTTGATTTTTCTTGATGAATGATGATCCAAATCACACATTAACATCATTTTAGAGTCAAAGAACCATATTTGTGAAAAATCTCAAAAAGTCAAAGTTGACTTTTGTGCACAGTTGACTTTTTCTCAGATAAATTCCAAACTGTACGATCCTCTATGAAATCAAGTCCTTGACTTAAATCAAACTTGATGGATTGATTTCATAGGTGTTATAGGGTGTATTGAATCATTTCCTAGGGTTTGGGAGCATGTCCTGGTCAAAAGTCAAACGCACTGTTGACTTTTCCTGCGAAACCCTAATTGTGGTTCAGATGAAATTGAAACTTGTTGCTCAAGCTTCTTGGATCAATCCATTGTTGCAAATGGATCAATGTGATGTATTTGAGACCCTCAAATCCCCTCTTGAGGTCTTGGCTCATGTTTAGTCCCAAAAGTCAACTTAGGGGTGAATTAAGTCAGGAAACCCTAATTCCTGATTTTTATGAATGCATCCCCTAAAGCCAAATTGACTTGATGATTGGGTTCATGATGTTCCTTGGAGCATCATAGGTTATGATTTGAAGCATTGGCTCATGCCCAGAGGAAAATCTCCATCTGGAGGCCCTGGTCGACCAAAACCCTAATTTGGTGACACTGTCGATCGTGAGGCTTGATCCACTCAGAATGCTGCAACCTTGTGCTTCATTATTGAAGTGGGAGTTCTCTTGATCCATTATGGATGTCTGAGAGGCTAGACAAGTTGAAGATCATGTCATTCCTTGATTGATCTTTTGTCTAAGAACTCAGAGAGGCCTTGAAACCCTAATTTTGATACTAGTGAATGCTCACCCATCTTAGGGGAGACTAATGAGGCATGATGGTTAATCCATATTGTGATGATGATCTGAACAATGATGGAAAATCTTAGTGGTCAAAATTTGAGGTATGACGAACTGCAGCAGAGGTTTGGCCAATGTTGATCAATAGGAAACTAAGTCTCCTCTAGCCATTGACTAGAGGTTATAGGACAGAGCTGTGGTTCCCTAGTTGTTGGATGAATCTTGTATGAATTCAGTTGCAAATGTGTCAGTCCATGCCACCTTGGTGCACCCATTAAATGCTCCAATCCAAAATTGGAGTCTTGTCCCACTTTTAGGGATTTCTAAGTTTGGCATGCCACTTCTTGTTCCAAAGACTTTGGAGGCTTGGATCAGTGTTTGTTCCCTTTAGATTTAATCCTCAGATGTGTCCAAAGTGATGACAAGGCTTGGAATTATTTGATTTTTCCAAATCGAGCAAAAGTGAAAAATTCTGCCTAGCCTTGGCAGTTTTCAGCAAGCCATATTGCCATTGTAATATCTCATGGCTCAAGTGGAATTTGATGGAGTTCTTGGCCATTTCGGAAAGCCCTCATATGATACAATTGTTTGATCATAATTGGTTTTGTACTTTTTGGATCCAAGTGAAAAATGCCCCTACATTTGGAAAAAAGTGAAGGCAGATTCTGACTTAGTGAAAATTTCACTAAGTGTTGGAAAAAGTGGCATTTCATGTTTTCAGCCACTTTGATCATTCCATAACTCAGAATCCATAATGAATTGGAATGAGGTGTAGTTGAAGCTTTTGTAGAGGGCCATGAGAGCTACAAATCCAGCTTTGGATGGGAAAAAATGGCCTTATGGTTTAGGAGTTATGATCCTCCAAAGTTGGTACCCTAGCCACTTTGTTCCATAACTTAGAAAATTTTCTAAGTTTTTTATGGTTACCCCTTTTACAAGTTATCCCACTTTTCTTGATTTTTCTTGATGAATGATGATCCAAATCACACATTAACATCATTTTAGAGTCAAAGAACCATATTTGTGAAAAATCTCAAAAAGTCAAAGTTGACTTTTGTGCACAGTTGACTTTTTCTCAGATAAATTCCAAACTGTACGATCCTCTATGAAATCAAGTCCTTGACTTAAATCAAACTTGATGGATTGATTTCATAGGTGTTATAGGGTGTATTGAATCATTTCCTAGGGTTTGGGAGCATGTCCTGGTCAAAAGTCAAACGCACTGTTGACTTTTCCTGCGAAACCCTAATTGTGGTTCAGATGAAATTGAAACTTGTTGCTCAAGCTTCTTGGATCAATCCATTGTTGCAAATGGATCAATGTGATGTATTTGAGACCCTCAAATCCCCTCTTGAGGTCTTGGCTCATGTTTAGTCCCAAAAGTCAACTTAGGGGTGAATTAAGTCAGGAAACCCTAATTCCTGATTTTTATGAATGCATCCCCTAAAGCCAAATTGACTTGATGATTGGGTTCATGATGTTCCTTGGAGCATCATAGGTTATGATTTGAAGCATTGGCTCATGCCCAGAGGAAAATCTCCATCTGGAGGCCCTGGTCGACCAAAACCCTAATTTGGTGACACTGTCGATCGTGAGGCTTGATCCACTCAGAATGCTGCAACCTTGTGCTTCATTATTGAAGTGGGAGTTCTCTTGATCCATTATGGATGTCTGAGAGGCTAGACAAGTTGAAGATCATGTCATTCCTTGATTGATCTTTTGTCTAAGAACTCAGAGAGGCCTTGAAACCCTAATTTTGATACTAGTGAATGCTCACCCATCTTAGGGGAGACTAATGAGGCATGATGGTTAATCCATATTGTGATGATGATCTGAACAATGATGGAAAATCTTAGTGGTCAAAATTTGAGGTATGACGAACTGCAGCAGAGGTTTGGCCAATGTTGATCAATAGGAAACTAAGTCTCCTCTAGCCATTGACTAGAGGTTATAGGACAGAGCTGTGGTTCCCTAGTTGTTGGATGAATCTTGTATGAATTCAGTTGCAAATGTGTCAGTCCATGCCACCTTGGTGCACCCATTAAATGCTCCAATCCAAAATTGGAGTCTTGTCCCACTTTTAGGGATTTCTAAGTTTGGCATGCCACTTCTTGTTCCAAAGACTTTGGAGGCTTGGATCAGTGTTTGTTCCCTTTAGATTTAATCCTCAGATGTGTCCAAAGTGATGACAAGGCTTGGAATTATTTGATTTTTCCAAATCGAGCAAAAGTGAAAAATTCTGCCTAGCCTTGGCAGTTTTCAGCAAGCCATATTGCCATTGTAATATCTCATGGCTCAAGTGGAATTTGATGGAGTTCTTGGCCATTTCGGAAAGCCCTCATATGATACAATTGTTTGATCATAATTGGTTTTGTACTTTTTGGATCCAAGTGAAAAATGCCCCTACATTTGGAAAAAAGTGAAGGCAGATTCTGACTTAGTGAAAATTTCACTAAGTGTTGGAAAAAGTGGCATTTCATGTTTTCAGCCACTTTGATCATTCCATAACTCAGAATCCATAATGAATTGGAATGAGGTGTAGTTGAAGCTTTTGTAGAGGGCCATGAGAGCTACAAATCCAGCTTTGGATGGGAAAAAATGGCCTTATGGTTTAGGAGTTATGATCCTCCAAAGTTGGTACCCTAGCCACTTTGTTCCATAACTTAGAAAATTTTCTAAGTTTTTTATGGTTACCCCTTTTACAAGTTATCCCACTTTTCTTGATTTTTCTTGATGAATGATGATCCAAATCACACATTAACATCATTTTAGAGTCAAAGAACCATATTTGTGAAAAATCTCAAAAAGTCAAAGTTGACTTTTGTGCACAGTTGACTTTTTCTCAGATAAATTCCAAACTGTACGATCCTCTATGAAATCAAGTCCTTGACTTAAATCAAACTTGATGGATTGATTTCATAGGTGTTATAGGGTGTATTGAATCATTTCCTAGGGTTTGGGAGCATGTCCTGGTCAAAAGTCAAACGCACTGTTGACTTTTCCTGCGAAACCCTAATTGTGGTTCAGATGAAATTGAAACTTGTTGCTCAAGCTTCTTGGATCAATCCATTGTTGCAAATGGATCAATGTGATGTATTTGAGACCCTCAAATCCCCTCTTGAGGTCTTGGCTCATGTTTAGTCCCAAAAGTCAACTTAGGGGTGAATTAAGTCAGGAAACCCTAATTCCTGATTTTTATGAATGCATCCCCTATAGCCAAATTGACTTGATGATTGGGTTCATGATGTTCCTTGGAGCATCATAGGTTATGATTTGAAGCATTGGCTCATGCCCAGAGGAAAATCTCCACTGGAGGCCCTGGTCGACCAAAACCCTAATTTGGTGACACTGTCGATCGTGAGGCTTGATCCACTCAGAATGCTGCAACCTTGTGCTTCATTATTGAAGTGGGAGTTCTCTTGATCCATTATGGATGTTTGAGAGGCTAGACAAGTTGAAGATCATGTCATTCCTTGATTGATCTTTTGTCTAAGAACACTGAGAGGGCTTGAAACCCTAATTTTGATACTAGTGAATGCTCACCCATCTTAGGGGAGACTAATGAGGCATGATGGTTAATCCATATTATGATGATGATCTGAACAATGATGGAAAATCTTAGTGGTCATAATTTGAAGTATGACAAACTGCAGCAGAGGTTTGGCCAATGTTGATCAATAGGAAACTAAGTCTCCTCTAGCCATTGACTAGAGGTTACAGCACAGAGCTGTGGTTCCCTAGTTGTTGGATGAATCTTGTATGAATTCAGTTGCAAATGTGTCAGTCCATGCCACCTTGGTGCACCCATTAAATGCTCCAATCCAAAATTGGAGTCTTGTCCCACTTTTAGGGATTTCTAAGTTTGGCATGCCACTTCTTTTTCCAAAGACTTTGGAGGCTTGGATTAGTGTTTGTTCCCTTTAGATTTAATCCTCAGATGTGTCCAAAGTGATGACAAGGCTTGGAATTATCTGATTTTTCCAAATCGAGCAAAAGTGAAAAATTCTGCCTAGCCTTGGCAGTTTTCAGCAAGCCATATTGCCATTGTAATATCTCATGGCTCAAGTGGAATTTGATGGAGTTCTTGGCCATTTCGGAAAGCCCTCATATGATATAATTGTTTGATCATAATTGGTTTTGTACTTTTTGGATCCAAGTGAAAAATGCCCCTACATTTGGAAAAAAGTGAAGGCAGATTCTGACTTAGTGAAAATTTCACTAACTGTTGGAAAAAGTGGCATTTCATGTTTTCAGCCACTTTGATCATTCCATAACTCAGAATCCATAATGAATTGGAATGAGGTGTAGTTGAAGCTTTTGTAGAGGGCCATGAGAGCTACAAATCCAGCTTTGGATGGGAAAAAATGGCCTTATGGTTTAGGAGTTATGATCCTCCAAAGTTGGTACCCTAGCCACTTTGTTCCATAACTTAGAAAATTTTCTAAGTTTTTTATGGTTACCCCTTTTACAAGTTATCCCACTTTTCTTGATTTTTCTTGATGAATGATGATCCAAATCACACATTAACATCATTTTAGAGTCAAAGAACCATATTTGTGAAAAATCTCAAAAAGTCAAAGTTGACTTTTGTGCACAGTTGACTTTTTCTCAGATAAATTCCAAACTGTACGATCCTCTATGAAATCAAGTCCTTGACTTAAATCAAACTTGATGGATTGATTTCATAGGTGTTATAGGGTGTATTGAATCATTTCCTAGGGTTTGGGAGCATGTCCTGGTCAAAAGTCAAACGCACTGTTGACTTTTCCCGCGAAACCCTAATTGTGGTTCAGATGAAATTGAAACTTGTTGCTCAAGCTTCTTGGATCAATCCATTGTTGCAAATGGATCAATGTGATGTATTTGAGACCCTCAAATCCCCTCTTGAGGTCTTGGCTCATGTTTAGTCCCAAAAGTCAACTTAGGGGTGAATTAAGTCAGGAAACCCTAATTCCTGATTTTTATGAATGCATCCCCTAAAGCCAAATTGACTTGATGATTGGGTTCATGATGTTCCTTGGAGCATCATAGGTTATGATTTGAAGCATTGGCTCATGCCCAGAGGAAAATCTCCATCTGGAGGCCCTGGTCGATCAAAACCCTAATTTGGTGACACTGTCGATCGTGAGGCTTGATCCACACAGAATGCTGCAACCTTGTGCTTGATTCTTGAAGTGGGAGTTCTCTTGATCCATTATGGATGTTTGAGAGGCTAGACAAGTTGAAGATCATGTCATTCCTTGATTGATCTTTTGTCTAAGAACTCTGAGAGGGCTTGAAACATTAATTTTGATAGTAGTGAATGCTCACCCATCTTAGGGGAGACTAATGAGGCATGATGGTTAATCCATATTGTGATGATGATCTGAACAATGATGGAAAATCTTAGTGGTCAAAATTTGAGGTATGACAAACTGCAGCAGAGGTTTGGCCAATGTTGATCAATAGGAAACTAAGTCTCCTCTAGCCATTGACTAGAGGTTACAGGACAGAGCTGTGGTTCCCTAGTTGTTGGATGAATCTTGACTAAATTCAGTTGCAAATGTGTCAGTCCATGCCACCTTGGTGCACCCATTAAATGCTCCAATCCAAAATTGGAGTCTTGTCCCTCTTTTAGGGATTTCTAAGTTTGGCAAGCCACTTCTTGTTCCAAAGACTTTGGAGGCTTGGATCAGTGTTTGTTCCCTTTAGATTTAATCCTCAGATGTGTCCAAAGTGATGACAAGGCTTGGAATTATCTGATTTTGCCAAATCGAGCAAAAGTGAAAAATTCTGCCTAGCCTTGGCAGTTTTCAGCAAGCCATATTGCCATTGTAATATCTCATGGCTCAAGTGGAATTTGATGGAGTTCTTGGCCATTTCGGAAAGCCCTCATATGATACAATTGTTTGATCATAATTGGTTTTGTACTTTTTGGATCCAAGTGAAAAATGCCCCTACATTTGGAAAAAAGTGAAGGCAGATTCTGACTTAGTGAAAATTTCACTAACTGTTGGAAAAAGTGGCATTTCATGTTTTCAGCCACTTTGATCATTCCATAACTCAGAATCCATAATGAATTGGAATGAGGTGTAGTTGAAGCTTTTGTAGAGGGCCATGAGAGCTACAAATCCAGCTTTGGATGGGAAAAAATGGCCTTATGGTTTAGGAGTTATGATCCTCCAAAGTTGGTACCCTAGCCACTTTGTTCCATAACTTAGAAAATTTTCTAAGTTTATTATGGTTACCCCTTTTACAAGTTATCCCACTTTTCTTGATTTTTCTTGATGAATGATGATCCAAATCACACATTAACATCATTTTAGAGTCAAAGAACCATATTTGTGAAAAATCTCAAAAAGTCAAAGTTGACTTTTGTGCACAGTTGACTTTTTGTCAGATGAATTCCAAACTGTACGATCCTCTATGAAATCAAGTCCTTGACTTAAATCAAACTTGATGGATTGATTTCATAGGTGTTATAGGGTGTATTGAATCATTTCCTAGGGTTTGGGAGCATGTCCTGGTCAAAAGTCAAAGGAACTGTTGACTTTTCCCGCGAAACCCTAATTGTGGTTCAGATGAAATTGAAACTTGTTGTTCAAGCTTCTTGGATCAATCCATTATTGCAAATGGATCAATGTGATGTATTTGAGACCCTCAAATCCCCTCTTGAGGTCTTAGCTCATGTTTAGTCCCAAAAGTCAACTTAGGGGTGAATTAAGTCAGGAAATCCTAATTCCTGATTTTTATGAATGCATCCCCTAAAGCCAAATTGACTTGATGATTGGGTTCATGATGTTCCTTGGATCATCATAGGTTATGATTTGAAGCATTGGCTCATGCCCAGAGGAAAATCTCCATCTGGAGGCCCTGGTCGACCAAAACCCTAATTTGGTGACACTGTCGATCGTGAGGCTTGATCCACTCAGAATGCTGCAACCTTGTGCTTGATTCTTGAAGTGGGAGTTCTCTTGAACCATTATGGATGTTTGAGAGGCTAGACAAGTTGAAGATCATGTCATTCCTTGATTGATCTTTTGTCTAAGAACTCTGAGAGGGCTTGAAACCCTAATTTTGATACTAGTGAATGCTCACCCATCTTAGGGGAGACTAAAGAGGCATGATGGTTAATCCATATTATGATGATGATCTGAACAATGATGGAAAATCTTAGTGGTCATAATTTGAGGTATGACAAACTGCAGCAGAGGTTTGGCCAATGTTGATCAATAGGAAACTAAGTCTCCTCTAGCCATTGACTAGAGGTTACAGCACAGAGCTGTGGTTCCCTAGTTGTTGGATGAATCTTGACTGAATTCAGTTGCAAATGTGTCAGCCCATGCCACCTTGGTGCACCCATTAAATGCTCCAATCCAAAATTGGAGTCTTGTCCCTCTTTTAGGGATTTCTAAGTTTGGCATGCCACTTCTTGTTCCAAAGACTTTGGAGGCTTGGATCAGTGTTTGTTCCCTTTAGATTTAATCCTCAGATGTGTCCAAAGTGATGACAAGGCTTGGAATTATCTGATTTTTACAAATCGAGCAAAAGTGAAAAATTCTGCCTAGCCTTGGCAGTTTTCAGCAAGCCATATTGCCATTGTAATATCTCATGGCTTAAGTGGAATTTGATGGAGTTCTTGGCCATTTCGGAAAGCCCTCATATGATACAATTGTTTGATCATAATTGGTTTTGTACTTTTTGGATCCAAGTGAAAAATGCCCCTACATTTGGAAAAAAGTGAAGGCAGATTCTGACTTAGTGAAAATTTCACTAACTGTTGGAAAAAGTGGCATTTCATGTTTTCAGCCACTTTGATCATTCCATAACTCAGAATCCATAATGAATTGGAATGAGGTGTAGTTGAAGCTTTTGTAGAGGGCCATGAGAGCTACAAATCCAGCTTTGGATGGGAAAAAATGGCCTTATGGTTTAGGAGTTATGATCCTCCAAAGTTGGTACCCTAGCCACTTTGTTCCATAACTTAGAAAATTTTCTAAGTTTTTTATGGTTACCCCTTTTACAAGTTATCCCACTTTTATTGATTTTTCTTGATGAATGATGATCCAAATCACACATTAACATCATTTTAGAGTCATAGAACCATATTTGTGAAAAATCTCAAAAAGTCAAAGTTGACTTTTGTGCACAGTTGACTTTTTGTCAGATGAATTCCAAACTGTACGATCCTCTATGAAATCAAGTCCTTGACTTAAATCAAACTTGATGGATTGATTTCATAGGTGTTATAGGGTGTATTGAATCATTTCCTAGGGTTTGGGAGCATGTACTGGTCAAAAGTCAAAGGAACTGTTGACTTTTCCCGCGAAACCCTAATTGTGGTTCAAATGAAATTGAAACTTGTTGCTCAAGCTTCTTGGATCAATCCATTATTGCAAATGGATCAATGTGATGTATTTGAGACCCTCAAATCCCCTCTTGAGGTCTTAGCTCATGTTTAGTCCCAAAAGTCAACTTAGGGGTGAATTAAGTCAGGAAATCCTAATTCCTGATTTTTATGAATGCATCCCCTAAAGCCAAATTGACTTGATGATTGGGTTCATGATGTTCCTTGGATCATCATAGGTTATGATTTGAAGCATTGGCTCATGCCCAGAGGAAAATCTCCATCTGGAGGCCCTGGTCGACCAAAACCCTAATTTGGTGACACTGTCGATCGTGAGGCTTGATCCACTCAGAATGCTGCAACCTTGTGCTTCATTCTTGAAGTGGGAGTTCTCTTGAACCATTACGGAGGTTTGCGAGGCTAGACAAGTTGAAGATCATGTCATTCCTTGATTGATCTTTTGTCTAAGAACTCTGAGAGGGCTTGAAACCCTAATTTTGATACTAGTGAATGCTCACCCATCTTAGGGGAGACTAAAGAGGCATGATGGTTAATCCATATTATGATGATGATCTGAACAATGATGGAAAATCTTAGTGGTCATAATTTGAGGTATGACAAACTGCAGCAGAGGTTTGGCCAATGTTGATCAATAGGAAACTAAGTCTCCTCTAGCCATTGACTAGAGGTTACAGCACAGAGCTGTGGTTCCCTAGTTGTTGGATGAATCTTGACTGAATTCAGTTGCAAATGTGTCAGCCCATGCCACCTTGGTGCACCCATTAAATGCTCCAATCCAAAATTGGAGTCTTGTCCCTCTTTTAGGGATTTCTAAGTTTGGCATGCCACTTCTTGTTCCAAAGACTTTGGAGGCTTGGATCAGTGTTTGTTCCCTTTAGATTTAATCCTCAGATGTGTCCAAAGTGATGACAAGGCTTGGAATTATCTGATTTTTCCAAATCGAGCAAACGTGAAAAATTCTGCCTAGCCTTGGCAGTTTTCAGCAAGCCATATTGCCATTGTAATATCTCATGGCTTAAGTGGAATTTGATGGAGTTCTTGGCCATTTCGGAAAGCCCTCATATGATACAATTGTTTGATCATAATTGGTTTTGTACTTTTTGGATCCAAGTGAAAAATGCCCCTACATTTGGAAAAAAGTGAAGGCAGATTCTGATTTAGTGAAAATTTCACTAACTGTTGGAAAAAGTGGCATTTCATGTTTTCAGCCACTTTGATCATTCCATAACTCAGAATCCATAATGAATTGGAATGAGGTGTAGTTGAAGCTTTTGTAGAGGGCCAAGAGAGCTACAAATCCAGCTTTGGATGGGAAAAAATGGCCTTATGGTTTAGGAGTTATGATCCTCCAAAGTTGGTACCCTAGCCACTTTGTTCCATAACTTAGAAAATTTTCTAAGTTTTTTATGGTTACCCCTTTTACAAGTTATCCCACTTTTCTTGATTTTTCTTGATGAATGATGATCCAAATCACACATTAACATCATTTTAGAGTCAAAGAACCATATTTGTGAAAAATCTCAAAAAGTCAAAGGTGACTTTTGTGCACAGTTGACTTTTTCTCAGATAAATTCCAAACTGTACGATCCTCTATGAAATCAAGTCCTTGACTTAAATCAAACTTGATGGATTGATTTCATAGGTGTTATAGGGTGTATTGAATCATTTCCTAGGGTTTGGGAGCATGTCCTGGTCAAAAGTCAAACGCACTGTTGACTTTTCCCGCGAAACCCTAATTGTGGTTCAGATGAAATTGAAACTTGTTGCTCAAGCTTCTTGGATCAATCCATTGTTGCAAATGGATCAATGCGATGTATTTGAGACCCTCAAATCCCCTCTTGAGGTCTTGGCTCATGTTTAGTCCCAAAAGTCAACTTAGGGGTGAATTAAGTCAGGAAACCCTAATTCCTGATTTTTATGAATGCATCCCCTAAAGCCAAATTGACTTGATGATTGGGTTCATGATGTTCCTTGGAGCATCATAGGTTATGATTTGAAGCATTGGCTCATGCCCAGAGGAAAATCTCCATGTAGAGGCCCTGGTCGACCAAAACCCTAATTTGGTGACACTGTCGATCGTGAGGCTTGATCCACTCAGAATGCTGCAACCTTGTGCTTGATTCTTGAAGTGGGAGTTCTCTTGATCCATTATGGATGTTTGAGAGGCTAGACAAGTTGAAGATCATGTCATTCCTTGATTGATCTTTTGTCTAAGAACTCTGAGAGGGCTTGAAACATTAATTTTGATAGTAGTGAATGCTCACCCTTCTTAGGGGAGACTAATGAGGCATGATGGTTAATCCATATTGTGATGATGATCTGAACAATGATGGAAAATCTTAGTGGTCAAAATTTGAGGTATGACAAACTGCAGCAGAGGTTTGGCCAATGTTGATCAATAGGAAACTAAGTCTCCTCTAGCCATTGACTAGAGGTTACAGCACAGAGCTGTGGTTCCCTAGTTGTTGGATGAATCTTGACTGAATTCAGTTGCAAATGTGTCAGTCCATGCCACCTTGGTGCACCCATTAAATGCTCCAATCCAAAATTGGAGTCTTGTCCCTCTTTTAGGGATTTCTAAGTTTGGCAAGCCACTTCTTGTTCCAAAGACTTTGGAGGCTTGGATCAGTGTTTGTTCCCTTTAGATTTAATCCTCAGATGTGTCCAAAGTGATGACAAGGCTTGGAATTATCTGATTTTTCCAAATCGAGCAAAAGTGAAAAATTCTGCCTAGCCTTGGCAGTTTTCAGCAAGCCATATTTCCATTGTAATATCTCATGGCTCAAGTGGAATTTGATGGAGTTCTTGGCCATTTCGGAAACCCCTCATATGATACAATTGTTTGATCATAATTGGTTTTGTACTTTTTGGATCCAAGTGAAAAATGCCCCTACATTTGGAAAAAAGTGAAGGCAGATTCTGACTTAGTGAAAATTTCACTAAGTGTTGGAAAAAGTCGCATTTCATGTTTTCAGCCACTTTGATCATTCCATAACACAGAATCCATAATGAATTGGAATGAGGTGTAGTTGAAGCTTTTGTAGAGGGCCATGAGAGCTACAAATCCAGCTTTGGACGGGAAAAAATGGCCTTATGGTTTAGGAGTTATGATCCTCCAAAGTTGGTACCCTAGCCACTTTGTTCCATAACTTAGAAAATTTTCTAAGTTTTTTATGGTTACCCCTTTTACAAGTTATCCCACTTTTCTTGATTTTTCTTGATGAATGATGATCCAAATCACACATTAACATCATTTTAGAGTCAAAGAACCATATTTGTGAAAAATCTCAAAAAGTCAAAGTTGACTTTTGTGCACAGTTGACTTTTTCTCAGATGAATTCCAAACTGTACGATCCTCTATGAAATCAAGTCCTTGACTTAAATCAAACTTGATGGATTGATTTCATAGGTGTTATAGGGTGTATTGAATCATTTCCTAGGGTTTGGGAGCATGTCCTGGTCAAAAGTCAAAGAAACTGTTGACTTTTCCCGCGAAACCCTAATTGTGGTTCAGATGAAATTGAAACTTGTTGCTCAAGCTTCTTGGATCAATCCATTGTTGCAAATAGATCAATGTGATGTATTTGAGACCCTCAAATCCCCTCTAGAGGTCTTGGCTCATGTTTAGTCCCAAAAGTCAACTTAGGGGTGAATTAAGTCAGGAAATCCTAATTCCTGATTTTTATGAATGCATCCCCTAAAGCCAAATTGACTTGATGATTGGGTTCATGATGTTCCTTGGATCATCATAGGTTATGATTTGAAGCATTGGCTCATGCCCAGAGGAAAATCTCCATGTAGAGGCCCTGGTCGACCAAAACCCTAATTTGGTGACACTGTCGATCGTGAGGCTTGATCCACTCAGAATGCTGCAACCTTGTGCTTGATTCTTGAAGTGGGAGTTCTCTTGATCCATTATGGATGTTTGAGAGGCTAGACAAGTTGAAGATCATGTCATTCCTTGATTGATCTTTTGTCTAAGAACTCTGAGAGGGCTTGAAACCCTAATTTTAATACTAGTGAATGCTCACCCTTCTTAGGGGAGACTAATGAGGCATGATGGTTAATCCATATTGTGATGATGATCTGAACAATGATGGAAAATCTTAGTGGTCAAAATTTGAGGTATGACAAACTGCAGCAGAGGTTTGGCCAATGTTGATCAATAGGAAACTAAGTCTCCTCTAGCCATTGACTAGAGGTTACAGCACAGAGCTGTGGTTCCCTAGTTGTTGGATGAATCTTGACTGAATTCAGTTGCAAATGTGTCAGTCCATGCCACCTTGGTGCACCCATTAAATGCTCCAATCCAAAATTGGAGTCTTGTCCCTCTTTTAGGGATTTCCAAGTTTGGCAAGCCACTTCTTGTTCCAAAGACTTTGGAGGCTTGGATCAGTGTTTGTTCCCTTTAGATTTAATCCTCAGATGTGTCCAAAGTGATGACAAGGCTTGGAATTATCTGATTTTTCCAAATCGAGCAAAAGTGAAAAATTCTGCCTAGCCTTGGCAGTTTTCAGCAAGCCATATTTCCATTGTAATATCTCATGGCTCAAGTGGAATTTGATGGAGTTCTTGGCCATTTCGGAAACCCCTCATATGATACAATTGTTTGATCATAATTGGTTTTGTACTTTTTGGATCCAAGTGAAAAATGCCCCTACATTTGGAAAAAAGTGAAGGCAGATTCTGACTTAGTGAAAATTTCACTAAGTGTTGGAAAAAGTCGCATTTCATGTTTTCAGCCACTTTGATCATTCCATAACACAGAATCCATAATGAATTGGAATGAGGTGTAGTTGAAGCTTTTGTAGAGGGCCATGAGAGCTACAAATCCAGCTTTGGATGGGAAAAAATGGCCTTATGGTTTAGGAGTTATGATCCTCCAAAGTTGGTACCCTAGCCACTTTGTTCCATAACTTAGAAAATTTTCTAAGTTTTTTATGGTTACCCCTTTTACAAGTTATCCCACTTTTCTTGATTTTTCTTGATGAATGATGATCCAAATCACACATTAACATCATTTTAGAGTCAAAGAACCATATTTGTGAAAAATCTCAAAAAGTCAAAGTTGACTTTTGTGCACAGTTGACTTTTTGTCAGATGAATTCCAAACTGTACGATCCTCTATGAAATCAAGTCCTTGACTTAAATCAAACTTGATGGATTGATTTCATAGGTGTTATAGGGTGTATTGAATCATTTCCTAGGGTTTGGGAGCATGTCCTGGTCAAAAGTCAAAGAAACTGTTGACTTTTCCCGCGAAACCCTAATTGTGGTTCAGATGAAATTGAAACTTGTTGCTCAAGCTTCTTGGATCAATCCATTGTTGCAAATAGATCAATGTGATGTATTTGAGACCCTCAAATCCCCTCTAGAGGTCTTGGCTCATGTTTAGTCCCAAAAGTCAACTTAGGGGTGAATTAAGTCAGGAAATCCTAATTCCTGATTTTTATGAATGCATCCCCTAAAGCCAAATTGACTTGATGATTGGGTTCATGATGTTCCTTGGATCATCATAGGTTATGATTTGAAGCATTGGCTCATGCCCAGAGGAAAATCTCCATCTGGAGGCCCTGGTCGACCAAAACCCTAATTTGGTGACACTGTCGATCGTGAGGCTTGTTCCACTCAGAATGCTGCAACCTTGTGCTTGATTCTTGAAGTGGGAGTTCTCTTGATCCATTATGGATGTTTGAGAGGCTAGACAAGTTGAAGATCATGTCATTCCTTGATTGATCTTTTGTCTAAGAACTCTGAGAGGGCTTGAAACCCTAATTTTAATACTAGTGAATGCTCACCCATCTTAGGGGAGACTAATGAGGCATGATGGTTAATCCATATTATGATGATGATCTGAACAATGATGGAAAATCTTAGTGGTCATAATTTGAGGTATGACAAACTGCAGCAGAGGTTTGGCCAATGTTGATCAATAGGAAACTAAGTCTCCTCTAGCCATTGACTAGAGGTTACAGCACAGAGCTGTGGTTCCCTAGTTGTTGGATGAATCTTGTATAAATTCAGTTGCAAATGTGTCAGTCCATGCCACCTTGGTGCACCCATTAAATGCTCCAATCCAAAATTGGAGTCTTGTCCCTCTTTTAGGGATTTCTAAGTTTGGCATGCTACTTCTTGTTCCAAAGACTTTGGAGGCTTGGATCAGTGTTTGTTCCCTTTAGATTTAATCCTCAGATGTGTCCAAAGTGATGACAAGGCTTGGAATTATCTGATTTTTCCAAATCGAGCAAAAGTGAAAAATTCTGCCTAGCCTTGGCAGTTTTCAGCGAGCCATATTGCCATTGTAATATCTCATGGCTCAAGTGGAATTTGATGGAGTTCTTGGCCATTTCGGAAAGCCCTCATATGATACAATTATTTGATCATAATTGGTTTTGTACTTTTTGGATCCAAGTGAAAAATGCCCCTACATTTGGAAAAAAGTGAAGGCAGATTCTGACTTAGTGAAAATTTCACTAAGTGTTGGAAAAAGTGGCATTTCATGTTTTCAGCCACTTTGATCATTCCATAACTCAGAATCCATAATGAATTGGAATGAGGTGTAGTTGAAGCTTTTGTAGAGGGCCATGAGAGCTACAAATCCAGCTTTGTATGGGAAAAAATGGCCTTATGGTTTAGGAGTTATGATCCTCCAAAGTTGGTACCCTAGCCACTTTGTTCCATAACTTAGAAAATTTTCTAAGTTTTTTATGGTTACCCCTTTTACAAGTTATCCCACTTTTCTTGATTTTTCTTGATGAATGATGATCCAAATCACACATTAACATCATTTTAGAGTCAAAGAACCATATTTGTGAAAAATCTCAAAAAGTCAAAGTTGACTTTTGTGCACAGTTGACTTTTTGTCAGATGAATTCCAAACTGTACGATCCTCTATGAAATCAAGTCCTTGACTTAAATCAAACTTGATGGATTGATTTCATAGGTGTTATAGGGTGTATTGAATCATTTCCTAGGGTTTGGGAGCATGTCCTGGTCAAAAGTCAAACGCACTGTTGACTTTTCCCGCGAAACCCTAATTGTCGTTCAGATGAAATTGAAACTTATTGCTCAAGCTTCTTGGATCAATCCATTGTTGCAAATGGATCAATGTGATGTATTTGAGACCCTCAAATCCCATCTTGAGGTCTTGGCTCATGTTTAGTCCCAAAAGTCAACTTAGGGGTGAATTAAGTCAGGAAACCCTAATTCCTGATTTTTATGAATGCATCCCCTAAAGCCAAATTGACTTGATGATTGGGTTCATGATGTTCCTTGGTGCATCATAGGTTATGATTTGAAGCATTGGCTCATGCCCAGAGGAAAATCTCCATGTGGAGGCCCTGGTCGACCAAAACCCTAATTTGGTGACACTGTCGATCGTGAGGCTTGTTCCACTCAGAATGCTGCAACCTTGTGCTTGATTCTTGAAGTGGGAGTTCTCTTGATCCATTATGGATGTTTGAGAGGCTAGACAAGCTGAAGATCATGTCATTCCTTGATTGATCTTTTGTCTAAGAACTCTGAGAGGGCTTGAAACCTTTATTTTGATAGTAGTGAATGCTCACCCATCTTAGGGGAGACTAATGAGGCATGATGGTTAATCCATATTGTGATGATGATCTGAACAATGATGGAAAATCTTAGTGGTCAAAATTTAAGGTATGACAAACTGCAGCAGAGGTTTGGCCAATGTTGATCAATAGGAAACTAAGTCTCCTCTAGCCATTGACTAGAGGTTACAGCACAGAGCTGTGGTTCCCTAGTTGTTGGATGAATCTTGACTGAATTCAGTTGCAAATGTGTCAGTCCATGCCACCTTGGTGCACCCATTAAATGCTCCAATCCAAAATTGGAGTCTTGTCCCTCTTTTAGGGATTTCTAAGTTTGGCATGCTACTTCTTGTTCCAAAGACTTTGGAGGCTTGGATCAGTGTTTGTTCCCTTTAGATTTAATCCTCAGATGTGTCCAAAGTGATGACAAGGCTTGGAATTATCTGATTTTTCCAAATCGAGCAAAAGTGAAAAATTCTGCCTAGCCTTGGCAGTTTTCAGCAAGCCATATTGCCATTGTAATATCTCATGGCTCAAGTGGAATTTGATGGAGTTCTTGGCCATTTCGGAAAGCCCTCATATGATACAATTGTTTGATCATAATTGGTTTTGTACTTTTTGGATCCAAGTGAAAAATGCCCCTACATTTGGAAAAAAGTGAAGGCAGATTCTGACTTAGTGAAAATTTCACTAAGTGTTGGAAAAAGTGGCATTTCATGTTTTCAGCCACTTTGATCATTCCATAACTCAGAATCCATAATGAATTGGAATGAGGTGTAGTTGAAGCTTTTGTAGAGGGCCATGAGAGCTACAAATCCAGCTTTGTATGGGAAAAAATGGCCTTATGGTTTAGGAGTTATGATCCTCCAAAGTTGGTACCCTAGCCACTTTGTTCCATAACTTAGAAAATTTTCTAAGTTTTTTATGGTTACCCCTTTTACAAGTTATCCCACTTTTCTTGATTTTTCTTGATGAATGATGATCCAAATCACACATTAACATCATTTTAGAGTCAAAGAACCATATTTGTGAAAAATCTCAAAAAGTCAAAGTTGACTTTTGTGCACAGTTGACTTTTTGTCAGATGAATTCCAAACTGTACGATCCTCTATGAAATCAAGTCCTTGACTTAAATCAAACTTGATGGATTGATTTCATAGGTGTTATAGGGTGTATTGAATCATTTCCTAGGGTTTGGGAGCATGTCCTGGTCAAAAGTCAAACGCACTGTTGACTTTTCCCGCGAAACCCTAATTGTCGTTCAGATGAAATTGAAACTTATTGCTCAAGCTTCTTGGATCAATCCATTGTTGCAAATGGATCAATGTGATGTATTTGAGACCCTCAAATCCCATCTTGAGGTCTTGGCTCATGTTTAGTCCCAAAAGTCAACTTAGGGGTGAATTAAGTCAGGAAACCCTAATTCCTGATTTTTATGAATGCATCCCCTAAAGCCAAATTGACTTGATGATTGGGTTCATGATGTTCCTTGGTGCATCATAGGTTATGATTTGAAGCATTGGCTCATGCCCAGAGGAAAATCTCCATGTGGAGGCCCTGGTCGACCAAAACCCTAATTTGGTGACACTGTCGATCGTGAGGCTTGATCCACTCAGAATGCTGCAACCTTGTGCTTGATTCTTGAAGTGGGAGTTCTCTTGATCCATTATGGATGTTTGAGAGGCTAGACAAGCTGAAGATCATGTCATTCCTTGATTGATCTTTTGTCTAAGAACTCTGAGAGGGCTTGAAACCTTTATTTTGATAGTAGTGAATGCTCACCCATCTTAGGGGAGACTAATGAGGCATGATGGTTAATCCATATTGTGATGATGATCTGAACAATGATGGAAAATCTTAGTGGTCAAAATTTAAGGTATGACAAACTGCAGCAGAGGTTTGGCCAATGTTGATCAATAGGAAACTAAGTCTCCTCTAGCCATTGACTAGAGGTTACAGCACAGAGCTGTGGTTCCCTAGTTGTTGGATGAATCTTGACTGAATTCAGTTGCAAATGTGTCAGTCCATGCCACCTTGGTGCACCCATTAAATGCTCCAATCCATAATTGGAGTCTTGTCCCTCTTTTAGGGATTTCTAAGTTTGGCAAGCCACTTCTTGTTCCAAAGACTTTGGAGGCTTGGATCAGTGTTTGTTCCCTTTAGATTTAATCCTCAGATGTGTCCAAAGTGATGACAAGGCTTGGAATTATCTGATTTTTCCAAATCGAGCAAAAGTGAAAAATTCTGCCTAGCCTTGGCAGTTTTCAGCAAGCCATATTGCCATTGTAATATCTCATGGCTCAAGTGGAATTTGATGGAGTTCTTGGCCATTTCGGAAAGCCCTCATATAATACAATTGTTTGATCATAATTAGTTTTGTACTTTTTGGATCCAATTGAAAAATGCCCCTACATTTGGAAAAAAGTGAAGGCAGATTTTGACTTAGTGAAAATTTCACTAAGTGTTGGAAAAAGTGGCATTTCATGTTTTCAGCCACTTTGATCATTCCATAACTCAGAATCCATAATGAATTGGAATGAGGTGTAGTTGAAGCTTTTGTAGAGGGCCATGAGAGCTACAAATCCAGCTTTGGATGGGAAAAAATGGCCTTATGGTTTAGGAGTTATGATCCTCCAAAGTTGGGACCCTAGCCACTTTGTTCCATAACTTAGAAAATTTTCTAAGTTTTTTATGGTTACCCCTTTTACAAGTTATCCCACTTTTCTTGATTTTTCTTGATGAATGATGATCCAAATCACACATTAACATCATTTTAGAGTCAAAGAACCATATTTGTGAAAAATCTCAAAAAGTCAAAGTTGACTTTTGTGCACAGTTGACTTTTTGTCAGATGAATTCCAAACTGTACGATCCTCTATGAAATCAAGTCCTTGACTTAAATCAAACTTAATGGATTGATTTCATAGGTGTTATAGGGTGTATTGAATCATTTCCTAGGGTTTGGGAGCATGTCCTGGTCAAAAGTCAAACGCACTGTTGACTTTTCCCGCGAAACCCTAATTGTGGTTCAGATGAAATTGAAACTTGTTGCTCAAGCTTCTTGGATCAATCCATTGTTGCAAATGGATCAATGTGATGTATTTGAGACCCTCAAATCCCCTCTTGAGGTCTTGGCTCATGTTTAGTCCTAAAAGTCAACTTAGGGGTGAATTAAGTCAGGAAACCCTAATTCCTGATTTTTATGAATGCATCCCCTAAAGCCAAATTGACTTGATGATTGGGTTCATGATGTTCCTTGGTGCATCATAGGTTATGATTTGAAGCATTGGCTCATGCCCAGAGGAAAATCTCCATGTGGAGGCCCTGGTCGACCAAAACCCTAATTTGGTGACACTGTCGATCGTGAGGCTTGATCCACTCAGAATGCTGCAACCTTGTGCTTGATTCTTGAAGTGGGAGTTCTCTTGATCCATTATGGATGTTTGAGAGGATAGACAAGTTGAAGATCATGTCATTCCTTGATTGATCTTTTGTCTAAGAACTCTGAGAGGGCTTGAAACCTTAATTTTGATAGTAGTGAATGCTCACCCATCTTAGGGGAGACTAATGAGGCATGATGGTTAATCCATATTGTGATGATGATCTGAACAATGATGGAAAATCTTAGTGGTCAAAATTTAAGGTATGACAAACTGCAGCAGTGGTTTGGCCAATGTTGATCAATAGGAAACTAAGTCTCCTCTAGCCATTGACTAGAGGTTACAGCACAGAGCTGTGGTTCCCTAGTTGTTGGATGAATCTTGACTGAATTCAGTTGCAAATGTGTCAGTCCATGCCACCTTGGTGCACCCATTAAATGCTCCAATCCATAATTGGAGTCTTGTCCCTCTTTTAGGGATTTCTAAGTTTGGCAAGCCACTTCTTGTTCCAAAGACTTTGGAGGCTTGGATCAGTGTTTGTTCCCTTTAGATTTAATCCTCAGATGTGTCCAAAGTGATGACAAGGCTTGGAATTATCTGATTTTTCCAAATCGAGCAAAAGTGAAAAATTCTGCCTAGCCTTGGCAGTTTTCAGCAAGCCATATTGCCATTGTAATATCTCATGGCTCAAGTGGAATTTGATGGAGTTCTTGGCCATTTCGGAAAGCCCTCATATGATACAATTGTTTGATCATAATTGGTTTTGTACTTTTTGGATCCAAGTGAAAAATGCCCCTACATTTGGAAAAAAGTGAAGGCAGATTCTGACTTAGTGAAAATTTCACTAAGTGTTGGAAAAAGTGGCATTTCATGTTTTCAGCCACTTTGATCATTCCATAACTCAGAATCCATAATGAATTGGAATGAGGTGTAGTTGAAGCTTTTGTAGAGGGCCATGAGAGCTACAAATCCAGCTTTGTATGGGAAAAAATGGCCTTATGGTTTAGGAGTTATGATCCTCCAAAGTTGGTACCCTAGCCACTTTGTTCCATAACTTAGAAAATTTTCTAAGTTTTTTATGGTTACCCCTTTTACAAGTTATCCCACTTTTCTTGATTTTTCTTGATGAATGATGATCCAAATCACACATTAACATCATTTTAGAGTCAAAGAACCATATTTGTGAAAAATCTCAAAAAGTCAAAGTTGACTTTTGTGCACAGTTGACTTTTTGTCAGATGAATTCCAAACTGTACGATCCTCTATGAAATCAAGTCCTTGACTTAAATCAAACTTGATGGATTGATTTCATAGGTGTTATAGGGTGTATTGAATCATTTCCTAGGGTTTGGGAGCATGTCCTGGTCAAAAGTCAAACGCACTGTTGACTTTTCCCGCGAAACCCTAATTGTCGTTCAGATGAAATTGAAACTTATTGCTCAAGCTTCTTGGATCAATCCATTGTTGCAAATGGATCAATGTGATGTATTTGAGACCCTCAAATCCCATCTTGAGGTCTTGGCTCATGTTTAGTCCCAAAAGTCAACTTAGGGGTGAATTAAGTCAGGAAACCCTAATTCCTGATTTTTATGAATGCATCCCCTAAAGCCAAATTGACTTGATGATTGGGTTCATGATGTTCCTTGGTGCATCATAGGTTATGATTTGAAGCATTGGCTCATGCCCAGAGGAAAATCTCCATGTGGAGGCCCTGGTCGACCAAAACCCTAATTTGGTGACACTGTCGATCGTGAGGCTTGATCCACTCAGAATGCTGCAACCTTGTGCTTGATTCTTGAAGTGGGAGTTCTCTTGATCCATTATGGATGTTTGAGAGGCTAGACAAGCTGAAGATCATGTCATTCCTTGATTGATCTTTTGTCTAAGAACTCTGAGAGGGCTTGAAACCTTTATTTTGATAGTAGTGAATGCTCACCCATCTTAGGGGAGACTAATGAGGCATGATGGTTAATCCATATTGTGATGATGATCTGAACAATGATGGAAAATCTTAGTGGTCAAAATTTAAGGTATGACAAACTGCAGCAGAGGTTTGGCCAATGTTGATCAATAGGAAACTAAGTCTCCTCTAGCCATTGACTAGAGGTTACAGCACAGAGCTGTGGTTCCCTAGTTGTTGGATGAATCTTGACTGAATTCAGTTGCAAATGTGTCAGTCCATGCCACCTTGGTGCACCCATTAAATGCTCCAATCCATAATTGGAGTCTTGTCCCTCTTTTAGGGATTTCTAAGTTTGGCAAGCCACTTCTTGTTCCAAAGACTTTGGAGGCTTGGATCAGTGTTTGTTCCCTTTAGATTTAATCCTCAGATGTGTCCAAAGTGATGACAAGGCTTGGAATTATCTGATTTTTCCAAATCGAGCAAAAGTGAAAAATTCTGCCTAGCCTTGGCAGTTTTCAGCAAGCCATATTGCCATTGTAATATCTCATGGCTCAAGTGGAATTTGATGGAGTTCTTGGCCATTTCGGAAAGCCCTCATATAATACAATTGTTTGATCATAATTAGTTTTGTACTTTTTGGATCCAATTGAAAAATGCCCCTACATTTGGAAAAAAGTGAAGGCAGATTTTGACTTAGTGAAAATTTCACTAAGTGTTGGAAAAAGTGGCATTTCATGTTTTCAGCCACTTTGATCATTCCATAACTCAGAATCCATAATGAATTGGAATGAGGTGTAGTTGAAGCTTTTGTAGAGGGCCATGAGAGCTACAAATCCAGCTTTGGATGGGAAAAAATGGCCTTATGGTTTAGGAGTTATGATCCTCCAAAGTTGGGACCCTAGCCACTTTGTTCCATAACTTAGAAAATTTTCTAAGTTTTTTATGGTTACCCCTTTTACAAGTTATCCCACTTTTCTTGATTTTTCTTGATGAATGATGATCCAAATCACACATTAACATCATTTTAGAGTCAAAGAACCATATTTGTGAAAAATCTCAAAAAGTCAAAGTTGACTTTTGTGCACAGTTGACTTTTTGTCAGATGAATTCCAAACTGTACGATCCTCTATGAAATCAAGTCCTTGACTTAAATCAAACTTAATGGATTGATTTCATAGGTGTTATAGGGTGTATTGAATCATTTCCTAGGGTTTGGGAGCATGTCCTGGTCAAAAGTCAAACGCACTGTTGACTTTTCCCGCGAAACCCTAATTGTGGTTCAGATGAAATTGAAACTTGTTGCTCAAGCTTCTTGGATCAATCCATTGTTGCAAATGGATCAATGTGATGTATTTGAGACCCTCAAATCCCCTCTTGAGGTCTTGGCTCATGTTTAGTCCTAAAAGTCAACTTAGGGGTGAATTAAGTCAGGAAACCCTAATTCCTGATTTTTATGAATGCATCCCCTAAAGCCAAATTGACTTGATGATTGGGTTCATGATGTTCCTTGGTGCATCATAGGTTATGATTTGAAGCATTGGCTCATGCCCAGAGGAAAATCTCCATGTGGAGGCCCTGGTCGACCAAAACCCTAATTTGGTGACACTGTCGATCGTGAGGCTTGATCCACTCAGAATGCTGCAACCTTGTGCTTGATTCTTGAAGTGGGAGTTCTCTTGATCCATTATGGATGTTTGAGAGGATAGACAAGTTGAAGATCATGTCATTCCTTGATTGATCTTTTGTCTAAGAACTCTGAGAGGGCTTGAAACCTTAATTTTGATAGTAGTGAATGCTCACCCATCTTAGGGGAGACTAATGAGGCATGATGGTTAATCCATATTGTGATGATGATCTGAACAATGATGGAAAATCTTAGTGGTCAAAATTTAAGGTATGACAAACTGCAGCAGTGGTTTGGCCAATGTTGATCAATAGGAAACTAAGTCTCCTCTAGCCATTGACTAGAGGTTACAGCACAGAGCTGTGGTTCCCTAGTTGTTGGATGAATCTTGACTGAATTCAGTTGCAAATGTGTCAGTCCATGCCACCTTGGTGCACCCATTAAATGCTCCAATCCATAATTGGAGTCTTGTCCCTCTTTTAGGGATTTCTAAGTTTGGCAAGCCACTTCTTGTTCCAAAGACTTTGGAGGCTTGGATCAGTGTTTGTTCCCTTTAGATTTAATCCTCAGATGTGTCCAAAGTGATGACAAGGCTTGGAATTATCTGATTTTGCCAAATCGAGCAAAAGTGAAAAATTCTGCCTAGCCTTGGCAATTTTCAGCAAGCCATATTGCCATTGTAATATCTCATGGCTCAAGTGGAATTTGATGGAGTTCTTGGCCATTTCGGAAAGCCCTCATATGATACAATTGTTTGATCATAATTGGTTTTGTACTTTTTGGATCCAATTGAAAAATGCCCCTACATTTGGAAAAAAGTGAAGGCAGATTCTGACTTAGTGAAAATTTCACTAAGTGTTGGAAAAAGTGGCATTTCATGTTTTCAGCCACTTTGATCATTCCATAACTCAGAATCCATAATGAATTGGAATGAGGTGTAGTTGAAGCTTTTGTAGAGGGCCATGAGAGCTACAAATCCAGCTTTGGATGGGAAAAAATGGCCTTATGGTTTAGGAGTTATGATCCTCCAAAGTTGGGACCCTAGCCACTTTGTTCCATAACTTAGAAAATTTTCTAAGTTTTTTATGGTTACCCCTTTTACAAGTTATCCCACTTTTCTTGATTTTTCTTGATGAATGATGATCCAAATCACACATTAACATCATTTTAGAGTCAAAGAACCATATTTGTGAAAAATCTCAAAAAGTCAAAGTTGACTTTTGTGCACAGTTGACTTTTTGTCAGATGAATTCCAAACTGTACGATCCTCTATGAAATCAAGTCCTTGACTTAAATCAAACTTAATGGATTGATTTCATAGGTGTTATAGGGTGTATTGAATCATTTCCTAGGGTTTGGGAGCATGTCCTGGTCAAAAGTCAAACGCACTGTTGACTTTTCCCGCGAAACCCTAATTGTGGTTCAGATGAAATTGAAACTTGTTGCTCAAGCTTCTTGGATCAATCCATTGTTGCAAATGGATCAATGTGATGTATTTGAGACCCTCAAATCCCCTCTTGAGGTCTTGGCTCATGTTTAGTCCTAAAAGTCAACTTAGGGGTGAATTAAGTCAGGAAACCCTAATTCCTGATTTTTATGAATGCATCCCCTAAAGCCAAATTGACTTGATGATTGGGTTCATGATGTTCCTTGGTGCATCATAGGTTATGATTTGAAGCATTGGCTCATGCCCAGAGGAAAATCTCCATGTGGAGGCCCTGGTCGACCAAAACCCTAATTTGGTGACACTGTCGATCGTGAGGCTTGATCCACTCAGAATGCTGCAACCTTGTGCTTGATTCTTGAAGTGGGAGTTCTCTTGATCCATTATGGATGTTTGAGAGGATAGACAAGTTGAAGATCATGTCATTCCTTGATTGATCTTTTGTCTAAGAACTCTGAGAGGGCTTGAAACCTTAATTTTGATAGTAGTGAATGCTCACCCATCTTAGGGGAGACTAATGAGGCATGATGGTTAATCCATATTGTGATGATGATCTGAACAATGATGGAAAATCTTAGTGGTCAAAATTTAAGGTATGACAAACTGCAGCAGTGGTTTGGCCAATGTTGATCAATAGGAAACTAAGTCTCCTCTAGCCATTGACTAGAGGTTACAGCACAGAGCTGTGGTTCCCTAGTTGTTGGATGAATCTTGACTGAATTCAGTTGCAAATGTGTCAGTCCATGCCACCTTGGTGCACCCATTAAATGCTCCAATCCATAATTGGAGTCTTGTCCCTCTTTTAGGGATTTCTAAGTTTGGCAAGCCACTTCTTGTTCCAAAGACTTTGGAGGCTTGGATCAGTGTTTGTTCCCTTTAGATTTAATCCTCAGATGTGTCCAAAGTGATGACAAGGCTTGGAATTATCTGATTTTGCCAAATCGAGCAAAAGTGAAAAATTCTGCCTAGCCTTGGCAATTTTCAGCAAGCCATATTGCCATTGTAATATCTCATGGCTCAAGTGGAATTTGATGGAGTTCTTGGCCATTTCGGAAAGCCCTCATATGATACAATTGTTTGATCATAATTGGTTTTGTACTTTTTGGATCCAATTGAAAAATGCCCCTACATTTGGAAAAAAGTGAAGGCAGATTCTGACTTAGTGAAAATTTCACTAAGTGTTGGAAAAAGTGGCATTTCATGTTTTCAGCCACTTTGATCATTCCATAACTCAGAATCCATAATGAATTGGAATGAGGTGTAGTTGAAGCTTTTGTAGAGGGCCATGAGAGCTACAAATCCAGCTTTGGATGGGAAAAAATGGCCTTATGGTTTAGGAGTTATGATCCTCCAAAGTTGGGACCCTAGCCACTTTGTTCCATAACTTAGAAAATTTTCTAAGTTTTTTATGGTTACCCCTTTTACAAGTTATCCCACTTTTCTTGATTTTTCTTGATGAATGATGATCCAAATCACACATTAACATCATTTTAGAGTCAAAGAACCATATTTGTGAAAAATCTCAAAAAGTCAAAGTTGACTTTTGTGCACAGTTGACTTTTTGTCAGATGAATTCCAAACTGTACGATCCTCTATGAAATCAAGTCCTTGACTTAAATCAAACTTAATGGATTGATTTCATAGGTGTTATAGGGTGTATTGAATCATTTCCTAGGGTTTGGGAGCATGTCCTGGTCAAAAGTCAAACGCACTGTTGACTTTTCCCGCGAAACCCTAATTGTGGTTCAGATGAAATTGAAACTTGTTGCTCAAGCTTCTTGGATCAATCCATTGTTGCAAATGGATCAATGTGATGTATTTGAGACCCTCAAATCCCCTCTTGAGGTCTTGGCTCATGTTTAGTCCCAAAAGTCAACTTAGGGGTGAATTAAGTCAGGAAACCCTAATTCCTGATTTTTATGAATGCATCCCCTAAAGCCAAATTGACTTGATGATTGGGTTCATGATGTTCCTTGGAGCATCATAGGTTATGATTTGAAGCATTGGCTCATGCCCAGAGGAAAATCTCCATGTGGAGGCCCTGGTCGACCAAAACCCTAATTTGGTGACACTGTCGATCGTGAGGCTTGATCCACTCAGAATGCTGCAACCTTGTGCTTGATTCTTGAAGTGGGAGTTCTCTTGATCCATTATGGATGTTTGAGAGGATAGACAAGTTGAAGATCATGTCATTCCTTGATTGATCTTTTGTCTAAGAACTCTGAGAGGGCTTGAAACCTTAATTTTGATAGTAGTGAATGCTCACCCATCTTAGGGGAGACTAATGAGGCATGATGGTTAATCCATATTGTGATGATGATCTGAACAATGATGGAAAATCTTAGTGGTCAAAATTTAAGGTATGACAAACTGCAGCAGTGGTTTGGCCAATGTTGATCAATAGGAAACTAAGTCTCCTCTAGCCATTGACTAGAGGTTACAGCACATAGCTGTGGTTCCCTAGTTGTTGGATGAATCTTGACTGAATTCAGTTGCAAATGTGTCAGTCCATGCCACCTTGGTGCACCCATTAAATGCTCCAATCCAAAATTGGAGTCTTGTCCCTCTTTTAGGGATTTCTAAGTTTGGCAAGCCACTTCTTGTTCCAAAGACTTTGGAGGCTTGGATCAGTGTTTGTTCCCTTTAGATTTAATCCTCAGATGTGTCCAAAGTGATGACAAGGCTTGGAATTATCTGATTTTGCCAAATCGAGCAAAAGTGAAAAATTCTGCCTAGCCTTGGCAATTTTCAGCAAGCCATATTGCCATTGTAATATCTCATGGCTCAAGTGGAATTTGATGGAGTTCTTGGCCATTTCGGAAAGCCCTCATATGATACAATTGTTTGATCATAATTGGTTTTGTACTTTTTGGATCCAAGTGAAAAATGCCCCTACATTTGGAAAAAAGTGAAGGCAGATTCTGACTTAGTGAAAATTTCACTAAGTGTTGGAAAAAGTGGCATTTCATGTTTTCAGCCACTTTGATCATTCCATAACTCAGAATCCATAATGAATTGGAATGAGGTGTAGTTGAAGCTTTTGTAGAGGGCCATGAGAGCTACTAATCCAGCTTTGGATGGGAAAAAATGGCCTTATGGTTTAGGAGTTATGATCCTCCAAAGTTGGTACCCTAGCCACTTTGTTCCATAACTTAGAAAATTTTCTAAGTTTTTTATGGTTACCCCTTTTACAAGTTATCCCACTTTTCTTGATTTTTCTTGATGAATGATGATCCAAATCACACATTAACATCATTTTAGAGTCAAAGAACCATATTTGTGATAAATCTCAAAAAGTCAAAGTTGACTTTTGTGCACAGTTGACTTTTTGTCAGATGAATTCCAAACTGTACGATCCTCTATGAAATCAAGTCCTTGACTTAAATCAAACTTGATGGATTGATTTCATAGGTGTTATAGGGTGTATTGAATCATTTCTTAGGGTTTGGGAGCATGTCCTGGTCAAAAGTCAAACGCACTGTTGACTTTTCCCGCGAAACCCTAGTTGTGGTTCAGATGAAATTGAAACTTTTGCTCAAGCTTCTTGGATCAATCCATTGTTGCAAATGGATCAATGTGATGTATTTGAGACACTCAAATCCCCTCTTGAGGTCTTGGCTCATGTTTAGTCACAAAAGTCAACTTAGGGGTGAATAAAGTCAGGAAACCCTAATTCCTGATTTTTATGAATGCATCCCCTAAAGCCAAATTGACTTGATGATTGGGTTCATGATGTTTCTTGGAGCATCATAGGTTATGATTTGAAGAATTGGCTCATGCCCAGAGGAAAATCTCCATGTGGAGGCCCTGGTCGACCAAAACCCTAATTTGGTGACACTGTCGATCGTGAGGCTTGATCCACTCAGAATGCTGCAACCTTGTGCTTGATTCTTGAAGTGGGAGTTCTCTTGATCCATTATGGATGTTTGAGAGGCTAGACAAGTTGAAGATCATGTCATTCCTTGATTGATCTTTTGTCTAAGAACTCTGAGAGGGCTTGAAACCTTAATTTTGATAGTAGTGAATGCTCACCCATCTTAGGGGAGACTAATGAGGCATGATGGTTAATCCATATTGTGATGATGATCTGAACAATGATGGAAAATCTTAGTGGTCAAAATTTGAGGTATGACAAACTGCAGCAGTGGTTTGGCCAATGTTGATCAATAGGAAACTAAGTCTCCTCTAGCCATTGACTAGAGGTTACAGCACAGAGCTGTGGTTCCCTAGTTGTTGGATGAATCTTGACTGAATTCAGTTGCAAATGTGTCAGTCCATGCCACCTTGGTGCACCCATTAAATGCTCCAATCCAAAATTGGAGTCTTGTCCCTCTTTTAGGGATTTCTAAGTTTGGCAAGCCACTTCTTGTTCCAAAGACTTTGGAGGCTTGGATCAGTGTTTGTTCCCTTTAGATTTAATCCTCAGATGTGTCCAAAGTGATGACAAGGCTTGGAATTATCTGATTTTGCCAAATCGAGCAAAAGTGAAAAATTCTGCCTAGCCTTGGCAATTTTCAGCAAGCCATATTGC
Source organism: Lathyrus tuberosus (assembly GCA_022829125.1). Taxonomy (NCBI): domain Eukaryota; kingdom Viridiplantae; phylum Streptophyta; class Magnoliopsida; order Fabales; family Fabaceae; genus Lathyrus; species Lathyrus tuberosus. Next base: position 617,408 of record JALAZF010000423.1, read on the forward strand.
CATTGTAATATCTCATGGCTCAAGTGGAATTTGATGGAGTTCTTGGCCATTTCGGAAACCCCTCATATGATACAATTGTTTGATCATAATTGGTTTTGTACTTTTTGGATCCAAGTGAAAAATGCCCCTACATTTGGAAAAAAGTGAAGGCAGATTCTGACTTAGTGAAAATTTCACTAAGTGTTGGAAAAAGTGGCATTTCATGTTTTCAGCCACTTTGATCATTCCATAACTCAGAATCCATAATGAATTGGAATGAGGTGTAGTTGAAGCTTTTGTAGAGGGCCATGAGAGCTACTAATCCAGCTTTGGATGGGAAAAAATGGCCTTATGGTTTAGGAGTTATGATCCTCCAAAGTTGGTACCCTAGCCACTTTGTTCCATAACTTAGAAAATTTTCTAAGTTTTTTATGGTTACCCCTTTTACAAGTTATCCCACTTTTCTTGATTTTTCTTGATGAATGATGATCCAAATCACACATTAACATCATTTTAGAGTCAAAGAACCATATTTGTGAAAAATCTCAAAAAGTCAAAGTTGACTTTTGTGCACAGTTGACTTTTTGTCAGATGAATTCCAAACTGTACGATCCTCTATGAAATCAAGTCCTTGACTTAAATCAAACTTGATGGATTGATTTCATAGGTGTTATAGGGTGTATTGAATCATTTCCTAGGGTTTGGGAGCATGTTCTGGTCAAAAGTCAAACGCACTGTTGACTTTTCCCGCGAAACCCTAATTGTGGTTCAGATGAAATTGAAACTTGTTGCTCAAGCTTCTTGGATCAATCCATTGTTGCAAATGGATCAATGTGATGTATTTGAGACACTCAAATCCCCTCTTGAGGTCTTGGCTCATGTTTAGTCACAAAAGTCAACTTAGGGGTGAATAAAGTCAGGAAACCCTAATTCCTGATTTTTATGAATGCATCCCCTAAAGCCAAATTGACTTGATGATTGGGTTCATGATGTTTCTTGGAGCATCATAGGTTATGATTTGAAGCATTGGCTCATGCCCAGAGGAAAATCTCCATGTGGAGGCCCTGGTCGACCAAAACCCTAATTTGGTGACATTGTCGATCGTGAGGCTTGATCCACTCAGAATGCTGCAACCTTGTGCTTGATTCTTGAAGTGGGAGTTCTCTTGATCCATTATGGATGTTTGAGAGGCTAGACAAGTTGTAGATCATGTCATTCCTTGATTGATCTTTTGTCTAAGAACTCTGAGAGGGCTTGAAACCTTAATTTTGATAGTAGTGAATGCTCATCCATCTTAGGGGAGACTAATGAGGCATGATGGTTAATCCATATTGTGATGATGATCTGAACAATGATGGAAAATCTTAGTGGTCAAAATTTGAGGTATGACAAACAGCAGGAGTGGTTTGGCCAATGTTGATCAATAGGAAACTAAGTCTCCTCTAGCCATTGACTAGAGGTTACAGCACAGAGCTGTGGTTCCCTAGTTGTTGGATGAATCTTGACTGAATTCAGTTGCAAATGTGTCAGTCCATGCCACCTTGGTGCACCCATTAAATGCTCCAATCCAAAATTGGAGTCTTGTCCCTCTTTTAGGGATTTCTAAGTTTGGCAAGCCACTTCTTGTTCCAAAGACTTTGGAGGCTTGGATCAGTGTTTGTTCCCTTTAGATTTAATCCTCAGATGTGTCCAAAGTGATGACAAGGCTTGGAATTATCTGATTTTGCCAAATCGAGCAGCAATTTTCAGCAAGCCATATTGCCATTGTAATATCTCATGGCTCAAGTGGAATTTGATGGAGTTCATTGGGCCATTTCGGAAACCCCTCATATGATACAATTGTTTGATCATAATTGGTTTTGTACTTTTTGGATCCAAGTGAATAAATGCCCCTACATTTGGAAAAAAGTGAAGGCAGATTCTGACTTAGTGAAAATTTCACTAAGTGTTGGAAAAAGTGGCATTTCATGTTTTCAGCCACTTTGATCATTCCATAACTCATAATCCACAATGAATTGGAATGAGGTGTAGTTGAAGCTTTTGTAGAGGGCCATGAGAGCTACTAATCCAGCTTTGGATGGGGAAAAAATGGCCTTATGGTTTAGGAGTTATGATCCTCCAAAGTTGGTACCCTAGCCACTTTGTTCCATAACTTAGAAAATTTTCTAAGTTTTTTATGGTTACCCTTTTACAAGTTATCCCACTTTTCTTGATTTTTCTTGATGAATGATGATCCAAATCACACATTAACATCATTTTAGAGTCAAAGAACCATATTTGTGAAAAATCTCAAAAAGTCAAAGTTGACTTTTGTGGCACAGTTGACTTTTGTCAGATGAATTCCAAACTGTACGATCCTCTATGAAATCAAGTCCTTGACTTAAATCAAACTTGATGGATTGATTTCATAGGTGTTATAGGGTGTATTGAATCGTTTCCTAGGGTTTGGGAGCATGTCCTGGTCAAAAGTCAAACGCACTGTTGACTTTTCCCGCCAAAACCCTAATTGTGATTCAGATGAAATTGAAACTTGTTGCTCAAGCTTCTTGATCAATCCATTGTTGCAAATGGATCAATGTGATGTATTTGAGACACTCAAATTCCCCTCTTGAGGGTCTTGGCTCATGTTTAGTCACAAAAGTCAACTTAGGGGTGAATAAAGTCAGGAAACCCTAATTCCTGATTTTTATGAATGCAATCCCCTAAAGCCAAATTGACTTGATGATTGGGTTCATGATGTTTCTTGGAGCATCATAGGTTATGATTTGAAGCATTGGCTCATGCCCAGAGGAAAATCTCCATGTGGAGGCCCTGGTCGACCAAAACCCTAATTTGGTGACACTGTCGATCGTGAGGCTTGATCCACTCAGAATGCTACAACCTTGTGCTTGATTCTTGAAGTGGGAGTTCTCTTGATCCATTATGGATGTTTGAGAGGCTAGACAAGTTGAAGATCATGTCATTCCTTGATTGATCTTTTGTCTAAGAACTCTGAGAGGGCTTGAAACCTTAATTTTGATAGTAGTGAATGCTCACCCATCTTAGGGGAGACCTAATGAGGCATGATGGTTAATCCATATTGTGATGATGATCTGAACAATGATGGAATATCTTAGTGGTCAAAATTTGAGGTATGACAAACTGCAGCAGTGGTTTGGCCAATGTTTGATCAATAGGAAACTAAGTCTCCTCTAGCCATTGACTAGAGGTTACAGCACAGAGCTGTGGTTCCCTAGTTGTTGGATGAATCTTGATTGAATTCAGTTGCAAATGTGTCAGTCCATGCCACCTTGGTGCACCCATTAAATGCTCCAATCCAAAATTGGAGTCTTGTCCCTCTTTTAGGGATTTCTAAGTTTGGCAAGCCACTTCTTGTTCCAAAGACTTTGGAGCTTGGATCAGTGTTAGTTCCCCTTTAGATTGAATCCTCAGATGTGTCCAAAGTGATGACAAGGCTTGGAATTATCTGATTTTGCCAAATCGAGCAAAAGTGAAAAATTCTGCCTAGCACTTGGCAATTTTCAGCAAGCCATATTGCCATTGTAATATCTCATGGCTCAAGTGGAATTTGATGGAGTTGCTTGGCCATTTCGGAAACCCCTCATATGAAACAATTGTTTGATCATAATTGGTTTTGTACTTTTTGGATCCAAGTGAAAAATGCCCCTACATTTGGAAAAAAGTGAAGGCAGATTCTGACTTAGTGAAAATTTCACTAAGTGTTGGAAAAAGTGGCATTTCATGTTTTCAGCCCACTTTGATCATTCCATAACTCAGAATCCATAATGAATTGGAATGAGGTGTAGTTGAAGCTTTTGTAGAGGGCCATGAGAGCTACTAATCCAGCTTTGGATGGGAAAAAATGGCCTTATGGTTTAGGAGTTATGATCCTCCAAAGTTGGTACCCTAGCCACTTTGTTCCATACACTTAGAAAATTTTCTAAGTTTTTTATGGTTACCCCTTTTACAAGTTATCCCACTTTTCTTGATTTTTCTTGATGAATGATGATCCAAATCACACATTAACATCATTTTAGAGTCAAAAGAACCATATTTGTGAAAAAATCTCAAAAAGTCAAAGTTGACTTTTGTGCACAGTTGACTTTTTGTCAGATGAATTCCAAACTGTACGATCCTCTATGAAATCAAGTCCTTGACTTAAATCAAACTTGATGGATTGATTTCATAGGTGTTATAGGGTGTATTGAATCGTTTTCCTAGGGTTTGGGAGCATGTCCTGGTCAAAAGTCAAACGCACCTGTTGACTTTTCCCCGCGAAACCCTAATTGTGGTTCAGATGAAATTGAAACTTGTTGCTCAAGCTTCTTGGATCAATCCATTGTTGCAAATGGATCAATGTGATGTATTTGAGACCCTCAAATCCCCTCTTGAGGTCTTGGCTCATGTTTAGTCCCAAAAGTCAACTTAGGGGTGAATTAAGTCAGGAAACCCTAATTCCTGATTTTTATGAATGCATCCCCTAAAGCCAAATTGACTTGATGATTGGGTTCATGATGTTCCTTGGAGCATCATAGGTTATGATTTGAAGCATTGGCTCATGCCCAGAGGAAAATCTCCATGTGGAGGCCCTGGTCGACCAAAACCCTAATTTGGTGACACTGTCGATCGTGAGGCTTGATCCACTCAGAATGCTGCAACCTTGTGCTTGATTCTTGAAGTGGGAGTTTCTCTTGATCCATTATTGGATGTTTGAGAGGCTAGACAAGTTGAATATCATGTCATTCCTTGATTGATCTTTTGTCTAAGAACTTTGAGAGGGCTTGAAACCTTAATTTTGATAGTAGTGAATGCTCACCCATCTTAGGGGAGACTAATGAGGCATGATGGTTAATCCATATTGTGATGATGATCTAAACAATGATGGAAAATCTTAGTGGTCAAAATTTGAGGTATGACAAACTGCAGCAGTGGTTTGGCCAATGTTGATCAATAGGAAACTAAGTCTCCTCTAGCCATTGACTAGAGGTTACAGCACATAGCTGTGGTTCCCTAGTTGTTGGATGAATCTTGACTGAATTCAGTTGCAAATGTGTCAGTCCATGCCACCTTGGTGCACCCATTAAATGCTCCAATCCAAAATTGGAGTCTTGTCCCTCTTTTAGGGATTTCTAAGTTTGGCAAGCCACTTCTTGTTCCAAAGACTTTGGAGGCTTGGATCAGTGTTTGTTCCCCTTTAGATTTAATCCTCAGATGTGTCCAAAGTGATGACAAGGCTTGGAATTATCTGATTTTGCCAAATCGAGCAAAAGTGAAAAATTCTGCCTAGCCTTGGCAATTTTCAGCAAGCCATATTGCCATTGTAATATCCTCATGGCTCAAGTGGAATTTGATGGAGTTCTTGGCCATTTCGGAAACCCCTCGTATGAAACAATTGTTTGATCATAATTGGTTTTGTACTTTTTGGATCCAAGTGAAAAATGCCCCTACATTTGGAAAAAAGTGAAGGCAGATTCTGACTTAGTGAAAATTTCACTAAGTGTTGGAAAAAGTGCCATTTCATGTTTTCAGCCACTTTGATCATTCCATAACTCAGAATCCATAATGAATTGGAATGAGGTGTAGTTGAAGCTTTTGTAGAGGGTCATGAGAGCTACTAATCCAGCTTTGGATGGGAAAAAATGGCCTTATGGTTTAGGAGTTATGATCCTCCAAAGTGGTACCCTAGCCACTTTGTTCCATAACTTAGAAAATTTTCTAAGTTTTTTATGGTTACCCCCTTTTACAAGTTATCCCACTTTTCTTGATTTTTCTTGATGAATGATGATCTAAATCACACATTAACATCATTTTAGAGTCAAAGAAACCATATTTGTGAAAAAATCTCAAAAAGTCAAAGTTGACTTTTGTGCACAGTTGACTTTTTGTCAGATGAATTCCAAACTGTACGATCCTCTATGAAATCAAGTCCTTGACTTAAATCAAAACTTGATGGATTGATTTCATAGGTGTTATAGGGTGTATTGAATCATTTCTTAGGGTTTGGGAGCATGTCCTGGTCAAAAGTCAAACGCACTGTTGACTTTTCCCCGCGAAACCCTAATTGTGGTTCAGATGAAATTGAAACTTGTTGCTCAAGCTTCTTGGATCAATCCATTGTTGCAAATGGAATCAATGTGATGTATTTGAGACCCTCAAATCCCCTCTTGAGGTCTTGGCTCATGTTTAGTCCCAAAAGTCAACTTAGGGGTGAATTAAGTCAGGAAACCCTAATTCCTGATTTTTATGAATGCATCGCCTAAAGCCAAATTGACTTGATGATTGGGTTCATGATGTTCCTTGGAGCATCATAGGTTATGATTTGAAGCATTGGCTCATGCCAGAGGAAAATCTCCATGTGGAGGCCCTGGTCGACCAAAACCCTAATTTGGTGACACTGTCGATCGTGAGGCTTGATCCACTCAGAATGCTGCAACCTTGTGCTTGATCCTTGAAGTGGGAGTTCTCTTGATCCATTATGGATGTTTGAGAGGCTAGACAAGTTGAATATCATGTCATTCCTTGATTGATCTTTTGTCTAAGAACTTTGAGAGGGCTTGAAACCTTAATTTTGATAGTAGTGAATGCTCACCCATCTTAGGGGAGACTAATGAGGCATGATGGTTAATCCATATTGTGATGATGATCTGAACAATGATGGAAAATCTTAGTGGTCAAAATTTGAGGTATGACAAACTGCAGCAGTGGTTTGGCCAATGTTGATCAATAGGAAACTAAGTCTCCTCTAGCCATTGACTAGAGGTTACAGCACATAGCTGTGGTTCCCTAGTTGTTGGATGAATCTTGACTGAATTCAGTTGCAAATGTGTCAGTCCATGCCACCTTGGTGCACCCATTAAATGCTCCAATCCAAAATTGGAGTCTTGTCCCTCTTTTAGGGATTTCTAAGTTTGGCAAGCCACTTCTTGTTCCAAAGACTTTGGAGGCTTGGATCAGTGTTTGTTCCCTTTAGATGAATCCTCAGATGTGTCCAAAGTGATGACAAGGCTTGGAATTATCTGATTTTGCCAAATCGAGCAAAAGTGAAAAATTCTGCCTAGCCTTGGCAATTTTCAGCAAGCCATATTGCCATTGTAATATCTCATGGCTCAAGTGGAATTTGATGGAGTTCTTGGCCATTTCGGAAACCCCTCATATGAAACAATTGTTTGATCATAATTGGTTTTGTACTTTTTGGATCCAAGTGAAAAATGCCCCTACATTTGGAAAAAAGTGAAGGCAGATTCTGACTTAGTGAAAATTTCACTAAGTGTTGGAAAAAGTGGCATTTCATGTTTTCAGCCACTTTTGATCATTCCATAACTCAGAATCCATAATGAATTGGAATGAGGTGTAGTTGAAGCTTTTGTAGAGGGCCATGAGAGCTACTAATCCAGCTTTGGATGGGAAAAAATGGCCTTATGGTTTAGGAGTTATGATCCTCCAAAGTTGGTACCCTAGCCACTTTGTTCCATAACTTAGAAAATTTTCTAAGTTTTTTATGGTTACCCCCTTTTACAAGTTATCCCACTTTTTCTTGATTTTTCTTGATGAATGATGATCCAAATCCACACATTAACATCATTTTAGAGTCAAAGAACCATATTTGTGAAAAATCTCAAAAAGTCAAAGTTGACTTTTGTGCACAGTTGACTTTTTGTCAGATGAATTCCAAACTGTACGATCCTCTATGAAATCAAGTCCTTGACTTAAATCAAACTTGATGGATTGATTTCATAGGTGTTATAGGGTGTATTGAATCGTTTCCTAGGGTTTGGGAGCATGTCCTGGTCAAAAGTCAAACGCACTGTTGACTTTTCCCGCGAAACCCTAATTGTGGTTCAGATGAAATTGAAACTTGTTGCTCAAGCTTCTTGGATCAATCCATTGTTGCAAATGGATCAATGTGATGTATTTGAGACCCTCAAATCCCCTCTTTGAGGTCCTTGGCTCATGTTTAGTCCCAAAAGTCAACTTAGGGGTGAATTAAGTCAGGAAACCCTAATTCCTGATTTTTATGAATGCATCCCCTAAAGCCAAATTGACTTGATGATTGGGTTCATGATGTTCCTTGGAGCATCATAGGTTATGATTTGAAGCATTGGCTCATGCCCAGAGGAAAATCTCCATGTGGAGGCCCTGGTCGACCAAAACCCTAATTTGGTGACACTGTCGATCGTGAGGCTTGATCCACTCAGAATGCTGCAACCTTGTGCTTGATTCTTGAAGTGGGAGTTCTCTTGATCCATTATGGATGTTGAGAGGCTAGACAAGTTGAATATCATGTCATTCCTTGATTGATCTTTTGTCTAAGAAACTTTGAGAGGGCTTGAAACCTTAATTTTGATAGTAGTGAATGCTCACCCATCTTAGGGGAGACTAATGAGGCATGATGGTTAATCCATATTGTGATGATGATCTAAACAATGATGGAAAATCTTAGTGGTCAAAATTTGAGGTATGACAAACTGCAGCAGTGGTTTGGCCAATGTTGATCAATAGGAAACTAAGTCTCCTCTAGCCATTGACTAGAGGTTACAGCACATAGCTGTGGTTCCCTAGTTGTTGGATGAATCTTGACTGAATTCAGTTGCAATGTGTCAGTCCATGCCACCCTTGGTGCACCCATTAAATGCTCCAATCCAAAATTGGAGTCTTGTCCCTCTTTTAGGGATTTCTAAGTTTGGCAAGCCACTTCTTGTTCCAAAGACTTTGGAGGCTTGGATCAGTGTTTGTTCCCTTTAGATTTAATCCTCAGATGTGTCCAAAGTGATGACAAGGCTTGGGAATTATCTGATTTTGCCAAATCGAGCAAAAGTGAAAAATTCTGCCTAGCCTTGGCAATTTTCAGCAAGCCATATTGCCATTGTAATATCTCATGGCTCAAGTGGAATTTTGATGGAGTTCTTGGCCATTTCGGAAACCCCTCGTATGAAACAATTGTTTGATCATAATTGGTTTTGTACTTTTTGGATCCAAGTGAAAAATGCCCCTACATTTGGAAAAAAGTGAAGGCAGATTCTGACTTAGTGAAAATTTCACTAAGTGTTGGAAAAAGTGCCAATTTCATGTTTTCAGCCCACTTTGATCATTCCATAACTCAGAATCCATAATGAATTGGAATGAGGTGTAGTTGAAGCTTTTGTAGAGGGTTCATGAGAGCTACTAATCCAGCTTTGGATGGGAAAAAAATGGCCTTATGGTTTAGGAGTTATGATCCTCCAAAGTTGGTACCCTAGCCACTTTGTTCCATAACTTAGAAAATTTTCTAAGTTTTTTATGGTTACCCCTTTTACAAGTTATCCCACTTTTCTTGATTTTTCTTGATGAATGATGATCTAAATCACACATTAACATCATTTTAGAGTCAAAGAACCATATTTGTGAAAAATCTCAAAAAGTCAAAGTTGACTTTTGTGCACAGTTGACTTTTTGTCAGATGAATTCCAAACTGTACGATCCTCTATGAAATCAAGTCCTTGACTTAAATCAAACTTGATGGATTGATTTCATAGGTGTTATAGGGTGTATTGAATCATTTCTTAGGGTTGGGGAGCATGTCCTGGTCAAAAGTCAAACGCACTGTTGACTTTTCCCGCGAAACCCTAATTGTGGTTCAGATGAAATTGAAACTTGTTGCTCAAGCTTCTGGATCAATCCATTGTTGCAAATGGATCAATGTGATGTATTTGAGACCCTCAAATCCCCTCTTGAGGTCTTGGCTCATGTTTAGTCCCAAAAGTCAACTTAGGGGTGAATTAAGTCAGGAAACCCTAATTCCTGATTTTTATGAATGCATCGCCTAAAGCCAAATTGACTTGATGATTGGGTTCATGATGTTCCTTGGAGCATCATAGGTTATGATTTGAAGCATTGGCTCATGCCCAGAGGAAAATCTCCATGTGGAGGCCCTGGTCGACCAAAACCCTAATTTGGTGACACTGTCGATCGTGAGGCATTGATCCACTCAGAATGCTGCAACCTTGTTGCTTGATTCTTGAAGTGGGAGTTCTCTTGATCCATTATGGATGTTTGAGAGGCTAGACAAGTTGAATATCATGTCATTCCTTGATTGATCTTTTGTCTAAGAACTTTGAGAGGGCTTGAAACCTTAATTTTGATAGTAGTGAATGCTCACCCATCTTAGGGGAGACTAATGAGGCATGATGGTTAATCCATATTGTGATGATGATCTGAAACAATGATGGAAAATCTTAGTGGTCAAATTTGAGGTAATGACAAACTGCAGCAGTGGTTTGGCCAATGTTGATCAATAGGAAACTAAGTCTCCTCTAGCCATTGACTAGAGGTTACAGCACATAGCTGTGGTTCCCTAGTTGTTGGATGAATCTTGACTGAATTCAGTTGCAAATGTGTCAGTCCATTGCCACCTTGGTGCACCCATTAAATGTCCTCCAATCCAAAATTGGAGTCTTGTCCCTCTTTTAGGGATTTTCTAAGTTTGGCAAGCCACTTCTTGTTCCAAAGACTTTGGAGGCTTGGATCAGTGTTTGTTCCCTTTAGATTTAATCCTCAGATGTGTCCAAAGTGATGACAAGGCTTGGAATTATCTGATTTTGCCAAATCGAGCAAAAGTGAAAAATTCTGCCTAGCCTTGGCAATTTCAGCAAGCCATATTGCCATTGTAATATCTCATGGCTCAAGTGGAATTTGATGGAGTTCTTGGCCATTTCGGAAACCCCTCATATGAAACAATTGTTTGATCATATTTGGTTTTGTACTTTTTGGATCCAAGTGAAAAATGCCCCTACATTTGGAAAAAAGTGAAGGCAGATTCTGACTTAGTGAAAATTTCACTAAGTGTTGGAAAAAGTGGCATTTCATGTTTTCAGCCACTTTGATCATTCCATAACTCAGGAATCCATAATGAATTGGAATGAGGTGTAGTTGAAGCTTTTGTAGAGGGCCATGAGAGCTACTAATCCAGCTTTGGATGGGAAAAAATGGCCTTATGGTTTAGGAGTTATGATCCTCCAAAGTTGGTACCCTAGCCACTTTGTTCCATAACTTAGAAAATTTTCTAAAGTTTTTTATGGTTACCCCTTTTACAAGTTATCCCACTTTTCTTGATTTTTCTTGATGAATGATGATCTAAATCACACATTAACATCATTTTAGAGTCAAAGAACCATATTGTGGAAAAATCTCAAAAAGTCAAAGTTGACTTTTGTGCACAGTTGACTTTTTGTCAGATGAATTCCAAACTGTACGATCCTCTATGAAATCAAGTCCTTGACTTAAATCAAACTTGATGGATTGATTTCATAGGTGTTATAGGGTGTATTGAATCATTTCCTAGGGTTTGGGAGCATGTCCTGGTCATAAGTCAAACGCACTGTTGACTTTTCCCGCGAAACCCTAATTGTGGTTCAGATGAAATTGAAACTTGTTGCTCAAGCTTCTTGGATCAATCCATTGTTGCAAATGGATCAATGTGATGTATTTGAGACCCTCAAATCCCTCTTGAGGTCTTGGCTCATGTTTAGTCCCAAAAGTCAACTTAGGGGTGAATTAAGTCAGGAAACCCTAATTCCTGATTTTTATGAATGCATCCCCTAAAGCCAAATTGACTTGATGATTGGGTTCATGATGTTCCTTGGAGCATCATAGGTTATGATTTGAAGCATTGGCTCATGCCCAGAGGGAAAATCTCCATGTGGAGGCCCTGGTCGATCCAAAACCCTAATTTGGTGACACTGTCGATCGTTGAGGCTTGATCCACTCAGAATGCTGCAACCTTGTGCTTGATTCTTGAAGTGGGAGTTCTCTTGATCCATTATGGATGTTTGAGAGGCTAGACAAGTTGAATATCATGTCATTCCTTGATTGATCTTTTGTCTAAGAACTTTGAGAGGGCTTGAAACCTTAATTTTGATAGTAGTGAAATGCTCACCCATCTTAGGGGAGACTAATGAGGCATGATGGTTAATCCATATTGTGATGATGATCTGAACAATGATGGAAAATCTTAGTGGTCAAAATTTGAGGTATGACAAACTGCAGCAGTGGTTTGGCCAATGTTGATCAATAGGAAACTATGTCTCCTCTAGCCATTGACTAGAGGTTACAGCACATAGCTGTGGTTCCCTAGTTGTTGGATGAATCTTGACTGAATTCAGTTGCAAATGTGTCAGTCCCATGCCACCTTGGTGCACCCATTAAATGCTCCAATCCAAAATTGGAGTCTTGTCCCTCTTTTAGGGATTTCTAAGTTTGGCAAGCCACTTCTTGTTCCAAAGACTTTGGAGGCTTGGATCAGTGTTTGTTCCCTTTAGATTTAATCCTCAGATGTGTCCAAAGTGATGACAAGGCTTGGAATTATCTGATTTTGCCAAATCGAGCAAAAGTGAAAATTTCTGCCTAGCCTTGCAATTTTCAGCAAGCCATATTGCCATTGTAATATCTCATGGCTCAAGTGGAATTTGATGGAGTTCCTTGGCCATTTCGGAAAGCCCTCATATGATACAATTGTTTTGATCATAATTGGTTTTGTACTTTTTGGATCCAAGTGAAAAATGCCCCTACATTTGGAAAAAAGTGAAGGCAGATTCTGACTTAGTGAAAATTTCACTAAGTGTTGGAAAAAGTGGCATTTCATGTTTTCAGCCACTTTGATCATTCCATAACTCAGAATCCATAATGAATTGGAATGAGGTGTAGTTGAAGCTTTTGTAGAGGGCCATGAGAGCTACTAATCCAGCTTTGGATGGGAAAAAATGGCCTTATGGTTTAGGAGTTATGATCCTCCAAAGTTGGTACACCCAGCCACTTTGTTCCATAACTTAGAAAATTTTCTAAGTTTTTTATGGTTACCCCTTTTACAAGTTATCCCACTTTTCTTGATTTTTTCTTGATGAATGATGATCCAAAACACACAATTAACATTATTTTAGAGTCAAAGAACCATATTTGTGAAAAATCTCAAAAAGTCAAAGTTGACTTTTGTGCACAGTTGACTTTTTGTCAGATGAATTCCAAACTGTACGATCCTCTATGAAATTAAGTCCTTGACTTAAATCAAACTTGATGGATTGATTTCATAGGTGTTATAAGGGTGTATTGAATTTATTTCCTACGGTTTGGGAGCATGTCCTGGTCAAAAGTCAAACGCACTGTTGACTTTTCCCCGCGAACCCTAATTGTGGTTGAGATGAATTGAAACTTGTTGCTCAAGCTTCTTGGATCAATCCCATTGTTGCAAATGGATCAATGTGATATATTTAAGACCCTCAAATCCCTCTTGAGGTCTTGGCTCATGTTTAGTCACAAAAGTCAACTTAGGGGTGAATAAAGTCAGGGAAACCCTAATTCCTGATTTTATGAATGCATCCCCTAAAGCCAAATTGACTTGATGATTGGGTTCATGATGTTTCTTGGAGCATCATAGGTTATGATTTGAAGCATTGGCTCATGCCCAGAGGAAAATCTCCATGTGGAGGCCCCTGGTCGACCAAAACCCTAATTTGGTGACACTGTCGATCGTGAGGCTTGATCCACTCAGAATGCTGCAACCTTGTGCTTGGTTCTTGAAGTGGGAGTTCTCTTGATCCAATATGGATGTTTGAGAGGCTAGACAAGTTGAAGATCATGTCATTCCTTGATTGATCTTTTGTCTAAGAACTCTGAGAGGGCTTGAAACCTTAATTTTGATAGTAGTGAATGCTCACCCATCTTAGGGGAGACTAATGAGGCATGATGGTTAATCCATATTGTGATGATGATCTGAATAATGATGGAAAATCTTAGTGGTCAAAATTTGAGGTATGACAAACTGCAGCAGAGGTTTAGCCAATGTTGATCAATAGGAAACTAAGTCTCCTCTAGCCATTGACTAGAGGTTACAACACAGAGCTGTGGTTCCCTAGTTGTTGGATGAATCTTGACTGAATTCAGTTGCAATGCGTCACTCCATGCCACCTTGGTGCACCCATTAAATGTTCCAATCCAAAATTGGAGTCTTGTCCCTCTTTTAGGGATTTCTAAGTTTGGCAAGCCACTTCTTGTTCCAAAGACTTTGGAGGCTTGGATCAGTGTTTGTTCCCTTTAGATTAATCCTCAGATGTGTCCAAAGTGATGACAAGGCTTGGAATTATCTGATTTTGCCAAATCGAGCAAAAGTCAAAAATTCTGCCTAGCCTTGGCAGTTTTCAGCAAGGCATATTGCCATTGTCATATCTCAAGGCTCAAGTGGAATTTGATGGAGTTCTTGGCCATTTCGGAAAGCCCTCATATGATACAATTGTTTGATCATAATTGGTTTTGATAACTTTTGGATCCAAGTGAAAATGCCCCTACATTTGGAAAAAAGTGAAGGCAGATTCTGACGTAGTGAAAATTTCACTAAGTGTTGGAAAAAGTGGCATTTCATGTTTTCAGCCACTTTGATCATTCGATAACTCTGAATCCATAATGAATTGGATTGAGGTGTAGTTGAAGCTTTTGTAGAGGCCCATGAGAGCTACAAATGCAGCTTTGGATGGGAAAAAATGGCCTATGGTTTAGGAGTTATGATCCTCCAAAGTTGGTACCCTAGCCACTTTGTTCCATAACTTAGAAAATTTTTCTAAGTTTTTTATGGTTACCCCCTTTTACAAGTTATCCCACTTTTCTTGATTTTTCTTGATTGAATGATGATCTGAATCACACATTAACATCATTTTAGAGTCAAAGAACCATATTTGTGAAAAATCTCAAAAAGTCAAAGTTGACTTTTGTGCACAGTTGACTTTTTGTCAGATGAATTCCAAACTGTACGATCCTCTATGAAATCAAGTCCTTGACTTAAATCAAACTTGATGGATTGATTTCATAGGTGTTATAGGGTGTATTGAATCATGTCCTAGGGTTTGGGGAGCATGTCCGGGTCAAAAGTTAAAGGCACTGTTGACTTTTCCCGCGAAACCCTAATTGTGGTTCAGATGAAATTGAAACTTGTTGCTCAAGCTTCTTGGATCAATCCATTGTTGGAAATGGATCAATGTGATGTATTTGAGACCCTCAAAATCCCCTCTTGAGGTCTTGGCTCATGTTTAGTCCCAAAAGTCAACTTAGGGGTGAATTAAGTCAGGAAACCCTAATTCCTGATTTTTATGAAAACATCCCCTAAAGCCAAATTGACTTGATGATTGGGTTCATGATGTTCCTGGAGGCATCATAGGTTATGATTTGAAGCATTGGCTCATGCCCAGAGGAAAATCTCCATCTGGAGGCCCTGGTCGACCAAAACCCTAATTTGGTGACACTGTTGATCGTGAGGCCTTGATCCACTCAGAATGCTGCAACCTTGTGCTTGATTCTGGTTGATTCTTGAAGTGGGAGTTCTCTTGATCCATTATGGATGTTTGAGAGGCTAGACAAGTTAAAGATCATGTCATTCCTTGATGGATCCTTTGTGTAAGAACCCTGAGAGGGCTTGAAACCCTAATTTTGATAGTAGTGAATGCTCACCCATCTTAGGGGAGACTAATGAGGCATGATGGTTAATCCATATTGTGATGATGATCTGAACAATGATGGAAAATCTTAGTGGTCAAAATTTGAGGTATGACAAACTGTCGCAGAGGTTTGGCCAATGTTGATCAATAGGAAACTAAGTCTCCTCTAGCCATTGACTAGAGGTTACAACACAGAGCTGTGGTTCCCTAGTTGTTGGATGAATCTTGACTGAATTCAGTTGCAAATGTGTCAGTCCATGCCACCTTGGTGCACCAATTAAATGCTCCAATCCAAAATTGGAGTCTTGTCCCTCTTTTAGGGATTTCTAAGTTTGGCATGCCACTTCTTGTTCCAAAGACTTTGGAGGCTTGGATCAATGTTTGTTCCCTTTAGATTTAATCCTCAGATGTGTCCAAAGTGATGACAAGGCTTGGAATTATCTGATTTTGCCAAATCGAGCAAAAGTAAAAAATTCTGCCTAGCCTTGGCAGTTTTCAGCAAGGCATATTGCCATTGTCATATCTCATGGCTCAAGTGGAATTTGATGGAGTTCTTGGCCATTTCGGAAAGCCCTCATATGATACAATTGTTTGATCATAATTGGTTTTGATACTTCGTGGATCCAAGTGAAAAATGCTCCTACATTTGGAAAAAAATGAAGGCAGATTCTGACTTAGTGAAAATTTCACTAAGTGTTGGAAAACGTGGCATTTCATGTTTTCAACCACTTTGATCATTCCATAACTTAAAATCCATAATGAATTGGAATGAGGTGTAGTTGAAGCTTTTGTAGAGGGCCATGAGAGCTATAAATCCAACTTTGGATGGGAAAAAATGGCCTTATGGTTTAGGAGTTATGATCCTCCAAAGTTGGTACCCTAGCCACTTTGTTCCATAACTTAGAAAATTCTCTAAGTTTTTTATGGTTACCCCTTTTACAAGTTATCCCACTTTTCTTGATTTTTCTTGATGAATGATGATCCAAATCACACATTAACATCATTTTAGAGTCAAAGAACCATATTTGTGAAAAATCTCAAAAAGTCAAAGTTGACTTTTGTGCACAGTTGACTTTTTGTCAGATGAATTCCAAACTGTACGATCCTCTATGAAATCAAGTCCTTGACTTAAATCAAACTTGATGGATTGATTTCATAGGTGTTATAGGGTGTATTGAATCATGTCCTAGGGTTTGGGAGCATGTCCTGGTCAAAAGTCAAAGGCACTGTTGACTTTTCCCGCGAAACCCTAATTGTGGTTCAGATGAAATTGAATCTTATTGCTCAAGCTTCTTGGATCAATCCATTGTTGCAAATGGATCAATGTGATGTATTTGAGACCCTCAAATCCCCTCTTGAGGTCTTGGCTCATGTTTAGTCCCAAAAGTCAACTTAGGGGTGAATTAAGTCAGGAAACCCTAATTCCTGATTTTTATGAATGCATCCCCTAAAGCCAAATTGACTTGATGATTGGGTTCATGATGTTCCTTGGAGCATCATAGGTTATGATTTGAAGCATTGGCTCATGCCCAGAGGAAAATCTCCATCTGGAGGCCCTGGTCGACCAAAACCCTAATTTGGTGACACTGTTGATCGTGAGGCTTGATCCACTCAGAATGCTGCAACCTTGTGCTTGATTCTTGAAGTGGGAGTTCTCTTGATCCAATATGGATGTTTGAGAGGCTAGAAAAGTTGAAGATCATGTCCTTCCTTGATTGATCTTTTGTCTAAGAACTCTGAGAGGGCTTGAAACCCTAATTTTGATAGTAGTGAATGCTCACCCATCTTAGGGGAGTCTAATGAGGCATGATGGTTAATCCATATTGTGATGATGATCTGAACAATGATGGAAAATCTTAGTGGTCAAAATTTGAGGTATGACAAACTGCAGCAGAGGTTTGGCCAATGTTGATCAATAGGAAACTAAGTCTCCTCTAGCCATTGACTAGAGGTTACAGCACAGAGCTGTGGTTCCCTAGTTGTTGGATAAATCTTTACTGAATTCAGTTGCAAATGTGTCAGTCCATGCCACCTTGGTGCACCAATTAAATGCTCCAATCCAAAATTGGATTCTTGTCCCTCTTTTAGGGATTTCTAAGTTTGGCATGCCACTTCTTGTTCCAAAGACTTTGGAGGCTTGGATCAGTGTTTGTTCCCTTTAGATTTAATCCTCAGATGTGTCCAAAGTGATGACAAGGCTTGGAATTATCTGATTTTGCCAAATCGAGCAAAAGTAAAAAATTCTTCCTAGCCTTGGCAGTTTTCAGCAAGGCATATTGCCATTGTCATATCTCATGGCTCAAGTGGAATTTGATGGAGTTCTTGGCCATTTCGTAAAGCCCTCATATGATACAATTGTTTGATCATAATTGGTTTTGATACTTTTTGGATCCAAGTGAAAAATGCCCCTACATTTGGAAAAAAGTGAAGGCAGATTCTGACTTAGTGAAAATTTCACTAAGTGTTGGAAAAAGTGGCATTTCATGTTTTCAGCCACTTTGATCATTCCATAACTCAGAATCCATAATGAATTGGAATGAGTTGTAGTTGAAGCTTTTGTAGAGGACCATGAGAGCTACAAATCCAGCTTTGGATGGGAAAAAATGGCCTTATGGTTTAGGAGTTATGATCCTCCAAAGTTGGTACCCTAGCCACTTTGTTCCATAACTTAGAAAATTCTCTAAGTTTTTTATGGTTACCCCTTTTACAAGTTATCCCACTTTTCTTGATTTTTCTTGATGAATGATGATCCAAATCACACATTAACATTATTTTAGCGTCAAAGAACCATATTTGTGAAAAATCTCAAAAAGTCAAAGTTGACTTTTGTGCACAGTTGACTTTTTGTCAGATGAATTCCAAACTGTGCGATCCTCTATGAAATCAAGTCCTTGACAGAAGTCAAACTTCATGTATTGATTTCATTGGTGTTATAGGGTGTATTGAATCATGTCCTAGGGTTTGGGAGCATGTCCTGGTCAAAAGTCAAAGGCATAGTTGACTTTTCCCGCAAAACCCTAATTGTGGTTCAGATGAAATTGAAACTTGTTGCTCAAGCTTCTTGGATCAATCCATTGTTGAAAATGGATCAATGTGATGTATTTGAGACCCTCAAATCCCCTCTTGAATTCTTGGCTCATGTTTTGTCCCAAAAGTCAACTTAGGGGTGAATTAAGTCAAGGAACCCTAATTCCTGATTTTTTATGAATGCATCCCCTAAAGCCAAATTGACTTGATGATTGGGTTCATGATATCCCTTGGAGTATCATAGGTTATGATTTGAAGCATTGGCTCATGGCCAGAGGAAAATCCCCATCTGGAGGCCCTGGTCGACAAAAATCCTAATTTGGTGACACTGTCGATCGTGAGGCTTGATCCACTCAGAATGCTGCAACCTTTTGCTTGATTCTTGAAGTGGGAGTTCTCTTGATCCATTATGGATGTTTGAGAGGCTAGAAAAGTTAAAGATCATGTCATTCCTTGATGGATCCTTTGTGTAAGAACCCTGAGAGGGCTTGAAACCCTAATTTTGATAGTTGTGAATGCTCACCCATCTTAGGGGAGACTAATGAGGCATGATGGTTAATCCATATTGTGATGATGATTTGAACAATGATGGAAAATCTTAGTGGTCAAAATTTGAGGTATGACAAACTGCAGCAGAGGTTTGGCTAATGTTGATCAATAGGAAACTAAGTCTCCTCCAGCCATTGACTTGAGGTTATAGCACAGAGCCTTGGTTCCCTAGTTGTTGGATGAATCTTGACTGAATTCAATTGCAAATGTGTCACTCCATGGCATCTTGGTGCATCCATTAAATGCTCCAATCCAAAATTGGAGTCTTGTCCCTCTTTTAGGGATTTCTAGGTTTGGCATGCCACTTCTTGTTCCAAAGACTTTGGAGGCTTGGATCAGTGTTTGTTCCCTTTAGATTTAATTCTCAGGTGTGTCCAAAGTGATGACAAGGCTTGGAATTATCTGATTTTACAAAATCTAGCAAAAGTGCAAAATTCTGCCTAGCCTTGGCAGTTTTCAGCAAGGCATATTGCCATTGTCATATCTCATGGCTCAAGTGGAATTTGATGGAGTTCTTGGCCATTTTGGAAAGCCCTCATATGATACAATAACTGTTTGATCATAATTGGTTTTGATACTTTTTGGATCCAAGTAAAAAATGCCCCTACATTTAGAAAAAAGTGAAGGCAGATTCTGACTTAGTGAAAATTTCACTAAGTGTTGGAAAAACTGGCATTTCATGTTTTCAGCCACTTTGATCATTCTATAACTCAGAATCCATAATGAATTGGAATGCGGTGTAGTTGAATCTTTGGTAGAGGGCCATGAGAGCTACAAATCCAGCTTTGGATGGGAAAAAATGGCCTTATGGTTTAGGAGTTATGATCCTCCAAAGTTGGTACCCTAGCCACTTTGTTCCATAACTTAGAAAATTTTCAATGTTTTTTATGGTTACCCCCTTTACAAGTTATCCCACTTTTCTTGATTTTTCTTGATGAATGATGATCCAAATCACACATTAACATTATTTTAGGGTCAAAGAACCATATTTGTGAAAAATCTCAAAAAGTCAAAGTTGACTTTTGTGCACAGTTGACTTTTTGTCAGATGAATTCCAAACTGTGCGATCCTCTATGAAATCAAGTCCTTGACAGAAGTCAAACTTCATGTATTGATTT
Organism: Lathyrus tuberosus; assembly: GCA_022829125.1. Classification (NCBI taxonomy): domain Eukaryota; kingdom Viridiplantae; phylum Streptophyta; class Magnoliopsida; order Fabales; family Fabaceae; genus Lathyrus; species Lathyrus tuberosus. Next base: position 637,533 of record JALAZF010000423.1, read on the forward strand.
CATTGGTGTTATAGGGTGTATTGAATCATGTCCTAGGGTTTGGGAGCATGTCCTGGTCAAAAGTCAAAGGCATAGTTGACTTTTCCCGCAAAACCCTAATTGTGGTTCAGATGAAATTGAAACTTGTTGCTCAAGCTTCTTGGATCAATCCATTGTTGAAAATGGATCAATGTGATGTATTTGAGACCCTCAAATCCCCTCTTGAATTCTTGGCTCATGTTTTGTCCCAAAAGTCAACTTAGGGGTGAATTAAGTCAAGGAACCCTAATTCCTGATTTTTTATGAATGCATCCCCTAAAGCCAAATTGACTTGATGATTGGGTTCATGATATCCCTTGGAGTATCATAGGTTATGATTTGAAGCATTGGCTCATGGCCAGAGGAAAATCCCCATCTGGAGGCCCTGGTCGACAAAAATCCTAATTTGGTGACACTGTCGATCGTGAGGCTTGATCCACTCAGAATGCTGCAACCTTTTGCTTGATTCTTGAAGTGGGAGTTCTCTTGATCCATTATGGATGTTTGAGAGGCTAGACAAGTTAAAGATCATGTCATTCCTTGATGGATCCTTTGTGTAAGAACCCTGAGAGGGCTTGAAACCCTAATTTTGATAGTTGTGAATGCTCACCCATCTTAGGGGAGACTAATGAGGCATGATGGTTAATCCATATTGTGATGATGATTTGAACAATGATGGAAAATCTTAGTGGTCAAAATTTGAGGTATGACAAACTGCAGCAGAGGTTTGGCTAATGTTGATCAATAGGAAACTAAGTCTCCTCCAGCCATTGACTTGAGGTTATAGCACAGAGCCTTGGTTCCCTAGTTGTTGGATGAATCTTGACTGAATTCAATTGCAAATGTGTCACTCCATGGCATCTTGGTGCATCCATTAAATGCTCCAATCCAAAATTGGAGTCTTGTCCCTCTTTTAGGGATTTCTAGGTTTGGCATGCCACTTCTTGTTCCAAAGACTTTGGATGCTTGGATCAGTGTTTGTTCCCTTTAGATTTAATTCTCAGATGTGTCCAAAATGATGACAAGGCTTGGAATTATCTGATTTTGCAAAATCTAGCAAAAGTGCAAAATTCTGCCTAGCCTTGGCAGTTTTCAGCAAGGCATATTGCCATTGTCATATCTCATGGCTCAAGTGGAATTTGATGGAGTTCTTGGCCATTTTGGAAAGCCCTCATATGATACAATAACTGTTTGATCATAATTGGTTTTGATACTTTTTGGATCCAAGTAAAAAATGCCCCTACATTTAGAAAAAAGTGAAGGCAGATTCTGACTTAGTGAAAATTTCACTAAGTGTTGGAAAAAGTGGCATTTCATGTTTTCAGCCACTTTGATCATTCTATAACTCAGAATCCATAATGAATTGGAATGCGGTGTAGTTGAATCTTTGGTAGAGGGCCATGAGAGCTACAAATCCAGCTTTGGATGGGAAAAAATGGCCTTATGGTTTAGGAGTTATGATCCTCCAAAGTTGGTACCCTAGCCACTTTGTTCCATAACTTAGAAAATTTTCAATGTTTTTTATGGTTACCCCCTTTACAAGTTATCCCACTTTTCTTGATTTTTCTTGATGAATGATGATCCAAATCACACATTAACATTATTTTAGGGTCAAAGAACCATATTTGTGAAAAATCTCAAAAAGTCAAAGTTGACTTTTGTGCACAGTTGACTTTTTGTCAGATGAATTCCAAACTGTGCGATCCTCTATGAAATCAAGTCCTTGACAGAAGTCAAACTTCATGTATTGATTTCATAGGTGTTATAGGGTGTATTGAATCATGTCCCTAGGGTTTGGGAGCATGTCCTGGTCAAAAGTCAAAGGCATAGTTGACTTTTCCCGCAAAACCCTAATTGTGGTTCAGATGAAATTGAAACTTGTTGCTCAAGCTTCTTGGATCAATCCATTGTTGAAAATGGATCAATGTGATGTATTTGAGACCCTCAAATCCCCTCTTGAATTCTTGGCTCATGTTTTGTCCCAAAAGTCAACTTAGGGGTGAATTAATTCAAGGAACCCTAATTCCTGATTTTTTATGAATGCATCCCCTAAAGCCAAATTGACTTGATGATTGGGTTCATGATGTCCCTTGGAGTATCATAGGTTATGCTTTTAAGCATTGGCTCATGGCCAGAGGAAAATCTCCATCTGGAGGCCCTGGTCGACTAAAACCCTAATTTGGTGACATTGTCGATCGTGAGACTTGATCCACTCAGATTGTTGCAGCCTTTTGCTTGACTCTTGAAGTGGGAGTTCTCTTGATCCATTATGGATGTTTGAGAGGCTAGACAAGTTAAAGATCATGTCATTCCTTGATGGATCCTTTGTCTAAGAACTCTGAGAGGGCTTGAAACCCTAATTTTGATAGTTGTGAATGCTCACCCATCTTAGGGGAGACTAATGAGGCATGATGGTTAATCCATATTGTGATGATGATTTGAACAATGATGGAAAATCTTAGTGGTCAAAATTTGAGGTATGACAAACTGCAGCAGAGGTTTGGCCAATGTTGATCAATAGGAAACTAAGTCTCCTCCAGCCATTGACTTGAGGTTATAGCACAGAGCCTTGGTTCCCTAGTTGTTGGATGAATCTTGACTGAATTCAATTGCAAATGTGTCACTCCATGGCATCTTGGTGCATCCATTAAATGCTCCAATCCAAAATTGGAGTCTTGTCCCTCTTTTAGGGATTTCTAGGTTTGGCATGCCACTTCTTGTTCCAAAGACTTTGGATGCTTGGATCAGTGTTTGTTCCCTTTAGATTTAATTCTCAGATGTGTCCAAAATGATGACAAGGCTTGGAATTATCTGATTTTGCAAAATCTAGCAAAAGTGCAAAATTCTGCCTAGCCTTGGCAGTTTTCAGCAAGGCATATTGCCATTGTCATATCTCATGGCTCAAGTGGAATTTGATGGAGTTCTTGGCCATTTTGGAAAGCCCTCATATGATACAATAACTGTTTGATCATAATTGGTTTTGATACTTTTTGGATCCAAGTAAAAAATGCCCCTACATTTAGAAAAAAGTGAAGGCAGATTCTGACTTAGTGAAAATTTCACTAAGTGTTGGAAAAAGTGGCATTTCATGTTTTCAGCCACTTTGATCATTCTATAACTCAGAATCCATAATGAATTGGAATGCGGTGTAGTTGAATCTTTGGTAGAGGGCCATGAGAGCTACAAATCCAGCTTTGGATGGGAAAAAATGGCCTTATGGTTTAGGAGTTATGATCCTCCAAAGTTGGTACCCTAGCCACTTTGTTCCATAACTTAGAAAATTTTCAATGTTTTTTATGGTTACCCCCTTTACAAGTTATCCCACTTTTCTTGATTTTTCTTGATGAATGATGATCCAAATCACACATTAACATTATTTTAGGGTCAAAGAACCATATTTGTTAAAAATCTCAAAAAGTCAAAGTTGACTTTTGTGCACAGTTGACTTTTTGACAGATGAATTCCAAACTGTGCGATCCTCTATGAAATCAAGTCCTTGACATAAGTCAAACATCATGTATTGATTTCATAGGTGTTATAGGGTGTATTGAATCATGTCCTAGGGTTTGGGAGCATGTCCTGGTCAAAAGTCAAAGGCATAGTTGACTTTTCCCGCAAAACCCTAATTGTGGTTCAGATGAAATTGAAACTTGTTGCTCAAGCTTCTTGGATCAATCCATTGTTGAAAATGGATCAATGTGATTTATTTGAGACCCTCAATTCCTCTCTTGAGGTCTTGGCTCATGTTTTGTCCCAAATGTCAACTTAGGGGTGAATTAATTCAAGGAACCCTAATTCCTGATTTTTTATGAATGCATCCCCTAAAGCCAAATTGACTTGATGATTGGGTTCATGATGTCCCTTGGAGCATCATAGGTTATGCTTTTAAGCATTGGCTCATAGCCAGAGCAAAATCTCCATCTGGAGGCCCTGGTCGACTAAAACCCTAATTTGGTGACATTGTCGATCGTGAGACTTGATCCACTCAGATTGTTGCAGCCTTTTGCTTGACTCTTGAAGTGGGAGTTCTCTTGATCCATTATGGATGTTTGAGAGGCTAGAAAATTTGAAGATCATGTCATTCCTTGATGGATCCTTTGTCTAAGAACTCTGAGAGGGCTTGAAACCCTAATTTTGATAGTTGTGAATGCTCACCCATCTTAGGGGAGACTAATGAGGCATGATGGTTAATCCATATTGTGATGATGATTTGAACAATGATGGAAAATCTTAGTGGTCAAAATTTGAGGTATGACAAACTGCAGCAGAGGTTTGGCCAATGTTGATCAATAGGAAACTAAGTCTCCTCTAGCCATTGACTAGAGGTTACAGCACAGAGCCTTGGTTCCCTAGTTGTTGGATGAATCTTGACTGAATTCAATTGCAAATGTGTCAGTCTATGCCACCTTGGTGCATCTATTAATTGCTCCAATCCAAAGTTGGAGTCTTGTCCCTCTTTTAGAGATTTCTAGGTTTGGCATGCCACTTCTTGTTCCAAAGACTTCGGAGGCTTGGATCAGTGTTTGTTCCCTTTAGATTTAATCCTCAGATGTGTCCAAAGTGATGACAAGGCTTGGAATTATCGGATTTTGCAAAATTTAGCAAAAGTACAAAATTCTGCCTAGCCTTGGCAGTTTTCACCAAGGCATATTGCCATTGTCATATCTCATGGCTCAAGTGGAATTTGATGGAGTTCTTGGCCATTTTGGAAAGCTCTCATATGATACAATAACTGTTTGATCATAATTGGTTTTGATACTTTTTGGATCCAAGTGAAAAATGCCCCTACATTTAGAAAAAAGTGAAGGCAGATTCTGACTTAGTGAAAATTACACTAAGTGTTGGAAAAAGTGGCATTTCATGTTTTCAGCCACTTTGATCATTCTATAACTCATAATCCATAATGAATTGGAATGAGGTGTAGTTGAATCTTTGGTAGAGGGCCATGAGAGCTACAAATCCAGCTTTGGATGGGAAAAAATGGCCTTATGGTTTAGGAGTTATGATCCTCCAAAGTTGGTACCCTAGCCACTTTGTTCCATAACTTAGAAAATTTTCAATGTTTTTTATGGTTACCCCTTTTACAAGTTGTCCCACTTTTCTTGATTTTTCTTGATGAATGATGATCCAAATCACACATTAACATTATTTTAGCGTCAAAGAACCATATTTGTGAAAAATCTCAAAAAGTCAAAGTTGACTTTTGTGCACAGTTGACTTTTTGTCAAATGAATTCCAAACTGTGCGATCCTCTATGAAATCAAGTCCTTGACATAAGTCAAACTTCATGTATTGATTTCATTGGTGTTATAGGGTGTATTGAATCATGTCCTAGGGTTTGGGAGCATGTCCTGGTCAAAAGTCAAAGGCATAGTTGACTTTTCCCGCAAAACCCTAATTGTGGTTCAGATGAAATTGAAACTTGTTGCTCAAGCTTGTTGGATCAAATCATTATTGAAAATGGATCAATGTGATGTATTTGAGACCCTCAAATCCCCTCTTGAATTCTTGGCTCATGTTTTGTCCCAAAAGTCAACTTAGGGGTGAATTAAGTCAAGGAACCCTAATTCCTGATTTTTTATGAATGCATCCCCTAAAGCCAAATTGACTTGATGATTGGGTTCATGATGTCCCTTGGAGTATCATAGGTTATGCTTTGAAGCATTGGCTCATGGCCAGAGGAAAATCCCCATCAGGAGGCCCTGGTCGACAAAAATCCTAATTTGGTGACACTGTCGATCGTGAGGCTTGATCCACTCAGAATGCTGCAACCTTTTGCTTGATTCTTGAAGTGGGAGTTGTCTTGATCCATTATGGATGTTTGAGAGGCTAGACAAGTTAAAGATCATGTCATTCCTTGATGGATCCTTTGTGTAAGAACCCTGAGAGGGCTTGAAACCCTAATTTTGATAGTTGTGAATGCTCACCCATCTTAGGGGAGACTAATGAGGCATGATGGTTAATCCATATTGTGATGATGATTTGAACAATGATGGAAAATCTTAGTGGTCAAAATTTGAGGTATGACAAACTGCAGCAGAGGTTTGGCCAATGTTGATCACTAGGAAACTAAGTCTCCTCTAGCCATTGACTTGAGGTTACAGCACAGAGCCTTGGTTCCCTAGTTGTTGGATGAATCTTGATTGAATTCAATTGCAAATGTGTCAGTCCATGCCATCTTGGTGCATCCATTAAATGCTCCAATCCAAAATTGGAGTCTTGTCCCTCTTTTAGGGATTTCTAGGTTTGGCATGCCACTTCTTGTTCCAAAGACTTTGGAGGCTTGGATCAGTGTTTGTTCCCTTTAGATTTAATTCTCAGATGTGTCCAAAGTGATGACAAGGCTTGGAATTATCTGATTTTGCAAAATCTAGCAAAAGTGCAAAATTCTGCCTAGCCTTGGCAGTTTTCAGCAAGGCATATTGCCATTGTCATATCTCATGGCTCAAGTGGAATTTGATGGAGTTCTTGGCCATTTTGGAAAGCCCTCATATGATACAATAACTGTTTGATCATAATTGGTTTTGATACTTTTTGGATCCAAGTGAAAAATGCCCCTACATTTAGAAAAAAGTGAAGGCAGGTTCTGACTTAGTGAAAATTTCACTAAGTGTTGGAAAATTTGGCATTTCATGTTTTCAGCCACTTAGATCATTCTATAACTCAGAATCCATAATGAATTAGAATGCGGTGTAGTTGAATCTTTGGTAGAGGGCCATGAGAGCTACAAATCCAGCTTTGGATGGGAAAAAATGGCCTTATGGTTTAGGAGTTATGATCCTCTAAAGTTGGTACCCTAGCCACTTTGCTCCATAACTTAGAAAATTTTCAATGTTTTTTATGGTTACCCCTTTTACAAGTTATCCCACTTTTCTTGATTTCTCTTGATGAATGATGATCCAAATCACACATTAACATTATTTTAGCGTCAAAGAACCATATTTGTGAAAAATCTCAAAAAGTCAAAGTTGACTTTTGTGCACAGTTGACTTTTTGTCAGATGAATTCCAAACTGTGCGATCCTCTATGAAATCAAGTCCTTGACATAAGTCAAACTTCATGTATTGATTTCATTGGTGTTATAGGGTGTATTGAATCATGTCCTAGGGTTTGGGAGCATGTCCTGGTCAAAAGTCAAAGGCATAGTTGACTTTTCCTGCAAAACCCTAATTGTGGTTCAGATGAAATTGAAACTTGTTGCTCAAGCTTCTTGGATCAATCCATTGTTGAAAATGGATCAATGTGATGTATTTGAGACCCTCAAATCCCCTCTTGAATTCTTGGCTCATGTTTTGTCCCAAAAGTCAACTTAGGGGTGAATTAAGTCAAGGAACCCTAATTCCTGATTTTTTATGAATGCATCCCCTAAAGCCAAATTGACTTGATGATTGGGTTCATGATGTCCCTTGGAGTATCATAGGTTATGCTTTGAAGCATTGGCTCATGGCCAGAGGAAAATCCCCATCTGGAGGCCCTGGTCGACAAAAATCCTAATTTGGTGACACTGTCGATCGTGAGGCTTGATCCACTCAGAATGCTGCAACCTTTTGCTTGATTCTTGAAGTGGGAGTTCTCTTGATCCATTATGGATGTTTGAGAGGCTAGACAAGTTAAAGATCATGTCATTCCTTTATGGATCCTTTGTGTAAGAACCCTGAGAGGGCTTGAAACCCTAATTTTGATAGTTGTGAATGCTCACCCATCTTAGGGGAGACTAATGAGGCATGATGGTTAATCCATATTGTGATGATGATTTGAACAATGATGGAAAATCTTAGTGGTCAAAATTTGAGGTATGACAAACTGCAGCAGAGGTTTGGCCAATGTTGATCAATAGGAAACTAAGTCTCCTCTAGCCATTGACTTGAGGTTACAGCACAGAGCCTTGGTTCCCTAGTTGTTGGATGAATCTTGACTGAATTCAATTGCAAATGTGTCAGTCCATGCCATCTTGGTGCATCCATTAAATGCTCCAATCCAAAATTGGAGTCATGTCCCTCTTTTAGGGATTTCTAGGTTTGGCATGCCACTTCTTGTTCCAAAGACTTTGGAGGCTTGGATCAGTGTTTGTTCCCTTTAGATTTAATTCTCAGATGTGTCCAAAGTGATGACAAGGCTTGGAATTTTCTGATTTTGCAAAATCTAGCAAAAGTGCAAAATTCTGCCTAGCCTTGGCAGTTTTCAGCAAGGCATATTGCCATTGTCATATCTCATGGCTCAAGTGGAATTTGATGGAGTTCTTGGCCATTTTGGAAAGCCCTCATATGATACAATAACTGTTTGATCATAATTGGTTTTGATACTTTTTGGATCCAAGTGAAAAATGCCCCTACATTTAGAAAAAAGTGAAGGCAGGTTCTGACTTAGTGAAAATTTCACTAAGTGTTGGAAAATTTGGCATTTCATGTTTTCAGCCACTTTGATCATTCTATAACTCAGAATCCATAATGAATTGGAATGCGGTGTAGTTGAATCTTTGGTAGAGGGCCATAAGAGCTACAAATCCAGCTTTGGATGGGAAAAAATGGCCTTATGGTTTAGGAGTTATGATCCTCTAAAGTTGGTACCCTAGCCACTATGTTCCATAACTTAGAAAATTTTCAATGTTTTTTATGGTTACCCCTTTTACAAGTTATCCCACTTTTCTTGATTTTTCTTGATGAATGATGATCCAAATCACACATTAACATTATTTTAGCGTCAAAGAACCATATTTGTGAAAAATCTCAAAAAGTCAAAGTTGACTTTTGTGCACAGTTGACTTTTTGTCAGATGAATTCCAAACTGTGCGATCCTCTATGAAATCAAGCCCTTGACATAAGTCAAACTTCATGTATTGATTTCATTGGTGTTATAGGGTGTATTGAATCATGTCCTAGGGTTTGGGAGCATGTCCTGGTCAAAAGTCAAAGGCATAGTTGACTTTTCCCGCAAAACCCTAATTGTGGTTCAGATGAAATTGAAACTTGTTGCTCAAGCTTCTTGGATCAATCCATTGTTGAAAATGGATCAATGTGATGTATTTGAGACCCTCAAATCCCCTCTTGAATTCTTGGCTCATGTTTTGTCCCAAAAGTCAACTTAGGGGTGATTTAAGTCAAGGAACCCTAATTCCTGATTTTTTATGAATGCATCCCCTAAAGCCAAATTGACTTGATGATTGGGTTCATGATGTCCCTTGGAGCATCATAGGTTATGCTTTGAAGCATTGGCTCATGGCCAGAGGAAAATCCCCATCTGGAGGCCCTGGTCGACAAAAATCCTAATTTGGTGACACTGTCGATCGTGAGGCTTGATCCACTCAGAATGCTGCAACCTTTTGCTTGATTCTTGAAGTGGGAGTTCTCTTGATCCATTATGGATGTTTGAGAGGCTAGACAAGTTAAAGATCATGTCATTCCTTGATGGATCCTTTGTGTAAGAACCCTGAGAGGGCTTGAAACCCTAATTTTGATAGTTGTGAATGCTCACCCATCTTAGGGGAGACTAATGAGGCATGATGGTTAATCCATATTGTGATGATGATTTGAACAATGATGGAAAATCTTAGTGGTCAAAATTTGAGGTATGACAAACTGCAGCAGAGGTTTGGCCAATGTTGATCAATAGGAAACTAAGTCTCCTCTAGCCATTGACTTGAGGTTACAGCACAGAGCCTTGGTTCCCTAGTTGTTGGATGAATCTTGACTGAATTCAATTGCAAATGTGTCAGTCCATGCCATCTTGGTGCATCCATTAAATGCTCCAATCCAAAATTGGAGTCATGTCCCTCTTTTAGGGATTTCTAGGTTTGGCATGCCACTTCTTGTTCCAAAGACTTTGGAGGCTTGGATCAGTGTTTGTTCCCTTTAGATTTAATTCTCAGATGTGTCCAAAGTGATGACAAGGCTTGGAATTATCTGATTTTGCAAAATCTAGCAAAAGTGCAAAATTCTGCCTAGCCTTGGCAGTTTTCAGCAAGGCATATTGCCATTGTCATATCTCATGGCTCAAGTGGAATTTGATGGAGTTCTTGGCCATTTTGGAAAGCCCTCATATGGTACAATAACTGTTTGATCATAATTGGTTTTGATACTTTTTGGATCCAAGTGAAAAATGCCCCTACATTTAGAAAAAAGTGAAGGCAGGTTCTGACTTAGTGAAAATTTCACTAAGTGTTGGAAAATTTGGCATTTCATGTTTTCAGCCACTTTGATCATTCTATAACTCAGAATCCATAATGAATTGGAATGCGGTGTAGTTGAATCTTTGGTAGAGGGCCATGAGAGCTACAAATCCAGCTTTGGATGGGAAAAAATGGCCTTATGGTTTAGGAGTTATGATCCTCTAAAGTTGGTACCCTAGCCACTATGTTCCATAACTTAGAAAATTTTCAATGTTTTTTATGGTTACCCCTTTTACAAGTTATCCCACTTTTCTTGATTTTTCTTGATGAATGATGATCCAAATCACACATTAACATTATTTTAGCGTCAAAGAACCATATTTGTGAAAAATCTCAAAAAGTCAAAGTTGACTTTTGTGCACAGTTGACTTTTTGTCAGATGAATTCCAAACTGTGCGATCCTCTATGAAATCAAGCCCTTGACATAAGTCAAACTTCATGTATTGATTTCATTGGTGTTATAGGGTGTATTGAATCATGTCCTAGGGTTTGGGAGCATGTCCTGGTGAAAAGTCAAAGGCATAGTTGACTTTTCCCGCAAAACCCTAATTGTGGTTCAGATGAAATTGAAACTTGTTGCTCAAGTTTCTTGGATCAATCCATTGTTGAAAATGGATCAATGTGATGTATTTGAGACCCTCAAATCCCCTCTTGAATTCTTGGCTCATGTTTTGTCCCAAAAGTCAACTTAGGGGTGAATTAAGTCAAGGAACCCTAATTCCTGATTTTTTATGAATGCATCCCCTAAAGCCAAATTGACTTGATGATTGGGTTCATGATGTCCCTTGGAGCATCATAGGTTATGCTTTGAAGCATTGGCTCATGGCCAGAGGAAAATCCCTATCTGGAGGCCCTGGTCGACAAAAATCCTAATTTGGTGACACTGTCGATCGTGAGGCTTGATCCACTCAGAATGCTGCAACCTTTTGCTTGATTCTTGAAGTGGGAGTTCTCTTGATCCATTATGGATGTTTGAGAGGCTAGACAAGTTAAAGATCATGTCATTCCTTGATGGATCCTTTGTGTAAGAACCCTGAGAGGGCTTGAAACCCTAATTTTGATAGTTGTGAAATCTTAGGGGAGACTAATGAGGCATGATGGTTAATCCATATTGTGATGATGATTTGAACAATGATGGAAAATCTTAGTGGTCAAAATTTGAGGTATGACAAACTGCAGCAGAGGTTTGGCCAATGTTGATCAATAGGAAACTAAGTCTCCTCTAGCCATTGACTTGAGGTTACAGCACAGAGCCTTGGTTCCCTAGTTGTTGGATGAACTTGACTGAATTCAATTGCAAATGTGTCAGTCCATGCCATCTTGGTGCATCCATTAAATGCTCCAATCCAAAATTAGAGTCATGTCCCTCTTTTAGGGATTTCTAGGTTTGGCATGCCACTTCTTGTTCCAAAGACTTTGGAGGCTTGGATCAGTGTTTGTTCCCTTTAGATTTAATTCTCAGATGTGTCCAAAGTGATGACAAGGCTTGGAATTATCTGATTTTGCAAAATCTAGCAAAAGTGCAAAATTCTGCCTAGCCTTGGCAGTTTTCAGCAAGGCATATTGCCATTGTCATATCTTATGGCTCAAGTGGAATTTGATGGAGTTCTTGGCCATTTTGGAAAGCCCTCATATGATACAATAACTGTTTGATCATAATTGGTTTTGATACTTTTTGGATCCAAGTGAAAAATGCCCCTACATTTAGAAAAAAGTGAAGGCAGGTTCTGACTTAGTGAAAATTTCACTAAGTGTTGGAAAATTTGGCATTTCATGTTTTCAGCCACTTTGATCATTCTATAACTCAGAATCCATAATGAATTGGAATGCGGTGTAGTTGAATCTTTGGTAGAGGGCCATGAGAGCTACAAATCCAGCTTTGGATGAGAAAAAATGGCCTTATGGTTTAGGAGTTATGATCCTCTAAAGTTGGTACCCTAGCCACTATGTTCCATAACTTAGAAAATTTTCAATGTTTTTTATGGTTACCCCTTTTACAAGTTATCCCACTTTTCTTGATTTTTCTTGATGAATGATGATCCAAATCACACATTAACATTATTTTAGCGTCAAAGAACCATATTTGTGAAAAATCTCAAAAAGTCAAAGTTGACTTTTGTGCACAGTTGACTTTTTGTCAGATGAATTCCAAACTGTGCGATCCTCTATGAAATCAAGCCCTTGACATAAGTCAAACTTCATGTATTGATTTCATTGGTGTTATAGGGTGTATTGAATCATGTCCTAGGGTTTGGGAGCATGTCCTGGTCAAAAGTCAAAGGCATAGTTGACTTTTCCCGCAAAACCCTAATTGTGGTTCAGATGAAATTGAAACTTGTTGCTCAAGCTTCTTGGATCAATCCATTGTTGAAAACGGATCAATGTGATGTATTTGAGACCCTCAAATCCCCTCTTGAATTCTTGGCTCATGTTTTGTCCCAAAAGTCAACTTAGGGGTGAATTAAGTCAAGGAACCCTAATTCCTGATTTTTTATGAATGCATCCCCTAAAGCCAAATTGACTTGATGATTGGGTTCATGATGTCCCTTGGAGCATCATAGGTTATGCTTTGAAGCATTGGCTCATGGCCAGAGGAAAATCCCCATCTGGAGGCCCTGGTCAACAAAAATCCTAATTTGGTGACACTGTCGATCGTGAGGCTTGATCCACTCAGAATGCTGCAACCTTTTGCTTGATTCTTGAAGTGGGAGTTCTCTTGATCCATTATGGATGTTTGAGAGGCTAGACAAGTTAAAGATCATGTCATTCCTTGATGGATCCTTTGTGTAAGAACCCTGAGAGGGCTTGAAACCCTAATTTTGATAGTTGTGAATGCTCACCCATCTTAGGGGAGACTAATGAGGCATGATGGTTAATCCATATTGTGATGATGATTTGAACAATGATGGAAAATCTTAGTGGTCAAAATTTGAGGTATGACAAACTGCAGCAGAGGTTTGGCCAATGTTGATCAATAGGAAACTAAGTCTCCTCTAGCCATTGACTTGAGGTTACAGCACAGAGCCTTGGTTCCCTAGTTGTTGGATGAATCTTGACTGAATTCAATTGCAAATGTGTCAGTCCATGCCATCTTGGTGCATCCATTAAATGCTCCAATCCAAAATTAGAGTCATGTCCCTCTTTTAGGGATTTCTAGGTTTGGCATGCCACTTCTTGTTCCAAAGCCTTTGGAGGCTTGGGTCAGTGTTTGTTCCCTTTAGATTTAATTCTCAGATGTGTCCAAAGTGATGACAAGGCTTGGAATTATCTGATTTTGCAAAATCTAGCAAAAGTGCAAAATTCTGCCTAGCCTTGGCAGTTTTCAGCAAGGCATATTGCCATTGTCATATCTCATGGCTCAAGTGGAATTTGATGGAGTTCTTGGCCATTTTGGAAAGCCCTCATATGATACAATAACTGTTTGATCATAATTGGTTTTGATACTTTTTGGATCCAAGTGAAAAATGCCCCTACATTTAGAAAAAAGTGAAGGCAGGTTCTGACTTAGTGAAAATTTCACTAAGTGTTGGAAAATTTGGCATTTCATGTTTTCAGCCACTTTGATCATTCTATAACTCAGAATCCATAATGAATTGGAATGCGGTGTAGTTGAATCTTTGGTAGAGGGCCATGAGGGCTACAAATCCAGCTTTGGATGGGAAAAAATGGCCTTATGGTTTAGGAGTTATGATCCTCTAAAGTTGGTACCCTAGCCACTATGTTCCATAACTTAGAAAATTTTCAATGTTTTTTATGGTTACCCCTTTTACAAGTTATCCCACTTTTCTTGATTTTTCTTGATGAATGATGATCCAAATCACACATTAACATTATTTTAGCGTCAAAGAACCATATTTGTGAAAAATCTCAAAAAGTCAAAGTTGACTTTTGTGCACAGTTGACTTTTTGTCAGATGAATTCCAAACTGTGCGATCCTCTATGAAATCAAGCCCTTGACATAAGTCAAACTTCATGTATTGATTTCATTGGTGTTATAGGGTGTATTGAATCATGTCCTAGGGTTTGGGAGCATGTCCTGGTCAAAAGTCAAAGGCATAGTTGACTTTTCCCGCAAAACCCTAATTGTGGTTCAGATGAAATTGAAACTTGTTGCTCAAGCTTCTTGGATCAATCCATTGTTGAAAATGGATCAATGTGATGTATTTGAGACCCTCAAATCCCCTCTTGAATTCTTGGCTCATGTTTTGTCCCAAAAGTCAACTTAGGGGTGAATTAAGTCAAGGAACCCTAATTCCTGATTTTTTATGAATGCATCCCCTAAAGCCAAATTGACTTGATGATTGGGTTCATGATGTCCCTTGGAGCATCATAGGTTATGCTTTGAAGCATTGGCTCATGGCCAGAGGAAAATCCCCATCTGGAGGCCCTGGTCGACAAAAATCCTAATTTGGTGACACTGTCGATCGTGAGGCTTGATCCACTCAGAATGCTGCAACCTTTTGCTTGATTCTTGAAGTGGGAGTTCTCTTGATCCATTATGGATGTTTGAGAGGCTAGACAAGTTAAAGATCATGTCATTCCTTGATGGATCCTTTGCGTAAGAACCCTGAGAGGGCTTGAAACCCTAATTTTGATAGTTGTGAATGCTCACCCATCTTAGGGGAGACTAATGAGGCATGATGGTTAATCCATATTGTGATGATGATTTGAACAATGATGGAAAATCTTAGTGGTCAAAATTTGAGGTATGACAAACTGCAGCAGAGGTTTGGCCAATGTTGATCAATAGGAAACTAAGTCTCCTCTAGCCATTGACTTGAGGTTACAGCACAGAGCCTTGGTTCCCTAGTTGTTGGATGAATCTTGACTGAATTCAATTGCAAATGTGTCAGTCCATGCCATCTTGGTGCATCCATTAAATGCTCCAATCCAAAATTAGAGTCATGTCCCTCTTTTAGGGATTTCTAGGTTTGGCATGCCACTTCTTGTTCCAAAGACTTTGGAGGCTTGGATCAGTGTTTGTTCCCTTTAGATTTAATTCTCAGATGTGTCCAAAGTGATGACAAGGCTTGGAATTATCTGATTTTGCAAAATCTAGCAAAAGTGCAAAATTCTGCCTAGCCTTGGCAGTTTTCAGCAAGGCATATTGCCATTGTCATATCTCATGGCTCAAGTGGAATTTGATGGAGTTCTTGGCCATTTTGGAAAGCCCTCGTATGATACAATAACTGTTTGATCATAATTGGTTTTGATACTTTTTGGATCCAAGTGAAAAATGCCCCTACATTTAGAAAAAAGTGAAGGCAGGTTCTGACTTAGTGAAAATTTCACTAAGTGTTGGAAAATTTGGCATTTCATGTTTTCAGCCACTTTGATCATTCTATAACTCAGAATCCATAATGAATTGGAATGCGGTGTAGTTGAATCTTTGGTAGAGGGCCATGAGAGCTACAAATCCAGCTTTGGATGGGAAAAAATGGCCTTATGGTTTAGGAGTTATGATCCTCTAAAGTTGGTACCCTAGCCACTATGTTCCATAACTTAGAAAATTTTCAATGTTTTTTATGGTTACCCCTTTTACAAGTTATCCCACTTTTCTTGATTTTTCTTGATGAATGATGATCCAAATCACACATTAACATTATTTTAGCGTCAAAGAACCATATTTGTGAAAAATCTCAAAAAGTCAAAGTTGACTTTTGTGCACAGTTGACTTTTTGTCAGATGAATTCCAAACTGTGCGATCCTCTATGAAATCAAGCCCTTGACATAAGTCAAACTTCATGTATTGATTTCATTGGTGTTATAGGGTGTATTGAATCATGTCCTAGGGTTTGGGAGCATGTCCTGGTCAAAAGTCAAAGGCATAGTTGACTTTTCCCGCAAAACCCTAATTGTGGTTCAGATGAAATTGAAACTTGTTGCTCAAGCTTCTTGGATCAATCCATTGTTGAAAATGGATCAATGTGATGTATTTGAGACCCTCAAATCCCCTCTTGAATTCTTGGCTCATGTTTTGTCCCAAAAGTCAACTTAGGGGTGAATTAAGTCAAGGAACCCTAATTCCTGATTTTTTATGAATGCATCCCCTAAAGCCAAATTGACTTGATGATTGGGTTCATGATGTCCCTTGGAGCATCATAGGTTATGCTTTGAAGCATTGGCTCATGGCCAGAGGAAAATCCCCATCTGGAGGCCCTGGTCGACAAAAATCCTAATTTGGTGACACTATCGATCGTGAGGCTTGATCCACTCAGAATGCTGCAACCTTTTGCTTGATTCTTGAAGTGGGAGTTCTCTTGATCCATTATGGATGTTTGAGAGGCTAGACAAGTTAAAGATCATGTCATTCCTTGATGGATCCATTGTGTAAGAACCCTGAGAGGGCTTGAAACCCTAATTTTGATAGTTGTGAATGCTCACCCATCTTAGGGGAGACTAATGAGGCATGATGGTTAATCCATATTGTGATGATGATTTGAACAATGATGGAAAATCTTAGTGGTCAAAATTTGAGGTATGACAAACTGCAGCAGAGGTTTGGCCAATGTTGATCAATAGGAAACTAAGTCTCCTCTAGCCATTGACTTGAGGTTACAGTACAGAGCCTTGGTTCCCTAGTTGTTGGATGAATCTTGACTGAATTCAATTGCAAATGTGTCAGTCCATGCCATCTTGGTGCATCCATTAAATGCTCCAATCCAAAATTAGAGTCATGTCCCTCTTTTAGGGATTTCTAGGTTTGGCATGCCACTTCTTGTTCCAAAGCCTTTGGAGGCTTGGATCAGTGTTTGTTCCCTTTAGATTTAATTGTCAGATGTGTCCAAAGTGATGACAAGGCTTGGAATTATCTGATTTTGCAAAATCTAGCAAAAGTGCAAAATTCTGCCTAGCCTTGGCAGTTTTCAGCAAGGCATATTGCCATTGTCATATCTCATGGCTCAAGTGGAATTTGATGGAGTTCTTGGCCATTTTGGAAAGCCCTCGTATGATACAATAACTGTTTGATCATAATTGGTTTTGATACTTTTTGGATCCAAGTGAAAAATGCCCCTACATTTAGAAAAAAGTGAAGGCAGGTTCTGACTTAGTGAAAATTTCACTAAGTGTTGGAAAATTTGGCATTTCATGTTTTCAGCCACTTTGATCAGTCTATAACTCAGAATCCATAATAAATTGGAATGCGGTGTAGTTGAATCTTTGGTAGAGGGCTATGAGAGCTACAAATCCAGCTTTGGATGGGAAAAAATGGCCTTATGGTTTAGGAGTTATGATCCTCTAAAGTTGGTACCCTAGCCACTATGTTCCATAACTTAGAAAATTTTCAATGTTTTTTATGGTTACCCCTTTTACAAGTTATCCCACTTTTCTTGATTTTTCTTGATGAATGATGATCCAAATCACACATTAACATTATTTTAGCGTCAAAGAACCATATTTGTGAAAAATCTCAAAAAGTCAAAGTTGACTTTTGTGCACAGTTGACTTTTTGTCAGATGAATTCCAAACTGTGCGATCCTCTATGAAATCAAGCCCTTGACATAAGTCAAACTTCATGTATTGATTTCATTGGTGTTATAGGGTGTATTGAATCATGTCCTAGGGTTTGGGAGCATGTCCTGGTCAAAAGTCAAAGGCATAGTTGACTTTTCCCGCAAAACCCTAATTGTGGTTCAGATGAAATTGAAACTTGTTGCTCAAGCTTCTTGGATCAATCCATTGTTGAAAATGGATCAATGTGATGTATTTGAGACCCTCAAATCCCCTCTTGAATTCTTGGCTCATGTTTTGTCCCAAAAGTCAACTTAGGGGTGAATTAAGTCAAGGAACCCTAATTCCTGATTTTTTATGAATGCATCCCCTAAAGCCAAATTGACTTGATGATTGGGTTCATGATGTCCCTTGGAGCATCATAGGTTATGCTTTGAAGCATTGGCTCATGGCCAGAGGAAAATCCCCATCTGGAGGCCCTGGTCGACAAAAATCCTAATTTGGTGACACTATCGATCGTGAGGCTTGATCCACTCAGAATGCTGCAACCTTTTGCTTGATTCTTGAAGTGGGAGTTCTCTTGATCCATTATGGATGTTTGAGAGGCTAGACAAGTTAAAGATCATGTCATTCCTTGATGGATCCTTTGTGTAAGAACCCTGAGAGGGCTTGAAACCCTAATCTTGATAGTTGTGAATGCTCACCCATCTTAGGGGAGACTAATGAGGCATGATGGTTAATCCATATTGTGATGATGATTTGAACAATGATGGAAAATCTTAGTGGTCAAAATTTGAGGTATGACAAACTGCAGCAGAGGTTTGGCCAATGTTGATCAATAGGAAACTAAGTCTCCTCTAGCCATTGACTTGAGGTTACAGTACAGAGCCTTGGTTCCCTAGTTGTTGGATGAATCTTGACTGAATTCAATTGCAAATGTGTCAGTCCATGCCATCTTGGTGCATCCATTAAATGCTCCAATCCAAAATTAGAGTCATGTCCCTCTTTTAGGGATTTCTAGGTTTGGCATGCCACTTCTTGTTCCAAAGCCTTTGGAGGCTTGGATCAGTGTTTGTTCCCTTTAGATTTAATTCTCAGATGTGTCCAAAGTGATGACAAGGCTTGGAATTATCTGATTTTGCAAAATCTAGCAAAAGTGCAAAATTCTGCCTAGCCTTGGCAGTTTTCAGCAAGGCATATTGCCATTGTCATATCTCATGGCTCAAGTGGAATTTGATGGAGTTCTTGGCCATTTTGGAAAGCCCTCGTATGATACAATAACTGTTTGATCATAATTGGTTTTGATACTTTTTGGATCCAAGTGAAAAATGCCCCTACATTTAGAAAAAAGTGAAGGCAGGTTCTGACTTAGTGAAAATTTCACTAAGTGTTGGAAAATTTGGCATTTCATGTTTTCAGCCACTTTGATCAGTCTATAACTCAGAATCCATAATAAATTGGAATGCGGTGTAGTTGAATCTTTGGTAGAGGGCTATGAGAGCTACAAATCCAGCTTTGGATGGGAAAAAATGGCCTTATGGTTTAGGAGTTATGATCCTCTAAAGTTGGTACCCTAGCCACTATGTTCCATAACTTAGAAAATTTTCAATGTTTTTTATGGTTACCCCTTTTACAAGTTATCCCACTTTTCTTGATTTTTCTTGATGAATGATGATCCAAATCACACATTAACATTATTTTAGCGTCAAAGAACCATATTTGTGAAAAATCTCAAAAAGTCAAAGTTGACTTTTGTGCACAGTTGACTTTTTGTCAGATGAATTCCAAACTGTGCGATCCTCTATGAAATCAAGCCCTTGACATAAGTCAAACTTCATGTATTGATTTCATTGGTGTTATAGGGTGTATTGAATCATGTCCTAGGGTTTGGGAGCATGTCCTGGTCAAAAGTCAAAGGCATAGTTGACTTTTCCCTCAAAACCCTAATTGTGGTTCAGATGAAATTGAAACTTGTTGCTCAAGCTTCTTGGATCAATCCATTGTTGAAAATGGATCAATGTGATGTATTTGAGACCCTCAAATCCCCTCTTGAATTCTTGGCTCATGTTTTGTCCCAAAAGTCAACTTAGGGGTGAATTAAGTCAAGGAACCCTAATTCCTGATTTTTTATGAATGCATCCCCTAAAGCCAAATTGACTTGATGATTGGGTTCATGATGTCCCTTGGAGCATCATAGGTTATGCTTTGAAGCATTGGCTCATGGCCAGAGGAAAATCCCCATCTGGAGGCCCTGGTCGACAAAAATCCTAATTTGGTGACACTGTCGATCGTGAGGCTTGATCCACTCAGAATGCTGCAACCTTTTGCTTGATTCTTGAAGTGGGAGTTCTCTTGATCCATTATGGATGTTTGAGAGGCTAGACAAGTTAAAGATCATGTCATTCCTTGATGGATCCTTTGTGTAAGAACCCTGAGAGGGCTTGAAACCCTAATTTTGATAGTTGTGAATGCTCACCCATCTTAGGGGAGACTAATGAGGCATGATGGTTAATCCATATTGTGATGATGATTTGAACAATGATGGAAAATCTTAGTGGTCAAAATTTGAGGTATGACAAACTGCAGCAGAGGTTTGGCCAATGTTGATCAATAGGAAACTAAGTCTCCTCTAGCCATTGACTTGAGGTTACAGTACAGAGCCTTGGTTCCCTAGTTGTTGGATGAATCTTGACTGAATTCAATTGCAAATGTGTCAGTCCATGCCATCTTGGTGCATCCATTAAATGCTCCAATCCAAAATTAGAGTCATGTCCCTCTTTTAGGGATTTCTAGGTTTGGCATGCCACTTCTTGTTCCAAAGCCTTTGGAGGCTTGGATCAGTGTTTGTTCCCTTTAGATTTAATTCTCAGATGTGTCCAAAGTGATGACAAGGCTTGGAATTATCTGATTTTGCAAAATCTAGCAAAAGTGCAAAATTCTGCCTAGCCTTGGCAGTTTTCAGCAAGGCATATTGCCATTGTCATATCTCATGGCTCAAGTGGAATTTGATGGAGTTCTTGGCCATTTTGGAAAGCCCTCGTATGATACAATAACTGTTTGATCATAATTGGTTTTGATACTTTTTGGATCCAAGTGAAAAATGCCCCTACATTTAGAAAAAAGTGAAGGCAGGTTCTGACTTAGTGAAAATTTCACTAAGTGTTGGAAAATTTGGCATTTCATGTTTTCAGCCACTTTGATCAGTCTATAACTCAGAATCCATAATAAATTGGAATGCGGTGTAGTTGAATCTTTGGTAGAGGGCTATGAGAGCTACAAATCCAGCTTTGGATGGGAAAAAATGGCCTTATGGTTTAGGAGTTATGATCCTCTAAAGTTGGTACCCTAGCCACTATGTTCCATAACTTAGAAAATTTTCAATGTTTTTTATGGTTACCCCTTTTACAAGTTATCCCACTTTTCTTGATTTTTCTTGATGAATGATGATCCAAATCACACATTAACATTATTTTAGCGTCAAAGAACCATATTTGTGAAAAATCTCAAAAAGTCAAAGTTGACTTTTGTGCACAGTTGACTTTTTGTCAGATGAATTCCAAACTGTGCGATCCTCTATGAAATCAAGCCCTTGACATAAGTCAAACTTCATGTATTGATTTCATTGGTGTTATAGGGTGTATTGAATCATGTCCTAGGGTTTGGGAGCATGTCCTGGTCAAAAGTCAAAGGCATAGTTGACTTTTCCCTCAAAACCCTAATTGTGGTTCAGATGAAATTGAAACTTGTTGCTCAAGCTTCTTGGATCAATCCATTGTTGAAAATGGATCAATGTGATGTATTTGAGACCCTCAAATCCCCTCTTGAATTCTTGGCTCATGTTTTGTCCCAAAAGTCAACTTAGGGGTGAATTAAGTCAAGGAACCCTAATTCCTGATTTTTTATGAATGCATCCCCTAAAGCCAAATTGACTTGATGATTGGGTTCATGATGTCCCTTGGAGCATCATAGGTTATGCTTTGAAGCATTGGCTCATGGCCAGAGGAAAATCCCCATCTGGAGGCCCTGGTCGACAAAAATCCTAATTTGGTGACACTGTCGATCGTGAGGCTTGATCCACTCAGAATGCTGCAACCTTTTGCTTGATTCTTGAAGTGGGAGTTCTCTTGATCCATTATGGATGTTTGAGAGGCTAGACAAGTTAAAGATCATGTCATTCCTTGATGGATCCTTTGTGTAAGAACCCTGAGAGGGCTTGAAACCCTAATTTTGATAGTTGTGAATGCTCACCCATCTTAGGGGAGACTAATGAGGCATGATGGTTAATCCATATTGTGATGATGATTTGAACAATGATGGAAAATCTTAGTGGTCAAAATTTGAGGTATGACAAACTGCAGCAGAGGTTTGGCCAATGTTGATCAATAGGAAACTAAGTCTCCTCTAGCCATTGACTTGAGGTTACAGCACAGAGCCTTGGTTCCCTAGTTGTTGGATGAATCTTGACTGAATTCAATTGCAAATGTGTCAGTCCATGCCATCTTGGTGCATCCATTAAATGCTCCAATCCAAAATTAGAGTCATGTCCCTCTTTTAGGGATTTCTAGGTTTGGCATGCCACTTCTTGTTCCAAAGACTTTGGAGGCTTGGATCAGTGTTTGTTCCCTTTAGATTTAATTCTCAGATGTGTCCAAAGTGATGACAAGGCTTGGAATTATCTGATTTTGCAAAATCTAGCAAAAGTGCAAAATTCTGCCTAGCCTTGGCAGTTTTCAGCAAGGCATATTGCCATTGTCATATCTCATGGCTCAAGTGGAATTTGATGGAGTTCTTGGCCATTTTGGAAAGCCCTCATATGATACAATAACTGTTTGATCATAATTGGTTTTGATACTTTTTGGATCCAAGTGAAAAATGCCCCTACATTTAGAAAAAAGTGAAGGCAGGTTCTGACTTAGTGAAAATTTCACTAAGTGTTGGAAAATTTGGCATTTCATGTTTTCAGCCACTTTGATCATTCTATAACTCAGAATCCATAATGAATTGGAATGCGGTGTAGTTGAATCTTTGGTAGAGGGCCATGAGAGCTACAAATCCAGCTTTGGATGGGAAAAAATGGCCTTATGGTTTAGGAGTTATGATCCTCTAAAGTTGGTACCCTAGCCACTTTGTTCCATAACTTAGAAAATTTTCAATGTTTTTTATGGTTACCCCTTTTACAAGTTATCCCACTTTTCTTGATTTTTCTTGATGAATGATGATCCAAATCACACATTAACATTATTTTAGCGTCAAAGACCATATTTGTGAAAAATCTCAAAAAGTCAAAGTTGACTTTTGTGCACAGTTGACTTTTTGTCAGATGAATTCCAAACTGTGCGATCCTCTATGAAATCAAGTCCTTGACATAAGTCAAACTTCATGTATTGATTTCATTGGTGTTATAGGGTGTATTGAATCATGTCCTAGGGTTTGGGAGCATGTCCTGGTCAAAAGTCAAAGGCATAGTTGACTTTTCCCGCAAAACCCTAATTGTGGTTCAGATGAAATTGAAACTTGTTGCTCAAGCTTCTTGGATCAATCCATTGTTGAAAATGGATCAATGTGATGTATTTGAGACCCTCAAATCCCCTCTTGAATTCTTGGCTCATGTTTTGTCCCAAAAGTCAACTTAGGGGTGAATTAAGTCAAGGAACCCTAATTCCTGATTTTTTATGAATGCATCCCCTAAAGCCAAATTGACTTGATGATTGGGTTCATGATGTCCCTTGGAGTATCATAGGTTATGCTTTGAAGCATTGGCTCATGGCCAGAGGAAAATCCCCATCTGGAGGCCCTGGTCGACAAAAATCCTAATTTGGTGACACTGTCGATCGTGAGGCTTAATCCACTCAGAATGCTGCAACCTTTTGCTTGATTCTTGAAGTGGGAGTTCTCTTGATCCATTATGGATGTTTGAGAGGCTAGACAAGTTAAAGATCATGTCATTCCTTGATGGATCCTTTGTGTAAGAACCCTGAGAGGGCTTGAAACCCTAATTTTGATAGTTGTGAATGCTCACCCATCTTAGGGGAGACTAATGAGGCATGATGGTTAATCCATATTGTGATGATGATTTGAACAATGATGGAAAATCTTAGTGGTCAAAATTTGAGGTATGACAAACTGCAGCAGAGGTTTGGCCAATGTTGATCAATAGGAAACTAAGTCTCCTCTAGCCATTGACTTGAGGTTACAGCACAGAGCCTTGGTTCCCTAGTTGTTGGATGAATCTTGACTGAATTCAATTGCAAATGTGTCAGTCCATGCCATCTTGGTGCATCCATTAAATGCTCCAATCCAAAATTGGAGTCATGTCCCTCTTTTAGGGATTTCTAGGTTTGGCATACCACTTCTTGTTCCAAAGACTTTGGAGGCTTGGATCAGTGTTTGTTCCCTTTAGATTTAATTCTCAGATGTGTCCAAAGTGATGACAAGGCTTGGAATTATCTGATTTTGCAAAATCTAGCAAAAGTGCAAAATTCTGCCTAGCCTTGGCAGTTTTCAGCAAGGCATATTGCCATTGTCATATCTCATGGCTCAAGTGGAATTTGATGGAGTTCTTGGCCATTTTGGAAAGCCCTCATATGATGCAATAACTGTTTGATCATAATTGGTTTTGATACTTTTTGGATCCAAGTGAAAAATGCCCCTACATTTAGAAAAAAGTGAAGACAGGTTCTGACTTAGTGAAAATTTCACTAAGTGTTGGAAAATTTGGCATTTCATGTTTTCAGCCACTTTGATCATTCTATAACTCAGAATCCATAATGAATTGGAATGCGGTGTAGTTGAATCTTTGGTAGAGGGCCATGAGAGCTACAAATCCAGCTTTGGATGGGAAAAAATGGCCTTATGGTTTAGGAGTTATGATCCTCTAAAGTTGGTACCCTAGCCACTTTGTTCCATAACTTAGAAAATTTTCAATGTTTTTTATGGTTACCCCTTTTACAAGTTATCCCACTTTTCTTGATTTTTCTTGATGAATGATGATCCAAATCACACATTAACATTATTTTAGCGTCAAAGAACCATATTTGTGAAAAATCTCAAAAAGTCAATGTTGACTTTTGTGCACAGTTGACTTTTTGTCAAATGAATTCCAAACTGTGCGATCCTCTATGAAATCAAGTCCTTGACATAAGTCAAACTTCATGTATTGATTTCATTGGTGTTATAGGGTGTATTGAATCATGTCCTAGGGTTTGGGAGCATGTCCTGGTCAAAAGTCAAAGGCATAGTTGACTTTTCCCGTAAAACCCTAATTGTGGTTCAGATGAAATTGAAACTTGTTGCTCAAGCTTCTTGGATCAATCCATTGTTGAAAATGGATCAATGTGATGTATTTGAGACCCTCAAATCCCCTCTTGAATTCTTGGCTCATGTTTTGTCCCAAAAGTCAACTTAGGGGTGAATTAAGTCAAGGAACCCTAATTCCTGATTTTTTATGAATGCATCCCCTAAAGCCAAATTGACTTGATGATTGGGTTCATGATGTCCCTTGGAGCATCATAGGTTATGCTTTGAAGCATTGGCTCATGGCCAGAGGAAAATCCCCATATGGAGGCCCTGGTCGACAAAAATCCTAATTTGGTGACACTGTCGATCGTGAGGCTTGATCCACTCAGAATGCTGCAACCTTTTGCTTGATTCTTGAAGTGGGAGTTCTCTTGATCCATTATGGATGTTTGAGAGGCTAGACAAGTTAAAGATCATGTCATTCCTTGATGGATCCTTTGTGTAAGAACCCTGAGAGGGCTTGAAACCCTAATTTTGATAGTTGTGAATGCTCACCCATCTTAGGGGAGACTAATGAGGCATGATGGTTAATCCATATTGTGATGATGATTTGAACAATGATGGAAAATCTTAGAGGTCAAAATTTGAGGTATGACAAACTGCAGCAGAGGTTTGGCCAATTTTGATCAATAAGAAACTAAGTCTCCTCTAGCCATTGACTTGAGGTTACAGCACAGAGCCTTGGTTCCCTAGTTGTTGGATGAATCTTGACTGAATTCAATTGCAAATGTGTCAGTCCATGCCATCTTGGTGCATCCATTAAATGCTCCAATCCAAAATTGGAGTCTTGTCCCTCTTTTAGGGATTTCTAGGTTTGGCATGCCACTTCTTGTTCCAAAGACTTTGGAGGCTTGGATCAGTGTTTGTTCCCTTTAGATTCAATTCTCAGATGTGTCCAAAGTGATGACAAGGCTTGGAATTATCTGATTTTGCAAAATCTAGCAAAAGTGCAAAACTCTGCCTAGCCTTGGCAGTTTTCAGCAAGGCATATTGCCATTGTCATATCCCATGGCTCAAGTGGAATTTGATGGAGTTCTTGGCCATTTTAGAAAGCCCTCATATGATACAATAACTGTTTGATCATAATTGGTTTTGATACTTTTTGGATCCAAGTGAAAAATGCCCCTACATTTAGAAAAAAGTGAAGGCAGATTTTGACTTAGTGAAAATTTCACTAAGTGTTGGAAAATGTGGCATTTCATGTTTTCAGCCACTTTGATCATTCTATAACTCAGAATCCATAATGAATTGGAATGCGGTGTAGTTGAATCTTTGGTAGAGGGCCATGAGAGCTACAAATCCAGCTTTGGATGGGAAAAAATGGCCTTATGGTTTAGGAGTTATGATCCTCCAAAGTTGGTACCCTAGCCACTTTGTTCCATAACTTAGAAAATTTTCAATGTTTTTTATGGTTACCCCCTTTACAAGTTATCCCACTTTTCTTGATTTTTCTTGATGAATGATAATCCAAATCACACATTAACATTATTTTAGGGTCAAAGAACCATATTTGTTAAAAATCTCAAAAAGTCAAAGTTGACTTTTGTGCACAGTTGACTTTTTGTCATATGAATTCCAAACTGTGCGATCCTCTATGAAATCAAGTCCTTGACATAAGTCAAACTTCATGTATTGATTTCATTGGTGTTATAGGGTGTATTAAATCATGTCCTAGGGTTTGGGAGCATGTCCTGGTCAAAAGTCAAAGGCATAGTTCACTTTTCCCGCAAAACCCTAATTGTGGTTCAGATGAAATTGAAACTTGTTGCTCAAGCTTCTTGGATCAATCCATTGTTGAAAATGGATCAATGTGATGTATTTGAGACCCTCAAATCCCCTCTTGAAGTCTTGGCTCATGTTTTGTCCCAAAAGTCAACTTAGGGGTGAATTAATTCAAGGAACCCTAATTCCAGATTTTTTATGAATGCATCCCCTAAAGCCAAATTGACTTGATGATTGGGTTCATGATGTCCCTTGGAGCATCATAGGTTATGCTTTGAAGCATTGGCTCATGGCCAGAGGAAAATCTCCATCTGGAGGCCCTGGTCGACCAAAACCCTAATTTGGTGACACTGTCGATCGTGAGACTTGATCCACTCAGAATGCTGCAACCTTTTGCTTGATTCTTGAAGTGGGAGTTATCTTGATCCATTATGGATGTTTGAGAGGCTAGAAAATTTGAAGATCATGTCATTCCTTGATGGATCCTTTGTCTAAGAAATCTGAGAGGGCTTGAAACCCTAATTTTGATAGTTGTGAATGCTCACCCATCTTAGGGGAGACTAATGAGGCATGATGGTTAATCTATATTGTGATGATGATTTGAACAATGATGGAAAATCTTAGTGGTCAAAATTTGAGGTATGACAAACTGCAGCAGAGGTTTGGCCAATGTTGATCAATAGGAAACTAAGTCTCCTCTAGCCATTGACTAGAGGTTACAGCACAGAGCCTTGGTTCCCTAGTTGTTGGATGAATCTTGACTGAATTCAATTGCAAATGGGTCAGTCTATGCCACCTTGGTGTATCCATTAAATGCTCCAATCCAAAGTTGGAGTCTTGTCCCTCTTTTAGAGATTTCTAGGTTTGGCATGCCACTTCTTGTTCCAAAGACTTCGGAGGCTTGGATCAGTGTTTGTTCCCTTTAGATTTAATCCTCAGATGTGTCCAAAGTAATGACAAGGCTTGGAATTATCGGATTTTGCAAAATCTAGCAAAAGTACAAAATTCTGCCTAGCCTTGGCAGTTTTCACCAAGGCATATTGCCATTGTCATATCTCATGGCTCAAGTTGAATTTGATGGAGTTCTTGGCCATTTTGGAAAGCCCTCATATGATACAATAACTGTTTGATCATAATTGGTTTTGATACTTTTTGGATCCAAGTGAAAAATGCCCCTACATTTAGAAAAAAGTGAAGGCAGATTCTGACTTAGTGAAAATTTCACTAAGTGTTGGAAAATGTGGCATTTCATGTTTTCAGCCACTTTGATCATTCTATAACTCAGAATCCATAATGAATTGGAATGCGATGTAGTTGAATCTTTGGTAGAGGGCCATGAGAGCTACAAATCCAGCTTTGGATGGGAAAAAATGGCATTATGGTTTAGGAGTTATGATCCTCCAAAGTTGGTACCCTAGCCACTTTGTTCCATAACTTAGAAAATTTTCAATGTTTTTTATGGTTACCCCCTTTACAAGTTATCCCACTTTTCTTGATTTTTCTTGATGAATGATAATCCAAATCACACATTAACATTATTTTAGGGTCAAAGAACCATATTTGTTAAAAATCTCAAAAAGTCAAAGTTGACTTTTGTGCACAGTTGACTTTTTGTCAGATGAATTCCAAACTGTGCGATCCTCTATGAAATCAAGTCCTTGCATAAGTCAAACTTCATGTATTGATTTCATTGGTGTTATAGGGTGTATTAAATCATGTCCTAGGGTTTGGGAGCATGTCCTGGTCAAAAGTCAAAGGCATAGTTCACTTTTCCCGCAAAACCCTAATTGTGGTTCAGATGAAATTGAAACTTGTTGCTCAAGCTTCTTGGATCAATCCATTGTTGAAAATGGATCAATGTGATGTGTTTGAGACCCTCAAATCCCCTCTTGAAGCCTTGGCTCATGTTTTGTCCCAAAAGTCAACTTAGGGGTGAAATAATTCAAGGAACCCTAATTCCTGATTATTTATGAATGCATCCCCTAAAGACAAATTGACTTGATGATTGGGTTCATGATGTCCCTTGGAGCATCATAGGTTATTCTTTGAAGCATTGGCTCATGGCCAGAGGAAAATCTCCATCTGGAGGCCCTGGTCGACCAAAACCCTAATTTGGTGACACTGTCGATCGTGAGACTTGATCCACTCAGAATGCTGCAACCTTTTGCTTGATTCTTGAAGTGGGAGTTCTCTTGATCCATTATGGATGTTTGAGAGGCTAGAAAATTTGAAGATCATGTCATTCCTTGATGGATCCTTTGTCTAAGAACTCTGAGAGGGCTTGAAACCCTAATTTTGATAGTTGTGAATGCTCACCCATCTTAGGGGAGACTAATGAGGCATGATGGTTAATCTATATTGTGATGATGATTTGAACAATGATGGAAAATCTTAGTGGTCAAAATTTGAGGTATGACAAACTGCAGCAGAGGTTTGGCCAATGTTGATCAATAGGAAACTAAGTCTCCTCTAGCCATTGACTAGAGGTTACAGCACAGAGCCTTGGTTCCCTAGTTGTTGGATGAATCTTGACTGAATTCAATTGCAAATGGGTCAGTCTATGCCACCTTGGTGCATCCATTAAATGCTCCAATCCAAAGTTGGAGTCTTGTCCCTCTTTTAGAGATTTCTAGGTTTGGCATGCCACTTCTTGTTCCAAAGACTTCGGAGGCTTGGATCAGTGTTTGTTCCCTTTAGATTTAATCCTCAGATGTGTCCAAAGTGATGACAAGGCTTGCAATTATCGGATTTTGCAAAATCTAGCAAAAGTACAAAATTCTGCCTAGCCTTGGCAGTTTTCACCAAGGCATATTGCCATTGTCATATCTCATGGCTCAAGTTGAATTTGATGGAGTTCTTGGCCATTTTGGAAAGCCCTCATATGATACAATAACTGTTTGATCATAATTGGTTTTGATACTTTTTGGATCCAAGTGAAAAATGCCCCTACATTTAGAAAAAAGTGAAGGCAGATTCTGACTTATTGAAAATTTCACTAAGTGTTGGAAAAAGTGGCATTTCATGTTTTCAGCCACTTTGATCATTCTATAACTCAGAATCCATAATGAATTGGAATGAGGTGTAGTTGAATCTTTGGTAGAGGGCCATGAGAGCTACAAATCCAGCTTTGGATGGGAAAAAATGGCCTTATGGTTTAGGAGTTATGATCCTCCAAAGTTGGTACCCTAGCCACTTTGTTCCATAACTTAGAAAATTTTCAATGTTTTTTATGGTTACCCCCTTTACAAGTTATCCCACTTTTCTTGATTTTTCTTGATGAATGATGATCCAAATCACACATTAACATTATTTTAGGGTCAAAGAACCATATTTGTGAAAAATCTCAAAAAGTCAAAGTTGACTTTTGTGCACAGTTGACTTTTTGTCAGATGAATTCCAAACTGTGCGATCCTCTATGAAATCAAGTCCTTGACATAAGTCAAACATCATGTATTGATTTCATAGGTGTTATAGGGTGTATTGAATCATGTCCTAGGGTTTGGGAGCATGTCCTGGTCAAAAGTCAAAGGCATAGTTGACTTTTCCCGCAAAACCCTAATTGTGGTTCAGATGAAATTGAAACTTGTTGCTCAAGCTTCTTGGATCAATCCATTGTTGAAAATGGATCAATGTGATTTATTTAAGACCCTCAAATCCTCTCTTGAGGTCTTGGCTCATGTTTTGTCCCAAATGTCAACTTAGGGGTGAATTAAGTCAAGGAACCCTAATTCCTGATTTTTTATGAATGCATCCCCTAAAGCCAAATTGACTTGATGATTGGGTTCATGATGTCCCTTGGAGCATCATAGGTTATGCTTTGAACCATTGGCTCATGGCCAGTGGAAAATCTCCATCTGGACGCCCTGGTCGACCAAAACCCTAATTTGGTGACACTGTCGATCGTGAGGCTTGATCCACTCAGAATGCTGCAACCTTTTGCTTGATTCTTGAAGTGGGAGTTCTCTTGATCCATTATGGATGTTTGAGAGGCTAGAAAAGTTGAAGATCATGTCATTCCTTGATGGATCCTTTGTCTAAGAACTCTGAGAGGGCTTGAAACCCTAATTTTGATAGTTGTGAATGCTCACCCATCTTAGGGGAGACTAATGAGGCATGATGGTTAATCCGTATTGTGATGATGATTTGAACAATGATGGAAAATCTTAGTGATCAAAATTTGAGGTATGACAAACTGCAGCAGAGGTTTGGCCAATGTTGATAAATAGGAAACTAAGTCTCCTCTAGCCATTGACTAGAGGTTACAGCACAGAGCCTTGGTTCCCTAGTTGTTGGATGAATCTTGACTGAATTCAATTGCAAATGTGTCAGTCCATGCCACCTTGGTGCATCCATTAAATGCTCCAATCCAAAATTGGAGTCTTGTCCCTCTTTTAGGGATTTCTAGGTTTGGCATGCCACTTCTTGTTCCAAAGACTTTGGAGGCTTGGATCAGTGTTTGTTCCCTTTAGATTTAATCCTCGGATATGTCCAAAGAGATGACAAGGCTTGGAATTATCTTATTTTGCAAAATCGAGCAAAAGTGAAAAATTCTGCCTAGCCTTGGCAGTTTTCAGCAAGGCATATTGCCATTGTCATATCTCATGGCTCAAGTGGAATTTGATGGAGTTCTTGGCCATTTTGGAAAGCCCTCATATGATACAATAACTGTTGGATCATAATTGGTTTTGATACTTTTTGGATCCAAGTGAAAAATGCCCCTACATTTAGAAAAAAGTGAAGGCAGATTCTGACTTAGTGAAAATTTCACTAAGTGTTGGAAAAAGTGGCATTTCATGTTTTCAGCCACTTTGATCATTCTATAACTCAGAATCCATAATGAATTGGAATGAGGTGTAGTTGAATCTTTGGTAGAGGGCCATGAGAGCTACCAATCCTGCTTTGGATGGGAAAAAATTGCCTTATGGTTTATGAGTTATGATCCTCCAAAGTTGGTACCCTAGCCACTTTGTTCCATAACTTAGAAAATTTTCTAAGATTTTTATGGTTACCCCCGTTTACAAGTTATCCCACTTTTCTTTATTTTTCTTGATGAATGATGATCCAAATCACACATTAACATTATTTTAGGGTCAAAGAACCATATTTGTGAAAAATCTCAAAATGTCAAAGTTGACTTTTATGCACAGTTGACTTTTTGTTAGATGAATTCCAAACTGTGCGATCCTCTATGAAATCAAGTCCTTGACATAAGTCAAACTTCATGTATTGATTTCATAGGTGTTATAGGGTGTATTGAATCATGTCCTAGGGTTTGGGAACATGTCCTGGTCAAAAGTCAAAGGCATAGTTGACTTTTCCCGCAAAACCCTAATTGTGGTTTAGATGAAATTGAAACTTGTTGCTCAAGCTTCTTGGATCAATCCTTTGTTGAAAATGGATCAATGTGATGTATTTGAGACCCTCAAATCCCCTCTTGAGGTCTTGGCTCATGTTTTGTCCCAAATGTCAACTTAGGGGTGAATTAAGTCAAGGAACCCTAATTCCTGATTTTTTATGAATGCATCCCCTAAAGGCAAATTGACTTGATGATTGGGTTCATGATGTCCCTTGGAGCATCATAGGTTATGCTTTGAACCATTGGCTCATGGCCAGTGGAAAATCTCCATCTGGACGCCCTGGTCAACCAAAACCCTAATTTGGTGACACTGTCGATCGTGAGGCTTGATCCACTCAGAATGCTGCAACCTTTTGCTTGATTCTTGAAGTGGGAGTTCTCTTGATCCATTATGGATGTTTGAGAGGCTAGACAAGTTGAAGATCATGTCATTCCTTGATGGATCCTTTGTCTAAGAACTCTGAGAGGGCTTGAAACCCTAATTTTGATAGTTGTGAATGCTCACCCATCTTAGGGGAGACTAATGAGGCATGATGGTTAATCCATATTGTGAAGATGATTTGAACAATGATGGAAAATCTTAGTGGTCAAAATTTGACGTATGACAAACTACAGTAGAGGTTTGGCCAATGTTGATCAATAGGAAACTAAGTCTCCTCTAGCCATTTACCAGAGGTTACTGCACAGAGCCTTGGTTCCCTAGTTGTTGGATGAATCTTGACTGAATTCAATTGCAAATGTGTCAGTCCATGCCACCTTGGTGCATCCATTAAATGCTCCAATCGAAAATTGGAGTCTTGTCCCTCTTTTAGGGATTTCTAGGTTTGGCATGCCACTTCTTGTTCCAAAGACTTTGAAGGTTTGGATCAGTGTTTGTTCCCTTTAGATTTAATCCTCAGATGTGTCCAAAGTGATGACAAGGCTTGGAATTATCTGATTTTGCAAAATCGAGCAAAAGTGCAAAATTCTGCCTAGCCTTGGCAGTTTTCAGCAAGGCATATTGCCATTGTCATATCTCATGGCTCAAGTGGAATTTGATGGAGTTCTTGGCCATTTTGGAAAGCCCTCATATGATACAATAACTGTTTGATCATAATTAGTTTTGATACTTTTTGGATCCTAGTGAAAAATGCCCCTACATTTGGAAAAAAGTGACATTTTCCCTTTTCTTGATTTTGATCATTCCATAACTTGAAATCCATGGGGAATTGGAATGAGTGGTAGTTGAAGCTTTTGTAGAGGGCCATGAGAGCTACAAATCCAGCTTTGGATGGGAAAAAATGGCCTTGTGGTTTAGGAGTTATGATCCTCCAAAGTTGGTACCCTAGCCACTTTGTTCCGTAAGTTAGAAAATTTTCTAAGTTTTTTATGGTTACCCCTTTTACAAGTTATCCCACTTTTCTTGATTTTTCTTGATGAATGATGATTCCAATCATACATTAACATCATTTTAGGGTTAAAAAACCATAATTGTGAAAAATTTCAAAAAGTCAAAGTTTGACTTTTGTGCACAGTTGACTTTTTGTCCGATGAATTCCAAACTATGCGATCCTCTATGAAATCAAGTCCTTGACCTAAATCAAACTTGATGGATTGATTTCATAGGTGTTATAGGGTGTATTGAATCATGTCCTAGGGTTTGGGAGCATGTCCTGGTCAAAAGTCAAAGATACAGTTGACTTTTTTTGTGAAACCCTAACTGTGGTTCTGATGAAATTGAAACTTGTTGCTCAAGCTTCTTGGATCAATCCATTGTTGCAAATGGATCAATGTGATGTATTTGAGACCCTCAAGTCCTCTCTTGAGGTCTTGGCTCATGTTTTGTCCCAAAAGTCAACTTAGGGGTGAATTAAGTCAAGAAACCCTAATTCCTGATTTTTTATGAATGCATCCCCTAAAGCCAAATTGACTTGATGATTGGGTTCATGATGTCCCTTGGAGCATCATAGGTTATGCTTTGAAGCATTGGCACATGCCCAGAAGAAAATCTCCATCTGGAGGCCCTGGTCGACCAAAACCCTAATTTGGTGACACTGTCGATCGTTAGGCTTGATCCACTCAGAATGCTGCAACCTTGTGCTTGATTCTTGAAGTGGGGGTCCTCTTGATCCATTGTGGATGTTTGAGAGGCTAGACTAGTAGAAGATCATGTCATTCCTTGATTGATCCTTTGTCTAAGAACTCTAAGAGGGCTTGAAACCCTAATTTTGATAGTAGTGAATGCTCACCCATCTTCGGGGAGACTAATGAGGCACGATGGTTCATCCATATTGTAATGATGATTTTCATAATGATGGGAAATCTTAGTGGTCAAAATTTGGGGTATGAAAAACTGTAGCAGAGGTTTGGCCAATGTTTATCAATAGGAATCCAAGTCTCCTCTAGCCATTGACTAGAGGTTAGAGCACAGAGTTGTGGTTCCCTAGTGGTTGGATGAATCTTGACTGAATTCAGTTGCAAATGTGTCAGTCCATGCCACCTTGCTGCATCCATTAAATGCTCCAATCCAAAATTGGAGTCTTGTCCCTCTTTTAGGGATTTCTAGGTTTGGCATGCCACTTCTTGTTCCAAAGACTTTGGAGGCTTGTATCAGTGTTTGTTCCCTTTAGATTTAATCCTCAGATGTGTCCAAAGTGATGACAAGGCTTGGAATTATCTGATTTTACCAAATCGAGAAAAAGTGCAAAATTCTGCCTAGCCTTGGCAGTTTTCAGCAAGGCATATTGCCATTGTCATATCTCATGGCTCAAGTGGAATTTGATGGAGTTCTTGGCCATTTTGGAAAGCCCTCATATGATACAATAACTGTTTGATCATAATTAGTTTTGATACTTTTTGGATCCTAGTGAAAAATGCCCCTACATTTGGAAAAAAGTAAGGCAGATTCTGATTTAGTGAAAATTTCACTAAGTGTCAGAAAAAAGTGACATTTTCCCTTTTCTTGATTTTGATCATTCCATAACTTGAAATCCATGGGGAATTGGAATGAGTGGTAGTTGAAGCTTTTGTAGAGGGCCATGAGAGCTACAAATCCAGCTTTGGAAGGGAAAAAATGGCCTTGTGGGTTAGGAGTTATGATCCTCCAAAGTTGGTACCCTAGCCACTTCGTTCCGTAAGTTAGAAAATTTTCTAAGTTTTTTATGGTTACCCCTTTTACAAGTTATCCCACTTTTCTTGATTTTTCTTGATGAATGATGATTCCAATCATACATTAACATCATTTTAGGGTTAAAAAACCATAATTGTGAAAAATCTCAAAAAGTCAAAGTTTGACTTTTGTGCACGGTTGACTTTTTGTCCGATGAATTCCAAACTATGCGATCCTCTATGAAATCAAGTCCTTGACCTAAATCAAACTTGATGGATTGATTTCATAGGTGTTATAGGGTGTATTGAATCATGTCCTAGGGTTTGGGAGCATGTCCTGGTCAAAAGTCAAAGATACAGTTGACTTTTTTCGTGAAACCCTAACTGTGGTTCTGATGAAATTTAAACTTGTTGCTCAAGCTTCTTGGATCAATCCATTGTTGCAAATGGATCAATGTGATGTATTTGAGACCCTCAAGTCCTCTCTTGAGGTCTTGGCTCATGTTTTGTCCCAAAAGTCAACTTAGGGGTGAATTAAGTCAAGAAACCCTAATTCCTGATTTTTTATGAATGCATCCCCTAAAGCCAAATTGACTTGATGATTGGGTTCATGATGTCCCTTGGAGCATCATAGGTTATGCTTTGAAGCATTGGCACATGCCCAGAAGAAAATCTCCATCTGGAGGCCCTGGTCAACCAAAACCCTAATTTGGTGACACTGTCGATCGTTAGGCTTGATCCACTCAGAATGCTGCAACCTTGTGCTTGATTCTTGAAGTGGGGGTCCTCTTGATCCATTGTGGATGTTTGAGAGGCTAGACTAGTAGAAGATCATGTCATTCCTTGATTGATCCTTTGTCTAAGAACTCTAAGAGGGCTTGAAACCCTAATTTTGATAGTAGTGAATGCTCACCCATCTTCGGGGAGACTAATGAGGCACGATGGTTCATCCATATTGTAATGATGATTTTCATAATGATGGGAAATCTTAGTGGTCAAAATTTGGGGTATGAAAAATTGTAGCAGAGGTTTGGCCAATGTTGATCAATAGGAATCCAAGTCTCCTCTAGCCATTGACTAGAGGTTAGAGCACAGAGTTGTGGTTCCCTAGTGGTTGGATGAATCTTGACTGAATTCAGTTGCAAATGTGTCAGTCCATGCCACCTTGCTGCATCCATTAAATGCTCCAATCCAAAATTGGAGTCTTGTCCCTCTTTTAGGGATTTCTAGGTTTGGCATGCCACTTCTTGTTCCAAAGACTTTGGAGGCTTGTATCAGTGTTTGTTCCCTTTAGATTTAATCCTCAGATGTGTCCAAAGTGATGACAAGGCTTGGAATTATCTGATTTTACCAAATCGAGAAAAAGTACAAAATTCTGCCTAGCCTTGGCAGTTTTCAGCAAGGCATATTGCCATTGTCATATCTCATGGCTCAAGTGGAATTTGATGGAGTTCTTGGCCATTTTGGAAAGCCCTCATATGATACAATAACTGTTTGATCATAATTAGTTTTGATACTTTTTGGATCCTAGTGAAAAATGCCCCTACATTTGGAAAAAAGTAAGGCAGATTCTGATTTAGTGAAAATTTCACTAAGTGTCGGAAAAAAGTGACATTTTCCCTTTTCTTGATTTTGATCATTCCATAACTTGAAATCCATGGGGAATTGGAATGAGTGGTAGTTGAAGCTTTTGTAGAGGGCCATGAGAGCTACAAATCCAGCTTTGGATGGGAAAAAATGGCCTTGTGGGTTAGGAGTTATGATCCTCCAAAGTTGGTACCCTAGCCACTTTGTTCCGTAAGTTAGAAAATTTTCTAAGTTTTTTATGGTTACCCCTTTTACAAGTTATCCCACTTTTCTTGATTTTTCTTGATGAATGATGATTCCAATCATACATTAACATCATTTTAGGGTTAAAAAACCATAATTGTGAAAAATCTCAAAAAGTCAAAGTTTGACTTTTGTGCACGGTTGACTTTTTGTCCGATGAATTCCAAACTATGCGATCCTCTATGAAATCAAGTCCTTGACCTAAATCAAACTTGATGGATTGATTTCATAGGTGTTATAGGGTGTATTGAATCATGTCCTAGGGTTTGGGAGCATGTCCTGGTCAAAAGTCAAAGATACAGTTGACTTTTTTCGTGAAACCCTAACTGTGGTTCTGATGAAATTTAAACTTGTTGCTCAAGCTTCTTGGATCAATCCATTGTTGCAAATGGATCAATGTGATGTATTTGAGACCCTCAAGTCCTCTCTTGAGGTCTTGGCTCATGTTTTGTCCCAAAAGTCAACTTAGGGGTGAATTAAGTCAAGAAACCCTAATTCCTGATTTTTTATGAATGCATCCCCTAAAGCCAAATTGACTTGATGATTGGGTTCATGATGTCCCTTGGAGCATCATAGGTTATGCTTTGAAGCATTGGCACATGCCCAGAAGAAAATCTCCATCTGGAGGCCCTGGTCAACCAAAACCCTAATTTGGTGACACTGTCGATCGTTAGGCTTGATCCACTCAGAATGCTGCAACCTTGTGCTTGATTCTTGAAGTGGGGGTCCTCTTGATCCATTGTGGATGTTTGAGAGGCTAGACTAGTAGAAGATCATGTCATTCCTTGATTGATCCTTTGTCTAAGAACTCTAAGAGGGCTTGAAACCCTAATTTTGATAGTAGTGAATGCTCACCCATCTTCGGGGAGACTAATGAGGCACGATGGTTCATCCATATTGTAATGATGATTTTCATAATGATGGGAAATCTTAGTGGTCAAAATTTGGGGTATGAAAAATTGTAGCAGAGGTTTGGCCAATGTTGATCAATAGGAATCCAAGTCTCCTCTAGCCATTGACTAGAGGTTAGAGCACAGAGTTGTGGTTCCCTAGTGGTTGGATGAATCTTGACTGAATTCAGTTGCAAATGTGTCAGTCCATGCCACCTTGCTGCATCCATTAAATGCTCCAATCCAAAATTGGAGTCTTGTCCCTCTTTTAGGGATTTCTAGGTTTGGCATGCCACTTCTTGTTCCAAAGACTTTGGAGGCTTGTATCAGTGTTTGTTCCCTTTAGATTTAATCCTCAGATGTGTCCAAAGTGATGACAAGGCTTGGAATTATCTGATTTTACCAAATCGAGAAAAAGTACAAAATTCTGCCTAGCCTTGGCAGTTTTCAGCAAGGCATATTGCCATTGTCATATCTCATGGCTCAAGTGGAATTTGATGGAGTTCTTGGCCATTTTGGAAAGCCCTCATATGATACAATAACTGTTTGATCATAATTAGTTTTGATACTTTTTGGATCCTAGTGAAAAATGCCCCTACATTTGGAAAAAAGTAAGGCAGATTCTGATTTAGTGAAAATTTCACTAAGTGTCGGAAAAAAGTGACATTTTCCCTTTTCTTGATTTTGATCATTCCATAACTTGAAATCCATGGGGAATTGGAATGAGTGGTAGTTGAAGCTTTTGTAGAGGGCCATGAGAGCTACAAATCCAGCTTTGGATGGGAAAAAATGGCCTTGTGGGTTAGGAGTTATGATCCTCCAAAGTTGGTACCCTAGCCACTTTGTTCCGTAAGTTAGAAAATTTTCTAAGTTTTTTATGGTTACCCCTTTTACAAGTTATCCCACTTTTCTTGATTTTTCTTGATGAATGATGATTCCAATCATACATTAACATCATTTTAGGGTTAAAAAACCATAATTGTGAAAAATCTCAAAAAGTCAAAGTTTGACTTTTGTGCACGGTTGACTTTTTGTCCGATGAATTCCAAACTATGCGATCCTCTATGAAATCAAGTCCTTGACCTAAATCAAACTTGATGGATTGATTTCATAGGTGTTATAGGGTGTATTGAATCATGTCCTAGGGTTTGGGAGCATGTCCTGGTCAAAAGTCAAAGATACAGTTGACTTTTTTCGTGAAACCCTAACTGTGGTTCTGATGAAATTTAAACTTGTTGCTCAAGCTTCTTGGATCAATCCATTGTTGCAAATGGATCAATGTGATGTATTTGAGACCCTCAAGTCCTCTCTTGAGGTCTTGGCTCATGTTTTGTCCCAAAAGTCAACTTAGGGGTGAATTAAGTCAAGAAACCCTAATTCCTGATTTTTTATGAATGCATCCCCTAAAGCCAAATTGACTTGATGATTGGGTTCATGATGTCCCTTGGAGCATCATAGGTTATGCTTTGAAGCATTGGCACATGCCCAGAAGAAAATCTCCATCTGGAGGCCCTGGTCAACCAAAACCCTAATTTGGTGACACTGTCGATCGTTAGGCTTGATCCACTCAGAATGCTGCAACCTTGTGCTTGATTCTTGAAGTGGGGGTCCTCTTGATCCATTGTGGATGTTTGAGAGGCTAGACTAGTAGAAGATCATGTCATTCCTTGATTGATCCTTTGTCTAAGAACTCTAAGAGGGCTTGAAACCCTAATTTTGATAGTAGTGAATGCTCACCCATCTTCGGGGAGACTAATGAGGCACGATGGTTCATCCATATTGTAATGATGATTTTCATAATGATGGGAAATCTTAGTGGTCAAAATTTGGGGTATGAAAAATTGTAGCAGAGGTTTGGCCAATGTTGATCAATAGGAATCCAAGTCTCCTCTAGCCATTGACTAGAGGTTAGAGCACAGAGTTATGGTTCCCTAGTGGTTGGATGAATCTTGACTGAATTCAGTTGCAAATGTGTCAGTCCATGCCACCTTGCTGCATCCATTAAATGCTCCAATCCAAAATTGGAGTCTTGTCCCTCTTTTAGGGATTTCTAGGTTTGGCATGCCACTTCTTGTTCCAAAGACTTTGGAGGCTTGTATCAGTGTTTGTTCCCTTTAGATTTAATCCTCAGATGTGTCCAAAGTGATGACAAGGCTTGGAATTATCTGATTTTACCAAATCGAGAAAAAGTACAAAATTCTGCCTAGCCTTGGCAGTTTTCAGCAAGGCATATTGCCATTGTCATATCTCATGGCTCAAGTGGAATTTGATGGAGTTCTTGGCCATTTTGGAAAGCCCTCATATGATACAATAACTGTTTGATCATAATTAGTTTTGATACTTTTTGGATCCTAGTGAAAAATGCCCCTACATTTGGAAAAAAGTAAGGCAGATTCTGATTTAGTGAAAATTTCACTAAGTGTCGGAAAAAAGTGACATTTTCCCTTTGCTTGATTTTGATCATTCCATAACTTGAAATCCATGGGGAATTGGAATGAGTGGTAGTTGAAGCTTTTGTAGAGGGCCATGAGAGCTACAAATCCAGCTTTGGATGGGAAAAAATGGCCTTGTGGGTTAGGAGTTATGATCCTCCAAAGTTGGTACCCTAGCCACTTTGTTCCGTAAGTTAGAAAATTTTCTAAGTTTTTTATGGTTACCCCTTTTACAAGTTATCCCACTTTTCTTGATTTTTCTTGATGAATGATGATTCCAATCATACATTAACATCATTTTAGGGTTAAAAAACCATAATTGTGAAAAATCTCAAAAAGTCAAAGTTTGACTTTTGTGCACGGTTGACTTTTTGTCCGATGAATTCCAAACTATGCGATCCTCTATGAAATCAAGTCCTTGACCTAAATCAAACTTGATGGATTGATTTCATAGGTGTTATAGGGTGTATTGAATCATGTCCTAGGGTTTGGGAGCATGTCCTGGTCAAAAGTCAAAGATACAGTTGACTTTTTTCGTGAAACCCTAACTGTGGTTCTGATGAAATTTAAACTTGTTGCTCAAGCTTCTTGGATCAATCCATTGTTGCAAATGGATCAATGTGATGTATTTGAGACCCTCAAGTCCTCTCTTGAGGTCTTGGCTCATGTTTTGTCCCAAAAGTCAACTTAGGGGTGAATTAAGTCAAGAAACCCTAATTCCTGATTTTTTATGAATGCATCCCCTAAAGCCAAATTGACTTGATGATTGGGTTCATGATGTCCCTTGGAGCATCATAGGTTATGCTTTGAAGCATTGGCACATGCCCAGAAGAAAATCTCCATCTGGAGGCCCTGGTCAACCAAAACCCTAATTTGGTGACACTGTCGATCGTTAGGCTTGATCCACTCAGAATGCTGCAACCTTGTGCTTGATTCTTGAAGTGGGGGTCCTCTTGATCCATTGTGGATGTTTGAGAGGCTAGACTAGTAGAAGATCATGTCATTCCTTGATTGATCCTTTGTCTAAGAACTCTAAGAGGGCTTGAAACCCTAATTTTGATAGTAGTGAATGCTCACCCATCTTCGGGGAGACTAATGAGGCACGATGGTTCATCCATATTGTAATGATGATTTTCATAATGATGGGAAATATTAGTGGTCAAAATTTGGGGTATGATAAACTGTAGCAGAGGTTTGGCCAATGTTGATCAATAGGAATCCAAGTCTCCTCTAGCCATTGACTAGAGGTTAGAGCACAGAGTTGTGGTTCCCTAGTGGTTGGATGAATCTTGACTGAATTCAGTTGAAAATGTGTCAGTCCATGCCACCTTGCTGCATCCATTAAATGCTCCAATCCAAAATTGGAGTCTTGTCCCTCTTTTAGGGATTTCTAGGTTTGGCATGCCACTTCTTGTTCCAGAGACTTTGGAGGCTTGTATCAGTGTTTGTTCCCTTTAGATTTAATCCTCAGATGTGTCCAAAGTGATGACAAGGCTTGGAATTATCTGATTTTACCAAATCGAGAAAAAGTGCAAAATTCTGCCTAGCCTTGGCAGTTTTCAGCAAGGCATATTGCCATTGTCATATCTCATGGCTCAAGTGGAATTTGATGGAGTTCTTGGCCATTTTGGAAAGCCCTCATATGATACAATAACTGTTTGATCATAATTAGTTTTGATACTTTTTGGATCCTAGTGAAAAATGCCCCTACATTTGGAAAAAAGTAAGGGAGATTCTGATTTAGTGAAAATTTCACTAAGTGTTGGAAAAAAGTGACATTTTCCCTTTTCTTGATTTTGATCATTCCATAACTTGAAATCCATGGGGAATTGGAATGAGTGGTAGTTGAAGCTTTTGAAGAGGGCCATGAGAGCTACAAATCCAGCTTTGGATGGGAAAAAATGGCCTTATGGTTTAGGAGTTATGATCCTCCAAAGTTGGTACCTAGCCACTTTGTTCCGTAAGTTAGAAAATTTTCTAAGTTTTTTATGGTTACCCCTTTTACAAGTTATCCCACTTTTCTTGATTTTTCTTGATGAATGATGATTCCAATCATACATTAACATCATTTTAGGGTTAAAAATCCATAATTGTGAAAAATCTCAAAAAGTCAAAGTTTGACTTTTGTGCACAGTTGACTTTTTGTCCGATGAATTCCAAACTATGCGATCCTCTATGAAATCAAGTCCTTGACCTAAATCAAACTTGATGGATTGATTTCATAGGTGTTATAGGGTGTATTGAATCATGTCCTAGGGTTTGGGAGCATGTCCTGGTCAAAAGTCAAAGATACAGTTGACTTTTTTCGTGAAACCCTAACTGTGGTTCTGATGAAATTGAAACTTGTTGCTCAAGCTTCTTGGATCAATCCATTGTTGCAAATGGATCAATGTGATGTATTTGAGACCCTCAAGTCCTCTCTTGAGGTCTTGGCTCATGTCTTGTCCCAAAAGTCAACTTAGGGGTGAATTAAGTTAAGAAACCCTAATTCCTGATTTTTTATGAATGCATCCCCTAAAGCCAAATTGACTTGATGATTGGGTTCATGATGTCCCTTGGAGCATCATAGGTTATGCTTTGAAGCATTGGCACATGCCCAGAAGAAAATCTCCATCTGGAGGCCCTGGTCGACCAAAACCCTAATTTGGTGACACAGTCGATCGTTAGGCTTGATCCACTCAGAATGCTGCAACCTTGTGCTTGATTCTTGAAGTGGGGGTCCTCTTGATCCATTGTGGATGTTTGAGAGGCTAGACTAGTAGAAGATCATGTCATTCCTTGATTGATCCTTTGTCTAAGAACTCTAAGAGGGCTTGAAACCCTAATTTTGATAGTAGTGAATGCTCACCCATCTTCGGGGAGACTAATGAGGCACGATGGTTCATCCATATTGTAATGATGATTTTCATAATGATGGGAAATATTAGTGGTCAAAATTTGGGGTATGATAAACTGTAGCAGAGGTTTGGCCAATGTTGATCAATAGGAATCCAAGTCTCCTCTAGCCATTGACTAGAGGTTAGAGCACAGAGTTGTGGTTCCCTAGTGGTTGGATGAATCTTGACTGAATTTAGTTGAAAATGTGTCAGTCCATGCCACCTTGCTGCATCCATTAAATGCTCCAATCCAAAATTGGAGTCTTGTCCCTCTTTTAGGGATTTCTAGGTTTGGCATGCCACTTCTTGTTCCAAAGACTTTGGAGGCTTGTATCAGTGTTTGTTCCCTTTAGATTTAATCCTCAGATGTGTCCAAAGTGATGACAAGGCTTGGAATTATCTGATTTTACCAAATCGAGAAAAAGTGCAAAATTCTGCCTAGCCTTGGCAGTTTTCAGCAAGGCATATTGCCATTGTCATATCTCATGGCTCAAGTGGAATTTGATGGAGTTCTTGGCCATTTTGGAAAGCCCTCATATGATACAATAACTGTTTGATCATAATTAGTTTTGATACTTTTTGGATCCTAGTGAAAAATGCCCCTACATTTGGAAAAAAGTAAGGCAGATTCTGATTTAGTGAAAATTTCACTAAGTGTTGGAAAAAAGTGACATTTTCCCTTTTCTTGATTTTGATCATTCCATAACTTGAA
Organism: Lathyrus tuberosus; assembly: GCA_022829125.1. Classification (NCBI taxonomy): domain Eukaryota; kingdom Viridiplantae; phylum Streptophyta; class Magnoliopsida; order Fabales; family Fabaceae; genus Lathyrus; species Lathyrus tuberosus. The sequence continues at coordinate 681,369 of JALAZF010000423.1, forward strand.
ATCCATGGGGAATTGGAATGAGTGGTAGTTGAAGCTTTTGAAGAGGGCCATGAGAGCTACAAATCCAGCTTTGGATGGGAAAAAATGGCCTTATGGTTTAGGAGTTATGATCCTCCAAAGTTGGTACCTAGCCACTTTGTTCCGTAAGTTAGAAAATTTTCTAAGTTTTTTATGGTTACCCCTTTTACAAGTTATCCCACTTTTCTTGATTTTTCTTGATGAATGATGATTCCAATCATACATTAACATCATTTTAGGGTTAAAAATCCATAATTGTGAAAAATCTCAAAAAGTCAAAGTTTGACTTTTGTGCACAGTTGACTTTTTGTCCGATGAATTCCAAACTATGCGATCCTCTATGAAATCAAGTCCTTGACCTAAATCAAACTTGATGGATTGATTTCATAGGTGTTATAGGGTGTATTGAATCATGTCCTAGGGTTTGGGAGCATGTCCTGGTCAAAAGTCAAAGATACAGTTGACTTTTTTCGTGAAACCCTAACTGTGGTTCTGATGAAATTGAAACTTGTTGCTCAAGCTTCTTGGATCAATCCATTGTTGCAAATGGATCAATGTGATGTATTTGAGACCCTCAAGTCCTCTCTTGAGGTCTTGGCTCATGTCTTGTCCCAAAAGTCAACTTAGGGGTGAATTAAGTTAAGAAACCCCTAATTCCTGATTTTTTATGAATGCATCCCCTAAAGCCAAATTGACTTGATGATTGGGTTCATGATGTCCCTTGGAGCATCATAGGTTATGCTTTGAAGCATTGGCACATGCCCAGAAGAAAATCTCCATCTGGAGGCCCTGGTCGACCAAAACCCTAATTTGGTGACACAGTCGATCGTTAGGCTTGATCCACTCAGAATGCTGCAACCTTGTGCTTGATTCTTGAAGTGGGGGTCCTCTTGATCCATTGTGGATGTTTGAGAGGCTAGACTAGTAGAAGATCATGTCATTCCTTGATTGATCCTTTGTCTAAGAACTCTAAGAGGGCTTGAATCCCTAATTTTGATAGTAGTGAATGCTCACCCATCTTCGGGGAGACTAATGAGGCACGATGGTTCATCCATATTGTAATGATGATTTTCATAATGATGGGAAATATTAGTGGTCAAAATTTGGGGTATGAAAAACTGTAGCAGAGGTTTGGCCAATGTTGATCAATAGGAATCCAAGTCTCCCCTAGCCATTGACTAGAGGTTAGAGCACAGAGTTGTGGTTCCCTAGTGGTTGGATGAATCTTGACTGAATTCAGTTGCAAATGTGTCAGTCCATGCCACCTTGCTGCATCCATTAAATGCTCCAATCCAAAATTGGAGTCTTGTCCCTCTTTTAGGGATTTCTAGGTTTGGCATGCCACTTCTTGTTCCAAAGACTTTGGAGGCTTGTATCAGTGTTTGTTCCCTTTAGATTTAATCCTCAGATGTGTCCAAAGTGATGACAAGGCTTGGAATTATCTGATTTTACCAAATCGAGAAAAAGTGCAAAATTCTGCCTAGCCTTGGCAGTTTTCAGCAAGGCATATTGCCATTGTCATATCTCATGGCTCAAGTGGAATTTGATGGAGTTCTTAGCCATTTTGGAAAGCCCTCATATGATACAATAACTGTTTGATCATAATTAGTTTTGATACTTTTTGGATCCTAGTGAAAAATGCCCCTACATTTGGAAAAAAGTAAGGGAGATTCTGATTTAGTGAAAATTTCACTAAGTGTCGGAAAAAAGTGACATTTTCCCTTTTCTTGATTTTGATCATTCCATAACTTGAAATCCATGGGGAATTGGAATGAGTGGTAGTTGAAGCTTTTGTAGAGGGCCATGAGAGCTACAAATCCAGCTTTGGATGGGAAAAAATGGCCTTGTGGGTTAGGAGTTATGATCCTCCAAAGTTGGTACCCTAGCCACTTTGTTCCGTAAGTTAGAAAATTTTCTAAGTTTTTTATGGTTACCCCTTTTACAAGTTATCCCACTTTTCTTGATTTTTCTTGATGAATGATGATTCCAATCATACATTAACATCATTTTAGGGTTAAAAAACCATAATTGTGAAAAATCTCAAAAAGTCAAAGTTTGACTTTTGTGCACAGTTGACTTTTTGTCCGATGAATTCCAAACTATGCGATCCTCTATGAAATCAAGTCCTTGACCTAAATCAAACTTGATGGATTGATTTCATAGGTGTTATAGGGTGTATTGAATCATGTCCTAGGGTTTGGGAGCATGTCCTGGTCAAAAGTCAAAGATACAGTTGACTTTTTTCGTGAAACCCTAACTGTGGTTCTGATGAAATTTAAACTTGTTGCTCAAGCTTCTTGGATCAATCCATTGTTGCAAATGGATCAATGTGATGTATTTGAGACCCTCAAGTCCTCTCTTGAGGTCTTGGCTCATGTTTTGTCCCAAAAGTCAACTTAGGGGTGAATTAAGTCAAGAAACCCTAATTCCTGATTTTTTATGAATGCATCCCCTAAAGCCAAATTGACTTGATGATTGGGTTCATGATGTCCCTTGGAGCATCATAGGTTATGCTTTGAAGCATTGGCACATGCCCAGAAGAAAATCTCCATCTGGAGGCCCTGGTCGACCAAAACCCTAATTTGGTGACACTGTCGATCGTTAGGCTTGATCCACTCAGAATGCTGCAACCTTGTGCTTGATTCTTGAAGTGGGGGTCCTCTTGATCCATTGTGGATGTTTGAGAGGCTAGACTAGTAGAAGATCATGTCATTCCTTGATTGATCCTTTGTCTAAGAACTCTAAGAGGGCTTGAAACCCTAATTTTGATAGTAGTGAATGCTCACCCATCTTCGGGGAGACTAATGAGGCACGATGGTTCATCCATATTGTAATGATGATTTTCATAATGATGGGAAATCTTAGTGGTCAAAATTTGGGGTATGAAAAACTGTAGCAGAGGTTTGGCCAATGTTGATCAATAGGAATCCAAGTCTCCTCTAGCCATTGACTAGAGGTTAGAGCACAGAGTTGTGGTTCCCTAGTGGTTGGATGAATCTTGACTGAATTCAGTTGCAAATGTGTCAGTCCATGCCACCTTGCTGCATCCATTAAATGCTCCAATCCAAAATTGGAGTCTTGTCCCTCTTTTAGGGATTTCTAGGTTTGGCATGCCACTTCTTGTTCCAAAGACTTTGGAGGCTTGTATCAGTGTTTGTTCCCTTTAGATTTAATCCTCAGATGTGTCCAAAGTGATGACAAGGCTTGGAATTATCTGATTTTACCAAATCGAGAAAAAGTGCAAAATTCTGCCTAGCCTTGGCAGTTTTCAGCAAGGCATATTGCCATTGTCATATCTCATGGCTCAAGTGGAATTTGATGGAGTTCTTGGCCATTTTGGAAAGCCCTCATATGATACAATAACTGTTTGATCATAATTAGTTTTGATACTTTTTGGATCCTAGTGAAAAATGCCCCTACATTTGGAAAAAAGTAAGGCAGATTCTGATTTAGTGAAAATTTCACTAAGTGTCGGAAAAAAGTGACATTTTCCCTTTTCTTGATTTTGATCATTCCATAACTTGAAATCCATGGGGAATTGGAATAAGTGGTAGTTGAAGCTTTTGTAGAGGGCCATGAGAGCTACAAATCCAGCTTTGGATGGGAAAAAATGGCCTTGTGGGTTAGGAGTTATGATCCTCCAAAGTTGGTACCCTAGCCACTTTGTTCCGTAAGTTAGAAAATTTTCTAAGTTTTTTATGGTTACCCCTTTTACAAGTTATCCCACTTTTCTTGATTTTTCTTGATGAATGATGATTCCAATCATACATTAACATCATTTTAGGGTTAAAAAACCATAATTGTGAAAAATCTCAAAAAGTCAAAGTTTGACTTTTGTGCACAGTTGACTTTTTGTCCGATGAATTCCAAACTATGCGATCCTCTATGAAATCAAGTCCTTGACCTAAATCAAACTTGATGGATTGATTTCATAGGTGTTATAGGGTGTATTGAATCATGTCCTAGGGTTTGGGAGCATGTCCTGGTCAAAAGTCAAAGATACAGTTGACTTTTTTCGTGAAACCCTAACTGTGGTTCAGATGAAATTTAAACTTGTTGCTCAAGCTTCTTGGATCAATCCATTGTTGCAAATGGATCAATGTGATGTATTTGAGACCCTCAAGTCCTCTCTTGAGGTCTTGGCTCATGTTTTGTCCCAAAAGTCAACTTAGGGGTGAATTAAGTCAAGAAACCCTAATTCCTGATTTTTTATGAATGCATCCCCTAAAGCCAAATTGACTTGATGATTGGGTTCATGATGTCCCTTGGAGCATCATAGGTTATGCTTTGAAGCATTGGCACATGCCCAGAAGAAAATCTCCATCTGGAGGCCCTGGTCAACCAAAACCCTAATTTGGTGACACTGTCGATCGTTAGGCTTGATCCACTCAGAATGCTGCAACCTTGTGCTTGATTCTTGAAGTGGGGGTCCTCTTGATCCATTGTGGATGTTTGAGAGGCTAGACTAGTAGAAGATCATGTCATTCCTTGATTGATCCTTTGTCTAAGAACTCTAAGAGGGCTTGAAACCCTAATTTTGATAGTAGTGAATGCTCACCCATCTTCGGGGAGACTAATGAGGCACGATGGTTCATCCATATTGTAATGATGATTTTCATAATGATGGGAAATCTTAGTGGTCAAAATTTGGGGTATGAAAAACTGTAGCAGAGGTTTGGCCAATGTTGATCAATAGGAATCCAAGTCTCCTCTAGCCATTGACTAGAGGTTAGAGCACAGAGTTGTGGTTCCCTAGTGGTTGGATGAATCTTGACTGAATTCAGTTGCAAATGTGTCAGTCCATGCCACCTTGCTGCATCCATTAAATGCTTCAATCCAAAATTGGAGTCTTGTCCCTCTTTTAGGGATTTCTAGGTTTGGCATGCCACTTCTTGTTCCAAAGACTTTGGAGGCTTGTATCAGTGTTTGTTCCCTTTAGATTTAATCCTCAGATGTGTCCAAAGTGATGACAAGGCTTGGAATTATCTGATTTTACCAAATCGAGAAAAAGTGCAAAATTCTGCCTAGCCTTGGCAGTTTTCAGCAAGGCATATTGCCATTGTCATATCTCATGGCTCAAGTGGAATTTGATGGAGTTCTTGGCCATTTTGGAAAGCCCTCATATGATACAATAACTGTTTGATCATAATTAGTTTTGATACTTTTTGGATCCTAGTGAAAAATGCCCCTACATTTGGAAAAAAGTAAGGCAGATTCTGATTTAGTGAAAATTTCACTAAGTGTCGGAAAAAAGTGACATTTTCCCTTTTCTTGATTTTGATCATTCCATAACTTGAAATCCATGGGGAATTGGAATGAGTGGTAGTTGAAGCTTTTGTAGAGGGCCATGAGAGCTACAAATCCAGCTTTGGATGGGAAAAAATGGCCTTGTGGGTTAGGAGTTATGATCCTCCAAAGTTGGTACCCTAGCCACTTTGTTCCGTAAGTTATAAAATTTTCTAAGTTTTTTATGGTTACCCCTTTTACAAGTTATCCCACTTTCCTTGATTTTTCTTGATGAATGATGATTCCAATCATACATTAACATCATTTTAGGGTTAAAAAACCATAATTGTGAAAAATCTCAAAAAGTCAAAGTTTGACTTTTGTGCACAGTTGACTTTTTGTCCGATGAATTCCAAACTATGCGATCCTCTATGAAATCAAGTCCTTGACCTAAATCAAACTTGATGGATTGATTTCATAGGTGTTATAGGGTGTATTGAATCATGTCCTAGGGTTTGGGAGCATGTCCTGGTCAAAAGTCAAAGATACAGTTGACTTTTTTCGTGAAACCCTAACTGTGGTTCAGATGAAATTTAAACTTGTTGCTCAAGCTTCTTGGATCAATCCATTGTTGCAAATGGATCAATGTGATGTATTTGAGACCCTCAAGTCCTCTCTTGAGGTCTTGGCTCATGTTTTGTCCCAAAAGTCAACTTAGGGGTGAATTAAGTCAAGAAACCCTAATTCCTGATTTTTTATGAATGCATCCCCTAAAGCCAAATTGACTTGATGATTGGGTTCATGATGTCCCTTGGAGCATCATAGGTTATGCTTTGAAGCATTGGCACATGCCCAGAAGAAAATCTCCATCTGGAGGCCCTGGTCAACCAAAACCCTAATTTGGTGACACTGTCGATCGTTAGGCTTGATCCACTCAGAATGCTGCAACCTTGTGCTTGATTCTTGAAGTGGGGGTCCTCTTGATCCATTGTGGATGTTTGAGAGGCTAGACTAGTAGAAGATCATGTCATTCCTTGATTGATCCTTTGTCTAAGAACTCTAAGAGGGCTTGAAACCCTAATTTTGATAGTAGTGAATGCTCACCCATCTTCGGGGAGACTAATGAGGCACGATGGTTCATCCATATTGTAATGATGATTTTCATAATGATGGGAAATCTTAGTGGTCAAAATTTGGGGTATGAAAAACTGTAGCAGAGGTTTGGCCAATGTTGATCAATAGGAATCCAAGTCTCCTCTAGCCATTGACTAGAGGTTAGAGCACAGAGTTGTGGTTCCCTAGTGGTTGGATGAATCTTGACTGAATTCAGTTGCAAATGTGTCAGTCCATGCCACCTTGCTGCATCCATTAAATGCTCCAATCCAAAATTGGAGTCTTGTCCCTCTTTTAGGGATTTCTAGGTTTGGCATGCCACTTCTTGTTCCAAAGACTTTGGAGGCTTGTATCAGTGTTTGTTCCCTTTAGATTTAATCCTCAGATGTGTCCAAAGTGATGACAAGGCTTGGAATTATCTGATTTTACCAAATCGAGAAAAAGTGCAAAATTCTGCCTAGCCTTGGCAGTTTTCAGCAAGGCATATTGCCATTGTCATATCTCATGGCTCAAGTGGAATTTGATGGAGTTCTTGGCCATTTTGGAAAGCCCTCATATGATACAATAACTGTTTGATCATAATTAGTTTTGATACTTTTTGGATCCTAGTGAAAAATGCCCCTACATTTGGAAAAAAGTAAGGCAGATTCTGATTTAGTGAAAATTTCACTAAGTGTCGGAAAAAAGTGACATTTTCCCTTTTCTTGATTTTGATCATTCCATAACTTGAAATCCATGGGGAATTGGAATGAGTGGTAGTTGAAGCTTTTGTAGAGGGCCATGAGAGCTACAAATCCAGCTTTGGATGGGAAAAAATGGCCTTGTGGGTTAGGAGTTATGATCCTCCAAAGTTGGTACCCTAGCCACTTTGTTCCGTAAGTTATAAAATTTTCTAAGTTTTTTATGGTTACCCCTTTTACAAGTTATCCCACTTTCCTTGATTTTTCTTGATGAATGATGATTCCAATCATACATTAACATCATTTTAGGGTTAAAAAACCATAATTGTGAAAAATCTCAAAAAGTCAAAGTTTGACTTTTGTGCACAGTTGACTTTTTGTCCGATGAATTCCAAACTATGCGATCCTCTATGAAATCAAGTCCTTGACCTAAATCAAACTTGATGGATTGATTTCATAGGTGTTATAGGGTGTATTGAATCATGTCCTAGGGTTTGGGAGCATGTCCTGGTCAAAAGTCAAAGATACAGTTGACTTTTTTCGTGAAACCCTAACTGTGGTTCAGATGAAATTTAAACTTGTTGCTCAAGCTTCTTGGATCAATCCATTGTTGCAAATGGATCAATGTGATGTATTTGAGACCCTCAAGTCCTCTCTTGAGGTCTTGGCTCATGTTTTGTCCCAAAAGTCAACTTAGGGGTGAATTAAGTCAAGAAACCCTAATTCCTGATTTTTTATGAATGCATCCCCTAAAGCCAAATTGACTTGATGATTGGGTTCATGATGTCCCTCGGAGCATCATAGGTTATGCTTTGAAGCATTGGCACATGCCCAGAAGAAAATCTCCATCTGGAGGCCCTGGTCAACCAAAACCCTAATTTGGTGACACTGTCGATCGTTAGGCTTGATCCACTCAGAATGCTGCAACCTTGTGCTTGATTCTTGAAGTGGGGGTCCTCTTGATCCATTGTGGATGTTTGAGAGGCTAGACTAGTAGAAGATCATGTCATTCCTTGATTGATCCTTTGTCTAAGAACTCTAAGAGGGCTTGAAACCCTAATTTTGATAGTAGTGAATGCTCACCCATCTTCGGGGAGACTAATGAGGCACGATGGTTCATCCATATTGTAATGATGATTTTCATAATGATGGGAAATCTTAGTGGTCAAAATTTGGGGTATGAAAAACTGTAGCAGAGGTTTGGCCAATGTTGATCAATAGGAATCCAAGTCTCCTCTAGCCATTGACTAGAGGTTAGAGCACAGAGTTGTGGTTCCCTAGTGGTTGGATGAATCTTGACTGAATTCAGTTGCAAATGTGTCAGTCCATGCCACCTTGCTGCATCCATTAAATGCTCCAATCCAAAATTGGAGTCTTGTCCCTCTTTTAGGGATTTCTAGGTTTGGCATGCCACTTCTTGTTCCAAAGACTTTGGAGGCTTGTATCAGTGTTTGTTCCCTTTAGATTTAATCCTCAGATGTGTCCAAAGTGATGACAAGGCTTGGAATTATCTGATTTTACCAAATCGAGAAAAAGTGCAAAATTCTGCCTAGCCTTGGCAGTTTTCAGCAAGGCATATTGCCATTGTCATATCTCATGGCTCAAGTGGAATTTGATGGAGTTCTTGGCCATTTTGGAAAGCCCTCATATGATACAATAACTGTTTGATCATAATTAGTTTTGATACTTTTTGGATCCTAGTGAAAAATGCCCCTACATTTGGAAAAAAGTAAGGCAGATTCTGATTTAGTGAAAATTTCACTAAGTGTCGGAAAAAAGTGACATTTTCCCTTTTCTTGATTTTGATCATTCCATAACTTGAAATCCATGGGGAATTGGAATGAGTGGTAGTTGAAGCTTTTGTAGAGGGCCATGAGAGCTACAAATCCAGCTTTGGATGGGAAAAAATGGCCTTGTGGGTTAGGAGTTATGATCCTCCAAAGTTGGTACCCTAGCCACTTTGTTCCGTAAGTTATAAAATTTTCTAAGTTTTTTATGGTTACCCCTTTTACAAGTTATCCCACTTTCCTTGATTTTTCTTGATGAATGATGATTCCAATCATACATTAACATCATTTTAGGGTTAAAAAACCATAATTGTGAAAAATCTCAAAAAGTCAAAGTTTGACTTTTGTGCACAGTTGACTTTTTGTCCGATGAATTCCAAACTATGCGATCCTCTATGAAATCAAGTCCTTGACCTAAATCAAACTTGATGGATTGATTTCATAGGTGTTATAGGGTGTATTGAATCATGTCCTAGGGTTTGGGAGCATGTCCTGGTCAAAAGTCAAAGATACAGTTGACTTTTTTCGTGAAACCCTAACTGTGGTTCAGATGAAATTTAAACTTGTTGCTCAAGCTTCTTGGATCAATCCATTGTTGCAAATGGATCAATGTGATGTATTTGAGACCCTCAAGTCCTCTCTTGAGGTCTTGGCTCATGTTTTGTCCCAAAAGTCAACTTAGGGGTGAATTAAGTCAAGAAACCCTAATTCCTGATTTTTTATGAATGCATCCCCTAAAGCCAAATTGACTTGATGATTGGGTTCATGATGTCCCTCGGAGCATCATAGGTTATGGTTTGAAGCATTGGCACATGCCCAGAAGAAAATCTCCATCTGGAGGCCCTGGTCAACCAAAACCCTAATTTGGTGACACTGTCGATCGTTAGGCTTGATCCACTCAGAATGCTGCAACCTTGTGCTTGATTCTTGAAGTGGGGGTCCTCTTGATCCATTGTGGATGTTTGAGAGGCTAGACTAGTAGAAGATCATGTCATTCCTTGATTGATCCTTTGTCTAAGAACTCTAAGAGGGCTTGAAACCCTAATTTTGATAGTAGTGAATGCTCACCCATCTTCGGGGAGACTAATGAGGCACGATGGTTCATCCATATTGTAATGATGATTTTCATAATGATGGGAAATCTTAGTGGTCAAAATTTGGGGTATGAAAAACTGTAGCAGAGGTTTGGCCAATGTTGATCAATAGGAATCCAAGTCTCCTCTAGCCATTGACTAGAGGTTAGAGCACAGAGTTGTGGTTCCCTAGTGGTTGGATGAATCTTGACTGAATTCAGTTGCAAATGTGTCAGTCCATGCCACCTTGCTGCATCCATTAAATGCTCCAATCCAAAATTGGAGTCTTGTCCCTCTTTTAGGGATTTCTAGGTTTGGCATGCCACTTCTTGTTCCAAAGACTTTGGAGGCTTGTATCAGTGTTTGTTCCCTTTAGATTTAATCCTCAGATGTGTCCAAAGTGATGACAAGGCTTGGAATTATCTGATTTTACCAAATCGAGAAAAAGTGCAAAATTCTGCCTAGCCTTGGCAGTTTTCAGCAAGGCATATTGCCATTGTCATATCTCATGGCTCAAGTGGAATTTGATGGAGTTCTTGGCCATTTTGGAAAGCCCTCATATGATACAATAACTGTTTGATCATAATTAGTTTTGATACTTTTTGGATCCTAGTGAAAAATGCCCCTACATTTGGAAAAAAGTAAGGCAGATTCTGATTTAGTGAAAATTTCACTAAGTGTCGGAAAAAAGTGACATTTTCCCTTTTCTTGATTTTGATCATTCCATAACTTGAAATCCATGGGGAATTGGAATGAGTGGTAGTTGAAGCTTTTGTAGAGGGCCATGAGAGCTACAAATCCAGCTTTGGATGGGAAAAAATGGCCTTGTGGGTTAGGAGTTATGATCCTCCAAAGTTGGTACCCTAGCCACTTTGTTCCGTAAGTTATAAAATTTTCTAAGTTTTTTATGGTTACCCCTTTTACAAGTTATCCCACTTTCCTTGATTTTTCTTGATGAATGATGATTCCAATCATACATTAACATCATTTTAGGGTTAAAAAACCATAATTGTGAAAAATCTCAAAAAGTCAAAGTTTGACTTTTGTGCACAGTTGACTTTTTGTCCGATGAATTCCAAACTATGCGATCCTCTATGAAATCAAGTCCTTGACCTAAATCAAACTTGATGGATTGATTTCATAGGTGTTATAGGGTGTATTGAATCATGTCCTAGGGTTTGGGAGCATGTCCTGGTCAAAAGTCAAAGATACAGTTGACTTTTTTCGTGAAACCCTAACTGTGGTTCAGATGAAATTTAAACTTGTTGCTCAAGCTTCTTGGATCAATCCATTGTTGCAAATGGATCAATGTGATGTATTTGAGACCCTCAAGTCCTCTCTTGAGGTCTTGGCTCATGTTTTGTCCCAAAAGTCAACTTAGGGGTGAATTAAGTCAAGAAACCCTAATTCCTGATTTTTTATGAATGCATCCCCTAAAGCCAAATTGACTTGATGATTGGGTTCATGATGTCCCTTGGAGCATCATAGGTTATGCTTTGAAGCATTGGCACATGCCCAGAAGAAAATCTCCATCTGGAGGCCCTGGTCAACCAAAACCCTAATTTGGTGACACTGTCGATCGTTAGGCTTGATCCACTCAGAATGCTGCAACCTTGTGCTTGATTCTTGAAGTGGGGGTCCTCTTGATCCATTGTGGATGTTTGAGAGGCTAGACTAGTAGAAGATCATGTCATTCCTTGATTGATCCTTTGTCTAAGAACTCTAAGAGGGCTTGAAACCCTAATTTTGATAGTAGTGAATGCTCACCCATCTTCGGGGAGACTAATGAGGCACGATGGTTCATCCATATTGTAATGATGATTTTCATAATGATGGGAAATCTTAGTGGTCAAAATTTGGGGTATGAAAAACTGTAGCAGAGGTTTGGCCAATGTTGATCAATAGGAATCCAAGTCTCCTCTAGCCATTGACTAGAGGTTAGAGCACAGAGTTGTGGTTCCCTAGTGGTTGGATGAATCTTGACTGAATTCAGTTGCAAATGTGTCAGTCCATGCCACCTTGCTGCATCCATTAAATGCTCCAATCCAAAATTGGAGTCTTGTCCCTCTTTTAGGGATTTCTAGGTTTGGCATGCCACTTCTTGTTCCAAAGACTTTGGAGGCTTGTATCAGTGTTTGTTCCCTTTAGATTTAATCCTCAGATGTGTCCAAAGTGATGACAAGGCTTGGAATTATCTGATTTTACCAAATCGAGAAAAAGTGCAAAATTCTGCCTAGCCTTGGCAGTTTTCAGCAAGGCATATTGCCATTGTCATATCTCATGGCTCAAGTGGAATTTGATGGAGTTCTTGGCCATTTTGGAAAGCCCTCATATGATACAATAACTGTTTGATCATAATTAGTTTTGATACTTTTTGGATCCTAGTGAAAAATGCCCCTACATTTGGAAAAAAGTAAGGCAGATTCTGATTTAGTGAAAATTTCACTAAGTGTCGGAAAAAAGTGACATTTTCCCTTTTCTTGATTTTGATCATTCCATAACTTGAAATCCATGGGGAATTGGAATGAGTGGTAGTTGAAGCTTTTGTAGAGGGCCATGAGAGCTACAAATCCAGCTTTGGATGGGAAAAAATGGCCTTGTGGGTTAGGAGTTATGATCCTCCAAAGTTGGTACCCTAGCCACTTTGTTCCGTAAGTTATAAAATTTTCTAAGTTTTTTATGGTTACCCCTTTTACAAGTTATCCCACTTTCCTTGATTTTTCTTGATGAATGATGATTCCAATCATACATTAACATCATTTTAGGGTTAAAAAACCATAATTGTGAAAAATCTCAAAAAGTCAAAGTTTGACTTTTGTGCACAGTTGACTTTTTGTCCGATGAATTCCAAACTATGCGATCCTCTATGAAATCAAGTCCTTGACCTAAATCAAACTTGATGGATTGATTTCATAGGTGTTATAGGGTGTATTGAATCATGTCCTAGGGTTTGGGAGCATGTCCTGGTCAAAAGTCAAAGATACAGTTGACTTTTTCGTGAAACCCTAACTGTGGTTCAGATGAAATTTAAACTTGTTGCTCAAGCTTCTTGGATCAATCCATTGTTGCAAATGGATCAATGTGATGTATTTGAGACCCTCAAGTCCTCTCTTGAGGTCTTGGCTCATGTTTTGTCCCAAAAGTCAACTTAGGGGTGAATTAAGTCAAGAAACCCTAATTCCTGATTTTTTATGAATGCATCCCCTAAAGCCAAATTGACTTGATGATTGGGTTCATGATGTCCCTCAGAGCATCATAGGTTATGCTTTGAAGCATTGGCACATGCCCAGAAGAAAATCTCCATCTGGAGGCCCTGGTCAACCAAAACCCTAATTTGGTGACACTGTCGATCGTTAGGCTTGATCCACTCAGAATGCTGCAACCTTGTGCTTGATTCTTGAAGTGGGGGTCCTCTTGATCCATTGTGGATGTTTGAGAGGCTAGACTAGTAGAAGATCATGTCATTCCTTGATTGATCCTTTGTCTAAGAACTCTAAGAGGGCTTGAAACCCTAATTTTGATAGTAGTGAATGCTCACCCATCTTCGGGGAGACTAATGAGGCACGATGGTTCATCCATATTGTAATGATGATTTTCATAATGATGGGAAATCTTAGTGGTCAAAATTTGGGGTATGAAAAACTGTAGCAGAGGTTTGGCCAATGTTGATCAATAGGAATCCAAGTCTCCTCTAGCCATTGACTAGAGGTTAGAGCACAGAGTTGTGGTTCCCTAGTGGTTGGATGAATCTTGACTGAATTCAGTTGCAAATGTGTCAGTCCATGCCACCTTGCTGCATCCATTAAATGCTCCAATCCAAAATTGGAGTCTTGTCCCTCTTTTAGGGATTTCTAGGTTTGGCATGCCACTTCTTGTTCCAAAGACTTTGGAGGCTTGTATCAGTGTTTGTTCCCTTTAGATTTAATCCTCAGATGTGTCCAAAGTGATGACAAGGCTTGGAATTATCTGATTTTACCAAATCGAGAAAAAGTGCAAAATTCTGCCTAGCCTTGGCAGTTTTCAGCAAGGCATATTGCCATTGTCATATCTCATGGCTCAAGTGGAATTTGATGGAGTTCTTGGCCATTTTGGAAAGCCCTCATATGATACAATAACTGTTTGATCATAATTAGTTTTGATACTTTTTGGATCCTAGTGAAAAATGCCCCTACATTTGGAAAAAAGTAAGGCAGATTCTGATTTAGTGAAAATTTCACTAAGTGTCGGAAAAAAGTGACATTTTCCCTTTTCTTGATTTTGATCATTCCATAACTTGAAATCCATGGGGAATTGGAATGAGTGGTAGTTGAAGCTTTTGTAGAGGGCCATGAGAGCTACAAATCCAGCTTTGGATGGGAAAAAATGGCCTTGTGGGTTAGGAGTTATGATCCTCCAAAGTTGGTACCCTAGCCACTTTGTTCCGTAAGTTATAAAATTTTCTAAGTTTTTTATGGTTACCCCTTTTACAAGTTATCCCACTTTCCTTGATTTTTCTTGATGAATGATGATTCCAATCATACATTAACATCATTTTAGGGTTAAAAAACCATAATTGTGAAAAATCTCAAAAAGTCAAAGTTTGACTTTTGTGCACAGTTGACTTTTTGTCCGATGAATTCCAAACTATGCGATCCTCTATGAAATCAAGTCCTTGACCTAAATCAAACTTGATGGATTGATTTCATAGGTGTTATAGGGTGTATTGAATCATGTCCTAGGGTTTGGGAGCATGTCCTGGTCAAAAGTCAAAGATACAGTTGACTTTTTTCGTGAAACCCTAACTGTGGTTCAGATGAAATTTAAACTTGTTGCTCAAGCTTCTTGGATCAATCCATTGTTGCAAATGGATCAATGTGATGTATTTGAGACCCTCAAGTCCTCTCTTGAGGTCTTGGCTCATGTTTTGTCCCAAAAGTCAACTTAGGGGTGAATTAAGTCAAGAAACCCTAATTCCTGATTTTTTATGAATGCATCCCCTAAAGCCAAATTGACTTGATGATTGGGTTCATGATGTCCCTTGGAGCATCATAGGTTATGCTTTGAAGCATTGGCACATGCCCAGAAGAAAATCTCCATCTGGAGGCCATGGTCAACCAAAACCCTAATTTGGTGACACTGTCGATCGTTAGGCTTGATCCACTCAGAATGCTGCAACCTTGTGCTTGATTCTTGAAGTGGGGGTCCTCTTGATCCATTGTGGATGTTTGAGAGGCTAGACTAGTAGAAGATCATGTCATTCCTTGATTGATCTTTTGTCTAAGAACTCTAAGAGGGCTTGAAACCCTAATTTTGATAGTAGTGAATGCTCACCCATCTTCGGGGAGACTAATGAGGCACGATGGTTCATCCATATTGTAATGATGATTTTCATAATGATGGGAAATCTTAGTGGTCAAAATTTGGGGTATGAAAAACTGTAGCAGAGGTTTGGCCAATGTTGATCAATAGGAATCCAAGTCTCCTCTAGCCATTGACTAGAGGTTAGAGCACAGAGTTGTGGTTCCCTAGTGGTTGGATGAATCTTGACTGAATTCAGTTGCAAATGTGTCAGTCCATGCCACCTTGCTGCATCCATTAAATGCTCCAATCCAAAATTGGAGTCTTGTCCCTCTTTTAGGGATTTCTAGGTTTGGCATGCCACTTCTTGTTCCAAAGACTTTGGAGGCTTGTATCAGTGTTTGTTCCCTTTAGATTTAATCCTCAGATGTGTCCAAAGTGATGACAAGGCTTGGAATTATCTGATTTTACCAAATCGAGAAAAAGTGCAAAATTCTGCCTAGCCTTGGCAGTTTTCAGCAAGGCATATTGCCATTGTCATATCTCATGGCTCAAGTGGAATTTGATGGAGTTCTTGGCCATTTTGGAAAGCCCTCATATGATACAATAACTGTTTGATCATAATTAGTTTTGATACTTTTTGGATCCTAGTGAAAAATGCCCCTACATTTGGAAAAAAGTAAGGCAGATTCTGATTTAGTGAAAATTTCACTAAGTGTCGGAAAAAAGTGACATTTTCCCTTTTCTTGATTTTGATCATTCCATAACTTGAAATCCATGGGGAATTGGAATGAGTGGTAGTTGAAGCTTTTGTAGAGGGCCATGAGAGCTACAAATCCAGCTTTGGATGGGAAAAAATGGCCTTGTGGGTTAGGAGTTATGATCCTCCAAAGTTGGTACCCTAGCCACTTTGTTCCGTAAGTTATAAAATTTTCTAAGTTTTTTATGGTTACCCCTTTTACAAGTTATCCCACTTTTCTTGATTTTTCTTGATGAATGATGATTCCAATCATACATTAACATCATTTTAGGGTTAAAAAACCATAATTGTGAAAAATCTCAAAAAGTCAAAGTTTGACTTTTGTGCACAGTTGACTTTTTGTCCGATGAATTCCAAACTATGCGATCCTCTATGAAATCAAGTCCTTGACCTAAATCAAACTTGATGGATTGATTTCATAGGTGTTATAGGGTGTATTGAATCATGTCCTAGGGTTTGGGAGCATGTCCTGGTCAAAAGTCAAAGATACAGTTGACTTTTTTCGTGAAACCCTAACTGTGGTTCAGATGAAATTTAAACTTGTTGCTCAAGCTTCTTGGATCAATCCATTGTTGCAAATGGATCAATGTGATGTATTTGAGACCCTCAAGTCCTCTCTTGAGGTCTTGGCTCATGTTTTGTCCCAAAAGTCAACTTAGGGGTGAATTAAGTCAAGAAACCCTAATTCCTGATTTTTTATGAATGCATCCCCTAAAGCCAAATTGACTTGATGATTGGGTTCATGATGTCCCTTGGAGCATCATAGGTTATGCTTTGAAGCATTGGCACATGCCCAGAAGAAAATCTCCATCTGGAGGCCCTGGTCAACCAAAACCCTAATTTGGTGACACTGTCGATCGTTAGGCTTGATCCACTCAGAATGCTGCAACCTTGTGCTTGATTCTTGAAGTGGGGGTCCTCTTGATCCATTGTGGATGTTTGAGAGGCTAGACTAGTAGAAGATCATGTCATTCCTTGATTGATCCTTTGTCTAAGAACTCTAAGAGGGCTTGAAACCCTAATTTTGATAGTAGTGAATGCTCACCCATCTTCGGGGAGACTAATGAGGCACGATGGTTCATCCATATTGTAATGATGATTTTCATAATGATGGGAAATCTTAGTGGTCAAAATTTGGGGTATGAAAAACTGTAGCAGAGGTTTGGCCAATGTTGATCAATAGGAATCCAAGTCTCCTCTAGCCATTGACTAGAGGTTAGAGCACAGAGTTGTGGTTCCCTAGTGGTTGGATGAATCTTGACTGAATTCAGTTGCAAATGTGTCAGTCCATGCCACCTTGCTGCATCCATTAAATGCTCCAATCCAAAATTGGAGTCTTGTCCCTCTTTTAGGGATTTCTAGGTTTGGCATGCCACTTCTTGTTCCAAAGACTTTGGAGGCTTGTATCAGTGTTTGTTCCCTTTAGATTTAATCCTCAGATGTGTCCAAAGTGATGACAAGGCTTGGAATTATCTGATTTTACCAAATCGAGAAAAAGTGCAAAATTCTGCCTAGCCTTGGCAGTTTTCAGCAAGGCATATTGCCATTGTCATATCTCATGGCTCAAGTGGAATTTGATGGAGTTCTTGGCCATTTTGGAAAGCCCTCATATGATACAATAACTGTTTGATCATAATTAGTTTTGATACTTTTTGGATCCTAGTGAAAAATGCCCCTACATTTGGAAAAAAGTAAGGCAGATTCTGATTTAGTGAAAATTTCACTAAGTGTCGGAAAAAAGTGACATTTTCCCTTTTCTTGATTTTGATCATTCCATAACTTGAAATCCATGGGGAATTGGAATGAGTGGTAGTTGAAGCTTTTGTAGAGGGCCATGAGAGCTACAAATCCAGCTTTGGATGGGAAAAAATGGCCTTGTGGGTTAGGAGTTATGATCCTCCAAAGTTGGTACCCTAGCCACTTTGTTCCGTAAGTTATAAAATTTTCTAAGTTTTTTATGGTTACCCCTTTTACAAGTTATCCCACTTTTCTTGATTTTTCTTGATGAATGATGATTCCAATCATACATTAACATCATTTTAGGGTTAAAAAACCATAATTGTGAAAAATCTCAAAAAGTCAAAGTTTGACTTTTGTGCACAGTTGACTTTTTGTCCGATGAATTCCAAACTATGCGATCCTCTATGAAATCAAGTCCTTGACCTAAATCAAACTTGATGGATTGATTTCATAGGTGTTATAGGGTGTATTGAATCATGTCCTAGGGTTTGGGAGCATGTCCTGGTCAAAAGTCAAAGATACAGTTGACTTTTTTCGTGAAACCCTAACTGTGGTTCAGATGAAATTTAAACTTGTTGCTCAAGCTTCTTGGATCAATCCATTGTTGCAAATGGATCAATGTGATGTATTTGAGACCCTCAAGTCCTCTCTTGAGGTCTTGGCTCATGTTTTGTCCCAAAAGTCAACTTAGGGGTGAATTAAGTCAAGAAACCCTAATTCCTGATTTTTTATGAATGCATCCCCTAAAGCCAAATTGACTTGATGATTGGGTTCATGATGTCCCTCGGAGCATCATAGGTTATGCTTTGAAGCATTGGCACATGCCCAGAAGAAAATCTCCATCTGGAGGCCCTGGTCAACCAAAACCCTAATTTGGTGACACTGTCGATCGTTAGGCTTGATCCACTCAGAATGCTGCAACCTTGTGCTTGATTCTTGAAGTGGGGGTCCTCTTGATCCATTGTGGATGTTTGAGAGGCTAGACTAGTAGAAGATCATGTCATTCCTTGATTGATCCTTTGTCTAAGAACTCTAAGAGGGCTTGAAACCCTAATTTTGATAGTAGTGAATGCTCACCCATCTTCGGGGAGACTAATGAGGCACGATGGTTCATCCATATTGTAATGATGATTTTCATAATGATGGGAAATCTTAGTGGTCAAAATTTGGGGTATGAAAAACTGTAGCAGAGGTTTGGCCAATGTTGATCAATAGGAATCCAAGTCTCCTCTAGCCATTGACTAGAGGTTAGAGCACAGAGTTGTGGTTCCCTAGTGGTTGGATGAATCTTGACTGAATTCAGTTGCAAATGTGTCAGTCCATGCCACCTTGCTGCATCCATTAAATGCTTCAATCCAAAATTGGAGTCTTGTCCCTCTTTTAGGGAT
The DNA here is from genome assembly GCA_022829125.1 of Lathyrus tuberosus. Classification (NCBI taxonomy): domain Eukaryota; kingdom Viridiplantae; phylum Streptophyta; class Magnoliopsida; order Fabales; family Fabaceae; genus Lathyrus; species Lathyrus tuberosus. The sequence continues at coordinate 700,431 of JALAZF010000423.1, forward strand.
TTCTAGGTTTGGCATGCCACTTCTTGTTCCAAAGACTTTGGAGGCTTGTATCAGTGTTTGTTCCCTTTAGATTTAATCCTCAGATGTGTCCAAAGTGATGACAAGGCTTGGAATTATCTGATTTTACCAAATCGAGAAAAAGTGCAAAATTCTGCCTAGCCTTGGCAGTTTTCAGCAAGGCATATTGCCATTGTCATATCTCATGGCTCAAGTGGAATTTGATGGAGTTCTTGGCCATTTTGGAAAGCCCTCATATGATACAATAACTGTTTGATCATAATTAGTTTTGATACTTTTTGGATCCTAGTGAAAAATGCCCCTACATTTGGAAAAAAGTAAGGCAGATTCTGATTTAGTGAAAATTTCACTAAGTGTCGGAAAAAAGTGACATTTTCCCTTTTCTTGATTTTGATCATTCCATAACTTGAAATCCATGGGGAATTGGAATGAGTGGTAGTTGAAGCTTTTGTAGAGGGCCATGAGAGCTACAAATCCAGCTTTGGATGGGAAAAAATGGCCTTGTGGGTTAGGAGTTATGATCCTCCAAAGTTGGTACCCTAGCCACTTTGTTCCGTAAGTTAGAAAATTTTCTAAGTTTTTTATGGTTACCCCTTTTACAAGTTATCCCACTTTTCTTGATTTTTCTTGATGAATGATGATTCCAATCATACATTAACATCATTTTAGGGTTAAAAAACCATAATTGTGAAAAATCTCAAAAAGTCAAAGTTTGACTTTTGTGCACAGTTGACTTTTTGTCCGATGAATTCCAAACTATGCGATCCTCTATGAAATCAAGTCCTTGACCTAAATCAAACTTGATGGATTGATTTCATAGGTGTTATAGGGTGTATTGAATCATGTCCTAGGGTTTGGGAGCATGTCCTGGTCAAAAGTCAAAGATACAGTTGACTTTTTTCGTGAAACCCTAACTGTGGTTCAGATGAAATTTAAACTTGTTGCTCAAGCTTCTTGGATCAATCCATTGTTGCAAATGGATCAATGTGATGTATTTGAGACCCTCAAGTCCTCTCTTGAGGTCTTGGCTCATGTTTTGTCCCAAAAGTCAACTTAGGGGTGAATTAAGTCAAGAAACCCTAATTCCTGATTTTTTATGAATGCATCCCCTAAAGCCAAATTGACTTGATGATTGGGTTCATGATGTCCCTTGGAGCATCATAGGTTATGCTTTGAAGCATTGGCACATGCCCAGAAGAAAATCTCCATCTGGAGGCCCTGGTCAACCAAAACCCTAATTTGGTGACACTGTCGATCGTTAGGCTTGATCCACTCAGAATGCTGCAACCTTGTGCTTGATTCTTGAAGTGGGGGTCCTCTTGATCCATTGTGGATGTTTGAGAGGCTAGACTAGTAGAAGATCATGTCATTCCTTGATTGATCCTTTGTCTAAGAACTCTAAGAGGGCTTGAAACCCTAATTTTGATAGTAGTGAATGCTCACCCATCTTCGGGGAGACTAATGAGGCACGATGGTTCATCCATATTGTAATGATGATTTTCATAATGATGGGAAATCTTAGTGGTCAAAATTTGGGGTATGAAAAACTGTAGCAGAGGTTTGGCCAATGTTGATCAATAGGAATCCAAGTCTCCTCTAGCCATTGACTAGAGGTTAGAGCACAGAGTTGTGGTTCCCTAGTGGTTGGATGAATCTTGACTGAATTCAGTTGCAAATGTGTCAGTCCATGCCACCTTGCTGCATCCATTAAATGCTCCAATCCAAAATTGGAGTCTTGTCCCTCTTTTAGGGATTTCTAGGTTTGGCATGCCACTTCTTGTTCCAAAGACTTTGGAGGCTTGTATCAGTGTTTGTTCCCTTTAGATTTAATCCTCAGATGTGTCCAAAGTGATGACAAGGCTTGGAATTATCTGATTTTACCAAATCGAGAAAAAGTGCAAAATTCTGCCTAGCCTTGGCAGTTTTCAGCAAGGCATATTGCCATTGTCATATCTCATGGCTCAAGTGGAATTTGATGGAGTTCTTGGCCATTTTGGAAAGCCCTCATATGATACAATAACTGTTTGATCATAATTAGTTTTGATACTTTTTGGATCCTAGTGAAAAATGCCCCTACATTTGGAAAAAAGTAAGGCAGATTCTGATTTAGTGAAAATTTCACTAAGTGTCGGAAAAAAGTGACATTTTCCCTTTTCTTGATTTTGATCATTCCATAACTTGAAATCCATGGGGAATTGGAATGAGTGGTAGTTGAAGCTTTTGTAGAGGGCCATGAAAGCTACAAATCCAGCTTTGGATGGGAAAAAATGGCCTTGTGGGTTAGGAGTTATGATCCTCCAAAGTTGGTACCCTAGCCACTTTGTTCCGTAAGTTATAAAATTTTCTAAGTTTTTTATGGTTACCCCTTTTACAAGTTATCCCACTTTTCTTGATTTTTCTTGATGAATGATGATTCCAATCATACATTAACATCATTTTAGGGTTAAAAAACCATAATTGTGAAAAATCTCAAAAAGTCAAAGTTTGACTTTTGTGCACAGTTGACTTTTTGTCCGATGAATTCCAAACTATGCGATCCTCTATGATATCAAGTCCTTGACCTAAATCAAACTTGATGGATTGATTTCATAGGTGTTATAGGGTGTATTGAATCATGTCCTAGGGTTTGGGAGCATGTCCTGGTCAAAAGTCAAAGATACAGTTGACTTTTTTCGTGAAACCCTAACTGTGGTTCAGATGAAATTTAAACTTGTTGCTCAAGCTTCTTGGATCAATCCATTGTTGCAAATGGATCAATGTGATGTATTTGAGACCCTCAAGTCCTCTCTTGAGGTCTTGGCTCATGTTTTGTCCCAAAAGTCAACTTAGGGGTGAATTAAGTCAAGAAACCCTAATTCCTGATTTTTTATGAATGCATCCCCTAAAGCCAAATTGACTTGATGATTGGGTTCATGATGTCCCTTGGAGCATCATAGGTTATGCTTTGAAGCATTGGCACATGCCCAGAAGAAAATCTCCATCTGGAGGCCCTGGTCAACCAAAACCCTAATTTGGTGACACTGTCGATCGTTAGGCTTGATCCACTCAGAATGCTGCAACCTTGTGCTTGATTCTTGAAGTGGGGGTCCTCTTGATCCATTGTGGATGTTTGAGAGGCTAGACTAGTAGAAGATCATGTCATTCCTTGATTGATCCTTTGTCTAAGAACTCTAAGAGGGCTTGAAACCCTAATTTTGATAGTAGTGAATGCTCACCCATCTTCGGGGAGACTAATGAGGCACAATGGTTCATCCATATTGTAATGATGATTTTCATAATGATGGGAAATCTTAGTGGTCAAAATTTGGGGTATGAAAAACTGTAGCAGAGGTTTGGCCAATGTTGATCAATAGGAATCCAAGTCTCCTCTAGCCATTGACTAGAGGTTAGAGCACAGAGTTGTGGTTCCCTAGTGGTTGGATGAATCTTGACTGAATTCAGTTGCAAATGTGTCAGTCCATGCCACCTTGCTGCATCCATTAAATGCTCCAATCCAAAATTGGAGTCTTGTCCCTCTTTTAGGGATTTCTAGGTTTGGCATGCCACTTCTAGTTCCAAAGACTTTGGAGGCTTGTATCAGTGTTTGTTCCCTTTAGATTTAATCCTCAGATGTGTCCAAAGTGATGACAAGGCTTGGAATTATCTGATTTTACCAAATCGAGAAAAAGTGCAAAATTCTTCCTAGCCTTGGCAGTTTTCAGCAAGGCATATTGCCATTGTCATATCTCATGGCTCAAGTGGAATTTGATGGAGTTCTTGGCCATTTTGGAAAGCCCTCATATGATACAATAACTGTTTGATCATAATTAGTTTTGATACTTTTTGGATCCTACTGAAAAATGCCCCTACATTTGGAAAAAAGTAAGGCAGATTCTGATTTAGTGAAAATTTCACTAAGTGTCGGAAAAAAGTGACATTTTCCCTTTTCTTGATTTTGATCATTCCATAACTTGAAATCCATGGGGAATTGGAATGAGTGGTAGTTGAAGCTTTTGTAGAGGGCCATGAGAGCTACAAATCCAGCTTTGGATGGGAAAAAATGGCCTTGTGGGTTAGGAGTTATGATCCTCCAAAGTTGGTACCCTAGCCACTTTGTTCCGTAAGTTATAAAATTTTCTAAGTTTTTTATGGTTACCCCTTTTACAAGTTATCCCACTTTTCTTGATTTTTCTTGATGAATGATGATTCCAATCATACATTAACATCATTTTAGGGTTAAAAAACCATAATTGTGAAAAATCTCAAAAAGTCAAAGTTTGACTTTTGTGCACAGTTGACTTTTTGTCCGATGAATTCCAAACTATGCGATCCTCTATGAAATCAAGTCCTTGACCTAAATCAAACTTGATGGATTGATTTCATAGGTGTTATAGGGTGTATTGAATCATGTCCTAGGGTTTGGGAGCATGTCCTGGTCAAAAGTCAAAGATACAGTTGACTTTTTTCGTGAAACCCTAACTGTGGTTCAGATGAAATTTAAACTTGTTGCTCAAGCTTCTTGGATCAATCCATTGTTGCAAATGGATCAATGTGATGTATTTGAGACCCTCAAGTCCTCTCTTGAGGTCTTGGCTCATGTTTTGTCCCAAAAGTCAACTTAGGGGTGAATTAAGTCAAGAAACCCTAATTCCTGATTTTTTATGAATGCATCCCCTAAAGCCAAATTGACTTGATGATTGGGTTCATGATGTCCCTTGGAGCATCATAGGTTATGCTTTGAAGCATTGGCACATGCCCAGAAGAAAATCTCCATCTGGAGGCCCTGGTCAACCAAAACCCTAATTTGGTGACACTGTCGATCGTTAGGCTTGATCCACTCAGAATGCTGTAACCTTGTGCTTGATTCTTGAAGTGGGGGTCCTCTTGATCCATTGTGGATGTTTGAGAGGCTAGACTAGTAGAAGATCATGTCATTCCTTGATTGATCCTTTGTCTAAGAACTCTAAGAGGGCTTGAAACCCTAATTTTGATAGTAGTGAATGCTCACCCATCTTCGGGGAGACTAATGAGGCACGATGGTTCATCCATATTGTAATGATGATTTTCATAATGATGGGAAATCTTAGTGGTCAAAATTTGGGGTATGAAAAACTGTAGCAGAGGTTTGGCCAATGTTGATCAATAGGAATCCAAGTCTCCTCTAGCCATTGACTAGAGGTTAGAGCACAGAGTTGTGGTTCCCTAGTGGTTGGATGAATCTTGACTGAATTCAGTTGCAAATGTGTCAGTCCATGCCACCTTGCTGCATCCATTAAATGCTCCAATCCAAAATTGGAGTCTTGTCCCTCTTTTAGGGATTTCTAGGTTTGGCATGCCACTTCTTGTTCCAAAGACTTTGGAGGCTTGTATCAGTGTTTGTTCCCTTTAGATTTAATCCTCAGATGTGTCCAAAGTGATGACAAGGCTTGGAATTATCTGATTTTACCAAATCGAGAAAAAGTGCAAAATTCTGCCTAGCCTTGGCAGTTTTCAGCAAGGCATATTGCCATTGTCATATCTCATGGCTCAAGTGGAATTTGATGGAGTTCTTGGCCATTTTGGAAAGCCCTCATATGATACAATAACTGTTTGATCATAATTAGTTTTGATACTTTTTGGATCCTAGTGAAAAATGCCCCTACATTTGGAAAAAAGTAAGGCAGATTCTGATTTAGTGAAAATTTCACTAAGTGTCGGAAAAAAGTGACATTTTCCCTTTTCTTGATTTTGATCATTCCATAACTTGAAATCCATGGGGAATTGGAATGAGTGGTAGTTGAAGCTTTTGTAGAGGGCCATGAGAGCTACAAATCCAGCTTTGGATGGGAAAAAATGGCCTTGTGGGTTAGGAGTTATGATCCTCCAAAGTTGGTACCCTAGCCACTTTGTTCCGTAAGTTATAAAATTTTCTAAGTTTTTTATGGTTACCCCTTTTACAAGTTATCCCACTTTTCTTGATTTTTCTTGATGAATGATGATTCCAATCATACATTAACATCATTTTAGGGTTAAAAAACCATAATTGTGAAAAATCTCAAAAAGTCAAAGTTTGACTTTTGTGCACAGTTGACTTTTTGTCCGATGAATTCCAAACTATGCGATCCTCTACGATATCAAGTCCTTGACCTAAATCAAACTTGATGGATTGATTTCATAGGTGTTATAGGGTGTATTGAATCATGTCCTAGGGTTTGGGAGCATGTCCTGGTCAAAAGTCAAAGATACAGTTGACTTTTTTCGTGAAACCCTAACTGTGGTTCTGATGAAATTTAAACTTGTTGCTCAAGCTTCTTGGATCAATCCATTGTTGCAAATGGATCAATGTGATGTATTTGAGACCCTCAAGTCCTCTCTTGAGGTCTTGGCTCATGTTTTGTCCCAAAAGTCAACTTAGGGGTGAATTAAGTCAAGAAACCCTAATTCCTGATTTTTTATGAATGCATCCCCTAAAGCCAAATTGACTTGATGATTGGGTTCATGATGTCCCTTAGAGCATCATAGGTTATGCTTTGAAGCATTGGCACATGCCCAGAAGAAAATCTCCATCTGGAGGCCCTGGTCAACCAAAACCCTAATTTGGTGACACTGTCGATCGTTAGGCTTGATCCACTCAGAATGCTGCAACCTTGTGCTTGATTCTTGAAGTGGGGGTCCTCTTGATCCATTGTGGATGTTTGAGAGGCTAGACTAGTAGAAGATCATGTCATTCCTTGATTGATCCTTTGTCTAAGAACTCTAAGAGGGCTTGAAACCCTAATTTTGATAGTAGTGAATGCTCACCCATCTTCGGGGAGACTAATGAGGCACGATGGTTCATCCATATTGTAATGATGATTTTCATAATGATGGGAAATCTTAGTGGTCAAAATTTGGGGTATGAAAAACTGTAGCAGAGGTTTGGCCAATGTTGATCAATAGGAATCCAAGTCTCCTCTAGCCATTGACTAGAGGTTAGAGCACAGAGTTGTGGTTCCCTAGTGGTTGGATGAATCTTGACTGAATTCAGTTGCAAATGTGTCAGTCCATGCCACCTTGCTGCATCCATTAAATGCTCCAATCCAAAATTGGAGTCTTGTCCCTCTTTTAGGGATTTCTAGGTTTGGCATGCCACTTCTAGTTCCAAAGACTTTGGAGGCTTGTATCAGTGTTTGTTCCCTTTAGATTTAATCCTCAGATGTGTCCAAAGTGATGACAAGGCTTGGAATTATCTGATTTTACCAAATCGAGAAAAAGTGCAAAATTCTTCCTAGCCTTGGCAGTTTTCAGCAAGGCATATTGCCATTGTCATATCTCATGGCTCAAGTGGAATTTGATGGAGTTCTTGGCCATTTTGGAAAGCCCTCATATGATACAATAACTGTTTGATCATAATTAGTTTTGATACTTTTTGGATCCTAGTGAAAAATGCCCCTACATTTGGAAAAAAGTAAGGCAGATTCTGATTTAGTGAAAATTTCACTAAGTGTCGGAAAAAAGTGACATTTTCCCTTTTCTTGATTTTGATCATTCCATAACTTGAAATCCATGGGGAATTGGAATGAGTGGTAGTTGAAGCTTTTGTAGAGGGCCATGAGAGCTACAAATCCAGCTTTGGATGGGAAAAAATGGCCTTGTGGGTTAGGAGTTATGATCCTCCAAAGTTGGTACCCTAGCCACTTTGTTCCGTAAGTTATAAAATTTTCTAAGTTTTTTATGGTTACCCCTTTTACAAGTTATCCCACTTTTCTTGATTTTTCTTGATGAATGATGATTCCAATCATACATTAACATCATTTTAGGGTTAAAAAACCATAATTGTGAAAAATCTCAAAAAGTCAAAGTTTGACTTTTGTGCACAGTTGACTTTTTGTCCGATGAATTCCAAACTATGCGATCCTCTATGAAATCAAGTCCTTGACCTAAATCAAACTTGATGGATTGATTTCATAGGTGTTATAGGGTGTATTGAATCATGTCCTAGGGTTTGGGAGCATGTCCTGGTCAAAAGTCAAAGATACAGTTGACTTTTTTCGTGAAACCCTAACTGTGGTTCTGATGAAATTTAAACTTGTTGCTCAAGCTTCTTGGATCAATCCATTGTTGCAAATGGATCAATGTGATGTATTTGAGACCCTCAAGTCCTCTCTTGAGGTCTTGGCTCATGTTTTGTCCCAAAAGTCAACGTAGGGGTGAATTAAGTCAAGAAACCCTAATTCCTGATTTTTTATGAATGCATCCCCTAAAGCCAAATTGACTTGATGATTGGGTTCATGATGTCCCTTGGAGCATCATAGGTTATGCTTTGAAGCATTGGCACATGCCCAGAAGAAAATCTCCATCTGGAGGCCCTGGTCGACCAAAACCCTAATTTGGTGACACTGTCGATCGTTAGGCTTGATCCACTCAGAATGCTGCAACCTTGTGCTTGATTCTTGAAGTGGGGGTCCTCTTGATCCATTGTGGATGTTTGAGAGGCTAGACTAGTAGAAGATCATGTCATTCCTTGATTGATCCTTTGTCTAAGAACTCTAAGAGGGCTTGAAACCCTAATTTTGATAGTAGTGAATGCTCACCCATCTTCGGGGAGACTAATGAGGCACGATGGTTCATCCATATTGTAATGATGATTTTCATAATGATGGGAAATCTTAGTGGTCAAAATTTGGGGTATGAAAACTGTAGCAGAGGTTTGGCCAATGTTGATCAATAGGAATCCAAGTCTCCTCTAGCCATTGACTAGAGGTTAGAGCACAGAGTTGTGGTTCCCTAGTGGTTGGATGAATCTTGACTGAATTCAGTTGCAAATGTGTCAGTCCATGCCACCTTGCTGCATCCATTAAATGCTCCAATCCAAAATTGGAGTCTTGTCCCTCTTTTAGGGATTTCTAGGTTTGGCATGCCACTTCTAGTTCCAAAGACTTTGGAGGCTTGTATCAGTGTTTGTTCCCTTTAGATTTAATCCTCAGATGTGTCCAAAGTGATGACAAGGCTTGGAATTATCTGATTTTACCAAATCGAGAAAAAGTGCAAAATTCTGCCTAGCCTTGGCAGTTTTCAGCAAGGCATATTGCCATTGTCATATCTCATGGCTCAAGTGGAATTTGATGGAGTTCTTGGCCATTTTGGAAAGCCCTCATATGATACAATAACTGTTTGATCATAATTAGTTTTGATACTTTTTGGATCCTAGTGAAAAATGCCCCTACATTTGGAAAAAAGTAAGGCAGATTCTGATTTAGTGAAAATTTCACTAAGTGTTGGAAAAAAGTGACATTTTCCCTTTTCTTGATTTTGATCATTCCATAACTTGAAATCCATGGGGAATTGGAATAAGTGGTAGTTGAAGCTTTTGAAGAGGGCCATGAGAGCTACAAATCCAGTTTTGGATGGGAAAAAATGGCCTTATGGTTTAGGAGTTATGATCCTCCAAAGTTGGTACCCTAGCCACTTTGTTCCGTAAGTTAGAAAATTTTCTAAGTTTTTTATGGTTACCCCTTTTACAAGTTATCCCACTTTTCTTGATTTTTCTTGATGAATGATGATTCCAATCATACATTAACATCATTTTAGGGTTAAAAACCATAATTGTGAAAAATCTCAAAAAGTCAAAGTTTGACTTTTGTGCACAGTTGACTTTTTGTCCGATGAATTCCAAACTATGCGATCCTCTATGAAATCAAGTCCTTGACCTAAATCAAACTTGATGGATTGATTTCATAGGTGTTATAGGGTGTATTGAATCATGTCCTAGGGTTTGGGAGCATGTCCTGGTCAAAAGTCAAAGATACAGTTGACTTTTTTCGTGAAACCCTAACTGCGGTTCTGATGAAATTGAAACTTGTTGCTCAAGCTTCTTGGATCAATCCATTGTTGCAAATGGATCAATGTGATGTATTTGAGACCCTCAAGTCCTCTCTTGAGGTCTTGGCTCATGTTTTGTCCCAAAAGTCAACTTAGGGGTGAATTAAGTCAAGAAACCCTAATTCCTGATTTTTTTTTAATGCATCCCCTAAAGCTAAATTGACTTGATGATTGGGTTCATGATGTCCCTTGGAGAATCATAGGTTATGCTTTGAAGCATTGGCACATGCCCAGAAGAAAATCTCCATCTGGAGGCCCTGGTCGACCAAAACCCTAATTTGGTGACATTGTCGATCGTTAGTCTTGATCCACTCAGAATGCTGCAACCTTGTGCTTGATTTTTGAAGTGGGGGTCCTCTTGATCCATTGTGGATGTTTGAGAGGCTTGACTAGTAGAAGATCATGTCATTCCTTGATTGATCCTTTGTCTAAGAACTCTAAGAGGGCTTGAAACCCTAATTTTGATAGTAGTGAATGCTCACCCATCTTCGGGGAGACTAATGAGGCACGATGGTTCATCCATATTGTAATGATGATTTTCATAATGATGGGAAATCTTAGTGGTCAAAATTTGGGGTATGAAAAACTGTAGCAGAGGTTTGGCCAATGTTGATCAATAGGAATCCAAGTCTCCTCTAGCCATTGACTAGAGGTTAGAGCACAGAGTTGTGGTTCCCTAGTGGTTGGATGAATCTTGACTGAATTCAGTTGCAAATGTGTCAGTCCATGCCACCTTGCTGCATCCATTAAATGCTCCAATCCAAAATTGGAGTCTTGTCCCTCTTTTAGGGATTTCTAGGTTTGGCATGCCACTTCTAGTTCCAAAGACTTTGGAGGCTTGTATCAGTGTTTGTTCCCTTTAGATTTAATCCTCAGATGTGTCCAAAGTGATGACAAGGCTTGGAATTATCTGATTTTACCAAATCGAGAAAAAGTGCAAAATTCTGCCTAGCCTTGGCAGTTTTCAGCAAGGCATATTGCCATTGTCATATCTCATGGCTCAAGTGGAATTTGATGGAGTTCTTGGCCATTTTGGAAAGCCCTCATATGATACAATAACTGTTTGATCATAATTAGTTTTGATACTTTTTGGATCCTAGTGAAAAATGCCCCTACATTTGGAAAAAAGTAAGGCAGATTCTGATTTAGTGAAAATTTCACTAAGTGTTGGAAAAAAGTGACATTTTCCCTTTTCTTGATTTTGATCATTCCATAACTTGAAATCCATGGGGAATTGGAATAAGTGGTAGTTGAAGCTTTTGAAGAGGGCCATGAGAGCTACAAATCCAGTTTTGGATGGGAAAAAATGGCCTTATGGTTTAGGAGTTATGATCCTCCAAAGTTGGTACCCTAGCCACTTTGTTCCGTAAGTTAGAAAATTTTCTAAGTTTTTTATGGTTACCCCTTTTACAAGTTATCCCACTTTTCTTGATTTTTCTTGATGAATGATGATTCCAATCATACATTAACATCATTTTAGGGTTAAAAAACCATAATTGTGAAAAATCTCAAAAAGTCAAAGTTTGACTTTTGTGCACAGTTGACTTTTTGTCCGATGAATTCCAAACTATGCGATCCTCTATGAAATCAAGTCCTTGACCTAAATCAAACTTGATGGATTGATTTCATAGGTGTTATAGGGTGTATTGAATCATGTCCTAGGGTTTGGGAGCATGTCCTGGTCAAAAGTCAAAGATACAGTTGACTTTTTTCGTGAAACCCTAACTGCGGTTCTGATGAAATTGAAACTTGTTGCTCAAGCTTCTTGGATCAATCCATTGTTGCAAATGGATCAATGTGATGTATTTGAGACCCTCAAGTCCTCTCTTGAGGTCTTGGCTCATGTTTTGTCCCAAAAGTCAACTTAGGGGTGAATTAAGTCAAGAAACCCTAATTCCTGATTTTTTTTGAATGCATCCCCTAAAGCTAAATTGACTTGATGATTGGGTTCATGATGTCCCTTGGAGAATCATAGGTTATGCTTTGAAGCATTGGCACATGCCCAGAAGAAAATCTCCATCTGGAGGCCCTGGTCGACCAAAACCCTAATTTGGTGACATTGTCGATCGTTAGTCTTGATCCACTCAGAATGCTGCAACCTTGTGCTTGATTTTTGAAGTGGGGGTCCTCTTGATCCATTGTGGATGTTTGAGAGGCTTGACTAGTAGAAGATCATGTCATTCCTTGATTGATCCTTTGTCTAAGAACTCTAAGAGGGCTTGAAACCCTAATTTTGATAGTAGTGAATGCTCACCCATCTTCGGGGAGACTAATGAGGCACGATGGTTCATCCATATTGTAATGATGATTTTCATAATGATGGGAAATCTTAGTGGTCAAAATTTGGGGTATGAAAAACTGTAGCAGAGGTTTGGCCAATGTTGATCAATAGGAATCCAAGTCTCCTCTAGCCATTGACTAGAGGTTAGAGCACAGAGTTGTGGTTCCCTAGTGGTTGGATGAATCTTGACTGAATTCAGTTGCAAATGTGTCAGTCCATGCCACCTTGCTGCATCCATTAAATGCTCCAATCCAAAATTGGAGTCTTGTCCCTCTTTTAGGGATTTCTAGGTTTGGCATGCGACTTCTTGTTCCAAAGACTTTGGAGGCTTGTATCAGTGTTTGTTCCCTTTAGATTTAATCCTCTGATGTGTCCAAAGTGATGACAAGGCTTGGAATTATCTGATTTTACCAAATCGAGAAAAAGTGCAAAATTCTGCCTAGCCTTGGCAGTTTTCAGCAAGGCATATTGCCATTGTCATATCTCATGGCTCAAGTGGAATTTGATGGAGTTCTTGGCCATTTTGGAAAGCCCTCATATGATACAATAACTGTTTGATCATAATTAGTTTTGATACTTTTTGGATCCTAGTGAAAAATGCCCCTACATTTGGAAAAAAGTAAGGCAGATTCTGATTTAGTGAAAATTTCACTAAGTGTTGGAAAAAAGTGACATTTTCCCTTTTCTTGATTTTGATCATTCCATAACTTGAAATACATGGGGAATTGGAATGAGTGGTAGTTGAAGCTTTTGTAGAGGGCCATGAGAGCTACAAATCCAGTTTGGATGGGAAAAAATGGCCTTGTGGTTTAGGAGTTATGATCCTCCAAAGTTGGTACCCTAGCCACTTTGTTCCGTAAGTTAGAAAATTTTCTAAGTTTTTTATGGTTACCCCTTTTACAAGTTATCCCACTTTTCTTGATTTTTCTTGATGAATGATGATTCCAATCATACATTAACATCATTTTAGGGTTAAAAAACCATAATTGTGAAAAATCTCAAAAAGTCAAAGTTTGACTTTTGTGCACAGTTGACTTTTTGTCCGATGAATTCCAAACTATGCGATCCTCTATGAAATCAAGTCCTTGACCTAAATCAAACTTGATGGATTGATTTCATAGGTGTTATAGGGTGTATTGAATCATGTCCTAGGGTTTGGGAGCATGTCCTGGTCAAAAGTCAAAGATACAGTTGACTTTTTTCGTGAAACCCTAACTGTGGTTCTGATGAAATTGAAACTTGTTGCTCAAGCTTCTTGGATCAATCCATTGTTGCAAATGGATCAATGTGATGTATTTGAGACCCTCAAGTCCTCTCTTGAGGTCTTGGCTCATGTTTTGTCCCAAAAGTCAACTTAGGGGTGAATTAAGTCAAGAAACCCTAATTCCTGATTTTTTATGAATGCATCCCCTAAAGCCAAATTGACTCGATGATTGGGTTCATGATGTCCCTTGGAGAATCATAGGTTATGCTTTGAAGCATTGGCACATGCCCAGAAGAAAATCTCCATCTGGAGGCCCTGGTCGACCAAAACCCTAATTTGGTGACACTGTCGATCGTTAGGCTTGATCCACTCAGAATGCTGCAACCTTGTGCTTGATTTTTGAAGTGGGGGTCCTCTTGATCCATTGTGGATGTTTGAGAGGCTTGACTAGTAGAAGATCATGTCATTCCTTGATTGATCCTTTGTCTAAGAACTCTAAGAGGGCTTGAAACCCTTATTTTGATAGTAGTGAATGCTCACCCATCTTCGGGGAGACTAATGAGGCACGATGGTTCATCCATATTGTAATGATGATTTTCATAATGATGGGAAATCTTAGTGGTCAAAATTTGGGGTATGAAAAACTGTAGCAGAGGTTTGGCCAATGTTGATCAATAGGAATCCAAGTCTCCTCTAGCCATTGACTAGAGGTTAGAGCACAGAGTTGTGGTTCCCTAGTGGTTGGATGAATCTTGACTGAATTCAGTTGCAAATGTGTCAGTCCATGCCACCTTGCTGCATCCATTAAATGCTCCAATCCAAAATTGGAGTCTTGTCCCTCTTTTAGGGATTTCTAGGTTTGGCATGCCACTTCTAGTTCCAAAGACTTTGGAGGCTTGTATCAGTGTTTGTTCCCTTTAGATTTAATCCTCAGATGTGTCCAAAGTGATGACAAGGCTTGGAATTATCTGATTTTACCAAATCGAGAAAAAGTGCAAAATTCTGCCTAGCCTTGGCAGTTTTCAGCAAGGCATATTGCCATTGTCATATCTCATGGCTCAAGTGGAATTTGATGGAGTTCTTGGCCATTTTGGAAAGCCCTCATATGATACAATAACTGTTTGATCATAATTAGTTTTGATACTTTTTGGATCCTAGTGAAAAATGCCCCTACATTTGGAAAAAAGTAAGGCAGATTCTGATTTAGTGAAAATTTCACTAAGTGTTGGAAAAAAGTGACATTTTCCCTTTTCTTGATTTTGATCATTCCATAACTTGAAATCCATGGGGAATTGGAATAAGTGGTAGTTGAAGCTTTTGAAGAGGGCCATGAGAGCTACAAATCCAGTTTTGGATGGGAAAAAATGGCCTTATGGTTTAGGAGTTATGATCCTCCAAAGTTGGTACCCTAGCCACTTTGTTCCGTAAGTTAGAAAATTTTCTAAGTTTTTTATGGTTACCCCTTTTACAAGTTATCCCACTTTTCTTGATTTTTCTTGATGAATGATGATTCCAATCATACATTAACATCATTTTAGGGTTAAAAAACCATAATTGTGAAAAATCTCAAAAAGTCAAAGTTTGACTTTTGTGCACAGTTGACTTTTTGTCCGATGAATTCCAAACTATGCGATCCTCTATGAAATCAAGTCCTTGACCTAAATCAAACTTGATGGATTGATTTCATAGGTGTTATAGGGTGTATTGAATCATGTCCTAGGGTTTGGGAGCATGTCCTGGTCAAAAGTCAAAGATACAGTTGACTTTTTTCGTGAAACCCTAACTGCGGTTCTGATGAAATTGAAACTTGTTGCTCAAGCTTCTTGGATCAATCCATTGTTGCAAATGGATCAATGTGATGTATTTGAGACCCTCAAGTCCTCTCTTGAGGTCTTGGCTCATGTTTTGTCCCAAAAGTCAACTTAGGGGTGAATTAAGTCAAGAAACCCTAATTCCTGATTTTTTTTGAATGCATCCCCTAAAGCTAAATTGACTTGATGATTGGGTTCATGATGTCCCTTGGAGAATCATAGGTTATGCTTTGAAGCATTGGCACATGCCCAGAAGAAAATCTCCATCTGGAGGCCCTGGTCGACCAAAACCCTAATTTGGTGACATTGTCGATCGTTAGTCTTGATCCACTCAGAATGCTGCAACCTTGTGCTTGATTTTTGAAGTGGGGGTCCTCTTGATCCATTGTGGATGTTTGAGAGGCTTGACTAGTAGAAGATCATGTCATTCCTTGATTGATCCTTTGTCTAAGAACTCTAAGAGGGCTTGAAACCCTAATTTTGATAGTAGTGAATGCTCACCCATCTTCGGGGAGACTAATGAGGCACGATGGTTCATCCATATTGTAATGATGATTTTCATAATGATGGGAAATCTTAGTGGTCAAAATTTGGGGTATGAAAAACTGTAGCAGAGGTTTGGCCAATGTTGATCAATAGGAATCCAAGTCTCCTCTAGCCATTGACTAGAGGTTAGAGCACAGAGTTGTGGTTCCCTAGTGGTTGGATGAATCTTGACTGAATTCAGTTGCAAATGTGTCAGTCCATGCCACCTTGCTGCATCCATTAAATGCTCCAATCCAAAATTGGAGTCTTGTCCCTCTTTTAGGGATTTCTAGGTTTGGCATGCGACTTCTTGTTCCAAAGACTTTGGAGGCTTGTATCAGTGTTTGTTCCCTTTAGATTTAATCCTCTGATGTGTCCAAAGTGATGACAAGGCTTGGAATTATCTGATTTTACCAAATCGAGAAAAAGTGCAAAATTCTGCCTAGCCTTGGCAGTTTTCAGCAAGGCATATTGCCATTGTCATATCTCATGGCTCAAGTGGAATTTGATGGAGTTCTTGGCCATTTTGGAAAGCCCTCATATGATACAATAACTGTTTGATCATAATTAGTTTTGATACTTTTTGGATCCTAGTGAAAAATGCCCCTACATTTGGAAAAAAGTAAGGCAGATTCTGATTTAGTGAAAATTTCACTAAGTGTTGGAAAAAAGTGACATTTTCCCTTTTCTTGATTTTGATCATTCCATAACTTGAAATACATGGGGAATTGGAATGAGTGGTAGTTGAAGCTTTTGTAGAGGGCCATGAGAGCTACAAATCCAGTTTGGATGGGAAAAAATGGCCTTGTGGTTTAGGAGTTATGATCCTCCAAAGTTGGTACCCTAGCCACTTTGTTCCGTAAGTTAGAAAATTTTCTAAGTTTTTTATGGTTACCCCTTTTACAAGTTATCCCACTTTTCTTGATTTTTCTTGATGAATGATGATTCCAATCATACATTAACATCATTTTAGGGTTAAAAAACCATAATTGTGAAAAATCTCAAAAAGTCAAAGTTTGACTTTTGTGCACAGTTGACTTTTTGTCCGATGAATTCCAAACTATGCGATCCTCTATGAAATCAAGTCCTTGACCTAAATCAAACTTGATGGATTGATTTCATAGGTGTTATAGGGTGTATTGAATCATGTCCTAGGGTTTGGGAGCATGTCCTGGTCAAAAGTCAAAGATACAGTTGACTTTTTTCGTGAAACCCTAACTGTGGTTCTGATGAAATTGAAACTTGTTGCTCAAGCTTCTTGGATCAATCCATTGTTGCAAATGGATCAATGTGATGTATTTGAGACCCTCAAGTCCTCTCTTGAGGTCTTGGCTCATGTTTTGTCCCAAAAGTCAACTTAGGGGTGAATTAAGTCAAGAAACCCTAATTCCTGATTTTTTATGAATGCATCCCCTAAAGCCAAATTGACTCGATGATTGGGTTCATGATGTCCCTTGGAGAATCATAGGTTATGCTTTGAAGCATTGGCACATGCCCAGAAGAAAATCTCCATCTGGAGGCCCTGGTCGACCAAAACCCTAATTTGGTGACACTGTCGATCGTTAGGCTTGATCCACTCAGAATGCTGCAACCTTGTGCTTGATTTTTGAAGTGGGGGTCCTCTTGATCCATTGTGGATGTTTGAGAGGCTTGACTAGTAGAAGATCATGTCATTCCTTGATTGATCCTTTGTCTAAGAACTCTAAGAGGGCTTGAAACCCTTATTTTGATAGTAGTGAATGCTCACCCATCTTCGGGGAGACTAATGAGGCACGATGGTTCATCCATATTGTAATGATGATTTTCATAATGATGGGAAATCTTAGTGGTCAAAATTTGGGGTATGAAAAAATGTAGCAGAGGTTTGGCCAATGTTGATCAATAGGAATCCAAGTCTCCTCTAGCCATTGACTAGAGGTTAGAGCACAGAGTTGTGGTTCCCTAGTGGTTGGATGAATCTTGACTGAATTCAGTTGCAAATGTGTCAGTCCATGCCACCTTGCTGCATCCATTAAATGCTCCAATCCAAAATTGGAGTCTTGTCCCTCTTTTAGGGATTTCTAGGTTTGGCATGCGACTTCTTGTTCCAAAGACTTTGGAGGCTTGTATCAGTGTTTGTTCCCTTTAGATTTAATCCTCTGATGTGTCCAAAGTGATGACAAGGCTTGGAATTATCTGATTTTACCAAATCGAGAAAAAGTGCAAAATTCTGCCTAGCCTTGGCAGTTTTCAGCAAGGCATATTGCCATTGTCATATCTCATGGCTCAAGTGGAATTTGATGGAGTTCTTGGCCATTTTGGAAAGCCCTCATATGATACAATAACTGTTTGATCATAATTAGTTTTGATACTTTTTGGATCCTAGTGAAAAATGCCCCTACATTTGGAAAAAAGTAAGGCAGATTCTGATTTAGTGAAAATTTCACTAAGTGTTGGAAAAAAGTGACATTTTCCCTTTTCTTGATTTTGATCATTCCATAACTTGAAATACATGGGGAATTGGAATGAGTGGTAGTTGAAGCTTTTGTAGAGGGCCATGAGAGCTACAAATCCAGCTTTGGATGGGAAAAAATGGCCTTGTGGTTTAGGAGTTATGATCCTCCAAAGTTGGTACCCTAGCCACTTTGTTCCGTAAGTTAGAAAATTTTCTAAGTTTTTTATGGTTACCCCTTTTACAAGTTATCCCACTTTTCTTGATTTTTCTTGATGAATGATGATTCCAATCATACATTAACATCATTTTAGGGTTAAAAAACCATAATTGTGAAAAATCTCAAAAAGTCAAAGTTTGACTTTTGTGCACAGTTGACTTTTTGTCCGATGAATTCCAAACTATGCGATCCTCTATGAAATCAAGTCCTTGACCTAAATCAAACTTGATGGATTGATTTCATAGGTGTTATAGGGTGTATTGAATCATGTCCTAGGGTTTGGGAGCATGTCCTGGTCAAAAGTCAAAGATACAGTTGACTTTTTTCGTGAAACCCTAACTGTGGTTCTGATGAAATTGAAACTTGTTGCTCAAGCTTCTTGGATCAATCCATTGTTGCAAATGGATCAATGTGATGTATTTGAGACCCTCAAGTCCTCTCTTGAGGTCTTGGCTCATGTTTTGTCCCAAAAGTCAACTTAGGGGTGAATTAAGTCAAGAAACCCTAATTCCTGATTTTTTATGAATGCATCCCCTAAAGCCAAATTGACTCGATGATTGGGTTCATGATGTCCCTTGGAGAATCATAGGTTATGCTTTGAAGCATTGGCACATGCCCAGAAGAAAATCTCCATCTGGAGGCCCTGGTCAACCAAAACCCTAATTTGGTGACACTGTCGATTGTTAGGCTTGATCCACTCAGAATGCTGCAACCTTGTGCTTGATTTTTGAAGTGGGGGTCCTCTTGATCCATTGTGGATGTTTGAGAGGCTTGACTAGTAGAAGATCATGTCATTCCTTGATTGATCCTTTGTCTAAGAACTCTAAGAGGGCTTGAAACCCTAATTTTGATAGTAGTGAATGCTCACCCATCTTCGGGGAGACTAATGAGGCACGATGGTTCATCCATATTGTAATGATGATTTTCATAATGATGGGAAATCTTAGTGGTCAAAATTTGGGGTATGAAAAACTGTAGCAGAGGTTTGGCCAATGTTGATCAATAGGAATCCAAGTCTCCTCTAGCCATTGACTAGAGGTTAGAGCACAGAGTTGTGGTTCCCTAGTGGTTGGATGAATCTTGACTGAATTCAGTTGCAAATGTGTCAGTCCATGCCACCTTGCTGCATCCATTAAATGCTCCAATCCAAAATTGGAGTCTTGTCCCTCTTTTAGGGATTTCTAGGTTTGGCATGCGACTTCTTGGTCCAAAGACTTTGGAGGCTTGTATCAGTGTTTGTTCCCTTTAGATTTAATCCTCTGATGTGTCCAAAGTGATGACAAGGCTTGGAATTATCTGATTTTACCAAATCGAGAAAAAGTGCAAAATTCTGCCTAGCCTTGGCAGTTTTCAGCAAGGCATATTGCCATTGTCATATCTCATGGCTCAAGTGGAATTTGATGGAGTTCTTGGCCATTTTGGAAAGCCCTCATATGATACAATAACTGTTTGATCATAATTAGTTTTGATACTTTTTGGATCCTAGTGAAAAATGCCCCTACATTTGGAAAAAAGTAAGGCAGATTCTGATTTAGTGAAAATTTCACTAAGTGTTGGAAAAAAGTGACATTTTCCCTTTTCTTGATTTTGATCATTCCATAACTTGAAATACATGGGGAATTGGAATGAGTGGTAGTTGAAGCTTTTGTAGAGGGCCATGAGAGTTACAAATCCAGCTTTGGATGGGAAAAAATGGCCTTGTGGTTTAGGAGATATGATCCTCCAAAGTTGGTACCCTAGCCACTTTGTTCCGTAAGTTAGAAAATTTTCTAAGTTTTTTATGGTTACCCCTTTTACAAGTTATCCCACTTTTCTTGATTTTTCTTGATGAATGATGATTCCAATCATACATTAACATCATTTTAGGGTTAAAAAACCATAATTGTGAAAAATCTCAAAAAGTCAAAGTTTGACTTTTGTGCACAGTTGACTTTTTGTCCGATGAATTCCAAACTATGCGATCCTCTATGAAATCAAGTCCTTGACCTAAATCAAACTTGATGGATTGATTTCATAGGTGTTATAGGGTGTATTGAATCATGTCCTAGGGTTTGGGAGCATGTCCTGGTCAAAAGTCAAAGATACAGTTGACTTTTTTCGTGAAACCCTAACTGTGGTTCTGATGAAATTGAAACTTGTTGCTCAAGCTTCTTGGATCAATCCATTGTTGCAAATGGATCAATGTGATGTATTTGAGACCCTCAAGAACTCTCTTGAGGTCTTGGCTCATGTTTTGTCCCAAAAGTCAACTTAGGGGTGAATTAAGTCAAGAAACCCTAATTCCTGATTTTTTATGAATGCATCCCCTAAAGCCAAATTGACTCGATGATTGGGTTCATGATGTCCCTTGGAGCATCATAGGTTATGCTTTGAAGCATTGGCACATGCCCAGAAGAAAATCTCCATCTGGAGGCCCTGGTCGACCAAAACCCTAATTTGGTGACACTATCGATCGTTAGGCTTGATCCACTCAGAATGCTGCAACCTTGTGCTTGATTCTTGAAGTGGGGGTCCTCTTGATCCATTGTGGATGTTTGAGAGGCTAGACTAGTAGAAGATCATGTCATTCCTTGATTGATCCTTTGTCTAAGAACTCTAAGAGGGCTTGAAACCCTAATTTTGATAGTAGTGAATGCTCACCCATCTTCGGGGAGACTAATGAGGCATGATGGTTCATCCATATTGTAATGATAATTTTCATAATGATGGGAAATCTTAGTGGTCAAAATTTGGGGTATGAAAAACTGTAGCAGAGGTTTGGCCAATGTTGGTCAATAGGAATCCAAGTCTCCTCTAGCCATTGACTAGAGGTTAGAGCACAGAGTTGTGGTTCCCTAGTGGTTGGATGAATCTTGACTGAATTCAGTTGCAAATGTGTCAGTCCATGCCACCTTGCTGCATCCATTAAATGCTCCAACCCAAAATTGGAGTCTTGTCCCTCTTTTAGGGATTTCTAGGTTTGGCATGCCACTTCTTGTTCCAAAGACTTTGGAGGCTTGTATCAGTGTTTGTTCCCTTTAGATTTAATCCTCAGATGTGTCCAAAGTGATGACAAGGCTTGGAATTATCTGATTTTACCAAATTGAGAAAAAGTGCAAAATTCTGCCTAGCCTTGGCAGTTTTCAGCAAGGCATATTGCCATTGTCATATCTCATTGCTCAAGTGGAATTTGATGGAGTTCTTGGCCATTTTGGAAAGCCCTCATATGATACAATAACTGTTTGATCATAATTAGTTTTGATACTTTTTGGATCCTAGTGAAAAATGCCCCTACATTTGTAAAAAAGTAAGGCAGATTCTGATTTAGTGAAAATTTCACTAAGTGTTGGAAAAAAGTGACATTTTCCCTTTTCTTGATTTTGATCATTCCATAACTTGAAATCCATGGGGAATTGGAATGAGTGGTAGTTGAAGCTTTTGAAGAGGGCCATGAGAGCTACAAATCCAGCTTTGGATGGGAAAAAATGGCCTTATGGTTTAGGAGTTATGATCCTCCAAAGTTGGTACCCTAGCCACTTTGTTCCGTAAGTTAGAAAATTTTCTAAGTTTTTTATGGTTACCCCTTTTACAAGTTATCCCACTTTTCTTGATTTTTCTTGATGAATGATGATTCCAATCATACATTAACATCATTTTAGGGTTAAAAAACCATAATTGTGAAAAATCTCAAAAAGTCAAAGTTTGACTTTTGTGCACAGTTGACTTTTTGTCCGATGAATTCCAAACTATGCGATCCTCTATGAAATCAAGTCCTTGACCTAAATCAAACTTGATGGATTGATTTCATAGGTGTTATAGGGTGTATTGAATCATGTCCTAGGGTTTGGGAGCATGTCCTGGTCAAAAGTCAAAGATACAGTTGACTTTTTTCGTGAAACCCTAACTGTGGTTCTGATGAAATTGAAACTTGTTGCTCAAGCTTCTTGGATCAATCCATTGTTGCAAATGGATCAATGTGATGTATTTGAGACCCTCAAGTCCTCTCTTGAGGTCTTGGCTCATGTTTTGTCCCAAAAGTCAACTTAGGGGTGAATTAAGTCAAGAAACCCTAATTCCTGATTTTTTATGAATGCATCCCCTAAAGCCAAATTGACTCGATGATTGGGTTCATGATGTCCCTTGGAGCATCATAGGTTATGCTTTGAAGCATTGGCACATGCCCAGAAGAAAATCTCCATCTGGAGGCCCTGGTCAACCAAAACCCTAATTTGGTGACACTGTCGATCGTTAGGCTTGATCCACTCAGAATGCTGCAACCTTGTGCTTGATTCTTGAAGTGGGGGTCCTCTTGATCCATTGTGGATGTTTGAGAGGCTAGACTAGTAGAAGATCATGTCATTCCTTGATTGATCCTTTGTCTAAGAACTCTAAGAGGGCTTGAAACCCTAATTTTGATAGTAGTGAATGCTCACCCATCTTCGGGGAGACTAATGAGGCACGATGGTTCATCCATATTGAAATGATGATTTTCATAATGATGGGAAATCTTAGTGGTCAAAATTTGGGGTATGAAAAACTGTAGCAGAGGTTTGGCCAATGTTGATCAATAGGAATCCAAGTCTCCTCTAGCCATTGACTAGAGGTTAGAGCACAGAGTTGTGGTTCCCTAGTGGTTGGATGAATCTTGACTGAATTCAGTTGCAAATGTGTCAGTCCATGCCACCTTGCTGCATCCATTAAATGCTCCAACCCAAAATTGGAGTCTTGTCCCTCTTTTAGGGATTTCTAGGTTTGGCATGCCACTTCTTGTTCCAAAGACTTTGGAGGCTTGTATCAGTGTTTGTTCCCTTTAGATTTAATCCTCAGATGTGTCCAAAGTGATGACAAGGCTTGGAATTATCTGATTTTACCAAATCGAGAAAAAGTGCAAAATTCTGCCTAGCCTTGGCAGTTTTCAGCAAGGCATATTGCCATTGTCATATCTCATTGCTCAAGTGGAATTTGATGGAGTTCTTGGCCATTTTGGAAAGCCCTCATATGATACAATAACTGTTTGATCATAATTAGTTTTGATACTTTTTGGATCCTAGTGAAAAATGCCCCTACATTTGGAAAAAAGTAAGGCAGATTCTGATTTAGTGAAAATTTCACTAAGTGTTGGGAAAAAGTGACATTTTCCCTTTTCTTGATTTTGATCATTCCATAACTTGAAATCCATGGGGAATTGGAATGAGTGGTAGTTGAAGCTTTTGAAGAGGGCCATGAGAGCTACAAATCCAGCTTTGGATGGGAAAAAATGGCCTTATGGTTTAGGAGTTATGATCCTCCAAAGTTGGTACCCTAGCCACTTTGTTCCGTAAGTTAGAAAATTTTCTAAGTTTTTTATGGTTACCCCTTTTACAAGTTATCCCACTTTTCTTGATTTTTCTTGATGAATGATGATTCCAATCATACATTAACATCATTTTAGGGTTAAAAAACCATAATTGTGAAAAATCTCAAAAAGTCAAAGTTTGACTTTTGTGCACAGTTGACTTTTTGTCTGATGAATTCCAAACTATGCGATCCTCTATGAAATCAAGTCCTTGACCTAAATCAAACTTGATGGATTGATTTCATAGGTGTTATAGGGTGTATTGAATCATGTCCTAGGGTTTGGGAGCATGTCCTGGTCAAAAGTCAAAGATACAGTTGACTTTTTTCGTGAAACCCTAACTGTGGTTCTGATGAAATTGAAACTTGTTGCTCAAGCTTCTTGGATCAATCCATTGTTGCAAATGGATCAATGTGATGTATTTGAGACCCTCAAGTCCTCTCTTGAGGTCTTGGCTCATGTTTTGTCCCAAAAGTCAACTTAGGGGTGAATTAAGTCAAGAAACCCTAATTCCTGATTTTTTATGAATGCATCCCCTAAAGCCAAATTGACTCGATGATTGGGTTCATGATGTCCCTTGGAGCATCATAGGTTATGCTTTGAAGCATTGGCACATGCCCAGAAGAAAATCTCCATCTGGAAGCCCTGGTCGACCAAAACTCTAATTTGGTGACACTGTCGATCGTTAGGCTTGATCCACTCAGAATGCTGCAACCTTGTGCTTGATTCTTGAAGTGAGGGTCCTCTTGATCCATTGTGGATGTTTGAGAGGCTAGACTAGTAGAAGATCACGTCATTCCTTGATTGATCCTTTGTCTAAGAACTCTAAGAGGGCTTGAAACCCTAATTTTGATAGTAGTGAATGCTCACCCATCTTCGGGGAGACTAATGAGGCACGATGGTTCATCCATATTGTAATGATGATTTTCATAATGATGGGAAATCTTAGTGGTCAAAATTTGGGGTATGAAAAACTGTAGCAGAGGTTTGGCCAATGTTGATCAATAGGAATCCAAGTCTCCTCTAGCCATTGACTAGAGGTTAGAGCACAGAGTTGTGGTTCCCTAGTGGTTGGATGAATCTTGACTGAATTCAGTTGCAAATGTGTCAGTCCATGCCACCTTGCTGCATCCATTAAATGCTCCAACCCAAAATTGGAGTCTTGTCCCTCTTTTAGGGATTTCTAGGTTTGGCATGCCACTTCTTGTTCCAAAGACTTTGGAGGCTTGTATCAGTGTTTGTTCCCTTTAGATTTAATCCTCAGATGTGTCCAAAGTGATGACAAGGCTTGGAATTATCTGATTTTACCAAATCGAGAAAAAGTGCAAAATTCTGCCTAGCCTTGGCAGTTTTCAGCAAGGCATATTGCCATTGTCATATCTCATTGCTCAAGTGGAATTTGATGGAGTTCTTGGCCATTTTGGAAAGCCCTCATATGATACAATAACTGTTTGATCATAATTAGTTTTGATACTTTTTGGATCCTAGTGAAAAATGCCCCTACATTTGGAAAAAAGTAAGGCAGATTCTGATTTAGTGAAAATTTCACTAAGTGTTGGGAAAAAGTGACATTTTCCCTTTTCTTGATTTTGATCATTCCATAACTTGAAATCCATGGGGAATTGGAATGAGTGGTAGTTGAAGCTTTTGAAGAGGGCCATGAGAGCTACAAATCCAGCTTTGGATGGGAAAAAATGGCCTTATGGTTTAGGAGTTATGATCCTCCAAAGTTGGTACCCTAGCCACTTTGTTCCGTAAGTTAGAAAATTTTCTAAGTTTTTTATGGTTACCCCTTTTACAAGTTATCCCACTTTTCTTGATTTTTCTTGATGAATGATGATTCCAATCATACATTAACATCATTTTAGGGTTAAAAAACCATAATTGTGAAAAATCTCAAAAAGTCAAAGTTTGACTTTTGTGCACAGTTGACTTTTTGTCCGATGAATTCCAAACTATGCGATCCTCTATGAAATCAAGTCCTTGACCTAAATCAAACTTGATGGATTGATTTCATAGGTGTTATAGGGTGTATTGAATCATGTCCTAGGGTTTGGGAGCATGTCCTGGTCAAAAGTCAAAGATACAGTTGACTTTTTTCGTGAAACCCTAACTGTGGTTCTGATGAAATTGAAACTTGTTGCTCAAGCTTCTTGGATCAATCCATTGTTGCAAATGGATCAATGTGATGTATTTGAGACCCTCAAGTCCTCTCTTGAGGTCTTGGCTCATGTTTTGTCCTAAAAGTCAACTTAGGGGTGAATTAAGTCAAGAAACCCTAATTCCTGATTTTTTATGAATGCATCCCCTAAAGCCAAATTGACTTGATGATTGGGTTCATGATGTCCCTTGGAGCATCATAGGTTATGCTTTGAAGCATTGGCACATGCCCAGAAGAAAATCTCCATCTGGAGGCCCTGGTCGACCAAAACCCTAATTTGGTGACACTGTCGATCGTTAGGCTTGATCCACTCAGAATGCTGCAACCTTGTGCTTGATTCTTGAAGTGGGGGTCCTCTTGATCCATTGTGGATGTTTGAGAGGCTAGACTAGTAGAAGATCACGTCATTCCTTGATTGATCCTTTGTCTAAGAACTCTAAGAGGGCTTGAAACCCTAATTTTGATAGTAGTGAATGCTCACCCATCTTCGGGGAGACTAATGAGGCACGATGGTTCATCCATATTGTAATGATGATTTTCATAATGATGGGAAATCTTAGTGGTCAAAATTTGGGGTATGAAAAATTGTAGCAGAGGTTTGGCCAATGTTGATCAATAGGAATCCAAGTCTCCTCTAGCCATTGACTAGAGGTTAGAGCACAGAGTTGTGGTTCCCTAGTGGTTGGATGAATCTTGACTGAATTCAGTTGCAAATGTGTCAGTCCATGCCACCTTGCTGCATCCATTAAATGCTCCAATCCAAAATTGGAGTCTTGTCCCTCTTTTAGGGATTTCTAGGTTTGGCATGCCACTTCTTGTTCCAAAGACTTTGGAGGCTTGTATCAGTGTTTGTTCCCGTTAGATTTAATCCTCAGATGTGTCCAAAGTGATGACAAGGCTTGGAATTATCTGATTTTACCAAATCGAGAAAAAGTGCAAAATTCTGCCTAGCCATGGCAGTTTTCAGCAAGGCATATTGCCATTGTCATATCTCATGGCTCAAGTGGAATTTGATGGAGTTCTTGGCCATTTTGGAAAGCCCTCATATGATACAATAACTGTTTGATCATAATTAGTTTTGATACTTTTTGGATCCTAGTGTAAAATGCCCCTACATTTGGAAAAAAGTAAGGCAGATTCTGATTTAGTGAAAATTTCACTAAGTGTTGGAAAAAAGTGACATTTTCCCTTTTCTTGATTTTGATCATTCCATAACTTGAAATCCATGGGGAATTGGAATGAGTGGTAGTTGAAGCTTTTGTAGAGGGCCATGAGAGCTACAAATCCAGCTTTGGATGGGAAAAAATGGCCTTGTGGTTTAGGAGTTATGATCCTCCAAAGTTGGTACCCTAGCCACTTTGTTCCGTAAGTTAGAAAATTTTCTAAGTTTTTTATGGTTACCCCTTTTACAAGTTATCCCACTTTTCTTGATTTTTCTTGATGAATGATGATTCCAATCATACATTAACATCATTTTAGGGTTAAAAAACCATAATTGTGAAAAATCTCAAAAAGTCAAAGTTTGACTTTTGTGCACAGTTGACTTTTTGTCCGATGAATTCCAAACTATGCGATCCTCTATGAAATCAAGTCCTTGACCTAAATCAAACTTGATGGATTGATTTCATAGGTGTTATAGGGTGTATTGAATCATGTCCTAGGGTTTGGGAGCATGTCCTGGTCAAAAGTCAAAGATACAGTTGACTTTTTTCGTGAAACCCTAACTGTGGTTCAGATGAAATTTAAACTTGTTGCTCAAGCTTCTTGGATCAATCCATTGTTGCAAATGGATCAATGTGATGTATTTGAGACCCTCAAGTCCTCTCTTGAGGTCTTGGCTCATGTTTTGTCCCAAAAGTCAACTTAGGGGTGAATTAAGTCAAGAAACCCTAATTCCTGATTTTTTATGAATGCATCCCCTAAAGCCAAATTGACTTGATGATTGGGTTCATGATGTCCCTTGGAGCATCATAGGTTATGCTTTGAAGCATTGGCACATGCCCAGAAGAAAATCTCCATCTGGAGGCCCTGGTCGACCAAAACCCTAATTTGGTGACACTGTCGATCGTTAGGCTTGATCCACTCAGAATGCTGCAACCTTGTGCTTGATTCTTGAAGTGGGGGTCCTCTTGATCCATTGTGGATGTTTGAGAGGCTAGACTAGTAGAAGATCACGTCATTCCTTGATTGATCCTTTGTCTAAGAACTCTAAGAGGGCTTGAAACCCTAATTTTGATAGTAGTGAATGCTCACCCATCTTCGGGGAGACTAATGAGGCACGATGGTTCATCCATATTGTAATGATGATTTTCATAATGATGGGAAATCTTAGTGGTCAAAATTTGGGGTATGAAAAACTGTAGCAGAGGTTTGGCCAATGTTGATCAATAGGAATCCAAGTCTCCTCTAGCCATTGACTAGAGGTTAGAGCACAGAGTTGTGGTTCCCTAGTGGTTGGATGAATCTTGACTGAATTCAGTTGCAAATGTGTCAGTCCATGCCACCTTGCTGCATCCATTAAATGCTCCAATCCAAAATTGGAGTCTTGTCCCTCTTTTAGGGATTTCTAGGTTTGGCATGCCACTTCTTGTTCCAAAGACTTTGGAGGCTTGTATCAGTGTTTGTTCCCGTTAGATTTAATCCTCAGATGTGTCCAAAGTGATGACAAGGCTTGGAATTATCTGATTTTACCAAATCGAGAAAAAGTGCAAAATTCTGCCTAGCCTTGGCAGTTTTCAGCAAGGCATATTGCCATTGTCATATCTCATGGCTCAAGTGGAATTTGATGGAGTTCTTGGCCATTTTGGAAAGCCCTCATATGATACAATAACTGTTTGATCATAATTAGTTTTGATACTTTTTGGATCCTAGTGTAAAATGCCCCTACATTTGGAAAAAAGTAAGGCAGATTCTGATTTAGTGAAAATTTCACTAAGTGTTGGAAAAAAGTGACATTTTCCCTTTTCTTGATTTTGATCATTCCATAACTTGAAATCCATGGGGAATTGGAATGAGTGGTAGTTGAAGCTTTTGTAGAGGGCCATGAGAGCTACAAATCCAGCTTTGGATGGGAAAAAATGGCCTTGTGGTTTAGGAGTTATGATCCTCCAAAGTTGGTACCCTAGCCACTTTGTTCCGTAAGTTAGAAAATTTTCTAAGTTTTTTATGGTTACCCCTTTTACAAGTTATCCCACTTTTCTTGATTTTTCTTGATGAATGATGATTCCAATCATACATTAACATCATTTTAGGGTTAAAAAACCATAATTGTGAAAAATCTCAAAAAGTCAAAGTTTGACTTTTGTGCATAGTTGACTTTTTGTCCGATGAATTCCAAACTATGCGATCCTCTATGAAATCAAGTCCTTGACCTAAATCAAACTTGATGGATTGATTTCATAGGTGTTATAGGGTGTATTGAATCATGTCCTAGGGTTTGGGAGCATGTCCTGGTCAAAAGTCAAAGATACAGTTGACTTTTTTCGTGAAACCCTAACTGTGGTTCAGATGAAATTTAAACTTGTTGCTCAAGCTTCTTGGATCAATCCATTGTTGCAAATGGATCAATGTGATGTATTTGAGACCCTCAAGTCCTCTCTTGAGGTCTTGGCTCATGTTTTGTCCCAAAAGTCAACTTAGGGGTGAATTAAGTCAAGAAACCCTAATTCCTGATTTTTTATGAATGCATCCCCTAAAGCCAAATTGACTTGATGATTGGGTTCATGATGTCCCTTGGTGCATCATAGGTTATGCTTTGAAGCATTGGCACATGCCCAGAAGAAAATCTCCATCTGGAGGCCCTGGTCGACCAAAACCCTAATTTGGTGACACTGTCGATCGTTAGGCTTGATCCACTCAGAATGCTGCAACCTTGTGCTTGATTCTTGAAGTGGGGGTCCTCTTGATCCATTGTGGATGTTTGAGAGGCTAGACTAGTAGAAGATCACGTCATTCCTTGATTGATCCCTTGTCTAAGAACTCTAAGAGGGCTTGAAACCCTAATTTTGATAGTAGTGAATGCTCACCCATCTTCGGGGAGACTAATGAGGCACGATGGTTCATCCATATTGTAATGATGATTTTCATAATGATGGGAAATCTTAGTGGTCAAAATTTGGGGTATGAAAAACTGTAGCAGAGGTTTGGCCAATGTTGATCAATAGGAATCCAAGTCTCCTCTAGCCATTGACTAGAGGTTAGAGCACAGAGTTGTGGTTCCCTAGTGGTTGGATGAATCTTGACTGAATTCAGTTGCAAATGTGTCAGTCCATGCCACCTTGCTGCATCCATTAAATGCTCCAATCCAAAATTGGAGTCTTGTCCCTCTTTTAGGGATTTCTAGGTTTGGCATGCCACTTCTTGTTCCAAAGACTTTGGAGGCTTGTATCAGCGTTTGTTCCCTTTAGATTTAATCCTCAGATGTGTCCAAAGTGATGACAAGGCTTGGAATTATCTGATTTTACCAAATCGAGAAAAAGTGTAAAATTCTGCCTAGCCTTGGCAGTTTTCAGCAAGGCATATTGCCATTGTCATATCTCATGGCTCAAGTGGAATTTGATGGAGTTCTTGGCCATTTTGGAAAGCCCTCATATGATACAATAACTGTTTGATCATAATTAGTTTTGATACTTTTTGGATCCTAGTGAAAAATGCCCCTACATTTGGAAAAAAGTAAGGCAGATTCTGATTTAGTGAAAATTTCACTAAGTGTTGGAAAAAAGTGACATTTTCCCTTTTCTAGATTTTGATCATTCCATAACTTGAAATCCATGGGGAATTGGAATGAGTGGTAGTTGAAGCTTTTGAAGAGGGCCATGAGAGCTACAAATCCAGCTTTGGATGGGAAAAAATGGCCTTATGGTTTAGGAGTTATGATCCTCCATAGTTGGAACCCTAGCCACTTTGTTCCGTAAGTTAGAAAATTTTCTAAGTTTTTTATGGTTACCCCTTTTACAAGTTATCCCACTTTTCTTGATTTTTCTTGATGAATGATGATTCCAATCATACATTAACATCATTTTAGGGTTAAAAAACCATAATTGTGAAAAATCTCAAAAAGTCAAAGTTTGACTTTTGTGCACAGTTGACTTTTTGTCCGATGAATTCCAAACTATGCGATCCTCTATGAAATCAAGTCCTTGACCTAAATCAAACTTGATGGATTGATTTCATAGGTGTTATAGGGTGTATTGAATCATGTCCTAGGGTTTGGGAGCATGTCCTGGTCAAAAGTCAAAGATACAGTTGACTTTTTTCGTGAAACCCTAACTGTGGTTCTGATGAAATTGAAACTTGTTGCTCAAGCTTCTTGGATCAATCCATTGTTGCAAATGGATCAACGTGATGTATTTGAGACCCTCAAGTCCTCTCTTGAGGTCTTGGCTCATGTTTTGTCCCAAAAGTCAAATTAGGGGTGAATTAAGTCAAGAAACCCTAATTCCTGATTTTTTATGAATGCATCCCCTAAAGCCAAATTGACTTGATGATTGGGTTCATGATGTCCCTTGGAGCATCATAGGTTATGCTTTGAAGCATTGGCACATGCCCAGAAGAAAATCTCCATCTGGAGGCCCTGGTCGACCAAAACCCTAATTTGGTGACACTGTCGATCGTTAGGCTTGATCCACTCAGAATACTGCAACCTTGTGCTTGATTCTTGAAGTGGGGGTCCTCTTGATCCATTGTGGATGTTTGAGAGGCTAGACTAGTAGAAGATCACGTCATTCCTTGATTGATCCTTTGTCTAAGAACTCTAAGAGGGCTTGAAACCCTAATTTTGATAGTAGTGAATGCTCACCCATCTTCGGGGAGACTAATAAGGCACGATGGTTCATCCATATTGTAATGATGATTTTCATAATGATGGGAAATCTTAGTGGTCAAAATTTGGGGTATGAAAAACTGTAGCAGAGGTTTGGCCAATGTTGATCAATAGGAATCCAAGTCTCCTCTAGCCATTGACTAGAGGTTAGAGCACAGAGTTGTGGTTCCCTAGTGGTTGGATGAATCTTGACTAAATTCAGTTGCAAATGTGTCAGTCCATGCCACCTTGCTGCAATCATTAAATGCTCCAATCCAAAATTGGAGTCTTGTCCCTCTTTTAGGGATTTCTAGGTTTGGCATGCCACTTCTTGTTCCAAAGACTTTGGAGGCTTGTATCAGTGTTTGTTCCCTTTAGATTTAATCCTCAGATGTGTCCAAAGTGATGACAAGGCTTGGAATTATCTGATTTTACCAAATCGAGAAAAAGTGCAAAATTCTGCCTAGCCTTGGCAGTTTTCAGCAAGGCATATTGCCATTGTCATATCTCATGGCTCAAGTGGAATTTGATGGAGTTCTTGGCCATTTTGGAAAGCCCTCATATGATACAATAACTGTTTGATCATAATTAGTTTTGATACTTTTTGGATCCTAGTGAAAAATGCCCCTACATTTGGAAAAAAGTAAGGCAGATTCTGATTTAGTGAAAATTTCACTAAGTGTTGGAAAAAAGTGACATTTTCCCTTTTCTTGATTTTGATCATTCCATAACTTGAAATCCATGGGGAATTGGAATGAGTGGTAGTTGAAGCTTTTGTAGAGGGCCATGAGAGCTACAAATCCAGCTTTGGATGGGAAAAAATGGCCTTGTGGTTTAGGAGTTATGATCCTCCAAAGTTGGTACCCTAGCCACTTTGTTCCGTAAGTTAGAAAATTTTCTAAGTTTTTTATGGTTACCCCTTTTACAAGTTATCCCACTTTTCTTGATTTTTCTTGATGAATGATGATTCCAATCATACATTAACATCATTTTAGGGTTAAAAAACCATAATTGTGAAAAATCTCAAAAAGTCAAAGTTTGACTTTTGTGCACAGTTGACTTTTTGTCCGATGAATTCCAAACTATGCGATCCTCTATGAAATCAAGTCCTTGACCTAAATCAAACTTGATGGATTGATTTCATAGGTGTTATAGGGTGTATTGAATCATGTCCTAGGGTTTGGGAGCATGTCCTGGTCAAAAGTCAAAGATACAGTTGACTTTTTTCGTGAAACCCTAACTGTGGTTCTGATGAAATTGAAACTTGTTGCTCAAGCTTCTTGGATCAATCCATTGTTGCAAATGGATCAATGTGATGTATTTGAGACCCTCAAGTCCTCTCTTGAGGTCTTGGCTCATGTTTTATCCCAAAAGTCAACTTAGGGGTGAATTAAGTCAAGAAACCCTAATTCCTGATTTTTTATGAATGCATCCCCTAAAGCCAAATTGACTTGATGATTGGGTTCATGATGTCCCTTGGAGCATCATAGGTTATGCTTTGAAGCATTGGCACATGCCCAGAAGAAAATCTCCATCTGGAGGCCCTGGTCGACCAAAACCCTAATTTGGTGACACTATCGATCGTTAGGCTTGATCCACTCAGAATGCTGCAACCTTGTGCTTGATTCTTGAAGTGGGGGTCCTCTTGATCCATTGTGGATGTTTGAGAGGCTAGACTAGTAGAAGATCATGTCATTCCTTGATTGATCCTTTGTCTAAGAACTCTAAGAGGGCTTGAAACCCTAATTTTGATAGTAGTGAATGCTCACCCATCTTCGGGGAGACTAATGAGGCACGATGGTTCATCCATATTGTAATGATGATTTTCATAATGATGGGAAATCTTAGTGGTCAAAATTTGGGGTATGAAAAACTGTAGCAGAGGTTTGGCCAATGTTGATCAATAGGAATCCAAGTCTCCTCTAGCCATTGACTAGAGGTTAGAGCACAGAGTTGTGGTTCCCTAGTGGTTGGATGAATCTTGACTGAATTCAGTTGCAAATGTGTCAGTCCATGCCACCTTGCTGCATCCATTAAATGCTCCAATCCAAAATTGGAGTCTTGTCCCTCTTTTAGGGATTTCTAGGTTTGGCATGCCACTTCTTGTTCCAAAGACTTTGGAGGCTTGTATCAGTGTTTGTTCCCTTTAGATTTAATCCTCAGATGTGTCCAAAGTGATGACAAGGCTTGGAATTATCTGATTTTACCAAATCGAGAAAAAGTGCAAAATTCTGCCTAGCCTTGGCAGTTTTCAGCAAGGCATATTGCCATTGTCATATCTCATGGCTCAAGTGGAATTTGATGGAGTTCTTGGCCATTTTGGAAAGCCCTCATATGATACAATAACTGTTTGATCATAATTAGTTTTGATACTTTTTGGATCCTAGTGAAAAATGCCCCTACATTTGGAAAAAAGTAAGGCAGATTCTGATTTAGTGAAAATTTCACTAAGTGTTGGAAAAAAGTGACATTTTCCCTTTTCTTGATTTTGATCATTCCATAACTTGAAATCCATGGGGATTTGTGTCGCTCCCGGGATTTTCATCCTAGTACAAACGCGAAAGTGGCACCAAACAGAGTCGCCAGCAAT
This sequence comes from Lathyrus tuberosus, assembly GCA_022829125.1. Lineage (NCBI taxonomy): Eukaryota > Viridiplantae > Streptophyta > Magnoliopsida > Fabales > Fabaceae > Lathyrus > Lathyrus tuberosus. The sequence continues at coordinate 734,605 of JALAZF010000423.1, forward strand.
GTGTATTTATCCCAAGAGAGGGAAAGGAAACACCGCATAAACCTGAAGAGAAGGAAAAGAGCATGGTCTTGCGACCAAGAGAATGGGTTCGGGAGTCGGTTACGTGAGAGGAAGGTATTAGCACCCCCTCACGTCCATCGTACCCGATGGGATCCACGCTTGCTTGTTTCAATCAAAGGGTGTAGAAAAGATACTGGAAAAGGAACTGAAAGAAAGAAAGGAGAAAGAATGGAAAAAGAAAGAGAAACAAACGTAGGGAAAATAAAAGGAGTGCTCGCATGGGCCCTACCCCACTGCCTACGTATCTCATCGGGAGCATGAGAATCAGAGCGACGTAGTTCCCCTCAACGAGGGTCGCTTGGTTTGTGTTTTTTAAGGAACGGCTAACGTTCTAGCTCAGGTGTTGCAGGCTCGCTGGTCCGAGTGCGTTACCATCTTGCAAGAGAACGAGTAGAAGCGCGTTCGTGCGTTGAGAATGAATGAGATGAGAAAAGAATTCCCGAAGGAAAGACATTATTGTTTGTTTTTGTCTTTTAGAAGTTTTTTCCATTTATTTGCATATGACAGTGTATCTGAATCTTAGTCATTGGAATGTGTACATTCTCACATTCCAAGATGGAATGAGTAAGGAAGTACACTAAGTGTGAAGAAGACCCTCACACTTATTTCCAATTATTAAGGTTCAAACGCAATAGCATACTTGTGTTTATTAAGTGTTTTTTTGTTGGTTAAGAGATGAAGAAATGTTTTATTATTTGCACCATCAACAATTATTGCATTTAAGTCCCTCACATAAGGTCAAATGTGTAGCACATTGACCCAAGATGGGCCACATGCTACTCATTTAAGATTATAAGAGAAGACCCCTTATAATCTTTCCTTTATATGAAAGGCTTAAATGCAATAAATGCTTACCTTTATTAAGTGTTTTTGGGTTTCCTTTATAGATGAGAAGAGAGACTCAAAAGAAGGAGAAAGGTAAAATCTATGGGGGGACTAAGACACACCCTAGTATTAGCATACTTGGAAGTCCTATGGTTAGTGTGGTATGAGAAACCTAACCTAAAAGAAAAGAGAAGAAAGAGGGAAGAACACAACTTACTTCCAAGATGGAAGTTAAGTTAGTTCTAAAGAGGAAGGAAGAAAGTTATGAAGACAAAGCATTATGAAATGCTTAAACAATCACAAATTGAAAGATTAAAAGGTGAGGGAAAGGATTAGAATGTGGAAGCCTATCCACACTCAAATGACTTACCATTAGCCCCTGAAAAGGTTAGTACACTTATTTACAAGTAAAGAAAGAACATAGAGTGAACAAATCAAACTCAAACAAATTGACAAACAAAGTAAAATGAGATTGAATGCTATAAGAGCTTCAAAGTCAGAATGTACATCTCAAAAGGTTTTCACTAACATCAACATGTCAAACACAAACCAAGGGTACATAAACAAAGAAATAAAAACACAAGAAGTGCCTTATAAAAGAAGTAGAAAGAGAGTGAAGGAAAATGCAAAACAATTATGCAAGGATACCTCATGAGAGGTCATGATCAGAATATGAACAACCTAAACATGTTCCCAAATAAGATCTTCAAACATCACTCAAATCATGCAAACCATTTCTCAATTCAATAAAGAACAAAGAAGAAAGATGAAGTGATGTGAATATGGTTCATACTTGTAAAACAAATGACTTAAAGTGCAAGGTGAACTACAAACATACAAGGATGAGATCCAAATACTACAATCAGAAGTCAACTAGCATGCTATCAATCCTCAAACAAGACCTCAAATTATGGCACAAGTGCCTTCATGATCAAGCAAACCAAACATGAAGCATACATTCATAAAATGAACAAGTTAGATTTCATGCTTCAAACAAATATCAAACATGCTTCAAAAATTATGACTTTCAACAATCAAACACCTTAAACATATGTCATTAACATATCAAAGCCACAAGCAATGGATCAGAACCAAAGTCATTCAACAATTAGGTCAAGACCTCATGAAAGTTTCATGCATCCATGCACAAAGCAACACATCCAAAGTCATCCAAAAAGACTTAACAAATCAAACCATAAAGCTCAAACATACTTCAACATGTTATAAGCACAATGCAAAAAGAAAGGGATCAAAATCAACTTTTATGATCAAGAACAAAAATGCACAAAATGGTATATCACAATAAGCATGCATATAAATGGAAATTCAAAAGAAATGATGGAACAGGGGCAAAATAGTCATAAAATCAGAAAATAAAAACATGAAAAATTTCCTAAATGTTTCAATGATGTTTATGAATTTTTGTAGAATTTTCCAATATGTTTTGGTATTTTTAAAAATTAGAAATGAAACATGTGCAATAAAGGAAAAATGAAAATGAAATGCAAAGGGAAGGGGGTATGAACATAGCAATAATGCAGTGCAAATTAATTGGGCTTGGAAACAGGGGGGTGTGATTATCAATCTGCATAGGTCCATTTACGCGCCAAACACAATAACAAGTATGAACCCTCAGTCAACAATCTTGACTCACTCACAACCATTAGATCAAGTCCAAGTCCAGTCAAAGTCAAAGTACGCATGATCAACAAACACACGTGAAGGAACACATGACATACCATGCACCACACCACACCATGCTTAAGTGAAATCAGAAATATGACACATGCATAGCACGTGATTTTTAATGTGCTGTCACCATTGTGAGCATTAGATCAAACGAAATCAACGGCTGTGACTTAATCTGGCATGCAAAACCCTAATGTAACCTCACCGGCCGGAGAGGGACCTCCGGTCACCTTCTCCGGCCACTCTCCGGCACTGTAAATATCACATGCTTCCCGAAATCAACAAACTAGGTATCAAACGAAAGCTAATCTCATGAGGAACACAAATTCAGCAACAAAATTCACAGATCAAGCATGAATAAAGAGAATCGAAGAAGAGAAACTTTGCCCTAAGTTTCAGTTCTAAACTCCTAAGGAGCTCTATCAACTAGCCGGTTTCACATAGCTTCTAATAAGCTCAAATAACACATCAACAAGTTAAAACAGGATAAAATCGTGCAAGCAAAGTTTGAGAAATTTTGGAACCTGAAACTTGAAGATCTTTGAGTTGTTGAGAAAACCAGAGGTGAGAACTTGTTCTTGAACTTCTAGAACTTCAATTTGAGCAAAATAAATGCTATTTGGTCTTGAGAATAAGAAGAAAAACTGAATCTGAGATTGAAGCTAACTGTGCTATTCAATGCTTCAGTGAGGTATTCTTGCTTGATGGTGAAGATTGAAGAAGAACTTGGGGAATTCGTGCAGGTAGAGGGAGAGTTCAGAGAGAAAGCTTGATAGTGTTTTTTGGAGTGAGAGTGCAAAATCAGAGTTTTTTTTTTTAGCTCCAAATTCTGTTAGAGTTATTTATATAGGTGTGGTTATGGTTTAACTCTGGTGGTTGATGGTTAGAACTCTAGTTAGAGTGAGTTAGTTAACTGAGTTTGAGTTAACTAACTGAGTCCTGTTAGTTATTGGCACGAGTTGGAGAGCTTGGTTAGAGTGTGGAAAAGCTCATGGTCACTTATGGTGAGGATAATGGAGAATGGTGATGATGGTACTGATGTTTGCATTATGACTTGCAGGGCAAGCTTCTGTTTTCCCTTTTAGTGTATGATAGCAGCATGGTATTCATGTGTGTAAGGGAATGTTGGTCTTAATGAAGTAAGGGTGGATGGTGTGTAGCATACGCGTGAACTGTCATGGACCAAACAAATGCCAAGTCACAACATTATGTTTTGGCAACCTCTCATTAGTGAAAACATGGAGATTTGGAGATGGAGTTCTTGGTGTACAATGAATGAAATGAAGAGCATTTGGTGTCATTAGAAAGAGGAGACATAAGAGAACATGTTTAGTGTTGGAATTAGATTGAATGGAAGTTTGGAACATGATCAAAAATAGCTTGCAACAGAAGGAACCAAATTGGTGTATGGGCATGTGACTTGGTCTGCAGGCAAGGCCTTGGTGCCTATGGAAATTCAGTTGTGTTGACCAATCTTTGAGCTATCATAACTCCTTATCCTTTGATCAAATGAAAAAATCATGAACATCAATCTTGAAGATCTCACATAGGGGAACAACTTTGATGTTGCAAGATTTTTCATTTGAAGCCTTTAACCATGAGTAATTGATCCATACATTTTGCCCACCAACTGTTTGAGAAAATGACTGCGCGCAGACCTGGCCAAACTTGGTCATGACATGGTTTTTGGCCTACTTTCCTCCAACTTTGATCAATCATATCTCCCTCATTTTTTATCCAATGGAAATGTTCTACCCATGGATTTGAAGCTTAAAGCAAGGCCTTTCATTGAGGCAGAGTGGAATTTTCATTTGGTACTCCAAATTTGAATGGCCTTGGTTCAAATTCTGATGCAAAATGGCCAAAACTTGCTATTTTTAGTAACCCTACTTCATCCAAAAATGGCAACTTTCCAAATCTTGATTTTTTCATGATTCCTTTGGAGTTTCTTGATCAAATTTTGTACATTGGTCACATATAACATGAATTTCATGAATTTCGCCTTAAAAAGTCAAGGGTTGACTTTTTCCTCTGATTATTTGACTTGGCCCCAAATTCCCTGATTTTTGATCTTTCTTCCAATTGAATCACTTCTAAAACCAATTGAGATGCAATCTTCCACATCCATATACCTAGGGACATATAGGAAACCATGACATCAAGTCTTGCCCAAAAAAGCAAAGATTCCCTGATTTAAATGGAAACCCTAATTTTGGCCCCCTCTGGTTAGGAGGTAAAAGTGCAGTCTCCAATTTCAAATTCCTCAGAGTATGTTGTGTATCCTCTTAAAGGATGATGAGATGTGCCACTTGAGGATGATCTTGAATCAATGAGCTATCTCTTTTGAGGGTTTTCCTTCAATTTTTGACCCTCTTGCATGATGAAAGATGTATTGCTTCAATCTCCCCTTGGATTTCACTTTCTTGAGATAGTAGATGATCAATTGAGGTAGTATGAGACATGAGAGACCTCTTGACTTGCTTTGAGACCACTTGATTAACCTTTTGTGCTTTGAATGGTCTCTTGATTGTCCACCTCCCACCTGACCACATGCCCTGATGGTAAGAAGGATGCCATGCTTCATTTTTCTATGTTAAATGCAATGTAATGTTAATGAGGTGGATATGATATGATAAATGATAATGCCATGCTATGATGACAAAGGGGAGAGCAAATTTTGGGGTATTACAGCTGCCCCTATTCAAGCGCTGTAGACCTGAATGCCTGAAAGCAATTGCTTTCAGACTTTCAAGGTATATAGTGATTGAATACCAAATATAACCAAAAATTTGCTCTGGATGGTGAAGAAGAAAAGGGATATAAACCCAACGAGACTGCTGGATTGAATCTTCGACGAAACGTCGGAGAGATCTGTCTTTTGAGCGATGCCAGACGACTACTGGCTTGCCACGCTGCTGGTGGACTTTAATAATGTCTTTTATGCAATTCCAGACGACTACTGGCCTGCCACACTACTGGTGGACTTTAATAATGTCTTTTATGCAATTCCAGACGACTACTGGCCTGCCACGCTACTGGTGGACTTTGCAGCTTCGTGCCACCCGAAGATGGACTTTTGCCAATCCACTGTTGGACTTTTGCCACCCGAAGACGGACTTTTGCCAATCCACTGTTGGACTTTTGCCACCCGAAGACGGACTTTTGCCAATCCACTGTTGGACTTTCGCCACCCGAAGACGGACTTTTGCCAATCCACTGTTGGACTTTCGCCACCCGAAGACGGACTTTTGCCAATCCACTGTTGGACTTTTGCCACCCGAAGACGGACTTTTGCCAATCCACTGTTGGACTTTTGCCACCCGAAGACGGACTTTTGCCAATCCACTGTTGGACTTTTGCCACCCGAAGACGGACTTTTGCCAATCCACTGTTGGACTTTTAGCTGCTTTGCCACCCGAAGATGGACTTTTGCCAATCCACTGTTGGACTTTTAGAATATGCCACCCTTAGATGGACCTTTCGCCAATCCACTGTTGGACTTTTGCCACCCGAAGACGGACTTTTGCCAATCCACTGTTGGACTTTTGCCACCCGAAGACGGACTTTTGCCAATCCGCTGTTGGACTTTTGCCACCCGAAGACGGACTTTTGCCAATCCACTGTTGGACTTTCGCCACCCGAAGACGGACTTTTGCCAATCCACTGTTGGACTTTTAGAATATGCCACCCTTAGATGGACCTTTCGCCAATCCACTGTTGGACTTTCGCCACCCGAAGATGGACTTTTGCCAATCCACTGTTGGACTTTTGCCACCCGAAGACGGACTTTTGCCAATCCACTGTTGGACTTTAAGATATGAGGGAATGATGACTCTGCCAGGAATTATTCCATCTGTTTGGGGCTGGATTCTGGTCACAGCAACTCCGCTGGGGATGAGAATTTTTAAATGACGTCCTGCTGGGGAAATGAGCCATTAAAACTCTGCTTGGGGATTTATCCAATCCAAGACCCTTTGTAGGGGTTATCCACCTTCTGACCCGGCTGGGGAAAGGCTGTACCATCCTTGTTGAGGAATAGATTCTGTCGATCTTATAAACCTCTGCGGGGAGAACAACAACTCAGCTGGGGAGTATTGCTGACAAGATTCGATGCTGACCTCTGTGGGGGATCATTACCAGAGACACAATCTTGCCGGGGAATCAGGGTTACTCTGCCGGGGACAGACAAAACCTGGTTATACCATTCCACTGCAACTTGTTGGGAAAGAGTCCTTAGAGATCTGCTGGGGAAACCCAAAGCAAATCCACAGTAGTCTGCTAAAGAATATGACTGTCGAGCTTAGGATAAGTACCACAATGCACCATGTTAGGCGAGCTTTCCCTTAGACAATTCCGTTGGGGATGACGAGTTTAACAAACTCTGCTGGAGAAAACTGCTTTAAAACGTCTCGTGCTGGGGAATGCCTTTTGAGAGGATTTTACAGAAGACCAACTGTCCTCGAACTCTACTGGGGATGATCAACACTTCATGATGGGGAAACAAACATGCCCCATGCTTGGACAAACCAACAATTTGTCCCCGAAGAAGATGTCATAAGAGGATTTTACAGAAGATTTAGCCTCTTCAAACTCCTGCGACTTCGCTGGGGATAATGACCATCAGTTTCGGTGTCGACGAGACCACTCTTTTGGGGAACCTGTGACCGTTATCGACACAGAAAAGCTTGTAGTTGTTGGAAGGACTGAATAAGAGAATCGACTTAATAAGATACCACGATACCCAGTTGAGCTCAATTCGTTGATATCGAATCGTCGTGACCGACCGTCGACCGAATGATGGACTTAATCAGTGAACATTGTGACAAAAGGGTGACCACCTTTCTCGAACATGATTGCCCCAGTCTTCTGCATGGAAGTAAGTGATTACTCGTCTAGAAGACATGATCCCGTGATCTCGCAAAGGCTTCAATTTTGCCTTTGAGCCTAGTATGAGGCTGCTACCTACAAGCAAAGGATATGCACGTATACCCCGTGCGAGATATGACTTCTGCAACTGAGAAAATCTAACTCTGAACCACCACTTGTTGGGGAGAAAGGTTTGCATGCAATCTCTTGCTGGAGAACATTATTAATGAAGCCTACTGAAGACGGGGACCAAAAATGCCTTGGGTTGGAATGCCCCTTAGTTTCACTCCTTTTGGCTGATTGACTGCATATGCGTGACCAACTGTTTTTCTTCACTTGTCCCAAACCAACATGGTCCACAGGAAGAAATTGTCCCAAGAGGATTTTACATAAGACTTGACATCCAAAATGCTTCAATGTCTTCAAACTCTCGTAGAGATTCGTTGGATCTCGCCGTAACTGCCCCAGACCGCATGGATTACTTAGAAGAAGTCATCGCATGAGGATTTTACAGAAGACTTGGCAAGCTCAATGCTTCAGTGTCTTCAAACTCTTGTAGAGATTCGTTGGATCTCGACGTAACTTCCCCAGACCATATGGACTACAGAGAAATTCGCCTTGAAAAGATTCATGAACAATCTCATACCACCGTGGGATATTCTGTCCCAGTATTCTGAACTCTGGATAGGCTGATTAGTCGTTTGGATGGGCTAACTTCTCGTGCTCTTGGTATAGCTTGCCCCAGTATGAACCTTGAAGTGGTTTTGCCCCTGACTACTGATCTTCGAAGGACAACCAAAAATGCTTGCATTTGTAGGGATTTGAATCTCGCAGTAATTGCCCCAGTTTGGCTGAACTTTGAAGAGATTTCTCGACGTGATTGGCTCAGATGAGCTACACCTTAAAGAGATGGTTCGACGTGATTGCCCCAGATCGACTACGTCTTAGCACAACTTGTTGGGAAAGCCCCTGCCCAACAAAGTTTCCTGAGGAAGTACCATTGGATATGGCTGCCCTTCGGGAGTTTCAGGATCCTCAACTCGACAAGATTAAGCTTCTGGACTGAATTTCCATATGTAAACTTCTTTTGATGTCAAACAAATGTATGCAAGCAGAAAATGTTTTATTCTGAGAATGAAAATTCTAATGCAACACAACATGTTAATCTCGAAGTTTTACTAAAAAGATGTAGCAAACCCTTTTGTGAGCGAATCACGGGTTAGGATACGACATTAATTTTTGAAAGAAATAATGCAATGCACATGCAACACCAACAAAGATCTTTTAGCACAACTGATAGGAGTCAGGAACGCTATCTCTTGGTAGTATGCCTTTGAAATAACCCTGTTTCAATTAGGACTTTTGAGGGTTGTAACGGGGCCTGGTTCACGGTTTTGAGAAAAAAGGATTTATGGCTCAAAGTTTATTGGTGCCCACCCACTCTTCGTGATGTTCTCCAGTCCTACGTTCAGCTAATTTGCACAGGCGTTCGCCTCTCAAAAGATTTCGTGATCTTTAAGGAACCCATGCATCTGATGGTTTGACACCTAATGAGGCTTTGGATTGACAGTCACCCCTTTGTCTTTTGTCCATAGTCACACGACTTTGTTCTTGCTCGAGGATTTTCTTTTGTAATCCTTTTGTTTTTCGCTTTCACATTCTTTTGCTTTTTGATCCCTAATTTTTGCCTGGACTGATTCTTTTGAATCTTTAATTTCAGAGTCCAGCGGGATGCCCTAACTTTTGCCTAAGTTGCTTGTTTTCAAGTTTCAACTTAGCGGGCTTTTTTCATTTTTTCATTTTTTTTTATTCTTTTTCCTTTTTTCTTGAACAAATCGTGTGACACTGGCTTGTCTTGACTTGATTGGAAAGGTCGTGACTGCCTCACTCTTTGATTGTTGATGGATAACCATTGTGGTTTCACATCTCTTGACCTCTTGATGGTGGAATAGAAGGTAATGGATCCTCAGATGCACACTCCTTTTGAAATTTAAACACTTGGTCAAATTAACTGACGTCTACCCTGCCCCTGGGTTAAATGTGAGGGTTTTTTCGTACGAAAAGAAACTCCTACTTCAAGGCTCAAAGGGGTTAACGAGGGTCTATCTCCCTTATATCTCCAGTGTTTGAGGAGTTGAAACAATGCCTGTACATCCTCAACAGGGTTCTTATTCCAAAGCACACCGTTAGATATTTTTGCGTTTTCAGATCATCATTCTCCCTCATAGAGTTTGAGCAAGAAAAATGGTATTGCAGTACACATTAGCATTAAATGAGTAAACACAAATGAAATTCTTCAAGAAAACATATTCATTGCATTAAAATCCTCATACCAAATACAAACAAATTTTAACATGCGAACAATGTCTGAACGAACAAATAAAGACTACATATGAAAATGCAGCAAGGAAAATAAAGATTGTCGTTGTTGAGGAGGCTTGGCTCCGTCTAGACTGACCACTTCTGGTGATGTTCTTGTAACTTTGAGCACTCACCATGGTACAGAAGCTTCACCTTGTGGGGTACCGTCTGGGGTGATAACCTTTGAGTCAATCAAATCCTGCACCTTGTGCTGGAACACATTACAGTTATCAAGTGTGTGCCCAAATGTTCCTGAATGGAACTCACAGCTAACACTCATGTCATAGTCCGGAGGAATGGGGTATGGCACGGGCATGGCCCTTCTCAGCTGGATTTGCGAACTTTTGAGCAAACGAGCCAACAACTGACTGTACGGAATAGGAATAGGATCAAATGTCCTCTTGGGCTTCCTTGGTCTGAGTAGCCTCCGCTGCTGATAATCTTGCTGCTGCTGGTTCGGGCGCCCAACCTGGCCCTGCACTTTCCTTTCTGCATTCGGCTGAGGCACAAATAAGGGTTGCTGGCATAGGTCTTCTGCAACACAGGGTTGTGGAAGAGATCCCTGACGCGAGGTAGACCCTTTGGAAAAGGAGAGAGTCCTCAGTTCCCTTGCAACAATGGGAGTGACATCACTTGGTTTACCAGTACCAACTGATGCAAACTTGATTGTCCCTGAATCAATTAGCTCCTGGACTTTATGCTTGAACCTGGTACAATTCTCAACATTGTGACCAGGTGCCCCAGAATGGAACTCACATCTAGCCTTAGCATTAGGTCCCAGAGGAATCTTCGTGGGCAATGGTCCCAAACTAACACACTCAACCAGCTTGAGCTCGAGCAAGTAAGAAAGCAATTGCGCATACGAAATCGGAATGGGATCGAACTTCCTCTTAGGCCCCTCTGACTTAGGATCCTCTTGGAAATCAGGAAGTGACTGCTGATGCGAGAGCTCTGAACCTTTAGCTTTCAGAGGAGATTCACGAAGCAATCCATGATCTAAAGCATATCCCAAAGAGATGGGAGGAGTAGAGACCTCTGTAGTGGAAGCAGGCACATGATCATTTTCCTTTTTCAACACCTTATTCAAGATTTCCATGACCAGGCCCATTTGAATCTTCATCTGGTTGACTTCCTCCCTCAGTAGTTCCTGACCTCGGGACTGCGCCTGAATGTCCCCCATAAAATGCCCCAATTGGGCCCTCACCCCAGCCAAATCCTTCTGCATTTGATCCATAATATGATTCTTACTTGATTTCCTCGCGTTGAATATCGGTGAATATGATTCTCCGCTATAATGCCTGAAGTCAAACAAAGGTTAGAGACCCTGCAACGAATACCTGAAAAGCAAGTAACAGAAATGCAGAATGATATGCAATGCCATGCAATGTTATGTTTATCATTTCCAAGGTGCTTTACACCCTGATTCCAATCCAAACCACAGAAATCTGAAAACCAGAAATCGTGATATAAAGAGACGTATCGTGGTCATGTGCTTGTGTGCAGCTATCTGATAAGGAATAATTCTGAATAAAACTGCTCATACTCATTAAACAAAGTATTCAAGTACATTTAAGAAGGGCTCATCCGCAAATGCAATACAAGGAAAAATGGATCCATCAACAAGCCTGATGGTAACCATTAACAACAAAATATAAGGAAAAGAACATCAGTCTGACAATTCCACATCCTTCAGCTTATCACTTGAGTATTTGATCTCCTCAAAAAGTATACGGGTACGCTGGTGATTCGGGTTTTCAATCATTTCTTTGATCAAGACATCCCTTTTATCAATAGCTTCAGTTAAAGAACCCATATGCAGCATCAGAGCCTCGTCATCACACACTCCTTTGTGTCTCTTTATGCCGGCTTGCGTCTTGAGTATCTCCCTTTCTATCATGACTTCTTCAAGCTCTTTCTTGGTATTCCTCAGCTCACCTCTAGCTTCTTCTAGCTGCTCTTGACTCTTACCGAGGCTTTCCCGATACTTTCTCCTCTGCTCATGCGCCTTTTCAAGCTCTTCGTCCTTAATCTGCAACTGTTCCTGTAATTCAGCATTCTCTATCCTAACTTCGTCCCAAGCGTGCTGAAACTTTGTTAACTTTTCTTTGGTCTGTGCTAACGCCTGTTTGGTTTGCTTGTGGGCTTGAGTAGCACCATCAGCACCTTTACTAATCTTCCGGAAATGTTGGGCTCTTCCAGCAAAGTCTTTTTCTTTTGCAGTTAGGATTTGTTCAGCATCTTGGGCTTTCCGCTCCAGCTCTTTGTTGGCATGTAGAGCCTTCTGAAGACGGCTACTCAACTCGGAATTCTCTCCTTGGAGCTTTTTCACCAAGGCTTGCAATTTGTCAACTTCTTCCACAGTAGCAGTGCTTCTTGCTTTCTCATTCTCCGGATACAAAAGGGGTGCCTTACCAAAAGGCAAGAGAAAATCTTCAACTCTTTTCTTCACCCACTCTTCATATGCTGGATAAACCCGGTTGTTAGGCTTGCCTAGAGTAACTTTCCCCTTTTTCAGTATGCTACCCCAGCTTTCAGAAGCTTTCTGTGCTGCTTCCCAACCATCTGATGTATGAAAATAGAGGGACTCCTCCACATCTCTCTTAATAGGCGGACCTGTCAGGGCATACCCAAATTGTCGAATGGCCAAAGAAGGATTGTAGTTAATCCCACCCATTCTTCCTATTAGTGGAACGTTAGGGAACTTACCACAGCTGTGGATAATATTCTTGCCAATCAGCCCATGATCTACCCATACGATGTCCTTGGCCACCAATCCCATTAAACGCTGTTTCCACTCTAGAGAATCTTTGGAATCCACAAAAGCCCCTGATTGTGGTAAACGGCCTGCAAACCACTTATAGAACAAGGGTGCACAACAACGAATTATCCCTCCTCTTTTCTTTTCGTTTCGGTTGTACAACGAGTAGTGAAGATCTCCCAGTAGCGTTGGCACCGGGTTCTTCATCATGAATATTCGTATAGCGTCCGTATCAATGAAATCCGGCTCGTTGGGAAACAACACTATGCCGTATATACAAAGGGCTAGCAAAGCATTAAAAACAAGCCAATTCTCGCCTTTAGCTGCTTCCTGGGCCTTCTTAATCAGATATTCCAGCTTGTAACCACGAATCTTTCCTTTGTTGGAGACATTGTCACTTAACTCTGATTTGCTCAAATAAAGAGCACCAGCCAACTTCCCAAAGTCAAGATCCCCCACCGATCCAAAGAAAGGGGGCTCCTCCTTGATAGCAATCCCCAACATGTTGGAATACTCCTCCAAGGTAGGAACCAACACATAGTCTGGAAATACAAAACATCTCAGAGGCGGATCATAGAACTGCATCAACGTATGGAGACCTCTGGCTTCATAATCACTGACATTACGGACCATAGATAAAATCCACCCATATTTCTCTTCAAAAGCTTCTCGTACTGCAGGGCTCGCCATTCCCTTCAGCATAACAATAGGGCCCAAAGTAGGCGTAAGGAACTTATAGCTGATGATATTCTTCCTCTCTTTAGTGTTCATCTTTGCAGGGACCTGATGACTGGAATCAAGGGTAATATATGCACCTGGAAATGAATAAACATGTATGTTAGGATATGATAATGCAATGCAAAGGGCAATGTGATCAGGTAATCAGGTGTCTGTGCTGAACTATGAACGGTGTCAGTGTAGCTCTGAGACTAATATAGAACCATAGATAAGAACCATCTGAATACAATAGGATGAAACTTCCTTTTTGTGCAATGATGATAGAAAACTGGGTATGTAGGAGGTCATGGTTACCTGCAAACCTGTAAACAACCCGCCCTTCTCACATGTGGGTACTAGGATGTTCAGTATCCCGGGCTCTCAGGTCGAGAAATGATGATACGTTCACCATTTCTGGTTTGGCATCATCATCAATCGAGGAGGCCTCAACTGATTCTCCAAAACGAAAAGGTCCTCAGCTTCTGGCACTGAGGTCGAGAAGCAATAGTACATTCATCCCTCAGGGTACAGTACTATCGCCAATCGAGGAGTGCCTCCGCTGATTCTCTTTCAAAAGGGATATCCTACAGCAAGTTCCCAGCATTGGGTCCTCGGATCGAGAATATGCAATGGGTTTGCCACGGAATGCGGTCTGCCACTGTCACATCTCGGGAGGAGTGCCGCAACTGAGTCCTCGGGAATGGTCACCAGAGTCGACAGTCCCTCAAGAGAATAACCACTGGCCTGCATAACATGCAGTAGCAGAAAGCTCCTGATAGAACCTCGTCTGGTTGTGGGTCTCATGAACAACAATACGTGGTCACCACCACGCAAGCGTCATGACTATCCACTCTAATACCTATGTATGTACTCAAGCCTTGGTAGTGGGCTTATCTCTCAGAACACCCATCCCGCCAAACAGAAAACAACACAGTCCAGTATAGCATAATATATCATGTGAAATGAAAATGCTAAAATGCGGTAAATACAGTAATGTACAGTAAAGCAGTAAATAACCATACAATAAAACAGTAAATACAGCACAACAGTAAACACCCAATGAAAGAAAAACAAACAAGCGCTAGGATGGACTCGCTAAGGAAACCAGAGATTCTGGGTTCGATCCCCAGCAGAGTCGCCAGCTGTCGCTCCCGGGATTTTCATCCTAGTACAAACGCGAAAGTGGCACCAAACAGAGTCGCCAGCAATGTGTATTTATCCCAAGAGAGGGAAAGGAAACACTGCATAAACCTGAAGAGAAGGAAAAGAGCATGGTCTTGCGACCAAGAGAATGGGTTCGGGAGTCGGTTACGTGAGAGGAAGGTATTAGCACCCCCTCACGTCCATCGTACCCGATGGGATCCACGCTTGCTTGTTTCAATCAAAGGGTGTAGAAAAGATACTGGAAAAGGAACTGAAAGAAAGAAAGGAGAAAGAATGGAAAAAGAAAGAGAAACAAACGTAGGGAAAATAAAAGGAGTGCTCGCATGGGCCCTACCCCACTGCCTACGTATCTCATCGGGAGCATGAGAATCAGAGTGACGTAGTTCCCCTCAACGAGGGTCGCTTGGTTTGTGTTTTTTAAGGAACGGCTAACGTTCTAGCTCAGGTGTTGCAGGCTCGCTGGTCCGAGTGCGTTACCATCTTGCAAGAGAACGAGTAGAAGCGCGTTCGTGCGTTGAGAATGAATGAGATGAGAAAAGAATTCCCGAAGGAAAGACGTTATTGTTTGTTTTTGTCTTTTAGAAGTTTTTTCCATTTATTTGCATATGACAGTGTATCTGAATCTTAGTCATTGGAATGTGTACATTCTCACATTCCAAGATGGAATGAGTAAGGAAGTACACTAAGTGTGAAGAAGACCCTCACACTTATTTCCAATTATTAAGGTTCAAACGCAATAGCATACTTGTGTTTATTAAGTGTTTTTTTGTTGGTTAAGAGATGAAGAAATGTTTTATTATTTGCACCATCAACAATTATTGCATTTAAGTCCCTCACATAAGGTCAAATGTGTAGCACATTGACCCAAGATGGGCCACATGCTACTCATTTAAGATTATAAGAGAAGACCCCTTATAATCTTTCCTTTATATGAAAGGCTTAAATGCAATAAATGCTTACCTTTATTAAGTGTTTTTGGGTTTCCTTTATAGATGAGAAGAGAGACTCAAAAGAAGGAGAAAGGTAAAATCTATGGGGGGACTAAGACACACCCTAGTATTAGCATACTTGGAAGTCCTATGGTTAGTGTGGTATGAGAAACCTAACCTAAAAGAAAAGAGAAGAAAGAGGGAAGAACACAACTTACTTCCAAGATGGAAGTTAAGTTAGTTCTAAAGAGGAAGGAAGAAAGTTATGAAGACAAAGCATTATGAAATGCTTAAACAATCACAAATTGAAAGATTAAAAGGTGAGGGAAAGGATTAGAATGTGGAAGCCTATCCACACTCAAATGACTTACCATTAGCCCCTGAAAAGGTTAGTACACTTATTTACAAGTAAAGAAAGAACATAGAGTGAACAAATCAAACTCAAACAAATTGACAAACAAAGTAAAATGAGATTGAATGCTATAAGAGCTTCAAAGTCAGAATGTACATCTCAAAAGGTTTTCACTAACATCAACATGTCAAACACAAACCAAGGGTACATAAACAAAGAAATAAAAACACAAGAAGTGTCTTATAAAAGAAGTAGAAAGAGAGTGAAGGAAAATGCAAAACAATTATGCAAGGATACCTCATGAGAGGTCATGGTCAGAATATGAACAACCTAAACATGTTCCCAAATAAGATCTTCAAACATCACTCAAATCATGCAAACCATTTCTCAATTCAATAAAGAACAAAGAAGAAAGATGAAGTGATGTGAATATGGTTCATACTTGTAAAATAAATGACTTAAAGTGCAAGGTGAACTACAAACATACAAGGATGAGATCCAAATACTACAATCAGAAGTCAATTAGCATGCTATCAATCCTCAAACAAGACCTCAAATTATGGCACAAGTGCCTTCATGATCAAGCAAACCAAACATGAAGCATACATTCATAAAATGAACAAGTTAGATTTCATGCTTCAAACAAATATCAAACATGCTTCAAAAATTATGACTTTCAACAATCAAACACCTTAAACATATGTCATTAACATATCAAAGCCACAAGCAATGGATCAGAACCAAAGTCATTCAACAATTAGGTCAAGACCTCATGAAAGTTTCATGCATCCATGCACAAAGCAACACATCCAAAGTCATCCAAAAAGACTTAACAAATCAAACCATAAAGCTCAAACATACGTCAACATGTTATAAGCACAATGCAAAAAGAAAGGGATCAAAATCAACTTTTATGATCAAGAACAAAAATGCACAAAATGGTATATCACAATAAGCATGCATATAAATGGAAATTCAAAAGAAATGATGGAACAGGGGCAAAATAGTCATAAAATCAGAAAATAAAAACATGAAAAATTTCCTAAATGTTTCAATGATGTTTATGAATTTTTGTAGAATTTTCCAATATGTTTTGGTATTTTTAAAAATTAGAAATGAAACATGTGCAATAAAGGAAAAATGAAAATGAAATGCAAAGGGAAGGGGGTATGAACATAGCAATAATGCAGTGCAAATTAATTGGGCTTGGAAACAGGGGGGTGTGATTATCAATCTGCATAGGTCCATTTACGCGCCAAACACAATAACAAGTATGAACCCTCAGTCAACAATCTTGACTCACTCACAACCATTAGATCAAGTCCAAGTCCAGTCAAAGTCAAAGTACGCATGATCAACAAACACACGTGAAGGAACACATGACATACCATGCACCACACCACACCATGCTTAAGTGAAATCAGAAATATGACACATGCATAGCACGTGATTTTTAATGTGCTGTCACCATTGTGAGCATTAGATCAAACGAAATCAACGGCTGTGACTTAATCTGGCATGCAAAACCCTAATGTAACCTCACCGGCCGGAGAGGGACCTCCGGTCACCTTCTCCGGCCACTCTCCGGCACTGTAAATATCACATGCTTCCCGAAATCAACAAACTAGGTATCAAACGAAAGCTAATCTCATGAGGAACACAAATTCAGCAACAAAATTCACAGATCAAGCATGAATAAAGAGAATCGAAGAAGAGAAACTTTGCCCTAAGTTTCAGTTCTAAACTCCTAAGGAGCTCTATCAACTAGCCGGTTTCACATAGCTTCTAATAAGCTCAAATAACACATCAACAAGTTAAAACAGGATAAAATCGTGCAAGCAAAGTTTGAGAAATTTTGGAACCTGAAACTTGAAGATCTTTGAGTTGTTGAGAAAACCAGAGGTGAGAACTTGTTCTTGAACTTCTAGAACTTCAATTTGAGCAAAATAAATGCTATTTGGTCTTGAGAATAAGAAGAAAAACTGAATCTGAGATTGAAGCTAACTGTGCTATTCAATGCTTCAGTGAGGTATTCTTGCTTGATGGTGAAGATTGAAGAAGAACTTGGGGAATTCGTGCAGGTAGAGGGAGAGTTCAGAGAGAAAGCTTGATAGTGTTTTTTGGAGTGAGAGTGCAAAATCAGAGTTTTTTTTTTTGAGCTCCAAATTCTGTTAGAGTTATTTATATAGGTGTGGTTATGGTTTAACTCTGGTGGTTGATGGTTAGAACTCTAGTTAGAGTGAGTTAGTTAACTGAGTTTGAGTTAACTAACTGAGTCCTGTTAGTTATTGGCACGAGTTGGAGAGCTTGGTTAGAGTGTGGAAAAGCTCATGGTCACTTATGGTGAGGATAATGGAGAATGGTGATGATGGTACTGATGTTTGCATTATGACTTGCAGGGCAAGCTTCTGTTTTCCCTTTTAGTGTATGATAGCAGCATGGTATTCATGTGTGTAAGGGAATGTTGGTCTTAATGAAGTAAGGGTGGATGGTGTGTAGCATACGCGTGAACTGTCATGGACCAAACAAATGCCAAGTCACAACATTATGTTTTGGCAACCTCTCATTAGTGAAAACATGGAGATTTGGAGATGGAGTTCTTGGTGTACAATGAATGAAATGAAGAGCATTTGGTGTCATTAGAAAGAGGAGACATAAGAGAACATGTTTAGTGTTGGAATTAGATTGAATGGAAGTTTGGAACATGATCAAAAATAGCTTGCAACAGAAGGAACCAAATTGGTGTATGGGCATGTGACTTGGTCTGCAGGCAAGGCCTTGGTGCCTATGGAAATTCAGTTGTGTTGACCAATCTTTGAGCTATCATAACTCCTTATCCTTTGATCAAATGAAAAAAATCATGAACATCAATCTTGAAGATCTCACATAGGGGAACAACTTTGATGTTACAAGATTTTTCATTTGAAGCCTTTAACCATGAGTAATTGATCCATACATTTTGCCCACCAACTGTTTGAGAAAATGACTGCGCGCAGACCTGGCCAAACTTGGTCATGACATGGTTTTTGGCCTACTTTCCTCCAACTTTGATCAATCATATCTCCCTCATTTTTTATCCAATGGAAATGTTCTACCCATGGATTTGAAGCTTAAAGCAAGGCCTTTCATTGAGGCAGAGTGGAATTTTCATTTGGTACTCCAAATTTGAATGGCCTTGGTTCAAATTCTGATGCAAAATGGCCAAAACTTGCTATTTTTAGTAACCCTACTTCATCCAAAAATGGCAACTTTCCAAATCTTGATTTTTTCATGATTCCTTTGGAGTTTCTTGATCAAATTTTGTACATTGGTCACATATAACATGAATTTCATGAATTTGGCCTTAAAAAGTCAAGGGTTGACTTTTTCCTCTGATTATTTGACTTGGCCCCAAATTCCCTGATTTTTGATCTTTCTTCCAATTGAATCACTTCTAAAACCAATTGAGATGCAATCTTCCACATCCATATACCTAGGGACATATAGGAAACCATGACATCAAGTCTTGCCCAAAAAAGCAAAGATTCCCTGATTTAAATGGAAACCCTAATTTTGGCCCCCTCTAGTTAGGAGGTAAAAATGCAGTCTCCAATTTCAAATTCCTCAGAGTATGTTGTGTATCCTCTTAAAGGATGATGAGATGTGCCACTTGAGGATGATCTTGAATCAATGAGCTATCTCTTTTGAGGGTTTTCCTTCAATTTTTGACCCTCTTGCATGATGAAAGATGTATTGCTTCAATCTCCCCTTGGATTTCACTTTCTTGAGATAGTGGATGATCAATTGAGGTAGTATGAGACATGAGAGACCTCTTGACTTGCTTTGAGACCACTTGATTAACCTTTTGTGCTTTGAATGGTCTCTTGATTGTCCACCTCCCACCTGACCACATGCCCTGATGGTAAGAAGGATGCCATGCTTCATTTTTCTATGTTAAATGCAATGTAATGTTAATGAGGTGGATATGATATGATAAATGATAATGCCATGCTATGATGACAAAGGGGAGAGCAAATTTTGGGGTATTACAATTTGGAATGAGTGGTAGTTGAAGCTTTTGTAGAGGGCCATGAGAGCTACAAATCCAGCTTTGGATGGGAAAAAATGGCCTTGTGGTTTAGGAGTTATGATCCTCCAAAGTTGGTACCCTAGCCACTTTGTTCCGTAAGTTAGAAAATTTTCTAAGTTTTTTATGGTTACCCCTTTTACAAGTTATCCCACTTTTCTTGATTTTTCTTGATGAATGATGATTCCAATCATACATTAACATCATTTTAGGGTTAAAAAACCATAATTGTGAAAAATCTCAAAAAGTCAAAGTTTGACTTTTGTGCACAGTTGACTTTTTGTCCGATGAATTCCAAACTATGCGATCCTCTATGAAATCAAGTCCTTGACCTAAATCAAACTTGATGGATTGATTTCATAGGTGTTATAGGGTGTATTGAATCATGTCCTAGGGTTTGGGAGCATGTCCTGGTCAAAAGTCAAAGATACAGTTGACTTTTTTCGTGAAACCCTAACTGTGGTTCTGATGAAATTGAAACTTGTTGCTCAAGCTTCTTGGATCAATCCATTGTTGCAAATGGATCAATGTGATGTATTTGAGACCCTCAAGTCCTCTCTTGAGGTCTTGGCTCATGTTTTGTCCCAAAAGTCAACTTAGGGGTGAATTAAGTCAAGAAACCCTAATTCCTGATTTTTTATGAATGCATCCCCTAAAGCCAAATTGACTTGATGATTGGGTTCATGATGTCCCTTGGAGCATCATAGGTTATGCTTTGAAGCATTGGCACATGCCCAGAAGAAAATCTCATTCTGGAGGCCCTGGTCGACCAAAACCCTAATTTGGTGACACTATCGATCGTTAGGCTTGATCCACTCAGAATGCTGCAACCTTGTGCTTGATTCTTGAAGTGGGGGTCCTCTTGATCCATTGTGGATGTTTGAGAGGCTAGACTAGTAGAAGATCATGTCATTCCTTGATTGATCCTTTGTCTAAGAACTCTAAGAGGGCTTGAAACCCTAATTTTGATAGTAGTGAATGCTCACCCATCTTCGGGGAGACTAATGAGGCACGATGGTTCATCCATATTGTAATGATGATTTTCATAATGATGGGAAATCTTAGTGGTCAAAATTTGGGGTATGAAAAACTGTAGCAGAGGTTTGGCCAATGTTGATCAATAGGAATCCAAGTCTCCTCTAGCCATTGACTAGAGGTTAGAGCACAGAGTTGTGGTTCCCTAGTGGTTGGATGAATCTTGACTGAATTCAGTTGCAAATGTGTCAGTCCATGCCACCTTGCTGCATCCATTAAATGCTCCAATCCAAAATTGGAGTCTTGTCCCTCTTTTAGGGATTTCTAGGTTTGGCATGCCACTTCTTGTTCCAAAGACTTTGGAGGCTTGTATCAGTGTTTGTTCCCTTTAGATTTAATCCTCAAATGTGTCCAAAGTGATGACAAGGCTTGGAATTATCTGATTTTATCAAATCGAGAAAAAGTGCAAAATTCTGCCTAGCCTTGGCAGTTTTCAGCAAGGCATATTGCCATTGTCATATCTCATGGCTCAAGTGGAATTTGATGGAGTTCTTGGCCATTTTGGAAAGCCCTCATATGATACAATAACTGTTTGATCATAATTAGTTTTGATACTTTTTGGATCCTAGTGAAAAATGCCCCTACATTTGGAAAAAAGTAAGGCAGATTCTGATTTAGTGAAAATTTCACTAAGTGTTGGAAAAAAGTGACATTTTCCCTTTTCTTGATTTTGATCATTCCATAACTTGAAATCCATGGGGATTTGGAATGAGTGGTAGTTGAAGCTTTTGTAGAGGGCCATGAGAGCTACAAATCCAGCTTTGGATGGGAAAAAATGGCCTTGTGGTTTAGGAGTTATGATCCTCCAAAGTTGGTACCCTAGCCACTTTGTTCCGTAAGTTAGAAAATTTTCTAAGTTTTTTATGGTTACCCCTTTTACAAGTTATCCCACTTTTCTTGATTTTTCTTGATGAATGATGATTCCAATCATACATTAACATCATTTTAGGGTTAAAAAACCATAATTGTGAAAAATCTCAAAAAGTCAAAGTTTGACTTTTGTGCACAGTTGACTTTTTGTCCGATGAATTCCAAACTATGCGATCCTCTATGAAATCAAGTCCTTGACCTAAATCAAACTTGATGGATTGATTTCATAGGTGTTATAGGGTGTATTGAATCATGTCCTAGGGTTTGGGAGCATGTCCTGGTCAAAAGTCAAAGATACAGTTGACTTTTTTCGTGAAACCCTAACTGTGGTTCTGATGAAATTGAAACTTGTTGCTCAAGCTTCTTGGATCAATCCATTGTTGCAAATGGATCAATGTGATGTATTTGAGACCCTCAAGTCCTCTCTTGAGGTCTTGGCTCATGTTTTGTCCCAAAAGTCAACTTAGGGGTGAATTAAGTCAAGAAACCCTAATTCCTGATTTTTTATGAATGCATCCCCTAAAGCCAAATTGACTTGATGATTGGGTTCATGATGTCCCTTGGAGCATCATAGGTTATGCTTTGAAGCATTGGCACATGCCCAGAAGAAAATCTCCATCTGGAGGCCCTGGTCGACCAAAACCCTAATTTGGTGACACTATCGATCGTTAGGCTTGATCCACTCAGAATGCTGCAACCTTGTGCTTGATTCTTGAAGTGGGGGTCCTCTTGATCCATTGTGGATGTTTGAGAGGCTAGACTAGTAGAAGATCATGTCATTCCTTGATTGATCCTTTGTCTAAGAACTCTAAGAGGGCTTGAAACCCTAATTTTGATAGTAGTGAATGCTCACCCATCTTCGGGGAGACTAATGAGGCACGATGGTTCATCCATATTGTAATGATGATTTTCATAATGATGGGAAATCTTAGTGGTCAAAATTTGGGGTATGAAAAACTGTAGCAGAGGTTTGGCCAATGTTGATCAATAGGAATCCAAGTCTCCTCTAGCCATTGACTAGAGGTTAGAGCACAGAGTTGTGGTTCCCTAGTGGTTGGATGAATCTTGACTGAATTCAGTTGCAAATGTGTCAGTCCATGCCACCTTGCTGCATCCATTAAATGCTCCAATCCAAAATTGGAGTCTTGTCCCTCTTTTAGGGATTTCTAGGTTTGGCATGCCACTTCTTGTTCCAAAGACTTTGGAGGCTTGTATCAGTGTTTGTTCCCTTTAGATTTAATCCTCAAATGTGTCCAAAGTGATGACAAGGCTTGGAATTATCTGATTTTACCAAATCGAGAAAAAGTGCAAAATTCTGCCTAGCCTTGGCAGTTTTCAGCAAGGCATATTGCCATTGTCATATCTCATGGCTCAAGTGGAATTTGATGGAGTTCTTGGCCATTTTGGAAAGCCCTCATATGATACAATAACTGTTTGATCATAATTAGTTTTGATACTTTTTGGATCCTAGTGAAAAATGCCCCTACATTTGGAAAAAAGTAAGGCAGATTCTGATTTAGTGAAAATTTCACTAAGTGTTGGAAAAAAGTGACATTTTCCCTTTTCTTGATTTTGATCATTCCATAACTTGAAATCCATGGGGATTTGGAATGAGTGGTAGTTGAAGCTTTTGTAGAGGGCCATGAGAGCTACAAATCCAGCTTTGGATGGGAAAAAATGGCCTTGTGGTTTAGGAGTTATGATCCTCCAAAGTTGGTACCCTAGCCACTTTGTTCCGTAAGTTAGAAAATTTTCTAAGTTTTTTATGGTTACCCCTTTTACAAGTTATCCCACTTTTCTTGATTTTTCTTGATGAATGATGATTCCAATCATACATTAACATCATTTTAGGGTTAAAAAACCATAATTGTGAAAAATCTCAAAAAGTCAAAGTTTGACTTTTGTGCACAGTTGACTTTTTGTCCGATGAATTCCAAACTATGCGATCCTCTATGAAATCAAGTCCTTGACCTAAATCAAACTTGATGGATTGATTTCATAGGTGTTATAGGGTGTATTGAATCATGTCCTAGGGTTTGGGAGCATGTCCTGGTCAAAAGTCAAAGATACAGTTGACTTTTTTCGTGAAACCCTAACTGTGGTTCTGATGAAATTGAAACTTGTTGCTCAAGCTTCTTGGATCAATCCATTGTTGCAAATGGATCAATGTGATGTATTTGAGACCCTCAAGTCCTCTCTTGAGGTCTTGGCTCATGTTTTGTCCCAAAAGTCAACTTAGGGGTGAATTAAGTCAAGAAACCCTAATTCCTGATTTTTTATGAATGCATCCCCTAAAGCCAAATTGACTTGATGATTGGGTTCATGATGTCCCTTGGAGCATCATAGGTTATGCTTTGAAGCATTGGCACATGCCCAGAAGAAAATCTCCATCTGGAGGCCCTGGTCGACCAAAACCCTAATTTGGTGACACTATCGATCGTTAGGCTTGATCCACTCAGAATGCTGCAACCTTGTGCTTGATTCTTGAAGTGGGGGTCCTCTTGATCCATTGTGGATGTTTGAGAGGCTAGACTAGTAGAAGATCATGTCATTCCTTGATTGATCCTTTGTCTAAGAACTCTAAGAGGGCTTGAAACCCTAATTTTGATAGTAGTGAATGCTCACCCATCTTCGGGGAGACTAATGAGGCACGATGGTTCATCCATATTGTAATGATGATTTTCATAATGATGGGAAATCTTAGTGGTCAAAATTTGGGGTATGAAAAACTGTAGCAGAGGTTTGGCCAATGTTGATCAATAGGAATCCAAGTCTCCTCTAGCCATTGACTAGAGGTTAGAGCACAGAGTTGTGGTTCCCTAGTGGTTGGATGAATCTTGACTGAATTCAGTTGCAAATGTGTCAGTCCATGCCACCTTGCTGCATCCATTAAATGCTCCAATCCAAAATTGGAGTCTTGTCCCTCTTTTAGGGATTTCTAGGTTTGGCATGCCACTTCTTGTTCCAAAGACTTTGGAGGCTTGTATCAGTGTTTGTTCCCTTTAGATTTAATCCTCAAATGTGTCCAAAGTGATGACAAGGCTTGGAATTATCTGATTTTACCAAATCGAGAAAAAGTGCAAAATTCTGCCTAGCCTTGGCAGTTTTCAGCAAGGCATATTGCCATTGTCATATCTCATGGCTCAAGTGGAATTTGATGGAGTTCTTGGCCATTTTGGAAAGCCCTCATATGATACAATAACTGTTTGATCATAATTAGTTTTGATACTTTTTGGATCCTAGTGAAAAATGCCCCTACATTTGGAAAAAAGTAAGGCAGATTCTGATTTAGTGAAAATTTCACTAAGTGTTGGAAAAAAGTGACATTTTCCCTTTTCTTGATTTTGATCATTCCATAACTTGAAATCCATGGGGATTTGGAATGAGTGGTAGTTGAAGCTTTTGTAGAGGGCCATGAGAGCTACAAATCCAGCTTTGGATGGGAAAAAATGGCCTTGTGGTTTAGGAGTTATGATCCTCCAAAGTTGGTACCCTAGCCACTTTGTTCCGTAAGTTAGAAAATTTTCTAAGTTTTTTATGGTTACCCCCTTTTACAAGTTATCCCACTTTTCTTGATTTTTCTTGATGAATGATGATTCCAATCATACATTAACATCATTTTAGGGTTAAAAAACCATAATTGTGAAAAATCTCAAAAAGTCAAAGTTTGACTTTTGTGCACAGTTGACTTTTTGTCCGATGAATTCCAAACTATGCGATCCTCTATGAAATCAAGTCCTTGACCTAAATCAAACTTGATGGATTGATTTCATAGGTGTTATAGGGTGTATTGAATCATGTCCTAGGGTTTGGGAGCATGTCCTGGTCAAAAGTCAAAGATACAGTTGACTTTTTTCGTGAAACCCTAACTGTGGTTCTGATGAAATTGAAACTTGTTGCTCAAGCTTCTTGGATCAATCCATTGTTGCAAATGGATCAATGTGATGTATTTGAGACCCTCAAGTCCTCTCTTGAGGTCTTGGCTCATGTTTTGTCCCAAAAGTCAACTTAGGGGTGAATTAAGTCAAGAAACCCTAATTCCTGATTTTTTATGAATGCATCCCCTAAAGCCAAATTGACTTGATGATTGGGTTCATGATGTCCCTTGGAGCATCATAGGTTATGCTTTGAAGCATTGGCACATGCCCAGAAGAAAATCTCCATCTGGAGGCCCTGGTCGACCAAAACCCTAATTTGGTGACACTATCGATCGTTAGGCTTGATCCACTCAGAATGCTGCAACCTTGTGCTTGATTCTTGAAGTGGGGGTCCTCTTGATCCATTGTGGATGTTTGAGAGGCTAGACTAGTAGAAGATCATGTCATTCCTTGATTGATCCTTTGTCTAAGAACTCTAAGAGGGCTTGAAACCCTAATTTTGATAGTAGTGAATGCTCACCCATCTTCGGGGAGACTAATGAGGCACGATGGTTCATCCATATTGTAATGATGATTTTCATAATGATGGGAAATCTTAGTGGTCAAAATTTGGGGTATGAAAAACTGTAGCAGAGGTTTGGCCAATGTTGATCAATAGGAATCCAAGTCTCCTCTAGCCATTGACTAGAGGTTAGAGCACAGAGTTGTGGTTCCCTAGTGGTTGGATGAATCTTGACTGAATTCAGTTGCAAATGTGTCAGTCCATGCCACCTTGCTGCATCCATTAAATGCTCCAATCCAAAATTGGAGTCTTGTCCCTCTTTTAGGGATTTCTAGGTTTGGCATGCCACTTCTTGTTCCAAAGACTTTGGAGGCTTGTATCAGTGTTTGTTCCCTTTAGATTTAATCCTCAAATGTGTCCAAAGTGATGACAAGGCTTGGAATTATCTGATTTTACCAAATCGAGAAAAAGTGCAAAATTCTGCCTAGCCTTGGCAGTTTTCAGCAAGGCATATTGCCATTGTCATATCTCATGGCTCAAGTGGAATTTGATGGAGTTCTTGGCCATTTTGGAAAGCCCTCATATGATACAATAACTGTTTGATCATAATTAGTTTTGATACTTTTTGGATCCTAGTGAAAAATGCCCCTACATTTGGAAAAAAGTAAGGCAGATTCTGATTTAGTGAAAATTTCACTAAGTGTTGGAAAAAAGTGACATTTTCCCTTTTCTTGATTTTGATCATTCCATAACTTGAAATCCATGGGGATTTGGAATGAGTGGTAGTTGAAGCTTTTGTAGAGGGCCATGAGAGCTACAAATCCAGCTTTGGATGGGAAAAAATGGCCTTGTGGTTTAGGAGTTATGATCCTCCAAAGTTGGTACCCTAGCCACTTTGTTCCGTAAGTTAGAAAATTTTCTAAGTTTTTTATGGTTACCCCTTTTACAAGTTATCCCACTTTTCTTGATTTTTCTTGATGAATGATGATTCCAATCATACATTAACATCATTTTAGGGTTAAAAAACCATAATTGTGAAAAATCTCAAAAAGTCAAAGTTTGACTTTTGTGCACAGTTGACTTTTTGTCCGATGAATTCCAAACTATGCGATCCTCTATGAAATCAAGTCCTTGACCTAAATCAAACTTGATGGATTGATTTCATAGGTGTTATAGGGTGTATTGAATCATGTCCTAGGGTTTGGGAGCATGTCCTGGTCAAAAGTCAAAGATACAGTTGACTTTTTTCGTGAAACCCTAACTGTGGTTCTGATGAAATTGAAACTTGTTGCTCAAGCTTCTTGGATCAATCCATTGTTGCAAATGGATCAATGTGATGTATTTGAGACCCTCAAGTCCTCTCTTGAGGTCTTGGCTCATGTTTTGTCCCAAAAGTCAACTTAGGGGTGAATTAAGTCAAGAAACCCTAATTCCTGATTTTTTATGAATGCATCCCCTAAAGCCAAATTGACTTGATGATTGGGTTCATGATGTCCCTTGGAGCATCATAGGTTATGCTTTGAAGCATTGGCACATGCCCAGAAGAAAATCTCCATCTGGAGGCCCTGGTCGACCAAAACCCTAATTTTGTGACACTATCGATCGTTAGGCTTGATCCACTCAGAATGCTGCAACCTTGTGCTTGATTCTTGAAGTGGGGGTCCTATTGATCCATTGTGGATGTTTGAGAGGCTAGACTAGTAGAAGATCATGTCATTCCTTGATTGATCCTTTGTCTAAGAACTCTAAGAGGGCTTGAAACCCTAATTTTGATAGTAGTGAATGCTCACCCATCTTCGGGGAGACTAATGAGGCACGATGGTTCATCCATATTGTAATGATGATTTTCATAATGATGGGAAATCTTAGTGGTCAAAATTTGGGGTATGAAAAACTGTAGCAGAGGTTTGGCCAATGTTGATCAATAGGAATCCAAGTCTCCTCTAGCCATTGACTAGAGGTTAGAGCACAGAGTTGTGGTTCCCTAGTGGTTGGATGAATCTTGACTGAATTCAGTTGCAAATGTGTCAGTCCATGCCACCTTGCTGCATCCATTAAATGCTCCAATCCAAAATTGGAGTCTTGTCCCTCTTTTAGGGATTTCTAGGTTTGGCATGCCACTTCTTGTTCCAAAGACTTTGGAGGCTTGTATCAGTGTTTGTTCCCTTTAGATTTAATCCTCAAATGTGTCCAAAGTGATGACAAGGCTTGGAATTATCTGATTTTACCAAATCGAGAAAAAGTGCAAAATTCTGCCTAGCCTTGGCAGTTTTCAGCAAGGCATATTGCCATTGTCATATCTCATGGCTCAAGTGGAATTTGATGGAGTTCTTGGCCATTTTGGAAAGCCCTCATATGATACAATAACTGTTTGATCATAATTAGTTTTGATACTTTTTGGATCCTAGTGAAAAATGCCCCTACATTTGGAAACAAGTAAGGCAGATTCTGATTTAGTGAAAATTTCACTAAGTGTTGGAAAAAAGTGACATTTTCCCTTTTCTTGATTTTGATCATTCCATAACTTGAAATCCATGGGGATTTGGAATGAGTGGTAGTTGAAGCTTTTGTAGAGGGCCATGAGAGCTACAAATCCAGCTTTGGATGGGAAAAAATGGCCTTGTGGTTTAGGAGTTATGATCCTCCAAAGTTGGTACCCTAGCCACTTTGTTCCGTAAGTTAGAAAATTTTCTAAGTTTTTTATGGTTACCCCTTTTACAAGTTATCCCACTTTTCTTGATTTTTCTTGATGAATGATGATTCCAATCATACATTAACATCATTTTAGGGTTAAAAAACCATAATTGTGAAAAATCTCAAAAAGTCAAAGTTTGACTTTTGTGCACAGTTGACTTTTTGTCCGATGAATTCCAAACTATGCGATCCTCTATGAAATCAAGTCCTTGACCTAAATCAAACTTGATGGATTGATTTCATAGGTGTTATAGGGTGTATTGAATCATGTCCTAGGGTTTGGGAGCATGTCCTGGTCAAAAGTCAAAGATACAGTTGACTTTTTTCGTGAAACCCTAACTGTGGTTCTGATGAAATTGAAACTTGTTGCTCAAGCTTCTTGGATCAATCCATTGTTGCAAATGGATCAATGTGATGTATTTGAGACCCTCAAGTCCTCTCTTGAGGTCTTGGCTCATGTTTTGTCCCAAAAGTCAACTTAGGGGTGAATTAAGTCAAGAAACCCTAATTCCTGATTTTTTATGAATGCATCCCCTAAAGCCAAATTGACTTGATGATTGGGTTCATGATGTCCCTTGGAGCATCATAGGTTATGCTTTGAAGCATTGGCACATGCCCAGAAGAAAATCTCCATCTGGAGGCCCTGGTCGACCAAAACCCTAATTTGGTGACACTATCGATCGTTAGGCTTGATCCACTCAGAATGCTGCAACCTTGTGCTTGATTCTTGAAGTGGGGGTCCTCTTGATCCATTGTGGATGTTTGAGAGGCTAGACTAGTAGAAGATCATGTCATTCCTTGATTGATCCTTTGTCTAAGAACTCTAAGAGGGCTTGAAACCCTAATTTTGATAGTAGTGAATGCTCACCCATCTTCGGGGAGACTAATGAGGCACGATGGTTCATCCATATTGTAATGATGATTTTCATAATGATGGGAAATCTTAGTGGTCAAAATTTGGGGTATGAAAAACTGTAGCAGAGGTTTGGCCAATGTTGATCAATAGGAATCCAAGTCTCCTCTAGCCATTGACTAGAGGTTAGAGCACAGAGTTGTGGTTCCCTAGTGGTTGGATGAATCTTGACTGAATTCAGTTGCAAATGTGTCAGTCCATGCCACCTTGCTGCATCCATTAAATGCTCCAATCCAAAATTGGAGTCTTGTCCCTCTTTTAGGGATTTCTAGGTTTGGCATGCCACTTCTTGTTCCAAAGACTTTGGAGGCTTGTATCAGTGTTTGTTCCCTTTAGATTTAATCCTCAAATGTTTCCAAAGTGATGACAAGGCTTGGAATTATCTGATTTTACCAAATCGAGAAAAAGTGCAAAATTCTGCCTAGCCTTGGCAGTTTTCAGCAAGGCATATTGCCATTGTCATATCTCATGGCTCAAGTGGAATTTGATGGAGTTCTTGGCCATTTTGGAAAGCCCTCATATGATACAATAACTGTTTGATCATAATTAGTTTTGATACTTTTTGGATCCTAGTGAAAAATGCCCCTACATTTGGAAAAAAGTAAGGCAGATTCTGATTTAGTGAAAATTTCACTAAGTGTTGGAAAAAAGTGACATTTTCCCTTTTCTTGATTTTGATCATTCCATAACTTGAAATCCATGGGGATTTGGAATGAGTGGTAGTTGAAGCTTTTGTAGAGGGCCATGAGAGCTACAAATCCAGCTTTGGATGGGAAAAAATGGCCTTGTGGTTTAGGAGTTATGATCCTCCAAAGTTGGTACCCTAGCCACTTTGTTCCGTAAGTTAGAAAATTTTCTAAGTTTTTTATGGTTACCCCTTTTACAAGTTATCCCACTTTTCTTGATTTTTCTTGATGAATGATGATTCCAATCATACATTAACATCATTTTAGGGTTAAAAAACCATAATTGTGAAAAATCTCAAAAAGTCAAAGTTTGACTTTTGTGCACAGTTGACTTTTTGTCCGATGAATTCCAAACTATGCGATCCTCTATGAAATCAAGTCCTTGACCTAAATCAAACTTGATGGATTGATTTCATAGGTGTTATAGGGTGTATTGAATCATGTCCTAGGGTTTGGGAGCATGTCCTGGTCAAAAGTCAAAGATACAGTTGACTTTTTTCGTGAAACCCTAACTGTGGTTCTGATGAAATTGAAACTTGTTGCTCAAGCTTCTTGGATCAATCCATTGTTGCAAATGGATCAATGTGATGTATTTGAGACCCTCAAGTCCTCTCTTGAGGTCTTGGCTCATGTTTTGTCCCAAAAGTCAACTTAGGGGTGAATTAAGTCAAGAAACCCTAATTCCTGATTTTTTATGAATGCATCCCCTAAAGCCAAATTGACTTGATGATTGGGTTCATGATGTCCCTTGGAGCATCATAGGTTATGCTTTGAAGCATTGGCACATGCCCAGAAGAAAATCTCCATCTGGAGGCCCTGGTCGACCAAAACCCTAATTTGGTGACACTATCGATCGTTAGGCTTGATCCACTCAGAATGCTGCAACCTTGTGCTTGATTCTTGAAGTGGGGGTCCTCTTGATCCATTGTGGATGTTTGAGAGGCTAGACTAGTAGAAGATCATGTCATTCCTTGATTGATCCTTTGTCTAAGAACTCTAAGAGGGCTTGAAACCCTAATTTTGATAGTAGTGAATGCTCACCCATCTTCGGGGAGACTAATGAGGCACGATGGTTCATCCATATTGTAATGATGATTTTCATAATGATGGGAAATCTTAGTGGTCAAAATTTGGGGTATGAAAAACTGTAGCAGAGGTTTGGCCAATGTTGATCAATAGGAATCCAAGTCTCCTCTAGCCATTGACTAGAGGTTAGAGCACAGAGTTGTGGTTCCCTAGTGGTTGGATGAATCTTGACTGAATTCAGTTGCAAATGTGTCAGTCCATGCCACCTTGCTGCATCCATTAAATGCTCCAATCCAAAATTGGAGTCTTGTCCCTCTTTTAGGGATTTCTAGGTTTGGCATGCCACTTCTTGTTCCAAAGACTTTGGAGGCTTGTATCAGTGTTTGTTCCCTTTAGATTTAATCCTCAGATGTGTCCAAAGTGATGACAAGGCTTGGAATTATCTGATTTTACCAAATCGAGAAAAAGTGCAAAATTCTGCCTAGCCTTGGCAGTTTTCAGCAAGGCATATTGCCATTGTCATATCTCATGGCTCAAGTGGAATTTGATGGAGTTCTTGGCCATTTTGGAAAGCCCTCATATGATACAATAACTGTTTGATCATAATTAGTTTTTATACTTTTTGGATCCTAGTGAAAAATGCCCCTACATTTGGAAAAAAGTAAGGCAGATTCTGATTTAGTGAAAATTTCACTAAGTGTTGGAAAAAAGTGACATTTTCCCTTTTCTTGATTTTGATCATTCCATAACTTGAAATCCATGGGGATTTGGAATGAGTGGTAGTTGAAGCTTTTGTAGAGGGCCATGAGAGCTACAAATCCAGCTTTGGATGGGAAAAAATGGCATTGTGGTTTAGGAGTTATGATCCTCCAAAGTTGGTACCCTAGCCACTTTGTTCCGTAAGTTAGAAAATTTTCTAAGTTTTTTATGGTTACCCCTTTTACAAGTTATCCCACTTTTCTTGATTTTTATTGATGAATGATGATTCCAATCATACATTAACATCATTTTAGGGTTAAAAAACCATAATTGTGAAAAATCTCAAAAAGTCAAAGTTTGACTTTTGTGCACAGTTGACTTTTTGTCCGATGAATTCCAAACTATGCGATCCTCTATGAAATCAAGTCCTTGACCTAAATCAAACTTGATGGATTGATTTCATAGGTGTTATAGGGTGTATTGAATCATGTCCTAGGGTTTGGGAGCATGTCCTGGTCAAAAGTCAAAGATACAGTTGACTTTTTTCGTGAAACCCTAACTGTGGTTCTGATGAAATTGAAACTTGTTGCTCAAGCTTCTTGGATCAATCCATTGTTGCAAATGGATCAATGTGATGTATTTGAGACCCTCAAGTCCTCTCTTGAGGTCTTGGCTCATGTTTTGTCCCAAAAGTCAACTTAGGGGTGAATTAAGTCAAGAAACCCTAATTCCTGATTTTTTATGAATGCATCCCCTAAAGCCAAATTGACTTGATGATTGGGTTCATGATGTCCCTTGGAGCATCATAGGTAATGCTTTGAAGCATTGGCACATGCCCAGAAGAAAATCTCCATCTGGAGGCCCTGGTCGACCAAAACCCTAATTTGGTGACACTATCGATCGTTAGGCTTGATCCACTCAGAATGCTGCAACCTTGTGCTTGATTCTTGAAGTGGGGGTCCTCTTGATCCATTGTGGATGTTTGAGAGGCTAGACTAGTAGAAGATCATGTCATTCCTTGATTGATCCTTTGTCTAAGAACTCTAAGAGGGCTTGAAACCCTAATTTTGATAGTAGTGAATGCTCACCCATCTTCGGGGAGACTAATGAGGCACGATGGTTCATCCATATTGTAATGATGATTTTCATAATGATGGGAAATCTTAGTGGTCAAAATTTGGGGTATGAAAAACTGTAGCAGAGGTTTGGCCAATGTTGATCAATAGGAATCCAAGTCTCCTCTAGCCATTGACTAGAGGTTAGAGCACAGAGTTGTGGTTCCCTAGTGGTTGGATGAATCTTGACTGAATTCAGTTGCAAATGTGTCAGTCCATGCCACCTTGCTGCATCCATTAAATGCTCCAATCCAAAATTGGAGTCTTGTCCCTCTTTTAGGGATTTCTAGGTTTGGCATGCCACTTCTTGTTCCAAAGACTTTGGAGGCTTGTATCAGTGTTTGTTCCCTTTAGATTTAATCCTCAGATGTGTCCAAAGTGATGACAAGGCTTGGAATTATCTGATTTTACCAAATCGAGAAAAAGTGCAAAATTCTGCCTAGCCTTGGCAGTTTTCAGCAAGGCATATTGCCATTGTCATATCTCATGGCTCAAGTGGAATTTGATGGAGTTCTTGGCCATTTTGGAAAGCCCTCATATGATACAATAACTGTTTGATCATAATTAGTTTTGATACTTTTTGGATCCTAGTGAAAAATGCCCCTACATTTGGAAAAAAGTAAGGCAGATTCTGATTTAGTGAAAATTTCACTAAGTGTTGGAAAAAAGTGACATTTTCCCTTTTCTTGATTTTGATCATTCCATAACTTGAAATCCATGGGGATTTGGAATGAGTGGTAGTTGAAGCTTTTGTAGAGGGCCATGAGAGCTACAAATCCAGCTTTGGATGGGAAAAAATGGCATTGTGGTTTAGGAGTTATGATCCTCCAAAGTTGGTACCCTAGCCACTTTGTTCCGTAAGTTAGAAAATTTTCTAAGTTTTTTATGGTTACCCCTTTTACAAGTTATCCCACTTTTCTTGATTTTTATTGATGAATGATGATTCCAATCATACATTAACATCATTTTAGGGTTAAAAAACCATAATTGTGAAAAATCTCAAAAAGTCAAAGTTTGACTTTTGTGCACAGTTGACTTTTTGTCCGATGAATTCCAAACTATGCGATCCTCTATGAAATCAAGTCCTTGACCTAAATCAAACTTGATGGATTGATTTCATAGGTGTTATAGGGTGTATTGAATCATGTCCTAGGGTTTGGGAGCATGTCCTGGTCAAAAGTCAATGATACAGTTGACTTTTTTCGTGAAACCCTAACTGTGGTTCTGATGAAATTGAAACTTGTTGCTCAAGCTTCTTGGATCAATCCATTGTTGCAAATGGATCAATGTGATGTATTTGAGACCCTCAAGTCCTCTCTTGAGGTCTTGGCTCATGTTTTGTCCCAAAAGTCAACTTAGGGGTGAATTAAGTCAAGAAACCCTAATTCCTGATTTTTTATGAATGCATCCCCTAAAGCCAAATTGACTTGATGATTGGGTTCATGATGTCCCTTGGAGCATCATAGGTTATGCTTTGAAGCATTGGCACATGCCCAGAAGAAAATCTCCATCTGGAGGCCCTGGTCGACCAAAACCCTAATTTGGTGACACTATCGATCGTTAGGCTTGATCCACTCAGAATGCTGCAACCTTGTGCTTGATTCTTGAAGTGGGGGTCCTCTTGATCCATTGTGGATGTTTGAGAGGCTAGACTAGTAGAAGATCATGTCATTCCTTGATTGATCCTTTGTCTAAGAACTCTAAGAGGGCTTGAAACCCTAATTTTGATAGTAGTGAATGCTCACCCATCTTCGGGGAGACTAATGAGGCACGATGGTTCATCCATATTGTAATGATGATTTTCATAATGATGGGAAATCTTAGTGGTCAAAATTTGGGGTATGAAAAACTGTAGCAGAGGTTTGGCCAATGTTGATCAATAGGAATCCAAGTCTCCTCTAGCCATTGACTAGAGGTTAGAGCACAGAGTTGTGGTTCCCTAGTGGTTGGATGAATCTTGACTGAATTCAGTTGCAAATGTGTCAGTCCATGCCACCTTGCTGCATCCATTAAATGCTCCAATCCAAAATTGGAGTCTTGTCCCTCTTTTAGGGATTTCTAGGTTTGGCATGCCACTTCTTGTTCCAAAGACTTTGGAGGCTTGTATCAGTGTTTGTTCCCTTTAGATTTAATCCTCAGATGTGTCCAAAGTGATGACAAGGCTTGGAATTATCTGATTTTACCAAATCGAGAAAAAGTGCAAAATTCTGCCTAGCCTTGGCAGTTTTCAGCAAGGCATATTGCCATTGTCATATCTCATGGCTCAAGTGGAATTTGATGGAGTTCTTGGCCATTTTGGAAAGCCCTCATATGATACAATAACTGTTTGATCATAATTAGTTTTGATACTTTTTGGATCCTAGTGAAAAATGCCCCTACATTTGGAAAAAAGTAAGGCAGATTCTGATTTAGTGAAAATTTCACTAAGTGTTGGAAAAAAGTGACATTTTCCCTTTTCTTGATTTTGATCATTCCATAACTTGAAATCCATGGGGATTTGGAATGAGTGGTAGTTGAAGCTTTTGTAGAGGGCCATGAGAGCTACAAATCCAGCTTTGGATGGGAAAAAATGGCATTGTGGTTTAGGAGTTATGATCCTCCAAAGTTGGTACCCTAGCCACTTTGTTCCGTAAGTTAGAAAATTTTCTAAGTTTTTTATGGTTACCCCTTTTACAAGTTATCCCACTTTTCTTGATTTTTATTGATGAATGATGATTCCAATCATACATTAACATCATTTTAGGGTTAAAAAACCATAATTGTGAAAAATCTCAAAAAGTCAAAGTTTGACTTTTGTGCACAGTTGACTTTTTGTCCGATGAATTCCAAACTATGCGATCCTCTATGAAATCAAGTCCTTGACCTAAATCAAACTTGATGGATTGATTTCATAGGTGTTATAGGGTGTATTGAATCATGTCCTAGGGTTTGGGAGCATGTCCTGGTCAAAAGTCAAAGATACAGTTGACTTTTTTCGTGAAACCCTAACTGTGGTTCTGATGAAATTGAAACTTGTTGCTCAAGCTTCTTGGATCAATCCATTGTTGCAAATGGATCAATGTGATGTATTTGAGACCCTCAAGTCCTCTCTTGAGGTCTTGGCTCATGTTTTGTCCCAAAAGTCAACTTAGGGGTGAATTAAGTCAAGAAACCCTAATTCCTGATTTTTTATGAATGCATCCCCTAAAGCCAAATTGACTTGATGATTGGGTTCATGATGTCCCTTGGAGCATCATAGGTTATGCTTTGAAGCATTGGCACATGCCCAGAAGAAAATCTCCATCTGGAGGCCCTGGTCGACCAAAACCCTAATTTGGTGACACTATCGATCGTTAGGCTTGATCCACTCAGAATGCTGCAACCTTGTGCTTGATTCTTGAAGTGGGGGTCCTCTTGATCCATTGTGGATGTTTGAGAGGCTAGACTAGTAGAAGATCATGTCATTCCTTGATTGATCCTTTGTCTAAGAACTCTAAGAGGGCTTGAAACCCTAATTTTGATAGTAGTGAATGCTCACCCATCTTCGGGGAGACTAATGAGGCACGATGGTTCATCCATATTGTAATGATGATTTTCATAATGATGGGAAATCTTAGTGGTCAAAATTTGGGGTATGAAAAACTGTAGCAGAGGTTTGGCCAATGTTGATCAATAGGAATCCAAGTCTCCTCTAGCCATTGACTAGAGGTTAGAGCACAGAGTTGTGGTTCCCTAGTGGTTGGATGAATCTTGACTGAATTCAGTTGCAAATGTGTCAGTCCATGCCACCTTGCTGCATCCATTAAATGCTCCAATCCAAAATTGGAGTCTTGTCCCTCTTTTAGGGATTTCTAGGTTTGGCATGCCACTTCTTGTTCCAAAGACTTTGGAGGCTTGTATCAGTGTTTGTTCCCTTTAGATTTAATCCTCAGATGTGTCCAAAGTGATGACAAGGCTTGGAATTATCTGATTTTACCAAATCGAGAAAAAGTGCAAAATTCTGCCTAGCCTTGGCAGTTTTCAGCAAGGCATATTGCCATTGTCATATCTCATGGCTCAAGTGGAATTTGATGGAGTTCTTGGCCATTTTGGAAAGCCCTCATATGATACAATAACTGTTTGATCATAATT
Source organism: Lathyrus tuberosus (assembly GCA_022829125.1). Classification (NCBI taxonomy): domain Eukaryota; kingdom Viridiplantae; phylum Streptophyta; class Magnoliopsida; order Fabales; family Fabaceae; genus Lathyrus; species Lathyrus tuberosus. Next base: position 771,920 of record JALAZF010000423.1, read on the forward strand.
AGTTTTGATACTTTTTGGATCCTAGTGAAAAATGCCCCTACATTTGGAAAAAAGTAAGGCAGATTCTGATTTAGTGAAAATTTCACTAAGTGTTGGAAAAAAGTGACATTTTCCCTTTTCTTGATTTTGATCATTCCATAACTTGAAATCCATGGGGATTTGGAATGAGTGGTAGTTGAAGCTTTTGTAGAGGGCCATGAGAGCTACAAATCCAGCTTTGGATGGGAAAAAATGGCATTGTGGTTTAGGAGTTATGATCCTCCAAAGTTGGTACCCTAGCCACTTTGTTCCGTAAGTTAGAAAATTTTCTAAGTTTTTTATGGTTACCCCTTTTACAAGTTATCCCACTTTTCTTGATTTTTATTGATGAATGATGATTCCAATCATACATTAACATCATTTTAGGGTTAAAAAACCATAATTGTGAAAAATCTCAAAAAGTCAAAGTTTGACTTTTGTGCACAGTTGACTTTTTGTCCGATGAATTCCAAACTATGCGATCCTCTATGAAATCAAGTCCTTGACCTAAATCAAACTTGATGGATTGATTTCATAGGTGTTATAGGGTGTATTGAATCATGTCCTAGGGTTTGGGAGCATGTCCTGGTCAAAAGTCAAAGATACAGTTGACTTTTTTCGTGAAACCCTAACTGTGGTTCTGATGAAATTGAAACTTGTTGCTCAAGCTTCTTGGATCAATCCATTGTTGCAAATGGATCAATGTGATGTATTTGAGACCCTCAAGTCCTCTCTTGAGGTCTTGGCTCATGTTTTGTCCCAAAAGTCAACTTAGGGGTGAATTAAGTCAAGAAACCCTAATTCCTGATTTTTTATGAATGCATCCCCTAAAGCCAAATTGACTTGATGATTGGGTTCATGATGTCCCTTGGAGCATCATAGGTTATGCTTTGAAGCATTGGCACATGCCCAGAAGAAAATCTCCATCTGGAGGCCCTGGTCGACCAAAACCCTAATTTGGTGACACTATCGATCGTTAGGCTTGATCCACTCAGAATGCTGCAACCTTGTGCTTGATTCTTGAAGTGGGGGTCCTCTTGATCCATTGTGGATGTTTGAGAGGCTAGACTAGTAGAAGATCATGTCATTCCTTGATTGATCCTTTGTCTAAGAACTCTAAGAGGGCTTGAAACCCTAATTTTGATAGTAGTGAATGCTCACCCATCTTCGGGGAGACTAATGAGGCACGATGGTTCATCCATATTGTAATGATGATTTTCATAATGATGGGAAATCTTAGTGGTCAAAATTTGGGGTATGAAAAACTGTAGCAGAGGTTTGGCCAATGTTGATCAATAGGAATCCAAGTCTCCTCTAGCCATTGACTAGAGGTTAGAGCACAGAGTTGTGGTTCCCTAGTGGTTGGATGAATCTTGACTGAATTCAGTTGCAAATGTGTCAGTCCATGCCACCTTGCTGCATCCATTAAATGCTCCAATCCAAAATTGGAGTCTTGTCCCTCTTTTAGGGATTTCTAGGTTTGGCATGCCACTTCTTGTTCCAAAGACTTTGGAGGCTTGTATCAGTGTTTATTCCCTTTAGATTTAATCCTCAGATGTGTCCAAAGTGATGACAAGGCTTGGAATTATCTGATTTTACCAAATCGAGAAAAAGTGCAAAATTCTGCCTAGCCTTGGCAGTTTTCAGCAAGGCATATTGCCATTGTCATATCTTATGGCTCAAGTGGAATTTGATGGAGTTCTTGGCCATTTTGGAAAGCCCTCATATGATACAATAACTGTTTGATCATAATTAGTTTTGATACTTTTTGGATCCTAGTGGAAAATGCCCCTACATTTGGAAAAAAGTAAGGCAGATTCTGATTTAGTGAAAATTTCACTAAGTGTTGGAAAAAAGTGACATTTTCCCTTTTCTTGATTTTGATCATTCCATAACTTGAAATCCATGGGGATTTGGAATGAGTGGTAGTTGAAGCTTTTGTAGAGGGCCATGAGAGCTACAAATCCAGCTTTGGATGGGAAAAAATGGCCTTGTGGTTTAGGAGTTATGATCCTCCAAAGTTGGTACCCTAGCCACTTTGTTCCGTAAGTTAGAAAATTTTCTAAGTTTTTTATGGTTACCCCTTTTACAAGTTATCCCACTTTTCTTGATTTTTATTGATGAATGATGATTCCAATCATACATTAACATCATTTTAGGGTTAAAAAACCATAATTGTGAAAAATCTCAAAAAGTCAAAGTTTGACTTTTGTGCACAGTTGACTTTTTGTCCGATGAATTCCAAACTATGCGATCCTCTATGAAATCAAGTCCTTGACCTAAATCAAACTTGATGGATTGATTTCATAGGTGTTATAGGGTGTATTGAATCATGTCCTAGGGTTTGGGAGCATGTCCTGGTCAAAAGTCAAAGATACAGTTGACTTTTTTCGTGAAACCCTAACTGTGGTTCTGATGAAATTGAAACTTGTTGCTCAAGCTTCTTGGATCAATCCATTGTTGCAAATGGATCAATGTGATGTATTTGAGACCCTCAAGTCCTCTCTTGAGGTCTTGGCTCATGTTTTGTCCCAAAAGTCAACTTAGGGGTGAATTAAGTCAAGAAACCCTAATTCCTGATTTTTTATGAATGCATCCCCTAAAGCCAAATTGACTTGATGATTGGGTTCATGATGTCCCTTGGAGCATCATAGGTTATGCTTTGAAGCATTGGCACATGCCCAGAAGAAAATCTCCATCTGGAGGCCCTGGTCGACCAAAACCCTAATTTGGTGACACTATCGATCGTTAGGCTTGATCCACTCAGAATGCTGCAACCTTGTGCTTGATTCTTGAAGTGGGGGTCCTCTTGATCCATTGTGGATGTTTGAGAGGCTAGACTAGTAGAAGATCATGTCATTCCTTGATTGATCCTTTGTCTAAGAACTCTAAGAGGGCTTGAAACCCTAATTTTGATAGTAGTGAATGCTCACCCATCTTCGGGGAGACTAATGAGGCACGATGGTTCATCCATATTGTAATGATGATTTTCATAATGATGGGAAATCTTAGTGGTCAAAATTTGGGGTATGAAAAACTGTAGCTGAGGTTTGGCCAATGTTGATCAATAGGAATCCAAGTCTCCTCTAGCCATTGACTAGAGGTTAGAGCACAGAGTTGTGGTTCCCTAGTGGTTGGATGAATCTTGACTGAATTCAGTTGCAAATGTGTCAGTCCATGCCACCTTGCTGCATCCATTAAATGCTCCAATCCAAAATTGGAGTCTTGTCCCTCTTTTAGGGATTTCTAGGTTTGGCATGCCACTTCTTGTTCCAAAGACTTTGGAGGCTTGTATCAGTGTTTGTTCCCTTTAGATTTAATCCTCAGATGTGTCCAAAGTGATGACAAGGCTTGGAATTATCTGATTTTACCAAATCGAGAAAAAGTGCAAAATTCTGCCTAGCCTTGGCAGTTTTCAGCAAGGCATATTGCCATTGTCATATCTCATGGCTCAAGTGGAATTTGATGGAGTTCTTGGCCATTTTGGAAAGCCCTCATATGATACAATAACTGTTTGATCATAATTAGTTTTGATACTTTTTGGATCCTAGTGAAAAATGCCCCTACATTTGGAAAAAAGTAAGGCAGATTCTGATTTAGTGAAAATTTCACTAAGTGTTGGAAAAAAGTGACATTTTCCCTTTTCTTGATTTTGATCATTCCATAACTTGAAATCCATGGGGATTTGGAATGAGTGGTAGTTGAAGCTTTTGTAGAGGGCCATGAGAGCTACAAATCCAGCTTTGGATGGGAAAAAATGGCATTGTGGTTTAGGAGTTATGATCCTCCAAAGTTGGTACCCTAGCCACTTTGTTCCGTAAGTTAGAAAATTTTCTAAGTTTTTTATGGTTACCCCTTTTACAAGTTATCCCACTTTTCTTGATTTTTATTGATGAATGATGATTCCAATCATACATTAACATCATTTTAGGGTTAAAAAACCATAATTGTGAAAAATCTCAAAAAGTCAAAGTTTGACTTTTGTGCACAGTTGACTTTTTGTCCGATGAATTCCAAACTATGCGATCCTCTATGAAATCAAGTCCTTGACCTAAATCAAACTTGATGGATTGATTTCATAGGTGTTATAGGGTGTATTGAATCATGTCCTAGGGTTTGGGAGCATGTCCTGGTCAAAAGTCAAAGATACAGTTGACTTTTTTCGTGAAACCCTAACTGTGGTTCTGATGAAATTGAAACTTGTTGCTCAAGCTTCTTGGATCAATCCATTGTTGCAAATGGATCAATGTGATGTATTTGAGACCCTCAAGTCCTCTCTTGAGGTCTTGGCTCATGTTTTGTCCCAAAAGTCAACTTAGGGGTGAATTAAGTCAAGAAACCCTAATTCCTGATTTTTTATGAATGCATCCCCTAAAGCCAAATTGACTTGATGATTGGGTTCATGATGTCCCTTGGAGCATCATAGGTTATGCTTTGAAGCATTGGCACATGCCCAGAAGAAAATCTCCATCTGGAGGCCCTGGTCGACCAAAACCCTAATTTGGTGACACTATCGATCGTTAGGCTTGATCCACTCAGAATGCTGCAACCTTGTGCTTGATTCTTGAAGTGGGGGTCCTCTTGATCCATTGTGGATGTTTGAGAGGCTAGACTAGTAGAAGATCATGTCATTCCTTGATTGATCCTTTGTCTAAGAACTCTAAGAGGGCTTGAAACCCTAATTTTGATAGTAGTGAATGCTCACCCATCTTCGGGGAGACTAATGAGGCACGATGGTTCATCCATATTGTAATGATGATTTTCATAATGATGGGAAATCTTAGTGGTCAAAATTTGGGGTATGAAAAACTGTAGCAGAGGTTTGGCCAATGTTGATCAATAGGAATCCAAGTCTCCTCTAGCCATTGACTAGAGGTTAGAGCACAGAGTTGTGGTTCCCTAGTGGTTGGATGAATCTTGACTGAATTCAGTTGCAAATGTGTCAGTCCATGCCACCTTGCTGCATCCATTAAATGCTCCAATCCAAAATTGGAGTCTTGTCCCTCTTTTAGGGATTTCTAGGTTTGGCATGCCACTTCTTGTTCCAAAGACTTTGGAGGCTTGTATCAGTGTTTGTTCCCTTTAGATTTAATCCTCAGATGTGTCCAAAGTGATGACAAGGCTTGGAATTATCTGATTTTACCAAATCGAGAAAAAGTGCAAAATTCTGCCTAGCCTTGGCAGTTTTCAGCAAGGCATATTGCCATTGTCATATCTCATGGCTCAAGTGGAATTTGATGGAGTTCTTGGCCATTTTGGAAAGCCCTCATATGATACAATAACTGTTTGATCATAATTAGTTTTTATACTTTTTGGATCCTAGTGAAAAATGCCCCTACATTTGGAAAAAAGTAAGGCAGATTCTGATTTAGTGAAAATTTCACTAAGTGTTGGAAAAAAGTGACATTTTCCCTTTTCTTGATTTTGATCATTCCATAACTTGAAATCCATGGGGATTTGGAATGAGTGGTAGTTGAAGCTTTTGTAGAGGGCCATGAGAGCTACAAATCCAGCTTTGGATGGGAAAAAATGGCCTTGTGGTTTAGGAGTTATGATCCTCCAAAGTTGGTACCCTAGCCACTTTGTTCCGTAAGTTAGAAAATTTTCTAAGTTTTTTATGGTTACCCCTTTTACAAGTTATCCCACTTTTCTTGATTTTTATTGATGAATGATGATTCCAATCATACATTAACATCATTTTAGGGTTAAAAAACCATAATTGTGAAAAATCTCAAAAAGTCAAAGTTTGACTTTTGTGCACAGTTGACTTTTTGTCCGATGAATTCCAAACTATGCGATCCTCTATGAAATCAAGTCCTTGACCTAAATCAAACTTGATGGATTGATTTCATAGGTGTTATAGGGTGTATTGAATCATGTCCTAGGGTTTGGGAGCATGTCCTGGTCAAAAGTCAAAGATACAGTTGACTTTTTTCGTGAAACCCTAACTGTGGTTCTGATGAAATTGAAACTTGTTGCTCAAGCTTCTTGGATCAATCCATTGTTGCAAATGGATCAATGTGATGTATTTGAGACCCTCAAGTCCTCTCTTGAGGTCTTGGCTCATGTTTTGTCCCAAAAGTCAACTTAGGGGTGAATTAAGTCAAGAAACCCTAATTCCTGATTTTTTATGAATGCATCCCCTAAAGCCAAATTGACTTGATGATTGGGTTCATGATGTCCCTTGGAGCATCATAGGTTATGCTTTGAAGCATTGGCACATGCCCAGAAGAAAATCTCCATCTGGAGGCCCTGGTCGACCAAAACCCTAATTTGGTGACACTATCGATCGTTAGGCTTGATCCACTCAGAATGCTGCAACCTTGTGCTTGATTCTTGAAGTGGGGGTCCTCTTGATCCATTGTGGATGTTTGAGAGGCTAGACTAGTAGAAGATCATGTCATTCCTTGATTGATCCTTTGTCTAAGAACTCTAAGAGGGCTTGAAACCCTAATTTTGATAGTAGTGAATGCTCACCCATCTTCGGGGAGACTAATGAGGCACGATGGTTCATCCATATTGTAATGATGATTTTCATAATGATGGGAAATCTTAGTGGTCAAAATTTGGGGTATGAAAAACTGTAGCAGAGGTTTGGCCAATGTTGATCAATAGGAATCCAAGTCTCCTCTAGCCATTGACTAGAGGTTAGAGCACAGAGTTGTGGTTCCCTAGTGGTTGGATGAATCTTGACTGAATTCAGTTGCAAATGTGTCAGTCCATGCCACCTTGCTGCATCCATTAAATGCTCCAATCCAAAATTGGAGTCTTGTCCCTCTTTTAGGGATTTCTAGGTTTGGCATGCCACTTCTTGTTCCAAAGACTTTGGAGGCTTGTATCAGTGTTTGTTCCCTTTAGATTTAATCCTCAGATGTGTCCAAAGTGATGACAAGGCTTGGAATTATCTGATTTTACCAAATCGAGAAAAAGTGCAAAATTCTGCCTAGCCTTGGCAGTTTTCAGCAAGGCATATTGCCATTGTCATATCTCATGGCTCAAGTGGAATTTGATGGAGTTCTTGGCCATTTTGGAAAGCCCTCATATGATACAATAACTGTTTGATCATAATTAGTTTTTATACTTTTTGGATCCTAGTGAAAAATGCCCCTACATTTGGAAAAAAGTAAGGCAGATTCTGATTTAGTGAAAATTTCACTAAGTGTTGGAAAAAAGTGACATTTTCCCTTTTCTTGATTTTGATCATTCCATAACTTGAAATCCATGGGGATTTGGAATGAGTGGTAGTTGAAGCTTTTGTAGAGGGCCATGAGAGCTACAAATCCAGCTTTGGATGGGAAAAAATGGCCTTGTGGTTTAGGAGTTATGATCCTCCAAAGTTGGTACCCTAGCCACTTTGTTCCGTAAGTTAGAAAATTTTCTAAGTTTTTTATGGTTACCCCTTTTACAAGTTATCCCACTTTTCTTGATTTTTCTTGATGAATGATGATTCCAATCATACATTAACATCATTTTAGGGTTAAAAAACCATAATTGTGAAAAATCTCAAAAAGTCAAAGTTTGACTTTTGTGCACAGTTGACTTTTTGTCCGATGAATTCCAAACTATGCGATCCTCTATGAAATCAAGTCCTTGACCTAAATCAAACTTGATGGATTGATTTCATAGGTGTTATAGGGTGTATTGAATCATGTCCTAGGGTTTGGGAGCATGTCCTGGTCAAAAGTCAAAGATACAGTTGACTTTTTTCGTGAAACCCTAACTGTGGTTCTGATGAAATTGAAACTTGTTGCTCAAGCTTCTTGGATCAATCCATTGTTGCAAATGGATCAATGTGATGTATTTGAGACCCTCAAGTCCTCTCTTGAGGTCTTGGCTCATGTTTTGTCCCAAAAGTCAACTTAGGGGTGAATTAAGTCAAGAAACCCTAATTCCTGATTTTTTATGAATGCATCCCCTAAAGCCAAATTGACTTGATGATTGGGTTCATGATGTCCCTTGGAGCATCATAGGTTATGCTTTGAAGCATTGGCACATGCCCAGAAGAAAATCTCCATCTGGAGGCCCTGGTCGACCAAAACCCTAATTTGGTGACACTGTCGATCGTTAGGCTTGATCCACTCAGAATGCTGCAACCTTGTGCTTGATTCTTGAAGTGGGGGTCCTCTTGATCCATTGTGGATGTTTGAGAGGTTAGACTAGTAGAAGATCATGTCATTCCTTGATTGATCCTTTGTCTAAGAACTCTAAGAGGGCTTGAAACCCTAATTTTGATAGTAGTGAATGCTCACCCATCTTCGGGGAGACTAATGAGGCACGATGGTTCATCCATATTGTAATGATGATTTTCATAATGATGGGAAATCTTAGTGGTCAAAATTTGGGGTATGAAAAACTGTAGCAGAGGTTTGGCCAATGTTGATCAATAGGAATCCAAGTCTCCTCTAGCCATTGACTAGAGGTTAGAGCACAGAGTTGTGGTTCCCTAGTGGTTGGATGAATCTTGACTGAATTCAGTTGCAAATGTGTCAGTCCATGCCACCTTGCTGCATCCATTAAATGCTCCAATCCAAAATTGGAGTCTTGTCCCTCTTTTAGGGATTTCTAGGTTTGGCATGCCACTTCTTGTTCCAAAGACTTTGGAGGCTTGTATCAGTGTTTGTTCCCTTTAGATTTAATCCTCAGATGTGTCCAAAGTGATGACAAGGCTTGGAATTATCTGATTTTACCAAATCGAGAAAAAGTGCAAAATTCTGCCTAGCCTTGGCAGTTTTCAGCAAGGCATATTGCCATTGTCATATCTCATGGCTCAAGTGGAATTTGATGGAGTTCTTGGCCATTTTGGAAAGCCCTCATATGATACAATAACTGTTTGATCATAATTAGTTTTTATACTTTTTGGATCCTAGTGAAAAATGCCCCTACATTTGGAAAAAAGTAAGGCAGATTCTGATTTAGTGAAAATTTCACTAAGTGTTGGAAAAAAGTGACATTTTCCCTTTTCTTGATTTTGATCATTCCATAACTTGAAATCCATGGGGATTTGGAATGAGTGGTAGTTGAAGCTTTTGTAGAGGGCCATGAGAGCTACAAATCCAGCTTTGGATGGGAAAAAATGGCCTTGTGGTTTAGGAGTTATGATCCTCCAAAGTTGGTACCCTAGCCACTTTGTTCCGTAAGTTAGAAAATTTTCTAAGTTTTTTATGGTTACCCCTTTTACAAGTTATCCCACTTTTCTTGATTTTTCTTGATGAATGATGATTCCAATCATACATTAACATCATTTTAGGGTTAAAAAACCATAATTGTGAAAAATCTCAAAAAGTCAAAGTTTGACTTTTGTGCACAGTTGACTTTTTGTCCGATGAATTCCAAACTATGCGATCCTCTATGAAATCAAGTCCTTGACCTAAATCAAACTTGATGGATTGATTTCATAGGTGTTATAGGGTGTATTGAATCATGTCCTAGGGTTTGGGAGCATGTCCTGGTCAAAAGTCAAAGATACAGTTGACTTTTTTCGTGAAACCCTAACTGTGGTTCTGATGAAATTGAAACTTGTTGCTCAAGCTTCTTGGATCAATCCATTGTTGCAAATGGATCAATGTGATGTATTTGAGACCCTCAAGTCCTCTCTTGAGGTCTTGGCTCATGTTTTGTCCCAAAAGTCAACTTAGGGGTGAATTAAGTCAAGAAACCCTAATTCCTGATTTTTTATGAATGCATCCCCTAAAGCCAAATTGACTTGATGATTGGGTTCATGATGTCCCTTGGAGCATCATAGGTTATGCTTTGAAGCATTGGCACATGCCCAGAAGAAAATCTCCATCTGGAGGCCCTGGTCGACCAAAACCCTAATTTGGTGACACTATCGATCGTTAGGCTTGATCCACTCAGAATGCTGCAACCTTGTGCTTGATTCTTGAAGTGGGGGTCCTCTTGATCCATTGTGGATGTTTGAGAGGCTAGACTAGTAGAAGATCATGTCATTCCTTGATTGATCCTTTGTCTAAGAACTCTAAGAGGGCTTGAAACCCTAATTTAGATAGTAGTGAATGCTCACCCATCTTCGGGGAGACTAATGAGGCACGATGGTTCATCCATATTGTAATGATGATTTTCATAATGATGGGAAATCTTAGTGGTCAAAATTTGGGGTATGAAAAACTGTAGCAGAGGTTTGGCCAATGTTGATCAATAGGAATCCAAGTCTCCTCTAGCCATTGACTAGAGGTTAGAGCACAGAGTTGTGGTTCCCTAGTGGTTGGATGAATCTTGACTGAATTCAGTTGCAAATGTGTCAGTCCATGCCACCTTGCTGCATCCATTAAATGCTCCAATCCAAAATTGGAGTCTTGTCCCTCTTTTAGGGATTTCTAGGTTTGGCATGCCACTTCTTGTTCCAAAGACTTTGGAGGCTTGTATCAGTGTTTGTTCCCTTTAGATTTAATCCTCAGATATGTCCAAAGTGATGACAAGGCTTGGAATTATCTGATTTTACCAAATCGAGAAAAAGTGCAAAATTCTGCCTAGCCTTGGCAGTTTTCAGCAAGGCATATTGCCATTGTCATATCTCATGGCTCAAGTGGAATTTGATGGAGTTCTTGGCCATTTTGGAAAGCCCTCATATGATACAATAACTGTTTGATCATAATTAGTTTTGATACTTTTTGGATCCTAGTGAAAAATGCCCCTACATTTGGAAAAAAGTAAGGCAGATTCTGATTTAGTGAAAATTTCACTAAGTGTTGGAAAAAAGTGACATTTTCCCTTTTCTTGATTTTGATCATTCCATAACTTGAAATCCATGGGGATTTGGAATGAGTGGTAGTTGAAGCTTTTGTAGAGGGCCATGAGAGCTACAAATCCAGCTTTGGATGGGAAAAAATGGCCTTGTGGTTTAGGAGTTATGATCCTCCAAAGTTGGTACCCTAGCCACTTTGTTCCGTAAGTTAGAAAATTTTCTAAGTTTTTTATGGTTACCCCTTTTACAAGTTATCCCACTTTTCTTGATTTTTCTTGATGAATGATGATTCCAATCATACATTAACATCATTTTAGGGTTAAAAAACCATAATTGTGAAAAATCTCAAAAAGTCAAAGTTTGACTTTTGTGCACAGTTGACTTTTTGTCCGATGAATTCCAAACTATGCGATCCTCTATGAAATCAAGTCCTTGACCTAAATCAAACTTGATGGATTGATTTCATAGGTGTTATAGGGTGTATTGAATCATGTCCTAGGGTTTGGGAGCATGTCCTGGTCAAAAGTCAAAGATACAGTTGACTTTTTTCGTGAAACCCTAACTGTGGTTCTGATGAAATTGAAACTTGTTGCTCAAGCTTCTTGGATCAATCCATTGTTGCAAATGGATCAATGTGATGTATTTGAGACCCTCAAGTCCTCTCTTGAGGTCTTGGCTCATGTTTTGTCCCAAAAGTCAACTTAGGGGTGAATTAAGTCAAGAAACCCTAATTCCTGATTTTTTATGAATGCATCCCCTAAAGCCAAATTGACTTGATGATTGGGTTCATGATGTCCCTTGGAGCATCATAGGTTATGCTTTGAAGCATTGGCACATGCCCAGAAGAAAATCTCCATCTGGAGGCCCTGGTCGACCAAAACCCTAATTTGGTGACACTGTCGATCGTTAGGCTTGATCCACTCAGAATGCTGCAACCTTGTGCTTGATTCTTGAAGTGGGGGTCCTCTTGATCCATTGTGGATGTTTGAGAGGCTAGACTAGTAGAAGATCATGTCATTCCTTGATTGATCCTTTGTCTAAGAACTCTAAGAGGGCTTGAAACCCTAATTTTGATAGTAGTGAATGCTCACCCATCTTCGGGGAGACTAATGAGGCACGATGGTTCATCCATATTGTAATGATGATTTTCATAATGATGGGAAATCTTAGTGGTCAAAATTTGGGGTATGAAAAACTGTAGCAGAGGTTTGGCCAATGTTGATCAATAGGAATCCAAGTCTCCTCTAGCCATTGACTAGAGGTTAGAGCACAGAGTTGTGGTTCCCTAGTGGTTGGATGAATCTTGACTGAATTCAGTTGCAAATGTGTCAGTCCATGCCACCTTGCTGCATCCATTAAATGCTCCAATCCAAAATTGGAGTCTTGTCCCTCTTTTAGGGATTTCTAGGTTTGGCATGCCACTTCTTGTTCCAAAGACTTTGGAGGCTTGTATCAGTGTTTGTTCCCTTTAGATTTAATCCTCAGATGTGTCCAAAGTGATGACAAGGCTTGGAATTATCTGATTTTACCAAATCGAGAAAAAGTGCAAAATTCTGCCTAGCCTTGGCAGTTTTCAGCAAGGCATATTGCCATTGTCATATCTCATGGCTCAAGTGGAATTTGATGGAGTTCTTGGCCATTTTGGAAAGCCCTCATATGATACAATAACTGTTTGATCATAATTAGTTTTTATACTTTTTGGATCCTAGTGAAAAATGCCCCTACATTTGGAAAAAAGTAAGGCAGATTCTGATTTAGTGAAAATTTCACTAAGTGTTGGAAAAAAGTGACATTTTCCCTTTTCTTGATTTTGATCATTCCATAACTTGAAATCCATGGGGATTTGGAATGAGTGGTAGTTGAAGCTTTTGTAGAGGGCCATGAGAGCTACAAATCCAGCTTTGGATGGGAAAAAATGGCCTTGTGGTTTAGGAGTTATGATCCTCCAAAGTTGGTACCCTAGCCACTTTGTTCCGTAAGTTAGAAAATTTTCTAAGTTTTTTATGGTTACCCCTTTTACAAGTTATCCCACTTTTCTTGATTTTTCTTGATGAATGATGATTCCAATCATACATTAACATCATTTTAGGGTTAAAAAACCATAATTGTGAAAAATCTCAAAAAGTCAAAGTTTGACTTTTGTGCACAGTTGACTTTTTGTCCGATGAATTCCAAACTATGCGATCCTCTATGAAATCAAGTCCTTGACCTAAATCAAACTTGATGGATTGATTTCATAGGTGTTATAGGGTGTATTGAATCATGTCCTAGGGTTTGGGAGCATGTCCTGGTCAAAAGTCAAAGATACAGTTGACTTTTTTCGTGAAACCCTAACTGTGGTTCTGATGAAATTGAAACTTGTTGCTCAAGCTTCTTGGATCAATCCATTGTTGCAAATGGATCAATGTGATGTATTTGAGACCCTCAAGTCCTCTCTTGAGGTCTTGGCTCATGTTTTGTCCCAAAAGTCAACTTAGGGGTGAATTAAGTCAAGAAACCCTAATTCCTGATTTTTTATGAATGCATCCCCTAAAGCCAAATTGACTTGATGATTGGGTTCATGATGTCCCTTGGAGCATCATAGGTTATGCTTTGAAGCATTGGCACATGCCCAGAAGAAAATCTCCATCTGGAGGCCCTGGTCGACCAAAACCCTAATTTGGTGACACTATCGATCGTTAGGCTTGATCCACTCAGAATGCTGCAACCTTGTGCTTGATTCTTGAAGTGGGGGTCCTCTTGATCCATTGTGGATGTTTGAGAGGCTAGACTAGTAGAAGATCATGTCATTCCTTGATTGATCCTTTGTCTAAGAACTCTAAGAGGGCTTGAAACCCTAATTTAGATAGTAGTGAATGCTCACCCATCTTCGGGGAGACTAATGAGGCACGATGGTTCATCCATATTGTAATGATGATTTTCATAATGATGGGAAATCTTAGTGGTCAAAATTTGGGGTATGAAAAACTGTAGCAGAGGTTTGGCCAATGTTGATCAATAGGAATCCAAGTCTCCTCTAGCCATTGACTAGAGGTTAGAGCACAGGGTTGTGGTTCCCTAGTGGTTGGATGAATCTTGACTGAATTCAGTTGCAAATGTGTCAGTCCATGCCACCTTGCTGCATCCATTAAATGCTCCAATCCAAAATTGGAGTCTTGTCCCTCTTTTAGGGATTTCTAGGTTTGGCATGCCACTTCTTGTTCCAAAGACTTTGGAGGCTTGTATCAGTGTTTGTTCCCTTTAGATTTAATCCTCAGATATGTCCAAAGTGATGACAAGGCTTGGAATTATCTGATTTTACCAAATCGAGAAAAAGTGCAAAATTCTGCCTAGCCTTGGCAGTTTTCAGCAAGGCATATTGCCATTGTCATATCTCATGGCTCAAGTGGAATTTGATGGAGTTCTTGGCCATTTTGGAAAGCCCTCATATGATACAATAACTGTTTGATCATAATTAGTTTTGATACTTTTTGGATCCTAGTGAAAAATGCCCCTACATTTGGAAAAAAGTAAGGCAGATTCTGATTTAGTGAAAATTTCACTAAGTGTTGGAAAAAAGTGACATTTTCCCTTTTCTTGATTTTGATCATTCCATAACTTGAAATCCATGGGGATTTGGAATGAGTGGTAGTTGAAGCTTTTGTAGAGGGCCATGAGAGCTACAAATCCAGCTTTGGATGGGAAAAAATGGCCTTGTGGTTTAGGAGTTATGATCCTCCAAAGTTGGTACCCTAGCCACTTTGTTCCGTAAGTTAGAAAATTTTCTAAGTTTTTTATGGTTACCCCTTTTACAAGTTATCCCACTTTTCTTGATTTTTCTTGATGAATGATGATTCCAATCATACATTAACATCATTTTAGGGTTAAAAAACCATAATTGTGAAAAATCTCAAAAAGTCAAAGTTTGACTTTTGTGCACAGTTGACTTTTTGTCCGATGAATTCCAAACTATGCGATCCTCTATGAAATCAAGTCCTTGACCTAAATCAAACTTGATGGATTGATTTCATAGGTGTTATAGGGTGTATTGAATCATGTCCTAGGGTTTGGGAGCATGTCCTGGTCAAAAGTCAAAGATACAGTTGACTTTTTTCGTGAAACCCTAACTGTGGTTCTGATGAAATTGAAACTTGTTGCTCAAGCTTCTTGGATCAATCCATTGTTGCAAATGGATCAATGTGATGTATTTGAGACCCTCAAGTCCTCTCTTGAGGTCTTGGCTCATGTTTTGTCCCAAAAGTCAACTTAGGGGTGAATTAAGTCAAGAAACCCTAATTCCTGATTTTTTATGAATGCATCCCCTAAAGCCAAATTGACTTGATGATTGGGTTCATGATGTCCCTTGGAGCATCATAGGTTATGCTTTGAAGCATTGGCACATGCCCAGAAGAAAATCTCCATCTGGAGGCCCTGGTCGACCAAAACCCTAATTTGGTGACACTGTCGATCGTTAGGCTTGATCCACTCAGAATGCTGCAACCTTGTGCTTGATTCTTGAAGTGGGGGTCCTCTTGATCCATTGTGGATGTTTGAGAGGCTAGACTAGTAGAAGATCATGTCATTCCTTGATTGATCCTTTGTCTAAGAACTCTAAGAGGGCTTGAAACCCTAATTTTGATAGTAGTGAATGCTCACCCATCTTCGGGGAGACTAATGAGGCACGATGGTTCATCCATATTGTAATGATGATTTTCATAATGATGGGAAATCTTAGTGGTCAAAATTTGGGGTATGAAAAACTGTAGCAGAGGTTTGGCCAATGTTGATCAATAGGAATCCAAGTCTCCTCTAGCCATTGACTAGAGGTTAGAGCACAGAGTTGTGGTTCCCTAGTGGTTGGATGAATCTTGACTGAATTCAGTTGCAAATGTGTCAGTCCATGCCACCTTGCTGCATCCATTAAATGCTCCAATCCAAAATTGGAGTCTTGTCCCTCTTTTAGGGATTTCTAGGTTTGGCATGCCACTTCTTGTTCCAAAGACTTTGGAGGCTTGTATCAGTGTTTGTTCCCTTTAGATTTAATCCTCAGATGTGTCCAAAGTGATGACAAGGCTTGGAATTATCTGATTTTACCAAATCGAGAAAAAGTGCAAAATTCTGCCTAGCCTTGGCAGTTTTCAGCAAGGCATATTGCCATTGTCATATCTCATGGCTCAAGTGGAATTTGATGGAGTTCTTGGCCATTTTGGAAAGCCCTCATATGATACAATAACTGTTTGATCATAATTAGTTTTGATACTTTTTGGATCCTGGTGAAAAATGCCCCTACATTTGGAAAAAAGTAAGGCAGATTCTGATTTAGTGAAAATTTCACTAAGTGTTGGAAAAAAGTGACATTTTCCCTTTTCTTGATTTTGATCATTCCATAACTTGAAATCCATGGGGATTTGGAATGAGTGGTAGTTGAAGCTTTTGTAGAGGGCCATGAGAGCTACAAATCCAGCTTTGGATGGGAAAAAATGGCCTTGTGGTTTAGGAGTTATGATCCTCCAAAGTTGGTACCCTAGCCACTTTGTTCCGTAAGTTAGAAAATTTTCTAAGTTTTTTATGGTTACCCCTTTTACAAGTTATCCCACTTTTCTTGATTTTTCTTGATGAATGATGATTCCAATCATACATTAACATCATTTTAGGGTTAAAAAACCATAATTGTGAAAAATCTCAAAAAGTCAAAGTTTGACTTTTGTGCACAGTTGACTTTTTGTCCGATGAATTCCAAACTATGCGATCCTCTATGAAATCAAGTCCTTGACCTAAATCAAACTTGATGGATTGATTTCATAGGTGTTATAGGGTGTATTGAATCATGTCCTAGGGTTTGGGAGCATGTCCTGGTCAAAAGTCAAAGATACAGTTGACTTTTTTCGTGAAACCCTAACTGTGGTTCTGATGAAATTGAAACTTGTTGCTCAAGCTTCTTGGATCAATCCATTGTTGCAAATGGATCAATGTGATGTATTTGAGACCCTCAAGTCCTCTCTTGAGGTCTTGGCTCATGTTTTGTCCCAAAAGTCAACTTAGGGGTGAATTAAGTCAAGAAACCCTAATTCCTGATTTTTTATGAATGCATCCCCTAAAGCCAAATTGACTAGATGATTGGGTTCATGATGTCCCTTGGAGCATCATAGGTTATGCTTTGAAGCATTGGCACATGCCCAGAAGAAAATCTCCATCTGGAGGCCCTGGTCGACCAAAACCCTAATTTGGTGACACTGTCGATCGTTAGGCTTGATCCACTCAGAATGCTGCAACCTTGTGCTTGATTCTTGAAGTGGGGGTCCTCTTGATCCATTGTGGATGTTTGAGAGGCTAGACTAGTAGAAGATCATGTCATTCCTTGATTGATCCTTTGTCTAAGAACTCTAAGAGGGCTTGAAACCCTAATTTTGATAGTAGTGAATGCTCACCCATCTTCGGGGAGACTAATGAGGCACGATGGTTCATCCATATTGTAATGATGATTTTCATAATGATGGGAAATCTTAGTGGTCAAAATTTGGGGTATGAAAAACTGTAGCAGAGGTTTGGCCAATGTTGATCAATAGGAATCCAAGTCTCCTCTAGCCATTGACTAGAGGTTAGAGCACAGAGTTGTGGTTCCCTAGTGGTTGGATGAATCTTGACTGAATTCAGTTGCAAATGTGTCAGTCCATGCCACCTTGCTGCATCCATTAAATGCTCCAATCCAAAATTGGAGTCTTGTCCCTCTTTTAGGGATTTCTAGGTTTGGCATGCCACTTCTTGTTCCAAAGACTTTGGAGGCTTGTATCAGTGTTTGTTCCCTTTAGATTTAATCCTCAGATGTGTCCAAAGTGATGACAAGGCTTGGAATTATCTGATTTTACCAAATCGAGAAAAAGTGCAAAATTCTGCCTAGCCTTGGCAGTTTTCAACAAGGCATATTGCCATTGTCATATCTCATGGCTCAAGTGGAATTTGATGGAGTTCTTGGCCATTTTGGAAAGCCCTCATATGATACAATAACTGTTTGATCATAATTAGTTTTGATACTTTTTGGATCCTAGTGAAAAATGCCCCTACATTTGGAAAAAAGTAAGGCAGATTCTGATTTAGTGAAAATTTCACTAAGTGTCGGAAAAAAGTGACATTTTCCCTTTTCTTGATTTTGATCATTCCATAACTTGAAATCCATGGGGAATTGGAATGAGTGGTAGTTGAAGCTTTTGTAGAGGGCCATGAGAGCTACAAATCCAGCTTTGGATGGGAAAAAATGGCCTTGTGGGTTAGGAGTTATGATCCTCCAAAGTTGGTACCCTAGCCACTTTGTTCCGTAAGTTATAAAATTTTCTAAGTTTTTTATGGTTACCCCTTTTACAAGTTATCCCACTTTTCTTGATTTTTCTTGATGAATGATGATTCCAATCATACATTAACATCATTTTAGGGTTAAAAAACCATAATTGTGAAAAATCTCAAAAAGTCAAAGTTTGACTTTTGTGCACAGTTGACTTTTTGTCCGATGAATTCCAAACTATGCGATCCTCTATGAAATCAAGTCCTTGACCTAAATCAAACTTGATGGATTGATTTCATAGGTGTTATAGGGTGTATTGAATCATGTCCTAGGGTTTGGGAGCATGTCCTGGTCAAAAGTCAAAGATACAGTTGACTTTTTTCGTGAAACCCTAACTGTGGTTCTGATGAAATTGAAACTTGTTGCTCAAGCTTCTTGGATCAATCCATTGTTGCAAATGGATCAATGTGATGTATTTGAGACCCTCAAGTCCTCTCTTGAGGTCTTGGCTCATGTTTTGTCCCAAAAGTCAACTTAGGGGTGAATTAAGTCAAGAAACCCTAATTCCTGATTTTTTATGAATGCATCCCCTAAAGCCAAATTGACTAGATGATTGGGTTCATGATGTCCCTTGGAGCATCATAGGTTATGCTTTGAAGCATTGGCACATGCCCAGAAGAAAATCTCCATCTGGAGGCCCTGGTCGACCAAAACCCTAATTTGGTGACACTGTCGATCGTTAGGCTTGATCCACTCAGAATGCTGCAACCTTGTGCTTGATTCTTGAAGTGGGGGTCCTCTTGATCCATTGTGGATGTTTGAGAGGCTAGACTAGTAGAAGATCATGTCATTCCTTGATTGATCCTTTGTCTAAGAACTCTAAGAGGGCTTGAAACCCTAATTTTGATAGTAGTGAATGCTCACCCATCTTCGGGGAGACTAATGAGGCACGATGGTTCATCCATATTGTAATGATGATTTTCATAATGATGGGAAATCTTAGTGGTCAAAATTTGGGGTATGAAAAACTGTAGCAGAGGTTTGGCCAATGTTGATCAATAGGAATCCAAGTCTCCTCTAGCCATTGACTAGAGGTTAGAGCACAGAGTTGTGGTTCCCTAGTGGTTGGATGAATCTTGACTGAATTCAGTTGCAAATGTGTCAGTCCATGCCACCTTGCTGCATCCATTAAATGCTCCAATCCAAAATTGGAGTCTTGTCCCTCTTTTAGGGATTTCTAGGTTTGGCATGCCACTTCTTGTTCCAAAGACTTTGGAGGCTTGTATCAGTGTTTGTTCCCTTTAGATTTAATCCTCAGATGTGTCCAAAGTGATGACAAGGCTTGGAATTATCTGATTTTACCAAATCGAGAAAAAGTGCAAAATTCTGCCTAGCCTTGGCAGTTTTCAGCAAGGCATATTGCCATTGTCATATCTCATGGCTCAAGTGGAATTTGATGGAGTTCTTGGCCATTTTGGAAAGCCCTCATATGATACAATAACTGTTTGATCATAATTAGTTTTGATACTTTTTGGATCCTAGTTAAAAATGCCCCTACATTTGGAAAAAAGTAAGGCAGATTCTGATTTAGTGAAAATTTCACTAAGTGTCGGAAAAAAGTGACATTTTCCCTTTTCTTGATTTTGATCATTCCATAACTTGAAATCCATGGGGAATTGGAATGAGTGGTAGTTGAAGCTTTTGTAGAGGGCCATGAGAGCTACAAATCCAGCTTTGGATGGGAAAAAATGGCCTTGTGGGTTAGGAGTTATGATCCTCCAAAGTTGGTACCCTAGCCACTTTGTTCCGTAAGTTATAAAATTTTCTAAGTTTTTTATGGTTACCCCTTTTACAAGTTATCCCACTTTTCTTGATTTTTCTTGATGAATGATGATTCCAATCATACATTAACATCATTTTAGGGTTAAAAAACCATAATTGTGAAAAATCTCAAAAAGTCAAAGTTTGACTTTTGTGCACAGTTGACTTTTTGTCCGATGAATTCCAAACTATGCGATCCTCTATGAAATCAAGTCCTTGACCTAAATCAAACTTGATGGATTGATTTCATAGGTGTTATAGGGTGTATTGAATCATGTCCTAGGGTTTGGGAGCATGTCCTGGTCAAAAGTCAAAGATACAGTTGACTTTTTTCGTGAAACCCTAACTGTGGTTCTGATGAAATTGAAACTTGTTGCTCAAGCTTCTTGGATCAATCCATTGTTGCAAATGGATCAATGTGATGTATTTGAGACCCTCAAGTCCTCTCTTGAGGTCTTGGCTCATGTTTTGTCCCAAAAGTCAACTTAGGGGTGAATTAAGTCAAGAAACCCTAATTCCTGATTTTTTATGAATGCATCCCCTAAAGCCAAATTGACTAGATGATTGGGTTCATGATGTCCCTTGGAGCATCATAGGTTATGCTTTGAAGCATTGGCACATGCCCAGAAGAAAATCTCCATCTGGAGGCCCTGGTCGACCAAAACCCTAATTTGGTGACACTGTCGATCGTTAGGCTTGATCCACTCAGAATGCTGCAACCTTGTGCTTGATTCTTGAAGTGGGGGTCCTCTTGATCCATTGTGGATGTTTGAGAGGCTAGACTAGTAGAAGATCATGTCATTCCTTGATTTATCCTTTGTCTAAGAACTCTAAGAGGGCTTGAAACCCTAATTTTGATAGTAGTGAATGCTCACCCATCTTCGGGGAGACTAATGAGGCACGATGGTTCATCCATATTGTAATGATGATTTTCATAATGATGGGAAATCTTAGTGGTCAAAATTTGGGGTATGAAAAACTGTAGCAGAGGTTTGGCCAATGTTGATCAATAGGAATCCAAGTCTCCTCTAGCCATTGACTAGAGGTTAGAGCACAGAGTTGTGGTTCCCTAGTGGTTGGATGAATCTTGACTGAATTCAGTTGCAAATGTGTCAGTCCATGCCACCTTGCTGCATCCATTAAATGCTCCAATCCAAAATTGGAGTCTTGTCCCTCTTTTAGGGATTTCTAGGTTTGGCATGCCACTTCTTGTTCCAAAGACTTTGGAGGCTTGTATCAGTGTTTGTTCCCTTTAGATTTAATCCTCAGATGTGTCCAAAGTGATGACAAGGCTTGGAATTATCTGATTTTACCAAATCGAGAAAAAGTGCAAAATTCTGCCTAGCCTTGGCAGTTTTCAGCAAGGCATATTGCCATTGTCATATCTCATGGCTCAAGTGGAATTTGATGGAGTTCTTGGCCATTTTGGAAAGCCCTCATATGATACAATAACTGTTTGATCATAATTAGTTTTGATACTTTTTGGATCCTGGTGAAAAATGCCCCTACATTTGGAAAAAAGTAAGGCAGATTCTGATTTAGTGAAAATTTCACTAAGTGTTGGAAAAAAGTGACATTTTCCCTTTTCTTGATTTTGATCATTCCATAACTTGAAATCCATGGGGATTTGGAATGAGTGGTAGTTGAAGCTTTTGTAGAGGGCCATGAGAGCTACAAATCCAGCTTTGGATGGGAAAAAATGGCCTTGTGGTTTAGGAGTTATGATCCTCCAAAGTTGGTACCCTAGCCACTTTGTTCCGTAAGTTAGAAAATTTTCTAAGTTTTTTATGGTTACCCCTTTTACAAGTTATCCCACTTTTCTTGATTTTTCTTGATGAATGATGATTCCAATCATACATTAACATCATTTTAGGGTTAAAAAACCATAATTGTGAAAAATCTCAAAAAGTCAAAGTTTGACTTTTGTGCACAGTTGACTTTTTGTCCGATGAATTCCAAACTATGCGATCCTCTATGAAATCAAGTCCTTGACCTAAATCAAACTTGATGGATTGATTTCATAGGTGTTATAGGGTGTATTGAATCATGTCCTAGGGTTTGGGAGCATGTCCTGGTCAAAAGTCAAAGATACAGTTGACTTTTTTCGTGAAACCCTAACTGTGGTTCTGATGAAATTGAAACTTGTTGCTCAAGCTTCTTGGATCAATCCATTGTTGCAAATGGATCAATGTGATGTATTTGAGACCCTCAAGTCCTCTCTTGAGGTCTTGGCTCATGTTTTGTCCCAAAAGTCAACTTAGGGGTGAATTAAGTCAAGAAACCCTAATTCCTGATTTTTTATGAATGCATCCCCTAAAGCCAAATTGACTAGATGATTGGGTTCATGATGTCCCTTGGAGCATCATAGGTTATGCTTTGAAGCATTGGCACATGCCCAGAAGAAAATCTCCATCTGGAGGCCCTGGTCGACCAAAACCCTAATTTGGTGACACTGTCGATCGTTAGGCTTGATCCACTCAGAATGCTGCAACCTTGTGCTTGATTCTTGAAGTGGGGGTCCTCTTGATCCATTGTGGATGTTTGAGAGGCTAGACTAGTAGAAGATCATGTCATTCCTTGATTGATCCTTTGTCTAAGAACTCTAAGAGGGCTTGAAACCCTAATTTTGATAGTAGTGAATGCTCACCCATCTTCGGGGAGACTAATGAGGCACGATGGTTCATCCATATTGTAATGATGATTTTCATAATGATGGGAAATCTTAGTGGTCAAAATTTGGGGTATGAAAAACTGTAGCAGAGGTTTGGCCAATGTTGATCAATAGGAATCCAAGTCTCCTCTAGCCATTGACTAGAGGTTAGAGCACAGAGTTGTGGTTCCCTAGTGGTTGGATGAATCTTGACTGAATTCAGTTGCAAATGTGTCAGTCCATGCCACCTTGCTGCATCCATTAAATGCTCCAATCCAAAATTGGAGTCTTGTCCCTCTTTTAGGGATTTCTAGGTTTGGCATGCCACTTCTTGTTCCAAAGACTTTGGAGGCTTGTATCAGTGTTTGTTCCCTTTAGATTTAATCCTCAGATGTGTCCAAAGTGATGACAAGGCTTGGAATTATCTGATTTTACCAAATCGAGAAAAAGTGCAAAATTCTGCCTAGCCTTGGCAGTTTTCAGCAAGGCATATTGCCATTGTCATATCTCATGGCTCAAGTGGAATTTGATGGAGTTCTTGGCCATTTTGGAAAGCCCTCATATGATACAATAACTGTTTGATCATAATTAGTTTTGATACTTTTTGGATCCTAGTGAAAAATGCCCCTACATTTGGAAAAAAGTAAGGCAGATTCTGATTTAGTGAAAATTTCACTAAGTGTTGGAAAAAAGTGACATTTTCCCTTTTCTTGATTTTGATCATTCCATAACTTGAAATCCATGGGGAATTGGAATGAGTGGTAGTTGAAGCTTTTGTAGAGGGCCACGAGAGCTACAAATCCAGCTTTGGATGGGAAAAAATGGCCTTGTGGTTTCGGAGTTATGATCCTCCAAAGTTGGTACCCTAGCCACTTTGTTCCGTAAGTTAGAAAATTTTCTAAGTTTTTTATGGTTACCCCTTTTACAAGTTATCCCACTTTTCTTGATTTTTCTTGATGAATGATGATTCCAATCATACATTAACATCATTTTAGGGTTAAAAAACCATAATTGTGAAAAATCTCAAAAAGTCAAAGTTTGACTTTTGTGCACAGTTGACTTTTTGTCCGATGAATTCCAAACTATGCGATCCTCTATGAAATCAAGTCCTTGACCTAAATCAAACTTGATGGATTGATTTCATAGGTGTTATAGGGTGTATTGAATCATGTCCTAGGGTTTGGGAGCATGTCCTGGTCAAAAGTCAAAGATACAGTTGACTTTTTTCGTGAAACCCTAACTGTGGTTCTGATGAAATTGAAACTTGTTGCTCAAGCTTCTTGGATCAATCCATTGTTGCAAATGGATCAATGTGATGTATTTGAGACCCTCAAGTCCTCTCTTGAGGTCTTGGCTCATGTTTTGTCCCAAAAGTCAACTTAGGGGTGAATTAAGTCAAGAAACCCTAATTCCTGATTTTTTATGAATGCATCCCCTAAAGCCAAATTGACTAGATGATTGGGTTCATGATGTCCCTTGGAGCATCATAGGTTATGCTTTGAAGCATTGGCACATGCCCAGAAGAAAATCTCCATCTGGAGGCCCTGGTCGACCAAAACCCTAATTTGGTGACACTGTCGATCGTTAGGCTTGATCCACTCAGAATGCTGCAACCTTGTGCTTGATTCTTGAAGTGGGGGTCCTCTTGATCCATTGTGGATGTTTGAGAGGCTAGACTAGTAGAAGATCATGTCATTCCTTGATTGATCCTTTGTCTAAGAACTCTAAGAGGGCTTGAAACCCTAATTTTGATAGTAGTGAATGCTCACCCATCTTCGGGGAGACTAATGAGGCACGATGGTTCATCCATATTGTAATGATGATTTTCATAATGATGGGAAATCTTAGTGGTCAAAATTTGGGGTATGAAAAACTGTAGCAGAGGTTTGGCCAATGTTGATCAATAGGAATCCAAGTCTCCTCTAGCCATTGACTAGAGGTTAGAGCACAGAGTTGTGGTTCCCTAGTGGTTGGATGAATCTTGACTGAATTCAGTTGCAAATGTGTCAGTCCATGCCACCTTGCTGCATCCATTAAATGCTCCAATCCAAAATTGGAGTCTTGTCCCTCTTTTAGGGATTTCTAGGTTTGGCATGCCACTTCTTGTTCCAAAGACTTTGGAGGCTTGTATCAGTGTTTGTTCCCTTTAGATTTAATCCTCAGATGTGTCCAAAGTGATGACAAGGCTTGGAATTATCTGATTTTACCAAATCGAGAAAAAGTGCAAAATTCTGCCTAGCCTTGGCAGTTTTCAGCAAGGCATATTGCCATTGTCATATCTCATGGCTCAAGTGGAATTTGATGGAGTTCTTGGCCATTTTGGAAAGCCCTCATATGATACAATAACTGTTTGATCATAATTAGTTTTGATACATTTTGGATCCTAGTGAAAAATGCCCCTACATTTGGAAAAAAGTAAGGCAGATTCTGATTTAGTGAAAATTTCACTAAGTGTTGGAAAAAAGTGACATTTTCCCTTTTCTTGATTTTGATCATTCCATAACTTGAAATCCATGGGGAATTGGAATGAGTGGTAGTTGAAGCTTTTGTAGAGGGCCATGAGAGCTACAAATCCAGCTTTGGATGGGAAAAAATGGCCTTGTGGTTTAGGAGTTATGATCCTCCAAAGTTGGTACCCTAGCCACTTTGTTCCGTAAGTTAGAAAATTTTCTAAGTTTTTTATGGTTACCCCTTTTACAAGTTATCCCACTTTTCTTGATTTTTCTTGATGAATGATGATTCCAATCATACATTAACATCATTTTAGGGTTAAAAAACCATAATTGTGAAAAATCTCAAAAAGTCAAAGTTTGACTTTTGTGCACAGTTGACTTTTTGTCCGATGAATTCCAAACTATGCGATCCTCTATGAAATCAAGTCCTTGACCTAAATCAAACTTGATGGATTGATTTCATAGGTGTTATAGGGTGTATTGAATCATGTCCTAGGGTTTGGGAGCATGTCCTGGTCAAAAGTCAAAGATACAGTTGACTTTTTTCGTGAAACCCTAACTGTGGTTCTGATGAAATTGAAACTTGTTGCTCAAGCTTCTTGGATCAATCCATTGTTGCAAATGGATCAATGTGATGTATTTGAGACCCTCAAGTCCTCTCTTGAGGTCTTGGCTCATGTTTTGTCCCAAAAGTCAACTTAGGGGTGAATTAAGTCAAGAAACCCTAATTCCTGATTTTTTATGAATGCATCCCCTAAAGACAAATTGACTAGATGATTGGGTTCATGATGTCCCTTGGAGCATCATAGGTTATGCTTTGAAGCATTGGCACATGCCCAGAAGAAAATCTCCATCTGGAGGCCCTGGTCGACCAAAACCCTAATTTGGTGACACTGTCGATCGTTAGGCTTGATCCACTCAGAATGCTGCAACCTTGTGCTTGATTCTTGAAGTGGGGGTCCTCTTGATCCATTGTGGATATTTGAGAGGCTAGACTAGTAGAAGATCATGTCATTCCTTGATTGATCCTTTGTCTAAGAACTCTAAGAGGGCTTGAAACCCTAATTTTGATAGTAGTGAATGCTCACCCATCTTCGGGGAGACTAATGAGGCACGATGGTTCATCCATATTGTAATGATGATTTTCATAATGATGGGAAATCTTAGTGGTCAAAATTTGGGGTATGAAAAACTGTAGCAGAGGTTTGGCCAATGTTGATCAATAGGAATCCAAGTCTCCTCTAGCCATTGACTAGAGGTTATAGCACAAAGTTGTGGTTCCCTAGTGGTTGGATGAATCTTGACTGAATTCAGTTGCAAATGTGTCAGTCCATGCCACCTTGCTGCATCCATTAAATGCTCCAATCCAAAATTGGAGTCTTGTCCCTCTTTTAGGGATTTCTAGGTTTGGCATGCCACTTCTTGTTCCAAAGACTTTGGAGGCTTGTATCAGTGTTTGTTCCCTTTAGATTTAATCCTCAGATGTGTCCAAAGTGATGACAAGGCTTGGAATTATCTGATTTTACCAAATCGAGAAAAAGTGCAAAATTCTGCCTAGCCTTGGCAGTTTTCAGCAAGGCATATTGCCATTGTCATATCTCATGGCTCAAGTGGAATTTGATGGAGTTCTTGGCCATTTTGGAAAGCCCTCATATGATACAATAACTGTTTGATCATAATTAGTTTTTATACTTTTTGGATCCTAGTGAAAAATGCCCCTACATTTGGAAAAAAGTAAGGCAGATTCTGATTTAGGGAAAATTTCACTAAGTGTTGGAAAAAAGTGACATTTTCCCTTTTCTTGATTTTGATAATTCCATAACTTGAAATCCATGGGGAATTGGAATGAGTGGTAGTTGAAGCTTTTGAAGAGGGTCATGAGAGCTACAAATCCAGCTTTGGAATGGAAAAAATGGCCTTGTGGTTTAGGAGTTATGATCCTCCAAAGTTGGTACCCTAGCCACTTTGTTCCGTAAGTTAGAAAATTTTCTAAGTTTTTTATGGTTACCCCTTTTACAAGTTATCCCACTTTTCTTGATTTTTCTTGATGAATGATGATTCCAATCATACATTAACATCATTTTAGGGTTAAAAAACCATAATTGTGAAAAATCTCAAAAAGTCAAAGTTTGACTTTTGTGCACAGTTGACTTTTTGTCCGATGAATTCCAAACTATGCGATCCCCTATGAAATCAAGTCCTTGACCTAAATCAAACTTGATGGATTGATTTCATAGGTGTTATAGGGTGTATTGAATCATGTCCTAGGGTTTGGGAGCATGTCCTGGTCAAAAGTCAAAGATACAGTTGACTTTTTTCGTGAAACCCTAACTGTGGTTCTGATGAAATTGAAACTTGTTGCTCAAGCTTCTTGGATCAATCCATTGTTGCAAATGGATCAATGTGATGTATTTGAGACCCTCAAGTCCTCTCTTGAGGTCTTGGCTCATGTTTTGTCCCAAAAGTCAACTTAGGGGTGAATTAAGTCAAGAAACCCTAATTCCTGATTTTTTATGAATGCATCCCCTAAAGCCAAATTGACTTGATGATTGGGTTCATGATGTCCCTTGGAGCATCATAGGTTATGCTTTGAAGCATTGGCACATGCCCAGAAGAAAATCTCCATCTGGAGGCCCTGGTCGACCAAAACCCTAATTTGGTGACACTGTCGATCGTTAGGCTTGATCCACTCAGAATGCTGCAACCTTGTGCTTGATTCTTGAAGTGGGGGTCCTCTTGATCCATTGTGGATGTTTGAGAGGCTAGACTAGTAGAAGATCATGTCATTCCTTGATTGATCCTTTGTCTAAGAACTCTAAGAGGGCTTGAAACCCTAATTTTGATAGTAGTGAATGCTCACCCATCTTCGGGGAGACTAATGAGGCACGATGGTTCATCCATATTGTAATGATGATTTTCATAATGATGGGAAATCTTAGTGGTCAAAATTTGGGGTATGAAAAACTGTAGCAGAGGTTTGGCCAATGTTGATCAATAGGAATCCAAGTCTCCTCTAGCCATTGACTAGAGGTTAGAGCACAGAGTTGTGGTTCCCTAGTGGTTGGATGAATCTTGACTGAATTCAGTTGCAAATGTGTCAGTCCATGCCACCTTGCTGCATCCATTAAATGCTCCAATCCAAAATTGGAGTCTTGTCCCTCTTTTAGGGATTTCTAGGTTTGGCATGCCACTTCTTGTTCCAAAGACTTTAGAGGCTTGTATCAGTGTTTGTTC
Organism: Lathyrus tuberosus; assembly: GCA_022829125.1. Lineage (NCBI taxonomy): Eukaryota > Viridiplantae > Streptophyta > Magnoliopsida > Fabales > Fabaceae > Lathyrus > Lathyrus tuberosus. The sequence continues at coordinate 800,053 of JALAZF010000423.1, forward strand.
CCTTTAGATTTAATCCTCAGATGTGTCCAAAGTGATGACAAGGCTTGGAATTATCTGATTTTACCAAATCGAGAAAAAGTGCAAAATTCTGCCTAGCCTTGGCAGTTTTCAGCAAGGCATATTGCCATTGTCATATCTCATGGCTCAAGTGGAATTTGATGGAGTTCTTGGCCATTTTGGAAAGCCCTCATATGATACAATAACTGTTTGATCATAATTAGTTTTGATACTTTTTGGATCCTAGTGAAAAATGCCCCTACATTTGGAAAAAAGTAAGGCAGATTCTGATTTAGTGAAAATTTCACTAAGTGTTGGAAAAAAGTGACATTTTCCCTTTTCTTGATTTTGATCATTCCATAACTTGAAATCCATGGGGAATTGGAATGAGTGGTAGTTGAAGCTTTTGTAGAGGGCCATGAGAGCTACAAATCCAGCTTTGGATGGGAAAAAATGGCCTTGTGGTTTAGGAGTTATGATCCTCCAAAGTTGGTACCCTAGCCACTTTGTTCCGTAAGTTAGAAAATTTTCTAAGTTTTTTATGGTTACCCCTTTTACAAGTTATCCCACTTTTCTTGATTTTTCTTGATGAATGATGATTCCAATCATACATTAACATCATTTTAGGGTTAAAAAACCATAATTGTGAAAAATCTCAAAAAGTCAAAGTTTGACTTTTGTGCACAGTTGACTTTTTGTCCGATGAATTCCAAACTATGCGATCCTCTATGAAATCAAGTCCTTGACCTAAATCAAACTTGATGGATTGATTTCATAGGTGTTATAGGGTGTATTGAATCATGTCCTAGGGTTTGGGAGCATGTCCTGGTCAAAAGTCAAAGATACAGTTGACTTTTTTCGTGAAACCCTAACTGTGGTTCTGATGAAATTGAAACTTGTTGCTCAAGCTTCTTGGATCAATCCATTGTTGCAAATGGATCAATGTGATGTATTTGAGACCCTCAAGTCCTCTCTTGAGGTCTTGGCTCATGTTTTGTCCCAAAAGTCAACTTAGGGGTGAATTAAGTCAAGAAACCCTAATTCCTGATTTTTTATGAATGCATCCCCTAAAGACAAATTGACTAGATGATTGGGTTCATGATGTCCCTTGGAGCATCATAGGTTATGCTTTGAAGCATTGGCACATGCCCAGAAGAAAATCTCCATCTGGAGGCCCTGGTCGACCAAAACCCTAATTTGGTGACACTGTCGATCGTTAGGCTTGATCCACTCAGAATGCTGCAACCTTGTGCTTGATTCTTGAAGTGGGGGTCCTCTTGATCCATTGTGGATATTTGAGAGGCTAGACTAGTAGAAGATCATGTCATTCCTTGATTGATCCTTTGTCTAAGAACTCTAAGAGGGCTTGAAACCCTAATTTTGATAGTAGTGAATGCTCACCCATCTTCGGGGAGACTAATGAGGCACGATGGTTCATCCATATTGTAATGATGATTTTCATAATGATGGGAAATCTTAGTGGTCAAAATTTGGGGTATGAAAAACTGTAGCAGAGGTTTGGCCAATGTTGATCAATAGGAATCCAAGTCTCCTCTAGCCATTGACTAGAGGTTATAGCACAAAGTTGTGGTTCCCTAGTGGTTGGATGAATCTTGACTGAATTCAGTTGCAAATGTGTCAGTCCATGCCACCTTGCTGCATCCATTAAATGCTCCAATCCAAAATTGGAGTCTTGTCCCTCTTTTAGGGATTTCTAGGTTTGGCATGCCACTTCTTGTTCCAAAGACTTTGGAGGCTTGTATCAGTGTTTGTTCCCTTTAGATTTAATCCTCAGATGTGTCCAAAGTGATGACAAGGCTTGGAATTATCTGATTTTACCAAATCGAGAAAAAGTGCAAAATTCTGCCTAGCCTTGGCAGTTTTCAGCAAGGCATATTGCCATTGTCATATCTCATGGCTCAAGTGGAATTTGATGGAGTTCTTGGCCATTTTGGAAAGCCCTCATATGATACAATAACTGTTTGATCATAATTAGTTTTTATACTTTTTGGATCCTAGTGAAAAATGCCCCTACATTTGGAAAAAAGTAAGGCAGATTCTGATTTAGGGAAAATTTCACTAAGTGTTGGAAAAAAGTGACATTTTCCCTTTTCTTGATTTTGATAATTCCATAACTTGAAATCCATGGGGAATTGGAATGAGTGGTAGTTGAAGCTTTTGAAGAGGGTCATGAGAGCTACAAATCCAGCTTTGGAATGGAAAAAATGGCCTTGTGGTTTAGGAGTTATGATCCTCCAAAGTTGGTACCCTAGCCACTTTGTTCCGTAAGTTAGAAAATTTTCTAAGTTTTTTATGGTTACCCCTTTTACAAGTTATCCCACTTTTCTTGATTTTTCTTGATGAATGATGATTCCAATCATACATTAACATCATTTTAGGGTTAAAAAACCATAATTGTGAAAAATCTCAAAAAGTCAAAGTTTGACTTTTGTGCACAGTTGACTTTTTGTCCGATGAATTCCAAACTATGTGATCCCCTATGAAATCAAGTCCTTGACCTAAATCAAACTTGATGGATTGATTTCATAGGTGTTATAGGGTGTATTGAATCATGTCCTAGGGTTTGGGAGCATGTCCTGGTCAAAAGTCAAAGATACAGTTGACTTTTTTCGTGAAACCCTAACTGTGGTTCTGATGAAATTGAAACTTGTTGCTCAAGCTTCTTGGATCAATCCATTGTTGCAAATGGATCAATGTGATGTATTTGAGACCCTCAAGTCCTCTCTTGAGGTCTTGGCTCATGTTTTGTCCCAAAAGTCAACTTAGGGGTGAATTAAGTCAAGAAACCCTAATTCCTGATTTTTTATGAATGCATCCCCTAAAGCCAAATTGACTTGATGATTGGGTTCATGATGTCCCTTGGAGCATCATAGGTTATGCTTTGAAGCATTGGCACATGCCCAGAAGAAAATCTCCATCTGGAGGCCCTGGTCGACCAAAACCCTAATTTGGTGACACTGTCGATCGTTAGGCTTGATCCACTCAGAATGCTGCAACCTTGTGCTTGATTCTTGAAGTGGGGGTTCCTCTTGATCCATTGTGGATGTTTGAGAGGCTAGACTAGTAGAAGATCATGTCATTCCTTGATTGATCCTTTGTCTAAGAACTCTAAGAGGGCTTGAAACCCTAATTTTGATAGTAGTGAATGCTCACCCATCTTCGGGGAGACTAATGAGGCACGATGGTTCATCCATATTGTAATGATGATTTTCATAATGATGGGAAATCTTAGTGGTCAAAATTTGGGGTATGAAAAACTGTAGCAGAGGTTTGGCCAATGTTGATCAATAGGAATCCAAGTCTCCTCTAGCCATTGACTAGAGGTTAGAGCACAGAGTTGTGGTTCCCTAGTGGTTGGATGAATCTTGACTGAATTCAGTTGCAAATGTGTCAGTCCATGCCACCTTGCTGCATCCATTAAATGCTCCAATCCAAAATTGGAGTCTTGTCCCTCTTTTAGGGATTTCTAGGTTTGGCATGCCACTTCTTGTTCCAAAGACTTTAGAGGCTTGTATCAGTGTTTGTTCCCTTTAGATTTAATCCTCAGATGTGTCCAAAGTGATGACAAGGCTTGGAATTATCTGATTTTACCAAATCGAGAAAAAGTGCAAAATTCTGCCTAGCCTTGGCAGTTTTCAGCAAGGCATATTGCCATTGTCATATCTCATGGCTCAAGTGGAATTTGATGGAGTTCTTGGCCATTTTGGAAAGCCCTCATATGATACAATAACTGTTTGATCATAATTAGTTTTGATACTTTTTGGATCCTAGTGAAAAATGCCCCTACATTTGGAAAAAAGTAAGGCAGATTCTGATTTAGTGAAAATTTCACTAAGTGTTGGAAAAAAGTGACATTTTCCCTTTTCTTGATTTTGATCATTCCATAACTTGAAATCCATGGGGAATTGGAATGAGTGGTAGTTGAAGCTTTTGTAGAGGGCCATGAGAGCTACAAATCCAGCTTTGGATGGGAAAAAATGGCCTTGTGGTTTAGGAGTTATGATCCTCCAAAGTTGGTACCCTAGCCACTTTGTTCCGTAAGTTAGAAAATTTTCTAAGTTTTTTATGGTTACCCCTTTTACAAGTTATCCCACTTTTCTTGATTTTTCTTGATGAATGATGATTCCAATCATACATTAACATCATTTTAGGGTTAAAAAACCATAATTGTGAAAAATCTCAAAAAGTCAAAGTTTGACTTTTGTGCACAGTTGACTTTTTGTCCGATGAATTCCAAACTATGCGATCCTCTATGAAATCAAGTCCTTGACCTAAATCAAACTTGATGGATTGATTTCATAGGTGTTATAGGGTGTATTGAATCATGTCCTAGGGTTTGGGAGCATGTCCTGGTCAAAAGTCAAAGATACAGTTGACTTTTTTCGTGAAACCCTAACTGTGGTTCTGATGAAATTGAAACTTGTTGCTCAAGCTTCTTGGATCAATCCATTGTTGCAAATGGATCAATGTGATGTATTTGAGACCCTCAAGTCCTCTCTTGAGGTCTTGGCTCATGTTTTGTCCCAAAAGTCAACTTAGGGGTGAATTAAGTCAAGAAACCCTAATTCCTGATTTTTTATGAATGCATCCCCTAAAGACAAATTGACTAGATGATTGGGTTCATGATGTCCCTTGGAGCATCATAGGTTATGCTTTGAAGCATTGGCACATGCCAAGAAGAAAATCTCCATCTGGAGGCCCTGGTCGACCAAAACCCTAATTTGGTGACACTGTCGATCGTTAGGCTTGATCCACTCAGAATGCTGCAACCTTGTGCTTGATTCTTGAAGTGGGAGTCCTCTTGATCCATTGTGGATGATTGAGAGGCTAGACTAGTAGAAGATCATGTCATTCCTTGATTGATCCTTTGTCTAAGAACTCTAAGAGGGCTTGAAACCCTAATTTTGATAGTAGCGAATGCTCACCCATCTTCGGGGAGACTAATGAGGCACGATGGTTCATCCATATTGTAATGATGATTTTCATAATGATGGGAAATCTTAGTGGTCAAAATTTGGGGTATGAAAAACTGCAGCAGAGGTTTGGCCAATGTTGATCAATAGCAATCCAAGTCTCCTCTAGCCATTGACTAGAGGTTAGAGCACAGAGTTGTGGTTCCCTAGTGGTTGGATGAATCTTGACTGAATTCAGTTGCAAATGTGTCAGTCCATGCCACCTTGCTGCATCCATTAAATGCTCCAATAAAAAATTGGAGTCTTGTCCCTCTTTTAGGGATTTCTAGGTTTGGCATGCCACTTCTTGTTCCAAAGACTTTGAAGGCTTGGATCAGTGTTTGTTCCCTTTAGATTTAATCCTCAGATGTGTCCAAAGTGATGACAAGGCTTGGAATTATCTGATTTTACCAAATCGAGAAAAAGTGCAAAATTATGCCTAGCCTTGGCAGTTTTCAGCAAGGCATATTGCCATTGTCATATCTCATGGCTCAAGTGGAATTTGATGGAGTTCTTGGCCATTTTGGAAAGCCCTCATATGATACAATAACTGTTTGATCATAATTAGTTTTGATACTTTTTGGATCCTAGTGAAAAATGCCCCTACATTTGGAAAAAAGTAAGGCAGATTCTGATTTAGTGAAAATTTAACTAAGTGTTGGAAAAAAGTGACATTTTCGTTTTTCTTGATTTTGATCATTCCATAACTTGAAATCCATGGGGAATTGGAATGAGTGGTAGTTGAAGCTTTTGTAGAGGGCCATGAGAGCTACAAATGCAACTTTGGATGGGAAAAAATGGCCTTGTGGTTTAGGAGTTATGATCCTCCAAAGTTGGTACCCTAGCCACTTTGTTCCGTAAGTTAGAAAATTTTCTAAGTTTTTTATGGTTACCCCTTTTACAAGTTATCCCACTTTTCTTGATTTTTCTTGATGAATGATGATTCCAATCATACATTAACATCATTTTAGGGTTAAAAAACCATAATTGTGAAAAATATCAAAAAGTCAAAGTTTGACTTTTGTGCACAGTTGACTTTTTATCAGATGAAATCCAAACTATGCGATCCTCTATGAAATCAAGTCCTTGACCTAAATCAAACTTGATGGATTGATTTTATAGGTGTTATAGGGTATTGAATCATGTCCTAGGGTTTGGGAGCATGTCCTGGTCAAAAGTCAAAGATACAGTTGACTTTTTTCGTGAAACCCTAACTGTGGTTCTGATGAAATTGAAACTTGTTGCTCAAGCTTCTTGGATCAATCCATTGTTGCAAATGGATCAATGTGATGTATTTGAGACCCTCAAGTCCTCTCTTGAGGTCTTGGCTCATGTTTTGTCCCAAAAGTCAACTTAGAGGTGAATTAAGTCAAGAAACCCTAATTCCTGATTTTTTATGAATGCATCCCCTAAAGCCAAATTGACTTGATGATTGGGTTCATGATGTCCCTAGGAGCATCATAGGTTATGCTTTGAAGCATTGGCACATGCCCAGAAGAAAATCTCCATCGGGAGGACCTGGTCGACCAAAACCCTAATTTGGTGACACTGTCGATCGTTAGGCTTGATCCACTCAAAATGCTGCAACCTTGTGCTTGATTCTTGAAGTGGGAGTCCTCTTGATCCATTGTGGATGTTTGAGAGGCCAGACTAGTAGAAGATCATGTCATTCCTTGATTGATCCTTTGTCTAAGAACTCTAAGAGGGTTTGAAACCCTAATTTTGATAGTAGCGAATGCTCACCCATCTTCGGGGAGACTAATGAGGCACGATGGTTCATCCATATTGTAATGATGATTTTCATAATGATGGGAAATCTTAGTGGTCAAAATTTGGGGTATGAAAAACTGTAGCAGAGGTTTGGCCAATGTTGATCAATAGGAATCCAAGTCTCCTCTAGCCATTGACTAGAGGTTAGAGCACAGAGTTGTGGTTCCCTAGTGGTTGGATAAATCTTGACTGAATTCAGTTGCAAATGTGTCAGTCCATGCCACCTTGCTGCATCCACTAAATGCTCCAATCCAAAATTGGAGTCTTCTCCCTCTTTTAGGGATTTCTAGGTTTGGCATGCCACTTCTTGTTCCAAAGACTTTGAAGGCTTGGATCAGTGTTTGTTCCCTTTAGATTTAATCCTCAGATGTGTCCAAAGTGATGACAAGGCTTGGAATTATCTGATTTCACCAAATCGAGAAAAAGTGCAAAATTCTGCCTAGCCTTGGCAGTGTTCAGAAAGGCATGTTGCCATTGTCATATCTCATGCCTCAAGTGGAATTTGATGGAGTTCTTGGCCATTTTGGAAAGCCCCCATATGATACAATAACTGTTTGATTATAATTAGTTTTGATACTTTTTGGATCCAAGTGAAAAATGCCCCTATATTTGGAAAAAAGTGAAGGCAGATTCTGACTTAGTGAAAATTTCACTAAGTGTTGGAAAAAAGTGACATTTTCACTCTTCTTGATTTTGATCATTCCATAACTTGAAATCCATGGGGAATTGGAATGAGTGGTAGTTGAAGCTTTTGTAGAGGGCCATGAGAGCTACAAATCCAGCTTTGGATGGGAAAAAATGGCCTTGTGGTTTAGGAGTTATGATCCTCCAAAGTTGGTACCCTAGCCACTTTGTTCCGTAACTTAGAAAATTTTCTAAGTTTTTTATGGTTACCGCTTTTACAAGTTATCCCACTTTTCTTGATTTTTCTTGATGAATGATGATTCCAATCATACATTAACATCATTTTAAGGTTGAAAAACCATAATTTTGAAAAATCTCAAAAAGTCAAAGTTTGACTTTTGTGCATAGTTGACTTTTTGTCAGATGAATTCCAAACTGTGCGATCCTCTATGAAATCAAGTCCTTGACCTAAATCAAACTTGATGGATTGATTTCATAGGTGTTATAGGGTGTATTGAATCATATCCTAGGGTTTGGGAGCATGTCCTGGTCAAAAGTCAAAGATAAAGTTGACTTTTTCTGTGAAACCTTAACTGTGGTTCTGATGAAATTGAAACTTGTTGCCCAAGCTTCTTGGATCAATCCATTGTTTTAAATGGATCAATGTGATGTATTTGAGACCCTAAAGTCCTCTCTTGAGGTCTTGGCTCATGTTTTGTCCCAAAAGTCAACTTAGGGGTGAATTAAGTTAAGAAACCCTAATTCCTGATTTTTTATGAATGCATCCCCTAAAGCCAAATTGACTTGATGGTCGGGTTCATGATGTCCCTTAGAGCATCATAGGTTATGCTTTGAAGCATTGGATTATGCCTAGAATAAAATCTCCATCTGGAGGCCTTGGTCGACCGAAACCCTAATTTGGGGACACTGTCGATCGTGAGGCTTGATCCACTCAGAATGCTGCAACCTTGTGCTTTATTCTTAAAGTGGGAGTCCTCTTGATCCATTTTGGATGTTTGAGAGGCTATACAAGTAGAAGATCATATCCTTCCTTGATTGATCCTTTGTCTAAAAACTCTAAGAGGGCTTGAAACCCTAATTTTGATAGTAGTGAATGCTCACCCATCTTCGGGGAGACTAATGAGGCACGATGGTTCATCCATATTGTAATGATGATTTGCATAATGATGGGAAATCTTAGTGGTCAAAATTTGGGGTATGACAAACTGCAGCAGAGGTTTAGCCAATGTTGATCAATAGGAATCCAAGTCTCCTCTAGCCATTGACTAGAGGTTAGAGCACAGAGTTATGGTTCCCTAGTTGTTGGATGAATCTTGACTGAATTCAGTTGCAAATGTGTCAGTCCATGCCACCTTGGTGCATCCATTAAATGCTCCAATCCAAAATTGGAGTCTTGTCCCTCTTTTAGGGATTTCTAGGTTTGGCATGCCACTACTTGTTCCAAAGACATTGGAGGCTTGTATCAGTGTTTGTTCCCTTTAGATTTAATCCTCAGATGTGTCCAAAGTGATGACAAGGCTTGGAATTATCTGATTTTACCAAATCGAGAAAAAGTGCAAAATTATGCCTAGCCTTGGCAGTTTTCAGCGAGGCATATTGCCATTGTCATATCTCATGGCTCAAGTGGAATTTGATGGAGTTCTTGGCCATTTTGGAAAGCCCTCATATGATACAATAATTGTTTGATCATAATTAGTTTTGATACTTTTTGGATCCTCGTGAAAAATGCCCCTACATTTGGAAAAAAGTAAGGCAGATTCTGATTTAGTGAAAATTTCACTAAGTGCTGGAAAAAAGTGACATTTTGGTTTTTCTTGATTTTGATCATTCCATAACTTGAAATCCATGGGGAATTGGAATGAGTGGTAGTTGAAGCTTTTGTAGAGGGCCATGAGAGCTACAAATGCAACTTTGGATGGGAAAAAATGGCCTTATGGTTTAGGAGTTATGATCCTCCAAAGTTGGTACCCTAGCCACTTTGTTCCGTAAGTTAGAAAATTTTCTAAGTTTTTTATGGTTACCCCTTTTACAAGTTATCCCACTTTTCTTGATTTTTCTTGATGAATGATGATTCCAATCATACATTAACATCATTTTAGGGTTAAAAAACCATAATTGTGAAAAATCTCAAAAAGTCAAAGTTTGACTTTTGTGCACAGTTGACTTTTTGTCAGATGAATTCCAAACTATGCGATCCTTTATGAAATCAAGTCCTTGACCTAAATCAAACTTGATGGATTGATTTCATAGGTGTTATAGGGTGTATTGAATCATGTCCTAGGGTTTGGGAGCATGTCCTGGTCAAAAGTCAAAGATACAGTTGACTTTTTTCGTGAAACCCTAACTGTGGTTCTGATGAAATTGAAACTTGTTGCTCAAGCTTCTTGGATCAATCCATTGTTGCAAATGGATCAATGTGATGTATTTGAGACCCTCAAGTCCTCTCTTGAGGTCTTGGCTCATGTTTTGTCCCAAAAGTCAACTTAGGGGTGAATTAAGTCAAGAAACCGTAATTCCTGATTTTTTATGAATGCATCCCCTAAAGCCAAATTGACTTGATGATTGGGTTCATGATGTCCCTTGGAGCATCATAGGTTATGCTTTGAATCATTGGCACATGCCCAGAAGAAAATCTCCATCTGGAGGCCCTGGTCGACCAAAACCCTAATTTGGTGACACTGTCGATCGTTAGGCTTGATCCACTCAGAATGCTGCAACCTTGTGCTTGATTCTTGAAGTGGGAGTCCTCTTGATCCATTGTGGATGTTTGAGAGGCTAGACTAGTAGAAGATCATGTCATTCCTTGATTGATCCTTTGTCTAAGAACTCTAAGAGGGTTTGAAACCCTAATTTTGATAGTAGCGAATGCTCACCCATCTTCGGGGAGACTAATGAGGCACGATGGTTCATCCATATTGTAATGATGATTTTCATAATGATGGGAAATCTTAGTGGTCAAAATTTGGGGTATGAAAAACTACAGCAGAGGTTTGGCCAATGTTGATCAATAGGAATCCAAGTCTCCTCTAGCCAGTGACTAGAGGTTAGAGCACAGAGTTGTGGTTCCCTAGTGGTTGGATGAATCTTGACTGAATTCAGTTGCAAATGTGTCAGTCCATGCCACCTTGCTGCATCCATTAAATGCTCCAATCCAAAATTGGAGTCTTGTCCCTCTTTTAGGGATTTCTAGGTTTGGCATGCCACTTCTTGTTCCAAAGACTTTGAAGGCTTGGATCAGTGTTTGTTCCCTTTAGATTTAATCCTCAGATGTGTCCAAAGTGATGACAAGGCTTGGAATTATCTGATTTCACCAAATCGAGAAAAAGTGCAAAATTCTGCCTAGCCTTGGCAGTGTTCAGAAAGGCATGTTGCCATTGTCATATCTCATGCCTCAAGTGGAATTTGATGGAGTTCTTGGCCATTTTGGAAAGCCCCCATATGATACAATAACTGTTTGATTATAATTAGTTTTGATACTTTTTGGATCCAAGTGAAAAATGCCCCTATATTTGGAAAAAAGTGAAGGCAGATTATGACTTAGTGAAAATTTCACTAAGTGTTGGAAAAAAGTGACATTTTCACTTTTCTTGATTTTGATCATTCCATAACTTGAAATCCATGGGGAATTGGAATGAGTGGAAGTTGAAGCTTTTGTAGAGGGCCATGAGAGCTACAAATCCAGCTTTGGATGGGAAAAAATGGCCTTGTGGTTTAGGAGTTATGATCCTCCAAAGTTGGTACCCTAGCCACTTTGTTCCGTAACTTAGAAAATTTTCTAAGTTTTTTATGGTTACCCCTTTTACAAGTTATCCCACTTTTCTTGATTTTTCTTGATGAATGATGATTCCAATCATACATTAACATCATTTTAAGGTTGAAAAACCATAATTTTGAAAAATCTCAAAAAGTCAAAGTTTGACTTTTGTGCATAGTAGACTTTTTGTCAGATGAATTCCAAACTGTGCGATCCTCTATGAAATCAAGTCCTTGACCTAAATCAAACTTGATGGATTGATTTCATAGGTGTTATAGGGTGTATTGAATCATATCCTAGGGTTTGGGAGCATGTCCTGGTCAAAAGTCAAAGATAAAGTTGACTTTTTCTGTGAAACCCTAACTGTGGTTCTGATGAAATTGAAACTTGTTGCCCAAGCTTCTTGGATCAATCCATTGTTTTAAATGGATCAATGTGATGTATTTGAGACCCTAAAGTCCTCTCTTGAGGTCTTGGCTCATGTTTTGTCCCAAAAGTCAACTTAGGGGTGAATTAAGTCAAGAAACCCTAATTCCTTATTTTTTATGAATGCATCCCCTAAAGGCAAATTGACTTGATGGTCGGGTTCATGATGTCCCTTAGAGCATCATAGGTTATGCTTTGAAGCATTGGATTATGCCCAGAATAAAATCTCCATCTGGAGGCCTTGGTCGACCAAAACCCTAATTTGGTGACACTGTCGATCGTGAGGCTTGGTCCACTCAGAATGCTGCAACCTTGTGCTTTATTCTTAAAGTGGGAGTCCTCTTGATCCATTTTGGATGTTTGAGAGGCTATACAAGTTGAAGATCATATCCTTCCTTGATTGATCCTTTGTCTAAAAACTCTAAGAGGGCTTGAAACCCTAATTTTGATAGTAGTGAATGCTCACCGATCTTCGAGGAGACTAATGAGGCACGATGGTTCATCCATATTGTAATGATGATTTGCATAATGATGGGAAATCTTAGTGGTCAAAATTTGGGGTATGACAAACTGCAGCAGAGGTTTAGCCAATGTTGATCAATAGGAATCCAAGTCTCCTCTAGCCATTGACTAGAGGTTAGAGCACAGAGTTATGGTTCCCTAGTTGTTGGATGAATCTTGACTGAATTCAGTTGCAAATGTGTCAGTCCATGCCACCTTGGTGCATCCATTAAATGCTCCAATCCAAAATTGGAGTCTTGTCCCTCTTTTAGGGATTTCTAGGTTTGGCATGCCACTACTTGTTCCAAAGACATTGGAGGCTTGTATCAGTGTTTGTTCCCTTTAGATTTAATCCTCAGATGTGTCCAAAGTGATGACAAGGCTTGGAATTATCTGATTTTACCAAATCGAGAAAAAGTGCAAATTCTGCCTAGCCTTGGCAGTTTTCAGCAAGGCATATTGCCATTGTCATATCTCATGGCTCAAGTGGAATTAGATGGAGTTCTTGGCCATTTTGGAAAGCCCTCATATGATACAATAACTGTTTGATCATAATTAGTTTTGATACTTTTTGGATCCTCGTGAAAAATGCCCCTACATTTGGAAAAAAGTAAGGCAGATTCTGATTTAGTGAAAATTTCACTAAGTGTTGGAAAAAAGTGACATTTTCGTTTTTCTTGATTTTGATCATTCCATAACTTGAAATCCATGGGGAATTGGAATGAGTGGTAGTTGAAGCTTTTGTAGAGGGCCATGAGAGCTACAAATGCAACTTTGGATGGGAAAAAATGGCCTTGTGGTTTAGGAGTTATGATCCTCCAAAGTTGGTACCCTAGCCACTTTGTTCCGTAAGTTAGAAAATTTTCTAAGTTTTTTATGGTTACCCCTTTTACAAGTTATCCCACTTTTCTTGATTTTTCTTGATGAATGATGATTCCAATCATACATTAACATCATTTTAGGGTTAAAAAACCATAATTGTGAAAAATCTCAAAAAGTTAAAGTTTGACTTTTGTGCACAGTTGACTTTTTGTCAAATGAATTCCAAACTATGCGATCCTTTATGAAATCAAGTCCTTGACCTAAATCAAACTTGATGGATTGATTTCATAGGTGTTATAGGGTGTATTGAATCATGTCCTAGGGTTTGAGAGCATGTCCTGGTCAAAAGTCAAAGATACAGTTGACTTTTTTCGTGAAACCCTAACTGTGGTTCTGATGAAATTGAAACTTGTTGCTCAAGCTTCTTGGATCAATCCATTGTTGCAAATGGATCAATGTGATGTATTTGAGACCCTCAAGTCCTCTCTTGAGGTCTTGGCTCATGTTTTGTCCCAAAAGTCAACTTAGGGGTGAATTAAGTCAAGAAACCCTAATTCCTGATTTTTTATGAATGCATCCCCTAAAGCCAAATTGACTTGATGATTGGGTTCATGATATCCCTTGGAGTATCATAGGTTATGCTTTGAAGCATTGGCACATGCCCAGAAGAAAATCTCCATCTGGAGGCCCTGGTCGGCCAAAACCCTAATTTGGTGACACTGTCGATCGTTAGGCTTGATCCACTCAGAATGCTGCAACCTTGTGCTTGATTCTTGAAGTAGGAGTCCTCTTGATCCATTGTGGATGTTTGAGAGGCTAGACTAGTAGAAGCTTATGTCATTCCTTGATTGATCCTTTGTCTAAGAACTCTAAGAGGGCTTGAAACCCTAATTTTGATAGTAGCGAATGCTCATCCATCTTCGGGGAGACTAATGAGGCACGATGGTTCATCCATATTGTAATGATGATTTTCATAATGATGGGAAATCTTAGTGGTCAAAAGTTGGGGTATGAAAAACTGCAGCAGAGGTTTGGCCAATGTTGATCAATAGGAATTCAAGTCTCCTCTAGCCATTGACTAGAGGTTAGAGCACAGAGTTGTGGTTCCCTAGTGGTTGGATGAATCTTGACTGAATTCAGCTGCAAATGTGTCAGTCCATGCCACCTTGCTGCATCCATTAAATGCTCCAATCCAAAATTGGAGTCTTGTCCCTCTTTTAGGGATTTCTAGGTTTGGCATGCCACTTCTTGTTCCAAAGACTTTGGAGGCTTGGATCAGTGTTTGTTCCCTTTAGATTTAATCCTCAGATGTGTCCAAAGTGATGACAAGGCTTGGAATTATCTGATTTCACCAAATCAAGAAAAAGTGCAAAATTCTGCCTAGCCTTGGCAGTTTTCAGAAAGGCATATTGCCATTGTCATATCTCATGCCTCAAGTGGAATTTGATGGAGTTCTTGGCCATTTTGGAAAGCCCTCATATGATACAATAACTGTTTGATTATAATTAGTTTTGATACTTTTTGGATCCAAGTGAAAAATGCCCCTATATTTGGAAAAAAGTGAAGGCAGATTCTGACTTAGTGAAAATTTCACTAAGTGTTGGAAAAAAGTGACATTTTCACTTTTCTTGATTTTGATCATTCCATAACTTGAAATCCATGGGGAATTGGAATGAGTGGTAGTTGAAGCTTTTGTATAGGGCCATGAGAGCTACAAATCCAGCTTTGGATGAGAAAAAATGGCCTTGTGGTTTAGGAGTTATGATCCTCCAAAGTTGGTACCCTAGCCACTTTGTTCCGTAACTTAGAAAATTTTCTAAGTTTTTTATGGTTACCCCTTTTACAAGTTATCCCAGTTTTTTTGATTTTTCTTGATGAATGATGATTCCAATCATACATTAACATCATTTTAGGGTTGAAAAACCATAATTTTGAAAAATCTCAAAAAGTCAAAGTTTGACTTTTGTGCATAGTTGACTTTTTGTCAGATGAATTCCAAACTGTGCGATCCTCTATGAAATCAAGTCCTTGACCTAAATCAAACTTGATGGATTGATTGCATAGGTGTTATAGGGTGTATTGAATCATATCCTCGGGTTTGGGAGCATGTCCTGGTCAAAAGTCAAAGATAAAGTTGACTTTTTTCCGTGAAACCCTAACTGTGGTTCTGATGAAATTGAAACTAGTTGCCCAAGCTTCTTGGATCAATCCATTGTTGCAAATGGATCAATGTGATGTATTTGAGACCCTAAAGTCCTCTCTTGAGTTCTTGGCTCATGTTTTGTCCCAAAAGTCAACTTAGGGGTGAATTAAGTCAAGAAACCCTAATTCCTGATTTTTTATGAATGCATCCCCTAAAGCCAAATTGACTTGATGGTCGGGTTCATGATGTCCCTTAGAGCATCATAGGTTATGTTTTGAAGCATTGGATTATGCCCAGAATAAAATCTCCATCTGGAGGCCTTGGTCGACCAAAACCCTAATTTGGTGACACTGTTGATCGTGAGGCTTGATCCACTCAGAATGCTGTAACCTTGTGCTTTATTCTTAAAGTGGGAGTTCTTTTGATCCATTTTGGATGTTTGAGAGGCTATACAAGTAGAAGATCATATCCTTCCTTGATTGATCCTTTGTCTAAGAACTCTAAGAGGGCTTGAAACCCTAATTTTGATAGTAGTGAATGCTTCCTCGAGACCCATGATACAAGCTTCGTATTCGGCCTCATTGTTTGTGCACTTGAACATAAGTCTAGCGGTGAAAGGAATGTGGGTACCCTGAGGTGTTATGATAATTGCCTCAATTCCTTTTCCGTAATGATTGACAGCTCCGTCAAAGATAAGTCCCCATTGGGAATTTGGTTCTGCCCCTTCACTGGGTAGCGGTTCATCGTAGTCTTTCATTTTTAGATACATGACATCTTCGTCTGGGAAGTCAAACCAGATTGATTCCTGATCGTCAATCGGTTGATGAGCCTGATGATCGGCTAAAATACTTCCCGTAACGGCTTTCTGAGCGTGGTACTTAGGGCTGGCAATGAACCAAACCAACTCGAAAATAGTTCGAAATTCGATTCGAAAATTAAATCGTTGAACTAGGTTCATGAACCAAATGAGCTTAATATGAGCTAAAAACTAAGTTCGTTAACTAAATGATCTGAACTTGAACTATACATAGTTCGACTCGTTAGGTTCATGAGTCAATTCGATTATATATGAGATAGATTATATTGTCTTTAAGAGTAGGTTTAAATATTTGTTCTAAATCTTAGTCTCATATTTTCTTTTAATCTAACGGCTTTAATTGATAATTTATATTCTCAAGTGAGTAAAATATTTCTACGAATAATTATACAAATAAAATTAACATCGTATAAATTCCAATTTTATAACTTTTATTTTATTTCTATATTTTTTATTTAAAAAATATTAATTTAAAATATCAAATATATATATAAAAAATAGACTTTAAAAAATTACTTTTAAGTATGTGAAATAAGCGAGTTGAACCTAACAAGATAAACCTAACGAGTTGAACGAGATATTCGTGAACTTCTAACAAGTCGAGTTTGACCTAAAAAAAGTTTGTGATGAACTCGAACTCGATTCGAACTCGGCCAATTCTTAACGAGTCGAGTTTGAGCTGAAAATAAAGTTCGTGATGAACTCGAACTCGAACTCGAACTCGGCTAATTCTTAACGAGTGGAACTGAGCTAAGGCGACTCGACTCAACTCATTTCCAGCCCTAGTGGTACTCAATGTCATATTCCGATAACAACATCTTCCAACGGGAAATTCTTCCCGTGAGAGCAGGTTTTTCGAAAACATACTTGATTGGATCCATTTCTGAGATTAACCAAGTAGTGTGACAAATCATGTACTGGCGAAGACGTTTGGCTGCCCAAGCCAGAGCGCAGCAAGTCTTCTCGAGCATAGTGTACCGAGTCTCGCAGTCGGTGAATTTCTTGCTCAAATAGTTGATGGCAGACTCTTTCCTTTTGGTTTCGTCTTGTTGGCCAAGTACACAGCCCATGGAGTCTTCCAAGACTGTTAAGTATATGATCAGCGGTCTTCCTTCCACTAGAGGTGATGAAATCGGCGGGTTCGACAGGTATTCCTTGATACTGTCGAAGGCGGTTTGGCAGTCTTCTGTCCAAACGCAGTCCTGGTTCTTTTTGAGTAATTTGAAAATCGGCGCACATGTCGCGGTCATGAGGAATATGAATCTGGAGATGTAGTTCAAACGTCCTAGGAATCCTCTGACTTGTTTTTCAGTCTTTGGAGAAGGAATTTCTTGAATGGGCTTGACCTTGTCAGGATCAACCTCAATTCCTTTCTGGCTAACGATGAACCCTAAAAGTTTCCCTGAACGGACACCTAAGGTGCATTTATTAGGATTCAAGTGGAGTTTGTACTTTTGCAAACGCTCGAATAGTTTTGACTGGTGGGTCACATGCTCCTCTTCTGTTTTAGATTTGGCAATCATGTCATCGACATACACTTCGATTTCTTTGTGCATCATGTCATGAAACAGAGTAGTCATGGCCCTTTGATAGGTTGCCCCGGCATTCTTCAAACCCAATGGAATTACCTTGTAACAAAAAGTACCCCATGGGGTAATGAAAGAAGTTTTTTCATGTCTTTCGGCGCCATTTTGATTTGATTATAGCCCGAGAATCTATCCATGAAGGAGAAAACTTTGAACTTTGTTGTACTGTCTACCAGCATGTCAATGTGTGGCAAGGGAAAGTCTTCCTTTGGAATTGCCTTGTTCAGATCTCGGTAGTCGACACACATTCTGACTTTTTCGTCCTTTTTCGGAACTGGTAATATGTTGGCTAACCATTAAGGATATTCTAAAGTAGCGAGGAAGCCCGCGTCAATCTGTTTCTGTACCTCCTCTTTGATTTTGGCAGCCATGTCTGGATGAGTCTGTCTCAACCTTTGTTTTACCGGCGGATATTCTGATATCAACGGAAGATGATGTTCCACGATGCTGGTATCCAACCCTGGTATATCCTGATAGGACCAAGCAAATACATCGGGAAACTCTTTGAGAAGTTTCGTCAAACTTTCTTTGACAGTTGGACTGAGCAGTGCCCCAATCTTGACTTCTTTTCTCTCTTCTTCCGATCCTAAGTTGACTGTTTCCATCAACTCTTTGTGAGGCTCAATGGACCATTCCTCTTATCTGAGTAGTTAGGAGATCTCCTCTGGAATTTCGTCATCATTTTCTTCTTCAGCCTCAAATACCGAGAACTCAAAGTTAAGAGAAGGCATTGGATCGTATGTTTCAATGAGGTTTAAAACAAGCAATCTGCATGACGTGAATATTTGTGTTTAGAAGAGATAGAGGTAAAATGCAAGAGTGTGTGAAGTGTTTTTCTTAGGAAAAACTGCTTGTTTTTATTATTGAGTTTTTTAGGATTACCATTTTCTGAGAAAAGCAAAAAGAGAAAACAACAATAACTGCGAAAATTACATAACGACGTTATTTTATTTATGAACAAGTCGATTCTTGAAACTACAACCCTATAAAACAAAACTCTGTCGCCTTGGCCCAAGCGAAGAGGGACATTTACAGAAAGTGAGCCCTATCAAAACATCTGTTTCACCTGGGCTAGGTGAAAGGTTAAAGTAAAGATGGCAATTACTTAGACTTATGAATAATCTTCGGGACATTGATAGCAACCCATTGGCGGCGAACTCCTTGGTGAATCACAAAGTTCGGTACCTTCTTTGATTTGTCTTCAGATATGACGCTCATTTCTGGTGGAGCAGGATCATTGGAATCTGTCTCCCAGGCAGAGTTGTCGTAGGAGGATTCCTTAGTTGTATTTTGCGTAGTATTTGTACTCACAGCTGTATCTCCCCATCCAGTTGGTTGGACGTCTTCGAGCCTGATACGAGAGCTTTTAGGAGCGGTGTACTTGACCATGAAGTCAAATTTTGCACTTGGTTGTCCCATCGTGTCCCACACTTCTTTGGAATTGGAGGAGTCATCCTTCTCGATGACGTTGACCTCGGGAAAAGCATAGTTAATGAATTCTAGTCCGGTAAGCTTTGCCAATTCATCATTGTACTGGATAAGTTCGGAATAACCTGGGTGCTGATCCCATGACATGGTGGGGACGCAGGATTTCTGTTCAATGACGCTCAGCTAATTTTCATTGTTCAGATGATTTTCTTTCCCCAAGTCTCTGGGATACGGCTTCCAGATAGGCAAGCCATCCATTGGGCCATAATAGTCGGGGTCAAAGCTGTCTTTCATCAGAGTGTCCTCCACTAATGAGTTTGGGGGAGCGCGGCATCCTTCCGGATCACAATCTCCGTACATCATTTTGACATCTGACCTTGGTATAAATCTCGGGCTCTGTGCGGGATAGCAAAATGGCGTAGGCACTTCTTCCTAAGACATATAACCGTCTTTGTTGAGATAGGACTTCCATTTCTCATCCGTATCGGAGGAATCTCTTTTGTTGATAGTATGGACTTCTTGAGTCATTAGTTGAAGGAAGCCTCCACTGTGGAAGAAGTTCTGAATGGGATGAAAACTTTTATCGTTCGCAGCCGTCTGAGTACAGATTAGGAAAAGCCAAGACCTTTCTTTTTCTTATTGTCAGTAGGAATGACAAGCTGCCCCCATCCTGTTGTATTGGTATTCTCGACCGCTTTGATAGCATCTTTGTACGAGGAAATCGAAGTTCCCCCTTTGGATTGATGTCCTTGTGTAGCGAAAGTGTTTGGAACTGGGATCCGATTACCCCCTCCGGTTCTACATAAGTGGATGACGATAAGTTGCTTACGAGCAAGGCCTGTTCTCCACAGACTGTGACGAGTTGGCCGTTCTGGACGAACTTTAGCTTTTGGTGGAGGGTTGAAGTGACCGCCCCAGCCTGATGTATCCAAGGTCTTCCTAATAAACAAGTGTATGTTGCCTGGATGTCCATGACCTAGAAAGTGTGAGGACCGATAGTTATGGGAAGGTCGACTTTACCGATAACCATTTTTCTAGATCCGTCAAATGCTTTGACGACGACCTCGCTGGTTCTCATCGGAGGTCCTTTGAATGATAGTCGCATTAGAGTAGATTTTGGCATAACATTCAGGGCTGACCCTGTGTATACTAGTACGCTGGCTAAAGCATCGCCTGGCAGTTGATTGTAATGTTGAGCGTCATGTTATGACGGCGACCCTCTTCAGGTAATTCCTCATCACTAAATCCCAAGTTATTGCAGGAAGTGATGTTAGAGACAATGCTATCGAACTGTCTGATTGTTACATCCTGTTCTACAAAGGCTTTCTCCATGACTTTCTGTAGAGCCTCCCTGTGCGCTTCTGAACTAAGTAATAGTGATAATACCGAGATCTTTGAAGGAGTTTGTAACAGCTGATCAACAATGTTGTATTCACTCCTTTGGATGAGCTTTAGCATCTCATCATCGTTTTTTGAAAGGTCGGGATTACTGGATTGACCGACTGGTGGATTGGGAACTTCTGTCTGAGGTTCCTTTTCTTTGCTGGGTTCTCCAACTCCTCTGTTGAAGATTCTACCACTCCGTGTTACTCGAATGATGTCTGCAATATTCACGACAGAGGGTAACAGAATTTCCTTTCCATTCTCAATTGTTGTTGCACCGTATTTGTAAGGGATATCCTTAGTTGATTCATATGGTAGCAGTCCCGGTAGATAGATGACTATGGGAGCCTTCTGATTTTTCCGACCATCGTAAGTAATTTCGATACATTCCTGGTTGGGAACTCTCGATTCGTCAAGTAGAGGGATGATGGCACAAACATCCCTAGTCCTCTGATGATTAGAGATTACGACGACGTCCTCGATTTGATTAGCGAAATAGTTGACTGATCCAGAACTTGACCATGGTTGAATCTCTTTGCGGTCCAAATGACTTTGAAGGGCTGCTCGCACAAGGTAGCATCCTTGATTATCCACTGAGCAAACTCCACACCGCTCATAGTTGTGTAGTAGCACCTGGCCACGTCCGCTTTGAATACAGTTTAACCTTACTAGATCTGTTTCCATCGACCGAACATCCTGACTTTGATATCTAGTAGGATTCCCGTTAGTGATACTAATTTGCTGGGTGTCTTCATCTATATAAATTGGAAGCCACCAGTGGTTCAACAAGTGCTGAAGTGTTTCCTGGACAAGGGCATAGCCCTGATCGTCTTTGCAACCCACTTTGCAGCTCTGATAATCATGTGATACTAGGAACCCGAGCCGGACCTGTTTAGCATGTAACTCCACCAGGCTGGTATTCATCAAGCGAATATCGAAGATTTGAATCATGTTGATTTGATAATGATTCCTATCATGGTAGTCCTGGATCCATCCAAGATCCATCTGACGCTGGAGGGTCTCTTATACAAAAGTGCATCCCTGTTTGTTTACCGAGCAAGTCCGACAGGAATTGTACTCATGCCGTGGTAGATTATGATACTGGCTTTGCCGTGAGTGCATTGCCACCAAGTTGACATTCATCGCACGGATGTCGTGGTTTTGTATGATGTTGGAGTTCATATAAACCATGTTAACTCCACGAACTCGGTGCTCTTGGATCCATCTGAGATCCATCTGTTCCTGTAGAGCTGATTGCACCACAGAACATCCTCGATTGCTTTTAGAGAAGTTATCACACTGGTGATAATTATGAGGTGGCACATGGCCGTATCCACTCTGTCTACAATGCATCTTGACCAAGTTGGCCCTCAATAAGAGTACATCGTGAATTTTATAGGTGTTGTTAGACTCTCCCTCTATCAAATTAAATGCAGCTTTCTCGTGTTGAGGCAGTAGGTTTGTGAGAACATTAGGATTCGTATCCTTGAAAGATAAGACCCCGCTCCTAACAAGCTTTTGCACGTCAGATTTGAAACTGAGACAGTTTTCTATGTTATGCCCTGGTCCTCCTTGATGGTAAGGGCAAGTCTGATCCACCTTAAACCAAAATGGCGGATTTTCCGGTACTGTAAGACGAGACTTAGTCTGGACATGCCCCTTGGCCAGTAGTAACAGAAATAGTTCTGCGTATGATACGGGTATAGGATCAAATCCTGGTGGCCGCGTTGTACGGTTGTTGTTGTATTGAGGACGAGCCTGTTGAAGAGGCTGTTGTGTCCTTTACTGAAATTGCTGCGAATGCGGTTGGCTTTGAGCAACCTGAGGTTGATACGTAGAAACAGGCGCAGGGCTGATAGCATGAGTTACAGCTGCTACTGGTTGGTATCGTCTCCTCTGCTTTCCGAGAGAGATATTCCCAATATCTTGCTCCTTTTTCGTAGAAACAGGCGCAGTGTCTTTGACTAGACGTCCTTCTCGAACGGCTTCCTCGAGACGCATTCCCATACTGACCATTTCGGTGAAGTCGCTGGGCGCACTGGCAACCATTCTGTCGTAGTAAAATGAGCTCAAGGTTTTTAAGAAAATCTTTGTCATCTCTTTTTCCTCAAGAGGTGGACAAATTTGAGCGGCAATTTCACGCCATCTCTGAGCGTATTCCTTAAAGGTTTCCTTGTCTTTTTGCGACATTGATCTGAGTTGATCTCTGTCTGGTGCCATGTCCAAATTGTATTTATATTGTTGGACGAAGGCAGTGCCAAGATCTCTGAAAGTGCTAATCGTAGCGCGGTTTAAACCCATGTACCATTTTAATACAGCACCGGTTAAACTATCCTGAAAGTAGTGAATCAGTAGATCCTGGTTCTCTATCTGAGCTGACATTCACCTAGCGTACATCACCAAATGGCTTTGACGGCAAGAGTTACCCTTGTACTTTTCAAAATCGGGTACTTGGAACTTGTGCGGGACTTTCACATTGGGGACCAAACATCTGTGCGTCCTTTCCAAATAAATCCTGACCGCGAATAGCTTGCAGTTCCTTCTTCATTTCCAGGAACTACTCTTAGAATTCATCTATTCTATCGAACATACTTTCCTTTCTACCAAAAGGTATCTGTGGAATCTGTCCTTCCAGGACAATGTGCACCACAGGGGGTGGTATCGTTACTACGGCAGTAAATCTTGGCGTTTCCCGAAGTTTGTAACCTTCAGGAGTCCTCATTATGCCTTGGCATCCTCGCTTTCCCGAAGTTTGTAACCTTCAGGCCCAGCGGCTTCTGCTATGATTCCTTGAGCTTCAGTGATCAGCGGAACATATCCTTCAGGGATATAGTTAACAAGCATGCCCCAGGGACGATCTTTCGGCATTTGATACCTAGGATCATACTTCTCTACTATGGGCGTTGAGGTGATCTCTGAGATCACAGTTCTTTGTAGCTGAGCTTCTGCCATGGCTTACATGTCGTTACGAGGCTTTCACATATCCTCTCTCAGAGTGTCGATCTCTTCTTTCAACTCTCTGTTCTCTTCCTCGAGATCATCCATCTTTTTCTGACGATTGGCCCGAGTATTGTACGAATGAGACAGTTTAACTCTAGAACTGAGACACAAACGTGAGATTCATAGGTAAGAAGAATACGTGACGTGAGAATGATGAATGCAATGATTATATTAATTGTTTTTTTTTTGTTTAATCAAAATAAACTTTGACAATTAGATTGCAAAAATCAAACAGTGGGGACACCCCCGTTTTATTGAATTCAAAGGATTGCGGAAATGGAAATACAGTAAATTACAAGGTGCAGAAACTGAAACCTAAGCTAATGGGTCCCGAGTCCTCTCTGAGGAGAACTCGGGTGCTGATTCTGGTACTTTCCTTTTCTTGGACCGGGGCTCTTGGGTCGTTGTCGGGTTGTCATTCCTTTGTCAAGTGAAAGGAGCGAGCAAATTCCTTTGGTCATCCTGATTTTCTATAGCATGTTGCTCTAAAATCTCAATTAGAGCATCCTTATCTTTCAGCAGTTGCTGTATTTTGGTACATTCCACATTGAGAATGTGGTACTTGTTCTTCCAAGACCTCCTCTCCTATTGAACTTTGTTGAGAGTAACCTGAAGTTTTTCCATTTCAGTCATGAAGTATATGAAAGATTCCCTTGGCGGAAGAACTCCGTGACGAGGATAAGGCATCTTTAGCTTGAGAGCTCTAGTTTATACCCAGTGGAGATAAGGCTCCACCGAGACACAGTCCGATTTTCCTAGAGACTCTCGTCCTTTCTTATGAACATGTTTCCAAGCGTGCACTATTTCCATCTTTAGTGCCCTGTCATTTTCTCCTTCCTTGAAGAAAAGACCTTCCAGATGAGCATTACGCGGGACATGCCTCATCGGGTATCCAAACTGACGATGAACTAAGACTGTATGGTAATTGATCCCACCCTTAGTTCCTATGAGTGGTACGTTGGGGAAGTTTCCACAACGGTCAATGATTCTGATCCCGTCATAAATCCTATTGTACCAATCTATATCAGAGTTGGTAAGAGACATGATTTTCTGTGACCAACGTAAGGCACTCTTATGATCCCAAAAAGCAGCAAACTTAGGCAAATGGGAGATAAACCATTTAAATAGCAGGGGTACACAGCACGTGATCATTCCTCCGCTATATAAATGCCTTAAGTGTACAGAATGATACGCATCTGCGACCAAGGTTGGTGCGGCGTTTCCAATGAGAAAAACCTTAATGGTGTTGATATCTACAAAGTTATCGATGTTGGGAAACAGAAATAACCCGTAGGTGAGTAAAACAAAGATGCTCTCGAAAGCGGCCACGTTCCCTATACTAGCAAAGTACATAGCCTTCTTTACCAGAAACTTGGCTGGTAAACCTGGGATTCCTCCCTTGGTGGTCATGTGAGTCTTGATTTCTGACTCATCCAAATAGATCGCTCTTGCAATGATTTGATCCTTTAGAATTTCTTCCAGTCCAGAAAAGGGAGCTTGATCAGTAATGGGTAGATCAATCAGATGAGGATACTCCTTCAGCGTTGGTGTCATACCCCAAATTTTGACCACTAAGATTTCCCATCATTGTGTAAATCATCATCACAATATGGATGAACCATCATGCCTCATTAGTCTCCCCAAAGATGGGTCAGCATTCACTACTATCAAAATTAGGGTTTCAAGCCCTCTCAGAGTTCCTAGACAATGGATCAATCAAGGAATGACACGATCTTCAACTTGTCTAGCCTCTAAAACATCCACAAGGGATCAAGAGGACTCCCACTTCAATAATCAAGCACAAGGTTGCAGCATTCTGAGTGGATCAAGCCTCACGATCGACAGTGTCACCAAATTGGGGTTTTGGTCGACCAGGGCCTCCAGATGGAGATTTTCCTCTGGGCATGAGCCAATGCTTCAAAGCATAACCTATGATGATCCAAGGGACATCATGAACCCAATCATCAAGTCAATTTGGCTTTAAGGGATGTATTCATTAAAAATCAGGAATTAGGGTTTCTTGACTTAATTCACCCCTAAGTTGACTTTTGGGACAAAACATGAGCCAAGACCTCAAGAGGGGATTTGAAGGTCTCAAATACATCACATTGATGCATTTTCAACAATGGATTGATCCAAGAAGCTTGAGCAACAAGTTTCAATTTCATCTGAACCACAATTAGGGTTTCGCGAGAAAAGTCAACTGTGCCTTTGACTTTTGACCAGGACATGCTCCCAAACCCTAGGACATGATTCAATACACCCTATAACACCTATGAAGTCAATCCATCAAGTTTGATTTAGGTCAAGGACTTGATTTCATAGAGGATCGCACGGTTTGGAATTCATCTGACAAAAAGTCAACTGTGCACAAAAGTCAACTTTGACATTTTGAGATTTTTCACAAATATGGTTCTTTGACCCTAAAATGATGTTAATGTGTGATTTGGATCATCATTCATCAAGAAAAATCAAGAAAAGTGGGATAACTTTTAAAAGGGGTAACCATAAAAAACTTCGAAAATTTTCTAAGTTATGGAACAAAGTGGCTAGGGTACCAACTTTGGAGGATCATAACTCCTAAACCATAAGGCCATTTTTTCCCATCCAAATCTGGATTTGTAGCTCTCGTGGCCCTCTACAAAAGCTTCAACTACACCTCATTCCAATTCATTATGGATTTTGAGTTAATGAATGATCAACGTGGCTGAAAACATGAAATGCCACTTTTTCCAACACTTAGTGAAATTTGCACTAAGTCAGAATCTGCCTTCACTTTTTTCCAAATGTAGGGGTATTTTTCACTTGGATCCAAA
Source organism: Lathyrus tuberosus (assembly GCA_022829125.1). NCBI lineage: Eukaryota > Viridiplantae > Streptophyta > Magnoliopsida > Fabales > Fabaceae > Lathyrus > Lathyrus tuberosus. The sequence continues at coordinate 826,114 of JALAZF010000423.1, forward strand.
AAGTATCAAAACCAATTATGATCAAACAGTTATTGTATCATATGAGGGTTTTCCAAAATGGCCAAGAACTCCATCAAATTCCACTTGAGCCATGAGATATGACAATGGCAATATGCCTTGCTGAAATCTGCCAAGGCTAGGCAGAATTTTACACTTTTGCTCGATTTGGAAAAATCAGATAATTCCAAGCCTTGTCATCACTTTGGACACATCTGAGGATCAAATCTAAAGGGAACAAACACTGATCCAAGCCTCCAAAGTCTTTGGAACAAGAAGTAGCATGCCAAACCTCGAAATCCCTAAAAGAGGGACAAGAATCCAATTTTGGATTGGAGCATTTAATGGATGCACCAAGGTGGCATGGACTGACACATTTGCAACTGAATTTAGTCAAGAATGATCCAACAACTAGGGAACCACAGCTCTGTGCCCTAACCTCTAGTCAATGGCTAGAGGAAACTTGAGATTCCAAAATGCAACCATTGGCCAAACCTCTGCAGCAGTTGCCATTCACCATTGCTTGTAAAACAAACTTGCTCTACTATAAATAGAGCTCATTTGTGCTCAGTTTGAGTACACCAAAGCCATCAAACAGATGTTTCCCTCAAAATCTCTTTCTCGTGGCAAAAATACCTTCTTTAGCAAGGTAATTCTGAGTTTTTGAGTTAGAGAGCAATTCCACCACAGCTTATGATCCAAACGCATCCAATATGTCATATCTAAGCTGTCCAAACTCACACAAGTGACCTGTAATCCTTAAATCTCAAAGTCATCTCTCAAAACCTCAAAATAGGCCTTTTTGTGCATTTTTCTAGCCATGTCTTGAATCAGTCGCTTTCCAAACCATATAAAACCTCAAACACACTCCAAATATCATCTTTGAACTGTCCTAAATGGTTTCCCCCATCTGGAACACCATTTGAGGCAGTTGCTATTTTGGCCACTTTTGCCCCTTTTGCGAGAAAGGGCTCAAACTCATCCCTGAGGTTTCCAACTGATTCCAACCATCCTAAAAGCTTCTAAAAGATCATTCGAGAATGTCCAAAGCACTAAACCATTTCTGGAATAAGAAACTTGGCAGATTGCACAAAAAACTCCAAAAGCTCAAAAAGAGGTAAGCATCATGACTTGAACTTTCCAAAATATGCATTGCTTTGAGGTCCACTGATCATGCACATCTTGTACATGTTATATATGTTGTGTTTGTACCAAATTTCCATGCAATTTCCACAATCTGGTTTTAAAATGGGGACATGATCTTGAAAAAATAACACCACCATTAGATTCCTTGTGAAATTCTAGGCAGGATAGACCTAAATTTTGTCTCAATCCATGGAGAAATGAGAAAGTTATGGCCTTCACGTTTCTGAACCAAAACTTGCGTTGCCTTGCCTTGGCTAGGCCTAGAAAACAAGGCAAGCCTTGTGTATTTGTTGGTTTGTTTCAATCAACGGATGTATCACCACCCTAGTGGTAAGGCGCGCACCCTATAACCTTGAGGTCGTGGGTTCAAACCCCACCCAGACCATTTTGTGTTTTCTCACATTTTTGCTATTTTTTCCAATATTTTCATGTTTTATTAATTAATTGGAAAATTAATAACTCAGTCAATTTTAATTATTTTTTATTGGTTCTTTTTGGAAAAAATCACAAAAATGTTGAAATATTTTATTCCACAAAAAAAATTAGATTTATATTGTTTATTTAATATAATTAGTATTTTTGTGAATAAGTTAATTTTCATTGTTTTTTAAACATTTTAAAATGAATATTCATCTTGAAAAATCAAAACCAAATGGGCTTTAATTCATCTTGTGATTAAAATATCATGTTTCAAACCTTAACCAAAGGTCATAAGTTGTTTATTAAAACTTATTTGGTATTTGTATCATTTTAATTAATTTTCTTTGAATAATTACTTTAAAAATGATGAAATTAGGGTTTTGTTAATTTTCACCCTAACATATCTTTTTCAAACACTCATGGACCTCTAATAGAGTGTAAGACCCAACCCTTTTTAAACCAAAATAATTTGGGCCTCGGTCATCGTATAAGACCCACTGTACTTTTAAAAACCTCGGCATGATCGCCGTTTTGAAAAACAAAACCTTTTGGGCCTCTCCTTGAGCTGTAAGCCCCATCACTGGTACAAAAACAATTTTTGTGCCTTTAGTAGAGTGTAAGACCCAAACCTTTTTGAAAAATAAAACATTTTGGGCCTTAGTGTATTGTATAAGTTCCGTTGTATTTCAAAAAGTTTGGCGCGATCATCACCCGTTTAAATAAAATCCTTGGGCCTACCCTTGTGTTATAAGCCTCATTTCTTTTCTTCAAACAATTTTTGGGCCTCTAATAGAGTGTAAGACCCAATCCTTTGTAAATACAGACCATTTTTGGGCCTCAAATGTTGTATACAGTCTAATTTGTGGGCCTCTAATAGAGTATAAGATCCATCCCTTTGTACAAAAAACCTTTTTGGGCCCCAGTCACTTGCATAAGTCCCTCTGTACAAATTCACAGTGCAATCACTGATAAAACCTTGGGCCTCTCCTTGAGCTATAAGCCCCAACAATATTTTCAAAGCACTTTCTCCTTTGATTTTGCATATGATATTGTTATCAAAGTTTTCTTTGTTGAACAAACTAACAAAACAGCATGGAAGCTCTAAAACCGAGTAAGTGTTTACCCGCTTTCATTTACCGCTTTCATATATATATAATTGTATTGTGGGGCTGTTTTCACTGTAAGTCTTCTTTTGTAAACTCATGCCAACTATGTAATAATAGTATAGATATTTAGAGTTTCCCCGGCAACTACGTCTAGAACTAGGCAGAACCTAGTCTCCTTACATCCGGCGTTCTCTAGGACATTTCAACATAACCTAAACCATGGGAATTTTCTTTTACAACCATTTTAGATAACTAGATCTAAGAAATCTCCCCCTTGAATAGTCCATATACAGAAGGCCATCGTTCCAAGTGAAACCCCTTCTAGAACTATTCATCAGCCTCCTCTTGGATTAGTGCAAGGACCCAAAGGCTTCTTAAAAGCATCCCCGCCTCCTCTTGGGCGTTGTACAAGGACCCGTCGGCTTCTTAGAAGTTTTCACAGCCTTCTCTTAGGCTTCGTATAATGATTCTTCCTCCGGGAAGATAGCCTCCCCTTGGGCATCATACAAATTGTCCCTCGGCTTCTTAAAAGTTACTCTCGCTTCCTCTTGGGCTTCGTACAAATTTTCCCGACGACCTCTTAAAGGTATACGAACAGAAATTAGTCATCTTAATAGAACAGTCTTTCAAGGAGACTAGATCTTTCTACCGCAAATGTGTTGTCTCTTAATTTCTCTTAAGCATAGTACAAAAGATAAAACTCTAGACTTGGACAATCTAATTTCCTTGAGTCTCAAAGACATTTTCAAGCTCCTTTCAAAAATGGGAAGATGAAAACCCGTAAGACTCGGATAGTCTAAAGCTCCTTTGGATTCCCCGTTTCCTTAGAGAATAGGAAATAATCTCGATCCTCAGATCAAATCCATGAGTACGACGTTACCCATATAAGAACTGATTTTCTCTTTATCCGATACTGGACCTGTCACTAAACTGAAACAGTTACAATGGCCTCCTCTTGAGCTTTGTACAATGACTCTCCGCAGCGGAGCTAACCTTTTCACACTCTCTTGTTGAGTATAAAAGACTCTCTTGTTGAGTCAATCCCTTTTAGCCTCCATCTCGGGCTTTATACGAGATACAAAAACACTCTCTTGTTGAGTATAAAAGACTCTCTTGTTGAGTCAAACCCCTTTTTTAGCCTTCATCTCGGGCCTCGTACGAGATACAAAACACTCTCTTGTTGAGTATAAAAAAACTCTCTTGTTGAGTCAATCTTCCAATAGCCTCCATCGCGGGCCTCGTACGAGATACAAAACACTCTCTTGTTGAGTATAAAAAGACTCTCTTGTTGAGCCAATCTTCCAATAGCCTCCATCTCGGGCTTCATACGATATACTAAATCACTCTCTTGTTGAGTATAAAAGACTCTCTTGTTGAGTCAACTCCCTTTAAGCCTCCATCTCAGGCTTCGTACAAGATACAAAGCACTCTCTCGTTGAGTCAACCCTTTTAGCCTCTCTCTTGGGCTTCGTACGAGACACATAAAAACACCCTCTTGTTGGGCCAATAGCCTCCTCTTAGGCTTTGTATAAAGAAATCCCCGTTTGATTCAATCAACCTTTTAGCATCAAATCATGCTTTGCTCACAGCATACAAACATCAACAACTCATTTCCCTCATCTAATTGTTGTAAGCGGCAAGCCTCTGGATTATTTACATCCACGCCACTGTCCCTCTTTTAGCTTGAGAAATGCCTAAGGAAAGATGGCATTGCTCTACACTGAGTTAAAGTCTTCTCCTTCAGGTTGAAAATCCCCTATAAAGGAAATTATGGCAGTGTTTGATTCACAGATCCCAGCTAAACTAATTCTCCTTTATAATCAGTCACCCAACAGTTGTGACAGACAGACCCTTCTTTAGAGATGACAAATTCTCTCTGGAGTCAAAACCCTTTAGCTTCACATCTTGGGCTTCGAACAAGATACAAATAGACCCTTCAGCTTCACATCTTGGGCTTTGAACAAGATACAAAACACCTTTAGCTTCATATCTTAGGCTTTGAACAAGACACCAAAACAACCTTTTCCTCCCATAGAAATGGAGGAACTACGATCGCTCTGATTTCCCTATCCCAGGAATACGTAGGCAAAAGATTGAAAAATCTTAGCGAGCACACTAATCAAAAACCCAAAATCCCATATATCAACCAAATAGCATCGGTCCCCAACACCCTACCCCGACACTGTTTTCAACAAAATAACCCCAAAGGGCGAACCCCCAATTTTGATAGCATCTGTAAATCAACAGTTTTGACTATTTAACCTCAGTTTGCAAGCAGGGTTAATTGGAGACATCTATTTCCCTTCCTTCATCAGCTTTAATAGGATAAAAAAAGAATCGAACTGTAGTACCCAAGTGATAGTGCTTCGAAACCAAGAAAATCGCGCTACAGAGAAGTGGCGACCACAGTGGGAAAGCTTCTTTCTTGTTTTCCCAAGGGATGAAAAATCTTGAATTCAAGGTGTCACAGACATAATGATGTCACTGGGAACCAATATTATTGCTAGGATCGGCCCCCATTAGGATCTTAGGTCAAAAACCTTTAAATTGGGAAGGTACCACAGAATGGCGACTCCGCTGGGGAGCCATTTTCTGTCAGGAACATATGATTCATAGCTCTTAAAGGTCTAGGACATTAGGGCAAATATATATACTGCTTTTCCTAATTGATATCTTTGTTTATTTTTCTGCTAATGGGAATGTGTGTGATGCCACATGTGGAAAGATTGAGTATACACCTAGGAAAAACCTCTTTCAGTAGTGCGGAAGCTATCAGAAATAGTTGTCACGCGATACTACCCTCTTCTGAGGTTCTTCGAAATAACATCACCTAGCACGGTTCTTGGCCCGCTGATGTTATCTCGACAAGAATCAATGATTTTGAGAGACAGGTACAAAAGTCACTAGTATAAACCTTTGGGATGGGTAGAGCCTTGACTTCATGACACCGACCCTTTGACCCCATGTTTTTTCTATGTTTTTGTGTGCTGCATTCATGCATTCATTTAAAAAAACATTAAAACAAAGAAAATTTTCTCTTCTAGTCTCTCTTTTTCAAAATTAAACTAAGATAATGATTGCAAATGTCAGAGAAAGGAGATTGCGCTAATGGATTTCGGTAGAAGGAAAACTCATAAGTATACCTTCAAGGTTCCAAAATTAGAGGATTTGAGTGGTTTGGTGAGAATGATCACAAACCATGAGGCTTTCAGAGCTAAGTACGGAGGTCTGCTACCTCTGTTAAGGGTCTAGGTAATTGAAAGAATCATGGAGGCACTCGTTCAGTTTTACGATCCGGTCTATCACTGTTTCACATTCCCAGATTACCAGCTCTCACCAACGCTGAAGGAGTATTCTCACCTGACTGATTTACATATCACTGATCAAGCTCCCTTTTCTGGACTGGAAGAAATTCCAAATTATCAGACCATTGCAAGAGCAATTTATTGGGATGAGTCATAAGTCAAGACTCACATGACCACGATGGGAGGAATCCCAGGTTTACCAGCCAAGTTTCTAGTAAAGAAGGCTCTATACTTTGCTAGTATAGGGAACATGGCCGCTTTCGAGAGCATCTTTGTTTTGCTCACGTACGCGTTATTTTTGTTTCCCAACATCGATAACTTTGTAGATATCAACGCCATTAAGGTTTTTCTCATTGGAAACCCTGTACCGACTTTGCTAGCAGATGCGTATCATTCTGTACACGTAAGGAATTTATACAGCGGAGGAATAATCACGTGTTGTGACCCTTGCTATATAAGTGGTTTATTTCCCATTTGCCTAAGTCTGCTGCTTTTTGGGATCATAAGAGTGCCTTACGTTGGTCGCAGAAAATCATGTCTCTTACCAACTCTGACATAGATTGGTACAAAAGGATTTATGAAGGGATCAGGCTCATTGACCATTGTGGAAACTTCCCTAACGTACCCCTTATAGGAACTAAGGGAGGAATCAATTACCATCCAGTTTTAGTTCGTCGTCAATTTGGATACCTGATGAGGCATGTCCCGCATAATGCTCATCTGGAAGGTCTTTTCTTCAAGGAAGGAGAAAATGATAGGGCACTAAAGACGGAAATAGTGCACGCTTGGAAACACGTTCATAAGAAAGGACGGGAGTCTCTAGGAAAACCGGACTGTGTACTTCATGACTGAGACGGAAAAACTTCAGGTTACACTAAACAAAGTTCAACAGGAAAGGAGGACTTGGAAGAACAAATACCGCATTCTCAATGTGGAGTGTACCAAAGTACAACAACTGTTAAAAGATAAGGATGCTCTGATTGAGATTTTAGAGCAACATGCTGTGGAGAAGCAGGATGACCAAAGGAATTTGCTCGCTCCTTTCACTTGGCAAAGGAATGACAACCCGACAACGGCCCAAGAGCCCTGGTCCAAGAAAAGGAAAGTACCAGAATCAGCACCCGAGTTCTCCTCAGAGAGGACTCGGGACCCATTAGCTTAGGTTTCTATTTCTGCACCTTGTAATTTACTGTATTTCCATTTCCGCAATCCTTTGAATTCAATAAAATGGGGTTTCCCCACTGTTTGATATTTGCAATCTAATTGTCGAAATTTATTTTGATTAAACCAAAAAACAATTAATATAATCATTGCATTCATCATTCTCACGTCACGTATTCTTCTTACCTACGAATCTCACGTTTGTGTCTCGGTTCTAGAGTCAAACTGTCTCATTCGTACAATACTCGAGCCAATCGTCAGAAAAAGATGGATGATATCGAGGAAGAGAACATAGAGTTGAAAGAAGAAATTGACGCTCTGAGAGAGGATATGAGAAAGCTTCATAACGACATGCAAGCCAGGGTAGAAGCTCAGCTACAAAGAACTGTGATCTCAGAGATAACCTCAATGCCCATAGTGGAGAAGTATGATCCTAGGTATCAGATGCCAAAAGATCATCCCTGGGGCATGCCTGTTAACTATATCTCGGAAGGATATGTTCCGCCGATCACTGAAGATCAGGGAATCATAGCAGAAGCCGCTGGGCCTGAAGGTTACAAACTTCGGGAAAGCAAGGATGCTAGAGGCATATTGAGGACTCCTAAAGGTTACAAACTTCGGGAAATGCCAAGATTCACTACCGTAGTAACGGTACCACCCCTTGTGGTGCACACTGTCCCGGAAGGACAGATTCCACAGATACCTTCTGGTGGAAACGAAAGCATGTTCGAAAGAATGAACGAGATCCAGGAATAGTTCCTGGAAATACAGAAAGAACTACAAGCTATTCGTGGTCAGGATTTATTTGGAAAGGACGCCGCAGATCTCTGCTTGGTCCCCAATGTGAAAGTTCCGCACAAGTTCCAAGTGCCCGACTTTGAAAAGTACAAGGGTAACTCTTGCCCTCAGAGCCATCTGGTGATGTACGTTCGGCGAATGTCAGCTCAGATAGAGAACCAGGAGCTACTGATTCACTACTTTTAGGATAGTTTAACCGGTGCCGCATTAAAATGGTACATGGGTTTAAACCGCGCTACGATCAGAACGCTCAAAGATCTTGGCACTGCCTTCGTCCAAGAATATAAATACAATTTGGACATGGCACCAGACAGAGATCAACTTAGATCAATGTCGCAAAAGTACAAGGAAACCTTTAAAGAGTACGCTCAGAGATGGCGTGAAATTGCCGCTCAAATTTGTCCGCCCCTTGAGGAAAAAGAGATGACAAAGATTTTCTTAAAGACCTTGAGCTCATTTTACTACGACGCAATGGTTGCCAGTACGCTTAGCGACTTCAGCGAAATGGTCGGTATGGGAGTACATCTCGAGGAAGCCGTTCGAGAAGGACGTCTAGTCAAAGACACTGGGTCAACAAGCGGTACTAAGAAATACGGTAGTGCTCTCCCTAAGAAAAAAGAGCAAGATATTGGGAATATCTCTCTCGGAAAGGAAAGACGACGGTACCAACCAGTAGCAGCTGTAACTCCTAATATCAACCCCGCGCCTACGTATCAACCTCAGGTTGCACAGAGCCAACCTAATCAACAACAATTTCTGCAAAGGATACAACAACCTCTTCAGCAGGCTCGTCCTCAATACAACAATAACCGTACAACGCGGCCACCAGGATTTGATCCTATACCCGTATCGTACGCAGAACTATTTCCGTTACTACTGGCCAAGGGGCATGTCCACACCAAGGCTCCTCTTACGGTACTGGAAAATCCGCCTTTTTAGTTTAAGGTGGATCAGACTTGCCCTTACCATCAAGGAGGACTAGGGCATAACATAGAAAGTTGTCTCAGTTTCAAATCCGACGTGCAAAAGCTTGTTAGGAGCGGGGTCTTATCTTTCAAAGATACGAATCCAAATGTTCTCACGAACCCGCTGCCTCAACGCGAGAAAGCTGCAGTCAATCTGATAGAAGGAGAGTCTAACAACGTCTATCAAATTCACGATGTACTCTTGTTGAGGGCCAACTTGGTCAAAATGCATTGTAGACAAAGTGGATATGGCCATGTGCCACCTCATAATTATCACCAGTGTGATATCTGCTCTAAAAGTAATCAAGGATGTTCTGTGGTGCAATCAGCTCTACAGGAACAGATGGATCTCGGATGGATCCAAGAGCACCGAGTTCGTGGAGTTAACATTTTTTATACGAATTCCAACATCATTCAAAACCACGCCATCCGTGCGATGAATGTCAACTTGGTGGCAATGCACTCAAGGCAAAGCCAGTATCGTAATCTGCCGCGGCACGATTACAATTCCTGTCTGACTTGCTCGGTAAACAAACAGGGATGCTCTTTCATACAAGAGGCCCTCCAGCGTCAGATGGATCTTGGATGGATCCAAGATTACCATGATAGGAATCATTATCAAATCAACATGATGCAGATCTTCGATATTCGCTTGATGAATACCAGCCTGGTAGAGTTACATGCTAAACAGGTTCAGTTCGGGTTCCTGGTATCACATGATTATCAGGGCTGTAAAGCGGGTTACGAAGACGATCAGGGTTGTACCCTTGTCCAGGAAACACTTCAGCACTTGTTGAACACTTGGTGGCTTCCAATCTATATGGATGAAGACACCCAGCAAATTAGTATCACTAACGGGAATCCTACTAGATATCAAAGTCAGGATGTTCGGTCGATGGAAACAGATCTAGTAAGGTTACACTATATTCAAAGCGGACGTGGCCAGGTGCCACTACACAATTATGAGCAGTGTGGAGTTTGCTCAATGGATAATCAGGGATGCTACTTCGTGCGAGCAGCCCTTCAAAGTCAGTTGGACCGCAAAGAGATTCAACCATGCTCAAGTTCTGGATCAGTCAACTACCTCGTTGATCAAATCGAGGACGTTGTCATAATCTCTGATCATCAGAGGGCTAGGGATGTTTGTACCATCATCCCTCTACTTGACGAATTGATAGTTCCCGATCGGGAACGGATCGAAATTACGTACGATGGTCAGAAAAATCAGAAGGCTCCCATAGTCATCTATCTATCGGGACCACTACCGTATGAATCAACTAAGGCTATCCCTTACAAGTACGGTGCAACCACAGTCGAGAATGAAAAGCAAATCCCGTTACCCTCCGTCGTGAACATTGCAAACATCAGTCGAGTAACACGGAGCGGTCGAATCTTCAACCGAGGAGTTGGAGAACCCAACAAAGAAAAGGAACCTCAGACAGAAGTTCCCAATCCACCAGTCGGTCATTCCAGTAATCCCGACCTTTCACAAATCAATGATGAGATGCTAAAGCTCATCCAAAGGAGTGATAACAACATTGTTGATCAGCTGTTACAAACTCCTTCAAAGATCTTGGTATTATCAATGTTACTTAGTTCAGAGGTGCATAGGGAGGCTCTACAGAAAGTCTTGGAGCAAGCCTTTGTAGAACAGGATGTAACAATCAGACAGTTCGATAGCATTGTCTCTAACATCACTTCCTACAATAACTTGGGATTTAGTGATGAGGAATTACCTGAAGAAGGTCGCCGTCATAACATGACGCTCAATATTACAGTCAACTACTAGGACGATACTTTAGCCAGCGTACTGGTAGACACAGGGTCAGCCCTGAATGTTATGCCGAAGTCCACTTTGATGCAGTTCACATTCCAAGGCCCTCCGATGAGAACCAGCGAGGTTGTCGTCAAAGCGTTTGATGGATCCAGAAAAATGGTTATTGGCGAAGTCGACCTTCCCATAACTATCGGTCCTCACACTTTCCAAGTCACTTTCCAGGTCATGGACATCCGGGAAACATACAGTTGTTTATTAGGAAGACCTTGGATACATCAGGCTGGGGCGGTCACCTCGACCCTCCACCAATGGCTAAAGTTCGTCCAGAACGACCAACTCATCACGGTTTGTGGGGAGTAGGCCTTGTTCATAAGCAATTTGTCGTCATCCACTTATGTAGAACTGGAAGGGATAATCGGAACCCAGTTCCAAACGCTTTCGCTACACAAAGACAATCAATCCGAAGGGGGGACTTCGATTTCCTCGTACAAAGATGTTATCAAAGTTGTTGAGAGTACCAATACAACAGGATGAGGGCAGCTTGTCATTCCCACTGACAATAAAACAAAGAAGGATCTTGGTTTTCCTGCAACTTGTACCCAGACAGGTGCTAACGGTGAAAGTCTTCATCCCATTCAGGATTTCTTCCACAGTGGAGCCTAGTGGCTCAAGAAGTGCATACCATCAATAAAGATGATTCATCCGATACGAAGGAAGAATGGAAGTCCTATCTCAACAAGGACGGTTATACGTCTCAGGACGAAACGTAGACTCCCTTTTGCTTTCCTGCACAAAGTCTGAGATTTATACCCAGGCCAGATGTTGAAATGATATATGGAGATTGTGATCCGGAAGGATGTCGTGCTCCACCAAACTCGTTAGAGAAGGACACTCTGATGAAAGACAACTTTGACCACGACTACTATGGCCCGATGGATGGCTTGCCAATGTGGCAGCCTTACCCAGGAGACTTGGGGCAAGAAAGTCAGCCGAACAATGAAAATCAGCTAAGCATCATTGAAGAGAATACCTGCGTCCCCACCATGTTATGGGATCAACACACAGGTTATCCTGAAAATACTCAGCATGACAATGAATTCGCAACGTTTGTCGGACTAGAATTCATCAACTATGCTTTCCCTGAGGTCAACGTCATCGAGAGAGATGACCCCTCCAGTTCCAAAGAAGTGTGGGACACCATGGGACAACCAAGTGGAAAATACGACTATATGGTTAAGTACACTGCTTCTGAAAGCTCTCGTATCAGACTCGAAGACATCCAGCCGACTGAATGGGGAGATACAGCTGAGAGTACAAATACTACACAAAATGCAATAGAGGAATCCTCCTACGACAACTCTGCCTGGGAGACAGATTCCAATGATTCTGCTCTGCCAGAAATCAGCGTCATTTCTGAAGAAAAATCAAGGAAGGTACCAAACTTTGTGATTCACCGAGGAGTTCACCGCCAATGGGTTGTTGTCGATGTTCTGAGGATCGTTCATAAGTCAAATTAATTGTCGTCTTTTAACCTTTCACCCTGCCCAGGTGAAATGGATGTTTTGATAGGGCTCGCTTTCTGTAAATTTCCCTCTTCGCTTTGCCCAAAGCGACAGAGTTTTCTTTTATAGGGTTGTAGTTTCAAGAATCGACTTGTTCATTAATAAAATAACGTCGTTCTGTAATTTCGACAGATTCCAATGATCCTGCTCTGCCAGAAATCAGCGTCATTTCTGAAGAAAAATCAAGGAAGGTACCAAACTTTGTGATTCACCGAGGAGTTCACCGCCAATGGGTTGCTGTCGATGTTCTGAGGATCGTTCATAAGTCAAATTAATTGTCGTCTTTTAACCTTTCACCCTGCCCAGGTGAAATGGATGTTTTGATAGGGCTCGCTTTCTATAAATTTCCCTCTTCGCTTTGTCCAAAGCGACAGAGTTTTGTTTTATAGGGTTGTAGTTTCAAGAATCGACTTGTTCATTAATAAAATAACGTCGTTCTATAATTTCCGCATTAATAACGTCGTTCAGAAAATGGTAATCCTAAAAAACAACTCAATAATAAAAACAAGCAGTAGAAAAAGAATTACACTGCAGACACTCTTACATTCTCTCTATCTCTTCTAAACACAATTCATCATCATCATGCATTTTGCTTGTTTTAAACCCCGTTGAAACATATGATCCGATGCCTTCTCCCAACTTTGAGTTCCCGGTATTTAGGGCTGAAGAAGAAAATGACGACGAAATTCCAGAGGAGATCTCTTGATTACTCCGACAGGAGGAAAGGTCCATTGAACCTCACAAAGAGCCGTTGGAAACGATCAATGTAGGTTCAGAAAAAGAAAGAAAAGAAATCAGGATTGGGGCACTACTCAGTCCAACTGCCAAAGAGAGTTTAACCAAGCTTCTCAAAGAGTTTCCTGATGTATTCGCTTGGTCCTATCAGGACATGCTAGGGTTGGATACCAGCATCGTAGGACATCATCTACCGTTAAGATCAGAATGTCCGCCCGTAAAACAAAGGTTGAGATAGACTAATCTGAACATGGCCATCAAAATCAATGAGGAAGTACAAAAGCAGATCGACGACGGTTTCCTCGACACATCAGAATATCCTCAATGGTTAGCCAACATCGTACCAGTTCCCAAAAAGGACGGAAAAGTCAGAATGTGTGTCGATTACAGAGATCTGAACAAGCCTAGTCCAAAGGACGACTTTCCTTTACCACACATTGACATGCTGGTAGACAGTACAGCAAAGTTCAAAATTGTGTCCTTCATGGATGGATTCTCGGGCTATAATCAGATCAAAATGGCGCCGAAAGACATGGAGAAAACTTCGTTCATTACCCCATGGGGTACCTTTTCTTACAAGGTAATGTCGTTCGGTTTGAAGAACGCCGGGGCAACCTATCAAAGGGCCATGACTACTCTGTTTCATGACATGATACACAAAGAGATAGAGGTATATGTCGATGATATGATTGCAAAATCTAAGACAAAGGAGGAGCATGTGACCCACCTGTCAAAACTATTCGAGCATTTGAGAAAGTACAAACTCCGCTTGAATCCCAATAAATGCACCTTCGGTGTCCGTTCAGGGAAACTCTTAGGGATCATCGTCAGCCAGAAAGGAATTGAGGTTGATCATGACAAGGTGAAAGCCATTCAAGAAATGCCTTCTCCAAAGACTGAAAAACAAGTCAGAGGATTCCTGGGACGTTTGAACTACATCTCCAGATTCATATTCCTCATGACCGCGACATGTGCGCCGATTTTCAAGTTACTCAAAAAGAACCAGGACTGCGTTTGGATAGAAGATTGCCAAACCGCCTTCGACAGTATTAAGGAATACTTGGTGAACCCACCGATTCTATCACCTCCAGTGGAAGGAAGACCAGTAATCATCTACCTCACAGTCCTAGAGGACTCCATGGGGTGTGTACTTGGCCAACAAGACGAAACCAAAAGGAAGGAGTCTGCCATCTACTATTTGAGCAAAAATTCACCGACTCCGAGACCCTGTACACTATGCTTGAGGAAACTTGCTGCGCTTTGGCTTGGGCAGCCAAACGTCTTCTCTAGTACATGATTCGTCACACTACTTGGTTAATCTCAGAAATGGATCCAATCAAGTACGTCTTTGAAAAACCTACTCTCACGGGAAGAATCGCCTGTTGGCAGATGTTGTTATCAGAATATGACATAGAATAACACGCTCAGAAAGCTGTTAAGGGAAGTATTTTAGCCGATCATTTGGCTCATCAGCCGATTGACGATTAGAAATCACTCGGATTTGACTTCCCAGACGAAGATGTCATGTATTTGAAAATGAAAGATTGCGATGAACCACTACCCAATGAAGGGCCAGAACCAGGTTCCCAGTGGGGACTAATCTTTGACGGAGCAGTCAATCATTACGGAAATGGAATTGGGGCAATCATCATAACACCTCAGGGTACCCACATTCCTTTCACTGCCAGACTGACATTCAAGTGTACAAACAACGAGGCCGAATACGAAGCTTGTATTATAGGTCTCGAGGAAGCGATTGATTTGAGGATAAAGAACTTGGATGTATATGGCGACTCAGCCCCCGGTTATCAATCATATCAAAGGAGATTGTAACACTTACCAATCAAGACTGATCCCTTACAAAGATTACGCAAGAAGGTTGTTACCCTTCTTCAACAAATCGAGTTTCACCATATCCCTCGTGAAGAGAATCACATGGCTGATGCATTTGCCACCCTCTCTTCCATGATTAGTGTAGGTCAATGGAATGACCTACCTAAGATCGACATAATGCGCCTTGAAAGGCCCGCTTACATCTTCACAATTGAAGCAGTCATAGACGACAAACCTTGGTAGCACGATATCAAATGCTTCCTTCAGAAACAAGAGTACCCACCTGGGGCACTAAGGAAGGATAGAAAAACCCTCAGAAGACTGGCTAGCAACTTCTTCCTGAGTGGTGGTACACTTTATAAGAGAAACTCTGACATGGTCTTGCTCCGATGCGTAGACAGACCAGAAGCAGACATGCTGATAAAAGAAATTCACGAAGCATCCTTTGGCACACATGCCAACGGACATACAATGGCGAGAGAAATTCTAAGAGCAGGGTACTATTGGTTGACAATGGAATCTGACTGCTACACGTACATTAGGAGATGTCACAAGTGTCAGATATACTCAGACAAAATCCATGTACCGCCTACACATCTCAAAGTTCTTTTTTCCCAATGGACTTTTTACATTTAGGGAATCGACATGATTGGCATGATCGAACCTAAGGCTTCGAACGGACATCGGTTCATTCTGGTCGCCATTGACTACTTCACCAAGTGGGTCGAAGCAGCGTCATACGCCAATGTAACCCGACAAGTGGTGGACTAATTTATCAAAAACAATATTATCTGTCGTTATGGTGTTCCAAGCCAGATCATTACAGATAATAGATCTAACTTGAACAATAAGATGATGAAAGAGTTGTGCACAGAGTTCAAGATCGAACACCATAACTCATCTCCCTACTGACCCAAGATGAACGGAGCGGTAAAAGCAGCTAACAAGAACATCAAAAGGATTATTCAAAAAATGGTTGTAACCTACAAATATTGGCACGAGATGCTACCCTTTGCTCTTCACGGCTATCGTACATCTGTCCGCACTTCAACATGGGCAACCCCTTTCTCTCTAGTATATGGCATGGGAGCAGTGCTCCCCATCGAAGTAGAGATCCCATTAATCTGGGTATTGATGGAAGCTAAGCTAACAGAAGCTTAATGGTGTCAAAGTCTACACGACGAACTGAACCTGATCGAAGAAAAGTGAATTACAGCACTATGCCATGGTCAGTTGTATCAGCAAAGGATGAAGAAGGCGTTCGACAAAAAGGTTCAACCTCGCGTCTTCAGGAAAGGAGACCTTGTGCTCAAAAAGATACAATCATTTCTCACTGATTCCCGGGGCAAATGGACTCCGAATTATGACGGCCTATGTGGTCAAGAAAGCTTTCTCAGGCGGTGCCCTGAGACTTGCAACCATGGACGGAGAGGAATTTTCCTACCCCACAAATGTTGATGTAGTCAAGAAATACTTCACCTAAACTAAAAAAAAAACATCTCGGTGGATTAAAAACCCGAAAGGGCGGTCCAGGGAAAAATTAGAGACATAATCAAAAATCATCCCGGTGGATTGGAAACCTCAAAGTACAATCCAGGAAAAAATAAGGGATAATGGCAAATAACTACGTTCGACAAAGGGGCAAGTCCCTCGGCAGCAGTTACATCATCCGTCAGGAAAGCTCCGGTCAAGGTCATCTTCTACAGAAGCTCAGGATGCCCCGAAGTCAAATTTGGTAGAAGGATATTGGTCGTTATGTTTCGATGTAGCCCTTTTCCCTTAAATTACCATTTTTCTAACTTTGTAAATACTCTATGGAATCACGAGTTTGGCTGATTTCCATCCTATCAATAAAATTTGAGCCTTTGTGCTTTTATTTGCAATTCTTATTTGTTTTAGCTTTACAGAACGACGTTTTAGTATGATCAACGATTCTTGAAACAAAACAAAAATGAATTTACTTGTAAAACTTTTTCTACTTTTAAAATAAAGATGGAAATTTCTTTTGACTATTGAACATCAAAAGAACATCGATCGCTTCTCCAAAAGTAAGCGAGCTTCAAAGTGCATAATCAAAGTACTCCTTCAAAACCAGTGCACCTAAATGAAGGATCAGTTGTGTCAGAGACCGTGTTTCATCTGACACCCCCCGTGGCCGAGTTCTTATCTCTTAAGCCCGACCAACGGTTGTTCCCCGCAGGGACTATTTCTCCTAAACAAGGCAGAATTGCTATCTAGAACCAGCGATACTTTTTTATCTCCCACTGTGGCCGAGTATCCAGTCGTGTTCATCTACTAGTCTGTATGTCACGTCAGTTTTGTCAGCATATACATATATACACAATGCATTATTGATTCACATGCATAATCATATTGCATCATTATCACTCTCGTCGGTCTTATCCCCTAGTGATAACAGTCCTCTTAATCGAGTTGTCAGTTCTTTCCTCATCAGGAAATGTTGCGTCTGCACTACCTCTCTCCTTCAGTTTATTTCTGGGATGAAGTCGGCCCTTGACCGCTTAGATAACTTGAACCTTTGAAACACCAGAGAACCCTCAGCCAGCATCATTCTTTGCCATTGAAGATGATGTCTTTGCTTTATCGGATTAAGGAAAACCCCTCGAGAAATCCTCTCAACTAAAGACTTTCGACAACACATTGGTCCTTCTCTCTAGAATGTCAATGTCAACAAAGTCATCGGCACCTCAAAATTGGATTACATCATCATATGGCATTTCTCCGAGAAGATCTCCGAGAAAAGTATGATGCAATATCCCCAAGCAAGAAACAGTCTCTCAAAGAGGCTCATTTTCCCAAGTAGAGTCGACAAATGGCGTCTCTAAACAGAGAACTTTGTGCACCTCTACAATTCAGACAGATGGGTTCCCCAGCAAGTCTGACATCAAAAGTTTTTCCCATCAAATGGCATCTCCCCAGGAAAATTCGGCGAGAAGTTTGAGGAAAACCGCTACACATAGCGTCCCTCGTCAATAAAGTTTATTGACGAAAGAAACTTAGACCAGTTCCTTGGTAGGAAACCAGGATCGAGGGGAAGTTTATTTCAGAAACATAGACCAGTTCCTTGGTAGGAAACCAGGATCGAGGGGAAGTTTAATTCGGAAACTGAGACCAGTTCCTTGGTAGGAAACCAGGATCGAGGGGAAGTTTACCTTTTCTAAGCATCACTGCTTAGTAAAAGAGGAAGGATGCGCGAACTACCATTCATAACCACCATCAAAATTTTGGGTATTCCGATATTTAATACTCTTGCACCCCGTATGCCCGAATACCTTCGCCATTCACACCTTCTGGTCCAAGAAGATTAAATAGGGGCATCTGTCATACCCCAAATTTTGACCACTAAGATTTCCCATAATTCTGCAAATCATCATCACAATATGGACGAACCATCATGCCTCATTAGTCTCCCCAAAGATGGGTGAGCATTCACTACTATCAAAATTAGGGTTTCAAGCCCTCTCAGAGTTCTTAGACAAAGGATCAATCAAGGAATGACATGTTATTCAACTTGTCTAGCCTGTCAAACATCCACAATGGATCAAGAGGACTCCCACTTCAAGAATCAAGCACAAGGTTGCAGCATTCTGAGTGGATCAAGCCTCACGATCGACAGTGTCACCAAATTAGGGTTTTGGTCGACCAGGGCCTCCAGATGAAGATTTTCTTCTGGGCATGAGCCAATGCTTCAAAGCATAACCTATGATGCTCCAAGGGACATCATGAACCCAATCATCAAGTCAATTTGGCCTTAGGGGATGCATTCATAAAAAATCAGGAATTAGGGTTTCTTGACTTAATTCACCCCTAAGTTGACTTTTGGGACAAAACATGAGCCAAGACCTCAAGAGTGGATTTTAGGGTCTCAAATACATCACATTGATCCATTTGCAACAATGGATTGATCCAAGAAGCTTGAGCAACAAGTTTCAATTTCATCTGAAACACAATTAGGGTTTCGCGGGAAAAGTCAACTGTGCCTTTGACTTTTGACCAGGACATGCTCCCAAACCCTAGGACATGATTCAATACACCCTATAACACCTATGAAATCAATCCATCAAGTTTTATTTAGGTCAAGGACTTGATTTCATAGAGGATCGCAGAGTTTGGAATTCATCTGACAAAAAGTCAACTGTGCACAAAAGTCAACTTTGACTTTTTGAGATTTTTCACAAATATGGTTCTTTGACCCTAAAATGATGTTAATGTGTGATTTGGATCATCATTCATCAAGAAAAATCAAGAAAAGTGGGATAACTTGTAAAGGGGGTAACCATAAAAAACTTAGAAAATTTTCTAAGTTATGGAACAAAGTGGCTAGGGTACCAAATTTGGAAGATCATAACTCCTAAATCATAAGGCCATTTTTTCCCATCCAAAGCTGGATTTGTAGCTCTCATGGCCCTCTACAAAAGCATCAACTACACCTCATTCCAATTCATTAAGGATTTTGAGTTATGGAATGATCAAAGTGGCTGAAAACATGAAATGCCACTTTTTCCAACACTTAGTGAAATTTTCACTAAGTCAGAATTTGCCTTCACTTTTTTCCAAATGTAGGGGCATTTTTCACTTGGATCCAAAAAGTATCAAAACAAATTATGATCAAATAGTTATTGTATCATGTGAGGGCTTTCCAAAATGGCCAAGAATTCCATCAAATTCCACTTGAGCCATGAGATATGACAATGGCAATATGCCTTGCTGAAAACTGCCAAGGCTGGGCAGAATTTTACACTTTTGCTCGATTAGGTAAAATCAGATAATTCCAAGCCTTGTCATCACTTTGGACACATATGAGGATCAAATCTAAATTGAACAAACACTGATCCAAGCCTCCAAAGTCTTTGGAACAAGAAGTAGCATGCCAAACCTAGAAAACCCTAAAAGAGGGACAAGACTCCAATTTTGGATCGGAGCATTTAATGGATGCACCAAGGTGGCATGGACTGACACATTTGCAACTGAATTCAGTCAAGAATGATCCAACAACTAGGGAACCACAACTCTGTGCCATAACCTCTAGTCAATGGCTAGAGGAAACTTGAGATTCCAAAATGCAACCATTGGCCAAACCTCTGCAACAGTTTCCATTCACTATTGCTTGCAAAACAAACTTGCTCTACTATAAATAGAGCTCGTTTGTGCTCAGTTTGAGTACACCAAAGTGTCATACCCCAAATTTTGACCACTTAGGTTCCCATCATTGTGGAAATCATCATTACAATATGGATGAACCATCATACCTCATTAGTCTCCCCAAAGATGGGTGAGCATCCACTACAATCAAAATTAGGGTTTCAAGCCCTCTCTGAGTGCTTAGAAAAAGGGTCAATCAAGGAATGACATGATCTTCAACTTGTCTAACCTCTCAAACATCCACAATGGATCAAGAGGACTCCCACTTCAAGGATTAAGCACAAGGTTCCTCCCTTCTAGGTTGATCAAGTCTCAAGATCGACAGTGTCACCAAATTAGGGTTTTGGTTGAACAGGGCCTCCAGATGGAAATTTTCCTCTAGGAACAAGCCAATGATCCAAAACATAACCTAATATACTCCATGGAACCTCATGGACCCAATCATTAAGTCAATTTTGCCTCAGGGGATGCATTCATCAAAAATCAGGAATTAGGGTTTCTTGACCTAATTCACCCCTAAGTTGACTTTTGGGACAAACCATGAGCCAAGACCTCAAGAGAGGGTTTGAGGGTCTCTAATGAACTATATTGATCCATTTGGAACAATGGATTAATCCAAGAGGTTTGAGCAACAAGTCTCAATTTCATCTGCACCACAGTTAGGGTTTTAAGGAAAAAGTCAACTGTAACTTTGACTTTTGACCAGGACATGCTCCCAAGCCCTATGAAATGCATCAATATACCCTATGACACCCATGGAACATGTCCATCAAGTTTGATTTAGGTCAAGGACATGATTTCCTGAAGAATTGCACAGTTTGGAATTCATCTGATAAAAAGTCAACTGTGCACAAAAGTCAACTTTGACTTTTTGAGATTTTTCACCAAAATGGATTTTTAAAAGGGGTAACCATAAAAAACTTAGAAAATTTTCTAAGTTAAAAATAAAGTGGCTAGGGTACCAACTTTGGAGGGTCATAACTCCTAAACCACAAAGCCATTTTCTCCCATCCATGGCTTGATTTGTAGATCTCATTGCCCTCTACAAAAACTTCAACTAGACTTAATTCCAATTCCTCGTGGATTTTGAGTTATGGAGTGATCAAAATCAAGAAAAGTCACTTTGTTCCAACACTTATTGAAAATTTCACTAAGTCAGATTTTGCCTTACTTTTTTCCAAATGTAGGGACATTTTTCACTTGGATTCAAAAGAGATCAAAACCAAACATGTTCAAACAGTTGTTGTATCATGTAAGGGCTTTCCAAAATGACCAAGAACATTACCAAATTCAACTTGAGCCATGAGATATGACATTGGCAAGTTGCCTTGCTGAAATCTGCCAAGGCAAGGCAGACTTTTGCACTTTTGGTCGATTTTCCAAAATCAGCCAAATCCAAATGCTCCTATCCACTTGGACACCTCTGAGGATTGAATCTAAAGGGGAAAATCACTGAGCCAAGCCTCCAAAGTCTTTGGAACAAGAAATAGCATGTTGAACCTAGAATTGCCAACATAGGGACAAGACTCCAATTTTGGATTAGAGCATTCAATGGAAGCATCAAGGTGGCATGAACTGAGCTCTTAGCAACTAAATTCAGTCAAGACTTATCCAAGACCAAGGGGACCAGCAGCCTGTGCCCTAACCTCTAGTCAATGGCTAGAGGAGACTTGGATTTTCATTTGCCAACATTGGTCAAACCTACTCAGCAGTTGCCATTCACAATTCCTTGCAAAACAAACTTGCTCTACTATAAATAGAGCTCAATTGTGGTCAGTTTAAGTACACCAAAGGCCTACAACACTTGCCTTTCTCAAAAACCACTTCTCACTCTCAAAAATGCCTTTCTTAGCAAGTCACTATCGGGTTTTTCATTAGAGAGCAATTCCACTCAAACCAATCACACACACCTCATATACATCATATGTGAGCTGATCAAACACTTAAACAACAAATGGAACACTGATTTCTCAGAATCACCAGTCAATTGCTCAAGGTTTTAACCAAAGTGCAGTTGAGATGCCATGAAGTGATTCAGCCATTCTCAGTCAAGTCCAAGCATTCAAACACACTCCATAGGGTGTAAGGAAGTTGTTCCTTCCAAAAATATTATTTATTTCATATAATTGATATTTTTGCAAAGAATTGATGTTTTAATTGTTTTTAACATTTAAAATATTTTTTCCATCTTGATTTTGCAACTTTTAATGCCTCTTAATTATTTTGTGGGTCAATACTTAATTTTTGAAGCATTAATCTAAGATCACAATTTGTTTTCCATATGTTAAACAATTTTGATCATTTTAATTGAATTTTTTATTCAATTAAAACACATTTTGAAAACAAATTAGGGTTTTGGATTAATTCAACCCTCATAAATCATTTTCAAAACACTTTGGGCCTCTTATAGAGTGTAAGACCCAATCCTTTGTAAATTCAAACCATTTTGGGCCTCACTCATTGTATAAGTCCCACTGTATTTTCAAAAACCTCGGCGCGCTCGCCAATTCAAAAATCAAACCCTGGGCCTCTCCTTGAGCTATAAGACCCATTCAAAACTTTTTGGGCCTCTATTAGAGTGTAAGACCCAACCCCCTTTTAACCAAAAACATTTTGGGCCTCACTCATTGTATAAGTCCCTCTGCGTTAAAAGAAAACCTCGGCGCGATCGCCATTTTTAAACGAAAAGTCAACTGGGCCTACCCTCGTGTTATAAGCCCCACTCTTTTTCTTTAAACCTTTTGGGCCTCTTGAGAGAGTGTAAGACCCATCCCTTTGTAAAGAAAACCTTTTTTTGGGCCACAGTCACTTGTATAAGTCCCTCTGTACGAATTCAACAGTAAAATCACTGATAAAACTTGGGCCTCTCCTTGAGCTGTAAGCCCCAAATCTTTCTTTTTCAAAGCACTTTCTCCTTTGATTTTGAATATACTTTTGTTTTCAATCTTTCTTTGTTGAACAAATAACCAAACAGCATGGAAGCTCTACAACCGAGTAAGTGGTTATCGCTTTCATTTACCGTTTTCATATACATATAACTGTATTGTGGGGTTGTTTCACTGTAAGTCTTCTTCCATAAACTCATATCAACTGTGTAATAATAGTATAGATATTTCGAGTTTCCCCGACAACTACGTCTAGAACTAGGTGACGCCGTTTCGTTTATTCGTAGAAATAGACAACTAGATCCCCAATAGGATCACCAGATACAGTCTTCTCTTTGGCTGTCCTCATTAGGAATTGTCAAGAAACTCTACTCCCAGAGATGAATGTATTCTCCGTGAATGGCATCTTTGAGTTTCTTCCAAATTCTCGAACTTTCCTGACTTGATCTATTCCTTGTGAATCGCTTGCCTTGAATTTCTCGGGGTTTGGGGACCCACGGGCTTCTTAAAAGCATCGGCCTCCTCTTGGGCATCATACAAGGGCCCACAGGCTTCCTAAAAGCAACCCCGCCTCCTCTTGGGCTTAGTACATGGACCCGTCGGCTTCTTAGAAGTACTCACAACCTCTTCTTAGGCTTCGTATAATGATTCTTCCTCCGGGAATGATAGCCTCCTCTTTGGCTTCATACAAGGACCGATCGGCTTCTTAAAAGTTTCCAGCCTCCTCTTGGGCTTCGTACAAATTGTCCCGACAACCTCCTAGAGGTATAGGAACAGAACTTAGTCATCTGCATAGAACAGTCCTTTCAAAGAGTCTACTACTGTTTCTCAAAGCATGGTACAAAAGATGAAACTCTAAACTTGGACAGTCTAATATCCTTGAGTCTCAAAGACATTCTCAAGCACCCTTCAAGAATAGGAAGGACCCCGTAGACTCGGACAATCTCAATACCCTTCGGATTTCCCACTTCCTTAAAGAACAGGAATAACCCGGATCCTCGAACCAAATCCTTGAGTACAGCATTGCTCATATAAGAACCGATTTTCTCTTTCAAAATCAGTCTACTAGACCTGTCACTTAATTGAACAGTAACCATGGCCTCCTCTTAGGCTTTATATAATGATCCTTCTCCAGTGAAGTTAGCCTCCTCTTGGGCTTTATACAATGATCCTCCCCAGCGGATGTGAGCAAGCCTTTAAGTTTTTGTATGATAGCAAATTATGTTATAAATGCAAATTGTGTGATATGCATGGTTAGTTGGTATATACATATGATTTCATACCTATACTATGTTTAAAAGACAAGGCAAATTGATACATATCATCATTAAAATCATAAAACAATTTTCCTTATGTATGTATCGATACATGTATGCCTTGCATCGACACATTCCTTTGGTATATTCACAAAAACAATTTTGCTTCAGTGTGTATCGATTCATACGACACTTGTATCGATACATGCTCCTTTGTAATTGGGCTATGTATCGATTCATACGACACTTGTATCGACACATGCTCCTTTGTAAATGGGCTATGTATCGACTCATACGCATCATGTATCGATGCATGATTTACTTCACATTTTGGAAATTAACAGTTACAGTATGCATCGATGCATACAACCATGTGTCGACTCATGTATGTATTATACTCACTATGCATCGACGCATACGACTCTTGTATCGATACATAAAGCTGTTTGTTGCTTTTAACGTTTTCTGTTTTCATATATAAGTGTCATGACAGTTCAGTTTGAAGACAAGAATTCGCAAGTGTGAAAATTGAGCAATCAAAGCAAAAGGCAAGTTTGGTGTGCATCAATTGTGAGCAGCTTTAGAGACCTGAAAGATACTTTGTCTTCATCATCTTCTCAATCTCTTTAATTCAAGAACATCAACACATAATCATTTTTGTTCTTCGGATTAAAGGATCTTCGAGATAACGTTCAGTGGTACGATCAAGGATCTAGCTGAGTTGAAGATTCAAAGGGGGTTTCGAGGAAAAACCATCTGGTTTGTCCTTCAAGAACAGGTGTGTTCTTGAGGGTTTGTTAGTCACGATTGCAGAACATATTCAGCCGCAGCGTAGGGGTTTGGAAATTTGGATATTTCGCAAACAGGTCGTGGAACCGGTGAATTGTTTGCATTTCTTGCAGGATAAATTCTTGATCAAGCTCAGATCAAGTGAAGGTTCATACAATAGGAAGATCTTGGGGTTTAGATTTCTGGATTTGTATTGTAACCTTGTAAACAACGAATTCAGCATTATTGATATAACAGGTCTCAATTTCAATTTTGAAATTAAAAGGGAGACGTACCCACCCGCGAGGACGAAAGTGGGGAACTTCCTTACCAAATCTCTGCGTATCGTATTCTATCTTTATCTCTTTACGTTTTCAACAATTTTGTGATTCGTTTGGTGTGTTGTGTATTAAAGTTTCAAGATACAATAGTGGTACGAAAACCTTTGTCAAAATCACCATTATTGTTAATCGTTGAATGCATACACGCCAAGTGTTTGACAAAATTATTTGCTGTGTTTTTGTTCATTGGAAATAGCCTTTGTATGATAAGTGCATTTGAGTTGATTCTAATCTGGTGTTAATAAATCTTTGTCATCCTAATAAATCCAGCATAAACTCGTGTGTCCGGTTTTCTAGTAGCTGGTCCAGAATAGACGGAAGTCGATTCGGGATCATAATTTTCTGCTAACTCTGATTTACTTTTAAATCCTTGAATTTCAAGGAGGTGATCTATTCACCCCCCCCCCCCCCTCCTCGATCACTAGCCACACCGTCTAACAAGTGGTATCAGAGCGCCGGTTCGCTGGTGCTTTGTGGCTGCTTGTAACGATATGGATTCTGAACCAAAGGGGGCGTATAATAGAGCGCCTGTTTTCAACGGTGAAAATTATGGCTACTGGAAATACTGCATGCGAGTTCATATAAATTCTGTGGATAGGAATGTGTGGGCTGCCATTCAAAATGGTCCTTTTCAAATTACTATGAGAAATGAGGCTGGCGCCATAGTTCCTAAACCAGAAGATGATTACGATGAGAAAGATGAGAAAAAGTGGTCGAGTGATTGGAGAGCTCGAAATATGCTAATTTCAGCACTTAGTGCTGATGAGTATTACAGGGTATCCCATTGCTCGACAGCTAAAGAAATATGGGATGCTTTAGAAATTGCCCATGAGGGTACTACTGAAGTAAAACAGTCCCGTATTAACACACTTAATCAAGAGTTCGAGCTCTTTCGTATGAAACAAGGAGAATCTATCTCTGACATGCAAAAGAGATTTGTTCATCTCATAAATCGGTTGAATGCACTTGGAAAACCTGTTTCCAATGAAATAGCTACTAATAAAATTCTGAGATGTCTGAGCAGGGAATGGCAACCTAAAGTAACAGCTATTAAGGAAGCCAACGACCTCACGACGCTTACGATTACAACTTTATTCGGCAAGCTGGAAGAACATCAGCAAGAACTGGAAAGTCTCGAAATATTTGAGAAAAAGAGTAAAAAGGAAAAGAATAAAGACAAAGAGAGTGAGAAGAAGCCAATAGCTCTTGTGGCCTCTAACTCAAAGTCCTCACAAAAAGAGCAAAGCGACAATGATTCAAGTAGTGACGAAGATTCGGGTGATGAAGAAATGGGACTTTTTGTTAGGAGATATAATAGATTCATTCGAAAGAATGGAATCCAGCATTCCGACAAAAATCTCATTAAGTTTCGAAGACAATCTATAGAGTCAAAACAGGAAGAGAATAAGAAGCATAGAGTAAAAGGATCTTGTTTTAATTGTGGGAAAACTGGACATTATAAAACAGAATGTCCTATGAAGAAAAAGGACAAAGGAAAAGCTCCACCAAAAAGGTCAAATAAACAAAGAAGAGCTTATATTGCATGGGAAAGTGATAGTGATTCATCAAGCTCACAAAGTTCAAATGATAGTGATGAGACAGCAAATCTGTGTCTTATGGCTCACACCAAAAATCAGTCCCACCACAAGAAGAAAATCAACGATAAGAAAGTAAGACAAGCCTACTATATTAATGTTTCTTCTATGTCTTTTTCTGAATTGAAAATAGCTTTTGAAAAACTGCATAACGAAGCTGTAGATGCTTTTAAAAGATTATCTTCCGATAAACAAATTTTTTCATTCTTGGAAGGTAAAGTATACAAAGCTGAAAAAGATTTAGAAAGCTTGAAAGCTAGTATTGCAGAAAATTCAAAAGATATTAATTTCAACGGATGTAGTAAAGTTAGGTATTGTGAAGCTTGTCATATTTGGCAACAAGAGGTTAAAACTCTTAAAGTCAAATTGGATAAAGCTTTACAACCCAACGTTACTTATGCCATTGATTCTAGGTTGTTTAAGAAATCATTAAATCCACCATATGCAAAATACTCTTTTATTCCAAAGGATTTAATGACCAAAAATAAACAAATGTATCATCATGGCTTATGTCACTATTGTTGTCGTGCTGGTCATACCATTGAAAAATGCA
The DNA here is from genome assembly GCA_022829125.1 of Lathyrus tuberosus. Lineage (NCBI taxonomy): Eukaryota > Viridiplantae > Streptophyta > Magnoliopsida > Fabales > Fabaceae > Lathyrus > Lathyrus tuberosus. Next base: position 853,480 of record JALAZF010000423.1, read on the forward strand.
AGTTTAGGAGATTTCTTGTTCCTAAAGGCATTTATCAATGGAAGCCTAAAGGCAACCATGTTACCATTTACCCACATGGACCCAATGAAAATTGGGTACCTGTTTCTCTCTTTTGATATTGTAGGATGAGTGTCTTGCATCCGTAAATAGAAGATGGTTTCTAGACAGCGGGTGCTCAAGGCACATGACGGGTGACATATCGCTTTTTATAAACTTCAACGCAAAAAAGAAGGGATATGTTACTTATGGAGACAATAACAAAGGAGCTATACTTGGCAAAGGTAGTGTAGGTAATCCCTCTACCACTACTATTTTTGATGTCCATCTAGTAGAGGGGCTTAAACACAATTTGTTAAGTATTAGTCAATTGTGCGACAAGGGTTACAAGGTTTCTTTCACAAAAACTTGCTGCATAATTGAACATACTGAACATAATGTTGTGTTTAAGGGTGTAAGAGTAAACAACATCTATATGCTTGATCTTTTTGATGTACCTTCAACAAGCTCTAAGTGTCTAGTTGCCTTGAATGATGATTCTTGGCTTTGGCACAGACGCTTAGCGCATGTTAATTTCGATTTGCTTAACAAGGTTGTATCTAAGGATCTAGTAGTCGGTCTTCCAAAAATAAAATTTTCAAAAGACCACCTATGTGACGCGTGCCAAATGGGAAAGCAAACAAGGATATCTTTTAAATCCAAAAATGTAATTTCAACTTCACGTCCCCTTGAGCTTCTCCATATGGATCTCTTTGGACCTTCTAGGACAAAGAGTCTAGGTGGAAATTATTATGGTTTAGTAATCGTTGATGACTATTCTAGATTCACTTGGACTATATTCCTTCATAGCAAAGATGAAACTTTTTCCGCTTTTAAGAGTTTTGCAAAACTGTCCCAAAATAAAATGAATTCTAAAATAGTTACAATTCGAAGCGATCATGGAGGAGAATTTCAAAACTATCTCTTTGATAAGTACTGTGATAAGTATGGTATTGAGCATAACTTTTCAGCTCCTCGAACCCCACAACAAAATGGCGTTGTGGAGCGGAAAAATCGCGTTTTAGAAGAGCTGGCAAGAACAATGCTAAATGAGGGTGGATTACCAAAATATTTTTGGGCTGATGCAGTTAGCACAGCTTGTTATGTTCTAAACAGGATTCTAATTCGCCCTATTTTAAATAAAACCCCTTATGAGCTTTTAAAAGGAACAAAGCCAAACTTGTCACATCTTCACGTATTTGGTTGTAAGTGTTTTGTTTTGAATAATGGTAAGGAAAAACTTGGGAAGTTTGATGCAAAAGCGGATGAAGGTATTTTTCTTGGTTATTCACAATCAAGTAAAGCATATAAAGTGTATAATAAGCGTTTACTTTCTGTTGAAGAATCTGTTCATGTCTCTTTTGATGAGTCTTATCCGAAAAATGTCGGAAAAGGTATTTCTTTTGATGACACAGGTATATCTACAGAAGACATACTCAAAGAAGCTGTTTCGGAAATTGATCAGTCCAAAACAGAAGACAATGAGGAGGAGGAAGGTACCAGTCATGTAAAAGATAAGGAAGAAGGACAAGCTGAAGTGAATGATCTTCCACCAGCTTGGAGATCTTCAAAAGACCATCCTATTGACAACATCTTGGGAGACATTTCAAAGGGAGTAATGACTCGTTCTAGGATAAGTAATTTCTGCTCTCACTTCGCTTTTGTTTCACAAGTAGAACCTAAAAATGCCAAAGAGTGCTTGATTGATGAATTTTGGCTAATGGCCATGCAAGAAGAGCTTAATCAATTTAAAAGAAATGACGTTTGGGAACTTGTTCCTCGTTCGCGAGATCATCATATCATAAGTACTAAATGGGTTTTTAGAAATAAGCTTGATGAAAACGGAGTGATAACTAGGAATAAGGCACGTTTAGTGGCACAAGGGTATAACCAAGAGGGGGGCATAGATTATGAGGAAACTTATGCTCCAGTTGCTCGCCTCGAAGCTATACGTCTCTTGCTTGCTTATGCGTGTTCTAGAGATTTTAAGCTTTACCAAATGGATGTAAAGAGTGTGTTTCTAAATGGTGTCCTAAATGAAGAGGTATACGTCTCACAACCTCCTGGTTTTGAGAATGCTGAATATCCAGATTATGTTTACAAATTGAAACGAGCTTTGTACGGTCTTAAGCAAGCCCCTCGGGTTTGGTATGAAAGACTTAGAAAATTCCTACTTGATCATGGATATTCAAGAGGTAAAGTGGATACCACCCTCTTCATTAAACACAAGGGAAAACACATTCTTTTAGTTCAAGTTTATGTAGACGATATAATTTTTGGTTCAACTAACATACACTTGGTCGAAGAGTTTTCAAAAGTTATGCAGGGTGAATTTGAAATGAGTCTTATGGGGGAGCTAAATTTCTTCCTCGGTCTCCAAATAAAGCAGCTTGATGAGGGTACAGCTGTGAGTCAAACAAAATACTGCAGAGAGCTGCTCAAGCGCTTTGGAATGAACGACTCAAAATCAATAGACACACCTATGCCTACCAACGGAAATCTAGATAAAGATGAGCACGGTAAGAGTGTAGATGTCAAACAGTATAGAGGTATGATTGGGTCTCTCTTGTATCTTACTGCGTCAAGACCTGACATCATGTTTAGTGTCTGCATGTGTGCACGATATCAATCGAATCCTAAGGAGTCACACTTAAAAGCTGTCAAGCGAATATTTAGATATCTTCATGGAACATCTAAATATGGGCTCTGGTATTCCAAAGGAAGCGATTGTAGCTTAGTAGGTTACTCCGATTCTGATTTTGCTGGCTGCAAATCAGATAGGAAAAGTACTAGTGGTACATGTCACTTATTTTCAAACTCTTTGGTCAGTTGGCATAGCAAGAAACAGGTGTCTGTCGCATTGTCAACTGCTGAGGCTGAGTACGTTGCAGCCGGTAGCTGTTGCGCTCAGATCTTGTGGCTAAAGCAACAACTACAAGATTTCGATATCCAACTCAAACGTATTCCAATAAAGTGTGACAACACTAGTGCTATAAATCTTACTAAGAATCCTGTTTTACACTCACGCACTAAACACATAGAGATTAGGCATCACTTTCTTCGCGATCATGTTGAAAAAGAGGACGTTGTATTTGAGCATGTTGATACTAAAAACCAACTTGCTGACATTTTTACTAAACCATTAGCAACAGAACCGTTCTTCAACATTCGTCGTGAATTGGGGATTTTAGATCTCTCCGCATCGATGTCTTAAGCATGTTGGTCCTTATTTATATATGTCTCACGTTGGTTGTTAAGCTTTGTTTTTAAACCTCACTCAGACTTCATAAGGTTACATCAACAGAGGTAATATTATTCCTTTCTAAAATCTCTTTGGAACTTTGTAATTAGTGTATGGTAGAACAAATTCTTTAAGATCGTTTATATGTATTTCATTGCATATGTTGTTTGAACATTAACCTTTGATTCATGAATTATACTTGAGCATCATCATCATGACATAATTCATACTGCATTGACTCAAGAGCTGTTAACAGGCTTCTATGCTCAATAGGTAGTCACAAATTAGTTAAACCAGAGTTTAGCATCAGTATGTATCGATGCAACAAGTGCATGTGTCGACACATTGGAGTTTCCGGTCGACACATTCGTGATATGTGTCGATTCATGTCTTTTGATTTCAAATTTTTCAAAAATTGTTTCAGTATGTGTCGATGCATCCGTGCTTTGTGTCGACACATAGGACATTTTCAAAACCAATTAAGTCGTGAAATGAATCGATTCATATCCCCTTGTGTCGACACATACTGATACTTTTACAATAAATGCATGTTAAATACAGTTGTGGATCGACACATCAGCAAATTTTAAAGGGTTAATTCAGTCTAGACTCTTCTGTTCTCTCATACCCACACGGCTAACCCTAACCTCTTCAAACATCTTCATCTCGAAAACCCTAATTCCCTCCCTATCCTTCAAATCATCTTCATCATAATGCCTCCAAGAATCATCCCGGCTAGACAAAGAGGAAGAGGAAAAGGAAAGGAACCCATTGGGACGTCTCGTCAGTCTCTACAACCTCCAGAAATCCCTCCTAGTGCTCTCACTCTTCTTCATCCTGCCGTGGCTGAGGAGTTTGGGGCCTTTTTCAAGACGAGGTTAGTTATGAAACCCCATGTATTCAATAAAACTGATGCATCTGACCTCCATCTCAAAGATGTTGTTGATTTGTTGTCTGCATAAAACCTTGGTACATTTTTAGCCATAAATGATGATTATCATGAGGATTTTATTCGTATATTTTATGCTGGTCTGCAATCTGGTAGAGGGTATATGTTCAAATGCTCTATTGGCACTAAAACTTACACTTTTGAGGCCACTGATTGGGACAAGGTGTTTCAAATTCCCTTTGGGTTGCCTGGACTGAAGACCTGGCATAACCAGAGTTTTGACACAGACTTTAAGATAAGGGAATATGTGGCATCAATCTCAAAATTGGATAGACCTCTGGGTGAGGATGAACCACTAACCTCTGGTATGATCACAAGCGTTCCTAGAATACTTCACTAGATTGTCTCGCACATTTTGCGTCCAAAGGCTGGTGGTCATTCTAGGTTGGATAGATCAGATATTCATCTTGTGTATCTTCTTCACAATAAGGTTTCATTAAACTGGCCAAACTATTTTGTGAAACGCATGTTTCTTATGCGTAACAGTGCGAAGAACATTACACTTGGATATGCTGCCCAGATAATGAGAATCATCAAATACTGGAATATAACCATACCCTTAGTACCACTCATATCTCCCTCGTATGCTCAAGAGTTCAACACGGCCACTTTATCTCATATGGGATACCGGTGGGATAAGGAGCGTCAATGTTTTTATTTTCTGGAACGAGGCTCTAAAACAAGGGTGTATAATTTTGATGTCCCTTCTGAACAAGTGTTTGTGAATGAAGATCAAATGGATGAAGAAATGAATGATGCCAATGAAGAAAATCAGGCTGAAGAAAATGCTAATGCTGGCTTGGGTGATTGGGTGCCACAAAGGTGGTCTCCAACAAATTATGAACCAGGTCCACGTGTTCCTCCGTTCTCTGGTGCTGCCTCCTCTTCAACTGCTCCTGAGTACTTGACTCAAATGTTTCAGCAAATGGAGCTTGCTAATCAAGCCCGTCATGACCAGGCGCTTGCTTGGCATAATCAGCAAAATGAGTGGCATAAGGAGCATCGTGAGTGGCATAATGAACACACACGGATGTATCATAATCAGCATGCTTGGCACACGGACTTGGTTAAATGGCATCAAGTCTTTTACAATGAAATGTCTGGTTTTATGGACGATTGCCGTGCAAATCCTGGTATCGTGGACAGATTCAGAAGTGTTGAAGTTCAGAACCGGTTCCGGCGATACAGTTTCATGGGCCATAATCCTGATGAGATGCCTCCTCCGCCGCCTCCACCAAGCTTCAGAGATCCTGACAGAGATGATGAGGAGTCCTGTGGAGGCCATAACTCGTTTTAAGCTAGCATCATGTCATTGCATTACATTTCATTTAATCATCATGTTGCTTCAGTTTCCTTGTTAAAGTGTTCAAACTTCATATGTCTTGGTTCTGCTTATGTACTTTCTTAACAATTTAATGCTTATTTTTTTAGTTCTGTTTACTTGTGTTAGTTTTTCCCTTTACTGTTCATTCTTTGTGAATGATTCTTATATGTTAAGCCTCTTTCTTGGTGATTGTGAGCTTCTATATCAATATTGCTGTCTATTGTTACACCAATTTTGCTGTATTGCTTTGGGACTGTATGTTTCTTCTTTTTTTATGTTGACAAAGGGGGAGAAGAAAGACAACAAGATGTTGACAGCATGCACAAACTCAGGGGGAGTGTTCTATCACACATCTTGCAAATTTGCCATCATCAAAAAGGGGGAGTTTGTGAGCAAGCCTTTAAGTTTTTGTATGATAGCAAATTATGTTATAAATGCAAATTGTGTGATATGCATGGTTAGTTGGTATATACATATGATTTCATACCTATACTATGTTTAAAAGACAAGGCAAATTGATACATATCATCATTAAAATCATAAAACAATTTTCCTTATGTATGTATCGATACATGTATGCCTTGCATCGACACATTCCTTTGGTATATTCACAAAAACAATTTTGCTTCAGTATGTATCGATTCATACGACACTTGTATCGATACATGCTCCTTTGTAATTGGGCTATGTATCGATTCATACGACACTTGTATCGACACATGCTCCTTTGTAAACGGGCTATGTATCGACTCATACGCATCATGTATCGATGCATGATTTACTTCACATTCTGGAAATTAACAGTTACAGTATGCATCGATGCATACAACCATGTGTCGACTCATGTATGTATTATACTCACTATGCATCGACGCATACGACTCTTGTATCGATACATAAAGTTGTTTGTTGCTTTTAACGTTTTCTGTTTTCATATATAAGTGTCATGACAGTTCAGTTTGAAGACAAGAATTCGCAAGTGTGAAAATTGAGCAATCAAAGCAAAAGGCAAGTTTGGTGTGCATCAATTGTGAGCAGCTTTAGAGACCTGAAAGATACTTTGTCTTCATCATCTTCTCAATCTCTTTAATTCAAGAACATCAAAACATAATCATTTTTGTTCTTTGGATTAAAGGATCTTCGAGATAACGTTCAGTGGTACGATCAAGGATCTAGCTGAGTTGAAGATTCAAAGGGGGTTTCGAGGAAAAACCATCTGGTTTGTCCTTCAAGAACAGGTGTGTTCTTGAGGGTTTGTTAGTCACGATTGCAGAACATATTCAGCGCAGCGTAGGGATTTGGAAATTTGGATATTTCGCAAATAGGTCGTGGAACCGGTGAATTGTTTGCATTTCTTGCAGGATAAATTCTTGATCAAGCTCAGATCAAGTGAAGGTTCATACAATAGGAAGATCTTGGGGTTTAGATTTCTGGATTTGTATTGTAACCTTGTAAACAACGAATTCAGCATTATTGATATAACAGGTCTCAATTTCAGTTTTGAAATTGAGAGGGAGACGTACCCACCCGCGAGGACGAAAGTGGGGAACTTCCTTACCAAATCTCTGCGTATCGTATTCTATCTTTATCTCTTTACGTTTTCAACAATTTTGTGATTCGTTTGGTGTGTTGTGTATTAAAGTTTCAAGATACAATAGTGGTACGAAAACCTTTGTCAGAATCACCATTATTGTTAATCGTTGAATGCATACACGCCAAGTGTTTGACAAAATTGTTTGCTGTGTTTTTGTTCATTGGAAATAGCCTTTGTATGATAAGTGCATTTGAGTTGATTCTAATCTGGTGTTAATAAATCTTTGTCATCCTAATAAATCCAACATAAACTCGTGTGTCCGGTTTTCTAGTAGCTGGTCCAGAATAGACGGAAGTCGATTTGGGATCATAATTTTCCGCTAACTCTGATTTACTTTTAAATCCTTGAATTTCAAGGAGGTGATCTATTCACCCCCCCCCCCCCCCCTCTCGATCACTAGCCACACCGTCTAACAGAGGAGTCAAACAACGTTTAGCCTCTCTCTCGGGCTTTGTACGAGACACATAAGAGACACCCTCGTTGAGTCACTCACCCCTTCAACCTCCATCTCGGGCTTTGTAAGAGATACAAAAACTCTCTTGTTGAGTCAATTAGCCTCCATCTCGGGCTTTATACGAGATACCAAAAGATTCCCTCGTTGAGTCAACATTTTAGCCTCTCTCTCGGGCTTTGTACGAGACACATATTAGCCTCCTCTTAGGCTTTGTATAAGGAAACCACTGGTTGATCCAATCAACCTTTTAGCATCAAAGTTATACCTCGTTCACAGTACACAAACATCAATAACTCCTTTCCCTTTCATCTAATCGCTGTAAGCGGCAAGCCTCTGGATTATCTATATCCATGCCAATGTCCCTCTTTTAGTATGAGAAATTCCTAAGGAAAGATGGCATTGCTCTACACTGAGTTAAAGTCTTCTCCTTCAGGTTAAAATCCCCTATAAAGGAAATTATGGCATTGCCGGATTCACAAATCCCGGTTAAAGTAATCCTCCTTTATAAACAGTCACCCAACAGTTGTGACAAACAGACCCTCTTTAGAGATGACAAATTCTCTCTAAAGTCAGCACCCTTTCAGCTTCACATCTTGGGCTTTGAACAAGATACAAACCACCTTTCGCTTCACGTCTTGGGCTTTGAACAAGACACAAAACAACCATTTCCTCCCATAGAATAGGAGGAACTACGAACGCTCTGATTTCCCTGTTTCGGTAAACGGGAATACGTAGGCATAAGATCGAAAGAAAAGATCTTAGCGAGCACACTAAACAAAAATCCCATACTCTCATATATCCTAATCTGAAGTAGTATCCTAACAAAAAGAGAAAAAATAGTATTGGCGAAAATACAAATAACCAGTACAAAGGCCCCCCCACATTGATCGCATCCGTAACCTAACAGACTGTTGTTTAAACTCAGTATGCAAAGCAGGGTTAATTGGAGACATCTATTTCCCTTCCTTCATCAGCTCACAATAGGATAAAAAATGAATCGACCTGTAGTTAAAACTCAACCGCAGAGAGCGACCAGCGCTTAAAAACCGCGTCCAAAATCGCTCGCTACAGAAAAAATGGCGTCCACCGTGGGGCCCATCTTTGTTTACCTTTTTTCTCTTCACTTATGTGAAAACCACAGACTGGGGCTTCCGCCGGGGAACCCATTTTCTGTCAGGAACTTAGGATTCATAGCTTTAAAGGTCTAGGATGATTAGGACAAATATATATACTGCTTTTCCTAATTGCTATACGTGTTTATTTTTTTGCTAATGGGAATGCGTGTGATGCCGCATGTGGAAAGATTGAGTATACACTTAAGATAAGTGATGGCGATGAGGTCGACCATCAACCTCAATGGAGGCTGACCAATGCAACCCATTCTCTCACCTAGACAATGGGCGGATTATGATGTCTGAGAAGCTGAGGAACCAAACCCTTTTGTAGTGCGGAAACTATCGGGAATAGTTGTTACGCGATACTACCCTCATTTGAGGCTGGTGATCTATTCTCGGTGAATGGCACTTACTCTAGGATTGCTCTACAACTCGCTGGCGATCCGCTTGTTGTTTTGCTTTCCTGGGAGGAGCTGATGATAATGAGTACAGGTACAAAAATCACCCTAGTATAAACCTTTGGGGATGGGTAGAGCCTTGACTTCATGACAACGACCCTTTGACTCCATGTTTTTTCTATGTTTTTGTGTGCTACATTCATGCATTCATTTAAAAAACATTAAAACAAACAAAAAATTTCTCTTCTAGTCTCTCTGTTTTTCAAATTAAACTAAGACTGTGATTGCAAATACCAGAGAAAAGGATTGCACTAATGGATTTCGATAGAAGGAGAACTCATAGTTATACCTTCAAGGTTCCAAAGCTAGAGGATTTGAGAAGGTTAGCGAGGATGATCACAAACCAAGACGCTTTCAGAGCCAAACACGGAGGTTTGCTACCACTATTAAGAGTCCATGTGATTGAGGGAATCATGGATGCGCTCATTCAGTTTTACGATCCGGTTTATCACTGTTTCATATTCCCAGATTACCAGCTCGCACCAATGCTGGAGGAGTATTCTCATCTGATTGATCTACACATTACTAATCAAGCTCCATTTTCTGGACTGGAAGAAATTCCAAAGAATCAGACCATTGCAAGAACAATTCATTTGGACGAGTCTGAGGTTAGGACTCACCTAACTACCAAGGGTGGCATCCAAGGTTTGCCAGCCCAGTTCTTGACAAAGAAAGCCCTGTATTTTGCCAGTATAGGAAACGTGACTGCTTTTGAAAGCATCTTTGTTTTACTCACCTACGGGTTATTTCTGTTGCCCAACTTAATAACTTCATCGATATCAACTCCATTAAGGTTTTTCTCATTGGAAACCCTGTGCCGACTTTGCTCGCAGATGCATATCATTCTGTAGACTTAGGGAATTTGTACAGCGGAGGGGAGATCACATGTTGTGTACCTCTGCTTTATAAATGGTTTATCTCCCATTTACCTAAGTCTGCTGCTTTCTGGGATCATAAGAGTTCCTTGCGCTGGTCGCAGAAAATCATGTCTCTTACCAACTCAGATATAGATTGGTGTAATAGGATTTATGATGGAATCAGGATCATTGACCGTTGTGGAAACTTCCCCAACGTACCCCTTATAGGAACTAAGGGAGGAATCAATTACCATCCAGTTCTCGTTCGCCGTCAGTTTGGATACCTGATGAGACACGTCCCACGGGGTGTTCATCTGGGAAGGTCTTTTCTTCAAAGAAGGAGAAAATGACAGAGCACTAAAGATGGAAATAGTGCACGCTTGGATGCAGGTTCATAAGAAAGGACGAGAGTCTTTAGGAAAATCAGACTGTGTCTCGGTGGAGCCTTATCTCTACTGGGTACAAACTAGAGCTCTCAAGCTAAAGATGCCTTATCCTCGTTACGGAATTCTTCCGCCAAGGGAATCTGTCATGTACTTCATTAAGGAAATTGAAAAACTTCAAGTTACTCTCAACAAAGTTCAAAAGGAGAGAAGGTCTTGGAAGAACAAGTACCGCAACCTCGACGTAGAGTGCATCAAAATACAGCAATTACTAAAAGAGAAAGATGCTCTGATTGAAATTTTGGAGCAACATGCTGTAGAGAATCAAGATTACCAAAGGAATTTGCTCGCTCCTTTCACCTGGCAAAGGAATGACAACCCGACAACGGCCCGAGAGCCCCGATCAAAGAAAAGGAAGATACCAGAATCAGCACCCGAGTTCTCTCGGGACCCATTAGCTTAGGTTTTTGTTTCTGCACCTTGTAATCTACTATATTTCCATTTCTGTAATCCTTTGAATTTCAATAAAAAGGGGTTTCCCCACTGTTTGATATTTGCAATCTAATTGTCGAAGTCTATTTTGATTAAACCAAAAAAACAATTAATATAATCATTGCATTCATCATTCTTACATCGCGCATTCTTCTTACCTACGAATCTCACGTTTGTGTCTCGGTTCTAGAGTCAAACTGTCTCATTCGTATAATACTCGGGCCAATCGTCAGAAAAAGATGGATGATCTTGAGGAAGAAAACAGATAGTTGAAAGAAGAGATCGATGCTCTGAGAGAGGATATGAGAAACCTTCGTAACGACATGCAAGCCATGGCAGAAGCTCATCTACAACGAACTGTGATCTCAGAGATCACCTCAACGTCCATAGTAGAAAAGTATGATCCTAGGTATCAAATGCCGAAAGATCGTCCTTGGGGCATGCCTGTTAACTATATCCCGGAAGGATGTGTTCCGCCGATCACTGAAGATCATGGAATCACAACAGAAGCCGCTGGGCATGAAGGTTACAAACTTCGGGAAAGCGAAGATGCCAGGGGCATACTACAGACTCCTGAAGGTTACAAACTTCGGGAAACGCCAAGATTTACTACTGTAGTCAACTCAGATTGATGTCGCAAAAGGACAAGGAAACCTTTAAGGAGTATGCTCAAAGGTGGCGTGAAATTGCCGCTCAAATTTGTCCACCTCTGGAGGAAAAAGAGATGACAAAGATCTTCTTAAAGACCTTAAGCTCATTTTACTATGACCGAATGGTTGCCAGTGCGCCCAGTGATTTCACCGAAATGGTTGGCATGGGTGTACGTCTTGAGGAAGCTGTCCGAGAAGGACGTTTAGTAAAAGACGCTGGATCATCGAGTCGTACTAAAAAATATGGTAATGCTCTCCCTAAGAAAAAAGAGCAAGATATTGGGAATATCTCTCTCAGAAAGAAAAGGCGACGTTATCAGCCGGTAGCAGCTGTAACGCCTGCTATCAACCCTGCGTCTATTCCTACGTATCAACCTCAGGTTGCGCCGAGCCAACCTGATCAGCAAAGGACACAACAGCCTCTTCAGCAGGCTCGTCCTCCATATAACAACAAACGTACAACACGGCCACCAGGATTTGATCCTATACCCGTGTCATACGCAGAGCTGTTTCCATTACTACTGGCTAAGGGGCACATTCAGACTAAATCTCCTCTTACAGTACCGGAAAATCCGCCTTTCTGGTTTAAGGTGGACAAAACTTGCCCTTACCATCAAGGAGGATTAGGGCATAACATAGAGACTTGTCTCAATTTCAAGTCCGACGTGCAAAAACTTGTAAGGAGTGGCGTCTTATCCTTCAAGGATACAAATCCTAATGTTCTCACGAACCCGCTGCCTCAACACGAGAAGGCTGCAGTCAATTTGTTAGAGGGAGAGTCTAACAACGTCTATCAAATTCATGATGTACTCTTGTTAAGGACCAATCTGGTCAAGATGCATTGTAGACAGAGTGGATATGGCCATGTGCCACCTCATAACTATCATCAGTGTGATGTCTGCTCTAAAAACAATCAAGGATGTTTTGTGGTGCAATCAGCTCTACAGGAACAGATGGATCTCGGATGGATCCAAGACCACCGAGTTCGTGGAGTTAACATGGTTTATACGAATTCCAACGTCATTCATAACCACGATATTCGTGCAATGAATGTCAACTTGGTGGCGATGCACTTAAGGTAAAACCAGTATCATAATCTGCCACGGCACGATTACAGTTCCTGTCTGATTTACTCGGTAAACAAACAGGGATGCTCTTTCATACAGGAGGCCCTCCAGCGTCAGATGGATCTTGGATGGATCCAAGACTACCATGATAGGAATTCCTATCAAATCAACATGGTTCAGATCTTCGATATTCGCGTGATGAATACCAACCTGGTAGAGTTACATGCTGAACAGGTCTGACTCGGATTCCTAATATCACATGACTATCAAAGCTGTAAGGCGGGTTACGAAAACAATCGAGGTTGTACCCTTGTCCAGGAGGCACTTCAGCACGTGTTAAATCACTGGTGGATGCCAAGTTATATGGATGAAGATACTCAGTAAATTAGTATCAGCAACAGGAATCCTACTCGGCGTCAGAGTCAGGATGTCCGATCAATGGAAGCTAACCTAGTGAGTTTACATTGTATTCAAAGTGGGCGTGGCCAGGTGCCACCACACAATTATGAACGTTGTAGTGTCTGTTCAGAAAGTAACCAAGGGTGTTACCTTGTGAGAGCAGCTCTCCAGGGGCAGGTGGATCATGGAGAGATTCGTCCATATCCAGGTTCTGGACCCATCAACTAGACGCCGAACTACCTTGCCGATCAACTCGAGGATGTTGTCACAATATCTGGTCATCACAGGACCAGGGATGTTTTTGCCATCATCCCTCTACTTGACGAATCTAGAGTTCCCAACCGGGAACAGATCGAGATTAATTATGATGGTCAGAAAAATCATAAGGTTTCCATAGTCATCTATCTGTCGGGACCACTACCGTATGAATCAACTAAGGCTATCCCTTACAAATACGGTGCAACAATAGTCGAAAATGGAAAGGAAATTTCGTTACCCTCCGTCGTGAATATTGCAGACATCAGTCGTGTAACACGGAGTGGTCGAATCTTCAACCGAGGGGTTGGGGAACTTAACAAGGAAAAGGAACTTCAGACGGAAACTCCTGATCCACCAGTCGGTCAATCCAGTAATCCCGACCTTTCAAAAAATGATGATGAGATGCTGAAGCTCATCCAAAGGAGTGAATACAACATTGTGGATCAACTGTTACAAACTCCTTCAAAGATCTCGGTATTATCATTATTACTCAGTTCATAAGCCCACAGGGAGGCTCTACAGAAAGTCTTGGAGCAAGCCTTTGTGGAACAGGATGTAACAATCGGACAGTTTGATAGCATTGTCTCTAACATCACTTCTTGCAACAATTTGGGATTTAGTGATGAGGAATTACCCGAAGAGGGTCGCCGTCATAACATGGCGCTCAATATCACAGTTAACTGCCAGGACGATGCTTTAGCCAGCGTACTGGTGGACACAGGGTCAGCCCTGAATGTTATGCCGAAGTCCACTTTGATGCAATTATCATTCAAAGGCCCTCCGATGAGAATCAGCGAGGTCGTCGTCAAAGCGTTCGACGGATCCAGAAAAATAGTTATCGGCGAAGTTGATCTTCCTATAACTATCGGTCCTCACACTTTCCAAGTCACTTTCCAGGTCATGGACATCCGGGCAACGTACAGTTGTTTATTAGGAAGACCTTGGATACATCAGGCTGGAGCGGTTACTTCAACCCTCCACCAAAAGCTAAAGTCCGTCCAGAACAATCAACTTGTCACAGTTTGTGGGGAACAAGCCTTGCTTGTAAGCAACTTGTCATCATCTACTGGTATAGAATCCGAAGAGGTTATTGGAACTCATTCCCAAGCACTGTCGGTAAGCAAGGACAATCAGTTCAAAGAAGGAACTTCGATTTCCTCATACAACGATGCTATCAAAGCGGTCGAGAGTACCGATACGACAGGATGGGGACAGCTTATCATTCCTACTAGCAATACAACAAAGAAGGGTCTTGGTTTTTCTGCAACCTGTACCCGGACAGCTGCCAACGATGAAAGTCTTCATCCCCTTCAAAACTTCTTCCACAGTGGAGGTTTTCTTCACCCAGTGTCTCAAGCAGTACATGCTATCAATGAGGAAGATCCCTCTGACACAGATGAAGAATGGAAGTCCTATCTTAATGAGGATGGTTTTATGTCTCAAGAAGAGGTGCCTACGCCATTTTGCTATCCCGCACAGAGTCCGAGATTTATACCAAGGTCAGACGTCGAAATGATCTATGGAGATTGTGATCCGAAAGGATGCCGTGCTCCGCTAAATTCATTAGAGGAGGACACTCTGATGAAAGACAACTTTGACTACAACTACTATGGCCCAATGGATGGTCTGCCAATGTGGCAACCTTATCCAGGAGATTTGGGGCATGAAAGTCAGCCGAACAACAAAAATCAGCTGACCATCATTGAACAGAATACCTGTGTCCCCACCATGTCATGGGATCAACACTCAGGTCATTCAGAAACTACTCAACATGAAGATGAATTCGCAACGTTTGCAAGACTTGAATTCATCAACTATGCTTTTCCCGAGGTCAACGTCATCGAGAGAGATGACTCCTCCAGTTCCAAAGAAGTTTGGGACACCTTGGGACAACTGAGTGGGAAATACAGCTATATGGTCAAGTACACCTCTCCCGAAAGCTCTCGTATCAGGCTCGAAGATATCCATCCAACTGGAAGGGGAGATACCGCTGAGAGCACAACTACTCTGCATAATACAACAGAGGAATCCTCCTACGACAACTCTGCCTGGGAGACAGATTCCAATGATCCTGCTCCGCCAGAAATCATCGTCATTTCTGAAGACAAAATCAAGGAAGGTGCCAGACTTTGTGATTCACCGAGGAGTTCGCCGCCAATGGGTTACCGTCGAGGTTCCGAAGATCATTCATCAGTAAAAGTAATCGCCATCTTTAACCTTTCACCCTGCTCAGGTGAAACGGATGTTTTGATAGGGCTCACATTCTGTAAATTTCCCTCTTCGCTTAGCCCAGAGCGACAGAGTTTTGTTTTATAGGGTTGTAGTTTCAAGGATCGACTTGTTCATTAATAAAATAATGTTGTTCTGTAAATTCCGCATTAATTGTTGTTTTCTCTTTTTGCTTTTTCAAAAAATGGTAATCCTAAAAAACAATTCAATAATAAAAACAAGCAGTAAAATAAAACACTGCACACACTTGCATTTTCTCTATCTCTTCTAAACACGAATCATCACGTCATGCAGATTGCTTGTTTTAAACCCCGTTGAAACATACGATCCGATGCCTTCTCCCAACTTTGAGTTCCCGGTATTTGGGGCTGAAGAAGAAGTTGACAACGAAATTCTAGAAGAGATCTCCCGACTACTCAGACAAGAGGAAAGGTCCATTGAACCTCACAAGGAGCCGTTGGAAACGGTAAACTTGGGTTCAGAAAAAGAGAGAAAAGAAATCAGGATTGGGGCACTGCTCAGTCCAAATGCCAAAGAGAGTTTGATAAAGCTTCTCAAAGAATTCCCCGATGTATTCGCTTGGTCCTATCAGGATATGCCAGGGTTGGATACCAGCATCGTGGAACATCATTTACCATTGAGATCGGAATGTCCGCCAGTAAAGCAAAGGTTGAGACGGACTCACCAGGACATGGCCATCAAAATCAAAGAGGAGGTACAGAAACAGATCAACGCGGGTTTCCTCGCTACGTCTGAATATCCTCAATGGTTAGCCAATATTGTACCCGTTCCAAAAAAGGACGGAAAGGTCAGAATGTGTGTCGACTACAGGGATCTAAACAAGGCTAGTCCAAAGGATGACTTTCCTTTACCACATATTGACATGCTGGTAGACAGTACAGCAAAATTCAAAGTGTTCTCCTTCATGGATGGATTCTCGGGCTATAACCAGATCAAAATGGCGCCGAAAGACGTGGAGAAAACTTCATTCATTACCCCATGGGGTACCTTTTGTTACAAGGTAATGTCGTTCGGTTTGAAGAACGCCGGGGCAACCTATCAAAGGGCCATGACTACTCTTTTTCATGACATGATACACAAAGAAATTGAGGTATATGTCGATGATATGATTGCAAAATCTAAGACAGAGAGTGAGCACGTTGAACATCTGTCAAAATTGTTCGAACGTCTAAGAAAATTCAAGCTCTGCTTGAATCCCAACAAGTGCACCATCGGTGTCCGTTCAGGGAAACTACTAGGGTTCATCGTCAGCCATAAAGGAATTGAGGTTGATCCTGACAAGGTCAAGGCCATTCAAGAAATGCCTTCTCCGAAAACTGAAAAACAAGTCAGAGGATTCCTAGGACGTTTGAACTACATCTCCAGATTCATATTCCTCATGACCGCCACATGTGCGCCGATTTTCAAATTACTCAAAAAGAACCAGGATTGCGTTTGGACAGAAGATTGTCAAACCGCCTTCGACAGTATCAAGGAATACCTGTTGAATCTGCTGATTCTATCACCTCCAGTGGAAGGAAGGCCACTGATCATTTACCTCACAGTTCTAGAGGACTCAATGGGATGTGTACTTGGCCACCAAACGGAAAGAGTCTGCCATTTACTATTTGAGCAAGAAATTCACCGACTGCGAAACTCGGTACACGATGCTTGAGAAAACTTGTTGCGCTTTGGCTTGGGCAGCCAAACGTCTTCGCCAATACATGATTTGTCACACTACTTGGTTAATCTCCGAAATGGATCCAATCAAGTACGTCTTCGAAAAACCTGCTCTCACGGGAAGAATTGCCCGTTGGCGGATGTTGTTATCAGAATATGACATAGAGTACCACGCTCAGAAAGCCGTTAAAGGGAGTATTTTAGCCGATCATTTGGCTCATCAACCGATTGACAATCAGGAATCAATTGGGTTTGACTTCCCAGACGAAGATGTCATGTATCTAAAAATGAAAGATTGCGATGAACCGTTACCCAGTGAAGGGCCAGAACCAGGTTCCCAATGGGGACTTATCTTTGACGGAGCAGTTAATCATTATGGAAACGGAATTGGGGTAATCATTGTTACCCCTCAGGGTACCCACATTCCTTTCACTGCCAGACTTACGTTCAAATGTACGAACAACGAGGCCGAATACGAAGCTTGTATTATGGGTCTCGAGGAAGCAATTGATTTAAGGATAAAAAACTTGGACGTATACGACGACTCAGCCTTGGTTATCAATCAGATAAAAGGAGATTGGAACACATACCAATCAGCATTGATTCCTTACAAAGACTACGCAAGAAGGTTGCTACCTTTCTTCAACAGAGTTGAGCTTCATCATATCCCTCGTGATGAGAATCACATGGCTGATGCATTAGCCACTATCTCTTCTATGATTAGTGTAGGTCAATGGAATGACATACCTAAGATCGACATAATGCGCCTTGAAAGGCCCGCTTACATCTTCACGATCGAAGCAGTCATAGACGATAAACCTTGGTATTACGATATCAAATGCTTAATTTAGAAACAAGAGTACCCACCTGGGACACTCCGAAAAGACAGGAAAACCCTCAGAAGATTGGCTGGAAACTTCTTCTTGAGCGGGGACACTCTCTATAAGAGAAATTTTGACATGGTCTTGCTCAGATGTGTAGACAGACTAGAAGCAGACATGCTTATGAAAGAAATTCATGAAGGGTCCTTTGGCACTCATGCCAACGGACACACAATGGCGAGAAAAATTTTAAGAGCAGGGTACTATTGGTTGACAATGGAATCCGACTGCTACAAGTACATGAGGAGGTGTCACAAGTGTCAGATATACTCCGACAAAATTCATGTACCGCCATCACATCTCAAAGTTCTCTCTTCCCCATGGCCATTTTCCATATGGGGAATCGACATGATTGACATGATTAAGCCCAAGGCTTTAAACGGACATCGGTTCATCCTAGTAGCCATTGACTACTTCACCAAGTGGGTCGAAGCAGCGTCATTCGCTAATGTAACCCGACAAGTAGTGGTCCGATTGATCAAAAACAATCTCATCTTCCGTTATGGTGTTCCGAGCCAGATCATTACTGATAACGGATCTAACTTGAACAATAAGATGATGAAAGAGTTGTGCGCAGAGTTCAAGATCGAACACCGTAACTCATCTCCCTACCGACCCAAGATGAACGGAGCGGTGGAAGCGGCTAACCAGAACATCAAGAGGATTGTTCAGAAGATGGTTGTAACCTACAAAGACTGGCACTAGATGCTACCCTTTGCTCTTCACGGTTATCGTACATCTGTCCGCACTTCAACAGGGGCAACCCCTTTCTATCTAGTATATGGCATGGAAGCAATGCTCCCCATAGAAGTAGAGATCCCGTCAATCCGAGTATTGATGGAAGCTAAGCTCATCGAAGCTGAATGGTGTCAAAGCCGACACGACGAATTGAATCTGATCGAGGAGAAGCAAATCACGGCACTATGCCATGGTCAGTTGTATCAACAGAGAATGAAGAGCGCGTTTGACAAAAAGGTCCGACCTCGTGTCTTCAGAAAAGGAGACCTCGTGCTCAAAAAGATACAATCATTTCTCACTGATTCGCGAGGTAAATGGACTCCGAATTATGATGGCCCCTATGTGGTCACGAAAACTTTCTCAGGCGGCGCCTTGAGACTTGCGACCATGGACGGAGAGGAATTTGCCTACCCCACGAATGTTGATGTAGTCAAGAAATACTTCGCCTAAACTAAAAAAAACATCTCGGTGGATTGAAAACCCGAAAGGGCGATCTTGGCAAAAGTTAGAGACAAAGAAAAAAATCATCCCGTTGGATTGGAAACATCACAGTACAATCCAGGCAAAAATTAGGGATAATGGCGAGTAACTATGTTCAACAGAGGTAAGTCCCTCAGCAGCAGCAGTTACATCATCCGCCAGAAAACTCCAGTCAAGGTCATCTTCGACAGAAGCTCAGGATGTCCCGAATTCAAAGTTGGTAGAAGGATAGTGGTCGTTATGTTTCAACGTAGCCCTTTTCCCTGTAAATTACCATTTTCTAACTTTGTATATACTCTTTGGAATCACGCGTTTGGCTGATCTCCATCTTATCAATAAAATTTGAGCCCTTGTGCTTTTGTTTGTAATTCTTATTTGTTTTAGCTTTACAGAATGGCGTTTTAACATGATTAGCGATTCTTGAAATAAAACAAAAATGAATTTACTTGTTAAAACTTTTTCTTCTTTTTAATAAAGACGGCAATTTCTTTTGACTATTGAACATCAGAAGAACATCGGTCGCTTCGCCAGAAGTAATCGAACCTCAAAGCGCAGAATCAAAGTACTCCTTCTAGGCCAGTACACCTGAACAAAGGATCAACTATATGAGATGCGGTTTTCCCATCTGATACCCTCGGTCGAGTTCTTATCTCCTAAGCCTGACCAACATAGCTCCCAACAAGGACTATCTCTCCTAAGCAAGGTGGAATTGCTATTCTGAACCAACGGTACTTCTTCGCCCCGCGATGGCCGAGTATCCAGTCGTGTTCACCTGTCAATTTGTATGTCGCGTCAGTTTTGTCAGCATAAACATACATACATCATGCATTATTGATTTACATTCACATTCATATTGCATCACTATCACTCTAGTCGGTCTTGTCCCCTAGTGATAAAAGTCCTCTCAATTGAGTTGTCAGCCCTTTCCTCGTCAGGAAGTGTTACGTCTGAACATTCTCTCTCCTCCTGTTTTATTTCTGGATTGAAGTTGGCCCTTGACCACTTTGATAACTTGAACCTCTGAAAGACAGAGAGCCCTCAGTTAACATCACTCTTCGCCCTTGAAGATGATATCCTTGCTTTCCCAGATTAAGGAAAATCCACAAAGAAAGCTTCGTAATGAGAGATTCGGCAGCATGCCAATTTTGCTCCGAAAAGACCGCTAAGGAAAAGGTCCTCGGCATCTCAAAATTAGACCCCATCATATGGCATTTCTCTGGGAAGATCCTGAGAAAAGTATGATGTAAGACCCCAAGTGAAAGAAATCTTCCAAGAAACTCGCTTTCTCCAGTAGAAACAAATGGCGTCTCCAATAGAGAAGTTTGTGCAACTCTACAATTCAGACAACTGGGTTCCCCAGCAAGTCTGACATCCAAACTTTTTCCACTCAAATGGCATCTCCCCAAGAAAATTCGGCGAGAAGTTTGAAGGAAAGCCGCTACGAATAGCGTCCCTTGTCAGTAAAGTTTATTGACGAAAGAAACTAAGACCAGTTCCTCGGTAGGAAACCAGGATCGAGGGGAAGTTTACATCAGAAACTAAGACCAGTTCCTTGGTAGGAAACCAGGATCGAAGGGAAGTTTACATCAGAAACTAAGACCAGTTCCTTGGTAGGAAAGCAGGATCGAGGGGAAGTTTATTTAAGAAAACTGAGACCAGTTCCTTTGCTGAAGACATGGATCGAGGGGAAGTTTACCTTTTCTAAGCATCATTGCTGAGCAAAAGAAGATGAATGTGATCTGCCATTCATAACCGCCATCAAAATTTCAGGTATTCTGATATTTAATCCTCTTGCACCCCGAATGCCCAAATACCATCGTCATTCACACCTTCGTGTCTAAGAAGATTAAATAGGGGCATCTGTCATACCCCAAATTTTGACCACTTAGGTTCCCATCATTGTGGAAATCATCATCACAATATGGATGAACCATCATACCTCATTAGTCTCCCCAAAGATGGGTGAGCATCCACTACAATCAAAATTAGGGTTTCAAGCTCTCTCTGAGTGCTTAGACAAAGGGTCAATCAAGGAATGACATGATATTCAACTTTTCTAACCTCTCAAACATCCACAATGGATCAAGAGGACTCCCACTTCAAGGATTAAGCACAAGGTTGCTCCCTTCTAGGTGGCTCAAGTCTCAAGATCGACAGTGTCACCAAATTAGGGTTTTGGTCGACCAGGGCCTCCAGATGGAAATTTTCCTCTGGGCACAAGCCAATGATCCAAAACATAACCTAATATACTCCATGGAACCTCATGGACCCAATCATCAAGTCAATTTTGCCTCAGGGGATGCATTCATCAAAAATCAGGAATTAGGGTTTCTTGACTTAATTCACCCCTAAGTTGACTTTTGGGACAAACCATGAGCCAAGACCTCAAGAGAGGGTTTGAGGGTCTCTAATGAACTATATTGATCCATTTGGAACAATGGATTAATCCAAGAGGTTTGAGCAACAAGTCTCAATTTCATCTGCACCACAGTTAGGGTTTTAAGGAAAAAGTTTACTGTAACTTTGACTTTTGACCAGGACATGCTCCCAAGCCCTATGACATGCATCAATATACCCTATGACACCCATGGAACATGTCCATCAAGTTTGATTTAGGTCAAGGACATGATTTCCTGAAGAATTGCACAGTTTGGAATTCATCTGATAAGAAGTCAACTGTGCACAAAAGTCAACTTTGACTTTTTGAGATTTTTCACCAAAATGGATTTTTAACCCTAAAATGATGTTAATGTATGATTTGAATCATAATTCATCAATAAAAATCAAGAAAAGTTGGGTAACTTGTAAAAGGGGTAACCATAAAAAACTTAGAAAATTTTCTAAGTTAAAAATAAAGTGGCTAGGGTACCAACTTTGGAGGGTCATAACTCCTAAACCACAAAGTCATTTTCTCCCATCCAAGGCTTGATTTGTAGATAGCATTGCCCTCTACAAAAACTCAACTATACCTAATTCCAATTCCTCATGGATTTTGAGTTGTGGAGTGATCAAAATCAAGAAAAGTCACTTTGTTCCAAAACTTAGTGAAAATTTCACTAAGTCAGATTTTGCCTTACTTTTTTCCAAATGTAGGGACATTTTTCACTTGGATTCAAAAGAGATCAAAACCAAACATGTTCAAACAGTTGTTGTATCATGTAAGGGCTTTCCAAAATGACCAAGAACATTACCAAATTCAACTTGAGCCATGAGATATGACATTGGCAAGTTGCCTTGCTTTAATTTGCCAAGGCAAGGCAGATTTTTGCACTTTTGGTCGATTTGCCAAAACCAGCCAAATCCAAATGCTCCTATCCACTTGGACACCTCTGGGGATTAAATCTAAAGGGGACAATCACTGAGCCAAGCCTCCAAAGTCTTTGGAACAAGAAATAGCATGTTGAACCTAGAATTGCCAAAATAGGGACAAGACTCCAATTTTGGATTAGAGCATTCAATGGAAGCATCAAGGTGGCATGAACTGAGCTCTTAGCAACTGAATTTAGTCAAGACTTATCCAAGACCAAGGGGACCAGCAGCCTGTTCCCTAACCTCTAGTCAATGGTAAGAGGAGACTTGGATTTTCATTTGCCAATATTGGCCAAGCCTACTCAGCAGTTGCCATTCACTATTCCTTGCAAAACAAACTTGCTCTACTATAAATAGAGCTCAATTGTGGTCAGTTTTAGTACACCAAAGGCCTACAACACTTGCCTTTCTCAAAAACCACTTCTCACTCTCAAAAATGCCTTTCTTAGCAAGTCACTATCGGGTTTTTCATTAGAGAGCAATTCCACTCAAACCAATCACACACACACCTCATATACATCATATGTGAGCTGATCAAACACTTAAACAACAACTGGAACACTGATTTCTCATAATCACCAGTCAATTGCTCAAGGTTTTAACCAAAGTGCAGTTGAGATGCCATGAAGTGATCCAGCCATTCTCAGTCAAGTCCAAGCATTCAAACACACTCCATAGGGTGTAGGGAAGCTGTTCAGATCATCACAATTCATCTATAACACCTCCTACTCAGAAATCAATTTGCTCTTGCTGTCACGACCTAGAGGTAAGCTTAAACTTGGTCATCTCTCAATCTATGCATATTTACTCGCACAATACTTTTGCCAAATGTTCATAATCTTGCATGGAATATTTCCCCTCAAGTAATTACTTTGTTTGAATCGTGTATTAAAAATCCCAGCCTTCATCCAGAAATTAGGGTTCATAAGGATTTATCGTGATTTCTTGTTTTATGCTTAATTTAAATGAAATTAATTGTCATAAACATGATCGTGAGGTTGAGACGAGCATATTGATATGTGGATTGCATGATATAATCAAGTATTCAGTGAGATTGGATAGAAAATGCAAATCAGCCAAACCCAGAACACGCGCGTGTTCTTCAGCTGTTCTTGGCGCCATTTCTTTCAAATTCAAATATTTGAATTTTGTGATTTTATTTAATTGATTCAAAAATTAATTTCTCTCTGAGTTTTAATGATTTTGAGTTGATTCTTTTTTTAATAATTCACAAAAATGTTAAAATATTTTATTTTCCCAAAAAATCCCAAAAATATTATTTATTTCATATAATTGATATTTTTGCAAAGAATTGATGTTTTAATTGTTTTTAACATTTAAAATATTTTTTCCTTCTTGATTTTGCAACTTTTAATGCCTCTTAATTATTTTGTGGGTCAATACTTAATTTTTGAAGCATTAATCCAAGATCACAATTTGTTTTCCATATGTTAAACAATTTTGATCATTTTAATTGAATTTTTTATTCAATTAAAACACATTTTGAAAACAAATTAGGGTTTTGGATTAATTCAACCCTCATAAATCATTTTCAAAACACTTTGGGCCTCTAATAGAGTGTAAGACCCAATCCTTTGTAAATACAAACCATTTTGGGTCTCACTTATTGTATAAGTCCCACTGTATTTTCAAAAACCTCGGCGCGCTCGCCAATTCAAAAATCAAACATTGGGCCTCTCCTTGAGCTATAAGACTCATTCAAAACTTTTTGGGCCTCTATTAGAGTGTAAGACCCAACCCCCTTTTAACCAAAAACATTTTGGGCCTCACTCATTGTATAAGTCCCTCTGCGTTAAAAGAAAACCTCGGCGCGATCGCCATTTTTAAACGAAAAGTCAACTGGGCCTACCCTCATGTTATAAGCCCCACTCTTTTTCTTTAAACCTTTTGGGCCTCTTGAGAGAGTGTAAGACCCATCCCTTTGTACAGAAAATCTTTTTTTGGGCCACAGTCACTTGTATAAGTCCCTCTGTACGAATTCAACAGTAAAATCACTGATAAAACTTGGGCCTCTCCTTGAGCTGTAAGCCCCAAATCTTTCTTTTTCAAAGCACTTTCTCCTTTGATTTTGAATATACTGTTGTTTTCAATATTTCTTTGTTAAACAACTAACCAAACAGCATGGAAGCTCTACAACCAAGTAAGTGGTTATCGCTTTCATTTACCGCTTTCATATACATATAACTGTATTGTGGGGCTGTTTCACTATAAGTCTTCTTTCATAAACTCATATCAACTGTGTAATAATATTATAGATATTTCGAGTTTCCCCGGCAACTACGTCTAGAACTAGGTGACGTCGTTTCGTTTATTCGTAGAAATAGACAACTAGATCCCCAATAGGATCACCAGATACAGTCTTCTCTTCGGCTGTCCTCATTAGGAATTGTCAAGAAACTCTACTCCTAGAGATGAATGTATTCTCCGTGAATGGCATCTTTGAGTTTCTTCCAAATTCTCGAACTTTCCTGACTTGATCTATTCCTTGTGAATAGCTTGCCTTGAATTTCTCGGGGTTTGGGGACCCACGGGCTTCTTAAAAGCATCGGCCTCCTCTTGAGCATCTTACAAGGACCCACAGGCTTCCTAAAAGCAACCCCGCCTCCTCTTGGGCTTAGTACAAGGACCCGTCGGCTTCTTAGAAGTACTCACAGCCTCCTCTTAGGCTTCGTATAATGATTCTTCCTCCAGGAATGATAGCCTCCTCTTGGGCTTCATACAAGGACCAATCGGCTTCTTAAAAGTATCCAGACTCCTCTTGGGCTTCGTACAAATTGTCCCGACGACCTCCTAGAGGTATAGGAACAGAACTTAGTCATCTGCATAGAACAACCCTTTCAAAGAGTCTACTACTGTTTCTCAAAGCATGGTACAAAAGATGAAACTCTAGACTTGGACAGTCTAATATCCTTGAGTCTCAAAGACATTCTCAAGCACCCTTCAAGAATAGGAAGGAACCCGTAGACTCGGACAATCTTAATACCCTTCAGATTTCCCACTTCCTTGAAGAAAACAAATAACTCGGATCCTCGAACCAAATCCTTGAGTACAGCATTGCTCATATAAGAACCGAATTTCTCTTTCAAAATCAGTCTACTGGACCTGTCACTTAACTGAACAGTAGCCATAGCCTCCTCTTAGGCTTTATATAATGATCCTTCTCCAGTGAAGTTAGCCTCCTCTTGGGCTTTATACAATGATCCTCCCCAGCGGAGTCAAACAACGTTTAGCCTCTCTCTCGGGCTTTGTACGAGACACATAAGAGACTCCCTCGTTGAGTCACTCACCCCTTCAACCTCCATCTCGTGCTTTGTACGAGATACAAAAACTCTCTTGTTGAGTCAATTAGCCTCCATCTCGGGCTTTATACGAGATACCAAAAGATTCCCTCGTTGAGTCAAAACCTTTTAGCCTCTCTCTCGGGCTTTGTACGAGACATATATTAGCCTCCTCTTATGCTTTGTATAAGGAAACCACTGGTTGATCCAATCAACCTTTTAGCATCAAAGCTGTGCCTCGTTCATAGTACACAAACATCAACAACTCCTTTCCCTTTCATCTAATCGCTGTAAGCGGCAAGCCTCTGGATTATCTATATCCATGCCAATGTCCCTCTTTTAGTATAAGAAATTCCTAAGGAAAGATGGCATTGCTCTACACTGAGTTAAAGTCTTCTCCTTCAGGTTAAAATCCCCTATAAAGGAAATTATGGCATTGCCGGATTCACAAATCCCGGTTAAAGTAATCCTCCTTTATAAACAGTCACCCAACAGTTGTGACAAATAGACCCTCTTTAGAGATGACAAATTCTCTCTAAAGTCAGCACCCTTTCAGCTTCACATCTTGGGCTTTGAACAAGATACAAACCACCTTTCTCTTCACGTCTTGGGCTTTGATCAAGACACAAAACAACCATTTCCTCCCATAGAATAGGAGGAACTACGAACGCTCTGATTTCCCTGTTTCGGTAAACGGGAATACGTAGGCATAAGATCGAAAGAAAAGATCTTAGTGAGCACACTAAACAAAAATCCCATACTCTCATATATCCTAATCTAAAGCAGTATCCTAACAAAAAGAGAGAAAACAGTATTGGCGAAAATACAAATAACCAGTACAAAGGCCCCCCCCCCCCCACATTGATCGCATCCGTAACCTAACTGACCGCTGTTTAAACTCAGTATGCAAAGCAGGGTTAATTGGAGGCATCTATTTCCCTTCCTTCATCAGCTCACAATAGGATAAAAAATGAATCGACCTGTAGTTAAAACTCAACCGCAGAGAGCGACCAGCGCTTAAGAACCACGTCCAAAATCGCTCGCTACACAAAGCCATCAAACAGATGCTTTCCTCAAAATCTCTTTCTCTAGGCAAAAATACCTTCTTTAGCAAGGTAACTCTGATTTTTTGAGTTAGAGAGAAATTCCACCATAGCTTATGATCCAAACACATCCAATATGTCATATCTAAGCTGTCCAAACTCACACAAGTGACCTGTAATCCTTAAATCTCAAAGTCACCTCTCAAAACCTTAAAATAGGCCTTTTTGTGCATTTTTCAAGCCATGTCTTGAATCAGTCACTTTCCAAACCAGATAAAACCTCAAACACACTCCAAATATCATCCTTGAACTATCCCAAATGGTTCCCCCATCTGGAACACCATTTGAGGGAGTTGCTATTTTGGCCACTTTTGCACCTTTTGCAAGAAAGGGCTCAAACTCATCCCTGGGGTTTCCAGCTGATTCCAACCATCCTAAAAGCTTCTAAAAGAACATTTGAGAGTGTCCAAAGCATCAAACCATTTCTGGAACAAGAAACTTGGCAGATTGCACTAAAAACTCCAAAAGCTCAAAAAGAGGTAAGCATCATGACTTGAACTTTCCAAAATATGCATTACTTTAAGGTCCACTGATCATGCACATCTTGTACATGGTATATGTGTTGTGTTTGCACCAAATTTCCATGCAATTCTTGCCTGTATCATGAGATAGCACAGAAAATGCAATTGGAGGCCTATTTCAAAACCACTATCGGGTTTTAAAATGGGGACATGTTATTGAAAAACTACCACCACCATTGGATTCCTTGTGAAATTCTAGGCAGGATAGACCTAAATTTTGTCTCAATCCATGGAGAAATGAGAAAGTTATGGCCTTCATGTTTCTGAGCTAAAACTTGCCTTGCCTTGCCTTGGCCAGACCTAAAAAACAAGACAAGCCTTGTGTATTTGTTGGTTTGTTTCAATCAACGGATGTATCACCACCCCAGTGGTAAGGCGCGCGCCCTATAACCTTGAGGTCGTGGGTTCAAACCCCACCCAGACCATTTTGTGTTTTCTCACATTTTTGCTATTTTTTCCAATATTTTCATGTTTTATTAATTAATTGGAAAATTAATAACTCACTCAATTTAATTATTTTTTATTGGTTCTTTTTGCAAAAAATCACAAAAATGTTGAAATATTTTGTTCCACAAAAAAAATTAGATTTATATTATTTATTTAATATAATTAGTATTTTTGTGAATAAGTTTATTTTCATTGTTTTTTAAACATTTTAAAATGAATATTCATCTTGAAAACTCAAAACCAAATGGGCTTTAATTCATCTTGTGATTAAAATATCATGTTTCAAACCTTAACCAAAGGTCATAAGTTGTTTATTAAAACTTATTTGGTATTTGTATCATTTTAATTAATTTTCTTTGAATAATTACTTTAAAAATGATGAAATTAGGATTTTGTTGATTTTCACCCTAACAAATCTTTTTCAAACACTCATGGGCCTCTAATAGAGTATAAGACCCAACCCTTTTTAAACCAAAATACTTTGGGCCTCGGTCATCGTATAAGACCCACCGTGCTTTCAAAAACCTCGGCACGATCGCCGTTTTGAAAAACAAAACCTTTTGGGCCTCTCCTTGAGCTGTAAGCCCCATCACTAGTACAAAAACAAATTTTGGGCCTCTAGTAGAGTGTAAGACCCAACCCTTTTTGAAAAAAAAAACATTTTGGGCCTCAGTGTATTGTATAAGACCCATTGTATTTCAAAAAGTTCGGCGCGATCATCGCATGTTTAAATAAAACCCTTGGGCCCACCCTCGTGTTATAAGCCCCATTTCTTTTCTTCAAACAATTTTTGGGCCTCTAATAGAGTGTAAGACCCAATCCTTTGTAAATACAGACCATTTTTGGGCCTCAAATGTTGTATAAGTCCCGTTGTATTTCAAAAGTCACAGCGCGATCGTCGCGTTTTTAAACAAAAACCATGGGCCTCTCCTTGAGTTGTAAGCCCCACCACTTGTATAAAAATAAACTTTTGGGCTTCTTGAAAGAGTATAAGACATATCCCTTTGTACAGAAAACCTTTTTAGGCCCCAATCACTTGCATAAGTCCCTCTATACAAATTCACAGTGCAATCACTGATAAAACCTTGGGCCTCTCCTTGAGCTATAAGCCCCAACAATCTTTTCAAAGCACTTTCTCCTTTGATTTTGCATATGATATTGTTAACAAAGTTTTCTTTGTTGAACAAACTAACAAAATAGCATGGAAGCTCTACAACCGAGTAAGTGTTTACCCGCTTTCATTTACCGCTTTCATATGTATATAATTGTACTGTGGGGTTGTTTTCACTGTAAGTCTTCTTTCGTAAACTCATTCCAACTGTGTAATAATAGTATAGATATTTAGAGTTTCCCCGACAACTACGTTTAGAACTAGGCAGAACCTAGTCTCCTTACATCCGACGTTCTCTCGGACATTTCAACATAACCTAAACCATGGGAATTTTCTTTTACAACAATTTTAGATAACTAGATCTAAGAAATCTCCCCCTTGAACAGTCCATATACAGAAGGCCATCGTTCCAAGTGAAACCCCTTCTGGAACTGTTCATCAGCCTCCACTTGGGCTTAGTGCAAGGACCCAAAGGCTTCTTAAAAGCATCCCCGCCTCCTCTTGGGCGTTGTACAAGGAACCGTCAGCTTCTTAGAAGTTTTCACAGCCTCCTCTTAGGCTTCGTATAATGATTCTTCCTCTGGGAAGATAGCCTCCTCTTGGGCTTCGTACAAATTGTCCCTCAGCTTCTTAAAAGTTACTCTCGCCTCCTCTTGGGCTTCGTACAAATTGTCCCGACGACCTCTTAAAGGAATAGGAACAGAAATTAGTCATCTTAATATAACAGTCTTTCAAGGAGTCTAGATCTTTCTACCATAAATGTGCTGTCTCTAAATTTCTCTTAAGCATAGTACAAAAGATAAAACTCTAGACTTGGACTGTCTAATTTCCTTGAGTCTCAAAGACAGTCTCAAGCTCCTTTCAAAAATGGGAAGATGAAAACCCGTAAGACTCAGATAGTCTAAAGCTCCTTTGGATTCCCCGTTTCCTTAGAGAACAGGAAATAATCCCAATCATCAGATCAAATCCATGAGTACGACGTTACACATATAAGAACTGATTTTCTCTTTATCTGATACTGGACCTGTCACTAAACTGAAACAGTTACAATGGCCTCCTCTTGGGTTTTGTACAATGACTCTCCCCAGCGGAGCTAACCTTTTCACACTCTCTTGTTGAGTATAAAAGACTCTCTTGTTGAGTCAATCCCTTTTAGCCTCCATCTCGGGCTTTGTACCAGATACAAAAACACTCTCTTGTTGAGTATAAAAGACTCTCTTGTTAAGTCAAACCCCTTTTTTAGCCTCCATCTCGGGCCTCGTACGAGATACAAAACACTCTCTTGTTGAGTATAAAAAGACTCTCTTGTTGAGTCAATCTTCCAATAGCCTCCATCTCGCACCTCGTACGAGATATAAAACGCTCTCTTGTTGAGTATAAAAAGACTCTCTTGTTGAGTCAATCTTCCAATAGCCTCCATCTCGGGCTTCATACGATATACTAAATCACTCTCTTGTTGAGTTTAAAAGACTCTCTTGTTGAGTCAACCTCCTTTTATCTTCCATCTCGGGCTTTGTGCGAGATACAAAGCACTCTCTCGTTGAGTCAACCCTTTTAGCCTCTCTCTCGGGCTTTGTACGAGACACATAAAAACACCCTCTTGTTGGGCCATTAGCCTCCTCTTAGGCTTTGTATAAAGAAATCCCCATTTGATTCAATCAACCTTTTAGCATCAAATCATGCTTTGGTCACAGCATACAAACATCAACAACTCCTTTTCCCTCATCTAATTGATGTAAGCGGCAAGCCTCTGGATTATTTACATCCACGCCACTGTCCCTCTTTTAGCCTGAGAAATTCCTAAGGAAAGATGGCATTGCTCTACACTGAGTTAAAGTCTTCCCCTTCAGGTTGAAAATCCCCTATAAAGGAAATTATGGCATTGCTGGATTCACAGATCCCAGTTAAAGTAATTCTCCTTTATAATCAGTCACCCAACAGTTGTGACAGACAGACCCTTCTTTAGAGATGACAAATTCTCTCTGGAGTCAAAACCATTTAGCTTCACATCTTGGGCTTCGAACAAGATACAAATAGACCCTTCAGCTTCACATCTTGGGCTTTGAACAAGATACAAACCACCTTTAGCTTCATATCTTGGGCTTTGAACAAGACACCAAAACAACCTTTTTCCTCCCATAGAATAGGAGGAACTACGATCGCTCTGATTTCCCTATCCCAGGAATACGTAGGCATAAGATTGAAAAATCTTAGGGAGCGCACTAATCAAAAACCCAAAATCCCATATATCAACCGAATAGCATCGGTCCCCAACACCCTACCCCGACACTGTTTTCAACAAAATAACCCCAAAGGGCGAACCCCCCTATATTGATAGTATCTGTAAATCAACAGTTTTGATTGTTTAACCTCAGTTTTCAAGCAGGGTTAGTTGGAGACATCTTTTTCCCTTCCTTCATCAGCTTCAATAGGATAAAAAATGAATCGAACTATAGTACCCAAGCAACAGTGCTTCGAAACCACAAAAATCGCGCTACAGTTGGTGCGAGCTGGTAATCTAAGAATGTGAAACAGTGATAGATCAGATTGTAAAACTGAATGAGTGCCTCCAGGATTCCTTCAATTACATGGACCCTTAACAGAGGTAGCAGACCTCCGTACTTGGCTCTGAAAGCGTCAGGGTTATTGATCATCCTTGTTAATCCTCTCAAATCCCCTAGTTTTGGAACCTTGAAGGTATACTTGTGAGTTTTTCTTCTACCGAAATCCATTAGCGCAATCCTTTTCTCTCTGACATTTGCAATCATTGTCTTAGTTTAATTTGAAAAAGAGAGACTAGAAGAGAAAAATTTTCTTTGCTTAATGTTTTTTTTAAATGAATGCATGAATGCAGCACACAAAAACATAGAAAAAACATGGGGTCAAAGGGTCGGTGTCATGAAGTCAAGGCTCTACTCATCCCAAAGGTTTATACTAGTGATTTTTGTACCTATATCTCAAAATCATTGATTCTTGTCAAGATAACATCAGTGGGCGGGGAATCGTGCTAGGTGATTTATTTCAAAGAATCTCAAAAGAGGGTAGTATCACGTGACAACTATTTCCGATAGCTTTCGCACTACTAAAAGAGGTTTTTCCTAGGTGTATACTCAATCTTTCCACATGCGGCATCACACGCATTCCCATTAGCAGAAAAATAAACACAGATATCAATTAGGAAAAGCAGTATATATATTTGTCCTAATGTCCTAGACTTTTTAAGCGCTATGAATCCTATGATCCTAACAGAAAATGGCTCCCTAGCGGAGTCGCCATTCTGTGGTACCTTCCCAACTTAAAGGTTTTGACCTAAGATCCAAGTGAGGGCCGATCCTAGCAATAATGACATTCCCCGATAGAACCGTCATTTGGTGATACTTTGTGAACCCAAGGACTCGTCCTAAGAGAAGGTTTCAACCAGAGAGATAAGAGAGACAAGATTCCTTTGTTTGGCCCCACGGTGGGCGCCATTTTTCTGTCGCGAGCGATTTTTGGACGTGGTTCTTAAGCACTGTCGCTCTGGGGTACTACAGGTCGTTTCATTTTTTATCCTATTGAAGCTGATGAAGGAAGGGAAATAGATTTCTCCAACTAACCCTGCTTGCAAACTGAGGTTAAACAGTCAAAATTGTTGGTTTACAGATGCGGTTTTAGTTCGTGGGCCTCTCTCTGCTTATTTTGTTCAGAACGAAATACCAGGACTGTTCATGGGGAATTTGTTGGGATCCTGCGCTAGATTGGCTGGAGGTAGGGGACTTTGGGGTTTTTTTATTAGTGTGCTCGCTAAGATTCTTTTTCAATCTTATGCCTACGTATTCCCGGGATAGGGAAATCAGAGCGATCGTAGTTCCTCCTATTCTATGGGAGGAAATGGTGTTTTGGTGTAGCTGAAAAGGGGGTTTATATCTTTTTCAAAGCCCAAGATGTGAAGCTGAAGGGTTTATTTGTATCTTGTTCGAAGCCCAAGATGTGAAGCTAAAAGGGTGTTGACTTTAGAGAGAATTTGTCATCTCTAAAGAGGAGTTTTTGGTCTGTTTGTCACAACTGTTGGTGACTGATTATAAAGGAGAATTACTTCAACTGGGATATGTGAATCCAGCAATGCCATAATTTCCTTTATAGGGGATTTTCAACCTGAAGGAGAAGACTTTAACTCAGTTTAGAGCAACGCCATCTTTCCTTAGGAATTTCTCATGCTAAAAGAGGGACAATGGCGTGGATGTAAATAATCCAGAGGCTTGCCGCTTACATCAATTAGACGAGGGAAAAGGAGTTGTTGATGTTTGTATGCTGTGACCAAAGCATGATTTGATGCTAAAAGGTTGATTGAATCAAATAGGTATTTCTTTATACAAAGCCTAAGAGGAGGCTATTGACCCAACAAGAGGATGCTTTTGTGTCTCTTACGAAGCCCGAGATAGAGGCTAAAAGGGTTGACTCAACAAGCGAGTGTTTTTATATGTGTCTTGTACGAAGCCCAAGACGGAGGCTAAAATGGTTTGACTCAACAAGAGAGTCTTTTATACTCATCAAGAGAGTGATTTGTATCTCGCACGAAGCCCAAGATAGAGGCTAAAGGTGATCGACTCAACAAGAGAGTCTTTTTATACTCAACAAGAGAGTGTTTTGTATCTCGTACACATCCCGAGATGAAGGCTAAAAATGTTTGACTCAACAAGAGAGTCTTTTATACTCAACAAGAGAGTGTTTTGTATCTCGTACGAAGCCCGAGATGAAGGCTAAAAGAGGATTGAATCAACAAGAGAGTCTTTTATACTCAACAAGAGAGTGTTTTTGTATCTCGTATGAAGCCCGAGATGGAGGCTAATAATGTTTGACTCAACAAGAGAGTCTTTTATACTTAACAAGAGAGTGATTTTGTATCTCATACAAAGCCCGAGATGGAGGCTGTAAAGGTTAGCTCTACTAGGGAGAATCATTGTACAAAGCCCAAAAGGAGGCTAGGGTTACTGTTTCAGTTGAGTGACAGATCCAATATGTTGGTTAAAAGAGAAAATCAGTTCTTATATGGGTAATGTTGTACTCATGGATTTGATCTGAGGACCAGGATTATATCCTGTTGTTTAAGGAAACGGGGAATCTGAAGGGTATTGAGACTGCCCAAGTCTACGGGTGTTTTTTTTCCTATTTTTGAAAGGAACTTGAGAATGTCTTCGAGACTCAAGGAGATTAGATTGTCCAAGTCTAGAGTTTTATCTTTTGTACTATGATTAAGAGAGATCAAGAGACAGTATGTTCGCCGTAGGAAGATCTAGACTCTTTAAAAGACTGTTCTATCAAGATGACTAATTTCTGTTCCTATACCTTTAAGAGATCGTCGGGACAATTTGTACGAAGCCCAAGAGGAGGCTAGATAAAATTTTAAGAAGCCGAAGGGACAATTTGTACGAAGCCCAAGAGGAGGCTATCTTTCTAGAGGAAGAATCATTATACGAAGCCTAAGAGGAGGCTGTGAAAACTTCTATGAAGCTGACGGGTCCTTGTACAACGCCCAAGAGGAGGCGGGGATGCTTTTAGGAAGCCTATGGGTCCCCAAACCCCGAGAAGTTCAAGACATGCCATTCACAGAGAATAGATCAAGCTAGGAAAGTCCGAGATTTTGGAAGAAACTCAAGAGATGCCATTCACGGAGAAAAGATCATCTCTGGGGAGTAGAGTTTCTTTGACAATGTCTAAGGGTGACAGTCTGTGAAAGGGTTCACCGAGAATGCTGCCTTTCACGTCTCCATATTGTTTAACCCCAAGAGGAGGGAAGACTATGTCTGGTAATCCTATGGGGAACTAGTTTTGTTTGTATTTAAGAGTGACCAACAGGGCTTTACCTAGTGCTAGACGTAGTTGCCGAGGAAACTCTAAATATCTATACTAGTATTACACAGTCAATATGAGTTTATGAAAGAAGACTTACAATGAAACAGCCCCACAGTACAGTTATATACATATGAAAGCGGTAAATGAAAGCGGGTAAACACTTACTCGGTTGTAGAGCTTCCATGCTATTTGGTTAGTTGTTCAACAAAGAAAGCTTTGATAACAATATTATATTCAAAATCAAAGGAGAAAGTGCTTTGAAAAGATTGTTGGGGCTTACAGCTCAAGGAGAGGCTCAGGGTTTTATCAGTGATCACACTGTCGTTTTGTACAGGGACTTTTACAAGTGACTGAGGCCCAAGAAAGGTTTTCTGTACAAGGGTCTTATAGCTCAAGGAGAAGCCCAATGGTTAATTTTGAAAAGGGCGACGATCGCGCCGAGGTTTTGAAAACGTCGTGGGTCTTATACAATGACTGAGGCCCAAAATTTTTGGGTTTCAAAAGTGGATTGGGTCTTACACTCTTATAGAGGCCCAAAATGGTTTTGAATGGGTCTTATAGCTCGAGGGGAGGCCCAGATGGTTTGTTTTAAACAGGCGATGATCGCACCAAACTTTTGAAATACAACGGGACTATACAACATTTGAGGCCCAAAATAGGTTTGTATTTACAAAGGATTGGGTCTTACACTATATTAGAGGCCCAATGATTTTTAAAGAATGGGGCTTATAACACGAGGGTAGGCCCAAAAGTTTGTTTTTTTCAACTGGCGATCGCTCCGAGGTTTTCTTTTAACGCAGAGGGACTTATACAATATCTGAGGCCCAAAATTGTTTTGGTTAAAAAGGGGTTGGGTCTTACACTCTATTAGAGGCCCAAAAGTTTTGAAAAAGTTTGATGGGGGTTGAATTAATCAAAAACCCTAATTTGTTTTCAAAATGTATTTTAATTGAATAAAAAATTCAATTAAAATGACCAAAATTGTTTAACATGTGGAAAACAAATTGTGACCTTGGATTAATGTTTCAAAAATCAAGTTTTGACCTACAAAATGATTAGAAATCATTAAAATTTGCAAAATAAAGAAGGAAAAAATATTTTAAATGTCAAAAACAATTAAAATATTAATTCTTTGCAAAAATATCAATTATATGAAATAAATAATATTTTTGGGATTTTTTGGTAAAATAATATATTTTAACATTTTTGTAAATTATTAAAAAAAGAACCAACTCAAAATCATTAAAACTCAGAGAGAAATTAATTTTTGAATTAATTAAATAAAATCACAAAATTCAAATATTTAAATTTTTGAAAAAGCGCGCCAAGAACACGCGCCCTTCCTCTGTTTCTGTAGATTTGCGTTTTCTATCCAATCTCACTGAATACTTGATTATATCATGCAATCTACATATCAATCTACTCGTTTCAACCTCACGATCATGTCCATGGTCTTTAATTTCATTTATTTTAAACATGGAATAAGAAATCAAAGAGAAACCTCAAGAACCCTAAATTCTGCATGAAGGTTCAGAAATTCCATACACGATTCATACAAAGCAATTGATTGAGGGAAAACACTCCATGCATGATTATGAACATATGGCCAAATTATTGTGCAGCAAAAAATGCATGGATCATAGAGTTAGAAGAGCTCATGCTTATCACTTGCAGCTGGTGATCGAGTTCTAGGTTGGAGGTGTTACAGCTAGGTTCCAATGATGTGTATAGCTTCCCTAGGTGCCATGGAGTGTGTCTGGGTGCTTGGAATGGTTTGAAACAAGCTGGAACTGAAGATGGTATCCCAACTGCAACTTGGTTAAAACCTTGAGCAGTTGGCTGATGATTTTGTGAAATCAGTGTTCTAGATGTTGTTTAAGTGTTTGGATCACTTCTATATGATGTTTATGAGGTGTGTGTGTGATTGGTTTGATTGAAATAGCTCTCAAACTCAAAACCCGATAGTGACATGCTTTGGAAGGCAAATTTGGAGTGAAAGAAGAAATTTTGAGGAAAGCATCTGTTTGATGGTTTTGGTGTACTCAAACTGAGCACAAATGAGCTCTATTTATAGTAGAGCAAGTTTGTTTTGGGATCAATAGTGAATGGAAACTGCAGCAGAGGTTTGGCCAATGTTGATCAATAGGAATCCAAGTCTCCTCTAGCCATTGACTAGAAGTTAGAGCACAGAGTTGTGGTTCCCTAGTTGTTGGATGAATCTTGACTGAATTCAGTTGCAAATGTTTCAGTCCATGCCACCTTGGTGCATCCATTAAATGCTCCAATCCAAAATTAGAGTCTTGTCCCTCTTTTAGGGATTTCTAGGTTTGGCATGCTACTTCTTGTTCCAAAGACTTTGGAGGCTTGGATCAGTGTTTGTTCCCTTTAGATTTGATCCTCAGATGTGTCCAAAGTGATGACAAGGCTTGGAATTTTCTTATTTTTCCAAATCGAGCAAAAGTGCAAAATTCTGCCTAGCCTTGGCAGGTTTCAGCAAGGCATATTGCCATTGTCATATCCCTTGGCTCAAGTCGAATTTGATGGAGTTCTTGGCCATTTTGGAAAGCACTCATATGATACAATAACTGTTTGATCATAATTTGTTTTGATACTTTTTGGATCCAAGTGAAAAATGCCGCTATATTTGGAAAAAAGTGAAGGCAGATTCTGAATTAGTGAAAATTTCACTAAGTGTTGGAAAAAAGTGACATTTTCACTTTTCTTGATTTTGATCATTCCATAACTTGAAATCCATGGGGAATTGGATTGAGTGGTAGTTGAAGCTTTTGTAGAGGGCCATGAGAGATACAAATCCAGCTTTGGATGAGAAAAAATGGCCTTGTGGTTTAGGAGTTATGATCCTCCAAAGTTAGTACCCTAGCCACTTTGTTCCATAACTTAGAAAATTTTCTAAGTTTTTTATGGTTACCCCTTTTAAAGTTATCCCACTTTTCTTGATTTTTCTTGATGAATGATGATTCCAATCATACATTAACATCATTTTAGGGTTAAAAAACCATAATAGTGAAAAATCTCAAAAAGTCAAAGTTTGACTTTTGTGCACAAATGACTTTTTGTCAGATGAATTCCAAACGGTGCGATCCTCTATGAAATCAAG
Source organism: Lathyrus tuberosus (assembly GCA_022829125.1). NCBI lineage: Eukaryota > Viridiplantae > Streptophyta > Magnoliopsida > Fabales > Fabaceae > Lathyrus > Lathyrus tuberosus. The sequence goes on from JALAZF010000423.1 coordinate 891,505, forward strand.
TCCTTGACCTAAATAAAACTTGATGGGTTGATTTCATAGGTGTTATAGGGTGTATTGAATCATGTCCTAGGGTTTGGGAGCATGTCCTGGTCAAAAGTCAAAGATACAGTTGACTTTTTCCGCGAAACCCTAACTGTGGTTCTTATGAAATTGAAACTTATTGCTCAAGCTTCTTGGATCAATCCATTGTTGCAAATGGATCAATGTGATGTATTTGAGACCCTTAAGTCCTCTCTTGAGGTCTTGGCTCATGTTTTGTCGCAAAAGTCAACTTATGGGTGAATTAGGTCAAGAAACCCTAATTCTTGATTTTTTATGATGTATCCCCTGAGGCTAAATTGACTTGATGATTGGATTCATAAAATACCTTGGAGCATCATAGGTTATACTTTGAAGCATTGGCTCATGCCCAGAGGAAAATTTCCATCTGGACGCCCTGGTCGACCAAAACCCTAATTTGGTGACACTGTCGATTTTGAGGCTTGATCCACTTAGAAGGTTACAGCCTTGTGCTTAATCCTTGAAGTGGGAGTCCTCTTGATCCTTTGTGGATGTTTGAGAGGCTAGACAAGTTGAAGATCATGTTATTTCTTGATTGATCCTTTGTCTAAGAGCTCTGAGAGGGCTTGAAACCCTAAGTCTGATTGTAGTGGATGCTCACCCATCTTTTGGGAGACTAATGGTTCATCCATATTGTGATGATGATTTGTACAATGATGGGAAATCTTAGTGGTCAAATTTTGGGGTATGACAACTGGTAGACACAGGATCGACCATCAACGTTATGCCGAAGTCCACTTTAATGCGACTATCATTCAAAGGACCCCCGATGAGAGGTAGTGAGGTCATCGTCAAAGCATTTGACGGGTCTCGGAAAGCAGTTATCGGTGAAGTCGACCTTCCCATAACTATCGGTCCTCACACTTTCCTAATTACTTTCCAGGTCATGGACATCCGGGAAGCATACAACTGTTTATTAGGAAGACCTTGGATACATCAGGCTGGGGCAGTCACTTCGACACTTCACCAAAAACTAAAGTTTGTCAAGAACGATCAACTTATCACGGTCTGTGGAGAGCAAGCCTTGCTCGTGAGTAACTTGGCATCGTCTACTTGTGTTAAACCCGAGGAGGTTGTTGGAAATCAGTTCCAAGCACTTTCGATGAGCAATGAAAATTAGTCAGAGAAAGGAACCTCTATTTCCTCATACAGAGATGCCCTCGAAATAGTCAAAAATAACAATACAAAAGGATGTGGACAACTTGTCATTCCTACTGATAATAAAACAAAGAAGGGTCTTGGTTTTTCTGCAACCTGCACCCAGACAGCTGCTAACGATGAAAGTCTTCATCCCATTCAGGACTTCTTCCACAGTGGAGGTTTCCTTCACCCAGTGCCTCAAACCGTCCATACTATCAACGAGGGAGATTCCTCCGATACGGATGAGGAATGGAAGTCCTATCTCAATGAGGATGACTAAATGTCTCAGGAAGAGGTACCTACGCCATTTTTCTATCCCGCACAGAGTCCGAGATTTATACCAAGGTCAGATGTCGAAATGATATATAGAGATTGTGATCCGGAAGGATGCCGTGCTCCGCCAAACTCATTAGAGGAAGACACTCCGATGAAATACAACTTTGACCACGACTATTATGGCCCGATGGATGGCCTGCCTATCTGGCAGCCGTACCCAGGAGACTTGGGGCAAGAGAATTAGCCGAACAATGAAAATTGGTTGAGCATCATTGAATAGAATACCTGCGTCCCCACCATGTCATGGGATCAACACTCAAGTCATTCAGAACCTATCCAGTACGACGTTGAATTGGCAAAGCTTGCCGGACTAGAATTCATCAACTATGCTTTTCCTGAGGTCAACATCATCGAGAGAGATGACTCCTCCAGTTCCAAAGAAGTGTGGGACACCTTAGGACAACCAAGTGGAAAATTTAACTCCATGGTCAAGTACACTTCTCCTGAAAGCTCTCGTATCAGGCTCGAAGACATCCAGCCAACTGGATGGGGAGATCTGCCTGAGAGCACAAATACTATACAAAATACAATGGAGGAATCCTTCTACGACAACTCTGCTTGGGAGACAGATTCCAATGATTCTGCTCCACCAGAAATCAGCGTCATTTCTGAAGACAAATCAAGGAAGGTACCATACTTTGTGATTCACCGAGGAGTTCACCGCCAATGGGTTGCTGTCGATGTTCCGAAGATTATCCATAAGTCAAAGTAATTGTCGTCTTTTAACCTTTCACTCTACCCAGGTGAAACGGATGTTTTGATTGGGCTCGCTTTCTGTAAAGTTCCCTCTTCGCTTCGCCCAAAGCGACAGAGTTTTGTTTAATAGGGTTGTAGTTTCAAGAATCGACTTGTTTATAAATAAAATAACGTCGTTCTGTAATTTCTGCATTAATTGCTGTTTTCTCTTTTCGCTTTTCAAAAAATGGTAATCCTAAAAAACAACTCAATAATAAAAACAAGCAGTTTTCAAAGAAAAATACATTGCACACACTTGCATTTTCTCTATCTCTTCTAAACACAAATCATCATGTCATGCAGATTGCATGTTTTAAACCCCTTTGAAACATACGATCCGATGCCTTCTCCCGACTTTGAGCTCTCGGTATTAGGGGCTGAAGAAGAAGTTGACAATGAAATTCCAGAAGAGATCTCCCGATTACTCCGACAAGAGGAAAAGTCCATTGAACCTCACAAAGAGCCGTTGGAAACGATCAACGTGGGTTTAGAAAAAGAGAGAAAAGAAATCAGAATTGGGGCACTGCTTAGTCCAACTGCCAAAGAGTGTTTGACAAAGCTTCTAAGAGAATTTCCCGATGTGTTTGCTTGGTCCAATCAGGACATGCCAGGGTTGGATACCAGCATCGTGGAACATCATCTACCGTTAAGGTCAGAATGTCCGCCAGTAAAACAGAGGTTGAGACGGACTCACCCAGACATGGCCATCAAAATCAAAGAGGAGGTACAAAAACAGATTGACGCGGGTTTCCTCGCCACGTCTGAATATCCTCAATGGCAAGCCAATATTGTACCCGTTCCAAAAAAGGACGGAAAATTCAGAATGTGTGTCGATTATAGAGATCTAAACAAGGCTAGTCCAAAGGATGACTTTCCTTTACCACACATTGACATGCTGGTAGACAGTACAGCAAAATTCAAAGTTTTCTCCTTCATGGATGGATTCTAGGGCTATAATCAGATAAAAATGGCGCCGAAAGACATGGAGAAAACTTTGTTCATTACCCCATTGGGTACCTTTTGTTACAAGGTAATGTCGTTCGGTTTGAAGAACGCCGGGGCAACCTATCAAAGGGTCATGACTACTCTGTTTCATGACATGATACACAAGGAAATTGAGGTATATGTCGATGACATGATTGCAAAATCTAAGACAGAAGAGGAGCATGTGACCCACCTGTCAAAACTATTTGAGCGGTTGAGAAAGTACAAACTCCGCTTGAATCCCAACAAATGCACCTTCGGTGTCCGTTTAGGGAAAATTTTAGGGTTCATCGTCAGCAAGAAAAGAATTGAGGTTGATCCTGACGAAGTCAAGGCCATTCAAGAAATTCCTTCTCCGAAAACTGAAAAACAAGTCAGAGGATTCCTGGGACGTTTGAACTACATCTCCAAATTCATATTCCTCATGACCGCGACATGTGAGCCGATCTTCAAATTACTTAAAAAGAACCAGGACTGCATTTGGACAGAAGACTGTCAAACCGCCTTCAACAGTATTAAGGAATACCTGTTGAACCCACCGATTCTATCACCTCCAGTGGAAGGAATACCACTGATCATATACTTAACAGTCTTGGAAGACTCCATGGGCTGTGTACATGGCCAACAAGATGAAACCAAAAGGAAAGAGTCTGCCATCTACTATTTGAGCAAGAAATTCACCGACTGCGAGACTCGGTACACTATGCTTGAGAAAACTTGTTGCGCTTTGGCTTGGGCAGCCAAACGTCTTCTCCAGTACATGATTCGTCATACTACTTGGTTAATCTCAGAAATGGATCCAATCAAGTATGTCTTTGAAAAACCTGCTCTCACGGGAAGGATTGTCCGTTGGCAGATGTTGTTATCAGAATACGACATCGAGTACCACGCTCAAAAAGCCGTTAAGGGGAGTATTTTAGCCGATCATTTCGCTCATCAATCGATTGACGATCAGGAATCAATCGGGTTTGACTTCCCAGACGAAGATGTCATGTATTTGAAAATGAAAGACTGCGATGAACTGCTACCCAGTGAAGGGCCAGAACCAGGTTCCCAATGGGGACTAATCTTTGATGGAGCTGTCAATCATTATGGAAACGGAATTGGGACAATCATCATAACACCTCAGGGTACCCATATTCCTTTCACTGCCAGACTTACATTCAAGTGCACAAACAACGAGGTCGAATACGAAGCTTGTATTATGGGTCTCGAAAAAGCGATTTATTTGAGGATAAAAAACTTGGATGTATATGGCGACTCAGCTTTGGTCGTCAATCAGATCAAAGGAGATTGGAACACATACCAATCCGGATTGATTCCTTACAAAGACTATGCGAGAAGGTTGTTACCATTCTTCGACAGAATCGAGTTTCATCATATCCCTCGTGAAGAGAATCACATGGCTGATGCCTTAGCCACCCTCTCTTCCATGATTAGTGTAGGTCAATGGAATGACTTACCTAAGATCGAAATCATGCGCCTTGAACGGCCCGCTTATATCTTCACGATTGAAGCAGTCATAGATGACAAACCTTGGTATCACGATATCAAATGCTTCCTTCAGAAACAAGAGTACCCACCTGGGGCACTAAGGAAAGACAGAAAACCCTCATAAGGCTGGCAGGCAGCTTCTTCCTTAGCGGTGATACACTCTATAAGAGGAACTTTGACATGGTCTTGCTCCGATGTGTAGACAGACCAGAAGCAGACATGCTGATAAAAGAAATTCATGAAGGATCCTTTGGCACTCATGCCAACGGACACACAATAGTGAGAAAAATTCTGAGAGTACCTACTACTGGTTAACCATGGAATCCAACTGCTACAAGTACATGAGGAAGTGTCATAAGTGTCAGATATACTCAGACAAAATCCATGTACCACCGACGCATCTCAAAGTTCTCTCCTCCCCGTGGCCTTTTTCCATATGGGGAATCGACATGATTGGCCTGATTGAGCCCAAAGCTTTAAACGGACATCGGTTCATCCTGGTCGCCATTGATTAATTCACTAAGTGGGTCGAAGCAGCGTCGTACGCCAATGTAACCCGACAAGTGGTGGTCCGATTTATAAAAAAACAATATCATCTGCCGTTATGGTGTTCCGATCCAGATAATTACAGATAATGGATCTAACTTGAACAATAAGATAATGAAGGAGTTGTGTGCTGAGTTCAAGATCGAACACCATAACTCATCTCCCTACCGACCCAAGATGAATGGAGCGGTAGAAGCGGCTAACAAGAACATCAAGAAGATTGTTCAGAAGATGGTTGTAACCTACAAAGATTGGCACAAGATGCTACCCTTTGCTCTTCACGGTTATTGCACATCTGTCTGCACTTCAATAAGGGGCTACCCCTTTCTCTCTAGTAGTAGAGATCCCATCAAAAATTAATTTCTCTCCATAGAAGTAGAGATCCCATCAATCCGGGTATTGATGTAAGCAAAGCTAACATAAGCTGAATGGTGCCAAAGTCGGCACGACAAACTAAATCTGATCGAGGAAAACTGAATAACGACACTATGCCATGGTCAGTTGTGTCAACAGAGAATGAAGAAGGTGTTTGACAAGAAGGTCTGACCTCACATCTTCAGGAAATGAGACATTGTGCTAAAAAAGATACAATCATTTCTCACTGATTTCCGGGGCAAATGGACCCCGAACTATGACGGTCCCTATGTGTAAAGAAAGCTTTCTCAGGCGGCGCCTTGAGACTTGCAATCATGGATGGAGAGGAATTTGCCTACCCCAAAAATGTTGATGTAGTCAAGAAATACTTCGCCTAAACTAAAAAAAAACGTCTCGGTGGATTGAAAACCCGAAAGGGCAGTCCAGGCAAAAATTAGGGACATAATCAAAAAATCATCCCGGTGGATTGGAAATCTCAAAAGTACAATCCAGGCAAAATTTAGGGATACTGGCAAGTAACTACATCCAACAGGGGCAAGTCCCTCAGCAACAGTAGTGCCATCCATCAGGAAAAACTCCAGTCAAGGTCATCTTCGATAGAAGCTCAAGATGTCCAGAATTCAAAGTTGGTAGAAGGGCAGCGGTCGTTATATTTTGATGTAGCCCTTTTCCCTTAAATTACCATTTTCAAACTTTGTAAATACTCTATGGAATCACACGCTTGGCTGATTTCCATCCTATCAATAAAATTTGAGCCCTTGTGCTTTTGTTTGCAATTCTTATTTGTTTTAGCTTTATAGAACGACATTTTAACATGATCAACGGTTCTTGAAATAAAACAAAAATGAATTTACTTGTAAAATTTTTTTGCTTTTTAAAGATGGAAATTTCTTTTGACTGTTAAACATCGAAAGAACCTCAATCGCTTCTCCAGAAGTAAGCGAGCTTCAAAATGCAGAATCAAAGTACTCCTTCTAAACCAGTACGCCTGAATGAAGAATCAACTGTGTCAGATGCGAATATTTCGTCCGACACCATCGGCCGAGTTCTCATCTCCTAAGCCCGACCAGCAGTTGCTCCCCCACGGGGACTACTTCTCCTAAGCAAGGCAGAATTGCTATCTTGAACCAGCGATATTTTTCATCTCCCACTGTAGCCGAGTATCCAGTCATGTTCATCCGTCAGTCTGTATGTCGTGTCAATTGTGTCTGCATAAACATACATACATCATGCATTATTGATTTACCTTCATATTCATATTGCATCACTATCACTCTAGTCGCTCTTATCCCCTAGTGATAAAAGTCCTCTCAGTCGAGTTGTCTGTTCTTTCCCTATCAAGAAATGTCGCGTCTGAGCAACCTCGCCTCTAGTTTATTTCTGGATTGGAGTTGGCCCTTGACCACTTTGATAACTTGAACCTCTGAAAAACAAGAAAACGTTCGACAAATGTCACTCTTCGACATTGAAGATGATATCTTCGCTTTCCCGGATTAAGGAAAATCCCCAGAGAAAGCCTCACAACTAAAGACTTTCAGCAACACATTGATTTTGCTCTCCGGAGAGTCGATATTAGTAAAGTCATCAGCACCTCAAAAATTGAATCACATCATATGGCATTTCTCCGATAAGATCTCCGAGAAAAGTATGATGTAATATCTCTAAGCGAAAGCAGTCTCTCAAGAGACTCGTTTTCCCCGATAGAGTCGACAAATGGCATCTCCAACAGAGAAGTTTGTACCCCTCTACCATTCAGATAGATGGGTTCTCCAACAAGTCTGACATCAAAAGTTTTTCGCATCAAATGGCATCTCCCCAGGATAATTCGGCGAGAAGTTTGACGAAAACTGCTATGCATAGCGTCCCTTGTCAAGAAAGTTTATTGACAAAAGAAACTTAGACCAGTTCCTTGGTAGGAAACTAGGATCGAGGGGAAGTTTATATCAGAAACTGAGACCAGTTCCTTGGTAGGAAACCAGGATCGAGGGGAAGTTTACATCAGAAACTGAGACCAGTTCCTTGGTAGGAAACCAGGATCGAGGGGAAGTTCATTTCAGAAACTGAGACCAGTTCCTTGGCTGAAGACCAGGATCGAGGGGAAGTTTACCTTTTCTAAGCCTCATTTCTTAGCAAAAGAAGAAGGATGCGCGAACTACCATTCTTAACCACCATCAAAATTTTGGGTATTCCGATATTTAAACCTCTTGCACCCCGAATGCCCGAATACCTTCGCCATTCACACCTTCGGGTCTAAGAAGATTAAATAGGGGCATCTGTCATACCCCAAATTTTGACCACTAAGATTTCCATCATTGTGCAAATCATCATCACAATATGGATTAATCATCATACCTCATCAGTCTCCCCAAAGATGGGTGAGCATCCACTACAATCAAAATTAGGGTTTCAAGCCCTCTCTGAGTGCTTAGGAAAAGGATCAATCAAGAATTTACATTATCTTTAACTTGTCTAGCCTCTCAAACATCCACAATGGATCAAGAGAACTCCCACTTCAAGAATCAAGCACAAGGTTGCAACATTCTGAGTGGATTAAGCCTAAAAATAGTGTCACCAAATTAGGGTTTGGTCGACCAGGGCCTCTAGAGGGGAATTTTCCTTTGGGCATGAGCCAATTCTTCCAAGCATAACCTATGATGCTCCAAGGGACACCATGAACCCAATCATCAAGTAAATTTTGCCTCAGGGGATGCATTCATAAAAAATCAGGAATTAAGGTTTCTTGACCTAATTCACCTCCAAGTTGACTTTTGGGACAAATCATGAGCCAAGACCTCAAGAGAGGATTTGAGGGTCTCCAATAAACTACATTGATCCATTTGCAACAATGGATTGATCCAAGAAGCTTGAGCAACAAGTTTCAATTTTATCTGAACCACAATTAGGGTTTCGCGAGAAAAGTCAACTGTGCCTTTGACTTTTGACCAGGACATGCTCCCAAACCCTAGGACATGATTCAATACACCCTCTAACACCTATGAAATCAATCAATAAAGTTTGATTTAGGTCGAGGACTTGATTTCATAGAGGATCGCACAGTTTGGAATTCATCTGACAAAAAGTCAATTGTGCACAAAAGTCAACTTTGACTTTTTGAGATTTTTCACAATTATGGTTTTTTAACCCTAAAATGATGTTAATGTATGATTAGAATCAACATTCATCAAGAAAAATCAAGAAAAGTGGGATAACTTTTAAAAGGGGTAACCATAAAAACTTAGAAATTTTTCTAAGTTATGGAACAACGTGGCTAGGGTACCAACTTTGGAGGATCATAACTCCTAAACCACAAGGCCATTTTTCCCCACTCAAAGCTGGATTTGTAGCTCTCATGGCCCTCTACAAAAGCTTCAACTACAACTCATTCCAATTCCTCATGGATTTTAAGTTATGGGATGATCAAAATCACAAAAAGTGAAAATGTCACTTTTTTCCAAATGTAGGGGCATTTTTCACTTGGATCCAAAAAGTATCAAAACCAATTATGATCAAACAGTTGTTGTATCATATGAGGGCTTTCCAAAATGGCCAAGAACTCCATCAAAGTCCACTTGAGCCATGATATATGACAATGCCAATATGTCTTGCTGCAAACTGTCATGGCAAGGCAGATTTTGGAGTTTTGCTCGATTTGCTCAAATTGTGCAAATGACAAACACACTTATCCATCTGAATACCTCAAGGGGAGACCAAGGAGGAACCAACTCTGATCGCAAGCCTCCCAAGTCTTTGGAACCAAAAATAGCATGCCAAACCTAGAAATGCCTAAAAGAGGGACAAGACTCCAATTTTGGATTGGAGCATTCAATGCATACACCAAGGTGGCATGGACTGAGCCATTTCCAACTAAATTCAGTCAAGACTTATCCAAGACCAAGGGAACCAGCAGCCTGTGCCCTAACCTCTAGTCAATGGCTAGAGGAGACTTGGATTCTCATTGCTCAACATTGGCCAAACCTATGCAACAGTTGTCATTCACTATTCCTTGCAAAACAAACTTGCTCTACTATAAATAGAGCTCATTTGTGATCAGTTTGAGTACACCAAAGCCATCAAACAGATGCTTTCCTCAAAATCACCTTCTCACTTCCAAATTTGCCTTCCAAAGCAAGTCATTATCGGGTTTTGAGTTTGAGAGCAATTCCAATCAAACCAATCACACACACCTCATAAACATCATATAGAAGTGATCCAAACACTCACATAACATCTGGAACATCAAAATCACAAAATCACCAACCAACTGCTCAAGCCTTTGATAGATTTGCAGTTGGGGTACCATCTCAAGTTCCAGATCATTTCAATCCACTCCAAGCATCCAGACACACTCCATAGCACCTAGGGAAGCTATCCATAACCTTGGAACCAAGTTGTAACACCTCTAACACAAAACACGATCACCAGCTACAAGTGGTAAGCATGAGCTCTTCTAACTCTATGATCCATGCATTTTTTGCTGCACAATAATTTGGCCATATGTTCATAATCATGCATGGAGTGTTTTCCCTCAATCAATTGCATTGTTTGAATCGTGTATGGAATTTCTGAACCTTCATGCAATTTTTAGGGTTCTTGAGGTTTCTCTTTGATTTCTTATTCCATGTTTAAAATAAATGAAATTAAAGACCATAGACATGATCGTGAGGTTGAAACGAGTAGATTGATATGTAGATTGCATGATATCCTCAAGTATTCAGTGAGATTGGAAAGAAAATGAAAATCTGCAGAAACAGAGGAAGGGTGCGTGTTCTTGCCATGTTCTTGGCGCCCTTTTTCAAATATTTTAATATTTGAATTTTGTGATTTTATTTAATTGATTCAAAAATTAATTTCTCTCTGAGTTTTAATGATTTTGAGTTGATTTTTTTTTAATAATTCACAAAAATGTTAAAATATTTTATTTTCCCAAAAAATTCCAAAAATATTATTTATTTCATATACTTGATATTTTTGTAAAGAATTAATATTTTAATTATTTTTGACATTTAAAATATTTTCTCTTTCTTGATTTCTCAAATTTTAGTTATTTCCAATCATTTTATGGATCAAAACTTGATTTTTGAAACATTAATCCAAGATCACAATTTGTTTTCCACATGTTTAACAATTTTGATCATTTTAATTGAATTTTTATTCAATTAAAATACATTTTGGAAACAAATTAGGGTTTTTGATTAATTCAACCTTCATCAAACTTTTTCAAACTTTTTGGGCCTCTAATTGAGTGTAAGACCCAATCCTTTGTAAATACAATCCTTTTTGGGCCTCAAATGTTGTATAAGTCCCGTTGTATTTCAAAAGTTCGGCGCGATCATCGCCCGTTTAAAATAAACTATTTGGGCCTCTCCTCGAGCTATAAGACCCATTCAAAAAATTTTGGGCCTCTAATAGAGTGTAAGACCCAATCCACTTTTAACCAAAATATTTGGGCCTCAGATATTGTATAAGTCCCTCTGCGTTGAAAGAAAACCTCGGCGCGATCGCCAGTTCAAAAATCAAACCCTTGGGCCTACCCTCGTGTTATAAGCCCCATTCTTTAAAAATCATTGGGCCTCTAGTAGAGTGTAAGACCCATCCCTTTTTGAAAACCAAAATAGTTGGGCCTCAGTGTATTGTATATGTCCCGATACCACCAAAAAGTTCGACGCGATCGTCGCCTTTTAAAACAAAACCCTTGGGCCTCTCCTTGAGCTGTAAGCCCCACCACTTGTACAAAAATAAACCTTTGGGCCTCTTGAGAGAGTGTAAGACCCATCCCTTTGTACATAAAACCTTTTTGGGCCTCAATCACTTGTATAAGTCCCTGTACAAAACAACAGTGCAATCACTGATAAAACCTTGGGCCTCTCCTTGAGTTGTAAGCCCCGACAATATTTTCAAAGCACTTTCTTCTTTGATTTTGAATATAATTTTGTTATCAAAGCTTTCTTTAATGAACAACTAACCAAACAGCATGGAAGCTCTACAATCGAGTAAGTGTTTACTCGCTTTCTTTATCCGCTTTCATATATATAACTGTATTTGGGGCTGCTCACTGTAAGTCTTCTTTCACAAACTTTTATATACTCGTCATATATCCACTGTGTAATACTAGTATAGTTATTTAGAGTTATCCCCGGCAACTACGTCTAGCACTAGGTAAAGCCCTGTTGGTCACTCTTAAATACAAACAAAACTAGATTTCGATAGGATTACCAGACACAGTCTTCCCTCCTCTTGGGGTTAAACAATATGGAGACGTGAAAGGCAGCATTCTCAGTGAACCCTTTCTCAGACTGCACCCTTAGAAATTGTCAAAGAGACTCTACTCCCCAGAGATGATCTTTTCTCCGTGAATGGCATCTCTTGAGTTTCTTCCAAATTCTCGGACTTTACTGGCTTGATCTATTCTCGGTGAATGGCATGTCTTGAATTTCTCGGAGTTTGGGGACCCACAGGCTTTTTAAAAGCATCTCGCCTCCTCTTGGGCTTTGTACAAGGACCCTTCGGCATCTTAAAAGCTCTCATGCCTTCTCTTGGGCTTAGTACAAGGACCCAGAGACCTCTACAGGTATAGGAACAGAACCTAGTTATCAATTTGCTACAGCTGTCTTTCTGAGTCAAATGTCAGACCAGTTAATGGGTTGACCTTCATCCCTTAACATACCAGCCTTCTCTTGGGCATCATACAAAGATCATGCACTACCTGAGAATCGATTTCTCAAAACACCCGTAGACTTGGACAGTCTCAATACCCTTTGGATTTCCCATTTCCTTAAAGTACAGGAAATAACCATGATCCCCTGATCAAACCCAAAGTGCAACATTACCCATATAAGAACTAATTTTCTCTTTATCCAACATACTAGACCTGTCACTCAACTGACACAGTCACCAGCACACTAGCCTCCTCTTGGGCTTTGTACAAATGATTCTCCCCAGTGGAGCTAACCTTTTAACACTCTCTTGTTAAGTATAAAAGACTCTCTTACTGAGTCAATCTCCTTTTAGCCTCCATCTCGGGCTTCGTATGAGATACAAAAACACTCTCTTGTTGAGTATAAAAGACTCTCTTGTTGAGTCAAACACTTTCAGCCTCCATCTCGAGCTTCGTACAAGGTACAAAGACTCTCTTGTTGAGTCAAACACCTTTAGCGTCCGTCTTGGGCTTCGTACAAGACACATACAACAACACTCTCTTGTTGAGTAAACCCTTTTAGCCTCTCTCTCGGGCTTCGTACGAGACACATAAAAACACCCTCTTGTTGGGTCAATAGCCTCCTCTTAGGCTTTGTATAAGGAAACCTCCAATTGAGTCAATGAACCTTTTAGCATCAAAAGTTGTGCCTCGTTCACAATATACAAACATCAACAACTCCTTTTCCCCCATCTAATTGTTGTAAGCGGCAAGCCTCTGGATTATTTACATCCATGCCACTGTCCCTCTTTTAGCATGAGAAATTCCTAAGGAAAGATGGCATTGCTCTAAACTGAGTTTAAGTCTTCCCCTTCAGGTTAAAAATCCCCTATAAAGGAAATTATGGCATTACTGGATTCACATATCCTAGTTAAAGTAATTCTCCTTTATAATCAGTCACCCAACAGTTGTGACAAACATACCAAATATCCCCCTTTAGAGATGACAAATTCTCTCTAAAGTCAGAACCGTTTAGCTTCACATCTTGGGCTTCGAACAAGATACAAATAGACAATTCAGCTTCACATCTTGGGCTTTGAACAAGATACAAACCACATTTAGCTTCATGTCTTGGGCTTTGAACAAGACACCAAAACAACCTTTTTCCTCCCATAGAATAGGAGGAACTATGATCGCTCTGATTTTCTTGTTTCGTTAAACGGGAATACGTAGGCATAAGATTGAAAAATCTTAGCGAGCACACTGATCAAAAACCCAAAATCCCATACCATCACACATCAATAAAAAATCATCAGTCCTAACATCCTACCAATAGCATAGTCCCATCATTCCATTTTTAGTAAAATAAGCAGAGAGAGGCCCACGATCTAAACCGCATCTGTAAACCAACAGTCATCTGTTTAAACTCAGTATGCAAGCAGGATTAATTGGAGACATTTATTTCCCTTCCTTCATCAGCTTCAATAGGATAAAAAATGAATCGACCTGTAGTACCCCAGAGCGAGAGTGCTTAAGAACCACGTCCAAAATTGCTCGCTACACCATGACCTGGAAAGTGACTTGGAAAGTGTGAGGATCGATGGCTATGGGAAGATCAACTTCGCCGATAAATATTTTTCTGGATCCGTCAAAGGCTTTGACGATGACCTCACTGCCTCTCATCGGAGATCCTTGAAATAATAGTCGTATCAAATTAGATTTTGGCATAACATTCAGAGCTGATCCCGTGTCTACCAGTACGCTAGCTAGAGCATCGTCCTGGCAATTGACTGTAATGTTGAGTGTCATGTTGTGATTTTTGCCTTCTTCTGGCAGCTCTTCATCACTGAATCCTAAATTATTGCAGAAAGTGATGTTGGAAATGATGTTGTCAAACTATTTTACCGTCACATCTTGTTCTACGAAAGCTTGGTCCAAGACTTTCTGCAAAGCTTCCTTGTGAACTTCGGAACTAAGTAGGAGAGGATGCATAGAGATTTTAGATGGAGTTTGCAACAGTTGGTCCACATTGTTGTACTCACTTCTCTGGATGAGCTTCAGCATCTCATCGTTGTATTTTACCAGTTCTGGATTACTGGATTGACTGACTGGTTGATTAGGAACTTCTGTTTGAGGTTCCTTTTCTTTGGCGGGTTATCCAACTCCTCTGTTGAAGATTCGGCCGCTCCGTGTTACTCGACTGATGTCGGAAATGTTTACGACGGAGGGTAATGTAGTTTCCTTTCTATTTTCGATTTTTGTTGCACCGTAATTGTAAGGGATAGCCTTATCGGATTTGTACGGTATTGGTCCCGACAAGTAGACAACTACGGGAGCTTTTTGATTTCTCTGACCGTCGTAGGCAGCATCAATTGGTTCGAGGTTGAGAATCTTTCTACTATCAAGAGGAATTCTTGATTCATCGAGTAGAGGGATTATGGCACAAACGTCTTTGGTCCTCCCATGATCGGAGATTATGAAAACGTCTTTGTTTTGATTAGGGAGATAGTCGGGTATCCCGTTGGTCGACCCAGAACTTGAACATGGTTGGATCTCTTTGTGGTCCAACTGATTTTAGAGATCCGCTCGCACGAGGTAGCATCCTTGGTTGTTCTCTGAACAAATTATACAGCACTCATAGTTGTGGAGTGGCCCCCAGCCACGCACGCTTTGTATGTAGTGTAACTTTACTAGATCTGTTTCCATCGAGCGGACATCCTGACTTTGATATCTATCAGGATTCTCGTCAGTCATACTGACCTGTTGTGTAGCTTCATCCAAGTAGATTGGAAGCCACCAGTGGTCCAACAAGTGTTGAAGTGTTCTTTTGACTAGTGCACATCCTTGGTCGTCCTCATGGCATTGTTCATAGTCCAGATAATCATGTGAAGCCAGAAAGGCGAGCCTGACTTGCTTAGCATGTAATTCTACCAGACTGGTATTCATCAAGCGTATGTCAAATATCTGAATCATATTGACCTGATGGTTACTTCTATCACGGTAATCCTGAATCCATCCGAGATCCATCTGACGTTGGAGGGCCTATTGAACAAAAGAGCATCCCTGATTTCTTATTGATCAGATCAGACAGGTATTATAATCGTGCCATGGGAGATTATGATATTGACTTTGCCTTGAGTGCGTCGCCACCAGGTTGACGTTCATCGCCAGAATGTTGTGGTTCTGAATAATGTTGGGGTTTGCATGGGCCATATTGACTTCATAGATTCGGTGGTCCTGGATCCATCCCAAATCCATCTGTTCTTATAGAGCTGATTGCACTACAGAACACCCCTAATTTTTCTTTGAGAAGATATCACACTGGTGATAATTGTGAGGCGGTACATGTCCGTACCTGCTCTGTCTACAATGCATCCTGACCATATTAGTTCCCAATAGGAGTACATCGTGAATCTGATAATTGCGGCTAAATTCCTCTTCTATTAAATTTACGGCAGTCTTCTCATGTTGCGGCAACGGGTTCGCCTGAACATTTGGATTAGTATCTTTGAAAGATAAGACCCCGTTCCTAACAAGCTTCTGCACATCAGACTTGAAACTGATATAGTTCTCAATGTTTTGCCCCGGTCCTCCTTGATGATAAGGGCAAGTTTGATCCGCTTTGAACCAAAAAGGCTGATTTTCCGGTATTGTAAGAGGAGACCTGATTTGGACGTGCCCCTTGACCAGTAGAAGTGGAAATAGTTCTGCGTACAACATCAGTATAGGGTCAAACCCTGATGGTCGTGTCGTACGATTGTTATTGCTGTATTGAGGACGAGCCTGCTGAAGAGGCTGTTGTGTCCTTTGTTGATATTGTTGTTGATTTGGTTGGTTCTGAGCAACCTGAGGTTGATACGTTGGAGACGGCGCAGGGTTGATAACAGGAGTTACCGTTGCTATTGGTTGATACCTTTGTCCTTGCTTTCTGAGAGAGATATTACCAATATCTTGCTCTTTTTTCCTTGGGAAAGCACTACCGTATCTTTTGGTACTGCTTGATGGCTCTGCATCTTCGACCAATCGTCCTTCTCGGACTGCTTCTTCAAGGCGTACCCCTATGTTCACCATTTTAGTTAAGTCATTGGGCGCACTTGCAACCATCCGGTCGTAATAGAATGAGCTCAAGGTTTTCAAAAATATCTTGGTCATCTCTTTTTCCTCAAGCGCGGGACAAATCTGAGCGGAAATTTCACGCCATCTCTGAGCGTATTCCTTAAAAGTTTCTTTATCCTTCTGCAACATTGCTCTGAGTTGATCTCTGTCTGGTGCCATGTCTAGGTTATTCTTATACTGCTGAACAAAGGCAGCACCAAGATCTCTGAAAGTATTGATCTTGGTGCGGTTTAAACCCATGTACCATTTGAGTGCGGCACCGGTTAAACTGTCTTGAAAATAATGGATCAGTAGCTATTGATTTTCTGTCTGAGTTTACATCTTTCGAGCGTACTTCACCAAATGACTTTGAGGGCAAGAGTTGCCCTTGTATTTTTCAAAGTCAGGCACCTTGAATTTGTGCGGTATTTTCACATTAGGGACCAGACAAAGGTCTGCGGCATCCTTTCCAAATAAGTCCTGACCGCGAATGGCATGCAGTTCCTTCTGTATCTCCAGGAATTGTTCCTGGAACTCATTCATCCTTTTGTACATATATTTGTTTCCACCAGAGATAACTTGTGGAATCTGTCCTTTCGGGACAGTGTGTACCACTGGTTGTGGTATAGTCATTACGGCGATGACTCTTGGTGCTTCCATGCCCCGAAGTTTGTAACCTTCAGGAGTTGCTGTCATAACTCTTGCGTATTCGCTTTCCCGAAGTTTGTAACCTTCAGGCCCAGCAGTTCCTGCTGCAGTTTCTGGGTCTTCCGTGACCGGCAGGATGTATCCTTCAAGGACAAAGTTGATAGGCATGCCCCAGGGGCGACCTTTAGGCATGTTTTACCGAGGATCATATGTCTCCACTACGGGGGTAGGTGTGATCTCTGAGATCACAGTCCCTTGTTGTTGCCTCTGAGCTGCTGCCAGGGATTGCATGTCATTGTGAAGTTTTTCCAAACTTTCCTTTAGAGCGTCGACTTCTTCTCTCAGCTCTCTGTTCTCTTCCTTGAGATCGTCCATTTTCTTTTGTCGATTAGCCTGAGTATTGTATGAGTGAGACAGTTTGACTCTAGAATCGTGACACATATATGAGACTCGAAGATAAGAAGAACGCGTTATGTGAGAATGATGAATGCAATGATATATATTTTTTTTGTTTTTTTGTTTTAATAAAAAAGAAACTTCAACAAATGGATTGCAAATATCATACAGTGGGGAGACCCCTTTTATTGAATTTGAAAGATTGCAGAAAGCGAAAAGACAGTATTTTACAAAGTGCTGTAAGGAAAATGTCTAAGCTCATGGATCCTGAGTCCTCCCTGAGGGAATCTGAGATGCTGGTTCTGGTATTTTCCTTTTCTTTGATCGGGGTTCTTCAACCGTTGTTGAGTTGCCAGTCCTTTGCCAAGTGGAAGGATTGAGCAAGTTCCTTTGATATTCTAAAGCATGCTGTTCTAGAATCTCAATCAGAGCATCCTTTTCTTTTAGCAGTTCCTGAATTTTGGTACACTCCACATTGAGGATTCGGTACTTGTTTTTCCAAGAGCTTTTCTCCCGTTGAACTTTGTTGAGAGTGACTTGGAGTTTTTCCATATCAGACATAAAATAAAGGTCAGATTCCTTTAACGGAAGAACTTCTTGACGAGGGTAAGGCATCCTCAGCTTGAGGGCTCTAGTTTGTACCCAGTGGAGATAAGGTTCCATGGAGGTACAGTCTGGACTTCCTAGAGACTCTCTTCCTTTCCTGTGAATGTGTTTCCAGGCATGCACTATTTTCTTCTTTACGACCCTGCCATTTTCCCCTTCCTTGAAGAAAAGACCTTCTAAATGAACATTATGCGAGATATTCTTCATCGGGTATCCGAGTTGACGGCGAACTAAAATTGGATGATAGTTGATTCCTCCTTTAGTTCCTATGAGGGGTACATTAGGGAAATTTCCACATCTGTCGATGATCCTTATCCCCTCATAAATCCTATTATACCAATCTATGTCAGAGTTGGTAAGAGACATGATTCTCTGTGACCAACGTAAAGTACTTTTATGGTCCCAAAATGCAGCCGACTTGGGTAATTGGGAAGTAAACCATTTGTAAAGCAAGGGTACACAACATGTGATCATTCCTCCGCTGTATAGATTCCTTAAGTGTACAGAATGATAAGCATCTGCGAGCAAGGTTGGTACGGGGTTTCCAATCAGAAAGATCTTAATGGCATTGGTATCGACGAAGTTATCGATGTTGGGAAAGAGGAATAACCCGTATGTAAGTAGAACAAAGATATCTTTGAAAGCAGTTATGTTTCCTACACTGTCAAAGTATAGAGCTTTCTATGTCAGGAATTTAGCTGGTAAACCCTGGATTCCTTCCTTAGTGGTCATATGAGTCCTGACTTCTGACTCGTCCAAATAGATTGCTCTTGTAATGGTTTTTTCCTTTGGAATTTCTTCCAGTCCAGAAAAGGGAGCTTGGTCAGTGATGGGTAAATCAGTCAGATGAGAGTACTCCTCCAGTGTTGGTGCTAGTTGATAATCTGGGAATGTGAAACAGTGGCAAACCAGATCGTAAAACTGAATTAACGTAGATAGTATTCCTTCAACTACATAGACCCTTAACAGAGACAGCAGTCCTCCATACTAAGCTCTGAAAGCATCAGGGTTGGCAATCGTCCTTGCCAACCTTCTTAAATCCTCTAGTTTTGGAGCCTTGAAGGTGTACTTGTGCGTCTTTCTTCTACCGAAATCCATAACGCAATCTTTCTGATATTTGCAATTATTGTTTTAGTTTATTTTGAGAAAGAAAGAGGAAAAGGGACGAAATTTTTCTTTGTTTAAGATTTTTTTAAATGAATGCATGAATGCAGCACACAAAAACATTGAAAAAACATGGGTTTAAGGGTTCAACGTCACGAGCGTGAAGTCATGGCTCTACCCATCCCCAAAGGTTGTATTCTAGTCAATTTTTGTACCTATAGAATGGGTTAAAGGTTCCCAAAATCATTGACCCCCCTAGGGATATCAACAGTAAGTTGGTTCACCCGAGCAAGCTGTAGAATCCTAGGGTAATCTCATTTGAGTGTAGTATCGCATATAAACTATTCCCGATAGTTGCCGCACTACCAAATGGCCATATCGTTAATGTCTACTAAATCCTCAGGGTCACGGGTGCCGCACTGAGATAGCGTCTGTTTTCACGACGATCGGTCGTTCAACATAGTATCTACACGGGCCCTCACCTGATTTGATGGTCTACCAAGTTCGCTTGTTCGGGATTCACTCCTTGCAAGTTTCCCCGTCTATGCCATCCCTTATCTTAGGGCTCTCTCAAACTTTCCACATGCGTATCAATCACATTCCCATTAACAGAAAAATAAACACGGATATCAAGTAGGAAAAGCAATATATATAATATATAGTATGTAGTATGATTGCTAACAACCTAGACCTCTTAGGAATTCTAATCCTAGAGACTCCCCAGTAGAGTCGCCATTTTCCTGTAGTGTGCGATTTTTGTCGGTGACGCGACCACCTTATCGCCATTTGGTTTTCCTCACTGCAACGGTAGGGATTGGGTGCTATTTTCTTATTTCTTATTTATCCTATGAAGCTGGAAAGGAAAGGGAAGCTATCTAAAACTAACCTTGCACACAAATGTTTTACTGAACAAATGCTTAAGAGATTGGGGGGTCCGGGGTCAGGTTATACAATGGGGAGTTGTCAATTACCCATCCTATATGTGGTTATCCACAGATCGATAGCAATTTCTACACTGTTAACTACTAGCTGGTGTTTATCTGTTGTGGGTTGGGAAAGTTTCTCCTTTGGGAGTGTTTGAGAGAGAGAGTTTGTTGATGTCGGGTTTTCCGATGTTTTTGGTAAGGTGTTGACCTAAGGTTTTTGATTAGTGTGTGAAGGTACTGGACCTAAAGTTTTTTGATTGGTATGCTCGCAAAGATTTCGCAATCTTATGCCTACGTATTCCTGTTAAAGAAAACAGGGAAATCAGAGCAATCGTAGTTCCTCCTATTTCTATGGCAGGAAAAGATATTTGGTGTCTTGTTCAAAGCCCAAGATTGAAGCTGAAAGGTTGTTTATGTCTTGTTCAAAGCCCAATATTGAAGCTAAAAGGTTTGACTGATAGAGAATTTGTCACCTCTAAAGGGAGATATCTCATCTGTTTATCACAACTATTGGGTGACTGATTATAAAGAAGAATTACTTTAACTGGGATATGTGAATCCAGCAATGCCATAATTTCCTTTATGGGGATTTGTCCTGAAGGAGAAAACTTTAACTCAGTGTTGAGTAATGCCATTTTTCCTTAGGAATCTTTCATGCTAGGATAGGGGCAGTGGCGTGGATGTTTGTAATCCAGAGGCTTGCCGCTTACAGCAATTAGATGAAATAGGTGGATTTACCAGGATAAGAGATGGACTACAGCTCAGATGTTTGAATCAACGAGTGTGCCACTTATAGCAATTATCTGGGATTAAGGTTTGTTTGATTTTCTGTGTGATATACAGAGAAGTATCTTCCTACAGAGAGATTTTGATTCCCTCTGAGGGGATGCTGATTTTTGTGTGCCTTGATCAAAGCCCAAGGTTGAAGCTAAAAAGTTAATTGACTCCCTAGGGAGTTTATTATCTGTCTTGTACAAAGCCCAAGATTCAGGCTAAAATGAGACTGACTCTTTTGGGGAGATCATTATACAAAGCCTAAGAGGAGGCTAAAAGTTTACTTTTCTGGGGAAATATTTTGTCTGTCTTGTACAAAGCCCAAGATTGAGGCTAAAAAAGGGTTTTTGACTCCACTGGGGAATATTTGTATGTGTCTTGTACAAAGCCCAAGATTGAGGCTAGAATGGGAAACTGACTCTACTGGTGAGAGGTTTTATATGTCTTGTACAAAGCCCAAGATTGAGGCTAAAAGAAGATTGACTCTACTGGATAGTATGATTTGCCTTGTACAAAGCCCAAGATTGAGGCTGAAAGAGGATTAACTCTGCTTAGGGATATTTATATGTGTCTTGTACAAAGCCCAAGATTGAGGCTGAAGGATATTTGACTGACTCAGCTGAGGATATTTATGGGTGTCTTGTACAAAGCCCAAGATTGAGGCTGAAAAGTGATTGACTCAACAAGAGAGTGCTTTTGAGGCTATCTCTACTGAGGAAAATCATTATACAAAGCCTAAGAGGAGGCTGAAAAAGGTTGACTTAACAAGAGAGTGTTTAAGGTGATTGACTCAACAAGAGAGTGTTTAAGGTGATTGACTCAACAAGAGAGTGAGGAAAGATCCTTATACGAAGCCTAAGAAGAGGCTAACTTGGGGGAATTTCTTATATAAAGCCTAAGAAGAGGCTAGTTTCTGCTGAGGATTATTGAGATCCAGAGGCAGGTCCAAATTGCGGAATCAACTCTTGCTGAGGATTACAGAAGATTTGAGATATCATATGCCTTGAGGTTCTGATAAAGGTTCTTTGATAGTGATTTGACCCTAGCTGGGGAAATTTAGAGAAAGTTTAAACTCTGTTGGTGATTGATGAAAGGATCAGGGTTTCTTTGAAATCCAAGAGGAGATGAGACTGTCCAAGTCTGCTGGTATGAAAGGGTTTATCTTTGTATGATGCCCAAATGGAGGCTGGTGTCTTAAGGGATGAGAATCAACCCTAAATTGGTCTGAGGTTTTGACTCTTTGGAAAGACTTCTCTAACAAAGGATGACTAAGTTCTGTCCTATACCTGTAAGAGGTCTTTGGGTCCTTGTACTAAGCCTAAGAGGAGGCTTAGAACTTCTAAGAAGCCTGAGGGTCCTTATACAAAGCCCAAGAGGAGGCTGGGATGCTTTTAGGAAGCATGTGGGTCCAAACTTAAGAAAAGTTCAAGAAAAGTTTCACCGGGAATAATCTTTTCTTTAGTGAACAGTTCTAGGGTTTGAAGAAATTTAAGAGAGGTTTCACCGGGAATTAATCCTCTTTGGGGGAATGAATTTCTTTGACAATTTTCTAATAGTGACAGTCTGAGAAAAGTTTCACCGGGAATAATGTCTTTCTCTTTGTTCCATATTGTATAAGTCCAAGAGGAGGCAAGACTGTATCTGGAATTCCTATGGGGAACTAGTTTTGACTGTGTTGAAAGAGTGGCCACTAGATTTATCTAATCCTAGACTTAATTGTCGGGGAAAACTCGAAGCAGATATATACAAGCATATATATATATATATAGAAGAGGGTAGGAGGACCTACAGGTGAGCAAGCTTCCAGCACAAACATATATATATATATATATATATATATATATATATATATATATATATATATATATGTGTGTGTGTGTGTGTGTGTGTGTGTGCAAGTATGTAAAAGAAAGTTGTTTAAAACTTACAGGTAAGCAAACTTCCATTGTAACAACTGTATGGTTAGTTTTTCAAGAATTTAAAGAAAGTTTTTATAACAACTATGGATTTGAACCTAAATCAAAAGGGAAGTTGTTTTGAAAAGATTTGGGTTTACACTTAAGGAGAGGCCAAAATAATTGTTTATTTTTGTACAAGAGATGGGGCTTACAACTCAAGGAGAGGCCCAAAGAATTGTATGTACAAGGGGGTTGGGTCTTACACTCTATTAGAGGCCCAAAGTGTTTGAAAAAGAAAAGAAATGGGGCATACAACTCAGGGAGAGGCCCAAATGATTTTGTTTAAAGGGTGACGATCGCACCGCGGTATTAGAAAACACAGTGGGACTGATACAATGACTAAGGCCCAAAAAGGTTTATGTACAACAAGGATTGGGTCTTACACTCTATTAGAGGCCCAAGAGATTATTTTATTCAAGAGATGAGGCTTACAACTCAATGAGAGGTCCAAATGAAAAAATAACGATCCCACAGTTATTTTGAGAATCGTATCGGGACTTATACAATGACTGAGACCCAAGTTATTTATGTACAAAAGAGGGTTGGGTCTTACACTCTATTAGAGGCCCAAGAGTGTTTTGAAAAATGTTTGCGAGGGTGAAAACAATTAAAACCCTAATTTGTTTTTAAAATGCATTTTAATTGAATAAAATTCAATAAAAATGATCAAAATTGTCAAACATGTGTGAAAAACAAGTTGTGATCTTGGATTAATGTTTGAAAAATCATGTTTCATTCATAGAATGATTTGAAAATCATTTGAATTTCCAAAATCAAGTGAAAGAAATATTTTTAAATGCCTAAAAACAAATAAAAATATGAAATATATGAAATAAATAATATATTTGTGAAATGTTTGTAGAATAAAATATTTTAACATTTTTGTGAATTTTCAAAAAAAGAACCAATAAAAAATGATTAAAATTGAAAGAGAAATTAATTTTGGAATTAATTAATAAAAACCATGAAAAATGTGAAAAATAGCAAAATATATGCAAAATGGCAAAATGGTCTGGGTGGATCTTGAACCCACGACCTCCCAACCAAACACACATGCGCGCTACCACTGGGGTGGTGATATATCCGTGTATCAAAACCACCCCATAAACATATATGGGTGACTTGGTTTTTAGGCCTGTCCAAGGCAAAAAACTAAGTTTTGGTGGATTTGCATGAAGGCTCTAACTTCCTCAATTCCCCATGGATTTGGACAAAATTTAGGTGTATCCTGCCTAGAATTTCATGAGGAATCCAATGGTGTTTTTAGATTTTTCTAAAGATGTCCCTATTTTAAAATCCGATAGTGATTTCAAAATAGGCCTAGTTTGCATGTTCTATGCTATCTCATTATACAGGCAACAAAAGCATGGCAAATTGGTTCAAACACAACATATATGATATGTATGAATATGTCCATGATCAATGAACATCAAAGCAATGCATGATTTAGAGAGTTCAAGTTGTGATGCACTTACCTCTTGAAGCTCCTTGTGCTATCTGTCAAGTTCCTTGTGCCAGAAGTAATCCAATGCTTTATACACTCGTGATTGATCCCTTAGAAGCTTTTAGGATGACCAAAACCAGCTGGAACCCTCAGGAACTAGTATTGGCTCTTTCTTGCAAAAGTGGCAAAAGTGACCAAAATGGTAACCCTCTCAAATGGTGTTCCAGATGAGGGAAACCAATTGGGACAATTTGAGGATGATATTTGGAGTGTGTTTGAGGCCTTGTTTGGTTTTGGAAGTGGCTGAATCAAGACATGGATTGAAAAATGCAGAAAAGTCGAAATTTGAGGTTTTGGAGGTTGACTTTCTGATTTTGGTGTTTCAGATCAAGGGTGAGTGTTTGAACAGCTTATATATGATACATTGGATGTGTTTGGATCATGAGCTGTGGTGGAATTGTTCTCTAACTCAAAAACTCAGTGGTGACTTACAAAAGAAGACATTTTTGGCCTAATGAGAGAGATTTTGAGGAAAGCAAGTGTTGTAGTGCTTTGGTGTACTCAAACTGATCACAAATGAGCTCTATTTATAGTAGAGCAAGTTTTTTTTGTAAGCAATAGTGAATGGCAGCTTGGACAGTCCTTTGGCCAATGTTGATCAAAAGGCATCTTTAGTCTCCTCTAGTCATTAACTTGAGGTTCACTAGTGCAAAAAGAAGAATACAATTTTAAAATTTACCCCCATTATATTAAAAACAGGTGTAAATAAGAAATGCGGTGGCAATTTCGTAAATAAAGTATCATTTTAAATATTAGCATGTGACAATAGACACCCTATTTTTTTAAAAACGGGTGTAAATTCAAAATATTATTATAATCAAATTTTTACTACTCCCGTTAAATTTAAAATGGGTGTAAATTTAGATAGATTGATTTTTTTTATATAACATAAAATATTAATTGTAGGAATAACATGTATACATTTTGTTAAATGAAAATTATGAATAACATTAATTATAAATAAATAAAAATAATTTAATCAACTAAATAACTTAAATTTGTTAGTTGGGTTTGCACATCAAAAGATTTTTCTAAATTTTGTTAAGGAGTTTCTTTGGCCATTGAAGAAATTTTATATTAAAAAAATACGATCTAAGATCCAAATTAAGTGGGCGATTTATTCCTTCTTTCCTTCGTTCCAATTAAGCTTTTTTAGGTTTTTCTGAAAGCGCGGTTTCTAGGTGTGCAAAAGGGTCGAAGTTCAAACTCTTAGCGTAAGAAAAACTAAAATCCTCGATCAAAAAATCATAAACACCGAACGCAAAAACCCCGAAGAAAAATCACAAACACCAAATGAGAAACCCCAAATGTAGAACGCCGAACGCAAAATCCCCCAAGAAAAATTACAAACACCAAATGAGAAACCCAAATGTAGAACGCCGAAACCCTAGAAGGAAGGAACAAACGATTGCAGCTTGCAAGAATGCTTGGAACAGAGGAATGAACACAACTCTCAGGTTATACAACCCTCATATTTCCCCTGACTTATTTAAATGTAGCAACCACTAAACCTAATATCTTCATGTTCTCTATTTAGATTGTTATTTTCCTGATTCAATGGTGCACCTCTGCAGTACATGAAGCCATACTCTTTCCATTTCCACATTTCACTATTCGATGGAAATCGAACACGATGATTATGTTAGCTCTGTTTTCTTGCCTCTTCAATTTTGCAAAAGGAAAGAGTAGATTCCATGAAGATTCTACTTAACCATTATATTCTCAGCGTTCCAATAACCCCATTGATGGCACCGGTGTGTATTTTATTGAATTGATTTGTACTGTGTTTATTTTATATTAACTACTTGAGAAATGCTTGTTAACTCTCCTATTAACGGTTGTTTAGTCGAAGGCGTTCTAATAACAGTTGTTTAGTTGAAGATGTTCTTCATCTCCCTAGTAATTCTCCTATTAAGCTTGTTTCTCAAAACCTTCTTCAGATCGGTGATAAGAAGTTTGACTTTCTACTTCCCGTTCGTAGTATCCTTGGTGGTGGGTCTGGATTGAAGGAATTTTACAGCAGGTACATGGATTTCAGATATTTATTTTACACAACTCGCATGGTCCTACCAGGTGCGGTTGGGTTCAAATTATTAGGCAAACTACGAAGTGGTGTCACAGCTACCGACTTGGTGTTGACTGTTACTCAAATGCTAAGAAAACATGGGGATGTTGGCAAGTTTGTAGAATTTTATGGTAAATAATAATTTATGTGTAATGCCATATTTCTTCCTTTGTAACATCATGTTCCTAGCTAATTAATTTTTCCTCAGATAATAAGTGTGTTTAACTTCCTTTGTACAGGGAAAGACATGAGTGAACTGCCTTTGGCAGTTCGTGCCACCATTTCAAAGACGTCTCCAGAGTGTGGTGTAACAATGGGATTCTTCCATGCGGATCATGTGACTTTGCAATATTTGAAACTGATTGGAAGGAGCGATGAAACTGTACGTCAACACTTGTTTCCTGACTTTTGATGTTGCATGCATGTTCTTACACGTCTTTCTTGTAGGTTTCTATGATAGAATCTTATTTACGAGCTAATTATATGTTTGTGGACTATAGTGAGGTATACTATGCATGTATTGCTTTGGGATGGTTATATCTGAAATGCCTCAAAGAACTTGGTCTCGCTAAGAGTTTGCTTTGTTGCATTGCAGCCCCAAGTAGAAAGAGTGTACTCATCCTATTTGGAGCTCAATCTTGAGGATGTTTGTGTATCGGGTCCAAAAAGGTAATGGGTCTTCATGTTTTACACTTAAAAGCAAGAATGAAGAAAAAAATATACTATGCCATTTATTTTACATTACTACACAGATATTCCCTTATTAAAATATTTTATATAATATTCTCACAGTTTAAAAATTTACAAAACCACTACTAACTCTGAAATATTATTCAAGTTAGTATCCACTATGAGTAGGATCGCGATTTTGACTACCATGAATGTTAGTATCCACCACATTATTTCTATCTTTTTTCTGTATAATTTTTTCTTGATTGTTTGTAGGATTGCTAGAGTTATTGCTTTTTTATGCTTCCTCATTTGGTATTCTACTATATGTTTTCTCTTCTCTGTACTCTTCTTGTTGGCAGCATTGTCCTTATTCTCCTTTATATCGTCCCTAATGTTGTTTTTATTGTTATTTGTATTCTTGATAATGTTATGGGAGTTAGTAATCCATGATTGGCTTTGTCAATAGCTTCAATAACAAGTGTGTTTATTCCTTCATACATTAAGATATTTCTAGAACTCCATATGCTATCTATAATGTTGATTATCAATAATGTGAATGTATTGAATAAATGGGGAGTATAAACACCTAATACTGAACCTTTTTATATGACAAAAAGGGAGTTTTATATGTACTGAAATATCTATCAAATCAATTTCAATTAAGCAAACTACCTGTGAAATCATTCTCCACTAAATCATTTAGAAAATCTATAATGGGAAGAGAACTTTGCATTGCTGAAGGGGAGGAGGTGAGTGGCAAGTCGTTGGTTGTATCCCCCAGCCATCTAGAGAGTCCCAGTCCAGCCCCTCCGAAACGGGATCAAATGTTCACCAAGGAACGAGTGGAGCAAGCTAATGAGGCTCTGAACATTATCAAGAGGTACCCTAATGTTGTTGTTGTGATTCACCATACTCATCCAATATTAATGGTAATTTAAATAGCTTTGGAATTATATAAATAATTAATAATAATATCAGTGAATGTCTATTTGAAAATATTAATTTTAATTAGGTAGTAGCTACTCTTACTCTTACATGCAAAGATGGAATAAATTAGTAGTAATGAGAATGATGATGATGCTACATGGATGGATTCATAGCTTCCCTTTGATTGCTATTATGATCATCATCACCAGAATCCAACCTTGAAGTACTCATTTCAGTATTAGCACCACGGTTAAAATACATCAACCTTGAATCAATGTTACTGTTGTTGTGATGACTATGATGTTCTTAATTCATATGATTGTGAGGGTGCATGTTTGTTGCCTATGATCCTCTATTGTTGTTATTAGCATTATTGTTGTTGTTTCCTTTTTCTCTTGACATAACAAGACCTGCAGATTGAACAAGCTCCAAACACAACCTTAGTTTGTTTGGTTCCATGTGATTTAATTCAGGGACAACACCTTTGAAGAGATTCTGAGGTTAGGGTTCTGTGAATGTCCAAGGGTGTGACACTGTCAACTGTTCTTAGATTGATCTATGATCTAAATTTAGAAACTCATTCTAGTGAGTGGAAGAACACCAAATCGAGAAAACTGTCATTTCTCTTTTGATTTTGATTTTCAAGTTTCAATTCGCGGCTCACTACATTTCAAGGTTTCTATTTCAAATTAAAGGTATTTAAATTTTCATGATTTTTAATTCTGTTCTACAACAAAAACATAGTCATGGATACATTGACAATCAATTGGTAAAGTTACATCTGCAATTGGTCAAGCTGTAGATAAGTCAAGCAAAGTTAGTAATTATATGTTCTTCCTTTGTATTTTCTTTCCCCTTGTTAATGTTGCATTTTCTGTTTTATTTTACTTTCATTGTAGGTATAATTAAAATTTGCAAAAGAAATGGGGCATTATATGCAGTGCAACTCAAGATGATGTGGATGCATTAATATCAATATATATGCATTTTATCTTAAGCTTTTGCATGAAAAGACCCTTAGTTTCTCAAAGAAAGTATGACTTTATGATGACTTAATTGAAAATATCATTTATGAGTTTCACTTATCAATCTACTTTATATGCAATTGGGAACGATAAAAAATTACATTTACATTATGCAGACAAGAAACTTTTGATTCGTAGTAAACATGCTGATGCAGAAAGAAATCTTCGACTTGAGGAGTTGCTTAATATTAACACAGGTGGCACATATGGTATAAACAATGCTAAAATTTGAATTGTAATCGAGTAAGAAACCAACCAAAGAAGCTGACAAGTTTAGCAAGCTATTGGAGCAATGTAACTTGTTGCAGGATGTCATTCATAAGAAGCTATCTATATACTTATGATTGGCACATACATACCTTTTTTTGTTGTTGCATGTATCTTTGACTAAAGTAATATTAATATAATTCTGGTTAGTTACATGTACTTTTTTTGTTGTTACATGAAGTTTTGTATACTAAGTTGTAACTCCATTCTCTTATTATAAATCATTTCTTTAAAAAATAGTTAGTTTTTGTTAAATTTTATTATAAAATGATGCCTTAAAAGAGAATACTATTATGAAAATAAAAATGATGACTAGTTTATAGTTTGTTATTTATAAAGATTTACTTCTCATCGGTATTAAAAAAGAAGTAAATACTTGATAATACTATTGGGCCAATGATGTTCTTAGCTACTGTTTTCATTAAATTTTCAGAAACACCTCTAGTGATTGTGAATCATTATTGGAGAGATGAAAACACAAAGTTGAAAAATAAATAGGCTGATGATTAAATTCAGAACTAGTTTTCAATGAGTTACTTTTTTAAATAGTGGTCCATTTCACGTGGAAATGTGTGTACTATTTAAAGAAAATAGGGTGTAAATTTGTCAACATCCATAGTAAAACTGAGTGTAATATACCATATTTTTACACCCTATTTAAAGAAAATAGGGTGTAAACTTGCCAACATCTATAGTAAACATGACTCATTTTACACTCAATTATTTAAAATTTTACACCCGCTTTTTATAAAACATGGTGTAATATGCCATATATACACACCCATTTTAAACAAAAAGGGTGTAATATACCATCACACCTGTTTTAAACAAAAAAGGGGGTAATATACCATCTATAAATTTATATATGTAAACATTTACACCCATTCTCTATAAAACAGGGTGTAATATGCCACATATATACACCCATTTTAGAAAAAAAGGGTATAATATACCATATATAAATGTATATATGTAAACATTTACACCCATTTTCTATAAAACACAGTGTAATATGAAATATATTTACACCTGTTTTCAACAAAAAAAGGTGTATTATGACATCTATTTACACCCGTTTTAAAACGGGTGTAAATTCGTCAGACATTTCTCACCCGTTGAATTAACACCCTATAATAACGGGTGTTAAATGTAAAAAACGGGTGTAAATTATATTTTCTGCACTAGTGGTTAGGGCACAGGCCTATGGTCCTTTGATTCAGAGCTTAATCTTGACTCATTCAGTTAGATTTGCTTCAGTCCATGTCACCTTGATGTATACATTGAATGCTTTGAAACAAAGTTGGAGTCTTTGAGCTTTTTAGCCTTTTTAGGGCATTTATGGCTACATGTAGTTCCTTGGACTTGGGAGGCTTGTGGATCAGATCATTCCTCTTTGATTTTATCCCTTGAGGTGTCCAAATGGATGACAAGGCTTGTAGTTATCTAATTTGGCCAAATCGAGCAAATGGCCTATAATCTGCCTTGAACAAAATCAGTCCTTGATGCCATGTTCCAAGGGTTGGAACTCCCTACTCAAATTGAATTTGGAGATCTTCTGGTACTTGTTGGAAAGCCCTCATGGCATACTTCAACATTGATGTTCAAAGCTGGTCTTGGTTCAACTTCGATCAAAGTGAAAAATGCCTCTGCATTTTTGAAAAAGTAAGACAAATTCTGACGTATTGAAAATTTCACTAAGTGTTGGAAAAGTTGTCATTTTCATGTTTTTGTGATTTTGATCAATCCATAATTCAAAATCCATGAGGATTTGGAATCTCTTGTAGTTGACATATTTGAAGTATGTCAGATGGACTTTCATTTGAGCTTTGAATGGGAGAAAAAGGCCTTATGGTTTAGGAGTTATGACCTTGCAAAGTTGGTACAAAACCACTTTTGTTCCATAACTTAGAAAATTTTAAGTTTCTCATGGTTGCCCCTTTTGCAAGAAACCTCACTTTTCTTGATTTTTCTTGATGAATGATGATCAATATCATACATTAACATTGTTTTTGACTTAGGGGAACCATATTTGTGAAAAATTCCAAAAAGTCAAACTTGATTTTGGGCACAGTTGACTTTTTATCAGATGAAATCCAAACTGTGTGATCCTTTGTGCAATCAAGTTCTTGACCCAATTCAAACCTAATGGATGGATTCCATAGGTGTTATAGGGTGTATTGAATCATGTCCCAAGGTTTGGGAGCATGTCTTGGTCAAAAGTCAAAGATGCAGTTGACTTTTTCTTCAAAACCCTAATTGTGGTCCAGATGAAATTTAAACTTGTGAATCAAGCTTCTTGGACCAATTCATTGTTGTAAATGGATTAAAGTGGTGTATTTGAGGTCCTCAAATCATGTCTTGAGGTCTTGGCTCATGCTTTGCTCCAAAAGTCAACTTAGGGGTGAATTAGTTCAAGAAACCCTAATTCCATATTTTTTTTGTGAATGCATTCCCTGAGGCTAAATTGACTTGATGATTGGGTCCATAAGGTCCCTTGGAGTATTTTGGGTTATGATTTGAAGCATTGGCTCATGCCCATAAGAAAATTTTCATCTAAAGGCCTTGGTCGACCAAAACCCTAATTTGGTGACACTGGCGATCTTGAGGCTGGATCCACTTGGAATGTTGCAACATTGTACTTGATTCTTGATGTGGGAGTCCTCTTGATCTCTTATGGGTGTTTGAGAGGTTAGACAAGTTGAAGATCATGTAATTTCTTGATTTATCCTTTGTCTAAGTGCTCTAAGAGGGCTTGAAACCCTATTTCTTGGTTGTAGTAAAAGCTCAACAATCCTTGAGGAGATTGATGAGGCATGATGGCACATTCATATTGTGGTAATGATTCCCACAATGATGGAAAATCTTGGTGGTCAAAATTTGGGGTATGACACCAAGGAGATTGCATAAATGCATCACCAAATCAAATCAAACAAGATCATGTAGGAGGCTAATCGAGCATAAGTCGAGGATAATTTAAAATCAAACAAGAACCAATGAAAAACTCATCATCAAAGCATCAAATTAGCATCCAAACATTCATCATTTAAGTTTCAAAATATGGTAAAAGGATTGGATCAAGAAGGCACATCAAAGGCATCAAAATATCAAACCCTAATTCAAGGGTAAACATGTCAAACCACTTCATAAATTAAGCTAAAATAAAATATGAAAATTAATTGAAAAATAAAATAAAAATTGTGAAAATTATCTCAAAATATTAAGGATCAGAAAAGTAGTTTTAATCATTTTGAAAAAATTTTTATCAATTAAATATAAAAAAAAAGTAGAAAATATAACAAAAATAAAATAAAATGAGAAATAGAAAGAAGGGAGGTGAAGTAGCAATTCACAAAAAGCATTAGAATCAATTCAATGGCACGCGTGGACCAGAATGTTGGAGGTGTAGGAATCAAAATGCAGCTAAGCCCAATCTTCAATGAAACGAGTCAAAAAAAAAAAGAAAAAAAAGATCCCGCATGGCATTCCATTTAAACACACTGGTAATGAATCAGCGCCACACAGGCGACACATACGCAAGGTCCAAGGGTCAAAACAAGAGCCACCTCAGACGCCGAAGCTAGGGCTCTGGTCGTCTTCCCCGGTAGTATCCACCGGAGGCGACTGCAAACATGACCAAATCTCACAAAACAAAGCTCCTGTCCACTTGGAATTTAATGCTGAACAAGAATATGACCATGAAACTCAATAAAAAGCACTCTAAAAACATGAAAAACAAGCACGGATTTTCATCATACCAACTACAACTTGCTCAAAATGAAACAACAACATATCAAAAACCACCTACACTAAGCCATGACCTCAAATACACCCAAAATATATCTAAAATGTGCTTAACATGAGAGGAAATGGTTGAGGAAAAAATACCAAGTGGAGGAAGTCCATTGCTTCATCAAACAAGTGCTAAAGCTTCAACAACCTCCACCAAATGATTCTTCTTAGTTCAAAGATGATGAATATGGTTAAAAATGAGAATAAAACTCTGAGAAATGGTCGACCCGAGTTTAGAGCTCTTGAGAGAGAGAGGGTTTTTGGATCTGGTCTTGAGGAAAATGAACTTGGTCCTTGGTTAGGGTTTTGGAGGGGGTTTTATATGAGTGAAATCAGTGTGGTTAGAGGCTAACTAGGGTTAAAAAAAGGTTTGTTAAGTTTGTTTTGCCAAAATGGAGAGGTAGGGAGAATTGGCACGAGTTTAACATGATATGGTGAGGTATTGTTGTTGTTTTGTGAGTGAAAGAAAGCATGAAAATGTTGTGAAGAGAGCTGGCACATGGGAAAGAAAATAATGAGGCAAATTTGTACACTTCCTTTTTTCCTTGTTTTGGCAACAAGTTTGAAACTAGGGAGAAAGATGAACCATTTTAATGTTCATTTTATCTTGAGATAAGACTAAGAAGATGAAGAAAAATATATATGAAAATGTGTCAACAAACTGACCAAGAGACTTGAAAATTTTCTAAGTTACCAAACCAACATGATACATGAAAACGTCATGACTTTGGGAGGTCATAACTTGATATGTACAAATCCAATGGAGGAGTTCTTTATATGCATGGAAACCTTGAAGGAACCTTTACAACTTTATTGTTGGAGGAAAAGTGAATTGAAGTTTGGAACTATGAGAAATATGCCTTGGAAGTTAGCTTCAAGAAGTTGACAAATGACTTGCTAAATTTGGCAACTTGAAAATCCTAACTTTGGGACACCATAACTTAAGTTCTACACATCCAATTCAAAAGTTCTTTTTATCAAAAGAAATCATGGAGAATGAGGAACAACTTTAATGTTGGAGGAAAAGTGAGATGAAGCTTGGATCATCAAGAAAATGGCCTTTGAAAACATACTCCTCAAGCTGAATTTTCATACTTAGAAAAATTCTTTAAGTATTGAAACTACAAATCTTGATTTTTCTCAACTTTAAGCCACCATAACTTTTGATCTATGAATCCCTTGGGTTTTTTTCCTTCTACAAACTTGTAGTTCATGATGTCCTCTTTCATTTGATTACAAGTTTGCCCCATTTGGATCAAGGATGACAAAGTTATGAATGTTGCAAGATGACTAAAAACTAGGGTTTCCCATACTTAGTGAAATTTCACTAAAACCCTAATTTTGTCAATTCTCCTTATTTTATGATTCTCCTTAATTCTTCTTGATCAAACTTCATAATAACCCTTCTGATGACTTGAAATTCCCATGATTGACCCAAAACTCAAGAGTTTGACTTTGTGAGGCCACAATTGACTTTCTTGATCAGATGAAAATCCTAATCCTCTTTCCATCGACTGAGGCCTATGCAATGACTTGTGATGATACATAATACATGTAAGGAACCCTTGGGATGTGTATTGAGACATAGAACATTGCATTGCTCAAGAAGATATCCACAGATGTCCTTTGACCAAAACCCTATATCTTGAACACCCGATATGAGAGTATGGTCAATGCTTGAAAACCTTAATCCAGATGATTGTGTGTGGTTGGTGAGAATGCCTTGATGAATAAAAGGACTTTGTAACTCACTAATGACATGATGTTGAGATTATCTCCTTACTCCTTGTCTTGAGAACCATCTCATCCTCTTGAGAACCACCAAAGATACCTTGATCCCATGTCTAGGGCCAATGTTATGCACAAATGAAGATGCAAATGAAATGAAACATAAGAAAAAAAGGTTAAAGAAATGGAGGGAAAATTTTGGGGTGTTACAACGCTGCAAAATGCTACTTCAAGACAAACATTCCAAGATGACAAATTCTAAGCCATATGCTACCCCACCTATCCAAACGTCAACGCATCAGGTGCAACGAAATTGTTTCTAAGCTACCAACCTTCAATACAAACTTCAATACAAGCCTTAAGCTAAATGAAAAGCTGCATTAAAATCCCACAAAATCGTCACATCTACCACGCACACTACCAACCAAAAAAGGTAGCCAACACATCAACTTCAGACCTCACAAACAACACGCCAAACCCAAGTCTCGAAACACCAGGAAAATGAACCGAACTTTCCACGCCAAGCATCAACAACAGATGCATCAAAAAACAATATCCAAGCTAGCCATGTGCACTTGTGAGCTAATCTTATCCATCCATCTGCAAGACAAAAGCGACAAAAGGCCACAAAGCTTTATTCCTTTACAAGGCCCCACGAAATATGCATCCTACGCGCAATACACACATGACGAAACAAAAATGACCGATGTATAATATATTGAAAACATCACCACAACACATAAACGACATCCCAATTTCATTCATTCACTCACCTTTCAACTCAATAAATACCAGACCTTTCCCCATTCATTTCTCAAGCTCTCTTGAGCCAAAAAAAATGCTGCCTCTATTTTCCAAACCTTCAACAACCCAATCCCAACCTCTATTCAACCTCAAACCTGAAACAAACCTCACTCTTTAACCCATAACCACCTTTAAATCATAAACAGAACCCAATCAGAAGGGGAATTGCGAGAGAAACAAATACACAAGAAAAACCAAACCTGAGCAAAATCTGAAACTAAATCGAAACAGAGAGCGAAACAGAATCAAACCAAGAAAAGAGGGAAAAGACGAAAATAGATTGAGAGGGAGACAAAATCGTAATTGCAGAGAGACGGCGAGAGGAGAAACATATTTTGAACCACTATAATCGGCGTTAATTTAAGAAAAAGAAGGTATCGTGTGATGAAGAATTGAAGTTGTGGTGTTGCTGATATTTGTTCTTTTTCCATTGTTTTTTTATTTATTGATTTGGTTGGGCTTTTCATGAGCCCATGTTGATTTCTGTTCTCACCACCATGATTTTTCAGAGCCACCTTTCCCCTTTTGTCTTTTATATTTTTTTAAACAATTTCTTTTTCTTTTTTTTATATTTTATTTTCTAAAAAACTTTTATTATTTTATTTGGTATTTTGTTTATTTTATGAGTAGATCTCTCTTGATCTTTTATTTTCCACTATTATTTTTATTTCTCTTTTTTTTTCTTATCATTTCCACTTGATTTATTTCTTTTTCTTTTTTCTTTTTTCTTTTGGTCAATGAAGTCTTGATATCATGGATTATTGATGTTCAAAGATGTTTAACCTTCATTATTTAAAATTTGTGGTTGAATGATCATTTGGATCATTCTCCGTACTTTAGGATAGTGATAGGTTACCTTTGATTAATCGAGGGAAGTTCTTGATTAAGATGAGACCGTTCTCTTTTTTCTTTTCGTGTGGCATTGCTTTAGGAGAATGATCTACATATAATTTCTATAGCATGTTTTAACACAAATATTTTTATTGACCGACCTCCCATAGTATGATCTTCCACAAAGATTGTGCTACGTTTGCTTAACATAGCACTAAATTGGTCTCAACTCTAAAAAGTGATCATCCGATCAATAACAATTAACAACTAACATCTAACTTTTGCATTTCCGCCGTTTATTTCATTGCTCTTTATTTCATTGTCCATATATTTCATTGATCATATTGTGATTTTCATCTTTATTTGTTCATCTCATTAAAAAACATAAAAACATGATAAAAAGATCAAAAAACCCTAAAAAACTTTCAAGCTTGGACTATGGTTACTATCCCTAGCATCATGGAGTTTGGACCTTGTACATAAACCCTAGCAAAGGAGACTTGGATCTTGAACTTATATATTCTCTTTTTCTTAGCTTAGGACACCATTGCACATCATTCATAGCCTACTCTTAGGCTTTCTTACAATGAGACTTATTCGATCAATTACTTCTAGTTGGTCGTCTAAAAGACTAACCCATTTTGCTAGTACACGAGTAGTTTATTGTTTGGGTTGCTTGCTTATTCCATCCCTATTTGGAAAAATGTATCCCCACTCCCATGTCTCATACCCTAAATTTTGACCACAAGGTTTCACATCATTGTGCAAATCATATCCACAATATGGATGTGCCTTCATACCTCATCAATCCTCTCAAAGATTGTTGAGTGTTCACTCTAGCCAAGAATTAGGGTTTTGAGCCCTCTTATAGCACTCAGGCAAAGGATCAATCAAGAATTGACATGATCTTCAAATTTTCAAGCATCTCAAACATCCATGAAGTATCAAGAGGTCTCCCACATCAAGAATCAAGCACAAGATTGCAACACTTCAATTTGATCAAGCCTCAAGATCACCAGTGTCACCAAATTAGGGTTTTGGTCGACCAAGGCCTCCAGAGAGAAATTTTCATCTGGGCATGAGTCAATACTTCAAAACATGATTCAAGAAGCTCAAAAGGACCTCGTGAGTCCATTCATAAGTTTAATATATCCTCAGGGGATGCATTCATCAAAAATCAGGAATTAGGGTTTTTTGACCTAATTGAGTCCCTAAGTTGACTTTTGGAGCAAGGCATGAGACAAGACCTCAAGAGATGTTTTAAGGACTTTAAATAAATCATATTGATCCATTCACAAGGATGGATTTATTCAAATAACTTGGGTCACAAGCAATGCAAGGATTCAAATTCATCTGGACCCAAAACTAGGGTTTCTGAGTAAAAGTCAACCATACCTTTGACTTTTGACCAAAACATGATCTCAAACCTTGGGAAATGATTCAATACATTCTAAAACACCTATGGAATCCATCCATTAGGTTAAATTTAGCCCAAGGACTTGATTTCATAAAGGATCACAAAGTTCAAAATTCATCTGATACAAAAAGTCAACTGTGACCAAAATCAAGTTTGACTTTTGGGATTTTTTGACAAACATGACCTCTTCAAGTCAAAAACAATGTTAACATGTGATTTGGATCATGATCAATCAATAAAAATCAAGAAAAGTGGGGTTACTTGTAAAAAGGGCAACCTTGAGAAATTTGAAATTTCACTAAGTTATGGAAAAAAGTGATTTTTACCCAACTTTGCAAGGCCATACCTTTTGATCCAAGCAACCACTTTCTTCCATCCAAAGCTCAAATGAAAGCTCTCATTACATACTACAAAAGTGTCCTACTGATCCATGGTAAAAAATGCCTAGATTTTGAGATATAAGGCCATAAAGGTAGGGTTTCATAAGATTTGAACTTTGACACTTAGCAAAATTTTAGGCATAATCTGTTACATGTTTTGCCCAACTTTGGAGGAGTTTTTCATTATGATCCAAAAAAAATGAAGACCAAATGTAAACATCAAAGTTGAAGTATGATATACAAGCTTTCCAAAGAGTACAAGAACATCCATTGATTCCACTTGAGCAAGGAGTTATGGACCTCCCAATATGCCTTGATGCAAACTATTTTTTTGACAGCATTGGCACATAACTTGTATCCCACGATTTCTTGAGCCAATTTTGGACACTTGCATCATTGTATTTCTATCCAATATCAACATGAATGATGAGGAATCTGAACCATAAGACCGACAAGTCAAAAATCCTATCCTTTAGGCACATGGAAGTTAATGTTGCAAATCCAAATTCAAGTTTTGTCATGTGGCATTAATAGGATGTATTGAGGTGGCATGAACATACACATATCAGTCCAAATGAGTTAAGCCTTAGCCAAAAATCAAAAGACCTAAACCTGCAAAGTTTGGCTCAAGTCCTAGAGGAGACTTTGAACACCTAGCATATCCATTGGACAATAGGGTGATCCGGCCCCCATTCACTATTCCATGCAAAAAAAAAAGCTTCATCTACTATAAATAGAGGTCATTTCTGGTTGATCAAAGCACACCAAAACATCAGAATACATGTTTTCCACCATTTCCCTCTTGAACATCAAAAATCCATTTTACAAAGAAGTGAGAATTGTGTTTTGAGATAGAGAGCAATTCAGCTCAAACCAATGGTCCTAACACCTCACATACATCATATATGAATGATCTAAACACTTGAACAACATCTGTAACACCAGATTCATCAAGTTCATACCTCATCCCAAAGCCATATGTAGTTGGAGTCATGCCTATCAATCCAGAGGTTTTTAATCCATTCCAAGCATCTTAACACACTGCTTGAGGTCCAAGGAAGTTGTCCAGATCATCAAAACACTTCTTTAACACCTACATTTGAGAATTCAAATTTCTCTTGCACAGGTAAGTCTGAACTCTTCAAACTCTATGATCCATGCATCATAAATGTGTTTTCAAGTTCCCAACATGTTTCTGCACTTATGTAGAGTGTTTTCCCTCAATCAATTGCTTTGT
Organism: Lathyrus tuberosus; assembly: GCA_022829125.1. Classification (NCBI taxonomy): domain Eukaryota; kingdom Viridiplantae; phylum Streptophyta; class Magnoliopsida; order Fabales; family Fabaceae; genus Lathyrus; species Lathyrus tuberosus. The sequence continues at coordinate 930,962 of JALAZF010000423.1, forward strand.
ATCTATCTTGTATAGGATTTTATAGAGTTCTTGCAAAAATTAGGGTTCATCTGTTCTTCACATGATATCTCACTCTACACTTAAAAGAAATACATTTAATTGGTATCATTGAAATCCTTATTCAAAATCACACAACTTTCATGTTTACATCGTGCAAAATCATTACATATTGAGAGAGATATGAGAGGTTTCCCAAAACGGACATGGAGGATACGCGCGAGGAAGAAGATGATCGTTGACGCCATAATTCGAAATTTTGAATTTTGAATTATTTTCTTAATTATTTTCAAAAATTAATTTCTCTCTCATTTTTAATATTTTTCAAATGATATTTTAAACATAAATCCTTCACATATTTAAATATTTTATTCCACAAAAAAAATAAAAAAAATATTTTATTTGGTTATTTTTTAATATTTTAAAGTATTGTTAGTTCTTGGATTGGCTGGAATTTTGGTAAAACAAAGTATATTCAATGTTGATGTCAAGGTGGTGATGTTGGAACATTGAAGTTTAACACTGGGCTGTGTTAAGTAATTAATTACTGAAGTTGGATGTCTGATGTCACATGGCGATGTTGTAACATCAGATCTGCAGAATTAACAACAGCAGGCTGTGATGTTGTTAGGGTTGCGTATTAGCTGGAATTGTGGAGAGCAAGCTGTCTCATTGGATGCGAATATATTGAGATAGATATTTGCTGCTGCATAGGAGATCTGGTGCAGATTTGTAGGAGATTTAAAAGGTTGAAGATTTAAAAAGATTTTAGGAGAAAATCTGTTTTAAATATTCAGTTTTAAATAACAAATCTGGGAGATATTGTAGCAAGTCCAAGACCAATTCAAGGAGCTATATAAAGCGCACAAGACCAAAGGAAAAGGTACAGAAATATAGAGAGAAGATCAAATAGCATAGGCTGAGTGTCTTAAGTATTTTGTACGAGTTGTATATCCAGAATTCTAGGGTGAATTGCTGAGTCGTTTTCTGTCCTCTCTAAAGCTGTGAAGCAAAGAGAGTTGTATTACTTGATTAAAACTGTGAAGCAGAATCAAGGTATCTCAAGGAGGTTGTTCTTTAAGTGATTTAGGGATTGAGTAGTGTTCTCATATCTAAGTGGGTTCTTAGGTAGAAAGTCACTAGTAGGAATTAAGTTTAGGAGATTGTCAACTGGGTTGTTGAGTCTGTAAATTAATTCTACAAGTAGTGAATTTCATCCCTGGCTTGGTACCCCCCAGACGTAGGTAGTTAGACCGAACTGGGTGAACAATTTGGTGTGTTTATTTACTGTTATTGCTGTCCATTGTGCAGAGTGTGTTGTTGTGACATCGCACCTTAACATCACACGTCTGATACCAGAATTTCAATTGGTATCAGAGCAGGCATCCTGTCTGTCTCTGGGTGAGATCTAGGGAAGTTACTTTCTGGTGTAAAGATTGACAAAGAAGTTAGAGGATTCGTCAACAGACCCCCTATTTTGGATGGATCCAATTATGACTATTGCAAGCCAAGGATGACCACCTTCTTAAAATCCTTGGACAGCAGGGCTTGGAAGGCTGTTATTAAAGAGTGGAAAGCACCTATCATGTGTGAGAAGGATGATGCTGGCAAAGATAAAGAAGGCACCTCAAAGCCAAAACCTGAAGATGAGTGGACCAAGGAAGAAGATGACCTTGCCCTTGGAAATTCCAAAGCTCTAAATGCAATCTTCAATGAAGTGGATAAGAATATTTTCAGGTTAATCAATACCTGTGAAGTTGCTAAGGAAGCGTGGGATATCTTGCAGACTACACATGAAGGAACATCTAGAGTTAAGATGTCAAGACTTCAGCTTTTAACATCAAAATTTGAAGGCCTGAAGATGAAGGAAGATGAGACTATTCATGACTTCCACATGAGTGTTCTTGAGTTGGCTAATGCTTCCAGTGCTCTTGGTGAAAAGATGTCAGATGAAAAGCTTGTAAGGAAGATTCTTAGGTAACTTCCTAAGAGATACAAGATGAAGGTGACTGCTATTGAAGAAGCTCAAGACATCAGCAAGATGAGGGTTGATGAGCTCATTGGATCTCTTCAAACTTTTAAGCTTGGGTTGAATAAGGAAGAACCAGAAAAGAAGCCAAAAAGTATAGCCTTGACTTCAAATGCTCAAGAAGAGAAAGGGAAGAGTACTGAATCCCAAGAGGATTTATCTCAGGCCATAGCTATGTTGGGAAGGCAGTTCAACAAGGTGTTCAAGAGGATGAACAATAGCTCCAGGCCTAATGTCAAGAACATCTCTTATGACATCAGCAAGTCAAAAGAGAAGGATGAAGAGAAGACTGCCCAAGATAAAGGAGTTCAGTGCTTTGAATGTGAAGGGTATGGACAAGTCAATAAAGAATGTCCCACATTCTTGAAGAAGCAGAAGAAGGGCATGTCAGTTTCCTGGTCTGAATCTGATAGTGAAAGTGAAGGTGAGTCAGCAAAGCATGTTAGAGCCTTAACAGGAACTGTTGTTTCTGATGATGATAGTGATGGAGAAATAACTTATGAGGAGTTAGCATCTACTTATCAAGAGCTGTGTTTAAAAAGTGCCGAGATTTGTCAAGAAAACAAGTGTCACAAGCAACAGATTGCTCAGCTTGAGAATGTAAAAGCTGATCTGGAAAATGAAGTTGCACTAGTTAAATCTCAACTTGATCAGATGACAAAATCTGTTAGGATGATGAACAGTGGTACAACCACTCTTGATAAGATTCTTCAGTCAGAGAAAGTTGCTGGAGATAAATCAGGTATAGGATATGTGGTTGAGGAAAAGAGTTCTGGAACAAAGAAGGAGGTGTCCCAACTAATGTCTCAGCATCAAACAAAGAGACATGATTCTACACCTAAGAAGGTTACTCATCCACAGCCTCAGAATGTTAAGAAGAAGAATGCTCATCATCAGAAGAAGGTGCAGTCTCAGGGAGCTAGTCAGTATATGCCACCTCAATATCACAAGAGCATGAAGGCTGCTAGGTTCAATCAGAACATGGTTCATCAACATCAGGGGAACATGTATGAATATGGATACAACAATGTTGTGCCTCATTACTATAGAAGAAGGAAGCCTCCTTACCATAGAAGACAGTCAAACTATGGTAGTAGAAGACAACAACCTTATCATAGAAGAAGAAATCAACACTATGGATGGCAGCACCAGCAACATCATCATCATGGTGGCAGAAGGTTTAACCACTTTAGAGATGACAGAGTTAGATGCTTCTACTGTGGCAGATTTGGACATATGCAGTTCTCTTGCTTCAAGCTTCATGGTTATCCAAATTCTGCTCCTCAACCCAGACAGAAGGAGGTCAGGCCCAAAGTAGTAAAACAATGGGTTCCTAAAGCTCAGGTCACATGTCTATTGGCTCACACATCAGATGGACATTTTGCTATGGATGCATGGTACTTTGACAGTGGATGTTCAAAGCACATGACTGGATCCAAGAAGCATTTGGTAGAGTTCAATCCTTGCCATGCAAATGATGTTATTTTTGGCAATGGTGAAAAAGGAGTAGTAGAAGGAGTTGGAAGAGTGAAGAATCATGATGGTCTTACTCTTGATAATGTGCTCCTTGTTCAAGGGTTGAGTGCTAATTTAATTAGCATAAGTCAACTTTGTGATGAAGGTTACAGGGTAAGCTACACCAAAGATGAATGTGTGGTAGCTGATGAGCAGAATGAGGTAGTGATGAAGGGAGTAAGATCCAAAGATAATTGCTATCAGTGGATACCTCAAGTGGACAGCTTATCTAGTGATGCTAAGGTTGATGTTGTAACATCAGATGGTGACATCAAGTGTGAAAGTATGGTGAAAAGTCAATCTGGGTTAATGACTTATGGTGCTGTTACTCCTAAGTTGGATGATGTGTTAAAAGCCAACTTGAGTAGTCAGTTATGTGAGCAAGATGAAGGAGTCAATAATGCTGATGGAAGGATCAAAAGTTGTGACCTTAAGAAGTGTTGGGAGCTGAATACTTGCAAGGCCAAGAAAGATGACAACCTGACTAATGACTCCTATAGTTCAGAAGAAAAATTTCACAAGTTGACAATCCTTAGGTTGGAAGATGTAGATGCTAGAGCTGATGTTAAAACATCTCAAGTCAAGAAAGGTACTTCTAGCCTTAAAATAAAGAAGAGTGATGATGAACTAATTGCAAAAGTGGTTCCTGGGGTTGCTAAACGACTGAAATCAAGGAAGAAGAAAGCTATTGAGTCACCTCCAAAGATGAGAACTGATAAGCAGAAGATCTATGTGAATGGTACTACAAAATCCAGGAGTAAAGTGTTCATCTCTTCCAGAAATAGGAAGATCAGAGATAAGTCTGATAATAATGTCCAGGATATCTCTCAAATGAAGGAAGTCGTTGTTGTTAGAACTTCTGAGAAAATTCAAAAGGCCATACTAGATAACATTCCTGTGCTTTTCATAAAATGGTGGAAGTATGTTCTGGAAAAAGAATTTGGTATAGATACTCTGGATATGGTTGAGTTTGCTAGGATATGGTTCAGAGAGGGTGTGGGAACTTATGGTATTCAGGTGTGTATGAATAAGTTGCTCTGACTGTGTTTTATTGGGAGCTTCTTGAAAGGACTTCTTTGTGCAATGAGTCCTTTGAATGGTGATGAGAAGCTGATGTCTCAAAAGATGTTATAGCATCATGTTTGCTGGTGGTTATATCTGGAAGATGGTTAAGATCAGACATGTGGAGTTGGATGCTCTAGCATTTTTGGTCAGAAGAGGTGGAGATTATGGTCATGTGTTTAGTAGCTTGTTCTGGCAAAGCATGACTACTGTCTTTGAAGACTTCACCAGTTTCAACATCTACTGGTGGATGTAAGGATGGAGGAATTGTGATCTCTTGAAGAGACTGGATCTCAGTAAAGCTTATAAGTAAACTGAGAATTTGTGGAGTTTGTGACACAGTGTTGAGTTTGGATTATTTTGCTGATAGTAAATCCAGTAGTGGATCATATGTAATAGCCTGGTGTCAAGAGTGTCAAGAGTATCCTTGGTGAAGGATGTCTTTGTTCTGGATCTGAAGCTTAGTGCTTACATTATATCTAAGGAGCATCTACATAGTCATACGGGAGAATAATGAAGTAGAAGGTTTGCCTTGGATGGTGAAGATGAATTGTATGATAGCCTTTGGAGAAAGGGACAGTGGTACCAAAATGTATGTAATCAGAAAATGTGCTCAAATGTTCATCTCCATCTAGAGCAGTTGTTAATCATGACAGGGGGAGTACTTGTCTATGGATTTTGCAGAAAAGGTGTATTTATCAAGCTTGTGGAGATTGGTTGCTTCTTATGAGGATATAATGTCAGATAGCATGTTATGACATTAGGCTGTTGATTGGTGTTTTGGTGTGGCCTTGAATGGTTCTAGTCATATAAAGCAAATTGTTTGAATCTTGTGCGCACATGCTTTTGAGGAGATGTCTGAAGACAAGATTGAATCACGGCCTTGAATAGATTGTACACTTGTCTTGGTGTGTGTTATTATAAGTGTGAGGAGTTGACTTAGAGTTCAGTGGAAGGCATTGTGTGTGTGTTTCAGATCTTGTGGATGATTGTGTGAAGCCTTCATAACTGGATGGATAAAGAATATGTCTGGATTTTCAAAATGTGGATTTGGCTGACAGAAGAAGTATGGTTTTGGACTTACTTGTTGAGGTTTGTCCAATTGTGGCTAAAAAGGGGGAGAAATAGTCAAGAGTCAGTCAAGATGTAAGAGGTGCTGCAACGACAAGGAGTTCTGCTAGTTGTGATGCAGAAGTGCAGATATTGAGGGGGAGAGTTGTTGAATAGCTTGTATGCTGGTTCTTGCCTTGAGGGGGAGATTTATTCCATGCTGCTGGTTAGTGTTGAAGTTTGTGTACAGCAGAGTATTGGAGTGTTTGTGCAGCATGCTAAAAGCATTGTGAAGTGTAGCAGTTTGTGAAGAAAATTGAAGATGCTGCTTCAAAATCTTTGAAGTTTTTCCGCTGCTAAAGTCTCTGAAGGTGCAGAATGCAGAGTTTGTTTTAGCCAAAATTAGCCAAAAGGGGAGATTTTTAGTTCTTGGATTGGCTGGAATTTTGGTAAAACAAAGTATATTCAATGTTGATGTCAAGGTGGTGATGTTGGAACATTGAATTTTAACACTGGGCTGTGTTAAGTAATTAATTGCTGAAGTTGGATGTCTGATGTCACATGGCGATGTTGTAACATCAGATCTGCAGAATTAACAACAGCAGGCTGTGATGTTGTTAGGGTTGCGTATTAGCTGGAATTGTGGAGAGCAAGCTGTCTCATTGGATGCGAATATCTTGGGATAGATATTTGCTGCTGCATATGAGATCTGGTGCAGATTTGTAGGAGATTTAAAAGGTTGAAGATTTAAAAAGATTTTAGGAGAAAATCTGTTTTAAATATTCAGTTTTAAATAACAAATCTGGGAGATATTGTAGCAAGTCCAAGACCAATTCAAGGAGCTATATAAAGCGCACAAGACCAAAGGAAAAGGTACAGAAATACAGAGAGAAGATCAAATAGCATAGGCTGAGTGTCTTAAGTATTTTGTACGAGTTGTATATCCAGAATTCTAGGGTGAATTACTGAGTCATTTTCTGTCCTCTCTAAAGCTGTGAAGCAAAGAGAGTTGTATTACTTGATCAAAGCTGTGAAGCAGAATCAAGGTATCTCAAGGAGGTTGTTCTTTGAGTGATTTAGGGATTGAGTAGTGTTCTCATATCTAAGTGGGTTCTTAGGTAGAAAGTCACTAGTAGGAATTAAGTTTAGGAGATTGTCAACTGGGTTGTTGAGTCTGTAAATTAATTCTACAAGTAGTGAATTTCATCCCTGGCTTGGTAGCCCCCAGACGTAGGTAGTTAGACCGAACTGGGTGAACAATTTGGTGTGTTTATTTACTATTATTGCTGTCCATTGTGCAGAGTGTGTTGTTGTGACATCGCACCTTAACATCACACGTCTGATACCAGAATTTCAAGTATTTTATTTTAATTTGTTTTAAACATTTTTAAATAATTTTTTTTCTTGACTTTTTAAAACCAATTTGATTTTAAATCATCATGTGAATAAAACTTCATTTTCTAAACCTTAAACATAATTCATAACATGTTTATTGATTTTCTTGGTATTTTTATCATTTTTAATTGATCTTTCTTCGAAAAAAATCTTTAAAAAATGAAATTAGGGTTTTCTTTGATTTACTCTTTCAAAACTTCATTTCAAATAATACATGGACCTCTATTAGAATGTAAGACCCAACCCCCTATGTGCATAAATAAATTTTGGGCCTCTGCTATAGTATAAGTCCCATAATGTCTTTCGGTATCGTGGTGCGATCACTGTCTTCAAAATAAATCATCTAGGCCTCTCTTTGAGTATAAGCCCCAGACTTTTGTGCATAAGCTTTGTCTTAAACGATAAACAACCTCCATGGGCCCCTCCTTGAGTTGTAAGCCCAATAGCTCTGTTTTCAAAATCATTTATTTGTTTTAAACTGTTTGAAAACACTTGGGCCTCTCCCCGAGTATAAGACCCAATACCATTCTTTCATTCTTTCATTCAAAATACATTAACTAGGGCCTCCTAATAGAGTGTAAGTCCCATCCTTTTCCTTTTTTTTTACAGTAAAAAGAAGATTCAAATTACACTGGTACTAAGAGAAGCATTATTCCCGGTGAAACTACTCTTAGACCACTTGGGCCTCTCTTTGAGTTATAAGCCCCAAACTTTCATTTCAATTCATTCAAATAATAACAACATTATTTTAATACAAATTCAAAATTAAAAATTTTCTCAAAACTTTCTTCAATTTCTCAAAACCCTAATTATACAATGATAATCAATACAACCAGTTACAGTACACTTGGGCCTCTATCCCGAGAATAAGACTCATCACCTTTTCAATTCATACTTGTTTATATGCTTGTTCATATATTTGTATATACTTGTGCATACCTGCGTAGAGTTCCCTCAGCATTTAGGCCATCCTCAGTACACACTTAGGTTAAACAGCAGGATACTTATAACTTAGTTTAATCAACTAGTTTATTCTTATACAAAGAAATTCATTTCCCCATAGAGGATTAATTCCCGATGAAACCTTTTTTGAATTTCTTCAAACCTTAGAACTGTTCAACAAAGAGAGGATTAATTTCCGGTGAAACCTTTCTTGATCTTTTCTTAGGCTTGGACCCACAAGCTTCTTAAAAGTTCCCCATAGCCTCCTCTTGGGCTTAGTACAAGGACCCACAGGCTTCCTAGAAGCATCATAGCCTCCTCTTGAGCTTAGTACAAGGACCCACAAGCTTCCTAGAAGCATTCTAGCCTCCTTTTGGGCTTAATACAAGGACCCAAAGGCTTCCTAAAAGCATTGGAAAGAATTTAGTCATCTCTACTAGTTTAAGCCTCATTAAAGTCAAAACTCTGGAACATCCAGTCATTCAAGGTTTGATCTTCATCCCTAGAACCCTCAGCCTCCTCTCGAGCATCATACAAAGATCTTTCTCCAACTAGAGTCTACCTCTCCTTTAGAGGCTTGGGTAGTCTTAGCCTCCTCTTGGGCTTCATACAAGTAGACTTGGAAAGTCTCACTCCTATAGCCTCCTCTTGGGCTTAACACAAGAACCCTCAGGCTTCACAAAAGCTTAAGATCTTTCTCCAACTAGAGTCTACCTCTCCTTTAGAGGCTTGGGTAGTCTTAGCCTCCTCTTGGGCTTCATACAAGTAGACTTGGAAAGTCTCACTCCTATAGCCTCCTCTTGGGCTTAACACAAGAACCCTCAGGCTTCATAAAAGCTTAAGATAAATCCTAACCATCTTTACCAATACTCCAATTCCCAGAAGAGTTTAAACCTCTAAGGTATTCAAAATCATCTTTAAAATCCCCTCTGACCCCCAACAATGCTTGACTTTCACCTTAAAATCCCCAGCCAGGGTCAGGTTACCATCAACAAATCCTCAAAAGAATTAGAGCCTCATGGCATCTGATAAATTAACTTTGATTCAATCACCAGTAAGCGTTAGTTTCCCTTTGGATTCCCCAACACAGTTTAGACATTCTCCTGGATTTGAATAAATCCTCAGCAAGAGTCAGCCTCCTCTTAGGCTTCATATAATGATTTTTCCAGTCAGCCTCAATCTCGGGCTTTGTACAAGATAAATATTACTCCCTAGTTGAGTCAGTCTTCTTTGAAGCTATACTCAAACTCTTCAACTTCATCATCTTGGGCTTCAAACAAGATACTCAAATAAAACATCTCCAGTGGAATCAATCCCCAAAATTTTTTTAGCTTCAACCTTGGTCTTTGATCAAGGCACAAAATCCATCATCCCCTCAGATGAGACCATGAGTCCTCTCTGTAGGAGGACATTTCCTTTATACATCACAAATCAAAACAAACAATCAAAACCTGTTTTCTAGATAATTGATGTAAGTAGCGCACTTGTTGATTCAAAATCCAAGCTGGAGTCCCTCTTTTATCATGGCTAAATTTTTTCTTTCATCTAACTATTGTAAGTGGCAAGCCTCTGGATTCTACACATCCAAGCCAATGTCCCTCTCTTAGCATGAAAGATTCATAAAGGAAAAAGTGGAATTGCTCTACACTGAGTTAAATCTTCTTCCTTCATGACATTTCTCTTATAAAGGAAGATATGGCATTGCCGGATTCCACACATTCCAGTTAAAGTAACTTCCCTTATAACCAATTACTCAACATTTGTGATGAATAGGTAAGGTATCTCCCTTTAGAGATGACAAATTCTCTCTCAGTCAACTTTTAGCTTTAATCTTGGGCTTTGAACAAGACACCAACATTGCTCCCATAGATTAGGAGGAACTACGATTGCTCTGATTTCCCAAGTCTCTTTACGGGAATACGTAGGCATAACATTGCGAAATCTTAGCGAGCGCACTAATCAAAAACTTTAGGTCCAGTGCCTTCCCAAAAACAATAGAAAACCCAAAAACAACAAAAACATTCCCTCAGCCCTCACAAAGGAGAAACTTTCCCCAATCAACAACAGATAGACTTAAGAAAGCATTTCAAACAGTAGAAAATCTATGCAAATGAAGGTTCTTATAGATTAATATAGATACTATGGGTGTTAATAGCTTCCCCTTGTATAACCAAACCCCGATTCCAGATCTCTTCACATTTGTTAAGGAAAACACTTGTACGCAGGGTTAGTTTAAGATATCTTCCCCTTCCTTTTAAGTTTCATAGGATAAATACAGAAATAAAAAAGTAGTGTTAAAAGCGGTAGTGGTCGCGTCACTAAAACCGGAGCTACAGAAAAATGGCGACTCTGCTGGGGACTTTTAAGATTTCCTAAGAGGTTTAGGCCTTGCTTTGCATTTATTTTTCTGCTATTTTTATTTTCTTTCTCATTTTATATCATCTGCTGTCATATTATCTGCTATACTTGTTTAACTTACTGTTATCTGGTAATGTGATTAATACACATGTGGTGAGTCCGAGAGCACATTAAGATAAGTGGTGGCAGACTCAGGAAGGCTTATAGGGAGTGAGTCCCGACCAAGATAACTTGAAAGTCCACCGAATCAGTGGAGGTACCCTTTTGGAATTACTGATGTTGAACGAGCAAGTCGTGAAAACATTACTTTTTCCACTAGGCACCCTTGAAACTGAGGATTAGTAGACATTTACCCACTTAACCTTTGTTAGGACGTAGTGCAGTGACTATCGGGAATAGTTGATACGCGATACTACACTTAAAAGAGATTCATCTTGGGGATATTATAGCTCTCATGAGTCAGTCAGTTTGCTGTTAATATTCTTGAGAGAGGTCAATGATTTTGGGAACCTTTGTTAGAACCCGTTCTACAGGTACAAAAATGGACCCTAGTACACACCTTGGGGATGGGTAGATCCATGACTCCATTCTCATGACGATGAACCCCTAAACCCATGTGTTCAAATGTTTTTGTTTGCTGCATTCATGCATCCATGCATTTCATTCATTAAAAAACTTTGTAAACAAGAAATTTTGTTTCGTAAAAGAACTAAAACAATCGTTGCAAATATCAGAGGTCGTGCTATGGATTTCGGTAGAAGAAAAATGCATAAGTACACCCTTAAAATTCCAAAACTGGAAGACCTAAGGAAATTAGGAAGGATTATTACTAATCCCGAAGCTTTCAGAGCTAAGCACGGAGGACTGTTGTCTCTTTTGAAGGTCAACATGGTGGAAGGAGTCATGTCTACATTGGTTCAGTTCTATGATCCAGTATACCACTGCTTCACTTTTCCAGATTATCAGCTCACACCGACACTAGAAGAGTACTCTCATCTGAATGATTTACCTATCACTGATCAAGATCCATTTTCTGGACTGGAAGAAATTCCAAAAGATCAAGCCATTACAAGAGCTACCTCTTTGGAAGAGTCAGATATCAAAACTCACATGACCACCAAGGGGGGAATCCAGGGTTTACCAGCTAAATTCCTGATGGAGAAAGCCTTATACTTTGCCAGCATAGAAAACACAACTGCTTTCGAGGATGTCTTTGTTCTGCTCGTATATGGGTTTTTTTTTTCCAACATTGACAACTCCGTCGATATTAACGCTTTCAAGATATTCTTAATTGGGAATCCAGTCCCAACTTTGCTCGCGGATGCTTATCATTCATTACATTTAATAAATTTGTATAGTGGATGGATGATCACATGTTGTGTACCATTACTCTACAAATGGTTTATTTCCCACTTACCCAAGTCTGCTGCTTTTTCGGTTCTCGAGAGTGGTATGCGATGGTCGCAGAAGATTATGTCTCTCACTCATTCTAATGTAGATTGGTACAATCGGATCTATGACGGGATAAAACTCATCGCCAAATGTGGAAGTTTCCCTAATGTACCCCTCATTGGTACTAAAGGAGGGATCAACTATCATCTAATTTTTGCTTGTCGTCAATTTGGATACCCGATGAAGAATGTACCACATAACATTCATCTGAAAGGTCTTTTCTTCAAGGAAGGAGAAAATGACAGAGCACTAAAGAAAGAAATTGTACATGCCCAGCAACATGTTCATAGGAAGGGAAGAGAGTCCTTAGGAAGCCCAAACTGCATCTCTGCAGAGCCTTACCTCCGATGGGTAAAACTAGAGCCATCAATATGAAGATGCCTTACCCTCGTCAGGATGTTTTTCCCCTGAAAGAGTCTATTCTTTACTTCATGAATGACACAGAAAAGCTTCAGGTCCCTTTCAACAAAGTCCAACGCGAGAAGAACTCTTGGAAGAACAAGTACCAGATTATCGGCTTGGAATGCACAAAGATCCAAGAACTTTTGAAAGAAAAGGATGCTCTGATTGAGCTATTGGAGCAACATGCTATAGAAAGTCAAGAGGAACGAAGAAATTTTCTCTCTCCTTTCACATTGCAAAGGATCATCGACCCGACAACGATTGAAGGGGCCCGATCAAAGAAGAGAAAAATTCAGCAACCAGCATCTGAGCTTTCTTTAAGAATACCTTAGGATCCATATGCCTAATTTTCCCTCTCTCACTTTGTAAAATAACGTACTTTTCCTTGTAAGATACTGCAATCCTTTGAATTCAATAAAAGGTTTCCACCATTGTATGATATTTGCAACATAATTGTTAAAAGTTCTTTTGAAAACAAAAAAAAAAGATCATTCTCATTCTTTGCATATCTTTCATCATTCTTACATAACACATCTTTTTCATTGAGTCTCACACATGTGTCACACTTTAGAGTCAAATTTTCTCATTCGTAAAATACTCGGGCCAATCGGCAAAAGAAAATGGACGATCTCGAAGAAGAGAACAGAGAACTAAGAGAAGAAATCAACACTTTGAATGAGAGTTTGGAGAAACTCCACAACACGATTGAATCCTTGGCAGCAGCTCAGGATCAACCACCTCAAAGGACTGCGATCTCGGAGATTATGTCTACACCGGTATTTGAGACACCTGGCAGTCATCCTCAGTACAACATGCCTAAAGGTTTTCCCTAGGGCATGCCTTTCAATTTTGTACCTGAAGGATATATACCTTCGGTCACTGAAGACTTATAAGCTATTGCAGGAACCTCCAAACCTGAAGGTTAAAAACTTCAGGCAAATGAAGACACAAGGGTTACAACGGAGACTCCTTTACCTGAAGGTTACAAACTTCAGGTCACTAAAGTGCCAAGAGTTACCGCCGTAATGTCTATACCGCAACCTGTGGTACATACTATCCCAGAGGAACAGACTATGCAGGCCATTTCTGGAAGAAATAAAGAAGTATATGAAAGGATGAATGAATTCCAAGAACAGTTCTTGGAAATGCAGAAAGAACGGCATGCCATTCGCGAACAGGGCTTGTTTGGTAAGGATTTCGCTGACCTCTGTTTGGTCCTTAATTTAAAGATACCGCGAAAGTTTAAGGTGCCTGACTTTGAAAAATACAAAGGCAACTCTTGCCCTCAAAGTCACTTGGTAATGTACGCCTGGAAAATGTCTACCCAAATAGAAAACCAACAGCTACTGATCCACTACTTCCAAGACAGTTTAGTCGGTGCTGCACTCAAATGGTTCATGGGTTTAAACCGTACCAAGATCAGCACTTTTAGAGATCTTGGGGAAGCTTTTTTCCTGCAGTATAAATACAATTTGGACATGGCACCAGATAGGGACCAACTCAGAGCAATGTCCTAGAAAGATAAATAAACCTTTAAGGAGTATGCTCAAAGATGGCGTGAAATCGCCGTCCAGCAGTACTAAAAGATACGGTAGTGCTTTCCAAAAGAAGAAAGAGCAAGATATCAGTAATATCTCTCAGGGTAAGAAAAGGTGAAGGTATCAACCTCGATAGGTAGCGGCAGTAGCTCCCGCTATCGACCCAGCGCCAGCTCCGACATATCAACCACAGATTGCTTAGAGCCAACCAAGTCAACAACAGTATCAGAAAGGGCAGCAACAACCTCTTAAGCAGGCTCGCCCGCAGTATAATAATAACAATCGTATCACACGATCGCCAGGGTTTAACCCCATACCAATGTTATATGCAGAATTATTTCCACTTTTGCTAGCCAAGGGGCACGTTCAAACTAGGACTTCTTTTACATTACCAAACAATATGCCTTTTTGGTTCAAAGCCGATCAATCTTTCCCTTACCATCAAGGAGGACCAGGACATTACATTGAGAATTGCCTCAGCTTCAAATCTGACGTACAAAAGCTCGTCAGAAATGGGGATTTATCTTTTAAAGATACAAATCCGAATGTCTAAACAAATCTGTTGTCGCAACATGAAAAAACTTCAGTAAACTTGATAGAAGGAGAACCTGGCGGCAGTTATCAAATTCACGATGTACGCCTGCTAGGAATAAATCTGGTAAAAATGCATTGTAGGCAGAGCGGGTACGACCATGTACCCTCTCACAACTATCATCAATGTGATATATGTGCTAAAAATAATCAAGGATGTGTCATTATACAAACAACTCTTCAAGAACAAATGGATATAGGTTAGATTTAGGATCACACGATTTGTGAAGTAAATATGGCCCATGCACATCCAAACATTATTCAAAATTGTGGCATCTGCGTAATGAATGTCAATCTAGTGACAAGGCATTCAAGACAAAGTCAGTACTACAATTTGCTGCTGCACGATTACAACGCTTGTCCAATCTGCTCAAAAGACAATCAGGGATGCTCTTTTGTACAAGAGGCCCTCCAGCGTCAAATGGATCTTGGATGGATCCAAGACTACTGCGAAAGGAATGATCATCAGGTCAACATGATTAAGATATTCTACATTCGTTTGATGAATACCCGTCTAGTGGAATTACATGCCAAGCAGGTCAGACTCGGTTTTCTGTCCTCGCATAATTATCAGGACTGCAAAGATTGCTCCGAAAATGATCAAGGTTGTGCACTTGTACAAAGGACTCTTCAACATCTGTTGGACCATTGGTGGCTCCCAGTCTACCAGGACAAGGACACACATCAAGTTAGCATAACCAATGGAAATCTGGACAGACACCAAAGTGTAGCGTGCGATTTTTGTCGGTGACGCGACCACCTTATTGCCATGGGTTTCTCCTCACCGCAATGGTAGGAGTTGGGTGCTACTTTCTAATTTCTTATTGATCCTATGCAGCTGGAAAGGAAACGGAAGCTATCTAAAACTTACCTTGCACGCAAATGTTTAACTGAACAAATGCTTAAGAGATTGGAGGGTCCGCGATAAGGTTATACAATGGGGAGTTGTCAATTACCCATCCTATATGTGGTTATCCACAGGTTGATTAGCATTAGGTTCTGCTTTATACTTGACGGTATTTGTCTGTAAATGGGAAAGTTTCTTCTTTGGGAGTGTTGAGAAAGAGTTTTTGTTGATTTCAGGTTTTTCGATATTTTTTGTGAGTGGAGGTACTGGACCTAAACTTTTTGATTGGTGTGCTTGCTAAGATTTCGCAATCTTATTTTTGATTGGTGTGCTTGCTAAGATTTCGCAATCTTATGCCTACGTATTCCCGTTAAAGAAAACAGGGAAATCAGAGCAATCGTAGTTCTTCCTATTCTATGGCAGGAAAAAGATGTTTTGCTGTCTTGTTCAAAGCCCAAGATTGAAGCTAAAAGGTTGAGTATTTGTGTCTTGTTTAAAGCCCAAGATTGAAGCTAAAGGTTTGACTGAGAGAGAATTTGTCATCTCTAAAGGGAGACATCTCATCTGTTTATCACAGTTATTGGGTAACTGATTATAAAAGAGAATTACTTTAACTCGAATGTGTGGAGTCCAACAATGCCATAATTTCCTTTATAGGGGATTTGTCCTGAAGGAGGAAACTTTACCTCAGTGTATAGCAATGCCATTTTTCCTTAGGAGTCTTTCATGCTAAGAGAGGGACATTGGCTTGGATGTAAATAATACAGAGACTTGCCACTTACAACAATAAGATGAAAGAGTAAGTTTACCAGGATAAAAGATGGACAACAACTTGGATTTTTGAACCAACAAGTGTACCATTTATAGTAGTTATCTGGGATTAGGGTTTGTTTGATTGTCTATTTTGATGTGTGATTGTACAGAGAAATGTATTCCTACAGAGAGATTTTTAATTTCCTCTAAGGGGATGTTGGTTTTTATGTGTGCCTTGATCAAAGCCCAAGGTTGAAGCTAAGAGATTGATTGACTCCACTGGGGATTTTATTATTTGTCTTGTATAAAGCCCAAGATTGAGGCTGAGAAGAGACTGACTTTTTTGGGGAGATCATTATACAAAGCATAAGAGGAGGCTAAAAGTTGACTTTTTCGGGGAAAGATTTTGTCTGTCTTGTACAAAGCCCAAGATTAAGGCTAAAAAGGATTTTTTTGACTCCACTGGGGAATATTTGTATGTGTCTTGTACAAAGCCCAAGATTGAGGCTAACAAAGGATTGACTCTGCTGGAGAATGTGATTTGTCTTGTACAAAGCCCAAGATCGAGGCTAACAGAGGATTGACTATGTTTAGGGAGATTTATATATGTGTCTTGTACAAAGCCCAAGATTGAGGCTGAATTTTGTTGAGGAAAATAAGGATCATTATACAAAGCCTAAGAGGAGGCTGGGAGATGATTAACTCAACAAGAGAGTGTTTTAAGGTGATTGACTCAACAAGAGAGTATCTTTGTGTGTCATGTACAAAGCCCAAGATTGAGGCTGAAAAGGGTTGACTCAACTAGAGAGTGCTAAAAAGGGTGATTCTGGTGAGGAAAATCATAATTCAAAGCCTAAAAGGAGGATGTCTTCTGCTGAGGATTATTGAGATCTAGAGGCAGGTCCAAGTCGGGGGATCAACTCTTGCCGAGGGTTTATAAAAGAGTTGAGGTATCAGATGCCTTGAGGTTCTGATAGGTGTCGCGGTGAGAATTGGATACCAAGCTATTATATTAACTTGAATCACAGTTCTTAATTCACCACATGTCTTTGATTTATCCAAAGGAAAGGTTAAAGATCGAAAAACCTAAGTTAAGAGAATCTAGGTTCGGGGGTTGGTTACGCCTAGGGAAGGTATTAGCATCCTAAACGTCTGTAGTACTCTACAGGAACCTCTTGTTAATTACTTATGTTATCTATAGCTTACTTGCTAAGGAAATGTACTAAAGGAAAGACCTAGGGGTTAGTTCTAAGTATACTCGGCAAGACATCGCATCTTATGCCTACGTATCCTGACGGGAGTGGAATCAGAGTATTCGTAGTTCCCCTCAATGAGGGTGAGGAACTCTTGACCGTGGTCAAGGTTCCAGGGGGGAGATAGTGTCTATGGCAAGACACTACATGGAGTGCGGCGACTCCAAAGTTAAAGTTAAAGTTGAAAGGAGGTGAAATTAAACTAGGCTATGGATCTTAAATATGACGGAGTCAACGGGGAGAACCTTTTCCTTCGGAATGAGATTAAGAAAAGATTTTTTAATTAGCAAAATTAAACAATTAAAATTGGTTAAATCTATCAAATTGACTAATTAGAATTAATTATCAAGAATAATTAATTAAAATTAATTCAATTGCTTAATTAAGTTAATCATATTTAATTAGTGAAATTAACTAGCTAAAACAATATTTAATCAATTAATTTACTAAAAATAGATTAATTAAATAAAATTAAAATTAAAATTAAAATAAAGGAAGGGTGTAAATTAAATAAAAGAGGGAGCGAATAGCAACAATAGCTGAGCCCAAAAACCCACTTCAATAATACCCTAATTAGTTAATTAATTATCTAAAACTGGATTAAATTAATAAATTAACAAAAATAAAACTAAAATAATAATAATAATAATAAAAATAAAAAAGTTAAAAAAAAAATGTGACATGAAACGTTGGATGAGGCGCCCCACCGTTTCATTCAGTAAACAAATTCTTCTTTAAATAACAAAAAAAAAAAAACAAGACATCCTATCGTATGGTGACAAGTGGCTATGAATTAAAAAACAAAATTAAAAAATTAGTTAAATAGAGAAACATGAAGGAAAGAAAGAAAAGAAGTATTCTGAACATGTTTCCATCTTCACTCTTCTTTTTCACCAGGCCTAAAACAACCGCCGTCCTCCGCCACGGGTTCCGGCGAAGGTGGTCGATATCAACAATCGAAAACACCGGTTTGTTCGTCTCTCTCCCCTCATTACGAATCTAACCCTTAAATTTCCAAATTCCAAACCATCATCATTGAATCTACAAATTAAAGTTGGAAACCTAACTCTTAGAAATCAAATTAAATGCAAACCAAAAGAATTTTCACACAATTGATAGAGGATTATGCATCGGTACATCACAAGGAACAAAGCGGTATCAAGAAAATGTAAAAGAAAAAACTCACATAACCGGAGCTAGTCCGGTGAGTTCGCGACAAAATAAAAATCTGGCAGTGGTCTCCACTTCAGGTAAACACGAATCCTCTCTCTCTTATTTCTTCTGCTCGTTCTCTTATTCTTCTCTTTCTCTCCTAGATGAGTTGTGGTGGCTCTGTATGTGTCTTGCTTGTGAATTCGTGTCCCTTGAACTTGTGTGAATCCCTGCTAATACGTGTGTCTTTGTATCTGATATCACTGCTCCCTTTTTCTCTCTATCGTGGAGGTGAGGTATATGTGAACCTTTTCATTTAATTCGTGTGTTTTTCTGGACTGTGTATGCGTGTGAATATCTGAAACATGAATTCTTTTCAACTTAATGCTCTGCTTCCCCCCCCCTTCATCTCAATTTCCTCTTCTTTTATAGTGAATGTAGTGTTAATGTCTTGATGCGGAATTGATGATTGAGATAAGGTTGTCGAATTTGTGTTTTCCTTGCTGTGAATATAATTTGAATGCGCTTTCCATTTCTATTTCGACATGTCTGTGTGCGTTCTTGATTCTTTCCCTTTTCAGTTCAACATGTCCCAACACCTTTGAATTCTTTCCATGTTTGGTTTTAGATGTTTGGCTAATTTTTGGGTTTTGTTTGATGATATTGAATGAAACTTCCATCTTGGCTTGATATTAATTGAAGATTGTTTTGGAAACAATCGGGTGATGTTTGATTGTATTGTGACCAGGTTATTGATGTGATGATTGAGTGGTGATAACTTGCTTTTTTGGTTACAGGGAGATAAAGATGCATTCACAGCAGCGTGGATCTTTCTGCAAGGACGTGGCCATTTTGTCTCTATAGCCAAAGCTTGTATTTATATGCTAATTTAATGTAATCATCTTGTGGTGTCAAATGATGTAACTTCTCCCTTTTTAGAATTGTAAAATTTAAATAACGTGATGAACCAATTTGACATTTGGAATTAAATTTGACATGGAAATGGTGTCTGCGCCTTGTACTGTATCTTGGAAATCTTTGAACCATAATTAAAGCTTAATGAGAAAAATGTGTGGCAATTTTGACTTGTGCAGATTCTTTGAATTTTTTCGAATTTTCCACTTGCACCCTTATATGAAAATTTAAGGAAGATGCGATTTGAACCTTGAATCAATTTGGAATTATTTTGCACTTTCATAAAGAAGATGAACCTTGAATCAATTTGGAATTATTTTGCACTTTCATAAAGAAGATGAACCTTGAAATCCTTTAGCACACTTCTATTCTAGCATAAAAATGGCATTTTGCAATCTTGATTTTGAACACTGGACTTGATGAATTCTTTATGATAAAATTTGAATCATTTCTTAACTTTGAATTTAAACCTTGTAAGAAACAATGAATCTATTGGAAAAATAAGTCTCGAATTCCACTTTGAAAACTTCTTGCCTAAACTCGATTCAAGATTTTTATCCCGAATTTTTCCACTTCAAACATATTGGTCACAATCAATCAACAAGAAAATCCAAACGCTTTCTCTCAAGATCAAAGTGGAAATAAATAATGATCTACTTTCACGATTAAATCCAAACTGTGCCTTGAGAAATCCTTTGAAATTGAGGACACCACTTGTAATACAAAACACCATGAAATTCCAACCAATTTTCAAATAACCATGCCCAACAGGACATAAACCATAATCCTCCTTGAATCTTTGCGAAATCTTGAGATAGAACGCCGTTTGCATTGACCAGAGGACCATAAGAATAAGGGTATATTCTTCCATTATCTCCACATAAATCCAACACAATTTGCAAGGGCCAGAATCAAAATGAGCACACATACAGCCTCCATGACTTTGAACCTTCTGCAGCAACCCTAAATTCACAAAGGAAAATAAACAAACACAAGTTTGGTAAATTGGTTAGCTATGCATGGATGATTGACCTAGAAATGATGTGATATGCTATGCAGGCGATGCACAATGAAAACAGAACCTTAGGGTCAAAAATTAGGGTATGACAGATGCCCCTATTTAAGTTTCTTCTATCTGGAGATATGGAGATTGAAATCTTTGTCTCGACGAGATAGGACAGACTTAAATACAAACATGCACAATTTTTGGCCCTAAGATGCCACAAATGCATATGATATGATATGATATGGAAATACAAGGATCCTATTGGGAATGGTACCATAGGGAAGAGTGTTATAGTTGTGTCAGAAACGAATTGAAACCAAGCAAAGTATCTGGAAAACATCATCCAAGAATGGCATTGGATGAAAAAAGCACCAAACATCCAATAATGGCTTTAGATGAAAGGTAAACTCACAAATATCTAAGAAGGCAACAGATGAGAATTAGACAAAATAATGTAATCCGAAAAGGCATCGGTCACAAAGAAACCGGTCATCCAATAATGGCTTTGAACGAAAGGTATAAACACAATATCTAATAATAGCTTTAGATGAATGTGCGATAAAGTAACCAGTCATCCAATAATGGCTTTGAATGAAAGGTACAATCACAATATCTAATAATGGCTTTAGACAAAGTGAACAAGGACTACATTCAAGAATGGCATTGAGTGCGAAGAAAAACCAGTCATCCAATAATGGCTTTGAATGAAAGGTAAGACTCATAATATCTGAGAAGGCATCAGACGAAATAGAAACCTGTCATCCAATAATGGCTTTGAATGAAAGGTGTAATCATGATATCTAATAATGGCTTTAGACAAAGTGAACAAGATAAAGAAACCAGACACCCAATAATAGCTTTGAATGAAAGGTACAATCACAATATCTAATAATGGCTTTAGATGACTGTGAACAAAGACTCGATCGGGAAGAACATCAGAAAGAGGGACCCATCCGGAAGGACGTCAGATGGTAAAGAAACCAGACATCCAATAATGGCTTTAAATGAAAGGTGTAATCACAATATCTAATAATGGCTTTAGACAAAGTGAACAAGATAAAGAAACCAGACACCCAATAATGACTTTGAATGAAAGGTACAATCACAATATCTAATAATGGCTTTAGATGATTGTGAACTAAGATGACATTGAAGAATGGCATTGAATGCAAAGGAACCGATCATCCAATAATGGCTTTTAATGAAAGGTGTAATCACGATATCTAATAATGGCTTTAGACAAAGTGAACAAGATAAAGAAACCAGACACCCAATAATGGCTTTGAATGAAAGGTACAATCACAATATCTAATAATGGCTTTAGATGATTGTGAAAGAAGATGACATTCAAGAATGGCATTGAATGCAAAGGAACCGATCATCCAATAATGGCTTTGAATGAAAGGTGTAATCACGATATCTAATAATGGCTTTAGACGAATGTGAACAAAGACTCAATCTAGAAGAACATCAAAAGAGGGACCCATCCGGAAGGACGTCAGATGGTAAAGAAACCAAACATCAAATAATGGCTTTGAATGAAAGGTATAATCACAATATCTAATAATGGCTTTAGATGATTGTGAACGAAGATGACATTCAAGAATGGCATTGAATGCAAAGGAACCGATCATCCAATAATGGCTTTGAATGAAAGGTACAATCACAATATCTAATAATGGCTTTAGATGATTGTGAACTCCAAGAAAGCATTGGATGAATGTGAACAAAAATATACCCAAGAAAGCATTGGATAGACGCGACAATATCTGTTTAGTAGGTGCCAAGTGAGTTGGACTTAGACGACAAGGTAAGACGTGGGTAACGACACGACCTATGCAGAAATGCAAATGAGTGCAAATGAGGACGACACTCTTGATATGCATATGTACATGAATTATGCCATGATGCAAATGCAGGTGCAATGCAAACGTCGAAGACACTGTCCGACTCTTTGTGCAGAAGGCGAGACAGGAAGACTGATTCCTCAAACGGATGTCATTGCCATTCTGCTTTGGAACTAAAGATGCTACTGAGCACAAATCTGCCACACTGGTAAACTGTATTAAGTTGACGATCCTTGTAGGAAGAATGGAAAGCTGCATGGGGATTCTTCAAGTAAACTACCCCAGATTAGTTGACTGTTGTATATGAACTGATAATTGCTTCAGCTTGGATTGATGCTGAAAATGACTGAATTACTGTGCACTTGGAAAACTTGCCCCAGTATGAGTCTTGAAAAAGTCTTCTGTATAAACCAATTCTGAGAAGGACTTGCACTGAACAAATCTTGAACTGATTCTCAATAGGATCTGGAAGGAACTTGCCCCTGATTGGATCACTGACCAAGTTTCTCAAATGTTTGAAAATTCCTTAAGCGGAAGCCAGATTGCAAACAAAAGTGTTCATACAAACATAGTAAATGCAAAATTCATGCAACTTTTGAAATCAAAATCATTTTTGGAAAGAGGTAAAACAATAAGGTCACTGGTCAGAACACGGTGGTTCAAGACGTTTAAAAGTGAAAGATAAAGCAAAAAGGCGTGATGCCAAAAAAATGATCTGCAAAGATCTTTAGGAGTCAGTTTACGCAACTTCGTTGTAGTATGCTTTCAAAATAACCTTGCTTCAATTATGTCTTTTGAGGGTTATAACGTGGCCTGGTTCACGGTTTAAGAAACAAAGGATAAAGGCTCAAAGTTTATTTGTACCCACCCAATCTTCGTGATGATCTCCAGTCCTACACTCAATTAACTCAAACTTTGCACTCAGGTTCCCATAGGTTAGGGATTGCATTGATGATAGTGATGATGGTTCAGAAGTTAAGGGACTTTTGAGGTGACAGTCACTACTTCCTTATAACTCTTGGTTGTTTTTTTTTCATTGGAGATTTCATGGTAAGGATTTAAAGATTTCTCCTTTTTATTATCCCTAACTTTTGCCTGAACTGTTTCTCGTGAATCTTACAGTCAGCGGGATGCCCCAGTTTTTTGTCTGCCTAAGTCTCCTTCACAGGTTTCGACTTAGCGGGCTTTTTCCTTTTTTGATTTTTTTATATTTTTTTTTAAAGAAAGTGACTGCTTGGCTTAATGATTACGGAGAACCATCATCGACTTTTGACTTGAAATACATCTTCGACACTTGTTTGTTGCGTGCGAAGGAAAAATTGAGAATGCAACCTTTTTGTTGAAAGATGTCTTGCATGAGACTCTTGTATTTGAATGCACAATCCAGTTAACTGAGAACTACCCTGCCCCAGGTTAAGATTGCCGGTTTTTATTTGTAAAGAAAATAAACTCCTACTTCAAGGCTCAAAGGGGTTGACGAGGGTTTATCTTCCTTATTTCTCCAGTGTTTAGGAATTGAAACAATGCCTTACATCGTCAGCAAAGTTTTGATTTGAAAGCATACCAACAACAATTATGAGTAAAACGTTTTCATGATCCTCCCTCCAATCTTAGCATAATCAGAAGGAAAGTGGAAAAGAGATAATTTTTTTGTTTTTGTTTTTGTTTTTGTTTTTTTTTTTGAAATATAAAGCGTAAAATAGCAAACACAAATAAATTGAATTAAAGTTTCAATGCTCATTTTATTAATTATGAAAGTACAAACATAAATTGAAAGCAAACAACCAATACAAATAAGGAAAATGAAAACGATAAGAAACATGGTCTAGTGACTAATCAGAAACAAGAATGAGTTGTTCTGTCTGAAACATTGAGGTCTGCTAAAGTCAACTGAAGCTTCACTTAGTGTGCTCTGGCAAAGGATTGTTCTTGACATTTGGATTGGTGTCACGAAATGAGAGAATACCAATTCTGATCAGCTCTTGTACTCTAGCCTTCAATGCAAAGCAATGTTCCAAGTCGTGACCTGCACCACCTTGATGGTATTCACAATGAAGATCGGCCCTATAACCGGCTGGAAGAGGATTTGGAGGAGGAGGCAAAGGCCTTGTAGTAATCAAACCTTTCTGAACCAGCCCAGGATAAAGTCCAGTGTATGTCATTGGGATAGGATCAAAATTATTCCTATTACGGTACTGATTTTGTCCAACAGCTGGACGTTGAGGAGCTTGAGCTGGTCGTGGAGCAGTAACCACTAGAGTAACAACAACAATATCAGGGTGATCAACATACTGTGGTCGGGGACGAGGCCTTCTCACTTCAGTCATGATATCATTGGTATGATCTTCCCTTTTCTTCTGGAAGTTCCCATAGGATTTCTTCGCACCATTAGAAGATTCAGCAGTCTTGGATACTTTACCATTCTTAAGTCCTTCCTCAAGTCTTTGACCAATAGTAACCAAATCCGTGAAATTGGAGGAAACACTACCAATCATCTTCTCCCAGTAGAATGGAGATAAAGTGTCCATAAATATTCCAGTCAATTCCTTCTCGGCCAAAGGAGGTTCAACTTGAGAAGCCAATTCTCTCCAACGCTGAGCATATTCCTTGAAAGACTCTTTATCCTTCTGAGACATGTTTTACAGCTGACGGCGGTCAGGAGCCATGTCAAGGTTATACTTATATTGCTTCATGAAGGCATTAATAAGATCCTAGAAACTGTGAATGTTGTTCGGTTCAAGATTCATATACCATTTAAGTGAAGCTCCACTCAGACTATCTTGGAAACAATGGATAAGCAACTTCTGATTCTTAGCATGAGCAGCCATCTTTCGGGTATACATGACCAAATGAGCTCTTGGACAAGAATCACCTTTGTACTTCACAAAGTCGGGAGTCTTGAATTTAGCAGGCATAACAAAGTCTGAAACTAGGAACATGTTTTCTGCATCAATGTTGAAGAAATCAGTACCCTCTACAGCTTTAAGTCTCTTGTCTATAGTTTGAAAATGGTCACGGACAACAGCGGGTTCAACAAAATCTTCATGGTCTTCACCCTGAGCACTGACAGTATTGTACTCATAGAGGGGGTTCTCAAATGGAGGTCGAGTAGTCTGGGCAACAACATGAACCACAGGTCTAGGCTCGGAGAAAACTGGAGCGTGAAATACTGGTCTGGAAGTTTGACCAATCATAGCAGTAGATGCAAGCGGTGGAGAATAGTTGGGAGGTAAACCAAACTCTGGCCAAGTTGAAGGTGGCACCTGAACAGGCTGAGGATCTGCATCTGAAACTTCCAGGATAACAGTTCTTTAAGGTTGCTCTCCCCTAGCAATCAAGACTTGAAGCATCTCTGTGAGCTTGGTCACGCCTGACTTAAGTTCATCGATCTCCATTCGAATCTCAGTGTTGTGTGCTTCTTGCTCTAACATCTTGCATCTATAGTTAGCTCTAGTCCGATATCTGTGTCAAGGAATCAGCTTGACAACTCATTGGAAGATAGAGACAGCTGGAAATGAGTTGCTGGACAAACGGACGTATGTAATGAATCATGCAAAGATGCAAATGATATGCAATGCAACGCATGATAGGATGCAAATCACACATAGTAGGATTAAAGGTTCGAGATCACAGCATGGATTCTGGGTGACAAACCAACCACAGGGTATGTACTAGAGGTTTATTTGTACCTGCCGAATGGGTTCTACCAAGTTCCCAGAGTCTGCAACCCATCTTTCGGATATTATTGATTTTCCAAATCACTTGGTAGTCAATAATATCCTCAAGAGAATCTCGTCTGAGTGTAGTATTGCGTAGCGACTATTGCAGAAGTAGACTCCCGCATAGTCCCCGCACTACGCCCTAATAGGCCAAGTTGGTTTAATGGTAACTACGGTCCCCAGTCCTGACGACCTTTAGATCGAAACCATATCGTCTTCACGAATGAACTCGTTGGACAAATATTTTATTCGAGAGGGCCTAGATTGAGTGGTGAAGTCTCAATTCACTTTTTCAGGAATCGACTCCCTCAAAGTATCCTTGAATTCTCATCGTTCCTATCATAATTTTCTCTCTAGTCCGGGTGTAGGACTTTGTCTCACCACACAAATAGTAACTCTGCACACAGAAAACCCAAGCATAACAGGTATATATATAGATATAAAGATATATAGGCAAATAAGCAAATAAATAACATAGATATAAACAAGTTAGGGGAAACCCTCGAAAATTCCCCAGTGAAGTCGCCATTTCTTTCGCGGTGAGAATTGGATACCAAGCTATTATATTAACTTGAATCACAGTTCTTAATTCACCACCGGTCTTTGATTTATCCAAAGGAAAGGTTAAAGATCGAAAAACCTAAGTTAAGAGAATCTAGGTTCGGGGGTTGGTTACGCCTAGGGAAGGTATTAGCATCCTAAACGTCTGTAGTACTCTACAGGAACCTCTTGTTAATTACTTATGTTATCTATTGCTTGCATGCTAAGGAAATGTACTAAGGGAAAGACCTAGGGGTTAGTTCTAAGTATACTCGCCAAGACATCGCATCTTATGCCTACGTATCCTGACGGGAGTGGAATCAGAGTATTCGTAGTTCCCCTCAATGAGGGTGAGGAACTCTTGACTGTGGTCAAGGTTCCAGGGGGGAGATAGTGTCTATGGCAAGACACTACATGGAGTGCGGCGACTCCAAAGTTAAAGTTAAAGTTGAAAGGAGGTGAAATTAAACTAGGCTATGGATCTTAAATATGACATGGAGTCAACGGGGAGAACCTTTTCCTTCGGAATGAGATTAAGAAAAGATTTTTTAATTAGCAAAATTAAACAATTAAAATTGGTTAAATCTATCAATTTGACTAATTAGAATTAATTATCAAGAATAATTAATTAAAATTAATTCAATTGCTTAATTAAGTTAATCATATTTAATTAGTGAAATTAACTAGCTAAAACAACATTTAATCAATTAATTTCCTAAAAATAGATTAATTAAATAAAATTAAAATTAAAATTAAAATAAAGGAAGGGTGTAAATTAAAGAAAAGAGGGAGCGAATAACAACAATAGCTGAGCCCAAAAACTCACTTCAATAATACCCTAATTAGTTAATTAAATATCTAAAATAGGATTAAATTAATAAATTAACAAAAATAAAACTAAAAAAAATAATAATAATAAAAATAAAAAAGTTAAAAAAAAAATGTGACATGAAACGTGGGATGAGGCGCCCCACCGTTTCATTCAGTAAACAAATTCTTCTTTAAATAACAAAAAAAAACAAAAAAAAAACAAGACATCCTATCGTATGGTGACAAGTGGCTATGAATTAAAAAAAAAATAAAAAATTAGTTAAATAGAGAAACATGAAGGAAAGAAAGAAAATATGTATTCTGAACGTGTTTCCATCTTCACTCTTCTTTTTCACCAGGCCTAAAACAACCGCCGTCCTCCGCCACGGGTTCAGGCGAAGGTGGTCGATTTCAACAATCGAAAACACCGGTTTGTTCGTCTCTCTCCCCTCATTACGAATCTAACCCTTAAATTTCCAAATTCCAAACCATCATCATTGAATCTACAAATTAAAGTAGGAAACCTAACTCTTAGATATCAAATTAAATGCAAGCCAAAAGAATTTTCACACAATTGATAGAGGATTATGCATCGGTACATCACAAGGAACAGAGTGGTATCAAGAAAATGTAAAAGAAAAAACTCACATAACCAAAGCTAGTCCGGTGAGTTCGCAACGAAAAAAAATCTGGCGGGGGTCTCCACTTCAGGTAAACACGAATCCTCTCTCTCTTATTTCTTCTGCTCGTTCTCTTCTTCTTCTCTTTCTCTCCTGGCTGAGTTGTGGTGGCTCTGTATGTGTATTGCTTGTGAATTCGTGTCCTGTGAACTTGTGTGAATCTCTGCTGATACATGTGTGTTTGTATCTGATATCACTGCTCCCTTTTTCTCTCTATCATGGAGGTGAGGTATATGTGAACCTTTTTTTTAATTCGTTTGTTTTTCTGGACTGTGTATGCGTGTGAATATCTGAATCATGAATTCTTTTCAACTCAATGCTCTGCTTCCCCCCCCCTTCATCTCAATTTCCTCTTCTTTTATAGTGAATGTAGTGTTAATGTCTTGATGCGGAATTGATGATTGAGATAAGGTTGTCGAATTTGTGTTTTCCTTGCTGTGAATATAATTTGAATGCGCTTTCCATTTCTATTTCGACATGTCTGTGTGCGTTCTTGATTCTTTCCTTTTTCAGTTCAACATGTCCCAACACCTTTGAATTCTTTCCATATTTGGTTTTAGATGTTTGGCTGATTTTTGGATTTTGTTTGATGATATTGAATGAAACTTCCATCTTGGCTTGATATTAATTGAAGATTGTTTTGGAAACAATCGGGTGATGTTTGATTGTATTGTGACCAGGTTATTGATGTGATGATTGAGTGGTGATGACTTGCTTTTTTCGTTACAGGGAGATAAAGATGCATTCACAGCAGCGTGGATCTTTCTGCAAGGACGTGGCCATTTTGTCTCTATAGCCAAAGCTTGTATTTATATGCTACTTTAATGTAATCATCCTGTGGTGTCAAATGAAGTAACTTCTCCCTTTTTAGAATTGTAAAATTTAAATGACGTGATG
Organism: Lathyrus tuberosus; assembly: GCA_022829125.1. NCBI lineage: Eukaryota > Viridiplantae > Streptophyta > Magnoliopsida > Fabales > Fabaceae > Lathyrus > Lathyrus tuberosus. Next base: position 959,712 of record JALAZF010000423.1, read on the forward strand.
AACCAATTTGACATTTGGAATTAAATTTGACTTGGAAATGGTGTCTGCGCCTTGTATTGTATCTTGGAAATCTTTGAACCATAATTAAAGCTTAATGAGAAAAATGTGTGGCAATTTTGTCTTGTGCAGATTCTTTGAATTTTTTTCGAATTTTCCAGTTGCACCCTTTTATGAAAATTTAAGGAGGATGCGATTTGAACCTTGAATCAATTTGGAATTATTTTGCACTTTCATAAAGAAGATGAACCTTGAATCAATTTGGAATTATTTTGCACGTTCATAAAGAAGATGAACCTTGAAATCCTTTAGCACACTTCTATTCTAGCATAAAAATTGCATTTTGCAATCTTGATTTTGAACACTGGACTTGATGAATTCTTTATGATAAAATTTGAATCATTTCTTAACTTTGAATTAAAACCTTGTAAGAAACAATGAATCTATTGGAAAAATAAGTCTCGAATTCCACTTTGAAAAACTTCTTGCCTAAACTCGATTCAAGATTTTTATCCCGGATTTTGCCACTTCAAACTTATTGGTCACAATCAATCAACAAGAAAATCCAAACCCTTTCTCTCAAGATCAAAGTGGAAATAAATAATGATCTACTTTCACGATTAAATCCAAACTATGCCTTGAGAAATCCTTTGAAATTGAGGACACCACTTGTAATACAAAACACCATGAAATTCCAACCAATTTTCAAATAACCATGCCCAACAGGACATAAACCATAATCCTCCTTGAATCTTTGCGAAATCTTGAGACAGGACGCCGTTTGCATTGACCTGAGGACCATAAGAATGAGGGTATATTCTTCCATTATCTCCACAGGAATCCAACACAATTTGCAAGGACCATAATCAAAATAAGCACACATACAGCCTCCATGACTTTGAACCTTCTACAGCAACCCTAAATTCACAAAGGAAAATAAACAAACACAAGTTTGGTAAATTGGTTAGCTATGCATGGATGATTGACCTAGAAATGATGTGATATGCTATGCAGGCGATGCACAATGAAAACAGAACCTTAGGGTCAAAAATTAGGGTATGACAATAGGCTAGTATGGCATTGATGATGAGATGACCCTAGCTGGGGGAATTTAGGATAAAGATTGAGTTTTGGATCCTGTGAGGGTTTTAAACTCTACTGGAGATTGATCGAATGATCAGGGTTTCTCCGACATTTGTAGGGAACTTGAGAATGTCTTTGAGATCCAAGAGGGGATTAGACTGTCCAAGTCTACTGGTATGGAAAAGTTTATCTTTGTATGATGCCAAGAGGAGGCTGATGCTTTAAGGGATGAGAATCAACCCTAAATTGATCTGAGGTTTTGACTCTTCGGAAAGACTGCTCTAACAAAGGATGACTAGGTTCTATCCTACACCTGTAAGAGGTATTTGGGGTCCTTGTACTAAGCCCAAGAGAAGGCATGAGAACTTCTAAGAAGCCGGAGGGTCCTTGTACAAAGCCCAAGAGGAGGCGGGGATGCGTTTAGGAAGCCTGTGGGTCCAAACTTAAGAAAAGTTCAAGAAAAGTTTCACCGGGAATAATCCTTTCTTTAGTGAACAGTTCTAGGGTTTGAAGAAATTCAAGAGAGGTTTCACCAGGAATTAATCCTCTCTGGGGGAAATGAATTTCTTTGACAATTTTCTAATAGTGACAGTCTGAGAAAAGTTTCACCGGGAATAATGCCTTTCTCTTTGTTCCATATTGTATAAGCCCAAGAGGAGGCAAGATTGTATCTGGAATTCCTACGGGGAACTAGTTTTGTCTGTGTTGAAAGAGTGACCATTGGCTTTATCTAATTCTAGACCTAATTGCCGGGGAAAACTCTAAGCCGATAATATACAGGCATATATGTACAAATGAAATATATACTGTATGTAAAAGAGGGTAGGAGGACTTACAGGTGAGCAAGCTTCCAGCACAAACAAATGTATATATATATATATATATATATATATATATATATATATATATATATATATATATATATATGTGTGTGTGTGTGTGTGTGTGTGTGTGTGCAAGTATGTAAAAGAAAGTTGTTTAAAACTTACAGGCGAGCAAGCTTCCATGTTAACAGCTGTATTGTTAGTTGTTCAAGAAATTTAAGAAAGTTTAGATAACAACTATGAGTTTGAATCTAAATCAAAAGAGAAAGTTATTTTGGAAATATGATTGGGGCTTATACTCAAGAAGAGGCCCAAAGAATTGTTTATTTACAAAAGGGTTGGGTCTTACAACTCAAAGAGAGGCCCAGATGAAAAAACAACGACCACACCGTTATTTTAAAGATCGTATCGGGACTTATACAATGACTGAGGCCCAATTTATTTTATGTACAAAAGAGGGTTGGGTCTTACACTCTATTAGAGGCCCAAAAAGTGTATTTTTAAAATAAAGATGGGACTTACAACACCAAGGAGGCCCAGATGAAGAATAACGATCGCACTGTTATCTTGAAAATCGTATCGGGGCTTATACAAAGACTGAAGCCCAAAATAGGTTTTATTTTACAAGGGATGGGTCTTACACTCTATTAGAGGCCCAAAAGTGTTTTGAAAAAGATTTGTGAGGGTGAAAATAATCAATACCCTAATTTAATTTTAAAATGCATTTTAATTGAATAAAAATTCAATTAAAATGAGCAAAATTATCAAACATGTGTGTAAAAACAAGTTGTGATCTTGGATTAATGTTTGAAAAATAATGTTTCATTCATAGAATGATTTGAAAACCATTTGAATTTGCAAAATCAAGAGAAAGATATATTTTAAATGTTAAAAAAAACAAATAAAATATAATTCTTAACAAAAATACTAAATATATGAAATAAATAAAAATTTTGTGAAATTTTTGTGGAATGAAATATTTTAACATTTTTGGGAATTTTCAAAAAAAGAACTAATAAAAAATAATTAAAATTGAGGGAGAAATTAATTTTGGAATTAATTAACAAAAACCATAAAAATGTGAAAAAATAGCAAAATATGGCAAAATGGCAAAATGGTCTGGGTGAGTGTTGAACCCACGACCTGCCAAACAAACACACGTGCGCGCTACCATTGGGGTGGTGATACATCTGTGTATCAAAACCACCCCATGAATATATATGGGATGCCTTGTTTTAGGCCTGGCCAAGGCAAGGCCTGATTTTAGGCCTCTTGCGTGAAGGCTCTAACTTCCTCATTTCTCCATGGATTGGGACAAAATTTTGGTGTATCTTGCCTAGAATTTCATGAGGAATCCAATGGTGCCTTTGGAATTTTCAGAAAATGTGCCTATTTTAAAATCCGACAGTGATTTCAAAATAGGCCTAAATTTGCATGTTCTATGTTATCTCATCATACAGGGAGCTATAACATGGTAAATTGGTTCAAACGCAACATATATGATATGTATGAGAGGTCCATGATCCCTTAGAAGCTTTTAGGATGATCAAAACCAGCTGGAATCCTCAGGAACCAGTATAGGCTCTTTTTTGCAAAAGTGGCAAAAGTGACAAAAATAGTAACTCTCTCAAATGGTGTTCCAGATGAGGGAAACCAATTGGGATAGTTTAAGGATGATATTTGGAGTGTGTTTGAGGCCTGGTTTGGTTTTGGAAGTGACTGAATCAAGACATGGCTTGAAAAGTGCAGAAAAGTCAAATTTTGAGGTTTTGGAGGTTGACTTTCTGATTTTGGTGTTTCAGATCAAGGGTGAGTGTTTGAACAGCTTACATATGATATATTGGATGTGTTTGGATCATGAGTTGTGGTGGAGTTGCTCTCTAACTTAAAAACTTAGAGATGACTTGCAAAAGAAGTCATTTTGGCCTAATGAGAGAGATTTTGAGGAAAGCAAGTGTTGCAGTGCTTTGGTGTACTCAAACTGATCAGAATTGAGGTCTATTTATAGTGCAACAAGTTCTTTATGTCATCAATAATGAATGGCAACTTGGACAATCCCTTGGACAATTGTAGCAAAAAGAATCTTTAGTCTCCTATAGCCATTGACTTGAGGTTAGGGCACAGGCCTATGGTCCTTTGATTCAGAGCTGAATCTTGACTCATTCAGTAAGGAATGTCTCAGTCCATGCCACCTTGATGCATCTATAGCGAGCGATTTTGGATGTGATTCTTACGCACTGTCGCTCTGGGGTACTACAAGTCGATTAATTTTTTATCCTATTAAGCTGACTAAGGAAGGGAAATAGATGTCTCCAATTAACCCTGCTTGCATACTGAGTTTAAACAGATGACTGTTGGTTTATAGATGCGGTTTAGATTGTGGGCCTCTCTCTGCTTATTTTGTTAAGAATGAAATGACGAGACTATTCATGGGGATTTTGGATAGGTACTGGATTTGATGTTTTTAATTAGTGTGCTCGCTAAGATTTTTCCAATCTTATGCCTACGGATTCCCGTTTAACGAAACAGGGAAATCAGAGCGACCGTAGTTCCTCCTATTCTATGGGAGGAAAAAGGTTGTTTTGGTGTCTTGTTCAAAGCCCAAGACATGAAGCTAAAATACGGTTTGTATTTTGTTCAAAGCCCAAGATGTGAAGCTGAAGGGTCTATTTGTATCTTGTTCGAAGCCCAAGATGTGAAGCTGAAGGGTTTTGACTTTAGAGAGAATTGGTCATCTCTAAAGAGGGATATTTGGTCTGTTTGTCACAACTGTTGGGTGACTGATTATAAAGGAGAATTACTTTAACTGGGATATGTGAATCCAGCATTGCCATAATTTCCTTTATAGGGGATTTTTAACCTGAAGGAGAAGACTTTAACTCAGTGTAGAGCAATGCTATCTTTCCTTAGAATTTCTCATGCTAAAAGAGGGACAGTGGCGTGGATGTAAATAATCCAGAGGCTTGCCGCTTTGAGCAATTAGATGGGGGGAAAAGGAGTTGTTGATGTTTATATCCTGTGAGCAAGGCACATATTTTGATGTTAAAAGGTTGATTGACTCAACCGGGGATTCCTTATACAAAGCCTAAGAGGAGGCTATTGACCCAACAAGAGGGTGTTTTAATGTGTCTCGTACAAAGCCCAAGACGGAAGCTCAAGGTTTGACTCAACAAGAGAGTGCTATTATACTCAACAAGAGAGTGTTTTGTATCTCGTACGAAGCCCGAGATGGAGGCTAAAAGGAGGTTGACTCAACAAGAGAGTCTTTTATACTCAACAAGAGAGTGTTTTGTATCTCGTACAAAGCCCGAGATGGAGGCTAAAAGGTTGTTGACTCAACAAGAGAGTCTTTTATACTCAACAAGAGAGTGTTTTGTATCTCGTACAAAGCCCGAGATAGAGGCTAAAAGTGTTTGAATCAACAAGAGAGTGCTTTTATGTATCTCGTATGAAGCCCAAGAGAGAGGCTAAAAGGTGGATTGACTCAACAAGAGAGTATTTTATACTCAACAAGAGAGTGTTTTTGTATCTCGTACGAAGCCCGAGATGGAGACTAAAAGGTGTGACTCAACAAGAGAGTGTTTTTGTATCTTGTACGAAGCCCGAGATGGAGGCTGAAAGGCGTGACTCAACAAGAGAGTCTTTTATACTCAACAAGAGAGTGATTTGTATCTCGTACAAAGCCCGAGATGGAGGCTAATGGTTTGACTCAACAAGAGAGTCTTTTATACTCAACAAGAGAGTGTTTTTGTACCTCGTATGAAGCCCAAGATGGAGGCTGAAGGTTTGACTCAACAAGAGAGTCTTTTATACTCAACAAGAGAGTGTGAAAAGGTTAGCTCCGCTGGGGAGACTCATTTGTACAAAGCCCAAGAGGAGGCTATTGTGCTGGTGACTGTTTCAGTTTAATGACAGGTCCAGTATGTTGGATAAAAGAGAAAATCAGTTCTTATGAGGGGAACGATTAAAGGTATTGTTGTGCTTTGGGATTGATCAGGGTTAGGGTTATTTCCTGTTCTTTAAGGAAATGGGAAATCCAAAAGGTATTGAGACTGTCCAAGCCTACTGGTGTTTTGAGAAATCGATTCTCAGGTAGTGAATGATCTTTGTATGACGCCCAAGAGAAGGCTGGTATGTTAAGGGATGAAGGTCAACCCATTAACTGGTCTGACACTTGACTCAGAAAGACAACTCTAGCAAATTGATGACTAGGTTCTGTTCCTATACCTGTAGAGGTCTCTGGGTCCTTGTACTAAGCCCAAGAGAAGGCATGAAAGCTTTTAAGAAGCCGAAGGGTCCTTGTACAACTCCCAAGAGGAGGCGGGGATGCTTTTAAGAAGCTTGTGGGTCCCCAAACCCCGAGAAGTTCAAGACATGACATTCACCGAGAATAGATCAAGCCAGGAAAGTCTGAAATTTTGGAAGAAACTCAAGAGATGCCATTCACGGAGAAAAGATCATCTATGGGGAGTAGAGTTTCTTTGACAATGTCTAAGGGTGACAGTCTGAGAAAGGGTTCACTGAGAATGCTGCCTTTCATGTCTCCATATTGTTTAACCCCAAGAGGAGGGAAGACTGTGTCTGGTAATCCTATGGGGATCTAGTTTTGTTTGTATTTAAGAGTGACCAACAGGGCATTTACTTTGTGCTAGACGTAGTTGCCGGGGAAAACTCTAAATAACTATACTAGTATTACACAGTTGATATTTGACCAGTATATAAAAGTTTGTGAAAGAAGACTTACAGTGAGCAGCCCCACAATACAGTTATATATATATGAAAGCGGATAAAGAAAGCGGGTAAACACTTACTCGGTTGTAGAGCTTCCATGCTGTTTTGTTAGTTGTTCAACAAAGAAAACTTTGATAACAATATTATATTCAAAATCAAAGGAGAAAGTGCTTTGAAAAGATTGTTGGGGCTTACAGCTCAAGGAGAGGCCCAAGGTTTTATTAGTGATTGCACTGTGGTTTTGAATTTGTACAGGGACTTATACAAGTGACTGAGGCCCAAAAAGGTTTTCTGTACAAAGGGATGGGTCTTATACTCTCTCAAGAGGCCCAAAGGTTTATTTTTATAAAAGTGGTGGGGCTTACAACTCAAGGAGAGGCCCAGGGTTATTTGTTTTGAAAACGGCGATCGCGCCGAGATTTTGAAAATACAGTGGGACTTATACAATGACTGAGGCCCAAAAGGTTGTGTATTTACAAAAGGGGGTTGGGTCTTACACTCTAATAGAGGCCCAAAAAGGTTTTAAAGAGATTAGGCTTATAACACGAGGGTAGGCCCAGAGGGTTTGATTTTTGAACTGGCGATCATGCCGAGGTTTTTCTCTTTTAACACAGAGGGACTTATACAATATCTGAGGCCCAAAATTGTTTTGGTTAAAAGGGGATTGGGTATTACACTCTATCAGAGGCCCATAAGGTTTTTGTACAAGTGATGGGGCTTACAGCTCAAGGAGAGGCCCAATTGATTATTTTTGAAAAGGCAATTGCGCCAAGATCTTTGAAAACACCGTGGGTCTTATATAATGACTGAGGACCAAAATTATTTTGGTTTCAAAAAAAAGGGTTGGGTCTTACACTCTATTAGAGGCCCAAAAGTGTTTGAAAAATATTTGTTAGGGTGAAAATCAAAGAAACCCCAATTTCATTTTATAAAGGAATTTTTCAAAGAAAAATCAAGTAAAAAATGATAAAAATATCAAATAAAATCATTAATCATGTTATAAACAATGATTAAGGTTTATGAAAAAGTATTTTATCCACATGAATATTTAAAATCATTTTGGTTTTAAAAATCAAGAAAAATAAATCATTTTAAAAGCATTTAAAACAATTTAAAACAATATTTTTGAATATATTAAAAATATATCAAATAATAATATTTTTTTGTGATTTTTTGTGGATTAAAATATTATGGAGTATGAATAAGAAGTGTGTAAAACAAAATTGGAAGATGATGATTTTTGCTATGTAAAAGAATTGATTGAGTTTTGAAGATAAAATAAGAAAAAGAGGAAAGATGTCACAACATCACATTCGACATCTCTTTTAGTTTTCAACATCTTTTTTTATCAAACTTCCAACACTCATAACTCTCTCAATTTTTAACGAAATTAAAATCCGTAAGAACCTATCTTGACCGATTTTTCGAAAAGGAATCCAATGGTATCACTCATACATACTGAAACCTAATGTACAGAATGCACAAAGCAAAAAACCAGAACTGCACATGTATTTTAAAACAACATAAACTCCACATATAAACATGTTAAAGTACAAACAGTAGGAGGATCACAACATACACATTAAGGACTACATTTTTACTTTAAGAATTATTCAATATGATGCATGTATGTGGACATCAAAGGAAAGCATGATTCAAAGAAATCAAGTTGTGAAGCTTACCTCTTTTTTTGGAGATTTTGTGCATCCAACAAAGTGCTTTGTTCCAGAAATGATTTGATGCTTTGGTCACCCTCAAATGACCTCTTAGAAGCTTTTAGGATGGTTGGAATCAGCTGGAAACCTCTGGAGCAAGTTTGAGCTCTTTCTTGCAAAATGGGCAAAAGTGGCCAAAATGCCAACTCTCTCAAATGGTGTTCCAGATGGGGGGACCATTTGGGACAGCTCAAGAATGATATTTGGAGTGTGTTTGAGGCTTTATCTGGTTTGGAAAGTGACTGAATCAAGACATGGCTTGAAAAATGCAAAAAAAAGTCCAATTTTGAGGTTTTGAGAGGTGACTTTGTGATTTTGGTGTTATAGGTCACTTGTGAGAGTTTGGACAGCTTAGAAATGACATATTGGATGTGTTTGGATCATGAGTTGTGGTGGAAATGCTCTCTAACTCAAAAACTCAGAATTACCTTGCTAAAGAAGGCATTTTGGGGTGAAAGAAGTGATTTTGAGGAAAGCATCTGTTTGATGGCTTTGGTGTACTCAAACTGAGCACAAATGAGCTCTATTTATAGTAGAGCAAGTTTGTTTTGGCAGCAATAGTGAATATCAACTGCAACAGAGGTTTGGCAAATGTTGATCAATGAGAATCCAAGTCTCCTCTAGCCATTGACTAGAGGTTAGGGCACAGGCTGCTGGTTCCCTTGTTGTTGGATGAATCTTGACTGAATTCAGTTGGAGGAAGCTCAGTTCATGCCACCTCTAAGCATCCATTAAATGCTCCAAACCAAAATTGGAGTCTTGTCCCTCTTTTAGGATTTTTTAGGTTTGGCATGCTACTTTTGGTTCCAAGGACTTTGGAGGCTTGGAGATCAGATCATCCCCCTTGGATTTGATCCTCAGATGTGTCCAAAATGATTACAAGGCTTAAAAATTCGCGTGGCACAAGAAATGTGCAAATCTGTCCTGAAACCTGTCTTAAAAATCAGCTGCAGCAAGCCTTGTTGTAAAATCCATAACTTCTTGCTCAAGAATGATAAATGGCTGTTCCAGAACTTTATGGAAAGCTGGGATGACATAATTCAACTTTGATGTTTGACCCTAGACTTGGTTCAACTTGGATCATGGAGAAAAACATTCTTGAAGTTGGGACATTCTTGCTGGAAAAATATTAATGATGTCCTATGAAATGTTGAAACATTTGACAACTTTGAACATTAACAATTCCAAACTCTAATCACTCATATCTTTTAATACACTATGATATTTTGAGTTGAAGTGAATTGCACCTTTGATGCTTGTCCTGCATGGTGACAAAGCTTGAAAATTGTGTGGCACAAGAAAAAGTGCACAAAATCTGTCCTAAAAAACAGCTGCAGCAAGCCTTACTGTAAAGTCCATAACTTCCTGCTCGAGTATGATAAATGGACGTTCTACAACTTTCTGGAAAGCTGAGATAACGTAATTCAACTTTGATGTTCAAGGTTTGTGAAGATAAGACTTGTAAAGTTGTAAAAAATGACCTTGAACTTGTGTGATCAAATCTGTCCTAAAAGTTGTAATGAAAATTCTGTTTTATCAATGCTTATTGTAGAGATCATAACTTTCTGCTCGAGAATGATAAATGAGCTTTCTAGGACTTTCTGGAAAGGTGAGATTACGTACTTCAACTTTGATGTTTAAGGTTTGGCTTGAATCAACTTGGATAATGGAGAAAAACATCCTTGAAGTTGGGACGTTCTTACTGGAAAAATATTAATGATGTCCTATGAAATGTCGGAACATTTGACATTAAGAATTCCCAACTTTGATCACTTATATCTTTCAATCCTTATGATATTTTGAGTTGATTCCTTCTACAATGTTGAAGTATCAAATACCCTCTTTAAATGTAGCTCTTACGCAAAATCAAAGGATGCTTGGATCAATAGTTACAACCTTAAAAAGTTGTGCACTTGAACATGATTTTAACTTAGAAAAAATTTCTAAGTTTCTTTCCATTTGATCAATTTTGCAATTTTCCATGATTTCTTGATTTAAATTTGATCAAATTAAATCATCCATTATATTTTCTTGAGTAATGGCTTGTGAAGCTCAAAGTTGACCAAAAGTCAAACTTTGACTTTCTGCGTCAGTTGACTTTGTATTACATGAACTTGAGGCTTGATCCACTTGAAATGTTGCACTCTTGTGCTTAATTCTTGATATGGGAGAGCTCTTGATCCTTTGTGGATATTTGAGAGGTTAGACAAGTTGAAGATCATGGCATTCCTTGATTGATCCTTTGTCTAAATTCTCTGAGAGGGCTTGGAACCCTAATTCTGTGAGTGTAGAGAATGCTCACCCATCTTTGGGGAGACTAATGAGTATGAAAGTTCATCCATATTGTGATGATGATTTGCACAATGATGGGAATCTTAGTGGTCAAAATTTGGGGTATGACAGATGCCCCTATTTAATCTTTTTGGACCCGAAGGTGTGAATGGCGAAGGTATTCGGGCATTCGGGGTGCAAGAGGATTAAATATTGGAATACCCAAAATTTTGACGGTGGTTATGAATAGAGGTTTGCTCATCCATCTTCTTTTGCTAAGCAATGATGCTTAGAAAAGGTAGAAACTTCCCCTCGATCCTGGTATTTTACCAAGAAACTGGTCTCAATTTCTAAAATAAACTTCCCCTCGATCCTGGTTTCCTACCAAGGAACTGGTCTAAGTTTCTGATGTAAACTTCCCCTCGATCCTGGTTTCCTACCAAGGAACTGGTCTAAGTTTCTGATGTAAACTTCCCCTCGATCCTGGTTTCTTACCAAGGAACTGGTCTAAGTTTCTGATGTGAACTTCCCCTCGATCCTGGTTTCCTACCAAGGAACTGGTTTTAGTTTCTTTGGTCAATAAACTTTCTTGACAAGGGACGCTATTTGTAGTGGCTTTACTTCAAACTTCTCGCTGAATTTTCCTGGGGAGTAGCCATTTGATAGAAAAAATTTGATATCAGATTTGCTGGGGAACCCAGTCGTCTGAGTTGTAGAGGTGCACAAACTTCTCTGTTTGGAGACGCCATTTGTCGACTCTACTGGGGAAAGCGAGTCTCTTGAGAGACTGTTTCCGTTGGGGGTGTTACATCATACTTTTCTCGGTGATCTTCTCGGAGAAATGCCATATGACGTGATCCAATTTTGAGGTGCTGATGACTTCATTAACATCGACTCTTCGGAGAGCAAAATCAATGTTTTGCTGAAAGTCTTTAGTTGCGAGGCTTCCTCTGGGGATTTTCCTTAATCCGGGAAAGCGAAGATATCATCTTCAATGGTGAAGAGTGACATTTGTCGAAGATTCTCTAGTCTTTCAGAGGTTCAAGTTATCAAAATGGTCGAGGACCAACTCCAATCCTGAAATAAACTGGAGGAGAGAGATTGTTCAGACACAACATTTCCTAACGAGGAAAGAACCGACAACTCGATCGTGAAGACTTTTATCACTAGGGGACAAGACCGACTAGAGTGATAGTGATGCAATATGAATGTGAATGCAAATCAACAATGCATGATGTATGTATGTATATGTCGAAAAAACTGACGCGACATATAGACTTAATTAGATGAACACGACTGGATACTCGGCCACGGCGGGGGACGAAAAGTATCTTCGGTTCAAGATAGCAATTCTGCCTTACTTAGGAGAGATAGTCCCTGTGGGGAAAACCGTTGGTCGGGCTTAGGAGATATGGACTCTGCCGGGGGGTGTCAGACGAAACACGATCTCTGACATAGTTGATCCTTCGTTCAGATGTGCTGGTTTAGAAGGAGTACTTCGATTCTTTACTTTGAAGCTCGATTACTTTTGGAGAAGCGACCGATGTTCTTTCTATGTTCAACAGTCAAAAGAAATTGCCATCTTTATTTTAAAAGTAGAAAAGTTTGACAAGTAAATTCATTTTTGTTTTATTTCAAGTTTCGTTAATCATATCAAAATGTCGTTCTATAAAGCTAAAACAAATAAGAATTGCAAACAAAAGCACAAGGGCTCAAATTTTATTGATAGAATGGAAAACATCCAAACGCGTGATTCAATAGAGTATTTACAAAGTTTAGAAAATGGTAATTTAAAGGAAAAGGGCTACATTGAAACATAACGACCACTATCCTTCTACCAACTTTGAATTCGGGACATCCTGAGCTTCTGTTGAAGATGACCTTGACTGGAGTTTTCAGATGGATGTCATGACTGCTACTGTGGGATTTGCCCCTTTGCTGGACATAGTTACTTGCCATTATCCCTAATTTTTTCCTGGATTGTACTGTGAGATTTCCAATCCACCGGGATGATTTTTGATTATGTCTCTAATTTTTGCCTGGACCGCCCTTTTGGGTTTTCAATCCACCGAGACATTTTTTTTATTTAGGCAAAGTATTTCTTGACTACGTCAACATTCGTGGGGGAGGCAAATTCTTCTCCATCCATGGTTGCGAGTCTCAAGGCACCGCCTGAGAAAGCTTTCTTGACCACATAGGGGCCATCATAATTCGGGGTTCATTTACCCCGAGAATCAGTGAGAAATGATTGTATCTTTTTGAGCACAAGGTCTCCTTTCTTGAAGACGCGAGGTTGGACCTTTTTGTCAAACGCCGTCTTCATTCTTTGCTGATACAACTGACCGTGGCATAGAGCCATGATTCGCTTCTCTTTGATCAAGTTTAATTTGTCGTGTCGACTTTGACACCATTCAGCTTCTGTAAGCTTAGCTTCCATCAATACCCGGATTGATGGGATCTCTACTTCTATGGGGAGCACTGCTTCCATGCCATATACTAGAGAGAAAGGGGTTGTCCCTGTTGAAGTACGGCCATATGTACGATAACCGTGAAGAGCAAAGGGCAACATCTCATGCCAATCTTTGTAGGTTACGACCATCTTTTTAACAATCTTCTTGATGTTCTTGTTATCCGCTTCTACCGCTCTGTTCATCTTGGGTCAGTAGGGAGATGAGTTATGGTGTTCGATCTTGAACTCTGCGCACAACTCCTTCATCATCTTATTATTCAAGTTAGATCCATTATCAGTAATGATCTGGCTAGGAACACCATAACGGCAGATGATATTATTTTTGATAAATTGGACTACCACTTGTCGGGTTACATTGGCGTATAACGCTGCTTCGACCCACTTGGTGAAGTAGTCAATGGCTACCAGGATGAACCGATGTCCATTCGAAGCTTTGGGTTCAATCATGCCAATCATGCCGATTCCCCATATGGAAAAAGGCCATGGGGAAGAAAGAACTTTGAGATGTGTTGGCGGTACATGGATTTTGTCGGAGTATATCTGACACTTGTGACACTTCCACATGTACTTGTAGCAGTCGGATTCCATGGTTAACCAATAATACCCTTCTCTGAGAACTTTTCTCGCCATTGTGTGTTCGTTGGTATGAGTGCCAAAGGATCCTTCATGAATCTCTTTTACCAGCATGTCTGCTTCTGGTCTGTCTACACATCGGAGCAAGACCATGTCAAAGTTTCTCTTATAAAGTGTATCACCGCTCAGGAAGAAGTTTCCTGTCAATCTTCTGAGGGTTTTTCTGTCCTTTCTTAGTGCCCCAGGTGGGTACTCTTGTTTTTGAAGGAAGCATTTGATATCGTGATACCAAGGTTTGTCGTCTATGAGTGCTTCAATTGCGAAGATGTAAGCGAGCCGTTCAAGGTGCATTATGTCGATCTTAGGTAGGTCGGTCCATTGACCTACACTAATCATGGAAGAGAGGGTGGCTAATGCATCAGCCATGTGATTCTCATCACGAGGGATGTGATGAAACTCGACTCTGTTGAAGAAGGGTAACAACCTTCTTGCATAATCTTTGTAAGGAATCAATCCGGATTGGTATGTGTTCCAATAGCCTTTGATCTGATTGATAACCAGGGCTGAGTCTCCATATACATCCAAGTTCTTGATCCTTAAGTCGACCGCTTCTTCGAGACCCATGATACAAGCTTCATATTCGGCCTCGTTGTTTGTACACTTGAATGTAAGTCTGGAGGTGAAAGGAATATGGGTACCTTGAGGTGTTATGATGATTGCCCCAATTCCGTTTCCATAATGATTAACAGCTCCGTCAAAGACTAGTCCCCATTGGGAACCTGGTTCTGGCCCTTCACTGGGTAGCGGTTCATCGCAATCTTTCATTTTTAGATACATGACATCTTCGTCTGGGAAGTCGAACCCGATTGATTCTTAATCGTCAATCGGTTGATGAGCCAAATGATCGGCTAAAATACTCCCTTTGAAGGCTTTTTGAGCATGGTACTCGATGTCATATTCTGATAACAACATCTGCCAACGGGTGATTCTTCCCGTGAGAACAGGCTTTTCAAAGACGTACTTGATTGGATCCATTTCTGAGATTAACCAAGTAGTGTGACGAATCATGTACTGGCGAAGACGTTTGGCTGCCCAAGTCAAATCACAGCAAGTTTTCTCAAGCATAGTGTACCGAGTCTCGCAGTCGGTGAATTTCTTGCTCAGATAGTAAATGGCATATTCTTTCCTTTTTGTTTCATCTTGTTGGCCAAGTACACAACCCATTGAGTCCTCCAAGACTGTTAGGTAGATGATCAGTGGTCTTTCCTCCACTGGAGGTGATAGAATCGGTGGGTTCAACAAGTATTCCTTAATACTGTCGAATGCGGTTTGGCAGTCTTCTGTCCAAATGCAATCCTGATTATTTTTGAGTAATTTGAAAATCGGCGCACACGCCGCGGTCATGAGGAATATGAATCTGGAGATGTAGTTCAAACGTCCCAGGAATCCTCTGACTTGTTTTTCAGTTTTCAGAGAAGGCATTTCTCGAATGGCCTTGACCTTGTCAGGATCAACCTCAATTCCTTTCTGGCTGACGATGAACCCTAAAAGTTTCCCTGAACGGACACCAAAGGTGCACTTGTTGGGATTCAAGCGGAGTTTGTACTTTCTCAACCGCTCGAATAATTTTGACAGGTGGGTCACATGCTCCTCTGTTGTTCTAGATTTGGTAATCATATCATCGACATATACCTCAATTTTCTTGTGTATCTTGTCATGAAATAGAGTAGTCATGGCCCTTTGATAGGTTACCCCGGCGTTCTTCAAACCAAACGGCATTACATTGTAACAAAAGGTACCCCATGGGGTAATGAACGAAGTTTTCTCTATGTCTTTCGGCGCCATTTTGATCTGGTTATAGCCCGAGAATCCATCCATGAAGGAGAAAACCTTGAACTTTGTCGTACTGTCTACCAGCATGTCAATGTGTGGTAAAGGAAAGTCGTCCTTCAGACTAGCCTTGTTTAGATCTCTGTAGTCTACACACATTCTGACATTTCCGTCTCTTTTTCTGAACCCACGTTGACCATTTCCAACGGCTCCTTGTGAGGTTCAATGGACCTTTCCTCTTGTCTGAGTAATCGGGAGATCTCTTCTGGAATTTCATCGTCAACTTCTTCTTCAGCTCAAATACCGGGAACTCAAAGTTGGGAGAAGGCATCGGATCGTATGTTTCAATGGGGTTTAAAACAAGCAATCTGCATGACGTTATGATTTGTGTTTAGAAGAGATAGAGAGAATGAAAAAGTGTGTGCAGTGTATTTTTTTTTGAAAAACTGCTTGTTTATTATTATTTGTTTTTTAGGATTACCATTTTCTGAGAAAAGCAAAAAGAGAAAACAACTATTAATGCGGAAATTACAGAACGACATTATTTTATTTATGAACAAGTCGATTCTTGAAACAACAACCCTATAAAACAAAACTCTGTCGCTTTGGGAGAAGCGAAGAGGGAAATTTACAGAAATTGAGCCCTATCAAAACATCTGTTTCACCTGGGCAGGGTGAAAGGTTAAGATAAAGACGACAATTACTTTGACTTATGAACAATCTTCAGAACATTGACAGCAACCCGTTGGCGGTAAACTCCTCGGCGAATCACAAAGTTTGGTACCTACCTTGATTTGTCTTCAGAAATAACGCTGATTTCTGGTGGAGCAGGATCATTGGAATCTGTCTCCTAGGCGGAGTTGTCGTAGGAGGATTCTTCCGTTGTTTTTTGCATAGTATTTATGCTCTCAGGTATATCTCCCCATCCAGTTGGTTGGATATCTTCAAACCTGATACGAGAGCTTTCGGGAGCGGTGTACTTGACCATGAAGTCAAATTTTCCACTTGGTTGTCCTAAGTTGTCCCACACTTCTTTGGAACTGGAGGAGTCATCTCTCTCGATGACGTTGACCTCAGGAAAATCATAGTTGATGAATTCTAGTCCGACAAGCTTTGCCAATTCATCGTCGTACTGGATAGGTTCAAAATTACCTGAATGTTGATCCCATGACATGGTGAGGACACATGTATTCTATTCAATGATGCTCAGCTGATTTTTATTGTTCGGCTGATTTTCTTGCCCCAAGTCTCCTGGATACGGCTGCCAGATAGGCAGGCCATCCATTGGGTCGTAATAGTCGTGGTCAAAGTTGTCTTTCATCAGAGTGTCCTCCTCTAATAAGTTTGGTGGAGCACGGCATCCTTCCGGATCACAATATCCATATATCATTTCGACGTCTGACCTGGGTATAAATCTCGGACTCTGTGCGGGATAGCAAAATGGCATAGGCACCTCTTCTTGAGACATATAACCATCCTAGTTAAGATAGGACTTCTATTCCTCATCTGTGTCAGAGGAATCTTCCTTGTTGATAGTGTGTACTTCTTGGGACACTGGGTGAAGGAAACCTCCACTGTGGAAGAAGTCCTGAATGGGATGAATACTTTCATTCTTAGCAGCTGTCTGGGTGCAGGTTGTAGAAAAACCAAGACCCTTCTTTGTTTTATTATCAGTAGGAATGACAAGCTGTCCCCATCCTTTTGTATTTTTATTCTCGATCACTTCGAGAGCATCTCTGTATGAGGAAATCAAGGTTCCTTTCTCTGATTGATTCTCGTTGCTCACCGAAAGTGCTTGGAACTGAGTTCCAACAACCTCCTCGGGTTCTACACAAGTAGATAATGACAAGTTACTCACGAACAATGCTTGTTCTCCACAGACCGTGACGAGTTGATCGTTCTTGACGAACTTCAATTTCTGGTGCAGCGTCGAAGTGACTGCCCCAGGCAGGTGTATCCAAGGTCTTCTTAATAAACAGTTGTACACTGCCCGGACGTCCATGACCTGGAAAGTGATTAGGAAAGTGTGAGGACCGATAGTTATGGGAAGGTCGACTTCGCCGATAACTGCTTTCCGAGATCCGTCAAAGGCTTTGACGATGACCTCACTGCCCCTCATCGGGGATCCTTTGAATGATAGTCGCATTAAGGTGGACTTCGGCATAACATTGATGGTCGATCCTGTGTCTACCAGTACGCTGGCTAAAGCATCGTCCTGACAGTTAATTGTGATATTGAGCGCCATGTTGTGACTTTTGCCCCCCTCTGGCAAATCCTCATCACTGAATCCTAAGTCGTTGTAGGAAGTGATGTTAGAGATGATGCTATTGAACTGTCGTATTGACATATCCCGTTCCACAAAGGCCTGCTCTAAGACTTTCTGTAGAGCCTCTCTGTGAGCTTCGGAACTGAGTAAAAGTGATAGCACTGAGATCTTTGAAGGAGTTTGTAACAGCTGATCAACAATGTTGTATTCACTCCTTTGGATGAGCTTCAAGATCTCATCATTGTTCTTTGGAAGGTCGGGATTACTGGATTGACCGACTAGTGGATCAGGAGCTTTTGTTGGAAGTTCCTTTTCCTTGTTAGGTTCTCCAACTCCTCGGTTGAAGATTCGACCGCTCCGTGTTGCTCGACTGATGTCTGCAATATTCACTACGGAGGGTAATGGAATTTCCTTTCCATTCTCAATTATTGTTGCACCGTATTTGTAAGGGATCTCCTTAGCTGTTTCATACGGTAACGGTCCCGGTAGATAAATAACTACAAGAGCCTTCTGATTTTTCTGACTGTCGTAAGTAACATCAACCAGTTCCTGGTTAAGAACCTTTGATTCGTCCAGTAGAGGGATGATGGTACAAACATCCTTGTTCCGTTGATGATCAGAGATTATGACAACGTCTCTGATTTGATCAGTAAAGTAGTCTGGCGTCCAGTTAATTGGCTCGAGACTTGGACACGGGTGAATCTCTTTACGATCCAACTGACCTTGAGGGGCTGCCCGCACAAGGTAGCATCCTTGGTTACTCTCTGAGCAGACTCTACAACGTTCATAGTTGTGTGGTGGCACCTGGCCATGCCCACTTTGAATGCAGTGCAACCTTACCAGGTTTGTTTCCATAGATCGGACATCCTGACTTTGACGCCGAGTAGGGTTTCCATTAAGCACACTGATTTGTTGTGTGTCTTCATCCAGATAGATTGGAAGCCACCAGTGGTTTAACAAGTGTTGTAAAGTTCCCTAAACAAGAGCGCACCCTTGGTTACTCTCACTACATCCTTTACAGTTCAGATAATCGTGAGAAGTGAGAAAACCAAGTTGAACCTGCTTGGCGTGTAACTCCACCAAGCTGGTATTCATCAGACAAATATCAAAGATTTAAATCATGTTGATCTGATAAGGATTTCTATCATGGTAGTCCTGGATCCACCCAAGATCCATCTGACGCTGGAGGGCCTCTTGTACAAAAGAGCATCCCTGTTTGTTAACCGAGCAAGTCAGACAGGAATTGTAATCATGTCGCGGCAGATTATGGTACTGGCTTTTCCTTGAGTGCATCACCACCAAGTTGACATTCATTACACAGATGTCGTGGTTCTGAATGATGTTGGAATTCGTATAGGTTATGTTGACTCCAAGAACTCGATGCTCTTGGATCCACCCGAGATCCAATTGTTCCTGTAGAGCTGATTGCACCACAGAACATCCTTGATTGTTTTTAGAGCAGATATCACACTGGTGATAATTATGAGGTGGCACATGGCCATATCCGCTCTGTCTATAATGCATCTTTACTAACTTGGAACTTAACAAGAGTACATCATGAATTTGATAGTTTTCGTTAGACTCTCCTTCTATCAAGTTGACTGTAGCTTTTTCGTGTTGAGGCAGCGGGTTTGTGAGAACATTAGGATTCGTATCTTTGAAAGATAAGACCCCGCTCCTTGATGGTAAGGACAAGTCTGATCTGCTTTGAACCAGAAAGGCGGATTTTCCGATACTGTAAGAAGAGACTTGGTTTGGACATGCCCCTTGGCCAGTAATAATGGAAGCAGTTCTGCGTACAACATAGGTATAGGGTCGAACCCTGACGGTCGTGTTGCATGATTGTTGTTGTATGGAGGACGGGCCTGCTGAAGAGGTTGTTGTGTCCTTTGATGATATTGCTTTTGATTAGGTTGGCTCTGCGTAACCTGAGGTTGATACGTAGGAACAGGCGCAGTGTTGATAGCAGGAGTTACAGCTGCTACTGGTTGGTAATGTCGCCTTCGCTTTCCGAGAGAGATATTCCCAATATCCTGCTCTTTTTTCTTAGGGAGATCACTACCGTATTGTTTTGTACTACTTGATGATCCAGCATCTTTAACTAGGCGTCCTTCTTGGACAGCTTCCTCAAGACGAACTCCCATGCCTACCATCTCGGTGAATTCACTGGGCGCACTGGCGACCATTCTGTCGTAGTAAAATGAGCTTAAGGTTTTCAAGAAGATCTTTGTCATCTCTTTTTCCTCAAGAGGTGGACAAATCTGGGCGGCGATTTCATGCCATCTCTGAGCGTACTCCTTAAGAGTTTCCTTGTCCTTTTGTGACATCGATCTGAGCTGATCTCTGTGCGGTGCCATGTCCAGATTATATTTGTACTGCTGAACGAAGGCAGCGCCCCGATCTTTGAATGTGCCGATCGTGGCACGGTTTAACCCCATGTACCATTTTAATGCGGCACCGGTTAAACTCTCCTGAAAATAGTGAATTAGTAGCTCCTGGTTCTTTGTCTGAGCTGACATTCGCCGAGCGTACATCACTAAATGGCTCTGAGGGCAAGAGTTACCCTTGTAGTTTTCAAAGTTGGGTACCTGGAACTTCTATGGAACTTTCACATTGGGGACCAAACAAAGGTCCGCAGCGTCCTTTCCAAATAGATCCTGACCGCGAAGGGCTTGCAGTTCTTTCTGCATCTCCGGGAATTGTTCCTGGAAATCATTTATTCTGTTGAACATGCTGTCGTTTCCAGCAGAAGGTATCTGGGGAATCGGTCCTTCCGGGACAGTGTGTACCACGGGAGGTGGTATAGTCATTATGGCCGAGATTCTCAGTGTCTCCCGAAGTTTGTAACCTTTAGGAGTTATTGTCATGCCCCTGGCATCTTCGCTTTCTCGAAGTTTGTAATCTTCAGGCCCAGCGGTTCCTGTTGTATTTCCCAAATCTTCCATGATCGACGAAACATTTCCTTCCGAGATATAGTTGAGTAGCATGCCCCAGGGACGATCTTTCGGCATTTTATACCTAGGAGCATACTTCTCCACTATGGGCGTAGATGTGATCTCTGAGATCACAGTCCTTTGTTGTTGCATCTGAGCTTCTACTAGAGCTTGCATGCTGTTATAAAGCTTTCTCAGATGCTCTTTCAGAGTGTCGATCTCTTCCCTCAACTCTCTGTTCTATTCCTCGAGATCATCCATCTTTTTCTGACGATTGGCCCGAGTATTGTATGAATGAGACAGTTTGACTCTAGAACCGAGACACAAACGTGAGATTCATAGGTAAGAAGAATGTGTTTATGAGAATGATGAATGCAATGATTATTAATTATTTTTATTTATTCAAAGTAAACTTTGACAATTAGATTGTAAATATCAAATAGTGGGGAAACCCCGTTTTATTGAATTCAACGATTGTGGAAATGGAAATACAATAGATTACAAAGTGTTGTAAAAGGAAATCTAAACTAATGGATCCTGAGTCCTCTCTGAGGAGAGCTCAAGTGCTGGTTCTGGTACTTTCCTCTTCTTTGACCGGGGCTCTTCAGCCGTTGTCGGGGTGTCATTCCTTTGCCAAGTGAAAGGAGCGAGCAAATTCCTTTGGTCATCCTGATTTTCTACAGCATGTTGCTCTAAAATCTCAATCAGAGCATCTTTTTCTCTTAATAGCTGCTGTATTTTCCTACACTCCACATTGAGAATACAATACTTGTTCCTCCAAGACCTCTTTTCCTGCTGAACTTTGCTGAGAGTAACCTGAAACTTTTCCGTCTCAGACATAAAATAAAGGGCAGAGTCCCTTAATGGAAGAACTTCCTGATGACGGTAAGGCATCCTCAGCTTGAGAGCTCTAGTTTGTACCCAGTGGAGATAAGGCTCCACCGAGACACAGTCTGGTTTTCCTAGAGGTTCTCTTCCTTTCTGTAGCGAGCGATTTTGGACGTGGTTCTTAAGCACTGTCGCTCTGGGGTACTACAGGTCGATTCATTTTTTATCCTATTGAAGCTAATGAAGGAAGGGGAATAGATGTCTCCAATTAACCCTGCTTGGATACTGAGTTTAAACAGATGATTGTTGGTTTACAGATGCGGTTTAGATTGTGGGCCTCTCTCTGCTTATTATTCTAAGAATGAAATAACGGGACTATGCTATTGGTAGGATGTTAAGACTGATGCTTTTTGATTGATGTGTGAAGGTACGGGATTTTGGGTTTTTTGTTAGTTTGCTCGCTAAGTTTTTTCCAATCTTATGCCTACGTATTCCTGTTTAACGAAACAGGGAAATCAGAGCAATCGTACTTCCTCCTATTCTATGGGAGGAAAAAGGGTTGTTTTGGTGTCTTGTTCAAATCCCAAGACGTGAAGCTAAAGGTGGTTTGTATCTTGTTCAAAGCCCAAGATGTGAAGCTGAAGGGTCTATTTGTATCTTGTTCGAAGCCCAAGATGTGAAGCTAAAGGGGTTTGACTTTAGAGAGAATTTGTCATCTCTAAAGGGGATATTTAGTCTGTTTGTCACAATTGTTGGGTGACTGGTTATAAAGGAGAATTACTTTAACTGAGATATGTGAATCCAGCAATGCCATAATTTCCTTTATAGGGGTTTTTTAACCTGAAGGGGAAGACTTTAACTCAGTTTAGAGCAATGCCATCTTTCCTTAAGAATTTCTCATGCTAAAAGAGGGACAATGGCGTGGATGTATATAATCCAGAGGCTTGCCGCTTACAGCAATTAGATGAAGGAAAAGGAGTTGTTGATGTTTGTATACTGTGAACAAGGCAAAGATTTTGATGCTAAAAGGTTGATTGACTCAACCGGGGTTTTCCTTATACAAAGCCTAAGAGGAGGTTATTGGTCCAACAAGAGGGTGTTTTTATGTGTCTCGTACGAACCCCAAGAGGGAGGATAAAAGGGTTGACTCAACAAGAGAGTGCTAACAAGTGACTAACTCAACAAGAGAGTGTTTTTATATGTGTCTTGTACGAAGCCTAAGATGGAGGCTAAAGGTGTTTGACTCAACAAGAGAGTCTTTGTACCTCGTACGAAGCCCGAGATGGAGGCTGAAAATGTTGGACTCAACAAGAGAGTCTTTTATACTCAACAAGAGATTGATTTTGTATCTCGTACGAAGCCCGAAACAGAGGCTAAAGGTTTGACTCAACAAGAGATTCTTTTATACTCAACAAGAGAGTGTGGGGAGAATCTTTGTACAAAGCCCAAGAGGAGGCTACTAGTGCCGGTAACTGTTTCAGTTGAGTGACAGGTCCAGTATGTTGGATAAAAGAGAAAATCAGTTCTTATATGGGTAATGTCGTGCTCAGGGATAAATAGGAGGATCAGGGTTATTTCC
Organism: Lathyrus tuberosus; assembly: GCA_022829125.1. Taxonomy (NCBI): domain Eukaryota; kingdom Viridiplantae; phylum Streptophyta; class Magnoliopsida; order Fabales; family Fabaceae; genus Lathyrus; species Lathyrus tuberosus. Next base: position 982,812 of record JALAZF010000423.1, read on the forward strand.
CGTTCTTTAAGGAAATGGGAAATCCAAAGGGTATTGAGACTGTCCAAGTCTACTGGTGTTTTGAGAAATTGATTCTCAGGTAGTGAATGATCTTTGCATGATGCCCAAGAGAAGGCTGGTACATTAAGGGATGAAGGTCAACCCATTAACAGGTCTGACACTTGACTCAGAAATATAACTCTAGCAAATTGATGACTAGGTTCTGTTCCTATACCTGTAGAGGTCTCTGGGTCCTTGTACCAAACCCCGAGAAGTTCAAGACAAGCCATTCACCGAGAATAGATCAAGCCAGGAAAGTCCGAGACTTTGGAAGAAACTCAAGAGATGCCATTCATGGAGAAAAGATCATCTCTGGAGAGTAGAGTTTCTTTGACAATTTCTAAGGGTGACAGTCCGAGAAAGGGTTCACCGAGAATGATGCCTTTCACGTCTCCATATTGTTTAACCCCAAGAGGAGGGAAAACTGTGTCTGGTAATCCTATGGTGATCTAGTTTTGACTGTATTTAAGAGTGACCAATAGGGCTTTACCTAGTGCTAGACGTAGTTGCCGGGGAAAACTCTAAATAACTATACTAGTATTACACAGTGGATATTTGACAAGTATATAAAAGTTTGTGAAAGAAGACTTATAGTGAGCAACCCCACAATACAGTTATATATATGAAAGCGAATAAAGAAAGCGGGTAAACACTTACTCGGTTGTAGAGCTTCCATGCTGTTGGGTTAGTTTGTTCAACAAAGAAAGTTTTGATAACAATATTATATTCAAAATCAAAGGAGAAAGTGCTTTGAAAAGGTTGTTGGGGCTTACAGCTCAAGGAGAGGCCCAAGGTTTTATCAGTGAATGCACTGTTGAAGTTGTACATTGTACAGGGACTTATACAAGTGACTGAGGCCCAAAAAGGTTTTTTGTACAAGGGGATGGGTCTTACACTCTCTCAAGAGGCCCAAAGATTTATTTTTGTACAAGTGGTGGGGCTTACAGCTCAAGGAGAGGCCCAGAAGTTTTATTTTAAAAGGCGATGATCGCGCCGAACTTTTTGATGGTATCGGGACTTATACTATAAGTGAGGCCCAAATTATTTTGGTCTTCAAAAAGGGTTGGGTCTTACACTCTACTAGAGGCCCAATGATTTTTAAAGAATGAGGCTTATAACACGAGGGTAGGCCCAAGGGTTTGATTTTTTGAACTAGCGATCGCGCCGAGATTTTCTTTTAACGCAGAGGGACTTATACAATATCTGAGGCCCAAAATTGTTTTGGTTAAAAGGGGATTGGGTATTACACTCTATTAGAGGCCTAAAGAGTTTTTTTTTAAAAAGTTTTATGAGGGTTGAATAAATCAAAAACCCTACTTTGTTTTCAAAATGTATTTTAATTGAATAAAAATTCAATTAAAATGATCAAAATTGTTAAACATGTGGAAAACAAATTGTGATCTTGGATTAATGTTTAAAATATTAGGTTTTTATCCACAAAATGATTGGAAATCACTAAAATTTGAAAAAATCAAGAGGGAGAACATATTTTAAATGTAAAAAACAATTAAAATATTAATTCTTTACAAAAATATCACGTATATAAAATAAATAATGTTTTTGGGATTTTTTGGGAAAATAAAATATTTTAACATTTTTGTGAATTATTAAAAAAACAATCAACTCAAGATCATTAAAACTCAGAGAGAAATTAATTTTTGAATCAATTAAATAAAATCACAAAATTCAAATATTCAAATTTTCAAAAAAGGGCGCCAAGAACAAGGGCAAGAACACGCGCCACCCTCTGTTTGTGCAGATTTGCATTTTCTATCCAATCCCACTGAATACTTGATGATATCATGCAATCTACATATCAATCTACTCGTTTCAACCCCACGATCATGTCTATGGTCTTTAATTTCATTTATTTTAAACATGGAATAAGACATCAAAGAGAAACCTCATGAACCCTAAAATTTGCATGAAGGTTCAGAAATTCCATACACGATTCAAACAATGCAATTGATTGAGGGAAAACACTCCATGCGTGATTATGAACATATGGCCAAATTATTGTGCAGCAAAAATTGCATGGATCATAGAGTTAGAAGAGCTCATGCTTACCTCTTGTAGCCGGTGATCGTGTTTTGTGTTAGAGGTGTTACATCTTGGTTCCAAGGATATGGACAACTTCCCTAGGTGTTATGGAGTGTGTCTGGGTGCTTGGAGTGGATTGATTTGAGCTGGAACTTGATTTGGCACCTCAACTGCAAATATGTCAAAGGCTTGAGCAGTTGGATGGTGATTTTGTGATTTTGGTGTTCCAGATGTTATGTGAGTATTTGGATCACTTCTATATGATGTTTATGAGGTGTGTGTGTGATTGGTTTGGTTGGAATAGCTCTCAAACTCAAAACCCGATAGTGACTTACTTTGGAAGGCAATTTTGGAGTGAAGAAGAAGATTTTGAGGAAAGCATCTGTTTGATGGCTTTGGTGTACTCAAACTGATCACAAATGAGCTCCATTTATAGTAGAGCAAGTTTGTTTTGCAAGGAATAGTGAATGGCAACTGCTGCATAGGTTTGGCCAATGTTGAGCAATGAGAATCCAAGTTGCCTCTAGCCATTGACTAGAGGTTAGGGCACAGGCTGCTGGTTCCCTTGGTCTTGGATAAGTCTTGACTGAATTCAGTTTGAAATGGCTCAGTCCATGCCACCTTGATGCATCCATTGAATGCTCCAAAACAAAATTGGAGTCTTGTCCCTCTTTTAGGGATTTCTAGGTTTGGCATGCTATTTTTGGTTCCAAAGACTTGGGAGGCTTAGGATCAGAGTTGGTTCCTCCTTGGTCCCCCCTTGAGGTGTTTAGATGGATAGATTTGCTGGCCCTTTGCAAAATTTGAGCAAATCGAGCAAAACTCCCAAATCTGCCTTGCCATGACAGTTTGCAGCAAGGCATATTGGCATTGTCATATCTCATGGCTCAAGTGAACTTTGGTGAAGTTCTTGGTCATTTTGGAAAGCCCTCATATGATACAACAACTGTTTGATCATAATTGGTTTTGATACTTTTTGGATCCAAGTGAAAAATGCCCCTACATTTGGAAAAAAGTAAGGCAGATTCTGATTTAGTGAAAATTTCACTAAGTGTTGGAAAAAAGTGACATTTTCACTTTTCGTGATTTTGATCATTCCATAACTCAAAATCCATGATGAATTGGAATGAGGTGTAGTTGAAGCTTTTGTAGAGGGCCATGAGGGCTACAAATCCAGCTTTGAATGGGGAAAAATGGCCTTGTGGTTTAGGAGTTATGATCCTCCAAAGTTGGTACCCTAGCCACTTTGTTCCTTAACTTAGAAAAATTTCTATGTTTTTATGGTTACCCCTTTTACAAGTTATCCCACTTTTCTTGATTTTTCTTGATAAATGATGATTCCAATCACACATTAACATCATTTTAGGGTTAAAAAACCATAATTGTGAAAAATCTCAAAAAGTCAAAGTTGACTTTTGTGCACAGTTGACTTTTTGTCAGATGAATTCCAAACTGTACGATCCTCTATGAAATCAAGTCCTTGACCTAAATCAGACTTGATGGATTGATTTCATAGGTGTTATAGGGTGTATTGAATCATGTCCTAGGGTTTGGGAGCATGTCCTAGTCAAAAATCAAAGGCATAGTTGACTTTTCTCGCAAAACCCTAATTGTGGTTCTGATGAACTTGAAACTTGTTGCTCAAGCTTCTTGGATCAATCCATTGTTGCAAATGGATCAATGTGGTTTATTAGAGACCCTCAAATCCTCTATTAAGGTCTTGGCTCATGTTTTGTCCCAAAAGTCAACTTAGGGGTGAATTAGGTCAAGAAACCCTAATTCCTGATTTTTTATGAATGCATCCCCTGAGGCAAAATTGACTTCATGATTGGGTTCATGATGTCACATGGAGTTAATTAGGTTATGCTTTGAAGCATTGGCTCATGCCCAGAGGAAAATTTCCATCTGGAGGCCCTGGTCGACCAAAACCCTAATTTGGTGACACTGGCGATCTTGAGGCTCAATCCACTTGGAATGCTGCAGCCTTGTGCTTGATCCTTGATGTGGGAGTCCTCTTGATCCCTTTTGGATGTTTGAGAGGTTTAGACAATTTGGAGATCATATCATTCCTTGATTGATCCTTTGTCTGAAGCTCTGAGAGGGCTTGAAACCCTAAGTCTGATTGTAGTGGACGTTCACCCATCTTTGGGGAGACTGATGAGGCATGATGGATTACCCATATTGTGGTGATGATTTGCACAATGATGGGAAATATTAAGTGTCAAAATTTGGGGTATGACAGATGCCCCTATTTAATCTTCTTGGATCCGAAGGTGTGAATGGCGAAAGTATTCGGGCATTCGGGGTGCAAGAGGATTAAATATCGGAATACCCGAAATTTTGATGGTGGCTATGAATGGCAGTTCACACATCCTTCTTCTTTTGCTAAGCAATGATGCTTAGAAAAGGTAAACTTCCCCTCGATCCTGGTCTTTATACCATGGAACTGGTTTTAGTTTCTGATTTAAACTTCCCCTCGATCCTGGTTTCCTACCAAGGAACTGGTCTCAGTTTCTGATATAAACTTCCCCTCGATCCTGGTTTCCTACCAAGGAACTGGTCTAAGTTTCTGAAATAAACTTCCCCTCGATCCTGGTTTCCTACCAAGGAACTGGTCTAAGTTTCTGAAGTAAACTTCCCCTCGATCCTGGTTTCCTACCAAGGAACTGGTCTTAGTTTCTTTTGTCAATAAACTTTCTTGACAAGGGACGCTATGCGTAGCGGTTTTCCTCAAACTTCTCGTCGAATTTTCCTGGGGAGATGCCATTTGATAGAAAAACTTTTGATGTCAGACTTACTGGGGAACCCATCTGTCTGAATTGTAGAGGGGTACAAACTTCTCTGTTTGGAGACGCCAATTATTGACGCTACTGGGGAAAACGAGTCTCTCGAGAGACTACTTTCGACTTGGGGACATTACACCATACTTTTCTCGGAGATCTTCTCGGAGAAATGCCATAGGATGTGATACAATTTTTAGGTGCTGATGACTTCATTAACATCGACTCTCCGGAGAGAAAAATCAATGTGTTGTTGGAAGTCTTTAGTTGTGACGCTTTCTCTGGGGATTTTCCTTAATCCAGGAAAGCGAAGGTATCATCTTCAATGGCGAAGAGTGACATTTGTCGAACGTTTTCTGGTTTTTCAGAGGTTCAAGTTATCAAAGTGGTAAAGGGCCGGCTTCAATCTAGAAATAAACTGGAGGCTAGAGATAGTGCAGACGCAACATTTCCTGACGAGAAAAGTGCTGACAACTCGATTGAGAGAACTTTTATCACTAGGGGACAAGACCGACTAGAGTGATAACGATGCAATGTGAATGCGAATGTAAAAAATAATGCATGATGTATATATGTATATGCTAACAAACCTTGACACGAGATACAGACTGACAGATGAACACGGCTGGATACTCGGCCACAGTGGGAGATAAAAAGTATCGCTGGTTCAAGATAGCAATTCTGCCTTGCTTAGGAGAAGTAGTCCTCGTGGGGAGCTACGTTGGTCGGGCTTAGGAGATGAGAACTCGGCCGAAGATGTCAGATGAAGTATTCGCATCTGACATAACTGATCCTTCGTTCAGGCGCACTGGTTAAGAAGGAATACTTTGATTCTGCACTTTGAAGCTCGATTACTTCTGGCGAAGCGATCAATGTTCTTTCGATGTTCAACAATCAAAAGAAATTGCCATCTTTATTTTAAAAGCATAAAAGTTTGACAAGTAAATTCATTTTTGTTTTATTTCAAGAATCGTTGATCATGTTAAAATGTCGTTCTGTAAAGCTAGAACAAATAAGAATTGCAAACAAAAACACTAGGGCTCGAATTTTAATGATAGGATGGAAATCAACCAAACACGTGATTCCATAGAGTATTTCAAAGTTTGAAAATGGTAATTTAAGGGAAAAAGGCTACATTGAAACATAACGACCCCTATCCTTCTATCAACTTTGAATTCGGGGCATCCTGAGCTTCTGTCGAAGATGACCTTGACTGGAGTTTTCTTTCGATGAATGGCATTACTGCTGAGGAGTTGAACTGATCAGATGTAGTTACTTGCCATTATCCATAACTTTTTCCTGGATTGTACTTTAAGATTTCTAACCCACCGGGATGATTTTTGATCATGTCTCTAATTTTTGCCTGGACTGCCCTTTCGGGTTTTCAATCCACCGAGACGTTTTTTTTTCCTTTTTTTTTTATATTTTAGGCGAAGTATTTCTTGACTACATCAACATTTGTGGGGTAGGAAAATTCCTCTCCGTCCATGGTTGCAAGTCTCAAGGCGCCGCCTGAGAAAACTTTCTTGACCACATAGGGGCCGTCATAGTTCGGAGTCCATTTGCCCCGGGAATTAGTGAGAAATTATTGTATCTTTTTGAGCACGAGGTCCCCTTTTCTGAAGACGCGAGGTCGGACCTTTTTGTCAAACGCCTTCTTCATTCTTTGCTGATACAACTGACCATGGCATAGTGTCGTTATTCGTTTTTCCTCGATCAGATTTAGTTCGTCGTTCCGGCTTTGGCACCATTCAGCTTCTGTTATCTTAGCTTCCATCAATACCCGAATTGATGGGATCTCCACTTCTATGGGGAGCACTGCTTCCATGCCATATACTAGAGAGAAAGGGGTTGCCCCTGTTGAAGTGCGGACAGATGTGCGATAACCGTGAAGAGCAAAGGGTAGCATTTCATGCCAGTATTTATAGGTTACAACCATCTTCTGAACAATCTTCTTGATGTTCTTGTTAGCCGCTTCTACCGCTCCGTTCATCTTAGGTCGGTAGGGAGATGAGTTATGGTGTTCGATTTTGAACTCAGCACACAGCTCCTTCATCATCTTATTGTTCAAGTTGGATCCATTATTAGTAATGATCTAGCTAGGAACACCATAATGGCAGATGATATTGTTTTTGATAAATCGAACCACCACTTGTCGGGTTACATTAGCGTATGACGCTGCTTCGACCCACTTGGTGAAGTAATCAATGGCTACCAGGATGAACCGATGTCCGTTTGAAGCTTTGGGCTCAATCATGCCAATCATGTCGATTCCCCGTATGGAAAAAGGCCATGGGGAAGAAAGAACTTTGAGATGCGTTGGCGATACATGGATTTTGTTGGAGTATATCTGACGCTTGTGACACCTCCTCATATACTTGTAGCAGTCGGATTCCATTGTCAACCAGTAGTACCCTGCTCTCAGAATTTTTCTCGCCATTGTGTGTCTGTTGGCATGAGTGCCAAAAGATCCTTCGTGAATTTCTTTTATCAACATGTCTACTTCTGGTCTGTCTATGCATCGGAGCAAGACCATGTCAAAGTTTCTCTTATAGAGTGTGTCACCGCTCAGGAAGAAGCTGCCAGCCAGTCTTTTGAGGGTTTTTCTGTCCTTCCTTAGTGCCCCGGGTGGGTACTCTTGTTTCTAAAGGAAGCATTTGATATCGTGATACCAAGGTTTGTCATCTATGACTGCTTCAACTGTGAAGATGTAAGCGGGCCGTTCAAGGCGCATTATGTCGATCTTAGGTAAGTCGGTCCATTGACCTACAATAATCATGGAAGAGAGGGTGGCTAAGGCATCAGCCATGTGATTCTCTTCACGAGGGATATGATGAAACTCGATTCTGTTGAAGAATGGTAACAACATTCTCGCATAGTCTTTGTAAGGAATTAATCCAGATTGGTATGTGTTCCAATCTCCTTTGATCTGATTGATATCCAAAGCTGAGTCGCCATATACATCCAAGTTCTTGATCCTCAAATCAATCGCTTCTTCGAGACCCATAATACAAGCTTCGTATTCGGCCTCGTTGTTTGTGCACTTGAATGTAAGTCTGGCAGTGAAAGGAATGTGGGTACCCTGAGGTGTTATGATGATTGTCCCAATTCCGTTTCCGTAATGATTGACAGCTCCGTCAAAGATTAGTCCCCATTAGGAACCTGGTTCTGGCCCTTCACTGGGTAGTGGTTCATCACAATCTTTCATCTTTAGATACATGACATCTTCGTCTGGGAAATCAAACCTGATCGATTCTTGATTGTCAATTGGTTGATGAGCCAAATGATCGACTAAAATGCTTCCCTTAAAGGCTTTTTGAGCGTGGTATTTGATGTCATATTCTGATAACAACATCTGCCAACGGGCAATCCTTCCCGTGAGAGCAGGTTTTTCCAATACGTACTTGATTGGATCCATTTCGGAGACCAACCAAGTAGTGTGACGAATCATGTACTGGCGAAGACGTTTGGCTGCCCAAGCCAAAATGCAACAAGTTTTCTCAAGCATAGTGTACCGAGTCTCGCAGTCGGTGAATTTCTTGCTCAAATAGTAGATGGCAAACTCCTTCCTTTTTGTTTCTTCTTGTTGGCCAAGTACACAACCCATGGAGTCTTCCAAGACTGTGAGGTAGATGATCAGTGGTCTTCCTTCCACTGGAGGTGATAGAATCGGCGGATTCAATAGGTATTCCTTAATACTGTCGAAGGCAGTTTGACAATCTTCTGTCCAAACGCAGTCCTGGTTCTTTTTGAGTAATTTGAAAATTGGCGTACATGTCGCAGTCATGAGGAATATGAATTTGGAGATGTAGTTCAAACGTCCCAGGAATCCTCTGACTTGTTTTTCAGTTTTCGGAGAAGGCATTTCTTGAATGGCCTTGACCTTGTCAGGATCAACCTTAATTCCTTTCTGGCTGACGATGAACCCTAAGAGTTTCCCTGATCGGACACCGAAGGTGCATTTGTTGGGATTCAAGTGGATTTGTACTTTCTCAACCGCTCGAATAGTTTTGACAGGTGGGTCACATGCTCCTCTTCTGTCTTAGATTTTGCAATCATGTCATCGACATATACCTCGATTTCCTTGTGTATTATGTCATGAAACAGAGTAGTCATCGCCCTTTGATAGGTTGCCCCGGCGTTCTTCAAACCGAAGAGTATTACCTTGTAACAAAAGGTATCCCATGGGGTAATGAACGAAGTTTTCTCCATGTCTTTTGGCGCCATTTTTATCTGATTATAGCCCGAGAATCCATCCATGAAGGAGAAAATTTTGAACTTTGCTGTACTATCAACCAGCATGTCAATGTGTAGTAAAGGAAAGTCGTCCTTTGGACTAGCCTTGTTCAGATATTTGTAGTCTACACACATTCTGACCTTTCCGTCCTTTTTTGGAAAGGGTACAATATTGGCTAACCATTGAGGATACTCCGATGTAGCGAGGAAACCTGCGTCAATTTGCTTCTGTACCTCCTCTTTGATTTTGATGGCCATATCTGGGTGAGTCTGTCTCAACCTCTGTTTTACTGGCGGACATTCTAACCGTAACGGTAAGTGATGTTCCACGATGCTGATATCCAACCCTAGCATGTCCTGATAGGACCAAGCGAATACATCGGAAAACTTTTTGAGAAGCTTTGTTAAACTTTCTTTGGCGGTTGGACTGAGCAGTGTCCCAATCCTGATTTCTTTTCTCTCTTTTTCTGAACCCACGTTGATCATTTCCAACGGCTCTTTATGAGGTTCAATCGACCTTTCCTCTTGTCAGAGTAATTAGGAGATCTCTTCTAGAATTTCGTCGTCAACTTCTTCTTCAGCCCCAAATACCTGGAACTCAAAGTTGGGAGAAGGCATCGGATCGTATGTTTCAATAGGGTTTAAGACAAGCAATCTGCATGACGTGATGATTTATGTTTAGAAGAGATAGAGAAAATGCAAGTGTGTGCAGTGTAATTTTTTTGAAAACTGCTTGATTTTATTATTTGTTGTTTTTTAGGATTACCATTTTCTAAAAAACCAAAAGAAAACAGCAATTAATGCGGAAATTATAGAACGACATTATTTTATTTATGATCTGTCGATTCTTGAAACTACAGCCCTATAAAACAAAACTATGTCGCTTTGGGCGAAGCGAAGAGGGATATTTACAGAAAGTGAGCCCTACCAAAACATCTGTTTCACCTGGGCAGGGTGAAAGGTTAAAGACTGCAATTACTTTGACTTATGAACAATCTTCGGAACATCGACAACAACCCATTCGCGACGAACTCCTCAGTGAATCACAAAGTCTGGTACCTTCTTTGATTTGTCTTCAGAAATAACGTTGATTTCTGGCAGAGCAGGATCATTGGAATTTGTCTCCCAGGCAGAGTTGTCGTAGGAGGATTCCTCTATTGTATTTTGAATATTATTTGTGCTCTCAGGAAAATATCCCCATCCAGGTGGCTGGATATCTTCAAACCTGATACGAGAGCTTTCGGGAGCGGTGTACTTGACCATGAAGACGTATTTTCCACTTGGTTGTCCTAAGGTGTCCCACACTTCTTTGAAACTGGAGGAGTCATCTCTCTCGATGACGTTGACATCAGGAAAAGCATAGTTGACGAATTCTAGTCCGGCAAGCTTTGCCAATTCATCGTTGTACTGGATATTTTATGAATGACCTGAGTGTTGTTCCCATGACATGGTGGGGACGCAGGTATTCTGTTCAATTACGCTCAGCTGATTTTCATTGTTCGGCTGATTTTATTGCCCCAAGTCTCCTGGGTACGGCTTCCAGATAGACAGTCCATCCATCGGGCCATAATAGTCGTGATCAAAGTTGTCTTTCATCAGAGTGTCCTCCTCTAATGAGTTTGGTGGAGCACAACATCCTTCCGGATCACAATCTCTATATATCATTTCGACGTCTGACCTGGGTATAAATCTCGGACTCTGTACGGGATAGCAAAATGGCATAGGCACTTCTTCCTGAGACATATAACCGTCTTTGTTGAGATAGGACTTCCAATCCTCATCCGTATCGGAGGGATCCTCCTCGTTGGTAGTATGGACTGTTTGAGGCACTGGGTGAAGGAAACCTCTAGTGTGGAAGAAGTCCTGAATGGGACGAAGATTTTCATCGTTAGCAGCTGTCTGGGTGCAGGTTATAGAAAAACCAAGACCCTTCTTTGTTTTATTATAAGTAGGAATGACAAGCTGTCCCCATCCTTTTGCATTGTTATTCTCGATCACTTCGAGAGCATCTCTGTATGAGGAAATCGATGTTCCTTTTTCTGATTGATTCTCGTTGCTTAGCGACAGTGCTTGGAACTGAGTTCCAACAACCTCCTCGGGTTCTACACAAGTAGATAATGACAAGTTGCTCACGAGCAAGGCTTTTTCTCCACAAACCGTGACGATTTGATCGTTCTTAATGAACTTAGTTTCTGGTGCAATGTCGAAGTGACTGCCCTAGCCTGGTGTATCCAAGGTCTTCCTAATAAACAACTGTATGTTGCCCGGATTTCCATGACCTGGAAAATGATTAGGAAAGTGTGAGGACCGATAGGTATGGGAAGGTCAACTTCGCCGATAACTTTTTTCCGAGACCCGTCAAATGCTTTGACGATGACCTCACTGCCCCTCATCGGGGGTCCTTTGAATGATAGTCGCATTAAGGTGGACTTCGGCATAATGTTGATGGTCGATCCTATGTCTACCAGTACATTGGCTAAAGCATCGTCCTAGCAGTTAACTGTGATATTGAGCGCCATGTTGTGGCTTTTGCCCCCCTCTGGCAAATCCTCATCACTGAATCCTAAGTTATTGCAGGAAGTGATGTTAGAGATGATGCTATCAAACTATCATATTGACACATCCTGTTCCACAAAGGCCTGCTCTAAGACTTTCTGTAGAGGCTCTCTGTGGGCTTCGGAACTGAGTAAAAGTTATAGCACTGAGATCTTTGAAGGAGTTTGTAACAGTTGATCAACAATGTTGTATTCACTTCTTTGGATGAGCTTCAGCATCTCATCATTGTTTTTTGAAAGGTTGGGATTACTGGATTGACCGACTGGTGGATCAGGAGCTTCTATCAGAAGTTCCTTTTCTCTGTTAGATTCTTCAACCACTCGGTTGAAGATTCCACCGCTCCGTGTTACTCGACGGATGTCTGCAATATTCACGACGGAGGGTAATGGAATTTCCTTTCTATTCTCAATTATCGTTGCACCGTATTTGTAAGGGATCGCCTTAGCTGATTCATACGGTAATGGTCCCGGCAGATAGAAAACTACAGGAGCCTTCTGATTTTTCTGACTGTCGTAAGTAACTTCAATCAGTTCCTTGCTAAGAACCTTTGATTCGCCCAGTAGAGGGATGATGGTACAAACATCCTTGTTCCTCTCAGGGTCAGAGATTACAATCGCGTCTCTAATTTGATCTGCGAAGTAGTCTGGCGTCCAGTCAATGGACCCCGAAGCTAGGTATGGGTGAATCTCCTTGCGATCTAACTGAACTTAAAGGGCTTCTCGCATGAGGTAACATACTTGGTTATATTTCGAACAGACTCTACAGCATTCATAGTTGTGTGGTGGCACCTGGCCACGCCTGCTTTGAATGCAGTGTAACCTCACTAGATCTGTTTCCGTAGATCGGAAATCCTGACTTCGATGCCGAGTAGGGTTCCCATCAACCACACTGATTTGTTGCGTGTCTTCATCCATATAGATTGGAAGCCACCAGTGGTTTAATAAGTGTTGTAAAGTTCTCTGAATGAGAGTGCACCCTTGGTTACTCTCACAACATCCTTTGCAGTTCAGATAATCATGCGAAGTGAGAAAATCGAGTTGGATCTGCTTAGCATGTAACTCCACCAAGCTGGTATTCATCAGACGAATATCAAAGATTTGAATCATGTTGATCTGGTAAGGATTTCTATCATGGTAGTCTTGGATCCATCCTAGATTCATCTGATGCTAAAGAACCTCTTGTACAAAAGAGCATCCCTGTTTGTTTACCGAGCAAGTCAGACAGGAATTGTAATCGTGCCGTGGAAGATTATTATACTGGCTTTGCCTTGAGTGCATCGCCACCAAGTTGACATTCATTGCACAGATGTCGTGGTTCTGAATGATGTTGGCATTCGTATAGGTCATGTTGACTCCACGAACTCGATGCTCTTGGATCCATCCGAGATCCAATTATTCCTGTAGAGCTGATTACTCCACAGAATATCTCTGATTGTTCTTAGAGCAACTATCACACTGGTGATAGTTATGAGGTGGCACATGGCCATATCCACTCTGTCTACAATGCATCTTGACCAAGTTGGCCCTTAATAAGAGTACATCATGAATTTGATAGATGTTGTTAGACTCTCCCACTATCAAATTGAATGCAACTTTCTCATGTTGAGGCAGCGGGTTTGTGAGAACATTAAGATTCGTATCCTTGAAAGATAAGACCCCGCTCCCAACAAGCTTTTGCACATCGGATTTGAAACTGAGACAGTTTTCTATGTTATGCCCTGGTCCTTCTTGATGGTAAGGACAAGTCTGATCCATTTTGACCCAAAAAGGCGGATTTTCCGGTACTGTAAGAGGAGACTTAGTTTGGACATGCCCCTTGACTAGTAATAACGAAAATAATTCTGCGTACAACATGGGTATAGGGTCGAACCCTAGTGGTCACGTTGTACGGTTGTTGTTGTACGGAGGACGAGTCTGCTGAAGAGACTGTTGTGTCCTTTGCTGATATTGCTGTTGATTAGGTTGGATCTGGGTAACCTGAGGTTGATACGTAGGAACGGGAGCATGATTGATAGCAGGAGTTACAGCTGCTACTGGTTGATATTGTCGCCTTTGCTTTCTGAGAGAGATATTCCCAATATCCTCCTCTTTTTTCTTAGGGAGAGCACTACCGTATCGTTTTACACTACTTGATGATCCAGAGTCTTTCACTAAACGTCCTTCCTGGACTGCTTCCTCAAGACGAACTTCCATGCCCACCATCTCGGTGAAGTCACTGGGCGCACTGGCGACCATTCTGTCGTAGTAAAATGAGCTTAAGGTCTTTAAGAAGATCTTTGTCATCTCTTTTTCCTCCAGAGGTGGAGAAATCTGAGCGGCAATTTCACGCCATCTCTGAGCGTATTCTTTAAAGGTTTCCTTGTCCTTTTGTGACATCGATCTGAGCTGATCTCTGTCCGGTACCATGTCCAAATTATATTTATATTATTGAACGAAAGCAGCGCCAAGTTCTCTGAATGTTCCGATCGTAGCGCGGTTTAAACCCATGTACCATTTTAATGCGGCACCGGTTAAACTCTCCTGAAAGTAGTGAATCAGTAGCTCCTAGTTCTTTTTCTGAGCTGACATTCGCCGAGCGTACATCCCTAAATGACTCTGAGGGCAAGAGTTACCCTTGTATTTTTCAAAGTCAGGCACTTGGAACTTGTGTGGAACTTTCACATTGGGGACCAAGCAAAGGTCCGCGGCGTCCTTTCCAAATAGATCCTGGCCGCGAAGGGCCTGCAGTTCTTTCTGCATCTCCAGGAATTGTTCCAGGAATTCATTCATTCTGTCGAACATGCTTTTGTTTCTACCAGAAGGTATCTGGGGAATCTGTCCTTCTAGGACAGTGTGTACCATGGGTGGTGGTATAGTCATTATGACCGAGACCCTCGGTGTCTCCCGAAGTTTGTAACTTTCAAGAGTTGCTGCCATGTGTCGCTCCCGGGATTTTCATCCAAGTACAAACGCGAAAGTGGCGCGGAAACAGAGTCGCCAACAATGTGTATTTATCCCAAGAGAGGGAAAGGAAACACTGCGTAAACCTGAGGGAAGGGAAAAGCATGGTCTTGCGACCAAGATAAACGGGTAAGGGAGTCGGTTACACGAAGGGAAGGTATTAACACCCCCTCACGTCCATCGTACTCGATGGGATCCACGCTGGTTGTCTCAATCAAAGGGAGTCGTTGTATGGAGCTCCACTGCTAATGGAAAGGAAAAGGAACAGGTACTGGAAGGAACGAGGAAACGGGGAAGAAAAGGAAAATAAGTGACTCGGTAGGACGTCCTCGGAGTTCTAGGCCTACGTATTCCCCTGGGAGCGGGAAAGTCAGAGTCAGCGTAGTTCGGACACGAACTAGGGGGAGATTGCTCGCCAAGATATCACCGTCTTGTGCCTACGTACCCTCAATCTAACCAGAGAGACGAAGTCAGAGGAGCCGTATTTCGACTTAACCAAGTCTGTATTTTTTATGAGCGACGTTAAGTCCGCGTCCGGCAGTTAGGGTCGAGGCCTATTTGCGACGAGATGGAAGTAACGTGCCCTTTTCTCAAAATAGTTTGAAGCTTAACAAATCCTAAAGGATAAAAAGGTTTGAGTTTGTTTTATATTTTTTAGACAGAAGTGGATTGAAGTTAATTCATAACTTGCATTGCACCCAAGTCTACAACATAGGATCGAATGCATCGCACATCGACCCAAGATGGGACGTATGCTAAACATTCTAGGAAAGTGAAGGAAAATCCCTCACTCTCCACTTCCCACATGCAAGGCTCATGTGCAATACATGTTATACTTTATTAAGTGTTTTGAAGAAGTTTTGAGATGAGAAAGAGATTCAAAAGGAAGAAAGGAAAAAGTCTAAGTGGGGGACTAGTTATCCTAATGTTGTCATGCATGAAGTCCTATAGTAGTGTGGGGTATAAGAGCCACCTAAGTCTAAAGGAAAGAGAGGGATAGCACTATCTAATGCTTATCCTACCTCACCTTAATCAAAAATGAAGGATGAGCTAGGATCCCTAAGGGATGTGAGAAAGTTCTACACAATCAAGCATTATATCATGCCATTCACAAAAGAGAAATAGTGATGAAAGAGATAAGAGATGAAAGAAGAGATGAGTATGGATTAACATCCACATACTCAAATGTCTTACCTCTGCCCTTACATAAAAGGTTAGTACATAATCATCACAAGTAATGAAAACAAGTATAAGAAACTAAACCAAACAAAACTATTGGCTTTAAGAAGACCAATTAAGAAGAAAGTAAAGTTCAAACCAAAAGGGAAAGGTCCTAATGGTTAAGGGACATGCAAAGTCAGTATGTACATGTTAAAGGATCTTACTAATGTAAACATGCCATATGAAATCAAACAAAAGCAAACTAGGCACCAAAAAATCATACAAATGTGAATGAAACATTAATAATGCAATATGAATGCAAATGAATCATGAATATGGATGAATGCACATGTAAGCATCAAAGTAAGAATTGAATAACATTTAAGGATGTGTGTAGATGTCATTAAGATGGCATAGAGTTCATAAATACACATGTGGATCAAGTAGAAAGAAGTGGGAGCAAACATCATTCAAGTTCCAATAATGAAGCACACTTGTAATGCAAGTAAGAAGTGAAAATGTAAGATGAATAATCATGTAATAGGAATGCAAGTCATTATCTCATGACATTTGAAATGACATTTAAAAGTCAAGAATGAAGGCATAAAGTCCACACAAGCATCATGTTGAGGCACATTGAAGATTAAGAGCAAACATGTTCAAGTTAGGTCAAACAAGTATACAAAAGTTTATGAACCCAAGAAACATGTGGTATGCAATTATAGGTCATGGAATATGGTTGAGGATGATTGAAAATAGAAGTTAATAATGTCTAAATGATGATTTAGGATCATGCAAGTGTTGGTACAAACATGTGCTCAAAGAAGATCAAGTAAAAATGCACAATTACACAAGATATTTCAAATTAAAACAAGTGCATACAATTCATGTAATGATGAACTTTGAATGACCTATAACATGAGGAGAAATGACCTATAATTCTCATACAATCATGTGTCAATAGGCCTCAACAATGTTAAAA
Organism: Lathyrus tuberosus; assembly: GCA_022829125.1. Classification (NCBI taxonomy): domain Eukaryota; kingdom Viridiplantae; phylum Streptophyta; class Magnoliopsida; order Fabales; family Fabaceae; genus Lathyrus; species Lathyrus tuberosus. The sequence goes on from JALAZF010000423.1 coordinate 999,545, forward strand.
AAGAATAGATCACATTGATCATTAAAATCCTAGCATAAGTTTTCTAACATTCACACAAACCAACATGCCTTCATACAATCCATAGACTCATGTTAAGATAATGAGAAAATTGAGATAAGACAAGTGAATTAAGGTGCAATTAGTGTACAAGAATACTTCAAAAGGATGGATCAAAAATCATTAGGAATCATGCTCAAAGATGCTCCACAATGTCATACAAATCACACAAACAAGTAGCTCAAAAATTTCATTTAAAAGCCAACAATAAATGACCAAAAATTCTATAAAAAAATTCAAGACATACCTCAACATATCACCAATGCATGTACCAATTATTAGGAAAAAATTCAATACAAAACTATGTCAAAAAAATCCACAATGTAGCATAGGTCATGGTTTAGTGCACACACAAAAGAAATTATAAGAAAATTCATGAAAATATGCCAAAACATGATGAAATCAGAAAATAAAATATGTAAAAATTATTTAAATGTCATTTAAAGCTTCATGAATTTTTATGTAATTTTTGGATGCTCAAATGTATTTTTAAAAATTAACAAAGAACCATGCATGAAAAGAAAATAAAAAAACAAAGGAAATAGGCCAGGGGGTGCAGCGAAAGTAACTTCGTAGTTCAATGTCCCTTGTGCTCAGAGAGAGCGGATGTGCATAGCAAATTGAGCCCAGTCGACTACCATGTATTCAGAGGAGGTGCATGCTATGGAGATCAGTCAAAATGTTGACTCAACAAGAGCCACATGACCAGGTCAACTATGATGATCAATCCAAGTAAAACAAACACACGCATCACAATGAAAGTACATGATAAGCAATCACGCACCACACACACAAAAGCACAAACATAAAAAATAAATCAGAAAAAGAAGTCACGTGCCAGGGGAGTGATTCATTAATGTGCTGGCATTGTTTGGTGCATTGGATGAGCAAGATCAAACGGTCACGATATAACCCTGCAAATTACATAGGATTTAAGTGGTTGATGAACACCACCGGCCGGAGAAGACTCCGGTCATCTTCTCCGGCCACCCTCCGTCATGGCTCAAGTTCAGGTCATCAGAAAACATCAAACCATATACCAAAATGTTCCTCTCACTGAGTAGGCCAAGAATCTTCCACTAATTTTCACAAACACATCACACACAGAGCAAATCGAAGCCAAACATTTTGCCCTAGATTTTTCAACTAAGCACTTAAGGTGCCTATCAACTAGCCAGATACTCACACGCTTCTATTAAGCTCAAAAACACACAAAAAAACTTAAATCAGAGCAATATGAGAGTAAGAAGTTTAAGCTGAAACCTGTGCTTTGAAGTCTCTTTCAATCAAAAGAATACCAGAGAGGAGGTTCCTAGCTTCTTGAGATTCGAGATGAGCAAAATAAAGGCAAGGATTAACTTCAGTTTCTCTTGAAATGCGGTGAAGAAAAGTTGAGCAAAGCTTAATGCAGCAACTTCCTTGGATTGTACACTCTTCCTTGATGATGATTGATGAAGAATGAAGGTAGAAATGTGAAGAGATTGAAGGAGATGAACCCTTCGTGTGAGAGAAAACTCCGAGAGAGTGAATGTGAAATTTTGGAGGAGAATGAAGAATGAGCCAAAAAACTCCTCTAAATTATGTTAGAGGTTGGTTTTATACCTTGAGTTAACTTCTAACTGTCATGGTTAATAGTTAGAACCAAGGTTAAATGAGTGAGGTTAACTGAGTGAGTGAGTTTAATTTTGTTATGGCACGAGTCATGGTGTTTTTGTTAGAGTGAGGAGAGCAACATGGGAGCTTTATGGTGAGGGTTAGAATGAATGGCGGTGATTCTCTGAACTTACAACAACTACACAGCTTGTCATGCAAGCTTCTCTTTCCTTTGGTTTGAACATTTGTAGCAAAGAATGCATGAGGAGCATGGTATGTGCAAGGTGTTTGCTTGGCTTTTTATGGCAATGATGTATGTATGGTGGTAACATGCGCATAAAAGCAACCACACAATGCAACAAATTCTGGTTACTTAATATGGAAGAAACAGTTGGCATGTTGTTGACTTTGGCAAGAAATATCTCCATGACCATTGTAACACTCCCAATCTATACCCCCAAATAATAAAAGCGATAAAAATTTCATCAGAGTATAATTAAAACATTCATGGCATAGACTGAGGAGTCATATCAATTGAAACAAAACACACTAAACCTGCTCATAAAGATATGCAACAATTAAGTGGCAATTAACATAGGAACTTAGTTCCTACTACCCACAATTCAGATACAGAATAAAAGCGAAAAATCTGCACTGAATCTCATATATATATATATCACATAAAGAGTTTGTCTGTCATATACATCATCATACATGTACAATCCAAAAGATACAGGTATACATAATACAAATAATCACATAACGATCTCCCCGACTACCCGATGCTACATATCAGAGCCGACTGACAAAATAATGAAGACCTAAGCTTCATAAAAAGACCTTCAGCATCTAATCTGTAATGCCTCGTAGAGCATTTAAAACAGCAGAAGGGTGAGAAACACAATCATAATATAATTGTATATAATTATATAATAAACCAAAAATACACATGTAAAATATTCTCACCACAACTTACACCAGAATTCAAACATAAAACAACAAATTGCATATCACATATAACCATCACCAAGGCATATATAATCAAGCGTAATGCATTTATCAACAACATATATATATATATATATATATATATATATATATATATATATATATATATATATATATATATATGTATCTCAACTCATCAATTCCATTCACAAATCCACACAAAATCAATCCATTCATGATTTATGCAAATGCACAGAGACCGACACAACGACTCTATGCAATGCACATGCGGTACCATCCATCCATCATCTCAACACTAGTTCACTCAGGAACTATTGGAACCATCGCTTGTTACTTAGAGTAACTCCCCGTCGGGCAAACGATGTTCTCCATCGCTTTCGGTCCTCTTGGTATAAGGCGCACAACGTTTATGGATCGCTTTCGGTCCTCTTTGTATAAGGTGCACGATCCGATCGCTTTCAGTCCTCTTTGTATAAGGCGAACGATCGTCTATAATCATCGCTTTCAGTCCTCTTTGTATAAGGCGCACGATGTTATAGCGGATTCCCTCTGGAATCGTTTTGTCGCTCACACCCACTAGGGCACACGACATCACAAGAATGCATATCATGATGCCTGGCATACAATGACTCATGACATTCGAATGCACATATATATGCAATCATCTCACTCAACATTAATCATGCTTTGTAATTCAAGCCCAAAACAATGCATTTATTTGCCATACGGCCACAAACCATCATCACACCATCTAAACACATGCATTTACACCATATAACAGCACACAAGTCATACCATATCCATATCAACAGCATATTGCATGATACACATCAATTACACACAATTACAATGACAAAAGTCGACAAAACGACACTATTCCGAATTTGCGACATAATTAAATCGGGCAACAACCTCAAAACCATCATCATAAGAAAGTACAGTTCAATAGCTATTCAACGATACCAAGAATGTTAAAAACGGATAATCGGAACACAAGTTACGGACTTAAATAGAAAAGACATCGCGAAAAAACCACATTTTGCAATCTTCCTGGCCATACGCGTATTGCCCTGAGCCATACGCGTATTGCCTTGCTCCCTCGCCCATTCCATACGCGTATTGCCCAACTTGATACGCGTATGGGCAGAGACCAATTCCTCTTAAAAATCCCACTAAAAACTCCAATACGCGTATTGCCTCACTTCATACGTGTATTGCCCTCAACCTTACGCGTACCATTACGCAAATGGGCAGATGGCTGAGAAAATGAACTTCCGTACGCGTAATGCCCCAAACTTCCCCTTGCCATACGCGTATTGCCCAAACCAATACGCATATTGCCCTGCGTGTTACGCGTATGGGCAGCGAAAAATCCAGAATTTCCTGCATAATTTTCTGTTACGGGATCACTCAAAATCAACCCCAAATCTCACCAAAACACCAAAAAATTACCAAATTAATGCCTAACAACATGTATCTATCTTGTATCAACAATAAGGAACACTAAAACATGATTTCAGACACATTTGGATCAATTTCTAGCACTTTCAACATTTATTGGTTTTACTCTACATTTCCATTTCAATCCAATAACAACCAAAAACATACATACATAATCATACACAAGTATAATATAATCGAGTTTCACACCCTTACCCGATTTAATCGTGTTTAGAAAAGTCGGTTGATCGATTCCTAGATTTTCCAAGTTTTCTCTCTTTTTCTTCTCTTCTTTTCTTTCTTCCTCTTTTTCTTCTTCTCTTTTTCTTTCCTTTCTATTTCTATTTCTATCAACTTAAGAAAAATTAAAGTGAAATGACCAAAATACCCCTACACTCAAATATTTCACAAACGTTCCCAAAACGCAATAAAATATCACAACAATGAAAAATAATATATTATCAAATAAAAGTAAAAAATAAAAAAATAAAATAATAAAATAATCAAAACGACTCGATTAAATAAAACGGACAAAACTGGGGCGTTACAACTCTCCCCCACTTAGAGATTTTCGTCCTCGAAAATATTACCTGAGACGAACAACTCCGGATACGACTCCCGCATCCGACTCTCTAACTCCCATGTCAAATTGCCCTCAGCAGCGCCTCCCCACGCTACTTTCACAAGTGCAATATCCTTGCCTCTTAACTGCTTCAACTCGCGACCCAAAATCCTCACCGGTACTGCCTCAACCGTAAGGTTCTCCCTTACCTCAACCTCGTCCATCGGAATCACATGCGACGGATCTGGAACATACTTCTGCTGCTGTGAAACATGGAACACATCATGCAAATTCGACAGATTCGGCGACAACGCCACCCGATAAGCCACAGCCCCCACTCTCACGGATATCTGGTAAGGACCAATAAACCGAGAAGTAACCTTCTTCGACTTCAATGCACGACCAACACCCGTCACCGGCGTAACTCTCAAAAATACACAATCGCCCTCTTGAAACTCAAGATCTTTCCTCCTTCGATCATGATAACTCTTTTGCCTACTCTGAGAAGCCTTCATTTTCTCACGAATAAGTTTCACCTTTTCTGTAGTCTGTTGAATCAATTCCGGTCCAACCACCGAACTCTCACCAGATTTGTGCCAACACAACGGTGTTCGACATCTTCGTCCATATAATGCTTCAAAAGGTCCCATTCCAATACTAGAATGGAAATTGTTATTATATGTGAATTCAATCAACGTAAGATAACTATCCCACGCACCACCTTGTTCAAGAACACAAGCTCGTAACAAATCTTCCAATGACTGAATCGTTCTCTCCGTCTGTCCATCCGTCTGAGGATGATAAGCCGAACTCAATCTCAACTTAGAACCCAACGCCTTCTGTAAACTTCCCCAAAATCTCGAGGTAAACCTCGGATCTCGATCCAAAACAATACTCAACGGAACACCATGTAATTTCACAATCACACTGATATAAATCTCAGCTAACCTCTCCAAAGAAAAACTGATGTCAATCGGAATGAAATGCACCTATTTAGTCAGTCTGTCCACAACCACCCAAATAGCATTATGTCCCCTCAGTGTATTCGGTAACCCTGTTACAAAATCCATTGAAATGCTATCCCATTTCCACTCAGGAATATCCAACGGTTGCAACAAACCACTAGGCTTCAGATGTTCTACCTTCGACTTTTGGCACGTCAAACACGCATACACAAACTGAGCCACATCTCATTTCAATCTAGACCACCAGAAAATCTTCTTCAAATCTTGGTACATCGTATTAGCTCCCGGGTGTATACTCAAATTACTCCGGTGTCCTTCCTCCAAAATCATCCTTTTCAACTCCGCATCATCAGGAATACAAATTCTACCACGGAATCTCAAAACACCATTATCATCCACTTTAAAGTCCTCATTTTCACTTTTATCCCCAACCGTCATCAAATCCACAAATTTCACATCCAATTTCTATTTCTCACTAACAGTCAACAGAAAATCATTAGTAACCTTCAACATACCAAGCCTTACACTGTCAGACATCAATTCGCACACCAAACTCAAATCCCTAAACACTTCCAAAAGTTCCCACTCCTTAACCATTAAAGCAGACATATGCAACCACTTCCGACTCAACCCATCAGCTACCACATTAGCTTTTCCAGGATGGTAATTCAAGCTAAAGTCGTAGTCCTTCAAAAATTCCAACCATCTACGTTGCCTCATATTCAACTCTTTCTGATCAAACAAGTATTTCAAACTTTTGTGATCACTAAAGACTTCAAATCTTGCACCGTAGAGATAATGCCTCCAAATTTTCAACACAAAAACCACGGCCGCTAATTCAAGATCATGAGTAGGATAATATTTCTCATGCACCCTCAATTTCCTCGAAGCATAAGCCACCACCTTACCTTCTTGCATCAATACTCCACCTAAACCAATCAATGACGCATCACAATACACCACAAATGGTTCCGTAGGATTCGGTAAAATCAAAATCGGAGCTGTCGTCAATCTTCTCTTCAGCTCATTAAAACTTTCCTCACACCGAATATCCCAAATGAACGCTTGACCTTTGCAAGTCAACTGGGTCAAAGGAAGTGCTAGCTTAGAAAAACCTTAAATGAACCTTCGATAATAACCAGCTAAACCCAAAAAGCTTCAAATTTCGGTAACGGATCTAGGAGCCTCCCATTGTAGAATTGCTTCTAGTTTAGATGGATCCACCGCAATACCATTACCTGGAATCATGTGCCCAAGAAAACTCACTTCTGACAACTAGAACTCACACTTGGACAACTTAGCAAAAAGTCTCTTTTCCTTCAAAATTTGCAACACCACACGCAAATGCTCCGCGTGCTCCTCCCGGGACTTAGAATAAATCAAGATATCATCAATAAACACAACAACAAATCGATCCAAATGCTCATGGAAAATACGATTCATGTACTCCATAAACACACCTGGCGCATTAGAAACCCCGAACGGCATCGCCAAATATTCATAATGATCGTAACGTGTCCTAAAAGTCGCCTTCTGAATATCTTCCTCTTTGACCCTAATCTGATGATAATCTGGTCTCAAATCAATCTTACTAAACACACACGCACCTACCAACTGGTCCATCAAATCATCAACTCTTCGAAGAGGATACTTATTCTTAATTGTCACCTTATTCAACTGGCGATAATCAATACACAGTCGCATACTTCCATCTTTCTTTTTCACCAATAAAACTGGAGCACCCTAAGGCGATACAATTGGCCTCACAAACCTCTTTTCTAACAATTCATTCAACTGTTTCTTTAACTCAACCAACTCAGATGCCGACATACGATAAGGTGCCATAGATACAGGTCTAGTACCAGGAACTAGATCCATAGAAAACTCCGCCTCTCTCTCTGGCGGCAAGTCTGAAATATCCTCAGGAAACACTTCTGGAAAATCACACACAACAGGAAACACATCAAGTGAAACTTGACTATCCATAGTCAACGATGCAAACAACCCAAACAACTGAGCTTCATCCGCCAAAATTTTCTTCAACTCTTTGGTAGATAAGAAACTCGACTCTTCGTCTTCTTCAAGAGAAGGAAATCTTACCAGCTTATGATAACAATCAATATGAACCCGATTGAATTGCAACCAATTCATTCCCAGAACCACATCTAAACCCTCCAACGGCAAACACACTAAATCCATCTCAAAGTCTTTACCATAAATGGTCAAAGGACAACTTAAACAAACCAAAGAAGTAGTTACTGACCCCATTGCTGGAGTATCAATAACCATCTCTCCACCCATCGAAGACAACACAAGATTCAAACGCTTCACGCACTCAGACGAAATAAATGAATGAGTCGCTCCAATATCAATAATAGCAACTAAAGGCGTACTATTAATAAAACAAGTACCTCTGATCAGACGGTCTGCACTTGTAGTCTGAGTTCCTGCCAAAGAAAAAACTTTCCCACCAGCTGGAGCTTGCTTTGGTTTCGGAAACTTTGTACTAATATGACCAGGTTCACCACAATTGAAACACTTCACCACATTCTTCCTCTTGCACTCAGCCGCTACATGTCCTAAACCTCCACAATTGGAACACTTCCCCAAATTCTTCCTACATTCAAACTGACGATGTCCCACTTCACCACATCTGTAACATCTCAAAGAATTAGACATACCTCCTCCACTGGGTCTTCTCTCAAAATTACCCCTTTGTTTACCCTTATCAACTAGGGTTACATAAGGACCGCTACGAAACGGTTGCTTTCCTTTCCTCTCGTTCACACTCTTATAGTGAGTAGTACGAGCTTTGCTATCTTCTTCATAAATCCTACAACAGTCCACCAAATCAGAAAACCTTCGAATTCTCTGATAACCAATTGCCTGTTAATCTCAGGACGCAACCCGCTCTCAAACTTCACACACTTAGAAAACTCCGCAGTCGCTTCAGCATAATGTGGATAAAACTGCACAAGCTCCACAACCTTAGCAGTATAATCAACAACAGACATATTACCTTGTTTCAGTTCCAAGAACTCTATTTCCTTCTTTCCTCTAACATCTTCGGGAAAATACTTCCTCAAAAACTCAACACTAAACAAAGCCCAAGTGACTTCTTCCTCTGCAGCTTCCAACAACTGACGAGTACTAACCCACCAATCATCAGCCTCTTCCTGCAACATGTGAGTACCAAGTCTCACCTTCTGATCCTCAGCATAATCCATTACTCAAAATATTCTTTCAATCTCTTTAAGCTAAATCTGTGCACCATCAGGATCATGTCTCCCTTTGAAGACAGGCGGTTTGTTCTTCCTGAACTCATCATTACCAGCAGCATTAGGTGCACCCTGCACAACCTGAGCCATAGCTTGCATAGCAGCAGCCAAAGCAACGTCATTCCTACCAGCCATATTCTGTTCATTTCCAATAACAGCAACTATGGTTAAAAAAACATCTCATCCAAACACAAACACCGACAAGGACTGACAAAACTGACACGGACTGGCTCTGATACCACTTAATGTAACACCCCCAATCTATACCCCCAAGTAATAAAAGCGATAAAAATTTCATCAGAGTATAATTAAGACATTCATGGCATAGACTGAGGAGTCACATCAATTGAAACAAAACACAATAAACCTGCTCATAAAGATATGCAACAATCAGTTAGCAATTAACAGAGGAACTTAGTTCCTACTACCCACAACTCAGATACAGAATAAAAGCGGAAAATCTGCACTGAATCTCATATATATATATATATATATATCACATAAAGAGTTTGTCTGTCATATACATCATCATACATGTACAATCCAAAAGATACAGGTATACATAATACAAATAATCACATAACGATCTCCCTGACTACCCGGTGCTACATATCAGAGCCGACCGACAAAATAATGAAGACCTAAGCTTCACAAAAAGACCTCCAACATCTAATCTGCAATGCCTCGTAGAGCATTTAAAACAGCAAAAGGGTGAGAAACACAATCATAATATAATTGCATATAATTATATAATAACCCTAAAATACACATGTAAAATATTCTCACCACAACTTACACCAGAATTTAAACATAAAACAACACAATGCATATCTCATATAACCATCACCAAGGCATATATAATCAAGCGTAATGCATTTATCAACAACATATATATATGTATCTCAACTCATCAATTCCATTCACGAATCTACACAAAATCAATCCATTCATGATTTATGCAAATGCACAGAGACCGACACAACGACTCTATGCAATGTACATGCAGTACCATCCATCCATCATCTCAACACTAGTTCACTCAGGAACTATTGGAACCATCGCTTGTTACTTAGAGTAACTCCCCGTCGGGCAAACGATGTTCCCCATAGCTTTCGGTCCTCTTGGTATAAGGCGCACGACGTTTATGGATCGCTTTCGGTCCTCTTTGTATAAGGCGCACGATCTGATCGAATTCGGTCCTCTTTGTATAAGGCGCACGATCGTCTATAATCATCGCTTTCAGTCCTCTTTGTATAAGGCGCACGATGTTATAGCGGATTCCCTCTGGAATCGTTTCGCCGCTCACACCCACTAGGGCACACGACATCACAAGAATGCATATCATGATGCTTGGCATACAATGACTCATGACATTCAAATGCACACATATATGCAATCATCTCACTCAACATTAATCATGCTTTGCAATTCAAGCCCAAAACAATGTATTTATTTGCCATACGGCCACAAACCATCATCACACCATCTAAACACATGCATTTACACCATACAACAGCACACAACTCATACCATATCCATATCAACAGCACATTGCATGATACACATCAATTACACACAATTACAACGACAAAAGTCGACAAAACGACACTATTCCGAATTCCCGACATAATTAAATCGGGCAACAAACTCAAAACCATCACCATAAGAAAGTACAGTTCAATAGCTATTCAATGATACCAAGAATGTTAAAAATGGATAATCGGAACACAAGTTACAAACTTAAACAGAAAAGACATCGCGAAAAAACCACATTTTGCAATCTTCCTGGCCATACGCGTATTGCCTTGCTCCCTCGCCCATTCCATACGCGTATTGCCCAACTTGATACGCGTATGGGCAGAGACCAATTGCTCCTAAAAATCCCACTAAAAACTCCAATACGCGTATTGCCTCACTTCATACGTGTATTGCCCCAAACCTTACGCGTACCATTACACAAATGGGCAGATGACTGAGAAAATGAACTTCCATACGCGTAATGCCCCAAAATCCCCCTTTCCATACGCGTATTGCCCAAACCAATACGCGTATTGCCCTGCATGTTACGCGTATGGGCAGCGAAAAATCCAGAATTTCCTGCATAATTTTCTGTTACGGGATCACTCAAAATAAACCCCAAATCTCACCAAAACACCAGAAAATTACCAAATTAATGCCTAACAACATGTATCTATCTTGTATCAACAATAAGGAACACTAAAACATGATTTCAGACACATTTGGATCAATTTCTAACACTTTCAACATTTATGGGTTTTACTCTACATTTCCATTTCAATCCAATAAAAACCAAAAACATACATACATAATCATACACAAGTATAATATAATCGAGTTTCGCACCCTTACCCGATTTAATCGTGTTTAGAAAAGTCGGTTGATCGATTCCTAGATTTTCCAAGTTTTCTCTCTTTTTCTTCTCTTCTTTTCTTTCTTTCTCTTTTTCTTCTTCTCTTTTTCTTTCCTTTCTATTTTCTCTCTTTCTATTTCTATTTCTATCAACTTAAAAAAAATTAAAGTGAAATGACCAAAATACCCCTACACTCAAATATCTCGCAAACGTTCCCAAAACGCAATAAAATATCACAACAATGAAAAATAATATATTATCAAATAAAAGTAAAAAATAAAATAATATAATAATAAATTAATCAAAACGACTCGATTAAATAAAACGGACAAAACTGGGGCGTTACAACCATGGAATATATGACATGGTTAATGGCTCTTTGGAAAGAGGACATGGAGTAGAGCAAAGTTGATGTTCAAAACAATTGCAAATAGAACCTCTAAGGTGCTTAGAATTGGCTATGAAAGTGTGTAATCATGACTGAGTTGGTTGCCCACATGACCTGCTCTTGACAAGCCCTATGGCGTGTGAAATTCAAATGTGATGACCCTAACTTTGATCCACTATAATTCTCAAATGGTTGATCAGATGAAAAAGAGTTCAACACCAAAGTTGAAGAAGAGATGGAGATGAAAAAAAGTCATGTTGAACTTTTTTCCATTTAGAATCTCTATCATGGGGATAAATGACCTTGAACTTGGGTACAACATGCATATAAGGTATTTTTAAAAAACAATGCGCGCTGGCACGCCCATGACCTGCCTAACTACCAAAAATGCCATGATTTGTCTCAACTTTGAAGCACCATATCTCTCTTGATTTTAATCCAATGGAGATGTTCTTGGCATGGTTTTGAAGCTTGAAGTGTGAATTTTTGATAGGCCTCCATAACGTTTCAATTTTATGCTTGGAACATGGAGAAAGAATGCTCTAAAGTTGACCTCTCACCTTGCCAAACTTGCCATAAATGGAAACCCTAATTTCTATTTTTGGCAGCTTTGTACATTTCTTGATTTTTTATGAATCACTCATTATTTATTGATCAAATCTTCACCAATGATCATATTTGACATGAGGAACATGAATTTGACCTTAAAAAGTCAAGAGTTGACTTTTTCCTCTGTACAGTTGACTTTCCCCCAAATCTTCTAATTCTCAATCAATTGATCAATTGAAACCCTTCCAAATCAAATTAATGGACAATTCTTCATCCTTAGACCCTTGAGGACATGCATAATATCATATAATCAAGTCTTGCCCAAAAAATCAGAAATAAACTGATTTTATGGCAAACCCTAATTTTTTACCCTCAGTCTAGGAGAAATCAGCACATCCTCCAAATCCAAATTCCTCTAAGTATGATGTGTATCCTCTCAAACAATGATGAGACATGCTATTGGGTGATGATAAAAGCTTAAAGATTATGCCCATTGGGGGTGATAAACTCAAGAATTCCAAACCCTAATTTGAACAACCATGCTAGGAAATGATGAACTGCTTCAATCCTTTGTTGAATTCCCTTCTCTTGATGTCTTGAAGGCTCAAATGAAATGAATTGAGATATGAGAAACCCTTGTGACTTGTCTGGAAAAGTTTGACTCTTGTCCTTTGGCTTTGAACTGTCCATGCCTTGGGACCACTGATTCCATGCCTTGCAACCAATGATGAGTATGATTTTAGTATGACCTATTATGAAATGCAAATGAATAAAACATAAGCCAATTATTAGAGAGATATAAGAGGGCAAATTTTGAGGTATTACAGCTGCCCCTATTCAATCAACTGTGAACCTGAATGGATGAAAGCAACGACTGTCAGAAATTCAAGGTACATAGGGATTGAATACAAAAATAATTGGAAAATTTGCACTCTGTGGATAAAAGGAAGAAATATGTGTGACAAACAAAGCAGTTGTGATAAAAGATATTTGTGAAAAAGAACCTGGAAAAATGAAGCCCAAAGGACACCTGTCCGGAACGACTGAAGTTTTGCTTATAGTATGCCTGTCGGGAACGGTTAAGGTGTGCCTGTCAGGAACGGTTAAAGATGAAAACCTATGGCTTACCTATCGGGAAAGGTAAATGGGCTTGTCGGGAACAGCTAAAGTTATAAACCTATGGTTTCCTATCGGGAATGGTAAATGGGTCTGTCGGGAACGACTAGATCTAAAACTCAAAGGGGTGCCTATCGGGAATGGCTAAAGTTGAAAACCTATGGGTTACCTATTGGGAATGGTAAATGGGCCAGTCGGGAACGGCTAGGTCCAAAACTTAAAGGTCGCCTGTCGGTAACGACTAAAGTTGAAAACCTATGGGTTACCTATCGGGAATGGTAAATGGGTCTGTCGGGAACGACAAGGTCTAAAAGGTGCCTGTCGGGAACGGCTAAAGTTATAAACCTATGGTTTCCTATCGGGAATGGTATATGGGTCTGTCGGAACGACTGGGTTTAAAACTCAAAGGTCTCCTGTCAGGAACGACTAAAGTTAAAAACCTACGGTTACCAGTCGGGAACGGTAGATGGGCCAGTCGGGAACGACTAGGTCTAAAACTTAAAGGTCGCCTGTCGAGAATGGCTAAAGTTGAAAACCTATGGCTTACCTATCGAGAATGGTAAATGGGTCTGTCGGGAACGACTAAAGGAATCCTATCGGGAATGGTTCCAGTTTGCCTGTCGGGAACGGCTAAAGGACTCCTATCGGGAATGGTTCCGGTTTGCTTGTCGGGAACGGCTAAAGGAATCCTATCGGGAATGGTTCTGGTTTGCCTGTCGAGAACGGTTAAAGGAATCTTATCTGGAATGGTTCCTAAGAACTAAGGTTGACCTATATGTCTATCGGGAATGACTAAGGTTCAAAACTTAGAAGGTGCCTATCGGGAATGGCGGTAGGAATCCTATCTAGAATGGTTCCTAAGAACTAAGGTTGACCTATACGTCTATCGGGAATGACTAAGGTTCAAAACTTAGAAGGTGCCTATCGGGAATGGCGGTAGTGTAATGAAGGATTTTGGACGTGGTTCTTAAGCACCGTCGCTCTGAGGTACTACATGTCGATTCATTTTTTATCCTATTGAAGCTGATGAAGGAAGGGAAATAGATGTCTCCAACTAACCCTGCTTGCAAACTGAGGTTAAACAGTCAAAACTGTTGGTTTACAGATGCGGTTTTAGTTCGTGGGCCTCTCTCTGCTTATTTTGTTCAGAACGAAATACCGGGACTGTTCATGGGGAATTTGTTGGGATCCTGCGCCAGATTGGATGGAGGTAGGGGACTTTGGGGTTTTTTGATTAGTGTGCTCGCTAATATTCTTTTTCAATCTTATGCCTACGTATTCATGGGATAGGGAAATCAGAGCGATCGTAGTTCCTCCTATTCTAAGGGAGGAAATGGTGTTTTGGTGTCTTGTTCAAAGCCCAAGACATGAAGCTAAAGGTGGTTTGTATCTTGTTCAAAGCCCAGGATGTGAAGCTGAAGGGTCTATTTGTATCTTGTTCGAAGCCCAAGTTGTGAAGCTAAAAGGGTGTTGACTTTAGAGAGAATTTTTCATCTCTAAAGGGGAATATTTGGTCTGTTTGGCACAATTGTTGGGTGACTGATTATAAAGGAGAATTACTTTAACTGGGATATGCGAATCCAGCAATGCCATAATTTCCTTTATAGGGGATTTCAACCTGAAGGAGAAGACTTTAACTCAGTTTAGAGCAATGCCATATTTCCTTAGGAATTTCTCATGCTAAAAGAGGGACAGTGGCGTGGATGTAAATAATCCAGAGGCTTGCCGCTTACAACAATTAGACGAGGGAAAATGAGTTATTGATGTTTGTATGCTGTGACCAAAGCATGATTTGATGCTAAAAGGTTGATTGAATCAAACGGGGATTTCTTTATACAAAGCCTAAGAGGAGGCTATTGACCCTACAAGAGGATGCTTTTGTGTCTCGTACGAAGCCCGGGATAGAGGCTAAAAGGGTTGACTAAACAAGAGAGTGTTTTTATATGTGTCTTGTACGAAGCCCAAGACCGAGTCTAAAAGGGTTTGAATCAACAAGAGAGTCTTTTATACTCACCAAGAGAGTGATTTGTATCTCGTACAAAGCCCGAGATGAAGGCTAAAAGAGGATTGACTAAATAAGAGAGTCTTTTATACTCAACAAGAGAGTGTTTTTGTATCTCCTACAAAGCCCGAGATGGAGGCTAACAATCTTTAACTCAACAAGAGAGTCTTTTATACTCAACGAGAGAGTGATTTTGTATCTCGTACGAAGCCCGAGATGGAGGCTAAAAATGTTCGACTCAACAAGAGAGTCCTTTTATACTCAACAAGAGATTGTTTTGTATCTCGTACAAAGCCCGAGATGGAGGCTGCAAAGGTTAACTCTGCTGGGGAGAATCATTGTACAAAGCCCAAGAGGAGGCTATTATTACTGTTTCAGTTGAGTGACAGGTCCAGTATGTTGGTTAAAAGAGAAAATCAGTTCTTATATGGGTAATGTTGTACTCATGAATTTGATCTGAGGACCGGGATTATTTCCTGTTCTTTAAGGAAACGGGGAATCCGAAGGGTATTGAGACTGCCCAAGTCTACGGGTTTTTTTTCCTATTTTTGAAAGGAACTTGAGAATGTCTTCGAGACTCAAGGAGAGTAGACTGTCCAAGTCTAGAGTTTTATCTTTTGTACTAAGCTTAAGAGAGATCAAGAGACATTATGTTCGCCGTAGGAAGATCTAGACTCTTTGAAAGACTGTTCTATTAAGATGACTAATTTCTGTTCCTATACCTTTAAGAGGTCGTCGGGATAATTTGTACGAAGCTAGAGAGGAGGCGAGAAAAACTTTTAAGAAGCCGAAGGGACAATTTGTACGAAGCCCAAGAGGAGGCTATCTTCCCAGAGGAAGAATCATTATACGAAGCCTAAGAGGAGGCTGTGAAAACTTCTAAGAAGCCGACGGGTCCTTGTACAACACCCAAGAGGAGGCAGGGATGCTTTTAGGAAGCCTGTGGGTCCTTGCACTAATCCCAAGAGGAGGCTAATGAATAGTTCCATAAGGGGTTTCAGTTGGTACATTGGCCTTCTGTATATGAACTGTTTAAGGGGGAGATTTCTTAGATCTAGTTATCTAATATTGTTGTAAAAGAAAATTCTCATGGTTTAGGTTATGTTGAAATATCCGGGAGAACGTCGGAGGTAAGGAGATGAGGTTTTGTCTAGTTCTAGACGTAGTTGCCGGGGAAACTCTAAATATCTATACTAGTATTACACAGTCGATATGATTTTATGAAAGAAGACTTACAGTGAAACAGCCCCACAGTACAGTTATATACATATGAAAGAGGTAAATGAAAACGGGTAAACACTTACTCAGTTGTAGAGCTTCCATACTGTATTATTAGTTGTTCAACAAAGAAATTGAAAATAACAGCATGTTACAAAATCAAAGGAGAAAGTGCTTTTTGAAAGGAAAATTGGGGCTTATAGCTCAAGGAGAGGCCCAGGGTTTTATTAGTGATCGCACTGTCGTTTTGTACAGGGACTTATACAAGTGACTGAGGCCCAAGAAAGGTTTTCTGTACAAGGGGATGGGTGTTACACTCTCTCAAGAGGCCCAAAAATGATTGAAAGTGAACAAAGATGAGTCTTATAGCTCAAGGAGAAGCCCAGATGGTTTGTTTTAAACGGCCGATGATCGCGCCGAACTTTTGAAATACAATGGGACTTATACAACATTTGAGGCCCAAAATAGGTTTGTATTCACAAAGGATTGGGTCTTACACTCTATTAGAGGCCCATGAGTGTTCGAAAAAGTTTTTTAGGGTGAAAATCAAGAAAACCCTAATTTCATCATTTTTTAATATAATTATTCAAAGAAAATTAATACAAATGATAAAAATTCCAAATAAGTTTGAATAAACAACTTGTGATTTTGGTTTTAGGTTTGAAAAATGAGGCTTTCATCACAAGATGAATTAAAACCTACTTGGTTTTGATTTTCCAAAATGGATATTTATTTTTAAAAGGTTTAAAAACAAATAAAAGACATTTATTCACAAAAATACTAATTATATTAAATAAATAATATAAATCTAATTTTTTTGTGGAATAAAATATTTCAACATTTTTGTTATTTTTTGCAAAAAGAACCAATAAAAAATAATTAAAATTGAAGGAGTTATTAATTTTTCAAACTATTAAAAATAATATGGAAAATAACAAAAAGTGGGAAAAATAGCAAAAAGAGGGTCTGGGGCGAGGGGGATTCGAACCCCAGACCTCTTATGTATAGGGCACGCGCCTTACCACTGGGGTGGTGATACATCCTTTGATTGAAACACAACCATAAATATACAAGGCTTGCCTTACTTTTGGCCTGGCCCAAGGCAAGGCAAGGCATGTTTTGACAAGAAACGGGAAGGTCCATAACTTTCTCATTTCTCCATGGTTGGGTACAAAATATATACGCATCTGGCCTAGAATTTCACAAGGAATCCAATGGTGGTGGTGTTTTTTTCAGATCATGATCCCTCCTCAAAATCCGATAGTGGTTTTGAAATAGACCATATTTTGCATTTTCTGTGCTGCATCTTGGTACAGGTATGAATTACATGATAAATTGATGCAAACACAACACATATGACATGTAGAAGAGATGCATGATCAGTGGAATTCAAAGAAATGCATATTTTGGAAAGATCAAGTCATGATGCTTACCTCTTTTTGAGCTTTTGGAGTTTTTTGTGCAATCTGCCAAGTTTCTTGTTCCAGAAATGGTTTGATGCTTTGTACACTCTCAAATGATCCCTTAGAAGCTTTTAGAATGATTGGAATCAGCTGGAACCTGCAAAAACAAAAACTGGCCCTTTCTTGCAAAAGGGGTTAAAATGGCCAAAATAACAACTCTCTCAAATGGTGTTACAGATGTTGGGAGCCATTTGGAACAGTTCAAGGATGATATTTGGAGTATGTTGAGGCTTTATCTGGTTTCGAAAGTGATTGAATCAAGACATGGCTTGAAAAATGCACAAAAAGCCTATTTTGAGGTTTTGAGAGGTGACTTTGAGGTTGAAGGATTACAGTCACTTGTGTGAGTTTGGACAGCTTAGATATGACATATTGGATGTGTTTGGATCATGAGCTGTGATGGAAATGCTCTCTAACTCAAAAACTCAGAGTTACCTTGCTAAAGAAGGTATTTTTTGCCCAAAGAAAGTGATTTTGAGGAAAGCATCTGTTTGATGGCTTTGGTGTACTCAAATTGAGCACAGATGAGCTCTATTTATAGTAGAGCAAGTTTGTTTTGGGATCAATAGTGAATGGTAACTGCAGCAGAGGTTTGACCAATGTTGATCAATAGGAATCCAAGTCTCCTATAGCCATTGACTAGAGGTTAGAGCATAGAGCTGTGGTTCCCTAGTTGTTGGATGAATCTTGACTGAATTCAGTTGGAGGAAGCTCAGTTCATGCCACCTCTAAGCATCCATTAAATGTTCTAATCCAAAATTGGAGTCTTGTCCCTCTTTTAGGGATTTCTAGGTTTGGCATGCTACTTCTTGTTCCAAAGACTTTGGAGGCTTGGATCAGTGTTTGTTCCCTTTAGATTTGATCCTCAGATGTGTCCAAAGTGATGACAAGGCTTGGAATTATCTGATTCTGCCAAATCGAGCAAAAGTGCAAAATTCTGCCTAGCCTTGGCAGTTTTCAGCAAGGCATATTGCCATTGTCATATCTCATGGCTCAAGTGGAATTTGATGGAGTTCTTGGCCATTTTGGAAAGCCCTCATTTGATACAATAACTGTTTGATCATAATTGGTTTTGATACTTTTTGGATCGAAGTGAAAAATGCCCCTACATTTGGAAAAAAGTGAAGGCAGATTCGGACTTAGTGAAAATTTCACTAAGTGTTGGAAAAAAGTGTCATTTTCACTTTTTGTGATTTTGATCATTCCATAATTTAAAATACATGGGGAATTGGAATGAGTGGTAGTTGAAGCTTTTGAAGATGGTAATGAGAGCTACAAATCTAGCTTTGGATGGGAAAAAATGGCCTTGTGGTTTAGGAGTTATGATCCTCCAAAGTTGGTACCCTAGCCACTTTGTTCCATAACTTAGAAAATTTTCTAAGTTTTTTATGGTTACCCCTTTTACAAGTTATCCCACTTTTCTTGATTTTTCTTGATGAATGATGATTCCAATCATACATTAACATCATTTTGGGGTCAAAGAACCATAATTGTGAAAAATCTCAAAAAGTCAAAGTTTGACTTTTGTGCACAATTGACTTTTTGTTAGATGAATTCCAAACTGTGCGATCCTCTATGAAATCAAGTCCTTGACCTAAATCAAACTTGATGGATTGATTTCATAGGTGTTATAGGGTGTATTGAATCATGTCTTAGGGTTTGGGAGCATGTCCTAGTCAAAAGTCAAAGATACAGTTGACTTTTTCCGCGAAACCCTAAATGTGATTCTGATGAAATTGAAACTTGTTGCTCAAGCTTCTTGGATCAATCCATTGTTGTTAATGGATCAATGTGATGTATTTACGACCCTCAAATCCCCTCTTGAGGTCTTGGCTCATGTTTTGTCCCAAAAGTCAACTTAGGCGTGAATTAGGTCAAGATACCCTAATTCCTGATTTTTTGATGAATGCATCCCCTGAGGCTAAATTGACTTGATGATTGAGCTCATGAGATACCTTGGAGAATCATAGGTTATGCTTTGAAGCATTGGCTCATGCTCAGAGGAAAATTTCCATCTGGAGGCCCTGGTCGACCAAACCCTAATTTGGTGACATTGGCGATCTTAAGGCTTGATCCACCTAGAAGGGAGAATCCTTGTGCTTAATCCTTAAAGTGGGAGTCCTCTTGATCCTTTGTGGATGTTTGAGAGGCTAGACAAGTTGAAGATCATGTCATTTCTTAATTGATCCTTTTTCTAAGATCTCTGAGAGGGCTTGAAACCCTAAGTCTGATTGTAGTGGATGCTCACCCATCTTTGGGGAGACTAATGGTTCATCCATATTGTGATGATGATTTGCACAATTATGGGAAATCTTAGTGGTCAAAATTTGGGGAATAACAGATGCCCCTATTTAATCTTCTTGGACCCGAAGGTGTGAATGGCGAAGGTATTCGGGCATTCGGGGTGCAAGAGGATTAAATATCGGAATACCCGAAATTTTGAGGGTGGTTATGAATGGCAGTTCGCACATCCTTCCTCTTTTGCTAAGCAATGATGCTAAGAAAAGGTAAACTTCCCCTCGATCCTGGTTTCCTACCAAGGAACTGGTCTCAGTTTCTGATTTAAACTTCCCCTCGATCCTGGTTTCACACCAAGGAACTGGTCTCAATTTCTGAAATAAACTTCCCCTCGATCCTGGTTTGCTACCAAGGAACTGGTCTCAGTTTCCGATATAAACCTCCCATCGATCTTGGTTTCCAACCAAGGATCTGGTCTCAATTTCTGAAATAAACTTCCCTTCGATCCTGGTTTCCTACCAAGGATCTGGTCTTGGTTTCTTTTGTCAATAAACTTTATTGACAAGGGACGCTATTTGTAGCGGTTCTCCTCAAACATCTCGCCAAATTTTCCTGGGGAGATGCCATTTGATGGAAAAAGTTTTGATTGTAGAGAAGCACAAACTTCTCTGTTTGAGACGCCATTTGTCGACTCTACTGGGGAAAACGAGTCTTCTTGAGAGTCTGCTTTCGTTTGGGGATATTACATCATACTTTTCTCGAGATCTTCTTAGAGAAATGCCAATTTTGAGGTGCCGATGACTTTGTTGACATTGACATTCTGGAAAGAAGGACCAATGTGTTGCTGAAAGTCTTTAGTTGAGAGGCTTTCTCTTGGGATTTTCCTTAATATGGGAAAGCGAAGATATCATCTTCCATGGAGAAGAGTGATGTTGACTGAGGCTTCTCTGGTTTTTCAGAGGTTCAAGTTATCAAAGTGGTCAAAGGCCGACTTCATCCCAGAAATAAATTGGAGGAGATAGGTAGTTCAGATGCAACGTTTCCTGACGAGGAAAGAACTGAAAACTCGACTGAGAGGACTGTCATCACTAGGGGATAAGACCGACCAGAGTGATAGTGATGCAACATGAATATGAACACATAGTAGTAATGCATGATGTATGTTTGTATATGCTAACAAAACTGACACGGCATACAAACTAATAGATGAACACGACTGGATACTTGGCCACTGCTGGGGACGAAGAGGTATCGCTGGTTCAAGATAGCAATTCTGCCTTGCTTAGGATAAGTAGTCCTCATGGGGAGCTACGTTGGTCGGGCTTAGGAGATAAAAACTCGGCCGGGGGTGTCAGATGAAACAATGGTCTCTGACACAGCTGATCCTTCATTCAGGTGCACTGGTTTAGAAGGAGTACTTTGATTCTGCACTTTGAAGCTTAATCGCCTTTGGGAGAAGCCATCGATATTCTTTCGATGTTCAACAGTCAAAAGAATTTGCCATCTTTATTAAAAGTAGAAAAAATTTACAAGTAAATTCATTTTTGTTTTATTTCAAGAATCGTTGATCATGTTAAAATGTCGTCCTGTAAAGCTAAAACAAATAAGAATTGCAAACAAAAACACAAGGGCTCAAACTTTATTGATAAGATGGAAATCAGCCAAACGTGTGATTCCATAAAGTATTTACAAAGTTAGAAACTGGTAATTTAAGGGAAAAGGGCTACATTGAAACATAACGACCACTATCCTTCTACCAACTTTGACTTCGGGGCATCCTAAGCTTCTGTCGAAGATGACCTTGACTAGAGTTTTCCTGACGGATGATGTAACTGCTGCCGAGGGACTTGCCCCTTTGTCGAACGTAGTTACTTGCCATTATCCCTAATTTTTTCTTGGATTGTACTTTGAGGTTTCCAATCCACCGGGATGATTTTTGATCATGTCTCTAATTTTTGCCATGACTGCCCTTTCGGGTTTTCAATCCATCGAGTTGTTTTTTTTTATTATATATATTTTTTATTTAGGCGAAGTATTTCTTGACTACGTAAACATTTGTGGGGTAGGCAAATTCCTCTCCGTCCATGGTTGCAAGTCTCAAGGCACCGCCTGAGAAAGCTTTCTTGACCAAATAGGGGCCATCATAATTCGGAGTCCACTTACCCCGAGAATCAGTGAAAAATGATTGTAACTTCTTGAGCACGAGGTCTCCTTTCCTGAAGACGCGAGGTCATACCTTTTTGTCGAACGCCTTCTTCATTCTTTGCTGATACAACTGACCATGGCATAATGCCGTTATTCGCTTTTCTTCGATTAGATTCAGTTCATCGTGCCGACTTTGGCACCATCCAGCTTCTGTAAGCTTAGCTTCCATAAATACCCGAATTGATGGGATCTCTACTTCGATGGGGAGCACTGCTTCCATGCCATATACTAGAGAGAAAGGGGTTGCCCCTGTTGAAGTGCGGACAGATGTGCGATAACCGTAAAGAGCAAAGGGCAGCATTTCGTGCCAATCTTTATAGGTTACGACCATCTTTTGAACAATCTTCTTGATGTTCTTGTTACCTGCCTCTACCGCTTCGTTCATCTTGGGTCGGTAGGGAGATGAGTTATGGTGTTCGATCTTGAACTCTGTGCACAACTCTTTTATCATCTTGTTGTTTAAGTTAGATCCATTATCAGTATTGATTTGGCTCGGAACACCATAACGACAGATGATATTGTTTTTGATAAATCGGACTACCACTTGTCAGGTTACATTAACGTATGACGCTGCTTTGACCCATTTGGTGAACTAATCAATGGCTACTAGGATGAACTGATGTCTGTTCGGAGCCTTAGGTTCGATCATGCCAATCATGTCAATTCCCCAAATGGAAAAAGGCCATGGGGAAGAAAGAACTTTGAGATGTGTACGCGGTACATGGATTTTGTCTGAGTATATCTGACACTTGTGACATCTCCTCATGTACTTGTAGCAGTCAGATTCCATTGTCAACCAATAGTACCCTGCTCTTAGAATTTTTCTCGCCATTGTATATTTATTGGCATGAGTGCCAAAGGACCCTTCGTGAATTTCTTTTATCAGCATGTCTGCTTCTGGTTTGTCGATGCATCGAAGCAAGACCATTCAAAGTTCCTCTTATAGAGTGTATCACTGCTCAGGAAGAAACTGCCTGCTAGCCTTCTGAGGGTTTTTCTATCTTTCCTGGATGCCCCAGGTGGGTACTCTTGTTTCTGAAGGAAGCATTTGATATCGCCATACCAAGGTTTGTCGTCTATGACTGCTTCAATCGTAAAGATGCAAGCGGGTCGTTCAAGGCGCATTATATCGATCTTAGGTAAGTCATTCTATTAACCTACACTAATCATGGAAGAGAGAGTGGCTAATGCATCAGCCATGTGATTCTCCTCACGAGGGATATGATGAAACTTGACTCTGTTGAAGAAGGGTAACAACCTTCTTGCGTAATCTTTGTACGAAATCAATCCTAATTGTTATGTGTTCCAATCTCCTTTGATCTGATTGACGACCAAAGCTGAGTCGCCATATACATCCAAGTTCTTGATCCTCAAATCAATCGCTTCCTCGAGACCCATGATACAAGCTTCGTATTCGGCCTCATTGTTTGTGCACTTAAACGTAAGTCTAGCGGTGAAAGGAATGTGGGTACCCTGAGGTGTTATGATAATTTCCCCAATTCCGTTTCTGTAATGATTGACAGCTCCATCAAAGATAAGTCCCCGTTGGGAATCTGGTTCTGGCCCTTCAATGGGTAGCGGTTCATCGCAATCTTTCATTTTTAGATACATGACATCTTCGTCTGGGAAGTCAAATCCGACTGATTCCTGATTGTCAATCGGTTGATGAGCCAAATGATCAGCTAAAACACTTTCTTTAACGGCTTTCTGAGCGTGGTACTCTAAGTCATATTCTGATAACAACATCTACCAACGGGCAATCCTTCCCGTGAGAGCAGGCTTTTCAAAGACATACTTAATTGGATCCATTTCAGAGATTAACCAAGTGGTGTGACGAATCATGTACTGGCGAAGACGTCTGGCTACCCAAGCCAGAGCGCAGCAAGTTTTCTCGAGCATAGTGTACCGAGTCTCGCAGTCAGTGAATTTCTTGCTCAAATAGTAGATGGCAGACTCTTTTCTTTTTGTTTTGTCTTTTTGGCCAAGTACACAACCCATTGAGTCTTCCAAGACTATAAATAGATGATCACCAGTCTTCCTTCCACTGGAGGTGATAGAATCGGCGGGTTCCACAGGTATTCCTTGATACTGTCGAAGGCGGTTTGGCAGTCTTCTGTCCAAACACAGTTCTGATTCTTTTTAAGTAATTTGAAAATCGGCGCACATGTCGCGGTCATGAGGAATATGAATCTGGAAATATAGTTCAAACGTCCCAGGAATCCCCTGACTTGTTTTTCAGTCTTTGGAAAAAGCATTTCTTGAATGGCCTTGACCTTGTCAGGATCAACCTCAATTCCTTTCTGGCTGACGATGAACCCTAAGAGTTTTCCTGAACGGACACCGAAGGTGCGTTTATTGGGATTCCAGCGGAGTTTGTACTTTCGCAAACGCTCGAATAGTTTTGACAGGTGGGTCACATGCTCCTCTTCTGTTTTAGATTTGGCAATCATGTCATCGACATACACTTCAATTTCTTTGTGCATCATATCGTGAAACAGAGTAGTCATAGCCCTTTGATAGGTTGCCTCGGTGTTCTTCAAACCGAATGGCATTACCTTGTAACAAAAATTACCCCATGGGGTAATGAAGGAGGTCTTCTCCATGTCTTCTGCCACCATTTTCATCTGATTATAGCCCGAGAATTCATCCATGAAGGAGAAAACTTTGAACTTTGCTGTACAGTCTACCAGCATGTCAATGTGTGGTAAGGGAAAGTCGTCCTTTGGACTTGCCTTGTTCAGATCTCGGTAGTCGACACACATTCTGACTTTTCCGTCCTTTTTCGGAACTGGTACTATGTTGGATAACCATTGAGGATATTTTGACGTAGCGAGGAAACCCGCGTCAATCTGTTTTTGTACCTCCTCTTTGATTTTGACAGCCATGTCTGGATGAGTCCGTCTCAACCTCTGTTTTACTGGCGGACATTCTGACCGTAACGGTAAGTGATGTTCCACGATGTTGGTATCCAACCCTGGCATATCCTGATAGGACCAAGCAAATACATCGGGAAACTCTTTGAGAAGTTTCGTCAAACTTTCTTTGACAGTTGGACTTAGCAGTGCCCCAATCTTGACTTCTTTTCTCTCTTCTTTCAATCCTAAGTTGACTGTTTCCAGCAACTCTTTGTGAGGCTCAATGGACCTTTCCTCTTGTCTGAGTAGTCGGGAGATCTCCTCTGGAATTTCGTCGTCATTTTCTTCTTCATCCTCAAATACCGGGAACTCAAAGTTGGGAGAAGGCATTGGATCGTATGTTTAAACGGGGTTTAAAACAAGCAATCTGCATGACGTGATGATTTGTGTTTAGAAGAGATAGAGAGAATGCAAGAGTGTGTGTAGTGTTTTATATTTTTTTTGAACACTGCTCATTTTTATTTAGTTTTGTTTTTTAGGATAACCATTTTCTGGAAAAAGCAGAAAGAGAAAACACGATTAACTGTGGAAATTACAGAACGACGTTATTTTATTTATGAACAAGTCGATTCTTGAAACTACAGCCCTATAAAACAAAAGTCTGCTTTGGGCGAATCGAAGAGGGATATTTACAGAAAGTGAGCCCTATCAAAATATCCGTTTCACCTGGGCAGGGTGAAAGGTTAAAGTAAAGATGGCAATTACTTAGACTTATGAACAATCTTCTGGACATTGACAGCAACCCATTGGCGGTGAACTCCTCGGTGAATCACAAAGTCTGGTACCTTCCTTGATTTGTCTTCAGAAATAACGCTAATTTCTGGTGGAGCTGGATCATTGGAATCTATCTCCCAGGAAGAGTTGTCGTAAGAGGATTCCTCAGTTGTATTTTGCATAGTATTTGTACTCTCAGCTGTATCTCCCCATCCAGTTGGCTGGATGTCTTCGAGCCAAATACGAGAGCTTTAAGGAGCGGTGTATTTGACCTTGAAGTCGTATTTTCCACTTGGTTTTCCCAAGGTGTCCCACACTTCTTTGGAACTGGAGGAGTCATCTCTCTCGATGACGTTGACCTCGGGAAAAGCATAGTTGATGAATTCTAGTCATGCAAATGTTGCGAATTCATCATCGTGCTGGGTATTTTCAGGATAACCTGAGTGTTGATCCCATGATATGGTGGGGACGCAGGTATTCTCTTCAATGATTCTCAGCTTATTTTCATTGTTCGGCTGACTTTCTTGCCCCAAGTCTCCTGGGTAAGGCTGCCACATTGGCAGGTCATCCATCGGGCTATAGTAGTCGGGGTCAAAGCTGTTTTTCATCAGAGTGTCCTCCTCTAATGAGTTTGGGGGAGCGCGACATCCTTCCGGATCACAATCTCCGTACATCATTTTGACATCTGACCTTGGTATAAATCTCAGGCTCTGGGCAGGAAAGCAAAAGGGAGTCTGCATTTTTCCCTGAGACGTATAACCGTCCTCGTTGAGATAGGACTTCCATTCTTCCTCCGTATCGGAGGAATCATCTTTATTGATGGTATGCACTTCTTGAGTCACTGGTTGAAGGAAGCATCCACTGTGGAAGAAGTTCTGAATGGGATGAAAACTTTTATTGATCGCAGCCGTCTGAGTACAGGTTGAGGAAAAGCCAAGACCTTTCTTTTTCTTATTGTCAGTAGGAATGAAAAGCTGCCCCCATCCTGTTGTATTGGTATTCTTGACCGCTTTGATAGCGTCTTTGTATGAGGAAATCGAAGTTCCCCCTTCGGATTTATTGCCCTTGTGTAGCGAAAGCGTTTGGAACTGGGTTCCGATTACCCCCTCCGGTTCTACATAAGTGGATGACGATAAGTTGCTTACGAGCAAGGCCTGTTCTCCACAGACTGTGACGAGTTGGTCGTTCTGGACGAACTTTAGCTTTTAGTGGAGGGTCGAAGTGACCGCCCTAGCCTGATGTATCCAAGGTCTTCCTAATAAACAATTGTATGTTGCTCGGATGTCCATGACCTAGAAAGTGACTTGGAAAGTGTGAGGACCGATAGTTATGGGAAGGTCGACTTCGCCGATAACCATTTTTCTAGATCCGCCAAATGCTTTGACGACGACCTCGCTGGTTCTCATCGGAGGTCCTTTGAATGATAATTGCATCAAAGTAGACTTCAGCATAACATTCAGGGCTGACCCTGTGTCTACCCGTACGCTGGCTAAAGCATCATCCTGGCAGTTGACTGTAATGTTGAGCACCATGTTATGACGGCAACCTTCTTCAGGTATTTCTTCATCACTAAATCCCAAGTTATTGCAGGAAGTGATGTTAGAGACAATGCTATCAAACTGTCTAAATGTTACATCCTGTTCCATAAAGGCTTGCCCCAAAACTTTCTGTAGAGCCTCCCTGTGCGCTTCTGAACTAAGTAATAGTGATAATACCGAGTTCTTTGAAGGAGTTTGTAACAGCTGATCAACAATGTTGTATTCACTCCTTTGGATGAGCTTTAGCATATCATCATCGTTTTTTGAAAGGTCGGGATTACTGGATTGACCGACTGGTGGATTGGGAACTTCTGTCTGAGGTTCCTTTTCTTTGCTGGGTTCTCCAACTCCTCTGTTGAAGATTCTACCACTCCGTGTTACTCGACTGATGTCTGCAATATTCACGACGGAGGGTAACAAAATTTCCTTTCCATTCTCAATTGTTGTTGCACTATATTTGTCAGGGATAGTCTTAGTTGATTCATACAGTAGCGGTCCCGATAGATAGATACTATGAGAGCCTTATGATTTTTCCGACCATCGTAAGTAATTTCGATTCGTTCCTGGTTGGGAACTCTCGATTCGTCAAGTAGAGGGATGATGGCACAAACATCCCTAGCCCTCTGATGATCAGAGATTACGACAATGTCCTCGATTTGATCAGCGAAGTAGTTGACTAATCCAGAACTTGACCATGGTTGAATCTCTTTGCGGTCCAACTGACTTTGAAGGGCTGCTCGCACGAGGTAGCATCCTTGATTATCCATTGAGCAAACTCCACACCGCTCATGGTTGTGTAGTGGCACTTGGCCACGTCCGCTTTGAATACAGTGTAACCTTACTAGATCTATTTCCATCGACCGAACATCCTGACTTTGATATCTAGTAGGATTCCCGTTAGTGATACTAATTTGCTGGGTGTCTTCATCCATATAGATTGGAAGCCACCAGTGGTTCAATAAGTGCTGAAGTGTTTCCTGGACAAGGGAAGAGCCCTGATCGTCTTCGCAACCCGCTTTACAGATCTGATAATCATGTGATACCAGGAACCCGAGCCGGACCTGTTTAGCATGTAACTCCACCAGGCTGGTATTCATCAAGCGAATATCAAAGATTTGAATCATGTTGATTTGATAATGATTCCTATCATGGTAGTCTTGAATCCATCCAATATCCATCTGACGCTGGAGGGCCTCCTGTATGAAAGAGCATCCCTGTTTGTTTACCGAGCAAGTCAGACAAGAATTATAATCGTGTCGTTGAAGATTATGATATTGGCTTTTCCTTGAGTGCAATACCACCAAGTTGACTTTCATCGCACGGATATCATGGTTTTGAATGATGTTGGAATTCGTATAAACCATGTTAACTCCATGAACTCGGTGCTCTTGGATCCATCCGAGATCCATCTGTTCCTGTAGAGCTGATTGCACCACAGAACATCCTTGATTGCTTTTAGAGCAGATATCACACTGGTGATAATTATGAGGTGGCACATGGCCATATCCACTCTGTCTACAATGCATCTTGACCAATTTGGTCCTCAATAAGAGTACATCGTGAATTTGATAGGTGTTGTTAGACTCTCCCTCTATCAAATTAACTGCACTTTTCTCGTGTTGAGGCAGCGGGTTTGTGAGAACATTAGGATTCGTATCCTTGAAAGATAAGACCCCGCTCCTAACAAGCTTTTTCACATCGGACTTGAAACTGAGACAGTTCTCTATGTTATGCCCTGGTCCTCCTTGATGGTAAGGGCAAGTCTGATCCACCTTAAGCCAAAAAGGCGGATTTTCTGGTACTGTAAGAGGAGACTTAGTCTGGACATGCCCCTTGGCCAGTAGTAACGGAAATAGTTCTGCGTACGATACGGGTATAGGATCAAATCCTGGTGGTCGCGTTGTACAGTTATTGTTGTATTGAGGACGAGCCTGCTGAAGAGGTTGTTATGTCCTTTGCTGAAATTGTTGAGAATGCGGTTGACTTTGAGCAACCTGAGGTTGATACGTAGAAACAGGAGCAGGGTTGATAGCAGGAGTTACAGCTGCTACTGGTTGGTAACGTCGCCTTTGCTTTCCGAGAGAGGTATTCCTAATATCTTGCTCTTTTTTCTTAGGGAGAGCACTACCGTATTTTTTAGTACAGCTTGTCGACCCAGTGTCTTTGACTAGACATCCTTCTCGAATGGCTTCCTCGAGACGCACTCCCATACCAACCATTTCGGTGAAGTCACTATGTGCACTGGCAACCATTCTGTCGTAGTAAAATGAGCTCAAGGTCTTTAAGAAAATCTTTGTCATCTCTTTTTCCTCTAGTGGTGGACAAATTTGAGCGGCAATTTCGCGCCATCTCTGACCGTATTCCTTAAAGGTTTCCTTGTCTTTTTGCGACATTGATCTGAGTTGATCTCTGTCCGGTGCCATGTCCAAATTGTATTTATATTGCTGGACGAAGGCAGTGCCAAGATCTCTGAAAGTGCTAATCGTAGTGCGATTTAAACCCATGTACCATTTTAATGCGGCACCGGTTAAACTATCCTGAAAGTAGTGAATCAGTAGATCCTGGTTCCCTGTCTGAGCTGACATTCGCCGAGCGTACATCACCAAATGGCTTTGAGGACAAGAGTTACCCTTGTACTTTTCAAAATCGGGTACTTGGAACTTGTGCGGGACTTTCACATTGGGGACTAAACAAAGGTCTGCGGCGTCCTTTCCAAATAAATTATGACCGCGAATAGCTTGCAGTTCCTTCTGCATTTCCAGGCACTGCTCCTGGAATTCATCCATTCTATCGAACATACATTCCTTTCTACCAGAAGGTATCTGTGGAATCTGTCCTTCCGGGACAGTGTGCACCACAAGGGGTGGTACCGTTACTACGACAGTGAATCTTGGCGTTTCCCAAAGTTTGTAACCTTCAAAAGTCCTCATTATGCCTCTGGCATCCTCGCTTTCCCGAAGTTTGTAACCTTCAGGCCCAGCGGCTTCTGCTATGATTCCCTGATCTTCAGTGATCGGTGGAACATATCCTTCCAGGATATAGTTAACAGGCATGCCCCAGGGACGATCTTTCGGCATTTGATACCTAGGATCGTACTTCTCTACTATGGGCGTTGAGGTGATCTCTGAGATCAGAGTTCTTTATAGCTGAGCTTCTGCCATGGCTTGCATGTCTTTACGAAGCTTTCTCATATCTTCTCCCAGAGCGTCGATCTCTTCTTTACAAGCTTTTCATCTGACATCTTTTCACCAAGAGCACTGGATGCATTAGCCAGCTCAAGCACACTCATATGGAAGTCATGGATAGTCTCATCTTCCTTCATCTTCAGACTTTCAAACTTCGATGTTAGAAGCTGAAGTCTTGACATCTTAACTCTAGATGCTCCTTCATGTGTAGCCTTCAAAATATCCCAAGCTTCCTTAGCAACTTCACAGGTATTGATCAACCTGAATATGTTTTTATCCATTCCATTGAAGATTGCATTCAGAGCTTTGGAATTCCCAAGGGCAAGCTCATCTTCTTCCTTGGTCCATTCTTCTTCAGGTTTCAGCTTTGAGGTGCCCTCTTTATCTTTTCCAGCATCATCTTTTTCAAACACAACAGGTGCTTTCCATTCTTTAATTATAGCCTTCCAAGCCCTGCTGTCCAAGGATTTCAAAAAGGTGATCATCCTTGGCTTCCAATAATCATAATTCGAGCCATCCAAAATAGGGGGTCTGTTGACAAATCCTCCAACTTCTTTGGCCATCTTTACACCAGAAAGTAACTTCCCTAGATCTCACCCAGAGACAGACAGGATGCCTGCTCTGATACCAATTGAAATTCTGGTATCAGATGTGTGATGTTAAGGTACGATGTCACAACAACACACTCTGAACAATGGACAAAATAATAACAGCAATAAATCAACTCAATGAATTGTTCACCCAGTTCGCTCTAACTACCTACGTCTGAGGGCTACCAAGCCAGGGATGAAATTCACTATTAGTAGTATCAAATTACAGACTCAACAACCCAGTTGACAATCTCCTAATCTTAATTCCTACTAGTGACTTTCTACCTAAGAAACCACTTAGATATGAGAACACTAATCAATCCCTAAAACACTTCAGTGATATAATTCAAAGATCACACACTTTGAATAATACTACTTGATTCTGCTTCACAGCTTTGATCAAGAACAACTCAAAACAACAATACCAATTCACACTCAAATGGTTTACAAAACATACACGAAGACACAAACGACACTCAGTCTTTAGCTCTCTTTCTTCGTTACTTTTCCTTCATTACAGATGCGCTTTATATAGCTATCTAAATTGGCCTTGAACCTGCTACAATATCTGACTTGATTTGTTATTTAAAACTGAATCTTCAAAACAGATTTTCTCCTAAAATCTTTTCAAATCTTCAACCTTTTAAATCTCCTACAAATCTGCACCAGATCTCCTATGCAGCAGAGAATATCTATCCCAAGATATTCGCATCCAATGAGACACCTTGCTCTCCACAATTCCAGCTAACACGCAAACCCTAACAACATCACAACTTGATGTTATTAATTCTGCAGATCTAATGTCACAACATCGCTTGTGACATCAGACATCCAAACTTCAGTAACTTAAACACTTAACACAGCCCAGTGTTAAGACTCAATGTTGTGACATCACCCATATGACATCAAACATTGAACAACCTTTGTTTTACCAAAATTCTAGCCAATCCAAGAAACTAACAGTAGGTAAGAAGAATATGTGACGTGAGAATGATGAATGTAATGATTATATTAATTGTTTTTTGGTTTAATCAAAATAAACTTCGACAATTAGATTGCAAATATCAAACAGTGGGGACACCCCCATTTTATTGAATTCAAAGGATTGCAGAAATGGAAATACAGTAAATTACAAGGTGCGGAAACAGAAACCTAAGCTAATGGGTCCCGAGTCCTCTCTTAGGAGAACTCGGGTGTTGATTCTGGTACTTTCCTTTTCTTGGACCGGGGCTCTTGGGCCGTTGTCGGGTTGTCATTCCTTTACCAAGTGAAAGGAGCGAGCAAATTCCTTTAGTCATCCTGATTTTCTACAGCATGTTGCTCCAAAATCTCAATTAGAGCATCCTTATCTTTCAGCAGTTTTTGTATTTTGGTACACTCCACATTGAGAATGCGGTACTTATTCTTCCAAGACCTCCTCTCCTGTTGAACTTTGTTGAGAGTAACCTGAAGTTTTTCCGTTTCAGTCATGAAGTACATGACAGATTCCCTTAGCGTAAGAACTCCGTGACAAGGATAAGGCATCTTTAGCTTGAGAGCTCTAGTTTGTACCCAGTGGAGATAAGGCTCCACCGAGACACAGTCCGGTTTTCCTAGAGACTCCCGTCCTTTCTTATGACCATGTTTCCAAGCGTGCACTAGTTCCATCTTTAGTGCCCTGTCATTTTCTTTTTCCTTGAAGAAAATACCTTCCAGATGAGCATTACGCGGGACATACCTCATCGGGTATCCAAATTGACGACGAACTAAGACTGGATGGTAATTGATTCCTCCCTAAGTTCCTATGAGGGGTACTATGGGGAAGTTTCCACAACGGGCAATGATTCTGATCCCGTCATAAATCTTATTGTACCAATCTATATCAGAGTTGGTAAGAGACATGATTTTCTGCGACCAACGTAAGGCACTCTTATGATCCCAAAAAGCGGCAGATTTAGGCAAATGGGAGATAAACCATTTATATAGCAGGGGTACACAACACGTGATCATTCCTCCGCTGTATAAATTCCTTAAGTGTACAGAATGATACGCATCTGTGAGCAAGGTTGGTATGACGTTTCCAATGAGAAAAACCTTAATGGCGTTGATATCTACAAAGTTCTCGATGTTGGGAAATAGAAATAACCCATAGGTGAGTAAAATAAAGATGCTTTCAAAAGCAGTCACATTCCCTATACTAGCAAAGTATAGAGCTTTCTTTACCAGAAACTTGGCTGGTAAACCTGGGATTCCTCCCTTGGTGGTCATGTGAGTCTTGATTTCTGACTCATCCAAATAGATTGCTCTTACAATGATTTGATTCTTTGGAATTTCTTCCAGTCCAGAAAAGGGAACTTGATCAGTAATGGGTAGACCAATCAGATGAGAATACTCCTCCAGCGTTGGTGCGAGCTAGTAATCCGGGAATGTGAAACAGTGATAGACCGGATCGTAAAACTGAATGAGTGCCTCCAGGATTCCCTCAATTACATGGACCCTTAACAGAGGTAGCAGACCTCCGTACTTGGCTCTGAAAGCGTCAGGGTTAGTGATCATCCTTGCTAATCCTCTCAAATCCCCTAGTTTTGGAACCTTGAAGGTATACTTGTGAGTTTTTCTTCTACCGAAATCCATTAGCGCAATCCTTTTCTCTCTGACATTTGCAATCATTGTCTTAGTTTAATTTCAAAAAAAGAGACTAGAAGAGAAAATTTTTCTTTGCTTAATGTTTTTTTAAAATGAATGCATGAATGCAGCACACAAAAACATAGAAAAAACATGGGGTCAAAGGGTCGGTGTCATGAAGTCAAGGGCCCATCCCAACGGTTTATACTAGTGATTTTTGTACCTGTCTCTAAAAATCATTGATTCTTGTCGAGATAACATCAGCGGGCTGGGAACCGTGCTAGGTGATGTATTTTGAAGAATCTCATAAGAGAGTAGTATCGCGTGACAACTATTTCTGATAACTTCCGCACTACTGAAAGAGGTTTTTCCTAGGTGTATACTCAATCTCTACACATGCGGCATCACACACATTCCCATTAGCAGAAAAATGAACACATATATCAATTAGGAAAAGCAGTATATATATTTGTCCTAATGTCCTACACTTTTTAAGAGCTATGAATCCTATGATCCTAACAGAAAATGGCTCCCCGGCGGAGTCGCCATTCTGTGGTACCTTCCTAATTTAAAGGTTTTTGACCTAAGATCCTAGTGAGGGCCGATCCTAGCAATAATGACATTCCCCGATGGAACCGTCATTCGGTGATACCTTGTGAACCCAAGGACTCATCCTAAGAGAAGGTTTTATCCAGAGAGATAAGAGAGACAAGATTCCTTTGTTGGCCCCACGGTGGGCGCCATTTTTTCTGTAGCGAGCGATTTTGGACGTGGTTCTTAAGCACCGTCGCTCTGGGGTACTACAGGTTTATTCATTTTTTATCCTATTGAAGCTGATGAAGGAAGGGAAATATATGTCCCCAACTAATCCTGCTTGCAAACTGAGGTTAAATAGTCAAAATTGTTTGGTTACAGATGCGG
The DNA here is from genome assembly GCA_022829125.1 of Lathyrus tuberosus. Taxonomy (NCBI): domain Eukaryota; kingdom Viridiplantae; phylum Streptophyta; class Magnoliopsida; order Fabales; family Fabaceae; genus Lathyrus; species Lathyrus tuberosus. Next base: position 1,034,426 of record JALAZF010000423.1, read on the forward strand.
TTTTAGTTCGTGGGCCTCTCTCTGCATATTTTGTTCAGAACGAAATACCGGGACTGTTCATGGGGAATTTGTTGGGATCCTGCGCCAGATTGGATGGAGGTAGGGGACTTTGGGGTGTTTTTATTAGTGTGCTCGCTAAGATTCTTTTTCAATCTTATGCCTACGTATTCCCGGGATAGGGAAATCAGAGCGATCGTAGTTCCTCCTATTCTATGAAGCTAAAAGTGGTTTGTATCTTGTTCAAAGCCCAAGATGTGAAGCTGAAGGGTCTATTTGTATCTTGTTCGAAGCCCAAGATGTGAAGCCAAAAGGGTGTTGACTTTAGAGAGAATTTGTCATCTCTAAAGGGGAATATTTGGTCTGTTTGGCACAACTGTTGGGTGACTGATTATAAAGGAGAATTACTTTAACTGGGATATGCGAATCCAGCAATGACATAATTTCCTTTATAGGGGATTTTCAACCTGAAGGAGAAGACTTTAACTCAGTTTAGAGCAATGTCATCTTTCCTTAGGAATTTCTCATGCTAAAAGAGGGACAGTGGCGTGGATGTAAATAATCCAGAGGCTTGCCGCTTATAACAATTAGACGAGGGAAAAGGAGTTGTTGATGTTTTTATGCTGTGACCAAAACATGATTTGATGCTAAAAGGTTGATTGAATCAAATGGGGATTTCTTTATACAAAGCCAAAGAGGAGGCTATTGACCCAACAAGAGGATGCTTTTGTGTCTCGTACGAAGCCCGAGATAGAGGCTAAAAGGGTTGACTCAACAAGAGAGTGTTTTTATATGTGTCTTGTACGAAGCCCAAGACGGAGGCTAAAAGGGTTTGAATCAACAAGAGAGTCTTTTATACTCACCAAGAGAGTGATTTGTATCTCGTACAAAGCCCGAGATCAAGGCTAAAATAGGATTGACTCAACAAGAGAGTCCTTTATACTCAACAAGAGAGTGTTTTTGTATCTCGTACAAAGCCCGAGATGGAGGCTAACAATCTTTGACTCAACAAGAGAGTCTTTTATACTCAACAAGAGAGTGATTTTGTATCTCGTACGAAGCCCGAGATGGAGGCTAAGAATGTTCGACTCAACAAGAGAGTCTTTTTATACTCAACAAGAGAGTGTTTTGTATCTCGTACAAAGCCCGAGATGGAGGCTGCAAAGGTTAACTCTGCTGGGGAGAATCATTGTACAAAGCCCAAGAGGAGGCTATTGTTACTGTTTCAGTTGAGTGACAGGTCCAGTATGTTAGTTAAAATAGAAAATCAGTTCTTATATGAGTAATGTTGTACTCATGGATTTGATCTGAGGACCGGGATTATTTCCTGTTCTTTAAGGAAACGGGGAATCCGAAGGGTATTGAGACTGCCCAAGTCTACGGGTGTTTTTTCCTATTTTTGAAAGGAAATTGAGAATGTCTTCGAGACTCAAGGAGATTAGACTTTCCAAGTCTAGAGTTTTATCTTTTGTACTATGCTTAAGAGAGATCAAGAGATAGTACGTTTGCCGTAGGAAGATCTAGACTCTTTGAAAGACTGTTCTATTAAGATGACTAATTTCTGTTCCTATACCTTTAAGAGGTCATCGGGACAATTTGTACGAAGCCCAAGAGGAGGCGAGAAAAACTTTTAAGAAGCCGAAGGGACAATTTGTACGAAGCCCAAGAGGAAGCTATCTTCCCAGAGGAAGAATCATTATACGAAGCTAAAGAGGAGGCTGTGAAAACTTCTAAGAAGCCGACGGGTCCTTGTACAACGCCCAAGAGGAGGCGGGGATGCTTTTAGGAAGCCTGTGGGTCTATCTGCCTTATATATCCAGTGTTTGGGGGTTCGAAACAATGCCTGTATATCCTCAACAGGGTTCTTATTCAAAAGCACACCCCTAGAGATTTTTGCATTTTCAAATCATCATCCTCCCTCAAAGAGTTTAAGCAAGAAAGTCAGTATTGCAATGCACATGAACATTTAAGGATGATCAGGAATGGATTACTTCAAGAAAAACATGCTTATTGTATTATGATTGTCATTCAAAAATCAAACAAGTTCTTACATGCAAACAATGTTTAAACAAACAAATGAACGCTACATATGAAGATGCAGTAAAGAAACTGATGATTGCCATTGTTGAGGAGACTTGACTCCGTCTGGACTTATTAGTCTTGACGACATACTCGCAATCTGAGTGCTCACTCGGGAGGCTTCAGTTGATGTGCAAACCATCGGAAGTGAATGTAATGACCCCACCCTCGATTAAATCTTGCACATTATGATGAAGGGCTCGACACCTCTCAATAGTATGTCCAGGAACACCTGAATGAAAGTCACACTGGTCACTAACATCATATCTAGCTGGGAGCTTTACTGGAGGGGAACCCATTGCACAAGGTTCTACCAGATTCAGTTTGAACAACTGTTAAAACAACATGGAATAAGACGTAGGTAGTGGATCAAAATGCCGGTCAGGCTTCTTCAGCTTCTGTTCGTACTGCTTAGCCTTGGGATTGTCTTGGGAGGCAGGAAGTAGCTGCTGACGAGGAAACTCCAGAACCCCAGATTGTGCAGAAAAGTCGTGAGGTAGATCACACTTTAGGATAGATTCCACAGGCAAGGGCGGAATGACAATTTCTGCTGCAGCCTCAGGCACGGGATTGCCTTTCTTTCTGAGCACATTCCTCACGACCTTCATAACCAGGCTCATCTGAGTATTCAGTTGATTAACCTCCTCCTTCAGCATTTTTTGGTCTTGAATCAAGGTTTGCATGTCCCTCATAAACTTCCCCATTTGGCTTCACATTTCCCTCAGCTCCGCATGAACTTGATCCATGGTCAACTTCCAGCTTCTTTGAAAAGTTAAGTCTGAAATTCTGAAGAGAACCAGATCAGGATGAGAATAACCAGCTTCAAACACCTGTTATGCAAATGAGTATGAAAATGCTATGCAAATGCCATGTTCAAATATTTCCAAGGAATCATTCTGCGTTGATTCAAGTTTTTCACATAAGAACAACAAGAAATAGATGGAAATGATCAGCAACGAGTCTCAAAGTTAAGATCCTTGGAAATACCAGAACATGTATGCAAACATGTTATGATGATACGGATGCAGAGACATGGGATCAAGGCTTCCACAAATTCTGGATAAGTGTTGTGCCGATGACTGGATGAATTCATAGGTCTGCTCTGAAGAGAATACCGGAATACCAAAATATCGGATAATCATAATACCATGATACCAGGTTGATAAGTCCACACTGATAGAAAAACCAGAATACCGAGTAGGTTGAAGGTCAAGGTTACCTGCAAACCTGCAAACACCTGCCCATTCTCACATGTAGGTACTAAAACGAAGGACCCTTAGTTTTAGATTCTCGATTTGAGAAGCAATAGTACATTCATCCCTCGGGGTACAATACTATCGCCAAACAAAGAGGTCATCCACTGATTCCCCCAAAAATAAGGTCATTCTATAGCAAGTTCTCAGTTTCGGGTCCTCGGACCGAGAAGCATAATGGGTTTGCCATTTCTGGTCTGCCATTATCGCCCCTCGGGAGGAGTGACTTAACTGAGTCCTCGGGAAATGGTCACCAAAGTCGACAGCTCTCCAGGTTAACACTCCGAAATGCACAAGACGCGCAAATCAGAACATCTCCCAAGAAAACCTCGTCTGGTTGTGGATTTCGTGTAAACCAAACGTACCAAGACGCTACGTAGGCCACACTACTTTCCACTCTAGTCCTATGTGTGTACTCAAGCCTGTGTAATGGGCTTATCTCTCAGAACACCCTGCCCACCAAACAGAAAAATTCAGCACAGTCCAGCACATAAGATATGGCAACAGTAAATGAAAAGCAAGTAAAAGTAATAAACAGTAAACATGCAATAATGCCACAAATAAAGCGAGTAAAGCAATACAGATAAACACCCTAAAATAGAAAACAAGCAAGCGCTAGGATTGACTCGCTTAGGGGATGGACCAGCAAGAGGTCAATCTGTCCCCATCAGAGTTGCCAGCTGTCGCTCCCAGGATTTTCACCCAAGTACAAACGCGAAAGTGGCGCGGAAACAGAGTCGCCAGCAATGTGTATTTATCCCAAGAGAGGGAAAGGAAACACTGCGTAAACCTGAGGGAAGGGAAAAGCATGGTCTTGCGACCAAGAGAAACAGGTAAGGGAGTCGGTTACGCGAAGAGAAGGTATTAGCACCCCCTCACGTCCATCGTACTCGATGAGAACCACGCTGGTTGTCTCGATCAAAGGGTGTCGTCGTCTGGAGCTCCACTGCTACTGGAAAGGAAAAGGAACAGGTACAAGAAGGAACGAGGAGATGGGGAAGAAAAGGAAAAGAAGTGACTCGGTAGGACGTCCTCGGAGTCCTAGGCCTACGTATTCCCTCGGGAGCGGGAAAGTCAGAGTCAACATAGTTCGGACACGAACTAGGGGGAGATTGCTCGCCAAGATATCACCGTCTTGTGCCTACGTACCCTTAATCTAACCAGAGAGAGGAAGTCAGCGCAGTCGTAGTTTGACTTAACCAAGTCTGTATTTTTTATGAGCGATGTTAAGTTCGCGTCCGACAGTTAGGGTCGAGGCTTGTTTGCGATGAGACGGAAGTAACGTGCCCTTTTCTGAAAATAGTTTGAAGCTTAACAAATCCCGAAGGATAAAATGGTTTGAATTTGTTATATGTTTTTTAGACAGAAGTGGATTGAAGTTAATTCATAACTTACATTGCACCCAAGTCTCTAACATAGGATCGAATGCATTGCACATCGATCCATGACGGGAAGTATGCTAAACATTCTAGGAAACTGAAGGAAAATCCCTCACTCTCCACTTCCCACATGCAAGGCTCATGTGCAATACATGTTATACTTTATTAAGTGTTTTGAAGAAGTGTTGAGATGAGAAAGAGACTCAAAAGGAAGAAAGCAAAAAGTCTAAGTGGGGGACTAGTTATGCTAATGTTGTCATGCATGGAAGTCCTATAGTTGTGTGGGGTATAAGAGCCACCTAAGTCTAAAGGAAAGAGAGGGATAGCACTATTTAATGCTTATCCTACCTCACCTTAATCAAAAATTAAGGATGAGCTAGGATTCCTAAGGGATGTGAGAAAGTTCTACACAATCAAGCATTATATCATGCCATTCACAAAAGAGAAATAGTAATGAAAGAGATAAGAGATGAAAGAAGAGATGAGTATGGATTAACATCCACATACTCAAATGTCTTACCTCTTCCCCTACATAAAATGTTAGTACATAATCATCACAAGTAATGAAAACAAGTACAAGAAACTAAACCAAACAAAACTATTGGCTTTAAGAAGACCAATTAAGAAGAAAATAAAGTTCAAGCCAAAAGGGAATGGTCCTAATGGTTAAGGGACATGCAAAGTCAGTATGTACATGTTAAAGGATCTTACTAATTTAAACATGCCATATGAAATCAAACAAAAGCAAACTAGGCACCAAACAATCATACAAATGCAAATGAAACATTAATAATGCAATATGAATGCAAATGAATCATGAATATGGATGAATGCACATGTAAGCATCAAAGTAAGAATTGAATAACATTTAAGGATGTGTGTAGATGTCATTAAGATGGCATAGAGTTCATAAATACACATGTGGATCAAGTAGAAAGAAGTGGGAGCAAGCATTATTCAAGTTCCAACAATGAAGCACACTTGTAATGCAAGTAAGAAGTGAAGATGTAAGATGAATAATAATGTAATAGGAATGCAAGTCAGTAGTTTATGACATTTGAAATGACATTTAAAAGTCAAGAATGAAGGCATAAAGTCCACACAAGCATCATGTTGAGGCACATTGAAGATTAAGAGCAAACATGTTCAAGTTAGATCAAACAAGTATACAAAAGTTTATGAACCCAAGAAACATGTGGTATGCAATTATAGGTCATGGGATATGGTTGAGGATGATTGAAAACAGAAGTTAATCATGTCTAAATGATGATTTAGGATCATGCAAGTGTTGGTACAAACATGTGCTCAAAGAAGATCAAGTAAAAATGCACAATTACACAAGATATTTCAAATTAAAACAAGTGCATACAATTCATGTAATGATGAACTTTGAATGACCTATAACATGAGGAGAAATGACCTATAATGCTCATACAATCATGTATCAATAGGCCTCAACAATGTTCAAAAAGAATAGCACACAATGATCATTAAAATTCTAGCATAAGTTTTCTAACATTCACACAAACCAACATGCCTTCATAAAATCTATAGAGTCATGTTAAGATAATTAGAAAATTGAGATAAGACAAGTGAATTAAGGTGCAATCATTGTGCAAGCATACTTCAAAAGGATGGCTAAAAAATCATTAGGAATCATGCTCAAAGATGCTCCACAATGTCATACAAATCACACAAACAAGTAGCTCAAAAATTTCATCCAAAAGCCATCAAGAAATGACCTAAAATTCTATAAAAAAATTAACGACATACCTAAACATATCACCAATGCATGTACCAATTATTAGGCAAAAATTCAATGCACAACTATGTCAAAAAAATCCACAATGTAGCATAGGTCATGGTTTAGTGCACACACAAAAGAAATTATAAGAAAATTCATGAAAATATGCCTAAACATGATGAAATCAGAAAATAAAATATGTAAAAATTATTTAAATGTCTTTTAAAGCTTCATGAATTTTTATGGAATTTTTGGATGCTCAAATATATTTTTAAAAATTAACAAAGAACCATGCTTGAAAAGAAAATAAAAAAACAAAGGAAATAGGCCAGGGGGTGCAGCGCAAGTAACTCCGTAGTTTAATGTCCCTTGGGCTCAGAGAGAGGGGGGTGTGCATAGAAAATTGAGCCCAGTCCACTACCACGTATTCAGAGGAGGTGCATGTTATGGAGATCAGTCAAAATGTTGACTCAACAAGAGCCACATGATCAGGTCAACTATGATGATCAATCTAAGTAAAACAAACACACGCATCACAATGAAAGTACATGATAAGCAATCACGCACCACACACACAAGAGCACAAACATAAAAAAATAAATCAGAAAAAGAAGTCACGTGCCAGGGGAGTGATTCATTAATGTGATGGCATTGTTTGGTGCGTTGGATGAGCAGGATCAAACGGTCACTATATAACCTGGAAAATTACATAGGTTTTATGTGGTTAATGAACACCACCGGCCGGAGAAGACTCCGATCATCTTCTCCGGCCACCCTCCGTCGTGGCTCAAGTTTTAGGTCATCAGAAAACATCAAACCATATACCAAAATGTTCCTCTCACTGAGTAGGTCAAGAATCTTCCACTAATTTTCACAAACACATCACACGCAGAGCAAATCGAAGCCAAACATTTTGCCCTAGATTTTTCAACTAAGCACTTAAGGTGCCTATCAACTAGCCAGATACTCACACACTTCTATTAAGCTCAAAAACACACAAAAAAACTTAAATGAGAGCAATATGAGAGTAAGAAGTTTAAGCTGAAACCTGTGCTTTGAAGTCTCTTTCAATCAAAAGAATACCAGAGAGGAGGTTCCTAGCTTCTTGAGATTCGAGATAAGCCAAATAAATGCAAGGATGAACTTCAGTTTCTCCTTGGATTGCACATTCTTCCTTGATGATGGTTGATGAAGAATGAAGGTAGAAATGTGAAGAGATTGAAGGAGATGAACCCTTCGTGTGAGAGAAAACTACGAGAGAGTGAATGTGAAATTTTGGAGGAGAATGAAGAATGAGCCAAAAAACTCCTCCAAATTCTGTTAGAGGTTGGTGTTATACCTTGAGTTAACTTCTAACTGTCATGGTTGACAGTTAGAACCAAGGTTAAATGAGTGAGGTTAACTAAGTGAGTGAGTTTAAGTTTGTTATGGGACGAGTCATGGTGTTTTTGTTAGAGTGAGGAGAGCAACATGGGAGCTTTATGGTGAGGGTTAGAATGAATGGTGGTGATTCTCTGAACTTACAGCAGCTACACAGCTTGTCATGCAAGCTTCTCTTTCCTTTGGTTTGAACATTTATAGCAAAGAATGCATGAGGAGCATGGTATGTGTAAGGTGTTTGATTGGCTTTATATGGCAATGATGTATGTATGGTGGTAACATGCGCATAAAAGCAACCACACAATGCAACAAAGTCTGGTTACTTAATATGGGAGAAACAGTTGGCATGTTGTTGACTTTGGCAAGAAATATCTCCATGACCATGGAATGATATGACATGGTTAATGGCTCTTTGGAAAGAGGACATGGAGTAGAGCAAAGTTGATGTTCAGAACAATTGCAAATAGAACCTCTAAGGTGCTTAGAATTGGCTATGAAAGTGCGTAATCATGACTAAGTTGGTTTCCCACATGACCTACTCTTGACAAGCCCTATGGCGTGTGAAATTCAAATGTGATGACCCTAACTTTGATCCACTATAATTCTCAAATGGTTGATCATATGAAAAAGAGTTCAACACCAAAGTTGAAGAAGAGATGGAGATGAACAAAAGTCATGTTGAACTTTTTTCCATTTGGAATCTCTATCATGGAGATAAATGACCTTGAACTTGGGAACAACATGCACACAGGGTATTTGTAAAAAAGACTGCGCGCTGACAGGCCCATGACCTGCCTAACTGCCAAAAATGCCATGATTTGTCTCAACTTTGAAGCACCATATCTCTCTTGATTTTAATCCAATGAAGATGTTCTTAGTATGGTTTTGAAGCTTGAAGTGTGAACTTTTGATAGGTCTCCAAAACTTTTCAATTTGATGCTTGGAACATGGAGAAATAATGCTCTAAAGTTGACCTCTCACCTTGCCAAACTTGCCATAAATGGAAACCCTAATTTCTATTTTTGGCAGCTTTATACATTTCTTGATTTTTTATGAATATCTCATTATTTCTTGATCAAATCTTCACCAATGATCATATTTGACATGAGGAACATGAATTTGACCTTAAAAAGTCAAGAGATGATTTTATCCTCTGCACAGTTGACTTTCCCCCAAATCTCCTAATTCTCAATCAATTGATCAATTGAAACCCTTCCAAATCAAATTAATGGACAATTCTTCATCCTTAGACCCTTGAGGACATGTAGAATATCATATAATCAAGTCTTTCCCAAAAAATCAGAAATAAACTGATTTTAAGGCAAACCCTAATTTTGTACCCTCAGTCTAGGAGAAATCAGCACATCCTCCAAATCCAAACTCCTCTGAGTATGATGTGTATCCTCTCAAACAATGATGAGACATGCTATTGGGTGATGATAAAAGCTTAAAGATCTTGCCCATTGGGGTGATAAACTCAATAATTCCAAACCCTAATTTGAACAACCATGCTAGGAAATGATGAACTACTTCAATCCTTTGTTGAATTCCCTTCTCTTGATGTCTTGAAGACTCAAATGAAATGAATTGAGATATGAGAAGCCCTTGTGACTTGTCTGGAAAAGTTTGACTCTTGTCCTTTGGCTTTGAACTGTGCATGCCTTGGGGCCACTGATTCCATGCCTTGTAACCAATGATGAGTATGATTTTAGTATGACCTATTATGAAATGCAAATGAATGAAACATAATCCAATTATCGGAGAGATATAGGAGGGCAAATTTTGAGGTATTACACCATGCCCCTGGCATCTTCGCTTTCCCGAAGTTTGTAACCTTCAGGCCCAGCGGTTCCTGGTGCGGTTCCCTGATCCTCAGCGATCGGCGGAACATATCCTTTCGGGATATAGTTGATAGGCATTCCCCAGGGACGATCTTTCGGCATCTTGTACCTAGGATCACACTTCTCCATTATGGGCGTAGATGTGATCTCTGAGATCACAGTCCTTTGTTGTAGCATCTGAGCTTCTACTAGAGCTTGCATGTCGTTATGAAGCTTTCTCAGATCCTCTTTCAGAGTGTCGATCTCTTCCCTCAACTCTCTGTTCTCTTCCTCGAGATCATCCATATTTTTCTGACGATTGGCTCGAGTATTGTACGAATGAGACAATTTCACTCTAGAATCGAGACGCAAATGTGAGATTCGTAGGTAAGAAGAATGCGTTTATGAGAATGATGAATGCAATGATTATTAATTATTTTTGTTTATTCAAAGTAAACTTTGACAATTAGATTGAAAATATCAAACAGTGGGGAAACCCCGTTTTATTGAATTCAAAGGATTGCGAAAATGGAAATACAGTAGATTACAAAGTGCTGGAAAAAGGAAATCTAAGCTAATGGATCCTGAGTCCTCTCTGAGGAGAGCTCAAGTGTTGGTTCTGGCGCTTTCCTTTTCTTTGGCTGGGGCTCTTGGGCCGTTGTCGGGTTGTCATTCCTTTGGCAAGTGAAAGGAGCAAGCAAATTCCTTTGGTCATCCTGATTTTCTATAGCATGTTGCTCTAAAATCTCAATCTGAGCATCCTTTTCTTTTAACAGTTGTTGTATTTTCTTACACTCCACATTGAGAATACGGTACTTGTTCCTCCAAGACCTCTTTTCCTGCTGAACTTTGTTGAGAGTAACCTGAAGTTTTTCCGTCTCAGACATGAAATAAAGGGCAGAGTCCCTTAATGGAAGAACCTTCTGATGAGGGTAAGGCATCCTTAGCTTGAGAGCTCTAGTTTGTACCCAATGGAGATAAGGCTCCATCGAGACACAGTTTGGTTTTCCTAGAAACTCTCATCCTTTCCTATGAACGTGTTTCCAAGCGTGCACTATTTCCGTCTTTAATGCCCTGTCATTTTCTCCTTCCTTGAAGAAAAGACCTTCCAGATGAGCATTCCGTGGGACGTGCCTCATCGGGTATCCGAATTGACGACGAACGAGAATTGGATGATAGTTGATTCCCCCTTTAGTTCCTATAAGGGGTACATTTGGGAAATTTCCACAACGATCAATGATCATGATCCCGTCGTAGATTCGATTGTACCAATCGATGTCAGAGTTGGTAAGAGACATGATTCTCTGTGACCAACGTAAAGTATTCTTTTGATCCCAAAATGCAGCAGACTTGGGCAAATGGGAAGTGAACCATTTGTATAGCAGGGGTACACAGCACGTGATCATTCCTCCGCTGTATAAATTTCTTAAGTGTACCGAATGATATGCATCTGCAAGTAAGGTCGGTACGAGGTTTCCGATCAGGAAAATCTTAATGGCATTGATATCTACAAAGTTATCGATGTTGGGAAACAAAAATAACCCGTAGGTGAGCAAAACAAAGATGCTCTCGAAAGCGGCCACGTTCCCTATACTAGCAAAGTATAGAGCTTTCTTTATCAAGAATTGGGCTGGCAAACCCTGGATTCCACCCTTAGTGGTCATGTGAGTCCTGACTTCTGACTCGTCCAAATAAATTGCTCTTGCAATGGTCTGATCCTTTGGAATTTCTTCCAGTCCAGAAAAGGGAGCTTGATCAGTAATATGTAAATCAGTCAGGTGAGAATATTCCTCCAGCATTGGTACAAGCTGATAATCCAGGAATGTGAAACAGTGATAGACCGGATCGTAGAACTGGATTAATGTGGACAGGATTCCTTCGATTACATGGACCCTTAATAGAGACAACAATCCTCCATACTTGGCTCTGAAAGCCTCGTGGTTGGTGATCATTCTCGCCAAACCTCTTAAATCCTCTAACTTTGGAACCTTGAAGGTGTACTTATGAGTTTTCCTTCTACCGAAATCCATTAGCGCAGTCTCCTTTCTCTGATATTTGCAATCATTGTCTCAGTTTAATTTGAAAAAGAGAGACTAGAAGAGAAGATTTTTTTTGTTTTAATGTTTTTTAAATAAATGCATGAATGCAGCACACAAAATCATAGAAAAAACATGGGGTCAAAGGGTCGGTGTCATGAAGTCAAGGCTCTACCCCCCCCCCCCCCCTCAAAGGTTTATACTGGTATTTTTTGTACCTGTCCGCAAAATCATTGACCCCTCTAGGATAACAACTGCAAGCGGATCGCCAGCAAGCTGATGTATCCTAGAGTGATCTCAGATGAGGGTAGTATCGCGTGACAACTATTTCCGATAGCTTCCACACTACAAAATAGCTTAAGTCTACTAAAAACCTCAGCTTCTCAGATAACCCAGTCGACCACACTACTTTCAACAACCGAAGTCGTATAGGCAATGTATCTGTAAAGGGAGTCTCTATTGAGTTTGATGGTTGATCGGGGGCTCTTAACTGGAATTCACTCCCATTAAGATTACCCGCATTGCCATCACCTATCTTAGGTGTATACTCAATCTTTCCTTATGCAGCATCACACGTATTCTCATTAGCAGAAAAAAAACACAGATATCAATTAGGAAAAGCAGTATATATATTTGTCTTTATCATCTTAGACCTCTAGTCTTATGATCCTATACAGACAATGACTCCCCAGCAGAGTCGCCATTTCTGTGACATTTTGTGAACTCAAGGTTTCCACCGAAGATTGCAAGAAAGAGAATAGAGCCCCACGGTGGGCGCCATTTTTCTGTGGCGGCCACCGCCATGAAAATGACTTGTCTAAGATTTTCACCCTAAATTGTAAGAAAGAAAGATGGGCCCTACGGTGGGCGCCATTTTTCTGTAGCGAGCGATTTTGGACGTGGTTCTTAAGCACTGTCGCTCTGGGGTACTACAGGTCGACTCATTTTTTATCCTATTGAAGCTGATGAAGGAAGGGGAATATATGTCTCTAATTAACCCTGCTTGCATACTAAGTTTCAACATATGACTGTTGGTTTACAGATGCGGTTTAGATTATGGGCCTCTCTCTGCTTATTTTGCTAAGAATGAAATGACGGAACTATGCTATTGGTAGGATGTTAGGACTGATGCTTTTCGATTGATGTGTGAAGGTACGGGATTTTGAGTTTTTTGTTAGTGTACTCGCTAAGATTTTTTCCAATCTTATGCCTACGTATTCCCATTTAATGAAACTGGGAAATCAGAGCGATCATAGTTCCTCCTATTCTATGGAAGGAAAAAGGGTTGTTTTGGTGTCCTTTTCAAAGCCCAAGACGTGAAGCTAAAGGTGGATTGTATCTTGTTCAAAGCCCAAGATGTGAAGCTGAAGGGTCTATTTGTATCTTGTTCAAAGCCCAACATGTGAAACTAAAGGGGTTTGACTTTAGAGAGAATTTGTCATCTCTAAAGGGGATATTTGGTCTGTTTGTCACAACTGTTGGGTGACTGGTTATAAAGGAGAATTACTTTAACTGGGATATGTAAATCTAGCAATGCCATAATTTCCTTTATAGGGTTTTTTAACCTGAAGGGGAAGACTTTAACTCAGTTTAGAGCAATGCCATCTTTCCTTAGGAATTTCTCATGCTAAAAGAGGGACAGTGGCGTGGATGTAAATAATCCAGAGGCTTGTCGCTTACAGCAATTAGATGAAGGAAAAGGAGTTGTTGATGTTTGTATACTGTGAACAAGGCACAGATTTTGATGCTAAAAGGTTGATTGACTCAACCTGGGTTTTCCTTATACAAAGCCTAAGAGGAGGTTATTGGCCCAACAAGAGGGTGTTTTTATGTGTCTCGTACGAAGCCCGAGAGAGAGACTAAAAGGGTTGACTCAACAAGAGAGTGCTAACAAGTGACTGAATCAACAAGAGAGTATTTTTATATGTGTCTTGTACGAAGCCCAATACGGAGGCTAAAGGTGTTTGACTCAACAAGAGAGTCTTTGTACCTCATACGAAGCCCGAGATGGAGGCTGAAAATGTTGGACTCAACAAGAGAGTCTTTTATACTCAACAAGAGAGTGATTTTGTATCTCGTACGAAGCCCGAGATGGAGGCTAAAGGTTTGACTCAACAAGAGAGTCTTTTATACTCAACAAGAGAGTGTGGGGAGAATCTTTGTACAAAGCCCAAGAGGAGGCTATTGGTGCCGGTAACTGTTTCAGTTGAGTGACAGGTTCAGTATGTTGGATAAAAGAGAAAATCAGTTCTTATATGGGTAATGTCGTGCTCAGGATTGATCGGAGGATCAGGGTTATTTCCTGTTCTTTAAGGAAATGGGAAATCCAAAGTGTATTGAGACTGTCCAAGTCTATTGGTGTTTTGAGAAATTGATTCTCAGGTAGTGAATGATCTTTGCATGATGCCCAAGAGAAGGCTGGTACATTAAGGGATGAAGGTCAACTCATTAACAGGTCTGACACTTGACTCAGAAAGACAGCTCTAGCAAATTAATGACTAGGTTCTGTTCCTATACCTGTAGAGGTCTCTGGGTCCTTGTACTAAACCCAAGAGGAGGCATGAGAGCTTTTAAGAAGCCGAAGGGTCCTTGTACAACGCCCAAGAGGAGTCGGGGATGCTTTTAAGAAGCCTGTGGGTCCCCAAACCCCGAGAAGTTCAAGACAAGCCATTCACCGAGAATAGATCAAGCCAGGAAAGTCCGAGAATTTGGAAGAAACTCTAGAGATGCCATTCACGGAGAAAAGATCATCTCTGGGGAGTAGAGTTTCTTTGACGATTTCTAAGGGTAACAGTCCGAGAAAGGGACCACCAAGAATGATGCCTTTCACGTCTCCATATTGTTTAACCCCAAGAGGAGGGAAGACTGTGTCTGGTAATCCTATGGGGATCTAGTTGTGACTGTATTTAAGAGTGACCAACAGGGATTTACCTAGTGCTAGACGTAATTGCTGGGAAAAACTCTAAATAACTATACTAGTATTACACAGTGGATATTTGACAAGTATATAAAAGTTTGTGAAAGAAGACTTACAGTGAGCAGTCCCACAATACAGTTATATATATGAAAGCGGATAAAGAAAGCGGGTAAACACTTACTCGGTTGTAGAGCTTCCATGTTGTTGGGTTAGTTTGTTCAACAAAGAAAGCTTTGATAACAATATTATATTCAAAATCAAAGGAGAAAGTGCTTTGAAAAGGTTGTTGGGGCTTACTGTGAGGGAAGATTCTCTCTATGTACTTTATTTTTAATGATGTCAAAACCTTCATGATTAGAACATAGTGGTTTATATGAAAAACTCAATTTGAAATAGTGGTTAAGTATTGCACATATGTTTGATTATGATTAGAAATGATCTAGGTTCATTAGAGATGTCCCAACACCTTAGGAATCTCAAAATCCTAATTTTTTGCATGTTTCTAGGGTATGAGTCGACTCATCACCCTACATAGGTCGACCTATGCAGTCTGCGTTTGATAGTGTAGAAAACTGGGAGGTCTGCGTCGACGCACTCCCTATTCCGGTCGACGCATAATATGCATTTTTGCGTAGTTGTGCGCGCGGCCTTGCACAGGTCGCCTATACCTTCTGTATAGGTCGACCGCTCGCTGGTTCCTGCCAATATTTTCACTTGTTTTTCATCTTAAAATTCTATTATCTCCACATTATTACATAGCATAATATATATATCATGTTAGTTCATTTTTCAATTGTAACAAGAAACGTGAAAGATTTTATGCCATTTCTCTCATCAATTTCATCTTCTTCCTTGAGCATTCAAACAACTACACATAACCATTTTTGTTTGTTGTGTTCATTGATTTGAAGTGATAAGGTTCATATTTCAGGAAGTGTTATCTTCATTTCTGAGTTGAGATTTGTGGTAGGTGTTTCTTGAATAAAACCTTAGAGTTTTCTCCTCTAAGAATCAAAGGGATTTTGGGGGTTTTGCACAAGCCGCTTCGTTCTACAAGGATTCAGCTAAGGATGATGAACTTCCTCCAGCTTGGAAGTCTTCAAAAGACCATCCAATTGACAACATTCTCGGTGATATCTCTAAGGGAGCAACTACTCGCTCTAAACTTAAGGAAGAACCTAAAAACTCTAAGGAAGCGTTACTCGATGAGCATTGGTATCTATCAATGCAAGATGAACTAAATCAATTCGGGAGAAATGAGGTTTGGGACCTTGTCCCCCCTCCGCGAGATCATCGAGTAATAGGCACCCGATGGGTGTTTAGGAATAAACTTGATGAAAATGGAGTAATAACGCGTAACAAAGCTAGGCTTGTAGCACAAGGCTATAACCAAGAGGAAGGAATCGACTATGAGGAAACTTATCCGCCGGTTGCTCGACTCGAGGCCATATGTCTTCTACTTTCCTACGCTTGCACAAAGAACTTTAAACTATTCCAAATGGATGTCAAAAGTGCATTCCTTAACGGATATATAAATGAAGAGGTTTATGTAGCCCAACCTCCAGGTTTTGAATCACACGAATATCCTGATCATGTCTATAAACTTAAGTGAGCTTTGGACGAACTTAAACAGGCCCCTAGGGCTTGGTATGAACGTCTAAGCAAATTTCTACTTGATCAAGGGTATTCAAGAGGAAAGGTTGACACGACCCTCTTTATTAAACGTCAAGGAAAACACTTAATTTTGGTACAAATTTATGTTAACGATATTATATTTGGGTCTACTAACATGACCTTGGTCAAGGAGTTTTCTAGTTTGATGCAGGGGGAGTTTGAAATGAGCATGATGGGGGAGCTTAACTATTTCCTCGGATTGCAAATCAAACAACTTGAAGAGGGCACATTCGTGAGTCAAACGAAATATTGTCTTGAGTTACTAAAACGTTTTGATATGCTGAACTGCAAAGCTATAGATACTCCTATGCCTACGAGTGTTAATCTTGATCGTGACGAAAAAGGTAAGGATGTTGAGGTAAAGAGGTATCGAGGTATGATAGGGTCTCTTCTTTATCTTACCGCATCACGTCCCGATATAATGTTTAGTGTATGCATGTGTGCGAGGTATCAAGCACATCCCAAGGAATCCCACCTAAAAGCTGTTAAACGCATACTTAGGTATCTCTCTGGTACTCCAAAGTATGGTCTGTGGTATTCCAAAGGTAGTGCTTGTTCCTTAGTTGGTTATTCCGATTCCGACTTTGCCGGGTGCAATTTGGATAGGAAAAGTACTAGTGGCACGTGTCATCTTTTCGCAAATTCCTTGGTGAGTTGGCATAGCAAGAAACAGGTTTGCGTTGCTTTGTCAACAGCCGAGGCGGAATACGTTGCCGCCGGTAGTTGTTGTGCTCAAGTCCTATGGCTTAAACAACAATTGCTTGATTTTAATTTAAAACTTGAGCGTATTCCAATTTTGTGCGATAACACTAGTGCAATAAATCTAACTAAGAACCCTATATTACATTCACGTACCAAGCATATCGAAATACGTCATCACTTCCTTAGGGATCATGTTGAGAAAGGTGATGTGATTTTTGAGCATGTTGATTCAAAAAATCAACTTGATGACATTTTCACAAAACCTTTAGCCACTGAGCCTTTCTTTCATATCCGTAGGGAACCTGGCATTCTCAACATTTCGGATCGTGCTTAATTTCTCTATAAAATGTCGTATCCTTACTTTATCTATATGCACATTTATACTTTTGTCACTAACAATTTCAAAAGCTATTACCACATATGTAAGGTCTTGCATCATCAAAAACGATCAAGGTAATATCATTCTCTTTCATTAGAAATTAAATGTACCATGATTGAGTAATATTGTTGTTGTTTATTGCCTATAGTATGCTCACTTTCTTCATTTGTATGTTTTGGTGTGCATGTTAGCTTTCTATTTAGCCAACACTACAGTTTAAATGTCACAAAAAATTAATTTTTATGTTTTTTTTCAACAAGTTCATGATTTGCGTCGACTCATATAGTCTTTAGGTCGACCCATGGTTGATGCATTATTCCACTAGCAAGCGCATGTCTGAACAGGTCGACTAAGTAGGTCGACGCATTGCTTCAACTTTTAAAATTATGCATTTTTCTTCAGTATGCGTCGACGCATAATGGTCTTAAGTCGACCGTTCGCTCGATTTCTGCTATAAATGTTTTGTTTTCGAGCTACTGATGAAACATTTTAGGTTTTCTTTGCATCATTACCTCATTGCATCATCTCCTCCTCTTCCCTAATCGTATCTTCACCAAAAACCCTAACTTCATCAATCTCACCCAAAAAGCTTGGGCTCCACAACTATCTTGGGAAGTTCTTCATTACTCATCCTCTTTCAACATCAAGCATCAAATGGCTACACGGAGAGTCACCCGTAAAAGGGTCTCAAGAGAAACCCCTGCTCAAGCCGGTCCTTCTCAACCTCCACAAGATTCGCCGGTAACTCTTCCCTCTCTACTTTCTCCTGAAAATATTGACTTGTTTAAGAGTATAAAGAAAAGAACTGTGATCAAACAATATGTGTATTATCGTCTTACGGTTCAACGCATGCACTTGGACGAAATCATAGAGTTATTGGATTTTCAGAATCTAAATGGCTTTTTGGAATGTGACTTCAAATATAATGAAGATTTGGTAAGGATTTTCTATACGGGTATCGTTGGAAAATTTGATGATTTTATGTTCAACTGCAAACTAGGAAATAAGGTTCTTACTGTCCAAAACACCACATGGCAAGATTTATTCAATTTGTCTGTAACTAATGAGAGGCCTGTCCAGCACATAAATGATACTGTGCATGTAAATGGTTATGAGCATAAGAAGGCTTTAAATTCTATGCTCAGGAGACCATACACTGATGAAGTTGTGGCGAGTAATCTCTTCCCTAAGGCAGTGACAACAAGAAAACTGGCTCCTATCCCTAGAATTCTACAGTGGATTGTTGCTCATATTCTTAGACCCAAGCAAGGCGGTTATTCTAGGGTAGATCAACCTGAGATTCAGTTAATCTATATTCTGATGAATAAGATAAAAATCAGTTGGCCTTATTACTTTGCGAGTAGGATATATGGTCTTCGTGAATCCGGTAGAGGGACTGCACTTGGGTATGCATCCGTTATTCAAAAGTTTTTCAATAATGCTACAATAGTTGTTCCTGGTATTGCCTATAAGTCCATCACTTCAAATCAAGAGTTCTGCCAGAAAACTATGACTATGATGGGCCATATGTGGGATGCTGTAGAGAAAAAATATAAGTATATTGTGAAAGCCAACACGGCTGTTCTGGAAGATTCTAGTAAAGAAGATGACGAAGACGAAGAAGCAGAAAGGGAAAATGAAGAAGGAGAGAATGAACAGAATGATGATGACGAGAATCAAAATGACAATGCTCAATGGCACCAAATGGATACGGGGGCTGATGATAATGCTGCATGGATGTATCAAGGATCTGAAGAAAATCAAGGATGGCAATCTCCAATGGAAACTGAAGTTGACCAAGGATGGGGTCAATGGCAATATAATTGTTGGACCAATCTTGGTTCCAATTATAGGCCACCAACACAAGAGCTGAACTACCAAGAGTTATATTACACTCCTCCTTCCCCTCCACGTCCTCAACAAAACAATAAAGACATTCTTGAACTTATGAGGACGATGCAACTTGATCAACAGCGGTTTGCCACAGCTCAAGAGGAACGGTTCAAGTCTTTGCAAGAAGAAATTCACACTCATGCCAACAACTTTGAATCTTTTGCCACTAATGTGATGGGAAGATTCAACACAATGACCGAAACTTCTGCGAATCAGCACCGGGCTCTTACAAACAGGTTCAACAATCTGAATCGTACATTGTTGGAGATGACCGAGCAATTGGATGTGCAACCTCCACCACCTCATCATCCTCAACCGTTTTGCGGCAGAGGCCATTCATTTAGGGGGAGGAGGCCATGAGGAACAACATTGCATCTTGCATCATGTCATTTTGCGTTTCACTTGCTATCTCATGTTATGTTTATGATTCTAAGTGACTTTAGCCTGTTATATTGTTAGTTCTCGTGACAATGTTTCAATTTTAACTGTGTGGCTGTTATGTTGCATGTTTTGGATATCCGTTAACTTGTCTTAATTTCATATTCACTATGATTCCTTAACATCCATTATGTGCTAACTTGTCTTAATTTTAATGCTTATCGTTGTAATTTTTTAAGATGCACTTTCAGTTGATATTTTCTATTCATGCTATTTTCTCTCTCTCTTTTTGATGTTGTCAAAGGGGGAGAGGACATTGGAAAGAATAACAGGTACTGAGATAATACATTGGAAAGAATAACAGGTACTGAGATAATCAAACATTAGTGGATGCATAAAGTCAGGGGGAGGATACCATCTCACATCAAGTGTTTTGCCATCATCAAAAAGGGGGAGTATGTGAGGGAAGATTCTCTCTATGTACTTTATTTTTAATGATGTCAAAACCTTCATGATTAGAACATAGTGGTTTATATGAAAAACTCAATTTGAAATAGTGGTTAAGTATTGCACATATGTTTGATTATGATTAGAAATGATCTAGGTTCATTAGAGATGTCCCAACACCTTAGGAATCTCAAAATCCTAATTTTTTACATGTTTCTAGGGTATGAGTCGACTCATCACCCTGCATAGGTCGACCTATGCAGTCTGCGTTTGATAGTGTAGAAAACTGGGAGGTATGCGTCGACGCACTCCCTGTTCCGGTCGACGCATAGTATGCATTTTTGCGTAGTTATGCGCGCGGCCTTGCACAGGTCGCCTATACCTTCTGTATAGGTCGACCGCTCGCTGATTCTTGCCAATATTTTCACTTGTTTTTCATCTTAAAATTCTGTTATCTCCACATTATTACATAGCATAATATATATATCATGTTAGTTCATTTTTCAATTGTAACAAGAAATGTGAAAGATTTTATGCCATTTCTCTCATCAATTTCATCTTCTTCCTTGAGCATTCAAACAACTACACATAACCATTGTTGTTTGTTGTGTTCATTGATTTGAAGTGATAAGGTTCAGATTTCAGGAAGTGTTATCTTCATTTCTGAGTTGAGATTTGTGGTAGGTGTTTCTTGAATAAAACCTTAGGGTTTTCTCCTCCAATAATCAAAGGGATTTTGGGGGTTTTACACAAGCCGCTTCGTTCTACAAGGATTCAGCTGGGTGAAGGTAACCGAAGAGATCGGTTTAGTAGCTGTAATCAGAGGATCGTAGAAGAGAGGTTTGGGTTCGAATCTTTGGTAGATTGCAATTGATCGAGTGAAGGTAATCGAAGAATGGTGTTTTCTTTCGGTTTAGTAGCGCGGGACGATAATTGAATCAACCATATTCGAAGCACTTGATTCATCTTGAATCAAGGGAAGAGAAGGCTCTACATCAACAATTCGAAGACGTTCGAAGATTTGATTGTTCAGAAGTTTTCTCTTGTATAAACACTCAATTACAACGATAATATATATATCTCAATTCCATGTTCGGAATTAGGGGTAGAGGTACCCATAGCGAGGACGATTGGGGAACTGCCTAATCAAATCGCGTTCGTTCTCTTTCTCCTTTAACTCTTTACATTTTTTCTGCATTGTTTGAATTTGCCAAGTTTTTCAAGTTGTCTAAATTTCTGAGGTGTTGTAATCTAAAGCTGAAAAATCGTTTGGTTAAAGTGATACAATTCTTTGAATTGTTTCTAGGAGCAGCTTGAAATTACTAACCATAGAAATTCTGCACTTAGTGTGTGTGTACACACCAAGTGTTTGATAATTTGTCGTAAAGCAAATTCAAACACTGTTTGTGTTTCATTGTTTGCCTCATTGGTTTGGATTATACATAAACACGCTATAATTTGTTGGTTGCGTTTGATTACATTAATAAAACTGAATTTTTCTCTTCCATACTCATTCGCAATATATAAACGCGCATATCCGATCCTTTTGGTAGAAGGTTCGTTGTAGACTATTAATCTAGTGGTAGCTTCCATTCAAACAATTTTTTAAAATTCAATTTTGCGTGTAAAACTCGAAGGATCTATTCAACCCCCCCTTCTAGATCCATAGGCATAGTCTAACACTTACAACTCAAGGAGAGGCCCAAGGTTTTATCAGTGATTGCACTGTTGAAGTTGTACATTGTACAGGGACTTATACAAGTGACTGAGGCCCAAAATGGTTTTCTGTACAAAGGGATGAGTCTTATACTCTCTCAAGAGGCCCAAAGGTTTATTTTTATACAAGTGGTGGGGCTTACAGCTCAAGGAGAGTCCCAGGGTTATTTGTTTAGAAAACAGCGTTTGCGCCAAGATTTTGAAAATACAGTGGGACTTATACAATGACTGAGGCCCAAAAGGTGGTGTATTTACAAAAGGGGGTTGGGTCTTACACTCTAATAGAGGCCCAAAAAGGTTTTAAAGAGATGGGGCTTATAACACGAGGGTAGGCCTAGAGGGTTTGATTTTTGAACTGGCGATCATGCCGAGGTTTTTTTCTTTTAACACAGAGAGACTTATACAATATCTGAGGTCCAAAATTGTTTTGGTTTAAAGGGGATTGGGTCTTACACTCTATTATAGGCCCATAAGGTTTTTGTACAAGTGATGAGGCTTACAGCTCAAGGAGAGACCCAATTGATTATTTTTGAAAAGGCGATTGCGCCAAGATCTTTGAAAACACCGTGGGTCTTATACAATGACAGAGGCCCAAAATTATTTTGGTTTCAAAAAGAAGGGTTGGGTCTTACACTCTATTAGAGGCCCAAAAGTGTTTGAAAATGATTTGTTAGGGTGAAAATCAAAGAAACCCCAATTTCATTTTTTAAAGGCATTTTTCAAAGAAAAATCAAGTAAAAAAAGATAAAAATATCAAATAAAATCATTAATCATGTTATAAACAATGATTAAGGTTTATGAAAAAGTATTTTATCCACATGAATATTTAAAATCATTTTGGTTTTAAAAATCAAGAAAAATAAATCATTTTAAAAGCATTTAAAACAATTTAAAACAATATTTTTGAATATATTAAAAATATGTCAAATAATAATATTTTTTTGTGATTTTTTGTGGATTAAAATATTATGGATTATGAATAAGAAGTGTGTAAAACAAAATTGGAAAACGATGATTTTTGCTATGTAAAAAAATTGGTTGAGTTTTGAAGATAAAATAAGAAAAAGAGGAAAAATGTCACAACATCACATTCGACATCTCTTTTAGTTTTCAACATCTTTTTTATCAAACTTCCAACACTCATAACTCTCTCAATTTTTACCGAAATTAAAATCCGTAAGAACCTATCTTGACCGATTTTCGCAAGGAATCCAATGGTATCACTCATACATACTGAAACTTAATGTACAGAATGCACGAAGCAAAAAACCAGAACTACACATGGATTTTAAAACAACATAAACTCCACATATAAACATGTTAAAGTGCAAACAGTAGGAGGATCACAACATACACATTAAGGACTACATTTTTTCTTCAAGAATTGTTCAATATGATGCATGTATGTGGACATCAAAGGAAATCATGATTCAAAGAAATCAAGTTGTGAAGCTTACCTCTTTTTTTGGAGATTTTGTGCAACCTACCAAGTGCTTTGTTCCAGAAATGATTTGATGCTTTGGACACCCTCAAATGACCTCTTAGAAGCTTTTAGGATGGTTGGAATTAGCTGGAAACCTCTGGAGTAAGTTTGGGCTCTTTCTTGCAAAATGGGCAAAAGTGGCCAAAATGCCAACTCTCTCAAATGGTGTTCCAGATGGGGGGGGGGGGGGGGGCATTTAGGATAGTTCAGGGATGATATTTGGAGTGTGTTTGAGGCTTTATCTGGTTTGGAAAGCGACTGAATCAAGACATGGCTTGAAAAATGCAAAAAAGTCCAATTTTGAGGTTTTGAGATGTGACTTTGTGATTTTGGTGTTATAGGTCACTTGTGAGAGTTTGGATAGCTTACGTATGACATATTGAATGTGTTTGGATCATGAGCTATGGTCGAAATGCTCTCTAACTCAAAAACTAAGAATTACCTTGCTAAAGAAGGCATTTTGGAGTGAAAGAAGTGATTTTGAGGAAAACATCTGTTTGATGGCTTTGGTGTACTCAAACTAAGCACAAAAGAGCTATATTTATAGTAGAGCAAGTTTATTTTGGCAGAAATAGTGAATGGCAATTGCAGCAGAGGTTTGGCAAATGTTGATCAATGAGAATCCAAGTCTCCTCTAGCCATTGACTAGAGGTTAGGGCACAGGCTGCTAGTTCCCTTGTTGTTGGATGAATCTTGACTGAATTCAGTTGGAGGAATCTCAGTTCATGCCACCTCTAAGCATCCATTAAATGCTCCAAACCAAAATTAGAGTCTTGTCCCTCTTTTAGGGTTTTTTAGGTTTGGCATGCTACTTTTGGTTCCAAGGACTTTGGAGGCTTGGAGATCAGATAATCCCCCTTGGATTTGATCCTCAGATGTGTCCAAAATGATGACAAGGCTTAAAAATTCGTGTGGCACAAGAAATGTGCAAATCTGTCCTAAAACCTGTCTTAAAAATCAGCTGCAGCAAGCCTTGTTGTAAAATCCATAACATCTTGCTCAAGAATGATAAATGGTTGTTCCAGGAATTTATTGAAAGATGAGATGACATAATTCAACTTTGATGTTTGACCCTAGACTTGGTTCAACTTGGATCATGGAGAAAACATACTTTAAGTTGGGACATTCTTGCTGGAAAAATATTAATGATGTCCTATGAAATGTTGAAACATTTGACAACTTTGAACATTAACAATTCCAAACTCTAATCACTCATATCTTTTAATCCACTATGATATTTTGAGTTGAAGTTAATTGCACCTTTGATGCTTGTCCTGCATGGTGACAAATCTTGAAAATTGTGTGGCACAAGAAAAAGTGCACAAAATCTGTCCTAAAAAATAGCTGCAGTAAGCCTTACTGTAAAGTCCATAACTTCCTGCTCGAGTATGATAAATGGACGTTCTACAACTTTCTGGAAAGCTGAGATAACGTACTTCAACTTTGATGTTCAAGGTTTATGAAGATAAGACTTGTAAAGTTGTCAAAAATGACCTTGAACTTGTGTGATCAAATCTGTCCTAAAAGCTGTCATGAAAATTCTGTTTTATCAATGCCTTTTGCAGATACCATAACTTTCTGCTCGAGAATGTTAAATGAGCTTTCTAGGACTTTCTGGAAAGGTAAGATTACGTACTTCAACTTTGATGTTCAAAGTTTGGCTTGAATCAACTTGGATCATGGAGAAAAACATCTTTGAAGTTGGGACATTCTTGCTTGAAAAATATTAATGATGTCCTATCAAATGTCGGAACATTTGACATTAAGATTTCGCAACTTTGATCACTTATATCTTTCAATCCTTATGATATTTTGAGTCGATTCCTTCTACAATGTTAAAGTATCAAATACCCTCTTTAAAAGTAGCTCTTACGCAAAATCAATGGATGCTTGGATCAATAGTTACAACATTGAAAAGTTGTGCACTTGAACATGATTTTAACTTAGAAAAAATTTCTAAGTTTCTTTCCATTTGATCAATTTTGCAATTTTCCATGATTTCTTGATTTAAATTTGATCAAATTAAAT
Organism: Lathyrus tuberosus; assembly: GCA_022829125.1. NCBI lineage: Eukaryota > Viridiplantae > Streptophyta > Magnoliopsida > Fabales > Fabaceae > Lathyrus > Lathyrus tuberosus. The sequence continues at coordinate 1,059,731 of JALAZF010000423.1, forward strand.
CATCCATTATATTTTCTTGAGTAATGGCTTGTGAAGGTCAAAGTTGACCAAAAGTCAAACTTTGACTTTCTGCGTCAGTTGACTTTGTATTAGATGAACTTGAGGCTTGATCCACTTGAAATGTTGCACTCTTGTGCTTAATTCTTGATGTGGGAGACCTCTTGATCCTTTATGGATATTTGAGAGGTTAGACAAGTTGAAGATCATGTCATTCCTTGATTGCTCCTTTGTCTAAATGCTCCGAGAGGGCTTGGAACCCTAATTCTTTGAGTGTAGAGAATGCTCACCCATCTTTGGGGAGACTAATGAGTATGAAAGTTCATCCATATTATGATGATGATTTGCATAATGATGGGAATCTTAGTGGTTAAAATTTGGGGTATGACAGCATCCATTGAAGGCTTGGAGACAAAATTGGAGTCTTGGCACCTTTTTAGCCTTTTTTGGGCACTTATGGCTAAATGTAGTTCCATGGACTTGGGAGGCTTGTGGATCACATCTTTTCTCTTGTATGTTATCCTCTAATGTGTCCAAATGGATGACAAGGCTTGGAGTTATCTGATTTGGCCAAATCGAGCAAAAATGCAAAAATCTGCCTTGTAAAAATCAGTCCATGATGCCATGTTCCAAGGGTTGTATCTCCCTACTCAAATTGAATTTGGAGATGATTTGGTACTTGTTGGAAAGCCCTCATGGCATACTCCAACTTTGATGTTCAGCAATGGACCTGATTTAACTTGGATCAAGGTGAAAAATGTCCCTTCATTTTGGAAAAAGTAAGGTAGATTCTGACTTATTGAAAATTTCACTAAGTGTTGGAAAAGTTGTCATTTTCATGTTTTTGTGATTTTGATCAATCCATAACTCAAAATCCATGAGGATTTGGAATCTCTTGTAGTTGAAACTTTTAAAGTATGTTAGATGGACTTTCATTTGAGCTTTGAATGAGAGAAAAAGGCCTTGTGGTTTAGGAGTTATGACCTTGCCAAGTTGGTACAAAATCACTTTTATTCCATAACTTTAAAAAAATTTGGTTTCTCAAGGTTGCCCCTTTTTCAAGAAACCTCATTTTTCTTGATTTTTATTAATTAATGATGATCAATATGATACATTAACATTGTTTTTGACTTAGGGGAACCATATTTGTGAAAAATTCCAAAAGGTCAAACTTGATTTTGTGCACAGTTGACTTTTTGTCAGATGTAATCCAAACTGTGCGATCCTTTGTGCAATCAAGTTCTTGACCTAATTCAAACCTAATGGATGAGTTCCATAGGTGTTATAGGGTGTATTGAATCATATCCCAAGATTTGGGAGCATGTCTTGGCCAAAAGTCAAAGATACAGTTGACTTTTTCTTCAAAACCCTAATTGTGGTCCAGATGAAATTGAAACTTGTGAATCAAGCTTCTTGGATCAACCATTGTTGCAAATGGATTAAAGTGGTGTATTTGAGGTCCTCAAATCATGTATTGAGGTCTTGGCTCAAGCTTTGCTCCAAAAGTCAACTTAGGGGTTAATTAGGTCAAGAAACCCTAATTCCTAATTTTTTATGAATGCATCACCTGAGGCTAAATTGACTTGATGATTGGGTCCATGAGGTCCCTTGGAGTATCTTGGGTTATGCTTTGAAGCATTGGCTCATGCCCAGAGGAAAAATTTCCATCTGGAGGCCTTGGTCGACCAAAACCTTAATTTGGTGACATTGGCGATCTCGAGGCTTGATCCACTTGGAATGTTACAACCTGTGCGTGATTCTTAATGTGGGAGTCCTCTTGATCCCTTATGGGTGTTTGAGAGGTTATACAAGTTGAAGATCATGTCATTTCTTGATTGATCCTTAGTCTAAGTGCTCTGAGAGGGCTCAAAACCCTAATTCTTGGTTGTAGTGAATGCTCAACAATCCTTGAGGAGATTGATGAGGCATGATGGCACATCTATATTGTGGAAATGATATTCACAATGATGATAAATCTTGGTGCTCAAAATTTGGGGTATGACAGATGGCCCTATTTAATCTTCTTGGACCCGAAGGTGTGAATGGAGAAGGTATTCGGGCATTCAGGGTGCAAGAGGATTAAATATCGGAATACCCGAAATTTTGACGGTGGTTATGAATGTTAGCGGTTTGCTCATCCATATTCTTTTGCTAAGCAATGATACTTAGAAAAGGGTAAAACTTCCCCTCGATCCTGGTTTTCTGCCACAGAACTGGTCTTAGTTTCCTTTGAAATAAACTTCCCCTCGATCCTGGTCTTCAGCCAAGGAACTGGTCTCAGTTTCTGAAATAGACTTCCCCTCGATCCTAGTCTTTAGCCACGGAACTAGTCTAAGTTTCTATTGAAATGAACTTCCCCTCGATCCTGATCTTCAGCCAAGGAACTGGTCTCAGTTTCTTCTAGTCGAGTTTCATTCTTGACAAGGGATGATGTGTGTAGCGGTCTTCATCAAAATTATTACTAAGTTTTCTACTGGGGAGACGCCATTTGATGGAAAAGATTTGAGGTTAGACTTGCTGGGGGTACCCATTTGTCTGAGCTGTAGAGGTGTGCAAACTTCTCTGTTGGAGACGCCATTTGTTAACTCTACTGGGGAAAAGCGAGCCTCTTGAAAGACTGATTTCCGCTAGGGGATACTACATCATACTTTTCTTCGAGATCTTTTCAAAGAAATTCCATGTGATGTAATCCAATTTTGAAGTGCTGATGACTTCATTAACATCGAACTTCTTAGGAGAAAAACCGATGTATTGCTGAGAATCTTTGGTTGAGAGGCTTTCTTTGGGGGTTTTCCTTAATCTGGGAAAGCAAAAATATCATCTTCAATGGTGAAAAGTGACGTTTGTCAAATGTCTTCTTTCCTTTCAGAGGTTCAAGTTAGCAAAATGGTCGAGGACCATCTCCAATCCAGAAATAAACTGGGTAGAAATTGTTTTGGTGGCACTTTTCCTGACGGGGAAAGAACTGACAAACTTGATTGATAAGAGGACTTTATCACTTGGGAAATGAGTATGTCTCAAGTGATATTAATGCGATATGATTATGAATGTGAATCAATTATGCATGATATATGTATGTTTATGCTGACATAACTGACGCGACATACAGACTGGTGAATGAACATGACTAGATATTCGGCCACTGTGGGGTATGAAAAGTACCACTGGTCCAAGATAGCAATTCTGCCTTGCTTAGGGGAAGTAGACCCTATGGGGACGAGAAAATCGTTGGTTGGTCTTAAGAGGTAAGAACTCTGTCGGGGATCTCAGATGAAACATTGTACCTGAAACAGTTGATCCTTCATTAAGGTGTACTGGTTTAGAAAGAGTACTTTGATTCTGCACTTTGAGGTTCAATCACCTTCGGAGAAACGATCAATGTTCTTTTCGATGTTCATTAGTAAAAAAGAATGGCCATCTTTATTTTAAAAGCAAAAAAATTTTTGACCAGTAAAGTTCATTTTTGTTTTTTTTCAAGAATCATTGGTCATGTTAAAAATGTCATTCTGTAAAACTAAAACAAATGAGAATTGCAAACAAAAGCACTAGGGCTCAAATTTTATTGATAGGATGGAAATCAGCCTAACGCGTGATTCTATAGAGTATTTACAAAGTTTAGAAAATGATAATTTAAGGAAAAAGGGGCTACATTGAAACATAACGACCGTTATCCTTCTACCAACTTTGAATTCTGGACATCCTGAGCTTCTGTTGAAGATGACCTTGACTTGAGTTTTCTGATGGATGGCATGACTGTTGAGGAGATAAACTGATTAGACGTAGTTACTTGCCATTAATCCCTAACTTTTGCCTGGATTGTACTTTGAGATTCCCAATCCATTGGGATGATTTTTTTTGCTTATGTCTCTAATTTTTTCTTGGACCGCCCTTCCGGGTTTTCAATCCACCGAGACATTTTATTTATTTATTTAGGCAAAGTATTTATTGACTACATCCACATTCGTGGCGTAGGTAAACTCCTCTCCATCCATGGTTGCAAGTCTCAAGGCGCCGCCTGAGAAGGCTTTCTTGACCACATAGGGGCCATCATAATTTGGAGTCCATTTTCCCCGGGAATCAGTGAGGAATGATTTTATCTTCTTGAGCACGAGGTCTCCTTTCCCGGAGACACGGGGTCGGACTTTTTTGTCAAACGCTTTTCGCATTCTTTGCTGATATAACTGACCATGGCATAGAGCCGTTATTCGCTTTTCTTCTATTAGGTTCAGCTCATCGTGCCGACTTTGACACCATTCAGCCTATGTTAGCTTAACTTCCATCAATACTCTGATTGTTGGGATTTCTACTTCTATGGGGAGCACTGCCTCCCTGCCATATACTAGAGAGAAAGGGGTTGCCCCTGTTGAAGTGCGGACAGATGTGCAGTAACCGTGAAGAGCAAAGGGCAGTATCTCGTGCCAGTTTTTGTATGTTACAACCATCTTTTGAATAATCTTCTTGATGTTCTTCTTAGCCACTTCTACCTTTACGTTCATCTTGGGCCGGTAGGGAGATGAATTATGGTGTTCGATCTTGAACTAAGCACACAACTCTTTCATCATCTTTTTGTTCAAGTTAGATCCATTATCTGTAATGATCTGGCTTGGAACACCATAATGGCAGATGAGGTTGTTCTTGATAAATCGGACCACAACTTGTCGGGTCACATTGATGTATGATGCTGCTACGACCCATTTGGTTAAGTAATCAATGGCTACCAGGATGAACCGATGTCCGTTTGAAGCCTTGGGTTCGATCATGCCAATCATGTCGATTCCCCATATGGAAAAAGGCCATGGAGAAGAGAGAACTTTGAGATGCGTTGGCAGTACATGGATTTTATCTGAGTATATTTGACACTTGTGACATCTCCTCATGTATTTGTAGCAATTAGATTCCATGGTCAACCAATAATATCCTGCTCTTAGAATTTTTCTCGCCATTGTGTGTCCGTTGGCATGAGTGCCAAAGGATCCTTCGTGAATTTCTTTCATCAGCAAATTTGCTTCTGGTGTGTCTACGCATCGGAGCAAGACCATGTCGAAGTTTCTCTTATAGAGTGTGTTACCGCTTAGGAAGAAGCTGCTAGCCAGTCTTCTGAGGGTCTTCCTATCTTTCCTTGATTCCCCAGGTGGGTATTCTTGTCTCTGAAGGAAGCATTTGATATCGTGATACCAAGGTTTATCTTCTATGACTGCTTCGATCGTGAAGATGTAAGCGGGCCTTTCTAGACGCATTATGTCGATCTTAGGTACGTCGTTCCAAGTGATTTTCTTCACGAGGGATGTGATGAAACTTAATTCTGTTGAAGAATGGTAACAACCTTCTCGCGTAATCTTTGTAAGGAATCAGTCCTGATTGGTATGTGTTCCAATCTCCTTTGATCTGATTGATAACCAGGGCTGAGTCTCTATACACATCCAAGTTTTTTATCCTTAAGTCAATTGCTTCTTCGAGACCCATGATACAAGCTTCGTATTCGGCCTCATTGTTTGTACACTTGAATGTCAGTCGGGCGGTGAAAGGAATATGGGTACCCTGAGGTGTTATGATGATTGCCCCAATTTCCTTCCCATAATTGTTGACAACTCCGTCAAAGATTAGTCCCCATTGGGAACCTGGTTCTGGCCCTTCACTGGGCAGCGGTTCATCGCAATCTTTCATTTTCAAGTACATGACATCTTCGTCTGGGAAGTCAAATCCGACTGATTCCTGATCGTCAATCGGTTGATGAGCCAAATGATAGGCTAAAATACTTCCTTTGACGGCTTTCTGAGCATGGTACTTGATGTCGTATTCTGATAACAACATCTGCAAACGGGCAATCCTTCCTGTGAGAGCAGGCTTTTCAAAGACGTACTTGATCGGATCCATTTCGGAGATTAACCAAGTAGTGTGACAAATCATGTACTGGCGAAGACGTTTGGCTGCCTAAGCCAGAGCACATAAGTTTTCTCGAGCATAGTGTACCAAGTTTCACGGTATGTGAATTTCTTGCTTAAGTAGTAAATGGCAGACTCTTTTCTTTTTGTTTCGTCTTGTTGGCCGAGTACACAACCCATGGAGTCTTTCAAGACTGTTAGGTATATGATAAGTGGTCTTCCCTCTACTAGAGGTGATAGAATAGGTGGATTCGACAGATACTCTTTGATACTGTCGAAGGCTTTTTGGCAATCTTCTGTCCATACACACGTTTGATTCTTTTTTAACAGTTTGAAGATCGGCGTGCATGTCGCGGTCATGAGGAATATAAATCTGGAGATGTAATACAGACGTCCCAGAAATCCTCAGACTTGTTTTTCAGTCTTTGGTGAAGCCATTTCTTGAATGGCCTTGTGTAATACCCCAAAATTTTCCCTCTCATTTTTCATATCATTTAGAATGTGCTTTCATTTCATTGCATTGCATTCAAGCATAGAAAAATAAAACATTCAGCATTGCATTGCATCTAGCATAAGGGCATGTGATCAGTTATTTCTCAAAGGTATTGATCATCCAAAGCAAGAGAACAAGAGCCAAGGGTTTTCAAGCAAGCCTCAAGGGTCTCTTACATCACATGTCATCCCAATTAAACTCACAAGTCATTGGAAGATGGGAATTCATCAATAAGATTGGGCAGTGCATCACCTCCTATCAAAAATAGTCCAAATTAGGGTTTTGGGTTCAAGCAGTCTCCTGATGAAATTTTGATTCAAACTTGATCTCAATGTTTTATACATGATATTAAGTGTCTAAGGATGGAAGATTGGCCATTGGTTCATTTCAGAAGAGGTTCAATTGATCAGTTGCTTGAGAATCAAGAAATTGGGGAAAAAGTCAATTGTGTAGTGAAAAAAGTCAACTCCTGACTCTTTAAGGTCAAATTCATGAAATTCAAGTTACATATGTTCATTGGACAATATTTGATCAAGAAATGATGGAGGAATCATGAAAAATCAAGAAATGTACAAAGTTTCCATTTTTAGAAACTTAGGGTTTCCAAAAATGGCAAGTTTGGACTATTTTGCACCACACTTTGAAGCTTCCTTTATTCAAGATAAAAGCTCCAAACTTCAGGCCCAAGTTGAGCCAATTAAAGTTCACATTCTAAGCTTCAAATCCATATAAAGAACTCTCCCATTGGATCAAAATTGAGGGTGTTATGATCAATCAAAGTTTGGTAAAATCAAGGCAAAAACCAAGTCATGGCAAGGCAAGTTCATGCCCATAGGCCATAATTTCATCAAAAACATGGTGGGAAAAATGTCAAGCTACTTTTCTCAGTGATGGAGGCTCCAATTGAAAAAATGTTGAACATCAAAGTTGTTCATCTCAATGTCCTCTCCAACTTTGATGTTGGACATTTTTCCATTTGAGCAAGTTATGAGTGAGTTATAGTGGTCCAAAGTTGAGGTATTCATGCTGAATTTTCTACAAGTCATGTTGCCATGCACGCACCACTTGCCACGCACATGCACCAGTTTTGAACCTTGATGTTTTAATCCATTTGCCATCATCTTAAAAGCTTCATTTCAACTTCATTCCAACATCATACTTATTCTCCTATGTCTTCTCTTTATAATGACACCAAAACCATGTCATTTCATCTACTATGCCTGGAGAATTATCTTGCCAAACCTCATCTTTTTCATCCTGCTTTGGCTACTACTAAATAAGAAGAAAGCAACATGGTTGTTGTTGTTCATCATTTCACACGCATACCCCAACACTACACATCTCTCCACCTTTCCTATTTAAGCCAAACATTCTCTTACACACATTATGCCACATTATCCCTCATATATCAAAGAGTAAAAATAGAAACTTGCTTTGCAAGCTTTCTACAGCAAGGATTTCATCACCACCACTCACTCCCATCACCACCATAAGTGACCATGAACCCTCCACACCATAGCTAACCTTCCCAACTCGCCCCTAACTAACTTAACTCAGTTAGTTAGGTTGAACTCAGTTAACCCTCCCAAACTCACTTAACTAACTCACTTAACCACACTAGTTAAATCCTAACCTCAACATATATATTGAAACTCACTCAGAATTGAACAACTTCACTTCATTTTTCACCCTCACTTCAAATCATTCTCACTTTTTCTCTCAAATTTTCTCTACTCTCTCTCTCTAATCTCACACGATTCAACCATCTTCATCAATCATCTTCATCATTTGTTCATTGTTGAGCAAGAGCAAGCAAGAACAACCTCACCTCTTCAAGCACAACCTTATTGCAGTCATCATTTTTTCTCATTCTCAAGATCAAACAGCATTTATTTTGCTCAAATTGAAGCTCTAGAAGTTCAAGATCAAGCTGATATCTCTGGTTTTCTCAACAATTCCAAGATCTTCAAGCTTCAGGTTTCAGATTTATCTAACTTTTCTTGCACAAATTCATGTGATTTGAGCTTGTTTTTCTGGTGTTTCGAAGCTTACTAGAAGCAGTGTGAGTTCTGGCTAGTGATAGGCACTCTAGGTGCTTAGAATCATTTTCTAGGGCAAGATGTTTTGGTTCGGTTTGCTGTGTATATGCATGATTTGTGGAAACTAAATATGGATTCGTGATCTCCTCAACTTCCTCTTCATTTTGATGTACGGTTTGGAAATTTCTGGAAAATGGAAAGTTGCAGGTGGTGGCGTATCGCCGGAGAAGATGACCGGAGGTCCTTCTCCGGCTGGTGAGGTTTAAGGCTAGGGTTTCTCAACTTTAAGTCGTGACCGTTTGATTTGTGCGTGTGAACGGCCAAGATCATGCCAACACATAAATGATCCACCCTCCCTCTCACGTGCATATTTTTTAACCTGAGTGACTTCTATGTGTGTGCGTGCATGCTACCTATTGTGGACTTTATATCTGATTCTCGTGATGTGTGTACTTGCTTGATAATCTTGCATTGACATTGATCCAACGCTCTTTATTTTGCCAACACATTAATGAATGTGTGGTCTCTCACGTGTTCTTTTTTTCTTGTTTCAGACGCTTGCATGTGTGCGTGTGTTTGATGATTAACATGTACACGCATTCTCATCCGTATGATTGCTATAATTTTCTTGATGATGGTTGACTGCTTGATTCTATGGCCATGATTGCATTCCCATATAACTGCATGTGCACTCTATCACACACAAACACGCTTTTATTGGACTGGGTTTTAATTACTATTTGCACACCCCTTGCTTGAGCCCAAACATATTTTAACTAGCAAATTGCTTTCGCTGCACCCCTACTCCATTTCTTTTGTTTTTTATTTTTCTTTCATATATTGTTTTGATTTCTTTTTAGTAAAAATACCAAATAAACTCAAAAAATCCCAAATTAATTCATGTGTGTTCTTTATGCATTTAAATAATTTTCTATTATTTTTAATTCTAGTTCTAGTAATATTTGAGCATATTTCCATAATTTCTTTTCAATTTCTTTTTTATTTGAACCTTTCTTTGACACTTGAACTTATGCATTTTATTTCTCCCATCTCATACAACATGTTTGACTCATTCTTTTTGCATTGATTAAGGGACATCTTAAATTATATAATACAATTTTCTTTTGATTTTTAAAGTCATTTTATCATGTGTTTGGATGTGTATATTTGAGCATTTTTGTGGTGTGTTTCAATGTGTTTTCATGAGGCCTTTTGAGGCATTTTTCTTTTGAGTTTTGCCATGAATTTTTTATACATGTTTTTTCTTCTGACTTGGATTGTTTAGGACCTATTTATACAATTTTATCATGTGCTTTGATATTTGTTTGATGCCTTGCATTTGAAGTTACATGTATGCACATTCTTCTACTTCATTCTCATTTGATTTTGTCGAGGCACTTGTGCCACCTCTTGTGTTTACTTTGTATGATATTATAGGTCATTGGTATGATATTATAGGTCATCTTGAACCATGATTATAGGTCATTTGTTTTCATTCTTTGTCATTTGTACATAATTGTTCTAAATGTCATCCTTACATGAATATTTTTGTCCTAATGCTTGCATCTTCTCTTCTTAAGCTCTACATGTTTCATGTGTGCATTTTGTATGACTTTTCACTCATCCCATTTGTATCTCATCAATGGTATGCCATTTCCCATATGCATTCATTAATCATTTCACATGTTATACACTTTTGGTATGTCACTTTGTGCATCTAATTGGAAATTGTTTCTTTCTTTCTTATCTCTTCTTCATTTTATTTCTCTTACTTATATCATTGTATCCATGACTTGTATGATGATTCATATGCATTAGAAGACATTTATAAATGGTATTTGGTTCTGACCTTTCTCTTTTGTGAAGCATTATTGCATGATCACTTTGCATGTCCACTCATTCTTCATCTATTCCTTTCATGTTGCACTTCTTTGATGTTTAAGGCATTATGTGTGCAAAATTAGTTCATGTTTAATATCTTAACATTAGAGAACATCCTTAGAGCATAGGTTCTGACTTTGAATGATTTTTAACTCTTAGGATCTTTATCCATTGGTACTTAATTTGTTTGATCATTACTTGATATTCTTTCCATATTTCACTACTTGTAAATAGTTTTTGAACTAACCTTTTCATGTAGGTGCTAAGGGTAAGTAAGTGTGTGGATATGCTTCCACATACTCTTCTTTCTTCTATTTTATCTTATCTCCTTTAATCATTCAACTTGTGATCATGATAAGCATTTATATGCTTTCCTTGAATAACTTCTTTCTTCCCCTTTTGAGTTACAACTCATCTTCTACTTTAGAAGTGAGTTGTTTAACTCACTCTTCTTCTCCTTTCTCATAGGATTAGGTTTCTTAAACTACATTAACCATAGGAACATCCATGTATGATAACTTTAGGGTTTGAGTCTTAGTCCCCCTTAGATTTTTACCTTATTGATCTTTGAGTCCTTTCTCTCCTCATCTCAAAACAAAAATAAAAAACACTTAACAAAAAGGCATAACATGTATTGTATTTGAGCCTTTCATGTGAGAATAAGATAATAAGGGGTCTTCTCTCATTTTCTTAGAATGTTTAGCGTACGTCCCGTCTTGGGTCGATATGCGAGGCATTCGATCCTACATGAGAGACTTAAATACAATGTGTGTTACAAAACACAAACAATTTCAAAAACACTTCTTGTCTAAAAAACACAAAACAAATTCAAACCTTTTCATCCTTCGGGATTGCTAATTTTCAAACTCATTTTCAGAAAAGGGCACGTTACTCCCGTCTCGTCACAAACATGCATCGACCCTAACTGCCGGACGCGAACTTAACGTCGCTCATAAAAAAACACAGATTTGGTTAAGTCGAACTACGACTGCTCTGACTTCCTCTCTCTGGTTAGATTGAGGATACGTAGGCACGAGACGACGATGTCTTGACGAGCAACCTCCCCCATAGTTCGTGTCCGAACTACGTTGACTCTGATTTTCCCGTTCCCGAGGGAATACGTAGGCCGAGGACTCCGAGGACGTCCTATCGAGTCACTTCTTTTTCTTTTCTTCCTCGTTTCTCCATTCTTTTCCGTTCTCGTTCCTTCTCCTTTCAAGTAGCAGTGGAGCTCCAGATGACGACACCCTTTGATCGAGACAACAAGTGTGGATCCCATCGAGTATGATGGACGCGTGGGGTGCTAACACCTTCCCTTCGCGTAACCGACTCCCGAACCCAGTTCTCTTGGTCGCAAGACCATGCTCTTTCCTTCCCTCAGGTTTATGCAGTGTTTCCTTTCCCTCTCTTGGGATAAATACACATTACTGGCGACTCTGTTTCGGTTCCACTTTCACCTTTGTACTTGGATGAAAATCCCGGGAGCGACAGCTGGGGATCGAACCCAGAATCTCTGGTTCCCTAAGCGGGTCAATCCTAGCGCTTGTCTATTTTTCTTTCATTGGGTGTTTTTTATGGAGCTATAGTGCTGTTTTTTTTGCTATTTTACTGTATTGTTGTTTATAGTATTACTGCTTTACTGTATCTTGTTGTATTACTGTATTTATCGCATTTTTACATTACATATCATTATTATACTGGACTGTGCTGTGCTGGTTTTCTGTTTGGCGGGATGGGTATTCTGAGAGATAAGCCCATTACACAGGCTTTAGTACACACATAGGAATAGAGTGGATGGTAGTGTGGCCTACGTAGCGTCTTGTTATGTATGGTTTACACGAAATTCACAACCAGACGAGGTTTTCTTGGGAGATGCTCTGATTTGCGCGTCTTGTGCCTTTCGGGGTGTTAACCTAGAAAGCTGTCGACTCTGGTAACCGATCATTGAGGACCTTAGTGGAAACATCCCTCTTTAGTGGTGACAGTGGCAGCCCACATTCTGTGGCAAACCCATTTGCACCCGAGGGCCCACTTTGGAACTTGCATAGGATGGCCTTTATTTTTGGGGAATCAGTGGACGATCTCTTTGTTTGGAGATAGCATTGTATCCTACGAGCTGAATGTGTTATTGCTTCTCAAAATAGAGAATCCGAAATTGAGGAACCGCTGTTTTAGTACCCACATGTGAGTATGGGCGGGTGTTTACAGGTTTGCAGGTGACCATGCCTCCCACATACCCTGATACTCTGGTATTTTCACAGACAGTTGATGTAACTTGTTACAGTCAGTGGGTTTCTATCTACAGTATTATTCTTAGATTTGTACAGACACCGTGCACACAGTCCAGCACAGACACAGAGCACGCTGATACCATTCCCTTTTGCATTGCATTATCATGTCATAACATTAATGTTTGTCATTTACAGGTGCTTATTACACTTCTGATTCTAATCAATGGGCTCGACATAGACGGTTCCCAAGAGAAAGAGCAATGTTGCCTACAAGTTCCCAGAACCTACTTTGGATTTACTGCATAAGATGATGGTTATGGCTGACCCGGGTGTTCTTGTCAACTTCCAGAAGAAATATGGGAAATTGGTTGAGATGGTCCGCAGAATCACAGTATGAACATGATGCTCTTCACACGATGCTACAGTTTTATGAGCCTTCGCTAAGATGCTTTCTCTTTCCTGATTACGTTTTGATGCCTACTTTGGAAGAGTTCTCATTTATTTTGGGAATTCCGGTCGAATCAGCTTTGCCATTCTTTTCTGGTCATCATCCTAGCATAGAGGAGATTGCAACTACGGTACAGGTGAAAGATTCAGTGCTAAAAGGAAATGTGGCTATCAAAAGTGGAGTCAAAGGTTTTCACTTAGATTTTCTTGTCGATCAAGCTCAAGAGGCTGCTGAATCAAAGAATTGGGCAGTTTACAATTCCATCCTGGCTTTGTGCATATATGGCATTGTTCTTTTCCCTAATCAACAGGATTTTGTGGATATGCAGGCTATAAGAGTTTTTGTTCTAAAAAATTCGGTTCCCACTTTGTTAGGAGATTTTTACTACTCGGTGTACTTCAAGAATGAAAAAAGAAGGGGAGGATCTGTCAATTGTTGCACTCCACTTTTATCTCATTGGTTTTTGAAACATTTACCTCAGGCAAGTGCTTTTGTAGAAACAAAGGATTCCTTAAAATGGTCCAAGCGGATAATGGGATTAACTGTTGATAACATCGTCTGGTTCGATCGTAAGTTGATGGGAATAGAGATTATCACCAGTTGTGGCAACTTTCCCAATGTGCCTCTAATTGGCAGGAAAGGAGGAATCAACTATAACCCGATCCTGGCCATTAGACAATTTGGATACGCTTCCAGGTCTCCTCCCACAGATCGGGATGTTAAGAAATCTTTCTTCTTTACAGGGAGTGAAAATGAGGAAATGTTGCGAGAAGTTGTGAATGCTTGGGGTCACCAGCGTAAAACAGGAAAAACAGTTTTTGGAAAAATGGATTACAGATCTTATCCTGAGTACGAAGGATGGTTTGAAATGAAGGTGAACGAATTACTCTTGCCTTTTTCAAGGGAACCCCCTTTATATCCTGTAATGCCAGAGCAGCCTACCATGGTAGCCATCGAGGAGTTTGACAAGCTGCAGAAGTTGGTAAAGGAGCTTCGGGTGGAGAATTCAGATCTGAGTAGTCTTCTTCAAAACGCTTTGCATGCCAACAAAGAATTGGAGCATAAAGCCCAGGACGCCGAAAGAATCTTAGCTGCAAGATAAAAGGATTTCGTCGAAAGAGCTCAACATTTCCAGAAAATTAGTAAAGGTGCCGATGCTGCCACTCAAGCTCATAAGAAGACCAAACAAACTTTAGCTCAGACCAAGGACATGCTAGCCAAGTTTCAACAAGCCTGGGATGAAGTTAGGATCGAAAACGCATAGTTGCAGGAATAGCTGAAGATCAAGGATGACGAGCTTAAAAAGACACATGAACAGCGGAGAAAGTATCGGGATAACCTTGGTAAAAGCCAAGAGCAATTGGAAATCGCCAGAGAAGAGCTGAAGACTTCCAAGAAGGAGCTTGAAGAGGCTATGGCAGATATGGGGAAACTCAAGATGTAAGCCGGTGTGAAGAGGCACAAAGGAGTCTGTGATGATGAAGCTCTCCTGATGCATATAGACTCGCTGACTGAAGCCTTAGCAAAGAGAGATGTTCTGATTAAGGAGTTAATCAAAAGACCAAATCACCAGCGCACTTGCATACTCTTCGAGGAAGTCAAGTATTCAAGTGAAAAGTTGAAGGATTTAGAGCTATCAAATTGACTGTTTTCTCCCTTTTTCTTAATGTAATTTTGTTGATGGATATCATCAGGCTTGTTGATGAATCCACTATCTTGATGTATGTTGTCTGAACTCATTGTTGAACGATATGTGTATGTATGGTTCCTTTTTAATTGAAATGAGCAGTTTATTCAGAAAGTTTCCTTTTGCAGTTCTCTGTACACAAGCACATAGCCACGGCACGTCTCTTCACATCACGATTTCTGATCTTCAGATTTCTATGGTTAAGATTGGAATCAGGATGTAGAGCACCTCGAAAATGATAAACATGGCATCTGCATTGCATTGCATATCATTTTGCATTTTGTTGCTTGCTTTTCAGGTACTCGTTGCAGGGTCTTTAACCTTTATTTGGTTTCAGGCATTATTGCTGAAAATCACGTCCACCGATACGCAACTCATAGAAATCAAGCTAAGATCATGGATCAAATGCAGAATGATTTGGCTGAGATGAGGGCACGCATGGACCAGTTCATGACTCTCATGACTGGTATGGCACTGACTCAAGAGAGATTGAGACTTCTGGTAGAGGGTCTAGAGACCACGCCTGATGGTAATCAAGTTGACAATTCACAGACAAGGGTCACTCCTCCTCCTGTTGGCAATCCTCCTCCTAATGGTAATCTGGGTAATGGAAATGTCAGAAATGTTGGGGTTGTTCAGGAAGATGCTCATGAAGATCAATTCACCCTGCTGGGTGCTGATATGGGTAATCCCAATGACAGAAGGTATGATGAGCTGGCTGAGAAAATCAGGGCTATGGAGTGCAAGAATTCTCTGGGTATTGATGTTAATAATTTGGGTCGGGTACCAGGGGTCAGAATTCCTCCAAAGTTCAAGCCACCCACTTTTGACAAATATCATGGCAATACGTGTCCCCAGACACATATTCAGGCTTATTTTGGGAGGATCTCAGCCCACACTAATGACGAGAAGTTGTGGATGCATTACTTTCAAGATAGTTTGGCTGGAGCTTCATTGACCTGGTACATGAAATTGAACAGAGTTGCTGTGAGAAGCTGGAAAGATCTGGCAGAAGCGTTTCTGATGTGGCGAGGAAACCCGCGTCAATCTGTTTCTGTACTTCCTCTTTGATTTTGATGGCCATGTCTGGATGAGTCCATCTTAGTCTTTGTTTCACTGGCGGACATTCTGATCTCAACGGTAGATGATGTTCCACGATGCTGGTATCCAACCCTGGCATATCCTGATAGGACCAAGCAAATACATCGGGAAACTCTTTGAGAAGCTTTATAAAACCTTCTTTGACAGTCGGACAGAGCAGTGCCCCAATCTTGACTTCTTTTCTCTCTTCTTCTGAACCCAAGTTAACCATTTCCAACGGCTCTTTGTGTGGTTCAATGGACCTTTCCTCTTGTCTAAGTAATTAGGAGATCTCTTCTGGAATGTCATTTTCTTCTTCAGCCTCAAATACTGGGAATTCAAAGTTGGGAGAAGGCATTGGATCTTATGTTTCAATGCGGTTTAAAACAAGTAATCTGCATGACGTGATGATTGTTTTTAGAAGAGATAGAGAGAATGCAAGAGTGTGTGTAGTGTACTTTCTGAAAAATGCTTGTTTTTATTATTTGAGTTGTGTTTAGGATTACCATTTTCTAAAAAAGCGAAAAGAGAAAACAACAATAAATGTGGAATTTACAGAACAACGTTATTTTATTTATGATTTGGTAGATTCTTGAAACTACAACCCTATAAAACAAAACTTTGTCGCTTTGGGAAAAGCGAAGAGGTAAATTTATAGAAAGTGAGCCCTATCAAAACATCCGTTTCACCTGGGCAAGGTGAAAGGTTAGGATAAAGACGACAATTACTTAGACTTATGAACAACTTTCGGAACATCGACAGCAACCCATTGGCGGCGAACCCCTCGGTGAATCACAAATTTTGGTACCTTCTTTCTTGACTTGTCTTTAGAAATGACGCTGATTTTTTGTGGAGCAGGACCGTTGGAATCTATTTCCCAGGCAGAGTTGTCGTAGGTGAACTCTTCCGTTGTATCTTGCACAGTATTTGTACTCAGGTAAATTTCCCCATCCAGTTGGCTGGATGTCTTCGATCCTGATACGAGAGCTTTTAGGAGCGGTGTACTTGACTAAGAAGTCAAATTTGCCACTCGGTTGTCCTAAGGTGTCCCACACTTCTTTGGAACTAGAGGAGTCATCCCTTTCGATGACGTTGACCTCGGGGAAAGCATAATTGATGAACTGCTGTCCTGTAATCTTTGCAAATTGATCTTCGTGCTGGGTATTTTCTGAATGCCCTGAGTAATGATCCCATGATTCGGTGGGGACGCAGGTATTCTTTTCAATGATGCTCGGCTGATATGCATCGTTCGGCTGATTCTTTTGCCCCGAGTCTCCTGGGTACGGCTGCCAGATAGGCAGGCCATCCATTGGGCCATAATAGTCATGGTCAAAGTTGTCTTTCATCGGACTATCTTCCTCTAATGAGTTGGGTGGACCACGACATCCTTCCGGATTACAATCTCTGTATATCATCATGACATCTGATCTTGGTATATATCTTGGACTCTGTGCAGGAAAGCAAAATGGCGTAGGCACCTCTTCCTGAGACATATAACTATCCTCATTAAGATAGGACTTCCACTCTTCATCTGTATCGGAGGAGTCACTCTCGTTGGTGGTATGTACTTCTTGAGACACTGGGTGAAGGAAACTTCCACTATGGAAGAAGTCCTGAATGGGATGAAGACTCTCGTCGTTAATAGTAGTCTGGGTACAGGTTGAGGAAAAACCAAGACCTTTCTTTGTCTTGTTATCAGTAGGAATGACAAGTTGTCCCCATCCTTTTGCATTGTTACTTTTGACCGCTTCGAGAGCATCTATGTACGTGGAAATCGATGTTCCTTTTTCTGATTGGTTGTCATTGCTCACCAAAAGTGCTTGGAATTGGGTTCCTACAACCTCCTCTAGTTCTACACAAGTGAATGACGATAAGTTACTCACGATCAAGGCTTGCTCTCCACTGACTGTGACTAGTTGGTCGTCTTGATGAACTTCAGCTTCTGGTGAAGTGTCGAAGTGACCGCCCCAGCCTCGTGTATCCAAGGTCTTCCTAACAAACAACTGTATGCAGCCCGGATGTCCATGACCTGGAAAGTGACTTGGAAAGTGTGAGGACCGATAGTTATGGGAAGGTCGACTTCGCCGATAACTATTTTTCGGGATCCGTCAAATGCTTTGACGATGACCTCACTGCCTCTCATCGGAGATCCTTTAAAGGATAGTCACATTAGAGTGGACTTCGGTATAAGAATTAGTGCCGATCCGGTGTCTACTAGTATGCTGGCTAAAGCATCGTCCTGGCAGTTGACTGTAATATTGAGTGCCATGTTATGATTTTTACCTTCTTCCGAAAGTTCCTCATCCCTAAATCCCAAGTTGTTGCAGGAAGTGATGTTGGAGATGATGCTATCGAATTGTGTTATTGTTACATCTTGTTCCACAAAGGCTTACTCAAAGACTTTCTGTAGAGCCTCCTTGTGAGCTTCAGAACTGAGTAAAAGAGATAACACAGAGATTTTTGAAGGAGTTTGCAAAAGCTAATCAACAATGTTGTTCTCACTCTTTTGGATGAGCTTCAGCATCTCATCATTGTTCTTTGAAAGGTCGGGGTTACTGGACTGACCGACCGACGGATTGGGAACTTCTGTTTGAGGTTCCTTTTCTCTGGTTGGTTCTCTAACTCCTCGATTAAAGATTCGTCCGCTCCGTGTCACTCGACTGATGTCTGCGATATTCACGACAGAGGGTAACAGAGTTTCCTTTCCATTCTCAATTGTTGTTGCACTGTATTTGTAAGGGTTAGCCTTATCGGATTTGTACGGTATTGGTCCCGGCAGATAGATAACTACATGAGCCTTTTGATTTTCTAACCATCGTAGCCGGCCTCAATTGGTTTGAGGTTGAGAATCTTTCCACTAGCAAGAGGAACTCTTGATTCATGGAGTAAAGGGATTATGGCGCATACATCTTTGGCCACTTCTCGCTTAGGGATCAAGACAACTTCTTTGCCTCGATTAGGATGATAGTCTGACATCATGGTAATTGGATCAGAGATTGAACACGGTTGAATTTCTTTGTGGTCCAACTGACTTTGAAGGGCTGCTCGCACGAGGTAGCATCCTTGATTATCCTCTAAGTAAACTCTACAACGCTCATAGTTGTGTGGTGGCACCCTGCCACGACTGTTGTGTATGCAGTGTATCCTCACTAGATCTGTCTCCATTAATCGAACATCCTGATTTTGATGTCTAGTAGGGTTCCCATTAATCATGCTGACTTGTTGTGTGTCTTCATATAGATAGATCGGAAGCCACCAGTGGTTCAACAAGTGCTGTAGTGTTCTTTGAACGAGTGCACATCCTTGGTCACTCTCACGACACACTTTACAGTTCTGATACTCATGCGAAGTCAGAAAACGGAGCTAGACTTGCTTAGCGTGTAATTCCACCAAGATGGTATTCATCAGGCTATTATCAAATATTTGAATCATATTCACTTGATAATGACTTCTATCACGGTAATCCTGAATCCATCCAAGATCCATCTGACGCTGGAGGGCCTCTTGTACAAAAGAGCATCCCTGATTGTTTACCGAGCAGATTAGACAGGAATCATAATCGTGCCGTGGCAGATCACGATGTTGGCTTTGCCTGGAGTACATTGCCACCAAGTTGACATTCATCGCCAAAATGTCATGGTTCTGAATGATGTTGGAATATGTATAAGTCATGTTGACCTCACGAATTCGGTGATCCTGGATCCATCTGTTCCTGTAGAGCAGATTGCACCACAGAACATCCTTGATTGTTTTTAGAGCAGACATCACACTGATGATAATTATGAGACGGTACATGACCGTATCCGCTTTGTCTGCAATGCATCTTGACCAGGTTGGTTTTCAACAGGAGTACATCATGAATTTGATAGCTGTGCTTAAACTCTTCCTCTAACAAATTTACCGCAGCCTTCTCGTGTTGAGGTAGTGGGTTTGTCTAAACATTAGGATTTGTATCCTTGAAGGATAAGACCCCGCTCCTGACAAGCTTTTGCACACCGGATTTGAAGCTGAGACAGTTTTCTATGTTATACCCTGGTCCTCCTTGATGGTGAGGTCAAGTTTGATCCGCTTTGAACCAAAAAGGCAGATTTTCAGGTATCGTAAGAGGAGCCCTAGTTTGGACGTGCCCCTTGACCAGTAGTAGTGGAAATAGTTCTGCGTATAACATTGGTATAGGGTCGAACCCTAGTGGTCGGTTTGTACGGTTGTTATTGTACTGAGCACGAGCCTGCTGAAGAGGCTGTTGTGTCCTTTGCTGATATTGTTGTTGATTCGATTGGCTCTGAGCAACCTGAGGTTGATACGTAGGAACAGACGCAGGGTTGATAGCAGGAGTTATAGCTGCTACTGGTTGGTACCGTCGCCTTTGCTTTTCGAGAGAGATATTACCAATATCTTGCTCTTTTTTCTTATGGAACGCACTACCATATCTTTTGGTACTACTTGATGGTCCAGCATCTTTAACTAAACGTCCTTCTCAGACTGCTTCTTCAAGACGAACTCCCATGCTCACCATCTCAGTGAAGTCGCTGGGCGCACTGGCGACCATTCTGTCGTAGTAAAATAAGCTCAAGGTTTTCAAAAAGATTTTTGTCATCTCTTTTTCCTAAAGAGGTGGACAAATCTAGGCGGCAATTTCAAGCCATCTCTGAGCATATTCCTTAAAGGTTTCCTTGTCCTTCTGCGACATGGATTTGAGTTGATCTCTGTCTGGTGTCATGTCTAGGTTATACTTATACTGCTGAACGAAGGCAGCGCCAAGATCTCTAAAAGTGACGATCTTAGTGCGGTTTAAACCCATGTACCATTTGAGTGCGGCACCAGTTAAACTATCTTAAAAGTAATGGATCAGTAGCTGTTGATTCTCTGTCTGAGTTGACATCTTCCGAACATACATCACCAAATGACTTTGAGGGCAAGAGTTACCCTTGTATTTCTCAAATTTGGGCACCTTGAATTTGTGCGGAATTTTCAAATTGGGGACCAAACAAAGTTCTGCGGCGTCCTTTCCGAATAGATCCTGGCCGCGAATGGCATGCAGTTCCTTCTGCATCTCCAGGAATTGTTCCTAGAACTCATTCATTTTGTCGTACATACTTTCATTTCCACCAGAAGGTATCTGTGGAATTTGTCCTCCCGGGACAGTGTGTACCACAGGTGGTGGTATAGTCATTACAGCAGTGACTCTTGGTGCTTCCCTCTCCCGAAGTTTGTAACCTTCAGGAGTTGCTGTCATGCCCCTCGCATCTTCGATTTCCCGAAGTTTGTAACCTTCAGGCCCAGCGGTTCCTGTTGCAGTTTCCGGATCTTCCATGATTGGCGGAATATATCCTTCCGAGATATAATTGAGTGGCATGCCCCAGGGACGATCTTTAGGCATGTTATACCGAGGATCATACTTTTCCACTATGGGCGTAGATGTGATCTCTGAGATCACAGTCCTTTGTTGTTGCATATGGGCTGCTGCCAGAGATTGCTTGTCATTGTGAAGTTTTCTCAAATCCTCTTTCAGAGTGTCGATTTCTTCTCTCACCTCTCTGTTCTCTTCCTCGAGATCATCCATTTTTTTTTGTCGATTGGCCCGAGTATTATACAAATGAGACAGCTTGATGCTAGAATCGGGACACAGACGTGAGATTCGTAGGGAAGAAGAATGCGTTATGTGAGAATGATGAATGATATGCAATAATTATATTAAAATTTTTTGTTTAATTAAAAGAAACTTCAACAATTGGATTACAAATATCATACAGTGGGGAAACCCCATTTTATTGATCCCTTAGGAGCTTTTAGAATGGTTGGAACCAGCTGGAATACTCAGGAACAAGTTTGAGCTCTTTCTTGCAAAAGGGGCAAAAGTGACCAATATGGCAACTCTCTCAAATAGGTGTTCCAGATGTGGGGAACCATTTGGGACAGTTCAAGGATGATATTTGAAGTTTGTTTGAGGTCTCATCTGGTTTTGAAAGTGACTGAATCAAGACATGGCTTGAAAAATGCAAAAAAGTCCAATTTTGAGGTTTTGGAAGTGGACTTTGAGATTTTGCTGTTACAGGTCACATGTTAGTGTTTGAACAGCTTAGATACAACATATTAGAGGTGTTTGGATCATGAACTGTGATGGAAATGCTCTCTAACTCAAAAACTCAGAGATACCTTGCAAAAGAATGCATTTTGGCCTAAAGAGAGGGATTTTGAGGAAAGCATTAGTTTGGGTGCTTTGGTGTACTCAAACTGATCACAATTGATGTCTATTTATAGTGTGTCAAGTTTTTTTTGGCATCAATAGTGAATGGAGGCTGCAGCAGGCCTTTGACCAATGTTATGCAAAAGGAATCTCAAGTCTCCTCTAGCCATTGACTTGAGATTAGAGCACAGGCTTTGTAGCTTTGGTTCAGAGATAAGTTTGGACTGAATTCAATTAGAATAGGCTCAGTTCATGCCACCTTGATGCATTCATTAAAGGCTTGGGGACAAAATTGAAGTCTTGGCACTTTTTAGCTCTTTTAGGTTTGGCATGGCTAATGTAGATTCTTGGACTTTGGAGGCTTGGGGATCAGATCATTCCCTTCTTGTTTTATCCTCAGATGTGTCCAAATGGATGACAAGGCTTAGATTTATCAGATTTGGACAAATCGAGCAAAATGCACAAATTCTGCCTTGTGAAAACCAGTTCATGATGCCATGTTCCAAGGGTTGTATCTCCTTGCTCAAATGGAATTTGGAGATGATCTGGTACTTGTTGGAAAGCCCTCATGGCATACTTTAACTTTGATGTCCACCCCTAGACCTGGTTTGGCTTGGATCAAGGTGAAAAATATCCCTACATTTTGGAAAAAGTAAGGCAGATTCTGACTTAGTGAAAATTTCACTAAGTGTTGGAAAAATGTCAATTTCATGTTTTCAACCATTTTGATCACTCCATAACTTAAAATCCATGGGGAATTGGAGTTTTATGTAGTTGAAGTTTTTGTAGAGTGTAGCAAGACCTACAAATCCAGCTTTGGATCACTCAAAATGGTTGCTTGGATCTCAAGTTATGATCCTTGGAAGTTGGTATCCTAGCCACTTTGTTCCATAAGTTAGAAAAATTCTAAGTTTTTTATGGTTACCCCTTTTACAAGTTAACTCACTTTATTTGATTTTTCCTGATGAATGATGATTCAAATCACATATTAACATTGTTTTAGGGTTAAGGAACCTTGTTTGACCAAAAATCCAAAAGGTCAAACTTTGGATTTTTGTATAGTTGACTTTTTCAATAGATGAAATTTAAACTGTGCGATCCTTTGTGAAATCAAGTCCTTGACCTAAATCAAACCTAATGGATGGATTCCATAGGTGTTATAGGGTGTATTGAATCATGTCCCAAGGATTGGGAGCATGTCTTGGTCAAAAGTCAAAGGTACAATTATCTTTTCCCCCGAACCCCTAATTGTGGTCCTGATGAAATTGAAACTTATGGATCAAGCTTCTTGGATCAATCCATTATTGCAAATGGATCAATGTAGTGTATTGGAGACCCTCAAATCATGTCTTAAGGTCTTGGCTCATGTTTTGTTCCAAAAGTCGACTTAGGGGTGAATTAGGTCAAGAAACCCTAATTCCTGATTTTTGAGTAAATGCATCCCCTGAGATTAAATTGACTTGATGATTAGGTCCATGAGGTCCCTTGGAGTATCTTGGATTATGTTTTGAAGCATTGGCTCATGCCCAGAGGAAAAATTCCATCTGGAGGCCTCAGTCGACCAAAACCCTAATTTGGTGACATTGGCGATCTTGAGGCTTGATCCACTTAGAATGCTGCAACTTTGTGCTTGATTCCTAATGTGGGAGTCCTCTTGATACTTTATGTGTTTTGAGAGGTTAGACAAGTTGAAGATCATGTCATTTCTTGATTGATCCTTTGTCTAAGTGCTCTGAGAGGGCTTGAAACCCTAATTCTTGTTTGTAATGCATGCTCAACCATCTTTGAGGAGATTGGTGAGGCATGTAAGTACATCCATATTGTGATGATAATTTGCCCAATGATGGGAAATCTTGGTGGTCAAAATTTGGGGCATGACACCAGCTGCACTTCGAAGCTTAATCGCCTTTGGAGAAGCGATCAATGTTCTTTCGATGTTCAACAGTCAAAAGAAATTGCCATCTTTATTTTAAAAGCAGAAAAATGTTGACAAGTAAATTCATT
Organism: Lathyrus tuberosus; assembly: GCA_022829125.1. NCBI lineage: Eukaryota > Viridiplantae > Streptophyta > Magnoliopsida > Fabales > Fabaceae > Lathyrus > Lathyrus tuberosus. The sequence continues at coordinate 1,083,660 of JALAZF010000423.1, forward strand.
TTTGTTTTATTTCAAGGATCCTTAATCATGTTAAAATGTCGTTCTGTAAAGCTAAAACAAATAAGAATTTCAAACAAAAGCACTAGGGCTCAAATTTTATTGATAGGATGGAAATCAGCCAAACGCGTGATTCCATGAAGTATTTATAAAGTTTAGAAAATGGTAATTTAAGGGAAAAAGGGCTACACAAAACATAACGACCATTTTCCTTCTACCAACTTTGAATTTTGGGCATCCTGAGCTTCCGTCGAAGGTGACCTTGACTGGAGTTTTCCTGATGGATGACATGACTGCTGCTGGGGGATTTGCCTCTTTGTTAGACGTAATTACTTGCCATGAATCCCTAACTTTTGCCTGGATTGTACTTTGAGATTTCCAATCCATCGGGATGATTTTTTATTACGTCTCTAAGTTTTTCCTGGACCGCCCTTTCGGGTTTTCAATCCACCGAGACGTTTTTTTTTTTTTTTTTTTTTTATTTAGGCGAAGTATTTCTTGACTATGTCAACATTCGTGGGGTAGGCAAATTCTTGTCCATCCATGGTTGTGAGTCTCAAGGCGCCGCCTGAGAAGGCTTTCTTGACCACAAAGGGGCCGTCGTAATTCGGAGTCCATTTGCCCTGGGAATCAGTGGGAAATGATTGTATCTTCTTGAGCACGAGGTCTCCTTTCCTGAAGACACGGGGTCGGACCTTTTTGTCAAACGCTTTCTTTATTCTTTGTTGATATAACTGACCATGGCATAATGCCGTTATTCACTTTTCTTCAATTAGGTTCAGTTCGTCGTGTCGGCTTTGACACCATTCAGCTTCTGTTAGCTTAGCTTCCATCAATACCTGAATTGATGGAATATCTACTTCTATGGGAAGCACTGCTTCTATGCCATATACTAGAGATAAATCGGTTGCCCCTTTTTAAGTGAAGACAGATGTGCGATAACCGTGAAGAGCAAAAGGCAGCATTTCATTCTAGTCTTTGCATCATCAATACCCGAATTGATTGAACTCAACGCACAACTCTTTCATCATTTTATGGTTCAAGTTGGATCCGTTACCAGTAATGATATGGCTCGGAACACCATAACGGCAGATGAGATTGTTTTTGATAAATCGGACCACCACTTGTCGGTTACATTGGCGTACGACGCTGCTTCGACCCATTTGGGGAAATAGTCAATGGCTACTAAGATGAACTGATGTCTATTTGAAGCTTTGGGTTCAATCATGTCGATTCCCCATATGGAAAAAGGCCATGGGGAAGAGAGAACTTTGATATGCGTTGGCGGTACATGGATTTTGTCTGAGTCTATTTGACACTTGTGACACCATCTTATGGACTTGTAGCAATCAGATTCCATGGTTAACCAATAGTATCCTGCTCTCAGAATTTTTCTCGCCATTGTGTGTCCATTGGAATGAGTGCCAAAGGATCCTTCGTGAATTTATTTTATCAGCATGTTTGCTTCTGGTCTGTCTACACATCAGAGCAAGACCATGTCAAAATTCCTCTTATAGAGTGTACCACCGCTTAGAAAGAAGCTGCCTGCTAGCCTTCTAAGGGTTTTTCTGTCTTTTCCGGATGCCCCAGGTGGGTACTCTTGTTTTTAAAGGAAGCATTTGATATCATGATACCAAGGTTTGTCATCCATGACTGCTTCGATCGTGAAAATGTAAGCGGGCCATTCCAGGCGCATTATGTCGATCTTAGGTATGTCGTTCCATTGACCTACACTAATCATGGAAGAGAGGGTGGCTAATGCATCAGCCATGTGATTCTCTTCACCAGGGATATGATGAAACTCGATTTTGTTGAATAATGGTAACAACCTTCTCGCGTAATCTTTGTAAGGAATCAGTACTAATTGGTATGTGTTCCAATCTCCTTTGATCTGATTGATTACCAGGGCTGAGTTGCCATATACATCCAAGTTCTTGATCCTTAAGTCGATCGCTTCTTCGAGACCCATGATACAAGCTTCGTATTCGGCCTTGTTGTTTGTACACTTGAATGTCAGTCGGGCGGTGAAAGGAATGTGGGTACCCTGAGGTGTTATGATGATTGCCCCAATTCTGTTTCCATAATGATTGACAGCTCTGTCAAAGATTAGTCCCCATTGGGAACCTGGTTATGGCCCTTCGCTGGGTAGCGGTTCATCACAATCTTTCATTTTCAAATACATGACAACTTCGTCTGGGAAGTCAAATCCGACTGATTCTTGATCGTCAATCGGTTGATGAGCTAAATGATCGGCTAAAATACTTCCTTTGATAGCTTTCTGAGCATGATACTCGATGTCATATTCTGATAACAACATCTGCCAACGGGCGCTCCTTCCTGTGAGAGCAGTTTTTTCAAAGACGTACTTGATTGGATCCATTTCTGAGATTAACCAAGCAGTGTGACAAATCATATACTAGCGAAGAAGTTTGGCTGCCCAAGCCAGAGCGCAGCAAGTTTTCTCAAGCATAGTGTACTGAGTCTCACAGTCGGTAAATTTCTTGCTCAAATAGTAAATGGCAGACTCTTTCCTTTTGGTTTCGTCTTGTTTGCCCAGTACACAACCCATTGAGTCTTCCAAGACTATCAGGTAGATGATCAGTGGTCTTCCTTCCACTGGAGGTGATAGAATCGATGGGTTCAACAGTTATTCCTTGATACTGTTGAAGGCAATTTGGCAGTCTTCTGTCCAAACGCAGTCCTGATTCCTTTTGAGTAACTTGAAGATCGGCGCGCATGTTGCGGTCATGAGGAATATGAATCTAGAAATGTAATTCAAACGTCCTAGGAATCCCCTGACTTGTTTTCCAGTCTTTGGAGAAGGCATTTCTTGAATGGCCTTGACCTTGTCAGGATCAACCTCAATTCTTTTCTGGCTGACGATGAATCCTAGCAGTTTTCCTGAGCAAACACCGAACGTTCACTTATTGGGATTAAAGCGGAGTTTGTACTTCCTCAGCCACTCGAATTGCTTTAACTGGTAGGTCACATGCCCCTCCTCTGTTTTAGATTTGGCAATCATATCATCGACATACACTTCTATTTCTTTGTGTATCATGTCATAAAACAGAGTAGTCATGGCCCTTTGATATGTTGTCCCGGCGTTCTTCAAACCGAACGACATTACCTTGTAACAAAAAGTGCCCCATGGGGTGATGAATGAAGTTTTCTCCATGTCTTTCGGCGCCGTTTTTATCTGATTATAGCCTGAGAATCCATCCATGAAGGAGAATACTTTGAACTTTGTTGTACTGTCTACCAGCATGTCAATGTGTGGTAAGGGAAAGTCATCCTTTGGACTTGCTTTATTCAGATCCCTGTAGTCTACACACATTCTAACTTTTCCGTCCTTTTTCGCAACTGGCACTATGTAGGCTAGCCATTGAGGATATTCTGATGTGGCGAGAAAACCCGCGTCAATCTGTTTTTGTACTTCCTCTTTGATTTTGATGGCCATGTCTGGATGAGTCCGTCTTAGTCTTTGTTTTACTGGCGGACATTCTGATCTTAACGGTAGATGATGTTCCACGATGCTGGTATCCAACCCTAGCATATCCTGATAGGACCAAGCGAATACATAGGGAAATTCTATGAGAAGGTTTATCAAATCTTCTTTGACAGTCGGACTGAGCAGTGCCCTAATATTGACTTCTTTTCTCTCTTCTTCGGAACCCAAGTTGACTGTTTTCAACGGCTCTTTGTGAGGTTCAATGGACCTTTCCTCTTGTCTGAGTAATCGGGAGATCTCTTATGGGATTTCAGAAATGATGCTGATTTCTGGTGGAGCAGGATCGTTGGAATCTGTCTCCCAGGCAGAGTTGTCGTAGGTGGATTCTTCAGCTATATCTTGCATAGTGTTTGTACTCTCAGGTGGATCTCCCTATCCAGTTGGCTGGATGTCTTCGAGCATGATTCGAGAGCTTTCAGGAGCGGTGTACTTGACCAGGAAGTCGTACTTGCCACTCTGTTGTCCGAAGGTGTCCCATACTTCTGGGGAACTGGAGGAGTCATCCTTCTCGATGACGTTAAGCTCAGGAAAAGCATAGTTGATGAACTCTAGTCCTGTAATCTTTGCAAATTCATCGTCGTGCTGGATGTTTTTTGAATGCCCTAAGTAATGATCCCATGATTCGGTGAGGAAGCATGTATTCTTTTCAATGATGCTCGGCTGATATGCATCGTTCGGCTGACTCTTTTGCCCCGAGTCTCCTGGGTACGGCTGCCAGATAGGAAGGCCATCTGTTGGACCATAATAGTCGTGGTCAAAGTTGTCTTTCATCAGAGTGTCCTCCTCTAATGAGTTGGGTGGAGCACGGCATCCTTCCAGATTATAATCTCCGTATATCATCTTGACATCTGACCTTGGTATATATCTCAGACTCTGTGCGGGATAGCAAAGTAGCATAGGCACCTCTCCCTGAGACATATAATTGTCCTCATTAAGATAGGACTTCCACTCTTCATTTGTATCGGAGGAATCACCCTCGTTGATGGTATGTACTTCTTGAGACACTAGGTGAAGAAAACCTCCACTATGGAAGAAGATTTGAATGTGATGAAGACTTTCATCGTTAGTAGCAGTCTGGGTACAGGTTGAGGAAAAACCAAGACCTTTCTTTGTCTTGTTATCCGTAGGAATGACAAGCTGTCCCCATCCTTTTGTATTGTTACTTTTAATTACTTCGAGAGCATATTTGTACGAGGAAATCGACATTCCTCTTTCTGATTGGTTGTCATTGCTCACTGAAAGTGCTTGGAATTGGGTTCCAACAACCTCCTCTGGTTCTACGCCAGTGGACGACGATAAGTTACTCACAATCAAAGCTTGCTCTCCACAGACTGTGACTAGTTGGTCGTTCTTGACGAACGTCAGCTTTTGGTGAAGGGTCGAAGTGACTGTCCCAGCCTCGTGTATCCAAGTTCTTCCTAACAAACAACTGTATGCTGCCCGGATGTCCATGACCTGGAAAGTACCTTGGAAAGTGTGAGGACCGATAGTTATGGGAAGGTCGGCTTCGCCGATAACTGTTTTTCGGGATCCGTAAAATGCTTTGACGATGACCTCACTGCCTCTCATCGGAGATCCTTTAAATGATAGTCGCATTAGAGTGGACTTCGGTATAACATTCAGAGCCGATCCGGTGTCTACCAGTATGCTGGCTAAAGCATCGTCCTGGCAGTTGACTGTAATGTTGAGTGCCATGTTTTTATTTTTGTAACGCCCCAGTCAGTTTTGTCAGTTTTGTCTTTTTAATTAATTGAGTCGTTTTGAGTATTTTATTATTATTTTATTTTATTTCTGACTTTTATGTGAAAATATGTTATTTTTCATCGTGATTATATTTTATCGCGTTTTGGGAGCGTTTGCGAGATATTTGAGTGTAGGGGTATTTTGGGTTATTTTTGCTTTATTTTGATTGAGTTAGAATATAAATAGAAAGAAAAGAGAGAAAATAGTAAGGAAAAGAAGAAAAAGAGAAAAGAAGAACAGAGAAGGGAAAGAAGAAAAGAGAGAAAAACTTGAGAAAGAAGAAATCAATCTCCCGACTTTTCTACACGCGATTTAATCGGGTAAGGGTGCGAAACTCGATTATCTTATCATTGTGTATGATTATGTATGTGTGTGTGCATGTTGTCTTGCCTTTTTCCATAGTTTTTCGGTTATAGGTCGAAAACGCGTAAACGAGTAGAAATCAATGTTTTCACGGACGAAAATCGATATAAATTGTTTTGTATGATCTCACTATGTTTAGGAACCATTGCTAATAATTGTTTTGCTGTTGGAAGTGATTTGGGTGGAAAAAATGGGTTTTTGGGGTTTGAAAACGAAGCCGAATTTTTCTGCATCTGGTGTAAAGCGCTGGGCGGTTTTCTCATTTCGCCGGGCGGTTCGGGATTTCGCCGGGCGGTTTTGAGAGGCGCAGCGTTGTCATGATTATGCCTCTATTGAGTTATTTGGGGGAATTGATGACGCCTCTGCTTCACCGGGCGAAGTAGCGGCGAAGGGCAAGTGTCAGGCGGTTTATGGGCTTCGCCGGGCGGTTTTTAGGGTTTTTCACATTTTTATTTTCTTTTTAATTTCATAACTTTTGATCTGATTATCCGTTTTGAACGTTCTTTATATTATTGGAAAGCTTATGAAAGGTTCTTTCTTGTAAAAAATGACTTTGAGATTGTTGGCCGATTAATTTATATTGGGAATTTGAAATAGTGACGTTTTGTCGACTTTTGCCGTTTAAATTGTGTGAACTTGATGTGTATATGCAAGATGCTGTTGGTGCGGATATTGTATGACCTGTGTACTGTTGTGTGATGAAATTGCATGAAATACATATTGTGATGATGATTGGTGGCCTTAGGGCAAGAAAATGCAATGTGTGGTAATTGATGATATATGCATGATTATGGATGTGTATATGTGTGCATTTTAAATGTCATGAGTCATTGTATGCCAAGCATCATGATATGCATTCTTGTGACGTCCTGAGTGACAGATTGATTCCAGAGGGAATCTTCTATAACATCGTGCGTCTTAAAAATAAGAGGAATGAATAGCCTTAAAAATAAGAGGATCGAAAGCGATGGTTATAGACGATTGTGTGCCCATGTGGGGTATGAGCGATCGGGTCGTGTGCCAGTGTGGGGTGTGAACGATCCATAAACGTCGTGTGCCCGTGTGGGGTGTGAGCGACGGGGAACATCGTACGCCCGACGGGGAGTTACAGTGATGTAACGAGCGATGATTCCAGCAGAGTTCCTGAGTGAACTAGTGATGAGAAACATTGGAAGTCGGTACCGCATGTGCATATGCATAGAGTCGTTGTGTCGGTCTCTTGCATTGCATAAATCATTAATGGTTTGTTTATGTGTGGAATTATGGATAAAATTGATAAATTGATATATGGATATGTGTTGGTGATACTTGTATTGTGCATGGTGGGTATACCTTGGTGATGGAAATATGAATTATACATTGTGTTGTATTGTGTTCGAATTATGGTGTGAGTTGTGGTGAGAACCGTATATATGTGTATTCTTGTGTTATATATAATTGTATGCAATTATATTATGATTGTTTTTCTCACCCTTCTGCTGTTTTATAATGCTCTACGAGGCATTGCAGATTAGAGTTGCTGGAGGTCTTTTTGTGAAGCTTAGGACTTCCTTCTTTTGTCGGTCGGCTCTGATATATGACACCGGGTAGTTAGGGAGGCCGTTTGTGATTATTGTGTATTATGTATATATATATCTTTTGGCTTGTGCATGTATAACTGTATATATGACAAACTTTTCATGTGATATATATATATATATATATATATATATATATATATGATATTCAGTTTTAGATTTTCCGCTTTTATTCTAAAAAATGAAATGTGGGTGTAAGGAACTGAGTTCCTCTGTTGATTGCTACCCCACTGTTGCATATCTTTATGAGCAGGTGTTGTATAATTTGTTTCATTATAATGTGATTCCCCCATCTATGCCATGATAATTTAAATATACTCTGATGAAATTTTGAATTTTCTTTTACTGCTTTATTTAATTGGGGGTATAGATTGGGGGTGTTACATTAAGTGGTATCAGAGCTAGTTTGTGTCAGTCCGTGTCAGTTTGTGTCAGTCCTTGTTGGTCGTTGTGTTTGGGTGAGCTGTTTGTTTAATCATAAGTTCTGTTATTGGAAATGAACAGAATATGGCAGGTAGGATTGATGCTGCTTTGGCTGCTACTTTGCAAGCTATGGCTCGTGCTGTGCAGGGTGCACCTAATGCTGCAGGTAACGATGAGTTCAGGAAGAACAAACCGCCTGTCTTCAAGGGAATATATGATCCTGATGGTGCACAGATATGGCTGAAAGAGATTGAAAGGATTTTCCGAGTGATGGATTATACTAAGGATCAGAAGGTGAGACTGGGTACTCACATGTTACTAGAAGAAGCTGATGATTGGTGGGTAGGTACTCGTCATGTGTTGGAAGCCGCAGAAGAAGAAGAAATTACTTGGGAAGTTTTTAGCCGGGAGTTCTTGAGGAGGTATTTTCCTGAAGATGTGAGAGGAAAGAAGGAGATTGAATTCTTGGAACTGAAACAAGGTAATATGTCTGTTGTTGATTATACTGCTAAGTTTGTGGAACTTGTGCAGTTTTATCCTCATTATGCTGAAACGACCGCAGAATTCTCTAAGTGTGTAAAGTTTGAGAACGGATTGCGTCCTGAGATAAAGCAGGCAATTGGTTATCAAAGGATTCAGAGGTTTTCTGATTTGGTGGATTGTTGTAGGATTTATGAAGAAGACAGTAAGGCTCGTTCTACTCACTATAAGAGTGTGAGTGAGAGGAAAGGGAAGCAACAGTTACGTGGTGGTCCTTATGTAACACCAGCTGATAAGGGTAAACAAAGGGGAAATTTTGAGAAAAGGTCAAGTGGAGGAGGAATGTCTGGTCCTCTGAGATGTTATAAATGTGGTGAGTTAGGGCATCGTCGGTTTGAGTGCAGGAAAGATATGAGGAAGTGTACTAATTGTGGAGGTGTAGGACATGTTGCTGCTGATTGTGCCAGGAAAAATGTGGTGAAGTGTTACAATTGTGGTGAACCTGGTCATATTAGTACGAAGTGTCAGAAACCGAAGCAAGCTCCAGCTAGTGGGAAGGTATTTTCTTTGGCAGGAACTCAGACTTCAAGTACAGATCGTCTGATCAGAGGTACTTGTTTTATTAATAGTACTCCATTAGTTGCTATTATTGATATTGGAGCGACTCATTCGTTTATTTCGTCTGAGTGCGCGAAGCGTTTGAATCTTGTGTTGTCTTTGATGGATGGTAAGATGGTTATTGATACTCCATCAATGGGGTCAGTAACTACTTCCTTGGTTTGTCTAAGTTGTCCTTTGGCCATTTATGGTAAAGACTTTGAGATGGATTTGGTGTGTTTACCGTTGGAGGGTTTAGATGTGGTTCTGGGAATGAATTGGTTGCAATTCAACAGGGTTCATATTGATTGTTATCATAAGTTGGTAAGGTTTCATTCTCTTTAGGAAGACGAAGACTCGAGTTTCTTATCTACCAAAGAGTTGAAGAGACTTTTGGTGGATGAAGCTCAGTTGTTTGGGTTGTTTGCATCTTTGACTGTGGATAGTCAAGTTTCACTTGAGGTGTTTCCTGTTGTGTGTGAATTTTCGGAAGTGTTTCCCGAGGATATTTTAGATTTGCCGCCAGAGAGAGAGGTGGAGTTTTCTATAGATCTAGTTCCTGGTACTAGACCTGTTTCTATGGCACCTTAGCGTATGTCGGCATCTGGGTTGGTTGAGTTAAAGAAACAGTTGAATGAGTTGTTGGAAAAGAGGTTTGTAAGACCTAGTGTTTCTCCTTGGGGTGCTCCAGTTTTATTGGTGAAAAAGAAGGATGGAAGTATGCGGTTGTGTATTGATTATCGCCAGTTGAATAAGGTGACGATTAAGAATAAGTATCCTCTTCCAAGGATTGATGATCTGATGGATCAGTTGGTTGGTGCTTGTGTGTTCAGTAAGATTGACTTGAGGTCGGGGTATCATCAGATTAGGGTGAAAGAGGAAGATATCCAGAAGACGGCTTTTAGGACACGATACGGTCATTATGAATATTCTGTGATGCCGTTTGGGGTTTCTAATGCGCCAGGTGTGTTTATGGAGTACATGAATCGTATTTTCCACGAGCATTTGGATCGATTTTTTGTTGTGTTTATTGATGACATTTTGATTTATTCTAAGTCTCAGGGGGAGCACGCGGAATATTTGCGTATTGTTTTGCAGGTTTTGAAAGAAAGGAAGCTTTTTGCCAAGTTGTCCAAGTGTGAGTTCTGGTTGTCGGAGGTGAGTTTTCTTGGGTACGTAATTTCAGGTAATGGTATTTCTGTGGATCCATCTAAAGTAGAAGCAGTTCTACAATGGGAGGCTCCGAGATCTGTTACTGAAATTCGAAGCTTTTTGGGATTAGCCGGTTATTATCGAAGGTTCATTGAAGGTTTTTCTAAGCTAGCACTTTCTTTGACCCAGTTGACTTGTAAAGGGCAAACGTTCATTTGGGATATTCGGTGTGAAGAAAGTTTTAATGAGTTGAAGAAAAGATTGACGACAGCTCCAATTTTGATTTTACCGAATCCTAATGAACCATTTGTGGTTTATTGTGATGCTTCTTTGATTGGTCTAGGTGGTGTTCCGATGCAAGAAGGTAAGGTTGTGGCTTATGCTTCGAGGCAGTTGAGAGTGCATGAGAAAAATTACCCTACTCATGATCTTGAATTAGCGGCTGTGGTTTTTGTGTTGAAGATTTGGAGGCATTATCTCTACGGTGCAAGGTTTGAAGTTTTTAATGATCATAAAAGTTTGAAATATTTGTTTGATAAAAAAGAGCTGAATATGAGGCAACATAGATGGTTGGAATTCTTGAAGGACTACGACTTTGGTTTGAATTACCATCCTGGTAAAGCTAATGTGGTAGCCGATGCATTGAGCCGGAAATCGTTACATATGTCCGCTTTAATGGTTAAGGAGTGGGAGCTTTTGGAATCTTTTAGAGATTTGAGTTTGGTTTGTGAAGTGTCGTCGGATAGTGTGAGGCTTGGAATGTTAAAGGTTACGAATGATTTTATGATGACTATTAGTGAGAAACAAAAGCTGGATGTGAAATTTGTGGATTTGATGTTGGTTGGAGGAAAAGATACGAATAGTGATTTTAAGGTGGATATTAATGGTGTTTTGAGGTTCCGAGGTAGAATTTGTATTCCTGATGATGCGGAGTTGAAAAAGATGATTTTGGAAGAAGGACACCGGAGTAATTTGAGTATACATCCAGAAGCGAATAAGATGTATCAGGATTTGAAGAAGATTTTCTGGTGGTCTAGATTGAAGGGAGATGTGGCTCAGTTTGTTTATGCATGTTTGACTTGTCATAAATCGAAGGTGGAACATCTGAGGCCTAGTGGTTTGTTGCAATCGTTGGATATTTCGGAATGGAAATGGGATAGCATTTCCATGGATTTTGTGACAGGGTTACCGAATACTCAGCGAGGGCATAATGCTATTTGGGTCGTTGTAGATAGGCTGACTAAATCGGCTCATTTTGTTCCAATTGACATCAGTTTTTCTTTGGAGAGGTTAGCTAAGATTTACATCAGTGTGATTGTGAAGTTGCATGGGGTTCCATTGAGTATTGTTTCTGATCGAGATCCTAGGTTTACTTCGAGATTTTGGGAAATTTTACAGAAGGCGTTGGGTTCTAAATTGAGATTGAGTTCGGTTTATCATCCGCAAACGGATGGTCAGACGGAGAGGACGATTCAGTCGTTGGAAGATTTGTTGAGAGTGTGTGTTTTGGAACAAGGTGGTGCGTGGGATATTTATCTTGCATTGATTGAGTTCACGTATAATAACAGTTTTCATTCGAGTATTGTAATGGCACCATTTGAGGCATTATATGGACGAAGGTATCGAACACTATTGTGTTGGCATGAATCTGGTGAGAGTTTGGTGGCTGGACCAGAGTTGGTGCAACAGACGACGGAAAAAGTGAAGTTTATTCGTGAGAAAATGAAGGCTTCTCAGAGTAGGCAAAAGAGTTATCATGATCGGAGACGGAAGGATCTTGAGTTTCAAGAGGGCGATCATGTATTCTTGAGAGTTACACCGGTGACGGGTGTGGGTTGTGCACTGAAATCGAAGAAGCTTACTTCTCGGTTTATTGGTCCTTACCAGATATCCGCGAGAGTGGGTGTTGTGGCTTATCGGGTGGCGTTGCCGCCGAATCTGTTGAATTTGCACGATGTGTTTCATGTTTCACAGCTTCGGAAGTATGTTCCGGATCCGTCGCATGTGATTCCGATGGATGAGGTTGAGGTAAGGGAGAACCTTACGGTCGAGGCATTACCAGTTAGGATTTTGGATCGCGAGGTGAAGAGGTTGAGAGGCAAGGATATTGCATTTGTGAAAGTGGCGTGGGGAGGCGCTGATGAGGGCAATTTGACTTGGGAGTTGGAGAGTCGGATGCGGAAGTCGTATCTAGAGTTGTTCGTCTCAGGTATATTTTCGAGGACGAAAATTTCTAAGTGGGGGAGAGTTGTAACGCCCCAGTTTTGTCAATTTTTATTTAATCGAGTCGTTTGATTATTTTATTATTATTATTTTATTTTATTTTTGACTTTTATTTGGAAATATGTTATTTTTCAATGTTGTGATATTTTATCGGGTTTTGGGAACGTTTGCGAGATATTTGAGTGTGGGGGTATTTTGGTCATTTCAAGATATTTTCTTAAGTAGAAAAAATAGAAAATAGAAAGAGAGAAAAATAGAGAGAAAGAAAAAGAGAAGAAGGAAAAAGGGAAGAAAAGAGGAGAAGAGAAGAAAAGTGAGAAAATCTTGGAAAATCAAAGAAAACAACTTCTAGAATCGATTTAATCGGGTAAGGGTGTGAAACTCAATTATTATATGCTTGTGTATGATTATGTATGTGTGTTTGTGATTGTTATTGGATTGGAATGATAAATATAGTAAAAATCATAATGTTTAGAAATTGGTAGGAATTGATTTCAAATATGTTTAAACTTATATTGTTGTGTTCCTTGTTGTTTGTACATGTTGGGTATGTATTGCTATACCTCAAATTGGTGTTTTCTGAGTATTGGATGATGATTTGGAGGATTTTGGGTTGAAACCCGTAGCAGCAAGTTCTGCAGAATTTTTTTTCTGGTTTTTCCAGGTCATACGCGTATGGGGCATGTTCATACGCGTATGGGCCTTGGCAATACGCGTAACATGGGCGAGTCTTGGGCCAATACGCGTATGGGTTCTCATTTTGCTCGGCCATCTGTCCATTTGCATATGATACGCGTAACATTTTAGGGCAATACGCGTACGGTGTTGGCACTACGCGTATTGGAATTTTAACGTGAATTTTGGAAAAAATGAGTCTCTATCCATACGCGTATGACCTTGGGCAATACGCGTATGGCATGGCAAGGAATCAGGGCAATACGCGTATGGCTCAGGGCAATACGCGTATGGATAGGAGAATGGTAAAATGGGACTTTTCAAAATATCGTTTTCGTTTTCCTTTCGTAACTTGGGTTCCGTTTATCTGATTTTTACATTCTTGGTATCGTTGGAAAACTATTGAGCTGTACTTTCTTATTATGATGATTTGGAAATTGTTAGCCGATTTAATGATGTCGGAATTTGGAATAGTGTCGATTTGCCGACTTTTGTCGTTATAATTGTGCGTAATTGATGGGTATTATGCAAGGTGCTGTTGTATGATGTAAATGCATGTGTTTAAATAGTGTTGTGATGATTTGTGGCTGTATGGTAATTAAATGCATTGTTTTGGGCTTAAGTGCAAAGTGTGACTTTTTTGATTGAGGTGAATGCATATATGTGTGTATTTGAATGTCATGAGTCCTTGTATGCCAAGCATCATGATATGCATTGTTGTGACGTCTTGAGTGACGGTTCGATTCCAGAGGGAATCTGCTATAATATCGTGAGCCTTAAAAATAAGAGGTATGAATAGCCTTAAAAATAAGAGGACCGAAAGCGATGGTTATAGACGATCGTGTGCCCATGTGGGGTGTGAGCAATCCATAAACGTCGTGTGCCCGTGTGGGGTGTGAGCGACGGGGGACATCGTATGCCCGACGTGGAGTTACAGTGATGTAACGAGCGATGATTCCAGCAGAGTTCCTGAGTGAACTAGTGATGAGAAACATTGGAAGTCGGTACCGCATGTGCATATGCATAGAGTCGTTGTGTCGGTCTCTTGCATTGCATAAATCATTAATGGTTTGTTTATGTGTGGATTTGTGGATAAAATTGATAAATTGATATATGGATATGTGTTGGTGATACTTGTATTGTGCATGGTGGGTATACCTTGGTGATGGAAATATGAATTATACATTGTGTTGTATTGTGTTCGAATTATGGTGTGAGTTGTGGTGAGAACCGTATATATGTGTATTCTTGTGTTATATATAATTGTATGCAATTATATTATGATTGTTTTTCTCACCCTTCTGTTGTTTTATAATGCTCTACGAAGTATTGTAGATTAGAGTTGTTGGAGGTCTTTTTGTGAAGCTTAGGACTTCCTTCTTTTGTCGGTCGACTCTAATATGTGACACCGGGTAGTTAGGGAGGCCGTTTGTGATTATTGTGTATTATGTATATATATATATCTTTTGGCTTGTGCATGTATAACTGGATATATGACAAACTTTTCATGTGATATATATATATATGATATTCAGTTTTAGATTTTCCGCTTTTATTCTAAAAAATGAAATGTGGGTGTAAGGAACTGAGTTCCTCTGTTGATTGCTACCCCACTGTTGCATATCTTTATGAGCAGGTGTTGTATGATTTGTTTTATTATAATGTGATTCCCCCGTCTATGCCATGTTAATTTAAATATACTATGATGAAATTTTGAATTTTCTTTTACTGCTTTATTTAATTGGGGGTGTTACACCAGGGACGATCTTTAGGCATGTTATACCGAGGATCGTACTTTTCCACTATGGGCGTAGATGTGATCTCTGAGATCATAGTCCTTTGTATCCGAGATGCTGCCAGAGCTTGCATGTCATTGTGAAGTTTTCTCTGATCTTTTTTCAGAGTGTCGATTTCTTCTCCCAACTCTCTGTTCTCTTCCTCGAGATCATCCATTTTCTTTCGTCGATTGGCCCGAGTATTGTACGGATGAGACAGTTTGACTCTAGAATCGAGACACAAACGTGAGATTCGTAGGGAAGAAGAATGCGTTATGTGAGAATGATGAATGATATGCTATTAATCATTTTTTTTGTTCAATCAAAAGAAACTTCAACAATTGGATTGCAAATATAACCAGTGGGGAAACCCCGTTTTATTGAATTCAAAGATTGCGGAAATGGAAATACAGTAATTTATAAAGTGCTGTAAAAGGAAATGTCTAAACTTATGGATCCTGAGTCCTCTCTAAGGAGGGCTCAGGTGCTGGTTCTGGTACTTTCCTTTTCTTTGATCGGGGCTCTTGAGCCGTTGTCGGGTTGTCATTCCTTTGCCAAGTGAAAGGATCGAGCAAATTCCTTTGGTCTTCTAGATTTTTTACAGCAAGTTGCTCTAAAATCTCGATCAGAGCGTCTTTTTCTTTTAACAATTGCTATATTTTGGCACACTCCACATTGAGAATGCGGTACTTGTTCTTCTAAGACTTCTTCTCCTGTTGAACTTTGTTGAGAGTGACCTGGAGTTTTTCTGTATCAGACATAAAATAAAGGACAGATTCCTTTAACGGAAGAACTTCTTGACGAGGGTAAGACATCCTCAGCTTGAGAGCTCTAGTTTGTACCCAGTGAAGATAAGGTTCCACAGAGACACAGTCCGATTTTCCTAGAGACTCTCTTCCTTTCCTGTAAACATGTTTCCAGGCATGCACTATTTCTGTCTTTAGTGCCCTGTCATTTTCTCCTTCCTTGAAGAAAAGACCTTCCAGATGAACATTACACGGGACATGTCTCATCGGGTTTCCAAATTGACGACGAACTAAAACTGGATGATAGTTGATTCCTCCTTTAGTTCCTATGAGGGGTACATTAGGGATATTTCCACAACAGTCAATGATTCTTACCCCGTCATAGATCCGATTATACCAATCTATGTCAGAGTTGGTAAGAGACATGATTCTTTATGACCAACGTAAAGTACTCTTACGATCCCAAAAATCAGCAGACTTTGGTAAATGGGAAGTGAACCATTTGTATAGCAGGGGTACACAACATGTGATCATTCTTCCGCTGTACAAATTCCTTAAGTGTAGAGAATGATAAGCATCTGCGAGAAAGGTCGGTACAGGGTTTCCAATTAGAAAAATCTTAATGGCATTGATATCGACGAAGCTATCAATGTTGGGAAACAGAAACAACCCGAAGGTGAGCAGAACAAAGACGCTCTCAAAAGCAGTCACGTTCCCTATACTAGCAAAGTACAGAGCTTTCTTTACCAAAAACTTGGCCGGTAAACCTTGGATTCCACCCTTAATGGTCATGTGAGTCCTGACTTCTGACTCGTCCAAATAGATAGCTCTTGCAATGATTTGATCCTTTGGAAATTCATCCAGCCCTGAAAAGAGAGCTTGGTTAGTGATGGGTAAATCAGTCAGGTGAGAGTACTCCTTTAGTGTTGGTGCTAGTTGATAATCCGGGAATGTGAAACAGTGATAAACCGGATCGTAGAATTGAATCAGCGTAGCCAGGATCCCTTCAATTACATGGACCCTTAACAGAGACAACAGTCCTTCATACTTAACTCTGAAAGCATCAGGGTTAGTGATCATACTTGCCAACCCTCTCAAATCCTTTAATTTTGGAACCTTGAAGGTGTACTTGTGAGTCTTCCTTCTACCGAAATCCATAACGCAATCTTTCTCTCTGATATTTGCAATCATTGTCTTAGTTTAATTTGAAAAAAGAGAAGATAAAAGAAGATTTTTTTCTAGTTTAGAGTTTTTTTAATGAAATGAATGCATGGATGCAGCACACAAAAACATAGAAAAAACATGGGGTCAAAGGTTCAGTGTCATGAAGTCATGGCTCTACCCATCCCCAAAGGTTGTACTGGTGATTTTTTGTACCTGTCCTCAAAATCATTGACCCCTCTTGGGATAACAACAACAGGTTGGTTCACGTAAGCGAGCTACAGTATCTTAGAGTAATCTCAAATGAGGGTAGTATTGCGTGATAACTATTTCCGACAGCTTCCGCACTACAAAATAGTAACATGGTCTCAGCCTACTAAATCCTCAGTTTCATGGATACCACAATCGAACAATCTGCTTTCAACAACCGAAGTCGTTTAGACATTGAATCCGCAAAGGGTATCTCTATTGATTCAATGCTCTACTGAGGTCTCTTATTTGGGAGTCACTCCCTGTAAGATTACCCGTCTAATGCCATCACTTATCTTAGGTGTCACTCAAACTTTCCAGATGCGGCATCACCCGCAGTCCCATTAGCAGAAAAAATAAACACGAATATCAAGTAGGAAAAGTGATATATATTTATTCCTAAAACTAACATCCTAGACCTCTTAAGAATTCTAGTCTATAGTCCTAGACAGATCAAAGACGTCCCCAGCAGAGTCGTCATTTTACTATAGCGAGCGATTTTTGTCGGTGACGCGACCACCTTATCGCCGAAGTTTGGGTATCTCCCCACAATGAGGAGGGAGTGCTACTTTCTGATTTCTTATTTATCCCATGAAGCTGGAAGGGAAAGGGAAGCTATCTAAAACTAACCTTGCACACGGATGTTTAACTGAACAAATGCTTTAAAGAGATTCGGGGAGTTCGGGGTCAGGTCATACAATGGGGAGTTGTCAATTACCTATCCTATATGTGATTATCCACAGAATGTTAGCTTTAGGTTTCGCTTAGTACTTGATAGTGGTTATCCGTTGATGGGTTGGGAAAGTTTCTTGGGAAAAATGAGTGAGTGAGTGAGTTTTTGTTGACGTTCGGGTGTTTTTGATAAGGTACTAGACCTAGGTTTTGATTGGTATGAAGGTACTGGACCTAGAGTTTTTGACTAGTATGCTCGCTAAGATTTCGCAATCTTATGCCTACGTATTCCTGTTTAAACGAAACAGGGAAATCAGAGCAATCGTAGTTCCTCCTATTCTAAGGGAGGAAAAAGATGATGTTTGGTGTCTTGTTCAAAGCCCAAGATTGAAGCTAAAATGTTTTGACTGAGAGAGAATTTGTCATCTCTAAGGAGGGATTGGACTTCCTCTGAGGGGATTATTGAATTTTGTGTGCCTTGATCAAAGCCCAAGGTTGAAGCTAAGAGGTTGATTGACTTCACTAGGGAAGTCCTTATACAAAGCCTAAGAATAGGCTGAAAGAGATTTGGCTCTTTGGGGATATCTTTATACAAAGCCTAAGAGGAGGCTAAAAGTTTGACTTTTCCTGGGAAAATGTTCTATCTGTCTTGTACAAAGCCCAAGATTAAGGCTAAAAGGGGATTTTCACTCCGTCGGGGAGGTTTGTATGTGTCTTATATAAAGCCCAAGATTGAGGCTGAAATGGGAAATGTAATTGACTCTGGTGAGGATATTTTTATGTGTCTTCTACAAAGCCCAAGATTGAGGCTGAAATGAGTTTGATTCTGCTGGAGGGTATTTCTCAAAGCTTAAAAGAAGGCTGGGAGGAATTAACTCTCCTGGGGAAGAGATTTGTCCCAAGCATACGAGAAGGTTATGAAGATTTATGTCTTGTACAAAGCTCAAGATTGAGGCTAAAAGGGTTTGACTAAACAAGAGAGTGCTTTTATCTGTCATATACAAAGCCCAGGATTGTGGCTGAACAAGCTGGAGAAATCATTATACAAAGCCTAAGAGAAGGCTAATTGTTGCTAGGGGAAATCTTTATATCAAACCTAAAAGGAGGGTGAAAAACGATTGACTAAACAAGAGAGTGAATTTATCTGTCTTGTACAAAGCCCAAGATAGAGGCTAAAAAGGTTGACTCAACAAGAGAGTCTGAAAAGGTGATTGACTCAACAAGAGAGTCTTGAAAGTTTATTGACTCCCCAAGAGAGTCTGAAAGTTTATTGACTCAACAAGAGAGTCTGAAAGTTTATTGACTCAACAAGGGAGTTGAAAAAGGCTAGCTTCGCTGGGGAGAATCATTGTACGGAGCCCAAGAGGAGGCTAACTGTGCTAAGGAAAGATCATTATATAAAGCCTAAGAGGAGGCTATCTTCTGCTGGGAATTATTGAGATCCCGAGGCAGGTCCAAATGGGGAATCAACTCTTGCTGAGGGTTACAGAAGAGTTGGGGTATCAGATACCTTGAGGTTCTGATACTGGTAATAAACTGACCCTGGTTGGGGAATTTTTTAGGAGAGAGATTGGGTTTTTAGAGCCCATGGGTTTTAACTCTGCTGGAGATTAATCCAGAATGACCAGGGTTTTTCCTATGTTTGTAAGGAACTTGAGAATGTCTTTGAGACTCAAGGTTAGACTGTCCAAGTCTACTAGTGTGGAAGAGTTTTATCTTTTGTATGATGCCCAAGAGGAAGCAGGTGTTTTAAGGGATGAGATTCAACCCTAAGTCTGAGATTTGACACTGGAAAGACTGCTCTAGCAAAGGATGACTAAGTTCTGTCTTATACCTTTAAGAGCTCTTCCGGGTCCTTGTATTGAGCCCAAGAGAAGGCATGAGAACTTCTAAGAAGCCGGAGGATCCTTGTACAAAGCCCAAGAGAAGGCGGGGATGCTTTTAGGAAGCATGTGGGTCCCAAACCAAGAAAAGTTCAAGAAATTCTATTCACCGAGAATAGATCATTTAGTGAAAGTTCTGAGGTTTGAAGAAACTCAAGAGATGCTATTCACCGAGAATAGATCAACTCTGGGGAGTAGAATTTCTTTGA
Source organism: Lathyrus tuberosus (assembly GCA_022829125.1). NCBI lineage: Eukaryota > Viridiplantae > Streptophyta > Magnoliopsida > Fabales > Fabaceae > Lathyrus > Lathyrus tuberosus. The sequence goes on from JALAZF010000423.1 coordinate 1,103,093, forward strand.
CGATATCTAAAAGTGACAGTCTGAGAAAAGTTTCACGAAGAATACTGCCTTTCTCTTTGTTCCATATTGTTTAAGCCCAAGAGAAGGCAAGACTGTATCTGGGATTCCTATGGAGATCTAGTTTTGACTGTATTTAAGAGTGACCAAGTGGCTTTACCTAGTTCTAGACCTAGTTGCCGGGGAAAACTCTAAATAGCTATACTAGTATATATACAGTTGATATATGACAAGTATTTAAAAGGGTATGAAAGAAGACTTACAGTGCGCAGCTTCCCACAATACAATTATATATATATTAAAGCGAGTAAATGAAAGTTGTTAAAACTTACAGGTGAGCAAGCTTCCATGTTGTATTGTTAGTTGTTCAAAGAAATTAAAGAAATTTTTTATAACAACATGTAAATTTGAATCTAAATCAAAGGGAAGTTGTTTTTGAAAAGATTGTTGGGGCTTACAACTTAAGGAGGGGCCCAGGGTTTAACAGTGATCGCATCGTTGTTTTGAATATCGTATCGGGACTTATACAACGAATGAGGCCAAAAGAGGTTTTATGTACAAAGGGATGGGTCTTACAACTCAAGGAGAGGCCCAAAGATGTTTTGAAAAAGAAAAAAGATGGGACTTACAACACGAGGGGAGGCCTAATGAAAGACAGTGATCGCACCTTTGTTTTGAGAATCGCAGAGGGACTTATACAACGATTGAGGCCCAATGTTATTTTATGTACAAAGGGGGTTGGGTCTTACACTCTATTAGAGGCCCAAAAATTGTTTTAAACGGAAAGAAGTGGGACTTATAGCTCAAGGAGAAGCCCACGTTATTTGATTTTGAACTGGCGATCGCGCCGAGATTTTTGAAAATGCAGTGGGACTTATACAATGTCTGAGGCCCAAAATGGTTTTGGTTAAGAAAAGGATTGGGTCTTACCCTCTAGTAGAGGCCCACGAGTGTTTGCAAATTTAAAATCAGGAGGAAACCCTAATTTTAAATAAATATGCTATTTTCCAAAGGAAATTAAATGAAAAAAATGATATTAAATACCAAATATATTCAAAAAAATAAGTTGTACACCTTGAAAAATATTTTGAAAAACCATGTCTAATTACATGAGAGTTTGAAATTCAATTGGTTTTGAAAGATCAAAGTGGAAATTCCATTTTAAAATGCTTAAAAACAAATAAAATGAAATTAATTACAAAAATTCTAACTATATTAAATAAATAATATAAATTGGACTTTTTTGTAAATTAAAATAATTTAACATTTTTCTGAATTTTGAGAAAAATAATTAATTCAAAAACATAAATATTCAGAGAGAAATTAATTTTTGAATCAATTAACAAAAATAACAAAATATTCAAATATTTGAAAATTTGAAATAGGGCGCCAAGAACACCAAGTTCTTGCCCGCGTGCCCTGTTTCTGCAGATTTGCATTTTCTCACTTTTCTCCATGATTTCTCAATGGTTTTGCACGATTCAAGTACCAATCTTGTTTGCTTTTGAACAAGGATCACAACCATATAGTTTAATTGCATTTATTTTGAGTATTGAGTGAGAAATCAGAAGGAAACCTTAAGAACCCTAATTTCAGCATGAACACAATGAAATTTCATACACGATTGATTCATGGCAATTGATTGAGGGTTATCACTCCATACATGATTATGAGCATGTGGCAAAATTATTGTGCAGTGAAATATGCATGTATCATAGAGCTTGAAGAGCTCATGCTTACCTCTTGCAGCTGGTGATCGAGTTTGGTGATGGAGGTGTTGTAAGTTGGTTCCAATGATCTGGACAGCTTCCTTAGGTGCCAAGGAGTGTGTCTGAATGCTTGGAGTGGTTTGAAATGAACTGGAACTTAAGATGGTACCCCACTGCAACTCTGCTAAAAGCTTGAGCAGATGGCTGGTGATTTTGTGAAATTGATGTTCCAGATGTTATGTAATATTTTGGATCACTTCTATATGTTATATGTGAGGTGTGTGAACCATTGGTTTGGTTGGAATAACTTCTCAAATGCAAAACTCGATAGTGACTTGCAAAAGAAGTTGTTTTGGGAGTGAAAGTGGTGATTCTGAGAAAGGTATCTGTTTAGGAACTTTGGTGTACTTAATTTGAGCACAAATGAGCTCTATTTATATTAGAGCAAATTTGTTTTGGCATCAATAATGTTTGGCAGCTTGGATCAGATTGTGTTGAATGCCTTAATTCTTTAATCAAGGGTCTCCTCTAGCCATTGACTTGTGCCAAACTTTGCAGGCTTAGGTCCTCTATTGTATGAGCTTATCTTGACTCATTTGGTTGATCATGGACTGATACATGCCAGCTCTATGTATCCATTAAATGTCTCAAAACAAAATTGGAGTCTTGAGGCATCTTTAGCTTTTTAGGTTTGGCAAGGCTACTTGTGGAATCTTGGACTTGGGATGCTTATGGATCAGTGTTTGTTCCTTGGTTGTTCCCCCTTGAGGTGTGCAGATGGATACCCATGTTTATTTTTGCACAATTTGATCAATTCGAGCCCTAATGCACAAATCCGCCTTGCCAAGACAGTTTGCAGCAAGGTATGTTGCAGCTGTCATAACCTCTTGCTTAGGTGGAGTTTGATGGAGTTCTTTGACATTTTGGAAAGCTGACACATCCTATTTCAACATGATATCCAACTTTGGTTTTGAATAAACTTGAATTACAATGAAAAATTCCTCTATATTTTTGGAAAAAATAAGGCATATTCTGACTTAGTGAAAATTTCACTGTGTTGAAAAAATGTCATTTTCATGTTTTTTGCCACTTTGATCACTCAATAACTTAAAATCCATGAGGAATTGGAGCTTGATGTAGTTGAAGCTTTTGTAGAGTGTAGCAAGACCTACAAAGCCAACTTTAGATCACCAAAAATGGTTGCTTGGATCTCAAGTTATGGTCCTTGGAAGTTGGTACCCTAGCCACTTTGTTCCATAACTTAGAAAAATTCTTAGTTTTTTATGGTTACCCCTTTTACAAGTTAACTCATTTTCTTGGATTTTTCTTGATGAATGATGATTCAAATCACATATTAACATTGTTTTAGGGTCAAGGAACCATAATTGCGAAAAATTCCAAAAAGTCAAACTTGATTTTGTGCATGTAGCGAGCGAGTTTTGTCGATGACGCGACCACCTTACCGCTGAAGTTTGGGTTTTCTTCCTCAAGGAGAAAGGGTGCTACTTTCTGATTTCTTATTTATCCCATGAAGCTGAAAGGGAAAGGCAAGGTATCTAAAACTAACCTTGCACACGAATGTTTAACTGAACAAACGCTTTAAGAGATTCAGGGAGTCGGGGTCAGGTTATACAATGGGTAGTTGTCAGTTATCCATCCTATATGTGGTTATCCACAGGATATTAGCTTTAGGGTTTCTCTTTGTAATTGATGGTGTTTATCTGGTAATGGGTTGGGAAAGTTTCTTGGGAAAGTGTGACAGGGAGAGTGAGTTTTTGTTGATGTTCGGGTTCATCCCGATGTTTTTGGTAAGGTACTGGACCTAAGTTTTGATGTATGAAGGTATTGGACCTAGGGTTTTTGATTAGTATGCTCGCTAAGATTTCGCAATCCTATGCCTACGTATTCCCGTTTAAACGAAATAGGGAAATCAGAGCAATCGTAGTTCCTCCTATTCTATGGGAGGAAAAATATGTTTTGGTGTCTTGTTCAAAGCCCAAGATTGAAGCTAAAAGGTTAAATATTTGTGTCTTGTTCAAAGCCCAAGATTGAAGCTAAAAGGTTTGACTGAGAGAGAATTTGTCATCTTTAAAGAGGGATTGTTGATTTTTGTGTGCCTTGATCGAAGCCCAAGGTTGAACAAGCTGGAGAAATTATTCTACACAGCTCGAGAGGAGGCCAACTCCTGCTAGGGGAAATCATTATACAAAGCCTAAGAGGAGGCTAAAAAAGGGGTTGACTCAACAAGAGAGTGTTTTTGTCTGTCTTGTACAAAGCCTAAGATTGAGGCTGAAAAAGGGTTGACTCAACAAGAGAGTCTGAGACGGCGATTGACTCAACAAGAGAGTCTTGAGAATTGATCGACTCAACAAGAGAGTCTGAAAAGGTTAGCTCCGCTGGGGATAATCATTTGTACAAAGCCCAAGAAGAGGCTAAAAGCTGAGGAAAAATCATTATACGAAGCCTAAGAGGAGATTAAACTTCTGCAGGGGATTCTTGATATCCCGAGGCAGGTCCAAATGGGGAATCAACTCTTGCAGGGGAATGCAGAAGAGTTGATAGATCAGAAACCTCGAGGCTCTGATAGTGTTATGATGACTTCACCCTGGTTGGTGGATTTTTAGGAGAGAAACGGGGTTTTAGAACCCACAAGTTTTAACTCTTACTGGAGATTAATCCAGAATCCGGGGTTTCTCCTATGCTTTGTAGGGAACTTGAGAATGTCTTTGAGACTCAAGGGTATTTAGACTGTCCAAGTATATTGGAAGAGTTTTATCTTTTGTATGATGCCCAAGAGGAGGCCGACTCTTTTAAGGGATGAGTATCAACCCTAAAATTGGTCTGAGAGTTTTGACTCTTTTAAGAAAGACAGCTCTAACGAAGGATGACTAAGTTCTATCGTATACCTTTAAGAGGTCTTCAGGGTCCTTGTATTAAGCCCAAGGGAAGGCATGAGAACTTCTAAGAAGCCGGAGGGTCCTTGTACAAAGCCCAAGAGGAGACGGAGATGCTTTTAGGAAGCCTGTGGGTCCCAAACCAAGAAAAGTTCAAGAAATGCTATTCACCGAGAATAGATCATTTAGTGAAAGTTCTAAGTTTGAAGAAATTCAAGAGATGCTATTCACCGAGAATAGATCAACTCTAGGGAGTAGAATTTCTTTGACAATTTCTAGGAGTGACAGTCTGAGAAAAGGTTCACGAAGAATACTTCCTTTCTCTTTGTTCCATATTGTTTAAGCCCAAGAGAAGGCAAGATTGTATCTGGAAATCTTACGGGGATCTAGTTTTGTTTGTATTTAAGAGTGACCAATGGGGCTTTACTTAGTTCTAGACCTAATTGATGGGGAAAACTCTAAATAACTATACTAGTATATATACAGTTGATATATGACAAGTATTTAAAAAGGGTATGAAAGAAGACTAACCATGCGCAACTTCCCACAATTCAATTATATATATTTGACAAGTATTTAAAAGAATGAAAGAAGACTCACAGTGTGCAGCTTCCCACAATACCGTTATATATATTAAAGCAAGTAAATGAAAGCGGATAAAAACTTACAGGTGAGCTAGCTTCCATGCTGTATTGTTAGTTGTTCAAAGAAATTAAAGAAAATTTTGATAACAACTGTATATTTGAACCTAAAAAGGGGAGTTGTTTTGATATGATTGTACTGGGACTTATACAACAACTGAGGCCTGAAAGGTTTTCTGTACAAAGGTATGGGTCTTACAACTCAAGGAGAGGCCCAAAGATTATTTAAAGAAAAGAAATGGGACTTACAACACGAGGGTAGGCCCAGATGATAGACAGTGATCGTACCGTCGTTTTGAAAATTGTATAGAGGGACTTATACAATATCTGAGGCCCAAAATTGTTTTGGTTTCAAAAAGGGATTGGGTCTTATACTCTATTAGAGGCCCAAAGTTTATTTTTGTACAAGTGATGGGGCTTACAACTCAGGGAGAGGCTTAGGTGATTTGCTTGACAATGGCGATCGCACCGAGGTTTTTGAAAACACAGTGGGTCTTATACAATGAATGAGGCCCAAATTATTTTGGTTTTCAATAGGGGTTAGGTCTTACACTCTATTAGAGGCCCAAAGTGTTTGAAAAAGATTGATGGGTGTTGAATTAATCAAACCCCTAATTTTGTTTTAAATGGAATTAATTTTGTTTAAAAATTAATAAAAATTATTGAAAACATGTAAAAAAAAAAAGTGGTGATCTTGGATCAATGTTTCAAAAATCATGTTTTAATCCACAAAAATGATTGGAAACCAATTATGTTTAGAAAATCAAGAAAGAAAAAATATTTTACATGTTAAAAACAAATAAAAGATTAATTCTTTGCAAAAATATCAAGTATATGAAATAAATAATATTTTTGGGAAATTTTTGTAAAATAAAATATTTTAACATTTTTGTGAAAGAATCAACTCAAAATCATTAAAATTCAGAGAGGAATTAATTTTTGAATCAATTAAATAAAATCACAAAAATTCAAAAATTCAAATATTTGAAAAAGGGCGCTAAGAACATCTTGGTCTTGCCCGCGTGCTATGTTCTTGGCTGATTGTGCATGAAGGCTCAGAAATTTGATACACGATTCAAACAAAACAATTAATTGAGGGGAAACATTCTATACATGATTATGAACATATGGCAAAATTATTGTGCGAGGAAATATGCATGAATAATGAGATGACCAAGTTTAGGCTTACTTGAAGGTCGTGGCAGCAAGAGCAATTTGATTTTTAAGTTGGAGGTGTTACAGATGAGTTGTGCTGATCTGAAAAGCTTCCCTACACCATATGGAGTGTGTTTGAATGCTTGGACCTGCTTGGAGATGGCTGGATCACTTCATGGTGTGTTAACTGATTATAGGCTCCAAGTGGATTTTGAGGTCTATGATTTTGGTGTTCCAGATGGCTGGAAGTGGTTTGATCAGCTCAGGTGTGGTGTATATGAGGTGTTAGAGCAATTGGTTTGAGTGGAATTGCTCTCTACTGAAAAATTTGATAGTGACTTGCTAAGAAAGGCATTTTTTAGAGTGAGAGGATGATTTTGAGAAAGGCAAGTGTTATAGGCCTTTGGTGTACTCAAACTAATCAGAAATGAGGTCTATTTATAGTGTGTCAAGTTTGTTTTGCAAGGAATAGGGAATGGCAACTGCAGCAGGCCTTTGGCCAATTGGATCACTTTGGAATCTCAAGTCATCTCTAGCCATTCACTTGAGATTAGAGCACAGGCCTATGTTTCTCTGATTCAAGGATAAGGCATGACTAAAGTGTTCATATTTGCTCTGATACATGCCACCTCTAAGCATCCATTAAATGTTCCAAAACAAAATTGGAGTCTTGGCCTCCTTTAGGCTTTTTAGGTTTGGCATGCTACTTGTAGTTCCAAAGACTTGGGAGGCTTATGGATCAGTGTTTTTCCCTCCTTGGTCTCCCCCTGAGGTGTGCATATGGATAAACTTGTTTGTCATTTGCACAAATTGATCAAATCGAGCCATAATGCACAAATCTGCCTTGCCATGACAGTTGCAGCAAGGCATGTTGCGGCTGTCATAACTCTTAGCTCAGATGGAATTTGATGGAGTTCTTAGACATTCTGGAAAGCGGATATATCCTATTTCAACATGATATCCAACTTTGGTTTTGATCCAACTTGAATTACAATGAAAATTGCCTCTACTTTTGAGAAAAAATAAGGCAGATTCTGATTTAGTGAAAATTTCACTCCCTAACCTAAAATCATGAGGAATTGGAATGAGATGTAGTTGATACTTTTAAAGTATGCCATGAGAGCTACAAATCCATATTTGGATCATCTAAAATGGTTGCTTGGATCTCAAGTTATGATCCTTGGATGTTGGTACCCTAGCCACTTTGTTCCATAACTTAGAAAAATTCTATGTTTTTATGGTTACCCCTTTTACAAGTTATCCCACTTTCTTTGATTTTTCTTGATGAATGATGATTATAATCACACATTAACATCATTTTAGGGTTAAGGAACCTTGGTTGACCAAAAAATCAAAAAGTCAAACTTTGACTTTTTGTACAGTTGACTTTTCTAGCATATGAAATCCAAACTGAGCGATCCTCTATGAAACCAAGTCCTCGAACTAAATCAAACTTAATGGATGGATTCCATAGGGGTTATATGGTGTATTGAATCATGTCCCAAGGTTTGGGGGCATGTATTGGTCAAAAGTCAAAGGCACGGTTGACTTTTTCCTTAAAACCTTAACTGTGGTCCAGATGAAATTGAAACTTGTGAATCAAGCTTCTTGGATCAATCCATTATTGTAAATGGATCAATGTAGTGTATTGGGGACCCTCAAATCATGTCTTGAGGTCTTGGCTCATGTTTTGTCCCAAAAGTCCACTTAGGGGTGAATTAGGTCAAGAAACCCTCATTCCTGATTTTTTATGAATGCTTCCCCTGAGGCTAAATTGACTTGATGATGGGGTCTATGAGGTTCCTTGGAGTATCTTGGGTTATGCTTTGAAGCATTGGCTCATGCCCAAAGGAAAAATTCCATCTGGAGACCTTGGTCGACCAAAACCCTAATTTGGTTACACTGGTGATCTTGAGGCTTGATCCACTTGGAATGTTGCAACCTTGTGCTTGATTCTTGATGTGGGAGTCCTCTTGATCCTTTGTGGGTGTTTTAGAGGTTAGACAAGTTGAAGATCATGTCATTTATTGATTGATTCTTTGCCTAAGTGCCCTAAGAGGGCTTGAAACCCTAAGCTTGATTGAAGTGAATACTCACCCATCTTTGGGGAGACTAATGAGCTATGATGGTTCATCCATATTGTGATGATGATTTACAAAATGATTGAAAATCTTAGTGGTCAAAATTTGGGGTATGACAGTGCACAGTTGACTTTTTATCGGATAAAGCCCAAACAGTGCGATCCCTTGTGAAACCAAGTTCTTGACCTAAATCAAACCTAATGGATATATTACCTAGGTGTTATAGGGTGTGTTGAATCATGTTCCAAGGTTTGGGAGCATGTCTTGGTCAAAAGTCAAAGGTACAGTTGACTTTTTCCTCGAAACCCTAATTGTGGTCCTGATGAAATTGAAACTTGTGGATCAAGCTTCTTGGATCAATCCATTGTTACAAATGGATCAATGTAGTGTATTGGAGACCCTCAAACCATGTCTTGAGGTCTTGGCTCATGTTTTGTCCCAAAAGTCAACTTAGGGGTGAATTAGGTTAAGAAACCCTAATTCCTGATTTTTGGGTAAATGCATCCCCTGAGGTTAAATTGACTTAATAATTGGGTCCATGAGGTCCCTTGGAGTATCTTGGATTATAATTTGAAGCATTGGCTCATGGCCAGAGGAAAATTTCCATCTGGAGGCCTTAGTCGACCCAAACCCTAATTGGGTGACACTGGCAATCTTGAGGCTTGATCCACTTGGAATGTTGCAACGTTGTGCTTGATTCCTGAGGTGGGAGTCCTCTTGATCCTTTATTTGTGTTTGAGAGGTTAGATAAGTTGAAAATAATGTCATTTCTTGATTGATCCTTTGTCTAAGTGCTCTGAGAGGGCTTTAAACCCTAATTCTTGATTGTGATGAACGCTCAAACATCTCTGAGGATATTGATGAGGCATGATGGTTCTTCCATATTGTGATGATGATTTGCACAATGATATGAAATCTTAGTGGTCAAAATTTGGGGTATGACAGCTACTAATGATGAAAGTTTTCATCCCATTCAGGACTTCTTCCACAGTGGAGGCTTCCTTCACCCAATGTCTCAAGAAGTACATACCATCAATGAGGGCTATTCCTCTGATACAGATGAAGAATAGAAGTCTTATCTCAACGATGACGGTTATATGTCTCAGGAAGAAATTCCTACGCCATTTTGCTATCCCGCGCAAAGTTCGAGATATATACCCAGATCAGACGTCAAGATGATGTACGGAGATTGTGATCTGGAAAGATGCCGTGCTTCACCAAACTCATTAGAGGAGGACACTCTGATGAAAGACAACTTTGACTATGACTATTATGACCCAATGGATGACTTGCTTATCTGCCAGCCGTACGCAGGGGACTTGGGGCAAAAGAGTCAGCCCAACGATGCATATCAGCTGAGCATCATTGAAAAGAATACCTGCATCCCCACCACGTTATGGGATCATTACTCACGGGATTCAGAAGATATCCCGCACAACGATGAATCTGTAAAGATTGCAGGACTAGAGTTGATCAACTATGCTTTTCCTGAGGTCAACGTCATTGAGAAGGATGACTCGTTCAGTTCCACCAAAGTATGGGATACCTTAGGACAATCGAGTGGTAAGTACGACTTCTTGGTCAAGTACACTGCTCCTGAAAGCTCTCGTATCAGGCTCGAAGACATCCAGCCAACTGGATGAGGAGTTCCGCCTGAGAGTGAAAACATTGTGCAAGATACAATAGAAGAGTTCGTCTACGATAACTCTGCCTGGGAGGAAGACTCCAACGATCCTGCTCCACCAGTAATCAGCGTCATTTATGATGACAAACCAAGAAAGAAGGTACCAGACTTTGTGATTCACCGAGGAGTTCGCCGCCAATGGGTTGCTGCCGATGTCCCGAAAGTCGTCCATAAGTCTAAGTAATTGTCATCTTTGTTTTAACCTTTCACCCTGCCAAGGTGAAACAGATGTTTTGATAGGGCTCACTTTCTGTAAATGTTCTCTTCGCTTTGCCCAAAGCGACGAAGTTTTGTTTTATAGGGCTGTAGTTTCAAGAATCGACAAAATCATAAATAAATAAATAAACGTCATTCTGTAATTTCCGCATTTATTGCTGTTTTCACTTTTCGCTTTTTCAGAAAATGGTAATCCTAAAAACGACTCAAAATAATAAAAACAAGCATTTTTCAGTGAATACACTACACACACTCTTGCATTTCTCTCCATCTCTTCTAAAAACAAATCATCACGTCATGCAGATTGCTTGTTTTAAACCCCGTTAAAACATACGATCCAATGCCTTCTCCTAACTTTGAATTCCCGGTATTTGAGGCTGAAGAAGAAAATGACAAAGAAATTCCAGAAGAGATCTCCCGATTACTCAGACAAGAGGAAAGGTCCATTGAACCTCATAAATAGCCGTTGGAAACGATCAACTTAGGTTTAGAAGAAGAGAGAAAAGAAGTCAAGATTGGGGCACTGCTCAGTCTGACTGTCAAAGAAGACTTGATAGAACTTCTCAAAGATTTTCCTGATGTATTCTCTTGGTCCTATCAGGATATGCCAGGGTTGGATACCAGCATCGTGGAACATCATTTACCGTTAAGATCAGAATGTCCGCCAGTAAAACAGAGGTTGAGAAGAACTCACCCGGACATGCCCATCAAAATCAAGGAGGAAGTACAGAAACAGATTGACGCGGGTTTCCTCGCCACATCGGAATATCCTCAATGGCTAGCCAACATAGTGCCAGTTCCGAAAAAGATGGAAAAGTTAGAATGTGCATAGACTACAGGGATCTGAATAAAGCCAGTCTGAAAGATGACTTTCCCTTACCGCACATTGACATGCTGGTAGATAGTACAACAAAGTTCAAAGTATTCTCCTTCATGGATGGATTCTCGGGCTATAATCAGATAAAAATGGCGCCGGAAGACATGGAGAAAACCTCGTTCATTACCCCATGGGGTACTTTTTGTTACAAGGTAATGCCATTCGGCTTAAAGAACACCGGGGTAACTTATCAAAGGGCCATGACTACTCTGTTTCACGACATGATGCACAAAGAAATAGAAGTGTATGTCGATGACATGATTGCCAAATCTAAAACAGAACAGGAGCATGTGGCCCACCTGTCAAAGTTATTCGAGCGTCTGAGGAAGTACAAACTCTGCTTAAATCCTAATAAATGCACATTAGGTGTCCGCTCAAGAAAACTCTTAGGATTCATCGTCAGCCAAAAAGGAATTGAGGTTGATCCTGACAAAGTCAAGGCCATTCAAGAAATGCCTTCTCCAAAGACTGAGAAACAAGTCAGAGGATTCCTGGGATGTTTGAATTACATTTACAGATTTATATTCCTCATGACCGCGACATGCGCGCCAATCTTCAAATTACTCAAAAAGAATCAGGACTGCATATGGACAAAAGACTGCCAAAAGGCCTTCAACAGTATCAAAGAATACCTGTTGAACCCACCGATTCTATCACCTCTAGTGGAGGGGAGACCACTGATCATTTACCTAATAGTCTTGGAAGACTTAATGGGTTGTGTACTTGGCCAACAAGACGAAACAAAAAGAAAAGAGTCTGCCATCTACTATCTGAGCAAGAAATTTAACGGCTGTGAAACTCGGTATACTATGCTTGAGAAAACCTGCTGTGCTCTGGCTTGGGTAGCTAAACGTATTTGCCAGTACATGATTTGTCACACTACTTGGTTAATCTCCGAAATGGATCTGATCAAGTACGTCTTTGAAAAGCCTGCTCTCACGGGAAGGATCGCCCGTTGGCAGATGTTGTTATCAGAATACGACATAGAGTACCATGCTCAGAAAGTCGTCAAAGGAAATATTTTAGCCGGTCATTTGGCTCATCAACTGATTGACGATCAAGAACTAGTCGGGTTTGACTTCCCAGCCGAAGATGTCATGTATTTGGAAATGAAAGATTGAGATGAACTGCTACCCAGTGAAGGGCAAGAACCAGGTTCCCAATGGGGACTAATCTTGAAGGAGCTGTCAATCGTTATGGAACTAGAATTGGGGCAATCATCGTAACACCTCAGGGTACCCACATTCCTTTCACTGCCAGACTGACATTCAAGTGCACAAACAACGAGGCCGAATACGAAGCTTGTATCATGGGTCTCGAAGATGCGATCGACTTGAGAATTAAGAACTTGGATGTGTATGGAGACTCAGCCTTAGTTATTAGTCAGATCAAAGGAGATTGGAATACATACCAATTAAGATTGATTCCTTGCAAAGGCTGCGCGAGGAGGTTGTTACCATTCTTCAACAGAGTCGAGTTTCATCATATCCCTCGTGAAGAGAATCACATGGCTGATGCACTAGCCACTCTCTCCTCCATGATTAGTGTAGGTCAATAGAACGTTATACCTAAGATTGACATAATGCGCCTTAAGAGGCCCACCTGCATCTTCACGATTGAAGTAGCCATAGACGACAAATCTTGGTATCAAGATATCAAATGCTTCCTTCAGAAACAAGAATACCCACCTGGGGCATCCAGAAAAGATAGGAAGACCCTTAGGAGACTGGCAAGTAACTTTTTTCTGAGCGGTGATACACTCTATAAGAGAAACTTTGACATGGTCTTGCTCCGATGCATAGACAGACCAGAAGTAAACATGTTGATGAAAGAAATTCATGAAGGATCCTTTGGCACTCATGCCAACGGACACACAATGGCGAGAAAAATTCTAAGAGCAGGGTACTATTGGTGACCATGGAATCTGATTGCTACAAATACATGAGAAGGTGTCACAAGTGCCAGATATACTCAGACAAAATCCATGTATCGCCAACATATCTCAAAGTTATTTCTTCACCATGGCCTTTTCCTATATGGGGAATCAACATGATCGAACCCAAGGCTTTGAAGGGATATCGGTTCATCCTGGTAGCCATTGACTATTTCACCAAATGGGTTGAAGCAACGTCATACGCTAATGTAACCCGACAAGTGGTGGTTCGATACATCAAAAACAATATCATCTGCCGTTATGGTGTTCCAAGCCCGATCATTACTAATAATGGATCTAACTTGAACAACAAGATAATGAAAGAGTTGTGTGCTGAGTTCCAAATCGAACACCATAACTCATCTCCCTACCGACCTAAGATGAACAGAGCGGTATAAGCGGCTAACAAGAACATCAAGAAGATCGTTCGAAAGATGGTTGTAACCTACAAAGACTGGCATGAGATGCTACCCTATGCTCTTCACAGTTATCACACATCTGTCCGCACTTCAACAGGGGCAACCCCTTTCTCTCTAGTATATGGCATGGAGGCAGTGCTTCCCATAGAAGTAGAAATCCCATCAATCCGGGTATTGATGGAAGCTAAGCTAACAGAGGCTGAATGGTGTCAAAGTCGGCACGATGAACAGAACCTAATCGAAGAAAAACTGAAATTCTGGTATCAGACGTGTGATGTTAAGGTGTGATGTCACAACAACACACTCTGCACAATGGACAACAATAACAGTAAAATAACACCAAGAATTGTTGACCCAGTTCGGTTACAACCAACCTACTCTGGGGGCTACCAAGCCAGGGATGGAATTCACTACTTGTAGATATAATTTACAGACTCAACGACCCGTTGACAATCTCCTAAACTTATACTCTACTAATGACTTCCTACCTAAGAAACCACTTAGGTATGAGAACACCACTCAATCCCTTACAAACACTCAAAGAACCCACTTTGAGTACCCTTGATCTTACTTCACAGCTTCGATCAATCAACCACTCTCTATTGCTTCACAGCTTCTAGAGAGGACAGAAACTTAACACCTATTCAAACCCTAGAATAGTGTAAATATAAGCACTTTAAACAAACTCTAGACACTAAGCCTTCTGCTCTTGATCTTCTGAATGTTTTATGTACTTTTTCCTTTGGTCTTGTGTGCTTTATATAGCTCCTGAATTGGGCTTGGACTTGTCACAATATTTGATCAGATTTGTTAATTAAAACTGAATCTTCAAAACAGATTTTATCCCCAAAATCTTTTTAAATCTTCAACCTTTTAATTCTCCAACAGACCTGCAATCAAATCTCCCATGTAACAGAAAATATCTATCCCAAGATATTCTCATCCAATGAGTTAACCACTCTCCACAATTCCAGCTAATACGCGTGCCCTAATAACATATCCTGCTGTTATTAATTCTGCAGGTCTGATGTTACAACATCACCTGTGTGGCATCAGACATCCAACTTCAGCATTTAACAACTTAACACAGCCCAGTGTTAAGACTTCAATGTTACAACATCAGCACCTTGACATCAACATTGAATAACCTTTGTTTTACCAAAATTCCAGCCAATCCAGGAACTATCAATCTCCACCTTTGGCTAATTTTGGCTAAAACAATCTCTGCACTCTGCAATCAACTTCTGCACTCTGCACCTTCAGAGTTTTCAGCAGCGGAATAATCTTAAATCAATTTGAAACTCATTAGCAGTAGTTTAACACTTTGCATAGTCTTTATTACTTGATCTGCTGCAGCACCATCTTCATTATTGACAACAGACAATTGGTGCTTCTCCTTGAAAACATGAACCAGCATCACAGCTGTTCAGTAGCTCATAATGTGCAGCAATTTACTTCCCCTAGATGTCTGCTTGGCTGCACCCTTCACATGTCAAGATATCTTCAAAACTCCCCCTCAATAACTGCATTACCACTTTTCAACTAAACACCTTTTACTTTTAGCAGCATCAATTACTCTTCATGGCAATTTTTAACTCTCCCCCTTTTTAGCCATAATTAGACAAATTATACCAATTCATATGACCTACACTTCATCACATGCGACATAATACTAGCCCTACTGTCAGTAGCAACAAGATCTATGCAATCTCCAAACACAATGTTCTGACATTATTAAAGACATGGTCAAAACCACATTCCAACACTTTTGACTAGACTGGCGATACAAACAATGCTTTAGAAAAACCATTATAAAACCACACTTTCTCCTTTGCTCAGCACAACACTCCAATAAAGCATGAGTCAATCAAGCTCCAAAGTATCAACCAAGAAACTCAAGCATGAGGATAAAAATCCAGAACCTCTGAAGAAGAAGGTCAAATCTCAGACGACATCAGGTCCTTCTTCAGGAGCAACAAAAGCTGGCAGGACTTCAGTGACAACTATGAAGCCTGGTAAGAACCATACTGCTCAAAAACAGCCTTCAGAAGATGAATGGGATGCAGATTGGAAGGCATTTCTGGATGCAGGTGATTGGCATGAGGATGTAGTTTAACCTTGTATCTTCAAATATCTAATAAAACTCCAATCATATTTTAGATTTTTCTGTAACTCTACAAAATTCTTTACAGTACTTTTCTATTGCTTTGCTGATAATTGTATTGCCTTAATATGAACCAACAGCCTAATGTCATAGCATGCTATCTGACATTATATCCTCATAAGATTCAACCAATCTCCATAATCTTGATCAGCATGCAATCTTCACAATATATGTACCTTTGCTGCAAAATCCATAGACAAATACTTCCCCTGTCAAGATTAACAAATGCTCTAGATGGAGATGAACATTTGAGCACATTTACATGCATTTTGGTACCACTGTCCCTTTCACCATACAATTCATCTTCCCCATCCAAGGAAAACCTTCTACTTCATCATTCTCCCGTATGACTATGTAGATGCTCCTTAGATATAATGTAAGCACTAAGCTTCAGATCCAGAACAAAGACATCCTTCACCAAGGATACTCTTGACACCAGGGTATTACATATGCTCCACTACTGGATTTACTATCAGCAAAATAATCCAAACTCAACACTGTGTCACAAACTCCACAAATTCTCAGCTTACTTATAAGCTTTACTGAGATCCAGTCTCTTCAAGAGATCACACTTCCTCTTTCCTTACATCCACCAGTAGTTGTTGAAACTGGTGATGTCTTCAAAGACAGTAGTCATGCTTAAACACATGACCATAATCTCCACTTCTTCTGACCAAAATGCTAGAGCATTCAACTCCACATGTCCAATCTTAATCATATTCCAGATCTAACCACCAGCAAACATGATGTTATAACATCTTTTGGGACATCAGCTTCTCATCACCATTCAAAGGACTCATTGCACAGAGAAGTCCTTCAAGAAGCTCCCAATAAAACACAGTCAGAGCAACTTATTCATACACACCTGAATACCATAAGTTCCCACACCCTCTCTGAACCATATCCTAGCAAACTCAACCATATCCAGAGTATCTATATCAAATTCTTTTTCCAGAACATACTTCCACCATTTTATGAAAAGCACAGGAATGTTATCTAGTATGCCCTTTTGAATTTTCTCAGAAGTTCTAACAACAACGACTTCCTTCATTTGAGAGATATCCTGGACATTATCCTCAGACTTATCTCTGATCTTCCTAGAGATGAACACTTTACTCCTGGATTTTGTAGTACCATCCACATAGATTTTCTGCTTAGTAGTTCTCATCTTTGGAGGTGACTCAATAACTTTCCTCTTTCTTGATTTCAGTCGTTTAGCAACCCCAGGAACCACTTTTGCAATTAGTTCATCATTAGCTCTAACATCTGCATCTTCCAACCTAAGGATTGTCAACTTGTAGAATTTTTCTTCTGAACTATAGGAGTCATTAGTCAGGTTGTCATCTTTCTTGGCCTTGCAAGTATTCAACTCCCAACACTTCTTAAGGTCACAACTTTTGATCCTTCCATCAGCATTGTTGACTCCTTCATCTTGCTCACATAACTGACTACTCACATCATCCAACTTAGGAGTAACAACACCATAAGTCATTAACCCAAATTGACTTTTCATCATACTTTCACACTCGATGTCATCATCTGATGTTATAGTATCGACACTAGATAAGCTGTCCACTTGAGGTATCCACTGATAGCAATTATCTTTGGATCTTACTCCCTTCATCACTACCTCATTCTGCTCATCAGCTACCACACATTCATCTTTGGTGTAGCTTACGTTGTAACCTTCATCACAAAGTTGACTTATGCTAATTAAATTAGTGCTCAACCCTTGAACAAGGAGCACATTATCAAGAGTAAGGCCATCATGATTCTTCACTCTTCCAACTCCTTCTACTACTCCTTTTTCACCATTGCCAAAAATAACACCATTTGCATGGCAAGGATTGAACTCTACCAAATGCTTCTTGGATCCAGTCATGTGCTTTGAACACCCACTGTCAAAATACCATGTTCCTTCTTTAAACTCTTTGTCAGCCAAGTGAGCCAACAAGCACTTCACCTTCTCCTTAGGTACCCATTGTTTAACAACTTTGGGCCTGTGCTCTCTCCATCTGTTTTGAGGTTGAGGGTATCCATGCAGCTTGTAGCAAGAGTACTGCATATGTCCAAACCTACCACAGTAATAGCATCTCACCCTTTCATCTCTGAATCTTCTTCCATGATGAGATTGCTTATGCTGCCATCCATAATGTGATTTCCTCCTATCATAACTGCCTTGCCATCTATTATGTTGATATCTTCTCCCATAAGACGGCTGAGAATGCTGTTTCCTGGATTGTCTCCCATGATGGTGTGGCTTTCTTCTTCCATATATATAAGGAACAACATTGGTGTATCCATAACCATAACTATACCAGTTGTCCTGATGTTGAGACATCTGATGAGACATGTGCTGTTTGAACTGAGCAGCTTGCATGCTCTCATGGTATTGTGGGGGCATATATTGGCTAGCTCCCTGTGGCTGCTTTCTCTTCTGATAGGGACCAGTCGTCTTCTCAATCTTCTTAGGTTGTGAAACATCAGCTTTCTTAGGGGTAGGATCCTGCTTCTTTGGCTGATGTTGAGATGAAAGTTGTGACACTTCCTTCTTTGAACCTGAAGTGCTTCCTTCAGAAGTTCCCTTATCCTCAGCCACATAACCTATCCCAGCTTTGTCTCCAGCAGCTTTTTCTGACTGAAGGATCTTGTCGAGTGTGTCTGTACCACAGCTCAGCATCCTAACAGACTTGGTCATTTGATCAAGGTGAGCTCTAACTAGCACCACTTCATTTTCCAGATCTGTCTTTTCATTCTCTAGCTGAGCAATCTGTTGCTTGTGGCACTTGTTTTCTTGACAAATTTCAGCACTCTTTAAACACAGCTCTTGATAGGTAGATGCCAACTCCTCATAAGTTACTTCTCCATCACTAGAATCATCATCAGATACCACAGCTCCTGTTAAAGCTCTCACATGTTTTGCTGACTCGCTTTCACTTTCACTATCAGAGTCAGACCAGGAAACTGTCATGCCCTTCTTCTGCTTTTTCAAGAAGGTGGGACATTCTTTCTTGACATGTTCATACCCTTCACACTCAAAGCACTGCACTCCTTTATCTTGGGCAGTTTTCTCTTCATCCTTCTTGCTGGTGTCAGAAGTCATGTTCTTGACATTAGGCCTGGAGTTATTATTCATTCTCTTGAATACTTTGGTGAACTGTCTTCCCAACATCACTATGGCCTGAGACAGATCCTCCTGGGATTCAGATTTCTTCCCTTTCTCTTCTTCACCATTTGTCACCAAGGCTATACTCTTTGGCTTCTTTTCTGGTTCTTCCTCATTCAACCCAAGCTCAAAGGTTTGAAGAGATCCAATGAGCTCATCAACTCTCATCTTGCTGATATCTTGTGATTCTTCAATGGTAGTAACCTTCATCTTATACTTCTTAGGTAGGGACCTAAGGATCTTCCTCACAAGCTTTTCATCTGACATCTTCTCTCCAAGAGCACTAGATGCATTGGCCAGCTCAAGAACACTCATGTGGAAATCATGAATAGTCTTATCTTCCTTCATCTTCAGGCTTTCAAATTTTGATGTTAAAATCTGAAGTCTTGACATCTTGACTCTAGATGTTCCTTTATGAGTAGCCTGTAAGATATCCCATGCTTCTTTAGCAACTTCACAGGTATTGATTAACCTGAAGATGTTCTTATCCACTCCATTGAAGATAGCATTCAGAGCTTTGGAATTTCCAAGGGCAAGCTCATCTTCCTCCTTGGTCCACTCTTCTTCAGGCTTTGGCTTAGAGGTGCCTTCTTTATCTTTGCCAACATCATCCTTCTCACACATGACAGGAGCTTTCCATTCTTTAATTATAGCCTTCCAAGCCCTACTGTCCAAGGATTTTAAGAAGGTGGTCATCCTTGGCTTCCAATAGTCATAATTGGATCCATCCAAAATAGGGGGTCTGTTGACGAATCCTCCAACTTCTTTGTCCATCTTTTCACCAGAAAGTAACTTCCCTTGATCTCACCCAGAGCCAGACAGGATGCCTGCTCTGATACCAATTGAAATTCTGGTATCAGACGTGTGATGTTAAGGTGTGATGTCACAACAACACACTCTGCGCAATGGACAGCAATAACAGTAAAATAACACCAAGAATTATTGACCCAGTTCGGTTACAACCAACCTACTCTGGGGGCTACCAAGCCAGGGATGGAATTCACTACTTGTAGATATAATTTACAGACTCAACGACCCGTTGACAATCTCCTAAACTTATACTCTACTAATGACTTCCTACCTAAGAAACCACTTAGGTATGAGAACACCACTCAATCCCTTACAAACACTCAAAGAACCCACTTTGAGTACCCTTGATCTTACTTCACAGCTTCGATCAATCAACCACTCTCTATTGCTTCACAACTTCTAGAGAGGACAGAAACTTAACACATATTCAAACCCTAGAATAGTGTAAATATAAGCACTTTAAACAAACTCTAGACACTAAGCCTTCTGCTCTTGATCTTCTGAATGTTTTCTGTACTTTTTCCTTTGGTCTTGTGCGCTTTATATAGCTCCTGAATTGGGCTTGGACTTGTCACAATATTTGATCAGATTTGTTAATTAAAATTGAATCTTCAAAACAAATTTTATCCCCAAAATCTTTTTAAATCTTCAACCTTTTAATTCTCCAACAGACCTGCAATCAAATCTCCCATGTAACAGAAAATATCTATCCCAAGATATTCTCATCCAATGAGTTAACCACTCTCCACAATTCCAGCTAATACGCGTGCCCTAATAACATATCCTGCTGTTATTAATTCTGCAGGTCTGATGTTACAACATCACCTGTGTGACATCAGACATCCAACTTCAACATTTAACAACTTAACACAGCCCAGTGTTAAGACTTCAATGTTACAACATCAGCACCTTGACATCAACATTGAATAACCTTTGTTTTACCAAAATTCCAGCCAATCCAGGAACTATCAAAAACGAATAACGGCTTTGTGCCACGGTCAATTGTATCAGCAAAGAATGAAGAAGGCATTTGACAAAAAGGTCCGACCCCGTGTTTTCAGAAAAGGAGACCTTGTGCTCAAAAAGATACAATCATTTCTCACTGATTCCCGGGGCAAATGAACTCCGAATTACAACGGCCCCTATGTGGTCTAGAAAGCTTTCTCAGGCGGCGCCTTAAGACTCGCGACCATGGAGAGAAGAGTTTTCCTATCCCACGAATGTTGACGTAGTCAAGAAATACTTTGCCTAAATGAAAAAAAAAACGTCTCGGTGGATTGAAAACCCGAAAGGGCGGTCCAGGAAAAAATTAGAGACATAAGCAAAAATCATCCCGATGGATTGGAAATCTCAAAGTATAATCCAGGAAAAAATTAGGGATTCATGGCAAGTAACTACGTCCGACAAGGTTAAATCCTCAGCAGTAATGCCATCCATCAAGAAAACTCCAGTTAGGGTCATCTTCGACAGAAGCTCAGGATGTCCAGAATTCAAAGTTGGTAAAAGGATAACGTTCGTTATATTTCAATGTAGCCCTTTTTCCCGTAAATTACCATTTTCTAACTTTGTAAATACCCTATCAATAAAATTTGAGCCCTAGTGCTTTTGTTTGCAATTCTCATTTGTTTTAGCTTTACAGAATGACATTTTTAACATGATCAACGATTCTTGAAATTAAAAAAAAAATGAATTTACTTGTTAAATTTTTTCTTCTTTTAAAATAAAGATGGCAATTCTTTTTACTGTTGAACATCGAAAGAACATCAATCGCTTCTCCGAAGGTGATTGAACCTCAAAGTGCAGAATCAAAGTACTCCTTCTAAACTAGTACACCTGAATGAAGGATCAACTATGTCAGAGACCATGTTTCATCTGATATCCCCAGCAGAGTTTTTACCTCTTAAGACTGACTGACGATACTTTTCATCCCCGCAGTGGTCGAGTATCCAGTCATGTTCATCCACTAGTCTGTATGTCGCATCAGTTTTGTCAGTATATACATACATACATCATGCATTATTGGTTCACATTCATATTCATATTGCATCACTATCACTCTGGTTAGTCTTATCCCCAAGTGATAAAGGTCCTCTCAATCGCTTTATCAGTCTTTTCCTCGTTGGGAAATGCCGCATCTGAACAATCTCTCCCCAGTTCATTTCTGGATTAGAGTCGGTCCTCGACCACTTTGATAACTTAAACCTCTGAAAGGCAAGAAAAAATTCGACAAAAGTCACTCTTCACCATTGAAGATGATATTTTCGCTTTCCCAGATTAAGGAAAATCCCCAGAGAAAGCTCCTCAACCGAAGACTCTTAGCAACACATTGGTTTTTCTCTCCAGAAAGTCAATATTAATGAAGTCATCAGCACCTCAAAATGGAATTACATCACATGGCATTTCTTCGAGAAGATCTCGAAGGAGGAAACAACCTCTCAAGAGACTCGTTTTCCCCAGTAGAGTCAACAAATGGCGTCTCCAACAAGAGAAGTTTTAACACCTCTACAACTCAGACGAATGGGTTCCCCAGCAAGTCTGACATCAAAACTTTTTCCCATCAAATGGCATCTCCCCAGGAAAATTCAGCGAGAAGTTTGAGGAAAACCGCTACACATAGCATGTCGATATGCGGTAAGGGAAAGTCATCCTTCGGACTAGATTTGTTCAGATCCCTTTAGTCTACACACTGTCATACCCCAAATTTTGACCACCAAGATTTCCCATCATTGTGCAAATCATCATCACAATATGGATGTACTGTCATGCCTCATCAATCTCCTCAAAGAAGATCATCACAATGGATTGATCCAAGAAGCTTGATTCACAAGTTTCAATTTCATCCGGACCACAATTAGGGTTTCGAAGAAAAAGTCAACTGTATCTTTGACTTTTGACCAGGACATGCTCCCAAACCTTGGAACATGATTAAATACACCCTATATCACCTATGGAATCCATCCATTAGGTTTGATTTAGGTCAAGGACTTTATTTCACAAAGGATCGCACAGTTTGGATTTCATCCGATAAAAAGTCAATTGTGCATAAAATCAAGTTTGACTTTTTTGGAATTTTTCACAAATATGGTTCCCTTATGTCAAAAATAATGTTAATGTATGATATGGATCATCATTCATTAAGGAAAATCAAGAAAAGTGAGGTTTCTTGCAAAAGGGGCAACCATGAGAAACCAAAAATTTTCTAAGTTATGGAATAAAAGTGATTTTGGTACCAACTTCCAAGGACCATAACTTGAGATCCAAGCAACCATTTTGGGTGATCCAAAGCTGGATTTGTAGGTCTTGCTACACTCTACAAAAGCTTCAACTACCTCAGACTCCAATTCTTTATGGATTTTAAGTTATGAAGTGATCAAAATGACAAAAACATGAAAATAACACTTTTTCCAACACTTAGTGAAAATCTGCCTAAGTTACCAGCCTTGAACATCAATGTTCATGAGGTTTTTTTAGTTGGATCCAAAGAGTTTCAAAACAAACTATGATCACACATGTTTTGTATAATATGAGGGCTTTCTAAAAAGCACAAGAGCCTCCCATAACTCAACCTGAGCAGGGAGATCTGAATCCCTCAAGATCACCATTTCCAACTGTCCTAGGCAAGGCAGATTTTGGCAGATTTTGTTGTTTTGCCCAATTTGGCAAAATTGAACAACTCCAAGCCTTGTCATCATTTTGGACACATCTGAGGATAAAACAAAAGGGGAATGATCTGATCCCCAAGCCTCCAAAGTCCAAGAATCTACTTATACCATAACAAACCTAAAAAGGCTAAAAAGGTGCCAAGACTCCAATTTTGTTGCAATGCATTTAATGGATACACCAAGGTGGCATGGATTGACACATTCCTAATTGAATAAGTCAAGGATCAGAACTGAATCATAGAACCATAGTGTAGCGAGCGATTTTGGACGCGGTTCTTAAGCACTGGTCGCTCTCTACGGTTGAGTTTACTACAGGTCGATTCATTTTTTATCAAATTAAAGCTGATGAAGGAAAGGAAATAGATGTCTCCAATTAACCTTGCTTTGCATACTGAGTTTAAACAGCGGTCTGTTAGGTTACGAATGCTATCAATGTGGGGGGCCCTTGTACTAGTTATTTGTATTTTCGCCAATACGGTTTTCTCTCTTTCTAGGACTTTCTGGCGGGGAACGAGGATTAGGATGTTAGGACTGATGCTTTTGATAGATACATGAGAGTATGGGATTTTGGGTTTTTATTTAGTGTGCTCACTAAGATTTTTCTTTCAATCTTATGCCTACGTATTCCCGTTTACCGAAACAGGGAAATCAGAGCGTTCGCAGTTCCTCCTATTCTATGGGAGGAAATGGTATTTGGTGTCTTGTTCAAAGCCCAAGACGTGAAGTGAAAGGTAGTTTGTATCTTGTTCAAAGCCCAAGATGTGAAGCTGAAAGGTCTATTTGACTTTAGAGAGAATTTGTCATCTCTAAAGAGGGGGGTTGTATGTCACAACTGTTTTATAAAGGGGAATTACTTTAACCGGGATATGTGAATTCGGCAATGCCATAATTTCCTTTATAGGGGATTTTAACCTGAAGGAGAAGACTTTAACTCAGTGTAGAGTAATGCCATCTTTCCTTAGGAATTTCTCATACTAAAAGAGGGACAGTGCCATGGATGTAGATGATCCAGAGGCTTGCCGCTTACAGCAGTTAGATGGAGGGGAAGGAGTTGTTGATGTTTGTGTACTGTGAACGAGGCACAACTTTGATGCTAAAAAGTTAATTGGATTAACCAGTGGTTTTCTTATATAATGCCTAAGAGGAGGCTAGAATGTGTCTCGTACAAAGCCCGAGAGAGAGGCTAAAAGGTTTTTGACTCAACGATGAAGTCTTTTGGTATCTCGTATAAAGCCCGAGATGGAGGTTATTTGACTCAACAAGAGAGTTTTTTGTATCTCGTATGAAGCCCGCGATAGAGGCTAAAAAATGTTTGACTCAACAAGAGAATCTTTTGTATCTCGTACAAAGCCCGAGATGAAGGCTAAAAGTGTTTACTCTGCTGGGGAGAATCATTTGTACAAAGCCCAAGAGGAGGCTAACTTCAATGGAGAAGGATCATTATACAAAGCCTAAGAGGAGGCTATAGTAACTGTTCAGTTAAGTGACAGGTCCAGTATACTGATTTTTAAAGAGAAAATCAGTTCTTATATGAGAAATACCGTACTCGAGGATTTGATTCAAGGATCCGGGTTATTCCTGTTCTTTAAGGAAGTGGGAAATCCGAAGGGTATTGAGATTGTCCGAGTCTACAGGTTTTCTTCCTATTCTTAAAGGGGTCACTTGAGAATGTCTTTGAGACTCAAGGAAATTTGACTGTCCAAGTCTAGAGTTTCATCCTTTGTACTATGCTTTGAGAAATAGTAGTAGACTCTATGAAAGGGTTGTTCTATGCTGATGACTAAGTTATGTTCCTATACCTCTAGGAGGTCGTCGGGACAATTTATACGAAGCCCAAGAGGAGGCTAGAAACTTTTAAGAAGCCAATTGGTCCTTGTACGAAGCCCAAGAGAAGGCTATCATTCCCGGAGGAAGAGATCATTATGCGAAGCCTAAGAGGAGGTTGTGAATACTTCTAAGAAGTCGTAGGGTCCTTGTACTAAGCCCAAGAGGAGGCGGGGTTCCTTTTAAGAAGCCGATGGGTCCCCAAACCCCGAGAAATTCAAGGCAAGCTATACACAAGGAATAGATCAAGTCAGGAAATTTCGAGAATTTGGAAGAAACTCAAGAGATGCCATTCACGGAGAAAAGATCATCTCTGGGGAGTAGAGTTTCTCGACAAATGCTTTTAAGAAGCCTGTGGGTCCCCAAACCCCGAGAAATTTAAGACATGCCATTCACCGAGAATAGATCAAGCATGGAAAGTTCGAGAATTTGGAAGAAACTCAAGAGATGCCATTCACGGAGAAAAGATCATCTCTGGGGAATAGAGTTTCTTGACAAGTGCTTTTATGAGTCATAGTCTATGAAAGGGTTCACAGAGAATGTTGTCTTTCATATCTCCATATTGTTTAACCCCAAAAGGAGGGAAGACTGTGTCTGGTAATCCTATGGGGATCTAGTTTAGACTATTTCTAAGAGTGATCAATGGGCTTAATGCTAGACGTAGTTGCCGGGGAAACTCTAAATATCTATACTATTATTACATAGTTGATATGAGTTTATGAAAGAAGACTTACAATGAAACAGCCACACAATACAGTTAGATGTATATGAAAGCGGTAAATGAAAGTAATAACCACTTACTCGATTGTAGAGCTTCCTTGTTGTTTGGTTAGTTGTTCAACAAAGAAAGATTGAAAACAACAGTATATTCAAAATCAAAGGAGAAAGTGCTTTGAAAAAGAAACATTTGGGGCTTACAGCTCAAGGAGAGGCCCGGGGTTTTATCAGTGATTGCACTGTTTGAAGTTTGTACAGAGGGACTTATACAAGTGACTGTGGCCCAAAAATTGTTTTCTGTACAAAGGGATGGGTCTTACACTCTCTCAAGAGGCCCAAGAAGTTTTTAAAGAAAAGAAATGGGTCTTACTACTCGAGGGTAGGCCCAATGTTATTTTGAAAAGGCGACGATCGTGCCGTTTATTTGAAAATGTACAGAGGGACTTATACAATAAGTGAGGCCCAAAAATGTTATCTGTACAAAGTGGGTTGGGTCTTACACTCTAATAGAGGCCCAAAGTGTTTTGAAAATGATTTATGAGGGTTGAATTAATCCAAAAACCCTAATTTGTTTTCAAAAATGTATTTAATTGAATAAAAATTCAATTAAAATGATCAAAATTGTTTAACAAATGAAAAACAAATTGTGATCTTGGATTAATGCTTCAAAAATTAAGTATTGACCTACAAAATAATTAGAAAGCATTAAAAGTTGCAAAATCAAGGTGGAAAAAATATTTTAAATGTTAAAAACAATTAAAACATTAATTCTTTGCAAAAATATCAATTATATAAAATAAATAATATTTTTGGGATTTTTTGGGAAAATAAAATATTTTAACATTTTTGTGAATTATTAAAAAAAGAATCAACTCAAAATCATTAAAACTCAGAGAGAAATTAATTTTTGAATCAATTAAATAAAATCACAAAATTCAAATATTTGAATTTGAAAGAAATGGCGCCAAGAACACACCAAGAACACGCGCGTGTTCTGGGTTTGGCCAGATTTGCATTTTCTCTCCAATCTCACTGAATACTTGATTATAACATGCAATCCACATATCATTATGCTCGTCTCAACCTCACGATCATGTCTATGTCAATTAATTTCATTTAAATTAAACATATAACAAGAAATCATGAAAAATTATAAAGAACCCTAATTTCTGCATGAAGGCTAAGATTTTTGATACACAATTCAAACAATGCAATTAATTGAGGGGAAACATTCCATGCATGATTATGAACATATGGCCAAATTATTGTGCAGCAAAAAATGCATGGATCATAGAGTTAGAAGAGCTCATGCTTACCTCTTGCAGCTGGTGATCGTGTTTTGTGTTGGAGGTGTTACAGCTAGGTTCCAATGATGTGGATAGCTTCCCTAGGTGCCAAGTGATGTGTCTGAGTGCTTGGAATGGATTGAAATGGTTTGGAGTTGAAGATGGCACCTCAACTGCAAAACTGTCAAGAACTTGAGCAATTGGCTGGTGATTTTGTGAAATCTGTGTTCCAGATGTTATGTGAGTGTTTGGATCACTTCTATATGATGTATGTGAGGTGTGTGAGTGATTGGTTTGATTGGAAAAGCTCTCAAACTCAAAACCCGATAGTGACTTGCCTTAGAAGGCAAAATTGGAGTGAAAGAAGAGATTTTGAGGAAAGCATCTGTTTGATAGCTTTGGTGTACTTAAACTGATCACAATTGATCTCTATTTATAGTAGAGCAAGTTTGTTTTGCAAGGAATAGTGAATGGCAACTGCAGCAGGTGTTTGTTCAATGTTGGCCAATGGAAATCCAAGTCTCCTCTAGCCATTGACTAGAGGTTAGGGCACAGGGCTGTGGTTCCCTTGGTCTTGGATAAGTCTTGACTGAATTCAAATGAAAATGGCTCAGTCCATGCCACCTTAATGCTTCCATTGAATGCTCCAATCCAAATTTGGAGTCTTGTCCCTATTTTGGTAATTCTAGGTTCAACATGCTATTTCTTGTTCCAAAGACTTTGGAGGCTTGGCTCAGTGATTGTCCCCTTTAGATTCAATCCTCAGATGTGTCCAAGTGGATAGGAGCATTTGAATTTGGCTGATTTTGGCAAATCCAGCAAAAATGTAAATTCTGCCTTGCCTTGGCAGATTTCAGCAAGGCAACTTTCTAATGTCATATCTCATGATTCAAATTGAATTTGGTAATGTTCTTGGTCATTTTGGAAAGCCCTTACATGATACAACAACTGTTTGAACATATTTGGTTTTGATATCTTTTGAATCCAAGTGAAAAATCCCCCTACCTTTGGCAAAAAGTGAAGACAGATTTGGACTTAGTGAAAATTTCACTAAGTGTTGGAAAAAGTGACATTTTCATTTTTCAGCCATTTTGATCACTCCATAACTCAAAATCCTTAATGAATTGGACTTAGGTCTAGTTGAAGTTTTTGTAGAGGGTAATGAGGGCTACAAATCCATATTTGGATGAGGAAAAATGGCTTTGTGGTTTAGGAGTTATGATCCTCCAAAGTTGGTACCCTTGTTACCCCTTTTACAAGTTACCCAACTTTTCTTGATTTTTCTTGATGAATGATGATTCAAATCATACATTAAGATCATTTTAGGGTTAAAAATCCATTTTGGTGAAAAATCTCAAAAAGTCAAAGTTGACTTTTGTGCACAGTTGACTTTTTATCAGATGAATTCCAAACTGTGCAATTCTTTAGGAAATCATGTCCTTGACCTAAATCAAACTTGATGGACATGTTCCATGGGTGTCATAGGGTATATTGAATCATGTCTTAGGGCTTGGGAGCATGTCCTGGTCAAAAGTCAAAGTTACAGTTGACTTTTTCCTTAAAACCCTAATTGTGGTGCAGATGAAATTGAGACTTGTTGCTCAAGCTTCTTGGATTAATCCATTGTTGCAAATGGATCAATATAGTTCATTAGAGACCCTCAAACCCTCTCTTGAGGTCTTGGCTCATGATTTGCCCTAAAAGTCAACTTAGGGTTGAATTAGGTCAAGAAACCCTAATTCTCGATTTTTGATGAATGCATCCCCTGAGGCAAAATTGACTTGATGATTGGGTCCATGAGGTTTCATGGAGTATATTAGGTTATGTTTTGGATCATTGGCTTGTGCCCAGATGAAAAATTTCCATCTGGAGGCCCATGGTCGACCAAAACCCTAATTTGGTGATATTGTCGATCTTGAGACTTGATCCACCTAGAAGGGAGCAACCTTGTGCTTGATCCTTGAAGTGGGAGTCCTTTTGATCCTTTGTAGTTACTTGAGAGGTTAGACAAGTTGAAGATCATGTCATTCCTTGATTGATCCTTTGTCTAAGTCTCTGAGAGGGCTTGAAACCCTAATTTTGATTGTGGTGAATGCTCAACAATTCCTTGAGGAGGTTGATGAGGCATAAAGGTACTTCCATATTGTGATGGTGATTAACATAATGATGGAAATCTTAGTGGTAAAAATTTGGGGTATGACAGATGCCCCTATTTAATCTTCTTGGACCCAAAGGTGTGAATGACGAAGGTAGTCGGGCATTCGGGGTGCAAGAGGATTAAATATCGGAATACCCGAAATTTTGATGGTTATGAATGGCAGCTTGCGCATTCATCTTCTTTTGCTAAGCAATGATGCTTAGAAAAGGTAAACTTCCCCTCGATCCTGGTCTTCAGCCAAGGAACTGGTCTCAGTTTTCATTTGGAATAAACCTCCCCTCGATCCTGGTTTCCTACCAAGGAACTGGTCTTAGTTTCTGAAATAAACTTCCCCTCGATCATGGTTTCCAACCAAGGAACTGGTCTTAGTTTTTGAGATAAACTTCCCCTCAATCCTAGTTTCTTACCAGGGAACTGGTCTTAGTTTCTGAAATAAACTTCCCCTCGACCCTGGTTTCCTACCAAGGAACTGGTCTTAGTTTCTGAAATAAACTTCCCCTCGATCCTGGTTTCCTACCAGGGAACTGGTCTTAGTTTCTTTTGTCAATAAACTTAATTGACAAGGGATGCTATGTGTAGCGGCTTTCCTCAAACTTCTCGCCGAATTTTCCTGGGGAGATACCATTTGACGGAAAAAGTTTTGACGCCAGACTTGTTGGGGAACCCAGTCGTTTGGGTTGTAGAGGTGTACAAACTTCTCTGTTGGAGATGCCATTTTCCGACTCTATCTGGGGAAAGCGAGTCTCTTGAGAGATTGCCTTCGTTTGGGATTACATCATACTTTTCTCGGGATCTTCCCGGAGAAACGCCATATGATGGGGTCCAATTTTGAGGTGCCGATGACCTTTTCATCAGCGGCCTCTTCAGAGCAAAACTGGCATGCTGCCGAATCTCTGATTATGAGGCTTTCTCTGTGGATTTTCCTTAATCCGGGAAAGCAAGGATATCATCTTCAATGGCGAAGAGTGATGTTTGTTGAACATTTTCTCTGGCTTTTCAGAGGTTCAAGTTATCAAAGTGGTCAATGGCCAACTTCCATCCAGAAATAAACTGGAGGAGAGATTGTTCAGACACGACACTTCCTGACAAGGCAAGAGCTGACAACTCGATTGAGAGGACTGTTATCACTAGGGGATAAGACCGACTAGAGTGATAGTGATGCAATATGCAATGTGAATACAAATCAATAATGCATGATGTATGTATGTATGTGCCGACAAAAATGACGCAACATACAAACTGACGGGTGAACACGACTGGATACCCAGCCATCGCGGGGCGTATAGAAATATCGCTGGTTCAAGATAGAAATTCCACCTTGCTTAGGAGAGACAGTCCCTGTTGGGAGCTACCGTTGGTCGGGCTTAGGAGATAAGAACTCGGCCGAGGGTATCAGATGGGAAAGCCGCATCTCATACTGCTGATCCTTCGTTCAGGTGTACTAGCCTAGAATGAGTACTTTGATTCTGCACTTTGAAGTTCGCTTACTTCTGGAGAAGCGATTGATGTTCCTTTGATGTTCAACAGTCAAAAGAAATTGTCGTCTTTAATTTAAAAGCAGAAAAATTTTTAACAAGTAAATTCATTTTTGTTTTATTTCAAGAATCGTTGATCATGTTAAAACGCCATTCCGTAAAGCTAAAACAAATAAGAATTACAAACAAAAGCACAAGGGCTCAAATTTTATTGATAAGATGGGGATCAGCCAAACGCGTGATTCCAAAGAGTATATACAAAGTTAGAAAATGGTAATTTTACAGGGAAAAGGGCTACGTTGAAACATAACGACCACTATCCTTCTACCAACTTTGAATTCGGGGCATCCTGAGCTTCTGTCGAAGATGACCTTGACTGGAGTTTCCTGACAGATGATGTAACTGTTGTTGAGGGACTTGCCTCTGTTGAATATAGTTACTTGCCATCATCCCTAATTTTTGCCTGGATTGTACTTTGATGTTTCCAATCCACCAGGATGATTTTTTTTCTTTCTACGTCTCTAACTTTTGCCTGGACCGCCCTTTCGGTTTTTCAAACCACCGAGACATTTTTTTTGTTTTTTTTTTTTTTTTTTTTAGTTTAGGAGAAGTATTTCTTGACTACATCAACATTTGTGGGGTAGGAAAATTCCTCTCCGTCCATGGTTACAAGTCTCAAGGTGCCGCCTGAAAAAAGCTTTCGTGACCACATAGGGGCCATCATAATTCGGAGTCCATTTACCTCGCGAATCAGTGAGAAATGATTGTATCTTTTTGAGCACGAGGTCTCCTATTCTAAAGACACGAGGTCAGACCTTTTTGTCAAACGCCCTCTTCATTCTCTATTGATATAACTGACCGTGGCATAGTGCCGTTATTCTCTTTTCTTCGATCAGATTCAGTTCGTCGTGTCGGCTTTGACACCATTCAGCTTCTGTAAGCTTAGCTTCCATCAATACTCGGATTGACGGGATCTCTACTTCTATGGGGAGCACTGCTTCCATGCCATACACTAGAGATAAAGGGGTTGCCCCTGTTGAAGTACGGACAAGGTGCGATAACTGTGAAGAGCAAGGGGTAACATCTTGTGCCAATCTTTGTAGGTTATAACCATCTTTTGAACGATCTTCTTGATGTTCTTATTGGCCGCTTCTACCGCTCCGTTCATCTTTGGTCGGTAGGGAGATGAGTTATGGTGTTCAATCTTGAACTCTGCACACAACTCTTTCATCATCTTGTTGTTCAAGTTAGATCCATTATCAGTAATGATCTAGCTTGGAACACCATAACGGCAGATGATATTGTTTTTGATAAATCGGACCACCACTTGTCGGGTTACATTAGCGTATAATGCTGCTTCGACCCATTTGGTGAAGTAATCAATGGCTACCAGGATGAACCGATGTCCGTTTGAAGCCTTAGGTTCGATCATGCTAATCATGTCGATTCCCCATATGGAAAAAGGCCATGGGGAAGAAAGAACTTTGAGATGTGATGGCGGTACATGAATTTTGTCGGAGTATATCTGACATTTATGACACCTCCTCATGTACTTGTAGCAGTCGGATTCCATGGTCAACCAGTAGTACCCTGCTCTGAGAATTTTTCTCGCCATTGTGTGTCCGTTGGCATGAGTGCCAAAGGATCCTTCATGAATTTATTTCATAAGCATGTCTGCTTCTGGTCTGTCTACGCATCGGAGTAAGACCATGTCAAAATTTCTCTTATAGAGAGTGTCACCGCTTAGGAATAAGTTTCCAGCCAATCTTCTGAAGGTTTTTCTGTGTTTTCTGAGTGCCCCAGGTGGGTACTCTTGTTTCTGAAGGAAGCATTTGATATCGTGATACCAAGGTTTGTCGTCTATGACTGCTTCAATTGCGAAGACGTAAGCGGGCCTTTCAAGGCGCATTATGTCGATCTTAGGTATGTCATTCCATTAACCTACACTAATCATGGAAGAGATAGTGGCTAACGCATCAGCCATGTGATTCTCCTCACGAGGGATGTGATGAAACTCAACTCTGTTGAAGAAAGGTAGCAACCTTCTTGCGTAGTCTTTGTAAGGGATCAATCTTGATTGGTATATGTTCCAATCTCCTTTTATCTGATTAATAACCAAGGCTGAGTCGCCATATACGTCCAAGTTTTTGATCCTTAAATCAATCGCTTCTTCGAGACCCATGATACAAGCTTCGTATTCGGCCTCGTTGTTCGTACATTTGAACGTAAGTTTGGCAGTGAAAGGAATGTGGGTACCCTGAGGGGTAACAATGATTGCCCCAATTCCATTTCCATAATGATTAACTACTCCGTCAAAGATAAGTCCCCATTGGGAACCTGGTTCTGGCCCTTCACTGGGTAACGGTTCATCACAATCTTTCATTTTTAGATACATGACATCTTCGTCTGGGAAGTCGAACCCGATTGATTCTTGATCGTCAATCGGTTGATGAGCCAAATGATCGGCTAAAATACTTCCCTTAACGGCTTTCTGAGCGTGGTACTCTAAGTCATATTCTAATAGCAGCATCTGCCAACGGGCAATCCTTCCCGTAAGAGCAGGTTTTTCGAAGACATACTTGATTGGATCCATTTCGGAGATTAACCAAGTAGTATGATAAATCATGTATTGGCGAAGACGTTTGGCTGCCCAAGCCAAAGTGCAACAAGTTTTCTCAAGCATCGTGTACCGAGTTTTGCAGTCGGTGAACTTCTTGCTCAAATAGTAAATGGCAG
This sequence comes from Lathyrus tuberosus, assembly GCA_022829125.1. Classification (NCBI taxonomy): domain Eukaryota; kingdom Viridiplantae; phylum Streptophyta; class Magnoliopsida; order Fabales; family Fabaceae; genus Lathyrus; species Lathyrus tuberosus. Next base: position 1,136,697 of record JALAZF010000423.1, read on the forward strand.
ACTCTTTCCGTTTTGTTTCATCTTGTTGGCCAAGTACACATCCCATTGAGTCCTCTAGAACTGTGAGGTAAATGATCAGTGGTCTTCCTTCCACTGGAGGTGATAGAATCAGAGGATTCAACAGATATTCCTTAATACTGTTGAAGGCGGTTTGGCAATCTTCTGTCCAAACGCAATCCTGGTTCTTTTTCAGTAATTTGAAGATCGGCGCACACGTCGCGGTCATAAGGAATATGAATCTGGAGATGTAGTTCAAACATCCCAGGAATCCTCTGACTTGTTTTTCAGTTTTCGGAGAAGACATTTCTCGAATGGCCTTGACCTTGTCAGGACCAACCTCAATTCCTTTCTGGCTGACGATGAACCCTAGTAGCTTCCCTGAACGGACACCGAAGGTGCACTTGTTGGGATTCAAGCGGAGCTTGAATTTTCTTAATCGTTCGAACAATTTTGACCGATGTTCAACGTGCTCACTCTCTGTTTTAGATTTTGCAATCATATCATCGACATATACCTTGATTTCTTTGTGTATCATGTCATGAAACAGAGTAGTCATGGCCCTTTGATAGGTAGCCCCGGCGTTCTTCAAACCGAACGACATTACCTTGTAACAAAAGGTACCCCATGGGGTAATGAACGAAGTTTTCTCCATGTCTTTCGGCGCCATTTTGATCTGGTTATAGCCCGAGAATCCATCCATGAAGGAGAAAATTTTGAACTTTGCTGTGTTGTCTACCAGCATGTCAATGTGTGGTAAAGGAAAGTCGTCCTTTGGACTAGCCTTGTTCAGATCCCTGTAATCGACACACATTCTGACCTTTCCGTCCTTTTTGGGAACAGGTACGATGTTGGTTAACCATTGAGGATATTCTGACGTGGCGAGGAAACCCGCATCAATCTGTTTCTGTACCTCCTCTTTGATTTTGATGGCCATGTCCGGGTGAGTGCGTCTCAACCTTTACTTTACTGGCGGACATTCCGATCTCAACGGTAAGTGATGTTCCACGATGCTGGTATCCAACCCTGGCATATCCTGATAGGACCAAGCGAATACATCGGGGAATTCTTTGAGAAGGTTTATCAAACTCTCTCTGGCAGTTGGACTGAGCAGAGCCCCAATCCTGATTTCTTTTCTCTCTTTTTCTGAACCCAAGTTTACCGTTTCCAACAGCTCTTTGTGAGGTTCAGTGGACCTTTCCTCTTGTCTGAGTAGTCGAGAGATCTCTTCTGGAATTCTGGCATCATTTTCTTCTTCAGCCTCGAATACCGGGAACTCAAAGTTGGGAGAAAGCATCGGATCGTATGTTTCAACGGGGTTTAAAACAAGAAATCTGCATGACGTGATGATTCGTGTTTAGAAGAGATAGAGAAAATGCAAGTGTGTGCAGTGTATTTATTTACTGCTTGTTTTTATTTTTGATTGTTTTTTAGGATTACCATTTTCTGAAAAAAACGAAAAGAGAAAACAGCAATTAATGCGGAAATTACAGAATGACATTATTTTATTAATGAACAAGTCGATCCTTGAAACTACAGCCCTATAAAACAAAACTCTGTCGCTTTGGGCGAAGCGAAGAGGGAAAATTTACAGAAAGCGGGCTCTATCAAAACATCCGTTTCACCTGGGCAGGGTGAAAGGTTAAAGATGGCAATTACTTTGACTGATGAACGATCTTCGGAACCTCGACGGCAACCCATTGGCGGCGAACTCCTCGGTGAATCACAAAGTCTGGCACCTTCCTTGATTTGTCTTCAGAAATGACACTGATTTCTGGTGGAGCACGATCATTGGAATCTGTCTCCCAGGAAGAATTGTCGTATGAGAATTCCTTAGTTGCATTTTGCATAGTATTTGTGCTCTCAGCTGTATCTCCCCATCCAGTTGGCTGGATATCTTCGAACCTGATACGAGAGCTTTCGGGACCAGTCCCAAACTTCTTTGGAACTGGAGGAGTCATCCCTCTCGATGACGTTGACCTCAAGAAAAGCATAGTTGATGAATTCAAGTCCTGAAAACGTTGCAAATTCATCTTCATGTTGAGTAGTTTCTGAATGACCTGAGTGTTGATCCCATGACATGGTGGGGACACAGGTATTCTGTTCAATGACGGTCAGCTGATTTTCATTGTTCGACTGACTTTCCTGCCCCAAGTTTCTTGGGTAAGGCTGCCACATTGGCAGACCATCCATTGGGCCATAGTAGTTGTAGTCAAAGTTGTCTTTCATCAGAGTGTCTTCCTCTAATGAATTTGGCGGAGCACGGCATCCTTCCAGATCACAATCTCGATAGATCATTTCGAAATCTGACCGTGGTATAAATCTCGGACTCTGTGCTGGAAAGCAAAATGGCGTAGGCACCTCTTCTTGAGACATATAACCGTCCTCGTTAAGGTAGTGTTGCACCCCAAAATTTGCTCTCCTTACTCTATTACTAACTGGCTTATGTTGCATTGCATCTTGCATTATCATGTGTGCATAACATTGGTTCTTAGCATGGGGTCAAGGTGCCTGAGGCTGTACTTCAGAGGGTCAGGGTAAAGTCCTATCTGGTCTACTACCTCATCAAGAGTTCACAGGTTGTAAGGGATCTCAAGTGGAATCACTCTCCTAACTAGTGCATGAATTAGGGTTTTGAAATTCTTGGGTTTATTGCTCCAATGGGCAGGCTCCTTGGGTTTTTATCATCACCAAATGACATATCTTATCTTTGTTGGAGAGGATACACATCATATTCAGAGGAATTTGGATTTGGAGATTGTGTTATTTCCTCCTAGACTGAGGGTACCACAACTAGGGTTTGCTATAAAGTCAGTTTACTTCTGATTTTTTGGGCAAGACTTGATTCTATGGTATTCCTTGGGTCCCTAAGTACCTAGGGATGGGAGGTTGTCCATCAGTTTGTTTCAGGGGAAGTTCAATTGGCCAATGGATTGAAAATCAATTGAATTGGATAAAAGTCAACAGTGAGAGGAGAAGTCAACTGTGGAATTTTGAGGTTCTCTCCAAGGTTTCAAGGTCTCACATCCTTATATGGTCTTCAAGGATCAAGTTTCATACATATTTGTCAGAAATCAGGAGTTGGTGCAAAGTTTCTAAAATTGGAAAGTGACCTATAATGAAAAGTTTCCATTTTTGGCAAGTTCCTGTACTGCATTCAACTTGACTTTTCATCATCAAGAATGCTTCAAATTAATTTCTCTCCAACATGAAAGTTGAAGATCTTTTTCTCCTCTTTCCAACAAGTACTAGTGGATCTCCATATCATTTGTGAAACTCCAGTTATGATCAAAAGAAGGCAAAGTGGTTTTTAGGGTTTCTCATGATCCCATTTTCACAACTTTGGGCATAATGACCTATAACCAATTCCATTGCTTCATGCCACATTCCAATATTAAAAAAAATTCCTTGAGGATTATTTTGGGCCCAAGAATGAAGCAATTCCATGGTTTATTCTTCATTTATTCTCCATTGTTCAAAAATGCCAAATTATTCAAAAGTCATGAATCAAAAAAGTTTCAAGGCCCAAGTTAAATATGGTGTGATTAGCAATCCAAATGAAGGTGATCCATCAAATAATTCTCAAGTATCCATGCAAGGAGAAAGGTGTAATTCACATAATGCATTTTTCCAAAATAATTCAAAAACTCATGAAACAAACAATTACCCAAGCCCAAATGATCAGATATGAAATAACCCTAAGTATTTAAGCCTATTCATGCATTGGTTAGGGTTCACACACGTGATTTTGGAGAGGAATCCAAGCTTGAACCCTAAAGTTTTTTTTCATCAAAGCTCACGATTTACAAGGAGTTCCTCCAGAATTCTTCCACAAAGCTTCTCTTGGTAGTCCATAGAGTGCAAATCAACTACCATTTGCAGCCAAAAGCGAGCACACGCGTGGAGCCATCTCAGGTTAGGGTTGATTTTGACCATCATAAAACTCTCCTCTTTTACGTGAATATTGTTGTGTTGTTGTCACTGATCATACTGGTATGATTGGTTTTGTATTTGGATGCGTATATGGCTTATAATGTTGATTTGAAATTTTTTGCCCTAACACTAATCCCTTCGATTTGTATTATGTGTTAATTATTTGTGATTTTGGATGAGAGATTTGGAATCCTCGTGGAATTCTGGTTCGAATGGTATAAGGGTCGAGGATTTCTGGGCAGGTTTGCGTTTGCAGGTGGCGGAGGACGGCGGCCGGAACCCTAGCTCCGGCGGCTGTGATGGTTCCGGCGAGGCAGGGCAGCTGGAGGTAGGAGATGAAATCTCCACCCTTCATTCATCCTATCCAACGGTCACAACGCAGCCATGTGTTTTTAGTTTTATTTTTTTTTTCTGATTTTAATTAATGATCTTGTGTTCATTCCCCCATGCTACTTACCATGTACACCCAACCTGTTTGTTTCCTTTTGTTTACTTTTCATTTACGTTGACTAAATTTCGTGCGTTGGATGAATCTTAAAGCCATCATCTTGCCAGCCCATTAATGAGACCATGTGCCAGGCACATGGGAGGTGCATCGTATGCTGATTGCTTGGTGCGCGCGTGTTTGTATGCTATGGTGTGTGTTTGATCTCAACCACCAATCTTGATTACTTCTCGTTTTAGTTGACTGATTGGTAAACGTTGGATGCATCTAAGGGCCAGGACAAGTCAACTGGGTTGACTAGAGTCCACATGTGGGTTTTTTTTGTTTGTTTTTTTTTTACTTGGATTTAAGACTGGGCTCGCTAATTGCACCTGCAGGTTTCAGCCCACTTCCCAATTTCAACGCGCCTTCCTTGCTAAACGCACCCCCCAGCCCATTAATTCATTTTATTTTATTTTAATTTTACATTTTCATATTTTAATTATTAAAATTATGTAATATATTCTGATAGAACACTTCCCTTAATGGCTTTTTGGGAAACATACTGAATATCATATTCTGTCAAAACCATCTGCCAACGGGCTACTCTTCCAGAAAACGCCTGCTTTTCAAACATGTACTTAATCGGATCCATCTTCGAAATTAACAGGGTTGTGTGGTTTAACATATACTTCCTTAAACGCTTGGCAGCCCAAGCAAGTGCACAACATGTTTTTTTCCAACATAGAGTACCTCGACTCACAATCAGTGAACTTTTTACTCAGGTAGTAGATGGCATGCTCTTTTCTACCTGACTCGTCGTGTTGACCGAGCACACACCCCATTGAGTTCTCAAGAACCGTAAGATACATAATTAGCGGCCTTCCTGGCACTGGTGGCATGAGGATCAGAGGTTCCTGTAAATATTCTTTTATCTTTTCAAACAACTTTTGACAATTTTCATTCCACCTGACCTCTTGATCTTTTCTTAGAACTTGAATATCGGCTCACACGTGGCTGTAAGATGAGAGATGAATCTAGCAATGTAGTTCAACCTCCCCAGGAAACCAGATACCTCTTTTTCTGTTCTTGGCTCAGGCATCTCTTGTATAGCTCTTACTTTGGCAGGATTAACCTCGATACCTTTTTCACTAACAATAAACTCCAGCAACTTTCTAGATCTCACTCTGAAGGTTCACTTGTTCGGATTCAGCCTCAGTTTAAACTTCCTCAACCTTTCAAATAACTTCTAAAGATTTACCAAATGTTCCTACTCTGTTTGTGATTTCGCGATCATGTCATCAAATTAGACTTCGATCTTTTTGTGAATTATATCATGAAAGAGAGTCACCATTGCCTGCTGATAGGTTGCCCCAGCATTCTTCAATCCAAAGGGCATCACCTTGTAGCAAAACGTTCCCCACGGTGTTATGAACATCGTCTTCTCCATGTCCTTTGGGGCCATCTTTATTTGTTTATACCCAGAGAAACCATCCATGAAGGAAAATACAGAATATTGAGCGGTGTTGTCCACTAACACGTCAATGTGGGGGAGCGGGAAATCATCTTTTGGGCTTGCTCTATTCAAATATCTGTAGTCAACATACATCCTGACCTTTCCATCTTTCTTAGGTACAGGTACAATATTAGCAACCCACGGAGGATAATTTGTCACAGCAAGAAATCCGGCGTCCAACTGTTTCTGAACCTCTTCCTTGATTTTGACAGCCATATCCGGTTTCGTCCTTCTCAGTTTCTGCTTAACCGGAGTACAACCTTCTTTAAGCGGCAGGCGGTGTAAAACAATATCAGTGTCAAGCCCATGCATGTCTTGGTAAGACCATGCGAAGATATCCTCATACTCTCGAAGCATTTCAATCAATCTTCCCTTGACAGTGTCTTCTAAAGTAGCCTCAATCCTTACTTCCTTTTTCGCATCCTCGGTGCCCAGATTAACACTCTCGATTTCCTCCCGATGAGGTAGAATGGCCCTTTCCTCCTGTTTCAGCAATCTGGCCAATTCTTCCGGTAAGTCACAATCTTCGTCAGTCTCTTCTTCCGCTTGATAAATAGGATTGTCGAAGTCATACCGAGCCATAGCTGAATCATTATTGGTGGCATCTGAACAAAGAAACCTACATGATTGATGATATATGTTTGTTATGAATGCAACAAACAAGAAAACACATTGCCATTTTGATATGAGTTAATGCAAAAAGTAAAAACAGAAAAACAGGGATCAAAATATTTGAATGTGAAAACGCCCTTTATTGATGATAAAGTAGCAGACAAAACCATCAAAGCCCTACAGACAAGTATCACTACGTCTTGGGCAGAATGTAGGATTTAACACAAACAAAAAACAAAGGAAATTACTCTTGATGGGTCACTTGAATGACTTTCTCAGACGACCAATTGCATAGACTTTGACCGGGAGTGCAGGAGCGGATCCACTCATCCATGTCGCAATCGCTATCCCCCTCATCATCAATGGCATTAACCCGATTAAAGAAGACACCAACACTTGTGAATTGAATTGGGCTAGCATACTTGGGAGGCTCTTGAGCTCGTCGGGGTGGCTTATACCCCAGTCCATAAGTATTTCGCTTCATCTGAACATCAATGACCTGGCCCCACTTCTGGGAACTGCCAGCTTCAACTATAGCGCGTGCATCTCTGAAAGAAGACATCGAAACTTCCGGTTGATTTACCACTTCGGGTTGATTAGCTACCTCAGGTGTACTAACTACTCTTGGAGGTTCCTCAGGAATTTTCACAGCTTCAAAGGCTTGGCACAGAGTCTCATGTATCTCACCATCTACCTCCACATACTTGAAGGTTGATAGGTGACTCACCATGATGTCTTCCTCACCACAGACTGTCACAACATGGCCATCCACCATGTACTTCAACTTTTGATGCAACGTGGACGTCACTGCCCCAACCCCATGGATCCACGGACGACCCAATAAACAACTATAGGCAGGCTGAATGTCCATGATATAGAAAGTGGCTTCAAAAATTTCAGGACCCATTTTGATTGGCAATACAATTTCTCCAAAAACATACCTCTTAGAACCATTGAAAGCACGCACCACCAAGTCACTTGGCGTACAAATCAGCCCACGGGTGTCTAACTTCATCAGAGCCTTCTTCGGCAACACATTTAAGGATGACCCAGTATCAACTAGAACATGTGACATTAAGGAGCCTCGGCATTCCACTAAAATATTTAAAGCATTGTTGTGATTCCTCCCAACTGGAGTCAGATCTAAATCAGTAAAACCCAAACCATTACCAGCATTCACGTGGGCCACTACCCCTTCTTGCTGATTAACGGATATTTCTTGAGGTACATAGGCTGTGTTTAAAACCTTCAGCAACGCATTCCGGTGTGCCTCAGAACACAATAACAGAGATAAGATGGATATTTTAGATGGCATCTGATGCAACTGATCAACAATCTTGTAATCGCTCTTCCTGATTAATCTCATAAACTCCTCCACATTTTCTGAGAAGGAGTTATCAACTTGTTTCGTTGTGGAATTATTTACGACCTGCTTCTATACAGAATCATCCATCACTTATTTCCCTTTATCCTGCTTCATACTGCCAACCTGATTATCAACCGGAATAAAGACTCTACCACTTCTGGTGATAGCTCCTGCTTCGACGGTACTGTCAACCTCTGAACTCACAGCCGATGTTCCTACCAATTCCTGCTTCTTTCCATCAACAAATACCTCAGCCCCATAATTCTAGGGGACGACTTTGCTACTCTCATACAGGACTGGCCCAGGAACTGTAATGATGACCGATGCTGGTCTCGCCGGGGCTGATATGGTTATTGTTTTGAAAGGAATTGTTATAGTGGAAACATCACTCTCTTTGTCAGTAATTTTTCTCTGCTGATCACATATGTCGAACTGTAACTGTTCTTCATTAATCAATCTCTAAATATCTGATCTCAACAAATCACAACCGTTGGATTGCAACCCACATTTAGAACAACCCTCATCACAACCAAGGAACACCCCTCCCTTGAGCAATATTTTCTTCACCACACACAAAGGAGTCCTCAACTCGTTCACATCTAAAACCAGATTCAAGGATTCATTATCTTCAATAATGGCATTAACCCTTGGCCCACCGTGATTCGGCATTGGGTTTTGAATGACATTTGGCACGTCATTAGAGAAGTTGATGGCTTTAGAGTCTACCAAATCTTTCACTTTATGGTGGAATTCCCTACACCCTTCAATCGTATGCCCGGGGGCACCGGAGTGGAAATCACAATGTGCGTTAGCATCATAGCCCGGAGGTAGCCTCCTAGTGGGTGGAGCTAATGTGCGAAGCTCAACTAAATGCAGTTGTAGTAGGTGTTGCAACAATTGAGAGTATGACATGGTTGGCTGAACAAAATGCCTTTCAGCATTCCTTTGTCGGTTTTGATACTAGCCGGGCTGCCTGTTTTGGTACTGATTAGGAGTATTCCTCTGCTGCTAAGGTGCAGCTGGAATAGTCACAGAGGCAACTTGTTAATTGTAATTCTGTCGAGCCTTTCCTCTACCATTGTACGATGAAACAGAATTGGTGGCTCCTTCTTTCTTTTTGTAATTTACATACGGCTTCTTCCCTCCTCCAGACGAAGATCCATCGTTACCTGATATCTTTCCAGTTTTGATCCCACTCTCTACTTTTTCTCCAACTAGGACCAAGTCAGCAATCTTTCCGAGCATACAAGGTACCAAATTTTCATAATAATGACCCTGCAGGGTGGCCATAAACATATCGATCATCTCCCGCTCTACCATGGGAGGCTTTACTCTAGCTGCCAATTCCCGCCACCTCTGGGCGTATTCCTTAAAACTCTCATTGTTTTTCTGTGAAAAATTTGCAATTGTGTTCTGTTAGGAGCCATATCAGTATTGTACTGACAGTGATTAACAAAACCCTCCACCATTTCCCACCAGTTACGAACATGGCACCTCTCCAACTGAATATACCATTCCAAAGATGCCCCAGACAGGTTATCTTTGAAGAAGTGCATCAATAAATTTTCATCGTCAGAATATGCAGCCATTTTTCTTGCATAAGCCCTAAGATGAGTCTTCGGGCAAGTGATGCCGTTGTACTTCTCGAAAGTAGGTACCTGAAACTTGTGCGGAATCCTAATGCCGGGGACCAGTCCCAAGTCATCCATATCCAAACCCGAGGAATTCTGATTCTCAACTGCTTTCAATTTCTCTTCAATCATCCTGAATCTCCGATTGTTATCAGGCTGGGGGCCAGCATCCCCACCTGGCATAGAAAATACATCATCCTGTTGATCATCATAGAGACGGCCATGTACTGCACAGATACTGTTACCTTCTCCTACTACAGAAGGGATCATGACATTCTCTCCTCCGCCCGGAGGGATAACAATAGAAGGAACAGGAATACCTCCACCCGGAGGACCACTATAGACACCATTACCACCAACACCTCCGCCTAGAGGAATGACACCATTGTGAAGGCCACCATGAAGGATACCGTCTTCATCAACTCTTGCGACCAAAGGCTGGACCAGAGTCCTTAACTGCTCTTGGCCTTGAGCAACACCTTGCATTAACTCCATAAACTGAGCCATGCGAGTCCGCATCTCAATCATCTCGGCTTGCATCTGATCCATGGCTTTTTTCTGATTCTGTCTGGTAGAATACCGGTGAATGTGTTGGTCAGCAATCATGTCTGTAGAAAAGAACAAGATAAGAAAACTGGAGAGAAACACCTGTCATGCAACATGATTATGAATATGCAAATGCAAATGAACATGGTTGAATATTCGCAGGGCGATCCACCCCTTGATTCCAGTTTAACAACAAGATAGAACGGAACTTCTACTCATATATTAAGAAAACCAAAGGATAAACATTTGTCAACTATTACAACCCAAGATATAGATAGAAGTCTGAATCATAGATCCCAACCAACAAGCCAGGCGGTGATCCAAACACAATAAAAGAGAAAGAGAAAACTATGGCCTGTTATCAAAGTCCACAAGTGCCAATCCTCCCCAGCCATTATGCTCATTGCTCCAGTCTTGCGCTTCTTTGAATAGCTTCTTGGTGTCAGGATGCTTCGGTCTTTGGATCAACTCTTAAATGAGAACATCTCTTCTGTGTATGATCCCTTTCAAGTATCGACAGTGCAACTCCCAAGCATCTTCTTCGAAAATGCCATCCATGCTGAGACCCTCACTTCTAGACCTCTTCACTTCAGCTTGTATCTTCAGCTCCTCCATAGTAGCCATGGCCTCATTGAGTCTGTCTTCGACTGCTCGTCTCTCGAATGTCCCTGATAAGATCTCTTCATCTTTCTTCTTGAGCTTTGCCTTCAAATTCTCAATCTGTTCCAAAAACTTGTTTTCTTTCTGTTTATTGGTAGTCATTGCAGTGTTTCTGTAAATGTTGAACTTGTGAATTTTTGACAAAGCTCTGGCCAAGTCTTCTTTCTTAGACTTGAGAACCCTGCTAACACCCTTTAGAGCTTGCCCTACTCTCTGTTTAGCCGTTACCTCATCAGCTAACTCTTTTTCTTTCTTGGCGAGAAGCCCCGTATTCAACTTGGCAGTATATATGGCTTCACCTCGCTCGTGCTTCAGCTGACCAATTTCTCTACTCAATTCCCGATTCTGCTCTCGCAGCTTCTCTGTCTCTGCCCACAGTTTATTATACTTCTCTATCTCAACTGTGGTGGAAGGCTCAATCATCAGTGGATACAACAGCGACTCTATTGAGAAAGGTAGGAGCTCCTCTTCTGCTCTCCTCCGAATCCACTCCACATACGGAGGGAAAGCTCTGTTGTTACACTTTCCAAAAGAGGTCTTTCCTTTCTTATGAATTTGTCCCCAAGCGTTCACAGCTCTCCTCAACATCTCTTGGTCTTCAGTGCCATTGAAATACAGGGACTCTCTGATATCTCGATCTTCAGGGGGAACTCTCAATGCGTATCCAAACTACCTGATAGCTAGGGAAGGGTTATAATTAATTCCGCCATTCCTCCCTACTAAATGTACATTCGGGAATTCTCCACAGTTGAAAATAAGCTCTATTCCCAGCAGACTATGATCAAACCAAACGTGTTGTCAGTGGTCAATCCCATCAACCTCTTAGACCACTTCAAAGAACCCTCCGTATCCACAAATGCCCCAGTCTGAGGAAGATGACTCAAAAACCATGTAAACAGGAGTGGCGCACAACAACTGACAGTCCTTCCTCGCCTATTCTCGTTCTTGTAGTGGACTGAATGGTATACATCACCAAGAAGAGTAGGTACCAGATTTCTCAAGATAAAGATCCGAACTGCGTGCATATCAACAAGATCGGGGATGTTAGGGAATAATACAATTCCATAAATGCACAGGGCCAAGATGGCGTTGAAAGCGGACCAACTTCTCGCCTTAGCATATAACCTAGCTTGATCAAACAGAAACTTCAACAAAAATCCCTTAAATCCTTGCTTGTCAACAATATTATCACTCAGAATGGATTCTCCAATGTGAAGAGCAGCTGCCATTTCTTCCAGGCCTGGATGTTCTTCAGAGAAGAAAGGTATCTTCGGCTTGAGGGGGATTCCCAAAATAAATGAGAACTCTTCCAAGGTTGGAGCCAATATATAATCTGGGAAAGTGAAACAGTGCAAAGGAGTGTCATAGAATTGCAGGAGCATATGAATGGCATCACGCTCGTTCTTTGAGATATTACGGACAAACTTCAACAACCTCCCATACTCATCTTTGACCTCAATGCGAACCCTGAGATTGGTCATACTAATCATTTTGTGAATCAAATTCAGAGTTGGGTCTGGGAACGTGTACGCTACATTCTTCTTCCTTTGAGCGTCCATGACAGGAAAACTTCAACAACCGGAATCAAGGGTAAGATGCAAGCCCTGAAAAATGTCAAACATGTTAGAATGCAAGAAATGATGCAAATGCAAACATGGGATCAAGGTATCAAACTGCTCTGAACATCTGATGTGCTATCAACTGAACAAGGACCACAAACCCAGAAACCAAGAATATCAGAACATCAGATCACTGAGATAACCATAAAACCAAGTAGATAACTATACACTGACGAGAAATTCGAAAAACCGGGTAGGTTGAAGGTCAAAGTCACCTGCAAACACCCATCCCCTCTCACATGTGGGTTCTAGAAAATGGGATCCTCAGTCTTGGATTCTCGATTTGAGAAGCAATAGTACATTCATCCCTCGGGGTACAATACTATCGCCAAACAAAGAGGTCATCCACTGATTCCCCCAAAAATAAGGTCATTGTATGTAAGTTCCCAGCTTCGGGTCTTCGGATCAAGAAGTATAATGGGTTTACCATTTCTGGTCTGCCACTACTACCTCTTGGGAGTAGTACCTTTACTGAGTCCTCAGGGAAACGGTCGCCAGAGTCAACAGCTCTCTAAATCAACACCCCGAAATGCACAAGACACGCACGTTAGAATATCTCCCAAGAAAACCTCGTCTGGATGTGAATTTCATGAACACCAAACGTACCAAGATGGCGCGTAGGTCCCACTACTTTCCACTCTAGTCCTAAGTGTATACTCAAGCATGTGTATTGGGCTTATCTCTCGTGAATCCCAACCCGCCAAACAGAAAAACCAGTACAGCACAGCGCAGTCCAGCATATGATAACAATGAAATGCAATAATTGCGGTAAAAAAAGTAATGTACAGTAATATACAACAAATAAAGAAAAACAATAAACACCCAATGAAATAAAGACAAATAAGCGCTAGGATTGACTCGCATTGGGGATGGACCAGCAAGAGGTCAACCTGTCCCCAGCAGAGTCGCCAACTATCGCAACCTGCGAAAGAACAACCGGCGAGAAAACTAGAACAGAAGAGTCGCCACTGAACGTTATTTATCCCGACGCATGGAAAGGAAATGATCTAAGAAAACCTGAAGGAGGGAAAGGCATGGTCATCGCAACCATAGTCCGGGTTCGAGAGTCGGTTACGCGAGGGGAAGGTACTAGAACCCCCCACGCGTCCATCGTACTCGATGGCATCCACGCTTGTTGTCTAAACAAAGGGTAAGTTATCCTAAAGTCTACGGCTGAATAGAAACGAGAAAGAAAAGAGAAAAAGAGACTCGATAGGACATCGCCATCCTATGCCTATGTATTCCCTCATGCAATGGGAAAGTCAGAGTCAACGTAGTTCGACGGACTACGGGGAAAGTTTGCTCGTCGAGATATCGCATCTCGTTCCTACGTATCCTCAGTCAGATAGGAAAGAGGAATCAGAGCAAACGTAGTTCGACCAAACGAGGTTGAAAAGTATTTTTTACGTGAGCGACGAGCTCTTTTATGAAAAACGGTTAGAAACTCAACAATCCTGAAGGATGAAAATGATTTGAATTTGTTTTGTGTTTTTTAGACAGAAGTGGATTGAAGTTAGCTCGTAACTTGCATTGTACCGAAGTCTATGATATAGGAACGAATGCATAGTAAATTGTCCCAAGATGGGACGTCCACTAAACACTTTAGAAAAATGAGAGGAAACCCCTCATTCCTCATTTCCCACATACAAGGCTCATGCGCAATACACATTACCTTTATTAAGTATCTTGGAATTGTTATGAGATGAGAAGAGAAGACTCAAGTCAAAAAGAAAATGCTACGGGAATTCTATCCTAATGTTGTCATGCAAAGATGGCCCTAAGGTTGAGGTAAGTGGGGAAAATCTACCTAAGTTAGCATGCATGGTTTGAATCCTAATGTCTTTCCTACTCCAAGCTTAATCAAAGATTAAGTTGGACTAGGGAACCCTAAGGGAGCAAGCAAGAGCAACGCAAAAACCAAAGAAATAAACCAAAAACAGCGGCTACAACAGCGCTCCAGTACCTCACAGCGATAAAATCCAGCAAAAACTCCAAACAGCATTTAACATCTCAAGTTCAGTACAAAAGGAGGTGTGAGTGGCCAAACAACAACACATATGCACCAAGACAGTAGTTGAAAACAGGGCAGCACACCATGCATTTGAAAACAAATACTCATGCAAGCAACGATTGCAAATAGACACACAAAGCATGGCAAACCAATCATAAAGGTTGCAAGCATCAAGAATGAACAACATGATCATGTTAACAATTCAAGAATAATTACTCCACAAAGTTGCACAACTCAAACATTGATCAAAACATCATGCATAAGTAACCATGGGAACAAACAACAATCATGCATCACATGTCCAGCAAGTTGAGAATTAATCAAGAATTAACATGATTCAAATGTGTGTGTATCGTGTTTATCGTATCAATTAGTCAACAATGCAAACATAAACATTTATCGATGAAAACCAAGAATCGCGTGTCGAAGAATCGTGTTCATGTAATGGTGTGAGGTGAAACAACTCATGAATAATCCACAAATCATCAACATATAAATCCATGAAGTTTAGATATGCAAAGGATCTCAAACAAACAAGAAAATGCAAGAAAATCACATTCTGCAGCAGTGGTAACCGATTACAGCATATCTGCTAACCGGTTACTCAGTTCAAAATGGCCCAAAATCACGCAGAAAACAACAGGGTAATCGGTTAGCAGATATGCTGTAACCGGTTACTCTGCAACAAAATTAAAAAAAAAACCAGTTTCAAAAGCACATTTCAGTAGCTTATCACTTCTCTAAACATCCAAATGATCATGCAATCAATTAATCACGAAATTCACATCAAATATCAGTAATCAAACATCAATTAGATCCAACAATTATCAACATCAAGAATCAAATTCAAGCAACATGGATCTAAATCAACAATCACCAAAGATCTACATTGAATAAGTTGTAAATAAGCTAAATCAAGTATAGATCTAAGGAAAACTAACCTACAAAGCTGAGATTTTCTTTGGTAAGTGTTGTTAACAGAAATTGATGAATCCAAACAAGAAATCCAAGATCCTATGAGCTCCTTGCAAGCAAAATCTGAAAATCCAAGCAATAAGCTAACAATGCTCCAAAATCACTTCCAATAAGCACTTCTGAAATTTCAGATCTAGATCCAAACGAAAATCACCACTGAAAAGAAAAAATGGAGTGATGATGAGAGGCTTAAGCTCAAGAATTAACAAGTTCCAATGAAGAACTTGCTAATCTCTATGGAAGAGCTTTGAGTGTGGTTGAAAATAGAGGTTGAGAGTGAAAATGTGAGAAAGAATTGAGAGAGAATTCTGAAAATTGAGAGTGAGAAAATGACCAAGGTTATGTGAGGTTTGGAATGAATTGATTTAAATAGAAGCTAGGTTAGGAATTCAAATGTGGTTTGGAGTATGGGTTAATGAGTGGAATGGAGATTAGGAATGGAATTTGAAAAAAAAGAATGTGGAATTAGAGTGGAAAATGTTGGAAGGAATTTGAATTTTGGGTGGAAAATGATGAAAATAAATCAATTCTAGATCCTTCCCACACATGCACAAGCCAAGCACATGATCACAATGATGCAAACTTATTTTTTTTTTCAAGTTGCGCCCAGAGTAACCGGTTACAGCATATGTGCTAACCGGTTTCTCAGTTTAAAAAAACTGAAAATGTTCAGAAAACCAAGGAATAACCGGTTATCAGATACGCTGTAACCGGTTACTCAGTTCAAATTTTGAATTCTGACGCCTTTTGGAGGGAAACTTGGAAAACTGACCTCTGACCGCTGTTTTGAACCCCGTTAAGCCTCAGAAACTCAAAACTTGATAATGCTACTGAGTAACACCTGAAATGAAATATAAATTCTTACTGACACCTCAGAATATCCTACTGAATTAATAATGTCTAATACCGGATCGCTTGATCAAAATGACTGCCGGAGCTTCTGATTATCAAAATGTCTAATAAGCAAAATAAAAACTCAAAAGACCTTGAAAGCTATCTTCTTGGCTCAAAACACTATTAAAAATCATACTGGAACTGGTGATGCCATGAGCTGCTGGAAAATACCTTGACCCCATGTGTAAAGGAAACATGCCAATGCAAAATGAGGATGCAAATGAAATGAAGCATAAACCAAAAAGGGTTAGAGATAAGGGGGAAAATTTTGAGGTGTTACATTATGATCAGTGGACTTCAAAGCAATACATAATTGAAAGAGTTCAAGTTGCGATGCTTACCTCTTTGGGAGCTTTTTGTGCTATTTGCCAAGTTTCTTGTGCCATAAGTAATTTGATGCTTTGGACACTCTCAATTGATCCCTTAGGAGCTTTTAGAATGGTTGGAACCAGCTGGAATCCTCAGGAACAAGTTTGAGCTCTTTCTTGCAAAAGGGGAAAAAGTGACCAATATGGCAACTCTCTCAAATGGTGTTCCAGATGTAGGGAACCATTTGGGACAGTTCAAGGATGATATTTGAAGTGTGTTTGAGGTCTTATCTGGTTTTGAAAGTGACTGAATCAAGACATAGCTTGAAAAATGCAAAAAAGTCCAATTTTGAGGTTTTGGATGTGGACTTTGAGATTTTAGTGTTACAGGTCACATGTTAGTGTTTGAACAGCTTAGATACAACATATTAGAGATGTTTGGATCATGATCTGTGATGGAAATGCTCTCTAACTCAAAAACTCAGAGATACCTTGCAAAAGAAGGCATTTTGGCCTAAAGAGAGGGATTTTGAGGAAAGCATCAGTTTGGGTGCTTTGGTGTACTCAAACTGCTCACAATTGATGTCTATTTATAGTGTGTCAAGTTTGTTTTGGCATTAATAGTGAATGGAGGCTGCAGCAGGCCTTTGCCCAATGTTATGCAAAAGGAATCTCAAGTCTCCTCTAGCCATTGACTTGAGATTAGAGCACAGGCTTTGTAGCTTTGGTTCAGAGATACGTTTGGACTGAATTCAGTTGGAATAGGCTCAGTCCATGCCACCTTGATGCATTCATTAAAGGCTTGGGGACAAAGTTGAAGTCTTGGCACTTTTTAGCTCTTTTAGGTTTGGCATGGCCTTCTTGTTTTATCCTCAGATGTGTCCAAATGGATGACAAGGCTTGGATTTATCAGGTTTGGACAAATTGAGCAAAATGCACAAATTTTGCCTTGTGAAAACCAGTTCATGATGCCATGTTCCAAAAGTTGTATCTCCTTGCTCAAATGGAATTTGGAGATGATTAGGTACTTGTTGGAAAGCCCTCATGGCATACTTTAACTTTGATGTCCACCCCAAGACCTGGTTTGACTTAGATCAAGGTGAAAAATGTCCCTACATTTTGGAAAAAGTAAGGCAGATTCTGACTTAGTGGAAATTTCACTAAGTGTTGGAAAAATGTAATTTCCATGAGGAATTGGAGTTTGATGTAGTTGAAGCTTTTTTAGAGTGTAGCAAGACCTACAAATCCAGCTTTGGATCACCCAAAATGGTTGCTTGGATCTCAAGTTATGATCCTTGGAAGTTGGTACCCTAGCCACTTTGTTCCATAACTTAGAAAAATTCTAAGTTTTTTATGGTTACCCCTTTTACAAGTTAACTCACTTTCTTTGATTTTTCTTGATGAATGATGATTCAAATCACATATTAAAATTGTTTTAGGGTTAAGGAACCTTGTTTGACCAAAAATCCAAAAAGTCAAACTTTGGATTTTTGTACAGTTGACTTTTTCATTAGATGAAATTTAAACTGTGCGATCCTTTGTGAAATCAAGTCCTTGACCTAAATCAAACCTAATGAATGGATTCCATAGGTGTTATAGGGTGTATTCAATCATGTCCCAAGGCTTGGGAGCATGTCTTGGTCAAAAGTCAAAGGTACAGTTGGCTTTTTCCTCGAAACCCTAATTGTGGCCCTGATGAAATTGAAACTTGTGGATTAAGCTTCTTGTATCAATCCATTGTTGAAAATGGATCAATGTAGTGTATTTGAGACACTCAAATCATGTCTTGAGGTCTTGGCTCATGTTTTGTCCCAAAAATCGACTTAGGGGTGAATTAGGTCAAGAAACCCTAATTCCTGATTTTTGGGTAAATGCATCCCCCGGAGGTTAAATTGACTTGATGATTGGGTCCACGAGGTCCCTTGGAGTATCTTGGATTATATTTTGAAGCATTGGCTCATTCCCAGAGGAAAAATTCCATCTGGAGGACTCAGTCGACCAAAACCTTAATTTGGTGACACTGGCGATCTTGAGGCTTGATCCACTTGGAATGCTGCAAATTTGTGCTTGATTCTTGATGTGGGAGTCCTCTTGATCCTTTATGTGTTTTTAGAGGTTAGACAAGTTGAAGATCAGGTCATTTCTTGATTGATCCTTTGTCTAAGTGCTCTGAGAGGGCTTGAAACCCTAATTCTTGTTTGTAGTGGATGCTCAACCATCTTTGAGGAGATTGATGAGTCATGTAAGTACATCCATATTGTGATGATGATTTTCCCAATGATAGGAAATCTTGGTGGTCAAAATTTGGGGTATGACAGATGCCCCTATTTAATCTTCTTGGACCCGAAGGTATGAATGGCGAAGCTATTCGGGCATTCGGGGTGCAAGAGGATTAAATATCGGAATACCCAAAATTTTGAAGGTGGTTATGAATGGCAGTTTGCCCATCCATCTTCTCTTTTTAAGTAATGATGCTTAGAAAAGGTAAAAACTTCCCCTCGGTCATGGTTTCCTACCAAGGAATTAGTCTAAGTTTCTGAAATAAACTTCCCCTCGATCCTGGTTTCCTACCAAGGAACTGGTCTAAGTTTCTGAAATAAACTCCCCCTCGATCCTGGTTTCCTACCAAGGAACTAGTCTAAGTTTCTGAAATAAACTTCCCCTCGATCCTAGTTTCCTACCAAGGAACTGGTCTAAGTTTCTAAAATAAACTTCCCCTCGATCCTGGTTTCCTACCACGGAACTGGTCTAAGTTTCTGAAATAAACTTCCCCTCGATCCTGGTTTCCTACCAAGGAACTGGTCTTAGTTTCTTTTGTCCATAAACTTTCTTGACAAGGGAGGCTATTTGTAGAGGTTTTCCTTAAACTTCTCGCCGAATTTTTCTGGGGAGATGCCATTTGATGGGAAAAAAGTTTTGATGTTAGACTTTCTGGGGAACCCATTCGTCTGAGCTGTAGAGTTGTACAAACTTCTCAGTTGGAGGCGCCATTTGTTGACTCTACTAAGGAAAACGAGTCTCTTGAGAGGCTGTTTCCTGCTTGGGGGTATTACATCATACTTTTCCTTGAGATCTTCTCAGAGAAATGCCGTGTGATGTAACCCAATTTTGAGGTGCTGATGACCTCATTAACATTGAATCTCTGGAGAGAAAACCCAATGTGTTGCTGAGAGTCTTTAGTTGCGAGGCTTTCTCTGGGGATTTTCCTTAATCCGGGAAAGCAAAGATATCATCTTCAATAGCGAAGAGTGATGTTCCAGAGATGTCTTATTGCCTTTCAGAGGTTCAAGTTATCAAAGGGGTCGAAGACTGTCTCCATCCCAGAAATAAACTGGGGAGAAAGGTGGTTTAGACAAAACATTTCCTAACAAGGAAAGAACTGACAACTCGATTGAGAGGACTTTTATCACTAGGGGATAAGACCAACTAGCGTGATAGTGATGCAATATGAATATGAATGTAAATCAATAATGCATGATGTATGTATGTTTATGCTGACAAAACTGACACGACAAACATACTAGTGGATGAACACGATTGGATACTTAGCCACTACAGGGGACGAAGAAGTATCATTTGGTCCAAGATAGCAATTCTGCCTTGCTTAGGAGAAATAGTCCCCGTGGAGAATAACCTTAGTCGGACTTAGGAGATAAGAACTTTGTCGGGGATGTCGGACATAATATTCGCATCTGACACAGCTGCTCCTTCATTCAGGAGTACTGGCTTAGAAGGAGTACTTTGATTATGCACTTTAAAGCTTAATCACCTTTGGAGAAGCGATCGATGTTCTTTCGATGTTCAATAGTTAAAAGAAATTGCCATCTTTATTTAAAAGCAGAAAAATGTTGACAGGTAAATTCATTTTTGTTTTATTTCAAGAATCGTTAATCATGTTAAGATGTCGTTCTGTAAAGCTAAAACAAATAAGAATTGCAAACAAAAGCACTAGGGCTCAAATTTTATTGATAGGATGGAAATCAGCCAAACGCGTGATTCCATGGAGTATTTACAAAGTTTAGAAAATGGTAATTTAAGGGAAAAGGGCTACATTGAAACATAATGACCGCTATCCTTCTACCAACTTTGAATTCTGGACATCCTGAGCTTCTGTCGAAGATGACCTTGACTGGAGTTTTCCTGATGGATGGCAGGACTGCTGCTAGGGGATCTGCCCCTTTGTTGGACGTAGTTACTTTCCATGAATCCCTAACTTTTGCCTGGATTGTACTTTGAGATTTCCAATCCACCGGGATTTTTTTGCTTGTGTCTCTAATTTTTGTATGGACCGCCCTTTCGGGTATTCAATGCACCGAGACATTTTTTTTATTTATTTAGGCGAAGTATTTCTTGACTACGTCAACATTTGTGGGGTAGGCAAATTCCTCTCCATCCATGGTTGCGAGTCTCAAGGCGCCGCCTGAGAAGGCTTTCTTGACCACATAGGGGCCGTCATAATTCGGAGTCCATTTGCCCCGGGAATCAATGAGAAATGATTATATCTTCTTGAGCACGCGGTCTCCTTTTCTGAAGACGCGAGGTCAGACCTTTTTATCAAAAGCCTTCTTCATTCTTTACTGATACAACCGACCGTGACATAGAGCCGTTATTCACTTTTCTTTGATCAGATTCAGTTCATCGTGTCGACTTTGACACCATTCAACTTCTGTTAGCTTAGCTTCCATCAATACCTGGATTGATGGGATCTCTACTTCTATGGGGAGCACTGCCTCCATGCCATATACTAGAGAGAAAGGGGTTTGCCCCTGTTGAGGTGCGGACAAATGTGCGATAACTGTGAAGAGCAAAGGATAGCATCTCGTGCCAGTCTTTGTAGGTTACAACCATATTTTGAACAATCTTCTTGATGTTCTTGTTAGCCGCTTCTACCGCTCCGTTCGTCTTAGTTCGATAGGGAGATGAGTTATGGTGTTCGATTTTGAACTCAGCGCACAACTCTTTCATCATCTTATTGTTCAAGTTAGATCCATTATTAGTAATGATCTGGTTTGGAACACCATAACGGCAGATGAGATTGTTTTTGATGAATCGGACCACCACTTGTCGGGTTACATTGGCGTATGACGTTGCTTTGACCCATTTGGTGAAGTAGTCAATGGCTACCAGGATGAACCGATGTCCGTTCGAAGCCTTGGGTTCAATCATGCCAATCATGTCGATTCCCCATATGTAAAAAGGCCATGGGGAAGAAAGAACTTTAAGATGTGTTGGCGGTACATGGATTTTGTTTGAGTATATCTGACACTTGTGACATCTCCTCATGTACTTGTAGCAATCGGATTCCATGGTCAACCAATAGTATCCTGCTCTCAGAATTTTTCTCGCTATTGTGTGTCCATTGGCATGAGTGCCAAAGGATCCTTCGTGAATTTCTTTTATTAGCATGTTTGTTTCTGGTCTGTCTACACATCGAAGCAAGACCATGTCAAAGTTTCTCTTATAGAGTGTATCACCACTTAGAAAGAAGCTGCCTGCTAGCCTTCTGAGGGTTTTTCTGTCTTTTCTGGATGCCCCAGGTGGGTACTCCTGTTTTTGAATGAAGCACTTGATATCGTGATACCACGGTTTTTCGTCTATGACTGCTTCCATCGTGAAGATGTAGGCGGGCCTTTCTAGGCGCATTACATCAATCTTAGGCATGTCATTCCATTGACCTACACTAATCATGGAAGAGAGAGTGGCCAATGCATCAGCCATGTGATTTTCGTCCTGAGGGATATGATGAAACTCGACTCTGTTGAAGAATGGTAACAACCTTCTCGCATAGTCTTTGTAAGGAATCAATCCTGATTGGTATGTGTTCCAATCTCCTTTGACTTGATTGATAACCAGGGCTAAGTCACCATATACATCCAAGTTCTTGATCCTTAAGTCGATCGCTTCTTCGGGACCCATGATACACACTTCGTATTTGGCCTCGTTGTTTGTACACTTGAATGTCAGTCGGGCGGTGAAAGGAATGTGGGTACCCTGAGGTGTTATAATGATTTCCCCAATTCCATTTCCATAATGATTGACAGCTCTGTCAAAGATAAGTCCCCATTGGGAATCTGGTTCTGGCCCTTCACCGGATAACGGTTCATCGCAATCTTTCATTTTTAGATACATGACATCTTCATCTGGAAGTCAAACCCGACTGATTCCTGATCGTCAATCGGTTGATGAGCCAAATGATCGGCTAAAATTCTCCCATTAACGGCTTTCTGAGCATGGTACTCGATGTCGTATTCTGATAACAACATCTGCCAACGGGCAATCCTTCCCGTGAGAGCGGGTTTTTCAAAGACGTACTTGATTGGATCCATTTCTGAGATTAACCAAGTAGTGTGATGAATCATATACTGGTGCAGACGTTTGGCTTCCTAAGCCAGAGTGCAGCAAGTTTTCTCAAGCGTAGTGTACCGAGTCTCGCAGTCGGTAAATTTCTTGCTCAAATAGTAAATGACAGACTCTTTTCTTTTCGTTTCGTCTTGTTGGCCAAGTACACAACCCATGAGTCTTTCAAGACTGTTAGGTATATGATCAGTGGTCTTCCTTCCACTGGAGGTGATAGAATCAGTGGATTCAACAGGTATTCCTTGATACTGTCAAAGGCGGTTTGGCAGTCTTCTGTCCATACACAACTTTGATTCTTTCTGAGTAATTTGAAGATTGGCGCGCATGTCGTGGTCATGAGGAATATAAATATGGAAATGTAATTCAAACGTCCCAAAATTCCTCGGACTTGTTTCTCAGTCTTTGGAGAAGGCATTTCTTGAATGGCCTTGACCTTGTCAGGATCAACCTCAATTCCTTTGTGGCTGATGATGAACCCTAGCAGTTTTTCTGAGCGAACACCGAACATGCACTTATTGGGATTCAAGCGGAGTTTGTACTTTCTCAACCGCTCGAATAGTTTTAACAGGTGGGTCACATGCTCCTCCTCTGTCTTAGATTTGGCAATCATATCATCGACATATACTTCTATTTCTTTGTGTATCATGTCGTGGAACAGAGTAGTCATGGCCCTTTGATAGGTCGCCCCAGCGTTTTTTAAACCGAACGGCATTACCTTGTAACAAAAAGTTCCCCATGGGGTGATGAACGAAGTCTTCTCCATGTCTTTCGGCACCATTTTTATCTGATTATAGCCCAAGAATCCATCCATGAAGGAGAATACTTTGAAATTTGTTGTACTGTCTACCAGCATGTCAATGTGTGGTAGGGGAAAGTCATCCTTTGGACTGGCCTCGTTTAGATCCCTGTAGTCTACACACATTCTGACTTTTCCGTCCTTTTTCGGAACTGGAACTATGTTGGCTAGCCATTGAGGATATTCTGATGTGGCAAGGAAACCCGCATCAATCTGTTTCTGTACTTCCTCTTTGATTTTGATGGCCATGTCTGGATGAGTCCGTATTAGTCTTTGTTTCACTGGCGCACATTCTGATCTTAACGGTAGATGATGTTCCACGATGCTGGTATCCAACCTTGGCATATCCTGATAGGACCAAGCGAATACATCGGGAAAATCTTTGAGAAGGTTTATCAAACCTTCTTTGACAATTGGACTGAGCAGTGCCCCAATCTTGACTTCTTTTCTCTCTTCTCCTGACCCCAAGTTGACCGTTTCCAACGGCTCTTTGTGAGGTTCAATGGACCTTTCCTCTTGTCTGAGTAATCGGGAGATCTCTTCTGGAATTTCTTCGTCATTTTCTTCTTCAGCCTCAAATACCGGGAATTCAAAGTTGGGAGAAGGCATCGGATCGTATGTTTCAATGGGGTTTAAAACAAGCAATCTGCATGACGTGATGATTGTTTTTAGAAGAGATAGAGAGAATGCAATAGTGTGTGTAGTGTACTTTCTGAAAAATGCTTTTTTTTATTATTTGAGTTTTTTTTAGGGTACCATTTTCTGAAAAAGCGAAAAGAGAAAACAACAATAAATGCGGAATATACAGAACGACGTTATTTTATTTATCATTTGGTCGATTCTTGAAACTACAGCCCTATAAAACAAAACTTTGTCGCTTTGAGAAAAGCGAAGAGGTACATTTACAGAAAGTAAGCCTTATCAAAACATCTGTTTCACCTGGGCAAGGTGAAAGGTTATGATAAAGACGGCAATTACTTAGACTTATGAACGACTTTTGGAACATCGACAGCAACCCATTCGCGGCGAACTCCTCGGTGAATCAAAAAGTCTGGTACCTTCTTTCTTGGCTTGTCTTCAGAAATGACGCTGATTTCTGGTGGAGCAGTATCATTGGAATCTGTCTCCCAGGGAGAGTTGTCGTAGACGAACTCTTCTGTTGTATCTTGCACAGTATTTGTACTCTCAGGTAAATTTCCCCATCCAGTTGGGTGGAGCACGACATCCTTCTGGATCACAATCTCCGTATATCATCTTGACATCTGATCTTGGTATATATCTCGGACTCTGTGCGGGAAAGCAAAATGGTGTAGGCACCTCTTCCTGAGACATATAACCGTCTTCATTAAGATAGGACTTCCACTCTTCATCTGTATCGGAGGAGTCACTCTCGTTGATGATATGTACTTCTTGAGACACTGGGTGAAGGAAACCTCCACTATGGAAGAAGTCCTGAATGGGATGAAGACTCTCATCGTTAATAGCAGTCTGGGTACAGGTTGAGGAAAAACCAAGACCTTTCTTTGTCTTGTTATCAGTAGGAATAACAAGTTGTCCCCATCCTTTTGCATTGTTACTTTTGATCGCTTCGAGAGCATCTCTGTACGAGGAAATCGATGTTCCTTTTTCTGATTGGTTGTCATTGCTCATCGAAAGTGCTTGGAATTGGGTTCCAACAACCACCTCTGGTTCTACACAAGTGGACAATGATAAGTTGCTCATGATCAAAGCTTGCTCTCCGCAGACTGTGACTAGTTGGTCGTTCTTGACGAACTTCAGCTTTTGGTGAAGTGTCGAAGTGACTGCCCCAGCCTCGTGTATCCAAGTTCTTCCTAACAAATAATTGTATGCTTCCCGGATGTCCATGACCTGGAAAGTGACTTGGAAAGTGTGAGGGCCGATAGTTATGGGAATGTCGACTTCGCCGATAACTGTTTTTCAGGATCCGTCAAATGCTTTGACGATGACCTTACTGCCTCTCATCGGAGATCCTTTAAATGATAGTCGCATTAGAGTGGACTTCAGAATAACATTCAGAGCCGATCCAGTGTCTACCAGTAAGCTGGCTAAAGCATCATCTTGGCAGTTGACTGTAATATTGAGCGCCATGTTATGACTTTTGCCTTCTTCCGGCAGTTCCTCATCCCTAAATCCTAAGTTGTTGCAGGAAGTGATGTTGGAGATGATGCTATCGAATTGTCTTATTGTTACATCTTGTTCCACAAAGGCTTGCTCTAAGACTTTCTGTAGAGCCTCCCTGTGAGCTTCGGAACTGAGTAAAAGAGATAACATAGAGATTTTTGAAGGAGCTTGCAATAGCTGATCAACAATGAAATTCTGGTATCAGATATGTGATGTCGAAGGAGATGTTACGACACAAATATCTGAGAACTGATCCACATAAAACAATATAACAAAAGCAGTAAATGAAAAGACATATAACACAAGCAATTGTTAACCCAATTTGGTGCAAACACACATACGTCTGGGGGCTACCAAGCCAGGAAGGAAATTCACTAAATAGAATTAGTTTGAAGATTCTCAGCACACAACCTCCGGTTTGCAACCTTTTCACCTAATCTCTACCCATGCAATTTCTACCTAAGACACTCTTAGATATGAGACCCTTCTCACTCTCCCTCAATCACACACACAGTGACAAATACAAAAATCACAAGAGATAGAAGACACACTTCAAAGACACATAATCATCCTTGCTTAGAAGCTTATAGATGATTAACAAATTACAACTCAAATAACAATCCAACTCTAGTATTAGAATAATACAAGAGTGGCTCACAAATCACAAAAGACAGAAACCCTAATCCTTAAAACAAAGCGCACAATTCACACTATTCTCTCTGAGTAGCAAATAGGGTTAACATGTCTTTAAAAAGAAACATGCAACATGGGCTTGGGCTAAATCAAATCAATTTAATGTTTTAAACATCCCACGATTTTCTCCATAAAAGTAGAACAGAAGATCTCTAACAATTTGTAACAGAACTGTTTATGGACTTAGAAAATCTCCTCCTTATTTTGCGCCATCAAAGAATCAATCAGATAATCCAAAAGAAGTAATAGACAATGCATAATAATACTAAACAGAAACACCTCTAGTTTTGGAAACACGTGTTAAGACATCTGCTTTGACATCTATAAACCCTGCAGAGATGTTCTACACACAAGTCAAAACATCATTCATGACATTTAACAGAGCAGTATATTTTACCAAAATTGCTGCCAACACAGAACTTACAAACTCCCCCTTTGGCAAATTTTGACTAAAACATTCTTTGATCATTGAGACATATAAGCAGCACCATATCAGAAAGAAGATGTCAGAACATCAGATCAGACAAAAATAAAGAAACTCCAAAACAAAGAAACTCCACCTCAGGTTATAGGCACATAAATTCTCTCCCCCTAAACACCAGGTTATAGGCACATAAATTCTCTCCCCCTTTTTAGCCATAATATGTCAAGACATAGTAAGAGACATGCAATATGTCAGCAAGAATAGAACCAGACTTCAACCATCAAGAGCTAAGGAGCAGTGCAGTACAAAACATGCACACTAAGGTGCCAAAAAGAAAACCAAAATAGAATAAAAAAAACAACAAAAACAAGCAAAAAGTCTTCAAGAACAGGACACTCAATTGTCTTCAGAACCAGCAGCATCTTCATCAGAGTCATCGGCCTCAAAACTTCCTTCTTCACCCTCAGCATCCTCATGAGTCTCAGAATTTCCTTCTTTACCCTCAGCATCTCCATCAGAGTCATGCTCCTCAGCACTTTCCTTCTCATTCTCATAAGCAACACTATTACCTTCATCCATTTTCATAGTCTTGATCAACTTTTCAAACTTGAGCTTCCTCTCAGTGCTAGCACGAATCACCTCATCAATTTCTTTGCAAGCATCCATTAATTCAGAAATCACACTTGCCTTGGTTGTGGGCTTGTTTTCAGCAGAAGCAGATGTCAAGACAATGTCTGGGACATGTTTTCCTACAAACAATTTATAATGGAGAGACAGAGCAGATTCCCTTTTACACACAACATCAGCACTAGATAAGATCCCAGGATGCTGATTTAGGATAATACCACAGATCAGGGAGGGAAAGGCAATAGGCATCTTCACTGCACAAGTTCCAGCATGTTTCAAAGTTTGATCAAAAATATAGGTTCCATAGTCAAATAGCTTCTTGGTTCCAACAGCATAAATGAATTTTCCCAAACCAACAGAAATGGATGAGGTATGATTGGTAGGGACCCAATTTGCAGCTCTAATTCTATGCAGGATGGCATATTTTACACTAAGCCTCCCAGCAGATAATTTGTCTTTCATAGGCCATGCAACCACCTGGTTTGCAGTGATTTCTTTGCAAACCTGGTTACCAGTAACCTCCAGCTCACTCTGATCTTCTTCACTTCTTCCCAGGTACCTATTGATGATGGTAGGGGAGAATTCAACACATTTGCCTCTAACAAATACCTTCATAAAATCCTTACGTTTTCTGTCAGCACAATCCACAGGAATATTGACAATAAATTCCTTCACAAGAACATCATAGCACTTAGCAAACCTAGACACTGATTTCATTAAACCAGCAAAAGAAATAAGATCCATCACCTCTTTGTACTCCAATACATCTTTTCCCAATTATCTTTCAAGAGCAATCCTCCTTTGGTACACATACTTCCATCTCTTAACACTCTCAATATGATGAAATGAAATGTTATCCAGAGGAGCATCAGGCACTACATCAAAGATCTTCTTGATCACAGATTTCTTCACAGGGGTGATGTCCTGGACATCATATTCTGACTCAGAATCAGACCTACCCTTCCTCTTTTTGGAGGCAGTCATCGCTTTGCTCCAGGACCTTGGGGGACCAACAACAACCTTGTTCTTGGTATTCTTAGTAGGAATGTTGTCAATAACAACCTTCCCTTTTCTTGTCTTGAGTCTCTTAGCAATACCAGGGGTCAGACTCGTGATCAAATCATTGTCAGACAAGTCATTAACATCCACAACATCTTCACCATTCACATTCTTCTTTTCCTTTGGGTCAGGAACATCATTCTTGGTAAGTGGACCTTCCCTTGCAAATGATGGCTCAACATCTGGCTCAACACCAGTTCCAGCTTCTTCCAACATATAGGTAGCAAGCTTGTGAAGATTTTCTTCAGAATCATCTTTCTCAGTCATAGTTGGGTCAGCAGATGTTTCAGTATTTTTATTTGAGAAAGGGGTTTTGAAATCCCATGAACCACAACGCCTTCATTCAAAACCATAGAAACTAGCCTTCTAATACTTCTATCAACAGAAAAAGCGTCTTCCTCTGCCCTATTTTCGAAAGAAGAGTCTGGAGAGGGCTTAGAAGAATTACCGACAGAAGCGTCCTTTGATCCTCTTGCATGTGGTGTTCTGGACTTCTTCAGCTCCGTTTCAGTACAAGGAACCATAGCCAATGGAGCAACATTAATAACATCATCAAACGAGATATTCACAGGGTGAGCCCTAGATTTGGACACAGAAGCAGTTGCCTTATCTGATGAGTGTTTTGAAGGAGACGATGCATGTTGTTGAGACATCTTGGAATTTTTGTGAATGAAAAGGTTATAAGCAAAAGAATTCCTTTTTCTAAGATAGAAGATGAAAGAGCTATTGAAGTATAGCACAATGCATATATAGCGTGTGAGAAGGACATTAAGAAAAACTTGAAATGATTGCCTATGATAGAGGCACTTTATTTGTTGGAAACATAAGGAAATTAATTTGCACTTTAATTTTTGAACACATAAGGAAAATTTCCCACACGCCATTAATTGCTACAAATCTTCATATATGCAAATCCCTAGTTTTCCCCTCAAAATTTCAAATTGATTAGCATCCAAGGCCTTAGTGAAAATGTCAGCTAGTTGCATCTCAGTATCAACATGTTCTAAGGCAACAATCTTGTCCTCAACAAGTTCTCTTATGAAATGATGACGAATATCAATGTGTTTGGTCCTGCTGTGTTGAATAGGATTTTTGGAGATGTTTATAGCACTTAGGTTGTCACAATATAATGTCATGACATCTTGTGTGACATTGTATTCAGACAAAATTTGTTTCGTCCAAACCAGCTGAGAACAGCTGCTTCCAGCTGCTATGTACTCAGCCTCAGCAGTAGACAGGGAGACACAATTTTGCTTCTTACTAAACCAGGATATAAGATTATTCCCCAAAAAGAAACATCCTCCTGATGTGCTTTTCCTATCATCAGCACTTCCTGCCCAATCTGCATCACAATACCCAATTAACATAAAGCCAGATCCATGAGAGTATAACATACCATAGTCACATGTCCCATTCAAATACTTCAGTATCCTCTTCACTTGATTGATATGACTCACTTTGGGTTTAGCTTAATATCTAGTACACACCCCCACAACAAAGACAATGTCAGGTCTGCTTGCTGTAAGATACAACATGCTACCTATCATACTTTTGTAGAGACTTTGATCCACACTCACACCCTTTTCATCTTTCTTATTCTTGTACACCCATTTTGTTCCAATCACATTTGTTCCCTTAGGTCTTGGAACCAGATCCCAAACTTCATTTCTCTTGAATTGGCCTAACTCTTCTTGCATAGCATTGATCCAGAACTCATCAGTTAAAGCTTCTTTAACATTTTCAGGCTCAATTTTTGACACAAAATAGGAATTTGATATGACTTCTCTTGATCTAGTAGTGACTCCTTCATTCAGATCTCCTATGACTTTCTTTAGGATGATCTTTCTGAATTCTGATAAAGGGCCCTTTGTTGACTTGACTAGATTCAGATTCAGTATTAGTAGAATTAAGATCAGTACTTCTTTCTGCATTTTCTGCTGGGATATCATTCAGAAATGTTCCAACATCTTCTAAGACATTAGCCTCCTCATTCAACCCTTTATCATCAACAACAACATTTATGGACTCCATCATGACTTTGGTTCTGCAGTTGAAAACTCTATAAGCTTTGCTGTTTGTGGAGTAGCCCAAAAATATTCAATCATCACTCTTTGGATCCATCTTTCTTCTTTGTTCACGATCTGCCAAGATGTAGCACTTGCTTCCAAAAACATGAAAATATTTGACTGTAGGCTTTCCTCCTATCCATATTTCATATAAAGTAGCTGAGGTACCTTTTCTCAAAGTCACTCTGTTATGAATATAACAGGCAGTATTCATAGCTTCGGCCCAAAAGTGGTAAGGTAATTTCTTTGCATGAATCATGGCTCTAACAGATTCCTGGAGAGTTCTATTTTTGCGTTCCAAAACTCCATTTTGCTGAGGAGTAATGGGAGAGGAAAATTCATGATCAATTCCTTCAGATGAACAAAATTCAGCAAATTTGTTGTTCTCAAATTCCTTCCAATGGTCACTTCTGATTCTAATAACATAATTTACCTTTTCTCTTTGAAGTCTTTGACAGAGATCCTTGAACACATCAAACACTTCTGATTTATCTCTGATGAAATTTAACCAAGTGAATCTAGAATAATCATCCACAACCACATAGGCATACTTCTTTCCACCAAGACTTTCCACTTGCATAGGTCACATCAAGTCCATGTGAAGGAATTCCAACACTTTTGAGGTGGTGAGATGTTGAATCTTCTGATGTGACATCGTAGTCTGCTTTCCAACTTGACATTCACCACATACCCTCCCTTCTTCAATCTTGAGCTTTGGGATCACTCTTACAGCTTCCATAGAGATGATCCTTTTCATCCCTTTTAGATGCAAGTGTCCAAGTTTTTGGTGCCACAGTTTGACTTCGTCTTCTTTGGCTAGGGCAAATGTGATGGAATAGTTTAAATCTTGAGGAACCCATAAGTAGCAGTTGTCCTTAGATCTAACTCCTTTCATAATTACTTCACTCTTCTCATTGGTAACAAGGCATTCAGATTTTGTGAAGTTGACTTTGAGACCTTGATCACAAAGTTGACTGATACTAACTAGGTTGGCTGTCAACCCTTTCACAAGCAGAACATCGTCAAGGTTTGGAACTCCTGAGCAATCCAGCTTTCTAACCCCCTTGATTTCACCTTTGGCTCCATCACCAAAGGTCACATAACTAGTGGAGTGAGATTTGATATCCACCAACAAATTCTTGATACCTGTCATATGTTTTGAACAGCCACTGTCAAAGTACGAGTCTTCTTTGGCTGAGGCTCTGAGAGAGGTGTGAGCTATAAGACAGGTAACATCAGCCTTGGGAACCCATTGTTTC
Source organism: Lathyrus tuberosus (assembly GCA_022829125.1). Lineage (NCBI taxonomy): Eukaryota > Viridiplantae > Streptophyta > Magnoliopsida > Fabales > Fabaceae > Lathyrus > Lathyrus tuberosus. The sequence continues at coordinate 1,168,612 of JALAZF010000423.1, forward strand.
TTCTCTTTAACATTTGGAATGACCTTATTAGGTTTGGGCTGAGGTGCAGGCTTAGGGTACCCATTCAGCTTGAAGCAAAATGGTTTAATGTGACCAAACCTCCCACAGTAATGACATCTCCAGCGTTGAAATTTCCCTCTTGTGTGATTAAATTCCCTTATGTCATGATGTTGAGATATTTCATTCAACATCTTTATAGCTCACACCTCTCTCAGAGCCATGAATGAATTTTGAAAGAGGTTCCTTTCCTTTATTAAATCCTAGTCCACTCATATCTCCTGTCAATTTTCCAACCTGAAGAATTTCATCTAATGTGTCAGACCCACTGTTCAGCATTCTGACTGACTTAGACATTCTGTCAAGTTTAGAGTTCAGCAAACTCACTTCATCTTCCAGCTTAGAGATAGTCTCCAGATGCTCTTCCTTTTCTGGCTTCAGTTGGATTATAAGTTTCTTCTGTTTCTCCCCTTGTTGACATACTTCTTCACTTCTGAGACACAATTCTCTGTAGGAGGCAGCTAACTCATCATAGGTCACCTCATTATCACTAGAGTCTTCATCAGAGACATATATGCCAGTAAGTGCAGTAACATGCTTGCCAGATTCTTCTTCAAGCCTACTTTCTGATGAGACCAAGATACAGTTAGACCCTTCTTTTGTTTCTTGAGGTATGTAGGACATTCAACTCTAATGTGCCCAAAACCTTCACATCCATGACACTTTATCCCTTTGCCTTGAGTGGATTTTTCATCAGCCCTTGTTCTTTTTCCAAAGTCATTTGACTTGCTGATGTCAGATGAGTTGTTCTTGACATTTTGTCTAGAATGTCTGTCCATCTTTCTCAGCGCCTTGTTAAACTGCCTTCCAAGTAGCACTAAATCATTAGATATTGCTTCATTAGTATCCACATCACCTTCCTTCTCTCCATATTCAGAATTGGACACAAAAGCTATGCTTTTGTTTTTCTTTTCAGGTCTGTCACTGATGCCTAACTCAAGTGTTTGGAGAGATCCAACGAGTTCATCCACTCTCATCTTGCTAATGTCTTGAGCTTCTTCTATGGCAGTAACTTTCATGTCAAACCTCTTGGGAAGAGACCTGAGAATCTTCCTTACCAGCTTTTCTTCTGATATTCTTTCTCCTAAGGCACTGGATGCATTGGCTATCTCAAGAATATTCATGTGAAAGTCATGAATGTTTTCATCATCTTTCATCCTTAGGTTTTCAAATTTGGTAGTGAGCAACTAAAGTCTTGACATCTTCACCTTAGATGTGCCTTCATGAGTAATTTTAAGTATATCCCAAGCATCTTTAGCCACCTCACAAGTGTTTACCAACCTGAAAATGTTTCTATCAATCCCATTGAATAATGCATTCAAAGCCTTAGAATTTCCAAGAGCTAATTCATCCTCTTCTTTAGTCCATTCTTCTTCAGACTTCATCTCAGAGGTAGGTTGTCCATCTTTCCCAGAGTGACAGGGTGTTTCCACCCTTTTAAGACAGCTTTCCAAGCCTTGCTATCCAAGGATTTCAAGAAGGCCACCATGTGTGGTTTCCAATAGTCATAATTGGTTCCATCTAGAATGGGTGGTCTGTTCATAAATCCTCCCTCCTTGTCCATAGTACCAGAAAGTATCTTCCCTAGATCTCACCTAGAAACAGAGCAGGATGCCCGCTCTGATGCCAATTGAAATTCTGGTATCAGATATGTGATGTCGAAGGAGATGTTACGACACAAATATCTGAGAACTGATCCACATAAAACAATGTAACAAAAGCAGTAAATGAAAAGAGAGATAACATAAGCAATTGTTAACCCAATTCGGTGCAAACACACCTACGTCTGGGGTCTACCAAGCCAGGAAGGAAATTCACTAAATAGAATTAGTTTTAATATTCTCAGCACACAACCTCCGGTTTGCAACCTTCTCACCTAATCTCTACCCGTGCAATTTCTACCTAAGACACTCTTAGATATGAGACCCTTCTCACTCCCCCTCAATCACACACACAGTGACAAATACAAAAATCACAAGAGATAGAAGACACACTTCAAAGACACATAATCATCCTTGCTTAAAAGCTTATAGATGATTAATAAATTATAACTCGACTAACAATCCAACTCTAGTATTAGAACAATACAAGAGTGGCTCACAAATCACAAAAGACAGAAACCCTAATCCTTAAAACAAAGCGCACAATTCACATTATTCTCTCTGAGTAGCAAATAGGGTTAGCAAGTCTTTAAAAAGAAACACGCAGCATGGGCTTGGGCCAAATCAAATCAATTTAATGTTTTAAATATCCCACGATTTTCTCCATAAAAGTAGAACAAAAGATCTCCAACAAATCATAACAGAACTATTTATGGACTTAGAAAATCTCCTCCTTATTCGTGCCATCAAAGAATCAATTAGATATTCCAAAAGAAGTAACAGACAACACATAATAATACTAAACAGAAACACCTCCAGTTCTGGAAACACATGTTAAGACATCTTCTTTGACATCTGTAAACCCTGCAGAGATGTTCTACACACAAGTCAAAGCATCATTCATGACATTTAACAGAGCAGTATGTTTTACCAAAATTCCTGCCAACACAGAACTTACAAACAATGTTATACTCACTCTTTTGGATGAGCTTTAGCATCTCATCATTGCTCTTTGAAAGGTCGAGGTTACTGGACTGACCGATCGGCTGATTGGGAACTTCTGTTTGGGGTTCCTTTTCTCTGGTAGGTTCTCCAACTCCTCGGTTGAAGATTCGACTGCTCCGTGTCACTCGACTGATGTCTGCGATATATCACGATGAAGGGTAATGAAGTTTCCTTTCCATTCTCAATTGTTGTTGCACCGTATTTGTAAGGGATGGCCTTATCGTATTTGTACGACATTGGTCCTGGCAGATAGATAACTACAGGAGCCTTTTGATTTTTCTGACCATCGTAGCCGGCCTCAATTGGTTCGAGGTTGAGAATCTTTCCACTAGCAAGAGGAACTCTTGATTCATGGAGTAAAGGGATTATGGTGCATACATCTTTGGCCACTTCTCGCTTAGGGATCAAGACAACTTCTTTTCTTCGATTAGGATGATAGTCTGACATTATGTTCATTGGATCAGAGCTTGAACAAAGTTGAATTTATTTGTGGTCCAACTGACTTTGAAGGTATGCTCGCACGAGGTAGCATCCTTGATTATCTTCTGAGCAAAATCTACAACGCTCATAGTTGTGTGGTGGCACCCTGCCACGTCTGCTCTGTATGCAGTGTAACCTCACTAGATCTGTCTCCATTGATCGAACATCTTGATTTTGATGTCTAGTAGGGTTCTCGTTAATCATGCTGACTTGTTGTGTGTCTTCATCTAGATAGATCAGAAACCACCAGTGGTTCAACAAGTGTTGATGTGTTCTTTGAACGAGAGCACATCCTTGGTCACTCTCACGACATACTCTACAGTTCTGATACTCATGCGAAGTCAGAAAACGGAGCTGGACTTGCTTAGCGTGTAATTCCACCAAGCTGGTATTCATCAAGCGAATATCAAAGATTTGGATCATGTTAACCTGATAATGACTTCTATCTCGGTAGTCTTGGATCCATCCAAGATCCATCTGATGCTAGAGGGCCTCTTGTACAAAAGATTATCCCCGATTATTTATCAAGCAAATCAGACAGGAATCATAATCGTGCCATGGCAGATTATGGTGCTGGCTTTGCCTTGAGTGCATCGCCACTAAGTTAACATTCATTGCACGGATGTCGTGGTTTTGAATGATGTTGGAATTTGTAAAAGTCATGTTGACCTCACGAATTCGGTGATCCTGGATCCATCCGAGATCCATCTGTTCCTGTAGAGCAGATTGCACCACAGAACATCCTTAATTGTTTTTAGAGCAGACATCACATTGATGATAATTATGAGACGGTACATGACTGTATCCGCTTTGTCTGCAATGCATCTTGACCAGGTTGATTCCCAATAATAGAACATCGTGAATTTGATAGCTATGGTTAGATCCTTCCTCTATCAAATTTACTGTAGCTTTCTCGTGTTAAGGCAACGGGTTCGTCTGAACATTTGGATTTGTATCCTTGAAGGATAAGACTCCGCTCCTGACAAGATTTTGAACATCGGATTTGAAGCTGAGACAGTTTTCTATGTTATGCCCTGGTCCTCCTTGATGGTAAGGGCAAGTCTGATCTGCTTTGAACCAAAAAGGTAGATTTTTCGGTATCGCAAGAGGAGCCCTGGTTTGGACGTGCCCCTTGACCAGTAGTAGTAGAAATAGTTCTGCGTACAACATTGGTATAGGGTCGAACCCTGGTGGTCGTGTTGTACGGTTGTTATTGTACTGAGGACGAGCCTGCTGAAGAGGCTGTTTTGTCCTTTGCTGATATTGTTGTTGATTCGGTTGGCTCTGAGCAACCTGACCTGAGGTTGATACGTAGGAACATGCGCATGGTTGATAGCAGGAGTTACAGCTGCTACTGGTTGGTACCGTCGCCTTTGCTTTCCGAGAGAGATATTACCAATATCTTGCTCTTTTTTCTTAGGGAAAGCACTACCGTATCTTTTGGTACTGCTTGATGGTCCAGTATCTTTAACTAAACGTCCTTATCGGACTGCTTCTTCAAGACGAACTCCCATGCTCGCCATCTCAGTGAAGTCGTTGGGCGCACTGGCGACCATTCTGTCGTAGTAAAATGAGCTCAAGGTTTTCAAAAAGATTTTCCTTGTCCTTCTGCGACATGGCTCTGAGTTTATCTCTGTCTGGTGCCATGTCCAGGTTATACTTATACTGCTGAACGAAGGCAGCGCCAAGGTCTCTGAAAGTGACGATCTTAGTGCAGTTTAAACCCATGTACCATTTGAGTGTGGCATCGGTTAAACTATCTTGAAAGTAATGGATCAGTAGCTATTGATTCTCTGTCTGAGTTGACATCTTCCAAGCGTACATCACCAAATGACTTTGAAGGCAAGAGTTACCCTTGTATTTCTCAAATTCGGGCACCTTGAATTTGTGCAGAATTTTCACATTGGGGACCAAACAAAGGTCTGCTGTAACACCCCCAATCTATGCTCCCCAATTAAATAAAGCAGTAAAAGAAAATTTGAAATTTCATCAGAGTATATCTAAATTATCATGGCATAGACTGGGAGAAAGTCACATTATATTGAAACAATACATACAACACCTGCTCATAAAGATATGCAACAGTGGGGTAGCAATCAACAGAGGAACTCAGTTCCTTACACCCACATTTCAGTTTTTAGAATAAAAGCGGAAAATCTAAAACTGAATATCATATATATATATATATATATATATATATATATATATCATGAAAAGTTTGTCATACATCACGTTGTACATGCACAAGACAAAAGATATATATACATATACAAATAATCACAAACGGCCACCCTAACTACCCGGTGTCACATATCATGTTATTTCCTTGGTTTTATGGTTGGTATTATTTTGCTAAAACTCATGTAGCAGCAGATGTTGAATGAAGATGTCTAATAATATGTTTCATTACTCTTTGTTCAACATGTCGTATGAAGATGTTCCATGGCAGCTCATAGGACATCGCGTTGTGAAGTCAGTTTTATTGCAGATTCTGTTACTATGATTTGTAACTGAATATTTTGTGAATATTTGGTTATCCTATGTGGCATCCAAAGCATTTTTGGATTAGGGTTATTTGTTGGTTTTTGGATTTGCTGTTGTTTCTAATTATGGAGACATAATAGGAAACTTTGGATTGAAGACCTATTTTATTGGAGTTAATTTTACAGATTTGTGAGCAGCCTAATTGCTGCGTTTTTGAAGCCCAATTCAGTCCAGATTACAAGCTATAAATAGATTGATGTAAACCTAGTTTTAGGTGTCGAACTTACATGTATTTTTAGGGTTGTGTGCTTGTGTTTTGTGAGCCTAACTGGTATCTTATGATAACAGTATAAGGACTGTAGTGTAAGTTGAGTAAGGTTGCTCATAAGCTTTTAAGCATTGAGTAGCTGTGTATTAATTCTCATATGCTATGAAGTATTGAGAATTTGTGTTTCGACCATCGTTACTTGTCTTGTAAGGAACCAGTCACGGGTTGTGATTGAAGAGGGATTTGAGGAGGGCCTCATACCTAGGGGAGTCTTAGGTAGAAGTCATAGGAAGGGTAGTGATTAAGTGAGCAGATTGAACCGGGTGTGGTTATCAGTGAATTGATACTATCAAATATTGATTTCATCCCTGGCTTGGTAACCCCCAGATGTAGGATAGTTAGATCCGAACTGGGTTAACAATTTCTGGTGTTCTTTACATTTTCTGCACACTTTTATTTTGAACTTGTTCATTGTTGTTGTATATCAGTGTCTCGACATCTCGATAGGACATCTGATATATAGGCCAAAATTTCAATTGGCATCAAGAGCAGGCACCCTTTGTTGTTTCTAGGTGAGATTCAGGGAAGGTACTTTCTGGTACAATGGACAAGGATGGAGGAGCTCTGAATAAACCACCTCTGCTGGATGGTTCTAACTATGAGTATTGGAAACCTAGGATGATAGCTTTCATCAAGTCCATGGATGATCAAGCATGGAAAGTTGTTCTCAAAGGTTGGGAGCCTCCAAAGGTAAGAGATGGAGAAGGAAATCTTACTGATGTTCTGAAGGAAGAAAAGGACTGGGATGATGTTGACTACAAAGGATTTATTGGAAATTTTAAAACCATGAATGCATTGTTCAATGGTGTCAACAGAAATATCTTCAGACTGATTGAGCATTGTACTATTGCCAAAGAGGCTTGGCAGGTCTTGAAAGTTGCTCATGAAGGGACCTCAAAGGTGAAAATGTCAAAGCTTCAGCTTCTCACTAGCAAGTTTGAGAGTTTGAAGATGAAAGAGGATGAGAGCATTCATGATTTTCATATGAACATTATTAAGATAGCTAATGCCTCTAGTGCCTTAGGAGAAAAGATGTCTGACAGCAAGCTGGTCAGGAAGATTCTCAGGTCTCTTCCTAGGAGATTTGATATAAAGGTTACTGCTATAGAGGAAGCTCAGGACATTGACAAGATGAAGGTGGATGAGCTTATGGGATCACTCCAAACTTTTGAGTTAGGATTCAGTGAAAAAGCTAAAAAGAAGAAGAGTATAGCATTTGTGTCAAATGCTGATGACTCAGATGATGAAGGAGAACTGGTCAAAGATGAAGATGTGTCCAAAGAGCTAGTGTTGCTTGGAAGACAATTTAATAAAGTGTTGAAAAGGATGGACTGGAAGTCAAGAGAAAATGTTCGGAACAAGTCTCTCGACATCAACAAAGACCAGGAAGGAGGCAGAAGATCCAGAACTGAAGAAGACTCTAATCAAGGGAAGAGAGTGCAATGTTATGAATGTGAAGGATTTGGGCACGTAAAAACTGAGTGTCCCACTTATCTCAAAAGACAGAAAAAGGGATTATCTGTGACATGGTCAGAAGATGATTCTGAAACTGACGCTGATGAGAAATCTGCAAAGTTGGTGACAGCATTAACAGGAGTATGTGAATCAGATGAAGAATCTGAAGAGCTTACTTTTGAAGAGCTGGCTATCTCTTATAAGAAGTTGTGCATTGAACATGAAGAAGTATGTCAGCAGAAAGAAGAACAAGCATGTGTTATTGTTCAGTTAAAGGCTAAGAATACTAAGCATATGTCTACTATAGCTGATCTACAAAGTGAAGTAAATGTTCTGAATTCAAAACTGGACAACATGATCAAAAATGTCAGAATGTTAACTGGGAGTTCTGATGTACTTGATGAAAGTTTGAAGTCAGGAAGAGATGCTAGAAATGTCAGAGGTATTGGATTTGAAGGTACAAATGAATTAAATGAAGGAAAGAAATCTGAGGGAGTACCCGTTCAAGATAAGAGAAGTTTGAAGATGTTGAATAACATGTTGCAACATCCTCCCAGGCATCAGAAGAAGTTCATAAAGAAAAAGAATCAAAGATGGACATGCTACCATTGTGGGAAGTTTGGTCATATAAAAGCTTTTTGCTACAAGCTACATGGTTATCCCAAACCCATGCAACAGTATAGTAAGAAGAAGAGCAGGGTTGAAACAAAAAGGATATGGACTTCAAAGGATTTTGTAAAGGAACATAGGGACTACAAGTCTTTCAGAGTCTCTACAGATGAAAAATGGTTCTTTGATAGTGGGTGTTCTTGACATATGACTGGTGTTAGTAGATATATGTCACATGTTAAGTATCATGCTCCTAATAAGGTGATTTTTGGTAATGGATCAAAAGGAAAAGTGCTTGCTGTTGGAAGAGTGGATTGTCCAGGACAGCCTATTCTGGAAGAAGTATTGCTTGTTGAAGGGTTAGATACTAACCTAATAAGCATAAGCCAGTTGTGTGATCAAGGTCTTAGGGTCATCTTTACAAACTACGAATGTTTAATAATGGATGAAAAGAATTCTGTTGTTATGAGAGGTGAAAGAACCTCAGAGGATTGCTATTTGTGGAAAGCTGAAAGCACTATTGTGGAAGTGTTAAATCAAAGAGCTTGTGAATGGCACGTGTATAAGGACCCATTTCCAAAACTTATAAATAGCCTAGCTAACACATCCCAACTTCAATCCTACAGTGCAAAAACTTCATCTGACCTAGTCTTTCAAAACTCTTCTCCGCTAGGGTTTGCTCTTACTCTCCTCAATACTGCTTTTTGTGATCAACTAAACATGTCTCAACATCCTAACTCCGATTCCATGCACGACTCCCCTAATAACACTGGTTCTCCACGAATCAATACTGGAGATGAAGAATCGCTGCGGATGATAAACCTCTCTGACCTAGTGCTCGACATTGCTCCGTTGAAAGTTATGCCGGCTGACCCAAAAGGCAATCAGCCAGCTTCTCACACAACGAATGTCAATATTCCAGGTAAGAAATCTAAACCCTTCTCACCTAAAAAGAAAGTCCACTCCATGACCAGTTTGTATGCTAACCAAGTAAGCCCTAAGAAAGATGTGGCTGAAAAGGGATCTAAATCAGGCATAGTTGAGAAGCGGAAGGGTACTAAATCTTGTGATGTGAACAAGAATTCCACTGATGATGATGCTGTCAGAAAGGATAAGGAAATTAGAAGGGTTGTTACCTCGATTCTGAGTGGAATTAAGGCAAATGTCGAGTCTAATGCTCCAACATCAGTGACAGAAAATTTCAATAGCAGCCCTACTGATAGGACGGATGGTGATGTTTCCATGCTTGTGGACCGTGAGAGAAGAAGTAAAAGGAAAGCTGATGTAAGGACTGACGATGTTATTAATGTTGATGACCTCACTTCTGATGAGGAACCTATTGCTAGAATGCTGAGAAGAATTCAGAGAAGAAGAGGAAAAAATGTAATAAGTGAAGGCTCTAAGTCTTCGAAATTACATGGTAAATCTGGAGGTGGGGAAAGAAAAGTTCAAGCAGGGCCGCCTAAGCAATGGAGCAAGGTTGTAGTGCCCACTAAGAAAAGAAAAATTACTGATCAAAGTGATTTTGACTATGAAGTTGAAACAGATGTCTAGGACATCATTGGTATAAAAAACTCCACCTGCAAGAAGGCTTCTACTGAAAGCTCTATGAGAAATACAGATAGATGGAAAATTGTTGATCAAAGAAGGATTGCTCTGGAGAGAGAGTTGGGGAAGGACTTCGAAAAGTACAAAGAAATAGTGGAGCTCATTGCTGCGGCTGGATTGATGAGAACAGTATCCAAGTTAGGACCCTGTTATGGAAATCTAGTCAAAGAATTTGTGGTAATATATGTCTGAAGAGGGTGACGAGAACAGGGGCAACAATCCCAGACAAGTATGTGTGAGAGGAGAAGCTGTCACCTTTTCACCTGAAATTATCAACAACTATCTGGGCAGGAGTAATGAACCTCAACCTGAGTTAGAGGTTACTGATAATGCTGTTTGCAAGGAGATAACAGGTGGCTGTATGAGACATTGGCCAAATGCAAAGAAGTTGTCGTCTGGTAAACTAAGTGTCAAATATGCCATCCTCCACAGGATTGCCGTGGTAAATTGGGTTCCTACAAATCACACATCTACTATCTCGTCTACACTTGGCAGATTCATATATGCTATAGGGAAGAAGATTTCCTTTGATTTCGGATCATACATCTTTGAGCAGATCTTGAAACAAGCTAGCTCACCTGCTGTCAAGATGCCTATTGGTTTCCCTTCCTTGATCTGTGGTATTATTCTAGAACAGTGTCCTAATCTTGTGTTGAGGGGTGACACTGCACTCAAAAGGAAACCTCCTCTGTCCCTTCACTACAAGCTACTGGGTGGAGCACATGTCCCAGACATTGTTGGGACATCTACACAGACACCTGGTCCTGCTAATCTTGATGATGAAGCCATTTCTCAGCTGCAAGAAACCTGCAAGGAGCTGGAAGAATCTATCAGAAGAGATACAACAAGGAAGACAAAGCTAGAGCAGCTGATTAAAGCCTTGGTTGAAAAGAGAAATGCTGCTAAAGATCAAGAGCTGACTAAAGATGATGGACAAGGTGAATCTACTGAGTCTGATAGAAGGAGTGTCCAGCAGTCTGATGATTCTGGTTCTGAGAAGGGTGCTTCTGAATCTGAAGGTGAAAGTGATGAGGTTGCTGATGAAGAGGACAGTGCTGATTAACTAGGCTATCTGCAAATTTATTTTCTGTTTTTTTTGTCTGTTTTGTTTTTTTTTCTTTCTTTCCGTTTAGACAACTTAATTTAGGTTTGGTGTTGAACAATATACAGCTATGTAATTTGGTTACATTTGTCTATGACCTCTCTTTGTCATATTTGTGGCTAAAAAGGGGGAGTAGTAAGTGTGAGGGGGAGCAATATTGTTATGTGCTTGTGCTGTTGTAGGTAGAGTGTGTGTGCTGCAGATGGATGGTGTGTTGCTGCTGTTGAGGGGGAGTTTTGTCAATTTACTATGATGAGTGTTCTTGTGGTACTGTGTGTTTTTATGCAGCTGAAGGGGAGTTCTGCTATGCTGGATTTGTTTGTGGTTTTTTTTGTTGATACTGATGGTGTTTGAGTGTTTTTTTCCGCTGCTGATACTGATGGTATTTAAGTGTGTGTGTGGAGTTTTACCCAAAAATAAGCCAAAGGGGGAGATTGTTATTTCCTTGGTTTTATGGTTGGCATTATTTTGCTAAAACTCATGTAGCAGCAGATGTTGAATGAAGATGTATAATAATATGTTTCATTACTCTTTGTTCAACATGTCGTATGAAGATGTTCCATGGCAGCTCATAGGACATCGCGTTGTGAAGTCAGTTTTATTGCAGATTCTGTTACTATGACTTGTAACTAAATATTCTGTGAATATTTGGTTATCCTATGTGGCATCCAAAGCATTTTTGGATTAGGGTTATTTGTTGGTTTTTGGATTTGCTGTTGTTTCTAATTATGGAGACATAATAGGAAACTTTGGATTGAAGACCTATTTTATTGGAGTTAAATTTACAGATTAGTGAGCAGCCTAATTGCTGCGTTTTTGAAGCCCAATTCAGTCCAGACTACAAGCTATAAATAGACTGATGTAAACCTAGTTTTAGGTGTCGAACTTACATGTATTTTTAGGGTTGTGTGCTTGTGTTTTGTGAGCCTAACTGGTATCTTATGATAACAGTATAAGGACTGTAGTGTAAGTTGTGTAAGGTTGTTCATAAGCTTTTAAGCATTGAGTAGTTGTGTATTAATTCTCATAAGCTGTGAAGTATTGAGAATTTGTGTTTTGACCATTGTTACTTGTCTTGTAAGGAACCAGTCACGGGTTGTGATTGAAAAGGGATTTGAGGAGGGCCTCATACCTAGGGGAGTCTTAGGTAGAAGTTATAGGAAGGATAGTGATTAAGTGAGCTGATTGAACCGGGTGTGGTTATCAGTGAATTGATACTATCGAATATTGATTTCATCCCTGGCTTGGTAGCCCCCAGATGTAGGATAGTTAGATCCGAACTGGGTTAACAATTTCTGGTGTTCTTTACATTTTCTGCACACTTTTATTTTGAACTTGTTCATTGTTGTTGTATATCAGTGTCTCGACATCTCGATAGGACATTCAATATATAGGCCAGAATTTCATATCAGAGCCGACCGACAAAAGAATGAAGACGCAAAGCTTCACAAAAATACCTCCAGCAACTCTAATCTGCAATGCCTCACTGAGCATTATAAAACAGCAGAAGGGTGAGAAAAACAATCATAATATAGTTGCATATAATTATATATTAACACAAAAATGCACATATAGATTTCTCACCACAAACATACATCAGAATCCAAATACGACACAACATCACATATATTTCATTTATCTAACACCAATGCACATTAATCGTACATAATGCAATTATCACTAAGAATATCAATTCATCAATTCCACACACGATTAATCCACTCACAATTCTCACACATAGTCAATCATATTTATGATTTATGCAAATGCACAGAGACCGACACAACGACTCTATGCACATGCCATGCGGTACCGACTTCCAATATTTCTCATCATTAGTTCACTCAGGAACTCTGCTGGAATCGTCGCTCGTTACTGAGGATCACTCTAGTAACACCCCGTCAGGCCTACGATGTTCTCCCATCGCTTTAGGTCCTCTTGGTATAAGGCGCACGACATTTATGGATTGCTTTAGGTCCTCTTGGTATAAGGCGCACAATCTGATCGCTCACACCCCACATGGGCACACGATCGTCTATAACCATCGCTTTCGGTCCTCTTATTTTTAAGGCTATTCATACCTCTTATTTTTAAGGCTCACGATGTTATAGCAGTTTCCCTCTGGAATCAAACCGTCACTCAGGACGTCACAACAATGCATATCATGATGTTTGGCATACAATGACTCATGACATTTAATATGCGCACATACATGCATTCATCCACATCAACAAAATCACACTTTACACTTATGCCCAAAACAATGCATTTAATTGCCATACGGACACAAATCATCACAACACCGTCTAAACACATACATTTACATCATACAACAACACCTTGCATGATACACATCAATTACGCACAATTACAACGACAAAAGTCGACAACTGACACTATTCCTAATTTCCGACATAATTAAATTGGCTAACAATTTCAAAATCATCATAATAAGAAAGTACAGCTCAATAGCTTTCCAACGATACCAAGAATGTAAAAATTGGATTAACGGAACCCAAGTTACGAAAGAAAACGAAAAATGATATTTTGAAAAGTCCCATTTTACCATTCTCCTGGCCATACGGGTATTGCCCTGAGCCATACGCGTATTGCCCGAAATCCTCGCCATGCCATACGCGTATTGCCCAAGGCCATATGCATATGGACAGAGACCATTTTTCCCCAAAATTCACGTTTAAAAGTCTATACGCGTACTGCCCAACACCGTACGCGTATTGCCCTACAATGCTACGCGTATCATACGCAAATGGGCAGATGGCCAGAAAAAATTGAAGATCCATACGCGTATTGGCCCCTACCTCGCCCATGTTACGCGTATTGCCAAGGTCCATACGCGTATGAACATGCCCCATACGCGTATGACCTGGAAAAACCAGAAAAAAATTCTGCAGAACTTTGTTCTGCGTTTTCCCAATCAAAACACTCCAATTTTTTGCCTACACCCAGAAAATTACCAATACAATGTAAAACAACACGTGTCTATCATATACCAACAATAATGAACACTAAAAACATGATTTCCATCACATTTAATCGATTTCTAATCAATTTTACAAGATATGGGTTTTACTAAATTTCTCCAAATTAATTCAAAAACAACCACAAATACACATACATAATCATACACAATCATACAATAATTGAGTTTCGCACCCTTACCCGATTAAATCGATTCTAGAAGTTGATTTTCTTTGATTTCCCAAGTTTTCTCATATTTCCCTTCTTCTTCTCTTTTCTCCTCTTTTTCTTTCTTCTCCTTTTCTTTCTCTCTATTTTTATTTCTTTCTATTTTCTATTCTATTCTAACTTAACAAAATATCATGAAATGACCAAAATACCCCCACACTCAAATATCTCGCAAACGTTCCCAAAACCCGATAAAATATCACAACATTGAAAAATAACATATTTTCAGATAAAAGTCGAAAATAAAATAAAATAATAATAAAATAATCAAAAAGACTCGATTAAATAAAAACACATAAAAACTGGGGCGTTACAACTCTCCCCCGCTTAGAAATTTTCGTCCTCGAAAATATACCTGAGGCGAACAACTCTGGATACGACTCCCGCATCCGACTCTCCAACTCCCAAGTCAAATTGCCCTCAGCAGTGCCTCCCCACGCCACCTTCACAAGTGCAATATCCTTGCCCTTCAACCGCTTCACCTCGCGATCCAAAATCCTAACTGGTAATGCCTCGACCGTAAGGTTCTCCCTTACTTCAACCTCATCCATCGGAATCACATGCGACGGATCTGGAACATACTTCCGAAGCTGTGAAACATGAAACACATCGTGCAAATTCGACAGATTCTGCGGCAACGCCACCCTATAAGCCATAGCACCCACTCTCGCGGATATCTGGTAAGGACCAATAAACCGAGAAGTAGGTTTCTTCGATTTCAATGCACGACCCACACCCGTTACCGGCGTAACCCTCAAAAATACATGATCCCCCTCTTGAAACTCAAGATCTTTCCGTCTCCGATCATGATAACTCTTTTGTCTACTCTGAGAAGCCTTTATTTTCTCTCGAATAAGCTTCACTTTCTCCGTCGTCTGCTGTACCAACTCCGGTCCAACCACCGTTCTCTCACCAGATTCGTGCCAACACAACGGTGTCCGACATCTTCGTCCATACAATGCTTCAAACGGTGTCATTCCAATACTCGAATGGAAACTGTTATTATACGTGAACTCAATCAAAGCAAGATAACTATCCCACACACCACCTTGCTCCAAAACACACGCTCTCAACAAATCCTCTAACGACTGAATCATCCTCTCCGTCTGACCATCCGTTTGCGGATGATAAGCCGAACTCAATCTCAATTTAGAACCCAAAACCTTATGTAAACTTTCCCAAAATCTCGAGGTAAATCTAGGATCTCGATCCGAAACAATACTCAATGGAACCCCATGTAATTTCACAATCACACTGATGTAAATCTCAGCTAATCGCTCCAAAGTAAAACTGATGTCAATCGGAATAAAATGAGCCGATTTAGTCGGTCTATCAACAACCACCCAAATAGCATTATGCCCTCCCTGAGTATTCGGTAACCCCGTCACAAAATCCATGGAAATGCTATCCCACTTCCACTCAGGAATATCCAACGGTTGGAATAAACCACTAGGCCTCAGATGTTCCACCTTCGATTTCTGACAAGTCAAACATGCATAAACAAACTGAGCCACATCTCTTTTCAATCCAGACCACCAGAAAATCTTCTTCAAATCCTGATACATCTTATTTGCTCCCGGATGTATACTCAAATTACTCCGGTGTGTCGCTCCCGGGATTTTCATCCTAGTACAAACGCGAAAGTGGCACCGAAACAGAGTCGCCAGCAATGTGTATTTATCCCATGAGAGGGAAAGGAAACACCGCATAAACCTGAAGAGAAGGAAAAGCATGGTCTCGCGACCAAGAGAAATGGGTTCGGGAGTCGGTTACGCGAGAGGAAGGTATTAGCACCCCCTCGCGTCCATCGTACCCGATGGGATCCACGCTTGCTGCTTCGATCAAAGGGTGATAGAAAAGAATACTGGAAAGGAACTGCTAATGGAAGGGAAAGAGAAAGAGAAACAAATGTAGGGAAAATAAAAGAAGTGCTCGAATGGGCCCTACCCCACTGCCTACGTATCTCATCGGGAGCATGAGAATCAGAGCGACGTAGTTCCCCTCACTAGGGAAAGTTGTTTGTGTTTTTTAGAGAGGAGGGGAATGAAATGGCACGGCTGGTGGTAGCAGAAACTTGCTTAGCACGTTTATTTCTTTCCATTCTCATGTATGCCAAGGCAAGTGTGCAAGGTGTAATTGACTTGTGCTTGGTTGAAAGAGGAAACTGAAGTGAGGAAGTGTTTGTGGTGTGTTTGAACCAAAATCATGCAACATGCTGTCAGTGTATCCATGCCAACATAGGGTAGTTTGTGGAGGTTTTTCTCTCTACTCAATGACTGCGTTAAGGAGTTTATGGGTTCATTGGAAAGAGGATGCATTGGAGCACCATATTGATTTGGAAATTGAAGTGAAATGAGGTCTCAAACATGTCTAAAAATGACCTTAAACAGATGGACCAAGAACTGGTACATGGGTGCACAGACTTGTGGCATGACCTGGTTGTGACCTGGTCAAATTTCAGTTGCAATGACCATTCTTTGAGCCATCATAACTCCTTAACCTTTGATCAGATGAAAAATTGATAAACACCAATCTTAAAGATCTCACATAGAGGAACAACCTTCATGTTGAAAGATTTTTCATTTGAGGCTTTTAACCATGAGAAAAATGAGTGGACATTTGGCCCACCACATGTTTGTTAAAATGACTGCGCGCGTGCCCTGAAAATCTTGGTCATGACCTAGTTTTGAACCTACTTTGCTCAAACTTTGATCAATCATATCTCACTCAATTTTTATCCAATGGAGATGTTCCACATATGGATGTGAAGCTTAAAACAAGATCTTTTGTTGTGGCCGAGTGGAATTTTCATTTGGTGCTTCAATTTTAAATGGCCTTGGCTCAAACTCTGATGCAAAATGGCCAAAACTTGCTATTTTTAGTAACCCTTCTTCTTCCAAAAATGGCAACTTTCCACCTCTTGATTTTTTCATAATTCCTTTGGAGTTTCTTGACCAAATTTTGTACATTGGACACATATAACATGAATTTTATGGATTTGGCCTCAAAAAGTCAAGAGTTGACTTTTTCCTCTGATTATTTGACTTGGCCCCAATTTTCCTGATTTCTGATCTTTCTTCCAATTGAACCACTTCTAAAACCAATTGAGAGGCAATTTTCCATACACATACACTTAAGAACATGTAGGACACCATGACATCAAGTTTTGTCCAAGAAATCAAAGATTCCTTGATTTAATGGGAAACCCTAGTTTTGGTGCCCACCTCCTAGGAGAAAAATGTGCAGTCTTCAATTTCAAATTCCTCAGAGTATGTTATGTATCCTCTTAAAGGATGATGAGATATACCATTTGAGGATGACTTTGGATCAATGAGCTATCTCTTTTGAGGGTTTTCCTTCAGTTTTTGAACCTCTTGCATAGTGAAAGATGTAGTGCTTCAATCTCTCATTGAATCTCTCATCCTTGAGGTTGTGGATGTTCCATTGAGATAGTATGAGACATGAAAGGCCTCTTGGCTTGCCTTGAGGAAACTTGATTGACCTTATTGTGCTTTGAATGATCCCTTGATTGACCACCTTCCACCTGATCCATGCCCTGATGGTAAGAAGGATGCTATGCCTCATTTTTCTATGTTAAATGCAATGTAATGTTAATGAGGTGGATATGATATGATAAATGATAATGCCATGCTATGATGACAAAGAGGGAGAGCAAATTTTGGGGTATTACAGCTGCCCCTATTCAAGCGCTGTAGACCTGAATGCCTGAAAGCAATTGCTTTCGGACTTTCACGGTATATAGTGATTGAATACCAAATATAACCAAAAATTTGCTCTGGATGATGAGGAAGAAACTCCCCCGACATTGCTGGCTTGAATCTTCAATGAAACATTGTCGGAGAAAACTGTCTTTTGAACGACACCAGACGACTACTGGCTCGCCGCAATACTGGTAAACTTTAACAATGTCTTTTATGCAATTCCAGACGACTACTGGCCCGCCGCAATACTGGTAAACTTTAACAATGTCTTTTATGCAATTCCAGACGACTACTGGCCCGCCGCAATACTGGTAAACTTTAACAATGTCTTTTATGCAATTCTAGATGACTACTGGCCCGCCACGCTACTGGTGGACTTTAGAAATGTCTTTTTGAACGACGCCAGACGACTACTGGCTTGCCACACTGCTGATGGACTTTAATAATGTCTTTTATGCAACTCCAGACGACTACTGGCCTGCCACGCTACTGGTGGACTTTAGAAATGTCTTTTTGAACGATGCCAGACGACTACTGGCTTGCCACACTACTGGTGGACTTTGCAGCTTCGTGCCACCCGAAGACGGACTTTTGCCAATCCACTGTTGGACTTTTAGAATTTGCCACCCTTAGATGGACCTTTCGGCAATCCACTGTTGGACTTTTGCCACCCGAAGACGGACTTTTGCCAATCCACTGTTGGACTTTTACGACCCGAAGACGGACTTTTGCCAATCCACTGTTGGACTTGTGCCACCCGAAGACGGACTTTTGCCAATCCACTGTTGGACTTTTGCCACCCGAAGACGGACTTTTGCCAATCCACTGTTGGACTTTTGCCACCCGAAGACGGACTTTTGCCAATCCACTGTTGGACTTGTGCCACCCGAAGACGGACTTTTGCCAATCCACTGTTGGACTTTTAAAATTTGCCACCCGAAGACGGACTTTTGCCAATCCACTGTTGGACTTTTAAAATTTGCCACCCGAAGACGGACTTTTGCCAATCCACTGTTGGACTTTTGCCACCCGAAGACGGACTTTTGCCAATCCACTGTTGGACTTTAAGAATTTGCCACCCTTAGATGGACTTTTGCCAATCCACTGTTGGACTTTAAGAATTTGCCACCCTTAGATGGACTTTTGCCAATCCACTGTTGGACTTTGCTAACGTCTTTTAACAATGCCAGACAACTACTGGCTTGCCACACTACGGGTGGACTTTCGCAAAATTCCAATACTGGATTACACTCTGCATCCGTGTCAGACATCTCTGTCGACTTTGCTGAGGAACAATGATCAATGACTTGACTTTTAGAGGTTCCTGAGAGGATAATGTCTCTGCTAGAGGATGAATAAACAATCCGTCTACTTCAAATTGTCAAGTTTGCCAAAAATAAATTGGACTTTGAGATATGAGGAGAGTGAAGATTCTGCCAGGAATTACTTCACCTGTTTGGGGCTGGATTCTGGTCACAGCAACTCCGCTGGGAATGAGAATTTTTGAATGACGTCCTGCTGGGGAAGAAAAATCATTAAAACTCTACTTGGGGATCTATCAAACCTGAGATCCTTTGCGGGGACTATCAACCTTCTGACCCGGCTGGGGAAAGACTGTACCATCCTTGTTGAGGAATAGATTCTGCCGATCTTATAAACCTCTGCGGGAGCAACAACTCAGCTGGGGAGTATTGCTGACAAGATTCGGTGCTGACCTCTGTGGGGATACCATTACCAGAGACACAATCTTGCTGGGGATCAGGGCTACTCTGCCAGGGATATGCAAATCCTAGTTGGAACATTCCACTGCAACTTGCTAGGAAGGAGTCCTTAGAGATCTGTTGGGGAAACCCAAAGCAAATCCACAGTAGTCTGCTGAAGAATATGACTGTCAAGCTTAGGATAAGTACCACAATGCCCCATGTTAGGCGGGCTTCCCTTTAGACAATTCCGTTAGGGATGACGAGTTTATAACAAACTCTGCTGGAGGAAACTGCTTTAAAACATCTCGTGCTGGGGAATGCCTTTTGAGAGGATTTTACAGAAGACCAACTGTCTTCAAACTCTACTAGGGATGATCAACATTTCATGATGGGGAAACAAACATGCCCATGCTTGGACAAACCAACAATTTGTCCCCGAAGAAGATGTCATAAGAGGATTTTACAAAAGATTTAGCTTCTTCAAACTCCTACGACTTCGCTGGGGATAATGACCATCAGTTTCGGTATCGACGAGACCACTCTTTTGGGGGAACCTGTGACCGTTATCGACACAGAAAAGCTTGTAGCTGTTGGAAGTACTGTATGAGAGAATCGACTTAATAAGATACAATGGTACCCAGTTCAACTTAATTCAATGATACCGAACCGTTATGAACGATCGTCGACCGAGCGACGAACGCTGATCTCCTTACCCGTAATTGCCCCAGTCTTTTGCGTGGGGTAATTGATTACTGGTCTTGTGCTTAAAATCATCTGCACCTGCTACCTGCAACAAAAGAATATGCACACATGTCCCGAATATTGCGTGGCTAGAATCCATCATCCAGGAGTATTCAACATTCAAAGTAATTTCAAATGTTTTTTCTGCGCATGTTATTGCAAGGCCGCCATGTTTTCAAATGCAATGTTTTATCAAAAATTAGGACGTTTTTGCAAACAAAGCAATAAAACAAAAATAGAAAGCTTTTTATTGAAATTCAATTTATTGACTGAGAGCCCAGAATAGGCAATTACATCCGGAAGCAATCCCTGGAAAGAGGTGATCGCTGAAAATTGAGAAAAGAAACTATCCTAATGGCAATGTGAAAACGGACTTCCACTGAGTTTCCATTCTGTTATGACCAGTATGTCTTCAAAACTCCCCGACCTTGCCTTCTGAGGAATGATCAGACCGATTCCTATCTTTCAGAACGTCAGTTGTTCAAACGGTAATTGGGTACAAATAACTCAGACCGTAGTCATTCGCTTAAATCCCTCTTTTGCGTGGACCGCCCTTTCAGGTTTTCGATCCACCAGGATACCCTTTTTTTCCTAAGTTGCCCTTTCGGGTTTTCAACTTACCGGGTGTACAATTTTTCAATTATATCCCTAATTTTTGCCCGAACCTTATTTTGTTTTTGGTTCGCCGGGATGCCCTTTTTTGCCTGGATTTTTTTTATTTTTATTATCCAGCGGGTCTATTCATGCGAAGTATTTTTTGACTACGTCCGAGTTGACAGGGGATGAAAAGTCTTCGCCATCCATGGTTGTAAGCAATAAAGCTCCGCCCGAAAAGACCTTTTTAACCACGAATGAACCTTCATAGTTAGGAGTCCATTTGCCCCTGTGATCTGTACTGGGAGGAAGAATCCTTTTGAGTACCACATCTCCGACTTTGTAAACCCGAGGACGCACCTTTTGGTCAAATGCCTGCTTCATTTTGCGCTGATATAGTTGCCCATGACATACAGCCGCCAATCGCTTTTCCTCAATAAGGCTCAGCTGATCAAATCTGGCTCGTACCCATTCAGCTTCATCTAGCTTAACATCCATCATGACTCTGAGGGACGGAATCTCTACTTCAACCGGTAGCACTGCCTCCATACCATATACAAGTGAGAATGGGGTTGCCCCAGTGGACGTGCGTACCGACGTTCGATACCCATGCAGAGCAAATGGTAACATCTCATGCCAATCTTTGTACGTGACAACCATCTTCTGTACAATCTTCTTGATATTTTTGTTGGCCGCTTCGACCGCGCCATTCATCTTTGGGCGGTATGGAGAGGAATTATGATGTTCGATTTTGAAGTCCCGGCATAATTCAGCCATCATCTTGTTATTCAAATTGGAACCATTATCAGTAATGATTCTTTCGGGAACTCCATATCGGTAAATGATATCCCGTTTTAAGAAACGAGCGACCACTTGTTTTGTAACATTGGCATATGATGCAGGTTCAACCCATTTGGTGAAGTAATCAATTGCCACCAAGATGAAACGATGACCGTTAGAAGCTGTAGGCTCAATCTTTCCGATCATATCAATGCCCCACATGGCAAACGGCCAAGGCGACGACATGATACTCAACGGATTTGGAGGTACATGCACTTTATCTGCATAGATCTGGCATTTATGGCATTTGCGGGCATATTTGCAACAATCTGACTCCATAGTCAACCAATAATATCCCGATCTTAACAACTTTTTAGCCATTGCGTGTCCTCCGGCATGGGTACCGAAAGAGCCTTCGTGCACTTCAATCATCAACAAGTCTGCTTCATGTCTATCCACACATCTAAGCAGGACCGTGTCAAAATTTCTCTTATACAGCACGCCATCTTTGTTCAAGAAGAAACTACCAGCTAGCCTTCTCAACGTCTTCCTGTCTTTGGACGATGCCCCGGGCGGGTACTCTTGATTGCTCAAGAAGCATTTAATATCATGGTACCAAGGCTTGTCATCGGACGTTGCGTCGACCGCAAACACAAATGCAGGTCTGTCAAGGCGGGATACCTCAATCTTAGGTACATGGTTCCATCCTTGTACTTTGATCATGGAAGACAAAGTGGCCAAGGCATCAGCGAACCTATTCTCATCTCGAGGAATATGGTACAGTTTCACTGTTGTGAAAAATGTCAGCAATCTCCTTGTATAATCTCTATACGGCACTAGATTTGCTTGGTGCGTGTACCAACTCCCTTTCACTTGATTGATTACCAAAGCTGAATCACCAAATATATCAAGGGTCTTAATCCGTAGATTAATCGCCTCCTCGATCCCCATTATACAAGCTTCGTACTCTGCTTCATTGTTGGTGCATCCGAAAGTTATTCGGGCAGTGAAAGGCATATGAACACCTTCCGACGTGATAAGAACTGCTCCAACTCCGCACCCATTCATATTGACAGCCCCATCAAACATCAGACTCCATTTGGACTCAGGGTCTGGCCCCTCCTCCGGGAGTGGTTCCTCGCAGTCTTTAGCTTTGAGAAACATGATGTCCTCATCAGGGAAGTCGAATTTCATGGGTTGGTAATCATCAATCGGCTGTTGCGCAAGATAGTCGGACAAGATACTTCCTTTGATGGCCTTCTGGGAAGTGTACTGAATGTCATACTCTGTCAAGACCATTTGCCATCGTGTAACTCTGCCTGTCAGTGCTGGTTTCTCGAAAATGTACTTGATAGGATCCATTTTTGAAATCAACAAGGTTGTGTGCCTGACCATATATTGCCTCAATCGCTTAGCGGCCCATGCAAGTGCACAGCATGTCTTTTCAAGCATTGAGTACCGGGACTCAGAATCATTGAACTTTTTGCTCAGGTAGTAGATAGCATGCTCCTTCCTACCTGTCTCGTCATGTTGACCGAGAACACAACCCATGGAACCTTCAAGCACTGTCAGATACATTATCAGCGGTCTCCCTTCAACTGGAGGCATTAGAATCGGAGGTTCCTGCAAGTATTCTTTTATCTTATCGAATGCCAATTGGCAATCGTCATTCCACCTGACCGTTTGATCTTTCATTAACAATTTAAATATTGGTTCACACGTGGCTGTTAGGTGAGATATGAACCTTGCAATGTAGTTCAATCTACCCAAGAAACCACGAACCTCTTTTTCTGTTCTCGGCTCAGGCATTTCTTGTATTGCTTTCACCTTGGCAGGATCAACCTCAATTCCTCTTTCGCTCACGATGAAACCCAACAACTTTCCAGAACGCACCCCAAACGTGCACTTGTTTGGATTTAATCTCAGACGAAATTTTCTCAACCTTTCAAACAGTTTTTTCAGATTAATCAGATGTTCCTCTTCTGTTCTCGACTTGGCAATCATATCATCTACATAACATTCGATCTCCTTATGAATCAAGTCATGAAACAATGTTACCATCGCCCGCTGGTACGTTGCTCCTGCGTTTTTCAACCCAAAAGGCATTACTTTATAGCAATATGTACCCCACGGAGTAATGAACGTGGTCTTCTCCATATCTTCAGGTGCCATCTTGATCTGGTTGTACCCGGAGAAACCGTCCATAATTGAGAACACTGAAAACTGAGCTGTATTATCGACCAGCACATCAATATGAGGTAGTGGAAAATCATCTTTCGGGCTAGCTTTATTAAGATCTCGATAATCCACACACATTCTCACTTTTCCATCTTTCTTCGGTACTGGCACGATGTTGGCTACCCACGGAGGATATTTTGTCACCGCAAGAAACCCAGCATCCCACTGCTTCTGGACTTCCTCCTTAATCTTTAAAGCCATGTCGGGGTGAGTCCGACAAAGTTTCTGCTTGACTGGCAGACATTCTTCTCTTAATGGTAGTCTGTGCACAACAATATCCGTATCCAACCCCGGCATGTCTTGATACGACCAGGCGAAGATGTCAACATACTCGCGCAACATTTCAGTCAAAGTTTTCTTCACATCTGCTTGCAAGCTGGCACCAATCCTGATCTCTTTCTTGGCATCCTTGGTACCAATATTGATGATTTCTACAGTCTCCTGGTGAGGTTGGATGACCCTTTCCTCTTGTTTCAACAATCTGGCCAATTCTTCAGGGAGTCACAATCTTTCTCATCCCCTTCTTCGGCTTGATAAATCGGATTGTCAAAGTCATACATAGTCATATCAAAATCGTTATCAGTGGTATCTGGAGGATCAAGTCTGCATGAACGGGTTCATGCCTTATTTTCGAATTTATTTTTAAACAAAACAAAAGAAAATGAAACATTGCCATTTTATTATTTTTGTGCAAAAATAAAAACTGAAAGACAGAGAACAAAATTTGATTGCAAAACGTCCTTTATTAATGATTAAAAATTGCAAATGCAACCAGGGTGGCCCTACAAATGAATCTATACGCCTTGGGCAGAGCGTAAGATTTTGACATGCATTATGGTTAGAAAAAACAAAGAAAAATTACTCTGTCTGAAGAGTAACCCGGATGACTTCTTCAACGAACCAGTTCTGCACTTGTTGTCCCGGAGCATGAGGGCGTACCCAGTTGTCCAGGTCACAATTACTGTCAACACTATCCTCTGTGGCTGCACAAGACTGGTCCGTGTAGATAATTCCCCCACTATTGAAAGTAATGGGTCCCCTGCTCCCCGCATCTGAAGTTGTAGAGGGATGATAACCAATACCAAATTTGTCTTCCTTCATTGGGGTCTCTATCAACCTGCCCCAACCTTGGGCGTTGCCTGTCCTGACGACTTCGACAGCTTGTTTGTAAGATGAAATGGAGGTACCGGCCCCAACTGGTACAGAAGAAGACTCAGGTGCATCGTCAATATTGACCGCTTCAAATGATTGGCACAGCATCTCATGAATTTCTCCATCCATTTCAATGTAATTGAACGTGGACAAGTGACTCACAAAGATGTCTTCTTCCCCACACACCGTCACAACCTGCCCTTCAAACTCATACTTCAACTTTTGGTGTAAAGTGGAAGTAACAGCCCCGGCTCCGTGAATCCAAGGGCGTCCCAATAGGCAGCTATATGCAGGTTGTATGTCCATTACATGGAACGTGGATTTGAATACCTGTGGTCTAATTTGTACGGGCAATTCCACCTCACCAAACACAGATCGTCTGGTCCCATCGAATGCTCTGACCACCAATTCACTAGGCCTTAAGATCAAACCATCAACTTCCAGCTTCATTAATGCCTTCTTGGGCAAGACATTAAGTGATGAACCAGTGTCTACCAGTACATGAGATAACACTGCGCCCTTACATTCCATCGTGATATGCAAAGCCTTATTGTGGTTTCTTCCTTCAACAGTCAGATCTCTACTTGTAAATCCCAAGCCATGGCTAACATTAACATTAGAGACTACGTCCTCGAGCTGATTAACAGTAATTTCCTGTGGCACGTATGCACTCTTCAATACTTTCAACAACACCTGCCGATGCGCATCAGAGCACATTAATAGTGACAAGATTGAAATCTTTGAAGGGGTCTGATTCAGTTGGTCCACAATCTTATAATCGCTTTTCTTGATTATCTTCATAAATTCTTCCATTTCCTTATCAAAAGTAATCTTTGTCTCTGCTTCAGGTGTAGGCGCATTTTCAACCACCTGTTTACCTTTAGCCTTTGCTGCAGCTTCTGCCTCTTTATCACTTCTCAAGGTTTGGGGAGCGAACAACCTTCCACTCCTTGTAAAGCCCCCTACACCCCCTACGTTGTCAATATTTGGGCTGACTGACGACTCAACTTCCTGCTTTTTACCTTCGTAATATACATCTGCCCCATAGTGCCATGGGATAGCCTTCGTAGATGTGAACGGAATTGGTCCTGGCACCGTGATAGTGACAGGACTGGGCCTTTCTTGCGTAACACTCGCCACGGGAACTGCATTGACCAGCATTTGAATCTCAGCGGGAGTGTAATAGATGGTCACGGTTGATATCTCATCAGTGTCTTTCACGACTCTGTCGAACTGTAGACATCCTTCATCGATCAGATTCTGCAAACCCATCTTCAACTTATCACAGCCATTCTCCTGATTCATACACTCAGAACAATCTTGATTACAGCCCGGGAACACCTGTCCCTTCAATAAACGATCTTTTACAACCAACAAAGAAGTTTTCACCTGATGTATTTCTACCACCAAATTCAATCTCCTCCCATCTTCAATAGCATATACATTTGCTGCACTATGATCAGGCATGGGATGCTGAGTAATATTAGGAACGGGAGAGAAGTTGATGGCTTTAGCATCAATCAAATCTTGTACTTTATGATGGAAAGCCCAACATTTTTCAATAGAGTGCCCCTGAGCACCTGAGTGGAACTCACAACGAGCATTAGCATCGAAGTTAGGTGGCAGGTTTCCAGCAACCGGAGCTTTCATAGTACGGAGTTCTACCAACTTTAACTCGAGTAGCCGGGGCAACAGCGCGGCATAAGTCATAGGGAGAGGATCCATCTTACGATCCCTCTGCCTAGACCTTTGCTGGAAAAAAGATTGTTGCTGTTGAACTTGTTGTTGGGGTTGTTGTTTCTGAACAAACGGTGTGGGGATTGTTACAGCATCTACCTGATAATAAGCTTGAGAACACCCTCTGCCTCGTCCTCTAAACACAGCATTCGTATCACCTTCTCTTCTTTTCTGGTTACTAGCAAACGGTTTCTTCGTCCCCGAAGAGCTAGCCCCACTCACATCTTGGATCTTTCCAAGCTTTAACAGACTTTCTATTCTTTCTCCCGCAATCACAATATCAGCAAATCCAGTTGACGGACAAGCAGCTAATCTATCAAGATAGGCCCCTTGCAAGGTGCCCATAAACATATCCGCCATTTCTCTGTCTGACAAGGGAGGTTGGACCTGGGCAGCCATTTCCCTCCACCTCTGTGCATATTCTTTGAAACTCTCCTTGGCATTTTGTGACAACCCCTGCAATTGAGTGCGGTTGGGCACCATGTCAATATTATACTGGTATTGCTTCAGGAACGCTTCTGCCAGATCTTTCCAACTCTTCACAGCAGCTCTATTCAACTTCATATACCAGGTCAAGGACGCCCCAGCCAGACTGTCCTGAAAATAGTGCATCCATAGCTTCTCGTCATCCGTATGGGCTGAAATCTTCCCAAAGTAAGCTTGAAGATGCGTTTGGGGACACGCATTGCCGTGATACTTATCAAAAGTAGGAGGTTTGAATTTAGGGGGAATTCTGACTCCTGGGACCAGCCCCAAGCTAGTAACATCAATACCCATAGAGTTCTTGCATTCTATGGCCCTGATCTTTTCTGCTAACTCATCATACCTTCGATCACCTTGATTACCCACATCAGCATCCAGCAGAGTAAATTGGTCTTCCAGGGTATCTTCAAGAGTAACACCAGCATGCCTACCATTTCCATTACCCCGATTGTTACAACCAGGAGGAGGGTTGCCACCGGGAGGAGGAATGCCATGTCCTTGTGAATTGTCATGCTGATCACCTTCGGGCCCATTGTCTGGACGCTCGACCAGAAGCCTCAATCTCTCCTGATTTTGCGCCATGCCAGTCATGAGGGTCATGAACTGGTCCATACGCGCCCTCATTTCAGCCAAATCACTTTGCACTTGATCCATGATTCTTACTTGATTTCTTCGCGTCGAATATCGGTGAATATGATTCTCAGCTATACTGCCTGAAACCAAATAAAGGTTAGAGACCCTGCAACGAGTACCTGAAAAGCAAGTAACAAAAATGCAAAATGATATGCAATGCCATGCAATGCCATGTTTGTCATTTCCGAGGTGCTTTATACCCTGATTCCAATCCAACCACAGAAATCTGAAGACCAGAAATCGTGATATAAAGAGACGTGTCGTGGTCATGTGCTTGTGTGCAGCTATCTGATAAGGAATAAATCTGAATAAAACTGCTCATACTCATTCAACGAAGTATTCAAGTACATTTAAGAAAGGTTCAACCGCAAATGCAATACAAGACAAAAATGGATCCATCAACAAGCCTGATGGTAACCATTAATAACAAAATATAAGGAAAAGAACATCAGTCTGACAATTCCACATCCTTCAGCTTATCACTTGAGTATTTGATCTCCTCAAAAAGTATACGGGTACGCTGGTGATTCGGCTTTTCAATCATTTCTTTGATCAAGACATCCCTTTTCTCAAGAGCTTCAGTTAAAGAACCCATATGCAGCATCAGAGCCTCGTCATCACACACTCCTTTGCGTCTCTTTATGCCAGCTTGCGTCTTGAGTATCTCCCTTTCTATCATGACTTCTTCAAGCTCTTTCTTGGTATTCCTCAGCTCACCTCTAGCTTCTTCTAGCTGTTCTTGACTCTTACCGAGGCTTTCCCGATACTTTCTCCTCTGCTCATGCGCCTTTTCAAGCTCTTCGTCCTTAATCTGTAACTGTTCCTGTAATTCAGTATTCTCTATCCTAACTTCGTCCCAAGCGTGCTGAAACTTTGTTAACTTTTCTTTGGTCTGTGCTAACGCCTGTTTGGTTTGCTTGTGGGCTTGAGTAGCATCATCAACACCTTTACTAATCTTCCGGAAATGTTGGGCTCTTCCAGCAAAGTCTTTCTCTTTTGCAGTTAGGATTTGTTCAGCATCTTGGGCTTTCCGCTCCAGCTCTTTGTTGGCATGTAGAGCATTCTGAAGACGGCTACTTAACTCGGAATTCTCTCCTTGGAGCTTTTTCACCAAGGTTTGCAACTTGTCAACTTCTTCCACGGTAGCAGTGCTTCTTGCTTTCTCCTTCTCCGGATACAAAAGGGGTGCCTTACCAAAAGGCAAGAGAAAATCTTCAACTCTTTTCTTCACCCACTCTTCATATGCTGGATAAACCCGGTTGTTAGGCTTGCCTAGAGTAACTTTCCCCTTTTTCAGTATGCTACCCCAGCTTTCAGAAGCTTTATGTGCTGCTTCCCAACCATCTGATGTATGAAAATAGAGGGACTCCTCCACATCTCTCTTAATAGGCGGACCTGTCAGGGCATACCCAAATTGTCGAATGGCCAAAGAAGGATTATAGTTAATCCCACCCATTCTTCCTATCAGTGAAACGTTAGGGAACTTACCACAGCTGTGGATAATATTCTTGCCAATCAGCCCATGATCTACCCATACGATGTCCTTGGCTACCAATCCCATTAAACGCTGTTTCCACTCTAGAGAATCTTTGGAATCCACAAAAGCCCCTGATTGTGGTAAACGTCCTGCAAACCACTTATAGAACAAGGGTGCACAACAACGAATTATCCCTCCTCTTTTCTTTTCGTTTCGGTTGTACAACGAGTAGTGAAGATCTCCCAGTAGCGTTGGCACCGGGTTCTTCATCATGAATATTCGTATAGCGTCCGTATCAATGAAATCCGGCTCATTGGGAAACAACACTATGCCGTATATACAAAGGGCTAGCAAAGCATTAAAAATAAGCCAATTCTCGCCTTTAGCTGCTTCCTGGGCCTTCTTAATCAGATATTCCAGCTTGTAACCACGAATCTTTCCTTTGTTGGAGACATTGTCGCCTAACTCTGATTTACTCAAATAAAGAGCACCAGCCACCTTTCCAAAGTCAAGATCCCCCACTGATCCAAAGAAAGGGGGCTCCTCCTTGATAGCAATCCCCAACATGTTGGAATACTCCTCCAAGGTAGGAACCAACACATAGTCTGGAAATACAAAACACCTCAGAGGCGGATCATAGAACTGCATCAACGTATGGAGACCTCTGGCTTCATAATCACTGACATTACGGACCATAGATAAAATCCACCCATATTTCTCTTCAAAAGCTTCTCGTACTGCAGGGCTCGCCATTCCCTTCAGCATAACAATAGGGCCTAAAGTAGGCGTAAGGAACTTATAGCTGATGATATTCTTTCTCTCTTTAGTATTCATCTTTGCAGGGACCTGATGACTGGAATCAAGGGTAATATATGCACCTGGAAATGAATAAACATGTATGTTAGGATATGATAATGCAATGCAAAGGGCAATGTGATTAGGTAATCAGGTGTCTGTGCTGAACTGTGAACGGTGTCAGTGTAGCTCTGAGACTAATATAGAACCATAGATAAGAACCATCTGAATACAATAGGATGAAACTTCCTTTTTATGCAATGATGATAGAAAATCGGGTATGTAGGAGGTCATGGTTACCTGCAAACCTGTAAACAACCCGCCCTTCTCACATGTGGGTACTAGGATGTTCAGTATCCCGGGCTCTCAGGTCGAGAAATGATGATACGTTCACCATTTCTGGTTTGGCATCATCATCAATCGAGGAGGCCTCAACTGATTCTCCAAAACAAAAAGGTCCTCAGCTTCTGGCACTGAGGTCGAGAAGCAATAGTACATTCATCCCTCAGGGTACAGTACTATCGCCAATCGAGGAGTGCCTCCGCTGATTCTCTTTCAAAAAGGGAAGTCCTATAGCAAGTTCCCAGCATTGGGTCCTCGGATCGAGAATGTGCAATGGGTTTGCCACGGAATGTGGTCTGCCACTGTCACATCTCGGGAGGAGTGCCGCAACTGAGTCCTCGGGAATGGTCACCAGGGTCGACAGTTCCTCAAGAGAATAACCACTGGCCTGCATAACATGCAGTAGCAGAAAGCTCCTGATAGAACCTCGTCTGGTTGTGGGTCTCATGAACAACAATACGTGGTCACCACCACGCAAGCGTCATGACTATCCACTCTAATACCTATGTGTGTACTCAAGCCTGTGTAGTGAGCTTATCTCTCAGAACACCCTGCCCGCCAAACAGAAAACAACAGCACGATCTAGCACAATAATGATATGTAATGCAGTAAATGCGATAAATACCGTAATGTACAGTAAAGCAGTAAGTAACCATACAATAAAATAGTAAATACAGCACAACCGTAAACACCCAATGAAAGAAAAACAGACAAGCACTAGGATTGACTCACTAAGGAAACCAGAGATTCTGGGTTCGATCCCCAGCAGAGTCGCCAGCTATCGCTCCCGGGATTTTCATCCTAGTACAAACGCGAAAGTGGCACCGAAACAGAGTCGCCAGCAATGTGTATTTATCCCATGAGAGGGAAAGGAAACACCGCATAAACCTGAAGAGAAGGAAAAGCATGGTCTCGCGACCAAGAGAAATGGGTTCGGGAGTCGGTTACGCGAGAGGAAGGTATTAGCACCCCCTCGCGTCCATCGTACCCGATGGGATCCACGCTTGCTGCTTCGATCAAAGGGTGATAGAAAAGAATACTGGAAAGGAACTGCTAATGGAAGGGAAAGAGAAAGAGAAACAAATGTAGGGAAAATAAAAGAAGTGCTCGAATGGGCCCTACCCCACTGCCTACGTATCTCATCGGTAGCATGAGAATCAGAGCGACGTAGTTCCCCTCACTAGGGAAAGTTGTTTGTGTTTTTTAGAGAACGGCTTACGTTCTAGCTCAGATGTTGCAGGCTCGCTGGTCCGAGTGCGTTACCATCTTGTAAGAGAACGAGTAGAAGCACGTTCATACGCTGTGAGTGAATGAGGTGAGAAAAGAATTCCCGAAGGAAAGACGTTATTGTTTGTTTTTGTCTTTTAGAAGGAAGTGTTTTGGATTTGTTTGCATGTGATAGTGTATCTGAATCTTAGTCAATGGAATGTGTACATCCTCACATTCCAAGATGGAATGAGTAAGAAAGCACACTAAGAGTGAAGAAGACCCTCACACCTATTTCCAATTATTAAGGTTCAAACACACTAGCATACTTGTATTTATTAAGTGCTTTTGTTGATTAAGAAATGAAGAAGTGTTTTTTATTTACCTTCAACAAGTATTGCATTTAAGTCCCTCACACAAGATCAAATGTTTAACACATTGACCCAAGATGGGTTATATGCTATACATTTTAAGATTATAAGAGAAGACCCCTTATAATCTTTTCTTTATGTGAAAGGCCTAAATGCAATAAATGCCTACCTTTATTAGATGTTTTGAGTTTTTCTTTAAGAGATGAGAAGAGAGACTCAAGAGAGAAGAAAGGTAAAATCTATGTGGACTAAGACTCAATCCTAATTGATTATTAAAGGGAGTGGTCCTAATGGTTTGTGAGGTTTAAACCTAAAGTCTAAAGAAAGAATGAATTAAACAATTCACTTCTAAAGTAGAAGATGAATCGTAATTCACAAAGGAAAGTGATGAGTTATTAAAAGAAAGCACATAAGTGCTTAACAAAACACAACATGGAATTGTAAAAGAGATGAAAGGAAAGAAGTTTGAATGTGGATTCCTTATCCACACTCAATTGCAACTTACCAAAGCCCCTACATGGTTAGTAAACATATGTACAAGTATAGGAAGCAAGGAAACATTTAATGCACCATAAAACTCAAAAGAATTAAATGAGAAATCAAATCCTAGAACCACAACCAGAATGTACATCATATGGAAAACAAATGATTATTATCATGCAAGTCCAAGTGGATAGGCAACAAACATCATCCATGGCATTAGAACATGCCACCATAAGAAAAGGGAGAATGAAAAGATGAAAGGGAAAAGAAGAAATGTGCATAAATGGAACATGTAATCCATGGATCAGAATTGAAATGAAATGAAAAATAATTTCACAAACATCTCACAAGTATTCATGCATGACACATCAAAACATTTAAGAAGTGATAGAAGAAGTAGAATTGAAATGGAAGTTCCAAACAAAGGAAAGTGCAAACACAACATGTTAAAGGTGCACAAGGTTCAAATGATAACCAACATGCAAAGATGACATATGATATGTATCAATGACCTATAATGTCAAGAGTGTAGTTCACAAAATAGGCAAATGATCATGCAAGTATGTCCAAAAGAAATCATGTAAACATGCACAAAGATTACAATGATGTGACATGTTGTAATGCTTCAAATGAAATGCATCAACAAAAATCAAATGGCCTCATGAAAATTATGAAAACATGGTATTGAAGTTCACTAATCAGAGATGAATCACATATCAAAGTAGCATGCAAGGAACCAAGGCAAAATGATGTCAAACAATGCACTTAGGTCAAGTAGACATATCATACAAAGTAGCACAAAAATGAACATCAAACATGCCATAAACTGACCTAAAAAATCAAATAAAAATCACTTAACACACCTCAAGATGATAATGACTCAATGCAAAAATAAGAGCATCAAAACAATTTTTAATGATCAAGAACAAAATTAAACAAGATCATGTACCACATTAAGAATGTACACCAAAGAAATTCAAAGAAAACTATGGAACAGGGGTAAAAATGTCATAAAATCAAGAAATAAAATCATGAAAAATTTCCTAAATGTTTTAATGATACTCATGAATTTTTTTGGAATTTTATGATGCAATTTAGTATTTTTAAAAATTAAAAAGCAAACGTGTAGAAAAATGGAAAAATAAAATGCAATGCAAAAAGGAATGGCGGTGCGTGACTAGTAATTACTCAGTTCAAATTACATTGGGCCTCAAGATGCAAGGGTGTGAATAGCAATCAGATTCAAGTCCAAGTTTGCGCAAAACACCATAATAAACATGTACACTCAGTCAAAAAATTGACTCATTAATAACCATTGGATGAGGTCTCAGTCAAGCCAAAGTCAAAGTATGCCAAATCAACGCACGCGCACGCATGAGCACCCTTACTATCATGTACCATGCCACACCATGCTTAAATGAAATCAGAAATAACACACGTGACACGCACATGGATTTTAATGCGTTGGCACCTTTTGGACCACACGATCATGAAAAATGGACGGATGAGATTATAACATGCATAAACCCTAGCTCTAACAGTCACCGGCCGGAGGTGATCTCCGGTCACCTTCTCCGGCCAAACCACCACCGTCTGCAACCTTGATTTCTCCAGAAATCCACAAACGAAATACCAAAATGAAGCCGAGCTCACACACATCATGAATATGCAATCAATTTTCATAGATCATGCACGCATAACACAAACCAAGCCAAAACAATTTGCCCTAACATTTGGTCTATGCCTCTAAAGGCCTATCAACTAGGCAGGCAAGTTCTTGAGCTTATAAGAAGCTGCAAGAACCTGAAAACCAACTCACATCAAGTCTATAATGGATGAAACTCGTACCTGAATATTGGAGATTTGAAAATGCTCTTCAGAAAACCAGAGATCTTAGCTTCCTCTTCAACCTTGGAGCTTCACGAACTTAGCAAAATAAATGCTATACAACCAATGGTCTTGAGAGCAGAGAGATTCAATATTGAACAATGCTTGCAAAAACTTGAGGACTGTGTAGAAAAACTTCAATCCAATGCCATTGATGATGATGAAGATGATGAAGATGAAGTAAATGAAGGAAGGATGGTGAAGCTCGTGTGAAATCAGAGGTAAAGTAGAGAGAATGTGAGAGAGAGTTGGAAGTGAAAAATGAGAGAAATGAAGCTAAAATGAAAATGTGAAGTGAGATTTTGTTTTATAGTGTAAGCTAACCATGGTTTGGTGAGTGAGTTAAAGTGAGTCAAGGTGGTTAAACTTAGTCATCCCTAACTAACTGAGTCAAGTTAGTTAGGGAGAGCAGTGCTATGGTGAAGATGGCTCATGACATGCTATGGTGGAAGTGAGGAGGGGAATGAAATGGCACGGCTGGTGGTAGCAGAAACTTGCTTAGCACGTTTATTTCTTTCCATTCTCATGTATGCCAAGGCAAGTGTGCAAGGTGTAATTGACTTGTGCTTGGTTGAAAGAGGAAACTGAAGTGAGGAAGTGTTTGTGGTGTGTTTGAACCAAAATCATGCAACATGCTGTCAGTGTATCCATGCCAACATAGGGTAGTTTGTGGAGGTTTTTCTCTCTACTCAATGACTGCGTTAAGGAGTTTATGGGTTCATTGGAAAGAGGATGCATTGGAGCACCATATTGATTTGGAAATTGAAGTGAAATGAGGTCTCAAACATGTCTAAAAATGACCTTAAACAGATGGACCAAGAACTGGTACATGGGTGCACAGACTTGTGGCATGACCTGGTTGTGACCTGGTCAAATTTCAGTTGCAATGACCATTCTTTGAGCCATCATAACTCCTTAACCTTTGATCAGATGAAAAATTGATAAACACCAATCTTAAAGATCTCACATATAGGAACAACCTTCATGTTGAAAGATTTTTCATTTGAGGCTTTTAACCATGAGAAAAATGAGTGGACATTTGGCCCACCACATGTTTGTTAAAATGACTGCGCGCGTGCCCTGAAAATCTTGGTCATGACCTAGTTTTGAACCTACTTTGCTCAAACTTTGATCAATCATATCTCACTCAATTTTTATCCAATGGAGATGTTCCACATATGGATGTGAAGCTTAAAACAAGATCTTTTGTTGTGGCCGAGTGGAATTTTCATTTGGTGCTTCAATTTTAAATGGCCTTGGCTCAAACTCTGATGCAAAATGGCCAAAACTTGCTATTTTTAGTAACCCTTCTTCTTCCAAAAATGGCAACTTTCCACCTCTTGATTTTTTCATAATTCCTTTGGAGTTTCTTGACCAAATTTTGTACATTGGACACATATAACATGAATTTTATGGATTTGGCCTCAAAAAGTCAAGAGTTGACTTTTTCCTCTGATTATTTGACTTGGCCCCAATTTTCCTGATTTCTGATCTTTCTTCCAATTGAACCACTTCTAAAACCAATTGAGAGGCAATTTTCCATACACATACACTTAAGAACATGTAGGACACCATGACATCAAGTTTTGTCCAAGAAATCAAAGATTCTCTGATTTAATGGGAAACCCTAGTTTTGGTGCCCACCTCCTAAGAGAAAAATGTGCAGTCTTCAATTTCAAATTCCTCAGAGTATGTTATGTATCCTCTTAAAGGATGATGAGATATACCATTTGAGGATGACTTTGGATCAATGAGCTATCTCTTTTGAGGGTTTTCCTTCAGTTTTTGAACCTCTTGCATAGTGAAAGATGTAGTGCTTCAATCTCTCATTGAATCTCTCATCCTTGAGGTTGTGGATGTTCCATTGAGATAGTATGAGACATGAAAGGCCTCTTGGCTTGCCTTGAGGAAACTTGATTGACCTTATTGTGCTTTGAATGATCCCTTGATTGACCACCTTCCACCTGATCCATGCCCTGATGGTAAGAAGGATTCTATGCTTCATTTTTCTATGTTAAATGCAATGTAATGTTAATGAGGTGGATATGATATGATAAATGATAATGCCATGCTATGATGACAAAGAGGGAGAGC
Organism: Lathyrus tuberosus; assembly: GCA_022829125.1. Taxonomy (NCBI): domain Eukaryota; kingdom Viridiplantae; phylum Streptophyta; class Magnoliopsida; order Fabales; family Fabaceae; genus Lathyrus; species Lathyrus tuberosus. Next base: position 1,204,986 of record JALAZF010000423.1, read on the forward strand.
AAATTTTGGGGTATTACAGCTGCCCCTATTCAAGCGCTGTAGACCTGAATGCCTGAAAGCAATTGCTTTCGGACTTTCACGGTATATAGTGATTGAATACCAAATATAACCAAAAATTTGCTCTGGATGATGAGGAAGAAACTCCCCCGACATTGCTGGCTTGAATCTTCAATGAAACATTGTCGGAGAAAACTGTCTTTTGAATGACACCAGACGACTACTGGCTCGCCGCAATACTGGTAAACTTTAACAATGTCTTTTATGCAATTCCAGACGACTACTGGCCCGCCGCAATACTGGTAAACTTTAACAATGTCTTTTATGCAATTCCAGACGACTACTGGCCCGCCGCAATACTGGTAAACTTTAACAATGTCTTTTATGCAATTCCAGACGACTACTGGCCCGCCACGCTACTGGTGGACTTTAGAAATGTCTTTTTGAACGACGCCAGACGACTACTGGCTTGCCACACTTATGGTGGACTTTAATAATGTCTTTTATGCAACTCCAGACGACTACTGGCCTGCCACGCTACTGGTGGACTTTAGAAATGTCTTTTTGAACGATGCCAGACGACTACTGGCTTGCCACACTACTGGTGGACTTTGCAGCTTCGTGCCACCCGAAGACGGACTTTTGCCAATCCACTGTTGGACTTTTAGAATTTGCCACCCTTAGATGGACCTTTCGCCAATCCACTGTTGGACTTTTGCCACCCGAAGACGGACTTTTGCCAATCCACTGTTGGACTTTTACCACCCGAAGACGGACTTTTGCCAATCCACTGTTGGACTTGTGCCACCCGAAGACGGACTTTTGCCAATCCACTGTTGGACTTTTGCCACCCGAAGACGGACTTTTGCCAATCCACTGTTGGACTTTTGCCACCCGAAGACGGACTTTTGCCAATCCACTGTTGGACTTGTGCCACCCGAAGACGGACTTTTGCCAATCCACTGTTGGACTTTTAAAATTTGCCACCCGAAGAAGGACTTTTGCCAATCCACTGTTGGACTTTTAAAATTTGCCACCCGAAGACGGACTTTTGCCAATCCACTGTTGGACTTTTGCCACCCGAAGACGGACTTTTGCCAATCCACTGTTGGACTTTAAGAATTTGCCACCCTTAGATGGACTTTTGCCAATCCACTGTTGGACTTTAAGAATTTGCCACCCTTAGATGGACTTTTGCCAATCCACTGTTGGACTTTGCTAACGTCTTTTAACAATGCCAGACAACTACTGGCTTGCCACACTACGGGTGGACTTTCGCAAAATTCCAATACTGGATTACACTCTGCATCCGTGTCAGACATCTCTGTCGACTTTGCTGAGGAACAATGATCAATGACTTGACTTTTAGAGGTTCCTGAGAGGATAATGTCTCTGCTAGAGGATGAATAAACAATCCGTCTACTTCAAATTGTCAAGTTTGCCAAAAATAAATTGGACTTTGAGATATGAGGAGAGTGAAGATTCTGCCAGGAATTACTTCACCTGTTTGGGGCTGGATTCTGGTCACAGCAACTCCGCTGGGAATGAGAATTTTTGAATGACGTCCTGCTGGGGAAGAAAAATCATTAAAACTCTGCTTGGGGATCTATCAAACCTGAGATCCTTTGCGGGGACTATCAACCTTCTGACCCGGCTGGGGAAAGACTGTACCATCCTTGTTGAGGAATAGATTCTGCCGATCTTATAAACCTCTGCGGGAGCAACAACTCAGCTGGGGAGTATTGCTGACAAGATTCGGTGCTGACCTCTGTGGGGATACCATTACCAGAGACACAATCTTGCTGGGGATCAGGGCTACTCTGCCAGGGATATGCAAATCCTAGTTAGAACATTCCACTGCAACTTGCTAGGAAGGAGTCCTTAGAGATCTGTTGGGGAAACCCAAAGCAAATCCACAGTAGTCTGCTGAAGAATATGACTGTCAAGCTTAGGATAAGTACCACAATGCCCCATGTTAGGCGGGCTTCCCTTTAGACAATTCCGTTAGGGATGACGAGTTTATAACAAACTCTGCTGGAGGAAACTGCTTTAAAACGTCTCGTGCTGGGGAATGCCTTTTGAGAGGATTTTACAGAAGACCAACTGTCTTCAAACTCTACTAGGGATGATCAACATTTCATGATGGGGAAACAAACATGCCCCATGCTTGGACAAACCAACAATTTGTCCCCGAAGAAGATGTCATAAGAGGATTTTACAAAAGATTTAGCTTCTTCAAACTCCTACGACTTCGCTGGGGATAATGACCATCAGTTTTGGTATCGACGAGACCACTCTTTTGGGGGAACCTGTGACCGTTATCGACACAGAAAAGCTTGTAGCTGTTGGAAGTACTGTATGAGAGAATCGACTTAATAAGATACAACGGTACCCAGTTGAACTTAATTCAATGATACCGAACCGTTATGAACGATCGTCGACCGAGCGACGAACGCTGATCTCCTTACCCGTAATTGCCCCAGTCTTTTGCATGGGGTAATTGATTACTGGTCTTGTGCTTAAAATCATCTGCACCTGCTACCTGCAACAAAAGAATATGCACACATGTCCCGAATATTGCGTGGCTAGAATCCATCATCCAGGAGTATTCAACATTCAAAGTAATTTCAAATGTTTTTTCTACGCATGTTATTGCAAGGCCGCCATGTTTTCAAATGCAATGTTTTATCAAAAATTAGGACGTTTTTGCAAACAAAGCAATAAAACAAAAATAGAAAGCTTTTTATTGAAATTCAATTTATTGACTGAGAGCCCAGAATAGGCAATTACATCCGGAAGCAATCCCTGGAAAGAGGTGATCGCTGAAAATTGAGAAAAGAAACTATCCTAATGGCAATGTGAAAACGGACTTCCACTGAGTTTCCATTCTGTTATGACCAGTATGTCTTCAAAACTCCCCGACCTTGCCTTCTGAGGAATGATCAGACCGATTCCTATCTTTCAGAACGTCAGTTGTTCAAACGGTAATTGGGTACAAATAACTCAGACCGTAGTCATTCTCTTAAATCCCTCTTTTGCGTGGACCGCCCTTTCAGATTTTCGATCCACCAGGATACCCTTTTTTGCCTAAGTTGCCCTTTCAGGTTTTCAACTTACCGGGTGTATAATTTTTCAATTATATCCCTAATTTTTGCCCGAACCTTATTCTGTTTTTGGTTCGCCAGGATGCCCTTTTTTGCCTGGATTTTTTTTATTTTTATTATCCAGCGGGTCTATTCATGCGAAGTATTTTTTGACTACGTCCGAGTTGACAGGGGGTGAAAAGTCTTCGCCATCCATGGTTGTAAGCAATAAAGCTCCGCCCGAAAAGACCTTTTTAACCACGAATGGACCTTCATAGTTAGGAGTCCATTTGCCCCTGTGATCTGTACTGGGAGGAAGAATCCTTTTGAGTACCACATCTCCGACTTTGTAAACCCGAGGACGCACCTTTTGGTCAAATGCCTGCTTCATTTTGCGCTGATATAGTTGCCCATGACATACAGCCGCCAATCGCTTTTCCTCAATAAGGCTCAGCTGATCAAATCTGGCTCGTACCCATTCAGCTTCATCTAGCTTAACATCCATCATGACTCTGAGGGACGAAATCTCTACTTCAACCGGTAGCACTGCCTCCATACCATATACAAGTGAGAATGGGGTTGCCCCAGTGGACGTGCGTACCGACGTTCGATACCCATGCAGAGCAAATGGTAACATCTCATGCCAATCTTTGTACGTGACAACCATCTTCTGTACAATCTTCTTGATATTTTTGTTGGCCGCTTCGACCGCGCCATTCATCTTTGGGCGGTATGGAGAGGAATTGTGATGTTCGATTTTGAAGTCCCAGCATAATTTAGCCATCATCTTGTTATTCAAATTGGAACCATTATCAGTAATGATTCTTTCGGGAACTCCATATCGGCAAATGATATCCCGTTTTAAGAAACGATCGACCACTTGTTTTGTAACATTGGCATAGGATGCAGCTTCAACCCATTTGGTGAAGTAATCAATTGCCACCAAGATGAAACGATGACCGTTAGAAGCTGTAGGCTCAATCTTTCCGATCATATCAATGCCCCACATGGCAAACGGCCAAGGCGACGACATGATACTCAACGGATTTGGAGGTACATGCACTTTATCTGCATAGATCTGGCATTTATGGCATTTGCGGGCATATTTGCAACAATCTGACTCCATAGTCAACCAATAATATCCCGATCTTAACAACTTTTTAGCCATTGCGTGTCCTCCGGCATGGGTACCGAAAGAACCTTCGTGCACTTCAATCATCAACAAGTCTGCTTCATGTCTATCCACATATCTAAGCAGGACCGTGTCAAAATTTCTCTTATACAGCACGCCATCTTTGTTCAAGAAGAAACTACCAGCTAGCCTTCTCAACGTCTTCCTGTCTTTGGACGATGCCCCGGGCGGGTACTCTTGATTGCTCAAGAAGCATTTAATATCATGGTACCAAGGCTTGTCATCGGACGTTGCGTCGACCGCAAACACAAATGCAGGTCTGTCAAGGCGGGATACCTCAATCTTAGGTACATGGTTCCATCCTTGTACTTTGATCATGGAAGACAAAGTGGCCAAGGCATCAGCGAACCTATTCACATCTCGAGGAATATGGTACAGTTTCACTGTTGTGAAAAATGTCAGCAATCTCCTTGTATAATCTCTATACGGCACTAGATTTGCTTGGTGCGTGTACCAACTCCCTTTCACTTGATTGATTACCAAAGCTGAATCACCAAATATATCAAGGGTCTTAATCCGTAGATTAATCGCCTCCTCGATCCCCATTATACAAGCTTCGTACTCTGCTTCATTGTTGGTGCATCCGAAAGTTATTCGGGCAGTGAAAGGCATATGAACACCTTCCGGCGTGATAAGAACTGCTCCAACTCCGCACCCATTCATATTGACAGCCCCATCAAACATCAGACTCCATTTGGACTCAGGGTCTGGCCCCTCCTCCGGGAGTGGTTCCTCGCAGTCTTTAGCTTTGAGAAACATGATGTCCTCATTAGGGAAGTCGAATTTCATGGATTGGTAATCATCAATCGGCTGTTGCGCAAGATAGTCAGACAAGATACTTCCTTTGATGGCCTTCTGGGAAGTGTACTGAATGTCATACTCTGTCAAGACCATTTGCCATCGTGTAACTCTGCCTGTCAGTGCTGGTTTCTCGAAAATGTACTTGATAGGATCCATTTTTGAAATCAACAAGGTTGTGTGCCTGACCATATATTGCCTCAATCGCTTAGCGGCCCATGCAAGTGCACAGCATGTCTTTTCAAGCATTGAGTACCGGGACTCAGAATCATTGAACTTTTTGCTCAGGTAGTAGATAGCATGCTCCTTCCTACCTGTCTCGTCATGTTGACCGAGAACACAACCCATGGAACCTTCAAGCACTGTCAGATACATTATCAGTGGTCTCCCTTCAACTGGAGGCATTAGAATCGGAGGTTCCTGCAAGTATTCTTTTATCTTATCGAATGCCAATTGGCAATCGTCATTCCACCTGACCATTTGATCTTTCCTTAACAATTTAAATATTAGTTCACACGTGGCTGTTAGGTGAGATATGAACCTTGCAATGTAGTTCAATCTACCCAAGAAACCACGAACCTCTTTTTCTGTTCTCGGCTCAGGCATTTCTTGTATTGCTTTCACCTTGGCAGGATCAACCTCAATTCCTCTTTCGCTCACGATGAAACCCAACAACTTTCCAGAACGCACCCCAAACGTGCACTTGTTTGGATTTAATCTCAGACGGAATTTTCTCAACCTTTCAAACAGTTTTTTCAGATTAATCAGATGTTCCTCTTCTGTTCTCGACTTGGCAATCATATCATCTACATAACATTCGATCTCCTTATGAATCAAGTCATGAAACAATGTTACCATCGCCCGCTGGTACGTTGCTCCTGCGTTTTTCAACCCAAAAGGCATTACTTTATAGCAATATGTACCCCACGGAGTAATGAACGTGGTCTTCTCCATATCTTCAGGTGCCATCTTGATCTGGTTGTACCCGGAGAAACCGTCCATAAATGAGAACACTGAAAACTGAGCTGTATTATCGACCAGCACATCAATATGAGGTAGTGGAAAATCATCTTTCGGGCTAGCTTTATTAAGATCTCGATAATCCACACACATTCTCACTTTTCCATCTTTCTTCGGTACTGGCACGATGTTGGCTACCCACGGAGGATATTTTGTCACCGCAAGAAACCCAGCATCCCACTGCTTCTGGACTTCCTCCTTAATCTTTAAAGCCATGTCGGGGTGAGTCCGACGAAGTTTCTGCTTGACTGGCGGACATTCTTCTCTTAATGGCAGTCTGTGCACAACAATATCCGTATCCAACCCCGGCATGTCTTGATACGACCAGGCGAAGATGTCAACATACTCGCGCAACATTTCAGTCAAAGTTTTCTTCACATCTGCTTGCAAGCTGGCACCAATCCTGATCTCTTTCTTGGCATCCTTGGTACCAATATTGATGATTTCTACAGTCTCCTGGTGAGGCTGGATGACCCTTTCCTCTTGTTTCAACAATCTGGCCAATTCTTCAGGGAGTTCACAATCTTTCTCATCCCCTTCTTCGGCTTGATAAATCGGATTGTCAAAGTCATACATAGTCATATCAAAATCGTTATCAGTGGTATCTGGAGGATCAAGTCTGCATGAATGGGTTCATGCCTTATTTTCGAATTTATTTTTAAGCAAAACAAAAGAAAATGAAACATTGCCATTTTATTATTTTTGTGCAAAAATAAAAACTGAAAGACAGAGAACAAAATTTGATTGCAAAACGTCCTTTATTAATGATTAAAAATTGCAAATGCAACCAGGGTGGCCCTACAAATGAATCTATACGCCTTGGGCAGAGCGTAAGATTTTGACATGCATTATGGTTAGAAAAAACAAAGAAAAATTACTCTGTCTGAAGAGTAACCCGGATGACTTCTTCAACGGACCAGTTCTGCACTTGTTGTCCCGGAGCATGAGGGCGTACCCAGTTGTCCAGGTCACAATTACTGTCAACACTATCCTCTGTGGCTGCACAAGACTGGTCCGTGTAGATAATTCCCCCACTATTGAAAGTAATGGGTCCCCTGCTCCCCGCATCTGAAGTTGTAGAGGGATGATAACCAATACCAAATTTGTCTTCCTTCATTGGGGTCTCTATCAACCTGCCCCAACCTTGGGCGTTGCCTGTCCTGACGACTTCGACAGCTTGTTTGTAAGATGAAATGGAGGTACCGGCCCCAACTGGTACAGAAGAAGACTCAGGTGCATCGTCAATATTGACCGCTTCAAATGATTGGCACAGCATCTCATGAATTTCTCCATCCATTTCAATGTACTTGAACGTGGACAAGTGACTCACAAAGATGTCTTCTTCCCCACACACCGTCACAACCTGCCCTTCAAACTCATACTTCAACTTTTGGTGTAAAGTGGAAGTAACAGCCCCGGCTCCGTGAATCCAAGGGCGTCCCAATAGGCAGCTATATGCAGGTTGTATGTCCATTACATGGAACGTGGATTTGAATACCTGTGGTCCAATTTGTACGGGCAATTCCACCTCACCAAACACAGATCGTCTGGTCCCATCGAATGCTCTGACCACCAATTCACTAGGCCTTAAGATCAAACCATCAACTTCCAGCTTCATTAATGCCTTCTTGGGGAAGACATTAAGTGATGAACCAGTGTCTACCAGTACATGAGATAACACTGCGCCCTTACATTCCATCGTGATATGCAAAGCCTTATTATGGTTTCTTCCTTCAACAGTCAGATCTCTACTTGTAAATCCCAAGCCATGGCTAACATTAACATTAGAGACTACGTCCTCGAGCTGATTAACAGTAATTTCCTGTGGCACGTATGCACTCTTCAATACTTTCAACAACGCCTGCCGATGCGCATCAGAGCACATTAATAGTGACAAGATTGAAATCTTTGAAGGGGTCTGATTCAGTTGGTCCACAATCTTATAATCGCTTTTCTTGATTATCTTCATAAATTCTTCCATTTCCTTATCAAAAGTAATCTTTGTCTCTGCTTCAGGTGTAGGCGCATTTTCAACCACCTGTTTACCTTTAGCCTTTGCTGCAGCTTCTGCCTCTTTATCACTTCTCAAGGTTTGGGGAGCGAACAACCTTCCACTCCTTGTAAAGCCCCCTACACCCCCTACGTTATCAATATTTGGGCTGACTGACGACTCAACTTCCTGCTTTTTACCTTCGTAATATACATCTGCCCCATAGTGCCATGGGATAGCCTTCGTAGATGTGAACGGAATTGGTCCTGGCACCGTGATAGTGACAGGACTGGGCCTTTCTTGCGTAACACTCGCCACGGGAACTGCATTGACCAGCATTTGAATCTCAGCGGGAGTGTAATAGATGGTCACGGTTGATATCTCATCAGTGTCTTTCACGACTCTGTCGAACTGTAGACATCCTTCATCGATCAGATTCTGCAAACCCATCTTCAACTTATCACAGCCATTCTCCTGATTCATACACTCAGAACAATCTTGATTACAGCCCGGGAACACCTGTCCCTTCAATAAACAATCTTTTACAACCAACAAAGAAGTTTTCACCTGATGTATGTCTACCACCAAATTCAATCTCCTCCCATCTTCAATAGCATATACATTTGCTGCACTATGATCAGGCATGGGATGATGAGTAATATTAGGAACGGGAGAGAAGTTGATGGCTTTAGCATCAATCAAATCTTGTACTTTATGATGGAAAGCCCAACATTTTTCAATAGAGTGCCCCTGAGCACCTGAGTGGAACTCACAACGAGCATTAGCATCGAAGTTAGGTGGCAGGTTTCCAGCAACCGGAGCTTTCATAGTACGGAGTTCTACCAACTTTAACTCGAGTAGCCGGGGCAACAGCGCGACATAAGTCATAGGGAGAGGATCCATCTTACGATCCCTCTGCCTAGACCTTTGCTGGAAAAAAGATTGTTGCTGTTGAACTTGTTGTTGGGGTTGTTGTTTCTGAACAGACGGTGTGGGGATTGTTACAGCATCTACCTGATAATAAGCTTGAGAACGCCCTCTGCCTCGTCCTCTAAACACAGCATTCGTATCACCTTCTCTTCTTTTCTGGTTACTAGCAAACGGTTTCTTCGTCCCCGAAGAGCCAGCCCCACTCACATCTTGGATCTTTCCAAGCTTTAACAGACTTTCTATTCTTTCTCCCGCAATCACAATATCAGCAAATCCAGTTGACGGACAAGCAGCTAATCTATCAAGATAGGCCCCTTGCAAGGTGCCCATAAACATATCCGCCATTTCTCTGTCTGACAAGGGAGGTTGGACCTGGGCAGCCATTTCCCTCCACCTCTGTGCATATTCTTTGAAACTCTCCTTGGCATTTTGTGACAACCCCTGCAATTGAGTGCGGTTGGGCGCCATGTCAATATTATACTGGTATTGCTTCAGGAACGCTTCTGCCAGATCTTTCCAACTCTTCACAGCAGCTCTATTCAACTTCATATACCAGGTCAAGGACGCCCCAGCCAGACTGTCCTGAAAATAGTGCATCCATAGCTTCTCGTCATCCGTATGGGCTGAAATCTTCCCAAAGTAAGCTTGAAGATGCGTTTGGGGACACGCATTGCCGTGATACTTATCAAAAGTAGGAGGTTTGAATTTAGGGGGAATTCTGACTCCTGGGACCAGCCCCAAGCTAGTAACATCAATACCCATAGAGTTCTTGCATTCTATGGCCCTGATCTTTTCTGCTAACTCATCATACCTTCGATCACCTTGATTACCCACATCAGCATCCAGCAGAGTAAATTGGTCTTCCAGGGTATCTTCAAGAGTAACACCAGCATGCCTACCATTTCCATTACCCCGATTGTTACCACCAGGAGGAGGGTTGCCACCGGGAGGAGGAATGCCATGTCCTTGTGAATTGTCATGCTGATCACCTTCGGGCCCATTGTCTGGACGCTCGACCAGAAGCCTCAATCTCTCCTGATTTTGCGCCATGCCAGTCATGAGGGTCATGAACTGGTCCATACGCGCCCTCATTTCAGCCAAATCACTTTGCACTTGATCCATGATTCTTACTTGATTTCTTCGCGTCGAATATCGGTGAATATGATTCTCAGCTATACTGCCTGAAACCAAATAAAGGTTAGAGACCCTGCAACGAGTACCTGAAAAGCAAGTAACAAAAATGCAAAATGATATGCAATGCCATGTTTGTCATTTCCGAGGTGCTTTATACCCTGATTCCAATCCAACCACAGAAATCTGAAGACCAGAAATCGTGATATAAAGAGACGTGTCGTGGTCATGTGCTTGTGTGCAGCTATCTGATAAGGAATAAATCTGAATAAAACTGCTCATACTCATTCAACGAAGTATTCAAGTACATTTAAGAAAGGTTCAACCGCAAATGCAATACAAGACAAAAATGGATCCATCAACAAGCCTGATGGTAACCATTAATAACAAAATATAAGGAAAAGAACATCAGTCTGACAATTCCACATCCTTCAGCTTATCACTTGAGTATTTGATCTCCTCAAAAAGTATACGGGTACGCTGGTGATTCGGCTTTTCAATCATTTCTTTGATCAAGACATCCCTTTTCTCAAGAGCTTCAGTTAAAGAACCCATATGCAGCATCAGAGCCTCGTCATCACACACTCCTTTGCGTCTCTTTATGCCAGCTTGCGTCTTGAGTATCTCCCTTTCTATCATGACTTCTTCAAGCTCTTTCTTGGTATTCCTCAGCTCACCTCTAGCTTCTTCTAGCTGTTCTTGACTCTTACCGAGGCTTTCCCGATACTTTCTCCTCTGCTCATGCGCCTTTTCAAGCTCTTCGTCCTTAATCTGCAACTGTTCCTGTAATTCAGTATTCTCTATCCTAACTTCGTCCCAAGCGTGCTGAAACTTTGTTAACTTTTCTTTGGTCTGTGCTAACGCCTGTTTGGTTTGCTTGTGGGCTTGAGTAGCATCATCAACACCTTTACTAATCTTCCAGAAATGTTGGGCTCTTCCAGTAAAGTCTTTCTCTTTTGCAGTTAGGATTTGTTCAGCATCTTGGGCTTTCCGCTCCAGCTCTTTGTTGGCATGTAGAGCATTCTGAAGACGGCTACTTAACTCGGAATTCTCTCCTTGGAGCTTTTTCACCAAGGCTTGCAACTTGTCAACTTCTTCCACGGTAGCAGTGCTTCTTGCTTTCTCCTTCTCCGGATACAAAAGGGGTGCCTTACCAAAAGGCAAGAGAAAATCTTCAACTCTTTTCTTCACCCACTCTTCATATGCTGGATAAACCCGGTTGTTAGGCTTGCCTAGAGTAACTTTCCCCTTTTTCAGTATGCTACCCCAGCTTTCAGAAGCTTTCTGTGCTGCTTCCCAACCATCTGATGTATGAAAATAGAGGGACTCCTCCACATCTCTCTTAATAGGCGGACCTGTCAAGGCATACCCAAATTGTCGAATGGCCAAAGAAGGATTGTAGTTAATCCCACCCATTCTTCCTATCAGTGAAACGTTAGGGAACTTACCACAGCTGTGGATAATATTCTTGCCAATCAGCCCATGATCTACCCATACGATGTCCTTGGCTACCAATCCCATTAAACGCTGTTTCCACTCTAGAGAATCTTTGGAATCCACAAAAGCCCCTGATTGTGGTAAACGTCCTGCAAACCACTTATAGAACAAGGGTGCACAACAACGAATTATCCCTCCTCTTTTCTTTTCGTTTCAGTTGTACAACGAGTAGTGAAGATCTCCCAGTAGCGTTGGCACCGGGTTCTTCATCATGAATATTCGTATAGCGTCCGTATCAATGAAATCCGGCTCATTGGGAAACAACACTATGCCGTATATACAAAGGGCTAGCAAAGCATTAAAAACAAGCCAATTCTCGCCTTTAGCTGCTTCCTGGGCCTTCTTAATCAGATATTCCAGCTTGTAACCACGAATCTTTCCTTTGTTGGAGACATTGTCGCCTAACTCTGATTTACTCAAATAAAGAGCACCAGCCACCTTTCCAAAGTCAAGATCCCCCACTGATCCAAAGAAAGGGGGCTCCTCCTTGATATCAATCCCCAACATGTTGGAATACTCCTCCAAGGTAGGAACCAACACATAGTCTGGAAATACAAAACACCTCAGAGGCGGATCATAGAACTGCATCAACGTATGGAGACCTCTGGCTTCATAATCACTGACATTACGGACCATAGATAAAATCCACCCATATTTCTCTTCAAAAGCTTCTCGTACTGCAGAGCTCGCCATTCCCTTCAGCATAACAATAGGGCCTAAAGTAGGCGTAAGGAACTTATAGCTGATGATATTCTTTCTCTCTTTAGTATTCATCTTTGCAGGGACCTGATGACTGGAATCAAGGGTAATATATGCACCTGGAAATGAATAAACATGTATGTTAGGATATGATAATGCAATGCAAAGGGCAATGTGATCAGGTAATCAGGTGTCTGTGCTGAACTGTGAACGGTGTCAGTGTAGCTCTGAGACTAATATAGAACCATAGATAAGAACCATCTGAATACAATAGGATGAAACTTCCTTTTTGTGCAATGATGATAGAAAACCGGGTATGTAGGAGGTCATGGTTACCTGCAAACCTGTAAACAACCCGCCCTTCTCACATGTGGGTACTAGGATGTTCAGTATCCCAGGCTCTCAGGTCGAGAAATGATGATACGTTCACCATTTCTAGTTTGGCATCATCATCAATCGAGGAGGCCTCAACTGATTCTCCAAAACAAAAAGGTCCTCAGCTTCTGGCACTGAGGTCGAGAAGCAATAGTACATTCATCCCTCAGGGTACAGTACTATCGCCAATCGAGGAGTGCCTCCGCTGATTCTCTTTCAAAAAGGGAAGTCCTATAGCAAGTTCCCAGCATTGGGTCCTCGGATCGAGAATGTGCAATGGGTTTGCCACAGAATGTGGTCTGCCACTGTCACATCTCGGGAGGAGTGCCGCAACTGAGTCCTCGGGAATGGTCACCAGGGTCGACAGTTCCTCAAGAGAATAACCACTGGCCTGCATAACATGCAGTAGCAGAAAGCTCCTGATAGAACCTCGTCTGGTTGTGGGTCTCATGAACAACAATACGTGGTCACCACCACACAAGCGTCATGACTATCCACTCTAATACCTATGTGTGTACTCAAGCCTGTGTAGTGAGCTTATCTCTCAGAACACCCTGCCCGCCAAACAGAAAACAACAGCACGATCCAGCACAATAATGATATGTAATGCAGTAAATGCAATAAATACCGTAATGTACAGTAAAGCAGTAAGTAACCATACAATAAAACAGTAAATATAGCACAACCGTAAACACCCAATGAAAGAAAAACAGACAAGCGCTAGGATTGACTCGCTAAGGAAACCAGAGATTCTGGGTTCGATCCCCAGCAGAGTCGCCAGCTATCGCTCCCGGGATTTTCATCCTAGTACAAACGCGAAAGTGGCACCGAAACAGAGTCGCCAGCAATGTGTATTTATCCCATGAGAGGGAAAGGAAACACCGCATAAACCTTAAGAGAAGGAAAAGCATGGTCTCGCGACCAAGAGAAATGGGTTCGGGAGTCGGTTACGCGAGAGGAAGGTATTAGCACCCCCTCGCGTCCATCGTACCCGATGGGATCCACGCTTGCTGCTTCGATCAAAGGGTGATAGAAAAGAATACTGGAAAGGAACTGCTAATGGAAGGGAAAGAGAAAGAGAAACAAATGTAGGGAAAATAAAAGAAGTGCTCGAATGGGCCCTACCCCACTGCCTACGTATCTCATCGGGAGCATGAGAATCAGAGCGACGTAGTTCCCCTCACTAGGGAAAGTTGTTTGTGTTTTTTAGAGAACGGCTTACGTTCTAGCTCAGGTGTTGCAGGCTCGCTGGTCCGAGTGCGTTACCATCTTGTAAGAGAACGAGTAGAAGCACGTTCGTACGCTGAGAGTGAATGAGGTGAGAAAAGAATTCCCGAAGGAAAGACGTTATTGTTTGTTTTTGTCTTTTAGAAGGAAGTGTTTTGGATTTGTTTGCATGTGATAGTGTATCTGAATCTTAGTCATTGGAATGTGTACATCCTCACATTCCAAGATGGAATGAGTAAGAAAGCACACTAAGAGTGAAGAAGACCCTCACACCTATTTCCAATTATTAAGGTTCAAACACACTAGCATACTTGTATTTATTAAGTGCTTTTGTTGATTAAGAAATGAAGAAGTGTTTTTTATTTACCTTCAACAAGTATTGCATTTAAGTCCCTCACACAAGATCAAATGTTTAACACATTGACCCAAGATGGGTTATATGCTATACATTTTAAGATTATAAGAGAAGACCCCTTATAATCTTTTCTTTATGTGAAAGGCCTAAATGCAATAAATGCCTACCTTTATAAGATGTTTTGAGTTTTTCTTTAAGAGATGAGAAGAGAGACTCAAGAGAGAAGAAAGGTAAAATCTATGTGGACTAAGACTCAATCCTAATTGATTATTAAAGGGAGTGGTCCTAATGGTTTGTGAGGTTTAAACCTAAAGTCTAAAGAAAGAATGAATTAAACAATTCACTTCTAAAGTAGAAGATGAATCGTAATTCACAAAGGAAAGTGATGAGTTATTAAAAGAAAGCACATAAGTGCTTAACAAAACACAACATGGAATTGTAAAAGAGATGAAAGGAAAGAAGTTTGAATGTGGATTCCTTATCCACACTCAATTGCAACTTACCAAAGCCCCTACATGGTTAGTAAACATATGTACAAGTATAGGAAGCAAGGAAACATTTAATGCACCATAAAACTCAAAAGAATTAAATGAGAAATCAAATCCTAGAACCACAACCAGAATGTACATCATATGGAAAACAAATGATTATTATCATGCAAGTCCAAGTGGATAGGCAACAAACATCATCCATGGCATTAGAACATGCCACCATAAGAAAAGGGAGAATGAAAAGATGAAAGGGAAAAGAAGAAATGTGCATAAATGGAACATGTAATCCATGGATCAGAATTGAAATGAAATGAAAAATAATTTCACAAACATCTCACAAGTATTCATGCATGACACATCAAAACATTTAAGAAGTGATAGAAGAAGTAGAATTGAAATGGAAGTTCCAAACAAAGGAAAGTGCAAACACAACATGTTAAAGGTGCACAAGGTTCAAATGATAACCAACATGCAAAGATGACATATGATATGTATCAATGACCTATAATGTCAAGAGTGTAGTTCACAAAATAGGCAAATGATCATGCAAGTATGTCCAAAAGAAATCATGTAAACATGCACAAAGATTACAATGATGTGACATGTTGTAATGCTTCAAATGAAATGCATCAACAAAAATCAAATGGCCTCATGAAAATTATGAAAACATGGTATTGAAGTTCACTAATCAGAGATGAATCACATATCAAAGTAGCATGCAAGGAACCAAGGCAAAATGATGTCAAACAATGCACTTAGGTCAAGTAGACATATCATACAAAGTAGCACAAAAATGAACATCAAACATGCCATAAACTGACCTAAAAAATCAAATAAAAATCACTTAACACACCTCAAGATGATAATGACTCAATGCAAAAATAAGAGCATCAAAACAATTTTTAATGATCAAGAACAAAATTAAACAAGATCATGTACCACATTAAGAATGTACACCAAAGAAATTCAAAGAAAACTATGGAACAGGGGTAAAAATGTCATAAAATCAAGAAATAAAATCATGAAAAATTTCCTAAATGTTTTAATGATACTCATGAATTTTTTTGGAATTTTATGATGCAATTTAGTATTTTTAAAAATTAAAAAGCAAACGTGTAGAAAAATGGAAAAATAAAATGCAATGCAAAAAGGAATGGCGGTGCGTGACTAGTAATTACTCAGTTCAAATTACATTGGGCCTCAAGATGCAAGGGTGTGAATAGCAATCAGATTCAAGTCCAAGTTTGCGCAAAACACCATAATAAACATGTACACTCAGTCAAAAAATTGACTCATTAATAACCATTGGATGAGGTCTCAGTCAAGCCAAAGTCAAAGTATGCCAAATCAACGCACGCGCACGCATGAGCACCCTTACTATCATGTACCATGCCACACCATGCTTAAATGAAATCAGAAATAACACACGTGACACGCACATGGATTTTAATGCGTTGGCACCTTTTGGACCACACGATCATGAAAAATGGACGGATGAGATTATAACATGCATAAACCCTAGCTCTAACAGTCACCGGCCGGAGGTGATCTCCGGTCACCTTCTCCGGCCAAACCACCACCGTCTGCAACCTTGATTTCTCCAGAAATCCACAAACGAAATACCAAAATGAAGCCGAGCTCACACACATCATGAATATGCAATCAATTTTCATAGATCATGCACGCATAACACAAACCAAGCCAAAACAATTTGCCCTAACATTTGGTCTATGCCTCTAAAGGCCTATCAACTAGGCAGGCAAGTTCTTGAGCTTATAAGAAGCTGCAAGAACCTGAAAACTAACTCACATCAAGTCTATAATTGATGAAACTCGTTCCTGAATATTGGAGATTTGAAAATGCTCTTCAGAAAACCAGAGATCTTAGCTTCCTCTTCAACCTTGGAGCTTCACGAACTTAGCAAAATAAATGCTATACAACCAATGGTCTTGAGAGCAGAGAGATTCAATATTGAACAATGCTTGCAAAAACTTGAGGACTGTGTAGAAAAACTTCAATCCAATGCCATTGATGATGATGAAGATGATGAAGATGAAGTAAATGAAGGAAGGATGGTGAAGCTCGTGTGAAATCAGAGGTAAAGTAGAGAGAATGTGAGAGAGAGTTGGAAGTGAAAAATGAGAGAAATGAAGCTAAAATGAAAATGTGAAGTGAGATTTTGTTTTATAGTGTAAGCTAACCATGGTTTGGTGAGTGAGTTAAAGTGAGTCAAGGTGGTTAAACTGAGTCATCCCTAACTAACTGAGTCAAGTTAGTTAGGGAGAGCAGTGCTATGGTGAAGATGGTTCATGACATGCTATGGTGGAAGTGAGGAGGGGAATGAAATGGCACGGCTGGTGGTAGCAGAAACTTGCTTAGCACGTTTATTTCTTTCCATTCTCATGTATGCCAAGGCAAGTGTGCAAGGTGTAATTGACTTGTGCTTGGTTGAAAGAGGAAACTGAAGTGAGGAAGTGTTTGTGGTGTGTTTGAACCAAAATCATGCAACATGCTGTCAGTGTATCCATGCCAACATAGGGTAGTTTGTGGAGGTTTTTCTCTCTACTCAATGACTGCGTTAAGGAGTTTATGGGTTCATTGGAAAGAGGATGCATTGGAGCACCATATTGATTTGGAAATTGAAGTGAAATGAGGTCTCAAACATGTCTAAAAATGACCTTAAACAGATGGACCAAGAACTGGTACATGGGTGCACAGACTTGTGGCATGACCTGGTTGTGACCTGGTCAAATTTCAGTTGCAATGACCATTCTTTGAGCCATCATAACTCCTTAACCTTTGATCAGATGAAAAATTGATAAACACCAATCTTAAAGATCTCACATAGAGGAACAACCTTCATGTTGAAAGATTTTTCATTTGAGGCTTTTAACCATGAGAAAAATGAGTGGACATTTGGCCCACCACATGTTTGTTAAAATGACTGCGCGCGTGCCCTGAAAATCTTGGTCATGACCTAGTTTTGAACCTACTTTGCTCAAACTTTGATCAATCATATCTCACTCAATTTTTATCCAATGGAGATGTTCCACATATGGATGTGAAGCTTAAAACAAGATCTTTTGTTGTGGCCGAGTGGAATTTTCATTTGGTGCTTCAATTTTAAATGGCCTTGGCTCAAACTCTGATGCAAAATGGCCAAAACTTGTTATTTTTAGTAACCCTTCTTCTTCCAAAAATGGCAACTTTCCACCTCTTGATTTTTTCATAATTCCTTTGGAGTTTCTTGACCAAATTTTGTACATTGGACACATATAACATGAATTTTATGGTTTTGGCCTCAAAAAGTCAAGAGTTGACTTTTTCCTCTGATTATTTGACTTGGCCCCAATTTTCCTGATTTCTGATCTTTCTTCCAATTGAACCACTTCTAAAACCAATTGAGAGGCAATTTTCCATACACATACACTTAAGAACATGTAGGACACCATGACATCAAGTTTTGTCCAAGAAATCAAAGATTCCCTGATTTAATGGGAAACCCTAGTTTTGGTGCCCACCTCCTAGGAGAAAAATGTGCAGTCTTCAATTTCAAATTCCTCAGAGTATGTTATGTATCCTCTTAAAGGATGATGAGATATACCATTTGAGGATGACTTTGGATCAATGAGCTATCTCTTTTGAGGGTTTTCCTTCAGTTTTTGAACCTCTTGCATAGTGAAAGATGTAGTGCTTCAATCTCTCATTGAATCTCTCATCCTTGAGGTTGTGGATGTTCCATTGAGATAGTATGAGACATGAAAGGCCTCTTGGCTTGCCTTGAGGAAACTTGATTGACCTTATTGTGCTTTGAATGATCCCTTGATTGACCACCTTCCACCTGATCCATGCCCTGATGGTAAGAAGGATGCTATGCTTCATTTTTCTATGTTAAATGCAATGTAATGTTAATGAGGTGGATATGATATGATAAATGATAATTCCATGCTATGATGACAAAGAGGGAGAGCAAATTTTGGGGTATTACACGATGTCCTTCTTCCAAAATCATCTTTTTCAACTCTGCATCATCCGAAATACAAATTCTACCTCAGAATCTCAAAACACCATTAACATCCACTTGAAAATCACTATTTGCATCTTTACCTCCCAACAACATCAAATCCACAAATTTCACATCCAGCTTTTGCTTCTCATTAAAGCGGACATATGTAACGATTTCCGACTCAATGCATCGGCTACCACATTAGCTTTACCAGGATGGTAATTCAAGCCAAAGTCGTAGTCCTTCAAAAATTCTAACCATCTACGTTGCCTCATATTTAGCTCTTTCTGATCAAACAAATATTTCAAACTTTTATGATCACTAAAGACTTCAAACCTTGCACCGTAGAGATAATGCCTCCAAATCTTCAACACAAAAACCACAACCGCTAATTCAAGATCATGAGTAGGATAATTCTTCTCATGAACTCTTAGTTGCCTTGAAGCATAAGCCACCACCTTACCTTCCTGCATCAGAACACCACCTAGACCAATCAAAGAAGCATCACAATAAACCACAAATGGTTCATTAGGATTCGGCAAAAATCAAAATCGGAGCTGTCGTCAATCTTCTCTTCAGCTCATTAAAACTTTCCTCGCACCGAATATCCCAAATGAACGCTTGCCCTTTACAAGTCAATTGGGTCAAAGGAAGTGCTAGCTTCGAAAAACCTTCAATAAACCTTCGATAATAACCAGCCAAACCCAAAAAGCTTCGAATTTCAGTAACAGATCTCGGAGCCTCCCATTGTAGAACTGCTTCTACTTTAGATGGATCCACAGAAATACCATTACCTGAAATTACGTGTCCAAGAAAACTCACTTCCGCCAACCAGAATTCACACTTGGACAATTTGGCAAAAAGCTTCCTTTCTTTCAAAACCTGCAAAACAATACGCAAATGCTCCGCGTGCTCTTCCCAAGACTTAGAATAAATCAGAATGTCATCAATAAACACAACGACAAATCAATCTAAATGCTCGTGAAAAATACGATTCATGTATTCCATAAACACACCTGGCGCATTAGAAACCCCGAACGGCATCACCAAATATTAATAATGACCGTAACGTGTCCTAAAAGCCGTCTTCTGAATATCTTCCTCTTTCACCCTAATCTGATGATAACCTAATCTCAAATCAATCTTACTAAACACACAAGCACCTACCAACTGATCCATCAAATCATCAATTCTCAGAAGAGGATACTTATTCTTAATCGTCACCTTATTCAACTGGCGATAATCAATACACAATCGCGTACTTCCATCTTTATTTTTCACCAATAAAACTGGAGCACCCCAAGGAGAAACACTTGGCCTCACAAACCTCTTCTCCAAGAACTCATTCAACTATTTCTTTAACTCAACCAACTCAGATGCCGACATACGATAAGGTGCCATAGATACAGGTCTAGTACCAGGAACTAGATCTATAGAAAACTCCACCTCTCTCTCTAGCGAAAAATCTGAAATATACTCAGGAAACACTTCCGGAAATTCACACACAACAGGAAACACATCAAGTGAAACTTGACTATCCACAGTTAAAGATGCAAACAACCCAAACAACTGAGCTTCATCTGCCAAAAGTCTCTTCACCTCTTTGGTAGATAAGAAACTCGAGTCTTCGTCTTCCTCTAGAGAAGGAAACATTACCAGCTTATGATAACAATCAATATGAACCCGATTGAATTGCAACCAATTCATTCCTAGAACCACATCTAAACCCTCCAACGGCAAACACACCAAATCCATCTCAAAGTCTTTACCATAAATGGTCAAAGGACATCTTAGACAAACCAAAGAAGTAGTTACTGACCCCATTGCTGGAGTATCAATAACCATCTCACCACCCATCAAAGACAACACAAGATTCAAACGCTTCGCGCACTCAGACGAAATAAATGAATGAGTCGCTCCAGTATCAATAATAGCAATCAAAGGAGTACTATTAATAAAACAAGTACCTCTGATCAGACGATCTGCACTTGAAGTCTGAGTACCCGCCAAAGAAAATACCTTCCCACTAGCTGGAGCTTGCTTCGGTTTCGGACACTTTGTACTAATATGACCAGGTTCACCACAGTTAAAACACTTAACCACATTCTTTCTCTTACACTCAGCTGCTACATGTCTTAAACCTCCACAATTAGAACACTTACTCACATCCTTCCTTCACTCAAACTGACGATGCCCCAACTCACCACATTTAAAACATCTCGGAGAATTAGACATACCTCCTCCACCTGACCTTCGATCAAAAGTACCCCTTTGTTTACCTTTATCCGCTGGTGTCACATACGGACCACCACGGAACTGTTGCTTCCCTTTCCTCTCGCTCACACTCTTGTAATGTGTAGAACGAGCCTTACTGTCCTCTTCATAAATCCTACAACAGTCCACCAAATCAGAAAACCTCTGAATCCTCTGATATCCAATCGCC
Organism: Lathyrus tuberosus; assembly: GCA_022829125.1. Taxonomy (NCBI): domain Eukaryota; kingdom Viridiplantae; phylum Streptophyta; class Magnoliopsida; order Fabales; family Fabaceae; genus Lathyrus; species Lathyrus tuberosus. The sequence continues at coordinate 1,226,220 of JALAZF010000423.1, forward strand.
TGCTTTATCTCAGGACGCAAGCCATTCTCAAACTTTACACACTTAGAAAATTCAGCAGTCGCTTCAGCATAATGAGGATAAAAATGCACAAGTTCCACAAACTTAGCAGTATAATCAACAACAGACATATTACCTTGTTTCAGCTCCAAAAACTCAATTTCCTTCTTTCCTCTCATATCTTCAGGAAAGTACCTCCTCATGAACTCCCGGCTAAAAACTTCCCAAGTAATTTCTTCCTCTTCTGCAGCTTCCAACACATGACGTGTACCTACCCACCAATCATCAGCTTCTTCTAGAAACATGTGAGTACCCAGTCTCACCTTCTGATCTTTAGCACAATCCATCACTCGGAAAATCCTTTCAATCTCTTTCAACCAAATCTGTGCACCATCAGGTTCATATCTTCCTTTGAAGATCGGCGGTTTGTTCTTCCTGAACTCATCGTTACCTACAGCATTAGGTGCACCCTGCACAGCACGAGCCATAGCTTGCATAGCAGCAGCCAAAGCAGCATCGTTTCTACCAGCCATATTCTATTCATTCCCAATAACAGAAACTATGGTTAAACAAATAACTCACTCCAACGCCAAAACCGACAAGGACAGACACAACTGACACAGACTAACACAAACTGGCTCTGATACCACTTAATGTAACACCCCCAATCTATGCTCCCCAATTAAATAAAGAAGTAAAAGAAAATTTGAAATTTCATCAGAGTATATCTAAATTATCATGGCATAGACTGGGAGAAAGTCACATTATATTGAAAAAATACATACAACACCTGCTCATAAAGATATGCAACAGTGGGGTAGCAATCAATAGAGGAACTCAGTTCCTTACACCCACATTTCAGTTTTTAGAATAAAAGCGGAAAATCTAAAACTGAATATCATATATATATATATATATATAGATATATATATATATATATATATATCATGAAAAGTTTGTCATACATCACGTTGTACATGCACAAGACAAAAGATATATATACATATACAAATAATCACAAACGGCCACCCTAACTACCCGGTGTCACATATCAGAGCCGACCGACAAAAGAATGAAGACGCAAAGCTTCACAAAAATACCTCCAGCAACTCTAATCTGCAATGCCTCATAGAGCATTATAAAACAGCAGAAGGGTGAGAAAAACAATCATAATACAGTTTCATATAATTATATATTAACACAAAAATGCACGTATAGATTTCTCACCACAAACATACAACAGAATCCAAATACCACACAACATCACACATATTTCATTTATCTAACACCAATGCACATTAATCGTACATAATGCAATTATCACCAAGAATATCAATTCATCAATTCCACACACGATTAATCCACTCACAATTCTCACACGTAGTCAATCATATTTATGATTTATGCAAATGCACAGAGACCGACACAACGACTCTATGGACATGCCATGTGGTACCGACTTCCAATATTTCTCATCATTAGTTCACTCAGGAACTCTGCTGGAATCATCGCTCGTTACTGAGGATCACTCTAGTAACACCCCATCGGGCCTACGATGTTCTCCCGCCGCTTTAGGTCCTCTTGGTATAAGACGCACGACGTTTATGGATTGCTTTAGGTCCTCTCGGTATAAGGCGCACAATCCGATCGCTCACACCCCACATGGGCACACGATCGTCTATAACCATCGCTTTCGGTCCTCTTATTTTTAAGGCTATTCATACCTCTTATTTTTAAGGCTCACGATGTTATAGCAGATTCCCTCTGGAATCAAACCGTCACTCAGGACGTCACAACAATGCATATCATGATGCTGGGCATACAATGACTCATGACATTTAATATGCGCACATACATGCATTCATCCACATCAACAAAATCACACTTTGCACTTATGCCCAAAACAATGCATTTAATTGCCATACGGCCACAAATCATCACAACACCGTCTAAACACATACATTTACATCATACAACAGCACCTTGCATGATACACATCAATTACACACAATTACAACGACAAAAGTCGACAACCGACACTATTCTCGATTTCCGACATAATTAAATCGGCTAATAATTTCAAAATCATCATAATAAGAAAGTATAGCTCAATAGCTTTCCAACGATACCAAGAATGTAAAAATCAGATTAACGGAACCCAAGTTACGAAAGAAAATGAAAAACGATATTTTGAAAAGTCTTATTTTACCATTCTCCTGGCCATACGCGTATTGCCCTGAGCCATACGCGTATTGCCCAAAATCCTCGCCATGCCATACGCGTATTGGCCAAGGCCATACGCGTATGGGCAGAGACCATATTTCCCCAAAATTCACGTTTAAAAGTCTATACGCGTACTGCCCAACACCGTACGTGTATTGCCCTACAATGCTATGCGTATGATACGCAAATGGGCAGATGGCCGGGAAAATTGAAGATCCATACGCGTATTGGCCCCTACCTCGCCCATGTTACGCGTATTGCCAAGGTCCATACGCGTATGAACATGCCCCATACGCGTATGACCTGGAAAAACCAGAAACAAATTCTGCAGAACTTTGTTCTGCGTTTTCCCAATCAAAACACTCCAATTTTTCACCTACACCTAGAAAATTACCAATACAATGCAAAACAACATGTGTCTATCATATACCAACAATAATGAACACTAAAAACATGATTTCCAACACATTTAATCGATTCCTAATCAATTTTACAAGATATGGGTTTTACTAAATTTCTCCAAATTAATTCAAAACCAACCACAAATACACATACATAATCATACACAATCATACAATAATTGAGTTTTGCACCCTTACCCGATTAAATCGATTCTAGAAGTTGATTTTCTTTGATTTCCCAAGTTTTCTCACTATTTCCCTTCTTCTCTTTTCTCCTCTTTTTCTTTCTTCTCCTTTTCTTTCTCTCTATTTTTCTTTCTTTCTATTTTCTATTCTATTCTAACTTAACAAAATATCATGAAATGACCAAAATACCCCCACACTCAAATATCTCGCAAACGTTCCCAAAACCCGATAAAATATCACAACATTGAAAAATAACATATTTTCAGATAAAAGTCAAAAATAAAATAAAATAAAAATAAAATAATCAAAAAGACTCGATTATATAAAAACACATAAAAACTGGGGCGTTACATCTGCGACGTCCTTTCCGAATAGATCCTGGCCGCGAATGGTATGCAATTCCTTCTGCATCTCCCGGAATTGTTCCTGGAACTCATTCATTTTGTCATACATACTTTCGTTTCCCCCAGAAGGTATCTGTGGAATCTGTCCTCCCGGGACAGTGTGTACCACGGGTGGTGGTATAGTCATTATGGCAGTGACTCTTGGTGCTTCCCTCTCCCGAAGATTGTAACCTTCCGGAGTTGCTGTCATGCCCCTCGCATCTTCACTTTCCCAGAGTTTGTAACCTTCAGGACCAGCGGTTCCTGCTGCAGTTTCTGGATCTTCTGTGATCAGCGGAATATATCCTTCCGGGATATAGTTGAGTGGCATGCCCCAGGGACGATCTTTAGGCATATTATACTAAGGATCATTCTTTTCCACTATGGGCGTAGATGTGATCTCTGAGATCACAGTCCTTTGTCGTTGCATCTAGGCTGCTGCCAGAGATTGCATGTCATTGTGAAGTTTTCTCAGATCTTCTTTCAGAGTGTCGATTTATTCTCTCAACTCTCTATTCGCTTCCTCGAGATCATCCATTTTCTTTTGTCGATTGGCCCGAGTATTATACGAATGAGACAGTTTGATGCTAGAATTGGGACACAGACGTGAGATTCGTAGGGAAGAAGAATGCGTTATGTGAGAATGATGAATGATATGCAATGATTATATTAAATATTTTTGTTTAATCAAAAGAAACTTCAACAATTGGATTGTAAATATCATACAGTGGGGAAACCCCTTTTTATTGAATTCAAAGATTGCGGAAATGGAAATACAATAATTTACAAAGTGCTGAAAAATGAAATGTCTAAACTTATGGATCCCGAGTCCTCTCTGAGGAGGGCTCAGGTGCTGGTTCTGGTATTTTCCTTTTCTTTGACCGGGGCTCTTAAGCCGTTGTCGAGTTGTCATTCCTTTGCCAAGTGAAAGAAGTGAGCAAATTCCTTTGGTCTTCTTGATTTTCTACAGCATGTTACTCTAAAATCTCGATCAGAGCATCTTTTTCTTTTAACAATTGTTGTATTTTGGTACACTCCACATTAAGAATGAGGTACTTGTTCTTCCAAGACTTCTTCTCCTGTTGAACTTTGTTGATGGTGATCTGGAGTTTTTCTATATTAGACATAAAATAAAGGACAAATTCCTTTAACGGATGAACTTCTTGACGAGGGTAAGGCATCCTCAGCTTAAGAGCTCTAGCTTGTACCCAGTGGAGATAAGGTTCCACAGAGACACAATCTGGTTTTCCTAGAGACTCTCTTCCTTTCCTGTGAACATGTTTCCAGGCATGCACTATTTCTGTCTTTAGTGCCCTGTCATTTTCTCCTTCCTTGAAGAAAAGACCTTCCAGATGAACATTACGCGGGACAAGTCTCATCGGGTATCCAAATTGACGACGAACTAAAACTGGATGATAGTTGATTCCTCCTTTAGTTCCTATGAGGGGTACATTGGGGAAATTTCCACAACGGTCAAAGATTCTTATCCCGTCATAGATCCGATTGTACCAATCTATGTCAGAGTTGGTAAAAGACATGATTCTCTGTGACCAACGTAAAGTACTCTTATGATCCCAAAAAGCAGCAGACTTGGGCAAGTGGGAAGTGAACCATTTGTATAGCAGGGGTACACAGCATATGATCATTCCTCCGCTGTACAAATTCCTTAAGCGTACAGAATGATAAGCATCTGCGAGAAGGGTCGCTACAGGGTTTCCAATCAGAAAAATCTTAATGGCATGGATATCAACGAAGTTATCAATGTTGGGAAACAGAAATAACCCGTAGGTGAGCAAAACAAAGACGCTCTCGAAAGCAATCATGTTCCCTATACTAGCAAAGTACAGAGCTTTCTTTATCAAAAAATGGGATGGCAAACCTTGGATTCCACCCTTAATGGTCATGTGAGTCCTGACTTCTGACTCATCCAAATAGATAGCTCTTGCAATGGTTTGATCCTTTGAAATTTCTTCCAGCCCAGAAAAGGGAGCTTGGTCAGTGATGGGTAAATTAGTCAGGTGAGAGTACTCCTCCAGTGTTGGTGCTAGTTGATAATCCGGGAATGTGAAACAGTGATAAACTGGATCATAGAACTGAATCAGCATAGCCAGGATTCCTTTAATTACATGGACCCTTAACAGAGACAACAGTCCTCCGTACTTAGCTCTGAAAGCATCAGGGTTGGTGATCATCCTTGCCAACCCTCTTAAATCCTATAATTTTGGAACCTTGAAGGTGTACTTGTGAGTCTTCCTCTTACCGAAATCCATAACGCAATCTTTCTCTCTGACATTTGCATTCATTGTCTTAGTTTAATTTGAAAAAGAGAGACTAGAAGAGAAATTTTTTACTTTGTTTAATGTTTTTTAATGAAATGAATGCATGGATGCAGCACGCAAAAACATCGAAAAAACATGGGGTCAAAGGTTCAGTGTCATGAAGTCATGGCTCTACCCATCCCCAAAGGTTATACTGGTATTTTTGTACCTGTCCTCAAAATCATTGACCCCTCTTGGGATAACAACAGCAGGCAGGTTCACCCGAGCGAGCTGCAGTATCTTAGAGTAATCTCAAATGAGGGTAGTATCGTGTGACAACTATTTCTGATAGCTTCCGCACTACAAAATAGTAACATGGTCTCAGTCTACAAAATCCTCAGTTTCATGGATACCACAATTGAACAATCTGCTTTCAATAACCGAAATCGTATAGGCATTGAATCCGCAAAGGGTATCTCCACTGATTCGACGGTCTACCGGGGTCTCTTATTTGGGAGTCACTCCCTGTAAGATTACCCGTCTAATGCCATCACTTATCTTAGGTGTCACTCAAACTTTCCAGATGCGGCATCACCTGCAGTCCCATTAGCAGAAAAATAAACACGGATATCAAGTAGGAAAAATGATATATATATTTATTCCTAAAACTAACATCCTATACCTCTTAAGAGCTATAATCCTAGTCCTATAGAGACAATGACTCCCCAGCAGAGTCGCCATTTTACTGGGGAAAATGGGGAAGATGATGACTAAGGTAAAACAGATCCTCACGTGACTCCCTAGTAGAGTTGCCATTTTACTGTAGCGAGCGATTTTTGTCGGTGACGCGACCACCTTATCGCTGGTTTTTGGGTTTCTCCCCACAATGAGGAGGGGGTGCTACTTTCTGATTTCTTATTTATCCCATGAAGCTGGAAGGGAAAGGGAAGATATCTAAAACTAACCTTGCATGCAAATGTTTAACTGAACAAACACTTTAAAGAGATTGGGGGGTCTGGGGTCAAGTTATACAATGGGGAGTTTTCAATTTCCCATCGTATATGTGGTTATCCACAGGATACTAGCATTAGGTTTCATTTTGTACTTGATGGTGTTTATTTGGTAATGGGTTGGGAAAGTTTCTTCGAAAAGTATGACAGGGAGAGTGAGTTTTTGTTGATGTTCGGGTTCTTCCCGATGTTTTTGGTAAGGTACTGGACCTAAGTTTTGATTGATGTGTGAAGGTACTGGACCTAGAGTTTTTGATTAATATGGTCGTTAAGATTTAGAAATCTTATGCCTACGTATTCCCATTTAAACGAAATAGGGAAATCAGAGCAATCGTAGTTCCTCCTATTCTAAGGGAGGAAAAATATATTTTGGTGTCTTGTTCAAAGCCCAAGATTGAAGCTAAAAGGTTGGGTATTTGTGTCTTGTTCAAAGCCCAAGATTGAATCTAAAAGGTTTATTTTATGTGTCTGGTACAAAGCCCAAGATTGAAGCTAAAAGGTTTGACTGAGAGAGAACTTGTCATCTCTAAAGGGAGATGTCGATTTGTGTGTACCTTGATCAAAGCCCAAGGTTGAAGCTAAGAGGTTGATTGACTCCCCTGGGGAAGTCCTTATACGAAGCCTAAGAGGAGGCTGGGAATGACCGACTCAACAAGAGAGTGTTTATATCTGTGTCGTGTACAAAGCCCAAGATTGAGGCTAAAAGAGACTTTACTGACTCGACTGAGAATATTTTATGTGTCTTATACAAAGCCCAAGACGGGGGACTAAAAGGATTTAACTCTGCTGGAGAGTATTATCTGTCTTGTACAAAGCCCAAGATGGAGGCGGAAAGGAGTTTGACTCTACTTAGGAATTCATTTCTCAAAGCATAAATAAAGGCTCGGAGGAATTGACTCCGCTGGGGAAGATATTGTCCCGAGTTTAAGAGAAGGTTATGAGAATTTATGTCTTGTACAAAGCACAAGATTGAGGCTAAAAATGGTTTGACTCAACAAGAGAGTGCTTTTTATCTGTCCTGTACAAAGCCCAGGATTGTGGCCGAACAAGCTAGAGAAATCATTATACACATCTTGAGAGGAGGCTCACTCCTGCTAGGGGAAATCATTATACAAAGCCTAATAGGAGGCTGAAAGGATTGACTCAACAAGAGAGTGTTTTTTATCTGTCTCGTACAAAGCCCGAGATTGAGGCTAAAAAGGTTGACTCAACAAGAGAGTCTGAAAAGGTGATTTACTCAATAAGAGAGTCTGACAGTTTGATTGACTCAACAAGAGAGTTTGAAAAGGTGATTGACTCAACAAGAGAGTCTGAAAGGTTAGCTCCGCTGGGGAGAATCATTATACGAAGCCCAAGAGAAGGCTGACTGTTCTGAGGAAAAGTATTTATACAAAGCCTAAGAGGAGGCTAGCTTCTGCCGGGGATTATTGAGATCCCGAGGCAGGTCCAAATTGGGAATCAACTCTTGCTGAGGGTTAGAGTAGAGTTGAGATGTTAGATACCTTGAGGTTCTGATTTGAGATAGTGTTATACTGATGATAAACTGACCCTGGCTAGGGATTTTAGGAGAGAGACTGGGTTTTAGAACCCATGGGTTTTATCTCTACTGGAGATTGATCAGGTGATCAGGGTTTCTTCCTATGTTCTTGAGAATGTCTTTGAGACTCAAGGGGTATTTAGACAGTCCAAGTCTACTAGTATGGAAGAGTTTTATCTTTTGTATGATGCCTCCCATAGGAGGCTGACTCTTTTAAGGGATGAGTATCAACCCTAAGTTCGAGATTTGACGCAGGAAAGACTGCTCTAGCAAAGGATGACTAAGTTTAGTCTTATACCTTTATAAGAGGTCTTCAAGGTCCTTGTATTAAGCCCAAGAGAAGGCATGAGAACTTATAAGAAGCCGAATGGTCCTTGTACAAAGCCCAAGAGGAGGCGGGGATGCTTTTAGGAAGCCTGTGGGTCCCAAACCAAGAAAAGTTCAAAAAATGCTATTCATCGAGAATAGATCATTTAGTGAAAGTTCTGAGGTTTGAAGAAATTCAAGAGATGCTATTCACCGAGAATAGATCAACTCTAGGGAGAAGAATTTCTTTGACAATTTCTAGGGTGACATTTTGAGAAAAGGTTCACGAAGAATACTGCCTTTCTCTTTCTTCCATATTGTTTAAGCCCAAGAGAAGGCAAAACTCACTACTACGAAAACCCCATTTAACGACGCCAGGTTTACCACGGTTTCGTATCCCACCGTTGTAACAGGATTAAAAATTTATAACGCCATATTTAACGACCGTTGTATTACATAACCGTTGTAATACAAGCTGTGTAACAAGCTTCGATTCCCAGCTACTATATTTTTTTTCCATATGTTTACATTTTAACACGCTTGTATTAGAAGACCGTTGTACTACATGTATCATCACGCTTCGATTCACAGCAATGTATTTTTTGTCATATTTTTAGATTTTAAACATGTCTAACGCCATGTAATGTATGATGTATATTCCCAGCAATGTATTCTTTAGTATTTTTAAGTGCAATAGAGTATATATATAAATTTAAAAATAAAACTGTAAGAGATGAACATATATAGAGATAATTTTATTTTAATATTCCATTGAGAGTACATTGATAAACATATTACATATCAAGATCATTGTCAGAGCCCATAGCATAAAATGCATCTTCATAATCTAGACATCTCTCCTCACTCCCCTCATCGGAATCATAATATACAGGCCTCCTTTTCTTCTTTATCTTCTTCTTCTTCGGCTTCTTCTTCTTCTTCTTCTTCTTATCCTTCCTTACCCTTAAGGCATCCCTGAAGTTGGCAGTTGCTGGTTGGACGACCTCCTTGTCATACCCCAAATTTTGACCACTAAGATTTCCCATCATTGTGAAAATCATCATCACAATATGGAGGAACCATCATACTTCATCAGTCTCCCCAAAGATGGTTGAGCATTCACTACAATCAAAATTAGGGTTTCAAGCCCTCTCTGAGTGCTTAGACAAGGGTCAATCAAGGAATGACATGATCTTCAACTTGTCTAACCTCTCAAACATCCACAATGGATCAAAAGGACTCCCACTTCAAGGATTAAGCACAAGGCTGCTCCCTTCTAGGTGGATTAAGTCTCAAGATCGACAGTGTCACCAAATTAGGGTTTTGGTCGACCAGGGCCTCCAGATGGAAATTTTTCATCTGGGCACAAGCCAATGATCCAAATCCTTACCTAATATACTCCATGGAACCTCATGGACCCAATCATCAAGTCAATTTTGCCTCAGGGGATGCATTCATCAAAAATCAGGAATTAGGGTTTCTTGACCTAATTCACCCCTAAGTTGACTTTTAGGGCAAATCATGACCCAAGACCTCAAGAGAGGGTTTGAGGGTCTCTAATGAACTATATTGATCCATTTGCAACAATGGATTAATCCAAGAAGCTTGAGCAACAAGTCTCAATTTCATCTGCACCACAGTTAGGGTTTTAAAGAAAAAGTCAACTGTAACTTTGACTTTTGACCAGGATATGCTACCAAGCCCTATGACATGCATCAATATACCCTATGACACCCATGGAACATGTCCATCAAGTTTGATTTAGGTCAAGGACATGATTTCATGAAGAATTGCACAGTTTGGAATTCATCTGATAAAAAGTCAACTGTGCACAAAAGTCAACTTTGACTTTTTGAGATTTTTCACCAAAATGGATTTTTAACCCTAAAATGATGTTAATGTATGATTTGAATCATCATTCATCAAGAAAAATCAAGAAAAGTTGGGTAACTTGTAAAAGGGGTAACCATAAAAAACTTAGAAAATTTTCTAAGTTAAAAATAAAGTGGCTAGGGTACCAACTTTGGAGGGTCATAACTCCTAAACCACAAAGCCATTTTCTCCCATCCAAGGCTTGATTTGTAGATCTCATTGCCCTCTACAAAAACTTCAACTAGAACTAATTCCAACTCCTCATGTATTTTGAGTTATGGAGTGATCAAAATCAAGAAAAGTCACTTTGTTCCAACACTTAGTGAAAATTTCACTAAGTCAGATTTTACCCTACTTTTTACCAAATGTAGGGGGATTTTTCACTTGGATTCAAAAGAGATCAAAACCAAATATGTTCAAACAGTTGTTGTATCATGTAAGGGCTTTCCAAAATGACCAAGAACATTACCAAATTCAATTTGAGTCATGAGATATGACATTGGAAAGTTGCCTTGCTGAAATCTGCCAAGGCAAGGCAGAATTTGCATTTTTGCTCGATTTGCCAAAATCAGCCAAATCCAAATGCTCCTATCCACTTGGACACCTCTGAGGATTGAATCTAAAGGGGACAATCACTGAGCCAAGCCTCCAAAGTCTTTGGAACAAGAAATAGCATGTTGAACCTAGAATGGCCAAAATAGGGACAAGACTCCAATTTTGGATTGGAGCATTCAATGGAAGCATCAAGGTGGCATGGACTGAGCGATTTGCAACTGAATTCAGTCAAGACTTATCCAAGACCAAGGGAACCACAACCCTGTGCCCTAACCTCTAGTCAATGGCTAGAGGAGACTTGGATTTCCATTGGCCAACATTAAACAAACACCTGTTGCAGTTGCCATTCACTGTGGATCCCAAAACAAACTTGCTCTACTATAAATAGAGCTCAATTGTGATCAGTTTGAGTACACCAAAGCCATCAAATAGATGCTTTCCTTAAAGTATCTTCTTTCACTCCAATTATGCCTTCTAAGGCAAGTCACTATCGGGTTTTGAGTTTGAGAGCTTTTCCAATCAAACCAATCACTCACACACCTCATATACATCATATGTGAGCTGATCAAACACTTAAACAACAACTGGAACACTGATTTCTCAGAATCACTAGTCAATTGCTCAAGGTTTTAACCAAAGTGCAGTTGAGATGCCATGAAGTGATCCAGCCATTCTCAGTCAAGTCCCAGCATTCAAACACACTCCATAGGGTGTAGGGAAGCTGTTCAGATCATCACAATTCATCTATAACACCTCCTACTCAGAAATCAATTTGCTCTTGCTGTCACGACCTAGAGGTAAGCCTAAACTTGGTCATCTCTCAATCTATGCATATTTCCTCGCACAATACTTTTGCCAAATGTTCATATTCATGCATGGAATGTTTCCCCTCAATTAATTGCATTGTTTGAATCGTGTATCAAAAATCCTAGCCTTCATGCAGAAATTAGGGTTCTTGAGGATTTTTCATGATTTCTTGTTATATGTTTAATTTAAATGAAATTAAATACCATAGACATGATCGTGAGGTTGAAACGAGTTGATTGGTATGTGGATTACATGATATGATTAAGTATTCAGTGAGATTGGAGAGAAAATGCAAATCTGGGCCAAGCTGAAACACGCGCGTGTTCTTCAGCTATTCTTGGCGCCATTTTTCATAAATTCAAATATTTGAATTTTGTGATTTTATTTAATTGATTCAAAAATTAATTTCTCTCTTAGTTTTAATGATTTTGAGTTGATTCTTTTTTTAATAATTCACAAAAATGTTAAAATATTTTATTTTCCCAAAAAATCCCAAAAATATTATTTATTTTGTATAATTGATATTTTTGCAAAGAATTAATGTTTTAATTGTTTTTGACATTTAGAATATTTTTTCCACCTTGATTTTGCAACTTTTAATGCCTTCTAATTATTTTGTAGGTCAATACTTAATTTTTGAAGCATTAATCCAAGATCACAATTTGTTTTCCATATGTTAAACAATATTAATCATTTTAATTGAATTTTTATTCAATTAAATACATTTTTGAAAATAAATTAGGGTTTTTGGATTAATTCAACCCTGATAAATCATTTTTAAAACACTTTGGGCCTCTAATAGAGTGTAAGACCCAATTCTTTTTTGACCAAACCATTTTTGGGCCTCAGTGTATTGTATAAGTCCCGATACCGTCAAAAACAAACGGCGCGATCGTCGCCTTTTGAAAAATAACCTTTTGGGCCTCTCCTTGAGCTATAAGACCCATTCAAAACTTTTGGGCCTCTATTAGAGTGTAAGACCCAACCCCCTTTTAACCAAAATCACTTTGGGCCTCAGATATTGTATAAGCCCCTTTGCGTTAAAAGAAAACCTCGGCGCGATCGCCATTTCAAACGGAAAAATCATCTGGGCCTACCCTCGTGTTATAAGCCCCACTCTTTTTCTTCAAAACTTTTTGGGCCTCTTGAGAGAGTGTAAGACACATCCCTTTGTACAGAAAACAATTTTTGGGCCACAGTCACTTGTATAAGTCCCTCTGTACAAAATTCAAACAGTGCGCTTACTGATAAAACCATGGGCCTCTCCTTGAGCTGTAAGCCCCAAATTTTTCTTTTTCAAAGCCCTTTCTCCTTTGATTTTGAATATACTGTTTTTTTTAATCTTTCTTTGTTGAACAACTAACCAAACAGCATGGAAGCTCTACAACCGAGTAAGTGTTTATACGCTTTTATTTACCGCTTTCATATACATATAACTGTATTATGGGGCTGTTTCACTGTAAGTCTTCTTTCATAAACTCATATCAACTGTGTAATAATAGTATAGATATTTAGAGTTTTCCCGGCCACTACGTCTAGAACTAGGTGACGTCGTTTCGTTTATAAGTAGAAATAGACAACTAGATCCCCAATAGGATCACCAGATACAGTGTTCTCTTCGGCTGTCCTCATTAGGAATTGTCAAGAAACTCTACTCCCAGAGATGAATGTATTCTCCGTGAATGGTATCTTTGAGTTTCTTCCAAATTCTCGAACTTTCTTGACTTGATCTATTCCTTGTGAATAGCTTGCCTTGAATTTCTCGGGGTTTGGGGACCCACGAGCTTCTTAAAAGCATCGGCCTCCTCTTGGGCATCGTACAAGGACCCACAGGCTTCTTGAAAGCAACCCCGCCTCCTCTTGGGCATAGTACAAGGACCCTATGGCTTCTTAGAAGTATTCATAGCCTCCTCTTAGGCTTCGTATAATGATCTCTTCCTCCGGGAATGATAGCCTCCTCTTGGGCATCGTACAAGGACCCGTCGGCTTCTTAAAAGTTTCCAGCCTCCTCTTGGGCTTCGTACAAATTGTCCCGACGACCTCCTAGAGGTATAGGAACAGAACTTAGTCATCTGCATAGAATAGTCCTTTCATAGAGTCTACTACTGTTTCTCAAAGCACAGTATAAAAGATGACACTCTAGACTTGGACAGTCTAATCTCCTTGAGTCTCAAAGACATTCTCAATTGACCCCTTCGTTAAATAGGAAGAAAACCCGCAGACTCGGACAGTCTCAATACCCTTCGGATTTCCCACTTCCTTAAAGAACAGGAATAACCCGGATCCTCGAACCAAATCCTCGAGTACAGTGTTACTCATATAAGAACTGATTTTCTCTTTAAAAATCAGTAAACTGGACCTGTCACTTAACTGATCAGTCGCCATAGCCTCCTCTTAGGCTTTGTATAAAGATCCTTCTCCCGTGAAGTTAGCCTCTCTCTTGGGCTTTGTACAATGATTCTCCCCAGCGGGATCAAACAACGTTTAGCCTCCATCTCGGGCTTTATACGGGATACAAAAAGGTTCTTATTGAGCCAAGCAACTTTTAGCCTCCATCTCGGGCTTTGTACGAGATACAAAACACTCTTGTTGAGTCAAATAGCCTCCATCTCGGGCTTTATACGAGATACCAAAAGATTCCCTCATTGAGTCAAAACCTTTTAGCCTCTCTCTCGGGCTTTGTACGAGACACATAATAGCCTTCTCTTAGGATTTGTATAAGAAAACCACTGGTTGATCCAATCAACCTTTTAGCATTAAAGTTGTGCCTCGTTCACAGTACACAAACATCAACAACTCCTTCCTCTTCATCTAATCGCTGTAGCGGCAAGCCTCTGGATCATCTACATCCATGCCACTGTCCCTCTTTTAGCATGAGAAATTCCTAAGGAAAGATAGCATTGCTCTACACTGAGTTAAAGTCTTCTCCTTTAGGTTAAAAATCCCCTATAAAGGAAATTATGGCATTGCCGGATTCACATATCCCGGTTAAAGTAATTCTCCTTTATAAACAGTCGTAACAGACAAACCCCTCTTTAGAGATGACAAATTCTCTCTAAAGTCAACACCTTTTAGCTTCACATCTTGGGCTTTGAACAAGATACAAACCACCTTTCGCTTCACATCTTGGGCTTTGAACAAGACACCAAACAACCATTTCCTCCCATAGAATAGGAGGAACTACGAACGCTCTGATTTCCCTGTCTCGTTAAACGGGAATACGTAGGCATAAGATTGAAAGAAAAATCTTAGCGAGCACACTAAACAAAAACCCAAAATCCCATACTTTCATATATATCCGTCCTAACATCTCAACCGATAGCCTAAAGCCCCCTTCGTCAACAAAATAAACCTAAAAAAAACCCCGAATCTTTGTAGCATCTGTAAACCAACGGTTTCGACTGTTTAATCTCAGTATGCAAGCAGGGTTAATTGGAGACATCTATTTCCCTTCCTTCATCAGCTTTAATAGGATAAAAAATGAATCGAGTTGTAGTACTAGAGCGATCGTGCTTCACAACCACATCCAAAAATCACTCGCTACAGAAAAATGGCGACTCTGTTGGGGAGAACGTAGGTCTCTTTAGGGATCTTGTTCTTTTTTGTGGAAACCTTGACGTCAGTAGGATCTTAGGTCAAAATGCCGTTAATTTGGAATGAAACCACAGATTGGTGACTCCGCCAGGAAACCATTTTCTGTCAGGAACTTAAGATTCTTAGCTTTTAAAGGTCTAGGATGATTAGGACAAATATATATACTGTTTTTCCTAATTGCTATACGTGTTTATTTTTCTGCTAATGGGAATGCGTGTGATGCCGCATGTGGAAAGATTGAGTATACACTTAAGATAAGTGATGGGGACGAGGTCGACCATCAACCTCAATAGAGGCTGACCAATGCAACCCATTCTCTCACCTAGACAATGGGCCGATTGTGATGTCTGAGGAGCCAAACCCTTTTGTAGTGCGGAAACTATCGGGAATAGTTGTTACGCGATACTACCCTCATTTGAGGCTGGGGATCTATTCTCGGTGAATGGCACTTACTCTAAGATTGCTCAACAACTCGCTGGTGATCCGCTTGTTGTTTTGCTTTCCTGGGAGGAGCTGATGATAATGAGTACAGGTACAAAAATCACCCTAGTATAAACCTTTGGGGATGGGTAGAGCCTTGACTTCATGACAACGACCTTTTGACCCCATGTTTTTTCTATGTTTTTGTGTGCTGCATCCATGCATTCATTAAAAAAAACATTAAAAACGTTCAAAAAATTTCTCTTCTAGTCTCTCTGTTCTTCAAATTAAACTGAGACTATGATTTCAAATATCAGAGAAAAGGATTGCACTAATGGATTTCGGTAGAAGGAGAACTCATAGTTATACCTTCAAGGTTCCAAAGCTAGAGGATTTGAGAAGGTTAGCGAGGATGATCACTAACCCTGAGGCTTTCAGAGCCAAGCACGGAGGTTTGCTACCACTGTTAAGAGTCCATGTGATTGAGGGAATCATGGATGCGCTCATTCAGTTTTATGATCTGGTTTATCACTGTTTCACATTCCCGGATTACCAGCTTGCACCAACGCTGGAGGAGTATTCTCATCTGATTGATCTACACATTACTGATCAAGCTCCATTTTCTAGACTGGAAGAAATTCCAAAGAATCAGACCATTGCAAGAGCAATTCATTTGGACGAGTCTGAGGTCAGGACTCACCTAACCACTAAGGGTGGCATCCAAGGTTTTCCAGCCCAATTCTTGACAAAGAAAGCCCTGTATTTTGCCAGTATAGGAAACGTGAATGCTTTTGAAAGCGTCTTTGTCTTGCTCGCCTACGTGTTATTTTTGTTTCCCAACATTAATAATTTCGTCGATATCAACTCCATTAAGGTTTTTCTCATTGGAAACCCTGTGCCGACTTTGCTCGCAGAAGCGTATCATTCTGTACACTTGGGAAATTTGTACAGCAGAGGGGAGATCACATGCTGTGTACCTCTGCTTTACAAATGGTTTATCTCTCACTTGCCCAAGTCTGCTGCTTTTTGGGATTGTAAGAGTGCCTTGCGCTGGTCGCAGAAGATCATGTCTCTTACCAACTCTGATATAGATTGGTGTAATAGAATCTATGATGGAATCAGGATCATTAACCGTTGTGGAAACTTCCCCAACATACCCCTTATAGGAACTAAGGGAGGAATCAACTATCATCCGGTGTTGGTTCGCCGTCAATTTGGATACCCGATGAGACACGTCCCATGGGGTGTTCATCTGGAAAGTCTTTTCTTCAAGGAAGGAGAAAACGACAGAGCACTAAAGATGGAAATAGTGCACGCTTAGAAGCATGTTCATAAGAAAGGACGAGAGTCTCTAGGAAAACCAGACTGTGTCTCGGTGGAGCCTTACCTCCATTGGGTACAAACTAGAGCTCTCAAGCTAAAGATGCCTTATCCTCGTTACGGAATTCTTCCGCCAAAGGAATATGTCATGTACTTCATGACGGAAACTGAAAAGCTTCAGGTTACTCTCAACAAAGTTCAAAAGGAGAGAAGGTCTTGGAAGAACAAGTACCGCACCCTCGATGTAGAGTGCATCAAAATACAACAACTACTGAAAAAGAAAGATGCTCTGATTGAGATTTTGGAGCAACGTGCTGTAGAAAATCAGGATGACCAAAGGAATTTGCTCGCTCCTTTCACCTGGCAAAGGAATGACAACCCGACAACGGCCCAAGAGCCCCGGTCAAAGAAAAGGAAGATATTAGAATCAGCACCCGATTCTCTCCAGAGAGGACTCAGGACCCATTAGTTTAGGTTTCTGTTTCTGCACCTTGTAATCTACTATATTTCCATTTCTGTAATCCTTTGATTTCAATAAAAAGGGGTTTCCCCACTGTTTGATATTTGCAATCTAATTGTGGAAGTTTATTTTGATTAAACCAAAAAACAATTAATATAATCATTGCATTCATCATTCTCACATCGCGTATTCTTCTTACCTACGAATCTCATGTTTGTGTCTCGGTTCTAGAGTCAAACTGTCTCATTCGTATAATACTCGGGCCAATCGTCAGAAAAATATGGATGATCTTGAGGAAGAAAACAGAGAGTTAAAAGAAGAGATCGACGCTCTAAGAGAGGATATGAGAAAGCTTCGTAACGACATGCAAGCCATGGCAGAAGCTCAGCTACAAAGAACTGTGATCTCAGAGATCACCTTAACGCCCATAGTGGAGAAGTATGATCCTAGGTATCAAATACCGAAAGATCGTCCTTGGGGCATGCCTGTTAACTATATCCCGGAAGGATATGTTCCGCCGATCATTGAAGATCAGGGAATCACAACAGAAGCCGCTGGGCCTGAAGGTTACAAACTTCGGGAAAGCGAAGATGCCAGAGGCATACTGAAGACTCCTGAAGGTTACAAACTTAGGGAGACGCCAAGACTCACTACCGTAGTCACGGTACCACCCCCTGTGGTGCACACTGTCCCGAAAGGACAGATTCCACAGACACCTTCTGGTAAGAAGGAAACTATGTTTGACATAATGGAGGAATTCCATGAGTAGTTCTTGGAAATGCAGAAGGAACTGCAAGCCATTCGCGGTCAGGATCTATTTGGAAAGGACGCCGCAGATCTCTACTTGGTCCCAAACTTGAAAGTCCCGCACAAATTTCAAGTGCCCGACTTTGAAAAGTACAAGGGTAACTCTTGCCCTCAACGCCATCTGGTGATGTACGCCCGGCGGATGTCAGCTCAGATGGAGAATCAGGACCTACTGATTCACTACTTTCAGGATAGTTTAACCGGTGCCGCACTCAAATGGTACATCGGTTTAAACTGTACCACGATCAGCACATTCAGAGATCTTGACACTGCCTTCATCCAACAATACAAATACAATTTGGACATGGCACCCGACAGAGATCAACTCAGATCAATGTCGCAAAAGGACAAGGAAACCTTTAAGGAGTATGCTCAAAGGTGGCGTGAGATTGCCGCTCAAATTTGTCCACCTCTTGAGGAAAAAGAGATGACAAAGATCTTCTTAAAGACCTTAAGCTCATTTTACTATGACCGAATGGTTGCCAGTGCACCCAGTGATTTCACTGAGATGGTGGGAATGGGCGTACGTCTTGAGGAAGCCGTCCGAGAAGGACGTTTGCTAAAAGACACTGGATCGACGAGCGGTACTAAAAAATACGGTAGTGCTCTCCCTAAGAAAAAAGAGCAAGATATTGGGAATATCTCCCTCGGAAAGCAAAGGCGACGTTATCAACCGGTAGCAGCTGTGACTCCTGCTATCAACCCTGTGTCTATTCCTACGTATCAACCTCAGGTTGCGCAGGGCCAACCTGATCAACAAAGGACACAACAGCCTCTTCAGCAGGCTCGTCCTCCATACAACAACAACCGTACAACACAGCCACCAGGATTTGATCCTATACCCGTGTCGTACGTAGAGCTGTTTCCATTACTGCTGGTTAAGGGGCACATTCAGACTAAATCGCCTCTTACAGTACCGAAAAATCCACCTTTTTGGTTTAAGGTGGATCAAACTTGCCCTTACCATCAAGGAGGATCAGGGCATAACATAGAGACTTGTCTCAATTTCAAGTCCGACGTGCAAAAACTTGTTAGGAGCGGGGTCTTATCCTTCAAGGATACAAATCCTAATGTTCTCACGAACCCGCTGCCTCAACATGAGAAGGCTGCAGTCAATTTAATAGAAGGAGAGACTAACGATGTCTATCAAATTCACGATGTACTCTTGTTGAAAACCAATTTGGTCAAGATGCATTATAGACAGAGTGGATATGGCCATGTGCCACCTCATAACTATCATCAGTGTGATGTTTGCTCTAAAGACAACCAGGGATGTTCTGTGGTGCAAGCAGCTCTGCAAGAACAGATGGATCTTGGATGGATCCAAGAGCACCGAGTTCATGAAGTTAACATGGTTTACACGAATTACAAAGTCATTCAAAACCACGATATCCGTGCAATGAATGTCAACTTGGTGGAGATGCACTCAAGGCAAAGTCAGTATCATAATCTGCCACGACACGATTACAGTTCCTGTCTGATTTGCTCGGTAAACAAACAGGGATGCTCTTTCATACAAGAGGCCCTCCAGCGTCAGATGGATCTTGGATGGATCCAAGACTACCGTGATGGGAACCCTTATCAAATCAACATGGTTCAGATCTTTGATATTCACGTGATGAATACCAACCTTGTAGAGTTACATGCTGAGCAGGTCCGTCTCGGATTCTTAACATCACATGACTATCAAAGCTGTACGGCGGGTTGCAAAAATGATCGAGGTTGTACCCTTGTCCAGGAGGCACTTCAGCACTTGTTAAATCACTGGTGGATGCCAATTTATATGGATGAAGATACTCAACAGATTAGTATCAATAACAGAAACCCCACTCGGCGTCAGAGTCAGGATGTCCGATCTGTGGAAGCTAACCTAGTGAGGTTACATTGTATTCAAAGTGGGCGTGGCCAGGTGCCACCACACAACTATGAACGTTGCGGTGTCTGTTCAGAAAGTAACCAAGGGTGTTACCTTGTGAGAGCAGCTCTTCAGGGTCAGGTGGATCGTGGAGAGATTCACCCATATCTGGGTTCTGGGCCCATCAACTGGACGCCGAACTACCTTGCCGATCAAGTTGAGAACGTTGTCACGATCTCTGGTCATCAAAGGACTAGGGATGTTTTTTCCATTATTCCTCTACTTGACGAATCTAAAGTTCCCAACCGGGAATGGATCGAGATTGCTTATGATGGTCAGAAAAATCAGAAGGCTCCTGTAGTTATCTATCTGCCAGGACCGTTACCGTATGAGTCAGCTAAGGCTATCCCTTACAAATACGGTGCAACAACAATTGAAAATGGAAGGGAAATTCCATTACCCTCCGTCGTGAATATTGCAGACATCAGTCGTGTAACACGGAGCTGTAGAATCTCCAACTGAGGAGTTAAAGAACCTAACAAGGAAAAGGAACTTCAGATGGAAACTCCTGATCCACCAGTCGGTCAATCCAGTAATCCCGACCTTTCGAAAAATAATGATGAGATGCTGAAGCTCATCCAAAGGAGTGAATACAACATTGTCGATCAACTGTTACAAACTCCTTCAAAGATCTCGGTATTATCACTGTTACTCAGTTCAGAAGCCCACAGGGAGGCTCTACAGAAAGTCTTGGAGCAAGCCTTTGTGGAACAGGATGTAACAATCAGACAGTTTGATAGCATTGTCTCCAACATCACTTCCTGCAATAACTTGGGATTTAGTGATGAGGAATTACCCGAAGAGGGTCGTCGTCATAACATGGCGCTCAACATTACAGTTAACTGCCAGGACGATGCTTTAGCCAGCGTACTGGTAGACACAGGGTCAGCCCTGAATGTTATGCCGAAGTCCACTTTGATGCAATTATCATTCAAAGGCCCTCCGATGAGAACCAGCGAGGTCGTCGTCAAAGCGTTCGACGGATCCAGAAAAACAGTTATCGGCGAAGTTGATCTTCCCATAACTATTGGTCCTCACACTTTCCAAGTCACTTTCCAGGTCATGGACATCCGGGCAACGTACAGTTGTTTATTAGGAAGACCTTGGATACATCAGGCTGGAGCAGTTACTTCAACCCTCCACCAAAAGCTAAAGTTCGTCAAGAACTATCAACTTGTCACGGTTTGTGGGGAACAAGCCTTTCTTGTAAGCAAATTGTCATCATCTACTGATATAGAACCCGAGGAGGTTATTGGAACTCAGTTCCAAGCACTGTCGGTGAGCAAGAATAATCAGTTCAGAGGAGGAACCTCGATTTCCTCATACAAAGATGCTATCAAAGCGGTCGAGAGTACCGATACAACAGGATGGGGATAGCTTGTCATTCCTATTGACAATAAAACAAAGAAGGGTCTTTGTTTTTCTGCAACCTGTACCCAGACAGCTGCCGAAGATGAAAGTCTTCATCCCCTTCAAAACTTCTTCCACAGTGGAGGTTTTCTTCACCCAGTGTCTCAGGCAGTACATGCTATCAATGAGGAAGATCCCTTTGACACAGATGAAGAATGGAAGTCCTATCTTAATGAGGACGATTATATGTCTCAGGAAGAGGTGCCTACACCATTTTGCTTTCCCGCACAGAGTCCGAGATTTATACCCAGGTCAGATGTCGAAATGATATACGGGGATTGTGATCCAGAAGGATGTCGTGCTCCGCCAAATTCATTAGAGGAAGACACTCTGATGAAAGACAACTTTGACCACAATTACTATGGCCCAATGGATGGTCTGCCAATGTGGCAGCCTTACCCAGGAAACTTAGGGCAAGAGAGTCAGCCGAACAATGAAAATCATCTGACCGTCATTGAACAGAATGCCTGTGTCCCCACCATGTCATGGGATCAACACTCGGGTCATTCAGAAACTACTCAACATGAAGATGAATTTGCAACGTTTGCAGGACTTGAATTCATCAACTATGCTTTTCCTGAGGTTAACGTCATCGAGAGAGATGACTCCTCCAGTTCCAAAGAAGTTTGGGACACTCTGGGACAACCGAGTGGAAAATACGACTATATGGTCAAGTACACCGCTCCCAAAAGCTCTCGTATCAGGCTCGAAGATATCCAGCCTACTGGATGGGGAGATAGAGCTGAGAGCACAACTACTCTGCATAATACAACAGAGGAATCCTCCTACGACAACTCTGCCTGGGAGACAGATTCCAATGATCCTGCTCCACCAGAAATCAGCGTTATTTCTGAAGACAAATCAAGGAAGGTACCAGACTTTGTGATTAATCGAGGAGTTCGCCGCCAATGGGTTGCCGTCGAGGTTCCGAAGGTCGTTCATCAGTCAAAGTAATTGCCATCTTTAACCTTTCACCCTGCCCAAGTGAAACAAATGTTTTGATAGGGCTCGCTTTCTGTAAATTTCCCTCTTCGCTTTGCCCGAAGCGATAGAGTTTTGTTTTATAGGGCTGTAGTTTCAAGGATCGACTTGTTCATTAATAAAATAACGTCGTTCTATAATTTCCGCATTAATTGCTATTTTCTCTTTTTGCTTTTTCAGAAAATGGTAATCCTAAAAAACAATTCAAATAAAAAACAAGCAGTAAAATAATACACTGCATACACTTGCATTTTCTCTATCTCTTCTAAACACGAATCATCACGTCATGCAGATTGCTTGTTTTAAACCCCGTTGAAACATACGATCCGATGCCTTCTCCCAACTTTGAGTTCCCGGTATTCGAGGCTGAAGAAGAAAATGACGACAAAATTCCAGAAGAGATCTATCGACTACTCAGGCAAGAGGAAAGGTCCATTGAACCTCACAAAGAGCCGTTGGAAACGGTAAACTTGGGTTCAGAGCAAGAGAAAAAAGAAATCAGGATTGGGGCACTACTCAGTCTAACTACCAAAGAGATTTTGATAAAGCTTCTCAAAGAATTTCCCGATGTATTCGCTTGGTCCTATTAGGATATGCCAGGGTTGGATACCAGCATCGTGGAACATCACTTACCGTTGAGATCGGAATGTCCGCCAGTAAAGCAAAGGTTGAGACGGACTCACCCGGACATGGCCATCAAAATCAAAGAGGAGGTATAGAAACAGATTGACGCGGGTTTCCTCGCTACATCTGAATATCCTCAATGGTTAGCCAACATCGTACCCGTTCCCAAAAAAGACGGAAAGGTCAGAATGTGTGTCGACTACAAGGATCTGAACAAGGTTAGTCCAAAGGACGACTTCCTTTACCGCATATTGACATGCTGGTAGACAGTACAGCGAAGTTCAAAGTCTTCTCCTTCATGGATGGATTCTCGGGCTATAACCAGATCAAAATGGCGCCGAAAGACAAGGAGAAAACTTCATTCATTACCCCATGGGGTACCTTTTGTTACAAGTTAATGCCATTCGGTTTGAAGAATGCCAGGGAAACCTATCAAAGGGCCATGACTACTCTGTTTCATGACATGATACACAAAGAAATTGAGGTATATGTTGATGATATGATTGCAAAATCAAAAACAGAGAGTGAGCACGTTGAACATCTGTTAAAATTGTTTGAACGTCTAAGAAAATTCAAGCTCCACTTGAATCCCAACAAGTGCACCTTCGGTGTCCGTTCAGGGAAACTACTAGGGTTCATCGTCAGCCAGAAAGGAATTGAGGTTGATCCTGACAAGGTCAAGGCCATTCAAGAAATGCCTTCTCCGAAAACTGAAAAACAAGTCAGAGGATTTCTGGGACGTTTGAACTACATCTCCAGGTTCATATTCCTCATGACCGCCACATGTGCGCCGATTTTCAAATTACTCAAAAAGAACCAGGATTGCGTTTGGTCAGAAGATTGCCAAACCGCCTTCGACAGTATCAAGGAATATCTGTTGAATCCTCCGATTCTATCACCTCCAGTGGAAGGAAGACCACTGATCATTTACCTCACATTCCTAGAGGACTCAATGGGATGTGTACTTGGCCAACAAGACGAAACTAAACGGAAAGAGTCTGCCATTTACTATTTGAGCAAGAAATTCACCGACTGCAAAACTCGGTACACGATGCTCGAGAAAACTTGCTGTGATTTGGCTTGGGCAGCCAAACGTCTTCGCCAATACATGATTTGTCATACTACTTGGTTAATCTCCGAAATGGATCCAATCAAGTACGTCTTCGAAAAACCTGCTCTCACGGGAAGAATCGCCCGTTGGCAGATGTTGTTATCAGAATATGACATAGAGTTCCACGCTCAGAAAGCCGTTAAGGGGAGTATTTTAGCCGATCATTTGGCTCATCAACCGATTGACGATCAAGAACCAATCGGGTTTGACTTCCCAGACGAAGATGTCATGTATCTAAAAATGAAAAATTGCGATGAACCGTTACCCAGTGAAGGGCCAGAATCTGGTTCCCAATGAAGACTAATCTTTGACGGAGCAGTTAATCATTATGGAAACGGAATTGGGGCAATAATTGTTATCCCTCAGGGTACCCACATTCCTTTCACCGCCAGATTTACGTTCAAATGTACGAACAACGAGGCCGAATACGAAGCTTGCATCATGGGTCTCAAAGAAGCAATTGATTTAAGGATCAAAAACTTGGACGTGTATGGCGACTCAGCTCTAGTTATCAATCAGATAAAAGGAGATTGGAACACATACCAATCAGGACTGATTCCTTACAAGGACTACGCAAGAAGGTTGCTACCTTTCTTTAACAGAGTCGAGTTTCATCACATCCCTCGTGAGGAGAATCACATGGCTGATGGATTAGCCACTCTCTCTTCCATGATTAGTGTAGGTCAACGGAACGACCTACCTAAGATCGACATAATGCGCCTTGAACGGCCCGCTTACATCTTCACGATTGAAGCAGTCATAGACGGTAAACCTGGGTATCACGATATCAAATGCTTTCTTCAAAAACAAGAGTACCCATCTATGGCATTCAGAAAAGACAAAAAAACCCTCAGAAGATTGGCTGGAAGCTTCTTCCTGAGAGGGGACACTCTCTATAAGAGAAATTTTGACATGGTCTTGTTCCGATGCGTGGACAGACCAGAAGCAGACATGCTTATGAAAGAAATTCATGAAGGATCCTTTGGCACTCATGCCAACGGACATACAATGGCGAGAAAAATTCTAAGAGCAGGGTACTATTGGTTGACAATGGAATCCGACTGCTACAAGTACATGAGGAGGTGTCACAAGTGTCAGATATACTCTGACAAAATTCATGTACCGCCATCGCATCTCAAAGTTCTTTCTTCCCCGTGGCCTTTTTCCATATGGGGAATCGACATGATTGGCATGATTGAACCTAAGGCTTCAAACGGACATCAGTTCATCCTAGTAGCCATTGACTACTTCACCAAGTGTGTCGAAGCAGCGCCATTCGCCAATGTAACCCGATAAGTGGTGGTCCGATTTATCAAATATAATATCATCTGCCGTTATGGTGTTTCGAGCCAGATCATCACTGATAATGGATCTAACTTGAACAATAAGATGATGAAGGAGTTGTGCTCAGAGTTCAAGATCGAACACCATAACTCATCTCCCTACCGACCCAAGATGAACGGAGCGGTAGAAGCGGCTAATAAGAACATCAAGAAGATCGTTCAAAAGATGGTTGTAACCTACAAAGATTGGCACGAAATGCTACCCTTTGCTCTTCATGGTTATCGAACATCTGTTCCCACTTCAACAGGGGCAACCCCTTTCTCTCTAGTATATGGCATGGAAGCAGTGCTCCCCATGGAAGTAGAGATCCCGTCAATCCGAGTATTGATGGAAGCTAAGCTCACCGAAGCTGAATGGTGTCAAAGCCGACACGACGAGCTTAATCTGATCGAAGAAAAGAGAATCACGACATTATGCCATGGTCAGTTGTATCAACAGAGAATGAAGAGCGTGTTTGACAAAAAGGTCCAACCTCGCGTCTTCAGAAAAGGAGACCTCATGCTAAAAAAGATACAGTCTTTTCTCACTGATTCGCGAGGTAAATGGACTCCGAATTATGATGGCCCCTATGTGGTCATGAAAGCTTTCTCAGGCGGTGCCTTGAGACTTGCAACCATGGACGGAGAGGAATTTGCCTACCCCACGAATGTATATGTAGTCAAGAAATACTTCGCCTAAACTAAAAAAAAACGTCTCGGTGGATTGAAAACCCAAAAGGGCGGTCCAGGCAAAAGTTAGAGACATGAAAAAAAATCATCCCGATGGATTGGAAACATCATAGTACAATCCAGGCAAAAATTAGGGATAATGGCAAGTAACTATGTTCAACAGAGGCAAGTCCCTCAGCAGCAACAGTTACATCATCCGCCAGAAAACTCCAGTCAAGGTCATCTTTGACGGAAGCTCAGGATGTCCCGAATTCAAAGTTGGTAGAAGGATAGTGGTCGTTATGTTTCAACGTAGCCCTTTTCCCTGTAAATTACCATTTTCTAACTTTGTAAATACTCTTTGGAATTACGCGTTTGGCTGATCTCCATCTTATCAATAAAATTTGAGCCTTTGTGCTTTTGTTTGTAATTCTTATTTGTTATAGCTTTACGGAACGACATTTTAATATGATTAACGATTCTTGAAATAAAACAAAAATGAATTTACTTGTTAAAACTTTTTCTGCTTTTAAATTAAAGACGACAATTTCTTTTGACTGTTGAACATCAGAAGAACATCGGTCGCTTTTCCAGAAGTAATCGAACCTCAAAGTGCAGAATCAAAGTACTCCTTCTAACCCAGTATGCCTAAATGAAGGGATCGACTATGTCAGAGACCTTGTTTCGTCTGACACACCTCGGCCGAGTTCTTATCTCCTAAGCCCGATCAACAGTATTCCCCGCAGGGACTATCTCTCCTAAGCAAGGTGGAATTGCTATTCTGAACCAACGGTACTTCTTCGCCCCGCGATGACCGAGTATCCAGTCGTGTTCACCTGTCAGTTTGTATGTCGCGTCCGTTTTGTCAGCATAAACATACATGCATCATTGCATTATTGATTTGCATTCACATTTCATATTACATCACTATCACTCTAGTCGGACTTGTCCCCTAGTGATAAAAGTCCTCTCAATCGAGTTGTCAGCCCTTTCCTCGTCAAGAAGTGTTACGTCTGAACATTCTCTCTCCTCCAATTTTATTTCTGGATTGAAGTGGGGTCCTCGACCACTTTGATAACTTGAACCTCTGAAAGACCAGAGAGCCCTCAGTTAACATCACTCTTCGCCATTGAAGATGATATCCTTGCTTTCCCGGATTAAGGAAAATCCATAGAGAAAGCCTCCTAAATCGAAGATCCGGCAGTACGGCAGTTTTTCTCCGAAAAACCCACTGATGAAAAGGTCATCGGCACCTCAAAATTGGATCACATCATATGGCATTTCTCCGAGAAGATCTCCTAGAAAAGTATGATGTAAAGACCCCAAGCGAATGTAGTCTCTCAAGGGGCTCGCATTCCCCAAGTAGAGTCAATAAATGGCATCTCCAACAGAGAAGTTTGTACACCTCTACAACTCAGACGACTGGGTTCCCCAGTAAGTCTGACATCGAAACTTTTTCCACTCAAATGACATCTCCCCAGGAAAATTCGGCGAGAAGTTTAAAGGAAAGCCGCTACGAATAACGTCCCTTGTCATCGGAATCATAATATACAGGCCTTCTTTTCTTCTTTATCTTCTTCTTCTTCGGCTTCTTCTTCTTCTTCTTCTTCTTCTTCTTATCCTTCCTTACCCTTAAGGCATCCCTGAAGTTGGCAGTTGCTGGTTGGACGACCTCCTTGTCATACCCCAAATTTTGACCACTAAGATTTCCCATCATTGTGAAAATCATCATCACAATATGGAGGAACCATCATACTTCATCAGTCTCCCCAAAGATGGGTGAGCATTCACTACAATCAAAATTAGGGTTTCAAGCCCTCTCTGAGTGCTTAGACAAAGGGTCAATCAAGGAATGACATGATCTTCAACTTGTCTAACCTCTCAAACATCCACAATGGATCAAAAGGACTCCCACTTCAAGGATTAAGCACAAGGCTGCTCCCTTCTAGGTGGATTAAGTCTCAAGATCGACAGTGTCACCAAATTAGGGTTTTGGTCGACCAGGGCCTCCAGATGGAAATTTTTAATCTGGGCACAAGCCAATGATCCAAAAACTAACCTAATATACTCCATGGAACCTCATGGAACCAATCATCAAGTTAATTTTGCCTCAGGGGATGCATTCATCAAAAATCAGGAATTAGGGTTTCTTGACCTAATTCACCCCTAAGTTGACTTTTAGGGCAAATCATGAGCCAATACCTCAAGAGATGGTTTGAGGGTCTCTAATGAACTATATTGATCCATTTGCAACAATGGATTAATCCAAGAAGCTTGAGCAACAAGTCTCAATTTCATCTGCACCACAGTTAGGGTTTTAAGGAAAAAGTCAACTGTAACTTTGACTATTGACCAGGACATGCTCCCAAGCCCTATGACATGCATAAATATACCCTATGACACCCATGGAACATGTCCATCAAGTTTGATTTAGGTCAAGGACATGATTTCATGAAGAATTGCACAGTTTGGAATTCATCTGATAAAAAGTCAACTGTGCACAAAAGTCAACTTTGACTTTTTGAGATTTTTCACCAAAATGGATTTTTAACCCTAAAATGATGTTAATGTATGATTTGAATCATCATTCATCAAGAAAAATCAAGAAAAGTTGGGTAACTTGTAAAAGGGGTAACCATAAAAAACTTAGAAAATTTTCTAAGTTAAAAATAAAGTGGCTAGGGTACCAACTTTGGAGGGTCATAACTCCTAAACCACAAAGCCATTTTCTCCCATCCAAGGCTTGATTTGTAGATCTCATTGCCCTCTACAAAAACTTCAACTAGAACTAATTCCAACTCCTCATGTATTTTGAGTTATGGAGTGATCAAAATCAAGAAAAGTCACTTGGTTCCAACACTTAGTGAAAATTTCACTAAGTCAGATTTTACCCTACTTTTTGCCAAATGTAGGGGGATTTTTCACTTGGATTCAAAAGAGATAAAAAACAAACATGTTCAAACAGTTGTTGTATCATGTAAGGGCTTTCCAAAATGACCTAGAACATTACCAAATTCAATTTGAGTCATGAGATATGACATTGGAAAGTTGCCTTGCTGAAATCTGCCAAGGCAAGGCAGAATTTGCATTTTTGCTCGATTTGCCAAAATCAGCCAAATCCAAATGCTCCTATCCACTTGGACACCTCTGAGGATTAAATATAAAGGGGACAATCACTGAGCCAAGCCTCCAAAGTCTTTGGAACAAGAAATAGCATGTTGAACCTAGAATGGCCAAAATAGGGACAAGACTCCAATTTTGGATTGGAGCATTCAATGGAAGCATCAAGGTGGTATGGACTGAGCCATTTGCAACTGAATTCAGTCAAGACTTATCCAAGACCAAGGGAACCACAGCCCTGTGCCCTAACCTCTAGTCAATGGCTAGAGGAGACTTGGATTTCCATTGGCCAACATTGAACAAACACCTGCTGCAGTTGCCATTCACTATGGATCCCAAAACAAACTTGTTCTACTATAAATAGAGCTCAATTGTGATCAGTTTGAGTACACCAAAGCCATCAAATAGATGCTTTCCTTAAAGTATCTTCTTTCACTCCAATTATGCCTTCTAAGGCAAGTCACTATCGGGTTTTGAGTTTGAGAGCTTTTCCAATCAAACCAATCACTCACACACCTCATATACATCATATGTGAGCTGATCAAACACTTAAACAACAACTGAAACACTGATTTCTCAGAATCACTAGTCAATTGCTCAAGGTTTTAACCAAAGTGCAGTTGAGATGCCATGAAGTGGTCCAGCCATTCTCAGTCAAGTCCCAGCATTCAAACACACTCCATAGGGTGTAGGGAAGCTGTTCAGATCATCACAATTCATCTGTAACACCTCCTACTCAGAAATCAATTTGCTCTTGCTGTCACGACCTAGAGGTAAGCCTAAACTTGGTCATCTCTCAATCTATGCATATTTCCTCGCACAATACTTTTGCCAAATGTTCATATTCATGCATGGAATGTTTCCCCTCAATTAATTGCATTGTTTGAGTCGTGTATAAAAAATCCTAGCCTTCATGCAGAAATTAGGGTTCTTGAGGATTTTTCATGATTTCTTGTTATATGTTTAATTTAAATGAAATTAAATACCATAGACATGATCGTGAGGTTGAAACGAGTTGATTGGTATGTGGATTACATGATATGATTAAGTATTCAGTGAGATTGGAGAAAAAATGCAAATCTGGGCCAAGCTGAAACACGCGCGTGTTCTTCAGCTGTTCTTGGCGCCATTTTTCATAAATTCAAATATTTGAATTTTGTGATTTTATTTAATTGATTCAAAAATTAATTTCTCTCTGAGTTTTAATGATTTTGAGTTGATTCTTTTTTTAATAATTCACAAAAATGTTAAAATATTTTATTTTCCCAAAAAATCCCAAAAATATTATTTATTTCTTATAATTGATATTTTTGCAAAGAATTAATGTTTTAATTGTTTTTGACATTTAAAATATTTTTTCCACCTTGATTTTGCAACTTTTAATGCCTTCTAATTATTTTGTAGGTCAATACTTAATTTTTGAAGCATTAATCCAAGATCACAATTTGTTTTCCATATGTTAAACAATATTAATCATTTTAATTGAATTTTTATTCAATTAAATACATTTTTGAAAATAAATTAGGGAATTGTATAAGTCCCGATACCGTAAAAAACAAACGGCGCGATCGTCACCTTTTGAAAAATAACCTTTTGGGCCTCTCCTTGAGCTATAAGACCCATTCAAAACTTTTGGGCCTCTATTAGAGTGTAAGACCCAACCCCCTTTTAACCAAAATCACTTTGGGCCTCAGATATTGTATAAGCCCCTTTGCGTTAAAAGAAAACTTCGGCGCGATCGCCATTTCAAACGGAAAAATCATCTGAGCCTTGCCTCGTGTTATAAGCCCCACTCTTTTTCTTTAAAACTTTTTGGGCCTCTTGAGAGAGTGTAAGACCCATCCCTTTGTACAGAAAAAAATTTTTGGGCCACAGTCACTTGTATAAGTCCCTCTGTACAAAATTCAAACAGTGCGCTCACTGATAAAACCCTGGGCCTCTCCTTGAGTTGTAAGCCCCAAATATTTCTTTTTCAAAGCACTTTCTCCTTTGATTTTGAATATACTGTTGTTTTCAATCTTTCTTTGTTGAACAACTAACCAAACAGCATGGAAGCTCTACAACCGAGTAAGTGTTTATACGCTTTCATTTACCGCTTTCATATACATATAACTGTATTGTGGGGCTGTTTCACTGTAAGTCTTCTTTCATAAACTCATATCAACTGTGTAATAATAGTATAGATATTTAGAGTTTTCCCGGCCACTACGTCTAGAACTAGGTGACGCCGTTTCGTTTATTCGTAGAAATAGACAACTAGATCCCCAATAGGATCACCAGATACAGTCTTCTCTTCGGCTGTCCTTATTAGGAATTGTCAAGAAACTCTACTCCCAGAGATGAATGTATTCTCCGTGGATGGCATCTTTGAGTTTCTTCCAAATTCTCGAACTTTCCTGACTTGATCTATTCCTTGTGAATAGCTTGCCTTGAATTTCTCAGGGTTTGGGGACCCACGGGCTTCATAAAAGCATCGGCCTCCTCTTGGGCATAGTACAAGGACCCACAAGCTTCCTAAAAGAAACCCCGCCTCCTCTTGGGCATAGTACAAGGACCTTATGGCTTCTTAGAAGTATTCATAGCCTCCTCTTAGGCTTCGTATAATGATCTCTTCCTCCGGGAATGATAGCCTCCTCTTGGGCATCGTAAAAGGACCCGTCGGCTTCTTAAAAGCTTCCAGCCTCCTCTTGGGCTTCGTACAAATTGTCCCGACGACCTCCTAGAGGTATAGGAACAGAACTTAGTCATCTGCATAGAACAGTCCTTTCATAGAGTCTACTACTGTTTGTCAAAGCACATTATAAAAGATGACACTCTAGACTTGGACAGTCTAATCTCCTTGAGTCTCAAAGACGTTCTCAAGTGACCCCTTCGTTAAATAGGAAGAAAACCCGCAGACTCGGACAGTCTCAATACCCTTCGGATTTCCCACTTCCTTAAAGAACAGGAGTAACCCGGATCCTCGAACCAAATCCTCGAGTACAATGTTACTCATATAAGAACTGATTTTCTCTTTAAAAATCAGTATACTGGACCTGTCACTTAACTGAACAGTCGCCATAGCCTCCTCTTAGGCTTTGTATAAAGATCCTTCTCCCGTGAAGTTAGCCTCTCTCTTGCGCTTTGTACAATGATTCTCCCCAGCGGGATCAAACAACGTTTAGCCTCCATCTCGGGCTTTATACGGGATACAAAAAGGTTCTTATTGAGCCAAGGAAATTTTAGCCTCCATCTCGGGCTTTGTACGAGATACAAAACTCTCTTGTTGAGTCAAATAGCCTCCATCTCGGGCTTTATACGAGATACCAAAAGATTCCCTTGTTGAGTCAAAACCTTTTAGCCTCTCTCTCGGGCTTTGTACGAGACACATAATAGCCTTCTCTTAGGCTTTGTATAAGAAAACCACTGGTTGATCCAATCAACCTTTTAGCATCAAAGTTGTGCCTCGTTCACAATACACAAACATCAACAACTCCTTCCTCTTCATCTAATCACTGTAAGCGGCAAGCTTCTGGATCATCTACATCCATGCCACTGTCCCTCTTTTAGAATGAGAAATTCCTAAGGAAAGATAGCATTGCTCTACACTGAGTTAAAGTCTTCTCCTTCAGGTTAAAAATCCCTTATAAAGGAAATTATGGAATTGTCGGATTCACATATCCCGGTTAAAGTAATTCTCCTTTATAAACAGTCGTAACAGACAAACCCCTCTTTAGAGATGACAAATTCTCTCTAAAGTCAACACCTTTTAGCTACACATATTAGCCTTTAAACAAGATACAAACCACCTTTCGCTTCACGTCTTGGGCTTTGAACAAGACACCAAACAACCATTTCCTCCCATAGAATAGGAGGAACTACGAATGCTCTGATTTCCCTATTTCGGTAAACGGGAATACGTAGGCATAAGATTGAAAGAAAAATCTTAGCGAGCACACTAAAAAAAAACCCAAAATCCCATACTTTCATATATATCCGTCCTAACATCTCAACCGATAGCCTAAAGCCCCCTTCGTCAACAAAATAAACCTAAAAAAAACCCCAAATCTTTGTAGCATCTGTAAACCAACGGTTTCGACTGTTTAATCTCAGTATGCAAGCAGGGTTAATTGGAGACATCTATTTCCCTTCCTTCATCAGCTTTAATAGGATAAAAAATGAATCGAGTTGCAGTACTAGAGCGATCGTGCTTCGCAACCACATCCAAAAATCACTCGCTACACTCCTGGATTGGCGCCTGACATTCCTCATTGAGGTTTCTAGGATTCTCATTTGTTGAACTCATTATTACGAAGAATATATTATTTATATATGAGGTTGAAGATGAAAAGACTGATAGTTTAATGCTTGTAATGATGATAACTTGTAAACCGTTCATATTCTGGAACGATATTTTCTTGTAAATCGTTCATATGTTGGGAAGTGCAACGGTTAATAATATCACGACGGTTATAAGTAATGATCGTAGCGATATCACTTATAATCCAGGCGTAATTTTAAGAAAATGTTGTTGCCTAGTGTCGAACCTTGTACCACATATAAGGGGTATCGCTACGGTTAATATAACTAACCGTTGTGATATTATTAAATTAATATATAATCTATCATAACGGTTATTTAAGAAAACCGTTGTGAAAAATTTACCTATATAAGGGAATTAACTTTCCCTTTTTGACAGTCGCGCCGTTTCCTTCACAGCGAAACCCTAGCACCCAAACTTCATCTTTTTTTAGAATCTGCGAGAAGAAATACAAGAAGTATGAAGCTTTTGATTTAAGCTTCTTCCTCCTTATAGTTCTTCTTGCAGAATCTAAAACTAGATGAACATGGTGATGATGCTGGCGGTAGCAAGCGTAATGTACATATTGTTTATGGAAAATAAGGTAGTCTTCTACTTCAATCTTTTTGTTAAATAGTTCCCATTATCTTGTTTGCTTCATGTTGTTTTTGTTGATTGTTCTCATTTTGTGCAGATTCGACTTCAATGCTTCACAAGCAAGTTGAACTTCATTGTAATGGTACAGTCCCACTTCTTAGGGTTTTGTTTCAACTTTTGGTTGTTTTGTTTTGAATACTAACTAATTTTGTTCATTGCTTCCCACTTCTTAGGGTTTGTTTCACATGGTGATGATGATGGTGGTACATATATATATGAATTCATTCTGATAAGGTACATATATATGAATTCATTCTTATATTGTATATGAAATTTAGTTTATTATATACTATGTACATTGTTTGTTTCACTATCCTTTTATTGAAAATGCAATCAGTTAAATTGATATAGAACATTAGTTTATTATATATATACTATGTATATTGTATATAGTTAAATTTAATACTAACTAATTTTCATCATTGCTTCCCACTTCTTAGGATTTGTTTCACATGGTGATGATGATGGTGGTACCTATATATGAATTCATTCTGATAAGGTACATATATATGAATTCATTCTGATATTGTATATGAAATTTAGTTTATTATATACTATGTATATCGTTTGTTTCACTATCCTTTTATTGAAAATGCAATCAGTTAAATTGCTATAGAACATTATAATCTGAAAATTAAGATGTATTTGAAAACCAACCTTTATCATGTCAATGTTTTCCAAATTGCATCCATTTCATTAAGCACATTTAATGTTCTTTAACATAAAATTTATGGTCTAATGGTCCGTTTGCTTCAATTCATCGATATCTTTTATTATAGTTTACCTCATCGTCGTCACTAATCGCCGTGGTTGTTAAGATCATGATCATTGTTATGATGATAAAATCGTGGTGATTTTTGGCGATGATGAGGTAAACTATAATAAAAGATATCGATGGATTGAAGGAAACCGACCATCGAACCATAAATTTTATGTTAAGGAACATAAAATGTGCGGAATGAAATGGATGCAATTCGGAAAACAGTGGCGTGTTTAAGTTGGTTTTCAAGAACAGTTTAATTTTCATATTATATAGTTCTTTACCAATTTTAATGGATGTATTTCTTTAATTAGGTGGATGGTAAAACAAGCAATATACATTTGTATTTAATAAACTAAGGGTACATTCCACAACGGTTGAGACAAATAACCGTTGTGATAGTTAACATATATGACAACAGTTCGTACTGATAACCGTTGTGATAGTTAATATATATTACAACGGTTGAAATACCTAACCGTTGCAATATATCGCGCGCTTCTAGAATACAACAACGGTTTCCAGACCGTTGTAGAAACGGCGAACTTACAACAATAATCTACATAACAACATCTTCGCTCGCGTCATTATATGTCATTCCCAACCGTTGCTAAATGGGTTTTTCGTAGTAGTAACTGTATCTGGAAATCATATGGGGATCTAGTTTTCACTGTATTTAAGAGCGACCAAACTGGATTTACCTAGTTCTAGACCTAGTTGCTGGGGAAAATTCTAAATAACTATACTAGTATATATACAGTTGATATATGACAAGTATTTAAAAGGATATGAAAGATGGACTTACAGTGCACAGCTTTCCACAATACAGTTTATATACATTAAAGCACGTAAATGAAAGCGGATTAAAACTTACAGGCGAGCAAGCTTCCATGCTATATTGTTAGTGGTTCAAAGAAATTAAAGAAAGTTTTTGATAAAAACTGTATATTTGAACCTAAATCAAAAGGTAAGTTGTTTTGAAAAGATCGTTGGGGCTTATACTCAAGGAGAGGCCCAAGGTTATAACAGTGATCGCACCGTTGTTTTAAAGATCGCATCGGGACTTATACAGCGACTGAGGCCCAAGATAGTTTATTTACAAAGGGATGGGTCTTACAACTCAAGGAGAGGCCCAAAAAGTGTTTTGAAAAAGAAAGATGGGACTTACAACACGAGGGGAGGCCCAGATGATTTTTGTTTTGAAATGGCGATCGCGCCGAGATTTGTTTAAGGCATAGGGACTTATACAATATCTGAGGCCCAAAATGGTTTTGGTTAAAAGGGGGTTGGGTCTTACACTCTATTAGAGGCCCAAAGATTTATTTTTGTACAAGTGATGGGGCTTACAACTCAAGGAGAGACCCAGATGAAAAACAGTGATCGCACCGTTGTTTTTGGAAATTGTACTGGGACTTATACAATGACTGAGGCCCAAAATTATTTATGTACAACAGGTGGTTAGGTCTTACACTCTATTAGAGGCCCAAAAGTGTTTTAAAAGGTTTGATAAAGATCAAAAACCCAAGAAACCCTAATTTTATTTCCTTTTAAAAGTAATCCTTTTAATTAAAATGAATAAAAATGATAAAAATACCAAATAAGTCAAAATAAACTACTTGTGATTTTTGATTAAGGTTTGAAAAACGAGGTTTTAATCACAAGATGATTTAGGACTCATTTGACTTTGATTTTCAAGATGAATATTCATTTTTGAAATGTTTAAAAACAATAAAAATGAATTTATTTAGAAAAATATCAAATATATTAAATAAATAATATAAATTTGAATTTTTTGTGAAATAAAATATTTCAACATTTTTTTGATTTTTTGCAAAAAGAATCAATAAAAAATAATTAAAATTGAGAGAGAAATTAATTTTTCAAATCATTTAAAATAATATGACAAATATTAAAAGATGAAAAAAAAATGTAAAAAGAGGGTCTGGGGCGAGGGGGATTCGAACCCCAGACCTCCAAGTTATAGCGCGCGCCTTCTACCACTGGGGTGGTGATACATCTGTGTATAAAAACCACCCCATAAATACATAAGGGGTGCCTTGTTTTAGGCCTGGGCAAGGCAAAGCAAGTTCTTCGGCCAAAACTTAAAGGTTGTAACATTCTCATTTCTCCATGGATTGGGACAAAATTTAGGTCTATCCTGCCTAGAATTTCACAAGGAATCCAATGATGGCCTTGGTTTTTTCAGATGAGGTCCCTATTTTAAAACCCGATAATGGTTTTGAAATAGGCCACCATTTGCATTTTCTGTGCTACCTCATGGTACAAGCAAGAATTGTATGATGAATTGATTCAAACACAACATATACAACATGTATGAGATGTTTATGATTAGTGTACTTCAAAGCAATGCATAATTCAAAGAGTTCAAGTTGTGATGCTTACCTCTTTGGGAGCTTTTTGTGCTATCTGCCAAGTTTCTTGTGCCAGAAGTAATTTGATGCTTTGGACACTCTCAATTGATCCCTTAGGAGCTTTTAGAATGGTTGGAACCAGCTGGAATCCCTAGGAGAAAGTTTGAGCTCTTTCTTGCAAAAGGGGCAAAAGTGACCAATATGGCAACTTTCTCAAATGGTGTTCCAGATGTGGGGAACCATTTGGGACAGTTCAACGATGATATTTGAAGTGTGTTTGAGGTCTTATCTGGTTTTGAAAGTGACTGAATCAAGACATGGCTTGAAATATACAAAAAAGTCCAATTTTGAGGTTTTGGAAGTGGACTTTGAGATTTTGGTGTTACAAGTCACATGTTAGTGTTTGAACAGCTTAGATATAACATATTAGAGGTGTTTGGATCATGAGCTGTGATGTAAATGCTCTCTAACTCAAAAACTCAGAGATACCTTGCAAAAGAAGGCATTTTGGCCAAAGAGAGGGATTTTGAGGTAAGCATCAGTTTGGGTGCTTTGGTTTACTCAAACTGATCACAATTGATGTCTATTTATAGTGTGTCAAGTTTGTTTTGGCATCAATAGTGAATGGAGGCTGCAGCAGGCCTTTGGCCACTATTATGCAAAAGGAATCTCAAGTCTCCTCTAGTCATTGACTTGAGATTAGAGCACAGGCTTTGTAGATTTGGTTCAGAGATAAGTTTGGACTGAATTCAGTTGGAATAGGCTCAGTTCATACCACCTTGATGCATTCATTAAAGGCTTGGGGACAAAATTAAAGTCTTGGCACTTTTTAGCTCTTTTAGGTTTGGCGTGGCTAATGTAGATTCTTGGACTTTGGAGGCTTGGGGATCAGACCATTCCCTTCTTGTTTTATCCTCAGATGTGTCCAAATGGATGACAAGGCTTGGATTTATCAGATTTGGACAAATCTAGCAAAATGCACAAATTCCGCCTTGTGAAAACCAGTTCATGATGCCATGTTCCAAGGGTTGTATCTCCTTGCTCAAATGGAATTTGGAGATGATCCAGTACTTGTTGGAAAGCCCTCATGGCATACTTTAACTTTGATGTCCACCCCTAGACCTGGTTTAACTTGGATCAAGGTGAAAAATGTCCCTACATTTTGGAAAAAGTAAGGCAGATTCCGACTTAGTGAAAATTTCACTAAGTGTTGGAAATATGTCATTTTCATGTTTTTTGCCACTTTCATCACTCCATAACTAAAAATCCATGAGGAATTGGAGTTTGATGTAGTTGAAGCTTTTGTAGAGTGTAGCAAGACCTACAAATCCAGCTTTGGATCACCCAAAATGGTTGCTTGGATCCCAAGTTATGATCCTTGGAAGTTGGTACCCTAGTCACTTTGTTCCATAACTTAGAAAAATTCTAAGTTTTTATGGTTACCCCTTTTACAAGTTAACTCACTTTCTTTGATTTTTCTTGATGAATGATGATTCAAATCACATATTAACATTTTTTAGGGTTAAGGAACCTTGTTTGACCAAAAATCTAAAAAGTCAAACTTTGGATTTTTGTACAGTTGACTTTTTCATTAGATGAAATTTAAACTGTGCGATCCTTTGTGAAATCAAGTCCTTCACCTAAATCAAACCTAATGGATGGATTCCATAGGTGTTATAGGGTGTATTGAATCATGTCACAAGGCTTGGGAGCATGTCTTGGTCAAAAGTCAAATGTACAGTTGACTTTACCCTCGAAACCCTAATTGTGGTCCTGATGAAATTGAAACTTGTGGATCATGCTTCTTGGATCAATCAATTGTTGCAAATGGATCAATGTAGTGTATTGGAGACCCTCAAATCATGTCTTAAGGTCTTGGCTCATGTTTTGTCCCAAAAGTCGACTTAGGGGTGAATTAGGTCAAGAAACTCTAATTCCTGATTTTTGGGTAAATCCATCCCTTGAGGTTAAATTGACTTGATGATTGGGTCCATGAGGTCACTTGGAGTATCTTGGATTATTTTTTAAAGCATTGGCTCATGCCCAGAGGAAAAATTCCATCTGGAGGCCTCAGTCGACCAAAACCCTAATTTGGTGACACTGGCGATCTTGAGGCTTGATCCACTTGGAGTGCTGCAACTTTGTGCTTGATTCCTGATGTGGGAGTCCTCTTGATCCTTTATATGTTTTGAGAGGTTAGATAAGTTGAAGGTCATGTCATTTCTTGATTGATCCTCTGTCTAAGTGCTTTGAGAGGGCTTGAAACCCTAATTCTTGTTTGTAGTCGATGCTCAACCATCTTTGAGGGGATTGATGAGGCATGTAAGTACATCCATATTGTGATGATAATTTTCCCAATTATGGGAAACCTTCGTGGTCAAAATTTTGGGTATGGAAAACATCTGTCTTGACATTATGTTCTGATGTGAGGACATCAGTATTAACATGTGTTCGAGTGTTAGAATTTCAATTGGTATCAAAGCTGGCACCCCAATTAGTTTCTGGGTGAGCTTCAGGGAAATTTTTCTGGTACTGTATGATTATTGAAAGGACAACAACTATTGGAAATCTGTCACCAAAGAATGTGTTTGTATTGTTCCATGTGAGGAGCTGTATGAGTTGACTCCGGTTACTCTAAAAGATTTGAATTCCATATCCAATGGAGTTGATTAGCATGTGTTCAGATTAATAAACACATGCTTGGGATTCTCTCAAGACCTTTCATGAAGGCACATCTGCTCAGCAGGTTTCAGAGGTCTCTACCTAAGAGTCTTGTCATGAATGTGACTGCTGTTGAAGAAGAAGATTAAGAGACCATCAGAACAGGTGGACCTCTTAGGTCACTATATTGTTGATTTGTCTTTGAGA
Organism: Lathyrus tuberosus; assembly: GCA_022829125.1. Classification (NCBI taxonomy): domain Eukaryota; kingdom Viridiplantae; phylum Streptophyta; class Magnoliopsida; order Fabales; family Fabaceae; genus Lathyrus; species Lathyrus tuberosus. The sequence continues at coordinate 1,266,444 of JALAZF010000423.1, forward strand.
ATGACATTTTTTATTTGAAGAACAAGAGAATGGATTTTGTCTCCTACCCTGTATAAGGTTGTGACCCGGCATATGACGAAGAGACAATTCAACCCGGTTTTGAGGAAAGTGGGTGGATGGAAAAGGTCAAATGTCAAGAACATTCATCCAGGTATCTTCAAGATTCTGTTGCTCAAGGATAAGTTGGACCTGGTGTAAAGGTAGAGGCACTCAGTGTCATGAACTTGAAGATGAATTTGTCTACCTTGTTACTGCCTTATTTGGAAGGTGGATTTATGATGTAAAATCATGTTTTGAAGTATTAACTCTGTTGGTTCTGGCTGCATGTGGGTAGTTCATAATTTTATTTTGTTTCTGATGTGTTGGAGGTGTGCGTCAAGCTGGAATGATGACTGGAGGGCTTAAAGGGATAGGATGCTCAAGACTATATCAAGTAAGTTAGATCTCAAGGAGAGAGGAATTTGTTTCCATCAAGAGGCAAGCTGAGTCAATGATGTCATTAAAAATGTCTCAACATCGTGATGAACATCAGAATATTCATGCTAAAGGCAGGAACTTGCACTAGTGATGTCTCTTCTAGAGTTTAGCTGGTCTTATTAGGCATGTTTGTTTCATCTTGTATGGTTATCTCAAGGGTCCAACTCAGCCTGAAGTTAACCAAGAAATGGTTAAAACTCAAGGAAGATGCTAATTGCCTTATCTCTCATACCTTTTTGGAGTTGCAACTGAGCAAGATTGGTATTCTGGATGTGGATGTTCCAGAACTCATGATTGGAGTAAAGAAGGATCTTGTGGACTCTAAGTATCTCTTCCCATCTATGTTCTTGTAATAATGGTGCCAAAAGGTGAAATTAAAGGGGTTTGAGAACTAGAATTTCCAGTCCTGATGTTGTCTCTCTTAATCAAGGTCCCATTGAAGGGGAGAATATTTGGTCATTAATGAGATGTATGAAGCTCTGAGGAGATAAGTAAGTTCAAAGTTAGTTGTTTTGTGTGTACCACAAGGAATTACATGCTCTTGCTTTATGACCAAGCAAATGAGTAGGAATGCCACCAAATGATGCATCATCATACTTCTGTAGATGTTATAAACTTTCCTCTCATAGGTCTTATGAGGCCAGGGCAAGTTAGAGTCTTAGTGGATGGAGGAGCAGAGTGAGGTGGAAGAGTCTGATAATTGTGATATGCTTAGTCAGCACCCTGGTAATGTGGTCAGTTCAGATGTTGCTTGTTAGAGGGAACCTCTTCTTGTTTGCATAAGGGTTTATGTTGGTACTGTGTTGTCAGACAGGTGGTCTTGACATTGTGCTTATGCATAGAAGCACTTTTGGTTCTTGTTGTGTGTGAGAGTCTATTTCTCTCTATGAAGTTTTCCTTGAGTGTCTCTGAGTGCCTCATGCAAGTGGATGTGCCTGGGCTGCTATGATGATAACGGAATCTATGAATTTTGTCAAGAACCAAAGTTAATGGTTCAAGAGACTAAAGTCCAAGCAAACATTGGAGCATCATCGTAGCAGATTAACTCTTCAGAAAATGAAGCATATTATTCATGGGAGCTAAACATGTGGAGGTTGTTGTCACCAACAGTTTCAAAAATGAAATATCAAATTCAGGTGTTTTGTGGAGTAAAGTTATTGGCCAAGTCTGGTGGTGATTGTAGTTTTGACAGTGCTGAAAGGAAGGATCTACTGTGTAGTGCTGGATAACATACCTGATGTTGTGGAGAACCATGGTTTCTCTGGGTTTTCTATTGTGTTGTTATGATGTGTAGCGTGGAAATGATCTCTACACTTCTATGTGATCTTTAGTGGTGCTGGGATGCCATGTTCTGGCATCTTTCTAGTTGTTGGTACTTAAGAGGAATTGTACTTCTACTGATGTGGTTTGTGTGCATGATGTCAATCCAGATGTGCATGACATCTTGCCTGCCTGAAGTGTTCTGGAGAACTCTGGTTTCTCTTAAATGTTTTTGAGGCTTAGTTTTTTCTGCTGTGCATGTGCCTCTGATATGTGAACTGGGACAGTTCATGATTGCATGGGCATGTCCTAGAGAATAATTATGTTTGTTGTGAATGTTGAGAAAAACACAAGAAAGGGGGTTTGAATTTGGTTTTACAAATTTTTCAATGAAGTATGTAACACACACACACATGCTAACAAGGTATAAATAGAAAGAACACAAATGGTTATCCTGGTTCACTGTTAACTAAGCTAATCCAGTCCACCCGCCAAGGTGATTATGCCTTATCACAAGAACTTAATCCACTAATCTTTGACAAGATTACAACAACCTCTAAGTCATCAACGACTTATCCCTCTCGATTCTACTGACTAACACACTTAGTCACTCAAGGAAAACTAACAATCAACCTCTAAATTGTTCAACAACATTTTAGTCCTCTCGAGTCTATTAACTAACACACTTAGTCACTCAAGGAAAACTTGCAATCAACCTCTAAATTGTTCAACAACAATTTAGCCCTCTTGAGTCTACTGACTAACACACTTAGTCACTCAAGGAAAATCACTTAGAAAGTGTTACAAGAATGTTTACAATATTGCTTCTTAATAAGCAAGTTAAAACAAATTTAAGAACAATATATGTACACAGATATGAGCAGCAAATCTTTGTGTCTTTGAGATTCTTTGACAGAGTATGTACTTTCAGCATTTTTGACTTGCGAGTTGTTGTCCTTTGCAATGCAACATAGTCTTCTATTTATAACCTCGTTGAGGGATAAGAATGTCTTTGAGCTTGGATAGCTGTCTTCAATGGTAGAATCCTTGGAGAGTAGAAGTAGTAAAAGCTTAGAAAGGTTTTTGGTCAATTCTGAGAAAAATCTCTGCTTTAGACTATTTCAGGAAAGAGCCATTTGTACGGATTCTTGGTCTTCACATTTTGCTTTGGACTTTGAGCTTTTGATCCTCATCATGTATTTTGAACTTTAGCGTTTATCAGAGTCTTCAGAACCCTTTCTTTAGAAATAAACGCTTTCTTGAGAAGCACATATATTCTTCTTCAGAAACTCTGATATGTATCAGAATCTTGTTGAGTTGCGCTAGAAATTGATTCCAATGGGAATTGTATATCTGCACACTTAAGATAGAATTAGAGTACCAAATTATTACATATAAAATATAGGGTTAAATATACAAAACCCCCTGCAATGTTAGCGAATTATCATTTTAGACCCTGTAAAATTTTTTTTTTTAAACACCCCCTCTTAATATCCAGATTCCCTCACTTAGGCCCCTGGCTGCCACATTGCAGCAAAGATTCCTTTCTCTTGCTTGCGTGGCATGCCAGGTGGCATTTTTAATATTATTTTATTATTTTTTTTATTTTTTTATTTTTTTATTTTTTTTATTTTTTTTTATTTTGTTTTATTTTGTTTTATTTTTTTTTTCATTTTTTTATTTTTTTTTATTTTTTTTTTATTTATTTTTTTTTTAATTTTTTTTTTAATTTTTTTTTATTTTGTTTTATTTTTTGTTTTATTTGTTTTTATTATAATTTTTATAATTTTTTTTCTTTTTTTTTAATTTCTTTTTCGCCTTGCAACCGATGTAAAAACATACATTTTAAGAAAGATAGCATACATTTTACATCGGCCCAGAAAGAAAACTGATGTAAAAAAAAACATTTTACATCGGGCCAGAAAGGCAACCGATGTAAAAACAAACATTTTACATCGGGTCAGGAAGGCAACCGATGTAAAATGTGCATTTATTTCTATAAAAAAAAGTTAAACCCATATTTCACATCAGACTTAATAGTCAACCGATGTAGTAGATGTATTTTTCACATCGGACTATGGCCCGATGTAAAATGTCTTTGATTTACTACATCGCTTAGCTTTACATCGGACCCAGAACCGATGTAAAATGTGCTTTTCGCCCGATGTAAAAAGTCTTTTCTGCACTAGTGTAATTTTTAAAATAACAATTTGTTTAAAATAGAATTAAAAATAAAAATTAGGTCCAAAATTGAAAAATATAAAAAAATAAAAAAATAAAAAATATATAAATAAAAACGAAAAAGAAATAAAAATAAGAAAAAAAATTATAAAAATTATAATAAAAACAAATAAAACAAATAAAACAAAATAAAACAAAAAAGTAAAAAAAAATTAAAAAAAATAAAAAATAATAAAAAATAATAAAAAATAATAAAAAATAATAAATAAAAAATAAAAATAAATAAAAATAAAAAAATAAAAATAAAAAAAAATAAAAAAAATAAAAAAAATAAAAAAAAATAGAAAAAATAAAAAAAATAAAAAAAATAATAAAATAATAATAAAATAATAAAATAATATTAAAAATGTCACGTGGCATGCCACGCAAGCAATAGAAAGGAATCTTTGCTGCAATGTGGCAGTCAGGGGCCTAAGTGAGGGAATCTAAATAAGATGAGGGGGTTTTTAAAAAAACAACTTTGCCAGGGGCTAAAATGAGAAATCGCTAACATTGCAGGGGGGAATTGTATATTTAACCCTAAAATAGATGCATTGTTATCATCAAAACTAGAGATTATATGCAGAATCAAGGTCTTGTTCTAAAAATCTCCCCCTTTTTTATGATGACAAAAATCATGTATTTTGATGAACCAATGTATATTCTTTAATGTGCTAATGAAATCAGAGTTAAGTTTTAGAATACTCCCCCTGTGATAGACAAGCTCTCCCTGAGTTTATATCTCATGTTTACTCCTTCTGAGTTGAATTCTTTTGCAATGTTTATCACCAGATGCTTCTAACGGAACAATCCTGTAATTTCTTTCACATGCTTGTATATATGGTGTTAGAATGTGAGCATGAGTTTTTAGAGAGAAGATATATATATATATATATATATATATATATATATATATATATATATATATATATATATATATATATATATATATATATATATCAAAATCATTTCTACTTTTACTCCCCCTTTTTGTCATAATAAAAAAGATTTTATAAATAAGATTGAGGATACACGGAAAAAATACAGAAACGAACGAAAATGAAAAGGGTACCCCCTAAGGTGCCTAGGGAAGGGAAGTAGAAGGAGTCCTTGCAAGAAGTTGACTGAGCATATCCTTGATGGAACGATTAACTTCATCTTGACTATCCAACCTTTCTTGCACCGTTTTCTGATTGTTCTCCAAGTTTACCAATGTTTGTACCATAATTGGGAGAAATTTATCATCAGAGACACGTTTCTTAGCAGCAGCTTATATGACAGCTTCTCTTTCTGTAGCGGTTTTCTTTTCAGGTTCCTTCTTGGCAATCTCAACAGCAATTCTCTCAGCTTCCTTTCTTACTTCTTCAGCAAGCCTTTCTTTTTTTCCCTCTCTTTTAGTCTTATTTCTGCTTGACTCGCAAACTCCTCCTTAACTTGATCTGAGAAACACTTGATTTCTTGAAATTTTTCTGTTAGCCAAGTGTTAAAGAGATTCCAATTTGTAGTCAGAAGGGTAGGCTCGTCACTAGAATTGGATTCTTCATAGAGCCATTGGACTTTAGTGATAGCCTCTTCCAGAAAGATAGAAAGAACATCAACCAGTGTTGTCATATCCCAAATTTTGACCACTAAGATTTCCCATCATTGTGCATATCATCATCACAATGTGGATGTATTTACATGCCTCATCAGTCTCCTCAAAGATGATTGAGCATTCACTACAACCAAGAAGTAGGGTTTTAACCCCCCTCAGAGTACTTAGACAAGGGATCAATCAAGAAATGACATGATCTTTAACTTGTCTAACCTCTCAAACACCAATAAGGGATCAAGAGGACTCCCACATCAGGAATCAAGCACAAAGTTGCAACATTCCAAGTGGATCAATCCTCAAGATCGCCAGTGTCACCAAATTAGGGTTTTGGTCGACTGAGGCCTCCAGTTGGAAACTTTCCTCTGGGCATGAGCCAATTCTTCAAAGGATTACCCAAGATACTCTAAGGGACCTCATGGACCCAATCATCAAATCAATTTAACCTCAGGGGATGCATTTACCAAAAATCAGGAAGTAGGGTTTCTTGACCTAATTTACCCCTAAGTTGACTTTTGGGACAAAACATGAGCCAAGACCTCAAGACATGATTTGAGGGTCTACAATACACTACATTGATCCATTTACAACAATGGATTGATCCAAGAAGCTTGACTCACAAGTTTCATTTTCATCTGGACCACAATTAGGGTTTTGAGGAAAAAGTCAACCGTGCCTTTGACTGTTGACCAAGGCATGCTCCCAAACCTTGGGACATGACTCAAGACATCCCTAACTACCCTTTGAAGTCCCCCATTAAGTTTGTTTGAGCCCAAAGATTGATTTCACAAAAGGATCGCAAAGTCAAAAATTTCATCTGCTGAAAAAGTCAACTGTACAAAAATCAAAGTTTGACTTTTTGAATTTTTGGTCAACCAAGGTCCCTTAACCCTAAAACATTGTTAATATGGGATTTGAATCATCATTCATCAAGAAAAATCAAAGAAAGTGAGTTAACTTGTAAAAGGGGTAACAATAAAAAAAAACATAGAATTTTTCTAAGTTATGGAACAAAGTGGCTAGGGTACCAACTTCCAAGGATCATAACTTGAGATCCAAGCAACCATTTTGGATGGTCCAAAGCTGGATTTTTAGCTCTCATGGCATACTTTAAAAGTGTCAACAACATCTCATTCCAATTCCTCATGAATTTTACGTTATGGAGTGCTCAAAGTGGCTGAAAACATGAAAATGACATTTTTCCAACACTCAGTGAAATTTTCACTAAGTCAGAATCTGCCTTATTTTTTCCAAAATGTAGAGGAGTTTTTCATTGTAATTCAGGTTGACTCAAAACCAAAGTTGGACATCATGTTTAAATAGGACATATCAGCTTTTCAAAATGACCAAGAACTCCATCAAACTCCATCTGAGCTAGGAGTTATGACAGCTGCAACATGCCTTGCTGCAAACTGTTTTGCAAGGCAGATTTGTGCATTAGTGCTCGATTTGATCAATTTGTACAAATGACAAACAAGTTTATCCATCTGCACACCTCAGAGGGAGACCAAGGAGGAACAAACACTGATCCATAAGCCTCCCAAGTCTTTGGAACTACAAGTAGGTATGCCACCCCTAAAAAGCTAAAGATTCCTCAAGACTCCAATTTTGTTTTGGAACATTCAATGGATGCTTTGAGGTGGCATGTATCAGAGAAAAGATGAACACTTCATTCAAGCCTTATCCTTGAATTAAAGAACCATAGGCCTGTGCTATAACCTCAAGTCAATGGCTAGAGGAGACTTGAGATTCCATTTGATCACAATTGGTCACAAACCTGTACCAGTTACCATTCCCTATTCCTTGTAAAACAAACTTGCTCTACTATAAATAAAGCTCAATTGTGATCAGCTTGAGTACACCAAAGCACCTAAACTGATGATTTCCTCAAAATCACCTCTTTCACTCCAAATTTTCCTTCTAACTCAAGTCACCATCGGGTTTTGAGTTTGAGAGCAATTCCAACCAAACCAATGGTTCAGACACCTCACATATAACATATAAAAGTGATCTAAACTCTTACATAACATCTGGAACATCATAATCACAAAATCACCAGCCATCTGCACAAGCCTTTGACAGATTTGCATTTGAGGTGCCAAATCAAGTTCCAGCTCAATTCAATCCACTCCAAGCATTCAAACACACTCCATAGCACCTAGGGAAGTTGTCCACATCATTGGAACCAAGCTGTAACACCTCCAACCTAGAACTCGATCACCAGCTGCAAGAGGTAAGCCTCAACTTGGTCATCTCATGATTCATGCATATTGTTAGTTCTTGGATTGGCTGGAATTTTGGTAAAATAAAGTATATTCAATGTTGATGTCAAGGTGATGATGTTGCAACATTGAAGTCTTAACACTGGGCTGTGTTAAGTAATTAATTGCTGAAGTTGGATGTCTGATGTCACACAGGTGATGTTGTAACATCAAATCTGCAGAATTAACAACAGCAGGCTGTGATGTTGTTAGGGTTGCGTATTAGCTGGAATTGTGGAGAGCAAGCTGTCTCATTGGATGCGAATATCTTGGGATAGATATTTGCTGCTGCATAGGAGATCTGTTGTAGATTTGTAGGAGATTTAAAAGGTTGAAGATTTAAAAAGATTTTAGGAGAAAATCTGTTTTAAATATTCAGTTTTAAATAACAAATCTGGGAGATATTGTAGCAAGTCCAAGACCAATTCAAGGAGCTATATAAAGCGCACAAGACCAAAGGAAAAAGGTACAGAAATACAGAGAGAAGATCAAGAGCATAGGCTGAGTGTCTTGAGTATTTTGTACGAGTTGTATTTACACTATTCTAGGGTTTAAATAGGTGTTTTGTTTCTGTCCTCTCTAGAAGCTGTGAAGCAATAGAGAGTGTTTGCTTGATCAAAGCTGTGAAGTAAGATCAAGGGTACTCAAAGTGGTTTCTTTGAGTGTTTGTAAGGGATTGAGTGGTGTTCTCATACCTAAGTGGTTTCTTAGGTAGGAAGTCATTAGTAGAGTATAAGTTTAGGAGATTGTCAACGGGTTGTTGAGTCTGTAAATTATATCTACAAGTAGTGAATTCCATCCCTGGCTTGGTAGCCCCCAGAGTAGGTTGGTTGTAACCGAACTGGGTCAACAATTTTTGGTGTTATTTTGCTGTTATTGCTATCCATTGTGCAGAGAGTGTTGTTGTGACATCACACCTTAACATCACACGTCTGATACCAGAATTTCACATATTTCCTCGCACAATAATTTTTCCATATGTTTATAATCATGTATGGAGTGTTTCCCCTCAATTGATTGCTTTGTACAAGACTTGAATTATATGTTCATAAACCATTTTGGGCCTCAGTTGTTGTATAAGACCCACTGCGTTAAAAAGATCTCGGGGCGGTCGCCATTTCGAAACAAAAATATTTTTAGGCCTCTCCTCGAGCTATAAGTCCCACCTATTTACTTAAAATAACCTTTGGGCCTCTAATAGAGGGTAAGACCCAATCCTTTTTGTAAATAAACAATTTTTGGGCCTCACACATTATATCAGAGCAGGCATCCTGTCTGTCTCTGGGTGAGATCTAGGGAAGTTACTTTCTGGTGAAAAGATGGACAAAGAAGTTGGAGGATTCGTCAACAGACCCCCTATTTTGGATGGATCCAATTATGACTATTGGAAGCCAAGGATGACCACCTTCTTAAAATCCTTGGACAGTAGGGCTTGGAAGGCTGTTATTAAAGAATGGAAAGCTCCTGTCATGTGTGAGAAGGATGATGCTGGCAAAGATAAAGAAGGCACCTCTAAGCCAAAGCCTGAAGAAGAGTGGACCAAGGAGGAAGACAAGCTTGCCCTTGGAAATTCCAAAGCTCTAAATGCCATCTTCAATGGAGTGGATAAGAATATCTTCAGGTTAATCAATACCTGTGAAGTTGCTAAGCAAGCATGGGATATCTTGCAGGCTACTCATGAAGGAACATCTAGAGTCAAGATGTCAAGACTTCAGATTTTAACATCAAAATTTGAAAGCCTGAAGATGAAGGAAGATGAGACTATTCATGATTTCCACATGAGTGTTCTTGAGCTGGCTAATGCATCTAGTGCTCTTGGAGAGAAGATGTCTGATGAAAAGCTTGTGAGGAAGATCCTTAGGTCCCTACCTAAGAAGTATAAGATGAAGGTTACTGAAGAATCACAAGATATCAGCAAGATGAGAGTAGATGAGCTCATTGGATCTCTTCAAACCTTTGAGCTTGGGTTGAATGAGGAAGAACCAGAAAAGAAGCCAAAGAGTATAGCCCTGGTGACAAATGGTGAAGAAGAGAAAGGGAAGAGATCTGAATCCCAGGAGGGTCTATCTCAGGCCATAGTGATGTTGGGAAGATAGTTCACCAAAGTATTCAAGAGAATGAATAATAACTCCAGGCCTAATGTCAAGAACATGACTTCTGACACCAGCAAGAAGGATGAAGAGAAAACTGCCCAAGATAAAGGAGTGCAGTGCTTTGAATGTGAAGGGTATGGACATGTCAAGAAAGAATGTCCCACCTTCTTGAAAAAGCAGAAGAAGGGCATGACAGTTTCCTGGTCTGACTCAGATAGTGAAAGTGAAGGTGAGTCAGCAAAGCATGTTAGAGCCCTAACAGGAGCTGTTGTATCTGATGATGATTCTAGTGATGGAGAAGTAACTTATGAGGAGTTAGCATCTACTTATCAAGAGCTGTGTTTAAAAAGTGCTGAGATTTGTCAAGAAAACAAGTGCCACAAGCAACAGATTGCTCAGCTAGAGAATGAAAAGACTGATCTTGAAAAGGAAGTGGTGCTAGTTAGAGCTCATCTTGATTAAATGACCAAGTCTGTTAGGATGCTGAGCTGTGGTACAGACACACTTGACAAGATTCTTCAGTCAGAAAAAGCTGCTGGAGACAAAGCTGGGATAGTTTATGTGGCTGAGGATAAGGGAACTTCAGAAGGAAGCACTTCAGGTTCAAAGAAGGAAGTATCACAACTTTCATCTCAACATCAGCCAAAGAAGCAGGATCCTACGCCTAAGAAAGCTGATGTTTCACAACCTAAGAAGATTGAGAAGAAGACTGGTCCCTATCAAAAGAGAAAGCAGCCACAAGGAGCTAGTCAGTATATGCCCCCATAATACCACGAGAGCATGCAAGCTGCTCAGTTCAAACAGCACATGTCTCATCAGGTGTCTCAACATCAGGACAACTGGTATGGTTATGGATATGGATACACCAATGCTGGTCCTTATATCTATGGAAGAAGAAAGCCACACCATCATGGGAGATAATCAAGGAAACAACATTCTCAGCCGTCTTATGGGAGAAGATATCAACATAATAGATGGCAGGACAGTTATGGTAGAAGGAGACCACATTATGGATGGCAGCATAAGCAATCTCATCATGGCAGAAGATTCAGAGATGAAAGGGTGAGATGCTATTACTGTGGAAGGTTTGGACATATGCAGTACTCTTGCTACAAGCTGCATGGATACCCTCAACCTCAAAACAGATGGAGAGAGCACAGGCCCAAAGTTGTTAAATAATGGGTACCTAAGGAGAAGGTGAAGTGCTTGTTGGCTCACTTGGATGACAAAGAGGCTAAAGAAGAAACATGGTATTTTGACAGTGGGTGTTCCAAGCACATGTCTGGATGTAGATCCATGTTTGATGATCTTAGTCATTGTCCCTCTCATGAGGTCATATTTGGCAATGGAGAAAAAGGTGTTGTGGCAGGAGTTGGGAAAGTGCAAGGTGATGGTAGACCTGAACTTGACAATGTTCTGCTTGTTAGTGGCTTAAGTGCAAATTTGATCAGCATAAGCCAGTTGTGTGATGAAGGTTACAAGGTAAACTACACTAAGCATGAGTGTGTGGTTTCTGATGAGCATAATCAGATGGTTATGAAGGGTGCCAGAACCAAAGACAACTGCTATCAGTGGATTTCTCTTGAAGTAAATTCAACTAATGATGTTCAAGTTGATGTTATAACATCAGACTATGACATCAGGATGCTGAAAGGTCACTCAGAGTTAATGAGTCCTGATGTGAATTATTTAAAAGGAAAGTCTGTATGGAGGGAGAAAATTAGTAATAGGTCTTTGAAGAGTATTCAAAATCAGGCGCCTTACTATATTGATACTACATCAAGACTTACCAAAGCATTCTCATCGCAACGTTTCATCTCCCCAAATCTCAATAGAATAGAAAGTTCTTCTCCAAACCTAGTCTGTACAAAGGAACGATGTCTGTCCCTTCCAAGAACTCTGAGCAGGTACGAACTGGGGTTTCTTCTGAAGAACTCATTTCTAGTGCTCTTCCCGAGTCAGGTAACCCTAAACCCTCGACCACGGTGAATAAACCTGAAGCTAGGTCATCATCCTCTCAAGCTGTTGAGGAGAAGTTTGATGTAGACAAGCACTTGGAATAGCTTGCCACCAAAATCCTTGAGAAAGGGATACGGGTGAAAGGGATTTCTGTCCCTTTAAGGCAAATGCCTGCTGAACAAGTTGACTCTCAAGGTGAAGACATAAAGTTTCAGAGACATGCCCTGAGGCAAGAAGCTGAAGGTGAAGACCCTAATAACACTGATGTCAGCTTGGATGTTAGAACATCGTACCCTAGGAATGAAAGTCACAGGGGTAAAGGGAAGGAACAAGTTGAGGTTATAGAGATTGAGGACTCATCTGATGAAGATAGAATTGGAAGAGGGAAGGATAAGAAAATGACCTCATTTACAGACTCTCCCAAGTCATGGAGCAAATGTACCAGGTCTGGTAAGAAGAGGAGAATCAGGGAAGAGTCAGATTCTGAGAGTGATGCTCAAGACATCAACCCTGCTGCAAATCAAGTGCCTAATAACATCTCATCTCACAGTGCCAGAAGTGCATCCTTGTGGAGTTGTGTGAGCCTAAGAAAGATAGCTCTGGAAAGAGAGGTAGTAGAAAAAGACTTAGAGTCTACTAAAATTATATACCTAATTAAGCTTGCTGGTCTCATAAGGACTATGTCAGGGTTGACTAATTGCTATGATAGACTGGTCAGAGAATTCATAGTTAATATACCTGAATCGATAAATGACAGCAAGAGCCAAACTTTCAGAAGAGTTACCATCAGGGGTAAGTGTGTCTGGTTCTCTCCTGAGATGATCAATGCCTACTTAGGAAGAAATGAGGAAGATTATGAGGAATTAGAAGCCTCCAACAATATTATATGCAAAGAAATCACTCCTGGTCAGGTAGATGTTTGGCCCGTAGAAGGAAAGCTGTTAGCCAGTTTGTTGAGTGTCAAATATGCTTTTCTGCACAGAATAGGTATTGCCAACTGGGTTCCGACTGGTCACAAGACCACAATTTCTGTTGAATTGGGGAAGATAATTTATGCAGTTGGGACAAAGCAAAGAATTGACTATGGATCCTACATCTATGATCATACTATTAAGCATGCTGCTACAAATGCTGTGAAGATGACCATTGCTTTTCCCTCTCTCATTTGTGGGATTGTCTTGTCTCAACATCCTGGAATTCTACAGCATTCAGATGTTGCTTGCAAAAGGAAGCCTGCCTTGTCACTCCATCACAAGTTGAAACATGTTCCTTACAGTGTCAAGACATCTGCTTCAACATCACAACAGTCACTAGCCAAGACTGGGTTAATTACAGAACTAGAGGAGGCTTGCAAGAAGTTAGATGAAGTCATAAGAGTTAGTACTGAAAGGAAACAAAAATTTGAAAGACTTGTCATGTCTCTGAGATTGGCAACAAAGGAAGGTGAAGCTGTCAACACAAGGAAGCATGTTGTTGATGAAGACGATAATGATGATCTCAGCTCAGAAGATTCAAGCTTTTAATGTTTGCCTTCTATTTTAGTAGGGTTAGCTTTATTTTCTGTCTTTGTTTTAGCACTTAATGTGCTTGGTTTTGTAATTTGAATATTGTGCTGTTTTATGCACTGGTTATGTTTTAGTTTCCTTCTATGATTTGTTTTTCCTGGTTGCTAACTGAGAGGCTAACAATGAGAGCTAGGGTATACTGACTATAGTTAATAGGGCTTCTAACTGAAGTTTGCCTAATTGTGGCTAAAAAGGGGGAGAAAATAGCCAAGAGAGTCAAGAGTATCAAAGAGTGTGACTGCCAAATGCTGCTAATGTGATGCAGATATTAAGGGGGAGATAAATTGATGCTGCTAAAAGGTGTTTAGTTGAAAAGTGGTAATGCAGTTATTGAGGGGGAGTTTTGACTGAACTAGTGAAGATATCATGGCAATTGAAGAATTGAAGAGTGCAGCCAAGCAGACATCAAAGGGGAGAAAAGTGTTGTACATTGTGAGCTACTGAACAGCTGTGATGCTGGTTCATGTTTTAGAGGGGGATCACCAATTGGCTGTTGTCAATAATGAAGATGATGTTTGTAGCAGATCAAGTGATGAAGACTATGTAAAGTGTCAAACTGCTACTGATGAGAGTTTCAAACTTTTGAAGATTATTCCGCTGCTGAAGTCTCTGAAGATGCAGAGATTGTTTTAGCCAAAATTAGCCAAAGGGGGAGATTGTTAGTTCTTGGATTGGCTGGAATTTTGGTAAAGCAAAGTATATTCAATGTTGATGTCAAGGTGCTGATGTTGCAACATCACAACAGCTGTGATGCTGGTTCATGTTTTAGAGGGGGAGCACCAATTGGCTGTTGTCAATAATGAAGATGATGTTTGCAGCAGATCAAGTGATGAAGACTATGTAAAGTGTCAAACTGCTGCTGATGAGAGTTTCAAACTTTTAAAGATTATTCCACTGCTGAAGTCTCTGAAGATGCAGAGATTGTTTTAGCCAAAATTAGCCAAAGGGGGAGAGTTAGTTTTTGGATTGGCTGGAATTTTGGTAAAACAAAGTATATTCAATGTTGATGTCAAGGTGCTGATGTTGCAACATTGAAGTCTTAACACTGGGCTGTGTTAAGTAATTAATTGCTGAAGTTGGATGTCTGATGTCACACAGGTGATGTTGTAACATCAGATCTACAGAATTAACAACAGTAGGCTGTGATGTTGTTAGGGTTGCGTATTAGCTGGAATTGTGGAGAGCAAGCTGTCTCATTGGATGCGAATATCTTGGGATAGATATTTGCTGCTGCATAGGAGATCTGTTGCAGATTTGTAGGAGATTTAAAAGGTTGAAGATTTAAAAAGATTTTAGGAGAAAATCTGTTTTAAATATTCAGTTTTAAATAACAAATCTGGGAGATATTGTAGCAAGTCCAAGACCAATTCAAGGAGCTATATAAAGCGCACAAGACCAAAGGAAAAAGGTACAGAAATACAGAGAGAAGATCAAGAGCATAGGCTGAGTGTCTTGAGTATTTTGTATGATTTGTATTTACACTATTCTAGGGTTTGAATAGGTGTTTAGTTTCTGTCCTCTCTAGAAGCTGTGAAGCAATAGAGAGTGTTTGCTTGATCAAAGCTGTGAAGTAAGATCAAGGGTACTCAAAGTGGTTTCTTTGAGTGTTTGTAAGGGATTGAGTGGTGTTCTCATACCTAAGTGGTTTCTTAGGTAGGAAGTCATTAGTAGAGTATAAGTTTAGGAGATTGTCAACGAGTTGTTGAGTCTGTAAATTATATCTACAAGTAGTGAATTCCATCCCTGGCTTGGTAGCCCCCAGAGTAGGTTGGTTGTAACCGAACTGGGTCAACAATTCTTGGTGTTATTTTGCTGTTATTGCTGTCCATTGTGCAGAGTGTTTTGTTGTGGCATCACACCTTAACATCACACATCTGATACCAGAATTTCACATATTTCCTCGCACAATAATTTTGCCATATGTTTATAATCATGTATGGAGTGTTTCCCCTCAATTGATTGCTTTGTACAAGACTTGAATCATATGTTCATAAACCATTTTGGGCCTCAGTTGTTGTATAAGACCCACTGCGTTAAAAAGATCTCGGGGCGGTCGCCATTTCGAAACAGAAATATTTTTAGGCCTCTCCTCGAGCTATAAGTCCCACCTATTTACTTAAAATAACCTTTGGGCCTCAAATAGAGGGTCAGACCTAATCCTTTTTGTAAATAATCAATTTTTGGGCCTCACACATTATATAAGTCCCTCTGTATATTTTCAAAAGTTTGGCATGATCATCGCCTCTTTAACAAAACCAGCTGGGCTTCTCCTCGAGATATAAGTCCCACCTCTTTTCTGAAAACATTTTTGGGCCTCTCCTTGAGTTGTAAGACCCATCCCCTTGTACATAAAATATTTTTGGGCCTCAGTCATTGTATAAGTCCCGATGCGATCTTTAAAAACGACGGTGTGATCACTGTTAAACCTTGGGCCTCTCCTTGAGTATAAGCCCCAACAATCTTTTCAAAACAACTTTCCTTTTTGATTTAGACTCAAATATACATTTGTTGTCAAAACTTTAGTTTCTTTGAACCACTAATAATACAACATGGAAGCTTGCTCGCCTGTAAGTTTTTATCTGCTTTCATTTGCTCGCTTTCATATATATATAATTGTATTGTGGGAAGCTGCGCACAGTTAGTCTTCTTTCATATCCTTTTAAATACTTGTCATATATCAACCGTATATATACTAGTATAGTTATTTAGAGTTTTCCCCGGCAACTAGGCCTAGAACTAGGTAAAGCCATGTTGGTCACTCTTAAATACAGACAAAACTAGATCCCCATAGGATTTCCAGATACAGTCTTGCCTTCTCTTGGGCTTAAACAATATGGAACAAAGAGAAAGGCAGTATTCTTCGTGAACCTTTTCTCAAGCTGTCACTATTAGAAATTGTCAAAGAAATTCTACTCCCCAGAGTTGATCTATTCTCTGTGAATAACTTCTCTTGAGTTTCTTCAAACCTCATAACTTTCACTAAATGATCTATTCTCGGTGAATAGCATTTCTTGAACTTTTCTTGGTTTGAGACCCACAGCCTTCCTAAAAGCATCCCCACCTCCTCTTGAGCTTTGTACAAGGACCCTCCGGCTTCTTAGAAGCTCTCATGCCTTCTCTTGGGCTTAGTACAAGGACCCTGAAGACCTCTTAAAGGTATAAGACATAACTTAGTCATCCTTTGTTAGAGAAGTCTTTCCAGTGTCAAATCTCAGACCATTTTAGGGTTGATTCTCATCCCTTAAAACACCTGCCTCCTCTTGGAGGCATCATACAAAAGATAAAACTCTTCCACACCAGTAGACTCGGACAGTCTAGATCCCCTCTTGAGTCTTAAAGACGTTCTCAAGTTCCCTACAAACATAGGAAGAAACCCCGGTCATTCTGGATAAATCCCCAACTGAGTTACAATCCAGTCTCTATCCTAAAAATTCCCCAATTAGGGTCAGTTTATTATCAGGATAACACTATCTCAAATCAGAACCTCAAGGCATATGATACTTCAACTCTGCTGTAAACCCTCAGCAAGAGTTGATTTCCCCACTTGGACCTGCCTCGGGATCTCAATAATCCCTAGCAGAAGTTAGCCTCCTCTTGGGCTTTGTACAAATGATTCTCCCCAGCGGTGATAACCTTTTCAGACTCTCTTGTTGAGTCAATCACTCTTCCAGACTCTCTTGTTGAGCTCTTGTTGAGTCAATCACTTCTTGGACTCTCTTGTTGAGTCAATCACTCTCTTGTTGAGTTAACCCCTTTTAGTCTCAATCTCGGGCTATGTACGAGACAGATAAAAAAAACTCTCTTGTTGAGTCAATAGCCTTCTCTTAGGCATTGTATAATGATTTATCCTCATCTCAAGCTGTGTATAATGACTTCTCCAGCTTGTTCAGGCATAATCCTGGGCTTTGTACATGACAAATAAAAACACTCTCTTGTTGAGTCAAACCCTTTTTAGCCTCTATCTTGGGCTTTGTACAAGACATAAAAATTTCTTAACCTTCTCTTAAGCTTGGGGCAAACATCTTCCCCAGCGGAGTTATTTCCTCCGAGCCTTCTTTTAGACTTCGAGAAATAATTTCTAAGCAAAGTCAACTTTTTTCCGCCTCCATCTTGGGCTTTGTACAAGACAGGTAAAACTCTCCAGCAGAGTCAAAACCTTTTTAGCCTCCATCTTGGGCTTTGTACAAGACACATACAAGCCTCCCCGGCAGAGTCAAAAATCCTTTTTAGCCTCAATCTTGGGCTTTGTACAAGACAGACAAAATATTTCCTCCAGAAAAGTCAGACTTCCAGCCTCCTCTTAGGCTTTGTATAATGATATCCCCGAAGAGTCGGTCTCTTTTAGCCTCAATCTTGGGCTTTGTACAAGACACATATATAATCTCTCTTGTTGAGTCAGCCTTTTCTAGCCTCCTCTTAGGCTTTGTATAAGGACTTCCCTAGTGGAGTCAATCAACCTCTTAGCTTCAACCTTGGGCTTTGATCAAGGCACACAAAAATCAACATCTCCCTTTAGAGCTGAAAAATTCTCTCTAAGTCAAACCTTTTAGATTCAATCTTGGGCTTTAAATAAGACACAAACAAACCTTTTAGCTTCAATCTTGGGCTTTGAACAAGACACAAACAAACCTTTTAGCTTCAATCTTGGGCTTTGAACAAGACACAAATAAACCCTTTAGCTTCAATCTCGGGCTTTGAACAAGACACCAAAACCTTTTTTCCTCCCATAGAATAGGAGGAACTACGATTGCTCTAATTTCCCTGTTTCTTTTAAATGGGAATACGTAGGCATAAGATTACGAAATCTTAGCGAGCATACTAATCAAAAACTCTAGGTCTAGTACCTTCATACATCAATCAAAGACTTTAGGTTTCATACATTAGCCATCATCATCATCATTTTCCACAGAAAACAAAACTCGCTCACTCACTCATACTTCCCAAGAAACTTTCCCAATCCATTAACTAATAAACACCATCAATTACAAAGCAAAACCTAAAGCTAATATCCTGTGGATAACCACATATAAGATGGGTAATTAACAACTCCCCATTGTATAACCTGGCCTCGGACCCCCCAATCTCTTTTAAGCGTTTGCTCAGTTAAACAATCGCGTGCAAGGTTAGTTTTAGATAGCTTCCCTTTCCCTTTCAGATTCATGGGATAAATAAGAAATCCGAAAGTAGCGCCCATTTCTCCTCGAGGAGGAAAACCCAAACTTCAGCGATAAGGTGGTCGTGTCATCGATAAAAATCGCTCGCTACAAGTGTTTTGCTAGAAGGTTGAGAATCAGAAGGATGAGAATCATGATGAAATTCACCGTCAAATGCAGATTCTGTAGAAACAGTGTGTGCTGGGGTGGTGGAGAAGATAGAGATTCTGATGTGATTGCGAAAAAGTTTGGAAATGTAGTTTCTGATATGGAAACAGGTGGAACTAAGGATGAGAAGGCGTGTTCTAGAAGGGATACAGGAGTAGGCGAGGTGGAGATGGTTGTTATTGAGGAGGTTGTGATTTTGTATTTTTCAATAGGAGCGGAAACGCAAGGTGGTGTATGTGGGATGGCGAAGGTAGTAAATGTGGTTGAGAATGATGGTGGTAGGGGAGGAATATTTGAAACAAGGATTCTAGTATCTGACCTAGAGGTAACCAATGCTGAGGAATCAGAAATTATAGTTGTTGAAGTAGAGGAAACAACAGTTTTAGAGTTCATGGAGGAATTTCCCAATTCCTTATGCCCTAACTTCTTTTTCTTTGCAGCCATGTCCTTTGAGGAAACATGTTTCCTTTTGTAAAGGTTTGGTGGTTCAGCTAGAAGTTGGTCAAACGAGATTCCAGAAACATCATGACCCTCTTTTTCAAGCTGGTCTAAATAAGCTTGTAAGACCTTTGGTGGATCAATTTGGGTGAACAGAGGATAGTTGTCAACAATAATCCTTCGTCCTTTGTTATTTTCAAAGTCTGTATCCATAGTAGGTTCAACCGTGATCTCTTTGATAATAGTCATGCTCTTGACATTCTTGATATTGAAGGGCTTTCCAATATCTTCACCAAGATCATCAATTAAGTTATGATTTACCAGATGATCCACAAGACCATTTTCCATCAGAATATCTGAAATGAGTCTTCCCAAAGGAATATGCCCTTTTGGCTTATCCCTAGAATCTCTGACAAAGTCTCGAAGGAATTTGACATAATGGAGGGAAGATCCATTTTCACTCCTTGCTACAGAAAATACAACATGTACTTTTGATCAGTGTTAGCATAGTCAGAGGAACTTGTTAAAGGTCTGGTGTGAATGCATCCCAAAATGATCTTGAACCAAATGCAAAGTTAGTTGGACAAACATGTTGCCTTAGGTTTTGATTTCTCATCAGAGCGTTGAGTGTAGATTGAAGGTATGAATGTTTGATTTAGGTAAATTGTCTTGTTACTCATGTTGTAGAGACACTTGCCTTTATTGAATTCCACTTTTAGTAGAGCAGCAATTGATTTTTCAGTGATGACAACCCTTTTTCCCTTAACATCCAAAATAACATTATGATCATCAACATTAGCATGAACCCAGAAATCTCTTACCAGAGTGGTGTAGATGGGGCCGAAAAGACGCTTGAAATAGTTTTCCCAACCTTGTTTCTTTACATCAGTAGTTAATCCACACCATTTGCTTTTAGGTTTTCAAAGTCAACTAAGAGCTCACAACAAACATCCAATTCCTCAGGGGCTATTTTCAGATGGAGTTCTTCAGGTCGATTTAGAATGTGAATCTGTTCTTGTTGAGGAGCGACCATTGTTTGGGGCATGATTTGAGATATCAGAGATGTGAGGTCTGTACCAGATTGTTGAGAAGGGCCTGTCTAGAGTTCCATTTGTTTAAAGAAGTTATAGAGAGCTTGTTGTTAAGCATCTATGAATGACAATTTCTTAGAGAGGACAGTTGGATTTGAAATTCTAGGGTTAGAGTGTATGAAGTGAAGTGAATAGTGTGTGATGAAGATAATAGTGAGTAATAAAGAAAAGAATTAATTACTGTTTCTTGAAAAAGACTAAAAGGGGGAAAAGTAATAATGTTTTTTAACCTACTCTCAAGACATCCCAATGCTCAAGGTGTCAATCAATCATCAGAATATGATTTACACGTGTAAGAGTGAATC
This sequence comes from Lathyrus tuberosus, assembly GCA_022829125.1. NCBI lineage: Eukaryota > Viridiplantae > Streptophyta > Magnoliopsida > Fabales > Fabaceae > Lathyrus > Lathyrus tuberosus. Next base: position 1,287,025 of record JALAZF010000423.1, read on the forward strand.
ATAGCTGTCAGTTTGAACTTTCACCATTTTGATGTTCTTGAGGATAAGAAAACTAAAAGGTTTCTGACTTGAGATGTTTCTGATTAAGATAGTTTCTAAATGGTAGAAATTTCAAGAGATCAGAAACACATTATAATTCATAACATCAGAATCACAATTTTACAGAAGGTGCTAAACAATAGAAGGTTCATTCTAGACAAAACTCCATTTTAAAATGTTTCAGAATGAATAAGAATCTATCTTCAGCTAGGGATTTTATAAAAATATCAGCCCATTGATGATCTGTATCAATGAATTGTAAGGAGATAGTCCCTTTCTGAACATAGTCTCGAATAAAATGATGTTTTATTTCTATGTGTTTAGCCCTAGAATGCAAAATGGGATTCTTACTTAAACAAATAGTTGTAGTGTTGTCACAATAGATAGGAATTTTACTCTCATATATCTAAAAGTCTTCAAGCTGATTTTTCATCCAGAGCATCTGAGTACAACAACGTGATGCTGAGATATATTCTGCTTTTGCAGTAGATAAAGCAATTGTACATTGTGTTTTTCTTCCCCATGAGACGAGATTGCTACCCAGAAACTGACAGTTACCAAAAGTGCTCTTTCGTTCTATTATGTCTCCAGCATAATCTGCATCATAGAAACATGATAGCTTCTATTATGATGTTTTCTCATACATCAAGCCAAGGTTAGAAGTTCCTTTCAGATACCTTAGAATTCTCTTAACATCAGTTAAGTGACTTTCCCTTAGATCTGATTAAAAACGAGCACAAAGACATGCGCTGAATAAAATATCTAGTCGTGAGGCAGTCAGATAGAGAAGAGAGCCTATCATACCACGATAGAGCTTCTAACAAACCTTTTTACTTACTTCGTCTTTCTGTCATATCAAACTTCTTTAGAAGTTCCTTAGTATATTTTCCTTGATGTATAAACGTGACTTCTGGAGTTTGATTGATTTAAATTCCCAGAAAGGACTTTAACTCTTGCATTAGGCTCATTTTGAATTCTGCCTGCATTAGCTTAGAGAAATCTTTACATGTAGAAGTATTAGCAGAACAAAAAATTATATCATCTACATAGATTTGGCATATCATGAGGTCATTTCCAAAGTTCTTACAGAAGAGAGTAGTATCGACTTTTGCTCTGGTAAAGTCATTTTCTAAAAGAAAATAACTTAATATTTCATACCAAGCTCTGGGAGCTTGTTTAAGACAATACAATGACTTCTTAAGTTTTAAAAACGTGTTCTGGAAAATTAGAATTTTCAAGACCTGGAGGTTGGTGAACATATACTTCTTCAAAAATGTAACCATTTAGAAACTCACTTTTAACATCCATTTGATATAACTTAATATTATTTGTTAGTTCCTGGATTGGCTGGAATTTTGGTAAAACAAAGGTTATTCAATGTTGATGTCAAGGTGCTGATGTTGCAACATTGAAGTCTTAACACTGGGCTGTGTTAAGTAGTTAAGTGCTGAAGTTGGATGTCTGATGTCACACAGGTGATGTTGTAACATCAGACCTGCAGAATTAATAACAGCAGGATATGTTATTAGGGCACACGTATTAGCTGGAATTGTGGAGAGTGGTTGACTCATTGGATGAGAATATCTTGGGATAGATATTTTCTGTTACATGGGAGATTTGATTGCAGATCTGTTGGAGAATTAAAAGGTTGAAGATTTAAAAAGATTTTGGGGATAAAATCTGTTTTGAAGATTCAGTTTTAATTAACAAATCTGATCAAATATTGTGACAAGTCCAAGCCCAATTCAGGAGCTATATAAAGCGCACAAGACCAAAGGGAAAAAGCGACAGAAAACATTCAGAAGATCAAGAGCAGAAGGCTTAGTGTCTAGAGTTTGTTTAAAGTGCTTGTATTTACACTATTCTAGGGTTTGAATAGGTGTTGAGTTTCTGTCCTCTCTAAAGTTGTGAAGCAAAGAGAGTTGTGTGATTTGATCGAAGCTGTGAAGTAAGATCAAGAGTACTCAAAGTGGGTTCTTTGAGTGTTTGTAAGGGATTGAGTGGTGTTCTCATACCTAAGTGGTTTCTTAGGTAGGAAGTCATTAGTAGAGTATAAGTTTAGGAGATTGTCAACGGGTTGTTGAGTCTGTAAATTTTATCTACAAGTAGTGAATTCCATCCCTGGCTAGGTAGCCCCCAGAGTAGGTTGGTTGTAACCGAACTGGGTCAAAATTTCTTGGTGTTATTTTACTGTTATTGTTGTCCATTGTGCAGAGTGTGTTGTTGTGACATCACACCTTAACATCACACGTCTGATACCAGAATTTCAATTGGTATCAGAGCAGGCATCCTATCTGTCTCTGGGTGAGATCTAGGGAAGTTACTTTCTGGTGAAAAGATGGACAAAGAAGTTGGAGGATTCGTCAACAGACCCCCTATTTTGGATGGATTCAATTATGACTATTGGAAGCCAAGGATGACCACCTTCTTAAAATCCTTGGACAGTAGGGCTTGGAAGGCTGTTATTAAAGAGTGGAAAGCACCTGTCATGTGTGAGAAGGATGATGTTGGCAAAGATAAAGAAGGCACCTCTAAGCTAAAGCCTGAAGAAGAGTGGACCAAGGAGGAAGATGAGCTTGCCCTTGGAAATTCCAAAGCTCTAAATGCTATCTTCAATGGAGTGGATAAGAACATCTCCAGGTTAATCAATACCTGTGAAGTTGCTAAAGAAGCGTGGGATATCTTGCAGGCTACTCATGAAGGAACATCTAGAGTCAAGATGTCACGACTTCAAATTTTAACATCAAAATTTGAAAGCCTGAAGATGAAGGAAGATGAGACTATTCATGATTTCCACATGAGTGTTCTTGAGCTGGCCAATGCATCTAGTGCTCTTGGAGAGAAGATGTCAGATGAAAAGCTTATGAGGAAGATCCTTAGGTCCCTACCTAAGAAGTATAAGATGAAGGTTACCGCCATTGAAGAATCACAAGACATTAGCAAGATGAGAGTAGATGAGCTCATTGGATCTCTTCAAACCTTTGAGCTTGGGTTGAATGAGGAAGAACCAGAAAAGAAGCCAAAGAGTATAGCCCTGGTGACAAATGGTGAAGAAGAGAAAGGGAAGAAATCTGAATCCCAGGAGGATCTATCCCAGGCTATAGTGATGTTGGGAAGACAGTTCACCAAAGTATTCAAGAGAATGAATAATAACTCCAGGCCTAATGTCAAGAACATGGCTTCTGACACCAGCAAGAAGGATGAAGAGAAAACTGACCAAGATAAAGGAGTGCAGTGCTTTGAGTGTGAAGGGTATGGACATGTCAAGTAAGAATGTCCCACCTTCTTGAAAAAGCAGAAGAAGGGCATGACAGTTTCCTGGTCTGACTCTGATAGTGAAAGTGAAGGCGAGTCAGCAAAGCATGTGAGAGCTTTAATAGGAGCTGTGGTTTCTGATGATGATTCTAGTGATGGAGAAGTAACTTATGAGGAGTTGGCATCCACCTATCAAGAGTTGTGTTTAAAGAGTGCTGAGATTTGTTAAGAAAACAAGTGCCACAAGCAACAAATTGCTCAGCTTGAAAATGAAAAGACTGATCTGGAAAATGAAGTGGTGCTAGTTAGAGCTCACCTTGATCAAATGACCAAGTCTGTTAGGATGCTGAGCTGTGGTACAGACACACTTGACAAGATCCTTCAGTCAGAAAAAGCTGTTGGAGACAAAGCTGGGATAGGTTATGTGGCTGAAGACAAGGGAACTGCAGAAGGAAGTACTTAGGATCAAAGAAGGAAGTGTCACAACTTTCATCTCAACATCAGGATCCTACCCCTAAGAAACCTGATGTTTCACAACCTAAGAAGACTGGGAAGAAGACTGGTCCCTATCAAAAGAGAAAGCAGCCACAGGGAGCTAGTCAGTATATGCCCCCACAATACCATGAGAGCATGCAAGCTGCTCAGTTCAAACAGCACATGTCTCATCAGATGTTCAACATCAGGACAACTGGTATTGTTATGGGTATGGATACACCAATGTTGTTCCTTATGTATATGGAAGAAGAAAGCCAGAACATCATGGGATACAATCCAGGAAACAGCATTCTCAGCCGTCTTATGGGAGAAGACATCAACATAATAGATGGCAGAGCAGTTATGGTAGGAGGAGACCACATCATGGATGGCAGCATAGGCAATCTCATCATGGTAGAAGATTCAGAGATGAAAGGGTGAGATGCTATTATTGTGGAAGATTTGGACATATGCAGTACTCTTGCTACAAGCTGCATGGATACCCTCAGTCCCAAAACAGATGGAGAGAGCACAGTCCCAAAGTTGTTAAACAATGGGTACCTAAGGAGAAGGTGAAGTACTTATTGGCTCACATGGGTGATATAGAAGGAATATGGTATTTTGACAGTGGGTGTTCCAAGCACACGTCTGGATGTAGATCCATGTTTGAGGATCTTAGACCTTGCCCCTCTCATGAGGTCATATTTGGCAATGGAGAAAAAGGTGTTGTTGCAGGAGTTGGGAAAGTGCAAGGTGATGGTAGACCTGAACTTGACAATGTTATGTTTGTCAATGGCTTAAGTGCAAATTTGATCAGCATAAGCCAGTTGTGTGATGAAGGTTACAGGGTAAACTACACTAAGGATGATTGTGTGGTTTCTAATGAGCATAATCAGGTTATTATGAAGGGTACCAGAACCAAAGACAACTGCTATCAGTGGATTTCTCTTGAAGAAAATTCAACGAATGATGTACAAGTTGATGTTATAACATCAGACTATGACATCAGGATGCTGAAAGATCACTCAGAGTTAATGAGTCCTGATGAAAAAGGAAAGTCTTTATGGAGGGAGAAAATTAGTAATTGGTCTTTAAAAAATACTGAAAAGCTGGCGCCATATCTCAGACCATCATTCTCTAGTGTAGCAAGATCACGGTTCATCAAAGAGCATATCTTCCGTCCGTTCGTCTTCTTCTACAAGAAGAATCATCTGAACTCATACTGCCTCAAGGGAACCATGTCAAACCAGACGTCGTCTCCATCAAAGAAATCTGTCGCTCAAAGCGCTTCGCGAGATAAGGCTAGGGTTTCTTCAGAAGAGGGATTTGCAGAAGAAGCTTTGAATATAGAACCTATCTCAGTGATGCTCCCAGAATCAGGTACTTCGAGACCCACTAAACTAACTCCTAAGAGACCTGCTACTATTTTCAAGAATCCTGAAACCAAGAAGGTTGTTACTAGTGTGTTATTTGGGGACAAAACTGTGCCAAAATCATATACGTCACAGACTATTGAAGAGAAGTTTGATGTAGACAAAAGGATGGGTAATCTTGCCTCAAAGATTCTAGACAAAGGCATCCTTGTCAAAGGAATTTCATTCCCACTGAATCGGATGCCAGCTGAGAAAGACAACATGCAGGAAGGTAAGTCAAGTCTTCAACAACTTGCAATGACAGCTATTGAAGATGCTGATCAAAGTGAAGACATGCATGAAGAAACAAATGTTAAGGAGAATGTTAGGACATCGGCTGAACCCACTTCTGTTGAAGCAGATGTTGAAGAGGAGGTTAGAACATCGCTTAGTAGGGATGCTGAGACTACTGATGTAATTGATGTTGATGACTTATCTTATAATGAAGTCATTGGAAGAGTAGTGCCTAGTCTGTCCAAGAGACTAAGAACAAGAAAAGGAAAGATGGTTGAATCATCGTCAAAGAAAGATTCTGATGAGAAGAGGAAAAAGACTGTTGGGCCAACAAAAGCATGGAGTAAGGTTGATGTGAATCCCAGAAAAAGGAAGCTAATGGAAGAATCTGAATCAGAGTATGATGTTGAGGATGATGTTCAAGACATCACTCCTGTCAGAAAGACAATCTTGAAGAGAATTGCTGACAAGATACCTGAGGTTCCGGTTGATAACATTTCATTCCATTATGCAAGCAGTACGTCGATGTGGAAGTTCATCTGTCAGAGAAGACTTGCTCTTGAGAGAGATTGGGAAAGAAATTATGGAGATTAAAGAAATCATAGAGGTGATTAAGGCTGCTGGTCTGATGTTCATGGGTTCTCCGAGTGCTATGACAGCCTGGTTAAGGAATTTGTGGTAAATATTCCTATGAAGATTTCGGACAAAAGCAGTGTGGACTACATGAAAGTGTTTGTGAGAGGAAAATGTGTTGATTTCTCTCCTGAAGTTATAAACAAGTATCTAGGAAGAAAAGATGAAGAATTTAATGAGCTAGAAGCCACTGAGAATGATGTCTGCAAGGAAATAACTGCTGGTCAAGTTAAGGTGTGGCCCTTGAAAGGGAAACTGCCAACTAGCAAACTCAGTGTTAAGTATGCTGTCTTACACAAAATTGGAGCCGCAAATTGGGTGCCTACCAATCATAAAACCACAATAGCTGTAGGACTAGGGAGGTTTATTTATGCTGTGGGTACTAAGAAGAAATTTGACTATGGCGCATATGTGTTTGAGCAGACTGCAAGACATGCCACCACTAATGCTATCAAACTGCCTATAGCATTTCCTTCGCTCATCTGTGAAGTCATGATGAAACAAAATCCAGGCATCTTAACAAGTTCAGACACAACATGTAAGAAGAAATCAGCTTTATCTTTGCATCCCAAACTGTTTGCTGGGAGCCATGTTCCAGACATTGTTGAAACATCAAGCTCTGGGATTAAGAAGGTCAGTACAAAATCTGAACTGATTAAAGAGTTAAGGGCGACCTGCAAGGATCTTGACATGGTTATCAAGACCAGCACTGACAGGAAAATGAAGATTGAGCAGATGGTTAAAAACTTGGAACAGGGGAAAGACAATGGTGACACTGAGGACTCCAGGTCAGATGAGGGTGAAGAAGATGCTGATGGTACCAGCTCGAATGAAGACTAATCTCTATCTGCTGTCCTTAGATATTAGTTTTGTATTAGTTTAGTTTTTGCTTTGTTGGTTTTGTAATTTGAATATTGTGATGTTTTATGCACTGTTTATGTTTTTAGTTTCCTTATATGATTTGTTTTGCCTGTTTACTAACTGAGAGGCTAACAATGAGAGCTAGGGTGTACTGACTATAGTTAATAGGGCTTCTTATAGAAGCTTGCCTAATTATGGCTAAAAAGGGGGAGAAAATAGCCAAAATAGTCAAGAGTTTTATGCTGCTAATGTGATGCAGAGATTAAGGGGGAGATAGATTGATGCTGCTAAAAGGTGTTTAGTTGAAAAGTGGTAATGCAGTTATTGAGGGGGAGTTTTGAAGATATCATGACATTTGAAGAGTGCAGCCAAGCAGACATCTAGGGGGAGTAAATTACTGCACATTATGAGCTACTGAACAGCTGTGATGCTGGTTCGTGTTCTCAAGGGGAAGCACCAATTGGCTGTTGTCAATAATGAAGATGGTGCTGCAGCAGATCAAGTGATGAAGACTTTGAAGAGTGTCAAACTGCTGCTGATTGAGAGTTTCAAATTGTTTGAAGATTATTCCGCTGCTGAAATCTCTGAAGGTGCAGAGTGCAGAAGTTGATTGCAGAGTGCAGAGGTTGTTTTAGCCAAAATTAGCCAAAGGGGGAGATTGTTAGTTCCTGGATTGGCTGGAATTTTGGTAAAACAAAGGTTATTCAATGTTGATGTCAAGGTGCTGATGTTGCAACATTGAAGTCTTAACACTGGGTTGTGTTAAGTAGTTAAGTGCTGAAGTTGGATGTCTGATGTCACACAGGTGATGTTGTAACATCAGACCTGCAGAATTAATAACAGCAGGATATGTTATTAAGGCACGCGTATTAGCTGGAATTGTGGAGAGTGGTTGACTCATTGGATGAGAATATCTTGGGATAGATATTTTCTGTTACATGGGAGATTTGATTGCAGATCTGTTGGAGAATTAAAAGGTTGAAGATTTAAAAAGATTTTGGGGATAAAATCTATTTTGAAGATTCAGTTTTAATTAACAAATCTGATCAAATATTGTGACAAGTCCAAGCCCAATTCAGGAGCTATATAAAGCGCACAAGACCAAAGGGAAAAAGCGACAGAAAACATTCAGAAGATCAAGAGCAGAAGGCTTAGTGTCTAGAGTTTGTTTAAAGTGCTTGTATTTACACTATTCTAGGGTTTGAATAGGTGTTGAGTTTCTGTCCTCTCTAAAGCTGTGAAGCAAAGAGAGTTGTGTGATTTGATCGAAGCTGTGAAGTAAGATCAAGAGTACTCAAAGTGGGTTCTTTGAGTGTTTGTAAGGGATTGAGTGGTGTTCTCATACCTAAGTGGTTTCTTAGGTAGGAAGTCATTAGTAGAGTATAAGTTTAGGAGATTGTCAATGGGTTGTTGAGTCTGTAAATTATATCTACAAGTAGTGAATTCCATCCCTGGCTTGGTAGCCCCTAGAGTAGGTTGGTTGTAACCGAACTGGGTCAACATTTCTTGGTGTTATTTTACTGTTATTGTTGTCCATTGTGCAGAGTGTGTTGTTGTGACATCACACCTTAACATCACACGTCTGATACCAGAATTTCATTATTATTAACAACAAAAGAGATGAGAAGGCATATAGATTCTAACCTGGCGATGGAGTTGACATGAATACGCATAAGTGCTTTCCAATAGCCATAATTTTCGGCGGTGAAAATTGGTGCTCTATTGTACGCACCCTTAGGTTCGGTAGCCATTCTTCTAAGAAATGTATCTCAAGCATGGAATGAACCAGAGCTCTTGATGCCACTTGTTAGAGGATAGGCTTTGATCTAGAGGGGGGTGAGTAGATTACAAATTTTACAATAAAAAAACTTTTGGCAAAAATCTGTTTTCAAAAAATATGGTGCAGCAGAAAAGTGACCCAGATCGAATCGTCTAACTGAGCCTATAATTGAAAAGTAATATGCATAACGTAAACCCAAAGGAGTGATAACGAACGTAAATTTTCAACAATGATCAAGCTACAAATCAATTAAATGCAATGTTAATCGTAACTTGTATATCCAATGAACCAAAACGCAAACAAAATACACACAAACAATCTATCGAACACTTGATGTGCGATCGATAACAATATGAAATGTAGTTTGTTTTATTGATGTTAAAACCTTTCACAATCAAAGTGATTCTGATTATATCAACAACAATACCTTTAAAAGATAGTAGAAAAAAATTTCCAATCAAATTGTTCAAACAACGACAAACTCGATAATTTGCATAATCAACAATAAAAGAAATAAAGAGATGAAGAGAGATTTCTTTAGGCAGTTCCCCAATCGGCCTCGCTATGGGTATGTCTGCCTTCAATTCAAAATCAAATTGAGATAGTGATATTAACCTTTTCTTTGCAAAAAATGTTTATACAAAAGATGAAGAATGCAAACCCCAAAAACCTTATTGTTTTGTGTTGATTCTTCCACCTCCAACCCTTGATCAAAGCATGATCAAGTGACCAACAATGCGGCTACAATCCTTCAATTATCTCGAGCAAGTAACTTGTTGAAACTTGAGATTCCTGAACACAATTCACCATCTCGCGCTACTCCCTTGCAAGGAAACCACCTTGTCCCAAGGCTTTCACTCGACCAAATCTATGTTGACGTGATCTCATCCAAAACCTTCAAATCAACCCAATCTTGAAGGAAACCCCCACCTTGGTTTTCTTATTTGAAACACACAAAGCCTCCAACCCAATATTCTCAGTTACACCAAACCTAATTGGACGTTATCAACCCTAATCTAGATGGTCACCCAATCGAAAAATGATTATGTGTAGTTCAATTGTTCGTATGCCTAAAAGAATGGATGAAGATGATGGGCAACTTTGTAATCTGGTTTCGTTTAAGTTTTATTTACTAAGAAACATTACCTAGAAGAAGATGCATGTATGAGTATATATAGGTATATGAAGAAAAAGGGAAAAAGGATGCAAGAAAAATAAGATGCAAAAAGAATTTTTCAAGTTTTAACTTGCATAGGTCGGCCTATGAAGGTCATATGTCGGCCTATGAAGGTGTTCTGGCCGACTTGTGAGGCGACCGGAAATGCAGCCTGTGGGAAGAATCTACAAGCTTCATTCTTAGAGCGTAGGAGACGACCTGAAACATGGATGTGCCGGCCTATACTGAAGCTAAAGCTTCCATAAGTCGGCCCATGGTGTTGTTTTGACACACAAACTTGATTTTTAATGTGTATGACATGCCTAAGACCTATCAAACTTGTTCAAAGATTTTTTTATGCATCCTAAGCCTAAGGTAACAAATGAACATCTAAATTTAGGTTGACACCGTCCAATATACAAGATCACTACAATAAACTGACTCATTTATTCCTTGTTTGACATCATTCAAAACCCGGTTGAATTTGTAGTTGTAAATACTCAGCACTCATGTTCCTTGCTTAGACTCTCTTCCTGATACTTTCCTTGCTCAAACCTCTGTCCAAGACTTCACTGCTCAGGCCCACGACAAGAGACTTATATCTAAACTGACTGTTTAGAGAAGGAATAACTTACAACAACACTTGATTAACAATCAGAGGTGTTCAAATATTATACAACACACTTTTACAATAAGTATTCTTAAGCTATACAAGAATAAGAACACTTTAATAGATTAGCCTCTCTTGAGCTGAATGTAGTGGTTATGTATCTTAGTTGTAGTTGTAGCGTTATTTCTTGAGTTGATCTTCCAATCTCCCGCTCCTTTTATTGCTGAAGAAATATAGTTGTTATAGTATCCACAACGGCTATAATCAGATCAAATATTCTAGTACATATTCTTTTCCAAAAAGGTAGATGTTAGAACTCGTAGTCGAGGAATTACCCACAGAACAAGGCCTTTGTCCGGAGAACACTTCCATGAAACAAGTACAACACAATCTTTTGAAGATAATGTCAACATATCTCGAGTCCCGGGTTAGTAGAGCTTGAGTTGACATTACTCAGTTTCCAAGGCAGCCATAGCACGCTTCTGATTTTGAAGTGTACTAGCAGTAACTTTCTGATTAGACTCTCTCACGAGTGTATGATCAGAACTGAACCAAAGCTATTTTCGTGTCAGAACCAGTTACATCAAATAAATAAAGTTCTGCACACATGAAACAACTAGTTAGAAATCCTAATTGTTTTTTAAATACTTTGTTATCATTAAAACTTTAGATGATACATGGTAAAAACCAAATTTGTCTCATAATAGGTGTTTGTGGAAGACGGGTGGTTGTGGTTTGAGTCATAGCGGAGGAAAGGTGTGGGTGGAGATGAGGCTGAGTGAATAAGGGATGTGGAGGTTAGTATGAAAGGTGACGTCGTGAGGGTCTCACCGGACGGAGTTGTTCGGTTGGAGGGTGAGGGAAATTGAGGACGACGAAGGTTTCTTGAATGGTTGTGAGGGAGGAGATAAGGCGGGAGGGAGATGGAGGGCGGAAAAGTGAAGAGCGGAGAAGAAAAGTTGAACGATGGTTATACTTTATTTCTAGACGTTTTTTGGTATTTACGAGAGGACATGTCACAACGGTCAAATGAAGCAATCGTGGTGAAAAGATACACGGGGTGAAATGGTTCGAATCCCAGCACCTACAATTAGTCATTTATTGTGACAAAAATGTTATTTACCTTGTACATCAATACGGTTTTTATTAACAACCGTGATGAAAGGTGATACTTTATTTATATATAAGCGGAGTTATCTATCGCTTCAGTACATTACAACTGTCTCTCTCAAAACCAAACCCTAACAACTCTTTCACTCGTTTCTCTCAAAACAAAACCCTAACAACTCTCACTCTTCTCTCTCATCTAGAAACCCCAAAACGAAACCATAACAACAAATCTTAGCCAATAGATATTTACAAGTTCGTTTTCTCTATAGTTTTTTTTCAAAATCTGTTTCAATAGCTTGTTTCATGATGTTTGAACTTCTTTCTTGTTTTGAATTGTAGGTATGGATGCTTCTTTCAATAAAGAGGAAAAAGATAAATTTAACCTTACAAACTTGTGTCAAAGATCCAGAATGACATCCATTCAAATTCTACACAAGTTTGCTGGACTAAATTTATCTTCATCCTTATTTCATTGACAAAACGCCTTTATGGGACATGTGTGCTATGTTTTTGAAGCATTTTATGACTTGATATGTTTTTTGTATCGTTTTTGTTGTTTATGGTTTGTTGTTGGTCAATGTTTTTGATGAATGTTATTGTTAATGTTTGTTTAAAAGATGAGTTTATTATATATTATGTGGTTTGAGTGTTTTTCCAATCCCTTACCGAATATATAACTTTCTAAACTGTATTAGAAAATTATGATATTATAGATAAAATTGTATTAGAAAATAAGTACACGTTCAATTCTTGACAAGAATTCTTCACACTATTAACTGCATGTTGTTCTTTGACTGTTAGAACTTGGTTTAACGATCCTAGATCTTTCACCACCCCTCTCTCCACCTCTAATTTTGTATGCAAAGTAATAATATTTTACAAAAATAATTAGAGGTGAAGTCAGGGCGGTTGAAGAACTAGGATCATTAAACGAAGTTCTTACTGTCAAAGAACAAAATACAGATAAGGTGTTGAAGATCTCTTGTCAAGCATTGAACGTGAACTTATTCTTCTAATATACCTTAATTTGTTCATATTATAATGTTCTAGTGCAGATTGGAAGGTTATATGTTTAGTAAGCATTGGAGAAATAAGCATTCCACATAATTTTAATAAACTCAGGTCTATATTTAATAAAGGTTGTTTAGAACAATCGCGATTAAATATGTTGCATTAAATAATATAACAACGGTTGGTTAAAGTAACTGTTGTGGTAGGTAGAGTGCTACATGGATACAATCACGGTTTCATGACCGTGGTGGAAATCACCATACATACAATGACACCTTACAACACAACGGTTGGACCAGCATGGTGGTATCCTTTATCCAACCGTTGTGATATGTGTTTTCTGTAGTAGTAGGTTGTGCTTTTTATATTTTTTATAAAGAGAAAATCTTGGATTTGTGTGTTGTCTCCTCTTTTTAAGTAAGGCGACATGTGTGTTCTTTTGAATGATTTGTGTGTGTGTTTTTTGAAATTGAGAAAGAAGAATCCCAATTAGTGAGGGTGCCACAGACGGTGTCTTGGATAGGTCTCTCCTCTTCTTCCAACATCAATATATATATATATATATATATATATATATATATATATATATATATATATATATATATATTAGGGTTTTAAAATAAATAAATTCCACAACTACCATTTTAGATGTTTTAAGAGATTAAAAAGAGTTTAAATCAATTAAACCAAATAAAATTCAAACATTTTAAATAAACACAATAGAATCAAAATAAAAATGTGGTTAAATTTATTTATTTTTTCTGAACAGTTTGATAAAAAAAGAAAAATTAAAGAAATTAAAATGAACAGAAATTGAGCGTGAAAATGATCGAAAAACTAAAATGAACGCGTTAAAATGATCTACAAAAAATAAATTTATGGAAAACAGACAGGTAAATGTTGATTTTTGCAATAAAAAATGCTCGGTTGAAAAGGCTCAGGCTGATCACAATGCGAACGTAAACGGGAACGAAAAAAATAAAAGAAGCATGCCACGTTAAACTACACGAATTATAGATTAATAAAATTGACAACTGCAATCCTGATATCGAAATTTTTTACCCGCTAATTTTATGCACATTTGAGAAACGATTCAACAGGTCTGTTTATAAAATCAAAAATTATTTTATGTGACTTTCTAAGCATTATGGTGAAAGAAATGAATGTTATGATATTAAGATGATGTGAATGTCTTGATGAATATGTTGATTTATTGATCTAGGGGTAAATTTGGGTCGTGACTGCTACCCCTATTTAAATTTCTTCGACCAGAGAATATGAAGAAGGCCGCTCTTCATATGATTGCGCTGGAAGATAGTTAAATACTAAATGACCCAAATTTTGCCCCTTGATGAAATAAAATGAAATGATATGAGATGTTATGAATGTATGGAGGGCTCTTTTTTCCTTTGTTGGGGATATGATGTGAGAAGAAATCGAGCATGAGATTTTACGATGGATGAAGATTGAAAGGTGGACATGTGGGGGTAATGTGGATCTGTGGTAGTAATGATCCATAGGAAATGAAAAGGATAATAAGGGTGAAAACTCACTAGGGATAACAATTTGCTGGAGAAAAAACACTAGGGAATATTCAAAGTGAGTTTTATCAATTGGTTTAAGATGACATGGCGACACATTAGACTATATCTGAGAGTTCTGGAGATTTCTAACAAGATAAAATTGGACTTTGATGATGTCTGCGAAAACCAAACTATGGTTTAAGGGCGCTAAATAAAATTGGACTTTGAAAATGCTTGCGAAAGCTAGATTATGGTTTAAGTGCGCCAAATAAAATTGGACTTTGAAGATGCCTGTGAAAACAAGACTATGATTTAAGGGCTTTAAATAAAATTTGACTTTGAAGATTCCTGCAAACACCGGACTATTGTTTAAGGGCGCCAAATAAAAATGGACTTTGAAGATGCATATGAAAACCAGATTATGGCTTAAGGGCGCCAAAAAAATTTGACTTTGAAGATGCATGTGAAAACTGGACTATGTTTTAAGGGCACCAAATAAAATTGAACTTTGAAGATGCCTGCAAAAAACAGACTATGGTTTAAGGGCTCCAAATAAAACTGGACTTTGAAGATGGCTGCAAAAACTAGACTATGGTTTAAAGGCGCCAAATAAAACTGGACTTTGAATATGCCTATGAAAACCAGACTATGGTTTAAGGGCACCAAATAAAATTGGACTTTAAAAATGCCTACGAAAACCGGACTATGGGTTAAGGGTACCAAATAAAATTGGACTTTGAAGATGCTTGCGAAAACCGGACTATCGTTTAAGGGAGCCAAATAAAATTGGATTTTGGGTCAAGGGTGTCGCAACGCGAAAAACAATTGGCGAGAAACAGAGTAGAGTCGCCACCTAATGTTATTTATCCCAACGGGGGAAAGGAAACGATCGAAGAAAACCTAACAAAAGGGGAAAGACATGGTCATCACAACCATAGTCTGGGTTCGGGAGTCGGTTACTTGAGAGAAAGGTATTAGCACCCGCTCGCGTCCATCATACTCGATGGGATCCACGCTTGCTATTCTGATCAAAAGGTGAAGATATTTGAAGCTCCACTGCTAACTGGAAAAGAATAGAATGATAAACAAGGAAGAGGGGGGAAAGTTACGAAAGGTGACTCGATATGACTTCGCTGCCCTAGGCCTACTTATTCCCTCGTGCAATGGGAAAGTCAGAGTCAACGTATTTGGGAGGACTACGGGTGAAGGAGGGGAAGGTTGCTTGCCAAGACATCACCGTCTTGTGCCTACGTATCCTTAATCGGATGAGAGAGAGGAAGTCAGAGCAGTCGTAGTTCGGCCCACTACGGGTGGCCTTGTTTTTTTGGTGTTTTTTAGGTGGACGATGCTAACGTTTACGTTCTAGCAGTTTAGGTGTTGTTGCTCATTGTATGGAGACTTACGCGTTTACCTGCTTGCAGTAGAACGGAAATAGCGTATCCTTACGATTAGAGGAGGGAGTGAGATGAGAAAAGAATCCCGAAGGAATACGATTGATTCGTTTATGTCTTTTAGAAGAAGTGTTTTGATTTGTTTTGTTTGCGATATGTGTCGTGCTAAAGACTATAACATAGGAGACCTTCACTAATCATTTCCCATGTGCTTAAGGCTCGTGGCTCACTACACATACAATATTTTTTAAGTGTTTTTGCTTTTTCTTTTAGAGAGAGGAGAGAGACTCAAATGGTTAAAAGAAAATTCTAAGGGAATCTCCATCCTAGAAGTTGCCATGCAATGATTGATCCTATAGTTGGGATAAGGAAAGGGAATCTCTACCTATGTTAGCATGCTTGGATTGATAACCTAATGTCTTTCTTACTTTGAACCCAATCCAAAATTAGATTCAAGCTAGGAACCTTAAGGGAGCATGTGATCATACACAAGTAAACATTAGATGATTCAATCACCATTCAAAGAAGTAATAAAGAAGAAGTGAGATGAAAGAGGAACCTCATAAGAGTTGATTGTAGCGAGCGAATTTTGTCGGTTACGCGACCACCTTATCGCTGGTTTTTGGGTTTCTCCCCACAATGAGGAGGGGGTGCTACTTTCTGATTTCTTATTTATCCCATGAAGCTGGAAGGGAAAGGGAAGCTATCTAAAACTAACCTTGCATGTGGATGTTTAACTGAACAAATGCTTTAAAGAGATTCGGGGAGTTCGGGGTCAGGTTATACAATGGGGAGTTGTCAATTACCCATCCTATATGTGGTTATCCATAGGATATTAGCTTTAGGTTTCACTTTGTACTTGATAGTGTCTATCCGTTAATGGGTTGGGAAAGTTTCTTGGGAAACATGAGTGAGTGAGTGAGTTTTTTTTTATGTTCGGGTTTTCCCGATGTTTTTGGTAAGGTACTGGACCTAAGTTCTGATTGGTATGAAGGTACTGGACCTAGAGTTTTTTATTATTATGAAGGTACTCGACCTAGAGTTTTTTATTATTATGCTCGCTAAGATTTCGCAATCTTATGCCACGTATTCCCATTTAAATGAAATAGGGAAATCAGAGCAATCATAGTTCCTCCTATTCTAAGGGAGGAAAAATATGTTTTGGTGTCTTGTTCAAAGCCCAAGATTGAAGCTAAAAGGGTATTTGTGTCCTGTTCAAAGCCCAAGATTGAAGCTAAAAGGTTATTGAGAGGGAATTTGTCATCTCTAAAGGAGATTGTTGGCTCTTTGTATGCCTTGATCAAAGCACAAGGTTGATGCTAAAAGGTTAATTGACTCGGCTGGGGGATTTCTTTATACAAAGCCTAAGAGGAGGCTAGAACTGACTGACTTAACAAGAGAGTGTTTTATCTGTTTTATACAAAGCCCAAGATTGAGGCTAAAAAGAGACAGACTCTTTGGGGATATCATTATACAAAGCCTAAGCGGAGGCTAAAAGTTTGACTCCGCGGGAGAGTGTTATCTGTCTGTACAACGCCCAAGATTGAGGCTAAAAGGGATTTGGACTTCGCTGGGGAGGGTCATATGTGTCTTGTACAAAGCCCAAGACGGAGGCTGAAATGAGTTTGTCTCAACAAGAGAGTGTTTTTATATGTCTTGTACAAAGCCCAAGATGGAGGCTAAAAGAGTTGACTCAACAAGAGAGTCTTGCAAAGGTGATTGACCCAACAAAAGAGTCTAAAAGTTGATTGACTCAACAAGAGAGTCTTTTATACTCAACAAGAGAGTGATTTGCTGCCTCGTACGAAGCTCGATATTGAGGCTAAAAGGAGATTGACCCAACAAGAGAGTCCTTTATACTCAACAAGAGAGTTCTGAAAGGTGGTTGACTCAACAAGAGAGTCTAAAAAGTGATTGACTCAACAAGAGAGTCTGAAAAGTGATTGACTCAACAAGAGAGTCTGAAAAGTGATTGACTCAACAAGAGAGTCTGAAAAAGTTAGCCCCGCTAGGGGGATGATCATTGTACAAAGCTCAAGAGGAGGATGACTGTGTTGAGGAAAGATCATTATACAAAGCCTAAGAGGAGGCAATCTTACTGCTGAGGATTAGATCCATAGGCAGGCCCAAGGGTGGGGAACTCTCATGAGAGAGACCGGGTTTCTGCTAGAGATTTATCCTGAGTGATCGGTGTTTTTTTCCTATGTTTGAAAGTAACTTGAGAATGTATTTGAGACTCAAAGGTGGTTTAGACTGTCCAAGTCTACTGGTGTTGAAGAGTTTTATCTATTGTAGGATGCCCAAAAGAGGGTAAGGGCCTTAAAGGATGAGAATCAACCCTAAAGTGGCCTGAGGTTTGACACTGGAAAGACTGCTCTAGCAAAGGATGACTAAGTTCTGTCTTATACCTTTAAGAGGTCGTTAGGGCCCTTGTATTAAGCCCAAGAGAAGGCATGAGAACTTCTAAGAAGCCGAAGGGTCCTTGTACAAAGCCCAAGAGGAGGCGGGGATGCTTTTAGGAAGCCTGTGGGTCCCCAAACCAAGACAAGTTCAAGAAATGTAATTCACAGAGAAGATATCATTCCAGGAAAGTTCGAGGGTTTGGAAGAAACTCAAGAGATGTTATTCACGGAGAATAGATCGACTCTGGGAAGTAGAATTTCTTTGACAATTTCTAGGGGTGACAGTCTGAGAAAAGGTTCACCGAGAATACTACCTTTCTCTTTGTTCCATATTGTTTAACCCCAAGAGAAGGGAAGACTGTATCTGAAAATCCTATGGGGATCTAGTTTTGTTTGTATTTAAAGAATGACCAACAGGGCTTTACCTAGTTCTAGACCTAGTTGCCGGAGAAAACTCTAAATAACTATACTAGTATATATACAGTTGATATATGACAAGTATTTAAAAGAGTATGAAAGAAGACTAACCATGCGCAGCTTCCCACAATACAGTTATGTATATGAAAGCATATAAAAGAAAGCGGATAAACACTTACCCGTTGTAGAGCTTCCATGCTGTTTTGTTAGTTGTTCAACAAAGAAATTAAAGAAATTTTTGATAGTAACTATACATTTGGATTCAAAATCAAAGGAGAAAGTATTTTGAATAGAGATCGGGGCTTACAGCTCAGGGAGAGGCCCAAATTTTAACAGTGATAGCATTGTTGTTTTGTATCAGGACTTATACAACGATTGAGGCCCAAAAAGTTTTGGTCAAAAGGGGATTGGTTCTTACACTCTTTTAGAGGCCCAAGGAGTTTGAAAATGAATAAAGATGGGTCTTATAGCTCAAGGAGAAGCCTAGTTGATTTTGTTAAAAAGGCGACGATCGCGCCGAACGTTTGAAAATATACAGAGGGACTTATACAATGTGTGAGGCCCAAAAAGGTATTATTTATAAAGGGGTGGGGCTTACACTCTATCAAGAGGCCAAAAATATTTTTTAAGAAAAGGAATGGGACTTATAGCTCGAGGAGAGGCCCAGATGATTATTTGTTTGAAAAATGGCGATCGCGCTGAGGTTTGAAAACACAGTGGGTCTTATACGATGACCGAGGCCTAAATTATTTTGGTTTTCAAAAGGGGTTGGGTCTTACACTCTATTAGAGGCCCAAAGAGTTTGAAAAAGATTTGTTTAGGGTGAATAAGATCGAAACCCTAAATTAATTTCAAAATGTATAAAAATTTGATTAAAATGATCAAAATTATCAAACATGTGTAAAAAACAAGTTGTGATCTTGGATTAATGTTTGAAAAATCATGTTTTTATCCACAAAATAATTGGAAACCATTTAAGTTTGGAAAATCAAGAAGGAAAAAATATTTTAAATGTTGAAAAACAAATAAAAATTAATTCTTTGCAAAAATATCAAATATATGAAATAAATAATATATTTGGGAAATTTTTGTAAAATAAAATATTTTAACATTTTTGTGAATTATTAAAAAAAGAATCAACTCAAAATCATTAAAATTCAGAGAGAAATTAATTTTTGAATCAATTAAATAAAATCACAAAATTCAAAATATTTGAAAAAGGGGGCCAAGAACGCCTTGGTTTTGCCCGCGTGCTCTGTTTTTCCCAGATTTGCGTTTTCTCATCAATCTCACTGAATACTTGATGAAATCACACAATCCACATATCAATCTACTCGTTTTCACCTCACGATCATGTATATGGTCTTTAATTTCATTTATTTTAAGCATGGAATAAGAAATCAAGACAAAACCTCAAGAACCCTAAATTCTGCATTAAGGCTGGGAATCTTGATACACAATTCATACAAAGCAATTAATTTAGGGGAAACCCTCCATACATGATTATGAACATATGGAAAAATTATTGCCAGGAAATATGCATGAATCATGTAATGACCAAGTTTAGGCTTTTGATTTTTCTGACCATCATAAGTAATCTCGATCCGTTCCTGGTTAGGAACTCTTGATTCGTCAAGTAGAGGGATGACGACAAAAACATCCCTGGCCCTCTGATGATCAGAGATTACGACAACATCCTTAATTTGATCAGCGAGGTAGTCCGGCGCCCAGTTGATTGACCCAGAACCCGGATATAGGCGAATCTCTCTACGATCCACTTGACCCTGAAGAGCTGCTCACACAAAGTAACATCCTTGGTTACTTTCCGAACAGACTCTACAACGTTCATAGTTGTGTGGTGGCACCTGGCCACGCCCGCTTTGAATGCAATGTCACCTTACTAGGTTAGCTTCCACAGATTGGACATCCTGACTTTGACGCCGAGTAGGGTTCCTATTATTGATACTAATTTGCTGAGTATCTTCATCCATATAGATTGGCATCCACCAGTGATTTAACAAGTGCTGAAGTGCCTCCTGGATAAGGGCACAACCTTGATCATTTTCGCAACCCGCTTCACAGTTCTGGTAATCATGTGATACCAGGAATCCGAGGCGGACCTGCTCAGCATGTAACTATACCAGGTTGGTATTCATTAAACGAATGTCGAAGATTTGAACCATGTTGATCTGATAGGGATTCCTATCATGGTAGTCCTGGATCCATCCAAGATCCATCTGACACTGGCGGGCCTCTTGTACAAAAGAGCATCCCTGTTTGTTTACCGAGCAAGTCAGACAGGAATTGTAATCGTGTCGCGGCAGATTATGATATTGGCTTTGCCTTGAGTGCATTGCCACCAAGTTGGAATTCATCGCACTGATGTCGTGGTTCTGAATGACGTTGGAATTCGTGTAAACCATGTTAACTCCACGAACTCGGTGCTCTTGGATCCATCCGAGATCCATTTTTTCTTGTAGAGGTAATTGCACCATGGAACATCCTTGATTACTTTTAGAGCAGATATCACAATGATGATAATTATGAGGTGGCACATGGCCATATCCCCTCTGTCTATAATGCATCTTGACCAAGTTGGTTTTCAATAAGAGTACATCGTGAATTTGATAGACATTGTTAGTCTCTCCCTCTATCAGATTGACTGTAGCCTTCTCGTGTTGAGGCAGCGGGTTCATGAGAACATTGGGATTTGTATCCTTGAAAGATAAGACCCCGCTCCTAACAAGCTTTTGCACGTCGCATTTGAAATTGAGACAGTTCTCTATGTTATGCCCTGGTCCTCCTTGGTGATAAGGGCATGTCTGGTCCACCTTAAACCAAAAAGGTAGATTTTCTGGTACTGCAAGAGGGGACTTAGTCTGGACATGCCCCTTGGCCAGTAGTAACGGAAATAGGTCTGTGTATGATACGGGTATAGGATCAAATCCTGGTGGCCGCGTTGCACGGTTGTTGTTGTATTGAGGACGAGCCTGCTGAAGAGGCTGTTGTGTCCTTTGCTGATTAGGTTGTCTCTGCGCAACCTGAGGTTGATACGTAGAAACAGGCACAGGGTTGATAGCAGGAGTCACAGCCGCTACCGGCTGATAACGTCGCATTTGCCTTCCGAGAGAGATATTCCTAATATCTTGCTCTTTTTTATTAGGGAGAGTACAACCATATCGTTTTGTACTACTTGATGATCCAGCGTCTTTTATTAGACGTCCTTCTCGAACAGCTTCCTCGAGACATACCCCCATACCGACCATTTCGATAAAGTCACTGGGCGCACTGGCAACCATTATGTCGTAGTAAAATGAGCTTAAGGTCTTTAAGAAGATTTTTGTCATCTCTTTTTCCTCAAGAGGTGGACAAATTTGGGCGGCAATTTCACGCCATCTCTGAGCGTACTCCTTAAAAGTTTCCTTGTCCTTTTGTGACATCGATCTGAGCTGATCTCTGTCTGGTGCCATGTCCAAATTGTATTTGTATTGTTGGACGAAGGCAATGCCAAGATCTCTGAAAGTGTTGATCGTAGCACGGTTTAAACCCATGTACCATCACTAAGAGCTGACATTCGCCGACCATTTCCGTCTGAGCTGACATTCGCCGAGCGTACATCACTAAGTGACTCTAAGGGCAAGAGTTACCCTTGTACTTTTCAAAGTCGGGAACTTGGAACTTGTGCGGAACTTTCACATTGGGAACCAGACAAAGGTCTGCGGCGTCCTTTCCAAATAAATCCTGACCGCGGATGGCTTGCAGTTCCTTTTGCATTTCCAGGAACTGTTCCTGGAACTCGTCCATCCTGTCAAACATAGTTTCCTTTCTTCCAGAAGGTATCTGTGGAATTTGTCCTTCCGGGACAGTGTGCACCACAGGGGGTGGTACCGTTACTACGGCAGTGAACCTTGGCGTTTCCAAAAGTTTGTAACCTTCTGGAGTCCTCAATATGCCTCTGGCATCCTCGCTTTCCCGAAGTTTGAAACCTCAGGCCCAGCGGCTTCTGCTGAAGTTCCCTGATCTTCAGTGATTGGCGGAACATATCCTTCCGGGATATAGTTAACAGGCATGCCCCGAGGACGATCTTTCGGCATTTTGTACCTAGGATCATACTTCTCCACTATGGGCGTTGAGGTGGTCTCTGAGATCACAGTTCTTTGTAGCTGAGCTTCTACCATGGCTTGCATGTTGTTACGAAGCTTTCTCATATCCTCTCTTAGAGCGTCGATCTCTTCTTTCAACTCTTTGTTCTCTTCCTCAAGATCATCCATCTTTTTCTGACGATTGGCCTGAGTATTGTACGAATGAGACAGTTTGACTCTAGAATCGAGACACAAACGTGAGACTCGTAGGTAAGGAGAATACGTGATGTGAGAATGATGAATGAAATGATTAAGTGTTTTTTTTTGTTTAATCAAAATAAACTTCGACAATTAGATTGCAAATATCAAACAGTGGGGAAACCCCGTTTTATTGAATTCAAAGGATTGCGGAAATGAAAATACAGTAAATTACAAGGTGCAGAAACAAAAACCTAAGCTAATGGGTCTCGGGTCCTCTCTGAGGAGAAACCGGATGCTGATTCTCGCACTTTCCTTTTCTTTGACCGGGGCTCTTGAGCCGTTGTTGGGTTGTTATTCCTTTGCCAGGTGAAAGGAGTGAGCAAATTCCTTTGGTCATCCTGAGTTTCTACAGCATGCTGCTCCAAAATTTCAATCAGAGCATCTTTATCCTTCAGTAGTTGCTGTATTTTAATACACTCCACATTGAGGGTGCAGTACTTGTTCTTCCAAGACATTCTCTCCCGCTGAACTTTGTTGAGAGTAACCTGGAGTTTTTCCGTTTCATTCATGAAGTACATGACAGACTCCCTTGGCAGAAGAACTTCGTGACTAAGATAAGGCATCTTTAGCTTGAGAGCTCTAGTTTGTACCCAGTGGAGGTAAGGCTCCACCGAGACACAGTCCAATTTTCCTAGATACTCTCGTCCTTTCTTCTGAACATGTTTCCAAGCGTGCACTATTTCCATCTTTAGTGCCCTGTCATTTTCTCCTTCTTTGAAGAAAATACCTTCCAGATGAGCATTACGTGGGACATGCCTCATAGGGTATCCAAATTGACGACGAACAAGAAATGGATTATAATTAATTCCTCCCTTAGTTCCTATGAGGGGTACGTTGGGGAAGTTTCCACAACGGTCAATGATCCTGATTCCCTCATAAATCCTATTGCACCAATCTATGTCAGAGTTGGTAAGAGACATGATTCTCTGCAACCAACGTAAAGTATTCTTTTGATCCCAAAAAGCAGCAGACTTAGGCAAATTGGAGATAAACCATTTGTATAGCAGAGGTACATAACATGTGATCTCACATCTGCTGTACAAATTCCCTAAGTGTACAGAATGATATGCGTCTGCAAGTAAGGTCGGTACAGGGTTTCCAATGAGAAAAACCTTAATGGAGTTGATATCGACGAAGTTATTGATGTTGGGAAACAAAAATAACCCGTAGGTGAGTAAAACAAAGATGCTTTCAAAAGCAGTCACGTTCCCTATACTAGCGAAGTACAGGGCCTTCTTTGTCAAGAACTGGGCCGGCAAACCTTGTATGCCACCCTTAGTGGTCATGTGAGTCCTGACCTCTGACTAGTCCAAATAAATTGCTCTTGCAATGGTCTGATCCTTTGGAATTTCTTCCAGTCTAGAAAAAGGAGCTCGATCAGTGATGTGTAAATCAATCAGATGAGAATATTCCTCCAGCGTTGGTGCGAGCTGATAATCCGGGAATGTGAAACAGTGATAGACCGGATCGTAAAACTGAATGAGTGCATCCATGATTCTTTCAATTACTTGAACCCTTAATAGAGATAGCAAACCTCCATACTTGGCTCTGAAAGCCTCTTGGTTCGTGATCATTCTCGCTAAACCTCTCAAATCTTCTAGTTTTGGAATCTTGAAGGTATACTTATGAGTTCTCTTTCTACCGAAATCCATGAGCGGAATCTTTTTCTCTGACATTTGCAATCATTGTCTTAGTTTAATTTGAAAAGGAGACACTAGAAGAGAAGATTTCCTTTGTTTTAATGTTCTTTTTTTATTTAAATGAATGCATGAATGCAGCACACAAAAACATAGAAAAAACATGGGGTCAAAGGGTTGGTGTCATGGAGTCAAGGCTCTACCCGTCCCAAAGATTTATACTAGTGATTTTTGTACCTGTCTCTCAACATCATCAACTCTTGTCGAGAAAAACACCAGTGGACCGGGAACCGTGCTAGGTGGTGTTCTTTTGAAGAGTCCTCTAAAGAGGGTGGTATCGCGTGACAGCCATTTCCAATAGCTTCCGCACCACTAAAGGGGTTTTTCCTAGGTGTATACTCAATCTTTCCACATGCGGCATCACAAGCATTCCCATTAGCAGAAAAATAAACACATATATCAATTAGGAAAAGCAGTATATATATATATATATTCGTCCTAATGTCCTAGACTTTTAAGAGCTATGAATCCTATGTTCTTGACAGAAAATGGCTCCCCGACGGAGTCGCCATTCTATGGTTCCTTCCCAACTTTAGAGGTTTTGACCTAAGATCCTAGTGAAGTAAAAAAAAATCCTATCCCAGTGAAATCCCCAAGAAAGAAAGTAAGAAAGGAAGAAAGGAAGAAAGGAAGAAAGGAAGAAAGGAAGAAAGGAAGAAAGGAAGAAAGGAAGAAAGGCCCCACGGTGGGCGCCACTTTTCTGTAGCGAGCGAAACTGGACGTGTTTCTTAAGCACTGTCGCTCTTTGGGGGTTACTACAGTTCGATTCATTTTTTATCCTATTGAAGATGATGAAGGAAGGGAAATAGATGTCTCTAATTAACCTTGCTTGCATACTGAGTTTAAACAGCGGTCTGTTAGGTTACGAATGCTATATGGTAATGAGGCCTTTTTCTTATTACTCCCTTTTTTCAAAAGTGAAAACATTGGACGGTTCATGGGTAGGATGTTTAGGACTGAGGGTATGGGATTTTGAGTTTTTATTTAGTGAGCTCGCTAAGATTTTTCTTTTAATCTTATGCCTACGTATTCCCGTTTTCCGAAACAGGGAAATCAGAGCGATCGTAGTTCCTCCTATTCTATGGGAGGAAATGGTGTTTTGGTGTCTTGTTCAAAGCCCAAGACGTGAAGCTAAATGTGGTTTGTATCTTGTTCAAAGCCCAAGATGTGAAGCTGAAGGGTCTATTTGTATCTTGTTCGAAGCCCAAGATGTGAAGCTAAAAGGGTTTTGACTTTAGAGAGAATTTGTCATCTCTAAAGAGGGGTCTTTGTCATGATTGTTGGGTGACAGACTATAAAGGAGGATTACTTTAACCGGGATATGCGAATCCTAGCAATGCCATAATTTCCTTTATAGGGAGTTTTAACCTGAAGGAGAAGACTTTAACTCAGTGTAGAGCAATGCTATATTTCCTTAGGAATTTCTCATGCTAAAAGAAGGACAATGGTGTGGATGTAAATAATCCAGAGGCTTGCCGCTTACAGCAATTAGATGAAGGGGGTTGTTGATGTTTGTATCCTGTGAACGAGGCACAGTTTTGATGCTAAAAGGTTGATTGAATCAACCGGGGTTTCCTTATACGAAGCCTAATAGGAGGCTAATGAGCCAACAAGAGGGTGTTTTTATGTGTCTCGTACGAAGCCCGAGAGAGAGGCTAAAAGGGTTGACTCAACAAGAGAGTGCTTTTAAATGTGTCTTGTACGAAGCCCAAGACGGAGTCTAAAGGTTGACTCAACAAGAGAGTCTTCTTGTATCTCGTACGAAGCCCGAGATGAAGGCTAAAAGGTGGTCGACTCAACCAGAGAGTCTTTTTATACTCAACAAGAGAGTGTTTTGTATCTCGTACAAAGCCCGAGATGAAGGCTAAAAAGATGAATGACTCAACAAGAGAGTGATTTTGTATCTCGTACGAAGCCCGAGATAGAGGCTAATACTGGTTGTTTCAGTTAAGTGACAGGTCCAGTATGTTGGTTAAAAGAGAAAATCAGTTCTTATATGAGTAATGTTTGCACTCAGGGATTTTGAATCGAGGATCAGGGATATTTCTTGTTCTTTAAGGAAATGGGAAATTCAAAGGGGATTGGGACTGTCCGAGTCTACGGGTTTCATCCCCTAGTTTTGAAAGGAACTTGAGAATGTCTTTGAGACTCAAGGAAATTAGACTGTCCAAGTCTAGAGTTTCATCTTTTGTACTATGTTTAAGAAACAGTAGTAGCAGGATCTAGACTCTTTGAAAAAACTGTTCTATTAAGATGACTAATTTCTGTTCCTATACCTCTAGGAGGTCGTTGGGACAATTTGTACGAAGCCCAAGAGGAGGCTGAAAACTTTTAAGAAGCTGAGGGACAATTTGTACAAAGCCCAAGAGGAGGCTATCATTCCCGGAGGAAGAAATCATTTATACGAAGCCTAAGAGGAGGTTGTGAATACTTTTAAGAAGCCGACAAGTCCTTGTATAACACCCAAGAGGAGGCGGGGATGCTTTTAAGAAGCTTGTGGGTCCCCAAACCTCGAGAATTTCAAGACAAGCTATTCATAGAGAATAGATCAAGCCAGGAAAGTTTGAGAATTTGGAAGAAACTCAAGTGATGCTATTCACGGAGAATAGATCAACTCTGGGGAGTAGAGTCTCTTGACAATTCCTAGGAGGACAGCCGAAGAGAAGACTGTATCTGGTAATCCTATGGGGATCTAGTTTAGTCTATTTAAGAGTGATCAACAGGGCTTAGTGCTAGACGTAGTTGTCGGGGAAACTCTAAATAGCTTTACTATTATTACACAGTTGATATGAGTTTATGAAAGGAGACTTACAGTGAAACAGCCCCACAGTACCGTTATATACATATGAAAGCGGTAAATGAAAGCGTATAAACACTTACTCGGTTGTAGAGCTTCCATGCTGTTTTGTTAGTTGTTCAACAAAGAAAGATTGAAAACAACAGTATATTCAAAATCAAAGGAGAAAGTGCTTTGAAAGAAAAATTGGGGCTTACAGCTCAAGGAGAGGCCCAGGATTTTTACCAATGATCGCACTATTGTTTTGTACAGAGGGGCTTATACAAGTGACTGAGGCCAAAAAGGTTTTCTGTACAAAGGGGTGGGTCTTACACTCTCTCAAGAGGCCCAAAAGGTTTTAAAGAAAAAGAGTGGGGCATATAACATGAGGGTAGGCCCAGATGATTTTTCGTTTGAAATGGCGATCGGGCCGAGATTTTGAAAACGCAGTGGGTCTTATACAATGACTGAGGCCCAAGATAATTTTGTTTTCAAAAGGGGTTGGGTCTTACACTCTAATAGAGGCCCAAAAGTTTTGAATGGGTCTTATAGCTCGAGGAGAGACCCATATGGTTTGTTTTAAGACGGGCGACGATCGCGCCGAACTTTTCTTTTAACGCAGAGGGACTTACACAATATCTGAGGCCAAAAATTGTTTTGGTTAAAAGGGGATTGGGTCTTAGACTCTATCAGAGGCCCAAAAGTTTGGAAATGATTGATGAGGGTGAAAATTAAAGAAACCCTAATTTATTTTTTAAAAGTAAATATTAAAAGAAAATCAAGGAAAAATACCAAATGAATTTGAATAAACCACTTGTCATTTTTGTTTAAGGTTTGAAAAATGAAGTTTTAATCACAAAAGATATTAAAACTCATTTGGTCTTGATTTTTCAAGATGAATGTTCATTTTAAAATGTTTAAAACAAATAAAAAATGAAGTTATTCACAAAAATACTAATTATATTAAATAAATAATATAAACTTAATTTTTTTGTGGAATAAAGTATTTCAACATTTTTGTGATTTTTTGCAAAAAGAACCAATAAAAAATAATTAAAATTGAAAGAGTTATTAATTTTCCAATTAATTAATAAAACATAAAATATTGAAAAAAAAATGGCAAAATATGAAAAAACACAAAATGGCATGGGTGGGGTTTGAACCCACGACCTCAAGGTCACAAGCCGCTCGCCTTACCATTGGGGTGGTGATACATCCATTGTTTGAAGTGAAATCACAAATATACAAGTCATGCCTTGGTTTTAGGCCTGGCCCAAGGCAAGGCAAGGCAAGTTTTGGCTCAGAAACGTGAAGGTCATTACTTTCTCAATTCTTAAAGATTTGAGACAAGATTTATATGCGTCTGGACCAGAATTTCACAAGGAATCCAATGGTGGTGGTAGTTTTTTCAGATCACACTCCCTCCTCAAAACCCGATTGTGGTTTTGAAAAAGGCCTATAATTGCATTTTCTATGCTACACTTTGACACAGGCATTAATTACATGATCAATTGGTTCAAACACAACATATTTAACATGTATGAGGTGTGCATGATCAGTGGACTTCAAAGCATTGCATATTTTGGAAAGTTCAAGTCATGAGGCTTACCTCTTTTTGAGCTTTTTGGAGTTTTTGTGCAATCTGTCAAGCCTCTTGTTTCAGAAATGATTTGATGCTTTAGACACACTCAAATGATCCATTAGAAGCTTTTAGGATGATTGGAATCAGTTGGTACCTGCAAACACACAAACTGGCCCCTTCTTGCAAAAGGGGTTAAAAGTGACCAAAATGGAAACTCTCTCAAATGGTGTTCCAGATGGGGGGAACCATTTGGGACAGTTCAAGGATTATATTTGGAGTGTGTTTGAGGTTTTATCTGGTTTGGAAAGTGACTGAATCAAGACATGGCTTGAAAAATGCACAAAAAGCCTATTTTGAGGTTTTGAGAGGTGACTTTGTGATTTTGTGACTACAGGTCACTTGTGAGAGTTTGGATCACCTACATATGATGTTTATGAGGTTTGTGTGTAATTGGTTTGATTGAAAAAGCTCTCAAACTCAAAAACTCCGAGTTACCTTACTAAAGAAGGCATTTTTGCCAAGAAAAGGGATTTCGAGGAAAGCATCTGTTTGATGGCTTTGGTGTACTCAAACTGAGCACAAATGAGCTCTATTTATAGTAGAGAAAGTTTGTTTTGGGATCAATAGTGAATGGCAACTGCAGCAGAGGTTTGGCCAATGTTGGCAAATGAAAATCCAAGTCTCCTCTAGCCATTGACTAGAGGTTAGAGCATAGAGCTTTGGTTCCCTACTTGTTGGAGGAATCTTGACTGAATTTAGTTGCAAATGTGTCAGTCCATGCCACCTCTACGCATCTATTAAATGCTCCAATCCAAAATTGGAGTCTTGTCCCTCTTTTAGGCAATTCTAGGTTTGGCATGCTACTTCTTGTTCCAAGGACTTTGGAGGCTTGGCTCAGTGATTGTCCCCTTTAGATTTGACCCTCAGATGTGTCCAAGATGACGACAAGGCTTGAAATTGGTTGATTTTGGCAAATCGACCAAAAATGCAAAATTCTGCCTTGCCTTGGCAGTTTTCAGCAAGGCATTTTGCCACTACCATAACTCTTAGCTCAAATTGAATTTGGTGATGTTCTTGGCCATTTTGGAAAGCCCTTATATGATACAACAACTGTTTGATCATATTTGGTTTTGATACATTTTGGATCCAAGTGAAAAATTTCCCTAAGTGTTGGAAAAAAGTGACATTTTCACTTTTTGTGATTTTGATCAATCCATAACTCAAAATCCATGAAGAATTGGAATGAGGTCCAGTTGAAGTTTTTGTAGAGGGCCATGAGATCTACATATCAAGCTTTGAATAGGGAAAAATGGCTTTGTGGTTTAGCAGTTATGATCCTCCAAAGTTGGTACCCTTGCCACTTTGTTCATAACATAGAAAATTTTCTAAGTTTTTATGGTTACCCCTTTTACAAGTTATCCCACTTTCTTTGATTTTTCTTGATGAATGATGATTCAAATCATACATTAACATCATTTTAGGGTTAAAAATCCATAATTGTGAAAAATCTCAAAAACTCAAAGTTGACTTTTGTGCACAGTTGACTTTTTATCAAATGAATTCCAAACTGTGCAATCCTTTAGGAAATTGAAATTCTGGTACCAGATATGTGATGTTACGTGCGATGTCACAACAACACACTCTGCAATGGACAATTACAAACAACAACAGAAACACACAGAATTGTTTACCCAGTTCAGTTCAACAACTTAATCTGGGGGCTACCAAGCCAGGGATGAAATTCACTACTTGTAGAATTAATTTACAGACTCAACAACCTAGTTGACAATCTCCTAAACTTAATTTCTACTAATGAACTTTCTACCTAAGAGCCCACTTAGGTATGAGAACACTACTCAATCCCTAAAACCTCTCAAAGATCAAACACTTTGAGAAACACCTTGATCCTGCTTCACAACTTTGATCAAGTTACAAAACTCTCTTACTTCACAGCTCTAGAGAGGACATATTACACTCACCAATTCACACTTGAATGGTTAACACAATACTCGTACAAAGACAATGCTTAACTTCCAGTCAAAGCTCTCTATCTTCTGTCTTCTTTCTCTGTATTTTCTTCCTTTGGTTGATGCGCTTTATATAGCCATCTGAATTGGGCTTGGATCTTTTGCAATATCTGACATGGTTTGTTATTTAAAACTGAATCTTCAAAACAGACTTTATCCCCAAAATCATTTTAAATCTCAGTCTTTAAACCTCCCTACAAATCTGCATCAAATCTCTATGCAACAGAGAATATCTATCCCAAGATATCCGCATCCAATGAGACTAACAACTCTCCCAATATCCAGCTAAAACGCAAACCCTAACAACATCACTAAACCTGATGTTATTAATCTTCTGCAGACCTGATGTCACAACATCGCTTGTGACAACAGACATCCAACTTCAACAAGCTAAACACTTAACATAAACCAATGTTAAGACTCAATGTTAAGACATCACCCATGTGACATCAACATTGAACAACTTTGTTTTACCAAAATTCCAGCCAATCCAAGAACCAACAATCTCCCCCTGTGGCTAATTTTGGCTAAAACAATCTCTGCAACATCAGAGACTTCAGCAGCGGATAAACATGAATATTTTACCAACATTTGCAGCAGCATTTCTTCAAAACAACTTCACAATGCTTTCAGCATGCTGCACACACTGCACTAACTAGTAGCAGCATAGGGCAAGCTCCCCCTCAAAGCAAGAATCAGCATACCAACAACTGTTCAACAACTCTCCCCCTCAATATCTGCATTTCAGCATCACACTAGTTGCACTCCTTAGCATTGCATAATGACTAATTCTTCTTCTTGGCATTGCAACACCTTGACTAACTCTTGGCTAACTCTCCCCCTTTTTAGCCATAATTGGACAAACTCTGAACTGCCAACCTAGCACCCCAACATACAACTAGGCAACAACTACAAACTCTAGGATTGAAATCAAAATCGCCCTTGATCCCTCTTATCCAGAAAGCATCCATACTTCAACAATATCCATAGAAATGATCACAACCTTCCACCATTACATCCACCAGTAGTTGTTGATACTAGTGAAGTCTTCAAAATTAGTAGTCAGCTCTACTAAAAACAGGACGAGAATCTAATACACATAGTTAGAAGCACCTCTTCTGACACCACACGCACAATCTCAAACATCTTCCAAATATCAGCAATCAAGATGTTACAACATCTCTTCTCATCACATTCAACAACATCTTTTGAGAAATCAACTTCTCATTATCATTCAAAGGACTTATTTTGCATAGAAGTCCTTTAAGAAGCTCCCAAAAAAAACACAGTCAGAGCAGCTTATTCAGGTTAACATACACACCTGAATACCAGAAGCTCGCACACCCTCTTTCTAAGTAATTATTTCTAACAGCTGGAGAAAACTCAGTACATTTCCTTCTCATATACACTTTTCCAAAATCCCCATCTCTTCTATCAGCAATGTCAGCAGGAATGAATTATTTGACAAGTATCTCATAGCATTTGCAGAAACCAAAAACAGTTTTTATTAGTCTAGCAAACTCAATCATATTCAGAGCATCTGTACCAAATTCATTTTCCAGATTAAGCCCTCTTTGAAAAACATACTTCCACCTTTTTATGAAATGCAAAGGAATGTTATCTAGTGAAGCCTTTTGAATTTTCTCAGAAGTTCTAACAACAAAAGCTTTCTTCATTTGAAATATGTCCTTTGGAGGTCACTCAATAGCTTTCCCTTTCCTTGATTTCAGTCTTTTAGCAACCCTAGGAGCTACTTTTGCAATCAGCTCATTGTCAGACAGATCAACCACTTCAACATTCTTCTTTATTTTAAGGCTATGAGATGTTTCAATCTTAACTTCAACATCTCCATCTTCCAAAACAAAGATTGCCAACCTGTGATGGTTGTCTTGTGAGTTATCAGTCTGCTTATCATCTTGCTTCCACACCTTCTTAAGATCACCACTACCAGCACCCATATCTTCAGAGAAATCGTCATTACTCTTCATATCTGAGTGATCATCCTCTATGGCCTTAGGTTCCTCAAGATTTCCTATGAACAATTGCATAACACTAGGTTGTTTGGTGATCCTTCTGATGTCACAGTCAGATGTCATAACATCATCCTCAACATCACTTGATGAGCTGAACTCTTGAGGTACCCATTGATAGCAATTATCTCTGGATCTGACTCCCTTCATAACTACCTCATTCTTCTCATTAGTCACCAAACGCTCATCCTTAGTGTAGCTGACCTTGTGTCCTTCATCACAAAGCTGACTTATGCTAATCAAATTAGCACTCAAACCTTTGACAAGAAGCACATTGTCAAGATCAGGTCCATCATGACACTTCACTTTTCCAACACCTTTTACCACCCCTTTCTCTCCGTTTCCAAAAGTAACATCAATTGAGGAGCAAGAATTGACATCCACCAATTGATTTTTGAATCCAGTCATGTGCTTTGAACATCCACTGTCAAAGTACCATCCATCCTTAGCAAAATGTCCATCTGAGGTGTGAGCCAATAGACATTTGGCCTGAGGTTTAGGAACCCACTTTTTAACAACCTTGGGCCTGTTCACCTTCTGTCTAGGTTAAGGGTTAGACTTGGGATAACCATGTAGCTTGAAACAAGAAAACTGCATGTGTCCAAATCTGCCACAGTAAAAGCACTTAACTCTGTCTTCTCTGAAGTGGTTCAACCTTCTGCCACCTTGATGATTATACTGCTGCTGCCACCCATAATGTTGTCTTCTTCTCCCATAGTTTGACTGCCTTATATGGTAAGGATGTTGTCCTTTTGGCTGTCTTCTATGGTGATGAGGCTTCCTTCTTCCATAATAATAAGGCACATCATTATTATATCCATAGCCATACATGTTTCCCTGATGTTGAGACATCTGAAGGAACATGTTCTGTTTGAACCTAGAAGCCTGGATGCTCTTATGATATTGTGGAGGCATATACTGCCTAGCTCCAGAAACATGTTCCTTCCTTTGATCATGCCTCTTCCCAACATTTTGAGGTTGTGGATGAGCTACCTGCTTAGGTTTAGGATCCTGTCTCTTTGTGTGATCTTGAGACATTGGTTGAGACATCTCCTTCTTGGTTCCTGAAGTGCTTGCTTCAGCAGATACCTTTTCCTCAACCACAAAACCTATGCCTGACTTATCTCCAGCAACCTTTTCTGTCTGAAGGATCTTGTCAAGTATGTCTGTACCACTGTTCAGCATCCTAACATATTTGGTCATATGATTAAGATGAGCTTTGACCAATAAGACTTCATTTTCCAAATCAGCTTTAGCAGTCTCAAGCTGAACAATCTGTTTCTTCTGTTTTTCACTTTCTTGACAGATTTCTGCACTCTTCAGACAAAGCTCTTGATAAGTGGAAGCTAACTCCTCAAAAGTCAGTTCCTCATCACTTGAATCACCATCAGAAACAACTGTTCCAGTTAAAGCTTTGACATGTTTGGCTGACTCTCCTTCACTTTCACTGTCAGAGTCTGACCAAGAAATTGTCATGCCTTTCTTCTGCTTCTTCAGGAATGTGGGACATTCTTTTTTAACATGTCCATAACCTTCACACTCAAAGCATTGAATCCCTTTGTCTTGAGCAGACTTCTCTTTATCCTTCTCTTTTGATTTGCTGATGTCAGAGGAGATGTTCTTAACATTGGGCTTGTAGTTTCTATCCATTCTCTTGAACACTTTGTTGAACTGTCTTCCTAGCATAGCAATAGCCTGAGATAGATCCTCCTGGGATTCAGCACTATTCCCTTTCTCTTCTTGAGCATTTGAAACCAAGGCTATACTCTTTGGCTTCTTTTCAGGTTCTTCCTCATTCAACCCAAGCTCAAAAGTTTGAAGAGATCCAATGAGCTCATCAACCCTCATCTGGCTGATGTCTTGTGCTTCTTCAATGGCAGTCACCTTCATCTTGTACCTCTTAGGAAGGGACCTAAGGATTTTCCTTACAAGTTTTTCTTCTGACATCTTTTCTCCAAGAGCACTGGATGCATTGGACAGCTCAAGAATACTCATGTGGAAGTCATGGATAGTCTCATCTTCCTTCATTTTCAGACTTTCAAACTTTGATGTTAGAAGCTGAAGTCTTGACATCTTAACCTTTGAAGTTCCTTCATGAGTAGTCTTCAAGATGTCCCAAGCTTCCTTAGCAACTTCACAGGTATTGATCAACCTGAATATGTTCTTATCCACTCCATTGAAAATAGCATTTAAAGCCTTGGAATTACCAAGGGCAGACTCATCTTCTTCCTTGGTCCATTCTTCTTCAGGTTTCAGTTTTGAGCTGCCTTCTTTTTCTTTACTAGCATCATCTTTCTCAACAATAACAGGTGCTTTCCATTCTTTTATGATAGCCTTCCAAGCCCTGCTGTCCAAGGATTTCAAAAAAGTAATCATCCTTGGTTTCCAATAATCATAATTCGAGCCATCCAAAATAGGGGGTCTATTCACAAATCCACCAACTTCCTTGTCCTTCTTTACCAGAAAGTATCAGCCCTAGATCTCACCCAGATGCAGAGCAGGATGCCTGCTCTGATACCAATTGAAATTCTGGTACCAAATATGTGATGTTACGTGCGATTTCACAACAACAAACTCTGCAATGGACAATAACAAACAACAATAGAAACACACAGAATTGTTTACCTAGTTCAGTTCAACAACTTAATCTGGGGGCTACCAAGCCAGGGATGAAATTCACTACTTGTAGAATTAATTTACAGACTTAACAACCTAGTTGACAATCTCCTAAACTTAATTTCTACTAATGAAATTTCTACCTAAGAGCCCACTTAGGTATGAGAACACTACTCAATCCCTAAAACCTCTCAAAGATCAAACACTTTGAGAAACACCTTGATACTGCTTCACAACTTTGATCAAGTTACAAAACTCTCTTGCTTCACAGCTCTAGAGAGGACAGATTACACTCACCAATTCACACTTGAATGGTTAACACAATACTCGTAAAAAGACAATGCTTAACTTCCAGTCAAAGCTCTCTATCTTCTGTCTTCTTTCTCTGTGTTTTCTTCCTTTGGTTGATGAGCTTTATATAGCCATCTGAATTGGGCTTGGATCCTTCGCAATATCTGACCTGATTTGTTATTTAAAACTGAATCTTCAAAACATATTTTATCCCCAAAATCTTTTTAAATCCCAGTCATTAAACCTCCCTACAAATCTGCATCAAATCTCTATGCAACAGAGAATATCTATCCCAAGATATCCGCATCCAATGAGACTAATAGCTCTCCCAATATCCAGCTAAAACGCAAACCCTAACAACATCACTAAACCTGATGTTATTAATATTCTGCAGACCTGATGTCACAACATCGCATGTGACAACAGACATCCAACTTCAACAAGCTAAACACTTAACATAAACCAATGTTAAGACTCAATGTTAAGACATCACCCATGTGACATCAACATTGAACAACTTTATTTTACCAAAATTCCAGCCAATCCAAGAACCAAAAGAAATCATGTCCTTGACCTAAATCAAACTTGATGGACATGTTCCATGGGTGTTATAGGGTATATTGAATCATTTCTTAGGGCTTGGGAGCATGTCCTGGTCAAAAGTCAAAGCTACAATTGACTTTTCTCGCGAAACCCTAATTGTGGTTCTGATGACTTGAAACTTGTTGCTCAAGCTTTTTGGATCAATCCATTGTTACAAATGGATCAATGTGGTTTATTAGAGACCCTCAAATCCTCTCTTGAGGTCTTGGCTCATGATTTGTCCCAAAAGTCAGCTTAGGGGTGAATTAAGTCAAGAAACCCTAATTCCTGATTTTTTATGACTGCATCCCCTGAGGAAAAATTGACTTGATGATTGGGGTCATGAGGTTCCATGGAGCATATTAGGTAATGTTTTGAAGTATTGGCTCATGCCCAGAGGAAAATTCCCATTTGGAGGCCCTGGTCGACCAAAACCCTAATTTGGTGACACTAGCGATCTCGAGGCTTGATCCACCTAGAAGGGAGCAACCTTGTGCTTAATCCTTGAAGTGGGAGTCCTTTTGATCCATTGTGGATGCTTGAGAGGTTTAGACAAGTTGAATATCATGCCATTCCTTGATTGATCCTTTGTCTAAGAGCTCTGAGAGGGCTTGAAACCCTAATTTTGATTGTAGTGAATGCTCACCCATCTTTGGGGAGACTAATGAGGCATAATGATACACCCATATTGTGATGATGATTTACACAATGATGGGAAATCTTAGTGGTCAAAATTTGGGGTATGACACCCATCCTTTGGTATTGTTATTTTTAATCACTTAGAGAGCATCTTTGTACGAGGAAATCAACGTTCCCCTTTCTGATTGATTGTCGTTGCTCACTGAAAGTGCTTCGAACTGGGTTCCAACAACCTCCTCTGGTTCTACACAAGTGGACAACGATAGGTTACTCACGATCAAGGCTTTATCTCCACAGACTATGATGAGTTGGACATTCTTAACGAACTTTAGCTTCTGGTGAAGTGTCGAAGTGACTGCCTCAACCTCGTGTATCCAAGGTCTTCCTAACAAACAGTTGTATGCTGCCCGGATGTCCATGACCTGGAAAGTGACTAGGAAAGTGTGGGGACCGATAGTTTTGGGAAGGTCGACTTCGCCGATAACTGTTTTTCGGGATCCTTTAAATGCTTTAACGATGACTTCACTACCTCTCATCGGAGATCCTTTGAATGATAGTCGCATTAGAGTGGACTTTGGCATCATGTTTAGAGTTGATCCGGTGTCTACCAGTACGCTGGCTAAAGCATCATCCTGGAAATTGACTGTAATATTGAGTGCCATGTTATGATTTGGGCCCTCTTCTGGCAGTTCCTCATCACTAAATCCCAAGTTGTTGCAGGAAGTGATGTTGGAGATGATTCTGTCAAATTGTCTTATTGACACATCTTATTCCACAAAGGCCTGCTCTAAGACTTTCTGTAGAGCTTCCCTGTGAGCTTCGGAACTGAGTAAAAGTGATAGTACAGAGATTTTTGAAGGAGTTTGCAATAGCTGATCAACAATGTTGTATTCACTCTTCTGGATGAGCTTCAGCATGTCATCGATGTTCTTTGAAAGGTCGGGATCACTAGACTAACCGACTGGTTGATCGGGAACTTTTGTTTGAGGTTCCTTTTCTCTGGTAGATTCTCCAACTCCTCGGTTGAAGATTCAACCACTCTATGTTACTCGACTGATGTCTTTAATATTCACGACAGAGGGTAATGGAATTTCCTTTCCATTCTCAATTTTTATTGCACCGTATTTGTAAGGGATATCCTTAGTTGATTCATATGGTAATGGTCCCGGTAGATAGATAACTACAGGAGCCTTCTGATTCTTCTGACCATTGTAAGTAATTTCAATCAGTTTCTGGTTGGGAACTTTCGATTCGTCAAGTAAAGGGATGATGGTACAAACATCTTTGGTCCATTTTTGATCAGAGATTACGATAACATCTTTGATTTGATCAGCGAAATAGTCTGGCATCAAGTTGATTGACCCAGAACTTGGACACGGTCGAATCTCTTTGTGGTCCAACTGACTTTGGAGGGCTGCTCGCACGAGGTAACTTCCTTGATTATCTTCAGAGCAAACTCTACAGCATTCATAGTTGTGTGGTGGCACCTGGCCACGTCCGCTTTGTATGCAGTGTAACCTCACTAGATCTGTTTCCATAGATCGAACATCCTGACTTTGATGCCTAATAGGGTTCCCATTAATCATACTGACTTGTTGTGTGTCTTCGTCTAATTAGATCGGAAGCCACCAGTGGTTTAACAAGCGTTGCAGAGTTCTTTGAACGAGAGCACATCCTTGGTCTCTCTCACGACATCCCTTACAGTTCTGATAATTATGCGAAGTTAGAAAACCGAGTTGGACTTGTGTAGCATGTAACTCCACCAAGCTGGTATTCATCAAGCGAATATCAAAGATTTTAATCATATTCACTTGATACTGATTTCTATCGCGGTAATCCTGAATCCATCCAAAATCCATCTGACGCTGGAGGGCCTCTTGTATAAAAGAGCATCCCTGATTGTTTACCGAACAAATCAGACAAGAATCGTAATCGTGCCGTGGCAGATTATGATGTTGCCTTGAGTGCATTTCCACCAAGTTGACGTTCATCGTACGGATGTCATGGTTTTGAATGATGTTGGAGTTCGTATAAGTCATGTTGACCTCACGAATTCGGTGATCCTGGATCCATCCGAGATCCAATTGTTCCTGTAGAGCTGATTGCACCACAGAACATCCTTGATTGTTCTTAGAGCAGATATCACACTGGTGATAGTTATGAGATGGTACATGACCATATCCGCTCTGTCTGCGATGCATTTTGACCAGGTTGGCCCTCAATAAGAGTTCATCATGAATTTGATAGTTGTTGTTAGACTCTCCCTCTATCAAATTTACTGCAGCTTTCTCGTGTTGAGCCAGCGGGTTTTTCTAAAAGTTTGGATTTGTATCCTTGAAGGATAAGACCCCACTCCTAACAAGCTTCTGTACATCGGATTTGAAGCTGAGACAGTTTTCTATGTTATGCCTCGGTCCACCTTGATGGTAAGGGAAAGTCTGATCCGCTTTGAACCAAAAAGGCGGATTTTCCAGTATTGTAAGAGGAGACCTGGTTTGGACATGCCCCTTGACCAGTAGTAGTGGAAATAGTTCTGCGTACAACATCGGTATAGATTTGAACCCTGGTGGTTGCGTTGTACGGTTATTGTTGTACGGAGGACGAGCCTGCTGAAGAGGTTGTTGTGTCCTTTGCTGATATTGTTGTTGATTCGGTTGACTTTGAGCAACCTGAGGTTGATACGTAGGAATAGGCGCAGGGTTGATAGCAAGAGTTACAGCTGCTACTGGTTGGTATCATCGCCTTTGCTTTTCGAGAGAGATATTACCAATATCTTGCTCGTTTTTCTTAGAGAGAGCACTACCGTATCTTTTGGTACTGCTGGATGATCCAACATCTTTAACTAAACGTCCTTCTCGGACTGCTTCCTCACGACGAACTCCCATGCCCACCATCTCAGTGAAGTCACTGGGCGCACTGGAGACCATTCTGTCGTAGTAAAATGAGCTCAAAGTTTTTAAGAAGAACTTTGTCATCTCTTTTTCCTCAAGAGGTGGACAAATCTGGGCGGCAAATTCACGCCATCTCTGAGCATACTCCTTGAAGGTTTCTTTGTCCTTCTGCGACATGGCTCTTAGTTGATCTCTGTCCGGTGCATGTCAAGGTTATACTTATATTGTTGAACAAAGGCAGCGTCAATATCTCTGAAAGTGAAGATCTTAGTGCGGTTTAAACCCATGTACCATTTGAGTGCGACACCGGTTAAACTATCCTTGAAGTAGTGGATCAGTAGCTGTTGGTTCTCTGTCTGAGTTGACATCCTCCGAGCGTACATCACCAAATAACTTTGAGGGCAAGAGTTACCCTTGTCTTTCTCAAATTCGGGCACCTTGAATTTATGCGGAACCTTCACATTGGGGACCAGACAAAGGTCTGCGGCGTCCTTTCCAAATAGATCCTGACCGTGAATGGCTTGCAGTTCTTGTAGCATCTCCAGGAACTATTGCTGGAACTCATTCATTCTGTCAAACATACTTTCGTTTCCACCAGACGATATCTGTGAAGTCTGTCCTTCCGGGACAGTGTGTACCACAGGTGGTGGTATAGTCATTACGGCTGAGACTCTTGGTACTTCCCTCTCCTGAAGTTTGTAACCTCAGGAGTTGTTGTCATGCCCCTGGCATCTTCGTTTTCCCGAAGTTTGTAACCTTCAGGCCCAGCGGCTCCTGCTGTAGTTTCCAGATCTTCTGTGATCGGCAGAATATACCTTCCGGGATATAGTTGAGTGGCATGCCCCAGGGACGATCTTTAGGCATGGTATATCGAGGATCATACTTTTCCACTATGGGCGTTGATGTGATCTCTGAGATCACAGTCCTTTGTTGTTGCATCTGAGCTGCTTCCAGAGCTTGCATGTCGTTGTGAAGCTTTCTCAAATCCTCTTTCAGAGCGTCGAGTTCTTCACTCAACTCTCTATTCTCTTCCTCGAGATTATCCATTTTCTTTTGTTGTTTGGCCCGAGTATTGTATGAATGAGACAGTTTGACTCTAGAATCGAGACACTAACGTGAGGTTCGTAGGTAAGAAGAATGCATTGCGTGAGAATGATGAATGATATGCAATGATTATATTATATATTTTTTGTTTAATCAAAATAAACTTTGACAATTGGATTGAAAATATCAAACAGTAGGGAAGACCCCGTTTTATTGAATTCAAAGATTGCGGAAATGGAAATACATTAATTTACATAGTGCTGTAAAAGGAAATGCCTAAGCTAATGGATCCTGAGTCCTCTCTGACGAGAGCTCAGGTGCTGGTTTTGGTACTTTCCTTTTCTTTGACCAGGGCTCTTGAGCCGTTGTCGGGTTGTCATTCCTTTGCCAAGTGAAATGAGCGAGCAAATTCCGTTGGTCTTCTGGATTTTCTACAGCGTGTTGCTCTAAAATCTCGAACAGAGCGTCTTTTTCCTTTAATAGTTGATGTATTTTCTTACACTCCACATTAAGAATATGATACTTGTTCTTCCAAGACTTCTTCTCCCGTTGAACTCTGTTGAGAGTAACTTGAAGTTTTTCCGTATCAGACATAAAATAAAGAACAGGGTTCCTTAACGGAAGAACTTCCTGACGAGGGTAAGGCATCCTCAGCTTGAGAGCTCTAGTTTGTACCCAGTGGAGATAAGGTTCTACAGAGACACAGTATGGTTTCCTAGAGACTCTCTTCCTTTCTTGTGAACATGTTTCCAGGCATGCACTAGTTCTGTCTTTAGTGCTTTGTCGTTTTCTCCTTCCTTGAACACGCGGGAAATGCCTCATCGGGTATCCAAATTGACGACGAACTAAAATTGGATGATAGTTGATTCCTCCTTTAGTTATTATGAGGGGTACGTTAGGGAATTTTCCACAACGGTCAATGATTATGATCCCGTCATAGATTCGATTGTACCATTCTATGTCAGAGTTGGTAAGAGACATGATCCTCTACGACCAACGTAAAGTATTCTTAGGATCCCAAAATGCAGCAGACTTGGGCAAGTCAGAAATGAACCATTTGTACAGCAGGGGTAAACAGCAAGTGATCATTCCTCCGCTGTACGAATTCCTTAAGTGTACAAATTGATAAGCATCTGCGAGCAAGGTTGGTACATGGTTTCCAATAAAAAATATCTTAATGGCATTGATATCTACGAATTTATCGATGTTGGGAAACAAAAATAAAACGTGGGTGAGCAAAACAAAGATGCTCTCGAAAGCGGCCACGTTCCCTATACTGGCAAAGTACAGGGTTTTCTTTATCAAAAACTGGGCTGGCAAACCATGGATTCCACCCTTAGTGGTCATGTGAGTCCTGACTTCTGACTTATCCAAATAGATTGCTCTTGCAATGGTTTGATCTTTTGGAATTTCTTCCAGTCTGGAAAAAGGAGCTTGATAAGTGATATGTAAATCAGTCAGGTGAGAATACTCCTCCAGTGTAGGTGCGAGCTGATAATCTGGGAATGTGAAATAGTGATAGACCGGATCATAAAACTGAATGAGCCTAACCAATATTCCTTCAATTACATGGACCCTTAACAGAGACAGCAGTCCTCCATTTTTAGCTCTAAAAGCGTCAGGGTTGGTGATCATCCTCGCCAAACCTCTCAAATCCTCTAGTTTTGGAACCTTGAAGGTGTACTTGTGAGTCTTCCTTCTACCGAAATCCATAACGCAATCTTTTTCTCTGACATTTGCAATCATTGTCTTAGTTTAATTTGAAAAAGAGAGACTAGAAGAGAAAGTTTTCTTTTGATTAGTGTTTTTTAATGACATGAATGCATGAATGCAGCACACAAAAACATAGAAAAAACATGGGGTCAAAAGTTCGGTGTCATGAAGTCAAGGCTCTACCCATCCCCAAAGGTTTATACTGGTGATTTTTGTACCTGTCCTCAAAATCACTGACCCCTCTTGGGATAACAACAGCAGGCAGGAATCACCCGAGCGAGTTGTAGTATCTTAGAGTAATCTCAAATGAGGGTAGTATCGCGTGACAACTATTTCCGATAGCTTCTGCACTACAAAATAGTAACAAGGTTTCAGTATACTAAAATCCTCAGCTTCTCAGATAACCCAATCGAACATTCTGCTTTCAGCAACCGAAGTCGTATAAGCATTGAATCCACAAAGGGCATCTTCACTGATTCGATGGTCGACCGGGACCTCTTATTTGGGAGTCACTCCCTGTAAGATTACCCGTCTAGTGCCATCACTTATCTTAGGTGTATACTCAATCTTTCCAGATGCGGCATCACACGCATTCCCATTAGCAGAAAAATAAACACGGATATCAATTAGGAAAAGCAGTGTATATATTTGTCCTAACATCCTAAACCTCTAGTCCTATGATCCTAATAGACAATGACTCCCCAACAGAGTCGCCATTTTTCTGTAGCGAGCAATTTTTGCCGGTGACGCGACCACCTTATCGCTGAAGTTTGGGTTTTCCTCCTCGAGGAGAAAGGGTGCTACTTTCTGATTTCTTATTTATCCCGTGAAGCTGGAAGGGAAAGGGAAGCTATCTAAAACTAACCTTGCACGCGAATGTTTAACTGAACAAACGCTTTAAAGAGATTGTCAATTACCCATCCTATATGTGGTTATCCACAGGATATTAGCTTTAGGTCTTGCTTTGTAATTGATGGTGTTTATCTGTTAATGGGTGGGGAAAGTTTCTTGGGAAGTATGAGAGAGTGAGTGAGTTTTTGTTGATGTTCGGGTTACTCTTGATGTTTTTGGTGAGGTACTGGACCTAAGTTTTGATTGATGTGTGAAGGTACTGTA
This sequence comes from Lathyrus tuberosus, assembly GCA_022829125.1. Lineage (NCBI taxonomy): Eukaryota > Viridiplantae > Streptophyta > Magnoliopsida > Fabales > Fabaceae > Lathyrus > Lathyrus tuberosus. The sequence goes on from JALAZF010000423.1 coordinate 1,330,680, forward strand.
CCTAGAGTTTTTGATTAGTTTGCTTGCTAAGATTTCACAATCTTATGCCTATGTATTCCCGTTTAAATGAAACAGGGAAATCAGAGAAATCGTAGTTCCTCCTATTCTAAGGGAGGAAAAAGATGTTTTGGTGTCTTGTTCAAAGCCCAAGATTGAAGCTAAAAGGGTATTTGTGTCTTGTTCAAAGCCCAAGATTGAAGCTAAAAGGGTATTGAGAGGGAATTTGTCATCTCTAAAGAGAGATTGTTGGCTCTTTGTATGCCTTAATCAAAGCACAAGGTTGATGCTAAAAGGTTAATTGACTCGGCTAGGGGATTTCTTTATACAAAGCCTAAGAGGAGGCTAGAACTGACTGACTCAACAAGAGAGTGTTTTATCTGTTTTGTACAAAGCCCAAGATTGAGGCTAAAAAGAGACTGAATCTTTGGGGATATCATTATACAAAGCCTAAGAGGAGGCTAAAAGTTTGACTCTGTGGGAGAGTGTTATCTGTCTTGTACAACGCCCAAGATTGAGGCTAAAAGGGATTTTGACTATGCTGGGGAGGGTCATAGGTGTCTTGTACAAAGCCCAAGACAGAGGCTAAAATAAGTTTGTCTCAACAAGAGAGTGTTTTTATATGTCTTGTACAAAGCCCAAGACGGAGGCTAAAAGAGTTGACTCAACAAGAGAGTCTTGCAAAGGTGATTGACCCAACAAGAGAGTCTGAAAGTTGATTGACTCAACAAGAGAGTCTTTTATACTCAACAAGAGAGTGATTTGCTGCCTCGTACGAAGCCCGAGATTGAGGCTAAAAGGAGATTGACCTAACAAGACAGTCCTTTATACTCAACAAGAGAGTTCTGAAAGGTGATTGACTCAACAAGAGAGTCTGAAAAGTGATTGACTCAACAAGAGAGTCTGAAAAGTGATTGACTCAATAAGAGAGTCTGAAAAAGTGATTGACTCAATAAGAGAGTCTGAAAAGGTTAGCCCCGCTAGGGGAGGATCATTGTACAAAGCCCAAGGGGAGGCTGACTGTGTTGAGGAAAGATCATTATACAAAGCCTAAGAGGAGGCTATCTTACTGCTGAGGATTAGATCCATAGGCAGGCCCAAGGGTGGGGAACTCTCATGAGAGAGATCGGGTTTCTGCTGGAGATTTATCCAGAGTGATCAGTGTTTTTTCCTATGTTTGAAAGGAACTTGAGAATGTCTTTGATACTCAAAGGGGGTTTATACTGTCCAAGTCTACTAGTGTTGAAGAGTTTTATCTTTCGTAGGATGCCCAAAAGAGGGCAAGGGCCTTAAGGGATGAGAATCAACCCTAAAGTGGCCTGAGGTTTGACACTGGAAAGACTGCTCTAGCAAAGGATGACTAAGTTCTTTGTTATACCTTTAAGAGGTTATTAGGGTCCTTGTATTAAGCCCAAGAGAAGGCATGAGAACTTCTAAGAAGCCGAAGGGTCCTTGTACAAAGCCCAAGAGGAGGCGGGGATGCTTTTAGGAAGCCTGTGGGTCCCCAAACCAAGAGAAGTTCAAGAAATGCAATTCACAGAGAAAAGATCATTCCAGGAAAGTTCGAGGGTTTAGAAGAAACACAAGAGATGCTATTCACGGAGAATAGATCAAGTCTGGGGAGTAGAATTTCTTTGACAATTTCTAGGGGTGACAGTCTGAGAAAAGGTTCACCGAGAATACTACCTTTCTCTTTGTTCCATATTGTTTAACCCCAAGAGAACGGAAGACTGTATTTGGAAATCCTATGGGGATCTAGTTTTGTTTGTATTTAAAGAGTGACCAACAGGGCTTTACCTAGTTCTAGACCTAGTTGCCGGGGAAAACTCTAAATAACTATACTAGTATATATACAGCTGATATATGACAAGTATTTAAAAGAGTATGAAAGAAGACTAACCATGCGCAGCTTCCCACAATATAGTTATGTATATGAAAGCATATAAAAGAAAGCGGATAAACACTTAGCCGTTGTAGTGCTTCCATGTTGTTTTGTTAGTTGTTCAACAAAGAAATTAAATAAAGTTTTGATAGCAACTATACATTTGGATTCAAAATCAAAGGAGAAAGTATTTTGAACAGAGATCGGGGCTTACAGCCCAAGGAGAGGCCCAAATTTTAACAGTGATAACACTGTTGTTTTGTATCGGGACTTATACAACGACTGAGGCCCAAAAAGTTTTGGTCAAAAGGGGATATGGTCTTACAGTCTACTAGAGGCCCAAGAAGTTTGAAAATGAATAAAGATGGGTCTTATAGCTTAAGGAGAAGCCCAATTAATTTTGTTAAAAAGGCGACAATCGCGCCAAACGTTTGAAAATATACAAAGGGACTTATACAATGTGTGAGGCCCAAAAAAGTATTATTTACAAAGGGGTGGGGTTTACACTCTATCAAGAGGCCCAAAAGATATTTTAAGAAAAAGAATGAGATTTATAGCTCGAGGAGAGGCCCAGATGATTATTTGTTTGAAAAATGACGACCGTGCCGAGGTTAGAAAACACAGTGGGTCTTATACGATGACCGAGGCCCAAATTATTTTGGTTTTCAAAAGGGGTTGGGTTTTACACTCTATTAGAGGCCTAAAGAGTTTGAAAAATATTTGTTTAGGGTGATTAAGATCAAAACCCTAAATTAATTTCAAAATGTATAAAAATTTAATTAAAATGATCAAAATTATCAAACATGTGTAAAAAAAAAGTTGTGATCTTGGATTAATGTTTGAAAAATCATGTTTTTATCCACAAAATGATTGGAAACCATTTAAGTTTGGAAAATCAAGAAGGGAAAAATGTTTTGAATGTTAAAAAACAAATAAAAATTAATTCTTTGCAAAAATATCAAATATATGAAATAAATAATATTTTTGGAAATTTTTTGTAAAATAAAATATTTTAACATTTTTGTGAATTATTAAAAAAAGAATCAACTCAAAATCATTAAAATTTCGAGGGAAATTAATTTTTGAATCAATTAAATAAAATCACAAAATTCAGATATTTGAATATTTGAAAAAGGGCGCCAAGAACACCTGGGTTTTGCCCGCGCGCTATGTTTTGCCCAGATTTGCGTTTTCTCATCAATCTCCATGAATACCTGATGAAATCACACAATCAACATATCAATATACTCGTTTTCACCTCACGATCATGTCTATGGTCTTTAATTTCATTTATTTTAAGCATGGAATAAGAAATCAAGATAAAACCTCAAGAACCCTAAATTCTGCATGAAGGCTAGGAATCTTGATACACGATTCATACAAAGCAATTAATTGAGGGGAAATCCTCCATACATGATTATGAACATATGGCAAAATTATTGTGCGAGAAAATATGCATGAATCATGAAATAACCAAGTTTAGGCTTACTTGAAGGTCGTGGCAGCAAGAGCAATTTGATTTTTGAGTTGGATGTGTTACAGAAGAGTTGTGATGATCTGAACAGCTTCCCTATGTGACGCCCCCAATCTATACCCCCAAATAACAGGCAATTAAAGCACTAAAAGAAAATTCGAAATTTCGTCTGAGTACATTTGAATTCGCGGCATAGAAAGGGAGGAATCACATCAAAGTAACCAAACAACTAACATGCAACACCTGCTCATTTAGATATGCAACGTGGGGTAACAATCATACAGAGGAAACTTCGTTCCTTACACCCACTTTTCAGAAATTAGAATTAAAGCGGAAAGATCTAAAATCTGAATAACACATATACATATATACATATAAACTTGTCCGTCATACATCAAGTTATACATGTACAGCCAAAATATATCATCAGATAAACAAAACAATCACACATGGCCACCCTATGCTACCCGGAGTCACATATCAGAGCCGACCGACCAAAATAATGAAGACGCAACGCTTCACAAAAGAATACCTCCAGCAACTCTAATCTGCAACGCCTCATAGAGCGTTATAAAACAGCAGAAGGGTGAGAAAAACAACCATAATATAATTGAATAAAATTATATATAATAACACAGAATTGTACAAGTAACACACTCTCACCACAACCACATATAACATAATACCGCTCAATTCTCAAGCATCAAATACCATTACACACCACACATATACCATACAATCATCAATCACAGTCACAAATTCACACACAATTAATTCATGATTTATGCAATGCACATAGACCGACACAACGACTCTATGCACATGCCATGCGGTACCGACTTCCAATGTCTCTTGTCTCATCATCAGTTCACTCAGGAACTATTGGAACCATCGCTCGTTACTGAGAATCTCAAGTAACTCCCCGTCGGGCCTACGATGTTCACCCGTCGCTTTAGGTCCTCAGGCATCACCTCATATTTTCGAGGCACACGACGTTAAGGTTGCTTTAAGTCTCCAGAGGAGCCCACAATCGTCTATAACCACCGCTTTAGGTCCTCAGGCATCGCCTCATATTTTCGAGGCACACGATGTTATAGCAATTTCCCTCAGGAATTAAACCGTCACTCAGGACGTTTCCACAATGCACATTATGATGCTTGGCATACAATGACTCATGACACTCACATTGCATCCATGCACATATTCATAATCATGCACATTTATCAAATACCACACTTAGCATTTTCTTGCCTTTTGGCCACAAAGCATCATCACAACAGCACATAAGTCATCTCACGTACAAAACAACAACATACGGCATAATACACGTCAATTCCACACCATTAAAATGACAAAAATCGATAACCGACACTATTCACATTTCCCGACAAAATTTAATCGGCTAACAATTCTCAAAACCTCATAATCATAAAGTACAACTCGATACCTTTCTAACGACACCAAGAATTCAAAAATCGGATAATCGGAACCAAAGTTACGGACAAAACCGAAAACACATTTTGAAAAATCACATTTTTGACATTCTCTTGTCCATACGCGTAACACCTATTCCCATACGCGTATTGACAGAACAATTTCTCTTCATAAAATCACGTTTCAAAAATCCATACGCGTACGCCTATAGCCCTTACGCGTATCACCAGAGGGCCGGTAAAACATGCATTTCATACGCGTATTGGCCCAAAACCACGCCATTGTTACGCGTAACGCCTAGACTCATACGCGTATTGGCAAGTCCCTTACGCGTATGGCCAGGACAGATCCAGAAAAATTCTGGAGAACATTGTTCTGCATTTTTCCACCCCAATCATCCAATTTCTTCACCTAAAACTCAGAAAAACAGCAATTTGAAGTGTAATAACATACCACAAACATGTATGAACAATCAACAATACATTTAACAAGATTTTACCACAATCAAATTCATTTCTAATCAATTTTTACACAATCTAGGTTTTACTAATATTCTCCAAATCAATAAAAAAAAAACAACAACAAAACACATACATAATCGTATACAATCATAGAATAATCGAGTTTCGCACCCTTACCCGATTAATCGATTCCTAGAAATTGTTCTTGATGATTTTTCCACTCTTTCTCCAATTTTCTCTCTTCTCCTCTTTTCTTCTCCTTTTCCTTCTTTCTTCTTTCTTTCTCTCTATTTTTCTTTCCCTTTTCTTTTCTATTTTCTTTTCTTTCTTACTAACTTAGTAAAAATATCTATGAAATGTCCAAAATACCCCACACTCAAATATCCCGCAAATGTTCCCAAAACGCGATAAAATATAATCACGACGAAAAATAACATATTTTCACATAGAAGTCGAGAATAAAATAAAATAATAATAAAATAATCCAAAAAGACTCAATAAAATAAAATTGGCAAAACGGGGCGTTACAATTCTCCCCCACTTAGAAATTTTCGTCCTCGAAAATCTTACCTGATACAAATAACTCTGGATACGACTCCCGCATCCTACTTTCCAACTCCCACGTCAGATTACCATCAGCAGCGCCTCCCCACGCCACTTTCACAAGTGCAATCTCTTTACCCCTCAACCGCTTCACCTCGCGATCCAAAATACTAACTGGTAAAGCCTCGACCGTAAGGTTATCCCTTACCTCAACCTCGTCCATCGGAATCACATGTGAAGGGTCCGGAACATACTTCCGAAGCTGTGAAACATGAAAAACATCATGCAAATTTGACAGATTCGGCGGTAACGCCACACGATACGCCACAGCACCAACTCTCGCAGATATCTGGTAAGGACCAATAAATCGAGAAGTAAGCTTCTTAGATTTCAAAGCACGACCAACGCCCGTTACCGGCGTAACTCTCAGAAATACGTGATCACCCTCTTGAAACTCAAGATCCTTCCGTCTCCGATCATGATAACTCTTTTGTCTATCCTGAGAAGCCTTCATTTTCTCACGAATAAACTTTACCTTTTCCGTCGTTTGTTGTACCAAATCCGGTCCAACCACCGAACTTTCACCTGTTTCGTGCCAACACAACGGCGTTCTACATCTTCGTCCATATAAAGCCTCAAAAGGTGCCATTCCGATACTAGAATGGAAACTGTTATTATACGTGAACTCAACCAAAGCAAGATAACCGTCCCACGCACCACCTTGTTCCAAAACACACGCTCTCAACAAATCCTCCAAAGACTGAATTGTTCTTTCGGTCTGACCATCCGACTGCGGATGATAAGCCGAACTCAACCTCAATCTAGAACCCAAAGCCTTTTGTAAACTTTCCCAAAATCTAGATGTAAATCTAGGATCTCGATTAGAAACAATACTCAATGGAATCCCATGCAATTTCACCACCACACAGATATAGATCTCAGCTAACCGTTCCAAAGAAAAACTGATGTCAATCGGAATAAAATGCGCCGATTTAGTCAGCCTATCCACAATCACCCAAATAGCATTATGCCCTCGCTGAGTATTCGGTAATCCCGTCACAAAATCCATCGAAATGCTATCCCATTTCCACTCAGGAATATCCAACGGTTGCAACAAACCACTAGGTCTCAAATGTTCCACTTTCGATTTCTGACAAGTCAAACATGCATACACAAACTGAGCCACGTCTCTTTTCAAACCAGACCACCAGAAAATCTTCTTCAAATCTTGGTACATCTTATTCGCTCCCGGATGAATACTTAAGTTACTCCGGTGTCCTTCCTCCAAAATCATTCTTTTCAACTCCGCATCATCAGGTATACAAATACGACCACGAAACCTCAAAACACCAAAATTATCCACCTTGAAATCCACATTCTCATTCATCATCAAATCAACGAATTTCAAATCCAGCTTTTGTTTCTCACTTACCGACAACAAAAATTCATTAGTAACTTTCAACATTCCAAGCCTTACACTAACCGATGTCACTTCACATACCAAACTCAAGTCTCTAAACGACTCCAAAAGTTCCAACTCTTTCACCATCAATGCGGACATATGCAACGATTTCCAGCTCAATGCATCGGCTACCACATTAGCTTTACCAGGATGGTAATTCAAGCCAAAGTCGTAGTCTTTCAAGAATTCCAACCATCTCCGCTGTCTCATGTTCAACTCTTTCTGATCAAATAAATATTTCAAGCTTTTATGATCACTAAAGACTTCGAACCTCGCACCATAGAGATAGTGCCTCCAAATCTTCAACACAAAAACCACAGCCGCTAATTCAAGATCATGAGTAGGATAGTTTTTCTCATGAACTCTTAACTGCCTTGAAGCATAAGCTACCACTTTACCTTCCTGCATCAGAACACCACCCAAACCAATTAAAGAAGCATCGCAATACACAACAAACGGTTCATTAGGATCAGGTAAAATAAGAATCGGAGCTGTCGTCAATCTTCTCTTCAGCTCACAAAAACTTTCTTCACATTGAATATCCCAAATGAATGCTTTGCCCTTACAAGTCAACTGCGTCAAAGGAAGAGCTAGCTTAGAAAAACCTTCAATGAACCTCCGGTAATAACCAGCCAAACCCAAAAAGCTTCGAATTTCAGTAACGGATCTAGGAGCCTCCCATTGTAGAACTGCTTCTACTTTAGATGGATCCACAGCAATACCATTACCTGAAATTACGTGCCCAAGAAAACTCACCTCAGCCAACCAGAATTCACACTTGGACAATTTGGCAAAAAACTTCCTTTCCTTCAACACCTGCAAAACAATACGCAAATGCTCTGCATGTTCTTCCCGAGACTTAGAATAGATTAAAATATCATCAATAAACACCACTACAAAACGATCCAAATGCTCGTGAAAAATCCGATTCATGTATTCCATAAACACACCAGGCGCATTAGAAACCCCGAACGGCATCACCGAATATTCATAATGACCGTACCGTGTTCTAAAGGCCGTCTTCTGAATATCCTCTTCCTTCACCCTTATCTGATGGTACCCCGATCTCAAATCAATCTTACTAAATACACAAGCACCAACCAACTGATCCATCAGATCATCAATCCTTGGAAGCGGATACTTATTCTTAATCGTCACTTTGTTCAACTGGCGATAATCAATACATAATCGCATACTCCCATCTTTCTTTTTCACTAACAAAACTGGAGCACCCCAAGGAGAAACGCTTGGTCTCACGAACCTCTTCTCCAATAAGTCACTTAACTGCTTTTTCAACTCCACCAATTCAGATGCCGATATTCTATAAGGTGCCATAGAAACAGGTCTAGTACCAGGAACTAGATCAATAGAAAATTCAACTTCTCTCTCTGGCGGTACATCTGAAATATCATCAGGAAACACCTCAGGAAATTCGCACACAACAGGAAACACCTCCAATGAAACTTTACTATCCACAGTCAAAGATGCAAACAAACCAAACAACTGAGCTTCATCCGCCAAAAGTTTCTTCAACTCTTTGGTAGATAAGAAACTCGAGTCTTCGTCTTCCTCAAGAGAAGGAAACCTTACAAGCTTATGATAACAATCAATGTGCACCTGATTGAATTGCAACCAATTCATTCCCAACACCACATCTAAACCTTCCAACGGTAAACACACCAAATCCATCGCAAAGTCTTTACCATAAATGGTCAAAGGACAACTCAAACACACTAAAGAAGTAGTTACTGACCCCATCGCTGGAGTATCAATAACCATCTCACCATCCATCGAAGACAACCCAAGATTCAAACGTTCCGCGCACTCAGATGAAATAAACGAATGAGTCGCTCCAGTATCAATAATAGCAATTAAAGGCGTATTATTAATAAAGCAAGTACCTCTTATCAGACGATCTGCACTTGAGGTCTGAGTTCCCGCCAATGAAAACACTTTCCCACTAGTCGGAGCTTTCTTCTGATTCGGACACTTCGAGCTAATGTGACCAGGTTCCCCACAGTTATAACACTTCACTACATTCTTCCTTTTACAATCAGCTAAAACATGTCCGATACCACCACAATTAGAACACTTATCCACTTTCTTCCTACATTCCATCTGGCGATGACCCAATTCACCACATTTAAAACACCTAGGAGCATTAGACATACCTCCTCCACTTGACCTTCGATCAAAATTACCCCTTTGTTTACCTTTATCAGCCGGTGACACATACGGACCACCACGGAACTGTTGTTTCCCTTTCCTGTCACTTACACTTTTATAGTGAGCAGAACGAGCCTTACTATCTTCATCATAAATCCTACAGCATTCCACCAAATCAGCAAACCTTCGAATCCTCTGATAACCAATAGCCTGCTTTATCTCAGGACGCAAACCACTTTCATACTTCACACACTTTGAAAATTCAGCAGTCGCTTCCACATAATGAGGATAAAACTGCACAAGTTCCACAAACTTAGCAGTATAGTCAATAACCGACATATTACCTTGTTTTAGCTCTAAAAACTCAATCTCTTTCTTTCCTCGGACATCCTCCGGAAAATACTTCCTTAGAAACTCTCGGCTAAACACTTCCCAAGTAATCTCTTCTTCCTCCTCCTCAGCTTCCAACACCTGCCGAGTACTGACCCATCAGTCATCAGCCTCTTCGTGTAGCATATGAGTGCCCAGCCTCACTTTATCATCATCGTCATCACAATCCATTACCCTAAAAATCCTCTCAATCTCTTTCAACCACAACTGCGCACCATCCGGATCATGTTTCCCTTTAAAGACCGGCGGCTTATTCTTTCTAAACTCATCATTTCCTGCAGCAATCGGTGCACCCTGCACAGCTCGTGCCATAGCCTCCATCGCAGCAGCCAAAGCAGCATCATTACGACCAGCCATATTATGTTCGTCCAAATACAGAAACTATAGTTAAACAACAACTCGTCCAACACAACTCGCCCAATATGCCAGACACAACAGACACAACAAACACAACTGACACGGACTGGCTCTGATACCACTTAATGTGACGCCCCCAATCTATACCCCCAAATAACAGGCAATTAAAGCACTAAAAGAAAATTCGAAATTTCGTCAGAGTACATTTGAATTCGCGGCATAGAAAGGGAGGAATCACATCAAAGTAACCAAACAACTAACATGCAACACCTGCTCATTTAGATATGCAACGTGGGGTAACAATCATACAGAGGAAACTTCGTTCCTTACACCCACTTTTCAGAAATTAGAATTAAAGCGGAAAGATCTAAAATCTGAATAACACATATACATATATACATATAAACTTGTCCGTCATACATCAAGTTATACATGTACAGCCAAAATATATCATCAGATAAACAAAACAATCACACACGGCCACCCTATGCTACCCGGAGTCACATATCAGAGCCGACCGACCAAAATAACGAAGACACAACGCTTCACAAAAGAATACCTCCAGCAACTCTAATCTGCAACGCCTCATAGAGCGTTATAAAACAGCAGAAGGGTGAGAAAAACAACCATAATATAATTGAATAAAATTATATATAATAACACAGAATTGTACAAGTAACACACTCTCACCACAACCACATATAACATAATACCGCTCAATTCTCAAGCATCAAATACCATTACACACCACACATATACCATACAATCATCAATCACAGTCACAAATTCACACACAATTAATTCATGATTTATGCAATGCACATAGACCGACACAACGACTCTATGCACATGCCATGCGGTACCGACTTCCAATGTCTCTTGTCTCATCATCAGTTCACTCAGGAACTATTGGAACCATCGCTCGTTACTGAGAATCTCAAGTAACTCCCCGTCGGGCCTACGATGTTCACCCGTCGCTTTAGGTCCTCAGGCATCGCCTCATATTTTCGAGGCACACGACGTTAAGGATTGCTTTAAGTCTCCAGAGGAGCCCACAATCGTCTATAACCACCGCTTTAGGTCCTCAGGCATCGCCTCATATTTTCGAGGCACACGATGTTATAGCAATTTCCCTCAGGAATTAAACCGTCACTCAGGACGTTTCCACAATGCACATTATGATGCTTGGCATACAATGACTCATGACACTCACATTGCATCCATGCACATATTCATAATCATGCACATTTATCAAATACCACACTTAGCATTTTCTTGCCTTTTGGCCACAAAGCATCATCACAACAGCACATAAGTCATCTCACGTACAAAACAACAATATACGGCATAATACACGTCAATTCCACACCATTAAAATGACAAAAATCGATAACCGACACTATTCAAATTTCCGACAAAATTTAATCGGCTAACAATTCTCAAAACCTCATAATCATAAAGTACAACTCGATACCTTTCTAACGACACCAAGAATTCAAAAATCGGATAATCGGAACAAAGTTACGGACAAAACCGAAAACACATTTTGAAAAATCACATTTTTGACATTCTCTTGTCCATACGCGTAACACCTATTCCCATACGCGTATTGACAGAACAATTTCTCTTCATAAAATCACGTTTCAAAAATCCATACGTACGCCCATAGCCCTTACGCGTATCACCAGAGGGCCGGTAAAACATGCATTTCATACGCGTATTGGCCCAAAACCACGCCATTGTTACGCGTAACGCCTAGACTCATACGCGTATTGGCAAGTCCCTTACGCGTATGGCCAGGACAGATCCAGAAATATTCTGCAGAACATTGTTCTGCGTTTTTCCACCCCAATCATCCAATTTCTTCACCTAAAACTCAGAAAAACAGCAATTTGAAGTGTAATAACATACCACAAACATGTATGAACAATCAATAATGCATTTAACAAGATTTTACCACAATCAAATTCATTTCTAATCAATTTTTACACAATCTAGGTTTTACTAATATTCTCCAAATCAATAAAAAAAAAACAACAACAAAACACATACATAATCGTATACAATCATAGAATAATCGAGTTTCGCACCCTTACCCGATTAATCGATTCCTAGAAATTGTTCTTGATGATTTTTCCACTCTTTCTCCAATTTTCTCTCTTCTCCTCTTTTCTTCTCCTTTTCCTTCTTTCTTCTTTCTTTCTCTCTATTTTTCTTTCCCTTTTCTTTTCTATTTTCTTTTCTTTCTTACTAACTTAGTAAAAATATCTATGAAATGTCCAAAATACCCCCACACTCAAATATCCCGCAAATGTTCCCAAAACGCGATAAAATATAATCACGACGAAAAATAACATATTTTCACATAAAAGTCGAGAATAAAATAAAATAATAATAAAATAATCCAAAAAGACTCAATAAAATAAAATTGGCAAAACGGGGCGTTACACCCTACACCATATGGAATGTGTTTGAATGCTTGGAGTGATTGAAAATGGACTGGAACAGGTTATGGCTCCTCAACTGCAACTTGGTTGAAAACTTGAGCAATTGGCTAGTGATTTTGTGAAATTGGTGTTCCATGTAACGCCCCGAAAATCTAAATTAATCATTTATTTATTTATTTAATTAATTTAGAAGGAATTAAGAGGTTTTTGGTAATTTGGAGAATTATGGATTAAAAGAGTATTTTTAAATAATTTTAATAAAGTGAATAATCATGTATTATTTAGATTATTACTATTATTAAAAATAATAAGAAAAGGGCAAGGTGGTCATAAAGGAAAAGGAGTAAGGGTAGAGTTGGAAGTTCATAAACTGGGATAATGTAACTAAAGAAGAAAGATCGATCAATTTTCTAACTAATCGTATTTTTGTGAAGAATGCTGAAGAAGAGAAGAGGAGGAGAAAACCTAGGGTTTTGAAGGATTGCTAGGAGAATCTTGGAGAGAGAAGGAAAAAGCTTCGGATTAGTCTAAGGTCTGGGGAGATTTCATAATTTCTTATAGTTGTTTAGGACATGGTGATGAATGGACTAGGTATTCGTGAATTGTGTATAATTGTGGTGAATGTTGATGTAGAATGAATGATTTGATGAGAATATGATGAAATTGAGTGGTATGTGTTGATATATGTGTATTATGTGAGCCTTTTGATCGAATTTTCGTGGGGGAAACTGAGTTTTGGGGTAATCGAAGTCAAAAACGCAGAAAATCACTTTTCGGGAAAAGTTGGGTTTTGTCGCACCCTGACACGGGCCGTGTCACACAACACGGGCACCCGTGTCAGCTTTCTGGTTGGGCGTGTGAACATTTTTATTAATAGGTTGCCTGACACGGGCCGTGTCACAGGATACGGGCGGCCGTGTCAGACTACTGTTCCTGTAGAATTTTTTTGGTTTTTGGGAATTTTGTCTCAGACTTTCTGACACGGGCCGTGTAACAGGACACGGGTGACCGTGTCAGGTTGCTGTCCTACTAAACTTTTGTTGTTTTGGAATCGTGTCTCAGGTTTTCTAACATGGGCCGTGTCACAGGACACGGGCGGCCGTGTCAGACTACTGTTTGTTTTGTTTTTGCTGTTTCTTGGGGTTTCTTGATGTTTTCTCGTATTGATTCCTTGTGGTCGAGTCGTTGCTGATATATGGATGATAAAACATGAATTTATGATGAATGTTGCTGAAAAATGAAATGAATGATGCACATGTTGATATTTGGATGAAATGAGGAGAATTAGCATAATTGCATTTCATGGGATTTTATTATGTTGGGGCTTCGGCCTATTGGTAGATTCAATCCCATTGTGCGGATTAAAGTGATATGTGGTTAAGTTGTGTTCCCTTGTGGAGGGTTGATGGCCAGTGTCCATCAAATGGAGAAATCGGTACCACATGCATTCTTTGCATTTCATTATAGTTGACATTGCATATGAATGCTGTAAATGTGATTGTGTTGTGAAGATTTGTTGATGATGCTATGACGTTGTTGTTACTTATTCTGTTTATTTTCCAAGTCTTTATATTACTATAATGAATTATGGTTTCTCACCCTGCCTGCTTGGAAATGTTGCCTCTTATGTGGGTAACTTGCAGATAACCAAGAGTAGATTCGCGATGATGGAGGATGTAGCCTTGAAGTGTGTCGTTATCATTGTTTAGTTTAGAGGTGTCCTGCTCTGTGTCACGTAACATCGGGTTGGGATTTGTTGTGAACCTCACGTTCTTTTGTTTTACGTTGAATTTTTACATTGTTGGTGATGATTTGATTTGGATACATTTAGTGTGAAGTATTTTATTGAATTGACATAAAAAGTTGATTTCCGCTGCGTAGTTGTTGATTTTATTATTAAGAATGGGTAACCCGCATTACGGGACTGGAAAATGATTGTTAATTGATGTTTTGAATATATGTGGCACCTTTCATGTTGATTTTACTCTGATAATATGAAATATTTTCCTAAAATTGTATGTGGGGTAAAAGGGTGTTACATTAGTGGTATCAGAGCAGGTCGGTCTGTCCGGCCAGGTTGTCAATGTTGTTTATTCCTTAGTACGCAACATGTGTGTGAACACTGTCGGTACTTGTTTGTTTTCTAACCGTTGGCTCCTGGTGTTGGTTTGAAACAAGTGGGGGAGAAGTTTGCTTCCCGGAGATGTTTCTGGTGTGAGGAGTTGACTCAAGGTGATATTAAGGGTAAGAGTACAAGTGTTGTTGGAGTTGTAATGCCGCGAACCGACGAGAGTACAGATTCACAAATTCTTAGTTGCCTGTCAAGTTTGAGATTCCAGGAGGGAGAACAAGCCGGTATGGTTGATGTTACTTCTCGGAGGATAGAGAGTAATGTGACGAATAGTGATATGCAAGCGAAGTATAATTGCGATTTGCCTCTGGAGTGTAGATTAGAGTTGGAGACAGTGGAGAAATGGTGTTTTACCGGATAAACGAGGAAGATGAATCTTAGAGAGTGAAGCTTATATGAGTGTATGTGTATGATGACGGTTTTATAAGATGTGAGGAGATTAATGACGGCGGGTTAAGGAGATGATTGAAAATAAGGATCTACTCCGGAAAAAAAATTGACGATTTGATGGATCAACTGGTAGGCTAGTATGTTTTCAGTATAATTGGATTGATGTCGGATTATTTTTGAAATTGGATGAGAAACAAGAATAGTTGGAGGATCTTAGAAGCAAGAGAGAGATGTAGAACTCATGTTTATCAATTTCGGTTTCTATTTTCGCAGTTATAGAACAACCTTCAGAAAAAGGGGCATAACTTTTCGCTCGTAGATCCGATGGAAGCAATTCTGGAATTTTTGGAAAGCTTACAAAATTCCCTACAGTTTTCATATAAATTTTGTCTTCGGCATGTTTTTGAAGAGAGAGAAAAATGCGTTTGAATATTTGGGTCTGGTGCTCATTTTGGTGGAAATTTGTATACGAGATTTCTTGACCAGCCTCCTTTGCAAAGACGATAACTTTTTACTCGTAACTCGGATTTAAGCGATTATTGAATTTCTGGAATCCACATGAAATTTTCTTCATTTTGGAATATGATTTTATACCAGGGAGGTCTGTATTGAGGGAGATAATCATGTTTGAAGTTGAACGATTCTTGCTAAAAATGGGTAAGATGAGGACAAGTGTAAGATGTTGTTAAGGAGTGAAATGTTGGTATTAGAAAGAATGCGACGGTATCGGAGAAATGCAGTGAAATGCAGCTTATGTTGAATGGGGATGATTATAGTGGAGGTAGCTTTTGTGATGGTAATGTTAAGAGTAAAACAAATTTAAGAGAGAAATTGGTATCATGCTTGTAAAGAAACCAACTTGGGTCAGGGAGAATTAAAAAGGGTTTTTATGGCAACCAGATATGAAAATGATATTATTGAGATTTACGATTCGGAATGAGATTCAAATGTGAAAATATATGGGTCCTTGATGTAGAGAGATTTGGAAGAAAAACCAAATATTTATGGATGTCGTTAAAGTCTTCTATGTGGATAGAGACTTCAAATGGAATGAGATAATTAGTGATGTGTTTGGTATTATAGCATGTCCTAAGTTGGAGATACCTAACAATTGTGTGATGCCAAGCGAGTATGAGAGAGACATGTCTTGCTAGTTTGGCAGTGTGTGAAGTAAATTGGCGTCCTATCGGGAAGCTAGTCGTTTCCCATTGATTTAAGAGAGTCAGAGGCTAAATGTGAAGCTTGTGGGGTTGATAGGTGATCAGAGTGTGCAGCTGAAGCGTAATGTGTATCATGTGAATACGACTTATTGGAGTTAAGGATCAAGCATCAGAAGCTTACGAGAATGATACACACCATTGGACATTCTAGAATGAAAGTGATATGAGAAAAGTTTTCGTGTTACTACCATGTCGGTAGAAGTATTGAGGTATTATTTGTTTGACTTGAGCTATTAAAGACTATGATTTAGAGTTGAATTGAGATTGATTGATCAAATGGCGTTGGTTAACCAAGGAATTAGTAGTGAAATCTCGAGTTGATGTGAAAGGTGCATGATATTCGGAAACAAAGCGTGTGTTTCAGAACCTAAGAAGAATATTTTTAGGAAGGAAGTTACTGGATTTGGTTATGCATGTTTGACTTGCCAGAAGTCCAAGATTGAATATCAGAAGCCTTCAGGTATGATGCAGCCGTTGAAAGTTCCTGAATGGAAATGGGATAGCATTTCCATGGATTTGTGACTGAGTTACCGAAGACTGCAAGAGGTAATGACTCAATATGGGTGATTGTGGATAGGTTAACTAAGTCGGCGCATTTCTTGCCGATGAAGATTAATCATTCTATGCTGAAGTTAGTTGAGATTTATATTGATGAAATTGTGAAGTTACATGGAATACCTTCGAGTATTGTGTCGGATAGAGATCCGCAGTTTACGTCGAGGTTTTGGAAGAGTATACAGGATGCTTTGGGTACTAAGTAGAGGATGAGTTCTGCTTATCACCCGCAGACGGATGGTCAGACGGAAAGAACAATCAAATCTTTAGAAGATTTGCTGAGGGCTTGTGTGCTGGATCAAGGAGGATCTTGGGATAGTCACTTGTCGTTGATTGAGTTTACATACAACAGTTTTCACGCTAGTATTGGGATGGCTCCATATGAGGCGTTGTATGGTAGACCATGTCAAACTCCTTTGTGTTGGTATGAGTCGGGAGAGAGTTTTGTACTTGGACCTGAGATTGTTCAAGAGACAACGGAGAAGATTAAAATGATTCAGGAAAAGATGAAAACGTCGTAGAGTCGTCAGAAGAGTTACCATGATAAGAGAAGAAAAGCACTTGAATTCCAAGAGGGAGATCACGGGTTCTTAAGAGTTACTCCGATGACTGGTGTGGGACGAGCTTTGAAGTCTAGAAAGCTCACTCCGCGTTTTGTTGGTCCGTATCAGATTATGCAGAGGATAGGAGAGGTTACTCATCGGGTGGCTTTACCACCGTCACTTGCGAATTTACATGATGTGTTTCATGTGTCACAGTTGAGGAAGTACATTCCAGAGCCGTCACATGTGATTCAAATGGATGATCTTCAGGTGAGGGATAACCTGACAGTGGAAGCTTTGCTTGTGAGGATTGATGGTCGAGAATTGAAGCAACTGCGAGGTAAAGAGATTGCTTTAGTGAAGGTATTGTGGGGCGGACCATCTGGTGAGAGTTGGACTTGGGGGCGTGAAGATAAGATTAAGGAGTCGTATCCGACTCTGTTTACTTCAGGTAATTTTCGAGGACGAAAATTCTTAAAGTAGGGGAGAGTTGTAACGCCCCGAAAATCAAAATTAATCATTTATTTATTTATTTATTTAATTTAGAAGGAATTGAGAAGTTTTGGTAATTTTGGATCAAAAGAGTATTTTTAAATAATTTAATAGAATGAATAATTAGTGTATTATTTATACTATTATTATTATTATTAAAAATATTAAGAAAAAGGGCAAGGTGGTCATAAAGGAAAAGGAGTAAAGGTAGAGTTGGAAGTTCATAAACTGGGATAATGTAACTAAAGAAGAAAGATAGATCAATTTTCTAACTGATCGTATTTTTGTGCAGAACGCTGAAGAAGAGAAGAGAAGGAGAAAACCTAGGGTTTTGAAGGATTGCTAGGAGAATCTTGGAGAGAGAAGGAAAAAGCTTCGGATTACTCTAAGGTATGGGGAGATTTCATAATTTCTTATAGTTCTTTAGGACATGGTGATGAATGGACTAGGTATTCATGAATTGTGTATAATTGTGGTGAATGTTGATGTAGAATGAATGATTTGATGAGAATATCATGAAATTGAGTGGTATGTGTTGATATATATGTATTATGTGAGCCTTTTGATCGAATTTTCGTGGGGGAAAACTGAGTTTTGGGGTAATCGAAGTCAAAAACGCAGAAAATCAATTTTCGGGAAAAGTTAGGTTTTGTCGCACACTGACACGGGCCGTGTCACACAACACGGGCACCCGTGTCAGCTTTCTGGTTGGGCGTGTGAAAATTTTTATTAACAGGTTGCTTGACACGGTCTGTGTCATAGGACACGGGCGGCCGTGTCAGACTACTGTTCCTGTATAATTTTTTTGGTTTTTGGGAATTTTGTCTCAGACTTTCTGACACGGGCCGTGTCACAGGACACGGGTGACCGTGTCAGGTTGCTGTCCTGCTACACTTTTGTTGTTTTGGAATCGTGTCTCAGGTTTTCTGACACGGGCCGTGTCACAGGACACGGGCGGCCGTGTCAGACTACTGTTTGTTTTGTTTTTGCTGTTTCTTGAGGTTTCTTGATGTTTTCTCGTATTGATTCCTTGTGGTCGAGTCGTTGCTGATATATGGATGATAAAACATGAATTTAAGATGAATGTTGCTGAAAAATGAAATGAATGATGCACATGTTGATATTTGGATGAAATGAGGAGAATTAGCATCATTGCATTTCATGGCATTTTATTATGTTGGGGCATCGGCCTATTGGTAGCTTCAATCCCATTATGCGGATTGAAGTGATATGTAGTTATGTCGTGCTCCCTTTTGGAGGGTTGATGGCCAGTGTCCATCAAATGGAGAAATCGGTACCACATGCATTCTTTGCATTTCATTATAGTTGACATTGCATATGAATGATGTAAATGTGATTGTGTTGTGAAAATTTGTTGATGATGTTATGACGTTGTTGTTACTTATTCTGTTTATTTTCCAAGTCTTTATATTACTATAATGAATTATGGTTTCTCACCCTTCCTGCTTGGAAATGTTGCCTCTTATATGGGTAACTTGCAGATAACCAAGAGTAGATTCGCGATGATGGAGGATGTAGCCTTGAAGTGTGTCGTTATCGCTGTTTAGTTTAGAGGTATCGTGCTCTGTGTCACGTAACATCGGGTTGGGATTAGTTGTGAACCTAGCGTTCTTTTGTTTTATGTTGAATTTTTACATTGTTGGTGATGATTTGATTTGGATACATTTAGTATGAAGTATTTTATTGAATTAACATAAAAAGTTGATTTCCGCTGCGTAGTTGTTGATTTTATTATTAAGAATGGGTAACCCGCGTTACGGGACAGGAAAATGATTGTTAATTGATGTTTTGAATATATGTGGCACCTTTTATGTTGATTTTACTCTGATAATATGAAATCTTTTCCTAAAATAGTATGTGGGGTAGAAGGGTGTTACATTCCAGATGTTGTTTAAGTGTTTGGATCACTTCTATATGATGTTTTTGAGGTGTGTGTGTGTGATTGGTTTGGTTGGAATTGCTCTCAGGCTCAAAACCTGATAGTGACTTGCTTTGGAAGGCAAAATTGGAAGTGAGAAGGTGATTTTGAGGAAAGCATCAGTTTGGGTGCCTTGGTGTACTCAAACTGAACACAAATGACCTATATTTATAGTAGAGCAAGTTTGTTTTGCAAGGAATAGTGTATGGCAACTGGTACAGGTCTGTGGCCAATTGGATCATTTTAGAATCTTAAGTCTCCTTTAGCCATTGACTAAAGGTTAGAGCACAGGCCTATGGTTCTTTGATTCAAGGATAAGGCTTGACTAAAATGTTCATCTTTCCTCTGATACATGCCACCTCTAAGCATCCATTGAATGCCCCAAAACAAAATTGGAGTCTTGTCCCCCTTTTAGGCTTTTTAGGTTTGGCATGCTACTTGTAGTTCCAAAGACTTGGGAGGCTTCTGGATCAATGTTTGTTCCTCCTTGGTCTCCCCCTGAGGTGTTCAGATGGATAAACTTGTTTGTCATTTGCACAAATTAGGAAAATCGAGCCCTAATGCACAATCTGCCTTGCCAAGACAGTTTGTAGCAAGGCATATTGCAGCTGTCTTAACTCCTAGCACGGATGGATTTTGATGGAGTTCTTGGACATTTTGGAAGGCCCTTATGTGACACAACATATGTGTGACCATAGTTTGTCTTGAAACTTTTTGGATCCAAGTGGAAAATGCCCCTACATTTTGAAAAAAAGCAAGACAGATTCTGACTTAGTGAAAATTTCACTAAGTGTTGGAAAAAGTGACATTTCATGTTTTCAGCCATTTTGATCACTCCATAACTAAAAATCCATGAGGAATTGGAATGAGGTGTAGTTGACACTTTTAAAGTATGCCATTCAAAATGGTTACTTGGATCATAAGTTATGATCCTTGGAAGTTGGTACCCTAGCCACTTTGTTCCATAACTTAGAAAAATTCTAAGTTTTTATGGTTACCCCTTTTACAAGTTATCCCACTTTCTTTGATTTTTTTTTATGAATGTTGATTCAAATCACACATTAACATTGTTTTAGGGTTAAAGAACCATAATTATGAAAAATCTCAAAAAGTCAAACTTGACTTTTGTGCACAGTTGACTTTTTTCAGATGAATTCCAAACTGTGCGATCCTTTATGAAATCAAGTCCTTGACTTAAATCAAACTTGATGGATATGTTCCATAGGTGTTATAGGGTGTTTTGAATCATGTCCCAAGGTTTGGGAGCATGTCCTGGTCAAAAGTCAAAGGTACAATTGACTTTTCCCTCAAAACCCTAATTGTTGTCCTCATGAAATTGAAACTTGTGGATCAAGCTTCTTGGATCAATCCATTGTTGCAAATGGATCAATGTAGTGTATTGGAGTCCCTCAAATCATGTCTTGAGGTCTTGGCTCGTGTTTTGTCCCAAAAGTCAACTTAGGGTGAATTAGGTCAAGAAATCCTAATTCCCGATTTTTTATGGATGCATCCCCTAAGGTTAAATATACTTAATGAGTGGATCCATCAGGTTCCTTGGAGTATCTTAGGTTGTGTTTTGAAGCATTGGCTCTTTCCCAGATGAAAATTACCATCTGGAGGCCTTGGTCGACCAAAACCCTAATTTGGTGATACTGGCGATCTTGAGGCTTAATCCACCTGGAATGCTACAACCTTGTGCCTGATTCTTGATGTGGGAGTCTTCTTGATCCTTTGTGGGTGTTTGAGAGGTTAGACAAGTTGAAGACCATGTCATTTCTTGATTGATCCTTTGTCTAAGGCTCTAAGAGGGCTTAAAACCCTAGTCCTTGATTGTGGTGAATGCTCAAACATCTCTGAGGAGATTGATGAGGCATAAAGGTACATCCATATTGTGATGATAATTTTCACAATGATGGGAAATTTTAGTGGTCAAAATTTGGGGTATGACAAACTGAGCAAAGGTTTTATTATAGTTAATTCCTTCTTGTTGACTATAACCTTGTGCGACCAGTCGTGCTTTATTTCTGACAACTTCTCCTTTCTCATTTAATTTGTTTCTGAATACCCATTTTGTTCCAATAACATGAGTTCCCTTGGGCTTAGGCACTAGATCCCTGACATCATTCTTGGAGACCTGATCTAGCTCTTCTTGGATTTCCAGAATCCATTCATTATCCTGAAGTGCTTCTTCACAAGATGTTGGTTCTATCAGAGATACCAATCCTAAGAGTACTTCTTCAAAATGTTTGAATGTAGATCTTGTTCTAACAGGTTCAGCTTTGTCTCCTAGAATGAGATCTTTAGAAACAGTTTGTCTAAGCCTTTGTCCTTTCTGCATGGACGGACATTCAGTTGCTTCTGATGTATCAGTGTGTTTTGGGTCTATGATTTCAGAGTCTTTGGTCCTATCTATAGAACCTGTGAGGGTAACTTCTAGATCTGTAAAATTCTCAACTAGCTTTGACACTTTTGAGTGAAGCTTATCGTTAAATCTAACATGGATTAATTCCTCGACAATACATGTTTCTATATTGTATACTCTATAGACCTTAAAGAGTTCTGAGTATCCTAACATAATACACTTTTGTGCCTTAGAATAAAAATTATTTAGATTATTTTTAGTATTCAAAATAAAACAGGAACATCCAAAAGGATGAAAGTAGGAAATGTTGGGTTTTCTTCCTTTACACAGTTCATAAGGAGTCTTCCCATAATGGGTCTAATGGAGATCCTATTCTGAATATAACATGTTATGTTCACAGCTTCTTGACAGAAGTGCTTAGCTATATTAGTTTCGCTGATCATGGTTCTGGCCATTTCTTGCAACGTTATATTTTTTCCTTTCTACAACTCCATTTTGTTGTGGAGTTCTAGGATAGGAGAAATCATGAGATATTCCATTTGAGTCAAATAGTTCTTCAAATAGTTTATTCTCAAATTCGCCACCATGATCACTTCTAACTCTAACAATTTTAGAATTAAATTCATTTTGCACTTGAGAACAGAAACATGTAAACACAGAATGCGACTCATTCTTGTGTCTAAGAAATTTTATCCATGTTCAGCGACTATAATCATCAACGATGACAAGTCCATACTTCTTGCCATTGACTGATGTCGTTTTGATGGGGACAAACAAGTCAATGTGTAGAAGCTCCGAAGGTCTGGAGGTGGAAACAACATTTTTATATTTAAAGGATGTTTTCAAAAACTTGCTTTTCTGACATGCTTCACAGAGTGCATCTGAAGTAAACTTCAGCTTAGGCAGGCCTCTAACTAACTCAAGTTTATTAAGCTGAGAAATTAGCCTCATACTAATATGACCCAAGCGTCTACGCCACACCCATTGCTCTTCATTAACATACATTAAGCACCTAACATCTTGATTTTTAAGATTAGAAAGCTTAATCTTATAAATGTTGTTTTTCCTCTTTCCAGTGAAGAGAACAGTACCATCTTTCTGACTAACAGCCTTACACGTTTTTTGATTGAAAATAATGTCATAACCGTTATCACTTAATTGACTTATGGATAACAGATTATGCATTAATCCCTCAACATAGAGTACATTAGATATATAAAGAAGAGATCCATTACCTATTGTTCCAGAACCTTTGATTCTTCCTTTCTGATCTCCTCTAAATCCTACGTATCCAGCATCTTTAAGTTTCAAGCTTTGGAACATATGCCTTCTTCCCGTCATGTGTCGTGAGCATCCATAGTCCAGGTACCATGACTGGTGTTTTAACTCAGCTGCATAAGATATCTGCAACATATACTATTTTATCCTTTGGTACCCATAAACTTTTGGATCCTTTTAAATTAGTGTTCCTAGAGTTTCTGATAATCTTAGGTTTTCTTGTAGCATTAAATTTTCGTGTCTGTGCTGGTGAATAACGGTAAGAAAAAGGAGATACAGGTTTATTTTCTTGAAAAGGTTTCTGATCATCAATGTCAGAATCATAGCGTATTCCTCTTTTTCTATTGTGGCTAACACCATAGATCATAGAAGCCATTCTACTTTTTCCTATATTATTATTTAAAAAATTTTAAAAAGCCTCGTCATACTTATATAGGATGGTTTCAGAAGAAGAAGTAGCTTTAGAAAAAGTTTCTTCAAGTTTTAAACATTTTTTGTTAAGAAACCTCTTTCTCAAGCTTGACATTTTCTTCAACTTCATTTTCAAGAGCCTTTTTCAGATTCTTGAACTTTTGTTGAAGTTTCTGATACCTCTTTAGTGATTCAGAAAGACATAATTCTAAATCAGCACGAGAAAGATCAGAGAATACCTCTTCTGAGTCGGTCTCAGTTTCTGTTGCAACCTCTTCAGATGTTGTGGCTGTGAAGGCTACGTTGGCGTGCTCATCATCAGAATCAAATCCCAAAACTTCTGAACCAGAATTATCCCATGTTGCCATAAGACCTTTCTTCTTTCCTTTAAACATGTTCTTCTTGAATCTTTCTTTTCTGAAGCATTCCTTTGTGAGCTTTGGACAATCTTGTCTAAAGTGTCCAGGTTCCTTACATTCATAACAAGTAATTTCATTACTTGCTTTTCTTCTTAAAGATGATTCTGGATAATCTCCTCTGTTTCTGGATCCTCAAAATTGTTTTGTCTGTTTCTCCAAAGTTGATAACACGAATTTATATCATATTTTTACTTTGATTTATGTTATTTTCTTATTCCGTTTTCGTCTAATATCCGATTTTCTCGAGATTATTTAAGTGTTTTTGCAGGTAATCCCATTTTCCAAGTCAAAGTATGCTAAGTGTGGAAAAGAACCAAAACATGCAAGAAAAGAGCAGAAAAGTGAAGCAAAATAGAAGAATCCAAACTTTGCTGCTGTGACGATCGTCACAGTCCACCACGACAGTGGCAGTTGCGAAATCCACCACGACCGTCATAATCCATTACGATCGTCATGCGCCCAAAATGTGTTTAATCCGTTAACAGAGACGTGGTTACGAGTTTTAAGAGGAGCAGTTTCACACGGTCACATTTCCTCCGAAGAATACTAGGTTCAAAAGTCAATTAACTGTCAAGAGGAGATGCCTACTTTTTCTCCAACCTCTACCTCAACTCAGTCTATAAATACGAGAGTTTTCGAAGAACAAAGGGTGGCCTATTTTCTGCATTCTGAAGTACCGTTTTGCTGCCAAATTATTTCCAGATTTTGTTTTGTCTTGTTTACATTTCCATTCCTTGTTACCTATTACCGAACAAAGTAATAGTTTCTCACATTGAGGAACTATTACAACTTAGTTTTAGTTTTTGTCTCATTACCTTCATCATTTGCCAATTACTTTATTCAAGCAAGAACCTACCAGCTTGTGGATGGATTGCTATTGTTGTTATTACGAATTACCAGGTTTCTATTATTTAATTCAAAGCATTGTTTATTTCCTTCTTAATTATGTCTATGTCTATTTATCTCTTTGCCTTTACGTTTAATTTCATTATTATGTCTAACTAAACCGATTTTATCGGTATGTAATGAAGTAACCAAATGGATTAAATAACTCTAAGCTAAAATCAATAATTAACTCTTCTTCTGGCTTCGATTTCTTAATTTTAAACCCAATTTTTATTACTAGAGTAAAAAAAGTAACAAAGGTTAAGGTCAAGACCACGGGAGTGTGAGGCTTTACCCGGAAAGCTGAAATCGGGCATTAGTTTTAAAAACAGCGGAAGCGCTTTAAAGTTAATTAGGTCTTATTAGTTTTCAAATAGTATTTTTAACCTCATATGGGCTAGCGAGAGCAAACATATTGACTTAAGAGTATAGTCCGAAGCAATAACCACGGGAGTGTGAGGTGAGGGCTTTTAAACTGGTTTTACCTACAGATGCATAGGGTGATAAATCTTTATACGCTTAGGTTTAATTAATTCCATGTAGGTTTACCGAATTATATACTGATATCTCATTCATAACTAGTATTCCCAAATTTTAATTTCTCTTTAATTTCCCGTTTGAACTTAAAAACCAATTCTGTTTATCCTTAGATAAACATAGTAACGATAGATAACGGTGCATTCGATTTCTAGTCTCTGTGGGATCGATAATCTTTTAAAACTACGCGATACGACTGCATACTTGCAGTTAGATTTATTTAGGCACACTAAATAGAGGGATCAAGTTTTTGGAGCCGTTGCCAGGGACTAATTAAGTCGACATCATAATTCCTTTGTTACGTCGTATAGACTATGGCAAAAACCAAAATTCCCTTTCTATCGATTGTATGCCAAGTACTCGCTTTTCTGGCGAAGACCTCATACGACCGACAGACGAACCTGAATGTCTTCTTACCATAAAATGACGTATCCAAGAATACTGCTTAGCTCACGATATCCCTTTTCCTTTATCAGAACCTGAATCTCAATCAGACCCTGAACTTGAATCTGAATCAGAAACAAACATGGCTGACCCACCACAAAACCGACCTCTTAAGTATTATGCTGCCGCATCTCAACAAGAACCTCACAACAGCATTGTCGCTCCAGCTATCAACCGAAACGATTTCGAGTTGAAACCCTCGCTGTTATCTATTGTGCAACAAAATTAATTTTCTGGAAACCCAACAGAAGATCCGAACGAACATCTGACCAAGTTTGTGCAGTACGCAGACACAGTGAAAGCAAATGGTGTAACCGCAGACGCCATAAGACTACGTCTCTTTCTTTTCTCATTAAGAGATAGAGCTTGGGCTTGGTTGCAATCCTTGCCATCCAACTCTATTGCTTCTTGGGAGGGTTTAAAGAAGGTCTTTCTGGCACGATATTTTCCGCCAAGCAAAACAGCTATGCTAGAGCCCAAATCAACAGCTTCAGACAAAAAGACAACGAGTCTTTATATGATGCTTGGGAAAGATACAAAGATATGAGGAGGATATGCCCGCATCATGGTCTTGAGGATTGGTTAATTATCCACATGTTTTACAATGGTCTCTTGTACAATACAAGATTGACAATAGATGCTGCCGATGGTGGTACACTCATGGATAAACCCTATGATGAAGCCCAACAACTCATCGAGAGTATGGCTCAAAATCACTACCAATGGGGAGGTGAAAGAACTCAAGTGGAGAAATCCCAACCAAAAGGAGGAATGTACGAAGTTTCTAGCCTAGATCATGTTCGTGCTAAGGTAGATGCAATCGCGCAAAAGATAGACAATTTTACCATAACACCCACAGCCATCGTGGCTGCTGTAGCGCCAAACTGCGAACTATGTGGAACAGCTGGACACGCTGCCCCTGAATGCCAAGTTTTAGCAGGAGCCTCTACAGATCGAGTGAATTATGCTCAAGCAAACCCTTATGCAAATACCTACAATCCTGGTTGGAAGAATCACCCAAACTTCTCTTACAAAAACAACAATGCACTGTATGCACCTGGTCAAGCACCTGCTGCACCACCAGGTTATCAAAAGGCTGCAACAGCTGCTCCAAATGTTCCTAGGAAGTCTAACCTTGAACTGATGATAGAAAACTTCATAGCTACCCAGACTCATACAAACAAAGAGTTCCTGAATCAAAACGTACACACTAGTGAACAGATTAAGCAGTTAGCAAACAAAGTAGACGCTTTGGCCACTCACAACAAAATGCTTGAAACACAAATTTCCCAAGTGGCTCAACAACAAGCACCTACTGCTGCTCCTGCTAGAACGTTTCCTGGACAGCCACAACCTAATCCTAAAGGACATGCAAATGCTGTTATACTGAGAAGTGGAAAAGAATTAGATGAACCCATTGATCCAAGACTTCAAAATCCAGCCATGTACCAAAAATCTGCTAACAACACAACAACTGAGAAGGAGAATGAACCCAAGGAAAAGGAAGATAATGACCAAGAGGCCGTAAACAAAGAAAAACCTTATGTGCCTCCACCACCTTATAAACCACCTATTCCGTATCCTCAAAGATTGACAAATTCCAAAACTGCAAGGCAATTTAAGAAATTTGTTGAACTTCTGAAACAATTAAACATCACGATACCTTTTACAGAAGCCATCACTCAGATGCCCTCGTATTCTAAGTTCCTAAAATAAATCCTATCCAATAAGAAAAAGATTGAGGAAAACGAAACAGTCACACTTACTGCTGAGTGTAGCGCAATAATTCAAAACAAAATGCCTCCTAAGCTGAAAGACCCAGGTAGTTTCTCTATACCTTGTGTAATTGGGAAGTTCGTCATAGACAAAGCTCTATGCGACTTAGGAGCCAGTATTAGTGTTATGCCCTTGTCCATATGCAAGAAACTTGATATGGGAGAATTAAGACCAACTAAGATGTCTGTTCAACTAGCTGACCGCTCTATTAAATACCCAGGTTGTATACTAGAAAATGTTCCAGTTCGTATAGGACAATTCTATATCCCTACTGATTTCATAATCATGGATATTACAGAAGACTCTACTACTCCTATCATATTACGAAGACTATTCTTAGCTACTGCTGGAGCAATTATAGATGTAAAGAGAGGCAGGCTAACTTTTGAAGTTGGTGAAGAGAAGGTTGAATTTATTTTGACACAATTCTTACAAGCTCCAGCTATAGACGACACATGCTATCTACTAGATGTCATAGATGAGTGCGTAAGAGAAATAGAGATGGAACCGACCACATATTCAGATATTCTAAAAATTCTAATACCTCCGATTTTCGAAGATGATAACCGGCGTGAACCTTATCAAGACGATAGCCTAAGCAAATGCTTAGCACTTACACTAGATCATCTACCTTGCTCGAAGAAACCAGCCCTAGAACTGAAAACATTACCCAAAAATTTAATGTATGAATTCCTAGACGAAGATCTCGAACGACCTGTAATAGTCAATGCAGACTTAGGACAGACCGAAACCAAGAAACTATTAGATGTCTTAAGAAAATACCCAACTGCGTTAGGCTATAACATCGTTGACCTTAAAGGAATAAGTCCTTCTATTTGTATGCACCGCATTATGCTGGAGGAAGACTGTAAATCCTCTAGGGAACATCAGAGAAGGATTAACTCGATCTTGAGTACTGTAGTCAAAGACAAAGTGAAAAAACATTTAGAAGCAGGAATTATATACCCGATATCAGACAGTAAATGGGTTAGCCTAGTACATGTCGTTCCAAAGAAGGGAGGTGTTACAGTTGATAAGAACAAAAAAGGTGAATCTATAACAAAAAGGGTTGTAACTGGAAGTAGAATGTGCATTGATTATAGAAAGTTAAATAAAGCCACTCGTAAAGACCATTTCCCATTGCCTTTTATTGACCAAATGTTGGAACAATTGGCTAAACACTCATACTTCTGCTATTTAGATGGTTATTCAGGATTCTTTCAAATTCCTATTCATCCTGATGACCAAGAAAAGACGACCTTCACATGTCCCTATGTAACATTCGCCTATCGACGAATGCCGTTTGGATTATGTAACGCACCTGCCACATTCCAAAGATGCATGATGTCAATCTTTGCTGATTTTATAGATGACATTATGGAAGTGTTTATGGATGACTTTTCTGTTTGTGGGCAGAGCTTTGAAGGATGTCTATTGAACCTAGAAATGGTACTGGAGAGATGCGTAAAAGTTAATCTCGTATTAAACTGGGAGAAATGCCATTTTATGGTAAATCAAGGAATTGTACTTGGACACGTTGTGTCCGATAGAGGAATTGAAGTCGATAAAGCCAAGATAGAGATTATAAAAAATCTTCAACCTCCGAAAATCGTACGAGAAATACGAAGTTTCTTAGGACACGCCGGTTTCTACCGACGATTCATAAAGGATTTCTCAAAAATTACTAAACCTCATACCGGTCTATTGATGAAAGACGCTGAATTTATCTTTGATGAGAAATGTCTAAAAGCGTTTGAACAACTGAAAACAGCTCTTATTACCGCACCTATCATGCAACCACCAGATTGGAGATTACCTTTCGAAATCATGTGTGATGCAAGTGATTATGCTGTAGGTGCAGTCTTAGGAGAGAGGAGGGATAGAAAACTTCATGCCATTTACTATGCAAGTAGAACCTTAGATTCTGCCCAAATGAACTACGCTACCACAGAAAAAGAACTTTTAACCGTGATCTTTGCCATTGACAAATTCCGTTCCTACCTAGTGGGAGCTAAGATCATCATTTATATAGACCACACAACTATTAGATATTTACTTAACAAAAAGGATGCAAAACCTAGACTACTAAGGTGGATCCTACTTTTACAAGAATTTGATTTAGAGATCAAAGATAAGAAAGGAACTGAAAATGTAGTAGCAGACCACTTATCCCGATTAGAGGGCATTAAACCAGAGCCAGTACCCATTAATGAGGATTTCCCATATGAACGACTCATAGCCCAACTAGAAAGTGATATGTCTACTCTACACTTGAATGACCCAAAGATGGAAGAAGCCGTGGAAGAAATTAACATACACACAACTCTGCCATGGTATGCTGACATAGTCAACTACTTAGCAGCTGGAGTACTTCCACCAGACTTATCTTATCAACAAAAGAAAAAATTCTTTCATGATCTAAAACATTATTATTGAGATGAACCTTTGCTGTTTAAGAGAGGAGCCGACAGTATCTTCCATCGTTGCGTCCCTGAAGAAGAAATAGAAAACATCATCTCTCAATGTCATTCTGCTCCTTATGGAGGACATGCTAGTACCTCAAAGACATGTGCTAAGATTTTGCAATCCGGCCTATTCTGGCCCAACCTTTGGAAGGATGTCCACATTGCAATACTAAACTGCGACCGGTGCCAACGCACTGGTAACATATTAAAACGCGATGAGATGCCTCAAAAAGGTATATTAGAAGTATAAGTCTTTGATGTATGGGGGATTGATTTTATGGGACCTTTCCCATCATCCTTTGGAAATAAATATATACTCGTAACTGTCGATTATGTTTCAAAATGGATTGAAGCAATAGCTTCTCCTACAAATGACACACGAGTAGTCATGAAGCTCTTTAAAAACACAATCTTTCCCAGATTTGGTGTGCCGAGACTTGTCATAAGTGGCGGTGGCTCTCATTTCATATCAAAAGTATTTGACAAATTACTATCAAAGTATGGAGTAAGACACCGCGTAGCAACACCATATCATCCACAAACAAGTGGACAGGTTGAGGTCTCGAATCGAGAGATAAAACAAATTCTAGAAAAGACTGTAGCCACCTCTAGGAAAGACTGGTCATCTAAACTCAATGAAGCTTTATGGGCATATAAGACAACTTACAAAACACCAATCGGAACTACACCTTTCAAGCTGGTCTATGGTAAATCTTGCCATCTACCAGTGGAATTAGAACATAAAGCCTATTGGGCTATTAAAACATTGAACTTAAGGTATGATTCCGCAGGTGAAAAACATATCCTAGATCTGCATGAACTAGAAGAGTTAAGATTAGACGCTTACGAAAATGCTAAAATATATAAAGAACGAACTAAAAGATGGCACGATAAGCTCTTATCTAGAAAAGAATTTAGTGTGGGAGACATTGTACTCCTATTTAACTCAAGATTAAAACTCTTTCCTGGGAAATTAAGGTCTAGATGGTCCGGTCCTTTTGAGATTACAAAAATTCTACAAAGTGGAGCGATAGAAATAAAGGGGAGGAATAGTAATCCATTTTTAGTTAATGGACAACGTCTAAAACACTATCACAGCATTGAAAATAGAGATTATTTGAACTGCCTAAGACTTTTAGAGTTGCCCACCGAACCCCCTAACTAAGCATCTAATTGAATTTGTCGGGCTTTCGACGTTAAAAACAGCGCTTAATGGTAGGCAACCCATGATTTTTGTTTTTCTTACTTTATATTTGTTATTTCTTTACGTTTCCTATGTTTTATTTTTATTTTGCAAATTTTTAGTTTCACTTATATCATTTTAAATTTAATTTGAAAATGTTGTGCTGATCTTAAAAATTAAAAAACTACAGGATTATAAAATCTCTCTACTCTTTCTGTTCTCCTCTTCTGCTTACATATTTTGCAAAAAGTACTAATTAATGGCAAAGGAGGATAACTTGTTAGTAGAATTCAGAGATGGAGCACAATGGCATCGCTATGAGGCTTTGTCTCTTAGACCATTTACCTTGACAAAATTTGCCCACAGACCCACCATGACCGCCTTAGGTGTAGGTGAGAGCGTAGACTTTCTGTTTAGCCAATTAGGTTGGGAGGGTTTTGCCAACAAGAAACATAAGTGCTACCGTAGGTTGACTTTAGAATTCCTGAGCTCTTTAAGCTATAACCCTCGTTGTAGAAAAGGTTTAACCATGGGAAGAATTACCTTTAGCTATTTGGATACAGCTGCCAGTTCACCATAAAGGAACTGTTGGATCTTTTAGGATTTCCTGAAGGACCTAATGTTTTCTCTGTGGTTCAAGAGGACTTAGTGTTGGTTTGAAAGCTGAGTATTTTTGGGGTAGAATTTCAGGGAAACCTGATTTTGACATGGACCCTATGCTTTCAACAGAAATACATAACCCCGCTTTTCGTTACTTTCATATGATTCTGGCCTATACTTTATTTGGTAAACCTGAGAATGATAACATTGTTTCGAGGGATGAGCTTTTCATTATGTTTTGTGCTTCTCAGTCTAGAGAGGTTAATGGACTCACTTTTATGCTGAACAACTTTTGCAAACTTATTAATAATGATAACAGTCCAATTCTGATAGGTAGCCTAGTTACAAAAATAGTCGATGCTATGGGATTCAGAACCCGACTTTCTAAGATTAACCCCTTTGGAGAATTTAGACCCATGAATATCACTTTTTGTTTCAATAGGGCTATGATTAGGAACCAAGGTCCGAACCATTTTCAGCTTTTGATTAACAATGTTGTCCTACCACATTTTACACTTCCAAATCATGAACGCACAAGTGTGCACAATCAACATAATTGGCTATATGACCTTGATGAACCCGTGCCTGAACCGGAAGAAACCTTTCCTGAACCTGAGATAGACCCAAAAACACCCCCTCATTATCATGACCTTGATTAGATGGAATTCCAAGAAGACATTGACATTCCTAAAGTTGATGCCACTAATTATGCTGCTAATCTGAATTCTATTCTAAAGACTATGGATGAGTATCATAAAGAAATCACTTCAGTAAAGGATGAGCTAAACACTGTGCGACAAAACATTGTTGGACTCATGGATTTGACCGTTGAACAATTTGATCATTTAAATCAAGCCATCGCATCTTTGAAGAAACGCCTTGGCTAGATTTATGAAGCACTTTATTTTCAAGATTTTTATGCATTTACTTTAGAACAATTTTACATTATTTCAGTTTTCATTTTTTCATGTCGGGAATAATTTGATCTTCATACAGTTTTGATACATTGCCATTATTTTACTAGCACCTCTTTGGTTTTAAAGGATAATTTCATTTGCTGCTAATGTTAACTCTTTATGATTTCAATTTCATTCCTGTTCATACTTTTAATCCTGTTTTAATTTATCATGTTACTTATCTCTGTGTATGCAATATAATGTTGTTTCTATGTGCTTACCATTGCCTGTTACTAAAATATTATGTTTGGAATTGTTTCTGTCATAAATTATTTCACCACCCAGAAATTGCGAGCGTCACGATCGTGACGACCTCGTGACGACCGTCACGCTGGTTTGGAACAGATTCTGCGTTAAAACAGAACTTCTTCCTTCGTCTCCCTCTTCTTTCCCTCATTCAAAACCCAGTCGTCCCACTTTATTTTCCAATTCTATAACCGTCCCACAATTACCATTTGACCCAATTAATCATCTTCCTTTACCATTCGTCTTCCCCATTCACTATATATTTATACCGTGTACCATTTCTTTTCACAAACCCTCATTCTCCACAACCCATTTCCTTCCCTAATTTCTCTGTAACCCACCAATGGCACGACAAATTCCCGACCTATCAACATTGAACTTCAGAGATGGAGAGGTAGGAGAGCGTCAAAGGGCTAGGTACATCGATTACTACCAACGTTCCGTACAACCAACTCACTATGTAGACGTTGCATGTCTAGAAGAACTCGGAATGCTTGAGGGAGTCAAATGGATGCTACAAAATGCTGGTCTATGGCAGCTCTGTACTCAAAGCCGGCCTACTTACGAAGCCCTAACGCTCAAATTTCTCAGTTCATTCACTTACATTACTCCTCCGGGCGAGACGAATCAATTAACCGGTATCGCTAAATTCCGCATGTTTGGTACCGAGTACTCAATCGGCCAAGAGCAACTTGCCGGAATGCTTGGTTTCCACCATGGTGAGGATGTCCACCGCCGAGTACCACAGGAAACTTTCTTTCAAGCAGTATTTCAATTATGGAATCAGTTGACAGGAACAACAGTTGACAGCTGGGATAGCCTCAACGCAACTTATATCCACAACCCAGCCATCAGATATGTTCACCACACATTAGAAAGCACTATTTTTGCACGAGATAGAAACCACAAGGTAAACTCTAAGGAGCTTTTCTTCCTCCATTATATGTTTCACCCCGAGCCGATCAACGCCGCACCATTTTTGCTAGCACACATACAAGCAAACTGTGCCAGAGGTTCCAAACCTTTCTATTTTGGAGGGATTGTCACCTCTATTGCTCTAAGTTTGAATTTGGAAAACAAGCTTAACAGACTACCCTCCATGCCTCCAGTGCTGCTCGACATAGATTACTGCCGCAGCTCACACCTCATCAAGTTACAACGAGATGGGAAATACCATCCTATGGTTCGAGCCAGAACCGTTAGAAGTATCATCATGCCTTGCAGAGACCGCATTGACCCTCAGAATATGGCCAATTGGCTCTTTGATCTGAATACTCCTGAGCAAAATACGCCTGCCCCTGATGATCAAAATCAGGACCCTATTGATGAGATGGAGCAAGAGATGGATAACGCCCCAGAAAACCAACCACCGCCTGCCAATGATGCTCCTTCGACCTCCAAACGTCGTCGCCGCCCTGACCAAGACCCCGTTACTAATGAAGAAATCTTGAGGGCTATATGGCAACAAAACCAGCAACAGAACGAAATGATGACTCTTATGTGTCAAATCCAGCAAGGGCAAGTTGACCAAGGTCAAAGGCTTGACGGTGTCATCGATGAGATGGGTGCATTGACACTGCGAGTATAGAGCCTACATGAGTACATCCATCACGTGGGCATTCCTGATCACATAACGCAACATGGAAAAGGACGCTCTAGAGGCAGAGGACGTGGAGCTCCCTGATTTTATGTTGTTTTTCTTTTTAGTTTTTCTTGTTGTTTTCCCTTTATATCGTAACATTGAGGACAATGTCCGATATAGTGTGGGAGAGTCAGTTTATTTCTGTTTTATTTCCCTTTTTTGTACTTTCCTTTTTCCTTATCAAAGTTAATATATGAGTATTTTCGTCCGGTATTCCGATCTCCCCATTTTATTCTGCCATAACAAAAAAAAATTTTATGATTAATGCACATCGTGACATACCAAGCTTTAAATTATGTTAGGAAGCTGGGAAAGTGCTAACAAGATCGATACCGTCTTGACACCTTAGACCTCTTGCGTATGCGATATCAGTTTCGATACTTATTATACGATACCTTGAGTTCAGTCCTAAAGTAACCCATAGTAGTTTATATTAGCAGTCAGCACCGTCTAAATCACAAACCACGTGGGGAGCCGATGAATATAAGTGTTTGATGCCCAATCATGAAAAGAAAAACATCTTTCTTATCTATATGCCGAGAAAAATAGAATATGCAACAACTCTCACAGTTGTGAAAAGTTACAAGAAAAGAAAGAAAATCCGTTGTCGATTGGTTCAGAGGTACCTGATTCTGGACTTGGTAGGGCGAACTACGGTTCGATCCCCCGCAATCTACGAATGGGATGTATAAAGGGTTACCACACTTGTGTATCAGGCCCCGTGAGAAAAAGGGATCAAAGTCACTAACCGGTTACTCCACTACGTGCGTGAATAAGGCAAAGGGCTTAATGTGATTGCATTGGAATGAAACCGGGTGAAATAGACACGAAAACTTTTGGTTGAACTATAATAGAATGATTAGAACTGGATTGTACAAAAGAGAGGTCTATGACAAGCTTGTTGCTTTGTGTCATTATTGTATCCTTAGTGTTTTATACTAGTACCTGTCTTACTAACAAGAAACTCCTTTTTAAATCCATTGGTATACCAGGTATGTGCATTTGATGAAGTTTGTCCGTTTTAATAGATTGATTGCTTAAGGACAAGCAAAGATTCAAGTGTGGGAGAGTTTGATAACACGAATTTATATCATATTTCTACTTTGATTTATGTTATTTTCTTATTCCATTTTCGTCTAATATCCGATTTTCTCGAGATTATTTAAGTGTTTTTGCAGGTAATCCCATTTTCAAAGTCAACGTATGCTAAGTGTGGAAAAGAACCAAAACATGCAAGAAAAGAGCAGAAAAGTGAAGAAAAATAGCAGAATCCAAACTTTGTTGCTGTGACGATCGTCACAGTCCACCACGATCGTGGCAGTTGCGAAATCAGCCACGACCGTCACAATCCATTACGATCGTCATGCGCCCAAAATGTGTTTAATCCGTTAACAGAGACGTGGTTACGAGTTTTAAGAGGAGCAGTTTCACACGATCACATTTCCTCCGAAGAATACTAGGTTCAAAAGTCAATTAACTGTCAAGACGAGATGCCTACTTTTTCTTCAACCTCTACCTCAACTCAGTCTATAAATACGAGAGTTTTCGAAGAACAAAGGGTGGACTATTTTCTGTATTCTGAAGTACCGTTTTGCTGCCAAATTATTTCCAGATTTTGTTTTGTCTTGTTTGCATTTCCATTCCTTGTTACCTATTACCGAACAAAGTAATAGTTTCTCACATTGAGGAACTATTACAACTTAGTTTTAGTTTTTGTTTCATTACCTTCATCATTTTCCAATTACTTTATTCAAGCAAGAACCTACCAGCTTGTGGAGGGATTGCTATTGCTGTTATTACGAATTACCAGGTTCCTATTATTTAATTCAAAGCATTGTTTATTTCCTTCTTAATTATGTCTATGTCTATTTATCTCTTTGCCTTTACGTTTAATTTCATTATTATGTCTAACTAAACCGATTTTATCGGTATATAATGAAGTAACCAAATGGATTAAATAACTCTAAGCTAAAATCAATAATTAACTCTTCTTCTGGCTTCAATTTCTTAATTTTAAACCCAACTTTTATTACGAGAGTAAAAAAGTAACAAAGATTAAGGTCAAGACCACGGGAGTGCGAGGCTTTACCCGGATAGCTGAAATCGGGCATTAGTTTTAAAAACAGCGGAAGCGCTTTAAAGTTAATTAGGTCTTATTAGTTTTCAAATAGTATTTTTAACCTCATATGGGCTAGCGAGAGCAGACATATTGACTTAAGAGTATAGTCCGAAGCAATAACCACAGGAGTGTGAGGTGAGGGCTTTTAAACTGGTTTTTCCTAGAGATGCATAGGGTGATAAATCTTTATACGCTTAGGTTTAATTAATTCCATGTAGGTTTACTGAATTATATACCGATATCTCATTCATAACTAGTATTCCCAAATTTTAATTTCTCTTTAATTTCCCGTTTGAACTTAAAAACCAATTCTAATTAGCCTTAGATAAACATAGTAACGATAGATAACGGTGCGTTCGATTTCTAGTCTCTGTGGGATCGATAATCTTTCAAAACTACGTTATACGACTGTATACTTGCAGTTAGATTTATTTCGGCACACTAAATAGAGCGATCAAAAGTTGTCTGACTCATCTGGATAAGAGAGACAATTCGTCTTAGTCATCTGAATCTTCACAATCGGAGTTTTCATCTTCATTTTGAATGGCCTTGTTTTTCTCTGACTTACTTCTTTCTTGTCTTGACCTTAAAGCAACAGATTTAACCTTTTTTTGAGGTTCATATTCTTCTAGCTCTATTTCGTTTGCTCAACAACCGATCGAGCATTATCAACCGATGAAGTTTGAATTTCCAGATGAGCACATCATGTTTCTGAAGATGAAAGATTGTGAAGAGCCCTTGCCTGACGGAGGACCTCACATTGGATCTCAGTGGAAATTGGTTTTTGATGGAGCTGTCAACTCATGTGGTAACGGAATCGAGGCAATCATTACAACTCCAAGGGGTTCTCACATACCCTTTACTACCCAGTTAGCGTTCATATGCACCAACAATGAGGAAGAGTATGGGGCATGCATCATGGGGTTAGAAGAAGCAATTGATTTGAGAATCAAGAACCTAGATGTTTATGGTGATTATTCGTTGGTGGTTAATCGGATTAAAGGAGAATGGGAAACTCGTCAGGCAAATCTGGTGCCTTATAACAACTATGCCAGAAGGTTGTTACCGTTCTTTGACAGGGTTGAATTTCATCATATACCCCGAGGGGAAAATCAGATGGCAGATGTGTTGGCAACGTTGTCTTCAATGTATCAGGTGATTTGTTGGAATGAAACTCCCTCAATCAGAATCATGCGTCTGGACAGACCAGCTTTTTGGTTTGCAGTCGAAGATGTATCAGATGGCAAGCCCTGGTATCATGATATTAAGTGTTTTCTGAAGAGTCAAGAGTATCCAGAGGGTGCGTCTACCAAAGATAAGAAAACTCTGAAGAGGTTGGCAGAAAACTTCTTTTTGAATGAAGACGATGTGTTGTATAAGAGGAACTTTGACATGGTCTTGCTATGTTATGTTGATGAACACGAGGCAAGTCTATTGATGGAAGAAGTTCATGAAGGTTCTTTCGGCACCATGCCAATGGGCATGCTATGGCTCAAAAATTGTTGATGGCAGAGTATTACTGGATAACTATGGAGTCTGATTGTTTCAAATACGCCAGAAAATGCCATAAATGCCAGATTTATGCCGATAAGGTGCATGTACCGCCTACTTCTCTGAATGTATTGTCATCTCCTTGGCCCTTTGCCATGTGGGGCATTAATATGATTGGAAAGATTGAGCCAAATGCTTCCAATGGGCATCGTTTCATTTTGGTTGCCATTGATTACTTCACGAAGTGGGTGGAAGCAGCCTCATATGCTAACGTCACCAAACAAGTGGTAGCCCGGTTTATTAAGAAGGACATCATCTGTCGTTATCGGGTCCCGGAAAGAATCTTTACTGATAATGGTTCAAATTTTAACAATAAGATGATGAAGGAGATATGTCAGAGCTTTAATATTGAACATCACAATTCTTCTCCCTATCGTCCAAAGATGAACGGTATTGTTGTGGAAGCGAACAAGAATATCAAGAAGATTGTGCAGAATATCACTGGTATATGGTATGGAAGTTGTTCTACCATTAGAGGTTGAGATCCCTCTTTAAGAGTTCTAGCAGATGTGAAGCTTGATGAAGCTGAGTAGGTACGTTCCAGGTTGAATCAGTTGAACCTTATCGAAGAGAAGAGATTGACAGCTATTGCACATGCTCGGTTGTATCAGAGCAGGATGAAGTAAGCCTTTGATCAGAGAGTGCGTCCTCGGTGTTTTCAGACAGGCAAATTGGTTTTGAAAAGGATCCTTCCTCCTCAGACAGATCACAGGGGCAAATGGACTCCAAACCACGAAGGACCATATGTAGTAAGAAAGGTTTTCTCTGGTGGAGCCTTATTACTCTCAACTATGGATGGCGAAGATTTTACATCCCCTATGAACGCAGACGTAGTCAAAAAATACTTTGCATAAAAGAGACCCGTTGGACATAAAAAGAAGATCCAGGCAAAAAAGGGGCATCCCTGCGAACCATAAAAAGAAAGGGTTCGGGAAAAAGTTAGGGATAAAAAGGAAAAGAATAAACCCGCAAAGTTGAAAACCTGAAAAGGCAACTTTGGAAAAAATGGGTATCCCGGTGGATTGAAAACCCGAAAAGGGCGATCCAGGAAAAAGTTAGGGATTTGGAAGCAAGAGGTTACAATCTGCGTTCGATCTGTGGGCGCTTTTGATAGATGGAAATTTTGAAGGAAAGGAATCAGTCCAGTCAGTCTCTTCGAAGGTCAAAGTATCTGCGGATAAGCAAGACATATGGGTCATATCTGAATTGAATCATGGCAGATATCTGTTCCCCACATTGCCGACATTTGTATTTTCTTTTTACTTTTTGCATAATTACCTCTTTTCTGGAATTGCTTCTAGTTGTAAATGCCTATTTACAGGCCAATTCATTCAATAAAACTTTTATTTCACTAAAAGAGATTTCTATTTTTGTTTTTAATTTTACAGTTTTGTTTGTGAAAACGTCCGATATTTTCATAAACATTGCATGTGAAAATGTTAATCTTTGCGGAACATATCGGAAAACAATGGAAATTATTGTTGTGTGCAGGGTAGCAAAGTTTCTCCCCTATAGAGTTACTCTCCCCAGCTTTGAGATTTCATCATCCTCAATAGTTTGTTACTCTCCCTAGCCAGAGTACAGAGGATTGTTTATCCAGCCGAAGTCATGATTGATTTATTACTCCCCAGCAAGCATTCAGAAGTCGGTTGCTCCAAAGTGGATGTTGTTATTATCTCCAGCAAGAGATTCGTGGACAAAGATGTTATCTTCCCCACAAAGTCTTGGTGCCTACTTCCCTCATTCGGTTAGGAAGTGTAGTATCATTGACAACAGTTTGAGCTAATCCCCAGCAGGGTGAGGGTAAAGTTATTTCTCCAGTAGTAGGTTAAGTTCAATGATATCCCCAAGCAGAGTTTGGTGGTAATCTTCGCACAGTTTGATCAACATTTGGTTGACATCCTCAGCAGGTTTTTTAGCCCAATGGTTATTGGCACCGTATTCTGTAGCAGATCTTTGGGTTCCATCCTCCGTAGTTGTTATTCTTAATCACCAATACAGAGGAGGTTCTCTTTGGGTTTCATCTTTCAGCAGAGTTGTTGATTAGGAAAGTTGTTCAGTGTGTTTTTTCCTCAGCAAGGTTTTGTTCTCGGAGACAATTTAGTTTGTCATCCCAGGTAGAGTTGCTTTCATCTTCAGCATTTATTTTGCTGAAGCGTTTCCTTTGCATTGCATGAGCATTTTGCATGGCATCCTCCCAAACGCGTAGCATTTCCATTTCGTATGGAGCATTACTCCATAGAAAAATTCAAACATATGCATTCAAAGCATAAGCCAGGTTTGATTTCTCGTTTGCTAGGATTTCCCCAACAGAATGAGCTGTAATTCAGGAGATATCGTCCAACTTTATACCCCAAGCCATGGATTTGGTCGTTTGGAGAGACTATTTGGTATACCCATGCAGAGTTGTTTGTCAGGATCGTCAGTCCGTGGTTTCTTTTCACCCCTTCGTCCAGGTGGTCTTTTGGTTTATCCCCTCAAGTTGTTAGCGTTTAACACTCGTTCGTGTTCTTTTTCATTGCCTCAATACTTCGTCCGTATTGATTTTAAACACTCGTTTGTGTTATCTCAAACACTCGTCCATGTTCTTTTGACACTCGTCCGTGTTCTTTAACATTGCCTCAATACTTCGTCCGTATTGATTTTAAACACTCGTCCGTGTTCTCTCGACACCCGTCCGTGTTCAGTTTAGTATTTCAATTTCCAGTGAGGTCGCCTTATACTTTTATTTCAATACCCGTCCGTATTGACCTTCGACACCCGTCCGTGTTCTTTCAGCATCCATCTGTGTTTGAACTTTTAATTTCAATACCCGTCCGTATTGACCTAGGACACACGTCCGTGTTTCTTTCAGCACTCGTCCGTGTTTGAACCTTTTAGACACCCGTCCGTGTTCTTTCAGCACCCGTTCATGTTTGAACCTTTTTAGCCAATACCCGTCCGTATTGACCTGTGAGACCCGTCCGTGTTCCTTTCAGCACCCGTCTGTGTTTGAACCTTTTAGACACCCGTCCGTGTTCTTTCAGCACCCGTCTGTGTTTGAACTATTTATTTCAATACCCGTCCGTATTGACCTTAGACACCCGTCCGTGTTCCTTTCAGCACCCGTCCGTGTTTGAACCTTTAAGACACTCGTCCGTGTTCTTTCAGCACCCGTCCGTGTTTAAACCTTTTTAGCCAATACCCGTCCGTATTGACCTTTGACACCCGTTTGTTTCCTTTCAACACCCGTCCGTGTTTGAACCTTTTAGACACCCGTCCGTGTTCTTCCAGCACCCGTCCATGTTTGAACTTTTTATTTCAATACCTGTCTGTATTCACCTGTGACACCCGTCCGTGTTCCTTTCAGCACCCGTCCGTGTTTGAACCTTTGAGACGCCCGACCGTGTTCTTTCAGAACCCCTCCGTGTTTGAATATTTGAGACACCCGTCCGTGTTCTTTCAGCACCCGTTCGTGTTTGAACCTTTTAGACACTCGTCCGTGTTCTTTCAGCACCCGTCCGTGTCTGAACCCTTTAACGCTCGTCCGTGTTTATCCCCAGCGCAGTCAACACTCATTCATGTTTGTTTCAATCCAATTTGATACATCGTCCGTATTGATCTCTGACACTCATCCGTGTTATGATCTGGCACCTTTTATTGCTTGTTCCCCAGCGGAGTCGTCTCTCCTTTTGCAGGATGCAAATTTGTGCAGTTATTTTGGTATTCAATCTCCATGTATCCCGATTGTTTGGAAGCCTTTTCTTCCATACCCTCGGATCCAAGAAGTTTGAATAGGGGCAGCTGTAACACCTCAAAATTTGCCCCCTCGTTTCTAACCCTTTTTGGCTTATGCTTCATTTCATTCGCATCGTCGTTTTGCATTGGCATGTTTTCTTTACACATGGGGTTAAGGTATTTTCCAGCAGCTCATGGCGTCATCAGTTCCAGTATGATTTTCAATAGTGTTCTGAGCCAAGCAGATAACTTTCAAGGTCTTTTGAGTTTTAATTTTGCTCATTAGACATTTTGATAATCAGAAGCTCCGGCAGTCATTTTCATCAAGCGATCCGGTATCAGACATTATTAATTCAGTAGGATATTTTGAGGTGTCAGCAAGAATTTATATTTCATTTTAGGTGTTACTCAGTAGCATTATCAAGTTTTGAGTTTCGGAGGCTAACGGGGTTCAAAACAGCGGTCAGAGGTCACTTTTCCAAGTTTCCCTCCAAAAGGCGCCAGAATTCAAAATTTGAACTGAGTAACCGGTTACAGCGTATCTGATAACCGGTTACTCCCTGGTTTTCTGCATATTTTCAGTTTTTTTTTTAACTGAGTAACTGGTTAGCACATATGCTGTAACCGGTTACTCTAGGCGCAGCTTGAAAAAAAGTAAGTTTGCATCATTGTGACATGTGTTTGGCTTGTGCATGTGTGGGAAGGATCTAGAATTGATTTATTTTCATCATTTTCCACCCAAAATTCAAATTCCTTCCAACATTTTCCACTCTAATTCCACATTCTTTTTTTTCAAATTCCATTCCTAATCTCCATTCCACTCATTAACCCACACTCTAAACCACATTTGAATTCCTAACCTAGCTTCTATTTAAATCAATTCATTCCAAACCTCACATAACCTTGATCATTTTTTCACTCTCAATTTTCAGAATTCTCTCTCAATTCTTTCTCACATTTTCACTCTCAACCTCCATTTTCAACCACACTCAAAGCTCTTCCATAGAGATTAGCAAGTTCTTCATTGGAACTTATTAATTCTTGAGCTTAATCCTCTCATCATCACTCCATTGTTGCTTTTCAGTGGTGATTTTCGTTTGGATCTAGATCTGAAATTTCATAAGTGCTTATTGGAAGTGATTTTGGAGCATTGTTAGCTTATTGCTTAGATTTTCAGCTTTTGCTTGCAAGGAGCTCATAGGATCTTGGATTTCTTGTTTGGATTCATCAATTTCTGTTAACAACACTTACCAAAGCAAATCTCAGCTTTGTAGGTTGGTTTTCCTTATATCTATACTTGATTTAGCTTATTTACAACTTATTCAATATAGATCTTTGGTGATTGTTGATTTAGATCCATGTTGCTTGAATTTGATTCTTGATGTTGATAATTGTTGGATCTAATTGATGTTTGATTACTGATATTTGATGTGAATTTCGTGATTAATTGATTGCATGATCATTTGGATGTTTGGAGAAGTGATAAGCTGCTGAAATATGCTTTTGAAACTGGTTTTTTTGAATTCTATTGCAGAGTAACCGGTTACAGCATATCTGTTAACCGGTTACCCTGTTGTTTTCTGCGTGATTTTGGGCCATTTTGAACTGAGTAACCGGTTAGCAGATATGCTGTAACCAGTTACCACTGCTGCAGAATGTGATTTTCTAGCATTTTCTTGTTTGTTTGAGATCCTTTGCATATCTAAACTTCATGGATTAATATGTTGATGATTTGTGGATTATTCATTAGCTGTTTCACCTCACACCATTGCATGAACACGATTCTTCGACACGCGATTCTTGGTTTTCATCGATAAATGTTTATGTTTGCGTTGTTGACTAATTGATGTGATAAACACGATGCACACACATTTGAATCATGTTAATTCTTGATTAATGCTCAACTTACTGGACATGTGATGCATGATTGTTGTTTGTTCCCGTGATTGCTTATGCATGATGTTTTAATAAATGTTTGAGTTGTGCAACTTTATGGAGTAATTGTTCTTGAATTGTTAACATGATCATGTTGTTCATTCTTGATGCTTGCAACCTTTATGACTATTTTCAAATGCATGGTGTGCTGCCCTGTTTTCCACTGCTGTCTTGGTGCATATGTGTTGTTGTATGTGTTGTTGTTTGGCCATTCACGCCTCCTTTTGTACTGAACTTGAGCTGTTAAATGCTGTTTGGAGTTTTTACTGGATTTTATCGTTGTGCAGGTGCTGGAGAGCTGTTGTAGCCGCTATTTTTGGTTTATTTCTTTGGTTTTTGCCTTGCTCTTGCTTGCTCCCTTAGGGTTCCCTAGTCCAACTTAATCTTTGATCAAGCTTGGAGTAGGATAAACATTAGGATT
This sequence comes from Lathyrus tuberosus, assembly GCA_022829125.1. Taxonomy (NCBI): domain Eukaryota; kingdom Viridiplantae; phylum Streptophyta; class Magnoliopsida; order Fabales; family Fabaceae; genus Lathyrus; species Lathyrus tuberosus. The sequence continues at coordinate 1,375,509 of JALAZF010000423.1, forward strand.
CAAACCATGCATGCTAACTTAGGTAGATTTTCCCCTCTTACCTCAACCTTAGGGCCATCTTTGCATGATAACATTAGGATAGAATTCTCATAGCGTTTTCTTTTCGACTTGAGTCTTCTCTTCTCATCTCATAACAATTCTAAGATACTTAATAAAAGTAACGTGTATTGCACATGAGCCTTGTATGTGGGAAATGAGGAATGAGGGGTTTCCTCTCATTTTTCTAGAGTGTTTAGTGGACGTCCCATCTTAGGACGATTACTATGCATTCATTCCTATATCATTGACTTCGGTACAATGCAAGTTACTAACTAACTTCAATCCACTTCTGTCTAAAAAACATAAAACAAATTCAAATCATTTTCATCCTTTGGGATTGTTGAGTTTCAAACCGTTTTTCAGAAAAGAGCTTGTCGCTTACGTAAAAAATACTTACCGACCTCGTTTGGTCGAACTACATTTGCTCTGATTCTTCTTTCCCGTCCAATTGAGGATACGTAGGTACGAGATGCGATATCCCGACGAGCAACCTTCCCCCATAGTCCGTCGAACTACGTTGCCTCTAACTTTCCCATTGCACGAGGGAATACGTAGGCATAGGACGGCGATATCCTATTGAGTCTCTTTTTCTCTTTTCTTTCCCGTTTCTGTTTAGCCGTAGACTTTAGGATAACTCACCCTTTGTTTAGATAACAAGCGTAGATCCCATCGAGTACGATGGACGCGTGGGGGTGCTAATACCTTCCCCTCGCGTAACCGACTCCCGAACCCAGACTATGGTTGCGATGACCATGTCTTTCCCACCTTCGGGTTTTCTTCAATCGTTTCCTTTCCCTGCGTCGGGATAAATAATGTTCAGTGGCGACTCTTCTGTTCTAGTTTTCTCACCGGTTGTTCTTTCGCAGGTTGTGACACATAAACATCTAATACATGTTGTATATGTTATGTTTGAATCAATTCATCATACAATTCTTGCCTATACCATGAGGTAGCACAGAAAATGCAAATGGTGGCCTATTTCAAAACCACGATTGGGTTTTAAAATAGGGACCTCATCTGAAAAAACCAAAGGCACCATTGGATTCCTTGTGAAATTCTAGGCAGGATAGACCTAAATTTTGTCCCAATCCATGGAGAAATGAGAAAGTTACAGCCTTTACGTTTTGGGCCAAGAACTTGCCTTGCCCAGGCCTAAAACAAGGCACCCCTTATGTATTTATGGGGTGGTTTTGATACACGGATGTATCACCACCCCAGTGGTAGAAGGCGCGCGCTGTAACTTGGAGGTCTGGGGTTCGAATCCCCCTCGCCCCAGACCCTCTTTTTACCATTTTTTCGATTTTTTAATATTTGTCATATTATTTTAAATGATTTGGAAAATTAATTTCTTTCTCAATTTTAATTATTTTTTATTGATTCTTTTTGCAAAAAATACAAAAATGTTGAAATATTTTATTTCACAAAAAAATCAAATTTATATTTTTTATTTAATATAGTTGATATTTTTGTAAATAAATTCATTTTTATTATTTTTAAACATTTCAAATATGAATATTCATCTTGAAAATCAAAATCAAATGAGTCCTAAATCATCTTGTGATTAAAACCTCATTTTTCAAACCTTAATCAAAAATCACAAGTAGTTTATTTAGACTTATTTGGTATTTTTATCATTTTTATTCATTTTAATTAAAAGGATTACTTTTAAAAGGAAATGAAATTAGGGTTTCTTTGGTTTTTGATCTTTATCAAACTTTTTAAAACACTTTTGGGCCTCTAATAGAGTGTAAGACCCAACCACCTTTTGTACATAAATAATTTTGGGCTTCAGTCATTGTATAAGTCCCAGTACAATTCCAAAAACAACGGTGCGATCACTGATTTTTCATCTGGGCCTCTCCTTGAGTTGTAAGCCCCATCACTTGTACAAAAATAAATCTTTGGGCCTCTAATAGAGTGTAAGACCCAACCCCCTTTTAACCAAAACCATTTTGGGCCTCAGATATTGTATAAGTCCCTCTGCGTTAAACAAATCTTGGTGCGATCGCCATTTCAAAACAAAAATCATTTGGGCCTCCCCTCGTGTTGTAAGTCCCATCTTTCTTTTTAAAAACACTTTTTGGGCCTCTCCTTGAGTTGTAAGACCCATCCCTTTGTAAATCCCATTGTTAAAACCTTGGGCCTCTCCTTGAGTATAATCCCCAACGATCTTTTCAAAACAACTTCCCTTTTGATTTAGGTTCAAATATACAGTTGTTATCAAAAAATTTCTTTAATTTCTTTGAACCACTAACAATACAGCATGGAAGCTTACTCTCCTGTAAGTTTTTATCCGCTTTCATTTACGTGCTTTAATGTATATAAACTGTATTGTGGAAAGTTGTGCACTGTAAGTCCTTCTTTCATATCCTTTTAAATACTTGTCATATATCAACTGTATATGTACTAGTATAGTTATTTAGAGTTTTCCCCGACAACTAGGTCTAGAACTAGGTAAAGCTAGTTTGGTCGCTCTTAAATACAGTCAAAACTAGATCCCCCTAGGATTTTCAAATACAGTATTGCCTTCTCTTGGGCTTAAACAATATGGAATAAAGAGAAAGGCATTATTCTTCGTGAACCTTTTCTCAGACTGTCACCCTAGAAATTTTCAAAGAAATTCTACTCCCCATAGTTGATCTATTCTCGGTGAGTAGCATCTCTTGAATTTCTTCAAACCTCAGAACTTTCACTAAATGATCTATCCTCGGTGAATAGAATTTTTTGAACTTTTCTTGGTTTGGGACCCACAGGCTTCCTAAAAGCATCCCCGTCTCCTCTTGGGCTTTGTAAAAGGACCCTTCGGCTTCTTAGAAGTTCTCATGCCTTCTCTTGGGCTTAATACAAGGACCTTGAAGACCTCTTAAAGGTATAAGACAGAACTTAGTCATCCTTTGCTAGAGCAGTCTTTCCTGCGTCAAATCTCGAACTTAGGGTTGATACTCATCCCTTAAAAGAGTCAGCCTCCTATGGGAGGCATCATACAAGAGATAAAACTCTTCCATACCAGTAGCCTTGGACAGTCTAAATACCCCTTGAGTCTCAAAGACATTCTCAAGAACATAGGAAGAAACCCTGATCACCTGATTAATCTCCAGTAGAGATAAAACCCATGGGTTCTAAAACCCAGTCTCTCTCTTAAAATCCCTAGCCAGGGTCAGTTTATCATCAGTATAACACTATATCAAATCAGAACCTCAAGGTATCTGACATCTCAACTCTACTGTAACCCGCAGCAAGAGTTGATTCCCAATTTGGACTTGCCTCGGGATCTCAATAATCCCCGGCAGAAGGTAGCCTCCTCTTAGGCTTTGTATAAAGAACTTTTCTTAGAACAGCCAGCCTCCTCTTGGGATTTGTATAATGATTCTCCCCAGTGGAGCTAACCTTTCAGACTCTCTTGCTGAGTTAATCACCTTTTCAGACTCTCTTGTTGAGTCAATCAAACTGTCAGACTCTTTTGTTGAGTCAATCACCTTTTCAGACTCTCTTGTTGAGTCAACCTTTTTAGCCTCAATCTCGGGCTTTGTACGAGACAGATAAAGAACACTCTCTTGTTGAGTCAATCCTTTCAGCCTCCTCTTAGGCTTTGTATAATGATTTCCCCTAGCAGGAGTTAGACTCCTCTCAAGCTGTGTATAATGATTTATCCAGCTTGTTCGGCCACAATCCTGGGCTTTGTACAGGACATATAAAAAGCACTTTCTTGTTGAGTCAAACCCTTTTTAGCATCAATCTTGGGCTTTGTATAAGACATAAATTCTCATAACCTTCTCTTGAACTTAGGACAATATCTTCCCAGCGGATCAATTCCTCCGAGCCTTTATTTAGGCTTTGAGAAATGAATTCCTAAGTAGAGTCAAACTCCTTTCCGCCTCCATCTTGGGCTTTGTACAAGACAGATAATACTCTCCAGCAGAGTCAAATCCTTTTAGGCTCCATCTTGGGCTTTGTACAAGACACATAAAATATCCTCAGTCGAGTCAGTAAAGTCTCTTTTAGCCTCAATCTCGGGCTTTGTACAAGACATAGATATAAACACTCTCTTGTTGAGTCGGTCATTCCCAGCCTCCTCTTAGGCTTCGTATAAGGACTTCCCCAGGGGAGTCAATCAACCTCTTAGCTTCAACCTTGGGCTTTGATCAAGGCACACAAAAATCAACATCTCCCTTTAGAGATGACAAGTTCTCTCTCAGTCAAACCTTTTAGCTTCAATCTTGGGCTTTGTACCAGACACATAAAATAAACCTTTTAGCTTAAATCTTGGGCTTTGAACAAGACACAAATACTCAACCTTTTAGCTTCAATCTTGGGCTTTAAACAAGACACCAAAATATCTTTTTCCTCCCTTAGAATAGGAGGAACTACGATTGCTCTGATTTCCCTGTTTCATTTAAACGGGAATACGTAGGCATAAGATTGCGAAATCTTAGCGAGCATACTAATCAAAATCTCTAGGTCCAGTACCTTCACACATCAATCAAAACTTAGGTCCTGTACCTTACCAAAAACATCGGGAAGAACCCGAACAACAACAAAAACTCACTCTCCCTGTCATACTTTCCCAACCCATTACCAGATAAACACCATAAAGTACAAAGCGAAACCTAATGCTAGTATCCTATGGATAACCATATATAGGATGGGAAATTGACAACGCCCCATTGTATAACCTGACCCCGGACCCCCCAATCACTTTAAAGCGTTTGTTCAGTTAAACATTCGCGTGCAAGGTTAGTTTTAGATAGCTTCCCTTTCCCTTCCAGCTTCATGGGATAAATAAGAAATCAGAAAGTAGCACCCCCTCCTCATTGTGGGGAGAAACCCAAAAACAAAGATAAGGTGGTCGTGTCATTGATAAAAATTGCTCGCTACAATGTTTCAACATCTTCTGTCTGACAGAAAAAATAAATTAGACTGAAAAATAAATTGCAGAAAAATAAATAACACAGTTAATTGTTAACTCAGTTATGTGCAACATCGCCTAAATCTGGGGGCATCCAAGCCAGGAAGGAAATTCACTATGATAGTATTAGTTCAAAGCTAAACCGCCCCGTTTAGAACTTATCGCCTAATCACTACCTTGTGCAACTTCTATCTAAAAACCCTCTAGATATGAGATCCCCCTCTCACTTCCTAATAGTCATAATCCCAGTGACAATACCTCAAGAAACCAAAAAGAAGAAGAACACTCTTCCAATTATAATACTTGGTTTTGCTTAAAAGCTTCAACCAAGAACAATACACTCTTGCTTAAAAGCTTTAGAGTGAACAATAAATAACATACAATCAGTCTATCTCAATGTATCAAAAGATACAAGGGTGACATACAAAGTCACACTAAAGAGACTCTCAAAACCTAAGATTCTAAAACCTCCCTTTATTTTTTATAAAAGTGAAAGTCGTGTCTTCATTAGGTTTAGGTTGTTCTTTAAATACTCCTCAGCATTCCATGGGCTTCGAAATCTTCACCCAGATATTGCTTGATCCACACGCTGAGGGCTGCATCAATTATGCAGAAAAGTCTCCTAAAAATCTTGGAAAAAATCATCAAGTTTCCTAAATCGTCTCAACATCCAATTTTAGAAAATTATGAACAATTGGAGATCAAATCAAATGTTCCAGATTAAATCTTCTTGACCTGCGAAAATAAGTGAGATATATCCAAACAAAATCTCACAAAATCAAATCAAATCTGTCAAGAATAAAACTATAACCTGTACTGATGTTCTGGTACAACATGTCACAACATTTATCAAAACACCTGTCTTCAATGTTGACAGACCAACAAGTTAGAACATTTCACACAACATCTTGCTGTGAACCATGTTTTAGCAAAATTGATGCCAATCCTAAAACCATGGATCTAACAATAGTGAGTGATGAGAAATGTATTTGGCACAAAAGGTTAGGTCATGCTAACTGGAGATTAATATCTAAACTTAGCAAGCAAAAACTTGTTAAGGGACTTCCTGATATCTATTATCACTCAGATGCTCTTTGCGGAACATGCCAAGTTGGAAAGATTGTGAAAACCTCTTTTAAAAAAAAGAAAATTGTCTCTACCTCTAGACCTTTGGAATTGCTTCACATTGATTTGTTTGGCCCTATTGGGACTGCTTCAATCAGAGGGAAGAAATATTGTTTGGTTATTGTTGATGACTTCAACATATGGACTTGGGTGAAGTTCCTTCGATCTAAAGATGAAACATACGAAGTTTTTAGAACCTTCTGCATTCAAGTACAATCTGAGATGGAAGTAAAGATTCTAAAGGTAAAAAAATGACCATGGGGGAGAATTTGAAAATGAATCATTTGAGTTCTTTTGTGAAAGATATGGAATCATCTATGAGTTCTCTTCTCCCCGAACTCCATAGCAAAATGGAGTTTTTGAGAGAAAGAACAAATCTTTGCAAGAGATGGCAAGAACAATTATTCATGAAAATAAACTCCTTAAGTACGTGTGGGCAGAAGTTGTTAATACTACCTGTTATATTCAGAATATAATCTATATTATACCAATTCAGGATAAAACATCGTATGAATTATTAAAATGTAGAAAACCAAGCATTTTTTACTTTCATCAATTTGGATGTACTTGTTACATTTTGAATAGCAAGGACTACCTAAAGAAATTCGATGCTAAAGCTCAAAAGGGTATCTTTTTGGGATACTCTGAATGCTCAAAAGCATACATAGTGTATAACTCAGAAACTAAAGTGGTTGAAGAGTCTATGCACGTTAAATTTGATGAAAAAATATATGACCTTGACAAGTCAGAATTTGTGGCCCAAAATGTTATCTTTGCAGGCATCCAGAGTTTTGAAGAACAATTAGTAGTATGTGTTCCTAAAGAAAAATGTATAAAGGATGATGTTTCAGAATCTATTACTATATCAGAAGAAATACCAGAAGCTGCAGAAACTGAAGGTACTCCAACTGGTCCTACAATTACTAATTCAGTGATTACTCAGAATGGCACTGATGCCTCGGTTCAACCAAAAATATCATTTAAATATACATCATTTCATCCATAAGGGCAAATCATTGGTAATAAAGATGAGCCATTGAGGACCATATCTGCCTTCAGAAATGATCATTTAATGCTTAGACTTATTTCATTGATTGAGCCTACTTCTATTGATGATGCTTTAATAGATAATGGTTAGATCATGGCTATGCAAGATGTACTAAATCATTTTTTTCAAAGAAATGATGTTTGAGATCTTGTTCCAAAACCTCAAAAGAAAAACATCATTGAGACTAAGCGGGTCTTCAGAAACAACCTTAACGAACTTGGAGAAGTAGTTAGGAATAAAGCTAGACTTGTAGCTCAAGGCTACAGTCAACAAGAGGGAATTGACTTCTTTGAAACCTTTGCTCTTGTGGAAAGGTTAACGCCATAAGACTCCTTCTCTCCTATGCCATCAGCCACGACATTATACTCTATAAAATGGACGTGAAAAGTGCTTTTCTGAATGGAGTTATTACTTTATAGATCCAAACCATCCAGATTTTGTTTACAAGCTTAAGAAATGACTTTATGGTCTCAAACAGGCTCCAAGAACTTGGTATGAGAGATTGAGCAATTTCCTGCTTGAAAATGGTTTTGCTAAAGGCAAGGTTGACACTACATTATTTAGGAAAACTCTAGAAGAAGAAATCTTGATTGTTCAAATTTATGTTGATGACATAATTTTTCGTTCCACTAATGCATATCTTTGTCAAGAATTTTCCAAAATTATGCAGGATGAATTTGAGATGAGCATGATGGGTGAACTGAAATACTTTCTTGGAATTCAAATTAATCAGAAGTCTAAAGGTATTTACATTCACCAGTCTAATTACACAAGAAAGCTCTTGAAAAAGTTCAATTTTTATGAGTGCAAAGTCATGTCAACTCCTATTCATCCAACTTGCAATCTAAACAATGAAGAATGAAGTGCTAAGTTGGATCCAACTAAATATCGAGGTATGATAGGTTCTTTACTCTATCTCACTGCTTCAAGACCTGATATTCTATTCAGTGTATATTTGTGTGCAAGATTCCAATCAAATCCTAGAGAGCCTCACTTAACAGATGTTAAGAGGATCTTCAGGTATCTGAAAGGAACAATCAATCTTGGACTTCATTATAAGAAATCTTCAGATTATAAGTTGGTTGGATTCTGTGATGCTGACTATGCTGGAGATAGAATTGAAAGTAAATCCACCAGTGGAACTTGTCAATTCATAGGTGAAAACCTTATCTCTTTGGGAAATAAAAGATAAGCAAATGTTGCTTTATCTATAACAGAAGCATAATATATTTCAGCTGCAAATTGCTGCAGTCAACTACTTTGGATGAAATATCAACTTGAAGACTATCAGATTTTTGGAAATAATATTCATATCCTTTGTGATAACACTGCTGCTATCTGTCTAACGAAGAATCCAATTCAACATTCTAGAACCAAGCATATTGAAATTAAATATCATTTTATAAGAGACTATGTTCAGAAGGGTGTTATAGATATTCAGTTTATTGATTCTGAATATCAATGGGCTAATATATTTACAAAACCCTTAGCCATTCCTAAATTAGATTATATTAAGAAAAATCTGAATATGGTTTTTGTCGTTGAATAAATGCTTGTCTTCTGAATGGAGTATTGGAGGAATTTTTGGATTTTGATGGTTTTCGGTTGGAATGTTTCTTTCTGATATGTCTCTAAGAATGGTATATAGAGCCTGAATAGGGGATATAAGATCTCTTTCTTCCTTAATTTCTTTATTTAAAGCAGAAAGTAACTTGTTTAATTCCCTGCTATGTGCTTTGAATTAACAATTGGACTATTTTTTAGTTATGATAAAATAAGGATTCTTGTCTTACACTCTAATACTTAAAAGCTTTTTGAAATACAATTTTGATAGACACCTGTCTCTGAAAATTTCAAGACTGGAGAGACATGACTATCACTCTTATTTCAAAATCTACTCTGAAATTTGGTTCATTAAAAGGAGTGTACTAACATAGATTCTAAATTGTTTTTATTTAGACTCATAACTGTCCAAACATTTAATACATACTTCAAATGTATTCAGACTCATAATTGTTTTTATAAGTTATCTGTATATTTTTATGATTTTACGAGATATCTTCCATATAAGATAATTTTGTGAGATCACTATTCTTCAATCTAGTATTTCTTCTTAAAATTTCTTCAAAAACCATTAAAGGAGAGTCACCATGATATAGATGTTCTAAAAGAATATAGAGCTGACTTTAATGAATTGATGGTGAATAATTTTTCACAGATAGTTTCAGATATTCAGTTTCAGAAATGGGATGAATATTTTGCAATGCTTTATGGACCCAGAATGTTCATTAGAATGAGCTAGATGATTGTCAGATTTTGTCAGTTGTCTATGGTTTCCCTGTGGTAATTGTCGTACCTTGAAAAATGAGAACGACCTCATGAGCGCAATCGCACGTTCGCATAATGGACTTAATAGGGTCGCCACCAATCTTTATTTATCCCATAGAGAGAAAGGGAAAATATCGAATAAAACCCTAAAATAAATGACAAGGATATGGTCATCGCAACCAATATCTGAGTTCGGGAGTCAACTACGCAAGGGGAAGGTATTAGCACCCCCTCACGTCCGTTGTACTCAACGGGAACCGTTTGGTTAATTATGCGTGTTAATTTTTGTTACAAAAAAGTTAGGCTTCACGGTTTATTAAAAGTAGAAAGAAAGGAGAAAGGGGACCTAAAAGTTTTTATTACTAGGGGGCTTGCCAAGATTTCGTAATCCTGCTCCTACGTATCTCAATAGAGATATCAAGGAACACGTAGTTCTAGGTAAAAAAGTTTGTTTGTTGGTCAATATTAGTGAAAGTTATCTTGTATTAATCGACGTAAAAATATTGTTTTACCCTAATCAGGTGAGGAGCGGATGTTCACACCACATTGAATGGATTTACAAATCACATTCACGCCACTTATCTCAACTCAACAGTTGTGGATGAAACATTGCTCTTGCATCACCTTAAAACAACATATCTTTCGTTTTTGAAAAGGTTTTTGGTTGTGCCAAAAGACAAAAGGTTTGAATTAGTTTGAGGTGTTTTAGGGTTAATGAGAGAGTTTGAACAAGTGAGAACTACATCTCGTATCCTTACTCTCGAGAGAACGTTGACTATACCCCGCTCATTTTTCATCTTTATTATTGAAAAATGTTTGAATATTTTTAGATATTTTGAGGTTTTGATTGAGAAACTGCACTTGATGTTGATCGAGGTTTGTTCATGATTATGAAAAAGTTTTAAGTGATTGGGAGTTTTGAAAATGGTTTGAGTGTGAAGTGAAAATGGTTGATGGCGACGCAAAAAGCGACCGACTTACAAGTTGGGTATGGCTTGATGGTTTAAAGAAAGGGGTTTGATAGTGGGATGAAGTTGAATGGTGATCAATTGGTGTTGACCAATATTTTTTAAAATGAAATTCTAAACTTAATCCCTTTTTATTTTTATAACAATATCTACAAATATAATAAAAGAAGATAAATGTAAAACTTAATTTTTTAATTTATATAACACAATCTGAAAATAATAAAAGAAAAAAATCAATAACTTTTTTATTTTTATAACATGAACTGAAAATAATAAAAGAAAATAAATTCAAAACTTAATCCCTTTTATTTTTATAACAATATCTACAAATAATAATATAAGATAAATGTATTAGAAAATAAATTCTAAACTTAATCCCTTTTATTTTTACAAACAATATCTACAAATAATAAAATAAGATAAATGTATTAACTTTTTCCTCTTTTTATTTTTGAAATTTTTTATAACAACATTTAAAGATCATGAAGGAAATAAATGCTAAACTTTACTTTTTGGTTTTTTATCACATAATATAAACAATAAAAGAAACTAAATTTTTGAACTTAATCCATTTTTAATTTTATAACAATATCTACAAATAATAAAAGAATATAAATGTTTTAACTTTTTCCCTTTTTTTTGAAATTTTTTATAACAATATCTAAAGATCATGAAGGAAATACATGCTAAACTTTACTTTTTGATTTTTTGTAACATAATCTAAACAATAAAAGAAAATAAATAAGTGTTAAACTTAACTTTTTAATTTTTAATATATATCTAAACAATAAAAGAAAAATAAATGTATTAACTCTTTTTGATTTTTTTCTTAAATATATATTTTTTAGATTTTTTATATTGGGATATTATTATATATTTTAGATTTTTATTAAAATAACTCTCATTATATTTACTTTTTATTAAAAGAAAATAAACTACCAGAATTTTTTTTTTAATTTTTAAAATTGGAGTTAAACCTATTATTTTTTTTTAATTATCTATGAAAACAAATATTTAGTTACAACTAAATTAGCTAAGAGATATTTTTTAGGCAAAATAACATTTTTCGTCCCGTAACTTTAGGTCGGGGTCCAGTTTGGTCCCTTAACTTTAAAAAGTGGCAAGTTGGTCCTCTAACTTTTAAAATGGTGTTACGTTTATCCTTCCGTCTGTTACCGTTAGTCAAAGTTTGAAAACAGGGGCCACATTTGTCCAGGTGGACTTTATGTTGTTGACGTGGATAAAAGATGTGTTAAAACAAATCCAAGTGGAACTTGCTTTCCATTACCCAGAATATCAAAGGATTGTAGATATGTTGGGGTAAACTCAACGAAGTTGTGTTAGGGTAATGCAAGGGATTGAAGCGACGCATTGAGGGCGCAAAGGATTGTTGCAGATGCGAAGGATTGAAGACAATTCAAGAAGTGTTTATCAAAAGGTTAGTTCATTTCTTTCTGATTTAGGGTTTACGAATCTCATAGGGCAATATCTGGTTATGTTCAGATTTAGGTTTATGTAAATTTTTTAGTGTAAACTCTAATTATTTAGATAATATGATTAGGTATCATGGATGAATACATAAATCTCAAAATTCATCATAGTGGTGAATTCACCGATGAAGGTCTTAGTGTATATGAGAATGGAGTAGTAGATGATTTGAGAGTAGATGTTGACAAATGGAGTTATTTTGAGCTAGTTGGTGTATTGAAAGACTTAGGTTATAGGGAGTTTGAAACAATATATTACAAGGACCCTCAATTTGGGATGAATGTACTTGTTGATGACAAGGGTACTTTAGAAATTGCAGATCTTTATAGGGTGCACCAAAGTGTTGATATTTACATTCAACACACCTTGTCTCAACCTGACTACTATGATGTTGTTGTTGATAATGTTGATGAGGGTCATGCTGAAATTGTAGATGAGGTGGAGGAGTTACTTAGTAAACTGCATGATGAAGTTGTTGGAGTTGAACAAACCACTGTTGTGATGGAGGAAGGTGATGTTGGAGTTGATCAAGCCACTGATGGGTTGGAGGAAGTTAATGTTGGAGTTGATCAAGTTAATCATCCAGTGGATGAACGTACTGTTGGAATTGAGGAAATTAATGTTTGAGTTGAACAAGTTAAACCTGCAGTGGAGGAATGTAATGTTGGAGTTGAACAAGGTAAAGTTGGTGTAAATAATGATGACTTAAGTTCTGATGATAGTGAAGATGAGGACTACAATTATGATAGTGCACAAGAAGTGGCTTTTGAGGATGAGTCTGATGGGTATGATGAGATTCAGGAGGATGAACTTGATACCCTAATTGGATATGAAAGTGATGGTAATTGAAAAGTCCAAAAACTTAATGAAAAGTCTGTAGAAGATAAAGGGAGTGACAATGACAGTGAGGACATGCAAAGTGGCTGTGACAGTGATGATAGTAGTGGAGTTCCAAGAAAAAAACATCCAATTTTCAGACAGCCAAAAGACATGTCTGATTACAAGTGGGACGTGGGAATGTATTTTAGTTCAAAGGGTGATTTTAAGGAAGCAATAACATCTTATGTTGTGCAAAATGGTAGAGACCTAAGGTTTGTAAAAAATGACAGAGTTAGGGTAAGGGTTATATGTAAAGTTGGCTGTGAGTGTGAGGCTTATTGTAGCAAGTTGTAAAATGTAGACACTTGGTAACTCATGAAAGTAATTGACAAGCACAGTTGTAGTAGAGAGTATAATTTGAAGCTGATGAGTACAAAGTGGTTGAGCAAAAGAATTCAGACCAACAAAAGGAAAGCTTTTCATTTATTCTTGTGCTTTTATATTTTTTTGTTCTATCAACAAAGTATGTTATGCTACATCTTATGCTATTGCAGGGTCTGCTACCTACTATGGATGAGCTATTTCCAAGGGTGGAGCACAGGTTTTGTGTTAGGCACCTCTATAACAATTTTAGGAAGAGGTTTCCTGGAAAGATGTTGAAGGACATAATATGGAAGGCTGCCAAGTCAACATACCCACAGGCATGGGAAAGAGAGATGAAGGGAATGAGGGCCATCAATGAAGAAGCATTTAAACATATGATGAAGACCCCACCAAGGTTTTGGGGTAGATCTTACTTTAAGACTACAAACAAATGTGATGTTGTTCTCAACAACATGTCTGAATCCTTTAATAGTGTCATTCTTGATGCAAAGGAAAACCACTAATCACTAAGTTGGAAGACATCAGAATATACATGATAGAGAGATGGGCAAATAACAGAATGAGATTTGGTACTTTGGATGAGAATGATATATTGCCCAATATTAGAAAGAAATTTGATGTCATAAGCACATACACCAACAACTGGCTAGTAAGGTATATAATATCAGCATACATTAATTCTTTAGGATGTCTGTAACGTACACTCCAAACACGTGACTCATATATTCTGTTTGTTTAATTCTTTAGGATGTCTGATGAACATATATTTGAAGTAAGGAACTTGAAAAATCAAGCTGATAAATTTGTTGTGAACCTGAAAGATCATATATGTTCATGCAGAAGATGGGAACTCACAGGACTTCCATGTGTTCATGCTTTGTCTACTATGAAGAGTAGGAATTTCAAAATTGATAGTTACATTCCAGAGTATTATAGGGTTTCAAGGTACAAGGCAGTTTATAAGCATGTGATCTACCCTGTTAATGGATCAAACTTGTGGGTTAAGACACCATATCCAGATGTGCAACCACCCAAGTTCAGGAAGATGCTTGGTAGACCATAAAAGAGGAGGAATCTAGAACAAGGAGAAATTGATGGGTCTGATCGCAAAATGAGAAGAACAGGTTTCGTGGTGAAGTGTAGTAGGTGTAAGAAAGCAAGACAGTACAAGTCTACTTGTAAGGACACAACAACACAGACTGCTCAATAATCAAGACAACCCTTTCAGACTCCAACTCAGACTGCTCAATAGTCAAGCCAACCCTCTCAGACTCCAACTCAGACTGCTCAACAATCAAGCCAACCGTCTCAAAATCCAACTTAGACTGCTCAATAATCAAGCCAACCCTCTCAGACTGCTCAACAATCAGGCCTACCCTCTCTGAATTCTAAGGGAAAAACTACTCAACAATCTAGCCAAGCATCTCAGACTTCTAAGGGATAGGCTACTCAGAAGACACATGGACTTGATAAGGGCAAGACACAAAAGCCGCCTGTTAGGAAGCCAACAAGACCTTTTGTACCACCTGGGCCTAGAACTAGGTTGAGTGCTGCCAAGAGTGTCATGTTTAATTAGGCTATCAGTTTATCAGTTTGGAATGTATTTTCAGTTTGGAACCAGTTTATGTATTTTGCTGTTGTTTGGAATCACTCTATGTATTTTGTGGAACATGTGTATAAGTTTATGGACCTGTTATGAAATGGAACCACTTTATGTATTTTGTGGAAATGGAACCACTTTATGTACTTTACGTAGTTGTTATGAAACAAGATTGTGTAGCTGTTATGAAACCACTTTATGTTTGGAACCAGATTGTGTCATAAACTGTGACAAAAATTGTGTCAAACATTGTGTGTTAAAAATCAGTGAACAAATAATACAAAATTACAGGTCATGCTCAAAATTATAAGTCATTCTCTTAACAGACCAAATATTGCAAAAGTAATATTTAACAAAACTTATACATGTTAAACTATTGCATTCATATTAAACTGATACAATCCAACTATTGCATTCATGTTAAATTGATACAATCCAAAAGTTACAATCTTTAACATAACTTAAAGTTAATTCTTACAAATAAAACTTAAGATAATTCTTACAAACAAACCATAACATACTACTTCCAAATAAACCTTAATACCCTATCTCATTCTAATAACTAATATAGTGATAACATCACAAACATCAAATTCAAAATCTTTTTCCACTTCATGATATTCTTCATTTCACTTTCAAGTTTCATCAACTTTTTCCCTAATTCTTCATTCTCCATTGTCACTTTTTCAATGTCCTTTTTTGCTTCAGTAAGTCCCTTAGTTACCACACCCAACCTATGCATCCATAATTGGTCCTTCTCATCACCCACCTCCTCATAAAACCAACCAAAGAAACCACACCCAACTTGCATACCTCCCTGAAATTTTCATTGTTTAGAGGTTACCTACAAAATGAAACTTAAACATAACTCATTAACAAATTAAAAAACCTTGTACCTTATAATTTGGACAACCCCAGAAATGTTTTCCCATATTCTTAACAATAGTTGCCCTTTGAAGAACATACATGTCTCCACAATGGCTTATGGGCTTCCATCGTGACCTACTACAAACATCTGAATCTCCACTTTCCTGTTTCAACATTGAGGGCGAACAACCAGATTTCATGCTTGCCAAAAACCCTACGTTTGATCTTGGGATTTGAAATTGAGAGGAAGAAGAACAAAAAAATATTTCTGTTACTATATGGGAAGGAGAACGAAACAAGATGATGAAGTAAACTTGCCAAGTCATCTGCCACGTATTCACCATGAACGGACGTTTGAGGACAACTAACGGTGAGGACTCAATTGACATAATTTTAAAAAGTTAAAGGACCAACTTGCCACTTTTTAAAGTTAAGGGACCAAACTGGACCCCGAGTTAAAGTTAAGGGATGAAAAGGGGTATTTTTCCTATTTTTTATTATTATTTTTACTTTTTTTTGTACTTTTAAACTAAAAAATTAAGTTTTAAAGAAAAAACTAAATTAAATTCTTAAGTTACTAAAAAAAATAAATCTAATTAATATAACATTAATAGAAAAATTAATAAATAAAAAGAGGATAAAAAAAGAAATAAAACTAAAAAGAAAATGGAGTCAAGACAACACGGGCCATGAAGGTGTTTGAAGGGAAAGCCCATTGAAACAAAGCCAGTTGGGCATTTGGGAAGATGGGTCGGGTCTGACCCAAGACCCGGTTTGGTTTTAAAGGAAAGGGTCATGAGAATCCTAATACAACAACATGGTCAGTTCCACTATCTTAGGAAAGAACACGGCTTCTGAGAGAAAGAAAAACAAAACGAAAAGTAGAAACATGATAAACTCAAACATTCCTCCATGGTTTTAAATTGCAGATGCGTTTGCGGTTGCGGGTGTTACGATTGCGGTCATTGCGGGTGTTGCGATGCGTATTGTGACCGCTGCGGTGTGAATTTTTATAAGGAGGTGTTTGAAATATAAAGTTGAAAAACACTTAATGTTAAGTTTTTTCATTACATAATAAGTAAATTGAGTTTTAGGATTCTAATATTTTAATTTTAGATGAAAATACTTGAAGAAACATGATTGAAATTATCTAATATGGTTCCAAACATAGGCGGAGGCGTAATTTTCAAATCACACCGCAATTGCGGTCCGATGCGGTTGTAGAGGCAACCGCATCCGCAATATTGCGGGTGCAATTGTGGTTGCCGACCGCAATTTAAAACCATGCATTCCTCTTCAAATCGATCGCTTCCTATTTCTCCCTTCTCTCAATCGCTCTCTTATTTTCCATGACGACTCTCTTTCTCGCTCTTCTCTCTCGTGATTTCCTTTTCATCTATCTACTACTCTCTTTCTTGCGGTTTTCTCACAAATGAAAAAAGAAAATGTATCTCTCTTAATCGCTATTGACTTCTCTTGGATCTCTCATGGCCGCTTACCATTTCTCTTGCGTCCCCTCTTGCTCACTCTTCTCGTTATCTCACCAAAAAACTCTTAAATTTTTAGACGGAAATGGTGTTAAGTGGCCAAAGGAAGAAAACAAAATGGTAAAGAAAGAGCTCATAGGTTCAAGGAAAAATACTTACAAATTCCAGGTATATGCTTTACTTCCTTATATACGAACTTTGGACTCTCTCTTCTTGCTCTCTTCGTTTCTGGTTTAATGTAATGAGACTATGTTCTGATTTTTAAATTGGCTGTTTTTTTTTTTGTTTTTGTGATGATCACTAGTGACTAAGTTTTCTTGCTTTGAAATTTTTTTTTGAAGGGTTTGAATTATTTGCCCCTCTGAATTTTTTTAAGCTTGGTATGTTTGGATTCTCTGTGTGAGAAATTAATGTCTCTCTATTTTTTTGTCTCACTGATGATAAATTTATATGGGGAAATTAGGGTTGCAATCTGAGTTTGCAAGATTAAAGAAGTAATGGGATCAAATCATTTTTTTGAAAATCAGAGGTATCTTAACATTTTTGTGAAGGAGTTTGCTATGCTTATTTTAAACCTGCTGAATTTTTTCAAAATGTTAAACTTTGCACTACTTTATGTATTTGACTCCTTCTTGCATCTATAACCATGTTACAATGCTGTCCTATGCCTATACAAGACAAAAGGATATAGTTGTTGCTGCTATTATGTTGAGGAGGGAGCCAAATATATGAGGACAAAATACAAATGTTCAACAAAATTGTTGCTGTTGTTATGAGCATGAGTTCCATGTGTCTTCTTTTTTGTAATTTTTATTGGATTAAATGTAAAAAAGAAAAAAAGAAATGTGTTTTTTATTATAATAACTTTTTTTTTCATTTTATGATTTTTAAAAATTAATGTAAAAAGTAACACAAACTCTCTCTTTTTGTTTTGAATTTTAATGAGAAACACATGTTAATCTGTATGCAACTATGTATGTATGTAAAAATGTGTAATTTAACTTGAATCCAATTGGTTCTTGAATGAGAAAGATTCCAAGTGAATTAAAATCCAAGGTACATGAATGAAGAAGGTGATGAATGTATGAACCATGATCAGAAATCCCTTAAGGTCCACATTGGTTAAAATAAAACTCTTTTTCAAGAGATTTAGAGTAATCAATTCTTAAAGGAATCGAAACCCGTACCTTAATCACAATGGTTCAAAATGACCTATTAATCTAAACCCCTTAATAATATCTAATAATGCATGACATGAACATATGGTTTAATCAAGACAAAATAGTAAAATAAAATTGACCCAAAGTTCTCAACTATCCACTTATATTTTGCTTGAAAATAAGACCTTTGTGACCAGATGAAATAGTCATAAAAAGTTGAATCAAACAATGAGATGCAGACGACATGCAAATGGATGAATAAAAAATGACTAAATATAGATGAACCTAGTGCAAATGAATGCAGATGAATGGATCTAAATGAATGGTTACAGATGAATGAATGAATGACAATGAATACATGAAAATGAATCAGGTGCGGAAAAATTTAGGGTATGACAGTTGCCCCTATTTAAATATCTTTACCAAATGGCATGAGTGATGATAATCCTCATGAGATCTGGGTGAAAGGTATTTAATTATATAAGGCCTAAAATTTTGCCCATTAATGCAATGATATGCTATGCTATGGACTGACAGACTTCTCTTTTTGGTTTGCTAGGGATATGACGTGAAATGAAATGAACCCTAACATGAATTTTTTATGGATGATGGACAGACATGTGGGGAATGATGGAAACAAATAATATCAGTGATCCATAGGAAAATGTCTAAGACAGTGGGTGATGACTCACTGGGGATGACAAATCGGTGGGAACAAGACACTGGGGAACATTCAAAGTGATTTATCGAACAGATTCAAATATGACCTGAAGAGATCTAGAATGTAGCTGACAGTTCTGGAGTATTCTTACTAGAATATCATCCACACAAAACAATACAAGATTATGAGTCTTCTTATAAGAAGATCATCCGCACGAAACAAGACTACGATGATTCTTTATGAATAAATAAATCGAAACAAACATCATTGGAGTTTTCCAACAAGTATAACATCCAAGCTTCTGGAAATTCACTAAAATGAAGATTCATACATGACTTTCTAGGAACCATCAGGAAAAACAACAGGGTAATCAAACTCTCTGTATGTGCCAACAACAATTGGACTTAGACTGTAAGCATGATTATGACCAGCTTCTAACGGATTGGTGCCAATTACAACTAGACTTTCAAAGACGGGGCCAGTGACAACTGGATTTTAGGGGACACTAGTAACAATTGAACTTTAAATATACCAATAACAATTGGATTCTGAAGACACCAATAATGATTGGACTTGTAAACGATGCCAGTAACAACTGGACTTTAAGTACCAATGACAATTGAACTACACAAAGTAAGTGCCAATAACATCTGGACTTTTAAGAAAATGAATTCCAATAATAATTGGCCTTTAAAAAGAATTCCAGTGACAAATGGATTTTTAAGATAGGGCCTGTGACAACTAGACTTCGTAAATGATAACAGTAACAACTAGATTTTGGGGTACCGATAACAATTGGATTTTGCAATGAGTGCCAATAACTATTGGACTTGAGAATAATGTTTGTAACAAGCAGACTTGGAAAAGGGTGCCAGTGACAACTGGACTTTGAATACCAATGACAATTGGATTTCAAGCAATGGGTGCCAGTGACAACTGGACTTCAGACATACCAATAACAATTGGATTTTGACAATGGTGCCAGTGATAACTGGACTTTAGACATACCAATAACAATTGGATTTCCAATACCAATAACAATTGGATTTTCAATACCAATAACAATTGGACTATAAAAAAGGAGTGCAAGTAACAATTGGACTTTGGAATGATATTAGTGACAACTGAACTTTGAAGTTAAAGACAATGGCAACTAGACTCTAGGAGATGCCAATGAAAATTGGACCTTGAAAGGATACTAGTGACAACCGGATCTTTAGGATACCAATAACAATTGGATTTTAAACAAGGTGCCGGTTGTAACACCCTGTTCTACCCCACAAACATCACGAATAAATACACCATTTTATTAGAGTAAAACTCCCACAAGGGCGTCACATTTCGTCATAAAACATCATAATTAGATCAAATGCTTCGCAACAAAAAACTTCACAAAAAAACCTTGTCATAGTTTATAACTCAAAGTTTTAAACAAACTCAACACATCATAATATCATCAAATAAAAGAACATTGTGGTTCGACTCAACGCCCCAACCCGACGTTACATATCAGAGCAAGACCCTCTACTCGACCAAAAATAACCAAAAGTACTTCAAGTAAGCTCTTCACGCGCCAAAAGCTAATCCTGATCATCTGCATGTTACCCACGTGGAGGCAATTTTCAAATAGGCAGGGTGAGTAATCACGAATCAATATATAAGATATAAGCGCAAGATAAAGCATAAGCACAAACATCGTCAAGTCATTCACCAACGTCATTAGTACATCAATTTCATCAATAAAATACAATGCCGCACAATATGCAAATGCAACATCAGAGGCTCATGCATGTGGTACCAATTCGTCATAATAGATGGACACTGGGCCATCACCCTCCAAAGATCCCCACCAATTGGATCGATTCTACACAAGAACCAGAGCACGTCACAAAACACTTCAATTCACACAATGGGATTGAAGCCACCACTGGACCGAAGTCCTAAAATCGTCACGGGACCGAAGTCCTAAATGCTATGAATGCATGATGCAAACGTCATAATCATCATCGTCACAAAATCGTCAATTGCATCATCATTCATCAAAATCCATCACAACATCATGTCATCACGAATCATCATCAAACATCATAATACAACATCACCTCACATTCATCATAATTTGTCATATTATAATCATCATCAAGCATCATGATACGACATAAATTCACACTCGTCATTAAATCTCACAAATCGTCTTACTATAATCATCACGTAAAAATTCCTGATTTTTATCCCATTCATCGTAATTACTAGTTTACTGATGCTTTATTACCCCATCATAGCCTTACGTCTCAAAGAAACTGCATCACGAGCAAAATCAGGACAAAAATCGCAAAAACAAGAAAATCTACAAACAGCTCTGCCCATACGCGTATGGCTCAATTTCCTCGCCCTGGCCTACGTGTCATACGCGTAGGGCCCCTTGCCCAGGCCTCCCTTACGCGTAATGCCATCCTCGTTACGCGTACGAGCAGAGAGGGTTTTCCTCTCAAAACTCCTTGAAATCTTCCCCTACGCGTAATGGCTAACCCATACGCGTAGGACCCCCTCCCAAGAATCCCATTACGCGTAATGGCTAGACCATACACGTATTGCTCAGTTCCCAAGAATCCCCTATGCGTAATGGCTCCCCATACGTGTATTCTCCTCCATTCCCAGCTTCCCATACGCGTAATGGCTTCCCATACGCGTATGGCCATACTTCCCATACGCGTATTGGAAGAAGCCCGTGCTGGCCCTGGGGGACGGGTATCACCCTGGGAAGTCCCCCTAAATTATGCGTAATACTCCCCCTTACGCATATCACCAGAAATCACTCCAAAACTCAGATTTCGTATCTAAACGAAAAAATCCTCCTTCCAGCACCTTCGATCTTCCAAACTCAGACCCAAAACATGTTCGATTCATTACAGATCTAAGTTCTAATCTTACTTTAATGTTTTCATCAATTTTATTCTAATTACTAATCCCTAAATTACTCGATTCACAGATCTGGTTTTTGCTCACATATTCATCACAGCAACAATAATTATTCACACGAATTCTACATCAATTACCGCAACACATACCAGATTCATCACAGAAAATCGACCAACACAGATGCACGAAAATTCACCACAGATTCGTCATACGAGAATTCATCATAAAAACACAGAACACACACAACTACTCTACCTTAAACCCATATCAACCATATGAACCCGGATTAACCCCCCATACCTCAAAATTTTCCAACAACAGATCCTTCTTTGGGGTTCTACGGTTGAATCTCTCGTTCTCTGTGCCCTGGCCTCCTTTCCTCGGTTTCTCTTTACTTCTTACGGTTGCACAGATTAATTCTCCTAATTCCCTATTTTCTTTTTGTTAAACCTACCGCTTGGGCACTAATTACAGTTTACCCAAATTATCCTCAATTAACCCTCTCAATATTACCGTCTTACCCTTAATGGTTCTCTTAGTTATTTTAAATCACAATAATAATAATAATAATAATAAATAATAATCCAATTATTAAAATTATCTTACTATTATTACTAATAAAATAATCTCAATTTAATTACTACTTCTAAGATACCTCAATGTTCCCTTAACCCAAGGCTACCCCACAGCACCACTCAAAGTCATCAAACGTCACAAAGTTCATCAAAATTCACCAAAATATCGAATAATCACAATAATTCAATTAAATGAATATTATAGTTACGTTGGGGTGTTACAACTCTCCCCCACTTAAAGAATTTTCGCCCTCGAAAATTACATCAAGGAAACAGAGTCGGATACGACTCCTTCATCTGATCTTCACGCTCCCAAGTCCAACTTTCGCCAGCTGGTCCACCCCATAACACCTTCACCAAAGTTATGTCTTTACCCCGCAACTGCTTCATTTCACGACCATCAATCCGCATAGGTAATGCTTCAACAGTTAGATTATCCCTCACTTGCACATTATTCATCTGAATCACATGCGATGGATCGGGAATGTACTTCCTCAACTGAGACACATGGAACACGTCATGCAAATTCGCAAGTGACGGCGGTAAAGCTATCCGATAGGCTATCTCTCTCATCCTCTGCAAGATTTGATAAGGACCAACAAAACATGGAGTGAGCTTCCTAGACTTTAAAGCTCGACCCACGCCAGTCACTGGCGTCACCCTCAAAACACATGATCTCCCTCTTGGAATTCAAGTGCTTTCCTTCTCCTATCATGGTAACTCTTCTAACGACTCTGCGAAGCTCTCATCCTTTCTTGGATCATCTTAATCTTCTCAGTCGTCTCCTGCACAACACTCTCGCCTGACTCACACTAACACAAAGGAGTTCTACATCTTCTTCCATACAAGGCTTCATAAGGCGCCATTCCAATACTAGCTTGAAAACTATTATCGTGCATGAACTCAATCAATGACAAATGGCTATACTAAGATCCTCCGTGATCCAACACACAAGCCCTCAGTAAATCCTCTAAAGATTGGATATTCCTTTCCGTCTGACCGTCATTCTATGGATGATATGCAGAACTCATCCTCAACTTGGTACTCAAAGCATCTCGCAAACTCTTCCAGATCCTCGATGTAAACCTCGAGTCTCTATCCGAAAAAATACTCGAAGGTATCCCATGTAACTTCACAATATCCTCAATGTACATCTCAGCTAACTTATGCATAGAGTGATTAATCTTCATCGGCAAGAAATGAGCCGATTTAGTTAATCTATCCATAATCACCCAAATCGAATCATTTCCCTTAGCGGTTCTTGTAACAGCCCGGGCCCCTCGTAAGGCGATCCCGGCACTGCCACCTCACGATCTTCTCTACCCCCCTCACTAGTAGAGTTTTTGCCTTCCGTGGGAATCGAACCCTGTACCCTGGGGTTCAAGTACATGTTAATTCCATTCCCACTACCGATTGAGCTACTAGCTCAATTGGTAGTGGGAATGGAATGAACATGTACTTGAACCCCAGGGTACAGGGTTCGATTCCCGCGGAAGGCAAAAATTCTACTAGTGAGGGGGTAGAGAAGATCGTGAGGTGGCAGTGCTGGGATCGCCTTGCGAGGGGCCCGGGTTGTTACAGTTCTCGGCAACCCCGACACAAAATCCATGAAAATGCTATCCCATTTCCACTCTGGAATATTTAATGGCTGCATCATACCTAAAGGCTTCTGATGCTCAATCCTTGACTTCTGACAAGTCAAACACGCATAAACAAACTCCGCAATATCCTTCTTCATACCTGGCCACCAAAACAACTTTTTCAAATCCTGGTACATCTCCGTAGCACCGTGATGAATACTCGATCTACTTCGATGCCCTTCTTCAAGAAACCTCTTCTTAATTTCTGTAACATCTGGAACACACACCCTGTCTCTGAACATCATCACATCATTTTCATCAATTCAGAATTCACCTCTGTTACCTGGGTTGATCAAGGTCAACTGGTCAACCAACTTCAAGTCAGATTGTTGTCCCACTCTGATCTCTTCCAGAATACCACTAGTCAATTTTAACAGCCCCAACCTCACATTGTCAGGGGTTTGTTCACATACCAAGCTCAGGTCTCGGAATTGTTCAATTAATTCCAACTCTTTCACCATAAGCATCGACATATACAACGACTTCCCGCTCAATGCATCATCCACTACATTTTCCTTATCAGGATGGTAATTCAAATCAAAGTCAAAATCCTTCAACAATTCCAACCACCTTCTCTGCCTCATATTCAACTCTTTCTGATCAAACAGGTACTTCAAACTCTTACGATCACTGAACACTTTGAACTTAGATCCAAACAGATAATGTCTCCAACTTTCAACACAAACACCACAACTGCCAACTCTAAGTCATGGGTTGGGTAATTCACTTCATGAACTCTCAACTGCCTGAAAGCATAAGCAACAACTTGACCATTATGCATCAACACTCCCCCAAGACCCATCTTCGATGCATCACAATACACTACAAAAGATTCAGTCGGATTAGGCAAAATCAATACTGGAGTGGTCATCAACCTCTTCTTCAATTCTACAAAACTCTCTTCACAAGTTACATCCCACACGATAGCTTGCCCCTTTCTAGTCAGCTGAGTCAAAGGTAATGCCAACTTAGAAAAACCCTCAATAAACTTGCGATAATATCCTGCCAATCCAAGGAAACTTCGTATCTCAATAGCAGATTTCAGAGTCTCCCACTGTAACACAACATCAATCTTAGAAGGATCAACAGCAATTCCACCACTTGAAATCACGTGGCTAAGGAAACTCACTTCCCTCAACCAAAACTCACACTTCGACAGTTTTGCATACAACTTCTTCTCCTTCAATACTTGCAACACAATTCTCAAATGCTCAGCATGCTCTTCTTCAGATTTAGAGTATATCATAATATCATCAGTGAAAACCACAATAAACTTATCCAAATACTCATGAAAAATCCGATTCATATACTCTATGAACACACCAGGTGCATTGGACACTCTAAACAGCATCATAGTGTATTCATAGTGACCATACCTCATCCTAAAAGCTGTCTTTGGAATATTATCTGGCTTCACACGAATCTGATGGTAACCTGACCTCAAATCAATCTTGCTAAACACACAGGCACCTACTAACTGATCCATCAAGTCGTTGATTCTCGGAAGTGGATATTTATTCTTGATAGTCACTTTATTCAACTGTCGATAATCAACACGCAACCTCATACTTCCGTCCTTCTTCTTCACTAACAACACTAGAGCACCCCACGGAGAAACACTCAGTCGGACAAACCTCTTCTCGAGCAATTCTTCCAGTTGTTTCTTCAATTCACTTAACTCAGAAGCAGACATCCGATAAGGAGCCATTGACACTGGACTGGTACCTAGTATTAAGTCGACTGCAACTCTACTTCACGTTATGGAGGCAAATCACTTATGTCATCCGGAAAGACTTCTGGGAACTCGCAGACGATAAGTAATTCGACACTCACAACTTGCAACGATGCAATTAGCACAAACATCAAAGCTTCATCTTCTAAGAGTTCGTGTACTTGCTTAGCAGCCAATAACATCAGCATCCCTATCATCACCAACTCAGACCTACACTCTAGAGGCAAGTCGCAATTATCTGATCATTCCCTCTCAAAAACATCCCAACTTCACGTACGGACAAGAAGCTCGAATCCGCTTCATCATCAAATGCAAGAATCTGCATCGACGCATCAAAACAATCCGTAAGCACTTGGCTTAACTCTAAACAATTCACTGTACCCACCATCTAAGCTGACAAGATACGTCTACTCCCTCCAACATGATCCCGTCTATTATCAACAAGAGATTAAGGGTGATCAGTTCTTCAATTTGTCAATAAACAGCTGACAATCATGATGGGGCATAAACCATCTTGACCAAACTATGGTAGCATCCAACAGCACACCGAGCCATCACTCCACACCTAAAGCATCTCAGAGAAGCAAAAGCTTCTCCCCCACTTGTTTCACACCAACTCTTGCAGACAACGGTTAGAAAACAAGCAAGTACCGACAGTGTTTCACAACCTGGTCGGACGGACCGACCTACTCTGATACCACTAATGTAACACCCTTTTCTACCCCACAAACATCACGAATAAATACACCATTTTATCAGAGTAAAAATCCAACAGGGGTGTCACATTTCGTCATGAAACATCATAATTAGATCAAATGCTTCGTAGCGGAAAACTTCACAAAAAAACCTCGTCATAATTTATAACTCAAAGTTTTAAACAATCTCAACACATCATAATATCATCAAATAAAAGAACACCGTGGTTCGACTCAACGCCCCGACCCGATGTTACATATCAGAGCAAGACCCTCTACTCGACCAAAAATAACCAAAAGTAATTCAAGTAAGCTCTTCACGCGCCAAAAGCTAATCCTGATCATCTACACGTTACCCACGTGGAGGCAACATTCAAACAGGCAGGGTGAGTAATCACGAATCAATATATAAGATATAAGCGCAAGATAAAGAATAAGCACAAACATCGTCAAGTCATTCACCAACGTCATTAGTACATTAATTTCATCAATAAAATATAATGCCACACAATATGCAAATGCAACATCATAGACTCATGCATGTGGTACCAATTTGTCATAATTGATGGACACTAGCCAATTAACCTCCAAAGATCCCCACCAATTGGATCGATTCTACACAAGAACCTGAGCACGTCACAAAACACTTCAATCCACACAATGGGATTGAAGCCACCACTAGACCGAAGTCCTAAAATCGTCACGGGACCGAAGTCCTAAATGCTATGAATGCATGATGCAAACGTCATAATCATCATCGTCACAAAATCATCAATTGCATCATCATTCATCAAAATCCATCACAACGTCATGTCATCACGAATCATCATCAAACATCATAATACAACATCACCTTACATTCATCACAATTCGTCATATTATAATCATCATCAAGCATCATGATACGACATAAGTTCACACTCGTCATTATTCGTCACTAAATCTCATAAATTGTCATACTATAATCGTCACCTCAAAATTCTCGATTTGTATCCCATTCATCATCATTACTAGTTTACTGATGTTTAATTACCCCATCATAGCCTTACATCTTAAAGAAACTGCATCACGAGCGAAATCGGGACAGAAATCGCAAAAACGGGAAAATCTGCAAACAGCCTTGCCCATACGAATATGACCATGCCCCATACGCGTATGGCTCAATTTCTTCGCCCCTGGCCTGCGTATCATACGCGTAGGGCCCTTGCCCAGGCCTCCCTTACGCGTAATGCCATCCTCGTTACGCGTACGAGCAGAGAATGTTTTCCTCTCAAAACTCCTTGAAATCTTCCCCTACGCGTAATGGCTAACCCATACGCGTAGGACCCCCCTCCCAAGAATCCCATTACGCATAATGGCTAGACCATACGCGTATTTCTCAGTTCCCAAGAATCCCATACGCGTAATGGCTCCCCATACGCGTATCCTCCTCCATTCCTAGCTTTCCATACGCGTAATGGCTTCCCATACGCGTATGGCTATACTTCCCCTACGCGTACACTACGCTTATTGGCAGAAAGTCGTGCTGGCCCTGGGGGACGGGTGCATATTCTACGTGTATCACCCTGGGAAGTCCCCCTAATTACGTGTAATACTCCCCCCTTACGCGAATCACCTGAAATCACTCCAAAACTCATATTTCGCATCTAAACGAAAAACTCCTCCTTCCAGCACCTTCGATCTTCCAAACTCAGACCCAAAACATGTTCGATTCATTACAGATCTAAGTTCTAATCTTACTTCAATGTTTTCATCAATTTTCTTCTAATTACTAATCCCTAAATTACTCTATTGACATATCTGGTTTTTGTTCACATATTCATCACAACAACAATAATTATTCACACAAATTCCACATCAATTACAGCAACACATACCAGATTCATCACAGAAAATCGACCAACACAGATGCACGAAAATTCACCACAGATTCGTCATACGAAAATTCATCATAAAAGCACAGAACACACACAACTACTCTACCTTAAACCCATATCAAACATATGAACCCAAATTAACCCCCCATACCTCAAAATTTTCCAGCAACAGATCCTTCTTTGGGGTTCTATGGTTGAATCTCTCGTTCTCTGTGCCCTAGCCTCCTTTCCTCAGTTTCTCTTCACTTCTTACGGTTGCACAAACTAATTCTCCTAATTCCATATTTTCTTTTGGTTAAACCTACCTCTTTGGCCCTAATTACGGTTTACCCAAATTATTCTAAATTAACCATCTCAATATTACCGTCTTACCTTTAATGGTTCTCTTAGTTATTTTAAATCACATTAATAATAATAATAATAATAATAATAATAATAAATAATAATAATAATCCAATTATTAAAATTATCTTACTATAATTACTAATAAAATAATCTCAATTTAATTACTACTTCTAAGATACCTCAATGTTCCCTTAACCCAAGGCTACCCCACAGTACCACTCAAAGTCATCAAACGTCACAAAGTCCATCAAAATTCCCCAAAATACCGAATAATCACAATAATTAAATTAAATGAATATTATAGTTATGTTGGGGTGTTACACCGGTGACAACTGGGCTTTAGGTACCAATGACAATTGGATTTTAAGTAATGCCAGTGACAACTGGACATTAAAAGATGCCAATGACAATTGGACATTAACAGAGTGCCAGTGACTGTTGGACTTGGAATACAAATATCAACTGGATTAAAAATTGAGTGCCACTAACAATTGGGCTTTGGAAAGTGTCACCAGTGTCAACTAGACTTTAAAAGGTACTGGTAACTACCTGACTTTGGGTCAAGGGATAAAAATCAACAACGAGACTTGAGTCAATGGAAAATGAGCACGAAACACCTTTCGGGCTATGCATGATTGGAGTTTGCTTTTATGCATGACATATGAATGTTCATGATATGCAAATGCTGACTCTACACAGACTAGGAGTTTGCAGAGATTCTTTATGGAGGTTCTGATTCCTCAACACCGATAATTCAACCAAATGTCACGTGATGGACATTGCTAAGGGAGAATTTATCAAACTTGATAATTGTATCTGACCAACAGATTATTCCACAGGATTGACAGCTTATGCCCCATAGAGATATTTGTTGTGATGATCTAGGAGTGCTTTTGCAACCTTGAGACTTTCGGAAAAAAAATGATTTCCTTTTAATCTTCCCATATGTCAAAGAAAATTGTGTTTTTTCAATATGTGTTAAAATATCTTTTCAAGTTCAAAATCTCATTATTAACAAATAAATGACATTTTGCATAACAAAAAAAAGAAGAGAAAAACACATATGACAGCAATTGATAGGCAAAGTTTGTATTTATTTAAGAATGGTAACACGCAAATGGCGGTGCTCCATGGAATATTACAATTTTGAAAATGGCAATGGGGAAAGGGTTTACATTGAATCCAATAACCACTACTAGCCCTAATAATCGTGACTCCACAAAACCTTGCTTCTGAAGGAGTAGTTGGATTGATCCTCCACATTTAGCTATTCTTGTGTTGATAAACACGATCTGATGCATTTTTTGCCTTTTCTCCCTAATTTTTGCCTGGATTGCCCTTTCGGGTTTTCAATGCACCGGGACACTTTTATTTTTCCTAAGCCGCCTTTTCCAGGTTTTCAACTTAGCGAGCTATCTATTTTTTATTTTATCCATAACTTTTACCAGGATCTCCTTTTTGGGTTTTCAATCCACCAGGATACCCATTCTTTCCTAAGTCGCCTTTTCATGTTTTCGACTTAGCGAGCTCTTATTAGGCATAATATTTTTTGATCGCATCAGAATTCACGGGATGTAAGAGTTGTTTATCATCCATAGTTTTAAGAATCAGGGCACCTCCAGAGAAGGCTTTCTTTACAACATATGGTCCTTCATAGTTAGGAGCCCATTTCCCACGTAAATCTTTGTGCACAGGCAAAAGCTTCTTGAGCACAAGATCTTCTTCTCTGAATTCCCAAAGACAGACTTTCTTGTCAAACACCCTCTTGATCCGTTTCTGGTATAATTGTCCATGGCACATAACAACCATTCTCTTCTCATCAATGAGGTTTAAGTGGCCATATCTGTTTTGGACCCACTCAGCTTCTTCCAGCTTGGTCCATCAATATTCTCATAGACGGTATCTCTACTTCGATTGGGAGAACTACATCCATCCCATATACCAAAGAGAAAAGGGTTGCCCCTGTTGAAGTATAGAATGAGGTCCGGTATCCATGCAGTGCAAAGGGTAGCATTTCATGCCAATCCTGGTAAGTTTTCACCATCTTCTACAGGATCGTCTTGATGTCTTTATTAGCGGCTTCGACGGCTCCATTCATCTTTGGACGATATGGGGAAGAGTTATGGTGCAAAATTTTTAAGTTCTCACATAACTCTTTCATTGTCTTGTTATTCAGATTCGTCCCATTATATGTGATGATCCGACTTGGAATTCCATAGCGGCAGATAATCTCTTTCTTGAGGAAACGGGAAAACACTTGCTTTGCCACATTAGCATAGGAAGTAGCTTCTACCCATTTGGTGAAGTAGTCAATCGCAACTGGGATGAAACGATGACCATTGGAAGCTTTGCGTTCTATTGCACTAATCATGTCAATGCCCCACATTGAGAAAGGCCAAGGTGATGTCAAAACATTCAACACGGTTGGTGGCACATGCACCTTATCAGCATAAATTTGACACTTGTGACATTCTTTGGCATAGTTGAAACAGTCAGACTCCATGGTCAACCAGTAATAACTAGCCCTCAAGATCTTCATAGCCATAGCATGTCCATTAGCATGGGTTCCAAAGGATCCCTCATTAATTTCTTTGATCAACAAGTCTGCTTCGTGTCTATCCACGCATCTGAGCATAATCATGTCATGATTTCTTTTGTATAACACATCATTGCTTAGGAAGAATTTGGATGCTAACTTCCTCAAGGTCTTCTTATCCAGGGTTATAGCATTTTCTATATACTCTTGATTTTGCAAGTAGTGTCTGATATCATGAAACCAAGTTTTTCCACCGGCTTCCTCTTCAACCAATTGACAGTAGGCTGGCTCAGTCTTTCGCTCGATTTGAATAAGAGGTGTTTCGTTGTGAAATCTGACTTGGTACATTGAGGCTAACATAGCCAGAGCGTCAGCTACTTGAATCTTTGTCCTTGGGATATGACGGAAGGTGATTTCATCAAAGTATTTTATTAATTCCACATTGTAAGCACGATACGGGATCAACTTGGTATCATGGGTTATCCATTCACCTTTCACTTGGTATATCACTAAGGCTGAGTCTCCACACACTTCAAGGATCTTGATTCAGAGGTCAATTGCGGCTTCAATGCTCAGGATGCATGCCTCATACTCGGCTATATTGTTTGTAAATTCAAAACACAACCTTGCTGTGAAAAGAGTAAAGTCACCATTTGGATTCATCAAAACAGCTCCCACACCATGCCCCATGTAATTGGAGGAACCACCAAACATGATCTTTCATCGGGAACCTAGTTCAGGTCCTTCGTCAGGGCCTGGGATCTCACAATATTTTATAGCCATAATATCTTCATCGGGGAAATCAAACTTCAATGGCTCATAGTCTTCAATAGGCTAGTGTGCAAGGTACTCTGACAACACACTTCCTTTAATAGCTTTCTGGGTCATGTACTGGATATCATACTCAGACAATAGCATATGCCAACGGGCAATTCTTCCAGTTAAAGTCGGCTTTTCACAGATGTACTTTATTGGATCCATCTTTGAAATCAACAAAGTGGTGTGACAAATCATATATTGCCTGAGATGTTTGGCGGCCCATGCATGAGGGCAGCAAGTTTTCTCCAAAAGTGAATATATTGTTTCACAATCGGTAAACTTTTTGCTCAAGTAATAAATAGCATGCTCCTTTCGGCCGGTTTCATCATGTTGTCCTAGCACGCACCCCATGGACTCTTCAAGCACGATCAGATACATAAAAAGCGACTTCCCTTAAACAGGTGGAATCAAGATAGGAGGCTCTTGCAAGTAATCTCTAATCTTCTTAAAAGATCTTTGACAGTCGGGATTCCATTCTACTACTTGATCTTTTCAAAGCAACTTGAAGATAGGCTCACACAGGGCAGTCATATGAGAGATAAACTTGGAGATGTAGCTCAATCGTCCAAGGAAACCTCTGACTTATTTTTTAGTACGTGGAGTAGGCATTTCATGTATAGCTATGACTTTGTCTAAATCTACCTCAATTCATCGTTGACTAATAATGAGGCCAAGTAATTTTCCAGATCGAATACCAAATGTGCATTTAGCAGGGTTTAAACGTAGTCGAAACTTTCTGAGACGCTCAAACAACTTCTGCAAGAGGTTCATATGGTCCTCTTCACTTTGGGATTTAGCGATCATGTCATCAACATAGATCTCAATTTCCTTTTGCATCATATCATGAAAAAGGGTCGCTATCGCTCTTTGGTAGGTTGCTCCTGTGTTCTTGAGACCGAAAGGCATAACCTTATAGCAGTACGTTCCCCAAGGGGTGATGAGCGTGGTCTTTTCCATATCATTGGGATCCATATTGATCTGATTATAGCATGAGAAGCCATCCATGAAGAAGAAAACAAAAAATTTAACAGTGTTGTCTACCAGAGTGTCAATGCGTGGAAGAGGGAAGTCGTCTTTTGGACTAGCTTTGTTCAAATCCATATAATCGACACATATCCTGACCTTGCCATTCTTTTTAGGTATGAGCACAATGTTGGTTACCCATTGAGGATACTTTAAAACTGCTAGGAAACCCGCATCGAATTGTCTCTTGACCTTTCACGAATCTTCAAATCCATATCTGGTCTTGTTCTTCGGAGTTTCTGCTTCACTGGTGGGCATTCTGGTTGAAGCGATAGTTTGTGCACAACAATATCGGTATCCAGACCTGGAATTTCTCTTCCTTTGTGCCAAGGTTGATTATCTCCATCGGCTCTTGATGTGGCTAGAGGGCTTTGGACTCGTACTCGAGTAGCCTTGCCAATTCACCGGGGGTATCACAATCTTCCCCACCATCTTTTTCCGCTTGGTAGATATGGAACTCAAAGTTAGGAGGGGGAGAAGAGTCATTGGATTCAACAGTTTTATTGATTATTCTGCATAATTTGAATGATTGCTTTTTATTAAAAGTGGAAATTAAAAATGCAAAAAGAAAATGTTTTTTAGTAGTTTTGAAAAGATTGCTATTTTCTTAAAAACAGGAAAAACACAAATAAAATGAACAACAAGAATTTAACAAAATGTCTTTTATTCATCATGATGATTTTGAAAATGAAAAGTGGCCCTACAACATGATCCATTAGCCTTGGGCAGGGCTAAGGATTTAGAAAACAAAGGAAAACAACAATTACTTTGACATGGGAATAATTTCAAGAATCTCAATTGCTTCCCAATTGGTAAAGGTTGCTTCACACTAATACACCAGATTTGACATGTCTTCATCTTCAGTGAATTCTTCAATTGCGCTGGCTTGATCTCCATAGACATAACATGTGCTGATGAATACCTCTTGAATGCTTTGCATTCAGTCCTTTGTAGGGATCGAGGTTCCTTCTTTGATAGATGGCTTGTACCTCCAAACTGAAACGGTCATTCTTCATGCTGATATCAATAACTTGTCCCCAACCTTCAAGACTACCATTCTCAATAGTTGACTTTGTACTCTTCATAGATGCAAACGACTATTTGACCTTCTCCACATATTCCTTTACTTCCACAAAAATGACATTGGCTATCTCAAGAGCTTGGAAAGAAGTTTCCAAAGCGTCTTCACCAGCCTCAATGTAACAGAAGGATGAGAGGTAACTAACCATAATATCTTCTTCACCAGAGACGATTACTAGCTTGTTGTCGAGGACAAACTTCATTTTCTGATGCAAGGTGGAAGTTACTGCCCCAGCAACATGTATCCATGGTCGCCCCAATAAGAAACTGAAGGCAGGATTAATATCCATGACCTGGAAAGTAATATTGAAAACATGTGGACCAATTAAAATAGATAACTCCACCTCACCAATGGCTCATAGTCTTCAATAGGCTAGTGTGCAAGGTACTCTGACAACACACTTCCTTTAATAGCTTTCTGGGTCATGTATTAGATATCATAATCAGACAATAGCATATGCCAATGGGCAATTCTTCTAGTTAAATTTAGCTTTTCAAAGATGTACTTTATTGGATCCATCTTTGAAATTAACAAAGTGGTGTGACAAATCATATATTGCCTGAGACGTTTGGCGGCCCATGCTAGAGCACAACAAGTTTTCTCCAAAAGTTAATATCTTGTTTCACAATCGGTAAAAAAATTTCTCAAGTAATAAATAGCATGCTCCTTTCGGTCGGTTTCATCATGTTGTACTAGCACGCACCCCATGTGAAATTCTGGCCTATGCAGACAGCAGGTATCCTAATACATGTCAAGACATTGTGCTACATAATCTTTTAAACTTGGAGGTGCAACAGCAGACAGATACCTTGAATATCAGAACTGCACACTCACAGATGTCACGACATCTGATCCAACATGTCAGTCAAGAACATTTACAAAAATATAAACTATAGAATGTTAAATAAGACAATAATTGTTAACCCAGTTTGGTGCAATTCACCTGCATCTGGGGGATACCAATCCAGGATGAAGACTTCACTATCTGTAGAACTGTTACAAAGCTAAACTCCCCCGTTTACAACTTTATACCTAAAATTTACCCAATGAACATCTTTATCAAGGATAAACTCAACTGTTTACAACCTTGATATGAGATACCCCACTCACATCCCAATCACAACCTGTGATATCTCTGTCTTCTGCCAATTCAGAACGGCCGCGGTTTCTTGACCTTCAAGTTATCTTGGACTTGCTTCAAAGCTTCATCCAAGAACAATACAACGACCATTATCTACAGGTTTTTGGTTGTGTCCCTGTACCTATGCCTTCCACCCTGCATCCCATAATACAGAGTGGAGACTTACAACTCCTAAGAGAGACAACGACTCTCAAACCCTAAACCCTTATTCAACACAAAGGAACTAGGTTACAAAGTTAGAAGTGATACAAACGTATAGTCTTTAACCCTAGGTCTAAGTCTCCTTATATAGTCTTCTTTTTGTCCTGGGCTTTCAATCTTTGGTTCTGTGTTCCCTTGATCCGTTCCTTAATTCTTGCAACAGATTAAACCTACTAACTTACCAAGTCAGTCAGGATGTCGAGACATTTCCTTCGACATATGTTTCTTACGCAGATTCTTCAAGTTTATCATCAAAATGTTTTAGCAAAATTTAGTCAAACAATAGGTGCTTTCAATTTCCCCCTTTTGACAAATTTTGGCTAAAACAAACATTTTCTTCGGCATTCTGCAAGTAGCAAGGCTCCTTCATCAAGACTTCTTTATCTTCAGAATTGATTGGAGCTAAGGTCTGAGAGAGTCTTCCCCTCAACATATTCCCTCTCCTTCCAAGAGAGGTCTTGGGAACCAGAAGACTCCTCTAGAAAAGAAACAACAATTGTAGGCTTCGTAACACTGAGAGCATAGATTGCGTAACTCAGGTCACAAGACCCAACCTGCTTCACAACTCAGATCACAATGCACAAGGAAAAATAACGATTGTTAAGATGTTAGAATATCTTAACCAACATTCTTGTAAAACAACTGCAAGAATGTACCCAAACCCAGACAGCATCAGAAAACCAAAACCATTCTCCCCCTTTTTAGCCAAAACTTGGCAAAGGTGACCAAGACATCCCCAAACCCAGACACAACATACCCAGATTTTGAAGAACCCCATCTGCCACCAACCCAAGGAGAGTATTGAGACTAAAGAAGATCAAGGAAATCCTATTTATAGCCGAGCCATTTCCTTAGGAAGTAACGAACCCAGGAACATAACGTTGGTCAATTCAAAAGACCATTAATCGAAGGTAATAACTCCACTAATAGCGCTTTGACCAATACTGTTTTGACAGTTTCTTCTTTTGAGAACGCCGACCAAAGAACCTATTACATGAAAACATGTTCTATAAGAATGTCCTGACATCATGTCAGACTTTGTCTATTCTTCCCAAACTCTTCTTCTGATTTGACAATACAGAGACTTCTTCACAAATATATGATCCCATTCTGCAAGAGAAAAGTTAAATTCTCGCAGACTCAGTCAATGATTCTTAAGAATTCAATAAGAACCATTCAAGTATGCATTTCCAAGTTTCCCACAACTAGCAACAATACTCTAATGTCAAGACATCCTCCTTGAAATCTCAGTTTGCTTAACACACAAATGCAAGCTGGAATTTCCACAATAATGCCAAGCCATCCTCCTTGACATCTCAGTTTGCTTGACGCACAAATGCAAACTGGATCTTCAGCAATAATGTCAAGCCATCCTCCTTGACATCTCAGTTTGCTTGACGCACAAATGCAAACTGGATCTTCAACAATAATGTCAAGCCATCCTCCTTGACATCTCAGTTTTCTTGACGCACAAATGCAAACTGGAACTTCATCTCAGATCAAGAGGCCTTTCCCCCTAACTAAGGTAACTGGTGCTCCTCCACAGAACACCCAAGCTAATGACTGGAAAACATAAGACGCATCTTCATGTCTTCAAGAGCGCACCCTCTGTTCAACACACCTGCTGAACGCAATCATCAACTCTCTTATTGTTCCCTCACACAAGAAACAATAATCACTCACACATGATCACCATCATGCTACCCATGAGGAAGTGTATACCAACCATAACAAACTCTTGGCTTAAGATCAAAGTCCCATTGATCCCCCTCATCCTGCAACCATCTACACACCACACGAACTCCTCTTGAATTCTCATGTATAGACCTCCAGCTGCTTGAGGCACAAACCAATTGAATTAGAATGCTTAACATTTCTCAAAGAGACGCACATAGCCCCTTAGTTTGTTATAATGATGTCATCTATTGTATGCATGCTCCAGAACTTCACAGCTGCTAAACTGATCCACTACTAGCATGACTTGCTCCAAGGGCTCCAATGCCGTATGCAAGATTTTCCACTGACCTTACCTGACCAACATTAGAGATAAACACCCCCGCAATCCAAGATAATCATTCATATCATTCTCCCATATGATAATCTGGAATACTTCTGATTTATGGTGAATCTCCACTTCTGAATGCATTTAGGAAATAGACTTCCATGCAATCAACACATGATCCACTTCAGTCTTCACAAACACTTACATCCTCCTTCCAAGGGACCCTTCTACTCCATCATTCTTCCAGATGATCATGTCGATACTTCTTGGACACGATGCAAGTAACCAGTTCATCACAGAACCTGAAATCTTTCACCAAGGATAACTAACCCAAAGATGTTCTAACATCAGTTAGGACATCTTCCACACATCACAGACACCACACACCATGGTTCTTGATATGTTCCACCACTGGACTTACTATCAGCATAGTAATCCACACTGAAGATCTTCACACAACACTGCACCACCAACTTGAACAAAGAAGACTTCAGAAAACCAGAGAGAAATAAACTCTCATCCACCAAGAAGTTATGCTTCCATCCTCAACCCTGAACTTTTGCCACAAGCTCTGAGAGAACCAGAACCTCCTTACATTTCACCTGACTACTCTTCTACAAAAGAGCAATCAGTTTCAAGCATCCTGCTTAAACGCACATTGTGAAACCAATCAAATGCCACCTTTTGATTGACCTCACTCATCTTCAGAACTCCCACAAGATACCCTGATCTACTAATGAAATCAGATCTTCAACTCACATGAACTACTTGCCCTATAGCAAGACATCTTGGATCCACCAAGCCTCTTAGTCATGTAACATCTTCTCATCCACAGCTCCTGCAAACTGCATGAGATAGACCTTTTTGAAGAATCCATCACTCCCACTCTCCTGTAGATCACCTTATCTTAAGCTGATGTGCCACATCACCAGCTGAGACTTCTGATGTTAAGTTAGATGTCAGAACATTATGACATCCAACTGTTGAATTCAGCTCTTCCTTCTGCCACTTGGAAGAACCTCCTCCCTTTGCAGAAACAGATTTCCGTGCTCTCACAGACTTGATTCAACAACCAAGTTTTGAGTAGACAACCTTCATTCTGCTTTGAAACTCCAAAGACTTCAAACCTGCCACATCTGAATATTTAGAAAATAAGTTGTCCAAGACTACCCCATAGCAACACCAAAGAATGCCACTTCCCTTAGTAGAGCCGTCAGTAAAAAGCTAGAGATAACTGCCACTTATCCTCGACCTTCACAACCAGAGCACACACTATGCTCCAAAGCACCTGGATCAGAAATAAAATGACCCAGGCTTTAACCATCAAGATTATGATGTCTTCATAGTCTTCCATCTCCATCTTCAACAGCATCACCATTTTGACAAGTCATTCACAATACTTTCCAGGAACAGATGCTAAGCCAATAATCCCAGGTTAACACCTAGGAGACTTTTGAGCGAATGCAGAACCCCTCCCATGATTCTCCAAGCCTCTGATGAAAAGATGTTAGAACATCTGACAAAACATCCTCAATCTTGACTTTCAAGGATAATCAATTAAATACATTTGGATTCCACAAGTAGTAATTGATCTTAAATCCTTGTACAATAACCCTTCTTCACTGATGTAGCTGAGCTCCACCAGATCATGTCATGAACACTTATACAGTATTCAATCTTTTTGCAAGTATCTTCTTCAATGACAATGTTGAGATACCAAGGTTGCCACCCTTGACTCAAGTAACTAAGACTTTCTCTGAATAAGTCTTATTTACCTCAACAACTCTTCAATCAGATTGGATCCACTCCTAGGGTCAAGAGAGATGAATCCTTCCTTGCTGTTTTTTGATGGTGAAAATAAACCACCTCCACTTTCTTTAGATCGTGTTTCAAAGAAACACCTTCTAGTCAGAAGAGTAACTAGAAGACTCCAGATACACGACATAGATGCCTTTATGAGTGGACTTGAGAGAATTCTCAAGTATCTTTGACAACCTAGCTGATCAAACATTTATCAAACTCCTAGTACCTGATTAATTTTAACTCAACTCCTTTCCTCTTCAACTGACTCCAAACTACACTAAGAAACCAAGCTTCCAAGTACCAAGTCACCATACCAGATATCTAACCACAACTCCTTTCACTCCATCGCTCCCGACTCTGGAATAAAAGAACACAAATATCTTCAAATATAGAGGCCGACAATTGAGACCTTCCACCAACTGTCTTCAGTAACAACTCCAGAATCCCATACTTTTAGATTTCTTCCATCAGAAACACATGCAGCAGAACCACCAAGGAATAGATCCTGCTTGCCCTAATAAGATGTCACAACATCTTATAACACACACCAACAAGAGAACTAGCCACTTCTCCTGTAGATGTTGTAGAATCTCCTCAGCAACATGACCAACCTCCGGGTTGTTCCCTTCGATCCAGAACCAGACAGGATGCCTGCTCTGATACTAATTGAAATTATGGCCTATGCGGACAGCAGATGTCCTAACACATGTCAAGACATTGTGCTACATAATCTTTTAAACTTGGAGGGGCAACAGCAGACTGATACCTTGAATATCAGAAATGCACACTCACAGATGTCATGACATCTGATCCAACATGTCAGTCAAGAACATTTACAAAACTGTAAATTAAAGAATGTTAAATAAGAAAGTAATTGTTAACCCAGTTCGGTGCAATTCACCTACATCTGGGGGATACCAATCCAGGATGAAGACTTCACTATCTGCAGAACTGTTACAAAGCTAAACTCCCCCGTTTACAACTTTATACCTAACATCTACCCAATGAACATCTTTATCAAGGCTAAACTCAACTGTTTACAACCTTGATATGAGATACCCCACTCACATCCCAATCACAACCTGTGATATCTCTGTCTTCTGCCAATTCAGAACTGTCGCGGTTTCTTGACCTTCAAGTTATCTTGGACTTGCTTCAAAGCTTCATCCAAGAACAATACAACAACCATTACCTACAGGTTTCTGGTTGTGTCCCTTTACCTATGCCTTCCACCCTGCATCCCATAATACAGAGTGGAGACTTACAACTCCTAAGAGAGCCAATGACTCTCAAACCCTAAACCCTTATTCAACACAAAGGAACTAGGTTACAAAGTTATAAGTGATACAAACGTACAGTCTTTAACCCTAGGTCTAAGTCTCCTTATATAGTCTTCTTTTTGTCTTGGGCTTTCAATCTTTGATTCTGTGTTCCCTTGATCCGTTCCTTAATTCTTGCAACAGATTAAACCTGCTAACTTACCAAGTCAGTCAGCATGTCGAGACATTTCCTTCGACATCTGTTTCTTCTGCAGATTCTTCAAGTTTATCATCGGAATGTTTTAGCAAAATTTAGTCAAACAATAGGTTCTTTCACCATGGACTCTTCAAGCACGATCAGATACATAAAAAGAGACTTCCCTTGAACAGGTGGAATCAAGATAGGAGGCTCTTGCAAGTAATCGCTAATCTTCTAAAAAGCTCCTTGACAGTCGGGATTCCATTCTACTACTTGATCTTTTCGAAGCAACTTGAAGATAGGCTCACACGTGGCAGTCATATGAGAGATAAACCTGGAGATGTAGTTCGATCGTCCAAGGAAACCTCTGACTTCTTTTTTAGTACGTGGAGCAAGAATTTCTTGTATAGCTTTGACTTTGTCTAGATCTACCTCAATTCACCGTTGACTAACAATAAAGCCAAGAAATTTTCCAGATCGAACACCAAATGTGCATTTAGCAGGGTTTAAACGTAGTCGAAACTTTCTGAGACGCTCAAACAACTTTTGCAAGTGGTTCATATAGTCCACTTCACTTTTGGATTTAGCGATCATGTCATCAACATAGACCTCAATTTCCTTGTGCATCATATCATGAAAAAGGGTAACCATCGCTCTTTGGTAGGTTGTCCCTGTGTTCTTGAGACTGAAAGGCATAACCTTGTAACAGTACGTTCCCCAAGGGGTGATGAACGTGGTATTTTCCATATCATTGGGATACATATTGATCTGATTATAGCATGAGAAGCCATCCAAGAAGGATAAAACAACAAATTTAGCAGTGTTGTCTACCAGAGTGTCAATGTGTAGAAGAGGGAAGTCGTCTTTTGGACTAACTTTTTTCAAATCCATATAATCGACACACATCCTGACCTTGCCATTCTTTTTAGGTACGAGCACAATGTTGGTTACCCATTGAGGATACTTTGAAATTGTTAGGAAACCCGCGTCAAATTGTCTCTTAACCTTTCACGAATCTTCAAAGCCATGTCTGGTCTTGTTCTTCAGAGTTTCTGCTTCACTGGTGGGCATTCTGGTTAAAGCGATAGTTTGTGCACAACAATATCGGTATCCTGACCTGGCATATCTTGATATGACCATGCGAACACGTCCACAAACTCTTGCAGCAACTTGACCAACCTCTCTTTGATGCTTGCCCTAAGTGTGGCTCCAATCTTGACCTCTGTTTTCTCTTCCTTTGTGCCAAGGTTGATTATCCATCAGCTCTTGATGTGGCTAGAGGGCTTTGGGCTCAGACTCGAGTAGCCTTGCCAATTCACCGGAGATATCACAATCTTCCTCACCCTCTTCTTCTGCTTGGTAGATATGGAACTCAAAGTTAGGATGGGGAGAAGAGTCTTTGGATTCAACAAGTTTATTGATTATTCTGCATAATTAGAATGATTTCTTTTTATTAAAAGTGGAAATTAAAAATGCAAAAGGAATATGTTT
Source organism: Lathyrus tuberosus (assembly GCA_022829125.1). Taxonomy (NCBI): domain Eukaryota; kingdom Viridiplantae; phylum Streptophyta; class Magnoliopsida; order Fabales; family Fabaceae; genus Lathyrus; species Lathyrus tuberosus. The sequence goes on from JALAZF010000423.1 coordinate 1,417,727, forward strand.
TTTAGTAGTTTTTAAAAGATTGCCATTTTCTTAAAAACAGGAAAAACACAAATAAAATGAACAAGAATTTAACAAAATTTCTTTTATTCATCATGATGATTTTGAAAATGAAAAGTGGCCCTACAACATAATCCATTAGCCTTGGGCAGGGCTAAGGATTTAGAAAACAAAGGAAAACAATAATTACTTATACATGGGAATAATTTCAAGAATCTCAATTGCTTCTAATTGGAAAAGGTTGATTCACACTGATACACCAGATTTGACATGTCTTCATCTTCAGTGAATTCTTCAATCACGCTGACTTGATCTCCATAGACATAACTTGCGCTGATGAATACCTCTTGAATGCTTCACATTCGGTCCTTTGTAGGTACCAGGGTTCCTTCTTTGATAGATGACTTGTAGCCCCATATTGAAACGATCCTTCTTCATGCTGATATCAATAACTTGTCCCCAACCTCCAGGACTACCATTCTCAATAATTAACTTTGTACTCATCATAGATGCAAAACGATTGTTTGACCTTCTCCACATATTCCTTTACTTCCACAAAAATGGCATTGGCTATCTCAAGAGCTTGGAAAGAAGTTTCCAAAGTGTCTTCACCAGCCTCAATGTAACGGAAGGATGATAGGTAACTAACCATAAGATCTTCTTCACCAGAGATGATTACTTGCTTGTTGTCGACGACAAACTTCATTTTCTAATGCAAGATGGAACTTACTACCCCAGCAACATGTATCCATGGTCGCCCCAATAAGAAACTGTAGGCAGGATTAATATCCATGACCTGGAAAGTAATATTGAAAATATGTAGACCAATTAAAATAGGTAACTCCACCTCACCAATGACACTTCTTCCTGACCCATCGAATGCTTTGACCACCAATGCACTGGGTCTCATTTCTGATCCTTGAAAAGCTATCTTAGCAAGTGTCCTCTTAGGTAGAACATTGAGGGAGGACCATGTATCTACTAGGACTCTTGCCAAAGTATCCTCTTGGCACTTCACCGATACGTGCAGTGCACGATTGTGATTCTATCCTTCTGTAGGCAGTTCTCCACCGCTGAAACTCAAAGTGTTGCAAGCAGTGATATTGGCGACCACCCCTAAAAAACTGGCCAACCGTTATATCTTGAGTGACATGGGCTTGTGAAAGAACTTTCAGTAATGCGTTCCTATAGGCTAGGGAACACATGAGCAAAGACAGAATAGAAATTTTTGACGGTGTCTGATGCAGTTGATCAACAATTTTATAATCAATCTTTCTGATGATCTTTAAGAATTCATCATCTTCATTGGACTGGACCACATTTTGCTCCCTAGTAGGAATTTCAGATGTAGTTTCTTTAGGTGGCGCTTGAGAGGTCACGACAAACTAGGGAGTATAAATTCGACCACAGCGGGTCATCTTGCTCGTCCCTGTAATATTGGTGACATCGACACCATCATCCTTTAAACTCTTCTCTTGTCCAACCTCCTTAAACTCCTTGTCAATTACAGTAACATCGTACTTCCAAGGCACCGCCTTGGTACTGTCATAAGGGAAATGACTGGGCACGCAGATAACCACGGGCGTGGGATGATCAATTGTCTGGACAATATCTTTACTTTGGGGAGTTATAACAACTGGGTATGGCAAGTTGAAAACAGGTTCTGATAAATTGAAGACCGGATATGGCAAGTTAAAAACCGGCTCAATCACTGCCACTTCATCTCATTTTACACGGCTACTTGTAGCGTACGATTTTTTTCGGTGACGCAGCCACCTTATCGCCATGGGTTTCTCCTCACCGCAATGGTAGGAGTGGGGTGCTACTTTCTGATTTCTTATTTATCCCGTGAAGCTGGAAGGGAAAGGGAAGCTATCTAAAACTAACCTTGCACACGAATGTTTAACTGAACAAACGCTTAAAAGATTCGGGGAGTTCGGGGGCAGGTTATACAATGGGGAGTTGTCAATTACCCATCCTATATGTGGTTATCCATAGGTTGATTAGCATTAGGTTCTGCTTTTTACTTTATGGTGTTTATTATGTAAATGGGAAAGTTTCTTCTTTGGGGGATGTTAGTGAGAGAGAGTATTTTTGTTATTTTTCGGGTTTTCTGATGTTTTTTGGTGAGGTACAGGACCTAAAGTTTTGGATTTGTGTGCTCGCTAAGATTTCGCAATCTTATGCCTACATATTCCCGTTATAAAAAACCGGGAAATCAGAGCAATCGTAGTTCCTCCTATTCTATGGGAGGAAAAGATGTTTTGGTGTCTTGTTCAAAGCCCAAGATTGAAGCTAAAGTTGAGTATTTGTGTCTTGTTCAAAGCCCAAGATTGAAGCTAAAAGGTTTGACGGAGAGAGAATTTGTCATGTCTAAAGGGAGACATCTCGTTTTTTTATCACAATTGTTGGGTGACTGATTATAAAGGAGAATTACTTTAACTGGATATGTGAATCCAGTAATGCCATAATTTCCTTTATAGGGGATTTGTCCTGAAGGAGAAAACTTTAACTCAGTGTAGAGCAATGCCATTTTTCCTTAGGAATCTTTCATGCTAAGACAGGGATATTGGCTTGGATGTAAATAATCCAGAGGCTTGCCGCTTACAACAATTAGATGAAAGAGTGAATTGACCAGGATAAGAGATGGACTACAGCTTGGATATTTGAATCAACAAGTGTGCCACTTATAGCAGTTATCTAGGATTAAGGTTTGTTTTGAATGTCTGTTTTGATGTATGATATATAGAGAAGTGTCTTCCTACAGAGAGTTTTTTTATTTCCTCTGCGGGGATGGTGTTTTTGCGTTCCTTGATCAAAGCTCAAGGTTGAAGCTAAGATATTGATTGACTCCACTGGGGAAGTCCTTATACAAAGCCTAAGAGGAGGCTGGAAAAGGCTGACTCAACAAGAGAGTGTTTATGTGTCTTGTACAAAGCCCAAGATTGAGGCTAAAAGAGAATTGACTCTTTTGGGGATATCATTATACAAAGCCTAAGAGGAGGCTGAAGGGGAAAACCGACTCTATTTATAAAAAGAGATTGACTTTGCTGGAGAGATTTATATGTGTCTTGTACAAAGCCCAAGATTGAGGCTGAAGAAAGGATATTTACTCCTGTTTAGGGATATTTATATGGTGTCTTGTAGAAAGCCCAAGATTGAGGCTAAAATATATGACTCACTCAGCTGAGGATATTTTAGGTGTCTTTTACAAAGCCCAAGATTGAGGCTGAAAGGGGTTAACTCAATAAGAGAGTGTTTCAAGAAAGAAGATGGACTCAACAAAAGGGTGCTTCTAGGGATAATTCTTTGCTAAGGAAAAATCATTATACAAAGCCTAAGAGGAGGCTGGCTTCTGTGAGGATTATTGAGATCCAGAGGCAGGTCCAAGTCGGAGGATCAACTCTTGCTGAGGGTTACAAAAGAGTTGAGGTATCAGATGCCTTGAGGTTTTGATAAAGGTTTATTGATAGTGATTTAACCCTAGCTGGGGAAATTTAGGATAAAGATTGAGTTTTAGATCCTGTAAGGATTTTAAACTCTACTGGGGATTGGTTAAATGACCAGGGTTTCTCCTGTGTTTGTAGGGAACTTGAGAATGTCCTTGAGATCCAATAGGAGATTAGACCGTCCAAGTCTACTGACATGGAAGAGTTTATCTTTGAATGATGCCCAAGAGGAGGCTGGTGTTTTAAGGGATGAGTCTCAACCCTTAAATTGGTCTGAGGTTTTGACTCTTTGGAAAGACTACTCTAACAAAGGATGACTAAGTTCTGTCCTATACCTTTAAGAGGTCTTCAGGGTCCTTGTATTAAGCCCAAGAGAAGGCATGAGAACTTCTAAGAAGCCGGAGGGTCCTTGTACAAAGCCCAAGAGGAGGCTGGGATGCTTTTAGGAAGCCTGTGGGTCCAAACCTAAAAAGAGTTCAAGAAAAGTTTCACCGGGAATAATCTTTTCTTTAGTGAACAGTTCTAGGGTTTGAAGAAATTCAAGAGAGGTTTCACTGGGAATTAATCCTCTCTGGGGGAATGAAAGTCTTTGCCAATTTCTAATAGTGACAGTTTGAGAAAAGTTTCACCCGGAATAATGCCTTTCTCTTTGTTCCATATTGTTTAAGCCCAAGAGAAGGCAAGACTGTATCTGGAATTTCTATGGGGAACAAGTTTTAACTGTTGAAAGAGTGACCACTGGCTTTATCTAATTCTAGACCTAATTGTCGGGGAAAACTCTAAGTAGATAATATACAGGCATATGTACAAATGAAATATATACTGTATGTAAAAAGAGGGTATGAGGACTTACAGGTGAGCAAGCTTCCAGCACAAACTAAGATATATATGTGCAAGTATGTAAAAGAAAGCTGATAAAACTTACAGGTGAGCAAGCTTCCATTGTAACAGCTGTATGGTTAGTTGTTCAAGAAATTAAAGAAAGTTTTGATAACAACTATAAATTTGAACTTAAACTAAAAAGGGAAAGTTGTTTTTGAAAAGAAGATTGGGGCTTATACTCAAGGAGAGGCCCAGATGAAAAACAGTAATTGTACCGTGATCTGAAAATTGTATTGGGGCTTATACAATGACTGAGGCCCAAATTAGGTTTTATTTACAAAGGGATGGGTCTTACAACTCAAAGAGAGGCCCAAATGATTTTGTACAAGTGATGGGGCTTACAACTCAAGGAGAGGTCTAAATGATTTTGTTTGAGAACGACGATCGTGCCGAGGTTTTTGAAAACACAGTGGGACACAATGACTAAGGCCCAAAAAGGTTTTTATTTATAAGTAATGGGTATTACACTCTATTAGAGGCCCAAAAGTGTTTTGAAAAAGATTTGTGAGGGTGAAAATAATCAAAACCCTAATTTTGATTTTTAAATGTATTTTAATTGAATAAAAATTCAATTAAAATTATCAAAATTATCAAACATGTGTTAAAAACAAGTTGTGATATTGTATTAATGTTTGAAAAAAAACATGTTTTATTCATGGATTGTTTTAGAAACCATTTGAAGTTGAAAAACAAGAGAAAAAAATATTTTAAGTGTTAAAAACAACAAATAAAACATAATTTTTTACAAAATTACTAAATATATGAATTAAATAATATTTTTGTGAAATTTTTATGGAATAAAATATTTTAACATTTTAGGGAATTTTCAAAAAAAGAACCAATAAAAAATAATTAAAATTGAGAGAGAAATTAATTTTAGAATTAATTAACGAAAACCATAAAAATATGAAAAATAGCAAAAAATGGCAAAATGATAAAATGGTCTGGGTGGGTGTTGAACCCACGACCTCTTAGCCAAACACACATGCGCGCTACCACTGGGGTGGTGATACATCTGTGTATCAAAACCACCCCATGAACATATATGGGGTGCCAAGTTTCTTGGCCTGGCCCTTGCCCAAGGCAAGGCCTGATTTTTGGCAATTTGCGTGAAGCCTCTAACTTTCTCATTTCTCCATGGATTGGGACAAAATTTAGGTGTATCTGACCTAGAATTTCATGAGGAATCCAATGGTGCCCTTGGAATTTTCAGAAAATGTTTCCATTTTAAAACCCGATAGTGATTTCAAAATAGGCCTAGATTTGCATGTTCTATGCTATCTCAAGGTACATGCAATAATAGCATGATAAATTGGTTCAAACACAACACATATGATATGTATGAGAGGTCCATGATCAATAGACCTCAAAGCAATGCATGATTTAGAGAGTTCAAGTTGTGATGCACTTACCTCTTGGAGCTCCTTGTGCTATCTGCCAAGTTCCTTGTGCCAGAAGTAATTCAATGCTTTGAACACTCTCAATTGATCCCTTAGAAGCATTTAGGATGATCAGAACCAGCTGGAATCATTCGGAACAAGTATAGGCCTTTTCTTGCAAAAGGGGCAAAAGTGACCAAGATAGTAACTCTCTCAAATGGTGTTCCAGATGAGGGAAACCAATTGTACAGTTTGAAGATGATATTTGGAGTGTGTTTGAGGACTGGTTTGGTTTTGGAAGTGACTGAATCAAGACATGGCTTGAAAAATGCAGAAAAGTCAAATTTTGAGGTTTTGGAGGTTGACTTTCTGATTTTGGTGTTTCAGATCACAAGTGAGCGTTTGAACAACTTAGATATGACATATTGGATGTGTTTGGATCATGAGCTTGGTGGAATTTCTCTCTAACTCGAAAACTCAGAGATGACTTGCAAAAGAAGGCATTTTGGCCTAAAGAGAGAGATTTTGAGGAAAGCAAGTGTTGTAGTGCTTTGGTGTACTCAAACTTATCAGAATTGAGGTCTATTTATAGTGCAACAAGTTTGTTTTGGCATCATTAGTGAATGGAAGCTGGTACAGGCCTTTGGCCAATGTTGATCCAAGGGAATCTTTAGTCTCCTATAGCCATTGACTTGAGGTTTGGGCACATGTATATGGTTCTTTGATTTAGAGCTTAATCTTGACTCATTCAGTTAATAATGTCTCAGTCCATGCCACCTTGGTGCATCCATTGAATGTTTGGAAACAAAATTGGAGTCTTTTGCACTTTTTAGCCTTTTTAGGTTTGTTATGGCTATGTGTAGATTCTTAGACTTGGGAGGCTTGGGGATCAGATCATTCCCCTTTGATTTCATTCTCTGATGTGTCCAAGTGGATGACAAGGCTTGGAGTTGTCCAAATTTTCCAAATCGAGCAAAATGCCAAAATCTGCCTTGTACAAGACAGTTGGAAATGGTGATTTTGAAGGGATCATATCTCCTTGCTCAGGTTGAGTTATGGGAGGCTCTCGTGCTATTTAGAAAGCCCTCATATGATATAATACATGTGTGATCATAGTTTGTCTTGAAACTATTTGAATCCAATTGAAAAATACTCATGAACATTGATGTCCAAGGCTGGTAACTTAGGCAGATTTTCACTAAGTGTTGGAAAAGTGTCATTTTCTTCATTTTTGTCATTTTGATCACTCCATAACTTAAAATCCATGAAGAATTGGACAGGCTTTGGATCACCCAAAATGGCTGCTTGGATCTCAAGTTATGATCCTTTGAAGTTGGTACCAAAATCACTTTTGTTCCATAACTTAGAAAAATTTTGGTTTCTTATGGTTTCCCCTTTTGCAAGAATACTCACTTTTCTTGATTTTTCTTAATGAAATTATGATCAATACCATACATTAACATCATTTTTGACTTAGGGGAACCATATTTGTGAAAATTTCCAAAAAGTCAAACTTGATTTTGTGCACAATTGACTTTTTATCGGATGAAATCCAAACTGTGCAATCCTTTGTGAACTAAAGTTCTTGACCTAATTCAAACCTAATGGATGGATTCCATAGGTGTTATAGGGTGTATTGGATCATGTCCCAAGGTTTGGGAGCATGTCTTGGTCAAAAGTCAAAGGTATAGTTGACTTTTCTTACAAAACCCTAATTGTGGTCCAGATGAAATTGAAACTTGTGAATCAAGCTTCTTGGATCAATCCATTGTTGAAAATGGATCTATGTTGTGTATTTAAGGCCTTCAAATCATGTCTTGAGGTCTTGGATCACGCTTTGCTCCAAAAGTCAACTTAGGGGTGAATTAGGTCAAGAAACCCTAATTCCTGATTTTTTATGAATGCATCCCCTAAGGCTAAATTGACTTGATGATTAGGTCCATGAGGTCCCTTGGAGTATATTGGGTTGTGATTTGAAGCATTGGCTCATTCCCAGAGGAAAATTTCCATCTGGAGGCCTTGGTCGACCAAAACCCTAATTTGGTGACATTGGCGATCTTGAGGCTTGATCCACTTGGAATGTTGTAACTTTCTGCTCGGTTCTTGATGTGGGAGTCCTCTTGATCCTTTGTGGGTGTTTAAGAGGTTAGAAAAGTTGAATATCATTTCATTCCTTGATTGATCCTTTGTCTAAGTCCTCTGAAAGGGCTCAAACACTAATTCTTGGTTGTAATGAAAGCTCAACTATCTTTTAGGAGATTGATGAGGGATGAAGGTACATCCATATTGTGGTAACAATTTGCACAATGATGGGAAATTTTAGTGGTCAAAATTTGGGGTATGACAGATGCCCCTATTTAATCTTCTTGGACCCGAAGGTGTGAATGGCGAAGATATTCGGACATTCAGGGTGCAAGAGGATTAAATATCGGAATACCCGAAATTTTGACAGTGGTTATAAATGGTAGCGGTTTGCTCATCCATCTTCTTTTGCTAAGAAATGATACTTAGAAAAGGGTGAAACTTCCCCTCGATCCTGGTCTTTAGCCACGGAACTAGTCTTAGTTTCTGAAATAAACTTCCCCTCGATCCTGGTCTTCAGCCAAGGAACTGGTCTTAGTTTCTAAAATAAACTTCCCCTCGATCCTGGTTTTCAGGCACATAACTGGTCTCAATTTCTTGATAAACTTCCCCTTGATCCTGGTCTTCAGCCAAGGAACTGGTCTCAATTTCTTCTTGTCGAGTTCCTTCCTTGACAAGGAATGCTACGCGTAGCGGCCTTCATCAAACTTATCGCCGTATTTTCCTGGGGAGATGCCATTTGATGGGAAAAGTTTTGTCATCAGACTTGCTGGGGAAACCCATTTGTTTGAGCTGTAGAGGTGTTCAAACTTCTCTATTGGAGATGCCATTTGTTGACTCTACTGGGGAAAAACGAATCTCTTGAGAGACTGATTTTTGCTTGGGGATACTACATCATACTTTTCTTCGAGATATTTTTGGAGAAATGCCATGTGATGTAATCCAATTTGGAGGTGCTGATGACCTTATTTGATAGCAAAGCTTTCGGAAAGAAACTGATGTATTGCCGAGAGTCTTCGGTTGAGGGGCTTTCTCTGGGGATTTTCCTTAATCCGGGAAAGCGAGAAATATCATCTTCGATGGTGAAGAGTGATGTTTGTCGAATGTCTTCTTGCCTTTCAAAGGATCAAGCTATCAAAGTGGTCGAGGACCGGCTCTAATCCAGAAATAAACTGGGGAGAAATTGCTCAGACGCTGCATTTCCTAATGAAGAAAGGACTGACAACCCGATTGAGAGGACTTTTATCACTTAGGAACAAGATCGACTAGAATGATAGTAATGCAATATGAATATGAATGTGATTCAATTATGCATGATGTATGTTTATGCTAACAAAACTGACGTGACATACAGACTAGTAGATGAACATGACTGGATACTCGGCCACTTCGGGGGACAAAAAGTATCAATGTTCCAAGATAGCAATCCTGCCTTGCTTAGGAGAGACGGTCCCCGTGGGGAGAAAAAGTTGTTCAATTAGTCTTAGGAGGTAAGAACTTTTCCGCGGATATCAGATGGTAAAATCACATCTGAAATAGTTGATCCTTCATTCAGGTGCATTGGTTTAGAAGGAGTACTTTGATTATGCACTTTGAGGTTTAATCACCTTCGGAGAAGTGATCGATGTTCTTTTCGATATTCATCAGTAAAAAAGAATTGTCATCTTTATTTTAAAAGCAGAAAAATTTGACAAGTAAATTCAATTTTGTTTTATTTCAAGAATCGTTGATCATGTTAAAATGTCATTCTGTAAAGCTATAACAAATAAGAATTGCAAACAAAAGAACTAGGGCTCAAATTTTATTGATAGGATAGAAATCAACCAAGCGCGTGATTCCATAGAGTATTTACATAGTTTTAAAAAATGGTAATTTAAGGGAAAATGGGCTACATTGAAACAAACGACCACTATCCTTCTACCAACTTTGAATTCTGGACATTCTGGGCTTTTGCCGAAGATGACCTTGACTGAAGTTTTGTTGATGGATGGCATGACTGCTGAGGAGTTAACCTTGTCAGACGTAGTTACTTGCCATTAATCCCTAATTTTTGCCTGGATTGTACTTTGAGATTTCCAATCCATCGGGATGATTTTTTTTTTGCTTATGTCTCTAATTTTTGCCTGGACCGCCCTTTCGTGTTTTCAATCCACCGAGACGTTTTTTTTATTTTTAGGCGAAGTATTTCTTGACTACGTCAACATTCGTGGGGTAGGCAAATTCCTCTCCATCCATGGTTGCGAGTCTCAAGGCGCCGCCTGAGAAGGCTTTCTTGACCACATAGGGGCTGTCATAATTCAGAGTCCATTTGCCCCGGGAATTAGTGAGGAATGATTGTATCTTTTTGAGCACAAGGTCTCCTTTCCTGAAGACACGGGGTCAGGCCTTTTTGTCAAACGCTTTCTTCATTCTTTGCTGAAATAACTGACCATGGCATAGAGCCGTTATTCGCTTTTCTTCGATCAGATTTAGTTCATCGTGTCGACTCTGACACCATTCAGCTTCTGTTAGCTTAGCTTCTATCAATACCCGGATTGATGGGATCTTCACTTCCATGGGAATAACTGCTTCCATGCCATATACTAGAGAGAAAGGGGTTGCCCCTGTTGAAGTGCGAACAGATGTGCGGTAACCGTGAAGAGCCAAGGGTAGCATCTCGTGCTAGTCTTTGTAGGTTACACCCATCTTTTGAACAATCTTCTTGATGTTCTTGTTAGTTGCTTCTACCACCCCGTTCATCTTAGGTCGATAGGGAGATGAGTTATAGTGTTCGATTTTGAACTCAGCACACAACTCTTTCATCATCTTGTGGATCAAGTTAGATCCATTATCAGTAATGATCTGGCTTGGAACACCATAACGGCAGATGAGATTGTTTTTGATAAATCAGACCACCACTTGTCGGGTTACATTGACGTGTGACGCTGCTTCGACCCACTTGGTGAAGTAGTCAATGGCTGCCAGGATGAACCGATGTCTGTTTGAAGCCCTGGGTTCGATCATGCCAATCATGTCGATTCCCCATATAGAAAAAGGCCATGGGGAAGAAAGAACTTTGAGATGTGTTGGCGGTACATGGATTTTGTCTGAGGATATCTTACACTTGTGACACCTCCTCATGTACTTGTAGCAATCGGATTCCATGGTCAACCAATAGTATCCTGCTCTTAGAATTTTTCTCGCTATTATGTGTCTGTTGGCATGAGTGCCAAAGGATCCTTCGTGAATTTCTTTTATCAATATGTTTGCTTCTGGTCTGTCTACACATCGGAGCAAGACCATGTCAAAGTTTCTCTTATAGAGTGTATCACCGCTTAGGAAGAAGCTGCCAGCCAGTCTTCTAAGAGTCTTTCTGTCTTTCCTGGATGCCCTAGGTGGGTATTCTTGTTTCTGAAGGAAGCATTTGATATCGTGATACCAAGGTTTGTCGTCTATGACAACTTTGATCGTAAAAATGTAATTGGGCCGTTCTAGGCGCATGATGTCGATCTTAGGTACGTCGTTCCATTGACCTACACTAATCATGGAAGAGAGAGTGGATAATGCATCAGCCATGTGATTCTCTTCACGAGGAGTATGATGAAACTCGATTCTGTTGAAGAATGGTAACAACCTTCTTGCGTAATCTTTGTAAGGAATCAATCCTGATTGGTATGTGTTCTAATCTCCTTTGAGACCTATGAAACAAGCTTCGTATTCGGCCTTGTTGTTTGTGCACTTGAATGTTAGTCTGTAAGTGAAAGGAATATGGGTACCCTGAGGTGTTAACGATGATTGCCCCAATTCCGTTCCCACAATTATTGACAGCTCCGTCAAATATTAGTCCCCATTGGGAACCTAGTTCTGGCCCTTCACTGGGTAGCGGTTCATCGCAATCTTTCATTTTCAAGTACATGACATCTTCGTCTAGGAAGTCAAATCCGACTGATTCCTGATCGTCAATCGGTTGATGAGCCAAATGATCTGCTAAAATACTTCCTTTGACGGCTTTCTGAGGATGGTACTCTATGTCGTACTCTGATAACAACATCTGCCAACGGGCGATCCTTCCCGTGAGAGCTGGCTTTTCAAAGACGTACTTGATCGGATCCATTTCGGAGATTAACCAAGTAGTGTGGCAAATCTTGTACTGGCGAAGACGTTTGGCTGCCCAAGCCAAAGCACAACAAGTTTTCTCAAGCATAGTATACCGAGTTTCATAGTCGGTAAACTTCTTGCTCAGATAGTAGATGACAGATTCTTTTCTTTTTGTTTCGTCTTGTTGGCCAAGTACACAACCCATGGAGTCTTCCAAGACTGTTAGGTAGATGATCAGTGATCTTCCCTCTACTGGAGGTGACAGGATAGGTGGATTCAATAGATACTCTTTGATACTGTCGAAGGCTTTTTGGCAGTCTTCTGTCCATACACATTCTTGACATGAGGAATATAAATCTTGAGATGTAATTAAGACGTCCCAAATATCCTCGGACTTCTTTTTCAGTCCTTCGAGAAGGCATTTCTTGAATGGCCTTGACCTTGTCGTGATCAACCTCAATTCCTTTTTGGCTGACAATAAATCCTAAGAGTTTTCCTGAACAGACACCGAATGTGCATTTATTGGGATTCAAGCGGAGTTTGTATTTTCTCAGACGCTCAAATAACTTTGACAGGTGGGTCACATGCTCCACTTCTGTTTTAGATTTGGCAATCATATCATCGACATACACTTCGATTTCTTTGTGCATCATGTCATGAAACATAGTAGTCATGGCCCTTTGATAGGTTGCCCCGGCGTTCTTCAGACCGAACGACATTACCTTATAACAAAAAGTACCCCATGGGGTGATGAATGGAGTTTTATCCATATCTTCCGGTGCCATTTTGATTTGATTATAGCCCTAGAATCCATCCATGAAGGAGAAGACTTTGAACTTCGATGTATTGTCTACCAGCATGTCTATGTGCGGTAAGGGGAAGTCATCCTTTGGACTGGCCTTGTTCAGATCCCTGTAATCTACACACATTCTGACTTTTCCGTCCTTTTTCAGAACTGGCACTATGTTGGCTAACCATTGAGGATATTCTGAGGTGGCGAGGAAACCTGCGTCAATCTATTTCTGCACTTCCTCTTTGATATTGATATCCATATCTGGGTGAGTCCGTCTCAGTCTTTGTTTCACTGGAGGACATTCTGATTTCAACGCTAGATGATGTTCCACGATGCTGGTATCCAACCCTTGCATGTCCTGATAGGACCAAGCAAACACATCGGGAAATTCTTTGAGGAGTCTTATCAAGCTTTCTTTGACTTCTTTCCTCTCTTCTTATGAACCTATGTTGACTGTTTCCAACAGCTCTTTGTGAGGTTCAATGGACCTTTCCTCTTGTCTGAGTAATCGAGAGATATCTTCTGGAATTTCTTTGTCTTCTTCTACTTCAGCCTCAAATACCGGAAATTCAAAGTTGGGAGAAGGCATTGGATCGTGTGTTTCAACGGGGTTTAAAACAAGCAATCTGCATGACGTGATGATTTGTTTTTAGAAGAGTTAGAGAGAAATGCAAGAGTGTGTGCAGTGTATTTTCTGAAAAATGCTTGTTTTTATTTTTGGTTGTTTTAGGATTACAATTTTCTAAAAAAGCAAAAAGTGAAAACAACAGTAAATGCAGAAATTACAGAACGACATTGTTTATTTATGATTTTGTCAATTCTTGAAACTACAACCCTATAAACAAAACTATGTCGCTTCGGGCAAAGTGAAGAGGAACATTTACAGAAAGTGAGCCCTATAAAAACATCCATTTCACCTGGGCTGGGTGAAAGGTTAAAACAAAGATGGCAATTATTTAGACTTATGAATGACTTTCGGGACATCGGCAGCAACACATTGGCGATGAACTCCTCGGTGAATCACAAAGTCTGGTGCCTTCTTTCTTGGTTTATCCTCAGAAATGACGCTGATTTCTGGCCGAGCAGGATCATTGGAGTCTTCCTCTGAGGCAGAGTTGTCGTAGATGAACTCTTATATTGTATTTTGTACAGTGTCTTCACTCTCAGGAGGATCTCCTAATCCAGGTGGCTGGATGTCTTCAAGCCTGATACGAGAGCTTTCAGGAGTGGTGTACTTGACCAAGAAGTCGTACTTGTCACTCGGTTGTCCTAAGGTGTCCCATACTTCAATAGAACTGGAGGAGTCATCTTTCTCGATGACATTGACCTCAGGAAAAGCATAGTTGATGAACTCTTGTCCTGCAATTTTTGCAGATTCATCGTTGTGCTGGATATCTTCAGAATATCCTGAGTAATGATCCCATGATTTGGTGGGGACGCAGGTATTCTTTTCAATGAGGCTCAATTGATAAGTGTGGTTGGGCTGACTCTTTTGCCCCAAGCATTTTGTATATGGTTTCCAGATAGGCAAGTCATCCAGGGGGTCATAATAGTCATAGTCGAAGTTGTCTTTCATCAGAGTGTCCTCCTCTAATGAGTTTGGCGGAGCACGGCATCCCTCGGGATCATAATCTCCGTATATCATCTTGACGTCTGATCTTGGTATATATATCGGATTCTGCGTGGGAAAGCAAAATGGCGTATGTGTTTCTTCCTGAGACATATAACCGTCCTCGTTGAGATAGGACTTCCACTCTTCATCTATATCGGAGGAATCACCCTCATCAATGGTGTGTACTTCTTGAAACACTGGGTGAAGGAAACCTCCATTGTGGAAGAAGTCCTGAATGGGATGAAAACTTTCATCATTAGTTGCAGTCTGGGTACAGGTTGAGGAAAAACCAAGACCATTCTTTGTCTTGTTATCCGTAGGAATGACAAGCTGTCCCTATCCTTTTGCGTTATTACTCTCGATCACTTTGAGAGCATCTTTGTATGAGGAAATCGACGTCCCTCCTTTTGGTTGATTCTTATCGCTTAATGACAGTGCTTGAAACTGAGTTCCAACAACCTCCTCGGGTTCCACACAGGATGATGATGATAAGTTGCTTACGATTAAGGCCTGCTCTCCACAGACTGTGACTAGCTTGTCATTTTTGACGAACTTCAGCTTCCGGTGAAGTGTCGAAGTGACTGCCCCAGCCTTATGTATCCAAGGTCTTCCTAATAAACAGATGTATGTTGCCTGGATGTCCATGACCTGGAAAGCGACTTGGAAAGTGTGAGGACCGATAGTTATGGGAAGATCAACTTCGTCGATAACTATTTTTTTTGGATCCGTCAAAGGCTTTGATGATGACTTCGCTGCCTCTCATCAGAGATCCTTGAAATGAGAGTTGCATCAGAGTAGATTTTGGCATAACATTCAGAGCTGATCCGGTATCTACCAGTATGCTGGCTAAAGCATCGTCCCGACAATTTACTGTAATGTTAAGCGCCATGTTATGATTTTTGCCTTCTTCTGGTAGTTCTTCATCACTGAATCCTAAGTTGTTGCAGGAGGTGATGTTGGAGATGATGCTGTTGAATTGTCTTATCATCACATCTTGTTCCACAAAGGCTTATTCTAAGACTTTTTGCAGAGCTTCCCTGTGAGCTTCGGAACTGCGTAAGAGAGATAGCACAGAGATTCTCAAAGGAGTTTGCAACATTTGGTCTACAATATTGTACTTGCTTTTCTGGATAAGTTTCAGCATCTCATCGTTGTTCTTTGAAAGGTCGGGATTACTGGATTGAACGACTGGTCGATTGGGAACTTATGTTTGAGGTTCCTTTTCTTTGACCGCTCCGTGTTACTCGACTGATGTCAGCAATGTTTATGACAGAGGGTAATGGAGTTTCCTTTCCATTTTCGATTGTCGTTGCACCATACTTGTAAGGGATAAACTTATCAGATCTGTACGGTATTGGACCTGGCAAGTATATAACCACAGGGCCCTTTTGATTTTTCTGACCATCGTAGCTAGCCTCAATTGGTTCGAGGTTGAGAATATTTCTATTGTCAAGAGGAACTCTTGATTCATGGAGTATAGGGATTATGGCGCATACATCTTTGGTTAATTCATGGTTAGAGATTATAACAACGTCTTTGCTTTGATCAGGACGATAGTCTTGCATTACGTTGATCGAACCAGAACTTGAACATGGTCGAATCTCTTTTCGATCCAATTGATTTTGAAGAGTTGGCCGCACAAGGTAGCATCCTTGGTTGTTCTCTGAGCAAACTCTACAGCATTCATAGTTATGTGGTGGCACCTGGCCACGCCCACTTTGTGTGCAGTGCAACCTTACTAGATCTATTTCCATCGAGCGAACATGTTGACTTTGATGCCTAGCAGGATTCCCGTCAGTCATACCGATCTATTGTGTAGCTTCATCCAAGTAGATTGGAAGCCACCAGTGGTCCAACAAGTGTTGAAGTGTTCTTTAGACAAGTGTACATCCTTGGTCGTCTTCACGACACACTTTACAGTCCTGAAATCATGTGAAGCCAGAAAACCGAGCCTGACGTGCTTAGCGTGTAATTCTACCAGACTGGTATTCATCAAGCGAATATCAAAGATTTGAATCATATTAACTTAATGGCTACTTCTATCACGGCAATCCTGGATCCATCCAAGATCCATCTAACACTGGAGGGCCTCTTGTACCAAAGAGCATCCCTGATTGTTTATTAAGTAGATTGGGCAGGAATTGTAACCGTGTCGTGGCAGATCATGGTATTGACTTTTCCTTGAGTGTATTTCCACCAAGTTGACATTCATCGCCAGAATGTTGTGGTTCTGGACAATGTTGAGATTTGCATGAGCCATACTGACCTAACAGATTCGTTGATCTTAGATCCATCCGAGATCCATTTGTTCTTGTAGAGCTTATTGCACTACGAAACATCCTTGATTATTCTTTGAGCAGATATCACACTGGTGATAATTGTGAGACGGTACATAACCGTACCCACTCTGTCTGTAATGCATCCTGACCAGATTGGTTCTTAATATGAGTACATCGTGAATTTGATAACTGCGGTTAAATTCTTCCTCTATCAAATTTACGGCAGTCTTTTCATGTTGAGGCAACGGGTTCCTTTGAACATTTGGATTAGTATCTTTGAAATATAAGACCCCGTTCCTGACAAGCTTCTGTACATTAGATTTGAACCTGAGACAGTTCTCAATGTTGTGCCCTGGTCCTCCTTGATGATAAGGGCAAGTTTGATCTGCTTTGAACCAAAAAGCAGATTTTTCGGTACTGTAAGAGGAGACCTGGTTTGGACGTGCCCCTTGGCCAGTAAGAGTGGAAATAGTTTTGGGTACAACATCGGTATAGGGTCGAACCCTGGTGGTCGTGTTGTATGATTGTTATTGTACTGTGGACGAGCCTGCTGAAGAGGCTGTTATGTCCTTTGCTGATATTGTTGTTGATTCGGCTGGCTCTCAGAAACCTGAGGTTGATAAGTTGGAGCCGGCGTTGGGTTGATAGCGGGAGTTACCGCTGCTACTGGTTGATACCTTCGCCTTTGCTTTCCGAGAGAGATATTACCAATATCTTGCTCTTTTTTCTTTGGGAAAGCACCACCTTATTTTTTGGTACTGCTCGATGATTCTGTGTTTTTGATCAAACGTCCCTCTCGGACTGCTTCCTTAAGGCGCACTCCCATGTTCATCATTTCAGTGAAGTCACTGGGCGCACTGGCGACCATTCGCTCGTAATAGAATGAGTTTAAGGTTTTCAAAAAGATCTTTGTCATTTCTTTTTCTTCAGGAGGGGGACAGATCTGAGCGGCAATTTCACGCCATCTCTGAGCATATTCCTTAAAAGTTTCTTTGTCTTTCTGCAACATTGCTCGGAGTTGGTCTATGTCTGGTGCCATGTCCAGGTTATACTTATATTGCTGAACGAAGGCAGCGCCAAGATCTCTGAAAGTGACATCTTGGTGCGCTTTAAACCCATGTACCATTTTAGTGCGGCACCGGTTAAACTTTCTTAGAAGTAATGGATCAGTAGCTATTGATTCTCAGTCTGAGTTGACATTTTTCGAGCGTCATCATCAAATGACTTTGAGGGCAAGAGTTGCCCCTGTATTTCTCAAAGTCAGGCACCTTAAATATGTGTGGTATTTTCACATTACGGACCAGACAAAGGTCTACGGCGTCCTTTTCGAATAAATCCTGACCGCGAATGGCATGCAGTTCCTTCTGCATCTCCAGGAATTGTTCCTGGAACTCATTCATCTTGTCATACATCTCTTCGTTTCCACCAGAGATTACTTGTGGAATCTGTCCTTCCAGGACAGTGTGTACCACGGGTTGTGGTATAGTCATTACAACGGTGACTCTTGGTGTTTCCCTGTCCTGAAGTTTGTAACCTTCAGGAGTTGGTGTCATGAGTCTTGCATCCTCGCTTTCCAAAAGTTTGTAACCTTCAGGCCCAGCAGATCCTGCTGCAGTTTCTGGGTCTTCCGTGACCTATGGGATGTATCCTTCAGGGACAAAGTTGATAGGCTTGCCCAGGGACGATCTTTAGGCATGTTGTACCGAGGATCATACGTCTCCACTATGGGCGTAGATGTGATCTCTGAGATCACAATCCTTTGTTGTTACCTCTGAGCTATTGCCAGGGATTGCATTTCACTGTGACGTTTTTTCAGATCTTCCTTCAGAGCATCATTTTTTTCTATCAGCTCTCTATTATCTTCCTCGAGATCTTCCATTTCCTTTTGTCGATTGGCCCAAGTATTATACGAATGAGACAGCTTGACTCTAGAATCGTGACGTATACGTGAGATTCGAAGGTAAAAAGAATGCGTTATGTGATAATGATGAATGATATGCAATGATATATATATTTTTGTATTTATTTGCTTTAATAAAAAAGAAACTTCAACAAAGAGATTGCAAATATCATACAGTGGGGAGACCCCTTTTTATTGAATTTGAAAGATTGCAGAAATGGAAAATACAGTATTTTACAAAGTGCTGTAAAAGGAAATGTCTAAACTTATGGATCCTGAGTCCTCTCTGAAGAGAGCTCAGATGCTGGTTCTGGTATTTTCCTTTTCTTTGACCGGGGCTCTTCAGCCGTTGTTGGGTTATCAGTCCTTTACCAAGTGAAAGGAGCGAGCAAGTTTCTTCAATCTTCTTGATTTTCTACAACATGCTGTTCTAGTATCTTAATCAGAGCATCCTTCCCTTTTAACAGTTCCTGAATTTTGGTACACTCTACATTGAGAATGCGGTATTTGTTCTTCCAAGAGTTCTTTTCCCGTTGAACTTTGTTGAGAGCGACCTGGAGTTTTTCCGTGTCATACATAAAATAAAGGACAAATTCCTTTAACGGAAGAACTTCTTGACGAGGGTAAGGCATCCTTAGCTTGAGGGCTGTAGTTTGTACCTAGTGGAGATAAGGTTCCACGGAGGTACAACTTGGTTTTCCTAGAGACTCTCTTCCTTTCTTGTGAACATGTTGCCAGGCATGCACTATTTCCTTCTTAAGTGCCCTGTCATTTTCTCCTTCCATTAAGAAAAGACCTTCTAGATGAACATTATGCGAGATATTCTTCTTCGGGTATCCGAGTTGACGGTGAACTAAAATTGGATGATAATTGATTCCTCCTGTAGTTCCTATAAGGGGTACATTAGGGAAGTTTTCACATTTGTCGATGACCCTTATCCCGTGATAGATCCGATTGTACCAATCTATGTCAGAGTTGGTAAGAGACATGATTCTCTGTGACCAACGTAGAGTACTCTTATGATCCCAAAATGCAACAGACTTAGGTAAATGGGAAGTGAACCACTTGTAAAGTAAGGGTACACATCATGTGATCATTCCTCCGCTATACAAATTCCTTAAGTGTACAAAATAATAAGCATCTGCGAGCAGGGTTGGTATGGGGTTTCCAATCAGAAATATCTTAACAGCGTTGATATCAACGAAGTTATCAATGTTGGGAAAGAGGAAAAGCCCGTATATGAGTAAAACAAAGATATCTTCGAAAGCAGTAACGTTTCCTATACTGGAAAAGTACAGGGCTTTCTCTACCAAAAATTTGGCCGATAAACCTTGGATTCCTTCCTTAGTGGTCATGTGAGTCCTGACTTTTGACTCGTCCAAATAGATTGCTCTTGCAATGGTTTGATCTTTTGGAATTTCTTCTAGTCCAGAAAAGGGAGCTTGGTCAGTGATGGGTAAATTAGTCAGGTGAGAGTATTCCTCTAATGTTGGTGCTAGTTGATAATATGGGAATGTGAAACAGTGATAAACTGGATTGTAGAACTGAATCACCGTAGACAAGATTCCTTCAACTACATGGACCCTTAACAGATACAGCAGTCCTCCATGCTTAGCTCTGAAATCATCAGGGTTGGTGATCATCCTTGCCAGCCCCCTTAAATCCTCTAACTTTGGAGCCTTTAAGGTATACTTGTGCGTCTTTCTTCTACCAAAATCCATAATGCAATCCTTATCTCTAATATTTGCAATTATTGTTTTAGTTTAATTTGAAAAAAGAGAGAAGAGAAAAGAATATTTTTTTCTTTGTTTAAGAGTTTTTAAATGAATGCATGAATGCAGCACACAAAAACATTGAAAAAACATGGGTTCAAGGGTTCAACGTCACGAGCATGGAGTCATGGCTCTACCCATCCCCAAAGGTTGTATTCTGGTCAATTTCTGTACGTGTAGAACGGGTTAAAAGTTCCCAAAATCATTGACCCCCCTAGGGATATCAACAGCAAGCTGGTCCACCTGAGCGAGTTGTAGCATCCTAGGGTAATCTCAATTGAGTGTAGTATCGTGTATCAACTATTTACGATAGTCACCGTACTACCAAATGACCATATGGTTAATGTCTATTAAATCTTCAGTTTCACGGATACCACATTGGGACAATCTGCCTTCACGATGAAGTCGTTCCACATTGAATCCACAAAGGGTATCTCCACTGACTTGATGGTATACCAGGATCGCTTATTCGGGAATCACTCCCTGTAAGTCCACCCGTCTATGCCATCACTTATCTTAGGGTTCTCTCGAACTTTTCACATGCGACATCACTCGCATTCCCATTGACAGAAAAATAAACACGGATATCAAGTAGGAAAAGCAGTATATATATATAGTATAATACCTGCAACTAATCATCCTAGACCTCTTAGGAACTATAATCCTAGTCCTAGTTTGGCTCCCCAGCAGAGTCGACATTTTACTGTAGCGTGCGATTTTTGTCGGTGACGCGACCACCTTATCGCCATGGGTTTCTCCTCAACGCAATGGTAGGAGTGGGGTGCTACTTTCTGATTTCTTATTTATCCCATGAAGCTGGAAGGGAAAGGGAAGCTATCTAAAACTAACCTTGCACGCGAATGTTTAACTGAACAAACGCTTAAGAGATTCGGGGAGTTTGGGTCAGGTTATATAATGGGGAGTTGTCAATTACCCATCCTATATGTGGTTATCCACAGGTTGATTAGCATTAGGTTCTGGTTTGTACTTGATGGTGTTTATTCTGTAAATGGGAAAGTTTCTTCTTTTTGGGATGTCTGTGAGAGAGAGTATTTTTGTTGTTTTTCAGGTTTTCTGATGTTTTTTGGCGAGGTACTGGACCTAAAGTTTTGGATTGGCGTGCTCGCTAAGATTTTGCAATCTTATGCATACGTATTCCCGTTAAAGAAAACCGAGAAATCAGAGCAATTGTAGTTCCTCCTATTCTATGGGAGGAAAAGATGTTTTGGTGTCTTGTTCAAAGCCCAAGATTGAAGCTAAAGTTGAGTATTTGTATCTTGTTCAAAGCCCATGATTGAAGCTAAAAGCTTTGACGGAGAGAGAATTTTTCATCTCTAAAGGGAGACATCTCGTCTGTTTATCACCACTGTTGGGTGACTGATTATAAAGGAGAATTACTTTAACTGGGATATGTGAATCCAGCAATGCCATAATTTCCTTTATAGGGGATTTGTCCTGAAGGAGAAAAATTTAACTCAGTGTAGAGAAATGCCATTTTTCCTTAGGAATCTTTCATGCTAAGAGAGGGACATTGGCTTGGATGTAAATAATCCAGAGGCTTTCCGCTTACAGTAATTAGATGAAAGAGAGAGTTTACCACGATAAGAGATGGACTACAACTTGGATATTTGAATCAACAAGTGTGCCACTTATAGCAGTTATCTGAGGTTAAGGTTTGTTTTGAATGTCTGTTTTAATGTGTGATATACAGAGAAGTGTCTTCCTACAGAGAGTTTTTTGATTTCCTCTACGGGGATGGTGGTTTTTGTGTGCCTTGATCAAAGCCCAAGGTTGAAGCTAAGATATTGATTGACTCCACAGGGGAAGTCCTTATACAAAGCCTAAGAGGAGGCTGGAAAAGGCTGACTCAACAAGAGAGTGTTTATGTGTCTTGTACAAAGCCCAAGATTGAGGCTAAAAGAGAATTGACTCTTTTGGGGATATCATTATACAAAGCCTAAGAGGAGGCTGAAGGGGAAAACTGACTCTATTGGTGAGAGGTTTTATCTGTCTTGTACAAAGCCCAATATTGTTACTAAAAAGAGATTGACTCTGCTGGAGAGATTTATATGTGTCTTGTACAAAGCCCAAGATTGAGGCTGAAGAGAGGATATTTACTCCTGTTTAGGGATATTTTATATGGTGTCTTATACAAAGCCCAAGATTGAGGCTAAAAGATATGGCTCACTCAGCTGAGGATATTTTAGGTGTCTTGTACAAAGCCCACGATTGAGGCTGAAAGCGGTTAACTCAACAAGAGAGTGTTTCAAGAAAGAAGATAGACTCAACAAAAGGGTGCTTCTAGGGATAATTCTCTGCTGAGGAAAAATCATTATACAAAGCCTAAGAGGAGGCTGGCTTCTGCTGAGGATTATTGAGATCTAGAGGCAGGTCCAAGTCGGAGGATCAACTCTTGCTGAGGGTTACAGAAGAGTTGAGGTATCAGATGGCTTGAGGTTCTGATAGAGGTTTGTTGATAGTGATTTAAACCTAGCTGGGGAAATTTAGGATAAAGATTAAGTTTTAAATCTTGTGAGGATTTTAAACTCTACTGGGGATAGGTTAAATGACCCGGGTTTCTCCTGTGTTTATAGGGAACTTGTGAATGTCCTTGAGATCCAAGAGGAGATTAGACTGTCCAAGTCTACTGACATGGAAGAGTTTATCTTGGTATGATGCCCAAGAGGAGGCTGGTGTTTTAAGGGATGAGACTCAACCCTTAAATTGGTCTAAGGTTTTGACTCTCTAGAAAGATTGCTCTAACAAAGGCTAGCTAAGTTTTGTCCTATACCTTTAAGAGGTCTTCAGGGTCCTTGTATTAAGCCCAAGAGAAGGCATGAGAACTTCTAAGAAGCCGGAGGGTCCTTGTACAAAGCCCAAGAGGAGGCTGGGATGCTTTTAGGAAGCCCGTGGGTCCAAACCTAAGAAGAGTTCAAGAAAAGTTTCACCGGGAATAATCTTTTCTTTAGTGAACAGTTCTAGGGTTTGAAGAAATTCAAGAGAGGTTTTACCGGGAATTAATCCTCTCTGGGGGAATAAATTTCTTTGACAATTTCTAATTGTGACAGTCTGAGAAAAGTTTCACTGGGAATAATGCCTTTCTCTTTGTTCCATATTGTTTAAGCCCAAGAGAAGGCAAGACTGTATCTGGAATTCCTATGGGGAACTAGTTTTGACTGTTGAAAGAGTGGCCACTAGCTTTATCTAATTCTAAACCTAGATGCTGGGGAAAACTCTAAGATATAATATACAGGCATATATACAGATGAAATATATACTGTATGTAAAAAGAGGGTATGAGGACTTACAGGTGAGCAAGCTTCCAGCACAAACATATATATATATATATATATATATATATATATATATGTGTGTGTGTGTGTGTGCAAGTATGTAAAAGAAAGCTGATAAAACTTACAGGTGAGCAAGCTTCCATTGTAACAGCTGTATGGTTAGTTGTTTAAGAAATTAAAGAAAGTTTTGATAACAACTATGAATTTGAACTTAAACCAAAAATGGAAAGTTGTTTTTGAAAAGAAGATTGGGGCTTATACTCAAGGAGAGGCCCAGATGAAAAACAGTAATCGTACCGCTGATCTGAAAATTGTATTGGGGCTTATACAATGACTGAGGCCCAAATTAGGTTTTATTTACAAAGGGATGGGTCTCACAACTCAAAGAGAGGCCCAAATGATTTTGTACAAGTGATGGGTCTTACAACTCAAGGAGATGCCCAAATGATTTTGTTTGAGAACAGCGATCGTGTCGAGGTTTTTGAAAACACAGTGGGACTTATACAATGACTGAGGCCCCAAAAGGTTTTTATTTACAAGGAATGGGTCTTACACTCTATTAGAGGCCCAAAAGTGTTTGGAAAAAGATTTGTGAGGGTGAAAATAATCAAAACCCTAATTTTGATTTTTAAATGTATTTTAATTGAATAAAATTCAATTAAAATGATCAAAATTATCAAACATGTGTGAAAAACAAGTTGTGATATTGGATTAATGTTTGAAAAAAAAATGTTTTATTCATGGAGTGTTTTGGAAACCATTTGAAGTTGAAAAACAAGAGAAAGAAATGTTTTAAGTGTTAAAAACAACAAATAAAACATAATTTTTTACAAAAATACTAAATATATGAAATAAATAATATTTTTGTGAAATTATTATGGAATAAAATATTTTAACATTTTTAAGAATTTTCAAAAAAAAGAACCAATAAAAAATAATTAAAATTGAGAGAGAAATTAATTTTAGAATTAATTAACAAAAACCATAAAAAATATGAAAATAGCAAAAATTGGCAAAAATAATAAAATGGTCTGGGTGGGTGTTGAATCCATGACCTCATAGCCAAACACACATGCGCTCTACCACTGGGGTGGTGATACATCCGTGTATCAAAACCACACCATGAACATATATGGGGTGCCAAGTTTCTAGGCCTGGCCCTTGCCCAAGGCAAGGCCTGATTTTTGGTAATTTGCATGAAGCCTCTAACTTTCTCATTTCTCCATGGATTGGGACAAAATTTATGTGTATCTGACCTAGAATTTCATGAGGAACCCAATGGTGCCCTTGGAATTTTCAGAAAATGTTTCCATTTTAAAATCCGATAGTGATTTCAAAATAGGCCTAGATTTGCATGTTCTATGCTATCTCAAGGTACATGCAATAATAGCATGATAAATTGGTTCAAACACAACACATATGATATGTATGAGAGGTCCATGATCAATGGACCTCAAAGCAATGCATGCTTTAGAGAGTTCAAGTTGTGATACACTTACCTCTTGGAGGTCCTTGTGCTATCTGCCAAGTTCCTTGTGCCAGAAGTAATTCAATGCTTTGAGCACTCTCAATTGATCCCTTAGAAGCTTTTAGGATGATCAGAACCAGCTGGAATCCTCAGGAACAAGTATAGGCCTTTTCTTGCAAAAGGGGCAAAAGTGACCAAGATAATAACTCTCTCAAATGGTGTTCCTGATTAGGGAAACCAATTGGGACAGTTTGAGGATGATATTTGGAGTGTGTTTGAGGCCTGGTTTGGTTTTGGAAGTGACTGAATCAAGACATGGCTTGAAAAATGCAGAAAAGTCAAATTTTGAGGTTTTGGAGGTTAACTTTCTGATTTTGGTGTTTCAGATCACAAGTGAGTCTTTGAACAGCTTAGATATGACATATTGGATGTGTTTGGATCATGAGCTGTGGTGGAATTTCTCTCTAACTCAAAAACTCATAGATGACTTGCAAAAGAAGGCATTTTGGCCTAAAGAGAGAGATTTTGAGGAAAGCAAGTGTTGTAGTGCTTTGGTGTACTCAAACTGATCAAAATTGAGGTCTATTTATAGTGCAACAAGTTTGTTTTGGCATCAATAGTGAATGGCAGCTGGTACAGGCCTTTGGCCAATGTTGATCCAAGGGAATCTTTAGTCTCCTATAGCCATTGACTTGAGGTTAGGGCACAGGCCTATGGTCCTTTGATTCAGAGCTTAATCTTGACTCATTCAGTTAGGAATGTCTCAGTCCATGCCACCTTGGTGCATCCATTGAATGCTTGGAAACAAAATTGGAGTCTTTTGCACTTTTTAGACGTTTTAGGTTTGTTATGGCTATGTGTAGATTCTTGGACTTGGGAGGCTTGGCGATTAGATCATTCCCCTTTGATTTCATCCTCTGATGTGTCCAAGTGGATGACAAGGCTTGGCGTTGTCCAAATTTGCCAAATCGAGCAAAATGCCAAAATCTACTTTGTACAAGACAGTTGGAAATGGTGATTTTGAGGGGATCATATCTCCTTGCTCAGGTTGAGTTATGGGAGGCTCTTGTGCTTTTTAGAAAGCCCTAATATGATACATTACATGTATGATCATAGTTTGTCTTGAAACTATTTGAATCCATCTGAAAAATATTCATGAACATTGATGTCCAAGGCTGGTAACTTAGGCAGATTTTCACTAAGTGTTGGAAAAGTGTCATTTTCTTCATTTTTGTCATTTTTATCACTCCATAACTTAAAATCCATGAAGAATTGGAGTTTATTGTAGTTGAAGCTTTTGTAGAATGTAGGAATACCTACAAATCAGGCTTTGGATCACCCAAAATGGCTACTTGGATCTCAAGTTATGATCCTTGGAAGTTGGTACCAAAATCACTTTTGTTCCATAACTTAGAAAAATTTTGGTTTCTTATGGTTGCCCCTTTTGCAATAAACCTCAATTTTCTTGATTTTTCTTAATGAATGATGATCAATACCATACATTCACATCATGTTTGACTTAGGGGAACCATATTTGTGAAAAATTCCGAAAAGTCAAACTTCATTTTGCGCACAGTTGACTTTTTATCGGATGAAATACAAACTGCGCGATCCTTTGTAAAATAAAGTTCTTGACCTAATTAAAAACCTAATGGATGGATTCCATAGGTGTTATAGGGTGTATTGAATCATGTCCCAAGGATTGGGAGCATGTCTTGGTCAAAAGTCAAAGGTACAGTTGACTTTTCTTACAAAACCCTAATTGTGGTCCAGATGAAATTGAAACTTGTAAATCAAGCTTCTTGGATCAATCCATTGTTGCAAATGGATCGATGTGGTGTATTTAAGGCCTTCAAATCATGTCTTGAGGTCTTGGCTCATGCTTTGCTCCAAAAGTCAACTTAGGGGTGAATTAGGTCAAGAAACCCTAATTCCTGATTTTTTATGAATGCATCCCCTGAGGCTAAATTGACTTGATGATTGGGTCCATGAGGTCCCTTGGAGTATCTTGGGTTGTGCTTTGAAGTATTGGCTCATTCCCAGAAGAAAATTTTCATCTGGAGGCCTTGGTCTACCAAAACCCTAATTTGGTGACATTGGCGATCTTGAGGCTTGATCCCCTTGGAATGTTGCAACTTTGTGCTCGATTCTTGATGCGGGAGTCCTCTTGATCCTTTGTGGGTGTTTGAGAGGTTAGTCAAGTTGAAGATCATGTCATTCCTTGATTGATCCTTTGTCTAAGTGCTCTGAGAGGGCTCTAACCCTAATTCTTGGTTGTAATGAAAGCTCAACTATCTTTGAGGAGATTGATGAGGCATGAAGGTACATCCATATTGTGGTAACAATTTTCCCAATGATGGGAAATCTTGGTGGTCAAAATTTGGGGTATGACACTACTGACTTGTAATAACCGTTGGTTGATCAAATCTTGGATATCTCTTCGTACCATCTCACATCCTCTTGGATAGATGGCACAATCTACACAATCTTTATGACAAACCTTTACCAGTCCAGCTTCTACCAACTTTGCATGGAATGCTAGCAGAGGAGTGTTAATTTTCGCAAAATCTCTAATTAAAACATCATCAGACGCTTCATCCACCGCATTAACAATTCCATGTGCGGGTTGTAACACCCCCAGGCTATTAAAGCGATAATAATTAATCAGAGTATAATTAACAATTCACGGCATAGACGAGAGCGTCACATCAAAAGGAATTAAAATCACGTAATAACCTGCTCATAAAGATATGCAACAATTCAGGTAGCGCATAACAAAGGAACTTAGTTCCTACTACCCATAAATCAGATACAGAATAAAAGCGGAAAATCTGCACTGAAACTCATATATATATCATAAAAATTTTGTCTGTCATATACAACATCATACATGTACAATCCAAAAGATACATGTATACCCAATACAAATAATCACACTCGATCTCCCTGACTACCCGGTGCTACATTTCAGAGCCGACCGACAAAAGAATGAAGACCTAAGCTTCACAAAAAGACCTCCAGCATCTAATATGCAATGCCTCATAGAGCATTTAAAATTGCAGAAGGGTGAGAAACACAATCATAATATAATTGCATACAATTATATAATAACACGAAAATACACATATAAAATATTCTCACCACCACGTATACCAGAATTCAAACACAAACAACACAAAGTATATTTCATATATCCATCACCAAGGTATATCAACCATGCATAATACACATATCGCCAACATATATACATATATTAACTCATCAATTTTATCCACAATTCCACACACAATCAATCCATTCATGATTTATGCAAATGCAAAGAGACCGACACAACGACTCTATACAAATGCACATGCGGTACCATCCATCCATCATCTCAACACTAGTTCACTCAGGAACTATTGGAATCATCGGTTGTTACTTAGTGTAACTCCCCGTCGGGAAAACGATGTTCCCTGTCGCTTTAGGTCCTCTTTGTATAAGGCTCATGATGTTTATGGATTGCTTTAGATCCTCTTTGTATAAGGCTCACAATCCGATCGCTTTAGGACCTCTTTGTATAAGGCTCACGATCGTCTATAATCATCGCTTTAAGTCCTCTTTGTATAAGGCTCACGATGTTACAGCGGATTCCCTCTGGAACCGTTTCGTCGCTCACACCCACTAGGGCACACGACATCACCAACATGCATATCATGATGCTTGGCATACAATGACTCATGACATTCAAATGCACACATATACACATCCATAATCATGTATATATCATCAAATACCACACATTGCATTTACTAGCCCTTAGGTCACAAACCATTATCACAACATCTTATCACATGTATTTCCATCACACAACAACACACAAGTCATACAACATTCATATCAACAGCATATTGCATAATACACATCAACTACACACACTTACAATGGTACAAGTTGACAAAACAGCACCATTCCAATTCCCGACATAATTAAATTGACCACTAGTCTCTAAACCAATAGTATAAGAAAAAACATGTCAAAAGCTTTCCAACACACCAAACCACGCCTCCAACCGACTCACGGATCAAAAGTTATAAAGAAAACAAATTGGGAAAAGCTGTCATGTTCGCAATGCGAAGCTCCTAGCGAGTCCTTCGCTTCTTCATTCGCAGTGCGAATGTCCCAGCGAACCAAGTCAGAAAGGAAAATAGCCTAAAAATTCCTAACATTCGCAGTGCGAACTCCCAGCGAATGCTCGTTTTCCCCTTCGCAGTTCGAGTCTCCCAGCGAACAGTGGCAGAAAGAAAACAACACAAAATAACACAAAGTTCACAGTGCGATTCTCTGGCGAATGCTCGCCCTCACCTTCGCAGTGCGAATTGCCAGCGAATACTCGCTTTCCCCTTCGCTAGGGGATTCGCAGTGCGAACCTGCGAATTCAGCAAAACCCAACAGCGATGTTACATAACCAAAAAACCATATTTTCCCCACCAAAACACTTCCAAACCAACACATAACAATCAGAACATAATCTAATCATGGTAACAAGTATTCTACCACATTTACACCGATTTCCAACTACGGAAACATCGATTTCTACTCGTTTATTTCATTTCGACCTATATTTAAAAACCAATAAAACTTCCACACAAACATACATAATCATACACAAACATAGTATAATCGAGTTTCGCACCCTTACCCGATTAAATCGCGTTTGAAAAGTCGGTTGAATCGGTTCCTAAATCCACAAGTTTTCCTCTCTTTTCTTCTTTCTCTTCTCTTTCCTTCTTTCTCTTTTTCTTCTCTTCTTTTTCTTTCCTTACTATTTTTCTCTCTTTTTCTTTCTATTATATGAAAAATATAATATCTACCCAAACAAAAGACAAAAATACCCCTACACTCAAATATCTCGCAAACGTTCCCAAAACGCGATAAAATATAATCACGATGAAAAATAATATATTTTCACATAAAAGTCAAAAATAAAATAATATAATAATAAAATAATCAAAACGACTCAATTAAATAAAAATAACTAAAACTGGGGCGTTACAATTCTCCCCCACTTCCGAAGCTGTGAAACATGGAACACATCATGCAAATTCGACAGACTCGGCGGCAACGCCACCCTGTAAGCCACAACACCCACTCTCGTGGATATCTGGTAAGGACCAATAAACCGAGAAGTAAGCTTCTTCGATTTCAATGCACGACCAACACCCGTCACCGGTGTAACTCTCAAAAATACATGATCGCCCTCTTGAAACTCGAGATCTTTCCTCCTTCGATCATGATAAATCTTGTGCCTACTCTGAGAAAACTTCATTTTCTCACGAATAAGTTTCACCTTTTCCGTAGTCTGTTGAATTAATTCCGGTCCAACCACCGAACTCTCACCAGATTCGTGCCAACACAACGGTGTTCGACATTTTCATCCATACAACGCTTCAAACGGTTCCATTCCAATACTCGAATGGAAACTGTTATTATACGTGAATTCAATCAATGCAAGATAACTATCCCACACACCACCTTGTTCAAGAACACAAGCCCGCAACAAATCTTCCAACGACTGAATCGTTCTCTCCGTCTGTCCATCCGTCTGAGGATGATAAGCCGAACTCAATCTCAATTTATAACCCAACACCTTTTGCAAACTTTCCTAAAATCTGGAAGTAAACCTCGGATCTCGATCTGAAACAATACTCAACGAAACACCATGTATCTTCACAATCACATGATATAAATCTCATCTAACCTCTCCAAAGAAAAACTGATGTCAATCAGAATGAAATGCGCCGATTTAGTTAGCCTATCCACAACCACCCAAATCGCAGTATGTCCCCGCTGAGTGTTCGGAAAACCTGTCACAAAGTCCATAGAAATGTTATCCCATTTCCACTCAGGAATATCCAATGGTTGCAACAATCCACTAGGCTTCAGATGTTCTACCTTCGACTTCTGACACGTTAAACATGAATACACAAACTGAGCCACATCTCTCTTTAACCCGGACCACCAAAAGATCTTATTCAAATCCTGATACATCTTATTAGCTCCCGGATGTATACTCAAACTACTCCGGTGTCCTTCCTCCAAAATCATCCTTTTCAACTCCGCATCATCAGGAATACAAATTCTACCTCGGAACCTCAAAACACCTTTATCATCCACTTTAAAGTCCTCATTTTCACTTTTATCCCCAACCGTCATCAAATCCACAAATTTCACATCCAATTTCTGTTTCTCGCTAACAGTCAACAGAAAATCATTAGTAACCTTCAACATACCAAGCTTCACACTGTCAGACGTCAATTCACACACCAAACTCAAATCTCTAAACGATTCCAAAAGTTCCCACTCCTTAACCATCAAGGCAGACATATGCAACGATTTCCGACTCAACGCATCGGCTACCACATTAGCTTTACCAAGATGGTAATTCAAGCCAAAATCGTAGTCCTTCAAAAATTCCAACCATCTTCGTTGCCTCATATTCAACTCTTTCTGATCAAACAAGTATTTCAAACTCTTATGATCACTAAAGACTTCGAATCTGGCACCGTAGAGATAATGCCTCCAAATCTTCAACACAAAAACCACAGCCGCTAACTCAAGATCATGAGTAGGATAATTTTTCTCATGCACCCTCAATTTCCTCGAAGCATAAGCTACAACCTTACCTTCTTGCATCAACACTCAACCTAGCCCAATCAAAGACGCATCACAATACACCACAAACGGTTCAGTAGGATTCGACAAGATCAAAATCGGAGTTGTCGTCAATCTTCTCTTCAGCTCACTAAAACTTTCCTCACACCAAATATCCCAAATGAACTCTTGACCTTTATAAGTCAACTGGGTTAATGGAAGTGATAACTTAGAAAAACCTTCAATGAACCTTCGATAATATCCGGTTAATCCCAAAAAGCTTCTAATTTCAGTAACAGATCTCAGAGCCTCCCATTGTAGAACTGCTTCTACTTTAGATGGATCCACAGCAATACCGTTACCTGAAATCGCATGACCAAGAAAACTCACTTCCGACAACCAGAATTCACACTTGGACAACTTGGCAAAAAGTCTCTTTTCCTTCAAAATTTGCAACACAACACGCAGATGCTCCGCATGCTCCTCCCGAGACTTAGAATAAATTAAGATATCATCAATAAACACAACAACAAAACGATCCAAATGCTCGTGGAAAATACGATTCATGTATTCCATAAACACACCTGGTGCATTAGAAACCCTGAATGGCATCACGGAATATTCATAATGACCGTATCGTGTCCTAAAAGCCGTCTTCTGAATATCTTCCTCTTTCACCCTTATCTGATGATAACCCGACCTCAAGTCAATCTTACTAAACACACACGCACCTACCAACTGATCCATCAGATCGTCAATTCTCGGAAGAGGATACTTATTCTTAATCATCACTTTATTCAACTAGCGATAATTAATACACAATCGCATACTTCCATCTTTCTATTTCACCAATAAAACTGGAGCACCCCAAGGCGACGCACTCGGCCTCATAAACCTCTTTTCCAATAATTTATTCAATTGATTCTTTAACTCAACCAACTCAGATGCCGACATTCGATATGGTGCCATCGACACAGGTCTAGTACCAGGAACTAGATCTATAGAAAACTTCACCTCTCTCTCTGGCGGTACATCCAAAATATCCTCTGGAAACACTTCCGGAAAATCACACACAACAGGAAACACATCAAGTGAAACTTGACTATCCACAGTCAACGATGCAAACAACCCAAACAACTGAGCTTCACCCGCCAAAAGTTTCTTCAACTCTTTGGTAGATAAGAAACTCGAGTCTTCGTCTTCCTCAAGAGAAGGAAATCTTACTAGCTTATGATAACAATCAATATGAACTCGATTGAACTGCAACCAATTCATACCCAGAACCACATCTAAACCCTCCAACGGCAAACACACCAAATCCATCTCAAAATCTTTTCCATAAATGGTCAAAGGACAACTTAAACAAACCAAAGAAGTAGTTACTGACCCCATTGCTGGAGTATCAATAACCATCTCTCCATCCATCGAAGACAACACAAGGTTCAAACGCTTCGCGCACTCACACGAAATAAACGAATGAGTCGCTCTAGTATCAATAATAGCAACTAAAGGCGTACTATTAATAAAACAAGTACCTCTGATCAGACGGTCTACACTTGTAGTCTGAGTTCCCGCCAAGGCAAAAAATTTCCCACCAGCCTGAGCTTTCTTCGGTTTCGGACACTTCGTACCAATATAACTAGGTTCACCACAGTTGAAACACGTCACCACATTCTTCCTTGCACAATCAGTTGCAACATGTCCTAAACCTCCACAATTAGAACACTTTCTCATATCCTTCCTACATTCGAACTGTCGATGTCCTAGATCACCACACCTAAAACATCTCGGAGGATTAGACATACCTCCCCCACTTGGCCTTTTCTCAAAATTACCTCTTTGCTTACCCTTATCAGTTGGTGTCACATAAGGACCACCACGAAACTGTTGCTTCCCTTTCCTCTCGCTCACACTCTTATAGTGAGTAGAACGAGCTTTACTATCTTCCTCATAAATCCTACAATAATCCACCAAATCAGAAAACCTCCTAATCCGTTGATAACCGATTGCTTGCTTTATCTCAGGACGCAATCCGTTCTCAAACTTCTCACACTTGGAAAACTCCGCAGTTGCTTTCGCATAATATGGATAAAACTGCACCAGCTCCACAAACTTAGCAGTATAATCAACAACAGACATACTACCTTGTTTCAATTCCAAGAACTCAATTTCCTTCTTTCCTCTTACATCTTCAGGAAAATACTTCCTCAGAAACTCAATGCTAAACACACCCAAGTGATCTCTTCCTCTGCAGCTTCCAACATATGACGTGTACTAACCCACCAATCATCAACTTCTTCCAGTAAAATATGAGTACCCAGTCTCACCTTCTGATCCTCAGCACAATCCATCACTCGGAAGATTCTTTCAATCTCTTTAAGCCAAATCTGTGCACCATCAGGATCATATCTTCCTTTGAAGACAGGCGGTTTGTTCTTCTTGAACTCATCATTACCAGCAGCATTAGGTGCACCCTGCAAAGCCCGAGCCATAACTTGCATCGCAGCAACTAAAGCAGTGTCATTCCTACCAGCCATATTCTGATCATTTCCAATAACAGCAACTATGGTTAAACAAACAGCTCACCGAACCACAAAGACCAACAAGGACTGACACAAACTGACACGGACTGGCTCTGATACCACTTAATGTAACACCCCCTTCTACACCCCCAGGCTATTAAAGCGATAACAATTAATCAGAGTATAATTAACAATTCACGGCATAGACGAGAGCGTCACATCAAAAGGAATTAAAATCACACAATAACCTGCTCATAAAGATATGCAACAATTCAGGTAGCACATAACAAAGGAACTTAGTTCCTACTACCCACAAATCAGATACAGAATAAAAGCGGAAAATCTGCACTGAAACTCATATATATATATATATATATATATATATATATATATATATATATATATATCATAAAAAGTTTGTCTGTCATATACAACATCATACATGTACAATCCAAAAGATACATGTATACCCAATACAAATAATCACACTCGATCTCCCCGACTACCCAGTGCCACATATCAGAGCCGACCGACAAAAGAGTGAAGACCTAAGCTTCACAAAAAGACCTCCAGCATCTAATCTGCAATGCCTCATAGAGCATTTAAAACAGCAGAAGGGTGAGAAACACAATCATAATATAATTGCATACAATTATATAATAGCACGAAAATACACATATAAAATATTATCACCACCACTTATACCAGCATTCAAACACAAACAACACAAAGTATATTTCATATATCCATCACCAAGGTATATCAACCATGCACAATACACATATCGCCAACATATGTACATATATTAACTCATCAATTTTATCCACAATTCCACACACAATCAATCCATTCGTGATTTATGCAAATGCAAAGAGACCAACACAATGACTCTATGCAAATGCACATGCGGTACCATCCATCCATCATCTCAAGACTAGTTCACTCAGGAACTATTGGAATCATCGATTGTTACTTAGTGTAACTCCCCGTCGGGCAAACGATGTTCCCCGTCGCTTTAGGTCCTCTTTGTATAAGGCTCACGACGTTTATGGATTGCTTTAGGTCCTCTTTGTATAAGGCTCACAATCCGATCGCTTTAGGTCCTCTTTGTATAAGGCTCATGATCGTCTATAATCATCGCTTTAGGTCCTCCTTGTATAAGGCTCACGATCTTATAGCGGATTCCCTCTAGAACCATTTCGTCGCTCACACCTACTAGGGCACACGACATCACCAACATGCATATCATGATGCTTGGCATACAATGACTCATGACATTCAAATGCACACATATACACTTCCATAATCATGCATATATCATCAAATACCACACATTGCATTTACTATCCCTTAGGTCACAAACCATCATCACCACATCTTATCACATGCATTTCCATCACACAACAGCACACAAGTCATACAACATTCATATCAACAACATATTGCATAATACACATCAACTACACACACTTACAATGGTACAAGTTGACAAAACGACGCCATTTCAATTCTAGACATAATTAAATCGACCACTAGTCTCTAAACCAATAATATAAGAAAGAACATGTCAAAAGCTTTCCAACGCACCAAACCACGCCTCCAACCGACTCACGGATCAAAAGTTATAAAGAAAACAAATTGGGAAAAGCTGTCATGTTCGCAATGCGAAGCTCCTAGCGAGTCCTTCACTTCTTCATTTGCAGTGCGAATGTCCCAGCGAACCATGTCAGAAAGGAAAATAGCCTAAAAGTTCCTAACGTTCGCAGTGCGAACTCCCAGCGAATGCTCGCTTTCCCCTTCGCAGTGCGAGTCTCCCAGCGAACAGTGGCAGAAAGAAAACAACACAAAATAACACAAAGTTCGCAGTGCGAGTCTCTGGCGAATGCTCGCCCTCACCTTCGCAGTGCGAATTGCCAGCGAATGCTCGCTTTCCCCTTCGCTAGGGGATTCGCAGTGCGAACCTGCGAATTCAGCAAAACCCAGCAGCGCTGTTACATAACCCAAAACCATATTTTCCCCACCAAAACACTTCCAAACCAACACATAACAATCAGAACATAATCTAATCATGGTAACAAGTATTCTACCGCATTTACACCGATTTCCAACCGCGGAAACATCGATTTCTACTCGTTTATCTCATTTCGACCTATATTTAAAAACCAATAAAACTTCCACACAAACATACATAATCATACACAAACATAGTATAATCGAGTTTCGCACCCTTACCCGATTAAATCTCGTTTGAAAAGTTGGTTGAATCGGTTCCTAAATCCACAAGTTTTCCTCTCTTTTCTTCTTTCTCTTCTCTTTCCTTCTTTCTCTTTTTCTTCTCTTCTTTTTCTTTCCTTACTATTTTTCTCTCTTTTTCTTTCTATTATATGAAAAATATAATATCTACCCAAACAAAAGACCAAAATACCCCTACACTCAAATATCTCGCAAACATTCCCAAAACGCGATAAAATATAATCACGATGAAAAATAATATATTTTCACATAAAAGTTGAAAATAAAATAATATAATAATAAAATAATCAAAACGACTCAATTAAATAAAAATAACTAAAATTGGGGCGTTACACGGGTAAAGGATTGTTTTTGACATTTGGTCCCGAACCCTTGAACCAAAGAATCTTCTTCTCTATCAACTCCCTCACTATATTTTTTAAAGCGTAACATCCTTCCAAATCATACCCAGGTGCGCCCTCATGGAAAGGCCAATGAGAATTTGGGTTATACCAATGGGGTATAGGATCTGGTGGGCGACCTAAAGGTCTAGGAACCACCAATCCCTTTTGCAACAGAGAAGGATATAACTCAGTGTATGCCATCGAAATCAGACTAAAAGGAGGTTTAACACCTTGTCTTCTATTCTATGCTGGTGCATTTTGACGAGGAGCTTGAGCTCTTGGTTGTTGAAATGCTGGAGTTGCAGGCACTGGTTGATATACAGGATCAGTGTTGCTTTCTTACGTGTTTACTTTTTGATATTGGTTTAAAGCAAAGGTGTCACATGCAAGTATACATGTATGTTTGATTGCAGCAAGTGATAAAGTAAAGAGATCGTACCCACAGGGAGTGAAATAGATTTAGCTTTGAACTATAAGTATTCAACCTTAGTTTAAAAGAAGTATGAGCAAGGTAACAAAATACTAATAGTAATAAGAAGCAAGAAGCTCACACAACAACTT
The DNA here is from genome assembly GCA_022829125.1 of Lathyrus tuberosus. Classification (NCBI taxonomy): domain Eukaryota; kingdom Viridiplantae; phylum Streptophyta; class Magnoliopsida; order Fabales; family Fabaceae; genus Lathyrus; species Lathyrus tuberosus. Next base: position 1,455,062 of record JALAZF010000423.1, read on the forward strand.
AAAATACTAAAAAACATAATAAAATATCAGAGAAAGTGATTGATGAGCTAAGATCCATTAATATATTATTGCTGAAATGTATTCATGATGTGAAGTGTCGTGCCTCAAAAGGTCAGAACGTGATCTAGTGGTGTATCTCTACAACATCAAAGCATGCATAACTAGGGTAAGGGAACAAATCTCTAAGCCTCACTTATAACCCTAAAATACGTCTGGTTTTAATTCTGAAAATCTTTATGGCCTTAGCTTCTTATCTCTGAGCAAGCTAAATTAAGTGAATATCTCTATCATACTTTATTAACCACTTTTGTTATGAAATCCACTTGTTGTTGGATCTCTCTCAACAACAAGCTTGTACCTTTTTCTAAGTTGATCATTCTAAGAAGCAGGTGTATAGAATAAAAACACATAATAAAATAAGACACTAATCAACACATCATTTCAACATTAAAAACAACTTTATATTAACTTCACTTTGCTCATCGAACAAGAGTTTAGCTCATAACTTAGTACAAACTACTAGAATGAAACTACAGGAAGACATACTTTAAGCAAAAATATGTAAAAGAAATGACAACCTAGTAGTAACTTGAAGATCCCTTGTTTGGGTAAACAGCAACTGATCTCTTCAGTCACGACAACTCAAAGCAGTGAATACAAGATTAGATGATAAGAAGAAAACTCTCTAATTCTTTCCTAACCCTCAAAGTGATATAAAACTAAACTGAAAATAAACATGAGTGTGTGAAAATCTCTAGCTCTCTTTCTTCAATGCGCATGGCTTGCTTTTATAGACTTGAGTGTGAGAGTAGAAGTTGGTGAGTCTTGGATCATGGGCCTTTGATAGGAATAAGGTTCAACCCATATCAAATCACTAAAATATACAGCTGTCCAATCTCCCTTTGTGAGCAAGTTATCCAGTACAGACAACAATGGGGGACAAGGTGTCTTTGGCAGGCTGTTGTAGCAGGTAATGGCGCAGAGCAGACAACGGGAGGCTGGGTACAGGATACGCTTTTGCAGGCGTGGTCCCCACCGTACTACCTTTTTTCTTCAAGCTCATTTGCTCTTATCTTTATGCTTTAGCTCTTTCTTTACACAAATTCTTGCCACGTGCGCCCTAATGATAAAATCCTTCCAAGCTCCTGGTGAATTGCTGATAATGAGAATCAACATCTTCTTTTCTTTAACCTTCTTTCTACTCCAGACTCTGTCTTGAGGTGTCATGCCTAAGCTTGCCTTTATCAGATTTTCTTTAAAACAAAAACACATAAAAAAACCATAAAAGAAGCACCTAGTGTGCTTAAGGTAAAAACATACTAAAACAAGTAAATTTAAACAAATCCTAATTAAACTTAAACTAAAAACATAAGAAAAATGGATCACTATGACACACTAAAATAGTGTTATCCCTCCCCCAAACTTGAACTATCACCTGTCCTCAAGTGATGTGAAAGTGAATGAAAAAAGAGAATTTCAAAAACAACAGGCTAGGATTGGATTGATGGTGTGGCTCAGCTTTTTACTAGATGAATGGTCTATACATAAAAATAATTGGAATAACTCTGCCTTGTATCAGCCCAAGAGATGTTACATACTGAAGTGACCAGATTCCTACTGTCACGCCACCACTCTTCAAAAGAATGAGCTAATTTTTCTTTGTGACTCCAATTTGAGTACTCTTCTGAATTAAGTTTTCTTCCTTTTGGATTTCAAGGGGGAATTTTGTCTGACTCTTTTATTGTCTTTTGACTTCCACATTTTGGATCACATATTTCCAATTATTTGTTTTCTATTTCTTTTCTATTTTTCTCATTTTTTTGGCTCAACACTCCATCTTTTCACTCAACGGGATCTCACTTGTAATGAGTCCAACTGGATATTATGATGAAGATGTTGGCCGTTCCTCCAGTTTCGGGCACAAGAACTTTTCATTAGTGTTTTTTGCCAATTTTTTGCACACTTTTGTGTGTTTTATTAGTAACATATGGAGTGTGCTCTTTTTGTGAAAAGTCTAAGTCTTTATTGAAGTCAGTTCATCCTTCCCATGGTGATTCCTTAAGGTTTCTACTTGCTTCTCAATTTCAAACAAATAAGTTTCTAAAAGAAATTTTGCTAACTCAACAGACTAGTGGAGGCGGGATAGAGGTTACCAGTAACCTCTGCAGCAACACACTTGGTCACAATTTGGCTTTGTTTCCAAAAACTCATTGACAAACTCATCACCCAATTTTATTCTAAGCACACAAAATATAGTTTCCTGAGCCTTGATTGTTCTTTACTCACTTCTTTGTTATTCCATTAACTAAAAGAAAACTAAACTTGCAAACGCAAAACTACGCCCTAAACTAAATCATGCAACATTAAGCCAAATTAAAACAAAATTAACTAAACAGGATTAAAACGATCATAAATCAGATGATTAAAAATCCAGGCATCAAACACAGCCTTTAAACATGGTCTAAAAAATTCAACCAACAGTAACAAAGTAGCCCATCAAACTATCCAAGCAAAATACCAACGTAGCCAAATATCTAGAAAATTATAATCTTATCCTAAGCATCCTTTAGCAATAAATAGAAATAAAAGAAAGAAAGATAGAAGAGAGAAGGTCAAGCTTTATCCACCTCCCCCAAACTTAAAGTAAGGACAGTGTCCTCACTGTCAAGTGATTAGGGGAGGTAGGACTAGGTTTGCCTCTGGATGATACCACTTAGGCCTTACGCCTGGAGCTTTTGCGCGTAGGAGGAATATCCTCCCTCTTTTTCTTTCTGGCCTCCTTCTTAGCAATGGCCTTTGGCTCTGGCTTCTTAGGTTCCTTGACTTTCTCTTTGACGACTTCAGACACGACAACTTCCTCATGCACTTTCTCCTCCACAGGAGCTCTGGCATTCTTCTTAGGGCTTTTCTTCAGCTCCTTCTTCTTAGGGCTAAGCACATGTTCTTCTGCAATTTCTTCCTCAATCATTGTTGCAGCTGTTTATTTGACCAGAGTTGTGTCAGGAGTAGCCACAAGGTGACTACCACTGTCTTGACTTAGTTTGACTCGCTGTCCACTTCCTCATTATCAGGTTTCTCTTCTTCATTTTTCTTTTCCTTCCCCTTGTTGGAACCAGGGGAGGAATCTTCAATGGTTGAGTAGTATCTGGGCAGACTGTCATTTGCAGTCTGGTCTTCACCTGTCTCCTGATCAGCCTCTATCTCTTCTTCCGACACTTTTTCTTCTTTCTCAATTTCTGCTCCCTTGCTAACATCATCATCCGCTCCTTGGTTTTGATTCATTTCATCATTGTCTCTTCTAGCTTTCTCAATCAGATCATCGAGGACAACATCCTTTTTCTCTGGGCTTAACTCTGGATCGGTTTGGTTCAGATCAAAGTCCTTCACATGACTGTTTGTTGGTGTCACGACTGTAGGGATCACTTTTTTCTTCCATTCTGGGTTCAACTTCTTCTTTTTTGGAGAACTTAGAGTGCCTTTTGGGGACACCATTCCAGTCTTCTTGGGAACTTCAGTTTTCTCAACCTTTTTCTTCTTAGGTTGAACTTGGCTACTTTGAACAGTCACGACTTCACTTGTCTCACCCATATCCTTCTTCGCCTTCTTTTTCTCACTCTTTTCCTTCCTCTCCTTTTTCTTCTTCTTAGATTTTTCTTTCTTGCTCAACTTCTTTTCCTCAACTTTAGTTTCCTCTTCTTCCTTGTTGGTTTCCAAGTCACCTAAAATGTAGTTAGGGAACAAAGGAGGCTTCAACAAGTTCGAAGGGACTTGTAATGCTGTAACTTTTTCTTGCCAGCTAAACTTGGCCTTTTGAAACATAAAGTAATCTCTCTGGTCCTTCTGTATCTGCAGAAGGATGTCCCATAATACTCCATCCCTTTCGTGTTCTTCATTTGCTTCTGCCGAAGTCTGGCGCGGCTATGTTGGCCTTTTTCTGCCCTTTGGCTTCATTAGCGTTTGGATTAACGCTTTGTCCAGTGCAACCTGGGGTTGTTCAATTTCGTCCGTGTCGAGCTCTGGCATGCCGTGCCTCCGACACAACCTTGTGATTGAGCAGGGGAAGTATAACATTCCCTCCTTCTTCCTAGAACACACTTGAATCTCTTGTACTATGATCTTTCCCACATTGATTTTGCTCAGCGAAGTTATATAATTGAGCAACACTAGCCTTGCTTTGCTAACTGTCTCGTTGTGGGATGTTGGCTTCATCGAGTGCTTCCTAAACTGGTACCATACCTTCACCTCTAGTAACAAATCCATCCTTTTGAATGCCTTCTCGGGACTAGACTCTACCCATTTAGTTCCTGGAGTACATAGTGACTGCATGTACACATCAAAGACGTCTTCATCACACTTCAGAACAAGATCTTGATATTCTTCACCAGCTTCTTTTATGTTCAAAGCAAGATTGGCGGTGGCTTCGTTGTACACCACCTTCGTTCCTCTCACAACCACCTCAACCCTTTTATGACCTGGGTCAGTTAAGTTGGAGTAGAACTCTTTAACTAAGAAAATGTTGTAAGGTCCAGGTTGATGACACAACTTCATCCATCCAAGGCTTCTGATAGTTGTTCCGATCTCTCCAGTAAGGCTTAAGTTTTCCTCTTGATTATCAAAAATAAAACCTCTCTCTGCATGGAAACTCATCTTACTGAAGTACTCAGTAAAGCTACGGGAATCCTCAGTGTTGATGAAAGTTTCGTGGCCTTCTTGCTCTTCATCAGAATATGCAACATACGGTGTAGCATTCTTTATAGCAGCCATCTTGACACAATATCCTGGTGGTATTTCCATTGGAAGGTGTTTTGTTGTGGTGAAAGAAAAAATTGGGATTAGGGTTTGTAGAGAGAGAGAGAGAGAGAAGAACAAACAAAGAAAATGGTTGTTTTGGGAGTTAGAGAGAGAATGTGATAGTGAAATGAGGACGGTTTGGAGAGAGAAAATGAAAATTGCTTTTGTGAAATTAGGGCAAAAATTGAAGGGTTTGTTTGATGTGACGGAGGGAAAAGACAAGAAATTTGAATTTCTTGCATAGAAGTGAGTTGGCGTGTTGATACGACCTAACAGTCTGACGTTCACTTTACTCACGCTGCTTCTTTCTCCAAAATTCCAACGCTTCATTTCATTGTCCAAGAGAATAAAAATAATGCCAGCTCAGCACTTATTTGATTCCTCTGGACTTAGAAATATTTCCCTTGAATTTCACATTGCTCTTTTCATGTTGACTGTTATCCCAACTGTCATGAGACCCAATGCCATTGTTTTCCACCAAAAATTAACTCGTTTGTACAAATTAAAAAAAGTAAAACATTGTTAAGCTGGGCTGTCTCACAGTAGCGCTATTTTAAGGTCTTATAGCCTGACCAAAACAAAAATCATTAATCAATAAAGTGAATGATTCCCTTAGTGTTGTTTGAAGGGTCACTAAAATAGGTCTTGATCCTTTGGCCATTAACCTTGAATTTTTCACCATTTTTTTCATTCAACAACTCCACAGCTCCATGGGGGTAAATTTTCGCTAACTTGAAAGGTCCTGACCATCTTGACTTTAGTTTTCCAAGGAATAATTTCAATCTAGAGTTAAAAAGAAAAACTCTTTAACCTTCCACTAATTCCCTTTTTTGGCATTTCCTGTCATGCCACCTTTTGGTCTTTCCCTTATAAAGTTCAGCATTTTCATATGAGAACAACCTATGCTCCTCTAACTCATTGAGTTGAAGCATCCTAGTTTGCCCAGAAATTTTTAGGTTGAAATTTAATTGCTTAACGGCCCAAAAAGCTTTGTGATCCAATTCAATGGGTAGATGACAATCCTTCCTATAAACAAGTCTATATGGAGACATGTCTAAGGGAATCTTGTAGGCAGTTATGTATGCCCAAATAGCCTCGTCCAAATGTTTACACCAATCTTTCCTTATGGGGTTAACAACTTTCTCCAAAATCCTCTTGATCTCTCTATTAGATAGCTCAACTTGGCCACTTGTTTCAGGATGGTAGGCTGTAGAAACTTTGTGTTTGATCCCATATTTTGCCATTAAATTTTCAAAAAATTTATTGTAAAAATGAGACCCACCATCACTGATGATTACTCTAGGCGTGCCATGTCTTGTCAGAATGTTTTTAAGCAAAAATTTGGTTACGACTCTAGCATCATTAGTGGGTGTTGCTACTGCCTCTATCCATTTAGAGACATAGTCTACAGCCACAGGAATGTAAAGATTACCAAAAGATGGAGGAAAATGCCCCATGAAGTCAATTCCCCACACAAAAATTTCAATTTCAAGTATGTTGGTGAGTGGCATCTCTTACCTCATGGATATATTTCATACTTTCTGGCATCTATCACACCTCTTAACTAATTCATGAGCATCTTTAAAAAAAGAGGGACATAAATAACCTGATTGCAACACTTTTGCAGTAGTTCTGGTTCCTCCAAAATGTCCTCCATAGGAAGCTTTATGACAGGAATACAAGATATGTCGTGCCTCTGGATGATCTACACATCTTCTTAGCAATTGGTCTTCACACTTTTTGTAAAGGAAAGGTTTATCCCAGAAATAGCTCTTGATCGTATGAAATAACCTCTTCCTTTGCTGAAAGTTGAAATCAGGGGGTACATATCTACTGACCAGGTAATTCACAATATCAGCGTACCATGGTGTCGCGCCAGTGCTTATTAGCAGTAACTTCTCGTCAAGAAAAGTTTCTTGAATTTCTCCATTGTTGTTGTTTTGAACTTCTTCTGGTAATTTCGAGAAATGATCAGCAACAAAATTTTCTATCCCTTTCTTGTCTCTAATCTCCAGATTAAACTCTTGCAACAAGAGGACCCATCTTATGAGCCTCGATTTAGCATCTTTTTTAGCAATCAAGTACTTGATGGCTGCATGATATGTGTATACAATGACTTTTGTTCCAACTAGGTAGGGTCTAAACTTGTCAAATGAAAATAGTGCAACCAACAACTCTTTCTCAGTTGTGGTGTAGTTGATTTGTGCTTCAATCAAGGTCTTACCAGCGTAGTATATGGTATGAAAAACTTTGTTGTACCTTTGACCTAACACAGCTCCAATAGCAAAATCACTTGCATCACACATCAACTCAAAGGGTTTTTACCAATCAGGAATCTTCACAATGGGCGCAGAGATGAGAGCCTCCTTCAATAGATTAAAGGAATCCAAACATTCCTGACTGGAGACAAATGGCACGTCATGCTGCAGCGGCTGGAAGAGAGGTTTAGTAATTTTTGTAAAATATTTGATGAACCTTCTGTAGAAGCCATCATGCCCTAGAAAACTTCTTATTCCCTTGATGTTAACAGGGGGTGGTAATTTCTCTATTACCTCCACTTTTGGTTGATCTACTTCTAGACCTTTCTTTGAGATTTTATGCCCAAGAACAATTTTTTCTTATACCATAAAATGACACTTTTCCTAATTAAGGACCAGGTTATTCTCTTCACATCTAGCCAATACCAGATTCAAATTTTCCAAGCAATTCTTGAATGATTATCCAAAAATAGAGAAGTCATCCATAAAAACTTCCATGGAATTCTCAATGATGTCTGAAAATATGGCCATCATACAACGTTGGAAGGTTGCTGGAGCATTGCACAATCCAAAAGGCATCCTCCTGAAAGCAAAGGTGCTATAAGGATAGGTGAATGTTGTCTTTTCTTAGTCTTCTGGGGATATGGAAATTTGATTATACCCCGAGTATCCATCTAGGAAACAATAATATTCTTTCCCATCCAATCTATCCAACATTTGATCAATAAAAGGTAGAGGGAAATGATCCTTCCTTGTTGCTTTGTTCAGCTTTCTGTAATCTATACAAATTCTCCAACCAAAAACCGTTCTTGGGGGGATTAGTTTATTCTTCTCGTTGACAATCACAGTCATGCCTCCCTTCTTAGAAACACATTAAATGGGACTCACCCACACACTATCAGAGATAGGGTGGATAATTTCAGCATCCAACCACTTAATAATTTCCTTCTTGACAACTTCCTTCATAATTGGATTCAATATTCTTTGACTTTTAATGATATTCTTAGCATTTTCCTCCAACAAAATTCTATGCATGTAAATTGTTGGGCTGATCCCTTTAATGTCAGTGATCTGCCAAGCAATTTCCTTTTTGTGCTTCTTCAATAGTGTTATTAACTAATCCTTCTGATCTTCTTTCAAATCTGTAGCAATGGTGACTGGCAACTTCTAGCCTACCTCCAGATAAGCATATTGTAGGTGCTCGGGCAGTTGTTTTAGTTCCAGCTCAAGAGGTTCCTCTATGGAAGGTAGATGCTGCTTGTGAGCAACTGTTGTTGATTCTATCACTTCCACAGATTCTTCCTCGTGCTTCTTCATTGGACCATAGATGATTCCTTCTTGCGGCCCTTCTTCTTCTTCTTTTAATTTCCCTAGCTCCCGTTCCAACACATCACTAGTTTTGAGAAAGTTTTTGTGAATTATTCCTTCACAACTAGATATCATGGAACAGTCAGCTACATCTTCTTCAGGATATTATAAAGCATTGAGGACATTGAATACTACTTGTTGTCCATTGACTCTCATCGTGAGTTCTCCTCTTTCCACATCAATCAAGGTTCTACCCATTGCTAGGAATGGTCTTCCCAACAATATTGTGTCTCCTTATCAGCATCAAAATCCATGATAATGAAATCAGCAGGGAAGACAAATTTGTCAACCCTAACTAGCACATCATCTATCTTTCCTTGAGGGTAACAAATACTCTTATCTTCCAATTGTAAGGTGATGGTTGTAGGCCTGGCAGCTCATATCCCAAGCTTCTTAAATATGGACAAGGGCATAAGATTAATGATGGCCCTTAGATCACATATAGCTTTTCCACAAAAGGTATCTCCAATGGTGCATGGAATAGTGAAACTCCCAGGATCTTTTAGTTTAGGTGGACGCTTTCCTTGTACCAATTGACTACATTCTTGAGTGAGTGTAACCGTGGCAAATTCTCCTACCCTTTTCCTCTTGGTGAGAACATTTTTCATGAACTTTGAGTAATTTGGCATTTGTTGAATAGCTTCAATCAAGGGTATGTTGATGTGAAGCTGGTTCAGGATCTCCATAAACTTTCCAAATTGTTGTTCTTCTTTTGCATTCCTAATCCTTTGTGGAAAAGGTGGTGGATACCTTTCTTGAACAAATTTTGACTTCTTGTTGATGTCAGTCATGACCTCTCGTGTCTCTTGAGAAGTCAAGTTTGCATTAGTGACACCTTCATTCTACTTCTGGTGCCCAGATGAAGACGGTTCTTCATCAGTTTGTTTTCTTATTCCAGAACTGTCTAGTTCATGCAGTTCTGTACTTGCCTCCTTGTTCTTTGAAATAGACTCTTCAACTTCTTTCCCACTTCTGAGCTTGATAACTTGACATGTCTCAACATTCTTTACTCCAGAGGGTACATTTGGAGTTTCAGTAGAACTTGGGAGAGTTCCCATGTTCCTGGAGCTCAAGGAAGTGGCTATTTGCCCTACTTGATTTTCCAAGTTTTTGATACTTACTCCTTGTGCTTGAAATTGATTTTGGGCTTCTTGAATAAAAGACTTCAAAACATTCTCCAGCTGATTGTTTCCTTGATTTCCCCCAGCATAATTAGGAGTAGAAAAACCAGGAGGAGCTTGTGGTGTTGGTGGTTCTTGAGGCTTTGGTTGATTTTGATTATTACTCCAAGAAAAATTAGGATGGTTTCTCCACCCTGGATTGTATGTGTTCCTGTAAGGATTGTTATATCTGTTGTTGTTGTTGTTGCCAACATAGTTGACTGAAATAGGATTTGAAGAACATTCTTCAAACAGATGGGGTCCTCCACAGAAGACACAGGCAACTTCAGTCGTGTCAGTAACCACCTTAACTGGTTAAGGCTTTGTCACTTTAGGGGTCATCATATTTTTCATCATCTGGTTGATTTGATCCACCTGAGCAGCAAAAGCTGTTGTCTCAGTGACTTCATGAACCCCAGCAGGTTTCTTGTGAGTTAGGTTTGCAGTAGCCCTGGTGACAGGCCATTGATAAGTGTTAGCCGTAATCCTCTCAATTAGCTTGTAGCCTTCTTCATAGGATTTAGACAAAAGAGCTCCACCACTGGATACATCTAGCATGTTCCTTGTGGATGGAATTAATCCATTATAGAAAGTCTCAAGTTGAATGCAGATGGGAATACCATAATGAGGAATTGTCTTAGCAGCTCCTTAAATCTTTCTAATGCATCAAACAATGATTCATCATCTCCTTGCCTAAATGATGTAATCTCATTTCTCATCTTTACATTCTTCGAAGGAGGAAAGTATTTGGCCATAAATTTTTCTGCCAAAGTGTTCCATGTAGAAATGGAATTTGGTTCCAAGGAATTTAGCCAGCTCTTGGCCCTATCCCTTAGAGAATACGGAAACAACCTTAACCTAATGGCATCATCAGTCACGCCAGGAATCTTGAAATTATCAGCAACATCTAGAAATTATCTCAAGTGTAAGTGAGGATCTTCATGAGGAGAGCCTGAGTATTGACCAGTGGTTTACAGCATTTGGAACATCATAGGTTTGAACTCAAATTGTGGTGCCATGATCTCTGGTCTAAAAATACCAGTGCTCATGGCCGTAGGATCAAAGACAGCACAATCCCTAATGTTGCGCGCCCTGTCATTGGCATTGCCAATGATGTCTTGCTCAGCCATGAAAGCTTCGTGTTGTGACTCGTCTGATGATGATGAAGAAGTTTCTTTGTCTGTATCTCCCACGTGCACTTCAACCTCTGGTTCAGCCACAACTGATGTTGAAGGATTTCTAGATAGTAGTTGAGAACGCAAAAATCTCCTTCGTGCTCTTAGAATTCTTTCAGGTTCAGGATAACCACTGTAAACTGGTTGTAACGACCTGCACAAGCAATAACTTAAGAGTGTCGTGACACCAAATCACAACAAAAAAAATACGTTAAAGGCTCAAAAACAATTTTTAAACAAAAATAACAAATACAGTAGTTCAAAGTAGATCTTGACACTCCCCGACAACGGCTCCAAAAACTTGTTGCTTTCTTACGTGTTTACTTTTTGATATTGATTTAAAGCAAAGGTGTCACATGCAAGTATACATGTATGTTTGATTGCAGCAAGTGATAAAGTAAAGAGATCATACCCACAGGGAGTGAAATTGATTTAGCTTTGAACTATAAGTATTCAACCTTTGTTTAAAAGAAGTATGAGCAAGGTAACAAAATACTAATGGTAATAAGCAGCAAAAGGTTCACACAGTAACTTAAAATACTAAATAAAAAGGGAATAAATTATCAGAGAGAGTCATTGATGAGTTAAGATCCATTAATATATTATTGCTGAAATGTATTCATGATGTGAAGTGTCGTGCCTCAAAAGGTCAGAACGTGATCTAGTGGTGTATCTCTACAACATCAAAGCATACATAACTAGGGTAAGGGAACAAATCTCTAAGCCTCACTTATAATCCTAAAATACGTCTGGTTTTAATTATGAAAATATTTATGGCCTTAGCTTCTTATCTCTAAGCAAGCTAAATTAAGTGAATATCTCTATCCTACTTTATTAACCACTTTTGTTATGAAATCCACTAGTTGTTGGATCTCTCTCAACAACAAGCTTGTACCTTTTTCTAAGTTGATCATTCTAAGAAGCAGGTGTATAGAATAAAAACACATAACAAAATAAGACACTAATCAACACATCATTTCAACATAAAAACAACTTTATATTAACTTCACTTTGCTCATTAAACAAGAGTTTAACTCATAATGAGCTGAGTACAAACTACTGGAATGAAACTACAGGAAGACATACTCTTAGCAAAAATATGTAAAAGAAATGACAACCTAGTAGTTTATTGAAGATCCCTTGTGTTGGATAAACAGCAACATATCTCACGGCAGCTCCAAGCAGTGAATACAGGATTAGATGAGAAGAAGAAAACTCTAATTCTTTCCTAACCCTCAAAGTGAAATAAAACTAAACTGAAAATAAATCAGTGTGTGAAAATCACCATCTCTCTTTCATCAACGCGCAAGGCTTGCTTTTATAGACTTGAGTGTGAGAGTAGAAGTTGGTGAGTCTTGGATCATGGGCCTTTGATAGGAATAAGGTTCAGCCCATATCAAATCACTAAAATATTCAGCTGTGCAATCTCCCTTTGTGAGCAAGTTATCCAGTACAGACAACAATGGGGGACAATGTGTCTTTGGCAGGCTGATGTAGCAGGTAATGGTGCAGAGTAAACGGCAGGTGGTTGGGTGCAGGATATGCTTTTGTAGGCATGGTCCCCACCATACTACCTTTTGTCTTCAAGCTCCTTTGCTCTTATATTTATGCTCTAGCTCCTTCTTTACACAAATAATTTCCATGTGTGCCCTAATTATAAAATCCTTCTAAGCTGTTGGTGAATTGCTGATAACTAAAATCAACGTCTTCTTTTCTTTAATCTTCTTTCTACTCCAGACTCTGTCTTGAGGTGTCTTGCCTCATCTTGCCTTTATCAGATTTTCTTTAAAACAAAAACACATAAAAATACCCATAAAAGAAACACCTAGTGTGCTTAAGGTAAAAACATACTAAAACAAGTAAATTTAAACAAATCCTAATTAAACTTAAACTAAAACCATAAGAAAAATGGATCACTATGACACACTAAAATAGCGTTATCAAGCATCCTGAGCGGGTTGATAAACAGGTGTTTGTTGAACTAGTTGGTACACAGGTACTTGTTGCTGATTGAAAGTTGGTGTGACAGCTACCACATACGGTTGTTGAACATATTGCACAAGGTATGTTGGTTGTTGCTGAGTGAATTGGCGTGGTTATCTTCTTCATGATTGATTCCTCCCTCGACTGGACGAAACAACATTCGTCTCTCCTTCCTTCTTTTTCTAAAAATTCCAAAAAACATCTTAGCATTGTTGTTGTTGGAAGTTCTAACTGTGTTGATCATTTTTCCATTCTTTAAGCCAAGCTCGACTTTTATACCTACGACGACCAAATCAGAAAAGCTCGCTGACACACTACCCATCATTCTCTCATAGAACATCGGTTGTAAGGTATCCATAAACCAACCGGATAGCTCTTTCTCTGCCAAAGGTGGCTCAACCTAAGATTCCATCTCCCTCTAATGTTAGGCATACTCTTTGAATTACTCGAATGTTTTCTGAGACATATTCAATAGTTGTCTCCTATCGGGAGCCATGTTCATATTGTACTTGTAATGCTTTATGAAAGCATCAGATAAGTCTTGAAAACAACAGATGTAGCTTTGATCAAGACTTAGGTACCACATAGAGGGGGCACCCTTCAAGCTATCTTAGAAGCAATGGATCATGAGCTTCTCGTTTTCAACACGAGCAACCATTTTTCAATAATACATGACGATATGGCTCTTAAGACATGTATGGCCTTCGTATCTGTCAAAGTCGGGGTCTTGAATTTTGTGGGAATTACAAGACCGAATACAAGACATATCTCTCTAGCGGCAGCACCAAAAACTTGATCTCTTTCCATTTCCTTCATTCTCTTCTTAATAGGTTGAACATCCTCTTTAATTCCCCTTATATCTTCATGTCTTTCTTCTTCCTCATTAAACATTTATAGAGCATGTTGCGGATCTTCAAAGTATGGTTGTATGCGTGCATGACCAATTGGAGGTGCAAAAGCATGAACCAAAGGGTAAGCCTCGGTGGCTATTGTGTCATACCCTAAATTTTGACCACCAAGATCTCCCATCATTGTGAAAATCATCATCACAATATGAATACACTTTCATGCCTCACCAATCCCCTCAAAGATGGTTGAGCATTCATCACAATCAAGAATTAGGGTTTAAGCCCTCTCAGAGCACTTAGACAAAGGATCAATCAAGGAATGACATGATATTCAACTTGTATAACCTCTCAAACACCTATAAAGGATCAAGAGGACTCCCACATCAAGGATCAGGCACAAGGTTGCAACATTCCAAGTGGATCAAGCCTCAAGATCGCCAGTGTCACCAAATTAGGGTTTTGGTCGGTCAAGGCCTCCAGATGGAATTTTTCCTCTAGGCATGAGCCAATGCTTCAAAGCACAACCCAATATACTCCAAGGGACCTCATGGACCCAATCATCAAGTCAATTTAGCCTCATGGGATGCATTCACAAAAAAATCAGGAATTAGGGTTTCTCGACCTAATTCACCCCTAAGTTGACTTTTGGAGAAAAACATGAGCCAAGACCTCAAGACATGATTTGAGGGCCTCAAATACACCACATTGATCCATTTGCAACAATGGATTGATCCAAGAAGCTTGATTCACAAGTTTCATTTTCATCTGGACCACAATTAGGGTTTTGAGGGAAAAGTCAATTGTATCTTTGACTTTTGATCAAGACATGCTCCCAAACCTTGGGACATGATTCAATACACCCTATAAAACCTATCGAATCCATCCATTAGGTTTGATTTAGGTCAAGGACTTGATTTCACAAAGGATCGCACAGTTTGGATTTCATCCGATAAAAAAGTCAACTGTGCACAAAATCAAGTTTGACTTTTTGGACTTTTTCACAAATATGGTTCCCCTAAGTCAAAAATAATGTTAATGTGTGATATTGATCATCATTAATTAAGGAAAATCAAGAAAAGTGAGGTTTCTTGAAAAAAGGGAAACCATAAGAAACCAAAATTTTTCTAAGTTATGGAACAAAAGTGATTTTGGTACCAACTTCCAAGGATCATAACTTGAGATCCAAGCAACCATTTTGGGTGATCCAAAGTTGGATTTGTAAGTCTTGCCACACTCTACAAAAGCTTCAACTACCTCTAACTCTAATTCCTTATGGATTTTAAGTTATGGAATGATCAAAATGGCAAAAAACTTGAAAATGACATTTTTCCAACACTTAGTGAAAATCTGCCTAAGTTACCAGCCTTGAACATCAATGTTCATGAGGTTTTTTCAGTTGGATCCAAATAGTTTCAGAACAAACTATGATCACACATGTTTTGTATCATATGAGGGCTTTCTAAAAAGCATAAGAGGCTCCCATAACTCAACCTGAGCAGGTAGATATGAATCCCTCAAAATCACCATTTCCAACTGTCTTGGACAAGGCAGATTTTAGCAGATTTTGGCATTTTGCTCGATTTGGCAGATTTGGACAACTCCAAGCCTTGTCATCCATTTGGACACATCTGAGGATAAAACAAGAAGATAATGATTTGATCCCCAAGCCTCCAAAGTCCAAGAATCTACACTTAGCCATAACATACCTAAAAAGGCTAAAAAGGTGCCAAGACTCCAATTTTGTTTCTAAGCATTCAATGGATACACCAAGTTGGCATGGACTGACACATTCCTAACTGAATGAGTCAAGAATCAGCACTGAATTAAAGAACCATAGGCATGTGCCCTAACCTGAAGTTAATGGCTAGAGGAGACTTAAGATTCCCTTGGATCAACATTGGCCAAAGGCCTGCTGCAGCTGCCATTCACTATTGCTGCCAAAACAAACTTGACACACTATAAATAGAGCTCAATTGTGATCAGTTTGAGTACACTAAAGCACTACAACTGTTGCTTTCCTCAAAATCTCTTTCGTTAGGTAAAAATGCCTTCTTTTGCAAGTTATCTATGAGTTTTGAGTTAGAGAGTTATTCTACCCCACCTCATGATCCAAACACCTCTAATATATCATATCTAAGCTGTTCAAACACTAACATGTGACTTGAAACACCAAAATCAAAAAGTCAACCTCCAAAACCTCAAAAATTGACTTTTCTGCATTTTTTAAGCCATGTCTTGATTCAGTCACTTCCTAAACCAAACCAGGCATCAAACACACTCCAAATATCATCCTCAAACTGTCCCAAATTTTTTCCCTCATCTGGAACACCATTTGAGAGAGTTGCTATATTGGTCACTTTTGCCCCTTTTGCAAGAAAAGGCCTATACTTGTTCCTAAGGATTCCAGCTGGTTCTAACCATCCTAAAAGCTTCTAAGGGATCAACTGAGAGTGTTCAAATCATTGGATTACTTCTAGCACAAGGAACTTGGTAGATAGCACAAAGAGCTCCAAGAGGTAAGTGCATGACAACTTGAACTCTTTGAATTGTGCATTCCTTTGATGTCCACTGATCATAAACATCTCATACATGTTGTATATGTTGTGTTTGAACCAATTTATCATTCAATTCTTGCCTGTACCATGAGATAGCATAGAACATGCAAAAATAGGCATGTTTTGAAACCACTATAGGATTATGAGGAGAAGACATTTTCTGAAAATTCCAAGGGCACCATTGGATTCCTCATGAAATTCTGGGTCAGATGCACCTAAATTTTGTCTCAATCCATGGAGAAATGAGAAAGTTAGAGGCTTCATGTAAATTGCCACAACTTGTCTTGCCTTGCCTTTGCCATGCCTGAAAACTTGGCACCCCTTATGTATTTATGGGGTGGTTTTGATACACGGATGTATCACCACCCCAGTGGTAGCGTGCGCATGTGTTTGTGTATGAGGTCATGGGTTCAAACCCCACCCAGACCTTTTTTGCTACTTTGTCATATTTTTGCTATTTTTAATATTTTTCATGGTTTTGTTAATTAATTCAAAAATTAATGTCTCTCTCAATTTTAATTATTTTTTATTGGTTCTTTTTCTGAAAATTCCCAAAAATGTTAAAATATTTTATTCCATAAAAATTTCACAAAAATATTATTTATTTCATATACTTAGTATTTTTGTAAAGAATTATGTTTTATTTGTTTTTAAACATTTAAAATATTTCTTTCTCTTGATTTTACAAAGTTCAAGTGATTTTTCAATCATCTCATAAATAAAACTTGTTTTTTTCAAACATTAATCCAAGATCACAAATTGTTTTTTACACATGTTTGATAAATTTGATCATTTTAATTGAATTTTTAATCAATTAAAATACATTTAAATCAAAATTAAGGTTTTGATCATTATCACCCTAACAAATCTTTTTCAAAACACTTTTGGGCCTCTAATAGAGTGTAAGACCCAACCCCTTTTAAAAACCAAACTAATTTGGGCCTCATACATTGTATAAGACCCACTGCGATTTCAAAACTCTCGGCGCGATCGCCATTTCATTTCAAAATCAATTGGGCCTACCCTTGTGTTGTAAGTCCCATTTCTTTTATTTTTTCAAACATTTGGGCCTCTCCTTGAGTTGTAAGACCCAACCCTCATTGTAAATAACAACTTTTTTGGGCCTCAGTCTTTGTATAAGCCCCAGTATAATTTACAAAACAATGGTACGATTATTGTTCTTCATTTGGGCCTCTCCTTGAGTATAAGCCCCAACAACCTTTTCCGAAACAACTTTCCTTTTGATTTAGGTTCAAATTCATAGTTGTTATCAAAACTTTCTTTAATTTCTTGAACAACTAACCATACAGATGTTACTATGGAAGCTTGCTCGCCTGTAAGTTTTTATCAGCTTTCTTTACATGCTTTCATATATATATATATATATATATATATATATATATATATATATATATATATATATATATATATATATATAACTGTATTGCTGGAAGCTTGCTCACCTGTAAGTCCTTCTTTCATATCCTTTTAAATACTTCATATATCAACTGTATATATACTTTTGTATCTGCTTAGAGTTTTCCCCGGCAATTAGGTCTAGAACTAGATAGAGCCAGTGGTCACTCTTTCAACACAGTCAAAACTAGTTCCCCATAGGAATTCCAGATACAGTCTTGCCTTCTCTTGGGCTTAAACAATATGGAACAAAGAGAAAAGCATTATTCCTGGTGAAACTTTTCTCAGTCTGTCACTATTATAAATTGTCAAAGAAATTCAATTCCCCAGAGAGGACTAATCCTCGGTGAAACCTTTCTGGAACTTTCCTTAAGTTTGGACCCACAGGCTTCCTAAAAGCATCCCCGCCTCCTCTTGGGCTTTGTACAAGGACCCTCCGGCTTCTTAGAAGTTCTCATGCCTTCTCTTGGGCTTAGTACAAGGACCCTGAAGACCTCTTAAAGGTGTAGGATAGAACTTAGTCATCCTTTGTTAGAGCTGTCTTTCCAAAGAGTCAAAACCTCATATCATGTTTAGGGTTGATACTCATCCCTTAAAACACCTGCCTCCTCTTGGGCATCATGCAAATATAAAGCTATTCAATAGACTTGGATATTCTAAATCTCAAAGACATTCTCAAGTTCCCTATGAATACGGGAGAAACCCGGATCATTCGATCAATCTCCAGTAGAGTTAAATCCTCACAGGATCTAAAACTCAATCTTTATCCTAAATTTCCCCAACTAGGGTTAGCTTATCATCAGAACCTCAAGGCATCTAATACCTCAACTCTTTTGTTAACCCTAAGTAAGAGTTGATCCCCAGACTTGGACCTGCCTCTGGATCTCAATAATCCTCAGCAGAAACCAACCTCCTCTTAGGCTTTGTATAATGATTTTCCTCAGCAGAGTAAACCTCAAAAGTACTCTCTTGTTGAGTCCATCTGTTTCAGCCTCCTCTTAGGCTTTGTATAATGATTTCCCCTAGCAGAACTTAGCCTCCTCTTAGTCTTTGTATAATGATTTCTCCAGCTTGTTCAGCCACAATCTTGGGCTTTGTACAAGATAGATAAAAACACTCTCTTGTTGAGTCAACCCTCTTTATAGCCTCAATCTTGGACTTTGTACGAGACACCATATAAATTTCCCTAAACAGAGTCAAACCTCTTTCTAGCCTCAATCTTGGGCTTTGTATAAGGCAGATAAAACCATACTCTTCAGCAGAGTCAATCTTCTCCTTTTCAGCCTCAATCTTGGGCTTTGTACAAGACACCTATAAATATTCCCCGGTGGAATCAAAAATCCTCTTTTAGCCTCAATCTTGGGCTTTGTACAAGACAGATAAATACCTCCCCAGCGGAGTTGATTCCTCCCAGCCTCCTCTTAGGATTTGTATAATGATATCCCCAAAAGAGTCAATTCTCTTTTAGCCTCAATCTTAGGCTTTGTAAAAGACAGATAAACACTCTCTTGTTGAGTCTGTCTTTTCCAGCCTCCTCTTAGGCTTTGTAAAAGGACTTCCCCAGTGGAGTCAATCAATCTCTTAGCTTCAACCTTGGGCTTTGATCAAGGCACACAAAATTCAAAATCCCCTCAGAGGAAATCAAAAAATCTCTCTGTAGGAAGACACTTCTCTGTATATCACACATCAAAACAGAAAATCAAACAAATCCTAATCCAGATAATTGTTGTAAGTGGCACACTTGTTGATTCAAAAATCTAAGCTGTAGTCCTTCTTTATCCTGATAAAGCCCTTCTCTCATATAATTGCTGTAAGTGGCAAGCCTCTGGATTATTTACATCCAAGCCAATGTCCCTCTCTTAGCATGAAAAACTCCTAAGGAAAAATGGCATTACTCAACACTGAGTTAAACTTTTCTACTTTAGGACCAATCCCCTATAAAGGAAATTATGGCATTGTTGGATTTTCATATCCCAGTTAAAGTAACCCTCCTTTATAATCATTCACCCAACGGTTGTGATAAACAGACGAGATGTCTCCCTTTAGAGATGACTAATTCTCTCTCAGTCAAACCTTTAGCTTCAATCTTGGGCTTTGAACAAGACACAAATACTTAACCTTTTAGCTTCAATCTTGGGCTTTGAACAAGACACCAAAACATATTTTTCCTCCCATAGAATAGGAGGAACTACGATTGCTCTGATTTCCTTGTTTATCTTTAACGGGAATACGTAGGAATAAAATTACGAAATCTTAGCGAGCATACCAATCAAAAACTTTAGGTCCAGTATCTTCACATACCAATCAAAACCAAGGTCCAGTACCTTCATATCACCAAAATTATCAAAACTCTCTCTCTCTCTCCCACAGACATCCCTCAAAAAAGAAACTTTCCCATTTACAGATAAACACCATCACGTACAAAGCAGAAGCTAATGCTAACAACCTATGGATAACCACATATAGGATGTGTAATTGACAACTCCCCATTGTATAACCTGACCCCGAACTCCTCGAATCTCTTTTAGCGTTTGTTCAGTTAAATATTCATGTGCAAGGTTAGTTTTAGATAGCTTCCCTTTCCCTTCTAGCTTCACGGGATAAATAAGAAATCAGAAAGTAGCACCCCTTCTACCATTGCGGTGAGGAACCCAATCTTGCGATAAGGTGGTCGTGTCACCGACAAAAATCGCACGCTATAGATAAATGGCGACTCTGCTGGGGAGTCATTTTGTCTATTTAAGATTATAGACTAGAATTCCTAAAAGGTCTAAGATGTTAGTTTTAGGAATCATAATATATATATACTGCTTTTCCTACTTGATATCCGTGTTTATTTTTCTGCTAATGGGAATGCGAGTGATGTCACATGTGGAAAGTTTGAGTGATACCTAAGATAGGTGATGGCATAGATGGGCGGTCTAACAGGGAGTGAATCCCGAATAAGATGTCCCGGTAGACCATCAAATCAGTGAAGATACCCTTTGCGGATTCAATGTCTAACGACTTCAGTTGTGAAAGCAGATTTTCTGATTGTGGCATCCATGAAACTGAGGATTTAGTAGACATTAACCATGAGGCCATTTAGTAGTATGGTAGCTATCGAAAAGAGTTGACACGCGATATTACAATCAATTGAGGTTACCCTAGGATGCTACAACTCGCTCGGGTGAACCAGCTTGCTGTTACTATCCCTAGGGGTCAATGATTTTGGGAATTTTTAACCCGTTCTACAGGTACAAAAATTCACCAGAATACAACCTTTGGGGATGGGTAGAGCCATGACTCCATGCTCGTGACGTTGAACCCTTAAACCCATGTTTTTCAATGTTTTTGTGTGCTGCATTCATGCATTCATTTAAAAAACTCTTAAACAAAGAAAAAATCTTCTTTTATCTTCTCTCTTTTACAAAATAAACTATAATAATGATTGCAAATATCAGAGAAAAGGATTGCGTTATGGATTTTGGTAGAAGAAAGACGCATAAGTACACCTTCAAGACTCTAAAACTAGAGGATTTAAAGGGGCTAGCAAGGATGATCACCAACCCTGATGCTTTCAGAGCTATGTACAGAGGACTGCTGTCTCTGTTAAGGGTCTATGTAGTTGAGGGAATCCTATCTACGCTGATTCAGTTCTACGATCCAATTTATCATTGTTTCACATTCCCGGATTATCAACTAGCACCGACGCTAAAAGAGTACTCTCACCTGACTGATTTACCCATCACTGACCAAACTCCCTTTTCTGGACTGGAAGAAATTCCAAAGGATCAAACCATTGCAAGAGCAATCTATTTGGACGAGTCAGAAGTCAGGACTCACATTACCATTAAGGATGGAATCCAAGGTTTACCGGCCAAGTTTTTGGTAGAGAAAGCACTGTACTTTGCCAATATAGGAAACATTAATGCTTTCGAAGATATCTTTGTCCTACTTACATATGAGCTTTTCCTTTTTCCCAACATTGATAACTTTGTCGATACCAATGCCATTAAGATCTCTCTGATTGGAAACCCCGTATCGACATTGCTCGCAGATGCTTATCATTCTGTACACTTAAGGAATTTGTACAGTGGAGGAATGATCACATGTTGTGTACCCCTGCTTTACAAATGGTTCACTTCTCATTTACCTAAGTCTGCTGCATTTTGGGATCACAAGAGTGCCCTACATTGGTCACAGAGAATCATGTCTCTTACCAACTCTAACATAGACTGGTACTATCGAATCTATGACGGGATAAGAATCATTGACCGTTATGGAAACTTCCCTAATGTACCCCTCATAGGAACTAAATGAGGAATCAACTATCATCCATATTAGTTCGCCGTCAACTCGGATACCCGATGAAGCATATCCCACATAATGTTCATCTGGAAGGTCTTTTCTTCAAGGGAGGAGAAAATGACAGGGCACTAAAGACAGAAATAGTGCATGCCTGGAAACATGTTCACAAGAAAGGAAGAGAGTCTCTAGGAAGACCAAGTTGTACCTCCGTGAAACCTTATCTCCACTGGGTGCAAACTAGAGCTCTCAAGCTAAAGATGCCTTACCCTCGTCACGAAGTTCTTCCGTTAAAGGAATCTGTCCTTTATTTTATGTCTGATATGGAAAAACTCCAGGTCACTCTCAACAAAGTTCAACAGGAAAAGAACTCTTGGAAGAACAAATACCGCATTCTCAATGTGGAGTGTACCAAAATTCAGGAACTATTGAAGGATAAGGACGCTCTGATCGAGATTCTAGAATAGTATGCTATAGAAGATCAAAGGAACTTGCTCACTCCTTTCACTTGGCAAAGGACTGACAACCCGACAACAACTGAAGAACCCCGGTCAAAGAAAAG
Source organism: Lathyrus tuberosus (assembly GCA_022829125.1). NCBI lineage: Eukaryota > Viridiplantae > Streptophyta > Magnoliopsida > Fabales > Fabaceae > Lathyrus > Lathyrus tuberosus. Next base: position 1,477,465 of record JALAZF010000423.1, read on the forward strand.
GAAAGTACCGGAACCTGCATCTGAGCTCTCTTCAGAGAGGACTCAGGATCCATGAACTTAGACATTTCCTTTTATAGCACTTTGTAAATACTGTATTTCCCTTTCTACAATCTTTCAAATTCAATAAAACGGGGTCTCCCCACTGTATGATATTGGTAATCTATTTGTTGAAGTTTCTTTTTGAAAATTTTTTAATATATCATTGCATATTATCCATCATTCTCACATAACGCATTCTTCTTACCTTCGAATCTCACGTATACGTCACGAATCTAGAGTCAAACTGTCTCATTCGTACAATACTCGGGCCAATCGACAAAAGAAAATGGACTATATCGAGGAAGAGAACAGAGAGCTGAGAGAAGAAATCGACGCTCTGAAGGAAGATCTGTAAAAACTTCACAGTGACATGCAATCCCTGGCAACAGCTTAAAGGCAACAACAAAGGACAGTGATCTCGGAGATCACATATACGCCCATAGTGGAGACATATGACCCTCGGTACAACATGCCTAAAGATCGTCCCTGGGGCATGCCTATCAACTTTATCCCTGAAGGATACATTCCGCCGGTCACGGAAGACCCGGAAACTGCAGCAGGACCGCTGGGCCTGAAGGCTACAAACTTCGGGAAAGCGAAGACCCAGAAACTGCAGCAGGAACTGCCGTGGTACACACTGTCCCGAAAGGACAAATTCCACAAGTAATCTCTGGTGGAAACGAAAATATGTACGAAAGAGTGAATGAGTTCCAGGAAAAATTCCTGGAGATGCAAAAGGAACTGCATGCCATTCGTGGTCAGGATTTATTCGGAAAGGATGCCGCATACCTTTGTTTGGTCCCCAATGTGAAAATCCCGCACAAATTCAAGGTGCCTGACTTTGAGAAATACAAGGGCAAATCTTGCCCTCAAAGTCACTTGGTGATGTACGTTCGAAAGATGTCAACTCAAACTAAAAACCAACAGCAATGATCCACTATTTCCAAGACAGTTTAACCGGTGTTGCACTCAAATGGAACATGGGTTTAAATTGCACCAAGATCGTTACTTTCAGAGATCTTGGGGCAGCCTTCGTTCAGCAGTATAAGTATAACCTGGACATGGCACCAAATAGAGATCAACTCCAAGCAATGTCGCAGAAGGACAAGGAAAGTAATATGCTCAGAGATGGCGTGAAATTTCCGGCCAGATCTGTCCCCCTCTTGAGGAAAAAGAAATTACGAAGATCTTTTTGAAAACCTTAAGCTCGTTCTATTACAACCGAATGGTCGCCAGTGCGCCTAGCGACTTTACTGAAATGGTGAACATGGGAGTATGCCTTGAAGAAGCAGTCCAAGAAGGACGTCTGGTCAAAGAAACAAGACCATCAAGCAGTACCAAAAGATACGGTAGTGCTTTCCCTAAGAAAAAAGAGCAAGATATTGGTAATATCTCTCTCGGAAAGCAAAGGCAAAGGTATCAACCCATAGCAGCTGTAACTCCTGCTATCAACCCAACGCCTATTCCAGCATATCAACCACAGGTTGCTCAAAGCCAACCAAGTCAACAAGAATATCAGCAAAGGACACAACAGCCTCTTCAGCAGGCTCGTCCACAGCACAACAACAAAAACTGAACAACACGACCACCAGGGTTTGACCCTATACCAATGTTGTACGCAGACATGTTCCCACTACTACTGGTAAAGGGGCATGTCCAAACCAGGTCTCCTCTTACAGTACCGGAAAATCCGCCTTTTTGGTTCAAAGCGGATTAAACTTGCCCTTATCGTCAAGGAGAACCGGGGAACAACATAGAAAATTGTCTCAGCTTCAAGTCAGATGTACAAAAGCTTGTCAGGAACGGGGTCCTATTTTTCAAAGATACAAATCCAAATGTTGAGACGAACTTGTTGCCTCAACATGAAAAGACTATTGTAAATTTGATAGAGGGAGAGGTTAACCGCAGTTATCAAATTCAAAGTGTACTCCTATTAGGAACCAATCTGGTCAGGATACATTGCAGACAGAGCGGGTACGGTCATGTACCACCTCACAATTATCACCAGTGTGATATCTGCTCAAAGAATAATCAAGGGTGTTCCATAGTGCAATCAGCTTTACAAGAACAAATGAATCTCGGATGGATTCAAAATCATCGAATCCGTGAGGTCAATATGGCTTACACAAATCCCAACATTGTTCAGAACCACAACATTCTGGCGATGAATGTCAACTTGGTGGCATTGAACTCAAGGCAAAGTCTACACCATGGTCTGCCACGACATGATTACAATTCCTATCCGATATGCTCAATAAACAATCAGGGATGGTCTTTTGTACAAGAGGCCCTCCAGCGTCAGATGGATCTCGGATGGATCCAGGATTACCATGATAGAAGTAGCCATCAAGTTAATATGATTCAGATCTTTGACTGGTAGAATTACACGCCAAGCAAGTCAGGCTCGGTTTTCTGGCTATACATGGTTACCAGGACTGTAAAGTGTGTCATGAAGACGACCAAGGATGTGCACTCGTCCAAAGAACACTTCAACACTTGTTGGACCACTGGTGGCTTCCAATCTACATGGACGAAGCTACACAACAGATCAGTATGGCCGACGGAAATCCTACTAGGCATCAAAGTCACGATGTCCGCTCAATGGAAACAGATCTAGTAAGGTTGCACTGCATACAAAGCGGGCGTGGCCAGGTGCCACCACATAACTATGAGCGCTGTAGAGTTTGCTCAGAGAACAACCAAGGATGCTACCTTGTGCGGCCAGCTCTTCAAAATCAGTTGGACCGAAAAGAGATTTGGCCATGTTCAAGTTCTGGTTCGATCAACGTTATGCAAGACTATCTCCTTGATCAAAGCAAAGACGTTGTTATAATCTCTAATCATGAAATTACCAAGGACTTATGCGCCATAATCCCTCTACTCCATGAATTGAGAGTTCCTCTTGATAGTAGAAAGATTCTCAACCTCGAACCAATTGAGGCTGCCTACGATGGTCAGAAAAATCAAAAGGCTCCTATGGTTATCTATCTGCCGGGACCAATACCGTACAAGTCCGATAAGGCTATCCCTTACAAATACGGTGCAACAACAATTGAGAATGGAAAGAAAACTCCATTATCCTCCGTCGTAAACATTACCGACATCAGTCGAGTGACACGGAGCGGTCGAATCTTCAACCGAGGAGTTGGAGAACCCACCAAAGAAAAGGAACCCCAAATAAAAGTTCCTAATCAACCAGCCGGGCAATCCAGTAATCCCGACCTTTCAAAGAATAACGATGAGATACTGAAGCTCATCTAGAAAAGCGAGTACAACATTGTAGACCAATTGTTACAAACTCCTTCAAGAATCTCTGTGTAATCTCTATTGCTCAGTTCCGAAGCTTACATGGAAGCTTTATAGAAAGTCTTAGAGCAAGCCTTTGTGGAACAAGATGTGACGATAAGACAATTTGACAACATCATCTCCAACATCACTTCCTGCAACAATTTAGGATTCAGTGATGAGGAACTGCCGGAAAGAGGCAAAAACCACAACATGGTGCTTAACATTACAGTCAACTGACAGGACGATGCTCTAGACAGCGCACTGGTAGACACAGGATTAGCTCTGAATGTTATGCCAAAATCTACTCTGATGCGACTATCATTTCAAGGATCTCCGATGAGAGGCAGCGAGGTCATCGTCAAAGCCTTTGATGGATCCCGAAAAACAGTTATCGGCGAAGTCGATCTTCCCATAACTATCGGTCCTCACACTTTCTAAGTCACTTTCCAGGTCATGGACATCCGGGCAGCATACATCTGTTTATTAGGAAGACCTTGGATACACGAAGATGGGGCAATCACTTCGACACTTCACCAGAAGCTGAAGTTTGTCAAAAATGACAAACTAGTCACTGTCTGTGGAGAACCGACCTTAATCGTGAGCAACATAACATCATTTTCTTGTGTAGAACCCGAGGAGGTTATTGGAACTCAGTTCCAGGCACTCTCGGTGAGCAATGAGAATCGATCAGAAAAAGAAACACTGATTTCCTCGTATAAAGATGCTCTCAAAGTGATCAACAGTAACAACGTAAAAGGATAGGGACAGCTTGTCATTCCTACGGACAACAAGACAAAGAAAGGTCTTGGTTTCTCCTCAGCATTTACCCAGACTGCTACTAAAGATGAAATTTTTCATCCCATTCAGGACTTCTTCCACAGTGGAGGCTTTCTCCACCCAGTATCTCAAGAAGTACATACTGTCAATGAGGGTGACTCCTTCGATACAGATGAAGAGTGGAAGTCCTATTTCAACGAGGACGGTTATATGTCTCAGGAAGAAACACCTACGCCATTTTTCTTTCCCACACAGAATCCGAGATATATACCGAGATCAGACGTCAAGATGATGTACGGAGATTGTGATCCGAAAGGATGTCGTGCTCCACCAAACTCAATAGAGGAGGACACTCTGATGAAAGACAACTTCGACTATGACTATTTTGACCCAATGAATGACTTGCCTATCTGGCAGCCATATATAGAAGACTTGGGGAAAAAGAGTCAGCCCAACCACGCTTATCAACTGAGCATCATTGAAAAAAATACGTGCATCCCCACCACGTCATGGGATTAACACTCAGGACATTTCGAAAATATCCAGCACAACGATGAATCTGCAAAGACTGCAGGGCTATAGTCCATCAACTATGTTTTTCTTGAGGTCAATGTCATCAAAAAGGATGACTCCTCTAGTTCCACAGAAGTATGGGACACCTTAGGACAACCGAGTGGCAAGTACGATTACTTGGTCAAGTACACCGCTCCTGAAAGTTCTCGCATCAGGCTCGAAGACATCCAGCCTACTGGATGGGGAGATCCACCTGAGAAAGAAAACACTATGCAAGATACAACAGAAGAGTTCGTCTACGACAAATCTGCTTGCGAGGAAGACTCCAATGATCCTGCTCTGCCAGAAATCAGCGTCATTTCTGAGGACAAACCAAGAAAGAAGGTGCCAGACTTTGTGATACACCGAGGAGTTCGCCGCCAATGGGTTGCTGTCGATGTCCCGAAAGTCGTCCATAAGTTTAAGTAATTGTCGTCTTTGTTTTAACCTTTCACCCTGCCCAGGTGAAACATATGTCTTTATAGGGCTCACTTTCTGTAAATGTCCCTCTTCGCTTCGCCCAAAGTGACAGAGTTTTCTTTTATAGGGCTGTAGTTCCAAGACTCGACAAAATCATAAATAAATAAACGTCATTATGTAATTTTCGCATTTTATTGTTGTTTTCACTTTTTGCTTTTTCAGAAAATGGTAATCCTAAAAAACAACTCAACAATAAAAAACAAGCATTTTTCAGAAAATACACCGCACACACTCTTGCATTTCTCTCTATCTCTTCAAAAAAAAATCATCACATCATGCAGATTGCTTGTTTTAAACCCCGTTGAAACATACGATCCAATGCCTTCTCCCAACTTTGAATTCCCGGTATTTGAAGCTAAAGAAGAAGAAGACAAAGAAATTCCATAAGAGATTACCCGATTGCTCAGAAAAGAGGAAAGGTCCATTGAGCCTCACAAAGAGCCGTTGGAAACAGTCAACTTGGGTTCAGAAGAAGACAGAAAAGAAGTCAAGATTGGGGCAATGCTCAGTCCGACTGTCAAAGAAGATTTGATAAGACTTCTCAAAGAATTTCCCGATGTGTTTGCTTGGTCCAATCAGTACATGCCAGGGTTGGATCCAGCATCGTGGAACATCATTTACAGTTAAGATCAGAATGTCCGCCGGTAAAACAAAGACTGAGATGGACTTACCTGGATATGGCTATCAATATCAAAGAGGAAGTGCAGAAACAGATTGACGCGGGTTTCCTCGCCACCTCAGAATATCCTCAATGGTTAGCCAACATAGTCCCAGTTCCGAAAAAGGACAGAAAGGTCCGAATGTGTGTAGACTACAGGGATCTGAACAAAGCCAGTCCAAAGGATGACTTTCCCTTACCACACATAGACATGCTGGTAGACAGTACAACGAAATTCAAAGTCTACTTCTTCATTAATGGATTCTCGGGCTATAATCAGATAAAAATGGCGTCGGAAGACATGGAGAAAACTTCATTCATCACCCCATGGGGCACCTTTTGTTACAAGGTAATTCCGTTCGGTTTGAAGAACGCCAGGGCAACCTATCAAAGGGTCATGACTACTCTGTTTCACGACATGATACACAAAGAGATTGAGGTGTATGTCGACGACATGATTGCCAAATCTAAAATAGAAGAGGAGCATGTGACCCACTTGTCAAAGTTATTTGAGCGTCTGAGGAAGTACAAACTCCGCTTGAATCCCAACAAACGCACATTCGGTGTCCGTTCGGGAAAGCTTTTAGGGTTTATCGTCATCCAGAAAGGAATTGAGGTTGATCCTGACAAGGTCAAGGCCATTCAATAAATGCCTTCTCCAAAGACTGAGAAACAAGTCAGAGGATTCCTGGGACGTTTGAATTAAATTTCCAGATTTATATTCCTCATGACCGCGACATGTGCGCCAATCTTCAAATTGCTGAAAAAGGATCAGGACTGCATATGGAAAGAAGACTACCAGAAAGCCTTCGACAGTATTAAAGAATATCTATTGAATCCACCTATCCTGTCACCTCCAATGGAGGGGAGACCGCTAATCATATACCTGACAGTTTTGGAAGACTCAATGGGTTGTGTACTTGGCCAACAAGACGAAACAAAAAGAAAAGAGTTTGCCGTCTACTATCTGAGCAAGAAGTTTACCGACTGTGAAACTCGGTACACTATGCTTGATAAAACTTGATGCGCTCTGGCTTGGGCAGCCAAACGTCTTCGCCAGTATATGATTTGTCACACTACTTGGTTAATTTCCGAAATGGATCCAATCAAGTATGTCTTTGAAAAACCTGCTCTCACGGAAAGGATTGCCTAGTGGAAGATGTTGTTATCAGAATACGACATCAAGTACCATGCTCAGAAAGTCGTCAAAGGAAGTATTTTAGCCAATCATTTGGCTTATCAACCGATTAACGATCAGGAATCAGTCAGATTTGACTTCCCATACGAAGATGTCATGTACTTTAAAATGAAAGATTGCGATGAACCGCTACCCAGTGAAGGGCCAGAACCAGGTTCCCAATGGGGACTAATCTTTGACAGAACTGTCAATAATTATGGAAACGGAATTGGGGAAATCATCGTAACACCTCAGGGTACCCACATTCCTTTCACCGCCAGATTAACATTCAAGAATAGAAACAACGAGGTCGAATACGAAGCTTGTATCATGGGTCTCGAAGAAGCGATTGACTTAAGGATTAAGAACTTGGATGTATATGGAGACTCAGCCCTGGTTATCAATCAGATCAAAGGAGATTGGAACACATACCAATCAGGACTGATTCCTTACAAAGACTACGCGAGAAGGTTGTTACCATTCTTCAACAGAATCGAGTTTCATCACATCCCTCGTGAAGAGAATCACAAGCTAATGCACTAGCTACTCTCTCTTCCATGATTAGTGTAGGTCAATGGAAAGACATACCTAAGATTGACGTAATGCGCCTAGAACGGCCTGCTTACATCTCCATGATTGAAGCAGTCATAGACGACAAACCTTGGTATCACGATATCAGATGCTTCTTTAAAAAAGAAGAGTACCCACCTGGGGTATTCAGAAAAAACAGAAAGACTCTCAGAAGACTGGTTGGCAACTTCTTCCTGAGTGGTGATACCCTCTATAAGAGAAACTTTGACATGGTCTTGCTCCGATGCGTAGACAGGCCCGAAGCAAACATGTTGATAAAAGAAATTCATGAAGGATTCTTTGGTACTCATGCCAACAGACACACAATGGCGAGGAAAATTCTAAGAGCAGGATACTATTGGTTGACAATGGAATCTGATTGCTACAAGTACACGAGGAGGTGTCACAAGTGTCAGATATACTCAGACAAGATCCATGTACCACCAACGCATCTCAAAGTTCTTTCTTCCCCATGGCCTTTTTCCATATCGGGAATCGACATGATTGGCATGATAGAACCCATAGCTTCAAATGGACATCGGTTCATCCTGGTAGCCATTGACTACTTCACCAAGTGGGTCGAAGCAGCGTCATATGCCAATGTAACCCAACAAGTGGTGGTCCGGTTCATCAAAAACAATCTCATCTTCCGTTATGGTGTTCCAGGCCAGATCATTACTGATAATGGATCCAACTTGAACAATAAGATGATGAAAGAGTTGTGCGCTGAGTTCAAGATGGAACACCATCACTCATCTCCCTACCGACCTAAGATGAACGGGGAGGTAGAAGCGGCTAACAAGAACATCAAGAAGATTGTTCAAAAGATAGTAGTAACCTACAAAGACTAGCACAAGATGCTGCCCTTTGCTCTTCAAGGTTATCGCACATCTGTCTGCATTTCAACAGGGGCAACCCCTTTCCCTCTAGTATATGGCATAGAGGCGGTGCTCCCTATCGAAGTAGAGATACCATCAATCAGGGTATTGATGGAAGCTAAGCTAACAGAGGCTGAATGGTGTCAAAGTCGACACGACAAACTGAATCTGATCAAAGAAAAGTGATTAACGGCTCTATGTCATGGTCAGTTGTATCAGCAAAGAATGAAGAAAGTGTTTGACAAAAAGGTTAGACCTCACGTCTTCAGGAAAGGAGACCTCGTGCTCAAGAAGATATAATCATTTCTCACAGATTCCCGGGGCAAATGGACTCCGAATTACGATGGCCCATATGTGGTCAAGAAAGCCTTCTTAGGCGTCGCCTTAAGACTCGCAACCATGGATGGAGAAGAGTTTACTTACCCCACGAATGTTGACGTAGTCAAGAAATACTTCGCCTAAATGAAAAGAGAGAGTGTCTCGGTGGATTGAAAACCCGAAAGGGCGGTCCAGGAAAAAATTAGAGACATAAATAGAAAATAATCATCTCGATGGGTTGGAAATCTCAAAGTACAATCCAGGCAAAAATTAGGGATTCATGGCAAGTAACTACGTCCAACACGGGTAAATTCCCCAGCAGTAATGCCATCCATCAAGAAAACTCCAGTCAAGGTCATCTTTGGCAGAAGCTCAAGATGTCCAGAATTCAAAGTTAGTAGAAGGATAACGGTCGTTATGTTTCAATGTAGCCCCTTTTCCCTTAAATTACCATTTTCTAAACTTTGTAAATACTCTATGGAATCCCGCGCTTGGTTGATTTCCATTCTATCAATAAATTTTGAGCCCTAGTGCTTTTGTTTGCAATTCTCATTTGTTTTAGCTTTACAAAATGACATTTTTAACATGATCAACGATTCTTAAAATAAAACAAAAATGAATTTACTTGTCAAAATTTTTTCTGCTTTTAAAATAAAGATGGCAATTCTTTTGACTGTTGAACATCGAAAGAACATCGATCGCTTCTCTGAAGGTGATTGGACCTCAAAGTGCAGAATCAAAGTTCTCTTTCTAAACCAGTCGCCTGAATGAAGGATCAACAATGTCAGATGTGATTTTCCCATCTGACATCCCTGGCAGAGTTCTTATCTCTTAAGACCTATTAAAAGACTTTTCTCCTTCACAGGGACTACCTCTCCTAAGCAAGACAGAATTGCTATTTTGAACCAATGGTACTTCTTTTTCCCCATAGTGATCGAGTATCCAGTCTTGTTCATCCACTTAGTCTGTATGTCGCGTCGGTTTTGTCAGCATCAACATACATACATCATGCATTATTGATTCATACTCATATTCATATTGCATCACCATTACTCTAGTCGGTCTTGTTTCCAAGTGATAAAAGTCCTCTCAATCGAGTTGACAGTCATTTCCTCGTTAGGAAATGCACCACCTAAACCACTCTCCCCTCAGTTTATTTCTGGATTGGAGCCGGTCCTCGACCACTTTGATAACTTGAGCCTCTGAGAGATAAGAAGACATTCGACAAACGTCACTCTTTACCATTGGAGATGATGTTCTCGCTTTCCCGGAATAAGGAAAATTCCAGAGAAAGCCTCGCAACTAAAGACTCTCAGCAACACATTGGTTTTCTCTTCAAAAAGTCAATATTAATGAGGTCATCAGCATCTCCAAATTGGATTACATCACATGGCATTTCTCTGGAAAAGATCTTGAAGAAAAGTATGATGTAGTATCCCCAGACAGAAATGCAGTCTCTCAAGAGACTCGTTTTTTCCCAGTAGAGTCAACAAATGGCATCTCTAACAGAGAAGTTTGCACACCTCTACAGCTTAGACAAATGGGTTTCCCCAGCAAGTATGACCTCAACCCTTTTCCATCAAATGGCATCTCCCCAGGAAAATACGGCGGGAAGTTTGATGAAGACCGCTATACATAGCGTCCCATGTCAAGGAATTTTATTGACAAAAGAAACTTAGACCAGTTCCGCGGCTGAAGACCCAGATCGAGGGGAAGTTTATATCAGAAACTGAGACCAGTTCCACGGTCGAAAACTCAGATCAAGGGGAAGTTTATATCAGAAACTGAGACCAATTCCACGGCTGAAGACCTGGATCGAGGGGAAGTTTATATCAGAAACTGAGACCAGTTCCGTGGTTGAAGACCATGGTCGAGGGGAAGTTTATTACAAAAGAAACTAAGACCAAATTCGTGGATTAAAACCAGGATTGAGGGGAAGTTTTTTAACCTTTTCTAAGTATCATTGCTTAGTAAAAGAAGAAGGATGAGCGAATTGCCATTCATAACCACCGTCAAAATTTTGGGTATTCTGATATTTAATCCTCTTGCACCCTGAATGGCTGAATATCTCCGCCATTCACCCCTTCGGGTCCAAGATGATTAAATAGGGGCATCTGTCATACCCCAAATTTTGACAACCAAGATCTCCCATCATTTTGAAAATCATCATCACAATATGAATACACTTTCATGCCTCATCAATCCCCTCAAAGATGGTTGAGCATTCATCACAATCAAGAATTAGGGTTTAATCCCTCTCAGAGCACTTAGACAAAGGATCAATCAACGAATGACATGATCTTCAACTTTTCTAACCTCTCAAACACCTATAAAGGATCAAGAGGACTCCCACATCAAGGATCAGGCACAAGGTTACAACATTCCAAGTGGATCAAGCCTCAAGATCGCCAGTGTCACCAAATTAGGGTTTTGGTCGGCCAAAGCCTCTAGATGGAATTTTTCCTATGGGCATGAGCCAATGTTTCAAAGCACAACCCAAGATACTCCAAGGGACCTCATAGACCCAATCATCAAGTCAATTTAGCCTCAGGGGATGCATTCACAAAAAAATCAGGAATTAGGGTTTCTCGACCTAATTCACCCCTAAGTTGACTTTTGGAGCAAAACATGAGACAAGACCTCAAGACATGATTTGAGGGCCTCAAATACATCACATTGATCCATTCGCAATAATGGATTGATCCAAGAAGCTTGATTCACATGTTTCATTTTCATCTGGACCACAATTAGGGTTTTGAGGGAAAAGTCAATTGTATCTTTGACTTTTGATCAAGACATGCTCCCAAACCTTGGGACATGATTCAATACACCCTATAAAACCTATGGAATCCATACATTAGGTTTGATTTAGGTCAAAGACTTGATTTCACAAAGGATTATACAGTTTGGATTTCATCCAATAAAAAAGTCAACTGTGCACAAAATCAAGTTTGACTTTTTGGAATTTTTCACAAATATGGTTCCCCTAAGTCAAAAATAATGTTAATGTGTGATATTGATCATCATTCATTAAGAATAATCAAGAAAAGTGAGGTTTCTTGCAAAAGGGGCAACCATAAGAAACCAAAAATTTTCTAAGTTATGGAACAAAAGTGATTTTGGTACCAACTTCGAAGGATCATAACTTGAGATCCAAGCAACCATTTTGGGTGATCCAAAGCCGGATTTGTAGGTCTTGCCACACTCTACAAAAGTTTCAACTACCTCCAACTCTAATTCCATATGGATTTTAAGTTATGGAATGATCAAAACGGCAAAAAACTTAAAAATGACATTTTTCCAACACTTAGTGAAAATCTGCCTAAGTTACCAGTCTTGAACATCAATGTTTTTCAGTTGGATCCAAATAGTTTCAGAACAAACTATGATCACACATGTTTTGTATCATATGAGGGTTTTCTAAAAAGCACAAGAGCCTCCCATAACTCAACCTGAGCAGGGAGATATGAATCCCTCAAAATCCCCATTTCCAACTGTCTTGGACAAGGCAGGTTTTGGCAGATTTTGGCATTATGCTCGATTTGACAAATTTGGACAACTCCAAGCCATGTCATCCATTTGGACACATCTGAGGATAAAACAAGAAGAGAATGATCTGATCCCCAAGCCTCCAAAGTCCAAGAATATACACTTAGCCATAACAAACCTAAAAAGGCTAAAAAGGTGCCAAGACTCCAATTTTGTTTCTAAGCATTCAATGGATACACCAAGGTGGCATGGACTGACACATTCCTAACTGAATAAGTCAATAATCAACACTAAATCAAAGAACCATAGGCTTGTGCCCTAACCTCAAGTCAATGGCTAGAGGAAACTTAAGATTCCCTTGAATCAACATTGGCCAAAGGCCTGCTGCAGCTGCCATTCACTATTGCTTCCAAAAAAAACTTGACACACTATAAATAGAGCTCAATTGTGATCAGTTTGAGTACACCAAAGCACTACAAAACTTGCTTTCCTCAAAATCTCTTTCTTTAGGCCAAAATGCCTTCTTTTCCAAGTTATCTCTGAGTTTTTGAGTTACAGAGCCATTCCACCATAACTCATGATCCAAACACCTCTAATATATCATATCTAAGTTGTTCAAACACTCACATGTGACCTGAAACACCAAAATCAAACAGTCAACCTCCAAAACCTCAAAAATTGACTTTTCTGCATTTTTCAAGCCATGTCTTGATTCAGTCACTTCCAAAACCAAACCGGACCTCAAACACACTCCAAATATCATCCTCAAACTATCCCAAATGGTTCCCCTCATCTGGAACACAATTTGAGAGAGTTGTTATATTGGTCACTTTTGCCCCTTTTGCAAGAAAAGGCCTATACTTGTTCCTAAGGATTCCAGCTGGTTCTAACCATCCAAAAAGCTTCTAAGGGATCAACTGAGAGTGTTTAAAGCATTGGATCACTTCTGGCATAAGGAACTTGGCAGATAGCACAAGGAGCTCCAAGAGGTAAGTGCATGACAACTTGAACTCTTTGAATTATGCATTCCTTTGATGTCCACTGATCATAAACATCTCATATATGTTGTATATGTTGTGTTTGAACCAATTTATTGTGCAATTCTTGCCTGTACCATGAGATAGCATAGAACATGCAAAAATAGGCCTATTTTGAAACCACTATCGGATTTTAAGGAGAAGACATTTTATGAAAATTCCAAAGGCACCATTGGATTCCTCATGAAATTCTGGGTCATATGCACCTAAATTTTGTCCCAATCCATGGAGAAATGAGAATGTTAGAGGCTTCACGTAAATTGCCAAAACTTGCCTTGCCTTGCCTTGCCCAGGCCTGAAAACTTGGCACCCCTTATGTATTTATGGGGTGGTTTTGGTACACGGATGTATCACCACCCCAGTGGCAGCGTGCGTATGTGTTTGTGTATGAGGTCATGGGTTCAAACCCCACCCAGACCTTTTTTGCTACTGTCATATTTTTGCTATTTTAAATATTTTTCATGGTTTTGTTAATTAATTCAAAAATTAATTTCTCTCTCAATTTTAATTATTTTTTAGTGGTTCTTTTTCTGAAAATTCCCAAACATGTTAAAATATTTTATTCCATAAAAATTTCACAAAAATATTATTTATTTCATATACTTAGTATTTTTGTAAAGAATTATGTTTTATTTGTTTTTAAACACTTAAAATATTTCTTTCTCTTTACTTTACAAATTTCAAGTGATTTTTCAATCATCTCAGAAATAAAACTTGTTTTTTTCAAACATTAATCCAAGATCACAACTTGTTTTTCACACATGTTTGATAAATTTGATCATTTTAATTGAATTTTTATTCAATTAAAATACATTTAAATCAAAATTAGGGTTTTGATCATTATCACCCTAACAAATCTTTTTCAAAACACTTTTGGGCCTCTAATAGAGTGTAAGACTCAACTCCTTTTAAAAACTAAACTAATTTGGGCCTCATTCATTGTATAAGACCCACTACGATTTCAAAAATCTCGGCGCGATCGCCATTTCATTTCTAAATTAATTGGGCCTACCCTTGTATTGTAAGTCCCATTTCTTTTCTTTTTTTCAAACATTTGGGCCTCTCCTTGAGTATAAGCCACAACAATCTTTTCTGAAACAACTTCCCTTTTGATTTAGGTTCAAACTCATAGTTGTTATCAAAACTTTCTTTAATTTCTTGAATAACTAACCATACAGCTGTTACTCTGGAAGCTTGCTCGCTTGTAAGTTTTAATCAGCTTTCTTTACATGCTTTCATATATATATATATATATATATATATATATATAACTGTATTGATGCAACCTTGCTCACCTGTAAGTCCTTCTTTCATATCCTTTTAAATACTTGTCATATATCAACTCTATATATACTTTTGTATCTGCTTATATTTTTCCCTGGCAATTAGGTCTAGAACTAGATAGAGCCAGTGGTCACTCTTTCAACACACTCAAAACTAGTTCCCCATAGGAATTCCAGATACAGTCTTGCCTTCTCTTGGGCTTAAACAATATGGAACAAAGAGAAAGGCATTATTCCCGGTGAAACTTTTCTCAGACTGTCACTATTAGAAATTGTCAAAGAAGTTCAATTCCCTAGAGAGGATTAATTCTCGGTGAAACCTCTCTTGAATTTCTTCAAACCCTAGAACTGTTCACTACGAAAATGATTAATTCTCAGTGAAACCTTTCTGGAAATTTTCTTAAGTTTGGACCCACAGGCTTCCAACAAGACGAAACAAAAAGAAAAGAGTTTTCCGTCTACTATCTGAGCAAGAAGTTTACCGACTGTGAAACCCGGTACACTATGCTTGAGAAAATTTGTTGCGCTCTGGCTTGGGCAGCCAAACATCTTTACCAGTATATGATTTGTCACACTACTTGGTTAATCTCCGAAATGGATCCAATCAATTATGTCTTTGAAAAACCTTCTCTCACGGGAAGGATTGCCCGGTGGCAGATGTTCTTATCAGAATACGACATCGAGTACCATGCTCAGAAAGCCGTCAAAGGAAGTATTTTAGCCGATCATTTGGCTCATCAACCGATTGACGATCAGGAATCAGTCAGATTTAACTTCCCAGATGAAGATGTCATGTACTTGAAAATGAAAGATTGTAATGAACCGCTACCCAGTGAAGGGCCAGAACCAGGTTCCCAATGGGGACTAATCTTTGACGGAGCTATCAATAATTATGGAAACGGAATTGGGGCAATCATCGTAACACCTCAGAGTACCCACATTCCTTTCACCGCCAGATTGACATTCAAGTGTACAAAAAATGAGGCCGAATACGAAGCTTGTATCATGGGTCTCGAAGAAGCGGTTGACTTAAGGATTAAGAACTTGGATGTATATAGAGACTCAGCCCTGGTTATCAATCACATCAAAGGGGATTGGAACACATACCAATCAAGACTGATTCTTTAAAAAGACTACACAAGAAGGTTGTTACCATTTTTCAACAGAATCGAGTTTCATCACATCCCTCGTGAAGAGAATCACATGGCTGATGCACTAGCTACTCTCTCTTACATGATTAGTGTAGGTCAATGGAACGACATACCTAAGATTGACGTAATGCGCCTAGAACGGCCCGCTTACATCTTCACGATTGAAGCAGTCATAGACGACAAACCTTGGTATCACAATATAAAATGCTTCCTTCAAAAACAAGAGTACCCACCTGGGGCATTCAGAAAAGACAGAAAGACTCTCAGAAGACTGGCTGGCAACTTCTTCCTGAGCGGTGATACCCTCTATAAGAGAAAATTTGACATGGTCTTGCTCTGATGCGTAGACAGACCCGAAGCAAACATGTTGATAAAAGAAATTCACGAAGGATTCTTTGGTACTCATGCCAATGGACACACAATGGTGAGGGAAATTCTAAGAGCAGGATACTATTGGTTGACAATGGAATTCGATTGCTACAAGTACATTAAGAGGTGTCACAAGTGTCAGATATACTCAGACAAGATCCATGTACCGCCAACGCATCTCAAAGTTCTTTCTTCCCCATGGCCTTTTTCCATATGGGGAATCGACATGATTGGCATGATCGAACCCAGAGGTTCAAACGGACATCGGTTCATCCTAGTAGCCATTGACTACTTAACCAAGTGGGTCAAAGCAGCATCATACGCCAATGTAATCCAACAAGTGGTGGTCCGGTTCATCAAAAACAATCTCATCTGCCGTTATGGTGTTCCAAGTCAGATAATTACTGATAATGGATCTAACTTGAACAATAAGATGATGAAAGGGTTGTGCACTGAGTTTAAGATCGAACACCCTAACTCATCTCCCTACTGACCTAAGATGAACGGGGCAGTAGAAGCGACTAACAAGAACATCAAGAAGATTGTTCAAAAGATGGTTGTAACCTACAAAGACTGGCACGAGATGCTGCCCTTTGCTCTTCACAGTTATCGCACATCTGTCCGTACTTCAACAGAGGCAACCCCTTTCTCTCTAGTATATGGCAAGGAGGCAGTGCTCCCCATCGAAATAGAGATACCATCAATCAGGGTATTGATGGAAGCTAAGCTAACAGAGGCTGAATGGTGTCAAAGTTGACAGACGATTTGAATCTGATCGAAGAAAAGTGATTAACGGCTCTATGTCATGGTCAGTTGTATCAGCAAAGAATGAAGAAATCGTTTGACAAAAAGGTCCGACCTCGCGTCTTCTGGAAAGGAGACCTCGTGCTCAAGAAGATACAATCATTTCTCACGGATTCCCGGGGCAAATGGACTCTGAATTACGATGGCCCCTATTTGGTCAAGAAAGCCTTCTCAGGCAGTGGCTTGAGACTCACAACCATGGATGGAGAAGAGTTTACCTACCCCATGAATGTAGACGTAATCAAGAAATACTTCACCTAAATGAAAAAGAGAGCGTCTCGGTGGATTAAAAACACGAAAGGGTGGTCCAGGAAAAAATTAGAGACTTAAACAGAAAATAATCATACCGATGGGTTGGAAATCTCAAAGTACAATCCAGGCAAAAATTAGGGATTCATGGCAAGTAACTACGTCCAACACGGGTAAATTCCCCTGCAGTAATGCCATCCATCAAGAAAACTCCAATCAGGGTCATCTTTGACAAAAGCTCAAGATGTCCAGAATTTAAAGTTAGTAAAAGGATAACGGTCGTTATGTTTCAATGTAGCCCCTTTTCCCTTAAATTACCATTTTCTAAACTTTGTAAATACTCTATGGAATCTCGCGCTTGGCTGATTTCCATTCTATCAATAAAGTTTGAGCCCCGGTGGCAGATGTTGTTTTTAGAATATGACATCGAGTACCATGCTCAAAAACCCAACAAAGAAAGTATTTTAGCCGATCATTTGGCTCATCAACCGATTGACGATCAGGAATCAATCGGATTTGACTTCCCAAACGAAGATGTCATGTACTTGAAAATGAAAGATTGCGATGAACCGCTACCGAGTGAAGGGCCAGAACCAGGTTCCCAATGGAGACTAATCTTTGATGGAGCTATCAAAAATTATGGAAATGGAATTGGGGCAATCATCATAATACCTCAGGGTACGCACATTCCTTTCACCGCCAGATTGACATTCAAGTGTACAATCAACGAGGCCGAATACGAAGCTTGTATCATGGGTCTCGAAGTAGGGATTGACTTAAGGATTAAGAACTTGGATGTATATGGAGACTCAGCCCTGGTTATCAATCTGATCAAAGGAGATTGGAACACATACCAATCAGGACTGATTCCTTACAAAGACTACGCAAGAAGGTTGTTACCATTCTTCAATAGAATTGAGTTTCATCACATCCCTCGTGAAGAGAATCACATGGCTGATGCACTAGCTACTCTCTCTTCCATGATTAGTGTAAGTATATGGAACAACATACCTAAGATTGACGTAATGCGCCTAGAACGTACCGCTTACATCTTCACGTTGAAGCAGTCATAGACGACAAATCTTGGTATCAAGATATCAAATGCTTCCTTCAAAAACAAGAGTACCCACCCGGGGCCTTCAGAAAAGACAGAAAGACTCTCAGAAGAGTGGCTGGCAACTTCTTCCTCAGTGGTGATACCCTCTATAAGAGAAACTTTGACATGGTCTTTCTCCGATGCATAGACAGACCTGAAGCAAACATGTTGATAAAATAAATTCACAAAGGATTATTTGGTACTCATGCCAACGGACACACAATGGCGAGTAAAATTCTAAGAGCAGGATACTATTGGTTGACAATGGAATACGATTGCTACAAGTACATGAGGAGGTGTCATAAGTGTCAGATATACTCAGATAAGATCTATGTACCGCCAACGCATCTCAAAGTTCTTTCTTCCCCATGGACTTTTTCCATATGGGGAATCGACATGATTGGCAAGATCGAACCCAGAGCTTCAAAGGGACATCGGTTCATCCTGGTAGCCATTGACTACTTCACCAAGTGGGTCGAAGTAGCGTCCTACACCAATGTAACCCAACAAGTGGTGGTCCGGTCATAAAAAAC
Source organism: Lathyrus tuberosus (assembly GCA_022829125.1). Classification (NCBI taxonomy): domain Eukaryota; kingdom Viridiplantae; phylum Streptophyta; class Magnoliopsida; order Fabales; family Fabaceae; genus Lathyrus; species Lathyrus tuberosus. The sequence continues at coordinate 1,496,213 of JALAZF010000423.1, forward strand.
AATCTCAACTACCGTTATGGTGTTCCAAGCCAAATCATTAATGATAATGGATCAAACTTGAACAATAAGATGATGAAAGAGTTATGCGCTGAGTTCAAGATTGAACACCATAACTCATCTCCCTACCGACCTAAGATGAACGGGGCGGTAGAAGCGACTAACAAGAACATCAAGAAGATTTTTCAAAAGATGGTTGTAACCTACAAAGACTGGCAGAGATGCTGCCCTTTGCTCTTCACGGTTATCTCACATCTATCCGCACTTCAACAGGTTGAACCCCTTTCTCTCTAGTATATGGCATGGAGGCAGTGCTCTCCATTGAAGTAGAGATACCATCAATCAGGGTATTGATGGAAGCTAAGCTAACAGAGGCTGAATGGTGTCAAAGTTGACACAATGAACTGAATCTGATCGAAGAAAAGCGAATAACGGCTCTATGTCATGGTCAGTTGTATCAGCAAAGAATGAAGAAAGCGTTTGACAAAAAGGTCCGACCTCGCGTCTTCAGGAAAGGAGACCTCGTGCTCAAGAAGATACAATCATTTCTCACGGATTCTCGGGGCAAATAGACTCCGAATTACGATGGCCCCTACGTGGTCAGGAAATCATTCTCATGCGGCGCCTTGAGACTCGCAACCATGGATGGAGAAGAGTTTACCTACCCCACGAATGTTGACTTAGTCAAGAAATACTTCGCCTAAATGAAAAGGAGAGCGTCTCGGTGGATTGAAAACCTGAAAGGGAGGTCCAGGCAAAAATTAGAGACATAAACATAAAAAAAATCATCGCGATGGGTTGGAAATCTCAAAGTACAATTCAGGCAAAAATTAGGGATTCATGGCAAGTAACTACGTCCAACACGCGTAAATTCCCTAGCAGTAATGCCATCCATCAAGAAAACTCCAGTCAAGGTCATCTTTGATAGAAGCTCAAGATGTCTATAATTCAAAGTTAGTAGAAGGATAATGGTCGTTATGTTTCAATGTAGCCCATTTTCCCTTAAATTACCATTTTTTAAACTTTGCAAATACTCCATGGAATCCTGCGCTTGGCTGATTTCCATTCTATCAATAAATTTTGAGCCCTAGTTCTTTTGTTTGCAATTCTCATTTGTTTTAGCTTTACAGAATGACATTTTTAACATGATCAACGATTCTTGAAATAAAACAAAAATGAATTTACTTGTCAAAATTTTTTCTGCTTTTAAAATAAAGATGACAATTCTTTTGACTGTTGAACATCGAAAGAACATCGATCGCTTCTCTAAAGGTGATTGAACCTCAAAGTGCAGAAACAAAGTTCTCTTTCTAAACCAGTACGCCTGAATGAAGGATCAACTGTGTCAGATGTGATTTTCCCATATGACATCCCCGACAGAGTTCTTATCTCTTAAGACCGATTAAACGAATTTTCTTCTCCACAGGGACTACCTCTCCTAAGCAAGGTAGGATTGCTATTTTGAACCAATGGTACTTCTTTTTCCCCGGAGTGATCGAGTATCCAGTCGTGTTCATCCATTTAGTTTGTATGTCGCGTCGGTTTTGTCAGCATCAACATACATACATCATGCATTATTGATTCATACTCATATTCATATTGCATCACCATTACTCTAGTCGGTCTTGTTCCCAAGTGATAAAAGTCCTCTCAATCGAGTTGTCAGTCTTTTCCTCGTTAGGAAATGCACCACCTAAACCACTCTCCCCCCAGTTTATTTCTAGATTGGAGCCGGTCCTCAACCACTTTGATAACTTGAGCCTCTGAAAGACAAGAAGACATTCAACAAACGTCACTCTTTACCATTGGAGATGATGTTCTCGGTTTTCCGGATTAAGGAAAATCCCAGAGATAGCCTCGCAACTAAAGACTCTCAGCAACACATTGCTTTTTCTCTTTAGAAAGTCAATATTAATGAGGTCATCAGCACCTCCAAATTGGATTACATCACATGGCATTTCTCCGAAAAAGATCTTGAAGAAAAGTATGATATAGTATCCCTAGACAGAAATGCAGTCTCTCAAGAGACTCATTTTTTCCCAGTAGAGTCAACAAATGGCATCTCCAACAGAGAAGTTTGCACACCTCTGCAGCTCAGACAATTGGGTTTCCCCAGCAAGTCTGACCTCAAACCTTTTCCATCAAATGGCATCTCCCAAGGAAAATACGGCAAGAAGTTTGATGAAGATCACTACACATAGCATCCCTTGTCAAGGAAGTTTATTGACAAAAGAAACTTAGACCAGTTCCGCGGCTGAAGACCTGGATCGAGGGGAAGTTTATATCAGAAACTGAGACCAGTTCCGCGGTCGAAAACTCGGATCGAGGGGAGGTTTATATAAGAAACTTAGACCATTTCTGCGGCTGAAGACCTGGATCGAGGGGAAGTTTATATCAGAAACTGAGACTAGTTCTGTGGCTGAACACCTGGATCGAGGGGAAGTTTATTACAAAAGAAACTAAGACCAGATTCGTGGCTAAAAACCAGGATCGAGGGGAAGTTTTTTACCCTTTTCTAAGTATCATTGCTTAGTAAAAGAAGATGGATGAGCGAATTGCCATTCATAACCACAGTCAAAATTTCGGGTATTATGATATTTAATGCTCTTGCACCCTGAATGGCCGAATATTTCTGCCATTCACCCTTTCGGGTCCAAGAAGATTAAATAGGGGCATTTGTCATACCCCAAATTTTGACCACCAAGATCTCCCATCATTGTGAAAATCATCATCACAATATGAATACACTTTCATGCCTCATCAATCCCCTCAAAGATGGTTAAGCATTCATCACAATCAAGAATTAGAGTTTATGCCCTCTCAGAGCACTTAGACAAAGGATCAATCAAGGAATGACATGATCTTCAACTTTTATAACTTCTCAAACACCTTTAAAGGATCAAGAGGACTCCCATATCAAGGATCAGGCACAAGGTTGTAACATTCCAAGTGGATCAAGCCTCAAGATCGGCAGCGTCACCAAATTAGGGTTTTGGTCGGCCAAGGCCTCCAGAAGGAATTTTTCCTCTGGGAATGAGCCAATGCTTCAAAGCACAACCCAAGATACTCCATGGGACCTCATGGACCCAATCATCAAGTCAATTTAGCCTCAGGGGATGCATTCACAAAAAAAATCAGGAATTAGGGTTTCTCGACCTAATTCACCCCTAAGTTGACTTTTTGAGCAAAACATGAGCCAAGACCTCAAGACATGATTTGAGGGCCTCAAATACACCACATTGATCCATTTGCAACAATGGATTGATCCAAGAAGCTTGATTCACAAGTTTCATTTTCATCTGGACCACAATTACGGTTTTGAGGGAAAAGTCAATTGTATCTTTGACTTTTGATCAAGACATGCTCCCAAACCTTGGGACATGATTCAATACACCCTATAACACCTATGGAATCCATCCATAGGTTTGATTTAGGTCAAGGACTTGATTTCACAAAGGATCGCACAGTTTGGATTTCATCCGATAAAAAAGTCAACTGTGCACAAAATCAAGTTTGACTTTTTGGAATTTGTCACAAATATGGTTCCCCTAAGTTAAAAATAATGTTAATGTGTTATATTGATCATCATTCATTAAGGAAAATCAAGAAAAGTGAGGTTTCTTGCTAAAGGGGCAACCATAAGAAACCAAATTTTTTCTATGTTATGGAACAAAAGTGATTTTGGTACCAACTTCCAAGGATCATAACTTGAGATCCAAGCAACCATTTTGGGTGATCCAAAGCTGGATTTATAGGCCTTGCCACACTCTACAAAAGCTTCAACTACCTCCAACTCTAATTCCTTATGGAGTTTAAGTTATGGAATGATCAAAATGGCAAAAAACTTGAAAATGACATTTTTCCAACACTTAGTGAAAATCTGCCTAAGTTACCAGCCTTGAACATCAATGTTCATGAGGTTTTTTCAGTTGGATTCAAATAGTTTCAGAATAAACTATGATCACACATGTTTTGTATCATATGAGGGCTTTCTAAAAAGCACAAGAGCCTCCCATAACTCAACCTGAGCAGGGAGATATGAATCCCTCAAAATCACCATTTCCAACTGTCTTGGACAAGGCAGATTTTGGCAGATTTTGGCATTTTGCTCGATTTGGCAAATTTGGACAACTCTAAGCCTTGTCATCCATTTGGACACATCTGAGGATAAAACAAGAAGAGAATGATCTGATCCCCAAGCCTCCAAAGTCCAAGAATATACACTTAGCCATAACAAACCTAAAAAGGCAAAAAAGGTGCCAAGACTCCAATTTTGTTTCTAAGCATTCAATGGATACACCATGGTATCATGGACTGACACATTCCTAACTGAATAAGTCAAGAATCAACACTGAATCAAAGAACTATAGGCATGTGCCCTAACCTCAAGTCAATGGCTAGAGAGACTTAAGATTCCCTTGGATCAACATTGGCCAAAGGCCTACTGCAGCTGCCATTCACTATTGCTGCCAAAACAAACATGATACACTATAAATAGAGCTCAATTGTGATCAGTTTGAGTACACCAAAGCACTACAACACTTGCTTTCCTCAAAATCTCTTTCTTTAGGCCAAAATGCCTTCTTTTCCAAGTTATCTCTGAGTTTTTGAGTTAGAGAGCCATTCCACCACAACTCATGATCCAAACACCTCTAATATATCATATTTAAGCTGTTCAAACACTCACATTTAACCTGAAACACCAAAATAAAAAATTTAACCTCCAAAACCTCAAAATTTGACTTTTCTGCATTTTTCAAGGCATGTCTTGATTCAGTCACTTCCAAAATCAAACCAGGCCTCAAACACACTCCAAATATCATCCTCAAACTGTCCCAAATGGTTCCCCTCATCTGGAACACCATTTAATAGAGTTGCTATATTGGTCACTTTTGCCCCTTTTGCAAGAAAATGCCTATACTTGTTCCTAAGGATTCCAGCTGGTTCAAACCATCCTAAAAGCTTCTAAGGGATCAACTGAGAGTGTTCAAAGCATTGGATCACTTCTGACACAAGGAACTTGGCAGATAGCACAAGGAGCTCAAAGAGGTAAGTGCATGACAACTTCAACTCTTTGAATAATGCATTCCTTTGATGTCCACTGATCATAAACATCTCATACATGTTGTATATGTTGTGTTTGAACCAATTTATCATGCAATTCTTGCCTGTACAATGAGATAGCATAAAATATGCAAAAATAGGCCTATTTTGAAACCACTATCGGATTTTGAGGAGGAGACATTTTCTGAAAATTCTAAGGGCACCATTGGATTCCTCATGAAATTCTAGGACAGATGCACCTAAATTTTGTCCCAATCCATGGAGAAATGAGAAAGTTAGAGGCTTCACGTAAATTGCCAAAACTTGCCTTGCCTTGCCTTGGCCAGGCCTGAAAACTTGGCACCCCTGATGTATTTATGGGGTGGTTTTGATACATGGATGTATCACCACCCCAGTGGTAGCGTGCGCATGTGTTTGTGTATGAGGTCATGGGTTCAAACCCCACCCAGACCTTTTTTGCTACTTTGTCATATTTTTGTTATTTTAATATTTTTCATGGTTTTGTTAATTAATTCAAAAATTAATTTCTCTCTCAATTTTAATTATTTTTTATTGGTTCTTTTTTCTGAAAAATTCCCAAAAATGTTAAAATATTTTATTCCATAAAAATTTCACAAAAATATTATTTATTTCATATACTTAGTATTTTTGTAAAGAATTATGTTTTATTTGTTTTTAAACATTTAAAATATTTCTTTCTCTTGATTTTACAAAGTTCAAGTGATTTTTCAATCATCTCATAAATAAAACTTGTTTTTTTAAACATTAATCCAAGATCACAACTTGTTTTTCACACATGTTTGATAAATTTGATCATTTTTATTGAATTTTTGTTCAATTAAAATACATTTAAATCAAAATTAGGGTTTTGATCATTATCACCCTAACAAATCTTTTTCAAAACACTTTTGGGCCTCTAATAGAGTGTAAGACCCAACCCCTTTTAAAAACCAAACTAATTTGGGCCTCATTCATTGTATAAGACCCACTGTGATTTCCAAAATCTCGGCGCGATCGCCATTTCATTTCAAAATCAATTGGGTCTACCCTTGTGTTGTAAGTCCCATTTCTTTTCTTTTTTCAAACATTTGGGCCTCTCTTTGAGTTGTAAGACCCAACTCTCTTTGTAAATAACACCTTTTTTGGGCCTTAGTATTTGTATAAGCCCCACTATAGTTTATAAAACAACGGTACGATTACTGTTCTTCATTTGGGCCTCTCCTTGAGTATAAGCCCCAACAACCTTTTCCGAAACAACTTCCCTTTTGATTTAGGTTTAAATTCATAGTTGTTATCAAAACTTTATTTAATTTCTTGAACAACTAACCATACTGCTGTTACTATGGAAGCTTGCTCGCCTGTAAGTTTTTATCAGCTTTCTTTACATGCTTTCGTATATATATATATATATATATATATATATATATATATATATATATATATAACTGTATTGCTGGAAGCTTGCTCGCCTGTAAGTCCTTCTTTCATGTCCTTTTAAATACTTGCCATATATCAACTGTGTATATACTTTTATATCTGCTTAGAGTTTTCCCAGGCAATTAGGTCTAGAACTAGATAGAGCCAGTGGTCACTCTTTCAACAAAGTCAAAACTAGTTCCCCATAGGAATTCCAGATACAGTCTTGCCTTCTCTTGGGCTTAAACAATATGGAACAAAGAGAAAGGCATTATTCCCGGTGAAAATTTTCTCAGACTGTCATTATTAGAAATTGTCAAAGAAATTCAATTCCCCATAGAGGATTAATTCTAGGTGAAACCTCTCTTGAATTTCTTCAAGCCCTAGAACTGTTCACTACGGAAAAGATTAATTCTCAGTGAAACCTTTATGGAACTTTTCTTAAGTTTGGACCCACATGCTTCCTGAAAGCATCCCCGCCTCCTCTTGGGCTTTGTACAAGGACCCTCCGGCTTCTTAGAAGTTCTCATGCCTTCTCTTGGACTTAGTACAAGGACCCTAAAGACCTCTTAAAGGTGTAGGATAGAACGTAGTCATCCTTTGTTAGAGCTGTCTTTCCAAAGAGTCAAAACCTCATATCATGTTTAGGGTTGACACTCATCCCTTAAAACACCTGCCTCTTCTTAGGCATCATGCAAAGATAAACCTATTCAATAGACTTGGACAGTCTAAATCTCTAAGACATTCTCAAGTTCCCTACAAATACGGGAAAAACCCGGATCATTCGATCAATCTCCACGAGAGTTAAATCCTCACAGGATCTAAAACTCAATCTTTATCCTAAATTTCCCCAACTAGGGTCAGCTTATCATCAGAACCTCAAGGCATCTGATACCTTAACTCTTCTGTAAACCCTTAGTAAGAGTTGATCCCCCGGCTTAGACCTGCCTCTGGATCTCAATAATCCTCAACAGAAGCCAGCCTCCTCTTAGGCTTTGTATAATGATTTTCCTCTGTAGAGTAAACCTCAAAAGTACTCTCTGGTTGAGTCCATCTGTTTCAGCCTCCTATTAGGCCTTGAATAATGATTTCCCCTAGCAGAAGTTAGCCTCCTCTTAGGTTTTGTATAATGATTTCTCCAGCTTGTTCAACCACAATCTTGGGCTTTGTACAAGACAGATAAAAACACTCTATTGTTGAGTCAACCCTCTTTATAGCCTCAATCTTGGGCTTTGTATGAGACACCATATAAATTTCCCTAAACAGAGTCAAACCTCTTTCTAGCCTCAATCTTGGGCTTTGTATAAGACAGATAAAACCATACTCTCCAGCAGAGTCAATCTTCTACTTTTCAGCCTCAATTTTGGGCTTTGTACAAAACACCTACAAATATTCCCCGGTGGAATCAAAAACCCTCTTTTTGCCTCAATCTTGGGGTTTGTACAAGACAGATAAATACCTCCCCAGCAGAGTAGATTCCTCCCAGCCTCCTCTTAGGCTTTGTATAATGATATCCCCAAAAGAGTCAATTCTCTTTTAGCCTCAATCTTGGGCTTTGTACAAGACAGATAAACACTCCCTTGTTGAGTCCGTCTTTTCCAGCCTCCTGGTAGGCTTTGTATAAGGACTTCCCCAATGGAGTCAATCAATCTCTTAGCTTCAACCTTGGGCTTTGATCAAGGCACACAAAAATCAAAATCCCCTCAGAGGAAATCAAAAAATCTCTTTGTAGGAAGACACTTCTCTGTATATCACACATCAAAATAGAAAGTCAAACAAACCATAATCCCAGATAATTGTTGTAAGTGGCACACTTGTTGATTCAAAAATCCAAGCTGTAGTCCTTCTTTATCCTGATAAATCCCTTCTTTCATATAATTGTTGTAAGTGGCAAGCCTCTGGATTATTTACATCCAAGCCAATGTCCCTCTCTTAGCATGAAAAACTCCTAAGGAAAAATGGCATTACTCAACACTGAGTTAAAGTTTTCTCCTTTAGGACAAATCCCCTATAAAGGAAATTATGGCATTGCTGGATTCTCATATCCCAGTTAAAGTAACCCTCCTTTATAATCAGTCACCCAACAGTTGTGATAAACAGACGAGATGTCTCCCTTTAGAGATGACTAATTCTCTCTCAGTCAAACCTTTAGCTTCAATCTTGGGCTTCGAACAAGACACAAATACTCAACCTTTTAGCTTCAATCTTAGGCTTTGAACAAGACACCAAAACATCTTTTTCCTCCCATAGAATAGGAGGAACTACGATTGCTCTGATTTCCCTGTTTATCTTTAACGGGAATACGTAGGCATAAGATTACGAAATCTTAGCGAGCATACCAATCAAAAACTTTAGGTCCAGTACCTTCACATACCAATCAAAACCAAGGTCCAGTACCTTCACATACCAATCAAAACCAAGGTCCAGTACCTTCATATCACCAAAATTATCAAAACTCTCTCTCTCCCACAGACATCCCTCAAAAAAGAAACTTTCCCATTTACAGATAAACACCATCATGTACAAAGTAGAACCTAATGCTAACAACTTGTGGATAACCACATATAGGATGGGTAATTGACAACTCCCCATTGTATAACCTGACCCCGAACTCCCCGAATCTCTTTAAGCGTTTGTTCAGTTAAACATTCGTGTGCAAGGTTAGTTTTAGATAGCTTCCCTTTCCCTTCCAGCTTCATGGGATAAATAAGAAATCAGAAAGTAGCACCCCTCCTACCATTGCGGTGAGGAACCCAATCTTGCGATAAGGTGGTCGTGTCACCGACAAAAATCGCACGCTACAGATAAATGGCGACTCTGTTTGGGAGTCATTTTGTCTGTTTAAGATTATAGACTAGAATTCCTAAGAGGTCTAGGATGTTAGTTTTAGGAATCATAATATATATATACTGCTTTTCCTACTTGATATCCGTGTTTATTTTTCTGCTAATGGGAATGCGAGTGATGTCGCGTGTGGAAAGTTTGAGTAATACCTAAGATAGGTGATGGCATAGACGGGCGATCTTACAGGGAGTGAATCCCGAATAAGCTGTCCCGGTAGACCATCAAATCAGTGGAGATACCCTTTGCGGATTCAATTTCTAACGACTTCGGTTGTGAAAACAAATTGTCTGATTGTGGTATCCATGAAACTCAGGATTTAGTAGACATTAACCATGAGGCCATTTGATAGTGCGGTAGCTATCGGAAATAGTCGACACGTGATACTACACTCAATTCAGGTTAGCCTGGGATGCAACAGCTCGCTCGGGTGAACCATCTTGCTGTTACTATCCCTAGGGGGGTCAATGATTTTAGGAACTTTTAACCCGTTCTACAGGTACAAAAATTCACCAGAATACAACCTTTGGGGATGGGTAGAGCCATGACTCCATGCTCGTGACGTTGAAGCCTTAAACCCATAATTTTTCAATGTTTTTGTGTGATGCATTCATGCATTCATTTAAAAAAATCTTAAACAAAGAAAAAATCTTCTTTTCTCTTCTCTCTTTTTCAAAATAAACTAAAACAATGATTGTAAATATCAGAGAAAAGGATTGCGTTATGGATTTTGGTAGAAGAAAGACGCATAAGTACACCTTCAAGACTCTGAAACTAGAGGATTTAAAGGGGTTGGTAAGGATGATCATCAACCCTGATGCTTTCAGAGCTAAGTACGGAGGACTGCTGTCTCTGTTAAGGGTCCACTTAGTTGAAGGAATCCTGTCTACGCTGATTCAGTTCTACGATCCAGTTTATCACTGTTTCACATTCCCATATTATCAACTAGCACCGACGCTAGAAGAGTACTCTCACCTGACTGATTTACCCATCACTGACCAAGCTCCCTTTTCTGGACTGGAAGAAATTCCAAAGGATCAAACCATTGCAAGAACAATCTATTTGGACGAGTCAGAAGTCAGGACTCACATTACCATTAAGGATGGAATCCAAGGTTTACCGGCCAAGTTTTTGGTAGAGAAAGCCCTGTACTTTGCCAGTATAGGAAACGTTACTACTTTCGAAGATATCTTTATCCTACTTACATACGGGCTTTTAATTTTTTCCAACATTGATAACTTTGTCGATACCAATGCCATTAAGATCTCTCTGATTGGAAACCCTGTACCGACATTGCTCGCAGATGCTTATCATTCTGTATACTTAAGGAATTTGTACAACGGAGGAATGATCATATGTTGTGTACCCCTGTTTTACAAATGGTTCACTTCTCATTTACCTAAGTCTTCTGCATTTTGGGATCATAAGAGTACCCTACGTTGGTCATAGAGAATCATGTCTCTTACCAACTCTGACATAGACTGGTACAATCGAATCTATGACGGGATAAGAATCATCGATCTTTATGGAAACTTCCCTAATGTACCCCTCATAGGAACTAAAGGAGGAATCAACTATCATCCAATTTTAGTTCGACGTCAACTCGGATACCCGATGATGCATATCCCGCATAATGTTCATCTGGAAGTTCTTTTCTTTAAGGAAGGAGAAAATGACAGGGCACTAAAGACAGAAATAGTGCATGCCTGGAAACATGTTCACAAGAAAGGAAGAGAGTCTCTATGAAGACCAAGTTGTACCTCCGTGGAACCTTATCTCCACTGGGTGCAAAGTAGAGCTCTCAAGCTAAAGATGCCTTACCCTCGTCACGAAGTTCTTCCGTTAAAGGAATCTGTCCTTTATTTTATGTCTGATACGGAAAAACTCTAGGTCACTCTCAACAAAGTTCAACGGGAAAAGAACTCTTGGAAGAACAAATACAGTATTCTCAATGTGGAGTGTACCAAAATTCAGGAACTATTGAAGGATAAGGACGCTCTGATCGAGATTCTAGAATAACATCCTATAGAAGATCAAAGGAACTTGCTCACTCCTTTCACTTGGCAAAGGACTGACAACCCGACAACAACTGAAGAACCCAGGACAAAGAAAAGGAAAGTACCGGAACCCGCATCTGAGCTCTCTTCAGAGAGGACTCAGGATCCATGAACTTAGACATTTCCTTTTACAGCACTTTATAAATAATGTATTTCCCTTTCTGCAATCTTTCAAATTCAATAAAACAGGGTCTCCCCACTGTATGATATTGGCAATCTATTTGTTGAAGTTTCTCTTTGAAATTTTTTTAATATATCATTGCATATCATCCATCATTCTCACATAACGCATTCTTCTTACCTTCGAATCTCACGTATACGTCACGATTCTAGAGTCAAACTGTCTCATTCGTACAATACTCAGGCCAATCGACAAAAGAAAATGGACGATCTCGAGGAAGAGAACAGAGAGCTGAGAGAAGAAATTGATGCTCTGAAGGAAGATTTGAAAAAACTTCACAGTGACATGCAATCCCTAGAAACAGCTCAGAGGCAACAACAAAGGACTATGATCTCGAAGATCACATCTACGCCCATAGTGGAGACGTGTGACCCTCGGTACAACATGCCTAAAGATCATCCCTGGGGCATGCCTATCAACTTTATCGCTGAAGGATACATTTCGCCGGTCACGGAAGACCCAAAAACTGCAGCAGGAACCGCTAGTCCTGAAGGGTACAAACTTCGGGAAAGCGAAGACGCAAGAGTGATGGTAGCAACTCATGAAGGTTACAAACTTCGGGGCATAGAAGAACCAAGAGTCACCGCTGTAATGACTGTACCATAACCTGTGGTAGACACTGTCCCAAAAGGATAGATTCCATAAGTAATCTCTGGTGGAAACGAAAATATGTATGAAAGAATGAATGAGTTCCAGGAAAAATTCCTGGAGATGCAAAAGGAACTGCATGCCATTCGCGGTCAGGATTTATTCGGAAAGGACACCGCAGACCTTTGTTTGGTCCCTAATGTGAAAATCCCGCACAAATTCAAGGTGCCTGACTTTGAGAAATACAAGGGCAACTCTTGCCCTCAAAGTCACTTGGTGATGTACGCTCGAAAGATGTCAACTCAGACTAAAAACCAGCAGCTACTGATCCACTATTTCCAAGACAGTTTAACCGGTGCCGCACTCAAATGGTACATGGGTTTAAACCACACCAAGATCGTTACTTTCAGAGATCTTGGGGTAGCCTTCGTTCAGCAGTACAAGTATAACCTGGACATGGAACCAGACAGAGATCAACTTCGAGCAATGTCGCAGAAGGACAAGGAGACTTTTAAGGAATATGCTCAGAGATGGCGTGAAATTGCAGCCCGGATCAGTCCCCTTCTTGAGGAAAAAGAAATGACGAAGATTTTTTTGAAAACCTTAAACTCGTTGAATTACGACCGAATGGTCGCCAGTGCGCCCAACGACTTTACTGAAATGGTGAACATGGGAGTACGCCTTGAAGAAGTAGGCCGAGAAGGATGTCTGGTCAAAGAAACAGGACCATCAAGAAGTACCAAAAGATACGGTAGTGCTTTCCCTAAGAAAAAAGAGCAAGATATTGGTAATATCTCTCTCGGAAAGCAAAGGCGAAGGTATCAACCAGTAGCAGCAGTAACTTCTGCTATCAACCCAACGCTTGTTCCAGCATATCAACCACAGGTTGCTCAAAGCCAACCAAGTCAGGAATAATATCAGCAAAGGACACAACAGCCTCTTCAGCAGGCTCGTCCACAACACAACAACAACAACAACCGTACAACACGACCACTAGGGTTTGACCCTATACCAATGTTGTACGCAGAACTGTTCCCACTACTACTAGTCAAGGAGCATGTCCAAACTAGGTCTCCTCTTACAGTCCCAGAAAATCCGCCTTTTTGGTTCAAAGCGGATCAAAATTTCCCTTATCATCAAGGAGGACCGGGGCACAACATAGAAAACTGTCTCAGCTTCAAATCAGATGTACAAAAGCTTGTCAGGAACGGGGTCCTATCTTTCAAAGATACAAATCCAAATGTTCAGACAAACCCGTTGCCTCAACATGAAAAGACTGTAGTAAATTTGATAGAGGAAGAGGTTAACCGCAGTTATCAATTCATAATGTACTCCTATTAGGAACCAATCTGGTCAGGATGCATTGCAGACAGAGAGGGTACGGTCATGTACCACCTCACAATTATCACCAGTGTGATATCTGCTCAAAGAATAATCAAGGGTGTTCCGTAGTGCAATCATCTCTACAAGAACAAATGAATCTCGGATGGATTGAAGATCATCGAATCCGTGAGGTTAATAGGCTTACACAAATCCCATTATTGTTCAGAATCACAAAATTCTGGCGATGAATGTCAAATTGGTGGCAATGCACTCAAGGCAAAGTCTACACCATGATCTGCCACGACATGATTACAATTCCTGTCCGATATGCTCAATAAACAATCAGGGGTGCTCTTTTGTACAAGAGGCCATCCAGCTTCAAATGGATCTCGGATGGATCCAGGATTACCATGATAGAAGTAGCCATCTAGTTAATATGATTCAGATCTTTGACATTCGCTTGATGAATACCAGTCTGGTAGAATTACAAGCCAAGCAAGTCAGGCTCGGTTTTCTGGCTTCACATGGTTACGAGGACTGTAAAGTGTGTCGTGTAGACGACCAAGGATGTGTACTCGTCCAAAGAACACTTCAACACTTGTTGGACCACTGGTGGCTTCCAATCTACTTGGATGAAGCTACACAACAGATCAGTATGGCCGACAGAAATCCTACTAGGCATCAAAGTCAAGATGTCCACTTAATGGATACAGATCTAGTAAGGTTGCACTGCATACAAAGCGGGCGTGGCCAGGTGCCACCATATAACTATGAGCACTGTAGAATTTTCTCAGAGAACAACCAAGGATGCTACCTTGTGCGGTCAGCTCTTCAAAATCAGTTGGACCGAAAAGAGATTCGTCCATGTTCAAGTTCTGGTTCGATCAACGTGATGCAAGACTATCTCCCTGATCAAAGCAAAGACGTTGTTATAACCTCTAATCATGAAATGACCAAGGACGTATGCGTCATAATCCCTCTACTCCAGGAATCAAGAGTTCCTCTTGATAGTAGAAAGATTCTCAACCTCGAACCAATTGAGGCTGCCTACGATGGTCAAAAAAATCAAAAGGCTCCTGTGGTGATCTATCTGCCGGGACCGATACTGTACAAGTCCGATAAGGCTATCCCTTACAAATACAGTGCAACAACAATCGAGAATGGAAAGGAAACTCCATTACCCTCTGTCGTAAACATTGCCGACATCAGTCGAGTGACACGGAGCGGTCGAATCTTCAACCGAGGAGTTAGAGAACCCACCAAAGAAAAGGAACCCCAAATAGAAGTTCCTAATCAACCAGCCGAGCAATCCAGTAATCCCGACCTTTCAAAGAACAATGATGAGATGCTGAAGCTCATCCAGAAAAGTGAGTACAACATTGTAGACCAATTATTGCAAACTCCTTCAAGAATCTCTGTGCTATCTCTATTGCTCAGTTCCGAAGCTCACAGGGAAGCTTTACAGGAAGTCTTAGAGCAATCCTTTGTGGAATAAGATGTGACGATAAGACAATTTGACAACATCATCTCCAACATCACTTCCTGCAACAATTTAGGATTCAGTGATGAGGAACTGCTGGAAAGAGGCAAAAATAACAACATGGCGCTTAACATTACAGTCAACTGCCAGAACGATGCTCTAGCCAGCGTACTGGTAGACACAGAATCAGCTCTGAATGTTATGCAAAAATTTACTCTGATGCGACTATCATTTCAAGGATCTCCGATAAGAGGCAGCGAGGTCATCGTCAAAGCCTTTGATAGATCTCAAAAAATAGTTATTGGCAAAGTCGATCTTCCAATAACTATCGGTCCTCATACTTTCCAAGTCACTTTCTAGGTCATGGACATCCGGGCAGCATACAGCTGTTTATTAGGAAGACCTTGGATACAAGAAGCTGGGGCAGTCACTTCGACACTTCACCAGAAGTTGAAGTTCGTCAAAAATGACAAACTAGTCACAGTCTGCGGAGAACAGGCCTTAATCGTGAGCAACGTATCATCATTTTCTTGTGTAGAACCGAGGAGGTTGTTGGAACTCAGTTCCAGGCACTCTCGGTGAGCAATGAGAATCGATCAAAAAAAGGAACACCAATTTCCTCGTATAAAGATGCTCTCGAAGTGATCAACAGTAACAACGCAAAAGGATGGGGACAGCTTGTCATTCCTACGGATAACAAGACAAAGAAAGGTCTTGGTTTCTCCTCGGCCTTTACCCAGACTGCTACTAAAGATGAAAGTTTTCATCCCATTCAAGACTTCTTCCACAGTGGAGGCTTTCTCCACCCAGTATCTCAAGAAGTACATACCGTCAATGAGGGTGACTCCTCCGATACAGATGAAGAGTGGAAGTCTTATTTCATCAAGGACGGTTATATGTCTCAGGAAGAAATGCCTAAGCCATTTTACTTTCCCACACAGAATCTGAGATATATACCGAGATCAGATGTCAAGATGATGTACAGAGATTGTGATTCGGAAGGATGTCGTGCTCCACCAAACTCATTAGAGGAGGACACTCTGATGAAAGACAACTTCGACTATGACTATTTTTACCCAATGGATGACTTGCCTATCTAGCAGCCATATGCAGAAGACTTGGGGCAAAAGAGTCAGCCCAACAATGCTTATCAACTGAGCATCATTGAAAAAAATACCTGCGTCCCCACCACATCATGGGATCAACACTCAGGACATTTCAAAAATATCCAGCACAACGATGAATCTGCAAAGACTACAGGACTAGAGTTCATCAACTATGCTTTTCCTGAGGTCAACGTCATCAAAAAAGATGACTCCTCCAGTTCCACAGAAGTATGGGACACCTTAGGACAACCGAGTGGCAAGTACGACTACTTGGTCAAGTACACCGCTCCTGAAAGTTCTCGCATCAGGCTCGAAGACATCCAGCCTACTGGATAGGGAGATCCACCTGAGAACGAAAATATTGTGCAAGATACAACAGAAGAGTTCGTCTACGACAACTCTGCTTGGGAGGAAGACTCCAATGATCCTGCTCCGCCAGAAATCAGCGTCATTTCTGAGGACAAACCAAGAAAGAAGGTGCCAGACTTTGTGATTCACCGAGGAGTTTACCGCCAATGGGTTGCTGTCGATGTCCCGAAAGTCGTCCATAAGTCTAAGTAATTTCCGTCTTTGTTTTAACCTTTCACCCTGCCCAGGTTAAACGGATGTCTTTATAGGGCTCACTTTCTGTAAATGTCCCTCTTCGCTTCGCCCAAAGTGACAGAGTTTTGTTTTATAGGGTTGTAGTTTCAAGAATCGACAAAATCATAAATAAATAAACGTTATTATGTAATTTCCGCATTTTATTGCTATTTTCACTTTTTGATTTTTCAGTAAATGGTAATCCTAAAAAACAACTCAATAATAAAAAACAAGCATTTTTCAGAAAATACACTGCACACACTCTTGCATTTCTCTCTATCTCTTCTAAAAAACAATCATCACGTCATCAGATTGCTTGTTTTAAACCCCGTTGAAACATACGATCCAATGCCTTCTCCCAACTTTGAATTCCCGGTATTTGAAGCTGAAGAAGAAGAAGACAAAGAAATTCCATAAGAGATTACCCGATTGCTCAGACAAGAGGAAAGGTCCATTGAGCCTCACAAAGAGACGTTGGAAACGGTCAACTTGAGTTCAGAAGAAGAGAGAAAAGAAGTCCAGATTGGGGCACTGCTCAATCCGACTGTCAAAGAAGATTTGATAAGACTTCTTAAAGAATTTCCCGATGTGTTTGCTTGGTCCTATCAGGACATGCCAGGGTTGGATACCAGCATCGTGGAACATCATTTACCGTTAAGATCAGAATATTCGCCGGTAAAACAAAGACTGAGAAGGACTCACCCGGATATGGCCATCAAAATCAAAGAGGAAATGTAGAACCAGATTGACGCGGGTTTCCTCGTCACCTCAAAATATCCTTAATGGTTAGCCAACATAGTCCCAGTTTCGAAAAAGGACGGAAAAGTTCGAATGTTTGTAGACTACAGGGATCTGAACAAAGCCAGTCCAAAGGATGACTTTCCCTTACCACACATAGACATGCTAGTAGACAGTACATCGAAATTCAAAGTATTCTCCTTCATGGATGGATTCTCGGGCTACAATCAGATAAAAATGGCGACGAAAGACATGGAGAAAACTTCATTCATCACCCCATGAGGCACCTTTTGGTACAAGGTAATTCCGTTCGGTTTGAAGAACGTCGGGGCAACCTATCAAAGGGCCATGACTACTCTGTTTCACGACATGATACACAAAGAGATTGAGGTTTATGTCGATGACATGATTGCCAAATCTAAAATAGAAGAGGAGCATGTGACCCACTTGTCAAAGTTATTCGAGCATCTGAGGAAGTACAAACTCTGCTTGAATCCCAACAAATGCACATTCGGTCTCCGTTCAGGAAAGCTTTTAGGGTTTATCATCAGCTAGAAAGGAATTGAGGTTGATCATGACAAGGTCAAGGCCATTCAAGAAATGCCTTCTCCAAAGACCGAGAAACAAGTCAGAGGATTCCTGGGACGTTTGAATTACATTTCCAGATTTATATTCCTCATGACCGCGACATGTGCGCCAATCTTTAAATTTCTCAAAAAGGATCAGGACTGCATATGGACAGAAGTCTGTCAGAAAGCCTTCAACAGTATCAAAGAGTATATGTTGAATCCACCTATCCTGTCACCTCCAGTGGAGGGGAGACCACTAATCATATACCTGACAGTCTTGGAAGACTCAATGGGTTGTGTACTTGGCCAACAAGACGAAACAAAAAGAAAAGAGTTTTCTGTCTACTATCTGAGCAAGAAGTTTACCGACTGTGAAACTCGGTACACTATGCTTGAGAAAACTTGTTGCGCTCTGGCTTGGGCAGCCAAACATCTTTTCCAGTATATGATTTGTCACACTACTTGGTTAATCTCCGAAATGGATCCAATCAATTATGTCTTTGAAAAACCTGCTCTCACGGGAAGGATTGCCCGGTGGCAGATGTTCTTATCAGAATACGACATCGAGTACCATGCTCAGAAAGCCGTCAAAGGAAGTATTTTAGCCGATCATTTGGCTCACCAACCGATTGACGATTAGGAATCAGTCGGATTTAACTTCCCAGACGAAGATGTCATGTACTTGAAAATGAAAGATTGTGATGAACCGCTACCCTGTGAAGGGCCAGAACCAGATTCCCAATGGGGACTAATCTTTGACGGAGCTATCAACAATTATGGAAACGGAATTGGGGCAATCATCGTAACACCTCAGGGTACCCACATTCCTTTCACTGCCAGATTGACATTCAAGTGTACAAAAAATGAGGCCGAATACGAAGCTTGTATCATGGGTCTCGAAGAAGCGATTGACTTAAGGATTAAGAACTTGGATGTATATAGAGACTCAGCCCTGGTTATCAATCAGATCAAAGGAGATTGGAACACATACCAATCAAGACTGATTCTTTAAAAAGACTACACAAGAAGGTTGTTACCATTTTTCAACAGAATCGAGTTTCATCACATCCCTCGTGAAGAGAATCACATGGCTGATGCACTAGCTACTCTCTCTTCCATGAATAGTGTAGGTCAATTGAATGACATACCTAAGATTGACGTAATGCGCCTAGAACGGCCCGCTTACATCTTCACGATTGAAGCAGTCATAAACGACAAACCTTGGTATCACAATATAAAATGCTTCCTTCAAAAACAAGAGTACCCACCTGGGGCATTCAGAAAAGACAGAAAGACTCTCAGAAGACTGGCTGACAACTTCTTCCTAAGCGGTGATACCCTCTATAAGAGAAAATTTGACATGGTCTTGCTCTGATGCGTAGACAGACCCGAAGCAAACATGTTGATAAAAGAAATTCACGAAGGATTCTTTGGTACTCATGCCAATGGACACACAATGGTGAGGGAAATTCTAAGAGCAGGATACTATTGGTTGACAATGGAATCCGATTGCTACAAGTACATTAAGAGGTGTCACAAGTGTCAGATATACTTAGACAAGATCCATGTACCGCCAACGCATCTCAAAGTTATTTCTTCCCCATGGCCTTTTTCCATATCGGGAATCGACATGATTGGCATGATCAAACCCAGAGGTTCAAACGGACATCGGTTCCTCCTAGTAGCCATTGACTACTTAACCAAGTGGGTCGAAGCAGCGTCATACGCCAATGTAATCCAACAAGTGGTGGTCCGGTTCATCAAAAACAATCTCATCTGCCGTAATGGTGTTCCAAGTCAGATCATTACTGATAATGGATCTAACTTGAACAATAAGATGATGAAAGAGTTGTGCACTGAGTTTAAGATCGAACACCCTAACTCATCTCCCTACCGACCTAAGATGAACGGGGCAGTAGAAGCGACTAACAAGAACATCAAGAAGATTGTTCAAAAGATGGTTGTAACCTACAAAGACTGGCACGAGATGCTGCCCTTTGCTCTTCACAGTTATCGCACATCTGTCCGTACTTCAACAGAGGCAACCCCTTTCTCTCTAGTATATGGCAAGGAGGCAGTGTTTCCCATCGAAATAGAGATACCATCAATCAGGGTATTGATGGAAGCTAAGCTAACAGAGGCTGAATGGTGTCAAAGTTGACAGACGATTTGAATCTGATCAAAGAAAAGTGATTAACGGCTCTATGTCATGGTCAGTTGTATCAGCAAAGAATGAAGAAATTGTTTGACAAAAAGGTCCGACCTCGCGTCTTCAGGAAAGGAGACCTCGTGCTCAAGAAGATACAATCATTTATCATGGATTCCCGGGGCAAATGGACTCCGAATTACGATGGCCCCTATTTGGTCAAGAAAGCCTTCTCAGGCAGCGGCTTGAGACTCACAACCATGGATGGAGAAGAGTTTACCTACCCCATGAATGTAGACGTAATCAAGAAATACTTCGCCTAAATGAAAAAGAGAGCGTCTCCGTGGATTAAAAACACGAAAGGATGGTCCAGGCCAAAATTAGAGACTTAAACAGAAAATAATCATCCCGATGGGTTGGAAATCTCAAAGTACAATCCAGGCAAAAATTAGGGATTCATGGCAAGTAACTACGTCCAACACGGGTAAATTCCCCCACAGTAATGCCATCCATCAAGAAAACTCCAGTCAGGGTCATCTTTGACAGAAGCTCAAGATGTCCAGAATTTAAAGTTAGTAGAAGGATAACGGTCGTTATGTTTCAATGTAGCCCCTTTTCCCTTAAATTACCATTTTCTAAACTTTGTAAATACTCTATGGAATCCCGCGCTTGGCTGATTTCCATTCTATCAATAAAGTTTGAGCCCCGGTGGCAGATGTTGTTATTAGAATACGACATCGAGTACCATGCTCAGAAACCCAACAAAGAAAGTATTTTAGCCGATCATTTGGATCATCAACCGATTGACGATCAGGAATCAATCGGATTTGACTTCCCAAACGAAGATGTCATGTACTTAAAAATGAAAGATTGCGATGAACCGCTACCGAGTGAAGGGCCAGAACCAGGTTCCCAATGGAGACTAATGTTTGATGGAGCTATCAATAATTATGGAAACGGAATTGGGCCAATCATCATAATACCTCAGGGTACCCACATTCCTTTCACCGCCAGATTGACATTCAAGTGTACAATCAACGAGGCTGAATACGAAGCTTGTATCATGGGTCTCGAAGTAGGAATTGACTTAAGGATTAAGAACTTGGATGTATATGGAGACTCAGCCCTGGTTATCAATCAGATCAAAGGAGATTGGAACACATACCAATCAGGACTGATTCCTTACAAAGACTACGCAAGAAGGTTGTTACCATTCTTCAATAGAATTGAGTTTCATCACATCCCTCGTGAAGAGAATCACATGGCTGATGCACTAGCTACTCTCTCTTCCATGATTAGTGTAAGTATATGGAACAACATACCTAAGATTGACGTAATGCGCCTAGAACGTACCGCTTACATCTTCACGCTGAAGCAGTCATAGACGACAAACCTTGGTATCACGATATCAAATGCTTCCTTCAAAAACAAGAGTACCCACCCGGGGCCTTCAGAAAAGACAGAAAGACTCTCAAAAGAGTGGCTGGCAACTTCTTCCTGAGCGGTGATACCCTCTATAAGAGAAACTTTGACATGGTCTTTCTCCGATGCATAGACAGACCTGAAGCAAACATGTTGATAAAATAAATTCACAAAGGATTATTTGGTACTCATGCCAACGGACACACAATGGCGAGTAAAATTCTAAGAGCAGGATACTATTGGTTGACAATGGAATACGATTGCTACAAGTACATGAGGAGGTGTCACAAGTGTCAGATATACTCAGATAAGATCTATGTACCGCCAATGCATCTCAAAGTTCTTTCTTCCCCATGGCCTTTTTCCATATGGGGAATCGACATGATTGGCAAGATCGAACCCAAAGCTTCAAAGGGACATCGTTTCATCCTGGTAGCCATTGACTTCTTCACCCAGTGGGTCGAAGCAGCGTCCTACGCCAATGTAACCCAACAAGTGGTGGTCCGGTCATAAAAAACAATCTCATCTACCGTTATGGTGTTCCAAGCCAGATCATTACTGATAATGGATCAAACTTGAACAATAAGATGATGAAAGAGCTATGCGCTGAGTTCAAGATTGAACACCATAACTCATCTCCCTACCGACCTAAGATGAACGGGGCGGTAGAAGCGACTAACAAGAACATCAAGAAGATTGTTCAAAAGATGGTTGTAACCTACAAAGACTGGCATGAGATGCTGCCCTTTGCTCTTCATGGTTGTCTCACATCTGTTCGCACTTCAACAGGGGGAACCCCTTTCTCTCTAGTATATGGCATGGAGGCAGTGCTCTCCATTGAAGTAGAGATACCATCAATCAGGGTATTGATGGAAGCTAAGCTAACAGAGGCTGAATGGTTTCAAAGTTGACACGATGAACTGAATCTGATCAAAGAAACGCGAATAACGGCTCTATGTCACGGTCAGTTGTATCAGCAAAGAATGAAGAAAGCGTTTGACAAAAAGGTCCGACCTCGCATCTTCAGGAAAGGAGACCTCGTGCTCAAGAAGATACAATCATTTCTCACGGATTCCCGGGGCAAATAGATTACGAATTAGGATGGCCCCTATGTGGTCAAGAAATCATTCTTAGGCGGCGCCTTGAGACTCGCAACCATGGATGGAGAAGAGTTTACCTACCCCACGAATGTTGACTTAGTCAAGAAATACTTCGCCTAAATGAAAAGGAGAGCGTCTCGGTGGATTGAAAACCTGAAAGGGAGGTCCAGGCAAAAATTAGAGACATAAACAGAAAAAAAAATCATCGCGATGGGTTAGAAATCTCAAAGTACAATTCAGGCAAAAATTAGGGATTCATGGCAAGTAACTACGTCCAACACGCGTAAATTCCCTAGCAGTAATGCCATCCATCAAGAAAACTCCAGTCAAGGTCATCTTTGATAGAAGCTCAAGATGTCTATAATTCAAAGTTAGTAGAAGGATAATGGTCATTATGTTTCAATGTAGCCCATTTTCCCTTAAATTACCATTTTTTAAACTTTGCAAATACTCCATGGAATCCTGCGCTTGGCTGATTTCCATTTTATCAATAAATTTTGAGCCCTAGTTCTTTTCTTTGCAATTCTCATTTGTTTTAGCTTTACAGAATGACATTTTTAACATGATCAACGATTCTTGAAATAAAACAAAAATGAATTTACTTGTCAAAATTTTTTCTGCTTTTAAAATAAAGATGACAATTCTTTTGACTGTTGAACATCGAAAGAACATCGATCGCTTCTCTGAAGGTGATTGAACCTCAAAGTGCAGAAACAAAGTTCACTTTCTAAACCAGTACGCCTGAATGAAGGATCAACTGTGTCAGATGTGAGTTTCCCATCTGACATCCCCGACAGAGTTCTTATCTCTTAAGACCTATTAAACGAATTTTCTCCTCCACAGGGACTACCTCTCCTAAGCCAGGCAGGATTGCTATTTTGAACCAATGGTACTTCTTTTTCCCCGGAGTGATCGAGTATCCAGTCGTGTTCATCCATTTAGTTTGTATGTCGCGTCTGTTTTGTCAGCATCAACATACATACATCATGCATTATTGATTCATACTCATATTCATATTGCATCACCATTACTCTAGTCGGTCTTGTTCCCAAGTGATAAAAGTCCTCTCAATCGAGTTGTCAGTCTTTTCCTCGTTAGGAAATGCACCACCTAAACCACTCTCCCCCCAGTTTATTTCTAGATTGGAGCCGGTCCTCAACCACTTTGATAACTTGAGCCTCTGAAAGACAAGAAGACATTCAACAAACGTCACTCTTTACCATTGGAGATGATGTTTTCGCTTTCCCGGATTAAGGAAAATCCCAGAGATAGCCTCGCAACTAAAGACTCTCAGCAACACATTGCTTTTTCTCTTCAGAAAGTCAATATTAATGAGGTCATCAGCACCTCCAAATTGGATTACATAACATGGCATTTCTCCGGAAAAGATCTTGAAGAAAACTATGATATAGTATCCCCAGAAAGAAATGCAGTCTCTCAAGAGACTCGTTTTTTCCCCATAGAGTCAACAAATGACATCTCCAACAGAGAAGTTTGCACACCTCTGCAGCTCAGACAAATGGGTTTCCCCATCAAGTCTGACCTCAAACCTTTTCCATCAAATGGCATCTCCCAAGGAAAATACGGCAAGAAGTTTGATGAAGATCACTACACATAGCATCCCTTGTCAAGGAAGTTTATTGACAAAAGAAACTTAGACCAGTTCCGCGGCTGAAGACCCGGATCGAGGGGAAGTTTATATCAGAAACTGAGACCAGTTCCGCGGTCGAAAACTCGGATCGAGGGGAGGTTTATATAAGAAACTTAGACCATTTCTGCGGCTGAAGACCTGGATCGAGGGGAAGTTTATATTAGAAACTGAGACTAGTTCTGTGGCTGAAGACCAGGATCGAGGGGAAGTTTATTACAAAAGAAACTAAGACCAGATTCGTGGCTAAAAACCAGGATCGAGGGGAAGTTTTTTACCCTTTTCTAAGTATCATTGCTTAGTAAAAGAAGATGGATGAGCGAATTTCCATTCATAACCACCGTCAAAATTTTGGGTATTATGATATTTAATCCTCTTGCACCCTGAATGGCCGAATATTTCCGCCATTCACCCTTTCGGGTCCAAGAAGATTAAATAGGGGCATCTGTCATACCCCAAATTTTGACCACCAAGATCTCCCATCATTGTGAAAATCATCATCACAATATGAATACACTTTCATGCCTCATCAATCCCCTCAAAGATGGTTAAGCATTCATCACAATCAAGAATTAGGGTTTAAGCCCTCTCAGAGCACTTAGACAAAGGATCAATCAAGGAATGACATGATATTCAACTTTTATAACTTCTCAAACACCTATAAAGGATCAAGAGGACTCCCACATCAAGGATCAGGCACAAGGTTGCAACATTCCAAGTGGATCAAGCCTCAAGATCGGCAGTGTCACCAAATTAGGGTTTTGGTCGGCCAAGGCCTCCAGATGGAATTTTTCCTCTGGGCATGAGCCAATGCTTCAAAGTACAACCCAAGATACTCCATGGGACCTCATGGACCCAATCATCAAGTCAATTTAGCCTCAGGGGATGCATTCACAAAAAAATTAGGAATTAGGGTTTCTCGACCTAATTCACCCCTAAGTTGACTTTTTGAGCAAAACATGAGCCAAGACCTCAAGACATGATTTGAGGGCCTCAAATACACCACATTGATCCATTTGCAACAATGGATTGATCCAAGAAGCTTGATTCACAAGTTTCATTTTCATCTGGACCACAATTACGGTTTTGAGGGAAAAGTCAATTGTATCTTTGACTTTTGATCAAGACATGCTCCCAAACCTTGGGACATGATTCAATACACCCTATAACACCTATGGAATCCATCCATAGGTTTGATTTAGGTCAAGGACTTGATTTCACAAAGGATCGCACAGTTTGGATTTCATCCGATAAAAAAGTCAACTGTGCACAAAATCAAGTTTGACTTTTTGGAATTTGTCACAAATATGGTTCCCCTAAGTTAAAAATAATGTTAATGTGTTATATTGATCATCATTCATTAAGGAAAATCAATAAAAGTGAGGTTTCTTGCTAAAGGGGCAACCATAAGAAACCAAATTTTTTCTAAGTTATGGAACAAAAGTGATTTTGGTACCAACTTCCAAGGATCATAACTTGAGATCCAAGCAACCATTTTGGGTGATCCAAAGCTGGATTTGTAGGCCTTGCCACACTCTACAAAAGCTTCAACTACCTCCAACTCTAATTCCTTTGGGAGTTTAAGTTATGGAATGATCAAAATGGCAAAAAACTTGAAAATGACATTTTTCCAACACTTAGTGAAAATCTGCCTAAGTTCCCAGCCTTGAACATCAATGTTCATGAGGTTTTTTCAGTTGGATTCAAATAGTTTCAGAATAAACTATGATCACACATGTTTTGTATCATATGAGGGCTTTCTAAAAAGCACAAGATCCTCCCATAACTCAACCTGAGCAGGGAGATATGAATCCCTCAAAATCACCATTTTCAACTGTCTTGGACAAGGCAGATTTTGGCAGTTTTTGGCATTTTGCTCGATTTGGAAAATTTGGACAACTCCAAGCCTTGTCATCCATTTGGACACATCTGAGGATAAAACAAGAAGAGAATGATCTGATCCCCAAGCCTCCAAAGTCCAAGAATATACACTTAGCCATAACAAACCTAAAAAGGCTAAAAAGGTGCCAAGACTCCAATTTTGTTTCTAAGCATTCAATGGATACACCATGGTGTCATGGACTGACACATTCCTAACTGAATAAGTCAAGAATCAACACTGAATCAAAGAACTATAAGCCTGTGCCCTAACCTCAAGTCAATGGCTAGAGAGACTTAAGATTCCCTTGGATCAACATTGGCCAAAGGCCTACTGCAACTGCCATTCACTATTGCTGCCAAAACAAACATGATACACTATAAATAGAGCTCAATTGTGATCAGTTTGAGTACACCAAAGCACTACAACACTTGCTTTCCTCAAAATCTCTTTCTTTAGGCCAAAATGCCTTCTTTTCCAAGTTATCTCTGAATTTTTGAGTTAGAGAGCCATTCCACCACAACTCATGATCCAAACACCTCTAATATATCATATTTAAGCTGTTCAAACACTCACATGTAACCTGAAACACCAAAATAAAAAATTTAACCTCCAAAACCTCAAAATTTGACTTTTCTGCATTTTTCAAGGCATGTCTTGATTCAGTCACTTCCAAAATCAAACCAGGCCTCAAACACACTCCAAATATCATCCTCAAACTGTCCCAAATGGTTCCCCTCATCTGGAACACCATTTAATAGAGTTGCTATATTGGTCACTTTTGCCCCTTTTGCAAGAAAATGCCTATACTTGTTCCTAAGGATTCCAGCTGGTTCAAACCATCCTAAAAGCTTCTAAGGGATCAACTGAGAGTGTTCAAAGCATTGGATCACTTCTGACACAAGGAACTTGGCAGATAACACAAGGAGCTCAAAGAGGTAAGTGCATGACAACTTCAACTCTTTGAATAATGCATTCCTTTGATGTCCACTGATCATAAACATCTCATACATGTTGCATATGTTGTGTTTTAACCAATTTATCATGTAATTCTTGCCTGTACAATGAGATAGCATAAAATATGCAAAAATAGGCCTATTTTGAAATCACTATCGGATTTTGAGGAGGAGACATTTTTTGAAAATTCTAAGGGCACCATTGGATTCCTTATGAAATTCTAGGACAGATGCACCTAAATTTTGTCCCAATCCATGGAGAAATGAGAAAGTTAGAGGCTTCACGTAAATTACCAAAACTTGCCTTGCCTTGCCTTGGCCAGGCCTGAAAACTTGGCACCCCTGATGTATTTATGGGGTGGTTTTGATACATGGATGTATCACCACCCCAGTGGTAGCGTGCGCATGTGTTTGTGTATGAGGTCATGGGTTCAAACCCCACCCAGACCTTTTTTGCTACTTTGTCATATTTTTGTTATTTTAATATTTTTCATGGTTTTGTTAATTAATTCAAAAATTAATTTCCCTCTCAATTTTAATTATTTTTTATTGGTTCTTTTTTCTGAAAAATTCCCAAAAATGTTAAAATATTTTATTCCATAAAAATTTCACAAAAATATTATTTATTTCATATACTTAGTATTTTTGTAAAGAATTATGTTTTATTTGTTTTTAAACATTTAAAATATTTCTTTCTCTTGATTTTACAAAGTTCAAGTGATTTTTCAATCATCTCATAAATAAAACTTGTTTTTTTCAAACATTAATCCAAGATCACAACTTGTTTTTCACACATGTTTGATAAATTTGATCATTTTTATTGAATTTTTATTCAGTTAAAATACATTTAAATCAAAATTAGGGTTTTGATCATTATCACCCTAACAAATCTTTTTCAAAACACTTTTGGGCCTCTAATAGAGTGTAAGACCTAACCCCTTTTAAAAACCAAACTAATTTGGGCCTCATTCATTGTATAAGACCCACTGTGATTTCCAAAATCTCGGCGCGATCGCCATTTCATTTCAAAATCAATTGGGTCTACCCTTGTGTTGTAAGTCCCATTTCTTTTCTTTTTTCAAACATTTGGGCCTCTCCTTGAGTTGTATGACCCAACCCTCTTTGTAAATAACACCTTTTTTGGGCCTTAGTATTTGTATAAGCCCCACTATAGTTTATAAAACAACGGTACGATTACTGTTCTTCATTTGGGCCTCTCCTTGAGTATAAGCCCCAACAACCTTTTCCGAAACAACTTCCCTTTTGATTTAGGTTTAAATTCATAGTTGTTATCAAAACTTTATTTAATTTCTTGAACAACTAACCATACTGCTGTTGCTATGGAAGCTTGCTCACCTGTAAGTTTTTATCAGCTTTCTTTACATGCTTTCGTATATATATATATATAACTGTATTGCTGGAAGCTTGCTCACATGTAAGTCCTTCTTTCATGTCCTTTTAAATACTTGTCATATATCAACTGTGTATATACTTTTATATCTGCTTAGAGTTTTCCCCGGCAATTAGGTCTAGAACTAGATAAAGCCAGTGGTCACTCTTTCAACACAGTCAAAACTAGTTGCCCATAGGAATTCCAGATACAGTCTTGCCTTCTCTTGGGCTTAAACAATATGGAACAAAGAGAAAGGCATTATTCCCGGTGAAAATTTTCTCAGACTGTCATTATTAGAAATTGTCAAAGAAATTCAATTCCCCATAGAGGATTAATTCTAGGTGAAACCTCTCTTGAATTTCTTCAAGCCCTAGAACTGTTCACTACGGAAAAGATTAATTCTCAGTGAAACCTTTCTGTAACTTTTCTTAAGTTTGGACCCACATGCTTCCTGAAAGCATCCCCGCCTCCTCTTGGGCTTTGTACAAGGACCCTCCGGCTTCTTAGAAGTTCTCATGCCTTCTCTTGGACTTAGTACAAGGACCCTAAAGACCTCTTAAAGGTGTAGGATAGAACGTAGTCATCCTTTGTTAGAGCTGTATTTCCAAAGAGTCAAAACCTCATATCATGTTTAGGGTTGACACTCATCCCTTAAAACACCTGCCTCTTCTTGGGCATCATGCAAAGATAAACCTATTCAATAGACTTAGACAGTCTAAATCTCTAAGACATTCTCAAGTTCCCTACGAATACGGGAGAAACCCAGACCATTCGATCAATCTCCACGAGAGTTAAATCCTCACAGGATCTAAAACTCAATCTTTATCCTAAATTTCCCCAACTAGGGTCAGCTTATCATCAGAACCTCAAGGCATCTGATACCTTAACTCTTCTGTAAACCCTTAGTAAGAGTTGATCCCCCGGCTTGGACCTGCCTCTGGATCTCAATAATCCTCAACAGAGGCCAGCCTCCTCTTAGGCTTTGTATAATGATTTTCCTCAACAGAGTAAACCTCAAAAGTACTTTCTTGTTGAGTCCATCTGTTTCAGGCTCCTCTTATGCTTTGTATAATGATTTCCCCTAGCAGAAGTTAGCCTCCTCTTAGGCTTTGTATAATGATTTGTCCAGCTTGTTCAGCCACAATCTTGGGCTTTGTACAAGACAGATAAAATCACTCTCTTGTTGAGTCAACCCTCTTTATAGCCTCAACCTTGGGCTTTGTACGAGACATCATATAAATTTCCCTAAACAGAGTCAAACCTCTTTCTAGCCTCAATCTAGGGCTTTGTACAAGACAGACAAAACCATACTCTCCAGCAGAGTCAATCTTCTCCTTTTCAGCCTCAATCTTGGGCTTTGTACAAGAAACCTACAAATATTCCCCGGTGGAATAAAAAATCCTCTTTTAGCCTCAATCTTGGGCTTTGTACAAGACAGATAAATACCTCCCCAGCAGAGTCGATTCCTCCCAGCCTCCTTTTAGGCTTTGTATAATGATATCCCCAAAAGAGTCAATTCTCTTTTAGCCTCAATCTTGTGCTTTGTACAAGACTGATAAACACTCTCTTGTTGAGTCCGTCTTTTCCAGCCTCCTCTTAGGCTTTGTATAAGGACTTCCCCAGTAGAGTCAATCAATCTCTTAGCTTCAACCTTGGGCTTTGATCAAGGCACACAAAAATCAAAATCCCCTCAGAGGAAATAAAAAAATCTCTCTGTAGGAAGACATTTCTCTGTATATCACACATCAAAACAGAAAATCAAACAAACCCTAATCCCAGATAATTGTTGTAAGTGGCACACTTGTTGATTCAAAAATCCAAGCTGTAGTCCTTCTTTATCCTGATAAATCCCTTCTTTCATATAATTGTTGTAAGTGGAAAGCCTTTGGATTATTTACATCCAAGCCAATGTCCCTCTCTTAGCATGAAAAACTCCTAAGAAAAAATGGCATTACTCAACACTGAGTTAAAGTTTTCTCCTTTAGGACAAATCCCCTATAAAGGAAATTATGGCATTGCTGGATTCTCATATCCCAGTTAAAGTAACCCTCCTTTATAATCAGTCACCCAAAAGTTGTGATAAACAGACGAGATGTCTCCCTTTAGAGATGACTAATTCTCTCTCGGTCAAACCTTTAGCTTCAATCTTGGGCTTTGAACAAGACACAAATACTCAACCTTTTAGCTTCATTCTTGGGCTTCGAACAAGACACCAAAACATCTTTTTCCTCCCATAGAATAGGAGGAACTATGATTGCTCTGATTTCCCTGTTTATCTTTAACTGGAATACGTAGGCATAAGATTACGAAATCTTAGCGAGCATACCAATAAAAAACTTTAGGTCCAGTACCTTTACATACCAATCATAAGCAAGGTCCAGTACCTTCATATGACCAAAATTATCAAAACTCTCTCTCTCCCACAGACATCCCTCAAAAAAGAAACTTTCCCATTTACAGATAAACACCATCAAGTACAAAACAGAACCTAATGCCAAGAACCTATGGATAACCACATATAGGATGGGTAATTGACAACTCCCCATTGTATAACCTAACCCCGAACTCCCTAAATCTCTTTAAGCGTTTGTTCAGTTAAACATTCGCGTGCAATGTTAGTTTTTGATAGCTTCCCTTTCCCTTCCAGCTTCACGGGATAAATAAGAAATCAGAAAGTAGCACCCCTCCTACCTGTACGGTGAGGAACCCAATCTTGTGATAAGGTGGTCGCGTCACCGACAAAAATTGCACGCTACATATTGATAGAGGAACAACTTGTTGAGTGGATTGCACTACAACAGGTGGTACTTGAGCTTGAGGTGTGAAACCGGGGTGGCAGACCAAAAGGAGACCATGTAGAAGGTTTTGTCCTCGCGGGTTGGGGTTCAAGCATTGGACCGGCAATTTCTGAGACGACTGTTGGTTGCGTGTCCATCTTGGCCTTGATGAACTGCAGCATTTCCATTATTTGACCTACGCTCCCTCGAAGGTGCTCAAGTTCTGAGCTGACTCTTTCCAACTCTTGCTCTTGTTCTTCCATTCTTTGACGAGCTTGGGCTCTGGTGTTGTACCGGTGTTGAGGACTCAGTGTGGAACTGGAGGAAGACAACGGGATGAGCGTTTTACTTGAAAAATGACATGAATGCATGGATGCATATATGGATGCATTTTTTTTTTGCAAAGCTCTTAGTTATTCTTTTTATTTATTTTAGCAATGTTAGAATATTTTATTTGCAAGAATGTTTAAATAAGAATAAAAGGCAAGACAATATATGATATCCAAAATAAGAACTTTCATTAATTCAAATATTCAAGTACAAGTACAAAAAGTTCCAAGCTACATTCAAAAGACAAATTAATTCAAAATCAAGTACGAACAATCTTATGTTCCAACTCGCCCTTTATGATTGTTGCGAGATCTGTGGAAAGCTCCTTCACCATCTTCTTGCAATGCTTGGCAAAGTTGAAGACCTGAGGTGGAGTGTTCTCTGGGCACATGGACCAATCAGCTTCTTAAATTTTTTCCAGGAGCCCCATCATGTGTTGATTAGCAACCTTGCCATGTTATGGAACTTGCCTTTCCATTCAACATAAAGACCTTGAAACTTCTTGATGACGCGCTCATCTTCATCTAGGGCTCCTCTGGCTTCTTCATATAACTTCATCCCGTGCATGCAGTCATTCTTTAAGAGCATGTAGGATACATCACTCTCTTGATTTTCCAAAGCAGAGATCCTCCTATTAGCCTTCCCTAACTGGTTCTTAAAGTGTAGACATCTTCTCATAGATCCCTCCTTTCTAAGGACCTCACAAGAGAAATCGTTCTTGCACTTCTTGAGAATATCCTTAAGTTCACAGATCTGAGCTCCATAGTCGCGCTTAACTTCACTCTTCTCCACTAGAGACCGATTCAACATTTTTTCCAACTCATGAATTTTGTATTCAACTTTATTAATCTGTTCATTTTTGGTATGGACCACATATATGGAACCCATGAGGATGTGATCAAGATCGTCTTTTTGGTCTTCAAATAATATGGCCCTCTTGTTGTTGTCTTCGAGTTCCTTGGATTTCCCCTTACGTTCATCCTTCAGCTTTCCATTCTCTAAAGAGATTCGGCTCATCTAAATGCTCAACTCAGTATTTTCCAATTCAAGCTCCTTAATCTTATCATTAAGTCTTTCAACATCCTCAGACAGTATAGGTTCTGGCTCTACAACTGGAGGAAAGAGAAAGGGATCAAAAGAGTATGGTAGCTTAATTACTTGAACCTTTTCCTTCACCCACCGGGTGAAAGGTTCCTTGCTAATTACATTCCTATTTCCAAATTCTTTCCCTTTTCTAACAATTGTCTTCCAAGCTTTTTTTACCTTCTTCATATCTGGGTTATTCACCCCCATATCATACAAGATGAACGGTTATCAGGCCTTAGTTTATGGAGGGAGGCTCATAGCATAACCATGTTGTCTCGGAGATAGAACATGGTTGTAGTTAATGCAACCCCTAGTTCCCCATAATGGAACATTAGGGAACTCACCACACCTCATGATTATATCCTCAGTCTCCTAATCCCTTATATACCACTTGATGTGGTTAGCAGTAAGAGATCCCAAGCATGCAAGAGAGGAGCACAACACAAGAGAGTCCCTCTTTTCTTCTCATGATGATCGTGGAGGGAGAAGTAAACATCTTCTAGTAGAAAGGGCACTGGATTACCAGCGAGAAAGATTTCCACATCCACTTGGTCCACGAAGTTCTCCAAATTAGGGAAAAGAACTATCCCATATATCTATAGAGAAATAACAACATAGAAAGCATCCTAATTTTTCACCTTCTCAAACTACAAGGCTAGACCCTCCAGAAATTCTATATGAAATCCCTTGAAGCCCCCTTTCGCGTCCCAATTGGCAATTACATATGGGACATTGATGTTTAGAGCTGAAGCTATTTTATGAGGAGTGACCTCTTTTTCAAGCTTGGGTAAGGGATTGCACTTCTTCAAACTTCGACCCAACATCCTTTCAAATTCTTCCAATGTGGGCGCCAATTGGAAATCATAAAAAGTGAAACAATGGATCATAGAAACGAGCCAAAGTGATAATGGGATATGGGTCCACTATCTCGTTTAGGATGCTCAAAAAAATTCCCATGTTCTTTCTTGAAATCAGAAAGCATGGGAGGAGTCAACTTGGAGCTCAATCCCTATAAAACGTCAAGCTTTGGATTCTTGTATTTGGATATGTATGTAATTATTCTTTCTGGATTCATCTTTGGCTTGCAGGATGTCTTAAATTCCTGAGATAAATAACAAGTAACTAAGAGCTTTGTTTTCTTTTTCTATGCATATGTAATATATGTAGATGAATGCAAGATTATTTTTGTATATAGGCTCAAAGGTTCGAGGTAATGGCTGAATCTGATTGTTTTACCAAAACATGTTCTCACTAGGCGTGATATAGGGCTACAAAAGGGAGCCCAGGGTCATAGATTCATACGAATGTTTTCGGCCCATGGCTGCTATAGGTCGGTCGTCCACTCCATCAAATGAATCTATTATGGATAACGAACATAAATGTTCAACAATGATCAAGCTACGAATCAATTAAATGAAATGCAAACCGTAACTCGTATATCCAATGAACCAAAACGCAAACAAAATACACACAAAAAATTTATCGAACACTTGATGTACGATCGATAACAATTGGAAA
The DNA here is from genome assembly GCA_022829125.1 of Lathyrus tuberosus. Classification (NCBI taxonomy): domain Eukaryota; kingdom Viridiplantae; phylum Streptophyta; class Magnoliopsida; order Fabales; family Fabaceae; genus Lathyrus; species Lathyrus tuberosus. Next base: position 1,530,410 of record JALAZF010000423.1, read on the forward strand.
TATAGTTTGTTTTGTTGATGTCAAAACCTATCACAATCAAAGTGATTATGATTATATAAACAACAATACCTTTAAAAGATAGTAGAAAACAATTTCCAATCATATTGATCAAACAATGACAAACTCGATAAATTGCGTAATCAACAATAAAAGAAATAAAGATATGAAGAGAGAGAGAGAGAGAGAGAGAGAGAGAGAGAGAGAGATCAAGATTTGTTTAGGCAGTTCCGCAATCGGCCTCACTATGGGTACGTCTGCCCTTAATTCAAAATTGAATTGGGATAGTGCTATAAGCCTTTTCTTTGCAAAAAATGTTTATACAAGAGATGAAGAATGCAAACCACAAAAATCCTATTGTTTTGTGTTGATTCTTCCACCTCCAACCCTTGATCAAAGCTTGATCAAGTGACCAATAATGCGGCTATAATACTCCGATTATCCCGAGCATGCAACTTGTTGAAACCCGAGATTCCCGAACATAATTCACCGTCTCGCGCTACTCCTTTTTAAGGAAACCACCTTGTCCCAAGGCTTTCACTCGGTCGAATCTATGTTGATGTGATCTCGTCCAAAATCTTCAAATCAAACCGATCTTGAAGGAAAACTCCACCTCGATTTTCTTGTTTGAAACACACAAAGCCCCAAACCTAATATTCTCGGTTACACCAAACCTAATTGGATGTTATCAACCCTAATCTAGATAGTCACCCAAACGAAAAATGATTATGTGTAGTTCAATTGTGTGTATGCATTGAAGAAGGGATAAAGATGATGGGCAACTTTGTAATCTAGTTTCGGTTAGGTTTTATTATTCACTTGGAAACCTTACCTAGAAGAAGATGCATGCATGAGTATATATAGGTATATGAAGAAAAAGAGAAAAAGAATGTAAGAAAAATAAGATTCAAAAAGAATTTTTCAAGTTTTAACTTGCATAGGTCAACTTACGAAGGTCATAGGTCGGCATATGAAGGTGTTCAGGCCGGTCTGTGAGGCGATCTGAAATGCAGCCTGTGGGCAAAATCTACAGGCTTCGTTCTTGGAGCGTAGAAGCCGGCCTGAAACATGGATGTGAAAACCTATACTAAAGCTGAAGCTTCCATAGGTCGGTCTGATCACATATAGGTCGGCCTTTGATGTTGTTTTGACATACAAACTTGATTTTTGATGTGTATGACATGCCTAAGCCTAATTAAACTTGTTCAAAGACTCTTTTTATGCATCCTAAGGCTAAGGGGACAAATGAACATCTAAATTTATCTTGACACCATCTAATATACAAGAGCACTACAATAAACTACCTCATCTATTCACTGTTTGACATCATTCAAAACTCAGTTGATTTTTAGTTGCAAATACTCAATACTCACATACTCTGTAACACCCCAAATATACCCCACGAAATAATAAATTAAAATTTAGGATGTCACACAATTCAACATACAAAGCTGCTCATATAGCGAGACATGTAACACATGCATCTTTTTAACAATTATTTATAATAAAAATAACAACTCAGCATGTCTGGATTCTCAAAACTCTATTGAAACAGCGGAACTGTCAACTTAAACAATTATTCATAGCATAATTATTCTTCAAAATAACATAAACAAGTATTCTAGAGATATCCAAAAATATCTATCAGTCTCAACATAACACAACGTTCCTTGACCCCGGTGTTACTCATCAGAGTAGACACCGACATAAAAGAGAAAATAGAATACTTCATCTTCTCCTTACTTCAACTCCTCTTCTGCGATTTATCTGCACGATGCCCATGTAAAGGAAACATTCAAACAGAAGGGGTGAGATATCATAAATAGATAAACGAAAGCATGATAATAAAGCAAGCAATAGATTATTTCATGCACATCACCCATTCCACACAACCAACACAACAACCATCCAACACAACAACAACAACCAACAACAACAACAGCATCCAACATACAACAACAATATCCAACATACAACTACAACATTCAACGCAACAATAAATGCAACAACTTTATGCAATGCAATGAGACTCACTACCAGAATTAATGCATGTGGTACCATCGGTTCCTATTTCAAAAATCGATCCTTATTTTAGGATCACAATTCCCGTCAGAATTTCCATAATGTCGCACACACCCCACATGGGCACACGACTTACGTGATCGCTCACACCCCACACAGGAACACGAATCACCGTGATTGCTCACACCCTACATGGGCACACGACCACCTCAACAACAACAACAACGATACTATTCCATAATTAGAATCCAGATAAGACGCTCACACCCCACATGCGCACACAACTTATCTCAAAACTCATGCAACCATGAAATGCATGACAACAACAACAACAACAATTCGATTCCACAATTAGAATCTGGATAAGACACCCACACCCCACATGGGCACACGACTTATCTCACGACTCATGCAACCATGAAATGCATGACAACAACAACAACAACATCGAGTACATTGACCAACACCTCCATAGTCATGTACTCCGCCAATACTGACCATCACACTCAAAATGCAGGCTATAACAGTTCAGCAATAACAACATAATAATATATTAATCAATAATAATAACAGTAATACAACGTACAATGATATTCACCATAATCATTATACCACACCCAAACTAGTCACCAACCACCAACATATACTACAAGCATTCAACAATAACACTATAGCAACAATTCATGCAACATATTATACGTGAAAAAAAACATCATTCACAATGACCCATCACCATGGTCAATGTACACCGCCAATACTGGCCATTATGCTCAACATACATATTGTAACAACTCAGCAACAACAATTTACAGCATAAAAATCAACAACGATAGAATTCGAATTATGTTACACTACAACATAAACACCATAATTGCATTTAAGCCATCACATAGTAAAATAATCAACTTCTGGAATAGAACCCATTTTTATAAGGTATTTCTTCGTGTTAGCTTTCCAATGCTTCAAACGGCACTCGAATTGGACACTCGGAACTAAAGTTATGAATTTTTCAAAGTTTTTCCAAAAAAAATGTTCCCAGGGTAATGGGTTACCATAATCAATGTAACCGGTTACAGCCCTTGTGACCAGTCACAGCACACAAAATTAACACAGGGTAACGGGTTACCTAAATCAGGGTAACCAGTTACCCCCTCACAGTTTGCCCAAAAACGTTGTTTAACAACAGTGTAACCGGTTACCCTATATTTGGTAACCAATTACACATGCAACAAAATCACTTCTCTACTGCTTATTAGTACGAAAAGTGCTTTTTAACCCATCCCAAAATCCCACTTTTCATATTGTCGTAACCTGAAATTTGACCTCCTATTTTTTTATTTTTTCATAAGCATGTGCACTCGCATTTCTAGCATACGCATTAGCATTTTTCTGTGATTTTGTTGCAGGCATATACAGAATTTCAGAATGTTTCAAAGCCCTGATTAATCATATCCTCACAGAGTCATCACATCATCAATACAAGCAAAATACAAGAGTTTATATGCCTATATATCAAAGCACAAGGTTAAAATGCTGAACCATGGCTAAAACATGCAATTACAAGCCAAAAAATGAAATTTTGTCTGAGGTAACGGGTTACATCAGCATTTTTCAACATTTTCAGCCCAGAAAGCCACATTTTGCCTTAGGTAACCGGTTACCTCACCATGTAACCGGTTACATCACTATTTCCAAGCCAGAAAAGTCACGTTCTGGCTGAGGTAACCGGTTACCTCACCAGGTAACCTGTTACATAACCTGTTTTGGCCAAAAATTCATATTTTCATCACATGACAACAATTTTCCCCATATTCTTTTGGTTTATTTTAGTCTAGCATTGTGTGGAATATTCTAGACACTTCAAGACACTTCAAGAATTCACTTGCATTTGCTACATTACACCACTTTCAATCATGATCACCATACACCTACATTTCCAAGCATGTGAACCATTAGATTTTGAACTTGCATTGGGATTCTCCCACCGAGCTTACAAATAACTAACTGAGTCAACTTCAAACTCAGTGAGTTAGATGTAACTAACTCCAAATCAAGCTCCAAACCAAGTTCCAAACCTAACCCACTCCAAATCTAGCTTCTATATAAAGGAACCTTCACAATTTCACAAGGGACCTTGATCATTTTTCACTCTCATTCTCAATTTTCACTCTTCACTCCCAATTCTCTCTGAATTTTCTGCAATTCTCTCTCATTCATCTTCATCTTCTTCACCAAACCACACTAGAACTCAATTTCCACCATTGAAGAGTAGCAAATTTCACATTGAAATTGCTTTTCTCTTTAGCTTAACCTGCATTACATTGCATTTCTTCTTGGATTTCTGTAATTACAACAACTTCTACTTCAATTCAAGTTTTGGAAGTGATTATTTCAAGAGTTTTGGCGCAAATTCATATTTGGAGAATTTTATCGTGTTTTCTTCGGTTTCGCTACGAATTGCTCCCAAACTTGGAATTCTCTGGTTTTCTTTGCTTCTTCGCATCATATTTTGCTTACAATAATTACCAAGGAAAACCTCCGCCTTGTAGGTTGGTTGTTCTTGCTCGATTGGCTATTTTCGATCATTTTCGCATTTTCGCAATGTAGCTCTTAATTGATGTTTTGTTGCTTGAATTATTTCTTTGCATGATCAATTCTTGTAGCTTTTATTTGCTATGAATTAATGTGAATTATGCATTTGCTTCTATGCTTCGATCCATTGCAATTGCATGAAAAAAGTCATTCTCAAAAGTGCTTTTGAAAATTCTGCTTTTGCTGTTTTTTGCTGAGGTAACGGGTTACCTTACCTGCCTGCACCCCTGGAAGTGTTTTTTTTCCAGATGTAACCGGTTACATTATGAGGTAACCAGTTACATCGCTGTTTCTCAGCCAAAATCATGTTTCTAAGGGCTGTTTTGGATGTTTTGATCATATTTCTTCACATGCTTACTTGTATACATGTTATTGCTACTGTTTTAGGACATAAACTACATGACATAATCTTTGCTCGATTAATTGCTTAATTTTCTTCGATTATTTTGCAATTTAATCATGTATTCAAAGCACTTTTGTTCACTTTTTCTTGGTTGTGTGTTAACATGATTTTGATTAGTGATGCATGCTAATTGATGTTTGTTAATGCTTGATAAATTCATTCTTGATTGCATTAAGTTTGTTCTTTATTGAACAAATTTAAATTTGTATAATCATTACTTCACACTTTTGCTTTGATAATTTTTCGACTCGTTGAAAAATTGTTGGCATATTCATCCCCTTTTATCGATCGATCGAAACCTTGTTTCGATTGGGTACTCTTCCTCTTGCTATTCTCTTTAGGATCTCTTTAGAGTTTCTCTTTCGTGATCCCCTGCGAAGTCGGAGATCTGCACAACGCATTGGAGCACTGTATAAATTGTGTCATTTCTATGTCGATTTCAATTTCTGCACTACACTTTGGATGTTAGAGAAGGAATAAGGATGGAGTTTGTCCTACCCTTATTCTGACTATTTTCTGGGAAAGGGCGTCTGGTCCTTAAACTAGGAATAAGTCACCTCTATTCCCAAATTGTAGTGTTTCTTGAGTTTGATCCTTGATCATTCGCATCCCTTTTCAATCTTTCCTTTGATGAATCACCATTTCCTTGGTTCAAGATCAACATCTTCTTGGGTTAATCACCTTCTCTCGGCTAATCACCCGTTCTTTGGTTAATAATAGTCTTCCTGTTAAAACCAATCTCTTTTGGTTTAATCACCTTCTCATGGTTAATCACGCGTTCTTTCGTTAATCACAGTCCGCCTGTTAAAACCAATCTTCCTTTGGGTTAATCACCTTCTCTCGGTTAATCGCCTGTTCTTTGGTTAATCACAGTCCACCTGTTAAAACCAATTTTCCTTGGGTTAATCACCTTCTCTTGGTTCTTCATTCGTTCTTTGGTTGATAATAGTCTTTCTGTTAAAACCAGTACCCCTTTGAGTTAACAACCCTTTCTTTTCCCTGGTTCCCTGAACTACGGAGCTCTAAATTCCTCATTGCACTATGCATATATTGCAGGGGGTAAATGACTATTAACCCAAAAATGAATGACACATCAAATCCTTGTAAGAATTCAAACATATATATATATATATATATATATATATATATTATAAACATGTTAAGTTAAGATCCTTACGTGACAATTAAGAGCAGCAATGGCATTATTCATATCGGTCTCATTGTTCATTGTAACTTATGCACTTGATATACCGGATTTTGCTTTAAAAATTATCTCAACATCTTCAAATTTACCATGTTTACCGAACATTTCTTCCAACCTGCCATTTTCAATATCCTTCTGCAAGTTCTGAACGTAGATAATATTAGTTGAAGTTGAACTAATTGCCCGAGGAATTGTTTCCTTCTTGGGCTCTTCTCTCACTGGTTTCTCCTTACTGACACTCAACAATTTTCCATCTAATTCCTGTTGCACAAATTAAACAAGAATTGTTAATGTTAATAATATTAATCATACAACACAACACACTAATAAATATAAACAGGAAAACTTACATAGCCACTGAACTTGTTCAGACCCTTCTTAACTTCTTCAGCTGTACTCATGGTTATACATGCATAACTTTGTTCAGGAACATCACCAACATTTATCTAAAAACATAAATTATTCCACAGACAGAAAGTATAACTTAACCCCATTAACACACAATTACACATAATCTATGATATGGAGTCGAAAATATAATGACTCGCATCAACACCATGTACATGCCCGACCTGCCTAAAAAGAGTAAACAATATCATACTTGAAATATCAAGTGGCAAATTTTCTATGAAGATCTCAAAATTTTCAGTGCTAGTCGACATAGCTGAATGATGTTAAGAGAAGAAAGAGAAGGGAAGAGCACAATGCTACGGTTTATGGTTGTGATGTGGATAATGAGTAGAAATATAATATTGAATTGATTGAACAAGTGGGAGGGTTTTATCTTGGAATTGGCAGTGACAAATTAAGTAATAATTAAAAACAAATATAATCAAAATTTTCCGCCGAAGGCTGCCGTTCGCTCACCCATACTAAACATGACCACCGTCGTGAGCCTCCGCTGCGATGCCCTCCCCACTGCGATTCCTTCGCGCACCACCTACTGTCATCGTCCTCCGCTAGCACAGCAGTAGCATTCTCTTTTGATTTGATATGCTTTTTATGTGATGTGCGATGGGTTTAGAACCTTGGGATTTCTTCCACGGCATGATGATGGGTTTAGAACCTTGGGATTTCTTCCACGGCATGATAATGGCATCGCGGTAACTTCTGATTGTGTTTCCTTCATAATGGATAAGGCTTAGCTGACGACAGCCACCAGTCCTCACCATTCATGTTACAGGTTTACAACAAACAATCAAACAAAATAAATCACTGTAGATGCAAATTACTCATCCAAACTATTAACAGAATTAGCGATATTTCCAATCGATTGAAACCAATAAGAACAATAATTAACACTTATATCTAGTTATAAAAAATACGAGTCATACCGATGTAGTGACAAAGAGGAGGAGTGCGAAGGCAATGACAGATCTGAGTCGAGCGATGATGTAAATAATATCACGGAGTAAGGGAATGTTTCCACCGACAAAAGCTCCGACGCGGTTGACGTATCCATCGGAGATGTTAGCACCGACATAAACAATAACGAGAGCGAAGGTGTGTGCTATAGGAGCCCTGATGAGATCAGCGGGAGTGGTGGTACCGTTGTCGGTAAGCTTGTTGTAAACAATGATGGAACTTTAACCGACAAAGATGAAGGTGCAAGTGGATATGAACTCAGCCAAAGTAGATTTCAAGATGTTTGTGTGAATGGTCTCTTGAGGAGTTCTGACGATGAATCATGATGAAGAAGAGAGGCATTGTGAGAGTGGTTCACACGAGAGAGAGAAGAGGAAGAAGGAAGTTTGGGAGAAAATGATATTCGCGAATTAGGGAATTATGGTTTTTTAGTTAGATTGGAGTTTTTACATCGGTGGCAAAAAGGCCCGAAGTAGAGGCCCACTTTTTTACATCGGGTTCAAATTCAAAACCGATGTGAAATCTTTTATAACAAAACTTTATATTATTTAAGAAATGGCCACCTTGTTATTTTTTCATTAGTGAACTTTTCACATCGGGTGTAAATTCAGGTCCGATGTGAAATCCTTTCTAACAATATTTCATATTATTTACGAAACTGCCACCTTGTTATTTTTCACATTAGTGGAAATAAATGTCTAATGTAAAATCCCTAAATCAAATATTTTTCACTTCATATTGTTATGAAATCTGATGTAAAATCATTTAACCAAATGTCTTATTTTTAGTAGTGATGAGGATACGTAGGCACGAGGCCTCAATCCTTCGCGAGCACTTTCTTCTCTCTTTTTCCCTTCCCTCCTTATCTAGTAGCCTTTAGATAGATAACCCATCCAAGCCTAGAAGTAAGCAGAACGGTTCCCGTCGAGTACGAAGGATGCGTGAGGTGCTAGTACCTTCCTTTCGCATAACCGGCCCCCTTACCCGTTTCTCTTCCCCTTGGGTTTTATCGATATTTTCCCTGTCCTTTTGGACTAAATAAAGTTTGGTGGCGACTGTGTTATATCTTTAAGTGTGCGATTCACTAAGGCATAATCCTGCTAGCTTCACATACAAAATGCGTAATCTATTTTTCTACTCAAAAACTAGTTTTCATCAACACAAAAACCCCATTTTCTTTCCCCGAAAACACCCAAAAAAATTGTTCCGACTCTGATTCCCGATTTCACACAACGATACAACCACAACAACAATCAACCATCAATTAAACAATTAACAACAACAATAATTGCATCAATTTCATCATCTACTACGATTCTAACAGCAACATACAACATTCCTCATAATCAACTAATTCAACAACAACATTCCATCAGAAACATTGTAGCGTACGATTTTTGTCGGTGACGCGACCACCTTATCGCCATGGGTTTCTCCTCACCGCAATGGTAGGAGTTGGGTGATACATTTTGATTTCTTATTTATCCCATGAAGCTGGAAGGGAAAGGGAAGATATCTAAAACTAACCTTGCACGCGTTTGTTTAACTGAACAGACACTTAGAGAGATTCGGGGAGTTCGGGGCCAGGTTATACAACGGGGAGTTGTCAATTACCCATCCTATATGTGGTTATCCACAGGTTGTTAGCATCAGGTTCCGCTTTGTACTTGATGGTGTTTATCTGTAAATGGGAAAGTTTCTTCTTTGAGGGATGCCTGTGGGAGAGAGAGAGAGAGTTTTGATGATTTTGGGGAGGTACTGGACCTCAGTTTTGATTGGTATGAAGGTACTGGACCTAGAGTTTTTGATTGGTATGCTCGCTAAGATTTCGCAATCTTATGCCTACGTATTCCCGTTTAAAGAAACAGGGAAATCAGAGCAATCGTAGTTCCTCCTATTCTATGGGAGGAAAAAGATGTTTCAGTGTCTTGTTTAAAGCGCAAGATTGAAGCTAAAAGGTTGAGTATTTGTGTCTTGTTCAAAGCCCAAGATTGAAGCTAAAGGTTTGACTTAGAGAGAAATTGTCATCTCTAAAGGGAGACATCTTGTCTGTTTATCACAGTTGTTGGGTAACTGTTTATAAAGGAGGATTACTTTAACTGGGATGTGAGAATCCAACAATGCCATAATTTCCTTTATAGGGGAATTATCCTAAAGGTAAAAACTTTAACTCAGTGTAGAGCAATGCCATTTTTCCTTAGGAATCTTTCATGCTAAGAGAGGGACAGTGGCGCGGATGTAAATAATCCAGAGGCTTGCCACTTATAGCAATTAGATGAAAGAGATGATTTACCAGGATAAGAGATGGATGACAGCTTGGATATTTGAATCAACAAGTGTGACACTTATAGCGGTTATCTGGGATTTGGGTTGGTTTGTTTTATTTGTTTTGATGTAGTGATATACAGAGAAAAATCTTCCTACAGAGAGTTTTTTATTCCCTCTGAGGGGATCTTAGTTTTTGTATGTGCCTTGATCAAAGCCCAAGGTTGAAGCTAAGAGATTGATTGACTCCACTAGGGAAGTCCTTATACAAAGCCTAAGAGGAGGCTGGAGAAGGGTGACTCAATAAGAGAGTGTTTATGTGTCTTGTACAAAGCCCAAGATTGAGGCTAAAAAGGGACTTGACTCTTTTGGGGGGATATCTTTATACAAAGCCTAAGAGGAGGCTGGGAAGAATCGACTCCGCTGGGGAGGTATTTAACTGTCTTGTACAAAGCCCAAGATTGTGGCTGAAAGAGGATTTTTTATTCCACCGGGGAATATTTGTAGGTGTCCTGTACAAAGCCCAAGATTGAGGCTAAAAAAGGAGAATATTGACTCTGCTGTAGAGTATGGTTTTATCTGTCTTATACAAAGCCCAAGATTGAGGCTAGAAAGAGGTTTGACTCTGTTTAGAAAAATTTATATGGTGTCTTATACAAAGCCCAATATTGAGGCTAAAAAGGGTTGACTCAACAAGAGAGTGCTTTTATCTGTCTTGTACAAAGCCCAAGATTGTGGCTGAACAAGTTGGAGAAATCATTATACAAAGCCTAAGAGGAGGCTAACTTCTACTAGGGGAAATCATTATACAAAGCCTTAGAGGAGGCTGAAAAAGATTGACTCAACAAGAGAGTGTTTATCTGTCTTGTACAAAGCCCAAGATTGAGGCTAAAAAAGGGTGAATCCACGAGAGAGTACTTTTGAGGTTTACTCTGCTGAGGAAAATCATTATACAAAGCCTAAGAGGAGGCTGGCTTCTGTTGAGGATTATTGGGATCTAGAGGCAGGTCCAAAACGGGGGATCAACTCTTGTTGGGGGTTTACAGAAAAGTTGAGGTATCAGATGCCTTGAGGTTTTGATGATAAGCTGACCCTAGTTGGGGAAATTTAGGATAAAGATTGAGTTTTAGATCCTGTGAGGACTTCGACTCTACTGGAGATTATTTGAATGACCAGGGTTTTTCCTATATCCGTAGGGAACTTGAGAATGTCTTTGAGACCCAAGAGGAGATTAGACTGTCCAAGTCTACTGGTATGGAAGAGTTTATCTTTGTACGATGCCCAAGAGGAGGCAGAAGTTTTAAGGGATGAGTATCAACCCTAAACATGGTATGAGGTTTTGACTCATTGGAAAGACAGCTCTAACAAAGGATGACTAAGTTCTATCCTACACCTTTAAGAGGTCTTCAGGGTCCTTGTACTAAGCCCAAGATAAGGCATGAGAACTTCTAAGAAGCCGAAGGGTCCTTGTACAAAGCCCAAGAGGAGTCGGGGATGCTTTTAGGAAGCCTGTGGGTCCAAACCTAAGATGAGTTCAAGAAAAGTTTCACCGAGAATAATCTTTTCTTTGGTGAACAGTTCTAGGGTTTGAAGAAATTCAAGAGAGGGTTCACCGAGAATTAATCCTCTCTGGGGAAATGAACTTCTTTGACAATTTCTAAGAGTGACAGTTTGAGAAAAGTTTCACCTGGAATAATGCCTTTCTCTTTGTTCCATATTGTTTAAGCCCAAGAGAAGGCAAGACTGTATCTGGAATTCCTATGGGAAACTAGTTTTGACTGTGTTGAAAGAGTGACCACTGGCTCTATCTAGTTCTAGACCTAATTGCCAGGGAAACTCTAAGTAGATATACAAGTATATATACATTTGATATATGACAAGTATTTAAAAGGATATGAAAGAAGGACTTACTGTAGCGCGATTTTTGTGGTCTTGAATCACTATCGCTTGGGCACTATGTAACACCCCAATTCCCATCGCGAATAAATAATACATAAATAAATCAGAGTAACTAAAAATTTATTTTTCCGACAGGAACAAGGATGCCACAACAGTAGAAAGAAAATACAATCCCTGCTCATAAGTTTGATACATAACACAAAATAGAATACCCTCAAAGGGGAAACTTTTTCCATAAAAAATTAAAGTTCACTTATGGAATAAAGCGGAAAGATCCATAACCGACTTGTTTTACAAAATAAATTGTTTTATAACATATAAATATTCATACAAAGTTAATACAAAATAGATCCCACAATGTATACATATATAACAAAAGCGTTCCCCGACTCCCGTGTTACGTATCAAAGCAGACCGACAAAAAGGTGGAGGACTAATCTTCACAAAAGCCTCCGAGACATAAATCTGCAATTGCCTCATAGAGCAACAAACCACAGCAGAAGGGTGAGAAATAACAACTAAACCAAGATTGCATAATAATATGCAAACACATAAAAATTCACACACATAATTAGTCTCACCACCAGCATCACATATTAATACATATTGCATGCCACAGATACATAACATATTCCTAATAATCCAAACACATAGCATATATCGATTATACCAACATAATAACATATTCACACATAATGCATACCAAAGTTATGACATATGGGAACACACCACCACATCACATAGCATATGTCTACACATAAAACATATTATCCACAACCAATGGATTTATCACCTATGCACATCAATTCACCAATTCAAACATAAATCTCAACACATACTCAATCAATTCACAATTTCTCACACATAATCAATCCATTCATGATTTTCCACACATAATCAATACCATTCATGATTCATGCAAATGCAAAGAGACCGACACAACGAATCTATGCAAATGGGGAACCATCCATCCATCAATCTCATCACTAGTTCACTCAGGAACTATTGGAACCATCGCTTGTTACTTAGTGTAACTCCCCGTCGGGCAAACGATGTTCCCCGTCGCTTTCGGTTCTCTTGGTATAAGGCGCAAGACGTTTATGGATCGCTTTCAGTCCTCTTTGTATAAGGCGCACGATCCGATCGCTTTCGGTCCTCTTTGTATAAGGCACACGATCGTCTATAACCATCACTTTCAGTCCTCTTTGTATAAGGCGCACGATGTTATAGCGGATTCCCTATGGAATCGTTTCGTCGCTCACACCCACTAGGGCACACGACATCACAAGAATGCATATCATGATGCTTGGCATACAATGACTCATGACATTCAAATGCACACATAATGCAACCATCATCATGCATATATTTCAACTCATCAATTCCATACATTCACAATTCAACAATATGAATTATCTCATCATCATTATTCATGCATTGGAAACCAATTCAAACAATGCATTTCAAACCATAAAGGCCACCAACCCACATATATTGAATTTCACACAAACAATGCATTTCATCATATACACTCATAACAATTCACATAAAGAATTACGCACCATTAACCACAACAATCATACAATGTATTTCATCACACAACAACATCATTATCACATGCATCAACACCATATAATATGACGATAACATATCGCCTTAAACACAAACAAACACAATAAAAACTACAAACCACTAATCATCCTCTACCAAATATTCTTGGTTAAATAATGGTCTAACATCACCATATTAATAGCATCTTAGGTTATCTATCTAATGCCTCAAGTCCCACGTCAATCGGACTCGCGATTCGGGAGTTATGGTGGAAACATAAACCACACTTTTCACACATACATTACTTTTCCATATTTTCTTATCAAACCATGGCCTAAACATAATTACCTATTCCATTATCATAAAGAGCATTGAATTAGCTTTCCAACACATCCGACCGCGCCTCAAACCGACTTACGACCCAACAGTTATAAAGAAAACAATTTAGAAAAGCTGTCATGTTTGCAATGCGAAGCTCCTAGCGAGTCCTTCGCTTTCCTCATTTGCAGTGCGAATGCCCCAGCGAACCATGGCAAAAATAAAATAGCCTACTTTTTCACAGTGCGAACTCCCAACGAACCTTCGCTGTCCCCTTCGCAGTGTGAATCCCCCAGCGAACCGTGGAAGAAAGAAAAACAACACAACGTTCGCAGTGCGAACATCACGCGAACGTTCGCTTTCCCCTTCGCTGGCCGTTCGCAGTGCGAACATGCGAAACCAGAAAAACCCAGCAGCGCTATAGATCACTCCCAACCAACATTTCAACCCCCAAAACACTTCCAAACCAAAACATAACAATCAGAACATAACCCAATCATGGTAACAAGTATTCTATGCAGTTTATATCGAATTTCATCAGTGAAAACATCGATTTCTATCAATTGCTCCTAATTCCAATCGATACGAAAAGTTGTGAAACAACCAAAACAATTACAACAAACAACACATATACATACACAAGCAAGATATAATTGAAACTTCTCACCCTTCCCCGATTAATCGCGCTCGAAACGAAGTTCCCGCGATTTTCCTCTTTCTCCTCTTTTCTTTCCTCTTCCTTTCTATCTTCTCTTTTCTTTCTCTTCTTTTTCTTTTCTCTCTATTTCTCTCTAATCCCTATTTATATAAAATATCTAAACCCCTAAAAGACTATTTTACCCCTCAGCTCAAATATCCCGCAAACGCTCTCAAAACGCGATAAAACATAAAGAGGGATGAAAAATAATATATTGTCAAATGAAAGTCAAGAATAAAATAATATAAAACAAAAATAATTAAATCGACTCGATTAAATAAATAAGACAAAATCGGGGCGTTACACACTATAGTTCGATTCATTTTTTATCCTGTTAAGCTGATTAAGGAAGGGAAATAGATGTCTCCAATTAACCCTGCTTGCATACTGAGTTTAAACATCAGTCTGTTTGGATACAGATGCGATTAAGATGTGGTCCCCTCTTCGGTTATTTTGTTAAGAATAGAATGTTTGGACCATTTGTGAGGTTTTAAGATGTTAGGTCTGATGCTTTTCGATTGATACGTGAAGGTACGAGATTTTGGGTTTTTGATTAGTATGCTCGCTAAGATTTCGTAATATTATGCCTGCGTATTCCCGACACAGGAAAATCAGAGCGATCGTAATTCCTCCTATTCTAGGGGAGGAAAAAGGTGTTTTGGTGTCTTGTTCAAAGCCCAAGATTGAAGCTAAAGGGGTGATTTGTATCTTGTTCAAAGCCCAAGATGTGAAGCTGAAGGGTCTATTTGTATCTTGTTCAAAGCCTAAGATGTGAAGCTGAAGGGTTTATGCTGAGAGAGTATTTGTCATCTCTAAAGAGGAGTTGTTGATGTTTGTATGCTGTGAGCAAGGCACAACTTTGTGAGAACAAGATTTGGTTTTGCAATATTATCTCTAAGTTTTGATGATAACAGATGAATATTTGTATGAACAATTTTGTGCAACTAATGTTGTTATTTGTAAGAACCTAGCAAAACAGGTTCTGCTTCCGTGAATTGGCGCAATGAAAGATGCTTCGAAGAACTGAACTCAATTCGAAGATAAAACAAGATTCACACAACTCTCACACGAAAAGAAAATGAATTCTGAAGGTCAAAAGACAAGGGTTCTGATGGAACGAAGTCCTGATGTTGAAGCCTCACGATTTTTGATCAAGGCTATGAAGTTTCGGAAGACTTAAAGCAGAAAAGGAGAACGTTCTTAAAGACCAAGTGCTGAAGTTCTGAAGACTGATTCCTAATAGACTTCTTCAATCGACGGAAGACTTGAAGCATCAGATATTCTGCTATGAAGACTCTATTCATGCTTCAATCAAATACTATCTGAAGCCTCTGAAGATTTGAAGAAAGTGGATTAAGAGAACAAGTTTCTAAAGACAAGTTCTGAAGATTCTGGAAGCGCAGAGCTGATGATTCAAAGACTTGATAATCTCAAGAACCGAGAAATGTTTTCCCTTCTTACTCACACTCACAAAAAACCTCTAAAGTTAAGAAGCCAAGAAAACCTGCTACACTGTACAGTTGTACCACATTACAACGTTAATATTCTTGAAGACTGTGCGAAATACAAACGAGATAATCTGACACAGACAGAATGCGCAGCATGCAGAAGATTTTTTACCTGTCCTCATGCTTCTAGCCGTAAGCCTACCTAGCATTCATGATTCCATCTCAACGGCTCTTTTCACTCGGCTATAAAAGGAAGCTCAAAGACTTGAAGAAAGACACACACGCGAACAACGACAATACTCTCTAACTCTATTCTTTCTTAAGTCCTTCTTAGTCTAAAAACTTGTTTACGTTATCAGCTTGATAAGAAGCAATTCTCTGTAAACTCATTGTATTTGAACTAAAAGTTGTATTCCTTAAGAGAGTCTTAGTGATCAGATCTCTTGAGAAGTCTAGGACGTGTGTCTTAGAGGTTGTGCCTTAAGTAAGACCTATGTGGTTGGATTAGTTGAGAAGTCTAGAACGTGTGAGTTCTAGAGGTTGTTGTTAGTCACCAGCTGTGTAGCTCGTGCAGTGTACTATTTTGTTGAATAGTGGATTAAGACCTCGTTGAGAGAGGCGAAATCACCTTGGCGGGTGGACTAGATTAACTTGAGAGATTCTCAAGTGAACTAGTATAAACATAACGTGTTTATATATCTGTGTTTAACTAAGTTGTTGTTCTTTAGAAAAGGGTAAAAGTTTTTTACAAGAAAGTTATTTAAAAGAAATGATTAGTTTGAAAAACCAATTCAAACCCCCCTTTCTTGCGTTTTTCACACCTCCAATTGGCATCAGAGCTTCGGTTCTGAGGTGATAAAAAGATTGAATTTTTATCAAGCACTTAACAGTGTTCAGTACCGATCCAAGTGTGAAAAACAATGACTACACCACCACCAACAACCTCTGAAACAAATGTTATTGAAAGAGAATCTTACACTGCAAAACCTCCTACCTTTGATGGCGAAAAATTTGATTATTGGAAAGATAGAATTGAAAGTTATTTCTTATCATTTGATCTAGTTCTATGGGATCTAGTACTTGATGGCTATAGTCATCCTGTAGATTCTGTAGGTAAAAAGATTGAAAGAAGTGAGTTTACAGATGCTCAGAAGAAAAATTACAAAAATCATCACAAAGCAAAAACCATTCTATTGAACGCAAATTCTTATACCGAGTATGACAAAATCACAAACAAAGAAACTGCAAAGTCCATCTTTGAATCTCTTCGTATGACTCACGAAGGAAATGCTCAAGTCAAGGAGACGAAGGCTCTTGCGCTAATCCAAAAATACGAAGTCTTCAAAATGGAAGAAGATGAGTCTGTTGAAACCATGTTCTCAAGGTTTCAAATGCTTGTTGCCGGACTCAGAGTTCTGAACAAAGCCTATTCTACTGCTGATCATGTCAAGAAAATCATCAGAAGTCTTCCAGCAAAATGGAGACCAATGGTGACTACCTTGAAACTTACAAAGGATTTGAATAATATCAGTCTTGAAGAACTTATCATTTCTTTAAGAAGTCGTGAAATAGAGCTTCAAGGAGATGAACCTCAGAAGAAAAACAAATCCATTGCACTAAAGGAAAAGCCAGAAAAAAAGAAGTCGTATCAGGCAGAAGTAGAAATTGAAGAATCTGAAGAAGATTCAGAAGAAGATGATATATCACTCATATCAAGAAAGATAAGTCAACTTTGGAAATACAGAAGGAACAGGTTCAAAGGACCAAGGAGAAGATTCGAATCTACATCTGGTCAAAGAAGAAACTATGGAAAAGATGTTACGTGCTTTGAATGCAAAGAACCTGGACATCTCAAAAATGACTGCCCTAAGGCCAAGAAAGAAGAAAGACCTAGGAAAACCAAAAAGGGTCTCATGGCAACCTGGGATGATTCGGAATTTGAAGATGATGCTGATGAAGGTCGGATCAGCATGGTTTTCATGGCAGAAACCAGAAGTGACTCGTCAGACGAAGAATTATCAGACTCCGACGATGAAAGAGAGGTACTTTCTTCCTTATCACGATCTGAACTTGAATTAGGATTAACTGAACTTATAAAAAGATATCAAAACCTTCAAAGCAAATTCAAAATCTTGAAAAAGAGTTTTATAGCTTCTTCAGATGATCTTACTAAAAACAAGAAAACCATTTCTGAACAAAATGAGAAAATATTTGTCTTAGAAAATTCAAACACTGTCCTGAAATGTAAATTATCTAAGTTAGAAGAAGAAATTGTTTCAAACTCAACTAACACTAGTAAAGAAGACAAATATGATAACGCATTTAAAAATTTTCTTGCCAAAAGCGTAGATAGAAGAAAAATGGCTTCACTAATCTATGGAGTCAGTAGAAATGGCAGTAGAGGTCTAGGATATTCAGGACCATCTCAACCCTATAATGAAACCAAAAACATCAAAATAATACCTCTATTCAAACAGTTTATTCCCTCTGGTACTGGCCTTAAGCATTCAGAACCAAAAGGCTCAAACACTGGGATTACACAAACACACACACTAAGGAAATATCCTAAACACGAACACTATGCACAAACTCCACACCGTTTCACTAACGTACGGAAATCTAAAGGGATCATAACCTTTAGAAGAACAAATGTGAAAGGACCCACAAAATGGGTACCTAAAAACAAGATAATTTATGTTGCAAATATCCTTAATAGCTCCATTGAAACACCAGTCATGGTACCTGGACAGTGGGTGCTTGCGACACATGACGGGAGAAAGGATTATGTTCCAAGATCTAAAACTTAAGCCTGGAGGCGTTGTCGGTTTCGGAGGAAATCATAAAGGAAGAATCATTGGCTCCGAAACTGTTGGAAACGGTAAGCTTCCTTCCATTAAGAATGTTTTATTAGTAGAAGGTCTAATGCATAATCTAAAGTCAATAAGTCAACTTAGCGATAGTGGCTATGATCTCATTTTTAATCAAACGTCTTGTAAAGTTGTAAGTCAGAAGGATGGATCTTTCCTATTCAACGGAAAGAGGAAAAACAACACTTAAAAAATTAACTTATCTGATTTAAAACATCAAAATGTAAAATGTCTTCTTTCTGTAAACAAAGAGCAATAGGTCTGGCACAGACGTCTTGGCCACGTCAGTTTGAGAAGAATCTCTCAGCTTAACAAGCTTGGTCTTGTTAGAGGATTGCCCAATCTAAAATATTCGTCAGACGCTCTTTGTGAAGCATGTCAGAAAGGAAAGTTTTCAAAAACCTCTTTCAAAGCTAAAAATGTTGTCTCCACCTCTAGACCGTTGGAACTTCTTCACATTGATCTGTTTGGCCCTATAAAAACGGCCTCTCTCAATGGTAAGAAATATGGACTAGTCATCGTTGATGACTACAGCAGATGGACATGGGTAAAATTCTTAAAACACAAGGATGAATCACATTCTGTGTTTGCTTCCTTCTGCACTCAAGTACAAAATGAGAAAAATTGTAAAATAGTTAGAGTCAGAAGTGATCATGGCGGAGAATTTGAAAATAAAAATTTTGAAGAACTTTTTGATTCTCATGGAATATCTCACGATTTTTCTTGCCCTAGAACTGCACAACAAAACAGAGTTGTAGAAAGAAAGAATTGAACTTTACAAGAAATGGCTCGCACCATGATCCAAGAAACTGACATAGCTAAGCACTTCTGGGCTGAAGCAATTAACACAACATGTTATATTAAAAATAGAATCTCTATAAGACCTATCTTGAATAAAACTCCATATGAATTGTGGAAGAATAAATTACCCAACATTTCTTATTTTCATCTATTTGGATGTGTTTGTTTTATGCTTAACACTAAAGAGAATATTAGCAAGTTTGATTCCAAAGCACAGAAGTGTCTGTTGTTGGGATACTCTGAACGCTCGAAAGGGTACAGAGTTTACAACACAGAATCAAGAATTGTGGAGGAATCTATTCATGTTAGATTGAATGACAAGCCTGGCTCAGAAAAGTCAGAGCTAGTTGAAAAACTTGCAGATTTGGAAATCAGATTCACCGAACCTAAGGAAAAGACAGATGAAGTTAAAGAACAGCAAGATCCTACACAAGAAACCACTGAAGTAACTCCAAATACCCCATCTCAACGAAGAAGAAGACTGTCCACATTACATCCTGAGGAACTGATTCTGGGTAACAAAGATGCTCCTATCAGAACCAGATCAGCCTTTAGACCATCAGAAGAGACACTTGTAGGACTAGTATCATTAATAGAACCAACTACAATTGAATAAGCCCTCATGGGCAAAGACTGGGTTCTGGCTATGGAAGAAGAACTCAATCAGTTCTCAAAAAATGATGTCTGGGATCTAGTTCCTAAACCCAAGAATATCCATGTAATAAGAACCAAGTGGGTATTTAGGAACAAGCTAAATGAAAAGGGATAAGTTGTCAGAAACAAAACACGACTTGTTGCTCAAGGATACAATCAACAAGAAGGAATTGACTACAACGAAACATTTGCTCCAGTTGCAAGACTTGAAGCAATACGTTTGCTAATATCCTTTTCAGTAAATCATGACATCACTCTATATCAAATGGATGTTAAGAGTGCATTCTTAAATGGTTATATATCAAAAGAAGTTTATGTCAAACAACCTCCTGGTTTTGAAAATTCAGAAAAATCAGACTTTGTTTTTAAACTTAAAAAATCACTTTATGGTTTAAAACAAGCTCCCAGAGCTTTGTATGAAAGATTGAGCAAGTTTTTACTAGAAAACAATTTCACCAGAGGAAAGGTTGACACAACTCTTTTCTGCAAGACATATAAGGATGACATTCTCATTGTTCAAATCTATGTTGATGACATTATTTTTGGTTCTGCTAACTCTCCTCTGTGCCAAGAATTTCAAAGTTAATGCAGGCCGAATTTGAAATGAGCCTCATGGGAGAACTGAAGTTCTTCCTTGGAATTCAGATTGATCAAAGATCGAAGGCCACTTACATCCATCAAACCAAGTACATAAACGAACTTCTGAAGTAGTTCAATATGACGGATTGCAACATTGCTAAAACACCAATGCATCCAACGTGTGTCATGGGAAAGGAAGAAACAGGAGTTAAGGTTTGTCAAAAACTCTATCGTGGTATGATAGGTTCTCTCTTATATCTAACTGCTTCTAAACCTGATATATTATTCAGTGTACATCTATGTGCTAGATTCTAATCAGATCCAAGAGAGTCACATTTAACCGCTGTCAAGCGAATTCTAAGGTATCTGAAAGGAACAACTAACCTTGGCCTGATGTATAAGAAAACATCAGAGTATACTCTTTCTGGTTACTGCGATGCAGATTATGCCGGAGACAGATTAGAAAGAAAAAGCACATTGGGGAACTGTCAGTTCTTAGGAAGCAATCTAATCTCATGGTCAAGCAAGAGACAATCTACAATTGCTCTCTCAACAGCTGAAGCAGAATACATATCGGCTTCCCTATGCAGTACTCAAATGCTATGGATGAAAAATCAGCAGGAAGACTATCAGATACATGAGAGTAACATTCCTATCTTCTGTGATAATACTGCTGTTATCTACTTAAGTAAAAATCCAATTTTGCATTCTAGGGCTAAACACATTGAAATAAAACATCACTTTATTAGGGACTATGTTCAGAAGGGAACTCTATGCTTAAAATTTATTGATACAGACCATCAGTGGGCTGATATTTTCACAAAACCCTTAGCTGAAGATAGATTTCTTATCATTTTAAAACACTTGAATATGAAGTACTGTTCAGAATAAAACATTTTCAGAACCTCATGTGTTTAGTCAGAGAAAAGTATTTTTCGAATCATCAGAACCATTCTCTTAACGCATCTCAAGTTCTGATAATTTTATGACGTGTCATATTTTCAGAAAATTACTTTTGTACGTGATTTAAATAAAATTAAGTCACTTTAACTATTCAAATCAAACGAACAGTATTTCTCTCGAGATTGACCCAACTTTATCACATTTATTAGCTTATCTCCTCAAGAGTGTATCTGTCCTTTAAACCCTCGAGAATTTTTTTTTCACAAACCCTAAAAAGGTTAATCGACTCTCATCTATTTCTCTCTCTATCTATCACTCTCTCAAAATCAACTCAAAGTTCAATCCTCATTCCCTCTTACCACCGTAAGGATGAACACTCATCAACAAGATACTGTTTAAATCTCCCAAGAACTACCATCCTCATCCATCACACCCACTACTACTCTCTCAATGACTGAACCAGTTGTTTCAGATCCATTAAATCTTCCCTCAATTGATGCAAACCATGTCACCTAGAAAACTTTCACTGTGACATGTGTGACACATGCAAACGATCTAACTGTTCTAAAAGAGTTAGATGTTGATTTCAACAACCTCTCTGATAATGGGTTTAACCTAATTGATCAATTGGGTGCTCAAGAATGGAAGAATTACTTTGATAGACTAAGAGGTCCATGCTTTGATGATCTAGTTAAAGAATTCTGGAGACATGCAGATACAGAAGAATTCCATGTGGTATCTTTTGTTCTGGAGCAGAAGATTATTATCACAGAGAGATCTATCTCCGAATTGCTAGGAATGAAGTTCTTGGAAGGAAAGAGGGTGTACGGAAAAACTGAGAAATCTGAGTCAGTCATCAACAAAGCTATCTTCAAGAGCTGCCAATCCGGAACAACGGACTACAAAAGCAAAAACTTGCGCGATAACCTAAGGATCTGGCACAAGATCATTCTTGGATGCATCAATCCAAGACCAGCAAAGAGTGCTACAGATTTTGCCAACGCAAATCAAAACACACATGCTGTACTACCTGCACAAACATGAGAAAATGTGCCTTCCCTCCATTTTGTTCTACTATTTAAGGGATATGGTGCGCAAAACCAGAACAACGACATCATCAGAAAAGAAGATTGTCAACTACATTCCTTTTGGAAGATTGATCTCTGACATTCTGGTTGAATGCGGATTAGTGGATTATCTGACCAAAGAAGTAAATTTCATGGAATATCTGAATGAAAGAGTTGGAGAAGTTTTCAATGCTGTAAATCTTAAACTTATGAAGATGATTGCAAGTGTAGAGGTGAAACCAACACCTATTTCTCCCGACACGGTGAAAAAGATCAAAAATCCAGTGGAAAACTATCCATTCTACCGCAAAGAAGATAATCCAACAGCAATAGCCTCTTACATTGCCATAATAAGAGAAGCAGAATCTAGAGTTGAAGAAGTTGTCCCTCAGTCAAAGCATATTACCAGGAGTAAGAGAAAGCTTGCTAAAGAGGACGCGAAGGGTAAAAAGAAGAAAAAGGATGAAACAGAAATCTCCAGAAAAGAAACCCTTCTTCTTGAGAAAATCAATAAAGTTGATGGAAATCCATCTGTTGCTGCACCATCTTCATCAATCACCTCTACCTCATGTTGCACCCCAAAACTTGCCCTCCTTACTTTAGTACTAACTGGCTTATGTTTCATTGCATTTTTGCATTATCATATGTGCATATCATTGGTTCTTAGCATGGGGTCAAAGTGCCTGAGGCAGTTCTTCAGAGGGTCAAGCAAGAGTCCTGGTATTGTCCAAGAGAGTTCAAGTGGATCACTCTCCTAACCAGTGCATAAATTAGGGTTTTGAAATTCTTGGGTTTATTGCTCCAATGGGCAAGCTCCTTGGGTCTTTATCATCACCAAATGGCATATCTTATCTTTGTTGGAGAGGATACACATCATACTCAAAGGAATTTGGATTTGGAGACTGTGTTATTTCCTCCTAGACTGAGGGTACCAAAACTAGGGTTTGCTATAAAGTCAGTTTATTTCTGATTTTTTGGGCAAGACTTGATTCTATGGTATTCCTTGGGTCCCTAAGAATCTAGGGATGGGAGGTTGTCCATCAGTTTGATCCAGGAGGATTTCAATTGGCCAATGGATTGGGAATCAGGTGAATTGGGTAAAAGTCAACAGTGAGAGGAGAAGTCAACTGTGGAATTTTGAGGATTCACATCCTCATATGGTCTTCAAGTGTCAACTTTCATACCATTTATCAGGAATCAGGAGTTGGTGCAAAAGTTACTAAATATGGAAATGACCTATAATTTGAAAGTTTCCTTTTTGGGCAAGTTCCTACACTCATTCAACTCGACTTTTCATCATCAAGAAAGCTTCAACTGAATTTTTCTCTAACATGAAAGTTGAAGATCTTTTTCTCCTCTTTCCAACAAGTACTAGTGGGTCTCCATATCATTTGTGAAACTCAGTTTATGGTCAAAATAAGGCAAAGTGGTTTTTAGGGTTTCATTTTCACAACTTTTGGATTTTGGGACATATGGACCTATAATTAATTCCATTGCTTCAAGGCATTTTTCAAAATCAAAGGACAATCCATAAGGGGCATTTTAGGCTTTTGAATCAAGTGAATACATGGTATATTTATCACTTATTCTCCATTATTCAAAATTGCCAAGCCATTAAAAGCTCATGAATCAAATGGTTTCAAGGCCCAATTTCAATTGAGGTGTGATTAGCAATTTACCAACAAGTGATCCATCATGAAATACTTGGATATCTATGCATGGGAGGAGGTGTATCTCACATAATGCAAAATTCCAAATTTGTCCAAAACTCATTAAACAAAGAATTGCCCAAGCCCAAATCATTATCAATGAAAAACCCTAGTCTATTTAAACCCATTCATGCACTGGTTAGGGTTTCATTCACATGCATTTGGAGGAGAATTGAAGTGTGCAACCCTAAAGCTTTTCTTCAACGAATCTCACAATCCTCAAGAGTTCTTCACGAATTTCTTCCACAAACTTCATTTTGGAGATTCACTGAGCACAAACCAATCACCCTTTGGAGCTAAAAGCAAGGATTCAGGTTGCCCCATCTCAGGTTGGTGATGTTTTGCATGATCATATAACTCTGTTTTTAAGTGTGCAAATTGTTGTGTGACACCCATGGATAACTCTGATATAATTTGTTTGGTGTTTGGACGTGTAGATTGACCATACTGTGAGCTTAAAGTTTTTGAGTCAAATCTTATTTCATGCGAATCTCACCATGCGTTGGTTGTTTGTTGTTTTTGATGACATAATGTTAATCCTTGCGATAATCTGGGCGGGATAGTGTATTTGCGTGTGTGTTTTGGTGTCCTTTTTGTTGCAGGTGACCGGAGAAGGGAGCGAAACCCTAACTCCGGCGGCGGCGGTCGAACCAGTCCGGCGAGGGTGGCTGGAGGTAGGTGATGGGTTTTGGGCCGTTGATCTCTCTCATCGTGTGGCCATCATTGCGCCACGCCTTTTTTCTTTTATTTTTTTCTGATTTTTAATTAATAATTGCATGTTTTTCACCCCACCGTTCTTACCATGCACGTCCAATCATTTTATTTCTTTTTGTTTACTTTTATTTTAGTTGACTTAATCAGGGACGTTGGATGAATCAAGTGGCCACGAATGTGCCAGCAAATTAAAAAGGCCATGTGCAAGGCACATGGCTGTGTATCGTATGCTGACCACTTGGGTATGCGTGTGTACATGTTAATTACCGTGTTCTTTCCATCATGGCCGTTGATCATTGTGACTTGTGTTTTGTGTTGACTACGTAATGTTCGCAGGATCAATCTAAAGGTGGTGGTGAGTCAATTGGGTTGACTGAAGCCCACGTGAGTCTTTTTTATTTTATTTTTGTTCTGATGGATTTAGTGGACTGGGCTCGCTAATGACACCCCCACCCTTCCAGCCCATTCTCTTTTCAACGTGTTTCATTTACTTTCCACACCCCTCATGCGTATTTTAATTTATTTATCTTATTTAATTCATTACATTCTATTTTTAATTTTTAAAAATACATTCTTACATTTAAAAATTACCATAAAATTCATGCATACTTTTTATCATCTTATAAAATTTTCAAAATTTTATTTTATATCATCTAAATTAATTATTTTATTCATTTCTTTTTTGAATTACACATATCATGCATACTTAAAATTGTTTATTTTATTTCTCTGCATCCATAAAAGATTTTCAACCCGTTCTTTTTTCATTTGTTAGATAACATTCTGAGGTACATTAAAATATTTTTCTTTCATTTTTAAAATTATTTCATATTGCATTTTAGTCCTTCCCTTTGGCACACTAAACCCTACTTCTCACCTGAGCTTTGCCCAATTGTTAAAATGGCTAACATCTTGATTTTTTGCAGGAGTCCTTGGTTTTTAGTTTGTCTCTGGTTGAGAAATTTTTATATTTAAGTTGGTGATTTTAGAAGTTGTTTTACTATTTGTTTAATGGCTCTTTGTATGAGTTTTTCTTGTATGCGCATCTTTGATCTTGTCTGATTATCTGTTTGAAAAGGCACTTGTGCCATTGTCTTGGGGTTGTTTATTTGACTTCTTAATTCATATTTAAATTGTTATAGGTCATTTAATCATTATTGTTTGGGTTTCATTTGTTTTAACTTCTACGTATATCTGTTTCGTACTAACTTTTTATGCAGGGGCTGAGGTAAGTTCTTTAAGGGTGTGGATAGTTATCCATGTCCACCTTACTCTTTCCTTATCCCTTCTTTTTCCTTTAGGTTTAGGTTGTCGTCAAACCTCACTAACCGTAGGTCACCCATGCATGATAACATTAGGACTCTTAGTTCCCTTTAGAGTATCCCTTGTGTCTTCTCTTTTCTCATCTTAAATCTTCTTGAAAATACTTAATAAGGATAAATTGTATTGCGCACGAGCCTTAAGCGTGGGGAATGAGAAATGAGGGGCTTCCTCTCATCTTTCTAGAGTGCTTAGCGAGCGTCCTGTCTTGGGACGATGAGTTAAGTATTCACCCCTGTGCCCTAGACATTGGTGCAATGCAAGTTATGAACTAACTCAAGTCACTTCTGTCCTAAAAAACACAAACAAACTTCAAACCTTTTTGTCCTTCTGGATTGTCAAACTAAAGGCTATTTTCAAAAAGGGCGCGTTACTTTCCGTCTGAGTCGCAAACAGGCATCGACCCTAACTGCCGGACGCGAACTTAACGTCGCTCATAAAAAACACAAAAAGAACTTGGTTCGAACTACGTTGACTCTAAATTCCCTATTGCACAAAGGGGGTACGTAGGCCTAGGACGTTGACGTCCTACCGAGTCTGTCTTTGTTTTTCCCCTCTCCCGTCTTAGTACAGCCCTAGATGATAGTATAACTCACCCTTAGAATAGACAACAAGCGTGGCTCCCATTGAGTACGATGGACGCGTGGGGTACTAGCACCTTCCACTCGCGTAACCGACTCCCGAACCCAGGTTATGGTTGTGATGACCATTCCTTTCCCTCTTCCTCAGGTTTATGTGGTGTTCCCTTTCCCTGTCTTGGGATAAATTTTCAAGGCTGGCGACTCTGTTTTCCGCGCCACTCTCGCGTTTGTACCTGGATGAAAATCCTGGGAGCGACAGCTGGCGACTCTGCTGGGGACTCTGGTTGACCTATGCTGGTCTATCCCTAAGCGAGTCAATCCTAGCGCTTGCTTGTCTTTGTTCTCTTTGGGTGTTTTTGTTTTTGTTTTACTTTATGTGTTGTATTTTATTTTTACCGCATTTTCTGCATTGCATTTCATTTTTATTACT
This sequence comes from Lathyrus tuberosus, assembly GCA_022829125.1. Taxonomy (NCBI): domain Eukaryota; kingdom Viridiplantae; phylum Streptophyta; class Magnoliopsida; order Fabales; family Fabaceae; genus Lathyrus; species Lathyrus tuberosus. The sequence goes on from JALAZF010000423.1 coordinate 1,557,796, forward strand.
GTCATACTGCTGTGTTGTGCTGGCTGTTTTTGTTTTGCAGGTTGGGTGGGTCTGAGAGACAAACCCAATACCCAGGCTTGAGTATACCCTAGGACTAGAGTGGAAAGTAGTGGGACCTATGTGCCCGCTTAGTACGTTTGTGTGTTCACGAAATTCACAACCAGACGAGGCTATCTTGGGACGCATTCTGACGTGTGTGTCTTGTGCATGTTAGGGTGTTGATCTAGAGAGATGTCGACTCTGGTGACCGATCATTGAGGACCTTAGTGGAAACATCCCTCTTTAGTGGTGACAGTGGCAGACCACATCCTGTGGCAAACCCATTCGCACCCGAGGGCCCACTTTGGAACTCGCATAGGATGGCCCCTATCTTTTGAAGAGAATCAGTGGAGGCACTCCTCGATTGACGATAGTACTGTACCCCGAGGGATGAATGTACTATTGTTTCTCGACCTCAGTGCCAAAGCTGAGGACCTTCCGCTTTGGAGAATCAGTTGAGGCCTCCTCGATTGATGATGATGCCAAACCAGAAATGGTGAACGTATCATCGTTTCTCGACCTGAGAGCCCGGGATACTGAACATCCTAGTACCCACACGTGAGAGGGGATGGGTGTTTGCAGGTTTCCAGGTAACCGAAACCTTCAACCTACCCTGTTTTTCGGGATTTCTCATCAATGTCTGATTATTTGGGTTCCTGGTTATCTCAATGGTTCGGAATTCTGGTTTTCTGGGTTGTGGTTCTCGTTCAGTTAACAGTACAGCACATCCAGCAGTGTTGCCTTGACCCCATGTTCACATGAGCATATCATTTTCTTGCATTCTATCATGTTTGACATTTTTCAGGGCTTGCATCTTACTCTTGATTCCGGTTTTCTGAGGTTGCCTTAGCATGGATGTCCCGAGAAAGAAGACTGTTGCCTATTCTTTCCCAGATCTGACCCTGACATGGATTCACAAATTGATTAATATGGCTGGTCCCGGAGTTCGTACAGAGTTCAGTGGAGGGTATGGGAGACTTTTGAAGTTTGTTTATAATATTTCCAAGTATGAGAAGGATGTCATTCATACACTTCTTCAGTTTTACGATCCGTCTTTGCGTTGCTTCACCTTCCCAGACTACATCTTGGCCCCAACGTTGGAGGAGTTCTCATTTATTTTGGGAATCCCCATCAGGCATGACATAGTATTCTTTTCTGAAGAACACCCCGGGATAAAAGAAATGGCTAGTGCTCTTCGTATTAGTGAATCCGTTCTGAACAGTAATATTGAGGAAAAACAAGGAGCTAAGGGTTTCTTATTGAAGTTCTTGTTTGATCAAGCTTGCATACATGTTAAAGAGAAGAATTAGACTGCTTTCCAAGCTATTCTGGCTATGTGCATCTATGGGATTGTCCTATTTCCCAATGTTCCTGATCTGGTGGATATGCATGCTGTCAGAATCTTTATTTCAAAGAATCCTATACCTACCTTGCTAGGTGACGTGTATCATTCAGTTCACTATAAGAATGAAAATAGGCGGGGAAAAACTGTGAGTTGTTGTGCACCGCTCTTATCTACTTGGTTTCTGAGTCATCTCCCTGAAACTGGCGCCTTTATTGATATGAAAGATTCTCTGAAGTGGTCAAAGAGGTTGATGGGCTTGACTGCTGACAACATTGTTTGGTTCAATCATGACTTGCTAGGAATGGAGATTATTTGCAAGTGCGGAGAATTCCATAATGTACCCTTGATAGGGAGAAAAGGTGGAATCAACTATAATCCTTCCCTTGTTATCAGGCAGGTTGGTTATCCTTTGAGAGGTCCGCCTGAAGAGAGAGATATCAGAGAGTCCTTATTCTTCAATGGTATTGAGGATCAAGAGATGATGAAGAGGATTGTGAATGCTTGGAAGCAGGTGACCAAAAAGGGAAAATTTTCATTCGGGAAATGTAATAACCGGGCTTTTCCTTCCTATAAAGAGTGGATTAAGAAGAGAGCAGAAGAGGAGCTTCTTCCCTTCCCGGTGGAACCACCTTTGTATCCTTTGATGATCGAGCCTCCTACCACAGTTGAGATAGAGAAGTTTGACAAGTTATGGGCTGAAAAGGAAAAGCTGCGAGAAGAAAACAGAGAGCTACTAAGGGAGATCTATCAGTTGAAGCATGAGCGGGGTGAAGCTGTTCATACCGCCAAGTTGAAAACAGAGCTTCTTGTTAAGGCGGAAAAAGAGCTAGCTGACATGGTCGCATCCAGAAAAAGGATGAAAGAAGCTTTGGATGGTATCAGTAAGGTTCCCGAGTCGAAGAAGGAGGAATTAGACAAGGCTTTGTTGAAAATTCACAGGTTCGATGAACACCGAGAAACTGCAATGGCTGAGAATAAAAGAAAGGAAGACGGTTATCTAGCTAAGATTGACCAATTGACGTTGACGCTCAAGAAAAAGGACGCTGAGATCCTGTCAGGGGTATTCAAGAGACAAGCAGTCGAGGTTCGACTCAATGAAGCCATAGCCTCCATAGAGGAACTGAAGGTCCAAGCTGAAGTGAAGAAGCCTAGACACGAGGGTCCTAGCATGGATGGTGTCTCTGGAGAAGACGCTTGGGAGATGCATTGCCGATACTTAGAAGGGATCATACATAGAAGAGACGTTCTCATTCAAGGGCTAATTCAAAGGCCGAAGCATCCCGACACCAGAAAGTTGTTCAAGGAAATTCAAGACTGGAGCAGAAAGCATAGTGGATGGGGGGATTGACACTTGTGGACTTTGATGACATGCCGTAGTTGTCTATTCTTTTTTATTGTATTTGGATCACCACCAGGCTTGTTGGTTGGGACCTCTATCATTTTTGCGTTCAGATTTGTTATCTTGGATTTGTGATTGTTGACATTTGGTTTTCCTCTGGTTTTCTTAATATATGAGCAGAAGTTCCATTCTATCTTGTTATTAAACTGGAATCAAGGGGTGGATCGCCCTGCTAATATTCAAACATGTTCATTTTCATTTGCATAATCATTTTGTATAATCATTCAGCATGACAGGTGTCTATCTCTAGTATTTTTATCTTGTTCTCATCTCAGAATTGCAGATCAGCACATTCACAGGTATTCTACCAGACAAAATCAGAAGAGACTCATGGATCAGCTATAGAATGAGATCATTGAGATGCGGACTCACATGAACCAATTCATGGAATTAATGCAAGGGGTTGCTCAGGGACAAGAGCAGTTGAGGACTCTCGTTCAACCACTGATTTCGAGGGTTGATGATGACGGTGTCCTTCATGGAGGGCTTCATACTAGTGTTACTGGTAATAATGGTGAGAATGGCCCTACTGGTGGAGGTATTCCTGTTTCTGGTGTTGTGATTCCTCCGGGCGGAGCTGAAAATGCTGGGGGAGGTGGTGTTGGTGCTGGCGCAGTTTAGGGCTGTCAGTATGATGATGTTCAAGATGATGCATTTTCTCTGCCAGGTGGGGATGCTGGTCCCTAGATTGACAATGATCAGAGAATCAGGTTGATTGAGGAACAACTAAGGGGTGTTGTGAATCAGGATTCTGTGGGAATGGATCTAGAGGATTTGGGGCTGGTTCCAGGCGTTGTTATTCCGCACAAGTTTCAGACTCCCACTTTCGAGAAGTATAATGGTATGTCTTGTCCAAGGACCCACGTGAGAGCATACGCAAGTAAGATGGCTGCGCATGCGAAGAATGAGAAGCTGATGATGCACTGCTTCCAAGATAGCCTATCTGGGGCATCCCTGGAGTGGTACATGCAACTAGAGAGGAAGGATGTGCGTAGTTGGAGAGATCTAGCAGGGACATTTATTAGACACTGTCAATATAACACTGACATGGCTCCTAACAGAACACAGTTGCAGAACTTGTCACAGAAGAACAATGAGAGTTTCAAGGAGTACGCCCAAAGGTGGCGTGAACTGGCAGCTAGGGTTCAGCCTCCCATGTTGGAACGTGAGATGATAACTATGTTTATGGCTACCTTGCAGGGTCATTACTATGAAAAGCTGGTACCGTGTATGACTGGAAAGTTTGCTGATTTGATTTTAGTAGGAGAGATGGTAGAAAGCGGAATTGAGGCGGGAAAAATATCAGGCGATGATGGGTCCTCATATGGAGGAAGTAAGAAGCCTTATGCTAGTGGTTACAAGAAGAAGGAGGGAGATACAAACTCTGTGTCATCATATCGTGGTAGAGATGGACCTCGTCAGAACTACAATCAGCAGGTGGCTTCTGTAACCATCCCAGCAGCACCTCAGCAGCCAGCAGTGTCTCAACAACAAAATCAGGCTCCTTACCGATCACAGCCTCAGAATAGGCGGGATAGGCATTTTGACACTCCACCTAGGTCATACTCTCAATTATTCCAGCACTTGTTAAAACTGCAGTTAATTCAGACGAGAACATTGGCTCCACCTACTGGTAATCCACCTCCCGGCTATGACGCCAACGCCCACTGTGAGTTTCATTCTGGGGCACCCGGACATCATACTGAGAATTGTAAAGCTTTTAAGCATAAGGTTCAAGATTTGGTGGATTCCAAAGCCATCAATTTCTCCAATGACGTTCCAAATGTGAATCAGAACCCGATGCCGAATCACGGTGGGCCGAAGGTCAATGCTATTATTAAAGACTGTGAAGACTTGAGTTTGATTTCAGATGTGAACGAAGTCCAAACTCCCTTGTTTATGGTGAAGGAAAGACTGTTAAAGGGAGGGGTATTTCCCGGTTGTAATGAAGGTTGTGTAGGATGTGTGTCGCAGCCAGGCGGTTGTGAGTTATTAAAAGTAGGTATTCAGAGAATGATCAACGAATGGGTATTACGGTTTGACAGAGGTTGTAAGCAGAGTAATGTTATTGACAGAGAGGTTGATGTTGCCACGATAACAATTCCATTCAAGACAATAACTATATCAGCGCCGACGAGACCAGCGCCGGTAACTATCACTGTTCCTGGACCAATCCCGTATGAGACTACCAAGGCCATTCCATGGAACTATGGGGCCGAGGTGTTTGTTAATGGTAAGAAGCAGGAATTGGAAGACACATCAGCTGTGAATACAGGGGTTGGAAATCTTGTTGAAGCAGAGGCTATCACTAGGGGTGGTAGAGTCTTTATTCCGTCCGAGAATCAAGCTGGCAGTTCAAGACAAGACAAAGGTAAACAGATGACGGATGAGTCTGCACAGAGGCAGGAAGCAAATAATTCTATGACAAAGCCCGGTGGGGATACTTTCTCAGAAGACGTGGAAGAGTTTATGAGGTTGATTAGGAAAAGTGATTACAAGATTGTTGACCAACTTCACCAAACTCCATCGAAGATTTCCATTCTATCCTTATTGTTGTGCTCTGAGGCACACCGAAATGCATTGCTGAAGGTTCTGAATATGGCTTATGTACCGCAGGAAATATCTGTCAACCAATTAGAAGGGGTTGTGGCTCATGTGAATGCTGGTAATGGTTTGGGTTTCACCGATTTAGACCTGACTCCGGCTGGGAGGAATCACAACAACGCTCTGCGTATTTTAGTGGAATGCCGTGCTTCTTTAATGTCGCACGTGCTAGTTGATACTGGGTCGTCTTTGAATGTGTTACCAAAGAAGGCTTTGATGAAGTTGGATACTCGTGGGTTGATCTGTACACCCAGTGACTTGGTGGTACGTGCTTTTGATGGCTCCAAGAGGTCAGTGTTTGGAGAGTTAGTTCTGCCGATCAAGGTGGGTCCTGAGATTTTCAACACCACCTTTTACATAATGGATATTCAGCCTGCCTATAGTTGTTTGTTGGGCCGCCCATGGATACATGGTGCTGGGGCAGTAACTTCTACGCTGCACCAGAAGTTGAAATATATGGTGGATGGCCACGTCGTGACTGTTTGTGGTGAAGAAGATATCATGGTGAGTCACCTATCGACCTTCAAGTATGTAGAGGTAGATGGTGAGATATAGGAAACTTTGTGCTAGGCCTTTAAAGCTGTGAAGATTCCCAAGGAACCCCCAAAGGCAGTCAGTCAGCCTGAGGTGGTTGCCCAACCTGAAGTCGTCATACAACCAGAAGTTCCAATGTCCTCTTTCAAAGAGGCGCGCGCTATAGTTGAAGCTGGTGGTTCTCAGAAGTGGGGCAGTGTCATTGATGTTCAAAGGAAGCAAGATACTCATGGATTGGGTTACAAGCCACCTAGGCGTTCTGAAGAGCCTCCCAAGTTCTATGGTCCAGTCCGTTTCACCAGTGCCGGTGTTTTCTTCGACAGAGTCAATGCTATTGAGGATGAAAGAGATAATGATTGTGACATGGATGAATGGATCCGTCCATGCATTCCTGGTCAGAGTTTAGGCAACTGGTCCTCCGAGAAAGTTATCCAAGTGACGCGCCCGGAGTAATTTACTTTTGTTTTCTGTTATGTTGAGTCCTACGTTCTGCCCAAGACGTAGTGATATTTATTTATAGGGCTTGGATGTTTTATTTGCTATTTTTATCATCAATAAAGGACGTTTTTTTCATTTTGATCCCTGCCTTTCTATTTTTACTTTTTGCATTAACCCACATCAAAATGGCAATGTGTTTTCTTGTTTGTTGCACTCATACTAAACATAAAACATTCATCATGCAGGTTCCTTTGTTCAGATGCCACCCAGGACTTAGCTATGGCTCAATATGACTTCGACAATCCTATCTATCAGGCTGAAGAAGAGATTGACGAAGACTGTGACTTACCAGAAGAATTAGCCAGGCTACTGAAACAAGAGGAAAGGGTCATTCTACCTCATCAGGAGGAAGTTGAGACTGTTAATCTGGGAACCGAGGATGTTAAACGAGAAGTAAAGATTGGGGCTGCTTTAGAAGACACTGTTATGAGAAGATTGGTTGAGTTACTTCGAGAGTATGTGGATATCTTCGCCTGGTCTTACCAAGACATGCCTGGGCTTGACACTGACATTGTTTCACACCGGCTGCCGCTTAAAGAGGGTTGTACTCCAGTCAAGCAGAAATTGAGAAGGATGAAACCAGATATGGCTGTCAAGATTAAGGAAGAGGTTCAGAAACAGTTGGGCGTCGGATTTCTTGCTGTGACAAACCATCCTCCGTGGGTTGCTAATATTGTACCTGTACCTAAGAAGGATGGGAAGGTCAGGATGTGTGTTGATTACCGAGATTTGAATAGGGCGAGCCCGAAGGATGATTTCCCGCTCCCCCACATTGACGTGTTAGTGGACAATACTGCTCAATATTCTGTGTTTTCCTTCATGGATGGCTTCTCTGGGTATAACCAAATCAAAATGGCCCCAGAGGACATGGAGAAGACTACTTTCATAACACCGTGGGGAACATTTTGCTACAAGGTAATGCCCTTTGGATTGAAGAATGCTGGGGCAACCTACCAACGGGCGATGGTGACTCTCTTTCATGATATGATTCACAAGGAGATTGAAGTCTACGTTGATGACATGATTGCGAAGTCACAGACAGAGGAAGAACACTTGGTGAACCTCCAGAAGTTTGGTAAATTGAATCTGAACAAGTGCACTTTCGGCGTGAGGTCTGGTAAATTGCTGGGATTCATTGTTAGTGAAAGAGGTATCGAGGTTGATCCTGCAAAAACAAGAGCCATATAGGAGATGCCTGAGCCAAGAACAGAGAAAGAGGTTTGTGGTTTCTTGGGAAGGTTGAATTACATTTCTAGGTTTATCTCTCATCTGACAGCCACGTGTGAGCCAATTTTCAAGTTGTTAAGAAAGGATCAAGAGGTCAGGTGGAATGAAAATTGTCGAGAGGCGTTTGAAAGGATAAAGACGTATCTGCAGGAACCTCCAGTCCTTATGCCACCAGTGTCTGGGAGACCGTTGATTATGTACCTTACGGTTCTTGAGAATTCGATGGGTTGTGTGCTCGGTCAACACGACGAGACAAGTAGGAAAGAGCACGCCATTTACTACCTGAGTAAGAAGTTCACTGATTGCAAATCAAGATACTCTATGCTGGAAAAGACATGTTGTGCACTCGCTTGGGCAGCCAAGTGCCTAAGGCAGTATATGTTAAATCACACAACCTTGTTGATTTCGAAGATGGATCCGATTAAGTACGTGTTTGAGAAGCAAGCCCTTTCTGGAAGGATAGCCCGTTGGCAGATGGTTTTGACAGAGTATGATATTCTGTATGTTTCTCAGAAGGCCATTAAGGGAAGTGTTTTGTCATAATATCTTACTGAACAGACGGTCAAGGATTATCAGCCAATGAAGTTTAAGTTTCCGGACGAGCATGTTATGTTTCTAAAAATGAAGGATTGTGAAGAGCCTCTGCCTGACGAAGGACCTGAGATTGGGTCACAGTGGAAGATGATTTTTGATGGGGCCGTCAACTCATATGGTAATGGAATTGGGGCAATCATTACAACCCCGAAGGGTTCTCATATACCTTTCACTGCCCGGTTAGCGTTCATATGTGCCAACAACGAGGCGGAGTATGAAGCATGCATCATGGGGTTAGAGGAGGCAATTGATTTGAGAATTAAGAACCTCGATGTCTATGGTGATTCCGCGTTAGTAGTTAATCAGATTACAGGAGAATGGGAGACTCGTCAGGTAAATTTGGTACCTTATAACAACTATTCCAGAAGGTTGTTACCTTTCTTTGACAGGGTGGATTTTCATCATGTGCCCCGAGCTGAGAATCAGATGGCTGATGCGTTGGCGACATTGGCATCCATGTATAAGGTGAACCGTTGGAATGAAACACCTTCGATTAGAATCATGCGTCTGGACATACCAGCTTTTGTGTTTGCAATTGAAGATGTGTCAGATGGAAAACCATGGTATCATGATATTAAGGCCTTTCTGAAGAGACAGAAGTATCCAGAGGGTGCCTCCACCAAAGATAAGAAGACTCTGAGGAGGTTGGCAGGAAACTTCTTTCTGAACAAGGATGATGTGTTATATAAGAGGAACTTCGATATGGTCTTGCTACGTTGTGTAGATGAACACGAGGCAGGCTTATTGATGGAGGAAGTTCACGAGGGTTCTTTCGGTACTCATTCCAGTGGACACACCATGGCTAGAAAGTTGTTGAGGACAGGATATTATTGGATGACTATGGAGTCAGATTGTTTCAAGTATGCCCGGAAGTGCCATAAGTGCCAGATTTATGCAGATAAGATGCATGTACCGCCTACGCCTCTAAATGTGTTGTCGTCTCCTTGGCCTTTTGCAATGTGGGGCATTGATATGATTGGAAAGATTGAGCCCACTGCTTCCAATGGGCATCGTTTCATTTTAGTTGCCATTGACTATTTCACAAAGTGGGTGGAGGCAGCCTCGTACGCCAACATCACCAAGCAAGTGGTAGCCCGGTTTATAAAGAAGGACATCATCTGTCGTTATGGGGTCCCGGAGAGAATTATTACTGATAATGGGCATCGTTTCAAGATTGAGCATCATAATTCCTCTCCATATCGTCCGAAGATGAATGGGGTTGTTGAGGCAGCAAATAAGAATATCAAGAAGATTGTGCAGAAGATGGTGGTAACGTACAAAGACTGGCACGAGATGCTACCTTATGCCCTACATGGTTACCGTACTTCGGTGCGTACGTCAATTGGGGCAACCCATTTCTCATTGGTATATGGTATGGAAGCAGTGTTACCCTTAGAGGTCGAGATTCCGTCTTTGAGAGTTCTAGCAGATGTGAAGCTTGATGAGGCTGAGTGGGTGCGTTCCAGGTTGGATCAGTTGAACCTTATTGAAGAAAAGAGATTGGCAGCCATCGTCCATGGTCGTTTGTATCAGAGTAAGATGAAGCACGCCTTTGACCAGAAAGTGCATCCTCGAAATTTTCAGACAGGTGAATTGGTTTTGAAAAGGATCCTTCCTCCTCAGACAGATCACAGGGGTAAATGGAATCCAAACTATGAAGGGCCGTATGTAGTCAGAAAGGTTTTCTCTGGTGGAGCCTTACTACTTTCAACTATGGATGGCGAAGATTTTACATCCCCTGTGAAGGCAGACGTAGTCAAAAGATACTTCGCATAAAAGAGACCCGCTGGACATAAAAAGAGAGTCCAGGCAAAAAAGGGGCATCCCGGCGAACCATAAAAAGGAAAAGGTTCGGGAAAAAGTTAGGGATAAAATGTAAAAAGAAACGTGTAAACCCACATAGTTGAAAACCTGAAAAGGCGACTTTGGCAAAAATGGGTATCCCGGTGGATTGAAAACCCGAAAAGGGCGATCCAGGCAAAAGTTAGGGATTTATAAGCGAAAGGCTATGGTCTGCATTCGATCTGTGAGCACTTTCAATACTTGGAAATTCTGAAAGAAAGGAATCAGTACAGTTAGTCTCTTCAAAGGTCAAGACATCTGTGGATAAGCAAGACATATAGGTCATAGCTGAGTCAAATCATGGTGGATGTCTGTTCTCACATTACTAACATGTGTATTTTCTTTTTGCTTTTGCGCAATTACCTCTCTTTAGGAATTGCTTCCTATTGTAAATGCCTATTTACAGGCCACTCTTCTCAATAAAATATTCATTTCACTCAAAGAGCTTTCTATTGTTTGTTTTACTTTTATTGTTTTGTTTGCAAAAAACGTCCGATATTTTCGATAAACATTGCATATAAATCTTCGAGCTTTGCGGAGCATAACGAAAAGCAGTAGAAATTACTCAGGCGTTAACGGTGATAGTCATGTTGTGGCATATTCTATTTGTTGTTATTTGACTTGCAGGGCAACAACATTGTACTCCCCCAGCAGGTTGCTCTCCCCAGCATTGAGATTACACTTTCCTCAGTAGAGCAGACCTTCCCCAGTAGGAGACTTGGGAAGCATTTTCTCCGGATCAAGACGTTATTTCCCCACAGAATCAGGGTGTTCATCTTCCCCCTTCAGTCATGAAGCATGCTCTCACTGCCGATGTCATATTCTAATCCCTGGCAAGGAGGAGGTAAAATCATTCTCACCATCACCAGGCTAAGATCAGCAGTATCCCCAAGCAGGATGGTATTATGGGCTGGCATCCCCAGCAGGTTCTGAGCCCAATTGGTTATTAGCAATCCTCAGTAACAGATTTCCGGTTCCGTTATGGGCGTTCATTCTTAACTCCCCCTAGCAGAGGAGGAATTTCAGGTTTCTATGTTACCTTCAGTGAAGGACAGGTGTGGCCCCGGTAGTTCTTTCGGGATTTCATCCCCAACAGAAGTTGTTGATCCGAAGAGCCGATCAGTATGACCCTTCTCAGCAGAGTTCCTAGATTCAGAGGGCAATTTATTTTTGTCATCCCCAGCTGAATGGATCTTTTCTCTCTGGCATTTATTTTGCTGGAGGGACCCCATTTGCATATCATAAGCATTTGCATTGCATCCTCAAGCACATAGCATTTCCATTTCGTATGAAGCATTACGCCACTATTCAAACATTTGCATTCGAAGCATAAGGCAGGTTTGGTACTTTCTTTTCCAGTTCTCTTTCCCAGCAGAGATGGCATAACTCAGGAGATTTTGGAGGGATGCGTTCCTCATACTGGTGCTCCCCGGCAGAGTCTTTTATTTAGACTTCTCCTTTCCCCGGCGGAGTCATCTTATCTGTGGATCATGGGTCCGTTAGAAGTTTGTCTGGCCTTTCTCTTTTGTGAAATCCCGTTCTTGCTTGACATATTTTGGCTTAAACCAGAAGTTTTGTTTTACGTTATCCCCAGTGAAGTCGCCGTTTGTTTTGCTAGTTCTCTTTATCAGCAGAGATAGCAATCCTTTAAAGATTTTCTTCGTCAGTTCCCTTTATCAACAGGGATGGAATTTGTTGCTAGTTCTCTTTATCAGCAGAGATAGCAATCTTTCGGATATTTTCTTCGTCAGTTCCCTTTATCAGCAGGGATGGCATTGGTATTGCTAGTTCTCTTTATCAGCAGAGATAGCAATCTTTTGGATATCTTCTTTCGTCGTCAGTTCCCTTTATCAGCAGGGATGGCATTTATTTTGCTAGTTCTCTTTATCAACAGAGATAGCAATCTTTTGGATATCTTCTTTCGTCGTCAGTTCCCTTTATCAGAAGGGATGGCATTTATTTTGCTAGTTCTCTTTATCAGCAGAGATAACAATCTTCTGGGATATTTTCTTCCGTCAGTTCCTTTATCAGCAGGGATGGCATTTGTTGCTAGTTCTCTTTATCAGCAGAGATAGCAATTTTTCGGATATTTTCTTCGTCAGTTCCCTTTATCAGCAGGGATGGCTTTTGTTTTTCTAGTTCTCTTTATCAGCAGAGATAGCAATCTTTGGGATTTTCTTCCGTCAGTTCCCTTTATCAGTAGGGATGGCATTTATTCTGCTAGGTCTCTTTATCAGCAGAGATAGCAATCTTTTGAAGTTGTTCTTTCGTCAATTCCCTTTATCAGCAGGGATGGCGTATTTTGAAACTCCTTTGTCAGTTCTCTTTATCACTAGAGATGACATAACCTGGGAGAGTTTGTTTCCTTACAGCATTTATGGCTAATTCTCCGGTGGAGGATTGCAAATTTCCGGGTTCTTTGGTATTCAATCTCCGTGCATCCTGATTGTCTGAAAGTCGTCACTATAACACCCTCAGGACCAAGTCGATTGAATAGGGGCAGCTGTTACACCCCAAAATTTGCCCTCCTTACTTTAGTACTAACTGGCTTATGTTTCATTGCATTTTTGCATTATCATATGTGCATATCATTGGTTCTTAGCATGGGGTCAAGGTTCCTGAGACAGTTCTTCAGAGGGTCAAGCAAGAGTCCTGGTATTGTCCAAGAGAGTTCAAGTGGATCACTCTCCTAACCAGTGCATAAATTAGGGTTTTGAAATTATTGGGTTTATTGCTCCAATGGGCAAGCTCCTTGGGTCTTTATCATCACCAAATGGCATATCTTATCTTTGTTGGAGAGGATACACATCATACTCAAAGGAATTTGGATTTGGAGACTGTGCTATTTCCTCCTAGACTGAGGGTACCAAAACTAGGGTTTGCTATAAAGTCAGTTTATTTCTGATTTTTTGGGCAAGACTTGATTCTATGGTATTCCTTGGGTCCCTAAGAATCTAGGGATGGGAGGTTGTCCATCAGTTTGATCCAAGAGGATTTCAATTGGCCAATGGATTGGGAATCAGGTGAATTGGGTAAAAGTCAACAGTGAGAGAAGTCAACTGTGGAATTTTGAGGATTCACATCCTCATATGGTCTTCAAGGGTCAACTTTCATACCATTTATCAGGAATCAGGAGTTGGTGCAAAAGTTACTAAATATGGAAATGACCTATAATTTGAAAGTTTCCTTTTTGGGCAAGTTCCTGCACTGCATTCAACTTGACTTTTCATTATCAAGAAAGCTTCAAATGAATTTTTCTCCAACATGAAAGTTGAAGATCTTTTTCTCCTCTTTCCAACAAGTACTAGTGGGTCTCCATATCATTTGTGAAACTCAGGTTATGGTCAAAATAAGACAAAGTGGTTTTTAGGGTTTCATTTTCACAACTTTTGGATTTTGGGACATATGGACCTATAATTAATTCCATTGCTTCAAGGCATTTTTCAACATCAAAGGACAATCCATAAGGGTCATTTTAGGCTTTTGAATCAAGTGAATACATGGTATATTTATCACTTATTCTCCATTATTCAAAATTGCCAAGCCATTAAAAGCTCATGAATCAAATGGTTTCAAGGCCCAATTTCAATTGAGGTGTGATTAGCAATTTACCAACAAGTGATCCATCATGAAATACTTGGATATCTATGCATGGGAGGAGGTGTATCTCGCATAATGCAAAATTCCAAATTTTTCCAAAACTCATTAAACAAAGAATTGCCCAAGCCCAAATCATTGTCAGTGAAAAACCCTAGTCTATTTAAACCCATTCATGCACTGGCTAGGGTTTCATTCACGTGCATTTGGAGGAGAATTGAAGTGTGCAACCCTAAAGCTTTTCGTCAATGAATCTCACAATCCTCAAGAGTTCTTCACGAATTTCTTCCACAAACTTCATTCTGGAGATTCACTGAGCACAAACCAATCACCCTTTGGAGCTAAAAGCAAGGATTCAGGTTGCCCCATCTCAGGTTGGTGATGTTTTGCATGATCATATAACTCTGTTTTTAAGTGTGAAAATTGTTGTGTGACACCCATGGATAACTCTGATATAATTTGTTTGGTGTTTGGACGTGTAGATTGACCATACTGTGAGCTTAAAGTTTTTGAGTCAAATCTTATTTCATGCGAATCTCACCATGCGTTGGTTGTTTGTTGTTTTTGATGACATAATGTTAATCCTTGCGAAAATCTGGGCGGGATAGTGTATTCACGTGTGTGTTTTGGTGTCCTTTTTGTTGCAGGTGACCGGAGAAGGGAGCGGAACCCTAACTCCGGCGGCGGCGGTCGAACCAATCCGGCGAGGGTGGCTGGAGGTAGGTGATGGGTTCTGGACCGTTGATCTCTCTCATCGTGTGGCCATCATTGCGCCACACCTTTTTTCTTTTATTTTTTTTCTGATTTTTAATTAATAATTGCATGTTTTTCACCCCACCGTTCTTACCATGCATGTCCAATCATTTTATTTCCTTTTGTTTACTTTTATTTTAGTTGACTTAATCAGGGACGTTGGATGAATCAAGTGGCCATGAATGTGCCAGCAAATTAAAAAGGTCATGTGCAAGGCACATGGCTATGTATCGTATGCTGACCACTTGGGTATGCGTGTGTACATGTTAATTACCGTGTTCTTTCCATCATGGCCGTTGATCATTGTGACTTGTGTTTTGTGTTGACTACGTAATGTTCGCAGGATCAATCTAAAGGTGGTGGTGAGTCAATTAGGTTGACTGAAGCCCACGTGAGTCTTTTTTATTTTATTTTTGTTCTGATGGATTTAGTGGATTGGGCTCGCTAATGACACCCCCACCCTTCCAGCCCATTCTCTTTTCAACGTGTTTCATTTTCTTTCAACACCCCTCATGCGTATTTTAATTTATTTATCTTATTTAATTCATTACATTCTATTTTTAATTTTTAAAAATACATTCTTACATTTAAAAATTACCATAAAATTCATGCATACTTTTTATCATCTTATAAAATTTTCAAAATTTTATTTTTTATTTTTATTTTATTTTATATCATCTAAATTAATTATTTTATTCATTTCTTTTTTGAATTACACATATCATGCATACTTAAAATTGTTTATTTTATTTCTCTACATCCATAAAACATTTTCAATCCGTTCTTTTTGCATTTGTTAGATAACATTATGAGGTACATTAAAATATTTTTCTTTCAATTTTAAAATTATTTCATATTGAATTTTAGTCCTTCCCTTTGGTACACTGAACCCTACTTCTCACCTGAGCTTTGCCCAATTGTTTAAATGGCTAACATCTTGATTTTTTGCAGGAGTCTTTGGTTTTTAGTTTGTCTCTGGTTGAGCAATTTTTATATTTAATTTGGTGATTTTAGAAGTTGTTTTACTATTTGTTTAATGGCTCTTTGTATGAGTTTTTCTTGTATGCGCATCTTTGATCTTGTCTGATTATCTGTTTGAAAAGGCACTTGTGCCATTGTCTTGGGGTTGTTTATTTGACTTCTTAATTCATGTTTGGATTGTTATAGGTCATTTAATCATTATTGTTTGGGTTTCATTTGTTTTAACTTCTACGTATATCTGTTTCGTACTAACTTTTTATGCAGGGGCAGAGGTAAGTTCTTTAAGGGTGTGGATAGTTATCCATGTCCACCTTACTCTTTCCTTCTCCCTTCTTTTTCCTTTAGGTTTAGGTTGTCTTCAAACCTCACTAACCGTAGGTCACCCATGCATGATAACATTAGGACTCTTAGTTCCCTTTAGAGTATCCCTTGTGTCTTCTCTTTTCTCATCTTAAATCTTCTTGAAAATACTTAATAAGGATAAATTGTATTGCGCACGAGCCTTAAGCGTGGAGAATGAGAAATGAGGGGCTTCCTCTCATCTTTCTAGAGTGCTTAGCGAGCGTCCTGTCTTGGGACGATGCGTTAAGTATTCGCCCCTGTGCCCTAGACTTTAGTGCAATGCAAGTTATGAACTAACTCAAGTCACTTCTGTCCTAAAAAACACAAACAAACTTCAAACCTTTTTGTCCTTCGGGATTGTCAAACTAAAGGCTATTTTCAAAAAGGGCGCGTTACTTTCTGTTTGAGTCGCAAACAGGCATCGGCCCTAATTGCCGGATGCGAACTTAACGTCGCTCATAAAAAACACAAAAAGAACTTGGTCCGAACTACGTTGACTCTGAATTCCCCATTGCACAAAGGGGGTACGTAGGCCTAGGACGTTGACGTCCTACCGAGTCTGTCTTTGTTTTTCCCCTCTCCCGTCTTAGTACAGCCCTAGATGATAGTATGACTCACCCTTAGAATAGACAACAAGCGTGGATCCCATCGAGTACGATGGACGCGTGGAGTGCTAGCATCTTCCCCTCGCGTAACCGACTCCCGAACCCAGGTTATGGTTGCGATGACCATTCCTTTCCCTCTTCCTCAGGTTTATGCGGTGTTCCCTTTCCCTCTCTTGGGATAAATTTACACGGCTGGCGACTCTGTTTTCCGCGCCACTCTCGCGCTTGTACCTGGATGAAAATCCTGGGAGCGACACCTCAATTCCACAAGTAAGGTTTAAACCTCCATCTTTCTCTATTCCTTTACCAACCACTAATCAATCAACCAACAGTCCATCAATAACTACCCCAATCCGGTCTGAGATTGTTTTTACCCATATTTCAACAACAACTACCTCAACAATTCAGCCAAATGAACTAGAACCAACAAATCAAGCTCCCATTACTGAATCTAGTTCTGAGGAAACCTCCTATGAATCTCTAGAAATTGTCTTACCTGAAAACCTCATGAACTCTGACAATCTAGAAGTAACCTCTCCCAACAATCAACAACAACCTCCTGAACCTGCTGCGACTGAGGTTCACTTATCTCAGCAAACACCACCAGAAACCAACTCAGCCGAATCTAATCTCGCTCTGGTTGTCTACAATACTCCCCCTCCAACTTCCTTTGAAGAGTGTACAAGTCAATTTCATGACAAAGCACTTAAGAAGTTTGCTAAGTTAAGAGCGGAACTTTGTACTTTCACAAAGCTCATGGAACTTGAGAGTGCCTGTCAAAGTTTTCAAAAATGGCTGGACATGGAACTTACAAGAATTGTAAGTTTCTCAAACACAACCATAACTACTGAACTAGCAAAAGCTAAGGAGAGAGCATAAGCTGAAGCAAGAGTCAGAGTACTCAAGTTCTTAGTTGCTAAGCAGAAAGAAGCTGAAGAAAAGGCTGCTAAAGAAGCAGAAGAGCAAGCTACTAGAAAGGCACAAGAAGCTGCAGAGGCTGAAAAGGATAAAGAAAGTGCTATGATTACTTCCACCTCTGATCCTGTTATCAAGCGTCTGGGAGACGTTGTTGATGAAATCAGAACTGAACAGAAGAACTTCAGAGAAAGGTTTGACTAGCAAGATACTGTCAATGAAAATCTTCAGATCATGATGAAGAAAATCTGGGACAAACTGTCTTATGACAGCAAATAAACCTCTATTTTTCTTTTAAAGTTTTAGTTCTGTGTTTTTCACCCTTGGACTACCCTATGTTTATCTTTTTGATTCATGACAAAAAGGGGGAGAAAGTTATATGAATGTGATAATTTTGATCCTATAGTCATTCTCCGAAAAACAATGCTGCTTACATACTAACAGATAAATCCATTAGATTATTTTTCTGTATTTTTCTTCTCTGTGCAGATAACTCAGAATTTTGATGATGAAGAAAGACTCAAAAGGTTAATGAAGTCAGGGGGAGCCCTAGCAAGAACCTTAATCTAATACTCAGGGGGAGCACTTCATAAAAAGGATAAGCTATCCTAAAAAATTTTTCATTTTCCCTGTGTTATATATATCAAAATTGTGTCATCAAATTATATAGTTTTGTCATGATAAAAAAGGGGGAGATTATGAGAACAAGATTTGGTTCTGCAATATAATCTCTAAGTTTTGATGATAACAGACGAATATTTGTATGAACAATTTTGTGCAACTAATGTTGTTATTTGTAAGAACCTAGCAAAACAGGTTCTGCTTCAGTGAATTGGCGCAATGAAAGATGCTTCGAAGAACTGAACTCAATTCGAAGATAAAACAAGATTCGCACAACTCTGATACGAAAAGAAAATGAATTCTGAAGGTCAAAAGACAAGGGTTCTGATGGAACGAAGTCCTGATGCTGAAGCCTCACGATTTTCGATCAAGGCTCTAAAGTTTCGGAAGACTTAAAGCAGAAAAGGAGAACATTCTTAAAGACCAAGTGCTGAAGTTCTAAAGACTGATTCCAAATGGACTTCTTCAATCAACGGAATACTTGAAGCATTAGATATTCTGCTATGAAGACTCTATTCATGCTTCAATCAAATATTATCAGAAGCCTCTGAAGATTTGAAGAAAGTGGATTAAGATAACAAGGTTCTAAAGACAAGTTCTGAAGATTCTGGAAGCGCAGAGCTGATGATTCAAAGACTTGATAATCTCAAGAACCGAGCAATGTTTTCCCTTCTTACTCACGGTCACAAAAAGCCTCTGAAGTTAAGAAGCCAAGAAAACCTGCTACACTGTACAGCTGTACCACATTACAACGTTAATATTCTTGAAGACTGCGAAATACAAACGAGATAATCTGACACAGACAGGACGCGCAGCATGCAAAAGATTTTGTACCTGTCCTCATGCTTCTAGCCGTAAGCCTACCTAGCCTTCATGATTCCATCTCAGCGGCTCTTTTCACTCGGCTATAAAAGGAAGCTCAAAGACTTGAAGAAAGACACACACGCGAACAACGACAATACACTCTAACTCTATTCTTTCTTAAGCCATTCTTGGTCTAAAAACTTGTTTACATTATCAGCTTGATAAGAAACAATTCTCTGTAAACTCATTGTATTTGAACTAAAAGTTGATTCCTTAAGAGAGTCTAATTGATCAGATCTCTTGAGAAGTCTAGGATGTGTGTCTTAGAGGTTGTGCCTTAAGTAAGACCTGTGTGGTTGGATTACTTGAGAAGTCTAGAACGTGTGAGTTCTAGAGGTTGTTGTTAGTCACCAGCTGTGTAGCTCGTGCAGTGTACTATTTTGTTGAATAGTGGATTAAGACCTCGTTAAGAGAGGCGAAATCACCTTGGCGGGTGGACTAGATTAACTTGAGAGATTCTCAAGTGAACTAGTATAAACATAACGTGTTTATATCTCTGTGTTTAACTAAGTTGTTGTTCTTTAGAAAAGGGTAAAATTTTTTGACAAGAAAGTTATTTAAAAGAAATGATTAGTTTGAAAAACCAATTCAAACCCCCCTTTCTTGCGTTTTTCACACCTCCAAACTTTGATGCTAAAATGTTGATTGACTCAACTGGGGTTTTCTTTATACAAAGCCTAAGAGGAGGTGGGAAGTTTTGACTTTTCTGGGGAAAATGTTCTTTCTGTCTTGTACAAACCCCAAGATTGAGGCTAAAAGGGTTTGACTCAACAAGAGAGTCTATCATACTCAACAAGAGAGTTATTTGGTGTCTCTTATGAAGCCCGAGACGGCGGCGAAAAGGGAAGATGGACTCAACGAGAGAGTCTGAAAAGGTGATTGACTCAATGAGAGAGTCTGAGAGTTTATTGACCCAACAAGAGAGTCTTTTATACTCAACAAGAGAGTGTTTTGATGTCTCATACGAAGCCCGAGATAGAGGCTAAAAGGAAATTGACTCAACAAGAGAGTGTTTTATATGTGTCTTGTATGAAGCCCAAGACGGAGGCTAAAAGTGATTGACTCAACAAGAGAGTCTTTTATACTCAACAAGAGAGTATTTTATATGTGTCTTGTATGAAGCCCAAGACGGAGGCTAAAAGTGATTGACTCAACAAGAGAGTCTTTTATACTCAACAAGAGAGTGTTTTATATGTGTCTTGTATGAAGCCCAAGACGGAGGCTAAAAGTGATTGACTCAACAAGAGAGTCTTTTATACTCAACAAGAGAGTGATTTTATATGTCTTGTACAAAGCCCAAGACGGAGGCTAAAAGTTGATTGACTCAACAAGAGAGTCTTTTATACTCAACAAGAGAGTGATTTTCTATCTCGTACGAAGCCCGAGATGGAGGCTAAAAGTGGGTGACTCAACAAGAGAGTCTGAAAAGGTTAGCTCCGCTGGGGAGAATCATTATACAAAGCCTAAGAGGAGGCTGCCTTACCGCTGTGGATTCTGGAGATCCGGAGGCGGGTCCAAGTATGGGGAACTCTCTTGAGAGAGATCGGGTTTCTGCCTATGTTTGAAAGGGAAATTGAGAATGTCTTTGAGACTCAAGGGTCTTAGACTGTCCACGTCTAGAGTTTTATCTTTTGTACAATGCCCAAGAGGAGGAACGAGCATTAAGGGATGAGTATCAACCCTACAACGGACGGAGTTTTTTGACGCTGGAAAGAGTGCTCTAGCAAAGGATGACTAAGTTCTACCTTATACCTTTAAAAGTTCGTCGAGGTCCTTGTATGAAGCCCAAGAGAAGGTATAAGAACTTCTAAGAAGCCGAAGGGTCCTTGTACAATGCCCAAGAGAAGGTAGGGATGCTTTTTAGGAAGCCTGTGGGTCCCCAAACCCCGATAAGTTCAAGACATGCTATTCACCGAGAATAGATCAAGCCAGGAATGTCCGAGAATTTGGAAGAAACTCAAGAGATGCCATTCACGGAGAAAAGATCATCTCTGGGGAGTTAGAGTTTCTTTGACAATGTCTAAAGGTGACAGTCTGAGAAAGGGTTCACCGAGAATGTTGCCTTTCACGTCTCCATATTGTTTAACCCCAAGAGGAGGGAAGAATGTATCTGGAAATCCTATGGGGATCTACTTTTGTTTGTATTTCAGAGTGACCTGCAGGGCTTTACCTAGTGCTAGACGTAGTTGCTGGGGAAAACTCTAAATAGCTATACTAGTATTACACAGTTGATATGTGATAAGTATATAAAAGTTTGTGAAAGAAGACTTACAGACACAATACAGTTATATATATATATATATATATATATATATATATATGAAAGCGGATAAACACTTACCCGTTGTAGAGCTTCCATGCTGTTTGGTTAGTTGTTCAACAAAGAAAGTTTTGATAACAACATATATTTGAATTCAAAATCAAATGAGAAAGTGCTTTGAAAAGATTGTGGGGCTTACAGCTCGAGGAGAGGCCCAAGGTTTTATCAGTGATTGCACTGTTGTTTGCATTCGTACAGGGATTTATACAAGTGACTGAGGCCCAAAAAGATTTTCTGTACAAAGGGATGGCTCTTACACTCTCTCAAGAGGCCCAAAGGGGTTTAAAGAAAAGGAATGGGGCTTATAACATGAGGGTAGGCCCAGATGATTTGTTTTTGCCCTGGCGATTGCGCCGAGATTTTTGAAAGCACCGTGGATCTTATACAATGAGTGAGGCCCAAATAATTTTGGTTTCAA
The DNA here is from genome assembly GCA_022829125.1 of Lathyrus tuberosus. NCBI lineage: Eukaryota > Viridiplantae > Streptophyta > Magnoliopsida > Fabales > Fabaceae > Lathyrus > Lathyrus tuberosus. The sequence goes on from JALAZF010000423.1 coordinate 1,579,294, forward strand.
AAAGCGGTTGGGTCTTACACTCTATAAGAGGCCCAAAGAGGTTATTTTTGTACAAGATATGGGGCTTACAGCTCAAGGAGAGGCCCAAAGGTTTTTGTTAAAAAGGCGACGATCGCGCCAAACTTTTTGGTGGTATCGGGACTTATACAATACACTGAGGCCCAAATCATTTTGGTTTTCAAAAAGGGTTGGGTCTTACACTCTACTAGAGGCCCAAAAGATTTTTTAAGAAAAGGAATGGGACTTATAGCTCGAGGAGAGGCCCAGATGATTATTTGTTTGAAAAAGGGCGATCGCGTCGAGGTTTGAAAACACAGTGGGTCTTATACGATGGCGGAGGCCCAAATAGTTTCTCTTTCCAAAAGGGGTTGGGTCTTACACTCTACTAGAGGCCCAAAGATTTATTTAAAAGTTTTGTTTGGGTGAAAATTAAGGAAACCCTAATTTCATCATTTTAAAAGTAAATTCTCAAGGAAAATCAATAAAAAATGATAAAATACCAAATAAGTTTGAATAAACAACTTGTGATTTTTGGTTGAGATTTGGAAAATGATGTTTTAATCACAAGATGAATTAAAATTCACTTAGTTTTGATTTTCAACATGAGAATTCAATTTTAAAATGTTTAAAAAAACATTTAAAGGTGAATTTATTCACAAAAATACCAACTATATTAAATATATAATATAAACTTGATTTTTTTGTGGAATAAAATATTTCAATATTTTTGGGATTTTTTGCAAAAAGAACCAATAAAAAATAATTAAAATTGAGGGAGTTATTAATTTTTCAAATCATTAAAAATAATATGAAAAATAGTAAAAAGTGGAAAAAAAATAGCAAAAAGAGGGTCTGGGGCGAGGGGGATTCGAACCCCAGACCTCTTGTGTGAAGCATGCGCACCTTACCATTAGGGTGGTGATACATCCGTGTATTGAAATACAACCACAAATATATAACGCTTGCCTTGTATTTGGCCTGGCCAAGGCAAGGCAAGGCAAGGTTTTTGGTCAGAAACGTGAAGGCCATAACTTTCTCATTTCTCCATGGATTGGGACAAAATTTAGGTCTATCCTGCCTAGAATTTCACAAGGAATCCAATGGTGGTGGTGTTTTTTTCAGATCATGCTCCTATTGAAAAACCCGATAGTGGTTTTGAAATAGGCCATGATTTGCATTTTCTATACTATCTCTTGTTACAGGCATGAATTACATGATGAATTGGTGCAAATACAACACATATAACATGTATAAGATGTGCATGATCAGTGGACATCAAAGGAAAGCATGGTTCAAAGAATTCAAGGTGTGATGCTTACCTCTTTTTGGAGCTTTTGTGCAATCTGCCATGTGCTTTGTTCTAGAAATGATTTGATGCTTTGGACACCCTCAAATGATCTCTTATAAGCTTTTAGGATGGTTGAAATCAGCTGGAAACCTCAGGAACAAGTTTGAGCTCTTTCTTGCAAAAGGGGCAAAAGTGGCCAAAATAGTAACTCTCTCAAATGGTGTTCTAGATGTGGGGAACCATTTGGGACAGTTCAAGGATGATATTTGGAGTGTGTTTGAGGTTTTATTTGGTTTGGAAAGTGACTGAATCAAGACATGGCTTGAAAAATGTACAAAAGTCCTATTTTGAGGTTTTGAGAGGTGACTTTGTGATTTTGGTGTTACAGGTCACTTGTGAAGGTTTGGATAGCTTAGATACGACATATTGGATGTGTTTGGATCATGAGCTGTGGTGGAAATACTCTCTAACTCAAAAACTCAGAGTTACCTTGCTAAAGAAGGTATTTTTGCCAAGAGAAAGAGATTTTGAGGAAATCAAGTGTTGTAGTGCTTTGGTGTACTCAAACTGAGCACAAATGAGCTCTATTTATAGTGGATGACAACTACTGTAGAGGTTTGGCCAATGTTGATCAATGAGAATCCAAGTCTCCTCTAGCCATTGACTATAGGTTAGGGCACAGGCTGCTGGATCCCTTGGTCTTGGATATGTCTTGACTGAATTCAGTTGGAAAAGGCTCAGTCCATGCCACCTTGGTGCATCCATTTAATGCTCCAAACTAAAATTGGAGTCTTGTCCCTCTTTTAGGCATTTCTAGGTTTGGCATGCTACTTTTGGTTCCAAAGACTTGGGAGGCTAATGGATCAGTGTTTGTCCCTCCTTGGTCCCTCCTTGAGGTGTTCAGATGGATAGATTTGCTTGCCCTTTGCAAAATTTAAGCAAATTGAGCAAAATGCACAAGTGGAGTTTCATGGAGTTCTTGGCCATTTTGGAAATGCCTCATATGATACAACATATGGGTGATCATAATTTGTTTTGACACTTTTTAGATCCAAGTGAAAAATTCCCTTACATTTTGGAAAGAGTGAAACAGATTTCGACTTAGTGAAAATTTCACTAAGTGTTGGAAAAAGTGACATTTCATGTTTTTAGCCATTTTGATCATTCCATAACTCAAAATCCATGATGATTGGAATGAGGTGTAGTGGAAGCTTTTGTTGAGGGCCATGAGAGCTACAAATCCAGCTTTGAATGGGGTAAAATGGCCTTGTGGTTTAGGAGATATGATCCTCCAAAGTTGGTACCCTAACCACTTTGTTCCATAACTTAGAAAATTTCTAAGTTTTTATGGTTACCCCTTTTACAAGTTATCCCACTTTTCTTGATTTTTCTTGATGAATGATGATCCAAATCACACATTAACATCATTTTGGGGTCAAAGAACCATATTTGTGAAAAATCTCAGAAAGTCAAAGTTTGACTTTTGTGCACAGTTGACTTTTTGTCAAATGAATTCCAAACTGTGCGATCCTCTATGAAATCAAGTCCTTGACATAAATCAAACTTAATGGACATGTTCCATGGGTGTTATAGGGTGTATTGAATCATGTCCCAAGGATTGGGAGCATGTCCTGGTCAAAAGTCAAAGGCACAGTTGACTTTTCTCGCGAAACCCTAATTGTGGTTCTGATGAACTTGAAACTTGTTGTTCAAGCTTCTTGGATCAATCCATTGTTGCAAATGGATCAATGTAGTATGTTAGGGACCCTCAAATCATCTCTAGAGGTCTTGGCTCATGTTTTGTCCCAAAAGTCAACTTAGGGGTGAATTAGGTAAAAAAAAAACCCTAATTCCTGATTTTTTATGAATGCCTCACCTGAGGCTAAATTGACTTGATGATTGGGTTTATGAGGCCCCTTTGAGTATTTTAGGTTGTGCTTTGAAGCATTGGCTCATGCCCAGAGAAAAATTTCCATCTGAAGGCCCTAGTCGACCAAACCCCTAATTTGGTGACACTGGCGATCCTGAGGCTTAATCCACTTAGAATGTTGCAGCCTTGGGCTTAATCCTTGAGGTGGGAGTCCTCTTGATCCATTGTGGATGTTTGAGAGGTTTAGACAAGTTGAAGATCATGTCATTCCTTGATTTATCCTTTGCCTAAAAGCTCTGAGAGGGCTTGAAACCCTAAATCTGATTGTAGTGGATGCTTACCCATCTTTGGGGAGACTGATGAGGTATGATGGTACATCCATATTGTGATGATGATTTGCACAATGATGGGGAATCTTATTGGTCAAAATTTAGGGTATGACAGATGCCCCTATTTAATCTTCTTGGACCCGAAGGTGTGAATGGCGAAGGTATTCGAGCATTCGGGGTGCAAGAGGATTAAATATCGGAATACCCGAAATTTTGATGGTGGTTATGAATGGTAGCTTGCGCATTCCTCTTCTTTTTCTAAGCAATGATGCTTAGAAAAGGTAAACTTCCCCTCGATCCTGGTCTTCTACCAAGGAACTGGTCTCAGTTGCGTAAAATAAACTTCCCCTTGATCCTGGTCTTCAACCAAGGAACTGGTCTCAGTTGCTGAAATAAACTTCCCCTCGATCCTGGTTTCCTACCAAGGAATTGGTCTAAGTTTCTAATGTAAACTTCCACTCGATCCTGGTTTCCTACCAAGGAACTGGTCTAAGTTTCTTTTGTCAATAAACTTTCTTGACAAGGGATGCTATGTGTAGTGGTTTTCCGCAAACTTCTTACCGAATTTTCCTGGGGAGATGCCATTTGATGGAAAAATATTTGATGTCAGACTTGCTGGGGATCCCATCCGTCTGAGCTGTAGAGGTGTACAAACTTCTCTGTTGGAGATGCCATTCGTTGACTCTACTGGGGGAAAACAAGTCTCTTGAGAGACTGCTTTCGCTTGGGGTTACTACATCATACTTTTCTCGGGATCTTCTCGGAAAAATGCCATATGATGTGACCCAATTTTGAGGTGCCGATGACCTTTCCGTCAGTGAATTTTTTGGAGAAAAACTACTGTACTACCGAATCTCTGATTAAGAGTCTTTCTCTCTGGGATTTTCCTTAATCCGAGAAAGCGAAGATATCATCTTCAATGGCGAAGAGTGATGTTTTTCGGAAGCTCTCTGGCTCTTCAGAGGTTCAAGTTATCAAAGTGGTCAAAGAACCACCTTCAATCCAGAAATAAATTGGAGGAGAGATCGTTTAAATGATTCATTTCCTGACGAGGAAAGAACTGACGACTCGGTTGAGGGGACTTTTATCACTAGGGAACAAGACCGACTAGAGTGATAGTGATGCAATATGAGTATGAATGTAAATCAATAATGCATGATGTATGCATGTTTATGCTGACAAAACTGACGTGACATACAAACTAACAGATGAACATGACTGGATACTTGGCCACTTCGGGGGATGAAAAGTATCACTGGTCCAGAAGTAGCAATTCTACCTTGCTTAGGAGAAGTATTCCTCGTGGGGAGCTACGTTGGTCGGACTTAGGAGATAAGAACTCTGCCAGGGGTGTCTGATGAAATATTCGCATCTAACACAACTAATCCTTCATTCAGGTGCACTGGTTTAGAAGGAGTACTTCGATTCTACACTTTGAAGTTCGATTACTTCGGGAGAAGCGATCGATGTTCTTTCGATGTTCAACAGTCAAAAGAAATTGCCATATTTATTTTAAAAGCAGAAAAAAGTTTGACAAGTAAATTCATTTTTGTTTTATTCCAAGAATCGTTAATCGTGTTAAGATGTCGTTCTGTAAAGCTAAAACAAAATAAGAATTGCAAACAAAAGCACTAGGGCTCGAATTTTATTGATAGGATGGAAATCAGCCAAACGCGTGATTCCATAGAGTATTTATAAAGTTTAGAAAATGGTAATTTAAGGGAAAAGGGCTACATTGAAACATAACGACCGTTATCCTTCTACCAACTTTGAATTCGGGACATCCTGAGCTTCTGTCGAAGATGACCTTGACTGGAGATTTTCTGATGGATGGTGTAACTGATGCTGAGGGACTTGCCCCTTTGTTGGACGTAGTTACTTGCCATGAATCCCTAATTTTTTCCTGGATTCTACTTTGAGATTTCCAATCCACCGGGATGATTTTTTGATTATGTCTCTAATTTTTTCCTGGACCGCCCTTTCGGGTTTTCAATCCACCGAGACGTTTTTTTTCCTTTTTTTATTTAGGCGAAGTATTTCTTGACTACGTCAACATTTGTGGGGTAGGCAAATTCCTCTCCGTCCATGGTTGCCAGTCTCAAGGCACCGCCTAAGAAAGCTTTCTTGACCACATAGGGGCCTTCATAATTCAGAGTCCATTTGCCCCGGGAATCAGTGAGAAATGATTGTATCTTCTTGAGAACGAGGTCTCCTTTCCTGAAGACGTGAGGTCGGACCTTTTTGTCAAATGCCTTCTTCATTCTCTGTTGAAACAACTGACCGTGGCATAGAGCCGTGATTCGCTTTTCTTCGATCAGATCCAGTTCGTCGTGTCGACTTTGACACCATTCAGCTTCTGTTGGCTTAGCTTCCATCAATACCCGGATTGATGGGATCTCTACTTCTATGGGGAGCACTGCTTCCATGCTATATGCTAGAGAGAAAGTGGTTGCCCCTGTTGAAGTGCGGACAGATGTGCGATAACCGTGAAGAGCAAAGGGCAGCATTTTGTGCCAGTCTTTGTAGGTTACAACCATTTTCTGAACAATCTTCTTGATGTTCTTGTTAGCCGCTTCTACCGCTCTGTTCATCTTGGGTCGGTAGGGAGATGAGTTATGGTGTTTGATTTTGAACTTAGCGCACAAATCTTTCATCATCTTGTTGTTCATGTTAGATCCATTATCAGTAATGATCTGGCTTGGAACACCATAACGGAAAATGACATTGTTTTTGATAAATCGGACCACTACTTGTCGGGTTACATTAGCGTATGACGCTGCTTCGACCCACTTGGTGAAGTAATCAATGGCTACCAGGATGAACTGATGTCCGTTTGAAGCCTTGGGCTCAATTATGCCAATCATGTCGATTCCCCATATGGAAAAAGGCCACGGGGATGAGAGAAATTTGAGATGCGTTGGCGGAACATGGATTTTGTCTGAGTATATCTGACACTTATGACACTTCCTCATGTACTTGTAGCAATCGGATTCCATTTTCAACCAATAGTACCCCGCTCTTAGAATTTTTCTCGCCATTGTGTGTCCGTTGGCATGTGTGCCAAAGGATCCTTCATGAATTTCTTTCATAAGCATGTTTGTTTCTGGTCTGTCTACGCATCGGAGCAAGACCATGTAAAAGTTTCTCTTATAGAGTGTATCACCGCTCAGGAAGAAGCTGCCAGCCAGCCTTCTGAGGGTCTTTCTATCTTTTCTGGATGCCCCAGAAGGGTACTCTTGTTTCTGAAGGAAGCATTTGATATCATGATACCAAGGTTTTTCGTCTATGACTGCTTCAATCATGAAGATATCATTGACCTACACTAATCATGGAAGAGAGGGTGGCTAATGCATCAGCCATGTGATTCTCTTCACGAGTGATATGATGAAACTCGATTCTGTTGAAGAAGGGTAACAACCTTCTTGCGTAATCTTTGTAAGGAATCAATCCTGATTGGTATGTATTCCAATCTCCTTTGATCTGATTGATAACCATGGCTGAGTCACCATATACATCCAAGTTCTTAATCCTTAAGTCGATTGCTTCTTCGAGACCCATGATACAAGCTTCGTATTCGGCCTCATTGTTTGTACACTTGAATGTAAGTCTGGTGGTGAAAGGAATATGGGTACCCTGAGGTGTTATGATAATTGCCCCAATTCCATTTCCGTAATGATTGATAGCTCCGTCAAAGATTAGTCCCCATTGGGAACTTGGTTTTGGCCCTTCATTGGGTAGTGGTTCATCGCAACCTTTCATTTTTAAATACATGACATCTTCGTCTGGGAAGTCAAACCCGATTGATTCTTGATCGTAAATCGGTTGATGAGCCAAATGATCGGCTAAAACACTTCCCTTAACAGCTGTCTGAGCGTGGTATTCGATGTCATATTCTGATAACAACATCTGCCAACGGGCAATCCTTCCCGTGAGAGCAGGTTTTTCAAAGACGTACTTGATCGGATCCATTTCAGAGATTAACCAAGTAGTATGACGAACCATGTACTGGCGAAGACGTTTGGCTGCCTAAGCCAGAGCACAGCAAGTTTTCTCGAGCATATTGTACCGAGTCTCGCAGTCGGAGAATTTCTTGCTCAAATAGTAAATGGCAGACTCTTTCCTTTTGGTTTAGTCTTGTTGGCCAAGTACACAACCCATTGAGTCTTCCAAGACTGTTAGGTTGATGATCAGTGGTCTTCCTTCCACTGGAGGTGATAGAATCGGTGGGTTCAACAGGTATTCCTTGATACTGTCGAAGGCGGTTTGGCAATCTTCTGTCCAAACACATTCCTGATTCTTTTTTAGTAATTCGAAAATCGGCGCGCATGTCGCAGTCATAAGGAATATAAATCTGGAGATGTAGTTCAAACGTCCCAGGAATCCTCTGACTTGTTTTTCAGTTTTCGGAGAAGGCATTTATCGAATGGCCTTGATCTTGTCATGATCAACCTCAATTCCTTTCTGGCTGACAATAAACCCTAAAAGTTTCCCTGAGCGAACACCAAATGTGTACTTATTGGGATTCAAGCGGAGTTTGTACTTTCTCAGACGCTCGAATAGCTTTGACAGGTGGGTCACATGCTCCTCTTCTGGTTTAGATTTTGTAATCATATCATCGACATATACCTCGATTTCCTTGTGTATCATGTCATGAAAAGAGTAGTCATGGCCCTTTGATAGGTTGCCCTGGCGTTCTTCAGACCGAACGGCATTACCTTGTAACAAAAGGTGCCCTATGGGGTGATAAATGAAGTTTTCTCCATGTCTTTCGGCGCCATTTTTATCTGATTATAGCCCGAGAATCCATCCATGAAGGAGAAAACTTTGAACTTCACTGTACTGTCAACCAGCATGTCAATGTGTGGTAAAGGAAAGTCGTCCTTTGGACTAGTCTTGTTTAGATCTCTGTAGTCGACACACATTCTGACCTTTCTGTCCTTTTTCAGAACAGGTACGATGTTGGCTAACCATTGAGGATATTCTGACATGGAGAGGAAACCCGCGTCAATCTATTTTTGTACTTCCTCCTTGATTTTAATGGCCATGTCCGGATGAGTCCGTATCAACCTTTGTTTTACTTGCGGACATTCTGACCTTAATGGTAGATGATGTTCCACGATGTTGGTATCCAACCCTGGCATGTCCTGATAGGACCAAGCGAATACATCGGGAAACTCTTTGAGAAGCTTTGTCAAACTTTCTTTAACAGTTGAACTGAGTAGTGCCCCAATCCTGACTTCTTTTCTCTCTTCCTCTGAGCTCAAGTTGACCATATACAACGGCTCTTTGTTAGGTTTAATGGACCTTTCCTCTTGTCTGAGTAGTTGGGAGATCTCTTCCAGAATTCTTCGTCCTCTTCTTCTTCAGCCCTAAATACCTCGAATTCAAAGTTGGGAGAAGGCATCGGATCACATGTTTCAACGGGGTTTAAGACAAGCAATCTGCATGACGTGATGATTTGTGTTTAGAAGAGATAGAGAAAATGCAAGAGTGTGTGCAGTGTATTTTTTTTACTGTTTGTTTTTATTATTTGAATTGTTTTTTTTGGATTACCATTTTCTAGAAAAACGAAAAGAGAAAACAGCAATTAATACGGAAATTACTGAACGACGTTATTTATTTATGATTTTTTCGATTCTTGAAACTACAGCCCTATGAAACAAAACTCTATCGCTTTAGGCGAAGCGAAGAGGGATATTTACAGAAAGAAAGCCCTATCAAAACACCTGTTTCACCTGGGCAGGGTGAAAGGTTAAAGACGGCAATTACTTAGACTTATGAACGATCTTCGGAACATCGACTGCAACCCATTTGCGGCGAACTCCTCGGTGAATCACAAAGTCTGGTACCTTCCTTGATTTCTCTTCAGAAATAACGCTGATTTCTGGTGGAGCAGGATCATTGGAATCTGTCTCCTAGGCAGAGTTGTCATAGGAGGACTCCTCAGTTGTATTTTGCATAGTATTTGTGCTCTCAGGTGGATCTCCCCACCCAGTTGGCTGAATGTCTTCGAGCCTGATGTGAGAGCTTTCAGGAGAAGTGTATTTGACCATGAAGTCGTATTTACCACTCGGTTGTCCCAAGGTGTCCCACACTTCTTTGGATCTGGAGGAGTCATCCCTCTCGATGACGTTGACCTCGGGAAAAGCATAGTTAATGAATTCTAGTCCTACAAACTTTACGAATTCACCGTCGTGCTAGATATTTTCTGAATGACCTGAGTGTTGATCCCATGACATGGTGGGGATGTAGGTACTCTTTTTAATGATGCTCAGCTGATTTTCATTGTTCGGCTGATTTTCTTGCCCTAAGTCTCCTGGGTACGGCTGCCAGATAGGCAGACCATCCATCGGGCCATAATAGTCGTGGTCAAAGTTGTATTTCATCAGAGTGTCTTCCTCTAATGAGTTTGGTGGAGCACAACATCCTTCCGGATCACAATCTCCGTAGATCATTCTGACGTCTGACCTTGGTATAAATCTCAGACTCTGTGCGGGATAACAAAATGGCATAGGCACCTCTTCCTGAGAGATATAACCGTCCTCGTTAAGATAGGACTTCCACTCTTCATCTGTATCAAAGAAATCTCCCTCGTTGATAGTGTGTACTTCTTGGGACACTGGGTGAAGGAAACCTCCACTATGGAAGAAGTTCTGAACGGGATGAAGACTTTCACCGTTAGTGGCAGTCTGGGTACAGGTTGCAGAAAAACCAAGACCCTTCTTTGTTTTATTATCAGTAGGAATGATAAGTTGTCCCCATCCCTTGGCGTTGTTACTTTTGATCACCTCGAGAGCATCTTTGTATGAGGATATTGATGTTCCTTTCTCTAGTTGACCCTCATTGCTTACCAAAAGTGCTTGGAACCGAGTTCCAACAACCTCCTCGGGTTCTACACAAGTGGATAATGAAAGGTTACTCACGATCAAGCCTTGTTCTCCGTAGACCGTGATGAGTTGGTCATTCTTGACAAACTTCAGCTTCTGGTGAAGTGTCGAAGTGACTGCCCCAGCCTGGTGTATCCAAGGTCTTCCTAATAAGCAACTGTATGTTGCCCGGATGTCCATGACCTGTAAAGTGACTAGGAAAGTGTGAAGACCGATAGTTATGGGAAGGTCGACTTCACCGATAACTGTTTTTTTAGACCCGTCAAATGCTTTGACGACGACCTCATTGCCTCTCATCGAAGATCCTTTGAATGATAGTCACATTAGAGTGGACTTCGGCATGACTTTGAGAGTCAATCCGGTGTCTACCAGTACGCTGGCTAAAGCATCGTCCTGGCAGTTGACTATAATATTGAGCGCCATGTTATGACTTTTGCCTTCTTCTGGCAATTCCTCATCACTAAACCCCAAGTTGTTACAGGAAGTGATGTTAGAGACGATGCTTTCGAACTGTTGTATTGACACATCTTGTTCCACAAAGGCGTGTTCTAAGACTTTCTGTAGAGCCTCTCTGTGGGCTTCGAAACTGAGTAAAAGTGATAGCACAGATATCTTTGAAGGAGTTTGTAACAGCTGATCAACAATGTTATATTCACTCCTTTGGATGAGCTTCAACATCTCATCATCGTTCTTTGAAAGGTCGGGATCACTGGATTGACCGACTGGTGGATTAGGAACTTCTGTTTGAGGTTCCTTTTCTCTGTTGGGTTCTTCAACTCCTCTGTTGAAGATTCTACCGCTTCGTGTTACTCGACTGATGTCTGTAATATTCACGCCGGAGGGTAATGGAATTTCTTTCCCATTCTTAACTGTTGTTGCACCGTATTTGTAAGGGATAGCCTTAGATGATTCATACGGTAACGGTCCTGGTAGATAGATAACTACAGGAGCCTTCTGACTTCTCTGACTGTCGTAAGTAACTTCAATCAATTCTTGGTCAAGAACCTTCGATTCGTCAAGTAGACGGATGATGGCGTAAACATCCTTGGTCCTTTCATGATCAGAGATCACAACAACATCCTTAATCTGATCAGCGAAATAGTCTAGCGTCCAGTTGATAGACCCCGAAACTGAATATTGTTGGATTTCTTTGCGGTCCAACTGACTCTGAAGGGCGGCTCGCACGAGGTAACATCCTTTATTATTTTTCGAGCAGACTCTACAACGCTTGTAATTGTTGGTGGCACCTGGCCACGTCCGCTTTGAATGCAGTGTAACCTCACTAGATCTGTTTCCGTAGATCGGACATCCTGACTTTCATGCCGAGTAGGGTTATGTAGCGCGAGTTTTTGCGTGGTTGCGAAGCACTATCGCTTTAGGTACTACAGTTCGATTCATTTTTTATCCTATTGAAGCTGATGAAGGAAGGGAAATAGATGTCTCCAATTAACCCTGCTTGCATACTGATTTTGAACAGATGACTGTTGGTTTACAGATGCTATAAAGATTGTGGGTCTCTCTTAGGTTATTTTGTTAAAAAAAATAGTGTCTAGGCTATTGGTAGGATGTTAGGACTGATGCTTTTTGATTGATGTATGAAGGTACGAGATGTTGGGGTTTTGATTAGTATGCTCGCTAAGATTTTTCAATTTTATGCCTACATATTCCCGTTTAACAAAATAGGGAAATCAAAGCGATCGTAGTTCCTCCTATTCTATGGGAGGAAAAAAAAGGTTGTTTTGGTGTCTTGTTCAAAGCCCAAGACGTGAAGCTAAATATTGTTTGTATCTTGTTCAAAGCCCAAGATGTGAAGATGAAGGATTTTGACTTTAGAGAGAATTTGTCATCTCTAAAGGGGGATATTTTGTTTGTTTGTCACAACAGTTGGGTGACTGATTATAAAGGAGAATTACTTTAACTGGGATGTTGTCATACCCCAAATTTTGAACACTAAGATTTCCCATCATGGTGCAAATCATCAGCACAATATGGATGTACCTTTGTGCCTCATCAATCTCCTCAAGGAATTGTTGAGCATTCACTACAATCAAGCTTAGGGTTTCAAGCCCTCTCAGAGCCTTTAGACAAAGGATCAATCAAGGAATGACATGATCTTCAACTTGTTTAACCTCTTAAACATCCACAAAGGATCAAGAGGACTTCCATATCAAGAATTAAGCACAAGAGTACAACATTTCAAGTGGATCAAGCCTCAAGTTCATCTAATACAAAGTCAACTGACGCAGAAAGTCAAAGTTTGACTTTTGGTCAACTTTGACCTTCACAAGCCATTACTCAAGAAAATATGATGGATGATTTAATTTGATCAAATTTAAATCAAGAAATCATGCAAAATTGCAAAATTGATCAAATTGAAAGAAACTTAGAAATTTTTTCTAAGTTAAAATCATGTTCGAGTGCACAACTTTTCAAGGTTGTAACTATTGATCCAAACATCCATTGATTTTGAGTAAGAGCTACTTTTAAAGAGGGTATTTAATACTTCAACATTGTAGAAGGAATCAACTCAAAATATCATAAGGATTGAAAGATATAAGTGATCAAAGTTGGGAATTCTTAATGTCCAATGTTCTGACATTGCATAGGGACATCATTAATATTTTTTCAGCAAGAATGCCCCAACTTTAAGGACGTTTTTCTCCATGATCCAAGTTGAACCAGGTCTGGAGTCAAACATGAAAGTTGAAGTACGTTGTCTCAGCTTTCCAGAAAGGTGTAGAACATCCTTGTAGCATACTCGAGCAGGGAGATATGATTTTCGCAAGAAGCAGTGATAAAGCAGAATTTTCATGACAGCTTTTGGGACAGATTTGACTACGCAAGTTCAAGACCATTTTTTATGACTTTGCAAGCTGAACCAAGACTAAAGTCAAACATCAAAGTTAAAGTATATCATTAGGGCTTTCCAAAATGTATTAGAACTCCCATTAATTCAACTTGAGCAAGGAGTTATGACCCTCACAACAGGCCTTGCTCGAGCTGATTTTTTAGGACAGATTTTGTGCACTTTTCTTGTGCCACCCAATTTTCAAGCTTTATCACCATGCAAGACAAGCATCAAAGATGCAATTAACTTCAATTCAAAATATTATAGTGGATTAAAAGATACAAGTGGTTAAAGTTTGGAATTATTAATGTTCAATGTCTAATGTTTCAACATTGCATAGGGACATCATTAATATTTTTCCAGCAAGAATGTCCCAACTTCAAGGATGTTTTTCTCCATGATCCAAGTTGATTCAAGCCAAACCTTGAACATCAAAGTTGAAGTACGTTGTCTTAGCTTTCCAGAAAGGTGTAGAACGTCCTTGTAGCATACTCGAGCAGGGAGATATGATTTTCGCAAGAAGCAGTGATAAAGCAGAATTTTCATGACAGCTTTTAGGACAGATTCGACTACACAATTTCAAGGCCATTTTCGATGACTTTGCAAGCTGAACCAAGTCCAAAGTCCAACATCAAAGTTGAAGTACGTTGTCTCAGCTTTCCAGAAAGGTGTAGAACGTCCTTGTAGCATACTCGAGCTGGGAGTTATGAATTTTACAAAAAGGCTTACTGCAGCTGAATTTTTCATGGGACAGATTTGCATATTTCTTATGCCACACGAATTTCCAAGCCTTGTCATCACTTTGGACACCTCTGAGGATCAAATCTAAAGGGGACAATCACTGAGCCAAGCCTCCAAAGTCCTTGGAACAAGAAGTAGCATGCTATTCCTAAAAATCCCTAAAAGAGGGACAAGACTCCAATTTTGGATTGGAGCATTTAATAGATGCTTAGAGGTGGCATGGACTGACACATTTGCAACTGAATTCAGTCAACATTCCTCCAACAAGTAGGGAACCAAAGCTCTGTGCTCTAACCTCTAGTCAATGGCTAGAGGAGACTTTGATTTTCATTGGACAACATTGGCCAAACCTCTGCTGCAGCCACCATTCACTGTTGCTGCGAAAACAAACTTGCTCTACTATAAATAGAGCTCATTTGTGTTCAGTTTGAGTACACCAAAGCCATCAAACAGATGCTTTCCTCAAAATCTCTTCTTTCACCTCAAATTTGCCTTCCAAAGCAAGTAATTCTGAGTTTTTGAGTTAGAAAGCAATTCCACTCAAACTAATCACACACACACCTCATATATATCATATGTAAGCTGTGCAAACCATCACAAGTGACCTGTAATCATAAAATCACAAAGTCACTTCTCAAAACCTCAAAATGGCACTTTTTTGCATTTTTCAAGCCATGTCTTGATTCAGTCACTTTCCAAACCAGATAAAACCTCAAATACACTCCAAATATCATCCTTGAAATGTCCCAAATGGTTCCCAACATCTGGAACACCATTTGAGAGAGTTGCTATTTTGGTCACTTTTAACCCCTTTTGCAAGAAAGGGACAGTTTATGTTTTTGCAGGTACCAGTTGATTCCAATCATCCTAAAAGCTTCTAAGGGATCATTTGAGTGTGTCTAAGGCATCAAATCATTTCTGGAACAAGAGGTTTGACAGATTGCACAAAAACTCCAAAAAGCTCAAAAAAGAGGTAAGCCTCACAACTTGGAATCTTTCAAACATGCAATGCTTTGAAGTCCATTGATCATAAACATCTCATACATGTTGTATATGTTGTGTTTGAGCTAATTCACCATGTAATTCATGCCTGTATCAAAGTGTAGCACAAAAAATGCAATTATAGGTCCTTTTCAAAACCACTATCGGGTTTTGAGGAGGGAGTGTGATATGAAAAAACTACCACCACCATTGGATTCCTTGTGAAATTCTGGGCCAGATGCATATAAATTTTGTCTCAAACCATTGAGATTTGAGAAAGTTATGGGTGTTGGAAGTTTGATAAAAAAGATGTTGAAAACTCATGAGTGATGTCTCATGAGTGATGTTGTGACATCACATTCCTCTTTTTCTTAGTTTATCTTCAAAACTCAACCAATTTTTTCACATAGCAAAAATTATCATTTTCCAAATCTGTTTTACACACTTGTTATTCATACTCCATAATATTTTAATCCACCAAAAAATCACAAAAAATATTATTATTTGATATATTTTTAATATATTCAAAAATATTGTTTTAAATTGTTTTAAATGCTTTTAAAATGATTTCTTTTTCTTGATTTTTAAAACCAAAATGATTTTAAATATTCATGTGAATAAAATACTTTTTCATAAACCTTAATCACTGTTTATAACAGGATTAATGATTTTATTTGATATTTTTTATCATTTTTTACTTGATTTTTCTTTGAAAAATGCTCTTTAAAAAATGAAATTAGGGTTTTTGATTAATTCAACCCTCATCAAACTTTTTCAAAACTTTTGGGCCTCTTGAGAGAGTGTAAGACTCATCCATTTGTACAGAAAATCATTTGGGCCTCACTTATTGTATAAGTCCCTCTGTACATTTTTAAACGGCGCGATCATCGCCTTTTGAAAAATAACTTGGGCCTCTCCTCGAGCTATAAGACCCATTCAAAACTTTTGGGCCTCTATTAGAGTGTAAGACCCAATCCCCTTTTAACCAAAATCATTTGGGCCTCACTTATGGTATAAGTCCCGTTGTATTTCAAAAAGTTCGACGCGATCATCATCCGTTGAAAAACAAATCTTGGGCCTACCCTCGAGTAGTAAGACCCATTTCCTATTCAAAACTTTTTGGGCCTCTAATAGAGTGTAAGACCCAATCCTTTTTTTGACCAAATAATTTTTGGGCCTCAGTGTATTGTATAAGTCCCGATACCGTCAAAAACAAACGGCACGATCGTCGCCTTTTGAAAAATAACCCTGGGCCTCTCCTTGAGCTATAAGACCCATTCAAAAACATTTTGGGCCTCTATTAGAGTGTAAGACCCAATCCCCTTTTAACCAAAATCATTTGAGCCTCACTTATTGTATAAGTCCCTCTGCGTTAAAAGAAAACCTCGGCGCGATCGCCATTTTTAACGAAAAATCAACTGGGCCTACCCTCGTGTTATAAGTCCCACTCCTTTTCTTAAAACCTTTTTGGGCCTCTTGAGAGAGTGTAAGACCCATCCCTTTGTACATAAAACATTTTGGGCCTCAGTCACTTGTATAAGTCCCTCTGTATAAATTCAACAGTGCGCTCACTGATAAAACCCTGGGCCTCTCCTTGAGCTGTAAGCCCCAAAATTTCTTTTTCAAAGCACTTTCTCCTTGGATTTTGAATATACTGTTGTTTTCAATCTTTCTTTATTGAACAACTAACCAAACAACATGGAAGCTCTACAACCGAGTAAGTGGTTATTGCTTTCATTTACCGCTTCCATATACATATAACTGTATTGTGGGACTGTTTCACTGTAAGTCTTCTTTCATAAACTCATATCGACTGTGTAATAATAGTATAGATATTTCGAGTTTCCCTGGCAACTACGTCTAGAACTAGGTGACGCCGTTTCGTTTATTCGTAGAAATAGACAACTAGATCCCCAATAGGATCACCAGATACAGTCTTCTCTTCGGCTGTCCTCATTAGGAATTGTCAAGAAACTCTACTCCCCAAGATGAATGTCTTCTCCGTGAATGGAATCTTTGAGTTTCTTCCAAATTCTCGAACTTTCCTGACTTGACCTATTCCTTGTGAATAGCTTGCCTTGAATTTCTCGGGGTTTGGGGACCCATCGGCTTCTTAAAAGCATCGGCCTCCTCTTGGGCATCGTACAAGGACCCACAGGCTTCCTAAAAGAACTCCGCCTCCTCTTGGGCTTCGTACAAGGACCCTACGGCTTCTTAGAAGTATTCACAGCCTCCTCTTAGGCTTCGTATAATGATCTCTTCCTTCGGGAATGATAGCCTCCTCTTGGGTTTAGTACAAGGACCCGTCGGCTTCTTAAAAGTTTCCAGCCTCCTCTTGGGCTTCGTACAAATTGTCCCGACGACCTCCTAGAGGTATAGGAACAGAACCTAGTCATCCTCATAGAACAGTCCTTTCATAGAGTCTACTACTGTTTCTCAAAGCATAGTACCAAAGATAAAACTCTAGACACGGACAGTCTAACTTCCTTGAGTCTCAAAGACATTCTCAAGTGACCCATTCGTTATATAGGAAGGAAACCCGCAGACTCGGACAGTCTCAATACCCTTTGGATTTCCCGTTTCCTCAAAGAGAAGGAAATATCCCTGATCCTCAAATCAAATCCTTGAGTACAGTGTTGCTCATAGAAGAACTGATTTTCTCTTTCAAAATCAGTATACTGGACCTGTCACTCAACTGAAACAGTAACCATAGCCTCCTCTTAGGCTTTGTATAATGATCCTTCTTCAATGAAGTTAGCTTCCTCTTGGGCTTTGTACAATGATTCTCCCCAGCGGAGTCAAACAACGTTTAGCCTCTCTCTCGGGCTTTGTACGAGACACATAAGAGACTCCCTCGTTGAGTCAATCACCCCTTTCGCCTCCATCTCGGGCTTTATACGAGATGTAAAAAGGTTTTTATTGAGCCAAACAAACAATAGCCTCCATCTCAGGCTTCGTACAAGATACAAAGACTCTCTTGTTGAGTCAAACTTTTAGCCTCCATCTCGGGCTTCGTACGAGATACAAAAACACTCTCTTGTTGAGTATAAAAGATTCTCCTGTTGACTCAACCCTTTAGCCTCTCTCTCGGGCTTTGTACGATACACATACTAGCCTCCTCTTAGGCTTTGTATAAGAAAACCACTGGTTGATCCAATCAACCTTTTAGCATCAAAGTTGTGCCTTGTTCACAGTATACAAACATCAACAACTCCTTCCCCTTCATCTAATCACTGTAAGCGGCAAGCCTCTAGATCATCTACATCCATGCCACTGTCCCTCTTTTAGCATGAGAAATTCCTAAGGAAAGATGGAATTGCTCTACACTGAGTTAAAGTCTTCTCCTTCAGGTTAAAATCCCCTATAAAGGAAATTATGGCATTTCCAGATTTGCATATCCCGGTTAAAGTAATCCTCCTTTATAACCAGTCACCCAACAGTTGTGACAGACAAACCCTTCTTTAGAGATGACAAATTCTCTCTAAAGTCGAGGCCCTTCAGCTTCACGTCTTGGGCTTTGAACAAGACACAAATAGACTTTTCAGCTTCACATCTTGGGCTTTGAACAAGATACAAACCACCTTTCGCTTCACGTCTTGGGCTTTGAACAAGACACCAAAAACCCATTTCCTCCCATAGAATAGGAGGAACTACGAACGCTCTGATTTCCCTGTTTCGGTAAACGGGAATACGTAGGCATAAGATTGAAAGAAAAATCTTAGCGAGCACCATCAACAAAAAACCAAAATCCCATACTCTCACATACCTATCAAAAAGCATCAGTCATAACATCCTAATCCTTGTTCCCCGCCAGAAACCTTCTGCCCAGATAAAAAGTAAGAAACAGTATTGGCGAAAATACAAATAACCAGTACAAAGGCCCCCCCACATTGATAGCATTCGTAACCTAACAGACCGCTGTTTAAACTCAGTATGCAAAGCAGGGTTAATTGGAGACATCTATTTCCCTTCCTTATTCAGCTCACAATAGGATAAAAAATGAATCGACCTGTAGTCAAAGCTCAAACCGCAGAGAGCGACCAGCGCTTAAGAACCGCGTACAAAATCGCTCGCTACAGATGTGTGAATCTAGCAATGCCATAATTTCCTTTATAGGGGATTTTTAACCTGAAGGAGAAGACTTTAGCTCAATTTAGAGCAATGTCATCTTTCCTTAGGAATT
This sequence comes from Lathyrus tuberosus, assembly GCA_022829125.1. Lineage (NCBI taxonomy): Eukaryota > Viridiplantae > Streptophyta > Magnoliopsida > Fabales > Fabaceae > Lathyrus > Lathyrus tuberosus. The sequence continues at coordinate 1,598,421 of JALAZF010000423.1, forward strand.
TCTCATTCTAAAAGAGGGACAGTGGCATGGATGTAAATAATCCAGAGGCTTGCCGCTTACAGCAATTTAGATGAAGGAAAAGGAGTTGTTGATGTTTGTATACTGTGAGCAAAGCACATATTTTGATGCTAAAAGGTTGATTGACTCAACTGGGGTTTCCTTATACAAAGCCTAAGAGGAGACTATTGACCCAACAAGAGGGTGTTTTTATGTGTCTCGTACGAAGCCCGAGAGAGAGGCTAAAAGGGGTTGACCCAACAAGAGAGTGCTAACAAGTGACTGACTCAACAAGAGAGTTCTTTTATATGTGTCTTGTACAAAGCCCAAGATGGAGGCTAAAAGGTTTTGACTCCACACGAGGGTCTTTTATACTCAACAAGAGAGTGATTTTGTATCTCGTATGAAGCCCGAGATGGAGGCTGAAAGGGAAGTGACTCAACAAGAGAGTCTTTTATACTCAACAAGAGAATGATTTTCATCTCGTACGAAGCCCGAGATGGAGGCTAAACAGGTTTGACCCAACAAGAGAGTCTTTTATATTGAACAAGGGGGGGTGAAAAGGTTAGCTCCGCTGGGGAGAATCATTGTATAAAGCCCAAGAGGAGACTATAGTGCTGGTGACTGTTTCAGTTTAGTGACAGGTCCGGTATGTTGGATAAAAGAGAAAATCGGTTCTTATGAAGATTGAAGGTAAGGTTGTGCTTTGGCACTGATCAGAGGATCAGGGATTTTTCCTATTCTTTAAGGAAATGGGAAATCCAAAGGGTATTGAGACTGTCCAAGTCTACTGGTGTTTTGAGAAATTGATTCTCAGGTAATGAATGATCTTTGTATGATGCCCAAGAGAAGGCAGGTATATTAACGGATGAAAGTCAACCCGTTAACTGGTCTGACACTTGACTCAGAAAGACAGCTCTAGCAAATTGATGACTAGGTTTTGTTCCTATACCTGTAGAGGTCTCTGGGTCCTTGTACTAAGCCCAAGAGAAGGCATGAGAGCTTTTAAGAAGCTCAAGACATGCCATTCACAGAGAATAGATCAAGCCAGGAAAGTTCGAGAATTTGGAAGAAACTCAAGAGATGTCATTCACGGAGAAAAGATCACCCCAGGGGAGTAGAGTCTCTTTGACAATTTCTAAGGGTGACAGTCTGAGAAAGGGTTCACAGAGAATGCTGCCTTTCACGTCTCCATATTGTTTAACCCCAAGAGGAGGGAAGACTGTGTCTGGTAATCCTATGGGGATCTAGTGTTGTTTGTATTTAAGAGTGACTAACACGGCTTTACCTAGTGCTAGACGTAGTTGCCGGGGAAAACTCTAAATAACTATACTAGTATTACACAGTTGATATTTGACAAGTATATAAAAGGATGTGAAAGAAGACTTGCAGTGAGCAACCCCACAATACAGTTATATATATATATATATATATATATATATATGAAAGCGGATAAAGAAAGCGGGTAAACATTTACTCGGTTGTAGAGCTTCCATGCTGTTTTGTTAGTTTGTTCAACAAAGAAAGCTTTGATAACAATATTATATTCTAAATCAAAGGAGAAAGTACTTTGAAAAGATTGTTGGGGCTTACAGCTCAAGGAGAGGCCCAAGGTTTTATCAGTGATTGCACTGTTGTTTTGAATTTGTACAGGGACTTATACAAGTGACTGAGGCCCAAAAAAGGTTTTATGTACAAAGGGATGGGTCTTACACTCTCTCAAGAGGCCCAAATGTTTATTTTAAAAGAAAAGATGGGGCTTACAACTCAAGGAGAGGCCTAGGGTTTTTTTTTGAAAAATGATGATCGCGCCGAGATTTCTTTAACTTACTGGGTCTTATACAATGCATTGAGGCCTAAAAAGTTTTATTTACAAGGGATGGGTCTTACACTCTATTAGAGGCCCAAAGGTTTATTTTTGTACAAGTGGTGGGGCTTACAGCTCAAGGAGAGGCCCAAAATGGTTTTTGTTTGAGAACGACGATCGCGCCGTTGTTTTAAAAATGTACAGAGAGACTTATACAATAAGTGAGGCCCAAAAAGGTTTATGTACAAAAAGGGTTGGGACTTACACTCTATTAGAGGCCCAATGATTAAAGATGGGTCTTATAACTCAAGGAGAAGCCCAAAGATTTTTGTGAAAAAGGCGACGATCGTGTTGAACCTTTTGACGGTATCGGGACTTATACAACACATTGAGGCCCAAAAAGGTTTGTATTTACAAAGGGATGGGTCTTACACTCTACCAAGAGGCCCAAAGTATTTGAAAAAAGATTGATGAGGGTTGAATTAATCAAAACCCTAATTTGTTTTCAAAATATATTTTAATTGAATAAAAATTCAAATAAAATGATCAAAATTGTTAAACATGTGTGGAAACAAATTGTGATCTTGGATTATTGTCTCAAAAATTATGTTTCTATTCACAAAATGATTGGAAATCACTAAAATTTGAAAAATCAAGAGGGAGAAAATACTTTAAATGTCAAAAATAATTAAAATATTAATTCTTTACAAAAAATTCAAGTATATGAAATAAATAATATTTTTGGGATTTTTTGGGAAAATACAATATTTTAACATTTTTGTGAATTATGAAAAAAAAGAATCAACTCAAAATCATTGAAACTCAGAGAGAAATTAATTTTTGAATCAATTAAATAAAATCACAAAATTCAAATATTCAAATGTTCAAAAATGGCGCCAAGAACATGGCAAGAACACGCGCCACCCTCTGTTTCTGCAGATTTGCGTTTTCTATCCAATCTCACTGAATACTTGATGATATCATGCAATCTACATATCAATCTACTCGTTTTCACCTCACGATCATGTCTACGGTCTTTAATTTCATTTATTTTAACCATGGAATAAGAAATCAAAGAGAAACCTCAAGAACCCTAAAATTTGCATGAAGGTTCAGAAATTCCATACACGATTCAAACATAGTAATAGATTAAGGGAAAACACTCTATGCATGATTATGAACATATGGACAAATTATTATGCAGCAAAAAATGCATGGATCATAGAGTTAGAAGAGCTCATGCTTACCTCTTGCAGCTGGTGATCGTGTTTTGTGTTAGAGGTGTTACAGCTTGGTTCTAAGGATATGGACAGCTTCCCTAGGTGCTATGGAGTGTGTCTGGATGCTTGGAATGAATGGAAATGATCTGGAACTTGAGATAGTACCCCAACTGCAAATCTGTCAAGAACTTGAGCAATTGGCTAGTGATTTTGTGATTTTGGTGTTCCAGATGTTGTTTGAGTGTTTGGAATAGCTCTCAAACTCAAAACCCGATTGTGAATTGGTTTGGAAGGTAATTTTGGAGTGAAGAAGGAGATTTTGAGGAAAGCATCTGTATGATGGCTTTGGTGTACTCAAACTGATTACAAATGAGCTCTATTTATAGTAGAGCAAGTTTGTTTTGCAAGGAATAGTGAATGGCAAATGCTGCATAGGTTTGGCCAATGTTGATCAATAAGAATCCAAGTCTCCTCTAGCCATTGACTAGAGGTTAGGGCACAGGCTGCTGGTTCCCTTGGTCTTGGATAAGTCTTGACTGAATTCAGTTGGAAATATCTCAGTCCATGCCACCTTGGTGCATCCATTGAATGCCCCAAAAGAAAATTGGAGTGTTGTCCCCTCTTTAGGGATTTCTATGTTTGGCATGATATTTTTAGTTCCAAAGACTTGGGAGGCTTGGGATCAGAGTTGGTTCCTCCTTGGTCTCCCCTTGAGGTGTTCAGATGGATAAGTGTATTTGTCATTTGCACAAATTTGGTAAATCGAGCAAAATGCATAAATCTGCCTTGCTTTGACAGTTTTCAGCAAGGCATGTTGCCATTGTCATATCTCATGGCTCAAGTGGAATTTGATGGGGTTCTTGGCCATTTTTGAAAGCCCTCATATGATACAACAACTGTTTGATCATAGTTGGTTTTGATACTTTTTGGATCCAAGTGAAAAATGCCCCTACATTTGGAAAAGAGTGAAGGCAGATTCTGACTTAGTGAAAATTTCACTAAGTGTTGGAAAAAAGTGACATCTTCACTTTTTGTGATTTTGATCATTCCATAACTTAAAATCCATGAGGAATTGGAATGAGTTATCTTTGAAGCTTTTGTAGAGTTCCATGAGAGCTACAAATCCAGCTTTGGATGGGGAAAAATGGCCTTATGGTTTAGGAGTTATGATCTTCCAAAGTTGGTACCCTAGCCACTTTGTTCCATAACTTAGAAAAATTTATAAGTTTTTATGGTTACCCCTTTTTCAAGTTATCCCACTTTTCTTGATTTTTCTTGATGAATGATGATTCCAATCACACAATAACATCATTTTAGGGTCAAAGAACCATAATTGTGAAAAATCTCAAAAAGTCAAAGTTGACCTTTGTGCAGAGTTGACTTTTTATCAGATGAATTCCAAACTGTGCGATCCTCTATGAAATCAAGCCCTTGACCTAAATCAAACTTGATGGATTGATTTCATAGGTGTTATAAGGTGTATTGAATCATGTCCTAGGGTTTGGGAGCATGTCTTGGTCAAAAGTCAAAGGCACAATTGACTTTTCTCCGCAAAACCCTAATTGTGGTTCTGATGAATTTGAAACTTGCTGCTCAAGCTTCTTGGATCAATCCATTGTTGTAAATGGATCAATGTGGTTTATTAGAGACCCTCAAATCATGTCTGGAGGTCTTGGCTCATGTTTTGTCCCAAAAGTCAACTTAGGGGTGAATTAGGTCAAGAAACCCTAATTCCTAATCTTTTGTGAATGCATCCCCTGAGGTTAAATTGACTTGATGGTTGGGTTCATGATGTCCCTTGGAGCATCTTAGGTTATGCTTTGAAGCATTGGCTCATGACCAGAGGTAAATTTCCATCTGGAGGCCATGGTCGACCAAACCCTAATTTGGTTACACTGGCGATCTTAAGGCTTAAACCACCTGGAATGCTGCAACATTGTGCTTGGTTCTTGATGTGGGAGTCCTCTTGATCCATTATGGATGTTTGAGAGGTTAGACAAGTTGAAGATCATGTCATTCCTTGATTGATCCATTGTCTAAGGCTCAAAGAGGGCTTGAAACCCTAATTATTGTTTGTAGTGAGTGCTCTCCCATCTTTGGGGAGACTGATGGTTCATCCATATTGTGATGATGATTTGCACAATGATGGGAAATCTTAGTGGTCAAAATTTGGGGTATGACAGATGCCCCTATTTAATCTTCTTGGACCCGAAGGTGTGAATGGCGAAGGTATTCGGGGTGCAAGATGATTAAATATCGGAATACCCGAAATTTTGATGGTGGTCATGAATGGTAGCTTATGCATTCATCTTCTTTTGCTAAGCGATGATGCTTAGAAAAGGTAAACTTCCCCTCGATCCTGGTCTTCAGCCAAGGAACTGGTCTTAGTTTCTGAAACGAACATCCCCTCAATCATGGTTTCCTACCAAGGAACTAGTCAAAGTTTATGATATAAACTTCCCCTCAATCCTGGTTTCCTACCAAGGAACTGGTCTCAGTTTCTGAAATAAACTCCCCCTCGATCCTAGTTTCCTACCAAGGAACAGGTCTAAGTTTATGAAATAAACTTCCCATCGATCCTGGTTTCCTACCAAGGAACTGGTCTAAGTTTCTTTTGTCAATAAACTTCATTGACAAGGGACGCTATTCGTAGAGGTTTTCCTCAAACTTCTCGCCGAATTTTTCTGGGGAGATGCCATTTGATAGAAAAAATTTTGATGTCATACTTGCTGGGGAACCCATCTGTCTGAGCTGTAGAGGTGTACAAACTTCTCTGTTAGAGATGCCATTCGTCGACTCTACTAGGGGAAAACGAGTCTTTAGAGACTGCTTTCTGCTTGGGTATTTACATCATACTTTTCTCGGGATCTTCTCGAAGAAATGCCATATGATGTGATCCAATTTTGAGGTGCTGATGACTTCATTAACATCGACTCTCTGGAGAGCAAAAACAATGTGTTGCTGAAAGTCTTTAGTTGTGAGGATTTCTCTAGGGATTTTCCTTAATCTGGGAAAGCAAAGATATCATCTTCAATGGCGAAGAGTGACATTTGTCAAAAGTTTCTCTGGTTTTCTCAGAGGTTCATGTTATCAAAGTGGTCGAAGACCGTCTCTAATCCAGAGATAAACTGGAGAGAGATTGTTTAGATGATTCACTTCCTAACGAGGAAAGAACTGACAACTCAATGGAAAAGACATTTATCACTAGGGGACAAGACCGACTAGAGTGATAGTGATGCAATATGAACATGTATGAATCAATAATGCATGATGTATGTATGTATATGCTGATGAAACTGACGCGACACATGGAATAATAGATGAACATGAATGGATACTCGGCCATAATGGGAGATGAAAAGTATCACTGGTCCAAAAGTAGCAATTCTGCTTTGCTTAGGAGAAGTAGTCCCTGTGGGGGAACAACCGTTGATCGGGCTTAGGAGGTAAGAACTCGGTCGAATTTGTTAGATGGAGTATTCGTATCTGACATAACTGATCCTTCGTTTAGGCACACCGATTTAGAAGGAATACTTTGATTCTGCACTTTGAAGCTCGATAGTTTCTGGCGAAGCGATCGATGTTCTTTTGACGTTCAACAGTCAAAAGAAATTGCCATCTTTATTTTAAAAGCAGAAAATTTTGACTAGTAAATTCATTTTTGTTTTATTTCAAGAATCGTTAATCATGTTAAAATGTCGTTCTGTAAAGCTAAAACAAATAAGAATTGCAAACACAAGCACAAGGGCTCAAATTTTATTGATAGGATGGAAATCAGCCAAACGCGTGATTCCATAGAGTATTTACAAAGTTAGAAAATGGTAATTTAAGGGAAAAGGGTTACATTGAAACACAACGACCACTATCCTTTTACCAACTTTGAATTCGGGGCATCCTGAGCTTCTGTCGAAGATGACCTTGACTGGAATTTTCTGATAGATGGCATGACTGCTACTAGGGAATTTGCCCCTGTTGGACGTAGTTACTTGCCATTATCCCTAACTTTTGCCTGGATTGTACTTTGAGATTTCCAATCCACCGTGATGATTTTTCTGATTATGTCTCTAATTTTTGCCTGGACCGCCCTTTCGGGTTTTCAATCCACCGAGACGTTTATTTTATTTTATTTAGGCGAAGTATTTCTTGACTACGCCAAAATTTGTGGGATAGGTAAATTCCTCTCCGTCCATGGTTGCAAGTCTCAAGGCACCGCCTGAGAAAGCTTTCTTGACCACATAGGGGCCGTCATAATTCGGAGTCCATTTGCCCCAGGAATCAGTGAGGAATGATTGTATCTTCTTGAGCACGAGGTCTCCTTTTTTGAAGACGCGAAGTCGGACCTTTTTGTCAAATGCCTTCTTCATTATCTATTGATACAGCTGACCATGGCATCGTGCCGTTATTCGTTTCTCTTCGATCAGGTTGAGCTCGTCGTGTCGATTTTGACACCATTCAGCCTCTATTAGCTTAGCTTTCATCAATACCCGGATTGATGGGATCTCTACTTCTATGGGGAGCAATGCTTCCATGCCATATACTAGAGAGAAAGGGGTTGCCCCTGTTGAAGTGCGGACAGATGTGCGATAACCGTAAAGAGCAAAGGGGAGCATCTCGTGCCAGTCTTTATAGGTTACAACCATCTTCTGAACGATCTTTTTGATGTTCTTGCTAGCCGCTTCTACCGCTCCATTCATCTTAGGTCGGTAGGGAGATGAGTTATGGTGTTCGGTCTTGAACTCAACACACAACTCTTTAATCATCTTGTTGTTCAAGTTAGATCCATTATCTGTAATGATCTGGCTCAGAACACCATCACGGCAAATGATATTGTTTTTGATAAATCGTACCACCACTTGTCGAGTCACATTGGCGTATGACGCCGCTTCAACCCATTTGGTGAAGTAATCAATGGCTACCAGGATGAACCGATGTCTGTTTGAAGCCTTGGGCTCAATCATGTCAATCATGTCGATTCCCCATATAGAAAAAGGCCATGGGGAAGAGAGAACTTTGAGATGTGTAGGCGGTACATGGATTTTGTCTGAGTATATCTGACACTTGTGACACCTCCTCATGTACTTGTAGCAATCGGATTCCATGGTCAACCAGTAGTACCCAGATCTCAGAATTTTCCTGGCCATTGTGTGTTCGTTGGCATGAGTGCCAAAGGATCCTTCGTGAATTTCTTTTATCAGCATGTCTGCTTTTGGTCTGTCTACGCATCGAAGCAAGACCATGTCAAAGTTTCTCTTATAGAGGGTATCGCTGCTCAGGAAGAAGCTGCCTGCTAGCCTTCTGAGGGTTTTTCTGTCTTTTCTTAGTGCCCCAGGTGGGTACTCTTATTTTTGAAGGAAGCATTTGATATCATGATACCAAGGTTTGTCATCTATGACTACTTCAATCGTGAAGATGTAAGCGGGCCGTTCAAGGCGCATTATGTCGATCTTGGGTAAGTCGTTCCAATGACCTACACTAATCATAGAAGAGAGAGTGGCTAATGCATCAGCCATGTGGTTCTCATCACGAGGGATGTGATGAAACTCGATTCTGTTGAAGAAAGGTAACAACCTTCTTGCATAATCTTTGTAAGGAATTAATCCTGATTGGTATGTGTTCCAATCTCCATTGATCTGATTGATAACCAGGGCTGAGTCGCCGTATACATCCAAGTTCTTGATCCTTAAGTCGATCGCTTCTTCGAGACCCATAATACAAGCTTCGTATTCGGCCTCGTTGTTTGTGCACTTGAATGTAAGTCTGGAAGTGAAAGGAATGTGGGTACCCTGAGGTGTAACAATGATTTCCCCAATTCCGTTTCCGTAATGATTGAAAGCTCCGTCAAAGATAATTCCCCATTGGGACCTGGTTTTGGCCCTTCACTGGGTAGCGGTTCATCGCAGGCTTTCATTTTTAGATACATGACATCTTCGTAGTGGTTGATAAACCAAATAGCGGTTAAAATACTTCCTTTAACGGCTTTCTGAGCATGGTACTCTATGTCATATTCTGATAACAACATCTGCCAATGGGCAATCCTTCCCGTGAGAGCTGGTTTTTCAAAGACATACTTGATAGGATCCATTTCGGAGACTAACCAAGTAGTGTGACGAATCATGTAGTGGCGAAGACGTTTGGCTGCCCAAGCCAAAGCGCAGCAAGTTTTCTCAAGCATAGTGTACCGAGTCTCACAGTCGGAGAATTTCTTTCTCAAATAGTAGATGGCTGACTCTTTCTGTTTCGTTTCGTCTTGTTGGCCAAGCACACAGCCCATAGAGTCTTCCAAGACTGTTAAGTAGATGATCAGTGGCCTTCCTTCCACTGGAGGTGATAGAATCGGTGGGTTCAACAGATATTCCTTAATACTGTCAAAGGCGGTTTGGCAGTCCTCTGTCCAAACGCAGTCCTGGTTCTTTTTAAGTAATTTGAAAATTGGCGCGCATGTCACGGTCACGAGGAATATAAATCTGGAGATGTAATTCAGACGTCCCAGGAATCCCCGGACTTGTTTTTCAGTTTTCGGAGAAGGCATTTCTTGAATGGCCTTGACCTTGTCAGGATCAACCTCAATTCCTTTTTGGCTGACGATGAACCCTAAAAGTTTCCCTGAACGGACGCCGAAGGTGCAATTGTTGGGATTCAAGCGGAGTTTGTACTTTCTCAACCGCTCGAATAGTTTTAATAGGTGGGTCACATGCTCCTCTTCTTTCTTTGATTTGGCAATCATGTCATCGAAATATACCTCAATTTCCTTATGTATCATGCCATGAAATAGAGTAGTCATGGCCCTTTGATAGGTTGCCCCGGTGTTCTTAAATCCGAACGACATTACCTTATAACAAAAGGTGCCCCATGGGGTAATGAACGAAGTTTTCTCCATGTCTTTTGGCGCCATTTTAATTTGATTATAGCCCGAGAATCCATCCATGAAGAAGAAAATTTTGAACTTTGTTGTACTGTCAACCAGCATGTTAATGTGTGGTAAAGGAAAGTCGTCCTTTGGACTAGCCTTGTTTAGATCTCTATAATTGACACACATTCTGACTGTTCCATCCTTTTTTGGAACGGGTACGATATTGGCTAACCATTGAGGATATTCTAACGTGGTGAGGAAACCCGCGTCAATCTGTTTATGTACCTCCTCTTTGATTTTGACGGACATGTTCGGGTGAGTCCGTCTCAACCTCTGCTTTACTGCGTACATTTCGATTTTAATGGTAAATGATGTTCCACGATGCTGGTATCTAACCCTGGCATGTCCTGGTAGGACCAAGCAAACACATCGGGAAATTCTCTGAGGAGCTTTGTCAAACTCTCTTTGGCAGTTGGACTGAGCAGTGCCCCAATCCTGATTTCTTTTCTCTCTTTTTCTGAACCCACGTTGATCAATTCCAACGGCTCTTTGTGAGGTGTAATGGACCTTTCCTCTTGTTTGAGTAGTCGGGAGACCTCTTCTGGAATTTCGTCGTCAACTTCTTCTTCAGCCCCAAATACCGGGAACTCAAAGTTGGGAGAAGGCACTGGATCGTATGTTTCAACGGGGGTTAAAACAAGCAATCTGCATGACGGTATGATTTGTGTTTAGAAGAGATAGAGAAAATGCAAGTGTGTGCAGTGTATTTTTTTTTTGAAAAACTGCTTGCTTATTTTGAATTGTTTTTTAGGATTACCATTTTCTGAGAAAAGCGAAAAGAGAAAACATCAATTAATGCGAAGATCACATAACGACGTTATTTTATTTATGAACAAGTCGATTCTTGAAACTACAACCCTATAAAACAAAACTCTGTCGCTTTGGGCGAAGCGAAGAGTGATATTTATAGAAAGTGAGCCCTATCAAAACATTCGTTTCACCTGGGCAGGGTGAAAGGTTAAAGACGACAATTACTTTGACTTATGAACAATCTTCGGAACATCGACAGCAACCCATTGGCGGCGAACTCCTCGGTGAATCACAAAGTCTGGTACTTTCTTTGATTTGTCTTCAGAAATAACGCTGATTTTTGGCGGAGCAGGATCATTGGAATCTGTCTCCCAGGTAGAGTTGTCGTAGGAGGATTCCTCTGTTGTATTTTGCAGAGTATTTGTGCTCTCAGGAAAACCTCCCCATCCAGTTGACTGGATGTCTTCGAGCCTGATACGAGAGCTTTCGGGAGCGTGTACTTGACCATGAAGTCAAATTTTCCACTTGGTTGTCCCAAGGTGTCCAACACTTCTTTGGAACTAGGGGAGTCATCTCTCTCGATGACGTTGACCTCAGGAAAAGCGTAGTTAATGAATTCTAGTCCGACAAGCTTTGCCAATTCATCGTCATATTGGATATTTTCTGAATGACCTGAGTGTTGATCCCATGACATGGTGGGGACGCAGGTATTCTGTTCAATGACGCTCAGCTGATTTTCTTGCCCCAAGTCTCCTAGGTACGGCTGCCAGATAGGCAGGCCATCCATTGGGCCATAATAGTCATGGTCAAAGTTGTCCTTCATCAGAGTGTCCTCCTCTAATGAGTTTGATGGAGCACGGCATCCTTCAGGATCTCAATCTCCGTATATCATTTCGACGTCTGACCTCGGTATAAATCTCAGACTCTGTGCGGGATAGCAAAATGGCATAAGCACCTCTTCCTGAGACATATAACCGTCCTCGTTAAGATAGTACTTCCATTCCTCATCCGTATCAGAGGGATCTCCCTCGTTGATGGTATGGACTGCTTGAGGCACTGGGTGAAGGAAACCTCCACTGTGGAAGAAGTCCTGAATGGGAAGAAGACTTTCATCGTTAGCAGCTGTCCGGGTGTAGGTCGCAGAAAAACCAAGACCCTTCTTTGTTTTATTATTAGTAGGAATGACAAGTTGTCCCCATCCTTTTGCATTGTTATTCTCGATTACTTCAAGAGCATCTCTGTTTGAGGAAATCGAGGTTCCTTTCTCTAACTGATTCTCTGTGTTCACCGAAAGTGCCTGGAACTGAGTTCCAACAACCCCCTTGGGTTCTACACAAGTAGATAATGATAAGTTACTCACGAGCAATGCTTGCTCCCCACAGACCGTGATGAGTTGATCGTTCTTGACGAACTTCAGTTTCTGGTGAAGTGTCGAAGTGACTGCCCCAGCCTGGTGTATCCAAGGTCTTCCTAATAAGCAACTGTATGTTGCCCGGATGTCCATGACCTAGAAAGTGATAGCAAAGTATGAGGACCAATAGTTATGGGAAGGTCGACTTCGCCGATAACTACTTTCCGAGACTCGTCAAATTCTTTGACGATAATCTCACTGCCCCTCATTGGGGGTCCTTTGAATGATAGTCCCATTAAAGTGGACTTCGGCATAACGTTGATGGTTGATCCTGTGTCTACTAGTACGCTGGCTAAAGCATCGTCCTGGTAGTTAACTGTGATATTGAGCGCCATATTGTGGCTTTTGCCCCCCTCTGGCAAATCCTCATTACTGAATCCTAAGTTGTTGCAGGAAGTGATGTTAGAGATGATGCTATCGAACTATCGTATTGACACATCCTGTTCCACAAAGGCCTGCTCTAAGACTCTCTGTAGAGTCTCTCTGTGGACTTCGGAACTGAGTAAAAGTGATAGCACTGAGATCTTTGAAGGAGTTTGTAACAGTTGATCAACAATGTTGTATTCACTCCTTTGGATGAGCTTCAGCATCTCATCGTTGTTTTTCGAAAGGTCGGTATCACTGGATTGACCGATTGGTGGATCAGGAGCTTCTGGCTGAAGTTCCTTTTCTCTGTTAGGTCCTCCAACTCCTCGGTTAAAGATTTGACCACTCCATGTTACTCGACTGATGTATGCAATATTCACGACGGAGGGTAATGGAATTTCCTTTCCATCCTCCATTATTGTTGCACCGTATTTGTAAGGGATCGCCTTAGCTGATTCATACGGTAATGGTCCCGGCAGATAGATAACTACAGGAGCCTTCTGATTTTCCTGACTGTCGTAAGTAACTTCAATCAGTTCCTGGTTAAGAACCTTTGATTCTTCCAGTAGAGGGATGATGGTACCAACATCCTTGTTCTGTTGATGATCAGAGATTATGAAAACGTCTCTGATTTGATCCGTGAAGTAGTCCGGTATCCAGTTGATTGGCTCGGGACTCGGACACGGGTGAATCTCTTTACGATCCAACTGACCTTGAAGGGCTGCCCGCACAAGGTAGCATCCTTGGTTATTCTCCGAGCAGACTCTGCAACGTTCATAGTTGTGTGGTGGCACCTGGCCACACCCGCTTTGAATGCAGTGCAACCTTACCAGGTTTGTTTCCATAGATCGGACATCCTGACTTTGACGCAGAGTAGGGTTTCCATTAAGCACACTGATTTGTTGTGTGTCTTCATCCAGATAGATTGGAAGCCACCAGTGGTTTAATAAGTGTTGTAAAGTTCTCTGAACGAGAGCGCACCCTTGGTTACTCTCACAACATCCTTTACAGTTCTGATAATTATGTGAAGTGAGAAAACCGAGTTGGACCTGCCTGGCATGTAACTCCACCAAGATGGTATTCATCAGACGAATATCAAAGATTTGAATCATGTTGATCAGGTAAGGATTTCTATCATGGTAGTCCTGGATCCATCCAAAGTCCATCTGACGCTGGAGGGCCTCTTGTACAAAAGAGCATCCCTGTTTGTTTACCGAGCAAGTTAGACAGGAATTATAATCGTGTCGCGGCAGATTATGATACTGGCTTTGCCTTGAGTGCATCGCCACCGAGTTGACATTCATTGTACGGATGTCGTGATTCTAAATGATGTTGGAATTCGTATAGGTCATGTTGACTCCACGAACTCGATGCTCTTGGATCCATCTGAGATCCAATTGTTCCTGTAGAGCTGATTGCACCACAAAACATCCCTGATTGTTCTTAGAGCAGATATCACACTGGTGATAGTTATGAGGTGGCACATGGCCATATCCGCTCTGTCTACAATGCATCTTGACCAAGTTGGCCCTTAACAAGAGTACATCTTGAATTTGATAGATGTTGTTAGACTCCCCCTCTATCAAATTGACTGCAACTTTCTCATGTTGAGGCAGCGGGTTTATGAGAACATTAGGATTCGTATCCTTGAAAGATAAGACCCCACTCCTAACAAGCTTTTGTACGTCGGATTTGAAACTGAGACAGTTTTCTATGTTATGCCCTGGTCCTCCTTGATGGTAAGGACATGTCTGATCCGTTTTGAACCAAAAAGGAATATTTTCCGGTACTGTAAGAGGAGACTTAGTTTGTACATGCCCCTTGACCAATAATAAAGGAAGCAGCTCTGCGTACAACATGGGTATAGGTTCAAACCCTGGTGGTCGCGTTATACGATTGTTGTTGTACTGAGGACGAGCCTGCTGAAGAGGCTGTTGTGTCCTTTGTTGAAGTTAATGTTGATTAGGTTGGCTCTGAGCAACCTGAGGTTGATACGTAGGAACAGGCGCGGGGTTGATAGCAGGAGTTATAGCTGCTACTGGTTGGTAACGTCGCCTTTGCTTTCTGAGAGAGATATTCCCAATATCTTGCTCTTTTTTCTTAGGGAGAGCACTACCGTATCGTTTTGTACTACTTGATGATCCAGCGTCTTTAACCAAACGTCCTTCTCGGACTGTTTCCTCAAGACGAACTCCCATGCCTACCATCTCGGTGAAGTCACTAGGCGCACTGGCAACCATTCTATCATAGTAAAACGAGCTCAAGGTCTTTAAGAAGATCTTTGTCATCTCTTTTTCCTCAAGAGGTGGACAAATCTGAGCGGCAATTTCACGCCATCTCTGAGCGTATTCTTTAAAGGTTTCCTTGTCTTTTTATGACATCAATCTGAGTTGATCTCTGTCCGGTACCATGTCCAAATTGTATTTATATTGTTGAACAAAAGCAACACCAAGATCTCTGAATGTGCCGATCATAGCGCGGTTTAAACCCATGTACCATTTTAATGCGGCACCGGTTAAACTATCCGGAAAGTAATAAATTAGTAGCTCCTAGTTCTTTGTCTGAGCTGACATTCGCCGAGCGTACATCACCAAGTGGCTTTGAGGGCAAGATTTACCCTTGTACTTTTCAAAGTCGGACACTTGGAACTTGTGCAGAACTTTCACATTGGGGACCAAACAGAGGTCCGCAGCGTCCTTTCCAAATAGATCCGGACCGCGAAGGGCCTGCAGTTCTTTCTGCATCACCAGGAATTGTTCCTGAAACTCATTCATTCTGTCGAACATGTTGTCGTTTCCACCAGAAGGTATCTGTGGAATCTGTCCTTCTGGGACAGTGTGTACCACGGGTGGTTCTATAGTCATTATGGCTGAGACTCTTGGTGCCTCCCGAAGTTTGTAACCTTCAGGAGTTGCTGTCATGCCCCTGGCATCTTCGCTTTCCCGAAGTTTGTAACCTTCAGGCCCAGCGGTTCCTGTGCAGTTCCCTGATCCTCAGCGATCGGCAGAACATATCCTTCTGGAATATAGTTGATTGGCATGCCCCAGGGACGATCTTTCGGAATTTTATACCTAGGACCATACTTCTCCATTATGGGCGTTGATGTGATCTTTGAGATCACAGTCCTTTGTTGTTGCATCTGAGCTTCTACTAGAGCTTGCATGTCATTATGAAGCTTTCTAAGATCCTCTTTCAGAGTGTCGATCTCTTCTCTCAACTCTCTGTTCTCTTCCTCGAGATCATCCATCTTTTTCTGACGATTGGCCTGAGTATTGTACAAATGAGACAGTTTGACTCTAGAATCGGGACGCAAATGTGAGATTCGTAGGTAAGAAGAATGCGTTTATGAGAATGATGAATGCAATGATTATTAATTATTTTTGTTTATTCAAAGTAAACTTCGACAATTGGATTGCAAATATCAAACAGTGGGGAAACCCCGTTTTATTGAATTCAAAGGATTACGGAAATGGAAATACAGTAGATTACAAAGTGATGAAAAAGGAAATCTAAACTAATGGATCCTGAGTCCTCTATGAAGAGAGCTCAGGTGCTGGTTTGGGTGCTTTCCTTTTCTTTGACCGGGGTTCTAGGGCCGTTGTCGGGTTGTCATTCCTTTGCCAAGTGAAAGGAGCGAGCAAATTCCTTTGGTCATCCTGTTTTTCTACAGCATGTTGCTCTAAAATCTCAATCACGGCATCTTTTTCTCTGAACAGTTGCTGTATTTTCTTACACTCCACATTGAGAATACGGTACTTGTTCCTCCAATACCTCTTCTCCTGCTGAACTTTGCTGAGTGTAACCTAAAGTTTTTCGGTCTTAAACATGAAATAAAGGGCAGAGTCCCTTAATGGAAGAACCTCCTGGCGAGGGTAAGGCATCCTCAACTTGAGAGCTCTAGTTTGTACCCAATGGAGATAAGGCTCCATCAAGACACAGTCTGGTTTTCCTAGAGACTCTCGTCCTTTCCTATGAACGTGTTTCCAGGCGTGCACTACTTCCATCTTTAGTGCCCTGTCATTTTCTCCTTCCTTAAAGAAAAGACCTTCCAGATGAGCATTTCGCGGGACATGCCTCATCGGGTATCCAAATTGACGACGAACTAACACTAGATGATAGTTGATTCCCCCCTTAGTTCCTATAAGGGGTACATTTGGGAAATTTCCACAACGGTCAATAATTCTGACCCCGTCGTAGATTCGATTGTACCAATAGATGTCAGAGTTGGTAAGAGACATAATTCCCTGCGACCAACGTAAAGTATTCTTTTGATCCCAAAATGTAGCAGACTTAGGCAAATGGGAAGTGAACCATTTGTATAGCAGGGGTACACAGCATGTGATAATTCCTCCGCTGTATAAATTCCTTAAGTGTACCGAATGATACGCATCTGCGAGTAAGGTCGGTACGGGGTTTCTAATCAGGAAAATCTTAATGGCATTGATATCTACAAAGTTATCGATGTTGGGAAACAAAAATAACCCGTAGGTGAGCAAAACAAAGATGCTGTCGAATGCAGCCACGTTCCCTATACTAGCAAATATAGAGCCTTCTTTATCAAGAATTGGGATGGAAAACCCTGGATGCCACCCTAAGTGGTTATGTGAGTCCTGACTTCTGACTCGTCCAAATAAATTGCTTTTGCAATGGTCTGATCCTTTGGAATTTCTTCCAGTCCAGAAAAGGGAGCTTGATCAATAATATGTAAATTAGTCAAGTGAGAATACTCCTCCAGTTTTGGTACAAGCTGATAATCCGGGAATGTGAAACAGTGATAAACCGGACCGTAGAACTGGATTAGTGTGGACAGGATTCCTTCAATTACATAAACCCTTAACAAGGACAGCAGTCCTCCATACTTGGCTCTGAAAGCCTCGTGGTTGGTGATCATTCTCGCCAAACCTCTTAAATCCTCTTTGGAACCTTGAAGGTGTACTTATGAGTTTTCCCTCTATCAAAATCTATTAGCGCAATCTCCTTCTCTAACATTTACAATCATTGTCTTAGTTTAATTTGAAAAAGAGAGACTAGAAGAGAAGATTCTTTTTTTTTGAATGTTTTTATGTTTTTTTTAAAAGAATATATGAATGCAGCACACAAAAACATAGAAAAAACATGGGGTCAAAGGGTCGGTGTCATGAAGTCAAGGCTCTACCCCCCCATAGGTTTATACTGGTGATTTTTTGTACCTGTCCGCAAAATCATTGACCCCTCTGGGATAACAACAGCAAGCGGATCGCCAGTGAGCTGATGTATCCCAGAGTGATCTCAGATGAGGGTAGTATCACGTGACAACTATTTCTGATAACTTCCGCACAACAAAATGGCTTAAGTCTACTAAAAACCTCAGCTTCTCAGATAACCCAGTCGACCACACTACTTTCAACAATCGAAGTCGTATAGGCAATGTATCTGCAAAGGGAGTCTCTACTGAGTTTGATGGTCGATCGGGGGCTCTTAACTGGAATTCACTCCAAGCAAGATTACCCGCATTGCCATCACCTATCTTAGGTGTATACTCAATCTTTCCACATGCGGCAGCACATGCATTCCCATTAGCAGAAAAATAAACACAGATATCAATTAGGAAAAGCAGTATATATATTTGTCTTAATCATCCTAGACCTTTAGTCTTATGATCCTATATAAACAATGACTCCCCAGCAGAGCTGTCATTTCTGTGATGCAAATTTAGGGTTTCCTCCCTTGGGAAAGCAAGCAAGAATATCTCCCACTGTGGTCGCCATTCTGCTGCGGCACTTTTTAAGGTTTCTACCTAAGAGATGAGAAGAGATATGATGTTAATTCCCCACCAGAGTCGCCATTTTTCTGTAGCGCGAGTTTTTGCATGGTTGCGAAGCACTATCACTTTGGGTACTACAGTTCGATTCATTTTTTATCCTATTGAAGCTGATGAAGGAAGGGAAATAAATGTCTCCAATTAACCCTGCTTGCATACTGAGTTTGAACAGATGACTGTTGGTTTATAGATGCTATAAAGATTGTGGGTCTCTCTTAGGTTATTTTGTTAAAAAAATAGTGTCTAGGCTATTGGTAGGATGTTAGGACTGATGCTTTTTTATTGATGTATGAAGGTACGGGATGTTGGGTTTTTGATTAGTATGCTCGCTAAGATTTTTCAATCTTATGCCTACGTATTCCCGTTTAACGAAACAGGGAAATCAGAGAGATCGTAGTTCCTCCTATTCTATGGGAGGAAAAAAAAGGTTGTTTTGGTGTCTTGTTCAAAGCCCAAGACGTGAAGCTAAATGTGGTTTGTATCTTGTTCAAAGCCCAAGATGTGAAGCTGAAGGGTTTTGACTTTAGAGAGAATTTGTCATCTCTAAAGGGGGATATTTTGTTTGTTTGTCACAACTGTTGGGTGACTGATTATAAAGGTGAATTACTTTAACTGGGATGTGTGAATCCAGCAATGCCATAATTTCCTTTATAGGGGATTTTTAACCTGAAGGAGAAGACTTTAACTCAGTTTAGAGCAATGTCATTTTTCCTTAGGAATTTCTCATGCTAAAAGAGGCACAGTGTCGCGGATGTAAATAATCCAGAGGCTTGCCGCTTACAGCAATTTAGATGAAGGAAAAGGAGTTGTTGATGTTTGTATACTGTGAGCAAAGCACATATTTTAATGCTAAAAGGTTGATGTATTCAACTGGGGTTTCCTTATACAAAGCCTAAGAGGAGGCTATTGACCCAACAAGAGGGTGTTTTTATGTGTCTCGTACGAAGCCCGAGAGAGAGGCTAAAAGGGGTTGACCCAACAAGAGAGTGATAACAAGTGACTGACTCAACAAGAAAGTGCTTTTATATGTGTCTTGTACGAAGCCCAAGACGGAGGCTAAAAGGTTTTGACTCCACACGAGGGTCTTTTATACTCAACAAGAGAGTGATTTTGTATCTCGTACGAAGCCCGAGATGGAGGCTGAAAGGGAAGTGACTCAACAAGAGAGTCTTTTATACTCAACAAGAGAGTGATTTTCATCTCGTACAAAGCCCGAGATGGAGGCTAAACAGGTTTGACCCAACAAGAGAGTCTTTTATACTCAACAAGGGAAAGTGAAAAGGTTAGCTCCACTGGGGAGAATCATTGTACAAAGCCCAAGAGGAGGCTATCGTGCTGGTGACTGTTTCAGTTTAGTGACAGGCCCCGTATGTTGGATAAAAGAGAAAATCAGTTCTTATGAAGATTGAAGGTAAGGTTGTGCTTTGGCACTGATCAGAGGTTCAGGGTTTTTGCCTGTTCTTTAAGGAAATGGGAAATCCAAAGGGTATTGAGACTGTCCAAGTCTACTGGTGCTTTGAGAAATTGATTCTCAAGTAATGAATGATCTTTGTATGATGCCCAAGAGAAGGCAGGTATATTAAGGGATGAAGGTCAACCCGTTAACTGATCTGACACTTAACTCAGAAAGACAGCTCTAGCAAATTGATGACTAGGTTCTGTTCCTATACCTGTAGAGGTCTCTGGGTCCTTGTACTAAGCCTAAGAGAAGGCATGAGAGCTTTTAAGAAGCCGAAAGGGTCCTTGTACAACGCCCAAGAGGAGGCGGGGATGCTTTTAAGAAGCCTGTGGGTCCCCAAACCCTGAGAAGTTCAAGACATTCCATTCACCGAGAATAGATCAAGCTAGGAAAGTCCGAGAATTTGGAAGAAACTCAAGAGATGCCATTCACGGAGAAAAGATCACCCCGGGGAGTAGAGTCTCTTTGACAATTTCTAAGGGTGACAGTCTGAGAAAGGGTTCACAGAGAATGCTGCCTTTCACGTCTCCATATTGTTTAACCCCAAGAAGATGGAAGACTGTGTCTGGTAATCCTATGGGGATCTAGTGTTGTTTGTATTTAAGAGTGACCAACAGGGCTTTATCTAGTGCTAGACGTAGTTGCCGGGGAAAACTCTAAATAACTATACTAGTATTACACAGTTAATATTTGACAAGTATATAAAAGGATGTGAAAGAAGACTTACAGTGAGCAGCCCCACAATACAGTTATATATATGAAAGCGGATAAAGAAAGTGGATAAACACTTACTCGGTTGTAGAGCTTCCATGATGTTTTGTTAGTTTGTTCAACAAATAAATCTTTGGTAACAATATTATATTCTAAATCAAATGAGAAAGTTCTTTGAAAAGATTGTTGGGGCTTACAGCTCAAGGAGAGGCCCAAGGTTTTATCAGTGATTGCACTGTTGTTTTAAATTTGTACAGGGACTTATACAAGTGACTGAGGCCAAAAAAAGGTTTTATGTACAGAGGGATGGGTCTTACACTCTCTCAAGAGGCCCAAATGTTTATTTTAAAAGAAAAGATGGGGCTTACAACTCAAGGAGAGGCCCAGGGGTTTTGTTTGAAAAATGACGATCGCGCCGATATTTCTTTAACTTACTAGGTCTTATACAATGCATTGAGGCCCAAAAAGTTTTATTTACAAGGGATGGGTCTTACACTCTATTAGAGGCCCAAAGGTTTATTTTTGTACAAGTGGTGGGGCTTACAGCTCAAGGAGAGGCCCAAAATGGTTTTTGTTTGAGAACGACGATCGCGCCATTGTTTTAAAAATGTACAGAGGGACTTATACAATAAGTGAGGCCCAAAAAGGTTTATGTACAAAAAGGGTTGGGACTTATACTCTATTAGAGGCCCAATGATTAAAGATGGGTCTTATAACTCAAGGAGAAGCCCAAAGATTTTTGTGAAAAAGGTGACGATCGTGTTGAACCTTTTGACGGTATCAGGACTTATACAACACACTGAGGCCCAAAAAGGTTTGTATTTACAAAGGGTTGGGTCTTACACTCTACCAAGAGGCTCAAAGTGTTTGAAAAAAGATTGATGAGGGTTGAATTAATCAAAACCCTAATTTGTTTTCAAAATATATTTTAATTGAATAAAAATTCAATTAAAATCAAAATTGTTAAACATGTGTGGAAACAAATTGTGATCTTGGATTATTGTCTCAAAAATTATGTTTCTATCCACAAAATGATTGGAAATCACTAAAATTTGAAAAATCAAGAGGGAGAAAATATTTTAAATGTCAAAAATAATTAAAATATTAATTCTTTACAAAAATATCAAGTATATGAAATAAATAATATTTTTGGGATTTTTTGGGAAAATAAAATATTTTAACATTTTTGTGAATTATTAAAAAAAGAATCAACTTAAAATCATTAAAACTCGGAGAGAAATTAATTTTTGAATCAATTAAATAAAATCACAAAATTCAAATATTCAAATGTTCAAAAATGGCGCCAAGAACATGGCAAGAACATGCGCCACCCTCTGTTTCTGCAGATTTGCATTTTCTATCCAATCTCACTGAATACTTGATGATATCATGCAATCTACATATCAATCTACTCGTTTTCACCTCACGATCATGTATATGGTCTTTAATTTCATTTATTTTAACCATGGAATAAGAAATCAAAGAGAAACCTCAAGAACCCTAAAATTTGCATGAAGGTTCAGAAATTCCATACACGATTCAAACAAAGCAATAGATTGAGGGAAAACACTCTAAGCATGATTATGAACATATGGCCAAATTATTGTGCAGCAAAAAATGCATGGATCATAGAGTTAGAAGAGCTCATGCTTACCTCTTGCAGCTGGTGATCGTGTTTTGTGTTAGAGGTGTTACAGCTTGGTTCCAAGGATATGGACAACTTCCCTAGGTGATATGGAGTGTGTCTGGATGCTTGGAATGAATGGAAATGATCTGGAACTTGAGATGGTACCCCAACTGCAAATCTGTCAAGAGCTTGAGCAATCGGCTAGTGATTTTGTGATTTTGGTGTTCCAGATGTTGTGTGAGTGTTTGGATCACTTCTATATGATGTTTATGAGGTGTGTGTGCGATTGGTTTGGTTGGAATAACTCTCAAACTCAAAACCCGATAGTAACTTGCTTTGGAAGGCAATTTTGGAGTGAAGAAGGAGATTTTGAGGAAAGCATTTGTTTGATGGCTTTGGTGTATCAAACTGATCACAAATAAGCTCTATTTATAGTAGAGCAAGTTTGTTTTGTAAGGAATAGTGAATGGCAACTGCTGCATAGGTTTGGCCAATGTTGATCAATGAGAATCCAAGTCTCCTCTAGCCATTGACTAGAGGTTAGGGCACAGGCTGCTGGTTCCCTTGGTCTTGGATAAGTCTTGACTAAATTCAGTTGGAAATGGCTCAGTCCATGCCACCTTGGTTCATCCATTAAATGCTCCAAAACAAAATTGGAGTCTTGTCCCCACTTTAGGGATTTCTAGGTTTGACATGCTATTTTTAGTTCCAAGTACATGGGAGGCTTGGGATCAGAGTTGGTTCCTCCTTGGTCTCCCCTTGAGGTGTTCAGATGGATAAATGTGTTTGTCATTTGCACAAATTTGGCAAATCGAGCAAAATGTACAAATCTGCCTTGCTTTGACAGTTTTCAGCAAGGCATGTTGCCATTGTCATATTTCATGGCTCAAGTGGAATTTGATAGGGTTCTTGGCCATTTTGGAAAGCCCTCATATGATACAATAACTGTTTGATCATAGTTGGTTTTGATACTTTTTGGATCTAAGTGAAAAATGCCCCTACATTTGGAAAAAAGTGAAGGCAGATTCTGACTTAGTGAAAATTTCACTAACTGTTGGAAAAAAGTGACATTTTCACTTTTTGTGATTTTGATCATTCCATAACTTAAAATCCATGAGGAATTGGAATGAGTTATGTTTGAAGCTTTTGTATAGTGCCATGAGAGCTACAAATCCATCTTTGGATGGGGAAAAATAGCCTTATGGTTTAGGAGTTATGATCTTCCAAAGTTCGTACCCTAGCTACTTTGTTCCATAACTTAGAAAATTTTCTAAGTTTTTATGGTTACCCCTTTTTCAAGTTATCCCACTTTTCTTGATTTTTCTTGATGAATGATGATTCCAATCACACAATAACATCATTTTAGGGTCAAAGAACCATAATTGTGAAAAATCTCAAAAAGTCAAAGTTGACCTTTGTGCACAGTTGACTTTTTATCAGATGAATTCCAAACTGTGCGATCCTCTATGATATTAAGTCCTTGACCTAAATCAAACTTGATGGATTGATTTCATAGGTGTTATAGGGTGTATTGAATCATGTCCTAGGGTTTGGGAGCATGTCCTGGTCAAAAGTCAAAGGCACAGTTGACTTTTCTCCGCGAAACCCTAATTGTGGTTCTGATGAATTTGAAACTTGCTGCTCAAGCTTCTTGGATCAATCCATTGTTGTAAATGGATCAATGTGGTTTATTAGAGACCCTCAAATCATGTCTTGAGGTCTTGGCTCATGTTTTGTCCCAAAAGTCAACTTAGGGGTGAATTAGGTCAAGAAACCCTAATTCCTGATCTTTTGTGAATGCATCCCCTGAGGTTAAATTGACTTGATGGTTGGGTTAATGATATCCTTTGGAGCATCTTAGGTTATGCTTTGAAGCATTGGCTCATGCCCAGAGGAAAATTTCTGTCTGGAGGCCCTGGTCGACCAAACCCTAATTTGGTGACACTGGCGATCTTAAGGCTTAATCCACCTGGAATGCTGCAACATTGTGTTGGGTTCTTGATGTGGGAGTCCTCTTGATCCATTGTGGATGTTTGAGAGGTTAGACAAGTTGAAGATCATGTCACTCCTTGATTGATCCTTTGTCTAAGACTCAAAGAGGGCTTGAAACCCTAATTATGTTTGTAGTGAGTGCTCGCCCATCTTTTGGGAGACTGGTGGTTCATCCATATTGTGATGATGATTTGCACAATGATGGGAAATCTTAGTGGTCAAAATTTGGGGTATGACAGGTTCCCGTCAACCACACTGATTTGTTGCGTGTCTTCATCCATATAGATTGGAAGCCACCAGTGGTTTAACAAGTGTTGTAAAGTTCTTTGAACGAGAGCGCACCCTTGGTTACTCTCACAACATACTTTACAGCTCAGATAATCATGTGAAGTGAGAAAACTGAGTTGGACTTGCTTTGTGTGTAACTCCACCAAGCTGGTATTCGTCAAGCGAATATCGAAGATTTGAATCATGTTGATCTGATAGCGATTTCTATCATGGTAGTCCTGGATCCATCCAAGATCCATCTGATGCTGGAGGGCCTCTTGTACAAAAGAGCATCCCTGTTTGTTTACCAGGCAAGTCAGACTTGAATTGTAATCGTGCCACGGTAGATTATGATATTGGCTTTGCCTTGATTGCATTGCCACTAAGTTGACATTCATCGCACGGATGTCGTGGTTCTGAATGACGTTGGAACTTGTATAAGTCATGTTAAATCCACGAACTCGATGCTCTTGGATCCATCCAAGATCCAACTATTCCTGTAGAGCTGCTTGCACCACAGAACATCCTTGATTGTTTTTAGAGCAGATATCACACTGGTGATAATTATGAGGTGGTACATGGCCATACCCACCCTGTCTACAATGCATCTTGACCAAATTATCCCTCAATAAGAGTACATCATGAATTTGATAGCTGTTATTAGACTCTCCTTCTATCAAATTTATTGCAGCTTTCTCATGTTGAGGCAGCAGGTTTGTGAGAACATTAGTATTCATATCTTTGAAAGATAAGACCCCGCTCCTAACAAGCTTTTGCACGTCGGATTTGAAACTGATACAGTCTTCAATGTTGTGCCCTGGTCCTCCATGATTGTAAGGGCACGTCTGATCCGTCTTAAACCAAAAAGGCGGATTTTCCGGTATTGTAAGAGGAGACCTGGTTTGGACTTGCCCCTTGACCAGTAGTAATGGAAATAGTTCCGCATACAACACAGGTATAGGATCAAACCCTGGAGGTCGCGTTGCATGGTTGTTGTTGTACGGAGGACGAGTCTGCTGAAGAGACTGTTGTGTCCTTTGCTGAAGTTGTTGTTGATTAGGTTGGCTCTGAGCAACCTGAGGTTGATACGTAGGAACATGCGCGGGATTGATAGCAGGAGTTACAACTGCTACTGGTTGATATCGTCGCCTTTGCTTTCCGAGAGAGATATTCCCAATATCTTGCTCTTTTTTCTTAGGGAGAGCACTACTGTATCGTTTTGTACTGCTTGATGATCCAGCATTTTTTACTAAATGTCCTTCTCGGACGGCTTCCTTAAGACGAACTCCCATGCCCACCATCTCGGTGAAGTCACTGGGCGCACTGACGACCATTCTGTCGTAGTAGAATGAGCTCAAGGTTTTTAAGAAGATCTTTGTCATCTCTTTTTCCTCAAGAGGTGGACAAATCTGGGCGGCAATTTCACGCCATCTCTGAGCGTACTCCTTAAAGGTTTCCTTTTTTTTGTGACATCAATCTGAGTTAATCTCTGTCTGGTGCCATGTCCAAATTGTATTTATATTGTTGAACGAAAGCGGCGCCAAGATCTCTAAAAGTAGCGATCTTAATGCGATTTAAACCCATGTACCATTTTAATGCGGCACCGGTTAAACTATCCTGGAAATAGTGGATCTGTAGCTCCTGGTTCTTTGTCTGAGCTGACATTCGTCGAGCGTACATCACCAAATGGATTTGAGGGCAAGAGTTACCCTTATACTTTTCAAAATTGGGCACCTGGAATTTGTGCGGGACTTTCACATTGGGGACCAAACAAAGGTCTGTGGTGTCCTTTCCAAATAAATCCTGACCGCAAAGGGCTTGCAGTTCTTTCTGCATCTCAAGGAATTGTTCCTGGAACTCATTCATTCTGTCGAACATACTTTCATTTCCACCAGAAAGTATCTGTGGAATCTGTCCTTCCGGGATAGTGTGTACCACGGGTGGTGGTATAGTCATTACGGCAGAGACTCTTGGTGCCTCCCGAAGTTTGTAACCTTCAGGAGTTATTTTCATTCCCCTGGCATCTTCGCTTTCCTGAAGTTTATAACCTTCAGGCCCAGCGGATCCTGCTGCGGTTCCTTGATCCTCATTGATCGGCGGAACATATCCTTCCGGGATATAGTTGATAGGCATGCCCCAGGGACGATCTTTTGGAATTTTGTACCTAGGATCATACTTCTCCACTATGGGCGTTGATACGATCTTTGAGATCACAGTCCTTTGTTGTTGCATCTGAGCTTCTGTTAGAGCTTGCATGTCGTTATGAAGCCTCCTCAGATCCTCTTTTAGAGTGTCGATCTCTTCTCTCAACTCTCTGTTCTCTTCCTCGAGATCATCCATCTTTTTCTGACGATTGGCCCGAGTATTGTACGAATGAGACAGTTTGACTCTAGAATCGAGATGCAAACGTGAGATTCGTAGGTAAGAAGAATGTGTTAAGTGAGAATGATGAATGATATGCAATGATTATATTAATTGTATATTTTTTTTGTTCAAAGTAAACTTCGAAACTTGGATTGCAAATATCAAATAGTGGGGAAACCCCGTTTTATTGAATTCAAAGGATTGCAGAAATGGAAATATAGTAATTTACATAGTGCTGCGAAAGGAAAAGTAAGCTAATGGGTCCTGAGTCCTCTCTGAGGAGAGCTCAGGTGCTGGTTCTGGTACTTTCCTTTTCTTTGACCGGGGTCTTGAGCCGTTGTCGGGTTGTCATTCCTTTGCCAAGTGAAAGGAGCGAGTAAATTCCTTTGGTCTTCTTGATTCTCTACAACATGTTGCTCTAAAATCTCAATCAGAGCATCCTTTTCTTTTAATAGTTGTTGTATTTTCTTGCACTCCACATTGAGAATACGGTACTTGTTTCTCCAAGACCTCTTCTCCTGCTGAACTTTGTTGAGAGTAACCTGAAGTTTTTCCGTCTCAGACATAAAATAAAGGGCAGAGCCCCTTAATGGAAGAACTTCCTGGCGAGGGTAAGGCATCCTCAGCTTGAGAGCTCTAGTTTGTACCCAGTGGAGATAAGGCTCCACCGAGACACAATCTGGTTTTCCTAGAGACTCTCTTCCTTTTCTATGAATGGGTTTCCAGGCATGCACTATTTCCGTCTTTAGTGCCCTGTCATTTTCTCCTTCCTTGAAGAAAAGACCTTCCAGATGAGCATTACGCAGGATATGCCTCATCAGGTATCCAAATTGACGACGAACTAAAACTGTATAATAATTGATTCCTCCCTTAGTTCCTATAAGGGGTACATTTGGGAAATTTCCACAACGGTCAATGATTCTGATCCCGTCATAGATTCGATTGTACCAATCGATGTCAGAGTTGGTAAGAGACATGGTTCTCCGCGACCAACGTAAAGTATTCTTTTGATCCCAAAATGCAGCAGACTTGGGCAAGTGAGAAGTGAACCATTTGTATAGTAGGGGTACACAACAGGTGATCATTCCTCTGCTATACAAATTCCTTAAGTGTACCGAATGATAAGCATCTGTGAGCAAAGTCGGTACAGGGTTTCCAATCAGGAAAATCTTAATGGCGTTGATATCTACAAAGTTATCGATGTTGGGAAACAAAAATAACCCGTAGATGAGCAAAACAAAGATGCTCTCGAAAGCGGGCACGTTCCCTATACTAGCAAAGTATAGAGCCTTCTTTGTCAAGAACTGTGTTGGCACACCCTGGATTCCCCCCTTAGTGGTCATGTGAGTCCTAACCTCTGACTCATCCAAATAGATTGCTCTTGCAATGGTTTGATCTTTTGGAATCTCTTCCAGTCCAGAAAAGGGAGCCTGATCAGTGATATGTAAATCAGTTAGGTGAGAGTACTCCTCCAGCGTTGGTGCTAGTTGATAATCCGGGAATGTGAAACAGTGATAGACCGGATCGTAGAACTGGATTAGTGTGGATAGGATTCCTTCAATTACATGGACCCTTAACAAGGACAGCAGCCCTCCGTACTTGGCTCTGAAAGCCTCGTGGTTGGTGATCATTCTCGCCAGACCTCTTAAATCCTTTAGTTTTGGAACCTTGAGGGTGTACTTATGAGTTTTCCTTCTACCGAAATCCATTAGCAATCTCCTTTCTCTGACATTTACAATCATAGTCTTAGTTTAATTTGAAAAAGAGAGACTAGAAGAGAAGTTTTTTTTAGATGAATGCATGAATGCAACACACAAAAACATAGAAAAAACATGGGGTCAAAGGGTCGGTGTCATGAAGTCAAGGCTCTACCCCCCCCCCCCCACCCAAAAAGTTTATACTGGTGATTTTTTGTACCTGTCCGCAAAATCATTGTCCCCCCTTGGGATAACAACAGCAAGCGGATCGCCAACAAGCTGATGTATCCTAGAGCGACCTCAAATGAGGGTAGTATCGCGTGACAACTATTTCCGATAGCTTCCGCACTACAAAATGGTTTAAGTCTACTAAAAACCTCAGCTTCTCAGATAACCCAGTCGACCACACTACTTTCAACAACCGAAGTCGTATAGGAAATGTATCTGCAAAGGGAGTCTCCACTGAGTTTGATGGTCGATCGAGGACTCTTTACTGGGATTCATTCCCCGCAAGATTACCCGCATTGCCATCACCTATCTTAGGTATATACTCAATCTTTCCACATGCGGCATCACACGCATTCCCATTAGCAGAAAAATAAACACAGATATCAATTAGGAAAAGCAGTATATATATTTGTCTTAATCATCCTAGACCTCTAGTCTTATGATCCTATACAGGCAATGACTCCCCAACAGAGTCGTCATTTCTGTGACATTTTGTTGAATTTAAAGGTTTTCACCCTAAAAGAGACTAGAAAGAATGCCTCCCACTGTGGTCGCCATTTTCTAAACTTAAGGTTTCTACCGAAGATTGTAAGAAAGAGAAGAGGGCACCATGGTGGGCACCACAGGGAAATCAGAGCGATCGTAGTTCCTCCTATTCTAAGGGAAGAAAAAGGTGTTTTGGTGTCATGTTCAAAGCCCAAGATTGAAGCTAAAGGGGTGATTTGTATCTTGTTCAAAGCCCAAGATGTGAAGCTGAAGGGTCTATTTGTATCTTGTTCAAAGCCCAAGATGTGAAGCTGAAGGGTTTATGCTGAGAGAGTATTTGTCATCTCTAAAGAGGAGTTGTTGATGTTTGTATGTTGTGAGCAAGGCACAACTTTGATGCTAAAAGGCTGATTGACTCAACCGGGGTTTTCTTTATACAAAGCCTAAGAGGAGGCGGGAAGTTTTGACTTTTCTGGGGAAAATGTTCTTTCTGTCTTGTACAAAGCCCAAGATTGAGGCTAAAATGGTTTGACTCAACAAGAGAGTCTATCATACTCAACAAGAGAGTCTATCATACTCAACAAGAGAGTAATTGTGTGTCTCGTATGAAGCCCGAGACGGCGGTAAAAAGGGAAGATGGACTCAACGAGAGAGTCTGAAAAGGTGATTGACTCAACGAGAGAGTCTGAGAGTTTATTGACCCAACAAGAGAGTCTTTTATACTCAACAAGAGAGTTTTTTGTTGTCTCGTACGAAGCCCGAGATAGAGGCTAAATGGAAATTGACTCAACAAGAGAGTCTTTTATACTCAACAAGAGAGTGTTTTATATGTGTCTTGTATGAAGCCCAAGACGGAGGCTAAAAGTGATTGACTCAACAAGAGAGTCTTTTATACTCAACAAGAGAGTGTTTTATATGTGTCTTGTATGAAGCCCAAGATGGAGGCTAAAAGTGATTGACTCAACAAGAGAGTCTTTTATACTCAACAAGAGAGTGTTTTATATGTGTCTTGTATGAAGCCCAAGACGGAGGCTAAAAGTGATTGACTCAACAAGAGAGTCTTTTATACTCAACAAGAGAGTGATTTTATATGTCTTGTACAAAGCCCAAGACGGAGGCTAAAAGTTAGTTGACTCAACAAGAGAGTCTTTTATACTCAACAAGAGAGTGATTTTCTATCTCGTACGAAGCCCGAGATGGAGGCTAAAAGTGGGTGACTCAACAAGAGAGTCTGAAAAGGTTAGCTCCGCTGGGGAGAATCATTGTACAAAGCCCAAGAGGAGGCTGCCTTACCACTGTGGATTCTGGAGATCTGGAGGCGGGTCCAAGTATGGGGAACTCTCATGACAGAGACCGGGTTTCTGCTTATGTTTGAAAGGGAACATGAGAATGTCTTTGAGACTCAAGGGTCATAGACTGTCCATGTCTAGAGTATCAACCCTACAACGGCGAGAGTTTTTGGACGCTGGAAAGACTGATCTAGCAAAGGGTGACTAAGTTCTATCTTATACCTTTAAGAGGTCGTCGGGGTCCTTGTATGAAGCCCAAGAGAAGGCATGAGAACTTCTAAGAAGCCGAAGGGTCCTTGTACAACGCCCAAGAGGAGGCGGGGCTGCTTTTTAGGAAGCCTGTGGGTCCCCAAACCCCGATAAGTTCAAGGCATGCTATTCACCGAGAATAGATCAAGCCAGGAAAGTCCTAGAATTTGGAAGAAACTCAAGAGATGCCATTCACGGAGAAAAGATCATCTCTGGGGAGTTAGAGTTTCTTTGACAATGTCTAAGGGTGACAGTCTGAGAAAGGGTTCACCGAGAATGCTGCCTTTCATGTCTCCATATAGTTTAACCCCAAGAGGAGGGAAGATTGTATCTGGAAATCCTATGGGGATCTAGTTTTGTTTGTATTTCAGAGTGACCAACAGGGCTTTACCTATTGCTAGACGTAGTTGCCGGGGAAAACTCTAAATAGCTATACTAGTATTACAAAGTTGATATGTGACAAGTATATAAAAGTTTGTGAAAGAAGACTTACACTGAAGCAGCCCCACAATACAGTTATATATATATATATATATATATATATATATATATATATATTTGAAAGCGGTAAATGAAAGCGGATAAACACTTACCCGTTGTAGAGCTTTTATGTTGTTTGGTTAGTTGTTCAACAAAGAAAGTTTTGATAACAACATATATTTGAATTCAAAATCAAATGAGAAAGTGCTTTGAAAATATTGTGGGGCTTACAGCTCGAGCAGAGGCGCAAGGTTTTATCAGTGATTGCACTGTTGTTTGAATTCGTACAGGGACTTATACAAGTGACTGAGGCCCAAAAAGGTTTTCTATACAAAGGGATGGGTCTTACACTCTCTCAAGAGGCCCAAAGGGGTTTAAAGAAAAGGAATGGGGCTTATAACACGTGGGTAGGCCCAGATGATTTGTTTTTGCACTGGCGATTGCGCCGAGATTTTTGAAAGCACCGTGGGTCTTATACAATAACTGAGGCCCAAATAATTTTGGTTTCAAAAAGAGGTTGGGTCTTACACTATATTAGAGGCCCAAAGAGGTTATTTTTGTACAAGAGATGGGGCTTACAGCTCAAGGAGAGGCCCAAAGGTTTTTGTTAAAAAGGCGACGATCGCGCCGAACTTTTTGATGGTATCGGGACTTATACAATACACTGAGGCCCAAATCATTTTGGTTTTCAAAAAGGGTTGGGTCTTACACTATACTAGAGGCCCAAAAGATTTTTTAAGAAAAGGAATGGGACTTATAGCTCGAGGAGAGGCCCAAATGATTATTTGTTTGAAAAAGGGCGATCGCGCCGAGGTTTGAAAACACAGTGGGTCTTATACAATGACCGAGGCCCAAATCATTTTGGTTTCCAAAAGGGGTTGGGTCTTACACTCTACTAGAGGCCCAAAGATTTATTTAAAAGTTTTGTTTGGGTGAAAATCAAGGAAACCCTAATTTCATCATTTTAAAAGTAAATTCTCAAGGAAAATCAATAAAAAATGATAAAATACCAAATAAGTTTGAATAAACAACTTGTGATTTTTGGTTGAGATTTGGAAAATGATGTTTTAATCACAAGATGAATTAAAATTCACTTAGTTTTGATTTTAAACATGAGAATTCAATTTTAAAATATTTAAAAAAACAATTAAAAGTGAATTTATTCACAAAAATACCAACTAAATTAAATAAATAATATAAACTTGATTTTTTTATGGAATAAAATATTTCAATATTTTTGAGATTTTTTTCAAAAAGAACCAATAAAAAATAATTAAAATTGAGGGAGTTATTAATTTTTCAAATCATTAAAAATAATATGAAAAATATTAAAAAGTGGAAAAAAAGAGCAAAAAGAGGGTCTGGTGCGAGGGGGATTCGAACCCCAGACCTCTTGTGTACAGCATGTGCGCCTTACCACTGGGGTGGTGATACATCCGTGTATTGAAACACAACCACAAATATACAAGGCTTGCCTTGTATTTGGCCTGGCCAAGGCAAGGCAATGCAAGGTTTTTGGTCAGAAACGTGAAGGCCATAACTTTCTCATTTCTCCATGGATTGGGACAAAATTTAGGTCTATCCTGCCTAGAATTTCATAAGGAATCCAATGGTGGTGGTGTTTTTTTCAGATCATGCTCCCATTGAAAAACCCGATAGTGGTTTTGAAATAGGCCATGATTTGCATTTTCAGTGCTATCTCTTGTTACAGGCATGAATTACATGATGAATTGGTGCAAACACAACACATATAACATGTATAAGATGTGCATGATCAGTGGACATCAAAGGAAAGCATGGTTCAAAGAATTCAAGTTGTGATGCTTACCTCTTTTTGGAGCTTTTGTGCAATCTGCCAAGTGCTTTGTTCCAGAAATGATTTAATGCTTTGGACACCCTCAAATGATCTCTTAGAAGCTTTTAGGATGGTTGAAATTAGGTGGAAACCTCAGGAACAAGTTTGAGCTCTTTCTTGCAAAAGTGGCCAAAATAGCAACTCTCTCAAATGGTGTTCCAAATGTGGGGAACCATTCAGGACAGTTCAAGGATGATATTTGGAGTATGTTTAAGGTTTTATCTGGTTTGGAAAGTGACTGAATCAAGACATGGCTTGAAAAATGTACAAAAGTCCTATTTTGAGGTTTTGAGAGGTGACTCTATGATTTGGTGTTACAGGTCACTTGTGAAGGTTTGGACAGCTTAGATATGACATATTGGATGTCTTTGGATCATGAGTTGTGGTGGAAATACTCTCTAACTTAAAAACTCAGAGTTACCTTGCTAAAGAAGGTATTTTTGCCAAGAGAAAGAGATTTTGAGGAAAGCAAGTGTTGTAGTGCTTTGGTGTACTCAAACTGAGCACAAATGAGCTCTATTTATAGTGGAGCAAGTTTGTTTTGCAAGCAATAGTGAATGGCAACTGCTGCAGAGGTTTGGCCAATGTTGATCAATGAGAATCCAAGTCTCCTCTAGCCATTGACTAGAGGTTAGGGCACAGACTGCTGGTTCCCTTGGTCTTGGATATGTCTTGACTGAATTCAGTTGGAAAAGGCTCAGTCCATGCCACCTTGGTGCATCCATTAAATGCTCCAAACCAAAATTAGAGTCTTGTCCCTCTTTTAGGCATTTCTAGGTTTGGCATGCTACTTTTGGTTCCAAAGACTTGGGAGGCTGATGGATCAGTGTTTGTCCCTCCTTGGTCCCCCCTTGAGGTGTTCAGATGGATAGATTTGCTTGCCCTTTGCAAAATTTGAGCAAATCGAGCAAAATGCACAAATCTACCTTGCCATGACAGTTTGCAGCAAGGCATATTGGCATGGTCATATCTCATGGCTTAAGTGGAGTTTCATGGAGTTCTTGGCCATTTTGGAAAGCCCTCATATGATAAAACATATGGGAGATCATAGTTTGTTTTGACACTTTTTGGATCCAAGTGAAAAATTCCCTTACATTTTGGAAAAAGTGAAACAGATTCTGACTTAGTGAAAATTTCACTAAGTGTTGGAAAAAGTGACATTTCATGTTTTCAGCCATTTTGATCATTCCATAACTCAAAATCCATGATGAATTGGAATGAGGTGTAGTTAAAGCTTTTGTAGAGGGCCATGAGAGCTACAAATCCAGCTCTGAATAGGGAAAAATGGCCTTGTGGTTTAGGAGATATGATCCTCCAAAGTTGGTACCCTAGCCACTTTGTTCCATAACTTAGAAAATTTCTAAGTTTTTATGGTTACCCCTTTTACAAGTTATCCCACTTTTCTTGATTTTTCTTGATGAATGATGATCCAAATCACACATTAACATCATTCTGGGGTCAAAGAACCATATTTGTGAAAAATCTCAGAAAGTCAAAGTTTGACTTTTGTGCACAGTTGACTTTTTGTCAGATGAATTCCAAACTGTGCGATCCTCTATGAAATCAAGTCCTTGACCTAAATAAAACTTGATGGACATGTTCCATGGGTGTTATAGGGTGTATTGAATCATGTCCCAAGGTTTGGGAGCGTGTCCTGGTCAAAATTCAAAGGCACAGTAGACTTTTCTCGCGAAACCCTAATTGTGGTTCTGATGAACTTCAAACTTGTTGCTCAAGCTTCTTGGATCAATCCATTATTGCAAATGGATCAATGTATTGTGTTAGGGACCCTCAAATCATCTCTTGAGGTCTTGGCTCATGTTTTGTCCCAAAAGTCAACTTAGGGGTGAATTAGGTCAAAAAACCCTAATTCCTGATTTTTTATGAATGCCTCCGCTGAGGCTAAATTGACTTGATGATTGGGTTTATGAGGTTCCTTAGAGTATTTTAGTTTGTGATTTGAAGTATTGGCTCATGCCTAGAGGAAAATTTCCATATGGAGGCCCTAGTCGACCAAAACCCTAATTTGGTGACACTGGCGATCCTGAGGCTTAATCCACTCAGAATGTTGCAGCCTTGGGCTTAATCCTTGAGGTGGGAGTCCTCTTGATCCATTGTGGATGTTTGAGAGGTTTAGACAAGTTGAAGATCATGTTATTCCTTGATTGATCCTTTGCCTAAAAGCTCTGAGAGGGCTTGAAACCCTAAATCTGATTGTAGTGGATGCTCACCCATCTTTGGGGAGACTGATGAGGTATAATGGTACATCCATATTGTGATGATCATTTGCATAATGATGGGGAATCTTAGTGGTCAAAATTTGGGGTATGACACTTACAGGTGAGCAAGCTTCCAGCAATACAGTTATATATATATATATATATATATATATGAAAGCATGTAAAGAAAGCGGATAAAACTTACAGGTGAGCAAGCTTCCATAGTAACAACTGTATGGTTAGTTGTTCAAGAAATTAAAGAAAGTTTTGATAACAACTATGAATTTAAACCTAAATAAAAAAGGATGTTGTTTTGAATAGATTGTTGGGGCTTATACTCAAGGAGAGGCCCAGATGAGAAACAGTAATCGTACTGTTGTTTTGTAAATTGTACTGGGGCTTACAGAATGACTGAGGCCCAAAAAGGTGTTATTTACAAAGAGGGTTGGGTCTTACAACTCAAGGAGAGGCCCAAAGGTTTGAAAAAAGAAAAGAAATGGGGCTTACAATAGAAGGGTAGGCCCAGGTAAATTTCTTTTTAAAAGGCGACGATCGCGCCGAGATTTTTTTAACGTATCGGGACTTATACAATGACTGAGGCCCAAAAAGGTTTATTTACAAAGGGATGGGACTTACACTCTACAAAGAGGCCCAAAAGTGTTTAAAAAAAGAAATGGGACTTACAACACAAGGGTAGGCCCAATAATGATTTTTGTTTGAAAACGGCGATCGTGCCGAGGTTTTTGAAAACACAATGGGGCTTATACAATGACTGAGGCCCAAATTATTTTAATTACAAGGGATGGGACTTACACTCTATT
Source organism: Lathyrus tuberosus (assembly GCA_022829125.1). Classification (NCBI taxonomy): domain Eukaryota; kingdom Viridiplantae; phylum Streptophyta; class Magnoliopsida; order Fabales; family Fabaceae; genus Lathyrus; species Lathyrus tuberosus. Next base: position 1,634,426 of record JALAZF010000423.1, read on the forward strand.
AGAGGCCCGAAAGTGTTTGAAAATTTAAAATCGAGAGGAAAACCTAATTTTAAATTAAAATGTCATTTTTCAAAGGAAATTAAATGAAAAAATATGGTATAAAATACCAAATATATTCCAAAACAAGTTGTACATTTTGAAAAATATTTTGAGAAATCATGTTTAATCATATGAAAGCTTGAAATTCAATTGGTTTTGAAAAATCAAAGTGGGAACTTCATTTAAAAATGATTAAAAACAATAAAAATGAAATTAATTACAAAAATTCTAACTATATGAAAAAAATAATATAAATTGGATTTTTTTGTAAATTAAAATATTTAAACATTTTTGTGAATTTTGAGAAAAAGAATCAATTTAAAACATAAATATTCATAGAGAAATTAATTTTTGAATCAATTAAACAAAATAACTAAAATTCAAAAAATTTGAATTATGGCGCCAAGACACTTGGTTCTTGCCCGCGCCCTCTGTTTTTCCTGATTTGTGTTTTCTCACTTTTCTCCCTGATTTGTCAATGGTTTTGCACTATTCAAGTATCAATCTTGTTCATTTTTGAACAAGGATCACAACCATATAGTTTAATTGCATTTATATTAAGTATGGAGAAAGAAATCAACAGAAAACCTCAAGAACCCTAATTTCAGCATAAACACAATGTAATTCCATACACGATGGATTTATGGCAATTGATTGAGGGTTATTACTCTACATACATGCATAAACAAGATGGTAACTCAAAAATTCATTCATGATGCATGTATCATAGAGTTTGAAGGGTTCAGGCCTACCTCTTGCAGCTGGTGATCGAGTTTGGTGATGGAGGTGTTACAGCTTGGTTTCAATGATCTGGACAGCTTCCTTAGGTGCCAAGGAATGTGTTTGAATGCTTGGAGTGGATTGAAATGAGCTGGAACTTGATGTGGCACCTCAACTGTAACTCTGTCAAGAACTTGAGCAATTGGCTGGTGATTTTGAGAATCTGATGTTCCAGATGTGATTTTGTGTTATGGATCACTTACATATGATGTTTATGAGGTGTGTGTGTGATTGGTTTGGTTGGAATCACTCTCAATCTCAAAATCCGATAGTGACTTGAGTTAGAAGGAAAAATTGGAGTGAAGAAGAGATTTTTGAGAAAAGCATCAGTTTGGGTGCTTTGGTGTACTCAAACTGATAGCTCTATTTATAGTGTGTCAAGTTTGTTTTGGCAGCAATAGTGTGTGGCAACTGCAGCAGGTCTGGTGCACATTGTGGATCAAATGGAATCTCAAGTCTCCTCTAGCCATTGACTTGAGGTTAGAGCACAGGCCTATGATCTTTTGGTTCAGAGATAAGGCTTGACTCATTTAGTTAAATTTGCCTCAGTTCATGCCACCTTGATGCATCCATTGAATGCATTGAAACAAAATTGGAGTCTTGGCACTTTTTAGATCTTTTAGGTTTGACATGGCTATAGGTAGATTCTTGGACTTGGGAGGCTTGGGGATCAGATCATTCTCCTTTTATCCTCAGATGTGTCCAAATGGATGACAAGGCTTAGAGTTGTCCAAATTTGCCAAATCGAGCAAATGCACAAAATCTGCCAAAATCTGCCTTGTCCAAGACAGTTGGAAATGGTGATTTTGAGGGATTTATATCTCCCAGCTCAGGTTGAGTTGTTAGAGGCTCTTGTGCTTTTTAGAAATCCCTCATATGATACAAAACATTTGTGATCATAGTTTGTTTTGAAACTATTTGGATCCAACTGAAAAATCCTCATGAACATTGGGGTTCAAGGCTGGTAACTTAGGCAGATTTTCACTAAGTGTTGGAAAAAATGTCATTTTCATGTTTTTGTCATTTTGATCAATCCCTAACTCAAAATCCATGGAGAATTGGAGTCTGAGGTAGTTGAAGCTTTTGTAGAGTGTAGCAAGACCTACAAATCCAGCTTTGGATCACCCAAAATGGTTGCTTGGATCTCAAGTTATGGTCCTTGGAAGTTGGTACCAAAACCACTTTTAATCCATAACTTAGAAAAATTTTGGTTTCTCATGGTTGCCCCTTTTGCAAGAAACCTCACTTTTCTTGATTTTTCTTAATGAATGATGATCAATATCACACATTAATATTATTTTTGACTTAGGGGAACCATATTTGTGAAAAGTTCAAAAAGTAAAACTTGATTTTATGCACAATTGACTTTTTATCGGATGAAATCCAAACTGTGCGATCCTTCGTGAAATCAAGTCCTTGACCTATATCAAAACTAATGGATGGATTCCATAGGCATTATAGGGTGTATTGAATCATGTCCCAAAGTTTGGGAGCATGTCTTGGTCAAAAGTCAAAGGCACGTTGACTTTTTCCTTCAAAACCCTAATTGTGGTCCAGATGAAAATGAAACTTGTGAATCAAGCTTGTTGGTCTATCCATTGTTGCAAACCGATCAATGTGGTGTATTTGAGGTCCTCAAATCATGTCTTGAGGTTTTGGCTCATGCTTTGCTCCAAAAGTCAACTCAGGGGTGAATTAGGTCAAGAAACCCTAATTCCTGATTTTTGGTAAATGCATCCCCTGAGGTTAAATTGACTTGATGATTGGGTCCATGAGGTCCCTTGAAGAATTTTGGATCATGTTTTAAAGTAATGGCTCATGCCTAGAAGAAAATTTCCATCCGGAGGTCTTGGTCGACCAAAACCCTAATTTGGTGACACTGTCGATCTTGAGGCTTGATCCACTTGGAATGTTGCACTCTTGTGCTTGATTCTTGATGTGGGAGTCCTCTTGATCCTTTAAGGGTGTTTGAGAGGTTAGAAAATTTGAAGATCATGTCAGTTATTGTGGTGAATGCTCAATCATCTTTGAAGAGATTGATGAGTGTGAAGGTACATCCATATTGTGGTGATGATTTGCACAATGATGGGAAATCTTGGTGGTCACGATTTGGGGTATGTCAGATGCCCCTATTTAATTTTCTTGGACCCGAAGGTGTGAATGGCGAAGGTATTCGGGCATTCTGGGTGCAAGAGGATTAAATATCGGAATATCCAAAATTTTGACGGTGGTTATGAATGGCAATTCACCCGTCCATCTTCTTTTGCTAAGCAATGATCCTTAGAAATGGGTAAAACTTCCCCTCGATCCTGGTCTTCAGCCATGGAACTGGTCTTAGTTTCTGAAATAAACTTCCCCTCGATCCGGGTCTTCAGCCACAGAACTGGTCTCAGTTTCTTTTGTCAATAAACTTCCCCTCGATTCGGGTCTTCAGCCACGGAACTGGTCTTAGTTTCTTTTGTCAATAAACTTCCCCTCGATCCTGGTCTTCAGCCAAGGAACTGGTCTCAGTTTCTGAAATAAACTTCCCCTCGATCCTGATCTTCAGCCAAGGAACCGGTCTCAGTTTCTTAAAAAAACTTCCCCTCGATCCTGGTCTTCAGCCAAGGAACCAGTCTCAGTTTCTTCTTGTCGAGTTCCTTCCTCGACAAGGAACACTATTTGTAGCAGTTTTCATCAAACTTCTCGGCGAGTTTTACCACTGAGGGAGACACCATTTGATGGAAAAGACTTTGATGTCAGACTTGCTGGGGAAACCCATTTGTCTGAGCTTTAGAGGTGCGCAAACTTATCTATTGGAGATGCCATTTGTGGACTCTGCTGGGGAGACTGAGTCTCTTGATATACTGCTTTTCTATTTGGGGATACTATATCATACTTTTCTTCGAAATATTTTCGGAGAAGTGCCATGTGATGCAATCCCATTTGGAGGTGCTGATGACCTGTTTGACAGTAAACCTTTCGGAGAGAAAATGCTATATCGCCGAGAGTCTTTTGTTGAGAGGTTTTCTCTAGGGATTTTCCTTAAATCCAGGAAAGCGAAAATATCATCTTCAATGGTGAAGAGTGACGTTTTGTTGACTGTTTTCTTGCCTTTCAGAGGTTCAAGTTATCAAAGTGGTCGAGAACCGGCTCCAATCCAGAAATAATCTGGGGAGAGAAATTGTTCAGACGATACATTTCCTGACGAGGAAAGAACTGACAACTCGATTGAGAGGACTTTTGTCACTTGGGAACAAGACCGACGGGAGTGATAGTAATGCAATATGAATATGAATGTGAATCAATTATGCATGATGTATGTATGTTTATGCTGACAAAACTGACACGCCATATAGACTAATGGATGAACACGACTGGATACTCGACCACGGCGAGGGATAAGAAGTACCATCGGTCCAAGATAGCAATTCTGCCTTGCTTAGGAGAAGACGGTCCCTGTGGGGAGACAGAATTGTTCAATCGTTCTTAAGAGGTACGAACTCTGCCGAAAATATCAGATGAGACCCTTGCATCTGACACAATTGATCCTTCACTCAGGTGCACTATTTTAGAAGGAGTACTTTGATTCTGCACTTTGAGGTTCAATCACTTTCAGAGAAGCGATTGATGGTCTTTCGATGTTCAACAGTCAAAAGAATTGTCATCTTTATTTTAAAAGCAGCAAAATTTTGACAAGTAAATTCATTTTTGTTTTATTTCAAGAATCGTTGATCTTGTTAAAATGTCATTCTGTAAAGTAAAAATAAATGTGAGTTGCAAACAAAAGCACTAGGACTCAAATTTTATTGATAGAATGGTAATCAACCAAGCGCATGATACTATAGAGCATTACAAAGTTTAGAAAATGGTAATTTAAATGGAAAAGGGGCTACATTGAAACATAACGACCGCTATCCTTCTACAAACTTTGAATTCTGGGCACCTTGAGCTTCTGTCGAAGATGACCCTGACTGAAGTTTTCTTGATGGATGGCATTACTGCTGGGGAATTTACCCGTGGTGGATGTAGTTACTTGCCATGAATCCCTAACTTTTTCCTGGATTGTCGTTTGAGGTTTCCAATCCATCGGGATGATTTTCGCTCATGTCTCTAATTTTTTCCTGGACCTCCCTTTCGGGTTTTCAATCCACTGAGACTTTTTTTTAGGCGAAGTATTTCTTGACTACATCAACATTTGTGGGGTAGGCAAACTCTTCTCCGTCCATGGTTGCGAGTCTCAAGGCACCGCCTGAGAAGTCTTTCTTGACCACATAGGGGCCATCATAATTCGGAGTCCATTTGCCCCGGGAATCAATGAGGAATGATTGTATCTTCTTGTGCACAAGGTCTCCTTTTCTGAATACACGGGGTCGAGCCTTTTTGTCGAACGCTTTCTCCATTCTTTGTTGATACAACTGACTGTGACATAGAGTCATTATTCGCTTTTCTTCGATCAGGTTTAATTCGTCGTGTCTACTTTGACACCATTCAGCTTCTATTAGCTTAGCTTCCATCAATACCCGGATTAATGGGATCTCTACTTCTATGGGAAGCACTGCTTCCATGCCATATACTAGAGAGAAAGGGGTTGCCCCTGTTAAAGTGTGGACAGATGTGAGATAACCGTGAAGAGCAAAGGGTAGCATCTCGTGCCAGTCTTTGTAGGTTACAACCATCTTTTGAACAATCTTCTTGATGTTTTTGTTAGCCGCTTCTACCGCTCCGTTCGTCTTAGGTCGGTAGGGAGATGAGTTATGGTGTTCGATCTTGAACTCATCACACAACTCTTTCATCATCTTGTTGTTCAAGTTAGATCCATTATCAATATTGATCTGGCTTGGAACATCATAACAGCAAATGAGATTATTTTTGATGAAGCGGACTACCACTTGTCTGGTCACATTGGTGTATGACACTGCTTCGACCCACTTGGTGAAGTAGTCAATGGCTACTAAGATGAACCGATGTCCGTTTGAAGCCTTGGGTTCGATCATGCCAATCATGCTGATTCCCCATATGGAAAAAGGCCATGGGGAAGAAGGAACTTGGAGATGTGTTGGCGGTATATGGATTTTGTCTGAGTATATCTGACACTTGTGACATCTCCTCATGTACTTGTAGCAATCGGATTCCATTGTCAACCAATAATACCCTGCTCTCAGAATTTTTCTCGCCATTGTGTGTCCATTGGCATGAGTGCCAAAGGATCTTTCGTGAATTTCTTTTATCAGCATGTTTTCTTCGGGTCTGTCTACACATCGGAGCAAGACCAAGTCAAAGTTTCTCTTATAGAGTGTATCACCGTTCAGAAAAAAGTTGCCTGCCAGTCTTCTGAGAGTCTTTCTGTTTTTTTTCTGGATGCCCCAAGTGGGTACTCTTGTTTCTGAAGGAAGCATTTGATATCGTGATACCAAGGTTTGTCATCTATGACTGCATCGATCGCGAAGATGTAAGCGGGCCGTTCTAGGCGCATTATGTCAATCTTAGGTACGTCGTTCCATTGACCTACACTAATCATGGAAGAGAGTAGCTAATGCATCAACCATGTGATTTTCTTCATGAGGGATATGATGAAACTCGATTCTGTTGAAGAATGGTAACAACCTTCTAGCGTAATCTTTGTAAGGAATCAATCCTGATTGGTATGTGTTCCACTCTCCTTTGATCTGATTGATAACCAGGGTTGAGTCTCCATACACATCCAAGTTCTTAATCCTTAAGTCGACCGCTTCTTCGAGACCCATGATACAAGCTTCGTATTCGGCCTCGTTGTTTGTACACTTGAATGTTAATCTAGCAGTGAAAGGAATATGGGTACCGTGAGGTGTTATGATGATTGCCCTAATCCCGTTTCTATAATTGTTGACAACTCCGTCAAAGATTAATCCCCATTGGGAATCTGGTTCTGGCCCTTCACTGGGTAGTGGTTCATCGCAATATTTCATTTTTAAGTACATGACATCTTCTTCTGGGAAGTCAAACTCGATTGATTCCTGATCGTCAATCGGTTGATGAGCCAAATGATCGGCTAAGATACTTCCTTTGATAGCTTTCAGAGCATAGTATTCGATGTCGTATTCTGACAACAACATCTACCAACGGGCGATCCTTCCCGTGAGAGCAGTCTTTTCAAAGAAGTACTTGATTGGATCCATTTCAGAGATTAACCAAGTAGTGTGGCAAATCATGTACTGGCGAAGACGTTTTGCTGCCCAAGCCAGAGCACAACAAGTTTTCTCGAGCATAGTGTACCGAGTTTCACAATCGGTAAACTTCTTGCTCAGATAGTAGATGGCAGACTCTTTTCTTTTTTTTTAGTCATGTTGGCCAAGTACACAACCCATGGAGTCTTCCAAGACTGTTAAATAGATGATCAGTGGTCTCCCCTCCACTGGAGGTGACAGGATAGGTGGATTTAACAGATACTCTTTGATACTATCGTAGGCTTTCTGGCAGTCTTCTGTCCATACGCAGTCCTGATCCTTTTTTAGTAATTTGAAGATGGGCGAGCATGTCGCGGTCATAAGGAATATAAATCAAGAAATGTAATTCAAATGTCCCAGGAATCCTCTGACTTGTTTCTCAGTCTTTGGAGAAGGCATTTCTTGAATGGCCTTAACCTTGTCAGGATCAACCTCAATTTCTTTCTGGATGACGATGAACCCTAACAGCTTTCCTGAGCGGACACTGAACGTGCACTTGTTAGGATTCAAGCGGAGTTTTTACTTTCTCAGACGCTCAAATAATTTTGATAGGTGGGTCACATGCTCCTCTTATGTTTTAGATTTGGCAATCATATCATCGACATACACTTCGATTTCTTTGTGTATCATGTCATGAAACAGAGTAGTCATGGCCCTTTGATAGGTCACCCCAGCGTTCTTCAATGGGAACGGTATTACCTTGTAACAAAAGGTGCCCCATGGGGTGATGAATGAAGTTTTCTCCATGTCTTCCGGCGCCATTTTTATCTGATTATAGCCCGAGAATCCATCCATGAAGGAGAAGACTTTGAACTTTACTGTGCTGTCAACCAGCATGTCTATGTGTGGTAAGGGAAAGTCGTCCTTTGGACTGGCTTTGTTCAGATCCCTGTAATCTACACACATTTGGACCTTTCCATCCTTTTTCAGAACTGGTACGTTGTTGGCTAGCCATTGAGGATATTCTGAGGTGGCGAGGAAACCCACGTCAATTTGTTTCTGCACTTCCTCTTTGATTTTGATAGCCATGTCCGGGTGAGTTCTTCTCAACCTCTGTTTTACTGGAGGACATTCTAATATTAACGGTAGATGATGTTCCACGATGTTGGTATCCAACCCTGGCATGTCCTGATAGGACCAAGCAAACACATCGGGAAATTTTTTGAGAAGTTTTATCAAATCTTCTTTGACAGTCGGACTGAGCAGTGCCCCAATCTTCACTTCTTTCCTCTCTTCTTATGAACCCAAGTTGACCGTTTCCAACGGCTCTTTGTGAGGTTCAATGGAACTTTCCTCTCGGGAGATCTCTTCTTGAATTTCTTCGTCTTCTTCTTCTTCAGCTTCAAATACCGGGAATTCAAAGTAGGGAGAAGGCATTGGATCGTATGTTTCAACGGGGTTTAAAACAAGCAATCTGCATGACGTGATGATTGTTTTTTAGAAGAGATAGAGAGAAATGCAAGAGTGTGTGCAGTGTATTTTCTGAAAAATGCTTGTTTTTATTGTGGAGTTTTTTTTTAGGATTACCATTTTCTAAAAAGCGAAAAGTGAAAACAGAAATAACTGCAGAAATTACAGAACGACGATATTTATTCATGATTTTGTCAATTCTTGAAACTACAGCCCTATAAAACAAAACTCTGTCACTTCGGGCAAAGCGAAGAGGGACATTTACAGAAAGTGAGCCCTATAAAGACATTTGTTTCACCTGGGCAGGGTGAAAGGTTAAAACAAAGATGGAAATTACTTAGACTTATGGACGACTTTCGGGACATCATCGACAGCAACCCATTGGCGGTGAACTCCTCGAAGAATCACAAAGTTTGGTACCTTCTTTCTTGGCTTGTCCTCAGAAATGACACTGATTTCTGGCGGAGCAGGATCGTTGGAATCTTCCTCCCAAGCAGAGTTGTCGTAGATGAACTCTTCTGTTGTATCTTGCACAGTGTTTTCATTCTCAGGCAGATCTCCCCATCCAGTTGGCTGGATGTCTTCAATCCTGATACGAGAGCTTTTAGGAGCGGTGTACTTGACCAAGTAGTCGTACTTGCCACTCGGCTGTCCTAAGGTGTCCCATACTTCTGCGGAACTGGAAGAGTCATCCTTCTCGATGATGTTAACCTCAGGAAAAGCATAGCTGATGAACTCTAGTCCTACAATTTTTGTAGATTCATCGTTGTGCTAGATATTTTCGGAATATCTTGAGTGTTGATCCCATGACGTGGTGGAGACGCAGGTATTCTTTTCAATGATGCTTAGTTGATAAGCGTCGTTGGGCTGGCTCTTTTTCCCCAAGTCTCTGGGGTACGGCTGCTAGATAGGCAAGTCATCCATTGGGTCATAATAGTCATAGTCGAAGTTGTCTTTCATTAGAGTATCCTCCTCTAATGAGTTTGGTGGAGCACGACATCCTTCTGGATCACAATCTCCGTACATCATCTTGACGTATGATCTTGGTATATATCTCAGGCTTTGAGTGGGAAAGCAAAATGGTGTAGGAGTTTCTTCCTGAGACATATAACTGTCCTCATTGAGATAGGACTTCTACTCTTCATCTGTATTGGAGGAGTCACCCTCGTTGATAGTGTGTACTTCTTGAGACACCGGGTGAAGGATACCTCCACTGTGGAAGAAGTCCTGAATGGGATGAAAACTTTCGTCGTTAGTAGCAGTTTGGGTACAGGTCGAGGAAAAACCAAGACCTTTCTTTGTCTTGTTATTCGTAGGAATGACTAGCTGTCCCCATCCTTTTACATTGTTACTCTCGATCACTTCGAGAGCATCTTTGTCCGAGGAAATCGATGTTCCTTTCTCTGGTATATTCTCATTGCTCATCGAAAGTGCTTGGAACTGGGTTCCAACAACCTCCTTGGGTACTACACAGGATGATGATGATAAGTTGCTCACGATTAAGGCCTGCTCTCTGCATACTATGACTAGCTGGTCATTCTTGATGAACTTCAGCTTCTGGTGAAGTGTCAAGTGACTGCCCTAGTTTCGTGTATCCAAGGTCATCCTAACAAACAATTGTATGCTGCCCAGATGTCCATGACCTGGAAAGTGACTTGGAAAGTGTGAGGACCGATAGTTATGGGAAGGTTAACTTCGCCGATAAGTGTTTTTGGGATCCGTCGAAGGCTTTGACGATAACCTCACTGCCTCTCATCTGAGATCCTTGAAATGAGAGTCGCATCAGAGTAGATTTTGGCATAACATTCAGAGCTGATTCTGTGTCTACCAGTAAGCTGGCTAGAGCATTATCCTGGCAATTGACTGTAATGTTAAGCGCCATATTGTGATTTTTGCCTCCTTCTGGCAGTTCTTCATCACTGAATCCTAAATTGTTGCAGGAAGTGATGTTGGAGATGATGCTGTCGAATTGTCTTATCGTCACATCTTGTTCCACAAAGGCTTGCTCTAAGACTTTCTGTAAGGCTTCCCTGTGAGCTTCGGAACTGAGTAATAGAGATAGCACAAAGATTCTTGAAGGAGTTTGCAACAGATGGTCTACAATGTTGTACTCGCTCTTCTGGATGAGCTTCAGCATCTCATCGTTGTTCTTTGAAAGGTCGGGATTACTGGATTGTCCGACTGGTTGATTAGGAACTTCTGTTTGAGGTTCCTTTTCCTTAGTGGGTTCTCCAACTCCTCTGTTGAAGATCCGACCGCTCCGTGTTACTCGACTGATGTCGGCAATGCTTACGACGGAGGGTAATGGAGTTTCCTTTCCATTTTCGATTATTGTTGCACCGTACTTGTAAGGGATAGCCTTATCGAATTTGTATGGTATTGGTCCCGGTAGGTAGATAACCACATGAGCCTTTTGATTTTTTTGACCATCGTAGGAAGCCTCAATTGGTTCGAGGTTGAGAATTTTTCTACTATCAAGAGGAACTCTTGATTCATGGAGTAGAGGGATTATGGCACATACGTCCTTGGTCGTTTCATGATTAGATATTATAACAACGTCTTTGCTTTGATCAGGAAGATAGTTTTGCATTACGTTGATCGAACCAAAACTTGAACATGGTCGAATCTCCATTTGGTCCAACTATTTTTGAAGAGCTGACCGCACAAGGTAGCATCCTTGGTGATTCTCTGAGCAAACTCTACAGCGCTCATAGTTATGTGGTGGCACCTGACCACGCCCGCTTTGTATGCAGTGCAACCTTACTATATCTGTTTCCATCGAGCGAACATCCTGACTTTGATGTCTAGTAGGATTCACATCGGCCATACTGATTTGTTGTGTAACTTCATCCAAGTAGATTGGAAGCCACCAGTGCTCCAACAAGTGTTGAAGTGTTCTTTGGAAGAGTGACATCCTTGGTTGTCTTCACGATACACTTTACAGTCCTGATAACCATGTGAAGCCAGAAAACCGAGCCTGACTTGCTTAGCATGTAATTCTACCAGACTGGTATTCATCAAGCGAATATCAAAGATTTGAATCATATTAACTTGATGGTTACATCTATCATGGTAATCCATGGATCAATCCGAGATCCATTTGACGCTGGAGGGCCTCTTGTACAAAAGAGCATCCTTGATCATTTATTGAGCAGATCGGACAGGAATTGTAATCGTGCCGTGGCAGATCATGGTATTGACTTTTCCTTGAGTGCATCGCCACCAAGTTGACATTCATCGCCAGAATGTTGTGGTTCTGGACAATGTTGGGATTTGTGTAAGCCATATTGACCTCGTGGATTTGATGGTCTTGGATCCATTTGAGATCCATCTGTTCTTGTAGAGTTGATTGCACTACGAAACATCCTTGATTATTCTTTGAGCAGATATTACACTGGTGATAATTGTGAGATGGAACATGATCGTATCCGCTCTGTCTGTAATGAATCTTGACCAGATTGGTTCCTAATAGGAGTACATCACGAATTTGATAACTGCGACTCAACTCTTCCTCTATCAAATTTACTGCAGTTTTCTTATGTTGAGGCAACGGGTTCGTCTGAACATTTGGATTTGTATCCTTGAAAGATAGGACCCTGTTCCTGACAAGCTTTTGTACATCAGACTTGAAGCTGAGACAGTTTTCAATGTTGTGCCCTGGTCCTCCTTGATGATAAGGGCAAGTGTGATCCTCTTTGAACCAAAAAGGCAGATTTTCTAGTACCGTAAGAGGAGACCTAGTTTGGATGTACCCCTTGACCAGTAGAAGTGGAAACAGTTCTGCGTACAACATTGGTATAGGGTCGAACCCTGGTGGTCATGTCGTACGATTGTTATTATTGTATTAAGGACGAGCCTGCTGAAGAGGCTGTTGGGTCCTTTGCTGATACTGTTGTTGATTCGGTTGGCTCTGAGCAACCTGAGGTTGATACGTTGGAACTGGCGTTGGTTTGATAGCAGGAGTTACCGCTGCTACTGGTTGATACCTTCGCCTTTTCTTTCCGAGAGAGATATTACCAATATATTGCTCTTTTTTCTTTGGGAAAGCATAACTGTATCTCTTGATGTTGCTTGATGGTTCTGCACCTTTGACCAGACGTCCTTCTCGGACTGCTTCTTCAAGGCGTACCCCCATGTTCACCATCTCAGTGAAGTCACTGGGTGCACTGGCGACCATTCGGTCGTAGTAGAATGAGCTCAAGGTTTTCAAAAAGATCTTTGTCTTCTCTTTTTCCTCAAGAGGGGGACAAATCTGGGCGGAAATTTCACGCCATCTCTAAGCATATTCCTTAAAGGTTTTTTTGTCCTTCTGCGACATTTCTATGAGTTGATCTCTGTCTGGTGCCATGTCCAGGTTATACTTATACTACTAAACGAAGGCAGCACCAAGATCTCTGAAAGTGACGATCTTGGTGCGGTTTAAACCCATGTACCATTTGAGTGCAACACCGGTTAAATTGTCTTGAAAGTAATGGATCAGTAGTTGTTGATTCTCTGTCTGAGTTGACATTTTTCGAGCGTACATCACCAAATGACTTTGAGGGCAAGAGTTGCCATTGTATTTCTCAAAGTCAGGCATCTTGAATTTGTGCGGGATTTTCACATTAGGGACATGACAAAGGTCTGCAGCGTCCTTTCCAAATAAATCCTGACCGCGAATGGCATGCAGTTCCTTTTGCATCTCCAGGAATTGTTCTTGGAACTCATTCATTTTTTCGTACATATTTTCGTTTCTACCAGAAATTACTTGTGGAATCTGTCTTTCCGGGACAGTGTGTACCACTGGTTGTGGTATAGTCATTATAGCGGTGACTCTTGGTTCTTCTATGTGTCATACCCCAAATTTTGACCACTAAGATGTCCCATCATTGTGTTAATCATCATCACAATATGGATGAACCATCATGCCTCATCAAATGCCTCAAGGGTTGTTGAGCATTCACTACAATCAAAATTAGGGTTTTAAGCCCTCTCAGGGCCTTAGACAAAGGATCAGTCAAGGAAGGACTTGATCTTCAACTTTTCTAACCTCTCAAACATACACAAAGGATAAAAAAGGACTCCCACTTCAAGGATTAAGCACAAGGCTGCTCCCTTCTAGGTGGATTAAGCCTCAAGATCGCCAGTGTCACCAAATTAGGGTTTCGGTCGACCAGGGCCTCCAGATGGAAAATTTCATATGGGCACAAGCCAATGATCCAAAACATAACCTAATATACTCCATGGAACCTCATGGACCCAATCATCAAGGCAATTTTGCCTTAGGGGATGCATTTATCAAAAATCAGGAATTAGGGTTTCTTGCCCTAATTCACCCCTAAGTTGACTTTTGGGACAAACCATGAGCCAAGACCTCAAGAGAGGGTTTGAGGGTCTCTAATGAACTATATTGATCCATTTGGAACAATGGATTAATCCAAGAAGCTTGAGCAACAAGTCTCAATTTCATCTGCACCACAATTAGGGTTTTAAGGGAAAAGTCAACTGTAACTTTGACTTTTGACCAAGACATGCTCCCAAGCCCTAAGACATGATTCAATATGCCCTATGACACCCATGGAACGTGTCCATCAAGTTTGATTTAGGTCAAGGACATGATTTCATGAAGAATGGCACAGTTTGGAATTCATCTGATAAAAAGTCAACTGTGCACAAAAGTCAACTTTGACTTTTTGAGATTTTTCACCAAAATGGATTTTTAACCCTAAAATTATGTTAATGTATGATTTGAATCATCATTCATCAAGAAAAATCAAGAAATGTTGGATAACTTGTAAAAGGGGTAACCATAAAAGGGGATTTTCTAAGTTAAAAATAAAGTGACAAGGGTACCAACTTTGGAGGATCATAACTCCTAAACCACAAAGCCATTTTTCCTCATCCAAAGATAGATTTGTAGCCCTCATTACCCTCTACAAAAACTTCCACTAGACCTAAGTCCAATTCATTAAGGATTTTGAGTTATGGAGTGATCAAAGTGGCTGAAAAGTGAAAATATCACTTTTTCCAAATCTGTCTTCACTTTTTGCCAAATGTAGGGGGATTTTTCACTTGGATTCAAAAGAGATCAAAACTAAACATGTTCAAACAGTTGTTGTATCATGTAAGGGCTTTCCAAAATGGTCAAGAGCATTACCAAATTCAACTTACACCATGAGATATGACATTGGCAAGTTGCCTTGCTGAAATCTATAAGGGCAAGGCAGAATTTGCAATTTTGCTCGATTTGCCAAAATCCGCCAAATTCAAATGCTCCTATCCACTTGGACACATCTGAGGATTGAATCTAAAGGGGACAATCACTGAGCCAAGCCTCCAAAGTCCATGGAACAAGAAATAGCATGTTGAACCTAGAATGGCCAAAATAGGGACAAGACTCCAAATTTGGATTGAAGCATTCAATGGAAGCATCAAGGTGGCATAGACTGAGCCATTCTCATCTGAAATCAGTCAAGACTTATCCAAGACCAAGGGAACCACAGCCCTGTGCCCTAACCTCTAGTCAATGGCTAGAGGAGACTTGCATTTCCATTGGCCAACATTGAACAAACACCTGCTGCAGTTGCCATTCACTGTGAATCCCAAAACAAACTTGCTCTACTATAAATAGAGCTCAATTATGTTCAGTTTGAGTACACCAAAGCCATCAAACAGATGCTTTCCTCAAAATCTCTTCTTTCACCTCAAACTTGCCTTCCAAAGCAAGTAATTCTGAGTTTTTGAGCTAGAGAGCAATTCCACCCAAACTAATCACACACACCTCATATATATCATATGTAAGCTGTGCAAACCATCAAAAGTGACCTGTAATCACAACATCACAAAGTCACCTCTCAAAACCTCAAAATAGCACTTTTTGCATTTTTCAAGCCATGTCTTGATTCAGTCACTTTCCAAACCAGATAAAACCTCAAACACACTCCAAATATCATCCTTGAACTGTCCCAAATGGTTCCCACCATCTGGAACACCATTTGAGGGAGTTGCTATTTTGGTCACTTTTAACCCCTTTTGCAAGAAAGGGACAGTTTGTGTTTTTGCATGTACCAGCTGATTCCAATCATCCTAAAAGCATCCAAGGGATCATTTGAGGTGGTTCAAAGCATAAAATCATATCTGGAGCAAGAGGGTTGGCAGATTGCAGAGAAACCTCCAAAATCTCAAAGAAGGGTAAGCCTCTCAACTTGCACTCACCAAAACATGTGTGCATTTGAAGTCCATTGATCATAAACATCTCATATATGTCATATATGTTGTGTTTGAGCTAATTCACCATGTAATCCATGCTTGTACCAAGTTGTAGCATAGAAAATGCATTTATAGGTCATTTTCAAAACCACTATCGGGTTTTGAGGAGGGAGTGTGATATGAAAAAACTACCACCACCATTGGATTCCTTATGAAATTCTGGCCCAGATGCATATAAATTTTGTCTCAAACCATTAAGAATTGAGAAAGTTATGACCTTCACGTTTTTGAGCCAAAACTTGCCTTGGGCAAGCCAAAACCAAGGCATGACTTGTGTATTTGTTGGTTTGTTTCAAACAATGGATGTATCACCACCCCAGTGGTAAGGCGCGCGCCTTGTATGCTTGAGGTCGTGGGTTCAAACCCCACCCATGCCATTTTGTGATTTTTTCACATTTTGCTATTTTTCCAACTATTTTCATGTTTTGTTAATTATTTGGAAAATTAATAACTCTTTCAATTTTAATTATTTTTTATTGGTTCTTTTTGCAAAAAATCACAAAAATGTTGAAATATTTTATTCCACAAAAAAATTGAGTTTGTATTATTTATTTAATATAATTAGTATTTTTGTGAATAAATTCATTTTTATTTGTTTTTAAGCATTTTAAAATGAATATTCATCTTGAAAAATCAAGACCAAATGAGTTTTAATATCTCTTGTGATTTATACCTCATTTTTCAAACCTTAAACAAAAATCACAAGTGGTTTATTCAAACCTATTTGGTATTTTTCATTGATTTTCTTTAAATATTTATTTTTAAAGAATAAAATTAGGGTTTCTTTGATTTTCACTCAAAACAAATCATTGTCAAACACTCATGGGCCTCTAATAGAGTGTAAGACCCAATCCTTTTTTTGAACAAATCATTTTTGGGCCTCATTATATTGTATAAGTCCTGATACCGTAAAAAAAAACGGCGCGATCGTCGCCCTTTTGAAAAATAACAACTGGACCTCTCCTCGAGTAGTAAGACCCATTCAAAATTTTTGGGCCTCTAATAGAGTGTAAGACCCAACCCCCTTTTAACCAAAATCATTTGGGCCTCAGATATTGTATAAGCCCCTTCGCGTTAAAAGAAAATCTCGACGCGATCGCCATTTTTAACGAAAAGTCAACTGGGCCTACCCTCGTGTTATAAGCCCCACTCTTTTTCTTTAAACCTTTTGGGCCTCTTGAGAGAGTGTAAGACCCATCCCTTTGTACAGAAAACCTTTTTGGGCCTCAGTCACTTGTATAAGTCCCTCTGTACAAAATTTAAACAGTGCGCTCACTGATAAAACCCTGGGCCTCTCCTTGAGCTGTAAGCCCCAAATCTTTCTTTTTCAAAGCACTTTCTCCTTTGATTTTGAATATACTGTTGTTTTCAATCTTTCTTTGTTGAACAACTAACCAAACAGCATGGAAGCTCTACAACCGAGTAAGTGTTTACCCGCTTTTGTTTACCGCTTCCATTTACCGCTTTCATATGTATATAACTGTATTGTGGGGCTGTTTCACTATAAGTCTCCTTTCACAAACTCATATATGTATAACTGTATTGTGGGGCTGTTTCGCTGTAAGTCTTCTTTCATAAACTCATATCAACTGTGTAATAATAGTATAGATATTTAGCGTTTCCCCGACAACTACGTCTAGCATTAAGCCCGTTGATCACTCTTAGAAATAGTCTAAACTAGATCCCCATAGGATTACCAGACACAGTCTTCCCTCCTCTTGGGGTTAAACAATATGGAGATATGAAAGGCAACATTCTCTGTGAACCCTTTCATAGATTGTCACTCATAGAAGTTGTCAAGAAACTCTATTCCCCAGAGTTGATCTCTTCTCCATGAATTGCATCTCTTGAGTTTCTTCCAAATTCTCGAACTTTCCTGACTTTGATCTATTAATTCTTGGTGAATAGCATTGCCTTGAATTTCTCGGGGTTTGGGGACCCACAGGCTTCTTAAAAGCACTTGTAAAGAGACTCTACTCCCCAGAGATGATCTTTTCTCCATGAATGGCATCTCTTGAGTTTCTTCCAAATTCTTGAACTTTCCTGACTTGATCTATTCCTCATGAATAGCTTGCCTTGAATTTCTCGGGGTTTGGGGACCCACGGGCTTCTTAAAAGCATCGGCCTCCTCTTAGGCATCGTACAAGGACCCACAGGCTTCCTAAAAGCAACTCCGCCTCCTCTTGGGCTTAGTACAAGGACCCTACGGCTTCATAGAAGTATTCACAGCCTCCTCTTAGGCTTCGTATAATGATCTCTTCCTCCGGGAATGATAGCCTCCTCTTGGGCTTAGTACAAGGACCCGTCGGCTTCTTAAAAGTCTCTAGCCTCCTCTTGGGCTTCGTACAAATTATCCCGACGACCTCCTAGAGGTATAGGAACATAACTTAGTCATCTTAATAGAACAGTCCTTTCAAAGAGTCTACTACTGTTTCTCAAAGCATAGTACAAAAGATGAAACTCTAGACTTGGACAGTCTAACTTCCTTGAGTCTCAAAGACATTCTCAAGTGACCCCTTCGTTAAATAGGAAGGAAACCCGCAGACTCAGACAGTCTCAATACCCTTCGGATTTCCCGTTTCCTCAAAGAAAAGGAAATATCCCAGATCCTTGAATCAAATCCTTGAGTACAACATTGCTCATATAAGAACTGATTTTATCTTTAAAATCAGTATACTTGACCTGTCACTTAACTGAGACAACATTTAGCCTCTCTCTCGGGCTTTGTACGAGACACATACAGAGACTCCCTCGTTGAGTCAATCCCCCTTTCGCCTCCATCTCGGGCTTTATACGAGATACAAAAAGGTTCTTATTGAGCTAAATAAACAACAGCCTCCATCTCGGGCTTCGTACGAGATACAAAAGACTCCCTCGTTGAGTCAAACAACGCTTAGCCTCTATCTCGGCCTTTGTACGGGATACAAAAACTCTCTTGTTGAGTCAAATAGCCTTCATCTCGGGCTTTATACGAGATACCAAAAGATTCCCTCGTTGAATCAAAACCTTTTAGCCTCTCTCTCGGGCTTTGTACGAGACACATATTAGCCTCCTCTTAGGCTTTGTATAAGAAAACCATTGGTTGATCCAATCAACCTTTTAGCATCAGAATTGTGCCTCGTTCACAGTACACAAACATCAACAACTCCTTCCCCTTTCATCTAATCACTGTAAGCGGCAAGGCTCTGGATCATCTACATCCATGCCACTGTCCCCCTTTTAGCATGAGAAATTCCAAAGGAAAGATGGCATTACTCTACACTGAGTTAAAGTCTTCTCCTTCAAGTTGAAATCCCCTATAAAGGAAATTATGGCATTGCCGGATTCACAAATCCCGGTTAAAGTAATTCTCCTTTATAAAACAGTCGTGACAGACAAACCCTTCTTTAGAGATGACAAATTCTCTCTAAAGTCAACACCCTTTTAGCTTCACATCTTGGGCTTTGAACAAGATACAAACTACCTTTCAGCTTCACATCTTGGGCTTTGAACAAGATACAAAACAGCTTTCGCTTCACGTCTTGGGCTTTGAACAAGACACCAAAAACAACCATTTCCTCCCATAGAATAGGAGGAACTACGAACGCTCTGATTTCCCAGTTTCGGTAAACGGGAATACGTAGGCATAAGATCGAAAGAAAAGATCTTAGCGAGCACGCTAAACAAAAAACCCAAATCCCATATCTCCATCAATCAAAAGCAGTAATTCAAAAGCACCAGTCCTAACATCCAAATCCTTGTTCCCCACCCGAAACCTTCTGCCTAGATAAAAAGAAAGAAAACCATATTGGCGAAAATACAAATAACCAGTACAAAGGCCCCCTACATTGATAGCATCCGTAACCTAACAGACCGCTGTTTTAACTCAGTATGCAAAGCAGGGTTAATTGGAGACATCTATTTCCCTTCCTTCATCAGCTTTAATAGGATAAAAAATGAATCGACCTGTAGTTTAAGCTTAACCGCAGAGAGCGACCAGCGCTTAAGAACCGCGTCCAAAATCGCTCGCTACAGAAAAAATGGCGCCCACCGTGGGGCTCGTCTCTATTTTTTCTTCCTTTTTACCTCTTGTTTGAAAACCACAGATTGGGGCTTCCGCCGAGGAACCCATTTTCTATCAGGAACTTAAGATTCATAGCTTTAAAGGTCTAGGATGATTAGGACAAATATATATATTGCTTTTCCTAATTGCTATACGTGTTTATTTTTCTGCTAATGGGAATGCGGGTGATGCCGTATGTGGAAAGATTGAGTATACACTTAAGATAAGTGATGGCGATGGGGTTGACCATCAACCTCAGTGGAGGCTGACCAACGCAACCCATTCTCTCACCTAGACAATGGGCCGGTTGTTAAGTCTGAGAAGCTGAGGAGCCAAACCCTTTCGTAGTGCGGAAACTATCGGGAATAGTTGTTACGAAATACTACCCTCATTTGAGGCTGGTGATCTATTCTCGGTGAATGGCACTTACTCTAAGATTGCACTACAACTCGCTGGCGATCCGCTTGTTGTTTTTCTTTCCTAGGAGGAGCTGATGATAATGAGTACAGGTACAAAAATCACCCTAGTATAAACCTTTGGGGATGGGTAGAGCCTTGACTTCATGACAACGACCCTTTGACCCCGTGTTTTTTCTATGTTTTTGTGTGCTGCATTCATGCATTCATCTAAAAAACATTAAAACATTCAAAATATTTCTCTTCTAGTCTCTCTGTTTTTTTCAAAATAAACTAAGACTGTGATTGCAAATATCAGAGAAAAGGATTGAACTAATGGATTTCGGTAGAAGGAGAACTCACCAGTATACCTTCAAGGTTCCAAAACTAGAGGATTTGAGAAGGTTAGCGAGGATGATCACTAACCCAGAGGCTTTCAGAGCCAAGCACGGAGGTTTGCTACCACTGTTAAGAGTCCATATGATTGAGGGAATCATGGATGCCTCATTCAGTTTTATGATCCAGTTTATCACTGTTTCACATTCCCGGATTACCAGCTCGCACCAACGCTGGAGGAGTATTCTCACCTGATCGATCTACACATTACAGATCGAGCTCCATTTTCTGCACTGGAAGAAATTCCAAAGAATCAAACTATTGCAAGAGCAATTCATTTGGACGAGTCTAAGGTTAGGACTCACCTAACTACTAAGGGTGGCATCCAAGGTTTGCCAGCCCAGTTCTTGACAAAGAAAGCCCTATATTTCGCCAGTATAGGAAACGTGACTGCTTTTGAAAGCATCTTTGTTTTGCTCACCTACGGGTTGTTTTTGTTTCCCAACATCAATAACTTCGTCGATCTTAACTCCATTAAGGTTTTTCTCATTGGAAACCCTGTGTCGACTTTGCTCGCAGATGCGTATCATTCTGTACACTTGGGAAATTTGTACAGCGGAGGGGAGATCACATGCTGTGTACCTTTGCTTTACAAATGGTTTATCTCTCACTTGCCCAAGTCTGCTGCTTTTTGGGATTGTAAGAGTGCCTTACGTTGGTCGCAGAAGATCATGTCTCTTACCAACTCTGACATTGATTGGTGTAATAAGATTTATGAGGGAATTATGATCATTGACCGTTGTGGAAACTTCCCCAACGTACCCCTCATAGGAACTAAAGGAGGAATCAACTACCATCCAGTATTGGTTCGCCGTCAATTTGGATACCCGATGAGACACATCCCACTGGGTGTTCATCTGGAAGGTCTTTTCTTCAAGGAAGAGGAAAACGAAAAAGCACTAAAGATGGAAATAGTGCACGCTTGGAAGCAGGTTCATAAGAAAGGACGAGAGTCTTTAGGAAAACTGGACTGTGTCTCGATGGAGCCTTATCTCCATTGGGTACAAAGTAGAGCTCTCAAGCTAAAGGGTCCTTATCCTCGTTACGGAATTCTTCCTCCGAGGGAATATGTCATGTACTTCATGACGGAAACTGAAAAGCTTCAGGTTACTCTCAACAAAGTTCAAAAGGAAAGAAGGTCTTGGAAGAACAAGTACCGCACCCTCGACATAGAGTGCATCAAAATACAGCAATTACTGAAAGAGAAAGATGCTCTGATTGAAATTTTGGAGCAACATGCTGTGGATAATCAGGATGACCAAAGGAATTTGCTCGCTCCTTTCACCTGGCAAAGGAATGACAACCCGACAACGGCCCAAGAGCCCCGGTCAAAGAAAAGGAAGATACCAGAATCAACACCCGGTTTCTCTTCAGAGAGGACTCGGGGCCCATTAGCTTAGGTTTTTGTTTCTGCACTTTGTAATCTATTGTATTTCCATTTCTGTAATCCTTTGAATTTCAATAAAAAGGGGTTTCCCCACTGTTTGATATTTGCAATCTAATTGTCGAAGTTTATTTTGATTAAACCTTAAACAATTAATATAATCATTGCATTCATCATTCTCACATCGCGTATTCTTCTTACCTACGAATCTCACGTTTGTGTCTCGGTTCTAAAGTCAAACTGTCTCATTCGTATAATACCCGGGCCAATCGTCAGAAAAAGATGGATGATCTTGAGGAAGAAAACAGAGAGTTGAAAGAAGAGATCGACGCTCTGAGAGAGGATATAAGAAAGCTTCGTAACGACATGCAAGCCATGGCAGAAGCTCAGCTACAAAGAACTGTGATCTCAGATATCACCTCAATGCCCATAGTGAAGAAGTATGATCCTAGGTATCAGATACCGAAAGATTGTCCTTGGGGCATGCCTGTTAACTATATCCCAGAAGGATATGTTCCGCCGATCACTGAAGATCAGGGAATCACAACAGAAGCCGCTGGGCCTGAAGGTTACAAACTTTGGGAAAACGAAGATGTCAGGGGCATACTGAAGACTCCTGAAGGTTACAAACTTCGGGAAACGCCAAGACTCACTGCCGTAGTCACGGTACCACCCCCTGTGGTGCACACTGTACCGGAAGGACAGATTCCATAGACACCTTCTGGTAAGAAGGAAACTATGTTTGACAGAATGGAGGAATTCCAGGAGCAATTCTTAGAAATGCAGAAGGAGCTGCAAGCTATTCGCGGTCAGGATCTATTTGGAAAGGACACCGTAGACCTCTGCTTGGTCCCAAATGTGAAAGTTCCGCACAAATTTCAAGTGCCCGACTTTGAAAAATACAAGGGTAACTCTTGCCCTCAGAGCCATATGGTGATGTACGCTCGGCAGATGTCAGCCCAGACGGAGAATCAGGACCTACTGATTCACTACTTCCAGGATAGTTTAACCGGTGCCGCACTCAAATGGTACATGGGTTTAAACCGTGCCACGATCAGCACTTTCAGAGATCTTGGCACTGCCTTCGTCCAACAATACAAATAAAATTTGGACATGGCACCCGACAGAGATCAACTCAGATCGATTTCGCAAAAGGACAAGGAAACCTTTAAGGAGTATGCTCAAAGTTGGCGTGAAATCGCCGCTCAAATTTGTCCACCTCTTGAGGAAAAAGAGATGACAAAGATCTTCTTAAAGACCTTAAACTCATTTTACTATGACCGAATGGTTGCCAGTGCGCCCAGTGATTTCACCGAAAAGGTCGGCATGGGCGTACGTCTTGAGGAAGCCGTCCGAGAAGGACGTTTGGTAAAAGACCCTGGATCGACGAGCGGTACTAAAAAATATGGCAGTGCTCTCCCTAAGAAAAAAGAGCAAGATATTGGGAATATCTCTCTCAGAAAGCAAAGGCAACGTTATCAACCAGTAGCAGTTGTGACTCCTGCTATCAACCCTGCGCCTATTCCTACGTATCAACCTCAGGTTGTGCAGAGCCAACCTGACCAGCAAAGGACACAACAACCTCTTCAACAGGCTCATCCTCCATATAACAACAACCATACAACACGGCCACTAGGATTTGATCCTATACCCGTGACGTATGCAGAACTGTTTCCATTACTACTGGCTAAGGGGCACATCCAGACTAAATCTCCTCTTACAGTACTGGAAAATCCGCCTTTTTGGTTTAAGGTGGATCAAACTTGCCCTTATCATAAAGGAGGTCCAGGGCATAACATAGAGACTTGTCTCAATTTCAAGTCCGACGTGCAAAAACTTGTTAGGAGCGGGGTCTTATCCTTCAAGGATACAAATCTAATGTTCTCTCGAATCCGCTGCCTCAACACGAGAAGGCTGCAGTCAATTGGATAGAAGGAGAGACTAACGATGTCTATCAAATTCACGATGTACTCTTGTTGAAAACCAATTTGGTCAAGATGCATTGTAGACAGAGTGGATATGGCCATGTGCCACCTCATAACTATCACTAGTGTGATATCTGCTCTAAAGACAACCAAGGATGTTCTGTAGTGCAAGCAGCTCTGCAGGAACAGATGGATCTCAGATGGATCCAAGAGCACCAAGTTCGTGGAGTTAACATGGTCTACACAAATTCTAACGTCATTCAGAACCACGCCATTCGTGCAATGAATGTCAACTTGGTGGCGATGCACTCAAGGCAAAGCCAACATCATAATCTGCCGCGACACGATTACAGTTCCTGTCTGATTTGCTTGGTAAACAAACAGGGATGCTCTTTCATACAGGAGGCCCTCCAGCGTCAGATGGATCTTGGATGGATCCAAGACTACCATGATAGGAACCTTTATCAGGTCAACATGGTTCAGATCTTCGATATTCGCGTGATGAATACCAACCTGGTAGAGTTACATGCTGAGCAGGTCCGACTCGGATTCCTAATATCACATGACTATCAAAGTTGTGAAGCGGGTTGCGAAAACGATCAAGGTTGTACCCTTGTCCAGGAGGCACTTCAGCACTTGTTAAATCACTGGTGGATGCCAATTTATATGGATGAAGATACTCAGCAAATTAGTATCAGTAACAGGAATCATACTCGGCGTCAGAGTTAGGATGTTCGATCTGTGGAAGCTAACCTAGTGAGGTTACATTGTATTCAAAGTGGGCGCGGCCAGGTGCCACCACACAACTATGAACGTTGCGGCGTCTGTTCGGAAAGTAACCAAGGGTGTTACTTTGTGAGAGTAGCTCTTCAGGGTCAGGTCGATCGTGGAGAAATTCGTCCGTATCCGGGTTCTGGACCCATCGACTGGACGCCGAACTACCTTACCGAGCAAGTTGAGGATGTTGTCACGATCTCTGGTCATCACAGGACCAGGAATGTTTTTGCCATTATTCCTCTACTTGACGAATCTAAAGTTCCCAACCGGGAACAAATCGAGATCACTTATGATGGTCAGAAAAATTAGAAGGTTCCCATAGTCATCTATCTACCGGGACCACTACCGTATGAATCAGCTAAGGCTATCCCTTACAAATATGGTGCAACGACAGTTGAAAATGGAAAGGAAATTCCATTACCCTCCGTCGTGAATATTGCAGACATCAGTCGTGTAACACGGAGCGGTCGAATCTTCAACCGAGGAGTTGGAGAACTTAACAAAGAAAAGGAACTTCAGACAGAAGCTCCTGATCCACCAGTCGGTCAATCCAGTGATCCCGACCTTTTGAAAAACAATGATGAGATGCTGAAGCTCATCCAAAGGAGTGAATATAACATTGTCGATCAACTGTTACAGACTCCTTCAAAGATCTCGGTATTATCACTGTTACTCAGTTCAGAAGCGCACAGGGAGGCTCTACAGAAAGTCTTGGAGCAACCCTTTATGGAATAAGATGTAACAATCAGACAGTTCGATAACATTGTCTCTAACATCACTTCCTGCAATAATTTGGGATTTAGTGATGAGGAATTACCTGAAGAGGGTCACCGTTATAACATGGCACTCAATATCACAGTTAACTGCCAGGACGATGCTTTAGCCAGCGTACTGGTAGACACAGGATCAGCCCTGAATGTTATGCTAAAGTCTACTTTGATGCAATTATCATTCAAAGGCCCTCCGATGAGAATCAGCGAGGTTGTCGTCAAAGCATTCGACGTGTCCAGAAAAACAGTTATCGGCGAAGTTGATCTTCCCATAACTATCGGTCCTCACACTTTCCAAGTCACTTTCCAGGTCATGGACATCCGGGCAATATACAGTTGTTTATTAGGAAGACCTTGGATACATCAGGCTGGGGCGGTTACGTCAACCCTCCACCAAAAGCTAAAATTCGTCAAGAACGATCAACTTGTCACAGTCTGTGGGGAACAGGCCTTGCTCGTGAGTAACTTGTCATCATCTGCTGGTATAGAACCCGAGGAGGTTATTGGAACTCAGTTCCAAGCACTGTCGGTGAGCAAGGACAATCAATACCAAGAAGGAACCTCGATTTCCTCATACGAAGATGTTATCAAAGCGGTCGAGAGAACCGATACAACAAGATGGGGACAGCTTGTTATTCCTACTAGCAATACAACAAAGAAGGGTCTTGGTTTTTCTGCAACCTGTACCCGGACAGCTGCCAACGATGAAAGTCTTTATCCCCTTTAAAACTTCTTCCACAGTGGAGGTTTCCTTCACCCAGTGCCTCAAGAAGTGCATACCATCAATAAAGATGATTCCTCTGATATGGAGGAAGAATGGGAGTCCTACCTTAACAAGGACGGTTATATGTCTCAGGAAGAGGTGCCTATGCCTTTTTGCTTTCCTACAAAAAGTCTGAGATTTATACCAAGATCAGATGTTGAAATGATATATGGAGATTGTGATCCGGAAGGATGTCGTGCTCCGCCAAATTCATTAGAGGAGGACACTCTGATGAAAGACAACTTTTACCACGATTACTATGGCCCAATGGATGGTCTGCCAATGTGGCATCCTTACCCAGGAAACTTGGGGCAAGAAAGTCAGCCGAACAATGAAAATCAGCTGACCGTCGTTGAACAGAATACCTGTGTCCCCACCATGTCATGGGATCAACACTCAGGTCATTCGGAAACTACTCAACATGAAGATGAATTTGCAACGTTTGCAGGACTTGAATTCATCAACTATGCTTTTCCCGAGGTCAACGTCATCGAGAGAGATGACTCCTCCAGTTCCAAAGAAGTTTGGGACACCTTGGGAGAACCAAGTGGAAAATACGACTTCATGGTCAAGTACACCGCTCCCGAAAGCTCTCGTATCAGGCTCGAAGATATCCGGCCTACTGGATGGGGAGATACAGCTGAGAGCACAAATACTATGCAAAATGCAACAGAGGAATCCTCCTACGACAATTCTTCCTGGGAGACAGATTCCAATGATCCTGCTACACCAGAAATCAGCGTCATTTCTGAAGACAAATCAAGGAAGGTGCCAGACTTTGTGATTCACCGAGTAGTTCGCCGCCAATGGGTTGCCGTCGAGATTCCAAAGATCGTTCATCAGTCAAAGTAATTGCCATCTTTAACCTTTCACCCTGCCCAGGTGAAACGAGTGTTTTAATAGGGCTCGCTTTCTGTAAATTTTCCCTCTTCTCTTTGCCCAAAGCGACAGAGTTTTATTTTATAGGGCTGTAGTTTCAAGAATCGACTTGTTCATTAATAAAATAACGTCGTTCTGTAATTTCCGCATTTATTGTTGTTTTCTCTTTTTTGCTTTTTCAGAAAATGGTAATCCTAAAAAAAAAACATTTAAAAATAAAAACAAGCAGTAAAATAAATACACTGCACACACTTGCATTTTCTCTATCTCTTCTAAACATGAATCATCACGTCATGCATATTGCTTGTTTTAAACCCCGTTGAAACATATGATCCGATGCCTTCTCCCAACTTTGAGTTCCCGGTATTCGAGGCTGAAGAAGAAGTTGACAACGAAATTCCAGAAGAGATCTCCCGACTACTCAGACAAGAGGAAAGGTCCATTGAACCTCACAAAGAACCGTTGGAAACGGTAAACTTGGGTTCAGAAAAAGAGAGAAAAGAAGTCAGGATTGGGGCACTGCTCAGTCCAACTGCCAGAGAGGGTTTGATAAAGCTTCTCAAAGAATTTCCCGATGTATTCGCTTGGTCTTATCAGGATATGCCAGGGTTGGATACCAGCATCTTGGAACATCACTTACCATTAAGATCGGAATGTCCACCAGTAAAGCAAAGGTTGAGACGGACTCACCCGGACATGGCCATCAAAATCAAAGAGGAGGTGCAGAAATAGATTGACGCGGGTTTCCTCGCTACATCTGAATATCCTCAATGGTTAGCCAACATCGTACCCATTCCTAAAAAGGACAGAAAGGTCAGAATGTGTGTTGATTATAGGGATCTGAACAAGGCAAGTCCAAAGGACGACTTTCCTTTACCACACATTGACATGTTGGTAGACATCACAGCAAAGTTCAAAGTATTCCCCTTCATGGACGGATTCTCGGGCTATAACCAGATCAAAATGGCGCCAAAAGACATGGAGAAAACTTCGTTCATTACCCCATGGGGCACCTTTTTTTACAAGGTAATGCCGTTCGGTTTGAAGAACGCCGGGGCAACCTATCAAAGGGCCATGACTACTCTCTTTCATGACATGATACATAAGGAGATCGAGGTATATGTCGATGATATGATTGCAAAATCAAAAACAGAGAGTTAGCACGTTGAACATCTGTCAAAATTATTCGAACGTCTAAGAAAATTCAAGCTCCGCTTGAATCCCAACAAGTGCACCTTCGGTGTCCGTTCAGGGAAACTATTAGGGTTCATCGTCAGCCAAAAAGGAATTGAGGTTGATCCTGACAAGGTCAAGGCCATTCAAGAAATGCCTTCTCCGAAAACTGAAAAGCAAGTCAGAAGATTCTTGGGACGTTTGAACTACATCTTCAGATTCATATTCCTTATGACCACCACGTGTGCGCCGATTTTCAAATTACTGAAAAAGAACCAGGACTGCGTTTGGACAGAAGATTGCCAAACCGCATTTGATAGTATCAAGGAATATCTGTTGAATCCTCCGATTCTATCACCTCCAGTGGAAGGAAGACCACTGATCATTTACCTCACAGTTCTAGAGGACTCAATGGGATGTGTACTTGGCCAACAAGACGAAACTAAACGGAAAGAGTCTGCCATTTACTATCTAAGCAAGAAATTCACCGACTGTGAAACTCGGTACACAATGCTTGAGAAAACTTGTTGTGCTTTGGCTTGGGCAGCCAAACGTCTTCGCCAATACATGATTCGTCATACTACTTGGTTGGTCTCCTAAATGGATCCAATCAAGTACGTCTTTGAAAAACCTGCTCTCACGGGAAGGATTGCCCATTGGCAGATGTTGTTATCAGAATATGACATAGAGTACCACGCTCAAAAAGCCGTTAAGGGAAGTATTTTAGCCGATCATTTGGCTCATCAACCGATTGACGATCAAGAATCAGTCGGGTTTGACTTCCCAGACGAAGATATGTATCTAAAAATGAAAGATTGCGATGAACCGTAACCCAGTGAAGGGCCAGAACCAGGTTCCCAGTGGGGACTTATCTTTGACGGAGCAGTTAATCATTACGGAAACGGAATTGGGGCAATCATTGTTACCCCTCAGGGTACCCACATTCCTTTCACTGCCAAACTTACGTTCAAATGTACGAACAACGAGTCTGAATACAAAGCTTGTATTATGGGTCTCGAGGAAGCAATTGATTTAAGGATCAAAAATTTGGACGTATACAGCGATTCAGCCTTGGTTATCAATCAGATAAAAGGAGATTGGAACACATACCAATCAGGATTGATTCCTTACAAAGACTATGCAAGAAGGTTGTTACCTTTCTTCAACAGAGTTGAGTTTCATCACATTCCTCGTGATGAGAAACACATGGCTGATGCATTAGCCACTATCTCTTCCATGATTAGTGTAGGTCAATGGAACGACCTACCTAAGATCGACATAATGCGCCTTGAACGGCCCGCTTACATCTTCACGATTGAAGCAGCCATAGACGATAAACCTTGGTATCACGATATCAAATGCTTCCTTCAGAAACAAGAGTACCCATCTGGGGCACTCCGAAAAGACAGAAAAACCCTCAGAAGATTGGCTGGAAACTTCTTCCTGAGCGGTGACAGTCTCTATAAGAGAAATTTTGACATGGTCTTGCTCCGATGCGTCGACAGACCAGAAGCCGACATGCTTATGAAAGAAATTCATGAAGGATCCTTTGGAACTCATGCCAACGGACATACAATGGCAAGAAAAATTCTAAGAGCAGGGTACTATTGGTTGACAATGGAATCCGACTGCTACAAGTACATGAGGAAATGTCACTAGTGTCAGATATACTCCGACAAAATTCATGTACCGTCATCACATCTCAAAGTTATTTCTTCCCCATGGCCATTTTCCATATGGGGAATCGACATGATCGGCATGATTGAACCTAAGGCTTCAAACGGACATCGGTTCATCCTGGTAGCCATTGACTATTTCACCAAGTGGGTCGAAGCAGCGTCAGTCGCCAATGTAACCCGGCAAGTGGTGGTCCGATTTATCAAAAACAATATCATCTGCCGTTATGGTGTTCCAAGCGAGATCATTACTGATAATGGATCTAACCTAAACAACAAGATGATGAAAGAGTTGTGTGCAGAGTTCAAAATCAAACACCATAACTCATCTCCCTACCGACCCAAGATGAACGGGGCGGTAGAAGCGGCTAACAAGAACATCAAGAGGATTGTTCAAAAGATGGTCGTAACCTACAAAGACTGGCACGAAATGCTACCCTTTGCACTTCACGGTTATCGCACATCTGTCCGCACTTCAACAGGGGCAACCCCTTTCTCTCTAGTGTATGGCATGGAAGCAGTGCTCCCCATAGAAGTAGAGATCCCGTCAATTCGAGTATTGATGGAAGCTAAGCTCACCGAAGCTGAATGGTGTCAAAGTCGACACGACGAACTGAATCTGATCGAAGAAAAGAGAATAACGACACTATGCCACGGTCAGTTGTATCAACAGAGAATGAAGAGGGCGTACGACAAAAAGGTCCGACCTCGTGTCTTCAGAAAAGGAGACCTTGTGCTAAAAAAGATACAATCATTTCTCACTGATTCACGAGGCAAGTGGACTCCAAATTATGATGGCCCCTATGTGGTCACGAAAGCTTTCTCAAGTGGCGCCTTGAGACTTGCAACCATGGACGGAGAGGAATTTACCTACCCCACAAATGTTGATGTAGTCAAGAAATACTTCGCCTAAAAAAAACGTCTCGGTGGATTGAAAACCCGAAAGGGCGATCCAGGCAAAAGTTAGAGACATGAGAAAATCATCCCGATGGATTGGAAACATCATAGTACAATCCAGGAAAAAGTTAGGGATAATGGCAGGTAACTATGTTCAACAGAGGCAAGTCTCTCAGCAGCAGCGGTTACATCACCTGTCAAAAAACTCCAGTCAAGGTCATCTTCAACAGAAGTTCAGGATATCCCGAATTCAAAGTTGGTAGAAGGATAATGATCGTTATGTTTTTACGTAGCCCTTTTTCCCTGTAAATTACCATTTTTCTAACTTTGTATATACTCTTTGGAATCCCGCGTTTGGCTGATCTCTGTCTTATCAATAAAATTTGAGCCCTTGTGCTTTTGTTTGTAATTCTTATTTGTTTTAGCTTTACAGAACGACATTTTAACATGATCAACGATTCTTGAAATGAAACAAAAATGAATTTACTTTTTAAAACTTTTTCTGCTTTTAAAATAAAGATGGCAATTTCTTTTGACTGTTGAACATCAAAAGAGCATCAACCGCTTCTCCAGAAGTAAGCGAACTTCAAAGTGCAGAATCAAAGTACTCCTTCTAACCCAGTACGCCTGAATGAAGGGATAAACTGTGTCAGAGACCTTGTTCCGTCTGACACGCTTCGGTCGAGTTCTCATCTCCTAAGCCTGATCATCGGTATTCCCCGCGAGGACTACTTTTCCTAAGCAAGGTGGAATTTCTACTTTTGGACCAACGGTACTTCTTCGCCCCGCGATGGCCGAGTATCCAGTCATGTTCACCTGTCAGTTTGTATGTCGCGTCCATCTTGTCAGCATAAACATACATGCATCATTGCATTATTGATTTGCATTCACATTTCATATTGCATCACTATCACTCTAGTCGGTCTTGTCCCCTGGTGATAAAAGTTCTCTCAATCGAGTTGTCTAACCTTTCCTCGTTAGGAAGTGAATCATCTAACCAATCTCTCTCCCGTTTATCTCTGGATTAGAGACGGTCCTTGACCACTTTGATAACTTGAACCTCTGAGAAACAAGAAAGCTTTCAACCAATGTCACTCTTCGCCATTGAAGATGATATCCTTGCTTTCCCGAATTAAGGAAAATCCACAGAAAAAGCCCCTTAATCAGAGATTCGGCAGTACGGCAGTTTTTCTCTGAAAAAACCACTGATGAAAAGGTCATCAGCACCTCAAAATTGGATCCCATCATATGGAATTTCTCCGGAAAGATCCCGAGAAAAGTGTGATGTAAGCCCCCAAACGAAAACAGTCTCTCAAGAGACTCGCTTTCCCCAGTAGAATCGACAAATGGCGTCTGCAACAGAGAAGTTTGTACAACTCTACAACTCAGACGACTGGGTTCTCTAGCAAGTCTGACATCAAAGCTTTTTCCATCAAATGGCATCTCCCCGGGAAAATTCGGCGAGAAGTTTGAGGGAAATCCGCTACAAATAGCGTTCCTTGTCAATAAAGTTTATTGACAAAAGAAACTGAGACCAGTTCCTTGGTAAGAAACCAGGATCGAGGGGAAGTTTAAATCAGAAACTAAGACCAGTTCCTTGGTGGGAAACCAGGATCGAGGGGAAGTTTAAATCAGCAACTGAGACCAGTTCCTTGGCTGAAGACAAGGATCGAGGAGAAGTTTTACCTTTTCTAAGCATCATTGCTTAGAAAAAGAAGATGAATGCGTGCACTACCATTCATAACGACCATCAAAATTTCGGGTATTCCGATATTTAATCCTCTTGCACCTCGAATGCCCGAATACTTTCGTCATTCACGCCTTCGGGTCCATGAAGATTAAATAGGGGCATTTGTCATACCCCAAATTTTGACACTAATATGTCCCATCATTGTGTCAATCATCATCACAATATGGATGAACCATCATGCCTCATCAAATGCCTCAAGGGTTGTTGAGCATTCACTACAATCAAAATTAGGGTTTTAAGCCCTCTCAGAGCCTTAGACAAAGGATCAGTCAAGGAAGGACTTGATCTTCAACTTGTCTAACCTCTTAAACATACACAAAGGATCAAAAAGGACTCCCACTTCAAGGATTAAGCACAAGGCTGCTACCTTCTAGATGGATCAAGCCTCAAGATCGCCAGTGTCACCAAATTAGGGTTTCGGTCGACCAGGGCCTCCAGATGGAAAATTTCATCTGGGCACAAGCCAATGATCCAAAACATAACCTAATATACTCCATGGAACCTCATGGACCCAATCATCAAGGCAATTTTGCCTTAGGGGATGCATTTATCAAAAATCAGGAATTAGGGTTTGCTTGATGGTTCTACACCTTTGACCAGACGTCCTTCTCGGACTGCTTCTTCAAGGTGTACCCCCATGTTCACCATCTCAGTGAAGTCACTGGGTGCACTGGTGACCATTCGATCGTAGTAGAATGAGCTCAAGGTTTTTAAAAAGATCTTTGTCTTCTCTTTTTCCTCAAGAGGGGGACAAATCTGGGCAGAAATTTCACGCCATCTCTAAGCATATTCCTTAAAGGTTTTTTTGTCCTTCTGTGACATTTCTCCGAGTTGATTCTCTGTCTGAGTTGACATTTTTCGAGTGTACATCACCAAATGACTTTGACGGCAAGAGTTGCCATTTATTTCTCAAAGTCGCCAGCTTGAATTTGTGCGGGATTTTCACATTAGGGACATGACAAAGGTTTGCAGCGTCTTTTCCAAATAAATCCTGACCGCGAATGGCATGCAGTTCCTTTGGCATCTCCAGGAATTGTTCTTGGAACTCATTCATTCTTTCGTACATATTTTCGTTTCTACCAGAAATTACTTGTGGAATCTGTCTTTCCGGGACAGTGTGTACCACTGGTTGTGGTATAGTCATTATAGCGGTGACTCTTGGTTCTTCTATGTGTCATACCCCAAATTTTGACCACTAAGATGTCCCATCATTGTGTCAATCATCATCACAATATGGATGAACCATCATGCCTCATCAAATGCCTCAAGGGTTGTTGAGCATTCACTACAATCAAAATTAGGGTTTTAAGCCCTCTCAGAGCCTTAGACAAAGGATCAGTCAAGGAAGGACTTGATCTTCAACTTGTCTAACCTCTCAAACATACACAAAGGATCAAAAAGGACTCCCACTTCAAGGATTAAGCACAAGGCTGCTCCCTTCTAGGTGGATCAAGCCTCAAGATCGCCAGTGTCACCAAATTAGGGTTTCGGTCGACCAGGGCCTCCAGATGGAAACTTTCATCTAGGCACAAGCCAATGATCCAAAACATAACCTAATATACTCCATGGAACCTCATGGACCCAATCATCAAGGCAATTTTGCCTTAGGGGATACATTTATCAAAAATCCGGAATTAGGGTTTCTTGACCTAATTCACCCCCAAGTTGACTTTTGGGACAAACTATAAGACAAGACCTCAAGAGAGGGTTTGAGGGTCTCTAATGAACTATATCGATCCATTTGGAACACTGGATTAATCCAAGAAGCTTGAGCAACAAGTCTCAATTTCATCTGCACCACAATTAGGGTTTTAAGGGAAAAGTCAACTGTAACTTTGACTTTTGACCAAGACATGCTCTCAAGCCCTAAGACATGATTAAATATGCCCTATGACACCCATGGAACATGTCCATCAAGTTTGACTTAGGTCAAGGACATGATTTCATGAAGAATGGCACAGTTTGGAATTCATCTAATAAAAAGTCAACTGTGCACAAAAGTCAACTTTGACTTTTTGAGATTTTTCACCAAAATGGATTTTTAACCCTAAAATGATGTTAATGTATGATTTGAGTCATCATTCATCAAGAAAAATCAAGAAAAGTTGGATAACTTGTAAAAGGGGTAACCATAAGAACTTAGAAAATTTTCTAAGTTAAAAATAAAGTGACAAGGGTACCAACTTTGGAGGATCATAACTCCTAAACCACAAAGCCATTTTTCCTCATCCAAAGATGGATTTGTAGCCCTCATTACCCTCTACAAAAACTTCCACTAGACCTAAGTCCAATTCATTAAGGATTTTGAGTTATGGAGTGATCAAAGTGGCTGAAAAGTGAAAATATCACTTTTTCCAACACTTAGTGAAATTTTCACTAGGTCCAAATCTGTCTTCACTTTTTGCCAAATGTAGGGGGATTTTTCACTTGGATTCAAAAGAGATCGAAACCAAACATGTTCAAACAGTTGTTGTATCATGTAAGGGCTTTCCAAAATGGTCAAGAGCATTACCAAATTCAACTTACACCATGAGATATGACATTGGCAAGTTGCCTTGCTGAAATCTGTCATGGCAAGGCAGAATTTGCAATTTTGCTCGATTTGCCAAAATCAGCCAAATTCAAATGCTCCTATCCACTTGGACACATCTGAGGATTGAATCTAAAGGGGACAATCACTGAGCCAAGACTCCAAATTTGGATTGAGCATTCAATGGAAGCATCAAGGTGGCATGGACTGAGCCATTCTCATCTGAAATCAGTCAAGACTTATCCAATACCAAGGGAACCACAGCCCTGTGCCCTAACCTCTAGTCAATGGCTAGAGGAGACTTGCATTTCCATTGGCCAACATTGAACAAACACCTGCTGCAGTTGCCATTCACTATGGATCCCAAAACAAACTTGCTCTACTATAAATAGAGCTCAATTGTGTTCAGTTTGAGTACACTAAAGCCATCAAACAGATGCTTTCCTCAAAATCTCTTCTTTCACCTCAAACTTGCCTTCCAAAGCAAGTAATTCTGAATTTTTGAGCTAGAGAGCAATTCCACCCAAACTAATCACACACACACCTCATATATATCATATGTAAGTTGTACAAACCATCAAAAGTGACCTGTAATCACAACATCACAAAGTCACCTCTCAAAACCTCAAAATAGCACATTTTTGCATTTTTCAAGCCATGTCTTGATTCAGTCACTTTCCAAACCAGATAAAACCTCAAACACACTCGAAATATCATCCTTGAACTGTCCCAAATGGTTCCCACCATCTGGAACACCATTTGAGGGAGTTGCTATTTTGGTCACTTTTAACCCCTTTTGCAAGAAAGGGACAGTTTGTGTTTTTGCAGGTACCAGCTGATTCCAATCATCCTAAAAGCATCCAAGGGATAATTTGAGGTGGTTCAAAGCATAAAATCATATATGGAGCAAGAGGGTTGGCAGATTGTAGAGAAACCTCCAAAATCTCAAAGAAGGGTAAGCCTCTTAACTTGCACTCACCAAAACATGTGTGCATTTGAAGTCCACTGATCATAAACATCTCATATATGTCATATATGTTGTGTTTGAGCTAATTCACCATGTAATCCATGCTTGTACCAAGTTGTAGCATAGAAAATGCATTTATAGGTCATTTTCAAAACCACTATCGGGTTTTGAGGAGGGAGTGTGATATGAAAAAACTACCGCCATCATTGGATTCCTTATGAAATTCTGGCCCAGATACATATAAATTTTGTCTCAAACCATTAAGAATTGAGAAAGTTATGACCTTCACGTTTTTGAGCCAAAACTTGTCTTGGACAAGCCAAAACCAAGGCATGACTTGTGTATTTGTTGGTTTGTTTCAAACAATGGATGTATCACCACCCCAGTGGTAAGGCGCGCGCCTTGTATGCTTGAGGTCGTGGGTTCAAACCCCACCCATGCTATTTTGTGATTTTTTCACATTTTGCTATTTTTCCAACTATTTTCATGTTTTGTTAATTATTTGGAAAATTAATAACTCTTTCAATTTTAATTATTTTTTATTGGTTCTTTTTGCAAAAAATCACAAAAATGTTGAAATATTTTATTCCACAAAAAAATTGAGTTTGTATTATTTATTTAATATAATTAGTATTTTTGTGAATAAATTCATTTTTATTTGTTTTTAAGCATTTTAAAATGAATATTCATCTTGAAAAATCAAGACCAAATGAGTTTTAATATCTCTTGTGATTTATACCTCATTTTTCAAACCTTAAACAAAAATCACAAGTGGTTTATTCAAACCTATTTGGTATTTTTCATTGATTTTCTTTAAATATTTATTTTTAAAGAATAAAATTAGGGTTTCTTTGATTTTCACTCAAAACAAATCATTGTCAAACACTCATGGGCCTCTAATAGAGTTTAAGACCCAATCCTTTTTTTGACCAAATCATTTTTGGGCCTCAGTATATTGTATAAGTCCTGATACCGTCAAAAACAAACGGCGCGATCGTCGCCCTTTTGAAAAATAACAACTGGGGCTCTCCTCGAGTAGTAAGACCCATTCAAAATTTTTGGGCCTCTAATAGAGTGTAAGACCCAAACCCCTTTTAACCAAAATCATTTAGGCCTCAGATATTGTATAAGCCCCTTCACGTTAAAAGAAAATCTCAGCGCGATCGCCATTTTTAACGAATAGTCAACTGGGCCTACCCTCGTGTTATAAGCCCCACTCTTTTTCTTTAAACCTTTTGGGCCTCTTGAGAGAGTGTAAGACCCATCCCTTTGTACAGAAAACCTTTTTGGGCCTCAGTCACTTGTATAAGTCCCTCTGTACAAAATTCAAACAGTGCGCTCACTGATAAAACCCTGGGCCTCTCCTTGAGCTGTAAGCCCCGAATCTTTCTTTTTCAAAGCACTTTCTCCTTTGATTTTGAATATACTGTTGTTTTCAATATTTCTTTGTTGAACAACTAACCTAACATCATGGAAGCTCTACAACCGAGTAAGTGTTTACCCGCTTTCATTTACCGCTTTCATATGTATATAACTGTATTGTGGGGCTGTTTCACTGTAAGTCTCCTTTCACAAACTCATATATATATATAACTGTATTGTGGGGCTGTTTCGCTGTAAGTCTTCTTTCATAAACTCATATCAACTGTGTAATAATAGTATAGATATTTAGAGTTTCCCCGGCAACTACGTCTAGCATTAAGCCCGCTGATCACTCTTACAAATAGTCTAAACTAGATCCCCATAGGATTACCAGACAGAGTCTTCCCTCCTCTTGGGGTTAAACAATATGGAGATATGAAAGGCAGCATTCTCTGTGAACCCTTTCATAGACTGTCACTCATAGAAGTTGTCAAGAAACTCTATTCCCCAGAGATGATCTCTTCTCCGTGAATTGCATCTCTTGAGTTTCTTCCAAATTCTCGAACTTTCCTGACTTTGATCTATTCTCGGTGAATAGCATTGCCTTGAATTTCTCGGGGTTTGGCGACCCACGGGCTTCTTAAAAGCACTTGTCAAGAGACTCTGCTCCCCAGAGATGATCTTTTCTCCGTGAATGGCATCTCTTGAGTTTCTTCCAAATTCTCGAACTTTCCTGACTTGATCTATTCCTCGTGAATAGCTTGCCTTGAATTTCTCGGGGTTTGGGGACCCACGGGCTTCTTAAAAGCATCGGCCTCCTCTTGGGCATCGTACAAGGACCCACAGGCTTCCTAAAAGCAACCCCGCCTCCTCTTGGGCTTAGTACAAGGACCCTACAGATTCATAGAAGTATTCACAGCCTCCTCTTAGACTTCGTATAATGATCTCTTCCTCCGGGAATGATAGCCTCCTCTTGGGCTTAGTACAAGGACCCGTCGGCTTCTTAAAAGTCTCTAGCCTCCTCTTGGGCTTCGTACAAATTGTCCCGACGACCTCCTAGAGGTATAGGAACAGAACTTAGTCATCTTAATAGAATAGTCCTTTCAAAGAGTCTACTACTGTTTCTCAAAGCATAGTACAAAAGATGAACCTCTAGACTTGGACAGTCTAACTTCCTTGAGTCTCAAAGACATTCTCAAGTGACCCCTTCGTTAAATAGGAAGGAAACCCGCAGACTCGGACAGTCTCAATACCCTTCGGATTTCCCGTTTCCTCAAAGAAAAGGAAATATCCCGGATCCTTGAATCAAATCCTTGAGTACAACATTGCTCATATAAGAACTGATTTTCTCTTTAAAATCAGTATACTGGACCTGTCACTTAACTGAGACAACATTTAGCCTCTCTCTCGGGCTTTGTACGAGACACATACAGAGACTCCCTCGTTGAGTCAATCCCCCTTTCGCCTCTATCTCGGGCTTTATACGAGATACAAAAAGGTTCTTATTGAGCCAAATAAACAACAGTCTCCATCTCGGGCTTCGTACGAGATACAAAAGACTCCCTCGTTGAGTCAAACAATGTTTAGCCTCTATCTCGGGCTTTGTACGAGATACAAAAACTCTCTTGTTGAGTCAAATAGCTTTCATCTCGGGCTTTATACGAGATACCAAAAGATTCCCTCGTTGAATCAAAACCTTTTAGACTCTCTCTCGGGCTTTGTACGAGACACATATTAGCCTCCTCTTAGGCTTTATATAAGAAAACCACTGGTTGATCCAATCAACCTTTTAGCATCAAAATTGTGCCTCGTTCACAGTACACAAACATCAACAACTCCTTCCCCTTTTATCTAATCGCTGTAAGCGGCAAGCCTCTGGATCATCTACATCCATGCCACTGTCCCCCTTTTAGCATGAGAAATTTCTAAGGAAAGATGGCATTACTCTACACTGAATTAAATTCTTCTCCTTCAGGTTGAAATCCCCTATAAAGGAAATTATGGCATTGTCGGATTCATAAATCCCGGTTAAAGTAATTCTCCTTTATAAAACAGTCGTGACAGACAAACCCTTCTTTAGAGATGACAAATTCTCTCTAAAGTCAACACCCTTTTAGCTTCACATCTTGGGCTTTGAACAAGATACAAACTACCTTTCAGCTTCACATCTTGGGCTTTGAACAAGATACAAAACACCTTTCACTTCACGTCTTGGGCTTTGAACAAGACACCAAAAACAACCATTTCCTCCCATAGAATAGGAGGAACTACGAACGCTCTGATTTCCCTATTTCGGTAAACGGGAATACGCAGGCATAAGATCGAAAAAAAAGATCTTAGCGAGCGCACTAAACAAAAAACCCAAATCCCATATCTCCATCAATCAAAAGCAGTAATTCAAAAACACCAGTCCTAACATCCTAATCATTGTTCCCCACCTAAAACCTTCTGCCTAGATAAAAAGAAAGAAAACCGTATTGGCAAAAATACAAATAACCAGTATAAAGGCCCCCCCACATTGATAGCATCCGTAACCTAACAGACCGCTGTTTAAACTTAGTATGCAAAGCAGGGTTAATTGGAGACATCTATTTCCCTTCCTTCATCAGCTTTAATAGGATAAAAAATTAATCGACCTGTAGTTTAAGCTCAACCGCAGAGAGCGACCAGCGCTTAAGAACCGCGTCCAAAATTGCTCGCTACACTATGCCCTGAAGTTTGTAACCTTCAGGAGTTGATACCATCACTCTTGCGTCTTCGCTTTCCCAGAGTTTGTAACCTTCAGGCCCAGCAGTTCCTACTATAGTCCCCGGGTCTTTCGTGACCGGCAGAATGTATCCTTCAGGGATAAAGTTGATAGGCATGCCCCAAGGACGATCTTTAGGCATGTTGTACCGAGGATCATACGTCTCCACTAGGGGCGTAGATGTGATATCCGAGATCACAGTCCTTTGTCATTGCCTCTCAGCTGCTTCCAGAGATTGCATGTCACTGTGAAGTTTCCTCAGATCTTCTTTCAGAGCGTCGATTTCTTCTCTCAACTCTCTGTTCTCTTCCTCGAGATCGTCCATTTTCTTTTTTCGATTGGCCCGAGTATTGTACAAATGAGACAGTTTGACTCTAGAATCGTAACACATACGTGAGACTCGAAGGTAAGAAGAATGCGTTATGTGAGAATGATGGATGATATTCAAAGATATATTCTAATTTTTTTTGTTTTAATAAAAAAGAAACTTCAACAAATGGATTGCAAATATCATACAGTGGTGAGATCCCATTTTATTAAATTTGAAAGATTGCAGAAAGGGAAATACAGTATTTTATAAAGTGTTGTAAAAGGAAATGTCTAAGTTCATGGATCCTGAGTCCTCTCTGAAGAGAGCTCAGATGCTGGCTCGGGTAGTTTCCTTTTCTTTGACCGGGGTTCTTCAGTTGTTGTCGAGTTGTCGGTCCTTTGCCAAGTGAAAGGAGCGATCAAGATCCTTTGATCTTCTACAGTATGCTATTCTAGAATCTCGATCAGAGCGTTCTAGAATCTCCACATTGAGAATGCGGTATTTTTTCTTCCAAGAGTTCTTTTCCCGTTGAACTTTGTTGAGAGTGACCTGGAGTTTTCCGTATCAGACATAAAATAAAGGACAGATTCCTTTAACGGAAGAACTTCGTGACGAGGGTAAGGCATCCTCAGCTTGAGAGCTCTAGTTTGTACCCAGTGGAGATAAGGTTCCACGAAGGTACAACTTGGTCTTCCTAGAGACTCTCTTCCTTTCTTGTGAACATGTTGCCAGGAATGCACTATTTCCTAGGAACATAGTTGATTCCTCCTTTAGTTCCTATGAGGGGTACATTAGGGAAGTTTCCACAATGGTCGATGATTCTTATCCCATCATAGATTCGATTGTACCAGTCTATGTCAGAGTTGGTAAGAGACATGATTTTCTGTGACCAACGTAGAGTACTCTTATGATCCCAATATGCAGCAGTCTTGGGTAAATAAGAAGTGAACCACTTGTAAAGCAAAGGTACACATCATGTGATCATTCCTGCGATGTACAAATTCCTTAAGTGTACAGAATGATAA
Source organism: Lathyrus tuberosus (assembly GCA_022829125.1). Classification (NCBI taxonomy): domain Eukaryota; kingdom Viridiplantae; phylum Streptophyta; class Magnoliopsida; order Fabales; family Fabaceae; genus Lathyrus; species Lathyrus tuberosus. The sequence goes on from JALAZF010000423.1 coordinate 1,675,855, forward strand.
GCATTTGCGAGCAAGGTTGGTACGGGGTTTCCAATCAGAAATATCATAATAGCGTTGATATCAACGAAGTTATCAATGTTGGGAAAAAGGAAAAGCCCGTATGTGAGTAGAACAAAGATATCTTCGAAAGCAGTAACGTTTCCTATACTGGCAAAGTACAGGGCTTTCTCTACCAGAAACTTGGCCGGTAAACCTTGGATTCCATCCTTAATGGTCATGTGAGTCCTGACTTCTGACTCGTCCAAATAGATTTCCCTTGCAATGGTTTGATCCTTTGGAATTTCTTCCAGTCCAGAAAAGGGAGCCTGGTCAGTGATGGGTAAATCGATCAGGTGAGAGTACTCCCCTAGCGTCGGTGCTAGTTGATAATTCGGGAATGTGAAACAGTGATAAACCAGATCGTAAAACTGGATTAGTGTAGACATGATTCCTTCAACTACGTGGACCCTTAACAGAGACAGTAGCCCTCCGTACTTAGCTCTGAAAGCATCAGGGTTGGTGATCATCGTTGCCATCCCCTTTAAATCCTCTAGTTTCAGAGTCTTGAAGGTGTACTTGTGCGTCTTTCTTCTACCGAAATCCATAACGCAATCCTTTTCTGATATTTGCAATCATCGTTTTAGTTTATTTTGAAAAAGAGAGAAGAGAAAATAAAATTTTATCTTTGTTTAATAGTTTTTTTAAATGAATGCATGAATGTAGCACACAAAAACATTGAAAAAACATGGGTTCAAGGGTTCAACGTCACGAGCATGAGGTCACGGCTCTACCCATCCCCAAAGGTTGTATTCTGGTGAATTTTTGTACCTGTAGAACGGGTTAAAAGTTCCCAAAATCATTGACCCCCTAGGGGTAACAACAACAAGCTGGTTCACCCGAGCGAGCTGTAGCATCCTAGGGTAATCTCAATTGAGTGTAGTATCGCGTGTCAACTATTTCCGATAGCTACCGCACTACCAAATGGCCACATGGTTAATGTCTACTAAATCCTCAGTTTCATGGATACCACAATCGAATAATCTGCTTTCACAACTGAAGTCGTTAGACATTGAATCCGGAAAGGGTTTCTCCACTGATTTGATGGTCTACCGGGACAACTTATTCGGGATTCACTCTCTGTAAAACCGCCCGTCTATGCCATCACCTATCTTAGGTATCACTCAAACTTTCTACATGCGACATCACTCACATTCCCATTAGCAGAAAAATAAACACGGATATCAAGTAGGAAAAGCGATATATATATATATATATATATATATATATATATAATCCATTCCTTAAACTAACATCCTAGACCTCTTAGGAATTCTAGTCTATAATCCTAAACAGACAAAATGATTTCCCCGGCAGAGTCGCCATTATTCTGTAGCGTGCGATTTTTGTCGGTGATGCGACCACCTTATCGCCATGGGTTTCTCCTCACCGCAATGGTAGGAGTTGGGTGCTACTTTCTGATTTCTTATTTATCCCGTGAAGCTAGAAGGGAAAGGGAAGATATCTAAAACTAACCTTGCACACGTTTGTTTAACTGAACAGACGTTGTCAGGTTATATAATGGGGAGTTGTCAATTACCCATCCTATATGTGGTTATCCACATGTTGTTAGCATTAGGTTCCGCTTTGTACTTGATGGTGTTTATCTGTAAATGGGAAAGTTTCTTCTTTGAGGGATGTCTATGGGAGAGAGAGAGAGTTTTGATGATTTTGGGGAGGTACTAGACCTCAGTTTTGATTGGTATGAAGGTACTGGACCTAGAGTTTTTGATTGGTATGCTCGCTAAGATTTCGCAATCTTATGCCTACGTATTCCCGTTTATAGAAATAGGGAAATCAGAGCAATCGTAGTTCCTCCTATTCTATGGGAGGAAAAAGATGTTTTGGTGTCTTGTTTAAAGCCCTAGATTGAAGCTAAAAGGTTGAGTATTTGTGTCTTGTTCAAAGCCCAAGATTGAAGCTAAAGGTTTGACTTAGAGAGAAATTGTCATCTCTAAAGGGAGACATCTTGTCTGTTTATCACAATTGTTGGGTAACTGTTTATAAAGGAGGATTACTTTAACTGGGATGTGAGAATCCAGCAATGCCATAATTTCCTTTATAGGGGATTTATCCTGAAGGTAAAAACTTTAACTCAGTGTAGAGCAATGCCTTTTTTCCTTAGGAATCTTTTATGCTAAGAGATGGACAGTGGCGTGGATGTAAATAATCCAAAGGCTTGCCACTTACAGCAATTAGATGAAAGAGAGGATTTACCAGGATAAGAGATGGACGATAGCTTAGATATTTGAATCAACAAGTCTGCCACTTATAGCGGTTATCTGGGATTAGGGTTTGTCGGTTTTATCTGTTTTTATGTAGTGATATACAGAGAAAAATCTTCCTACAGAGAGTTTTTGATTCCCTCTGAGGGGATCGTGGTTTTTGTATGTGCCTTGATCAAAGCCCAAGGTTGAAGCTAAGAGATTGATTGACTCCACTGGGGAAGTCCTTATACAAAGCCTAAGAGGAGGCTGGAGAAGGCTGACTTAACAAGAGAGTGTTTATGTGTCTTGTACAAAGCCCAAGATTGAGGCTAAAAAGGGACTTGACTCTTTTGGGGGAATATCTTTATACAAAGCCTAAGAGGAGGCTAGGAGGAATCGACTCCGTTGGGGAGGTATTTAATTGTCTTGTACAAAGCCCAAGATTGTGGCTGAAAGAGAATTTTTTATTCCACCGGGGAATATTTGTAGGTGTCCTATACAAAGCCCAAGATTGAGACTAAAAAAGGAGAATATTGACTCTGCTGTAGAGTATGGTTTTATCTGTCTTGTACAAAGCCCAATATTGAGGCCGAGAAGAGGTTTAACTCTGTTTAGAGAAATTTATATGGTGTCTTGTACAAAGCCCAAGATTGAGGCTAAAAAGGGTTGACTCAACAAGAGAGTGCTTTTATCTGTCTTGTACAAAGCCCAAGATTGTGGCTGAACAAGCTAGAGAAATCATTATACAAAGCCTAAGAGGAGGCTAACTTCTACTAGGGGAAATCGTTATAAAAATCCTAAGAGGAGGCTGAAAAAGATTGACTAAACAAGAGAGTGCTTATCTGTCTTGTACAAAGCCCAAGATTGAGGCTAAAAAAGGGTGAATCCACGAGAGAGTACTTTTGAGGTTTACTCTACTGAGGAAAATCATTATACAAAGCCTAAGAGGAGGCTGGCTTCTGCTGAGGATTATTAGGATCCAGAGGCAGGTCCAAAATGGGGGATCAACTCTTGTTGAGGGTTTATAGAAGAGTTGAGGTATCAGATGTAACACCCCAATTCCCATCGCGAATAAATAATACATAAATAAATCAGAGTGAATAAAAATTTATTTTTTCGACAGAAACAGGGATGCCACATTTAAAGAAAGAAAACACAATCCCTGCTCAAATATTTGATACACAACACAAGATGGAACAAACATAAAAGGGAAATTTTTTCCAACAAAGGGAAAGTTCAATTATGGAATAAAGCGGAAAGATCCATAACTGACTTGTTTTACAAAATAAATTATTTTATAACATCAAAATACTCATACAAAGGTAATACAAAATATATTCAACAATGTACACATAAATAACAAAAGCGTTCCCCGACTCCCGTGCTATGTATCAGAGCAGACACCAAAACCGACAAAAGAATGGAGAACTAATCTTCACAAAAGCCTCCAAGACTACTAATCTGCAATTTCCTCATAGAGCAATAAACCATAGCAGAAGGGTGAGAAATAACAACTAAATCAAGATTGCATAATAATATGCAAATACATAACAATTCACATGTATAGTTATTCTCACCACAATTAGCACACACCAATACATATAGCATGTCACAAATACATAACCTATATCAATTATCCAACATAATCACGTATTTGCACATAAGGCATACCAAGTCATCACATATAGAAACACATCACACATCACATAGCATATGTCTATGCATAAAACATATTATCCACAACCAATGCATTTATCACATATGCACAATTTCCACATGTAATCAATCCATTCATGATTTATGCAAATGCACAGAGACCGACACAACGACTCTATGAAATGCATATGCAGTACCATCCATCCATCATTCTCATCACTAGTTCACTCAGGAACTATTGGAATCATCGCTCGTTACTTAATGTAACTCCCCGTTGGGCATACGATGTTCCCCGTCGCTCACATCCCACACTGGCATACGACGTTTATGGATCACTCACACCCCACACGGGCACACAACCCGATCGCTCACACCCCACACGGGCACACGATCGTCTATAATCATCGCTCACACCCCACACGGGCACACGGCATTATAGCGGATTCCCTCTAGAATCGATTCGTCGCTCACACCCCACACGGTCACACGACATCACAAGATGCATATCATGATGCTTGACACACAAGAACTCATGACAATCAAATGCATCTTCATAATTTAACCATATGAATTATCTCATCATCATTATTCATGCAGTGAAAACACTTCAAACAATGTATTTCAAACCATAAAGGCCACCAAACAACATACATTGAATTTCACATAAACAATGCATTTCATCATAATCCACAAAACACAACAATTAGCACTTTAGCACATACACTCATATCAATTCGCATCAAGAATTACTCCCCATCAACCACAACAATCACAACAACTTATCACATGCTTCAACATCATACAAACCACAACAATCCCACAAAAGATCATAACAACATACATTGATATTTAATCAAACCATGTATCTTACCACACAAAAACATCATTATTACATGCATCAACATCATATAAACCACATAAAAGTTCCACGTTACACAACAATAGCACAACACACGGTAAAACACCGACCGCACGCATTTAACGCGATAAAAACCCGACTACCCAACACTTTTACAAAACCACGACTTAAATAAATCATCTCATACCCTCCAAACCATTTTAAATAGAAATAATATTTTATTAGCTTTCCAACGCTTCGAACGGCGACCAAAACGGACTTACGGTTTAAAAATTACGAAGAAAACAAAATAGAAAAAATCTGCCACTTCGCTCCAGTATTCGCTAGGCGAACCCAAGCGAACCAAGGCACAGGAAAACCAACATAAAGTTCGCTAGGCGAACCTCTAGGTGAACATTCGCCTGTTCCTTCGCTGGGGTTCGCTAGGCGAACCCGCGAAACCCAGAATTCGCAGCAGCGCCAATATAGGTCATATGGGTCCAAAATACATCATTTCTACCACCCAAACCCTTCTAATTCATACCAGAACAACAAAAACATGTTCAGACATAATCAACAAGTATTCTACGCAGTTTATATCGAATTTCATCCGTGAAAACATCGATTTCTATCAATTACTCCTAATTTCAATCGATAAGAAAAGTCGCGAAACAACCAAAACAATTACAACAAACAACACATATACATACACAAGCAAGATATAATTGAAACTTCTCACCCTTACCCGATTATTCGCGCTCGAAACGGAGTTCCCGCGGTTTTCCTCTTTCTCCCCTTTTCTTTCCTCTTCCTTTATATCTTTTCTTTTCTTTCTCTCTATTTTCTTTTCTCTCTATTTCCTCTCAAATCTCTATTTATATAAATATCTAACTACCCAAAATGACCATTTTGCCCTTATGCTCAAATATCTCTCAAACGCTCTCAAAATGTGATAAAACATAATAACGATGAAAAATAATATATTGTCAAATGAAAGTCAAGAATAAAATAATATTAAAACAAAAATAATTAAATCGGCTCGATTAAATAAATCGGACAAAACGGGGTGTTACATCAGATGCCTTGAGGTTCTGATGATAAGCTGACCCTAGTTGGGGAAATTTAGGATAAAGATTGAGTTTTAGATCTTGTGAGGACTTCAACTCTACTAGAGATTGTTTGAATGACCAGGGTTTTTCCTATATCCGTAGGGAACTTGAGAATGTCTTTGAGACCCAAGAGGAGATTAGGCTGTCCAAGTCTACTGGTATGGAAGAGTTTATCTTTGTATGATGCCCAAGAGGAGGCCGGCGTTTTAAGGGATGAGTATCAACCCTAAACATAGTATGAGTTTTTGACTCGTTGGAAAGACAACTCTAACAAAGGATGACTAGGTTTTGTCCTACACCTTTAATAGGTCTTCATGGTCCTTGTACTAAGCCCAAGAGAAGGCATGAGAACTTCTAAGAAACCGAAGGGTCTTTGTACAAAGCCCAAGAAGAGACGAGGATGCTTTTAGGAAGCCTGTGGGCCCAAACCTAAGAAGAGTTCAATAAAAGTTTCACTGAGAATAATCTTTTCTTTGGTGAACAGTTCTAGGGTTTGAATAAATTCAAGAGAGGTTTCACCGAGAATTAATCATCTCTGGGGAAATGAACTTCTTTGACGAATTCTAAGAGTGACAGTCTGAGAAAAGTTTCACCGGGAATAATTCCTTTCTCTTTGTTTCATATTGTTTAAGCCCAAGAGAAGGCAAGACTGTATCTGGAATTCCTATTGGGAACTAGTTTTGACTGTGTTGAAAGAGTGACCACTGGCTCTATCTAGTTCTAGACCTAATTGTCGAGGAAAACTCTAAGCTAATATACAAGTATATATACATTTGATATATGACAACTATTTAAAAGGATATGAAAAAAGGACTTACAGGTGAGCAAGCTTCCAGCAATACAGTTATAGGAAAGCATGTAAAGAAAGCGGATAAAACTTATAAGTGAGCAAGCTTTTATAGTAACAGCTGTATGGTTAGTTGTTCAAGAAATTAAAGAAAGTTTTGATAACAACTATGAATTTAAACCTAAATATAAAGGAGGTTGTTTTGAATAGATTGTTGGGGCTTATACTCAAGGAGAGGCCCAGATGAGAAACAACCATCGTACCGTTGTTTTGTAAACTGTATTGGGGCTTACACAATGACTGAGGCCCAAAAAGATGTTATTTACAAAGAGGGTTGGGTCTTACAACTCAATGAAAGGACCAAAGGTTTGAAAAAGAAAAGAAATGGGACTTACAACACAAGGGTAGGCCCAGATAAATTTCTGTTTAAAAGGCGACGATCGCGCCGAGATTTTTTTAACGTATCGGGACTTATACTATGACTGAGGCCCAAAAAGGTTTATTTACAAAGGGATGGGACATACACTCTACAAAGAGGCCCAAAAGTGTTTAAAAAAAGAAATGGGACTTACAACACAAGGGTAGGCCCAATAATGATTTTTGTTTGAAAACGGCGATCGTGCCGAGGTTTTTGAAAACACAGTGGGGCTTATACAATGACTGAGGCCCAAATTATTTTATTTACAAGGGATGGGACTTACACTCTATTAGAGGCCTAAAAGTGTTTGAAAATTTAAAATCGAGAGGAAACCCTAATTTTAAATTAAAATGTCATTTTTCAAAGGAAATTAAATTTAAAAAATGATATAAAATACCAAATATATTCAAAAACAAGTTGTACATTTTGAAAAATATTTTGAGAAATCATGTTTAATCATATGAAAGCTTGAAATTCAATTGGTTTTGAAAAATCAAAGTGAGAACTTCATTTAAAAATGTTTAAAAACAATAAAAATGAAATTAATTACAAAAATTCTAACTATATGAAAAAAATAATATAAATTGGATTTTTTTGTAAATTAAAATATTTAAACATTTTTGTGAATTTTGAGAAAAATAATCAATTTAAAAACATTAATATTTAGAGAGAAATTAATTTTTGAATCAATTAAATAAAATAACTAAAATTCAAAAAATTTGAATTATGGCACCAAAAACACTTGGTTCTTGCCCGCGCCCTCTGTTTTTCCAGATTTGCATTTTCTCACTTTTCTCCCTAATTTCTCAATGGTTTTGCACGATTCAAGTATCAATCTTGTTCGTTTTTGAACAAGGATCACAACCATATATTTTAATTGCATTTATATTAAGTATGGAGAAAGAAATCAACAGAAAACCTCAAGAACACTAATTTCAGCATGAACACAATGAAATTCCATACACGAAGAATTTATGGCAATTAATTGAGGGTTATTACTCTACATACATGCATAAACAAGATGGTAACTAAAAAATTCATTCATGATGCATGAATCATAGAGTTTCAAGGGTTCAGGCCTACCTCTTGCAGCTGGTGATCGAGTTTGGTGATGGAGGTGTTACAGCTTGGTTCCAATGATCTGGAAAGCTTCCTTAGGTGCCAAGGAATGTGTTTGAATGCTTGGAGTGGATTGAAATGAGCTGGAACTTGATGTGGCACTTCAACTGCAACTCTGTCAAGAACTTGAGCAATTGGCTGGTGATTTTGAGAATCTGATGTTCCATATGTGATTTAGTGTTATGGATCACTTACATATGATGTTTATGAGGTGTGTGTGTGTGTGTGTGTGTGTGATTGGTTTGGTTGGAATCACTCTCAATCTCAAAATTCGATAGTGACTTAAGTTAGAAGGCAAAATTGGAGTGAAGAAGAGATTTTTGAGAAAAGCATCAGTTTGGGTGCTTTGGTGTACTCAAACTGATCACAAATGAGCTCTATTTATAGTGTGTCAAATTTGTTTTGGCAGCAATAGTGTGTGGCAACTGCAGCAGGTCTGTTGCACATTGTGGATCAAATGGAATCTCAAGTCTCCTCTAGCCATTGACTTGAGGTTAGAGCACAGACCTATGGTCTTTTGGTTCAGAGATAAGGCTTGACTCATTCAGTTAAATTTGCCTCAGTTAATGCCACCTTGATGCATCCATTGAATGCATTGAAACAAAATTGGAGTCTTGGCACTTTTTAGCTCTTTTAGGTTTGGCATGGCTATAGGTATATTCTGGGACTTGGGAGGCTTGGGGGTCAGATCATTCTACTTTTGATTTATCCTCAGATGTTTCCAAATAGATGACAAGGCTTGGAGTTGTCCAAATTTTCCAAATCGAGCAAATGCACAAAATATGCCAAAATCTGCCTTGTCCAAGACAGTTGGAAATGGTGATTTTGAGGGATTCATATCTCTCAGCTCAGGTTGAGTTGTGAGAAGCTCTTGTGCTTTTTAGAAATCCCCCATATGATACAAAACATGTGTGATCAGTTTGTTTTGAAACTATTTGGATCCAACTGAAAAATCCTCATAAACATTGGTGTTCAAGGCTGGTAACTTAGGCAGATTTTCACTAAGTGTTGGAAAAAATGTCATTTTCATGTTTTTGTCATTTTGATCAATCCCTAACTCAAAATACATGGAGAATTGGAGTTTGAGGTAGTTGAAGCTTTTGTAGAGTGTAGCAAGACCTACAAATCCATCTTTGGATCACCCAAAATGGTTGCTTGGATCTCAAGTTATGGTCCTTGGGAGTTGGTACCAAAACCACTTTTATTCCATAACTTAGAAAAATTTTGGTTTCTCATGGTTGCCCCTTTTGCAAGAAACCTCACTTTTCTTGATTTTTCTTAATGAATGATGATCAATATCACACATTAACATTATTTTTGACTTAGGGGAACCATATTTGTGAAAAATTCAAAAAGTCAAACTTGATTTTATGCACAATTGACTTTTTATCGGATGAAATACAAATTGCGCGATCCTTTGTGAAATCAAGTCCATGTCGTAAATCAAACCTAATGGATGGATTCTATAGGTGTTATAGGGTGTATTAAATCATGTCCCAAAGTTTGGGAGCATGTCTTGGTCAAAAGTCAAAGGCACAGTTGACTTTTTTCTTCAAAACCCTAATTGTGGTCCAGATGAAAATGAAACTTGTGAATCAAGCTTCTTGGATCAATCCATTGTTGCAAATGGATCAATGTGGTGTATTTGAGGTCCTCAAATCATGTCTTGAGGTTTTGGCTCATGCTTTGCTCCAAAAGTCAACTCAGGGGTGAATTAGGTCAAGAAACCCTAATTCCTGATTCTTGGTAAATGCATCCCCTAAGGTTAAATTGACTTGATGATTGGGTCCATGAGGTCCCTTGGAGCATTTTGGATCATGTTTTAAAGTAATGGCTCATGCCTAGAAGAAAAATTACATCTGGAGGCCTTGGTTGACCAAAACCCTAATTTGGTGACACTGTCGATCTTGAGGCTTGATCCACTTGGAATGTTGCACTCTTGTGCTTGATTATTGATGTGGGAGTCCTCTTGATCCTTTAAGGGTGTTTGAGAGGTTAGACAAGTTAAATATCATGTCATTTCTTGATTGATCCTTTGTCTATGTGCTCTGAGAGGGCTCAAAACCCTAATTCTTTGATTATGGTGAATGCTCAATCATCTTTGAGGAGATTGATGGGTGTGAAGGTACATCCATATTGTGGTGATGATTTGCACAACGATGGGAAATCTTGGTGGTCAAAATTTGGGGTATGACAAACATGAATAAAGGGAAAAACAACACAAGACCTACCCCCAGGACAACCGAACCATCAGGCAGGATAGACACCATCGTGGAGGGCGTGCTCGCTATCATTGATTGTATCCAGGTTCTATCGCTCCTTCTTTCACCTTAGATTAAGACATTGAGGACATTGTCTAATTTAAGTGTGGGGGAGGAGTCGTTTATTGCTTTTATTTATCTCTTACTTTTTTGTTTAGTTTGTTTTTCATTATCGAGTCATATGCACGTTTGAGTCGTTTTTACTTTACGTTTTTCCTGTGTCTATAACTCCCTTATTTGACCCCAAATTTCAAAAATTTTGTTCAGACTCAAAGGCATGACGCATATAGTATAGGTTGTTTCATTCTTTGATTTAGGCTAGGTAGGCAGACTTGGGAAAATTTTGAAAATATCGGTACCGTTCCTACACCTTAGATCCCCTAAATATGTGATATTGATTTAAATAGACATTATGCCATGACCTTATGCCTAGTTTCTTAGAGTTAACCTCTTGATTAGTTTATTCTAGCAGTCAGTACCATCCTTATGTACGAACTAAGTAACGAGCCGATGCAAATATGTGTGATCTCAAAATGTGATTTATATGATTTTTGTAGAAAAATGCGAATGAAAGACATGTTCCCGCTAAGTTAGGTGGTCCTCACCCGACCATTTAGCCTAAAGGTTCGGACTCTTGAAATTCGTAAGCAAAAGAATGCACAAAGGCGAAAAAGAAGAAAAAAATTCTTGTTGAATAAGAGATCATAAACACTAACAGGTTCGCTTACCATGTAAGTACAAAGGATAACGGGCTTAATGTGATTGCGCTCGAATGAAAAGAGGTGAAATAAGATGAAGGATATAGGTCTAGGTATAATTTCATGATTTGAATTAGTATTGCATAGGAAGGTAGTATTCGTCCGCTTTTGTGGAGTCGTGTCAGTACGGTATCCTTGTTTTCATTATTCAGTACCTATCTGTTTCACTGTAGCCTAGCAACCTTGTGCTTAGATCGTTTTTCGTCGCGCCTAAGAGTCAAAACATAATGCTTATTGTTTCATTGTATTGGGAGTTTGCTTGAGGACAAGCAAAAGCCTTAGTGTGGGGGAGTTTGATGACTCGATTCCGTATCATTTAATTCGATTTAATTCGTGCATGTTTTATCGTATTTTTGTCGAGTCATTGTCATTTCGTGTATTGTTTGCTTATGTTTTCGTTTCTTTTCCACTTACAGGTCCTATATCAGCTTCAGAGAAGAAAAGACCAAGATTTGAGCTCAAAGAGAAGAAAAATGGAGAAATAGCATGGTTCTGCCTCTTTCAGATGAAAGGCGTTCGCCATTCCCCCCCAGTTCAACTGAATGGCGCTCGCCATGTCAGAAAGGAGGGAAATTCAAACACTTAAAGGAAAGGCGGCCGCCGTTTTCCTTAAGGTGACCGCCATTGTGCGCGGGAGCAGTTTTCTTTATGCAGTTCTGGCAGTTTGCAAGTTATATTTCAAATTTCGAACTCAACTGTTTTGGAGCCAGTTTTTCCTATATATAGAGTACTAGAGGTCTGCATTTGGCATCCAAGAACCTTGCGGAAGCGCTGCCGAAATTCCTAACCACTTATATCATTTGCCATAGTATCAATCGATCACATCGATTCCTAACCACTTTTCGTTTCTTTTGCTGCTGATGTACACTTGGATCAATTACTTAATACAAATTCCATTTCCCGTTTAATTACTTCGCATTTCAGGTTATTTACGATTTATCTATTTTACTGCATTTTGTTTTCTTTTGATTAATTGCATAATTCAGATTTCGCATAAAAACCTAATTCTGATCTTAATTAAGAACAAGCCATTATGTATGTTTTAAAATTCAGAAATGTTAATGCATTAGTGTTAGATTTAATTATGTCTGAGTAGATTTGCTTTGAGTCCGTAGATTGAGGACCGTCGTTCCGACGGGACTCTGTAGAATCTTCAGTGTTTAACTTTTGTTTTAAAATTCTGGTTTTGGTGTCTAAACTGAATTGAGACAACCTTGTCGTGAGAGCGAGGGGATGTTTAACAGTGTTTCGTCACGAGAGTGAGAAACACACCATGGCATGTCCAATAGAGCGAGAGTTTGAGGTAATTGTCGGATAGTAAACATCGGACATTGAGCCTAAATGCAGCGAGAGTGCTTTAGGGACTCATTTAGTTTATATTAGTTTTTAAAAAGCACCTCTTAACTACCGAGCGAGCGAGAGCAAAATCTTGGGGTCATTAGGCGTGGCTTGGTTAAGACCGCGAGAGCGTGAGGTCGGGCCTTTAAACTGGTATATCCTTCAGACCAATCTCAAGACCTTTGTTAACACTTGGATCTTATGGAGTCCCAAAGAGCACGGAAATCATTCTCTGGTCTCATCTTTATTATTGTTGTTTTTCAATTCCCGTCAATAACCAAATTTCTTTTACCGCCAAATCTAGCCTTAGCTTTACACTACAATAACCGATCACTCTAGGTTGATTATTAGTCCCTGTGGATTCGACAACCTTTTTAAGACTACGCGATAAGTTGTATACTTGCAGCAGTAATCCGACCATTACACGAAGTTGCGACCAATAGCTCATGTTGGTGAGAGTGTGTTGTGAGAACTCATGAGATGAATTTGGTGATTTGTAGACGAGATTTTCCACACCAATCTTGAAATGCTTTAAAATTTTTGTAATCATGGAAGGATAGCATAATGAGATACCTTTGTTGCAGGAACGGATATAAAACATACGATCAACAAAGTAGTGTGGCCAACTGATTTTGACGTTGTGCAGCAAGATATATACACAAGATGAATTTCAGCAAAATCGACTCTTGAAAATCCACCATTTTTCGAATGCAAGACATGAGACAAAATCAACAATAATACTCGAGGTAGCATCTTTAATTGACCTGTGGCAATTGGTTCATAATAGTTTGCAACTCTAAGAACCTTAAGCGTTTCGTTCAAGTGTACATTCCAATTGAAATCTTTATGCTTATCGGAGTCGGTTACTACTTCATGAATTTATTCTTCATCAAACTCTTCATCAATTTTAGGATCACTGACAGTAATGTCGAATAGAGGGCTCCACAACTCATTTGTGAAATAATACACTTTATCATCTATAGAAAATTTGAAGCTTGCACCTTCTTGTTCATGTAGCCCGGAGTAGAACACGCGAATGATATCCTCGTTATAATCTTGAGCAAACTGAAGGAAATAGTCTATCTTTTGATGCTCAACACGAGTCATGACTTCGGGTAGAGCTAAACCTTCAACCGTTTTCTTCTTCCATATGTATTGCTTGACAACAAGGCGAGTCATAAGCTTAAGCTCAAAATCTCTCTCATACTTCTTTGAAATCAAAGCAAATGGATTCTTAGAGGCAGGAATGGATGAGGAGGCCTTTCCTTTTCCTTTGGATGCATTCTTTGACTTAGAGGCCCCTGAATTTGTGAAAGAGAAACTCGCACACAAGGTGTTTGTGGAAATGTTTGAACGAAACTCGTGAGAGTGAGTGATATAGCAACACCCACACACTCAAACACAAGCAATAGCAATAAACTAACACAAATAAATAGCTAAAAACTCACAACAATGGAGAAATTTGAATTATGATAAGATAGAGTGAGTTCTTGGAAATTTTGAGGAAAATGAAGAAATTTATGGATTAATGAGGGATATGATAAAGATTTGATGATGAAAGAGGATTTTATGATGTTTGATTCAAGCACAAAACACAAGTAATGGTAAATGTTAAGGGTTTGAGTGGATTTAAGAAGACGGGTATCTTTTGCATGTAAGACAAAGAGTAGAAGTGAAAAGAAATGCCTCAACAACTGCTTATGAGTCGACTTCAGGTCATATATGTTGGATTGTCCATGCTACAGGTCAGCACATACTGAAGTAACACATTTTTAAATTAAATTTAAATGACATGAGCTGACCTAAAATCGAATGTGTCGGCCTATACTGAAACATTGACTTGCACATGTCAACCTGTACCAGTTTGTGTCGACTTGAAGAATCCATCTTCAACTAACTCATGAACAATATGTTTATGAGACATGCACACATATAATCAAATTTATGGTTTGTTTGCTTGATATATGCAAAAAAAATACAAGCATGTCTTGGTTCAAGATAAAGATGAATTATAATGACATTTATGTATGACTACTATAAACATGTAGAATGCAACATACAACAGTCACATTTGATATTTTTGGAAGTAGACACATATCACAAGCATCACACATAGTTTATCACATATTCTTAAGAAATAAACAGGTAAAAGAAACACTTACGTACATGACAAGAAATAAGGTTGAAACAATATTACCTCACTGTTCACAAGACAGAGGATGCACAAGCATTCCACAAAGAACTTTCGAACAAAAGTTGAAGTGAATGCAACACGTGCCACGAAACACAAATAAGACCAAAATGTCATATTAGCAATGTATTCAAGAAGTGCACTTGATGATTGTTGAATATTCTTTCAACTTGAGAGATGATTTTCCCACTGTAGCTGGACTTTTCATCTTGCACAATTATGATGTTTATCTTGCTTCTTCTCATGTTTCATTAATTTAGGTTGATCACTTGTAGTTTGATGTTCTTGAGCAAGTTTAGTCAAAGATATCCTACACAATTGAACATAATACCTTTCAGGTACTTCTCGGATAACTTATTAGTAATCATTTACATATTTTTACCACTTAAAATAAAAACACAAATAGTTAACCTGGTTGGTAGCAAAATCTGCCTCATTAGTCACATAGATCAAAACGATAAGGACATGTTACCGTGTTGTGCCTTGATGTTCTACGAACAAGATCCAACACTCTTTCCATAGAGTTAAGACATTTTTCCTGCATAATTAACAACTTGTACTAGGTACCCAATCTTCATTGGATCCTTCGGGATTAGTAAAAACTTGATTGCATATAGGGATCCATTGAAAGACATCATTAGAAACATGAAGTTTCCTAACTCTGCACTTTGCAATAGTGTGTCCCTTTTTGCAACAGTAGTGACAATACAAATTTTGAGAGATATCCTTTTGCTATTTGGTTCCTTTTTAACATAACTATACCTCCGATACAGATTGTGAGCTGGTAAGTCATACTTGGAAGTATCTATAACAAAATTAACCTTGGGTTGCAAAGCCTTATCAAGTTTAGCTTTAAGAGTCCTTGACTCCTTTTGCCAAATGTGACATGTTTCACAACCAAAATTCCACAAAGATCTAGTATCATTATTGATCGGTGGTTTTTATGCTTTCTTTTACTGTAATTTTAGTTAATCGTTTCATGTTTGTATTCGCATTTTAATTCTGTTTACCGTATGTTATGTGTGGTAGTGTTGTTTTACTTTTTTTCAGGTGCAAAGAAGTAACTTAGGAAAAACCGGAAAGAACGGCTAAAAATTGGAGAAGATTGCCCATGTACCAGTGGTCTGCTACGCCCACCCGTATCACCCGCTGCGGGCCGTAGCAAGCAAATTCCCAAAAGTGCAGAAAATCAACTAGAGATAGTGAGTTGCTACGGGCACCCGTAGCACATGCTACGGGCCATAGCAGCTCCCACGCCCCCTTTATGCTTTTAAACCAAGATCCAGTGGCCTGCTACGGCCACCCGTAGCATGGGCTATGACCCGTAGCAGGTAGGTGAGCTAAATATTTTTCTTTCCTTTTTGGGAGGAGATTTGGAATTTAATGAGATTGTGACACTTTAGTGGGGATCTTTTTGTATATTAGGAATTGTTTGGCTAGGTTTTGACTTCTTCTTCTTTTTACATTAAAAAAATATTGGGAGATAGAAATTAGAGAGTTCTAGAGAAGAAGGAGATTTTCATGATCAATAGCGATTGAAGATCAAAGTCCATCCTATTTCTTATAATGTCTAAACTCTTCTTCATTCTTTAGATAATAGTATGAGTGGCTAAACCCCCCAATGCTTGGGGGTGTCCCTAATTTGTATTTGTGAACACATGATTTCCATATTGGAATAACAAGTCATTTTTCATTGTTAATTATTTGCATGATGTTCTTAATGCTTCCTCTTTTAGAAAAATTGAGATTGTTGTATGATTATGAGTTAGGGTTAACCACCGTTCATAATGCGGTCATGTGAATATCGTACAATAGATAACTCCTGGGACTAGGGTTACCCTGTATGAATCAAATTATTCTTGATCTGATAATACTTAATTCTACCGGCAAATTTCTACGGACATAGAGATTAGGGGTTGTGATTAAAGATTTTCTCTCTAAGGTATTAGGAGAAAATAATCTTAAGAATTGGCATTAACGATCTGAAAAACTTTGTTGCAATATTGAGTCAGAAGTGTTACAGGAACAAGTTATACACCTTCCCTATCATATTTCCAGTATCTGTTTTAATCGTAGCGTAAATTATTTCCGTTTCTTGCAATCGCATGTTATTTCCCCAACACAATTTTAAAACCCCCATAATGTTTTGTTTAATTGAACGATAGTTGAACTTAGTATTTATACACAGTCCTCAAGATCGATACTGGGAATTTCCCCTATTATTACTACATTGGCAAAACTAGTACACTTGTTGTTTTTTCGATCAAGTTTTTGGCGTCGTTGCCGAGGACTGCCAAAATATAGAGTTTGATTTGAGTTCAATTAAAATTTTTGTTGCTCTGCGACTAAAATTTTAATTTCTGTTTATTTTTATATATGTTTTTTATTATTACTAATCTCCATCTAATCTTTGTATGCGAGGAAAGACCTCAGCTAAATTTACTTTTGACGCAGAGCTGGAACGATCTTTGCACGCTAGGCTTAGACAAGCTAAACAAGCAAGACTGGCAGCTTCAGAAGCAGAAACTTCAGTTTTAGAACCTGAAAGAGAGGAAGAAGTTTCTGATCATTCCGATACAGAGTTAGACAAAGACACAATCATGGTTGAACCTCAAGAGAGACTTCTTGGGGACTATGGAGGAGCAAATATTCCTGCAAGTTGGTTAACCATAGTGAATCAACCCGTGAACGTTGCAAATTTTTAGCTGCACCCAACAACGATCCGACAGCTAGAAAAGAGACCTTTCACGGGAAAGATAAATGAAGATGCAAATAAACATTTGCAAAGGTTTCTTACGATGAGCATCATGTTGAAGATTGAGGGGCACTCTGAAGAGGCAATGAAATTAAGAATGTTTCCATTCACTCTAGCTGAAGATGCCGAAGAGTGGTTTTATTCCTTACCTGCAGGAAGTATCACTACTTGGGAGAGATGGAGATAACCTTTCTGAATGAGTATTATCCTGCATCTGTTTATATTCGCAAAAGATATGACATTGTGAATTTTAAGGAGAAGGTAGGAGAATCACTTGGCGATGCTTACAAGAGGTTCAAGAGGTTATTGGTAGCATGTCCTACTCACAATATGGATCAAACTGAACAGATGCAGATGTTTGTGAATGGCCTCAGGATGAAGATAAAGAAACTTATTGATACGGTTGCCGGTGGCTCATCCAACTTTACAACAGCCACTGATATTAAGAAGATCATTGAAGGTATTGCTGCAAATGAGCATTTGGAATTATACGATCAAAGCGTGAGTAAACCTTAAGGAATAATTGACTTGAAGTTGGCTAATCAGGTTATAAAGATGGAAGATCAAATTGCCGCTGAAGTGGAAAGAAGACATAAGGCGATGAATGTAGGTACTCAAACGGTAGCCCAAGTTTAACCTGTTCAAGCTGTTAATTGCGAGATCTGTGGTGGACCTCATTTTGCTATGCATTGTGTTGCGACTGCACCACAAATTGAGGCGATTAATTTTATGAAGCAGAATAACCCTTATTCCAACACATACAATCCAGGTTAGAAGAACCATCCCAACTTCTCTTGGAAAGATCAATAAGGGAATATTCAAAAACAGGGACAGACTCAATATCAGAATCAGCCACATCAGCAACAATATCGATCTCAGCAACAACAACAACCACCATACCAACAATAATACTAACAACCACATCCACAGTATCAACAACAAGCACCCAAGAAGGCGGATTGGGAAATTGCCATTGAGAAGATGGCTGCTCAAAGTTCTCAATTCCACGAAGAGACCAGAAACAATCAGGGGAACACCAG
The DNA here is from genome assembly GCA_022829125.1 of Lathyrus tuberosus. Classification (NCBI taxonomy): domain Eukaryota; kingdom Viridiplantae; phylum Streptophyta; class Magnoliopsida; order Fabales; family Fabaceae; genus Lathyrus; species Lathyrus tuberosus. The sequence goes on from JALAZF010000423.1 coordinate 1,694,368, forward strand.
TGCATCCATCAAAAATCTGGAAGTGCATATGGGTCAGATAGCACAACAACTAGAAAATTCTCAAGCAGAAGGTGCTCTACCAAGTGCAACTGTGACAAATCCAAGAGATCATAATAATGTGAGTGTTATGACAACAAGAAGTGGGAAATCTCTTGAATTTTCTGAGGAGAAATCTGAAAATGAAGACCAATTACTCGAAGTAGATCTTGAAATCAAAGAAAATGAGATCATCAATGAGGAACTGGTTGGACCTGAACAAGATGTGAAAGAGAAACCCATTGAGCCAAAACCCGCCATAAAGATCCCTTTCCCCACAAGAAACAAGAAAAAGGGGCAGCATGAGAAAAACTTTGAGAAGTTCTTTGAGATGTTCAGGAAGTTGGAAATTAACATTCCATTCTTGGAAGCACTTGAGCAAATGCCTACTTACGCCAAGTTCATGAAGGATATAATCTCCAAGAAACGCACCATTGATACTGACCCTATTATTCTAACCAAAACTTGTAGTGCTATTTTGCAGGGTATGAAAATTCTGGTGAAGAAAAAAGATAGAGGTTTGGTCACCATTCCATGCACTATTGGAGATAGGTCATTCAAAAAGGCACTTATTGATTTTGGGATCTAGTGTGAGTCTTATGCCCTTATCCATCTACAGGAAATTGGGAATATGAACAGTGCAAGATATCAGGATGACACTCTAGTTTGCAGATCATTCGGTAAAGAGACCTTATGGGTTAGTTGAATATGTTCTAGTGAAGATAGATAAATTTGTTTTCCTAGTTGATTTTGTGATTCTTGAGATGCTGGAAGATGAAGAGACTCCTCTCATTCTAGGCAGACCATTTTTTAGAGACCGGAAGGTGTATGATAGACATAAAGGAAGGTACTATGACTCTGAAAGTCTACGATAAGGAATTGAAAATTGATGTTACAAATACCATGGAGTACAAATATGATGTTGGTACAAGTCATACAATAGAGGTGATAGATCAAGTGATTACCCAGGATAGTCCACTGAATGCACCACAATTACCTTTGGAACGAGTGTTGAGCTTGTCGATTTTTGAAAGTGATCAAGAAGTGGACAAGAAATAGTCAGAAGTGTTATCCATGATGGAAGCACAACCTCCATGGAAGGGATCTTGACCACACCGGTGGGAAGATCTAAAGCAACCTCAGTCGTCAGAAGAGAATAGAGAGTCTAAAAAAGGGACGGAGTTGAAACAGCTGCTTGAGAATCTAAAATATGTTTTCCTCGGCACAGAAGGGAAGTGCCCTGCTATAATAAATTCCAGTCTCAAGAGTGTCCAAGAGGAAAGACTCATCCAAGTACTAAAAAAATACAAGGGTGTTATTGGATGGACCATTGAAGATTTGAAGGGTATTAGTCCTACAGTTTGCATGCACAAGATACTAAGGGAGGATGATCACAAGTTGGTCATCCAACCATAGAGGATACTTAACCCCGCCATGAAGGAAGTGGTTCGAAAAGAAGTGATGAATTTGTTAGATGCAGGTCTTATCTATCATATATCTGATAGCTCATGGGTTTGCCCAGTGCATGTGGTACCCAAGAAAGGGAGAACTACAGTCATCATGAATGAGAAGAATGAGTTGATTCCTACAAGGACGGTTACAGGTTGGAGAGTGTGCATTGATTACAGGAGGTTGAACATTGCAACAAGAAAAGACCACTTCCCTTTGCCATTTATCGATCAAATGTTGGAAAGGTTGTCCGGTCACGATTATTATTGTTTTCTTGATGGATGCCATTTGGGTGGTCACATGCCCATATGGTGTCTTTGCTTACAGAAGAATGCCATTTGGGTTGTGCAATGCACCAGCAACATGTCAACGATGCATGACATCCATTTTCGCTGACATGCTTGAAAAGCATATGGAAGTGTTCATGGATGATTTTTCTGTTTTTTGGGTCTTCTTTTGATAATTGTTTGACCAACCTGTCTCTTGTTTTAGAAAGATGCCAACAAACCAACTTGATTCTCAATTGGGAGAAATGCCATTTCATGGTGCGTGAAGGTATAGTTTTGGGTCACAAAATTTCCCACAAGGGAATAGAAGTGGACCACGCAAAAGTTGAGGTGATAGCAAATCTTCCACTTCCCGTGAATGAGAAAGGTGTAAGAAGTTTCTTGGGGCATGCAGGATTTTACCGCAGGTTTATAAGGGACTTCTCAAATATATCCAAACCTCTAACCAGTTTAGTGGTTAAGGACAAGCCTTTTGTGTTTGATAAAGAATGTGCCGAAGCATTTGAGACATTAAAAAGTAGATTAGTGTCGGCACCTATTGTGATTGCCCCAGATTGGTCTCTCCTATTTGAGATCATGTGTGATGCCAGTGATATTGCAGTGGGGGCAGTTTTAGGACAGCGGAGACAGAAGTTGTTACATGTGATTTATTATGCTAGTCATGTTTTAAATCTTGCTCAGATGAACTATGCAACTACCGAAAAGGAGTTGTTGGCAGTGGTTTATGCTTTTGACAAGTTCAAGCAATATTTGCTAGGATCAAAATTAGTTTTTTATACTGACCATGCTGCTTTGAAATATTTATTTGCTAAGAAGGAATCGAAGCCGGGACTACTGAGATGGATCCTACTCCTTTAGGAGTTTGATATGGAAATTCGGGACAAAAGAGGATGTGAAAACACCGTTGTTGATCACCTATCTCGGATGTCCCCGATTGAAGAAACAGAGGAGAAATATCCAATCAAGGATGAGTTTACTGATGAACACATCCTAGTTGTTACTAGTGTTCCATGGTTCACAGACTATGCAAACTATTTGGTAGGTGGTGTAATCTCTAATGATTTTGACTATAATAGAAAGAAAAAGTTTTTGCATGATTGCAAGTTTTATTTGTGGGATGACCCATTCTTATACAATAAAGGGATAGACGGGCTGGTTAGAATATGTGTTCCTGAGGAATAACAGAGGGATGTCCTAAGAGCATGCCATGACTCAGAATATGGATGACACTTTATTGGGGATAGGACAGCAGCAAAGGTCCTCCAATATGGGTTATATTGACCCACATTGTTCAAAGATGCCCAAGACATGGTCAAGGAGTGCGACAGATGTCAAAGAACGGGTAACATTTCAAAGAAAAATCAGATGCCTCAGAATGCCATGTTGTAGGTAGAGTTGTTAGATGTATGGGGAATAGATTTTATGGGCCCATATCCACCATCATTTGGAAAGAATTACATTTTAGTGGCGGTGGATTATGTATCTAAATGGGTAGAAGCTGTGGCCTTGCCTACTAACGATGCCAAGGTGGTTGTTAAGTTTTTGAAAGCAAACATATTTACGAGGTTTGGAGTACCGAGAGCTTTGATAAGTGATGAAGGAACGCATTTCCTAAATCTCCTCATGAAGAAGTTGCTCAAGAAGTACAATGTGAAGCGTAAAATCGCCACTCCTTACCATCCTCAGACCAGTGGGCAAGCGGAAGTTTCTAATCGGCGTCTTAAGCAAATCCTAGAGAAGACTGTGAGCTCATCTCGAAAGGATTGGGAAACCAAGGTGGATGATGCACTGTGGGCATACAAATGCGCATTCAAAACACCAATAGGTGTGTCTCCTTACTAGTTAGTTTATGGAAAAGTCTGTCACTTACCTTTAGAATTGGAACAAAAAGTATTGTGGGCCTCAAAATTCCTTAATTATGATCTCTCAAAAGCGAGAGATTCCCAAATCCTTCAACTCCATGAGTTAGAAGAATTTAGGAATCAATCGTACGAGAATGCCAAACTATACAAAGAACAAACAAAAAAGTGGCATGATCGAAAGATTCAAAGGAAGGAATTTTGGGAAGGACAATTGGTTCTTTTATTCAATTCTAGGTTGAAGTTGTTTCCTGGGAAGCTGAAGTCGAGATGGGCTGGACCGTTTGTTGTAAACAAAGTGTTTCCTCATGGTGATATAGAATTGAAGAATCGGGCAAACGAAGACACTTTTAAGGTGAATGGGCAGAGAGTGAAACCATATTACCAAGGTCAAGAAATTAGCCTGGTGGAGGATGCTCGTCTCAAAGGATAGTAAGATGGACCGTCGAGCCATGCGTCGTTAAAGGAAATGCTACGTGGGAGGTAACCCACGCTTTTTATTACTAAGCCATTTTCTTTTTGTTGTCTATTTTATCAGTCAGGGCAGACGCGGATTCTTACTTGTGGAAGCAAAAGCATGCGAAACAGTTGAAAAATGCGTGAAAGATGCTTCGATATGAGAAATGGTATCCGGAATGCAATAACCCTCCCCAAGAAACCACAAAACAATAAAAATTAGCACTAGACCAGAGACCTGCTACGGCCGCCCGTAGCACGGGCTACGGCTGGAAGTAGGCTTCCCCCATGACCTCCTTAAAAAAATGATGATGATTCCAGCAACCTGCTACGGGAGGGCTACGGCCCGTAGCAGGCTCCCCGTGAAAACCTCAGATTTTTTTCAATTTTTTTTTTGAAATCTTCTCCCCTCCCCCACTTTCTCTCACCTACATCCCACTAAATCCTCCACCTCTTAATTCACCAATCAAATCCCCATCAAATCTCATTACTCTCCAGCTTTCCAATTTTTTTTCAATCATCATTCATTAAAAATATAATATCTCTTTTCTCTTTCCAACTTTTCTCATTATTCTTCATCTTCTTCACTAACTCTCTTTCTCAAAGAACTCCCAACCTTCATTAACAAACACCCAAAGCTCTTACCTTTAACCTCATATTCACTCCAACCCAAATACTTCCTTCACAAACACTCATCCATTTTTCACACTAATCATCATTCTGGGTACAGTTTTTCCATACCACCAAATTTCAAATTCGTCACTGTTTGTGCTTGGACGAAAATGCCCCCACGAAAGATAGCTAAAGGGAAGCAAGCTGCTGAAACTTCCCGAACTCACAAGAGAGGCGCCAAAACACCCAACCCTCACAACATCGTCTTTGAAGACGAGGAACAAGCAATGAGGTACTCGGTGCTAGCTCGCCAAAATATCACGCCGACAAGGTATATGCACGAACAAACCCTTTCTAACTTAGGTTTAAAGATGAAGTTGATAGAATGTTTCACTCAATTGGGTTGTTAAAATTCATGTATTTTGAGGCGCCGACTTTTGAGCGTATAACTTTAGAATTTTTTAGTACGTTGGATATTCACTTACAGAGGAAGTGGGTTGGCGATATGAAGTACTTTTACGGTACTCTCAAATTTCGCCTCTATGACCAGCCTCACGAGCTGTCGTTTGAGGAACTAGGTAGAATCCTCTGGCTGTCCATTTACGGGCCTAGCGATGTTCCGGATACTTTTCCGATTATTCAATATTGGAAGGATCTTACTGATAGTTGGGACTACAGCTCGACCAATGCTAAGGCATCTTTGATCCAAAACCCTTGTTTCCGTTATGTACAGAAAGGCCTTGCTTATACTCTATTCGGTCAGGGTGACTGATAACACTGAAACACACTGCGTATTTGGCTCGGATTGCCCATGGTTATTATAGTTATTTGCTATTTTTCTTGTATTATGCTTGTTTTCAGGGATAATGCCTTAATGGAACCTTCCATGAAGAAATGAAGCAAAAAGAGCGAGAATCAAAAAAATTCAGTGGAAAATACACCCATGGCGTTCCACATGGCGTTGGCCAAAGAGGACGCCATGATGTGTAGGGTTTCACCCAGGTCTCAACGGTCAGAAGACCACGTCTTCCACCCTTTTCACACATGGTGGGCGCTGTGTAGGGATGGCGGGCGCCATCTTCCTAAAACTCACCTTGGTCAAAGGCAGTTGAAGTAAGTGGCCATGACCAGAGAAAATATCTCCACACGTTTTCTGAATGACTCGTGTAATTTCCAAGGATTTCCAAACTGTAAATAGGCCATAGTTTTCATTCTTTAGGCATCCTCTCTTAGTTGCAGCATAGGCATAAATTCAGTTTGTTTAAAGCGATAATCCGTCACATTTAAGGGTTATCGCATCATTGTTGCAATCGAGATTGGAGCATTTTTAGAGTAGAGTAATCTTTCCGCCATTTTACTTTTCAAGTCAAATTTACTTTCCAGCATTGTATCAGATTCAAGTCTCCGATTTGGAGCAGGTTAATTATTCAATTCACGATTTATTTTCATTCCCACCGTCTTTATTTTGTTTAATTTCCCACACTGATTTACTTTGTTTATTTCCTGCCTTGCCTTAAATTTTTTTACTTTATTGCTCCGCTTTACATTCTTTACTTTATCACATTACATGTTTTAATTTATTTATCATAAAAGGATTTGTTTTCAAACCTAACTTAAGCGTGACACTTTTGTTCTTACTTTTGAAAATCAATCGCACCCTTAACACGTTTTTTTATTTCCTAAATGACTTATCCCGCAAATCAATTTCATGCCATGTTTACCATAGTCATTTCTAGCTAAATCCCTAGTGCTGGGATGTGAGGACCGTCGTTTCGACGGTACTCCATATGTTGTGTTTGCAGAAATACTTTAGGGGCTGTTTTGGTTTTAATAAAACTTTTCTGAATTTAAATTGATCGGCCATTACGTAAATGGTATTGTGTTTCTATTTACGTAATAACCGTGACTATGTCGGGTAAGATCGAAAGTCGTCTGATACTTAAGATAAAAGTTGGTTAGTTTTTAATTGATAAAAACAGCGAAAGTGCTTTGTTAATTAATTAGTGAAATTTAATATTATTAGAAAGTGAATTTAAAACTATTTTCGGACGCGTTTATAGATTTAGGATCCGGTTGGCTGAGCATTTGCCGGAAGCTCTTTGATGTTAAAAGTTTCCAATCAAAAGCACTTTTTAATTGAGTCTTAGAGGTAATTATATAAAAAAAAGGATTTTATCACTTTAACGCAATACACGACCGGTGCAACGTGAGCGGCTGGTATAGATTAGAATTTGGGTCTGGATCCGATTACGATAACGCGACGATTCCTTTATAATTAACTCTTTTTTCAAGGAAGAAAATATTGCCCCGCAAGTGTCTCTACTTAAACAATAGAAGTATCGTTTGATCGATGTGAATTACATACCAGTACCATTTATCTAAATTCATTTTTATTCATTATTCTCTATTGCCTGTACATATTACACACTGTTTCTATTAGCCTTAGATTAACACCGTAACAATAGTAATCGATAGATTGACATTGGTCTCTGTGGGATCGATAATCATTTATATTACTCTGACGTACTCCGTATACTTGCAGAAAGCACGCATCAAGTTTTTGGCGCCTTTGTCAGGGACCAATTACGTCAAATTTCGTACCCTGTTGTTACACCGTCTAGACTAAGGCACCCCTTTCTCTTAGCCGGTCATTGCGAAGATCTCGCAGCACCGGAAACTTAGTTGATCCAATAGAAAAACCCGAAAGATATGCTCGTGCTCATTTTTTGCTCCGAAGAATTAGAAGAGCAATGGCAGAAGAACAAAACCAAAGACCACTTAAGGACTTTGCCTTGTCGTCCAATGAAGAACCCCACTCTAGTATTGTAAACCCAACTATCCCTGCTAACAACTTTGAATTAAAACCTTCTCTATTGCAACTAGTGCAACAGAACCAATTCGTAGGTCTTCCTACGGAGAACCCGAACCAACACTTAAAAGTTTTTATTCAAGTAGCAGACACCTTAAAAACCAATGGTGCTTCTCTTGAGGCGATACGTCTTAGACTATTTCCCTTTTCCCTCAGAGATAAAGCCCGGTCATGGTTAGATTCCCTTCCAGCAAATTCAGTAACTACTTGGAATGACCTAAAGAAAGTATTCCTAGGTAGGTACTTTCCACCGAGTAAAACCGCTGTCCTATGGAACCAAATAACCAGATTCACTCAACAAGAGGGTGAATCACTTTTCGACGCCTGGGACAGATACAAAGAACTATTAGGAGCTTGTCCACACCATGATTTAGAACAATTGCTTATAATTCATAGCTTTTATAACAGACTCATGTACAACATAAAGGTGATCATCGACGCTGCCCGCCGGTGGTGTTCTGATGAACAAACCGTACCCCGAAGCTTGCGCTCTCATTGAAGATATGGCACAAAACCATTACCAATGGGGAACAGAATGAGCACCGATAGAGAAGAAAGAGACCAAAGGAGGTATTTACAAAGTTAGTTGTCTTGACCATATGAAGGCCAAAATGGACGTCATAGCCCAAAAAGTTGAAAGTTTAACAATTAACCCTACAGCTACCGTAGCTGCAGTTCAACCCGGATGCAAAATCTGTGGAACCCAAGGACATACCATGGTTGAATGTCATCTTTTAGCCGAAACAAACACATATCAGGTCAATTATGCTCAAGGTAATCCCTATTCAAACACTTACAACTCTGGATAGAGGAATCACCCCAATTTTTCCTATAAGAATACTAACCCTACTCAGGCTTTTACACCCCAAAGACCGCCAGGTTTCCAAGCCCAAAGACCAAATCAACCTGTATAAGCTGCTCCTCAAAAATCTCATCTTGAGAAAATTATGGAGAGCTTCATTACAGCCCAAACTCAGCAAAACAAAGAATTCATGAACCAAAACATGCACATAAATGGACTAGTTACACAATTTACCACCAAAGTTGATTCTGTGATTACCCACAACAAAATGCTTGAAACCCAAATATCTCAAGTGGCACAGCAACAAGCTACTCAAGCTACACCAGGAGGACAATTCCCTGGACAGCCTCAACCTAACCCCAAAGGGCATGCAAATGCTATTGCCCTACGGAGTGGAACTACTTATGCTGAACCTTGTGTTTTAGGAAATCATGTCATCGACAAAGCACTTCTGGACTTAGGAGCCAGTGTAAGCTTAATGCCTTTAGTCGTTTGTAATAGGTTAAACATAGGAAAAATAAAACCGACTAGGATGTCTTTTCAATTAGCCGATAGATAAGTTAAATATCCAATAGGCATTTTAGAAGATATTCCAGTTATGATAGGCCAACTTTATATTCCAACAGATTTTGTCGTCATGGACATTAAAGAGGACGACGAAATCCCAATCCTTCTAGGTAGACCATTCTTATCAACAGCTGGTGCTATAATAGATGTCAAAAGAGAGAAAAAAAATGACCTTTGAAGTAGGTGATGAAAAAGTAGAATTTATATCATCCAAATTCTTAATGGCACCAGCCATAGATGACTTCTGTTATATCGTCGATATCATCGATGAATGCATAAGAGAGTTAGACCAAACAGATCCCGTTGAAACAATTAAATTGCCTTCGACCCCCATAATGGAGGACGACGAATTTGAAAGTTTAACTGAACCTTATATAGATGACAACCTTTATGAATGCTTAGCTCTCACCCCAAACCATATGTCATGTCCTAAGAAACCAGCAGTAGAGATTAAGGAATTTCCTAAGAATTTGAGATACGAGTTTTTGGATGAGGAACTAAATCGTCCAGTGATAGTTAGTGCCACCTTAAACAGAGATGAAACCAATCAACTATTAGATGTCTTAAGAAAATATCTCGCAGCTCTAGGTTATAACATTTCTGATCTCAAAGGGATAAGCCCATCTGTGTGCATGCACCAGATTATACTGGAGGAAGATTCTAAATCCTCTAGAGAACATCAAAGAAGGATAAACCCCATAATGAGTGATGTGGTAAAAAGGGAAGTGTCGAAATTACTAGAGGCTGGGATAATTTATCAAATTTCTAATAGTAAGTGGGTAAGCCCTGTACATGTGGTACCTAAAAAGGGAGGTGTCACAGTAGTACAAAATGAAAGAGGAATAGTGTTAGGACACATAGTATCTAAAAGAGGCATTGAGGTTGACAAAGCGAAAATAGAGGTTATAGAAAACCTCCAACCACCAAAGACAGTTAGGGAAATCTGAAGTTTTCTTGGACACGCCGGTTTCTACCGACGCTTCATCAAGGATTTCTCTAAGATAACCAAACTTTTAACTGGCCTCCTAATGAAAGACGTTGAATTCAATTTTGACAATAAATGTCTCGAAGCCTTTAAACTGCTTAAACAAGAATTAATCTCCGCACCTATTATACAACCTCCCGATTGGAACCAACCTTTCGAAATTATGTGCGATACAAGCGACTACGCTGTTGATGTTGTTTTAGGACAAAGGAAGGATAAGAAACTGCACGTAATCTATTACGCAAGTAGAACATTAGACGCCGCCCAGCTTAATTATGCCACAACCGAAAAGGAACTCTTCGTCGTAGTGTTCGCTATTGACAAAATTCTGATCTTATTTAGTCGGAGCCAAAATTATAGTCTACACCGATCACACTGCGATCCGATATCTTTTAAGCAAAAAAGATGCTAAGCCTAGATTTCTTCGCTGGATCCTTTTTCTACAAGAGTTCGATTTGGAGATTAGTGATAAGAAAGGCACCAAAAACGTGGTCGCTGCTCACCTTTCGAGGCTAGAATATCTAAAACCAGATCTAATCCCAATAAACGATGACTTTACTTATGATAGACTTATAGCAGCAGTTAGAACTGATCATAGTGATGACCCCGACCTTTATGTAGAATCAGACCTAGAAAATGCTCTAGTAGTCACGAACGTACCTTAGTACGCCGACTTTGTAAATTACCTAGCCGCCGATATCATACCCCATGACCTCAACTACCAACAAAAGAAGAAGTTCTTTCACGATGTGAAACACTTTTACTAGGATGAACCCCTTCTATTCAAGAAAGACGCAGACGGTTTATTTCGTTATTGTGTCCCTGAAGAGGAGGTATAAAACATAATCAAACATTGTCACTCTGAACCATATGGTGGACATGCAGGCACATCTAAGACTTGCACCAAAATACTTCAAGCAGGCGTTTTTTGGCCAACACTATGGCGCGACGTCCATGCCTACATTATCAGATGTGACCGGGGTCAACGCACTGGGAATGTCTCAAGACGTGACGAAATGCCCTTGAAAAATATCGAAGAAGTAGAACTCTTTGATGTCTGGGGAGTAGATTTTATGGGACCATTTCCATCTTCGATGGGATACAAGTATATCTTAGTAGTCGTTGACTACGTGTCTAAGTGGATTGAGGTTGTAGCTTCACCTACCAACGACACTCGTATGGTCATTAAATTATTCAAAAATAACATATTCCCTAGATTTGGAGTACCTCGCCTCCTTATAAGCAATGGCGGATCACACTTCATATCAAGGATATTTGATAATCTTTAAAATAAATATGGAGTTAAACATAGAGTAACAACACCCTATCATCCGCAAACCAGCGGACAAGTAGAGGTGTCAAATAAGGAGATTAAGCAAATCTTAGAAAAAACCGTCTCATTATCCATAAAGGGTTGGTCCCTAAGACTACAAGAGGCATTGTGGGCTTATAGGACCGCTTTCAAAAACCCTATAGGAACAACCCCATACCCGTTGGTTTACGGAAAGTCTTGTCACTTACCCTTTGAGCTGGAACATAAAGCCTATTGGGCCATCAAAACCCCTAATATTGATTACTTAGCAGCCGGTGACAAACGCATTCTCGACATCCATAAGTTAGAAGAAATATGTCGCGATGGTTATGAAAATGCCATTATCTATAAAGAGAGAACTAAAGCATGGCATGGCAAAATGATTGTTAAGAAATAATTTAACATAGGCGACTTTATACTTCTCTTCAATTCTAGATTGCGGTTGTTTCCTGGTAAGTTACGCTCAAGATGGACTGGCCCCTATGAGGTCACTAAAGTCCTGAAGTTTGGGGCAGTAGAAATACAAAATCATTCATGTAGTCCGTTCATGGTAAATAGACAACGGTTGAAACACTATTATGGAGGTGATATCCCTACCTATTACTTCGGTCATACTTTAATCAAACCACCCATTGCTACATCTACTGTGTGAGCTCCATAATCGTTGAGCTAACGAAGTTAAACAAGTGCTGCGTGGGAGGCAATCCACGGCCATTTTATTTTTATTTTTTTCTCATTTTTATTATTTATGTATTATTCTCAAAAGGTGAATTATTTACTTTTATCTGCTTAACAGGACTAACTTGTGTGATATTTATGTTTCATGTTTCAGATCCCATCGCCTTCGATAGCATTCTTCACTAACCTTATTTTTCAGGATGCAGCACTTCGACGATATGCATGTTGTGTTCATAGATGACACTCAGAGGAAATGATTTGTGGTCCTTTCTGAGTGACCAATGCTTCCGACCAGATACCCTGACCCTAAGTGCCTATAAGCCTTAGGCCTCGAAGCTAGTGTGAGATACCTTTACCACCAACTCTAATGGGACGAATACTCTGATGCCATGAATGTGACTTACAGACACCTCACCCTAGAATTCATTAGCTCACTAATCTATGAACCCTACGTTGGTAGAGGATTCAAAAGAGGCCGCATTAACTTCAGATTGTTTGGAAATGAGTACACTTTTACCCAAAAAGATTTTGCTAACCTGCTAGGATTTTAGTGTGGCCTTGATACTGTACATGAATTCCCTGAGTGTGACATCATGCAGGATGAGCTTGATAAGTTCTGGAGTGAAATCACCGATGGAGGAGGCTCTGATCCCTCCACCCTGCTGCCAAACAAGATCCATAACCCAGGTTTTAGATACTTCCAGATGATTTTATCCCAACCCTTCTTTGGAAAGAGTGAAACTGATAACCATGTTAGTGCTGAGGAAATCCTTATGCTCTTTTGCACCTCCTAGTCACGTCCTGTAGCCAGCAAAAATTTCATAATAAATAACCTTAACATGATTGCCAGATCCTCCAAGGGACTCATCCACGTAGGAGGAACAGTGACCCACATCGCCTATGCCCTAGGTCTCATTAGAAAAATATCTCACCTGACCGCCTATTGTGGCTGTACCCTGATTGACCTGAACCATTTCTTGGATGGTGGCCTAATTAAGAGAGTCTATTTTAGTCCCGAACATTATAGGCTCCTGATCGACGATGAGACAATCCACTACTTTGGACTACCACATCCTACCCGAACGAATGTCTACAATAAAGATAATTGGTCATACCCTTTAGAGGCCCAGGATGAGACACCTAATAGACCCAAATCCCTACCTGTTCCTGAATACTATCCTACACCTCTCCCATAAAGGACAACAATGTACTCTTCTAATATTAATTTGCAGCGACGTAACATTTACTCTGAGTTCGACACTATGTGCAAGGAGATGATTTCTCTTCGCGAATATCTTACCGAATTGACCATTCTGAGAAGGACTCTGATGCCGCTCATGCCTCCGAGATCGATTGCCTGTATCAGGAAATCTATAGTCTCCGATGCCAGCATGCAGAGGCGCAGGCATTCTGTCCATATATGAATCAGGGTGTCTGTCGCCAATCATTCTAGAAGAATTTTCTGGAGCACTGAGTACATTGCTCACACTACGTGTGGGGAAGATTTACCGCATCATTATTATTATTTTATTCACCATTATCAGACATTCTCTTGTTTTTAGTCGTTCTATTTATTTCTGCATTTTATTTCCGCACTTTATTTCCGTTACCAGACTTATTATTATTATGCCCATTTATTATATCAAGTATCTTGATACATTGCATTCACTTACTATATGCAATTATCACCGTACTATATTTTATCAGTGAAGTTTAAAAATTTGCTAAATTTTATTATTATTATTATTTATATTGCATATCCTATTTTTATTAGTAATATCATATAAAATTATCCTTTATGTCTCTTGCATGTACCAATACTAAGAAAAATCTCAAGAGACGCTACATACAACCCCAAACAAAGATACGAACCAAGTCAAGGCCCACAAACCCGTATAAGGGATTCCAAGCCAAAATACAAAGGTGGCAGACGCCATCTCCCTCTTGACGGGCGCCATGGGGTCTAGGACCTTAACACGGGACAGAATGTGAAAAACCACCATTTTTTCACATTTAACTCATCTCCTTCCCCATTATCTCCATTTTTGACCCACTTAAAAATCCACCAAATCCCATTAAACAGTCATTCAATCATTAACCCACTACCATTTCCACTATCCCACTCACTTTCCACCCATAAAAATACAATCTTTCATAAAAAATTTGACAAAATTTCATTCCACAAGTTTTCACCAAAACCCCCATTTACCTTCAACAAACATCAACAATGGCAGAAATGGAGCACTGAGGAATTATTTTTCGAGATGGAAAAGCGGGGGATAGGCAGAGGAAGAAATTTGAAGCATTGCTGACACGCAAAATTTTCGCGATGAGGTATATCGATATTGACTGCATGTATAGCCTAGGCATCTACCATAGTGTTTTTTACATGCTTGATAATTTAGGATTACATGATATTTTTACTCGTAGAGAACCTACCTATGAGAGGCTGACCCGAGAATTTTTTAGTTCCCTGATTTATATTGTTAGTTCTAACACTGCTAGCACTGTCGGTACAGTGAAACTTAGGATGTTTAGTGTCGAATATGAGGTCACTACAGACCACCTTGCAGGTTTGTTAGGACTCCCTCACGGGGAAGGTGCTATTTGTAAGGCACCTTTAGAAACTAATTGGAAAATTGAGGCTTTCTAACTGGGGAGAGATCTAACAGGTCGAACCACCAATTCTTTCGAAGGTAACTTGGCCTCGGATATCCACAACCCGGCCATACGTGTTTTTAGACTTTTGTTGGCATCCACTATTTTTACCAGAGAAAATCCTAATAAATTAAATTCTAAAGAATCCATCTTTTTACAGGCTGCCCTATTACAGAGAGGATTGAACACCGTTCCTTTCATGATAGCACACATGTGTGCTGTTGAGAAAAAGGGCGGAACTATAGCATTTAGAGGACTGATTACCTCCATTGCACGTGTACTTGAGCTGGACACCGAGCTAGTTATCTTAGAACCACTCCCACCTTGCACAATAAATTTAAATTTCTTAAGAGATATGCGATTGTGCAAGGTGAGGAAACAAGGGGGTTACACCCTCATGGTTCTTAATGTAGCTATCCCGAGTATTGTTTTACCTTGTTCCCATCGTACCGATGTGCGACTTAGAAGAAACTAAACTTATGATCTACAGGCTGCACCTTTTCTCGGTTTGTTACCACCAAACGTCCCAGAGGACGAGGATGACGGAACCGATGACGAATATGAGCGAAGAAATCAATCTCCTGTTCATAATGCACCCCCACCACATGCATCACCTGCACACACTCCACCTTTTACTAACCCTTCTGCAGGTACACCTACGGGATTTTATATCACTGAAGAGATGTGGAGAACACAACAAGCTCGCGAAGAAGAACGTGATGGCCTATTTTATGCCATGTATGAGCAGCAGCAGGACATGATGGAATTCATGCGTGGGTCGCAGCGGGAGACTGAGTGATCTATGCGTTCTATGTTAGAATCTCAGCTCGCTGTAGCTTCTCAACAGCAGCGCCAGCAAGCCTACCTTGACACACGATTCAGGCTAGTGGAGGCTACTCAAGGTTCCATACTAGGAAACCTCCGCGAACTCTGAGAGTCAAATGCCTCATTAGCAGTGAGGATTCAACAGCTTGAGCTTTCACAGAGTTCCCGACACCGCAGTAGGAGCCGTCACCCTCGACGTTCAGAGCAGGGAGGAGAAGGTACTAGTAGTCAGTAGTAGCATCATCCAGGTTCTACCTATCTCTTTTTCACCTTTTATCGAAACATTGGGGACAATGTTCGATTTAAGCGTGGGGGGAGATATTTACTGTTTTTAGTTTTCCTTTATACTTTTCATTTTATCGCTTTCTAGTTTAGTTTCTAAGTATGTTTTTAGTTTATTTTTACTTAGTTCTAACTAATTACATGTGCCTGACGAGTCATTTGTGTAGTTTGTCTATTTTCCACATTTCTTGAGCCATAAGAAAAAATTTAATAAAGAAAACAACTTTTATTTTTGAAAATTTGGGCTGTTAGACAAGTTAGGATCATATGCGGAAACTTGGGAAGACTTGTAAAAAATCGATATCGTTTTAACACCGTAAGTTTCTTAATTATAGGACCCTATCCAAATACTTATTATGCTGTGGCCTTGAAATCTCTTCCTTAAAATTCACTCCTTAAGTAGTTTATTTCAGCAGTCAGCACCATCTTAGTCACTGCTAAGTGGATGGACCGATGCAAATAGGTGAATGATCCCGCAAAAAGAAAGAAAAGAGAAAATATAATAAAAGCAAATAATTTGAAAAAGGATCCACCTTCTAATTTAGGTAACTCTCACCCGGTTATTTAGCCCAACGGTAGCGAGACTCTAAAAAATTATGCTTGTGTCCCTGTGTTAAAGTGCAAAAAGAATTGAATTTTGGCACAAATATGGATCAGGATCACCAACAGGTTTGTTCACCATGCGAGTACAAGATAACGGGTTTAATGTGTTTGCACCTGAATGAAAATGGGATGAGAAAGGAATGAGTAAAGTAGGCCTAAGTATAATATCATGATATGGATTCATTTGTATAGGAGAGAAACTTACTACCGCAACATGCGGAAAGTGTTACCACGATACCCTTGGTTCACGAGTCAGTACCTATTGAGGCGGCCTTGATCAAACTAAAGTCTCTAGCTTAAATTTAATCCTTGCGTGTTGTTGTTTATCTTTTGTGCTTATAAGAGTTTGCTTGAGGACAAGCAAAGGTTTAAGTGTGGAAGAATTTGATAACACCGAAACACACTGCGTATTTGGCTCGGATTGCACATGGTTATTATAGTTATTTGCTATTTTTCTTGTATTAAGCTTATGTTTTGTGTTGTTTTCAGGGATAATGCCTTAATGGAGCCTTCAGTGAAGAAATGAAGCAAAAAGAGCGAGAATCAGAAGAATTCAGTGGAAAATACACACATGGCGTTCCACATGGCGTTGGCCAAAGAGGACGCCATGACGTGTAGGGTTTCACCCACGTCTCAATGGTCAGAAGACCACGCCTTCCACCCTTTTGACACACGGCGAGCGCCATGTAGGGATGGCAGGCGCCATCTTCCTAAAACTCGCCTTGGTCAAAGGCAGTTGAAGGAAGTGGCCATGACCAGAGAAAATATCTCCACACGTTTTCTAAACGGCTCGTGTAACTTCCAAGGATTTCCACACTATAAATAGGCCATAGTTTTCATTGTTTAGGCATCCTCTCTTAGTTGCAGCATAGGCATAAATTCAATTTGTTTAAGGCGATTATCTGTCACATCGAGGGGTTATCGCACCGTTGTTGTAATCGAGATTAGAGCATTTTTAGAGTAGAGTAATCTTGCCGCCATTTTACTTTTCAAGTCAGATTTAATTTCCAGCATTGTATCAGATTCAAGTCTCCGATTTGGAATAGTTTTATTATTCAATTCACAATTTATTTTCATTCGCACCATCTTTATTTTGTTTAGTTTCCCCCACTGCTTTACTTTGTTTATTTCCTGCCTTGCCTTAAACTCGTTTACTTTATTGCTTCGCTTTACATTCTTTACTTTATCGCATTACCTGTTTTAATTTCTTTATCATAAAAGGATTTGTTTTCAAACCGAACTTAAGCGTGACACTTTCGTTCTTACTTTTGAAAATCAATCGCACCCTTAACACATTTTTTTATTTCCTAAATGATTTATCCCGCATATCAATTTCATGCCATGTCTACCATAGTCATGTCTAGCTAAACCCCTAGTAATGGGATGTGAGGACCGTCGTTTCGACGGTACTCCGTATGTTGTGTTTGTAGAAATACTTTAGGGGCTATTTTGGTTTTAATACAACTTTTTTGAATTTAACGTGATCGGCCATTACGTAAATGGGACCGTGTTTCTATTTACGTAATAACCGTGACTATGTTGGGTAAGATCAAAAGTCGTCAGATACTTAAGATAAAAGTTGGTTAGTTTTTAATTGATAAAAATATCAAAAGCGCTTTGTTAATTAATTAGGGAAATTTAATATTATTAGAAAGTGATTTTAAAACTATTTTGGGACGCGTTTATAGATTTAGGATCCAGTTGGCCGAGCATATGCCGGAAACCCTTTGATGTTAAAAGTTTCCAATCAAAAGTACTTTTTAACAGAGTCTTAGAGGTAATTATATAAAAAAGGACTTTATCACTTTAACGCAATACGCGACCGGTGCAGCGTGAGCGGCTGATATAGATTAGAGGTTAGGTCTGGGTCCGATTACGCCAACGCGACGGTTCCTTTTTAATTAACTCCTTTTCAAGGAAGAAAATATTGCCCTGCAAGTGTCTCTACTAAAACAATAGGAGTATCATTTGATCGATGTGAATTATATACCAGTACCATTTATCTAAATTCATTTTTATTCATTATTCTTTGTTGCCTGTGCACATTACACACTGTTTCTGTTAGCCATAGATTAACATCGTAACAATAATAATCGATAGATTGACATTGGTTTCTGTGGGATCAATAATATTTTATATTACTCTGACGCACTCCGTATACTTGCGAAAGCACACATCAGCGAGAGTACTGGTGTCGCCACTCAGAGAGAATTATTTTTTATGCATGCGATGGTAAATAATGAGATGGTGAATGTCGCTGCGTTTGCGACTATCTATTTGGGTAAAGTTGCTCGAGCACCCACTGGAGGCATTTCCGTGGGGGGGGGGGGTATGGTTACCGAGCACTTCAGATATGACCTTGTTGCTTTTAATGATTCTCTAGTTGCAGGGAAAAACAAGATTGATATGGAATCCTTGATTCATCAAGGAATGATTAATGTTCATGGCGACGCGTACTGGTTGATGTCCCGTAACCAGTTCCTTCTTGAATTGCCCGACCCTGCAAGGGTAAGTATCTCTAAAAAGGCTAACTTGCTTTATACAAGTGTCGTCCCAAATGATGAGGACGACCAAGGTGTTGATTTTGTTTCAGGTAATGCAATGGAGGAAGATGCTACAGGCTAAACGCAAGTTGCGCCCCCACCCGACATCCTTATCATCAAGCAACCGACTCTTTTTTGATGAATTAAGACCGGTGGGAGTGGATCCAATCAGAGCTAGGTGGCATTAGAGCAGAGCATGGGAGACAAGGTGAAGAACAAGCGAGGGAAGGGGTGATGATGAATCAAATGCAAGAGATGATGCAACAACTTATGTTGCATTTTGTGTTGCCTCGTCAGTGAGAACAGCTGTGAGTCTCCTCTCTCTCATTTGTGTTAAAACATTGAGGCCAATGTTTAGTTCAAGTTTGGGGGAGGATTTTACTGTTTTTAGTTTTTTATTACTTTTATTTGTGTTTTCGTGCAATTTGTGTATTTGTTTTATTGAAATAAAGTTTATTTATGTTTAAAACCACTTTGAAGTCTTCCCAGAATTAGGACCGTATAAATTTCTCATTTGAATACTGTAAATTTAAGGTAGTTGAGAAAGTATATAGAGCTCGAGGGAAGAGAAGTTAGAACTAGGGACACCGGGAAAGTTTGAAAACTTAGGTATGACCCGAACACGCTAGGTCCCCTGGAGTAAGGAAACGAGTCCAACGTGTATATTTGTGCCATGGTACTTGGATTTGAGAAGTAGCCCCCGATTAGTTCATAGTGATAGTCTGACATGATTGAATAGAATTGCATGTATAGGTTTGATTGAGAAAATAACTTAAGGCACCAAAAAATGTGAATAATGGCGATAAAGACAACTATCCCTCTAAGTTGTGTAACCCTCACCCGGTTACTTAGCATAACGGCGGTTGAGTCTCAATTGTCGTCCCAAAGTGGACTAATAAACGCCAACGTGCATGGAAAAAAATGAAAAAAAAAAGAGAGAAAAATGCCTAGAAAAAGTCTTGATCAATCTTGTACATGTGAGGAAATACAATTGAAATGCCTTAATACAATTATTATAATGAAAGGGGGAGAAAATCGAAGAAAATACTTAAGCCTAAAGCATAGTTGGAGAGGTGACCGAAAGGGGGGATTTGGGTCCGTGGTTTACCGCGGTATGTGTTCTTGTAATACCTTTGTTAGCGGATGATTATCGAGAGTAGTAGGACTAGCCGATCGGAACAAATGCTCACGTATGAGTAATGAACTACCATATTGTGACAAGTATTTCATTTGAGGTGCACCGTTTGATATGAAAAGTCGTTATGCAAGCTTGTTGCTTGAGGTCAATCAACGGTTTAAGTTTGGGGGAGTTTGATCGATGGTTTTTATGCTTTCTTTTACCGTAATTTTTGTTAATTGTTTCATGTTTTTATTCGAATTTTAATTTTGTTTACAGTATGTTATGCGTGGTAGTGTTGTTTTACTGTTTTTCGATGCAAAGAAGTAACTTAGCAAAAACCGGAAAGAACATCCAAAAATCGGAGAAGATTTCCCATGTACCAGTGGCCTTCTACGGCCACCCGTAGCACCTGCTACGGGCCGTAGCAGGCAAGTGCCCAAAAGTGCAGAAAAGCAGCAAGAGACAGTGTGTTGCTACGGGCACCCGTAGCGCAGGTTGTGCTTTCAAACCAAGATCCAGTGGCCTGCTACGGCCACCTGTAGCAGGAAGGCGAGCTGAATATTTTTCTTTCCTTTTTGGGAGGAGATTTGGAATTTAATGAGATTGTGACACTTTGGTGGGGATCTTTTTGTATATTAGGAAGTGTTTGGATAGGTTTTGACTTCTTCTGCTTTTTATGTTAAAAAAATATTGGGAGATAGAAATTTGAGAGTTCTGGAGAAGACGGAGATTTTCATGATCAATAGCGATTGAAGATCAAAGTCCATCCTATTTCTTGTAATGTCTAAACTCTTATTTATGCTTTTCGATAATAGTATGAATGGCTAAACCCCCCAATGCTAGGGGGTGTCCTTAATTTGTATCTGTGAACACGTGATTTCCGTATTGCAATAACAAGTCGTTTTTCATTGTTAATTATTTGCATGATGTTCTTAATGTTTTCTCTTTCAGAAAAATTGAGATTGTTGTATGATTATGAGTTAGGGTTGACCACCGTTCATAATACGTTCATGTGAATATCGTACAGTAGATAACTCCTAGGACTAGGGTTAACCTGTATGAATCAAATTATTCTTTATCTGATAATACTTAATTCTACCGGAAAATTTCTACGGAGATAGAGATTAGGGGTTGTGATTAAAGATTTTCTCTCTAAGGTATTTGGAGAAAATAATCTTAAAGATTTTCTCTCTAAGGTATTAACGATCTGACAAACGTTGTTGCAATATTGAGTCAGAAGTGTTACAGGAACAAGTTATACACCTTCCCTAGCATATTTCCATTATCTATTTTAATCGTAGCGTAAATTATTTTCGTTTCTTGCAATCGCATGTTAATTTCTCCAACACAATTTTAAAACCCCAATAATGTTTTGTTTAATTGAACGATAGTTGAACTTGGTATTTATACGCAGTCCTCGAGATCGATACTGGAGATTTCCCATATTATTACTACATTGGCGAAAGTAGTACACTTGTTATTTTCCCAATCACTTATCTTGTCCTTCTAGAATATTTGACATAGATTTCTTTAGTGCTTCCACATGTCTTTCATTTTCAGCAATCTTAGCTTCCAAATGAGAAATGATTTTCTTGTTTGAAGATAATCTCTTGAAAGCATCTATACCTTGTCTTTGTAGATTCTCAAAGAATTCTTGAAGTTGAGAAAAAGTTGAATCATGAGAATCTTGAAGTTTAGAGTGACTTAAAACCTTTTTCTTTCCTTTGTTTGCCATATAGCAAAGCTTGGCCGATTTCTCACTTGAAGTAGAGCTATCATCACTTGATGAATCACTCTCGTTTTCCCAAGCCGCATAGGCTCTTCTACCTTTTTTAGACGTTTTGTGACAACCTTTTTCATTCTTGATTTTTGGACACTCCTACTTAAAGTGACCGGGTTTACCACAGTTGTAACACGAACTTTGTGACTTTCCCTTTTTGCTTTCATCTTCTTTTGAGGAACTTGATAACCTTCTTGATTTATCTTGGTACTTGTTGGGATATTTGTCGCCATGTTATAACATGTATCTATTGACTTGCTTTATGAACAATCACATATCTTCTTCATCAGATTCACTGTCATCTTTAAGTTCACTATCCCTTTGCTCATGTTGCGAAGGCCTTGAGCTAGAAGTCTTTAGAGCCATGAACTTCTTCCATTCTTCTTTGTCTTTCCCTTTTTCACTCTTTGATCGCTTTTCGTATTCCTTCTCGTATTTTTCCAAGCAAGTAAGCTCTTGCTCTTGCTCTTCCAACTTACCAAACAAAGCCGTAAGATCAAGCGACTTCAGATCATTTTCTTCTTTAATAGAGGTGACTTTTGGTTGCCATTCCCAACTTAAACACCTCAAAACTTTGTTGGTAACAAGTTCATTGGAAACGGGATTACCTAGTGCATATAATCGATTTGTAAGATGAGTGTACCGTTTACGCATATCCACAATGGTTTCACCATGCTCAATATGGAACAGCTCAAACTCTTGATTCAACGTGTTGATCCTAGCTTGTTTGACATCATTAGTACCTTCATGGGAAATCTCTAATGCGTCCCACATAGCTTTGACGATCTCACAATGAGAAACGTGATAAAACTCATCAACTCCCAAGGTGGAAGTGAGAATTTTTTTCGCTTTCCAATCATGTGACCACAATTTCCTATCGTTATCATCCCATTGTGTTTCCAGTTTAGGTATTGTGATACCATCTTCATTGGTCATAGTTATTTAATTTGGACCATTTTGGATAGCATCCCAAATACCTTTGTTAACGGAGTTGACATGAATACGCATAAGTGCTTTCCAATAGCCATAATTTTCGGCGGTGAAAATTGGTGCTCTATTGTACGCACCCTTAGGTTCGGTAGTCATACTTCTAAGAAATGTATCTCAAGCATGGAATGAACCAGAGCTCTTGATGCCACTTGTTAGAGGATAGGCTTCGATCTAGATAGGGGTGAATAGATCACAAATTTTATAATAAAAAAACTTTTGGCAAAAATCTGTTTTCAAAAAATATGGTGCAGCAGAAAAATGACCCTGATCGAATCGTCTAACTGAGCCTACAATCGAAAAGCAATATGCGTAACGCAAACCAAAAGGAGTGATAACGAACGTAAATTTTCAACAATGATCAAGCTACAAATCAATTAAATGAAATTCTAATCATAACTCGTATATCCAATGAACCAAAACGCAAACAAAATACACACAAACAATCTATCGAACACTTGATGTGCGATCGATAAAAATATGAAATGTAGTTTGTTTTGTTGATGTTAAAACCTTTCACAATCAAAGTGATTCTGATTATATCAACAACAATACCTTTAAAAGATAGTAGAAAACAATTTCCAATCAAATTGTTCAAACAACGATAAACTCGATAATTTGCATAATCAACAATAAAAGAAATAAATAGATGAAGAGAGATTTCTTTAGGCAGTTCCCCAATCGGCCTCGCTATGGGTATGTCTGCCTTCAATTCAAAATCAAATTGAGATATTGATATTAACCTTTTCTTTGCAAAAAATGTTTATACAAAAGATGAAGAATGTAAACCCCAAAAACCTTATTGTTTTGTGTTGATTTTTCCACCTCCAACCCTTGATCAAAACATGACAAGTGACTAACAATGCGGCTACAATCCTCCGATTATCTCGAGCACGTAACTTGTTGAAACCTGAGATTCCTGAACACAATTCACCATCTCGCACTACTCCCTTGCAAGGAAACCACCTTGTCCCAAGGCTTTCACTCGACCGAATCTATGTTGACGTGATCTCGTCCAAAACCTTCAAATCAACCCAATCTTGAAGGAAAACCCCACCTTGGTTTTCTTATTTGAAACACACAAAGCCTCCAACCCAATATTCTCAGTTACACCAAACCTAATTGGACGTTATCAACCCTAATCTAGATGGTCACCCAATCGAAAAATGATTATGTGTAGTTCAATTGTTTGTATGCATAAAAGAATGGATGAAGATGATGGGCAACTTTGTAATCTAGTTTCGTTTAAGTTTTATTCACTAAGAAACATTACCTAGAAGAAGATGCATGTATGAGTATATATAGGTATATGAAGAAAAATGGCAAAAGGATGCAAGAAAAATAAGATGCAAAAAGAATTTTTCAAGTTTTAACTTGCATAGGTCGGCCTATGAAGGTCATATGTCGGCCTATGAAGGTGTTCTGGCCGACCTGTGAGGCGACCAGAAATGCAGCCTGTGGGAATAATCTACAAGCTTCATTCTTGAAGCGTAGGAGACGACCTGAAACATGGATGTGCCAGCCTATACTGAAGCTAAAGCTTCCATAGGTCGGCCTATGGTGTTGTTTTGACACACAAACTTGATTTTTAATATGTATGACATGCCTAAGACCTATCAAACTTGTTCAAAGATTTTTTTATGCATCCTAAGCCTAAGGGAACAAATGAACATCTAAATTTAGGTTGACACCGTCCAATATACAAGATCACTACAATAAACTGACTCATTTATTCCTTGTTTGATATCATTCAAAACCCGGTTGAATTTGTAGTTGTAAATACTCAGCACTCATATTCCTTGCTTAGACTCTCTGCCTAATACTTTCCTTGCTCAAACCTCTGTCTAAGACTTCACTGCTCAGGCCCACGACAAGAGACTTATATCTAAACTGACTGTTTAGAGAAGGAATAACTTACAACAACACTTGATTAACTATCAGAGGTGTTCAAATATTATACAACACACTTTTATAATAAGTAGTCTTAAGCTATACAAGAATAAGAACACTTTAATAGATTAGCCTCTCTTGAGCTGAATGTAGTGGTTATGTATCTCAGTTGTAGTTGTAGCGTTATTTCTTGAGTTGATCTTCCAATCTTTCGCTCCTTTTATAGCTGAAGAAATATAGTTGTTATAGTATCCACAACGGCTATAATCAGATCAAATCTTCTAGTACATATTCTTTTCCAAGAAGGTAGATGTTAGAACTCGTAGTCAAGGAATTACCCACAGAACAAGGCCTTTTTCCGGAGAGCACTTCCATGAAACAAGTACAACACAATCTTTTGAAGATAATGTCAACATATCTCGAGTCCCGTGTTAGTAGAGCTTGAGTTGACATTACTCAGTTTCCAAGGCAGCCATAGCACGCTTCTGATTTTGAAGTGTACTAGCAGTAACTTTCTGATCAGACTCTCTCACGAGTGTATGATCAGAACTGAACCAAAGCTATTTTCGTGTCAGAACCAGTTACATCAAATAAATAAAGTTCTGCACACACGAAACAACTAGTTAGAAATCCTAATTGTTTTTTTAAATACTTTGTTATCATTAAAACTTTAGATGATACATGGTAAAAACCAAATTTGTCTCATCATAGGTGTTTGTGGAAGACGAGTGGTTGTGGTTTGAGTCGCAGTGGAGGAAAGGTGTGGGTGGAGATGAGGCTGAGTGAATAAGGGATGTGGAGGTTAGTATGAAAGGTGACGCCGTGAGGGAGTCACCGGATGAAGTTGTTCGGTTGGAGGGTGAGGATAATTGAGGAGGACGAAGGTTTCTTGAATGGTTGTGAGGGAGGAGATAAGGCGGGAGGGAGATGGAGGGCGGAAAAGTGAAGAGCGGAGAAGAAAAGTTAAACGATGGTCATACTTTATTTCTAGACGTTTTTTGGTATTTACGAGAGGACATGTCACAATGGTCAAATGAAGCAATCGTGGGGAAAAGATACACGGGGTGAAATGGTTCGAATCCCAACACCTACAATTAGTTATTTATTGTGATAAAAATGTTATTTACCTTGTACATCAACACGGTTTTTATTAACAACCGTGATGAAAGGTGATACTTTATTTATATATAAGCGGAGTTATCTATCGCTTCAGTACATTACAACCGTCTCTCTCAAAACAAAACCCTAACAACTCTTTCACTCGTTTCTCTCACAAAAAAAACGCTAACAACTCTCACTCTTCTCTCTCATCTGGAAACCCCAAAACGAAACCATAACAACAAATCTTAGCCAATAGATATTTACAAGTTCGTTTTCTCTATAGTTTTTTTTTCAAAATCTGTTTCAATAGCTTGTTTCATGATGTTTGAACTTATTTCTTGTTTTGAATTGTAGGTATGGATGCATCTTTCAATAAAGAGGAAAAAGATAAATTTAGCCTTACAAACTTGTGTCAAAGATCCAAAATGACATCCATTCAAATTCTACACAAGTTTGTTGGTCTAAATTTATCTTCATCCTTATTTCATTGACAACACGCCTTTATGGGACATGTGTGGTATGTTTTTGAAGCACTTTATGACTTGATATGTTTTTTGTATCGTTTTTGTTGTTTATGGTTTGTTGTTGGTCAATGTTTTTGATGGATGTTATTGTTAATGTTTGTTTAAAAGATGAGTTTATTATATATTATGTGGTTTGAGTGTTTTTCCAATCCCTTACCGAATATATAACTTTCTAAATTATATTAGAAAATTATGATATTATAGATAAAATTGTATTAGAAAATAAGTACACGTTCAATTCTTGACAATAATTATTCACACTGTTAACTGCATGTTGTTCTTTAACCGTTACAACTTGGTTTAACGATCCTAGATCTTTCACCACCCCTCTCTCCACCTCTAATTTTGTATGCAAAGTAAATAATATTTTACAAAAATAATTAGAGGTGAAGTCAGGGCGGTTGAAGAACTAGGATCATTAAACGAAGTTCTTACTGTCAAAGAACAAAATACAGATAAGGTGTTGAAGATCTCTTGTCAAGCATTGAACGTGAACTTATTCTTCTAATATAACTTAATTTGTCATATTATAATGCTCTAGTGCAGATTTGAAGGTTATATATTTAGTAAGCATTGGAGAAATAAGCATTCCACATAATTTTAATAAACTCGGGTCTATATTTAATCACGGTTGTTTAGAACAATCGCGATTAAATATGTTGCATTAAATAATATAACAACGGTTGGTTAAAGTAACTGTTGTGGTAGGTAGAGTGCTACATGGATACAATCACGGTTGCATGACCGTGGTGGAAATCATCATACATACAATCACACCTTACAACACAACGGTTGGACCTGCATGGTGGTATCCTTTTTCCAACCGTTGTGATATGTGTTTTCTGTAGTAGTAGGTTGTGCTTTTTATATTTTTTATAAAGAGAAAATCTTGGATTTGTGTGTTGTCTCCTCTTTTTCAGTAAGGCGACATGTGTGTTCTTTTGAATAATTTGTATGTGTGTTTTTTGAAATAGAAAAGAAGAAACCTAATTAGTGAGGGTGCCACAGACGGTGTCTTGGATAGGTCTCTCCTCTTCTTCCAACATCAATATATATATATATATATATATATATATATATATATATATATATTAGGGTTTTAGAATAAATAAATTCCACAACTACCATTTTAGATGTTTTAAGAGATTAAAAAGAGTTTAAATCAATTAAACCAAATAAAATTCAAACATTTTAAATAAACACAATAGAATCAAAATAAAAATATGGTTAAATTTATTTATTTTTTCTGAACAGTTTGATAAAAAAAGAAAAATTAAAGAAATTAAAATGAACAGAAATTGAGCGGCGAAAATGATCGAAAAACTAAAATGAACGCATTAAAATGATCTACAAAAAATAAATTTATGGAAAACAGACAGGTAAATGTTGATTTTTGGAATAAAAAATGCTCGGTTGAAAAGGCTCAGGCTGATCACAATGCGAACGTAAACGGGAACGAAAAAAATAAAATAAGCATGCCAGGTTAAACTACACGAATCATAGATTAATAAAATTGACAACTGCAATTCCGATATCGAAATTTTTTACCCGCTAATTTTTCTCACATTTGAGAAACGATTCAACAGGTCTGTTTATAAAATCGAAAATTATTTTATCTGACTTTCTAAGCATTATGGTGAAAGAAATGAATGTTATGATATTAAGATGATGTGAATGTCTTGATGAATATGTTGATTTATTGATCTAGGGGTAAATTTGGGTCGTGACAGCTACCCCTATTTAAATTTCTTCGACCAGAGAATATGAAGAAGGCCGCTCTTCATATGATTGCGCTGGAAGATAGTTAAATACTAAATGACCCATATTTTGTCCCTTGATGAAATAAAATGAAATGATATGAGATGTTATGAATGTATGGAGGGCTATTTTTTCCTTTGTTAGGGATATGAGGTGAGAAGAAATCGAGCATGAGATTTTACAATGGATGAAGATTGAAAGGTGGACATGTGGGGATAATGTGGATCTGTGGTAGTAATGATCCATAGGAAATAAAAAAGGATAATAAGGGTGAAAACTCACTAGGGATAACAATTTGTTGGAGAAAAAACACTAGGGAATATTCAAAGTGAGTTTTATCAATTGGTTTAAAATGACATGGTGACACTTTAGACTATATCTGAGAGTTCTGGAGATTTCTAACAAGATAAAATTGGACTTTGATGATGTCTGCGTAAACCAAACTACGGTTTAAGGGCGCCAAATAAAATTGGACTTTAAAAATGCTTGCGAAATCTAGATTATGGTTTAAGTGCGCCAAATAAAATTGGACTTTGAAGATGCCTGTGAAAACAAGACTATGATTTAAGGGCTTTAAATAAAGTTTGACTTTGAAGATGCCTGCAAAAACTGGACTATTATTTAAGGGCGCCAAATAAAAATGGACTTTGAAGATGCATATGAAAACCAGATTATGGCTTAAGGGCGCCAAATAAAATTTGACTTTGAAGATGCATGTGAAAACTGGACTATGGTTTAAGGGCACCAAATAAAATTGACCTTTGAAGATGCCTGCAAAAAATAGACTATGGTTTAAGGCCTCCAAATAAAATTGGACTTTGAAGATGGCTACAAAAACTGGACTATGGTTTAAAGGCGCCAAATAAAACTGGACTTTGAATATGCCTGTGAAAACTAGACTATGGTTTAAGGGCACCAAATAAAATTGGACTTTGAAAATGCCTACAAAAACCGGACTATGGGTTAAGGGTACCAAATAAAATTGGACTTTGAAGATGCTTGTGAAAACCGGACTATGGTTTAAGGGAGCCAAATAAAATTGGATTTTGGGTTAAGCGTGTCGCAACGCGAAAAACAACTGGCGGGAAACAGAGTAGAGTCGCCACCGAATGTTATTTATCCCAACGGGGGAAAGGAAACTATCGAAGAAAACCTAACAAAAGGGGAAAGACATGGTCATCACAACCATAGTCTGGGTTCAGGAGTCGGTTACGCGAGAGGAAGGTATTAGCACCCCCTCGCATCCATCATACTCGATGGGATCCACGCTTGCTGTTCTGATCAAAAGGCGAAGATATTTGAAGCTCCACTGCTAACTGGAAAAGAATAGAATGATAAACAAGGGAGAGGGGGAAAGTTACGAAAGGTAACTCGATATGACTTCACTGCCCTAATCCTACGTATTCCCTCGTACAATGGGAAAGTCAGAGTCAACGTAGTTTGGAGTACTACGGGTGAAGGAGGGGAAGGTTGCTCGCCAAGACATCGTCGTCTTGTGCCGACGTATCCTTAATCAGACGAGAGAGAGGAAGTCAGAGCAGTCGTAGTTCGGCCCACTATGGGTGGCCTTGTTTTTTTGGTGTTTTTTAGGTGGACGATGCTAACGTTTGCGTTCTAGCATTTTAGGTGTTGTCGCTCGTTGTATGGAGACTTACGCGTTTACCTGCTTGTGGTAGAATGGAAATAGCGTATCCTTACGATTAGAGGAGGAAGTGAGATGAGAAAAGAATCCCGAAGGAATATGATTGATTCATTTATGTCTTTTAGAAGAAGTGTTTTGATTTGTTTTGTTTGCGATATGTGTCGTGCTAAAGACTATAACATAGGAGTGAATACTTTGCAGGGTCGCCCCCAACGGAACGTTTGCAAAGCACCCTAGAAGGGTAAAGGAAACCTTCACTGCTTAAGGCTCGTGGCTCACTACACATACAATATTTTTTTAATTTTTTTGCTTTTTCTTTTAGAGAGAGGAGAGAGAATCAAATGGTTAAAAGAAAATTCTAAGGGAATCTCCATCCTAGAAGTTGCCATGCAATGATTGATCCTATAGTTGGGATAAGGAAAGGGAATCTCTACCTATGTTAGCATGCTTGGATTGATAACCTAATGTCTTTCTTACTTTGAACCTAATCCAAAATTAGATTCAAGCTAGGAACCTTAAGGGAACATGTGATCATACACAAGTAAACATTAGATGATTCAATCACCATTCAAAGAAGTAATAAAGAAGAAGTGAGATGAAAGAGGAACCTCATAAGAGTTGATTGTAGCGAGTGATTTTTGTCGGTGACGCGACCACCTTATCGCTGGTTTTTAGGTTTCTCCCCACAATGAGGAGGGGGTGTTACTTTCTTATTTCTTATTTATCCCATGAAGCTGGAAGGGAAAGGGAAGTTATCTAAAACTAACCTTGCACGCGGATGTTTAACTAAACAAACGCTTTAAAGAGATTCGGGGAGTTCGGGGTCAGGTTATACAATGGGGAGTTGTCAATTACCCATCCTATATGTGGTTATCTATAGGATATTAGCTTTAGGTTTCACTTTGTACTTGATAGTGTTTATCTGTTAACAGGTTGGGAAAGTTTCTTGGGAAATATGAGTGAGTGAGTGAGTTTTTGTTGATGTTCGGGTTTTCCTGATGCTTTTGGTAAGGTACTGGACCTAAGTTCTGATTGGTATGAAGGTACTGGACCTAGAGTTTTTGACTATTATGAAGGTACTCGACCTAGAGTTTTTGATTATTATGCTCGCTAAGATTTCACAATCTTATGCCTACGTATTCCCGTTTAAATGAAATAGGGAAATCAGAGCAATCATAGTTCCTCCTGGGAGGAAAAAGATATTTGGTGTCTTGTTCAAAGCCCAAGATTGAAGCTAAAAGGTTTTGACTGAGAGAGAATTTTTCATCTCTAAAGAGGGATTGGATTTCCTCTGAGGGGATTGTTAATTTTTGTGTGCCTTGATCAAAGCCCAAGGTTGAAGCTAAGAGGTTGATTGACTCCACTATGGAAGTCCTTATACAAAGCCTAAGAGGAGGCTGAAAAAGATTTGGCTCTTTGGGGATATCCTTATACAAAGCCTAAGAGGAGGCTAAAAGTTTTCTTTTTTGGGGAAATTGTTCCGTCTTTCTTGCACAAAGCCCAAGATTGAGGCTAAAAAGGGGATTTTGACTCCACCCGGGGGGTTTATATGTGTCTTGTACAAAGCCCATGATTGAGGCTGAAATGGGAAATTTAACTGACTCGGCTGAGGATATTTTAGGTGTCTTATACAAAGCCCAAGATTGAGGCTAAAATAAGTTTGACTCTGCTGGAGAGTATTATCTGTCTTGTACAAAGCCCAAGATTAAGGCTGAAAAGAGTTTGACTCAGCTTAGGGAATTTATTTCTCGAAGCCTAAAGAAGGCTAGGAGGAATTGACTCCGTTGGGGAAAATATTTGTCCCAAGCTTAAGAGAAGGTTATGAAGATTTATGTCTTGTACAAAGCCCAAGATTGAGGCTAAAGAGGTTGACTCAACAAGAGAGTGCTTTTATCTGTCCTGTACAAAGCCCAGGATTGTGGTTGAACAAGCAGGAGAAATCATTATACAAAGCCTAAGCGGAAGCTAACTTTTGCTAAGGGAAATCTTTATACCAAGCCTAAAAGGAGGCTGGAAAAGATTAACTCAATAAGAGAGTGTTTTTATTTGTCTCGTACAAAGCCCGAGATTGAGGCTAAAGGGGTTAACTCAACAAGAGAGTGCTGATAGGTGATTGACTCAACAAGAGAGTCTGACAGTTTGATTGACTCAACAAGAGAGTCTGAAAAGGTGATTGCCTCAACAGGAGAGTCTGAAAAGGTTAGCTCCAC
This sequence comes from Lathyrus tuberosus, assembly GCA_022829125.1. Taxonomy (NCBI): domain Eukaryota; kingdom Viridiplantae; phylum Streptophyta; class Magnoliopsida; order Fabales; family Fabaceae; genus Lathyrus; species Lathyrus tuberosus. The sequence continues at coordinate 1,726,203 of JALAZF010000423.1, forward strand.
TGGGGAGAATCATTGTACAAAGCCTAAGAGGAGGCCGACTTTGCTGAGGAAAGGTCTTTATACAAAGCCTAAGAGGAGGCTAGCTTTTGCCGGGGATTATTGAGATCCCGAGGCAGGTCCAAATTGGGAATCAACTCTTCTTGAGGGTTACAGAAGAGTTGGGGTATCGAATACCTGGAGGTTCTGATACTGGTGATAAACTGACCCTGGCTGGGGAACTTTTTTAGGAGAGAGACTGGGTTTTTCCTAGGTTTATAAGGAACTTGAGAATGTCTTTGAGACTCAAGATTAGACTGTCCAAGTCTATTGGTGTGGAAGAGTTTTATCTTTTGTATGACGCCCAAGAGGAGGCAGGTGTTTTAAAGGATGAGAATCAACCCTAAATTGGTTCGTGATTTGACATTGGAAAGACTACTCTAGCAAAGGATGACTGAGTTTTGTCCTATACCTTTAAGATGACTTTAGGGTCCTTGTATTAAGCCCAAGAGAAGGCATGAGAACTTCTAAGAAGCCGGAGGGTCCTTGTACAAAGCCCAAGAGGAGGCGGGGATGCTTTTAGGAAGCTCGTGGGTCCCAAACCAAGAAAAGTTCAAGAAATGCTATTCACTGAGAATAGATCATTTAGTGAAAGTTCTGAGGTTTGAAGAAACTCAAGAGATGCTATTCACCGAGAATAGATCAACTCTGGGGAGTAGAATTTCTTTGACAATTTCTAATAGTGACAGCCTGAGAAAAGGTTCACGAAGAATACTACCTTTCTCTTTGTTCCATATTGTTGAAGCCCAAGAGAAGGCAAGAATGTATCTGGAAATCATATGGGGATCTAGTTTTGACTGTATTTAAAGAGTGACCAACATGGCTTTACCTAATTCTAGACCTAGTTGCCGGGGAAAACTCTAAATAGCTATACTAGTATATATACAATTGATATATGACAAGTATTTAAAAGGATATGAAAGAAGACTTACAGCGCGCAGCTTCCCACAATACAATTATATATATATATGTGTGTGTGTGTGTGTGTGTGTGTGTGTGTGTGAAAGCGAGTAAATGAAAGCTGTTAAAACTTACAGGTGAGCAAGCTTCCATGCTGTATTATTAGTTGTTCAAAGAAATTAAAGAAAGTTTTGATAACAACATGTATATTTGAATCTAAATCAAAAGAGCAGTTCTTTTTGAAAGATTGTTGGGGTTTATACTCAAGGAGAGGCCCAAGGTTTAACAGTGATCCCACCGTTGTTTTTGAAGATCGTATCGGGACTTATACCATGACTGAGGCCCAAAGAGGTTTGCTGTACAAAGGGGTGGGTCTTACAACTCAAGGAGAGGCCCAAAGGAGTTTTAAAATAAAAGAAGTGGGACTTATAGCTCAAGGAGAAGCCTAAATGATTTTTGTTTTGAAATGGCGATCGCGCTGAGATTTTTGAAAATGCAGTGGGACTTATACAATGTCTGAGGCCCAAAATGGTTTTGGTTAAGAAAAGGATTGGGTCTTGCACTCTATTAGAGGCCCAAAAGTGTTTTTAAAAATAAAGATGGGACTTACAACACGAGAGGAGGCCCAGTTGATTTTGTTAAAAAGGAGACGATCGCGCCGAACTTTTGAAATTGTACAGAGGGACTTATACAATGTGTGAGGCCCAAAATTGTTTGTTTACAAAAGGGATTGGGTCTTACAATCTATTAGAGGCCCATGAGTGTTTGAAAAATATTTGTTAGGGTGAAAATCAAAGAAACCCTAATTTCATTTTCTTTTAAAAGTAATCCTTTTAATAAAATGAATAAAAATGACAAAAATACCAAATAAGTCTAAATAAACTACTTGTGATTTTTTGTTAAGGTTTGAAAAATGAGGTTTTAATCACAAGATGATTTAGGACTCATTTGATTTTGATTTTCAAGATGAATATTCATTTTTGAAATGTTTAAAAACAATAAAAATGAATTTATTTACAAAAATATCAACTATATTAAATAAATAATATAAATTTGATTTTTTTTGTGAAATAAAATATTTTAACATTTTTATAATTTTTTGCAAAAAGAACCAATAAAAAATAATTAAAATTGAGAGAGAAATTAATTTTCCAAATCATTTAAAATAATATGACAAATATTAAAAAAAATGGAAAACGTGGTAAAAAAGGGTCTGGGGCGAGGGGGATTCGATCCCCAGACCTCCTAGCCAAACACATGAGCACGCAACCACTGGGGTGGTGATACATCCGTGTATCAAAACCACCCCATGAATATATGAGGGGTGCCTTATTTTAGGCCTGGCCAAGGCGGGGCAAGGCAAGTTCTTGGGCCAAAAACGTAAAGGCTGTAACTTTCTCATTTCTCCATGGATTGGGACAAAATTTAGGTATATCCTACCTAGAATTTCACAAGGAATCCAATGGTGCCCTTAGTTTTTTCAGATGAGGTCCCCATTTTAAAACCCGATAGTGGTTTTGAAATAGGCCACCATTTGCATTTTCTATGCTACCTCATGGTACAGGCAAGAATTACATGATGAATTGGTTCAAACACAACATATATAACATGTATGAGATGTTTATGATCAGTGGACTTCAAAGCAATGCATAATTCAAAGAGTTCAAGTTGTGATGCTTACCTCTTTGGGAGCTTTTTGTGCTATCTACCAAGTTTCTTGTGCCAGAAGTAATTTGATGCTTTGGACACTCTCAATTGATCCCTTAGGAGCTTTTAGAATGGTTGGAACCAGCTGGAATCCTCAGGAACAAGTTTGAGCTCTTTCATGCAAAAGGGGCAAAAGTGACCAATATGGCAACTCTCTCAAATGGTGTTCCAGATGTGGGGAACCATTTGGGACAGTTCAAGGATGATATTTGGAGTGTGTTTGAGGTTTTATCTGGTTTTGAAAGTGACTGAATCAAGACATGGCTTGAAAAATGCAAAAAAGTCCAATTTTGAGGTTTTGGAAGTGGACTTTGGGATTTTGGTGTTACAGGTCACATGTTAGTGTTTGAACAACTTAGATACAACATATTAGAGGTGTTTGGATCATGAGCTATGATGGAATTGCTCTCTAACGCAAAAACTCAGAGATACCTTGCTAAAGAAGGCATTTTGATCTAAAGAGAGGGATTTTGAGGAAAGCATCAGTTTGGGTGCTTTGGTGTACTCAAACTGATCACAATTGATGTCTATTTATAGTAGATCAAGTTTGTTTTGCAAGCAATAGTGTGTGGCAACTGCAGCAGGCCTTTGGCCAATTGTGATCAAATGGAATCTCAAGTCTCCTCTAGCCATTGACTTGAGGTTAGGGCATAGGCTTTGTATCTTTGGTTCAGAGATAAACTTGGACTGAATTAATTTGGAATAGGCTCAGTTCATTCCACCTTGATGTATCCATTAAAGGCTTGGAAACAAAATTGGAGTCTTGGCACTTTTTAGCTCTTTTAGGTTTGGCATGGCTACTTGTAGATTCTTGGACTTTGGAGGCTGGGGATCAGATCATTCCCTTCTTGTTTTTTCCTCAGATGTGTCCAAATGGATGACAAGGCTTGGATTTATCAGATTTGGACAAATCAAGAAAAATGCACAAATTGTGCCTTGTGAAAACCAGTTCATGATGCCATGTTCCAAGGATTGTATCTCCTTGCTCAAATGGAATTTGGAGATGATCATGTACTTGTTGGAAAGCCCTCATGACATACTTTAACTTTGATGTCCACCCCTAGACCTGGTTTGACTTGGATCAAGGTGAAAAATGTCCCTACATTTTGGAAAAAGTAAGGCAGATTCTGACTTAGTGAAAATTTCACTAAGTGTTGGAAAAATGTCATTTTCATGTTTTTTGCCACTTTGATCACTCCATAACTAAAAATCCATAAGTAATTGGAGTTTGATGTAGTTGAAGCTTTTGTAGAGTGTAGCAAGACCTACAAATCCAACTTTGGATCACCCAAAATGGTTGCTTGGATCTCAAGTTATGGTCCTTGGAAGTTGGTACCCTAGCCACTTTGTTCCATAACTTAGAAAAATTCTAAGTTTTTTTATGGTTACCCCTTTTACAAGTTAACTCACTTTCTTTGATTTTTCGTGATGAATGATGATTCAAATCACATATTAACATTGTTTTAGGGTTAAGGAATCATAATTGTGAAAAATTCCAAAAAGTCAAACTTGATTTTGTGCACAGTTGACTTTTTATCGGATGAAATCCAAAATGTGTGATCCTTTGTGAAATCAAGTCCTTGACCTAAATAAAACCTAATGGATATATTCCATAGGTGTTATAGGGTGTATTGAATCATGTCCCAAGGTTTAGGAGCATGTCTTGGTCAAAAGTCGAAGGTACAATTGACTTTTCCCTCGAAACCCTAATTGTGGTCCTGATGAAATTGAAACTTGTGGATCAAGCTTCTTGGATCAATCCATTATTTCAAATGGATCAATGTAGTGTATTGGAGACCCTCAAATCATGTCTTGAGGTCTTGTCTCATGTTTTGTACCAAAAGTTAACTTATGGGTGGATTAGGTCAAGAAATCCTAATTCCTGATTTTTGGTAAATGCATCCCCTGAGGTTAAATTGACTTGATGATTGGGTCCATGAGGTCCCTTGGAGTATCTTGGGTTGTGCCCTAATTTGGTGACACTGTCGATCTTGAGGATTGATCTGTTTGGAATGTTGCAACCTTGTGCTTAACTCTTGATGTGGGAGTCCTCTTGATCTCTTATGGGTGTTTGAGAGGTTAGACAAGTTGAAGATCATGTCATTTATTGATTGATCCTTTTTCTAAGTGCTCTGAGACGGCTTGAAACCCTAATTCTTGTTTGTAGTGGATGCTCAACCATCTTTGAGGAGATTGATGAGGCATGAAAGTACATCCATATTGTGATGATGATTTGCCCAATGATGGGAAATCTTGGTGGTCAAAATTTTGGGTATGACATTGATGTCAATGTGAAGTGATACAAGTACTTACCAAATTCAAACCAAGCTCAACTATTGGATAGTTGAAAGAACTATGCAAAATAATGCACTTATGCCCATGCAAATGACCTAAGACTACACTAGACGTAATGTCAATCATCTAACAAAATGAAATGGGTCCTAGAAGGATGAGAACCATAATGGGACAGTAGCTATGTCCTACTATATTTCATTCATGTTATTTTCCTAAGAAGTGCAAAAGAATTCAAGTTATGTCTCATGTTAGCACACAAACAATTGACAATCAAAAAGTCATGCAAAACACACCTTAAAAGGCTACACAAGTGAAGTTAAAGCCAATCATACAAGTTGGGTCAGTGGAAAACATGGTTTGATCATAGAAAAATGAGGCTTGAGATGTTAAGAAGTGCTTATGAAATCCACACCAAGTCATGTTCAAAAGATTAGGCAATTCTACACAAGCATGTCTCTTTTATGTCATCATTCATTTATGACACAACAATGAACAAGTAAACATGAAGTTGACTTGTAAATGACCTAAGTAAGAAGCTAAATCATGGATTTAATGCTTAAAAGTAACCTCAATACATTGCAAAAGTTTCATGTCAAAGCACTCTTAGAAGTGAGAACAAGTAATGATCAAATTCAACCCTAATCTTCCTTTAAAGGCATGTGAAGTTCTAATCATGTAAAAGAAGGAGAAAGTCATGTCAAGTGATTATATAAGCATAAAAATCTATATCAAATGACCTATAAAGTTTCACATTTGAGTTTCAAAAGCGTTGAGTAAATGAAGCACACAAAAGCTCGAGTGAAGTTGTCAAAGTTTGATGCACAATCATGTTCAAGTTCATGTAAGTATAACACCAATTAGAGGCACACAAAATGACCTATAAAATGGTATGGAAAGGCTCTACCTCATTCCAGATCAAGTGTAAATCAATGCTCAAAATATCCCCAAAAGGGTTGCATAAATGCATCATCAAATCCAATCACTTAGGTAAACATTGAACAAACATCGGGTATGCATTTAGGGTTCAAGATAAGCACATGGATCATGATCAACAATCAATACCAAAGCATCACAATGGAGAAAAAACTATCCTATTGAATATGCTTAAACATGTCAAGGAAATTGGCTCGATAGAGGTCACACACAATCATCAAGTTCACCCTAATTCTAGGCATACATCAAAGCATTAGACATGCAAGGAAATAATCATGAAAACTAGTTAGAAGTCTTGAAAAATTATGAGATTTTAATCATGATATGATGAAGTCAGTGGTTCAACATTCTCTAAAAATAGGCCTAAGATTATGCACAAAAGGTGCTCAAAGAATGTCACACATATGGCAAGTTATAAGGCAAAGATCATCCAAAACTAGCTTCAAAAGATGAACTTAAAAGGACCCAAAAATTATGGTAAAAATACCATGTGATCATCAACATGTACTATATACATGTAACTAAGGGTGTGCAAAAATTAGGATCAAGAACAATTAGGAAAAATCAATTTCAAAACCGTAATGTAGAAATCATGTCAATTGGTACATCTTTAATCCTAAAATCGAGAAAAAATACCAGAATAATCCAAAAATGAAATTAAAAATGATGGAAAATTAATTCAGACCCCAAAGATACTTCATGCATTTTTGTGGAATTTTCTAATTAATAAAACTATTTTTAATAAGTCAATATGAAATGAGTTTCAAAAATAAAATGAAAAAAAAAAGAAATGAATGGCAAGGGGTGTAACACTAGCAATTTCCAAGTTCAAAATTTTACTGGGCCAGAATATGGGAGGTTGGATTAGCAAGGCGCGTAAGGCTCAGTCACAATTTCAAACCAAAAACCATTTTTTTATTATGATCATTATTTGTTAAAAACATTATTCATAAAATAAAAGAAGAAAAAGCACGTGTTTCTCATTTTTACTCATTAATGTGTTGTCAATTGAATTACACATGGGAAAGAAATAATACACGCTGGCCTTTGAAACTCATTAATGCGTTGGCTAATGGCTACAGGTGGAATTCAAAATAACACACACTGGCCAATCATATGAAGACATGCAAGCGTTGACTGAATAAAGACCAGGGCTGATGCAAACGCTAGAGCTAGGCTCCGGTCGTCTTCTCCGGTGGACCACCACCGTGAGTTCTAATGAAATGCTTCAGAAATCAAAAAGAAAACCACAGTTCCACTCGTTTTTCCACGCTGAATCCGAATATGCCATTAGAATTTTCATTTGAAGCCTCTATCTCACAAAACGAATGGAAATAAGTCATGCCCTAAAAATCACAAATGCTACATATCACCTTATTCTACACCACAAACATTGCCATCATTGAAAGGACTTCAGATGCCACTAGTTTAAATGATTCTAACCACCATATTTTTCCCTAACTGATGCAAGAAAAAGTTCAAAATCTGACCTGGTTGGAGATACTTTTCAAGCTCACAGAAACCCTAAAACTTTATGCAATGGTCTTGAGATCTTCTTTGGAGCAAAATAAATGCTCAAACTCCTTTAAATCTTGATGAAATTCCAAATTGATGGTGAAAGAAGATGAAGTCGTGGATGGTGCTATGGTGGTTTCAGCTCATGAATAATGCGTACAGAAGCTTGTATGAAGTATGGTGATGACAATGGTGAGGAAAACTTGAAGAAAGCTTAAAAAATGAGAGGGATTCGAAGCTCTGAACTTGAGAGTAAAAACTATGATTTTTGGATCTATTTGCTCTAATGGATAGTAACTGACTCTGTTAGGGTGGTTAAGAGGCTTTATATATGTGGTTAGATGGTGATAAAGATTTTAATCATGGTTAGAAGTTTGTTACGGCATGGTTAAGGGAAATTGAAAAATGAGAGTGAGGTGTGGCTTGGCACGGGTTAGAGGTGTGTGAGGTGTATTATTGTTATCATAGAGTGTACTATGATGAACATTTTTCATGGTGATGATGTGCGATGGTCTGGTACAAATCAGAATGGCAATAGCTTGTTGATTAAGTTTTTTATTTCACTTGATGCATGGAGTAATGTTGGAGATATATGCTTGATATGTAAGGAATTGCATGGCCATTTGAGGTAAAGAGAAGGACATGATGCGCGTGGATTGGTATAACAACAACGAGGTGGAGTGTATTTTGAATTTGGAAGGTTATGTTATGGCTTGAACACTTGCATGAACATCTTCCATGGTGATGATTTTGGGATGGCATGACTCTAATGAATATGAAACCAATTTGTATGATTTTGTTACCATTAGAAAGCTCTCATGGCAAAGTGAAATTCTTGTGTTGGAAATAAGTTGAGATGAGGTCTTGAACATCAAGAAAAATGTCATTGAAGTCATGGTCTCAAAACTGACTTTTTGGACTTAGAAAAATCTAAGTTTTGTTTCAACTTGAACAACTTGAATGTCCCAACTTCAAAGCATCATAACTTTTGATTTAGAAATCCAAATGACATGTTCTTTATATGGTTGGAAAGATGGAAGATCCCTCTACAACTTTGATGTTTGGAAAAATTTGAAATGGGGCTTTGAGCATACTAAAAATTGGCCTGGAAGTTGGCACTTTGAAATTGAGAACTTACCCAAAATGGAAAGCTCTAAGAATAAACTTTCCAAAAATGGAAATTTTTCCATAATTGGCAACTTTCCACATAAGCTTGATTTTTTATGATTCTTTTGGTATTTCTTGGTCAAATTCCACCCATTGATCATGTTTGACATGACAAACACAGAATTAACCTCAAAAAGTCAGGAGTTGACTTTTCCTGCACAATTGACTTTATCCCCAATTCTATTGATTCTCAGTGATCTGACCAATTGAAACCCTTCTGACTGAAATTGATGGTCAATACTCCACTCATAGACACTTGAGAACATATAGAAGGCCATGAAATCAAGTCTTGCCCAAAGAGTCAGAAATAAATTGATTTTACACAAAACCCTAGTCTTGGTCCCAAAAACATAGGAGGTAGATGCACATCTTCAAAACCCTAATTCCTCTGAACATGATGGAGAATCCCTTAAACAAAGATGATCTGGGTAACAAAATGATGATGGGGCCTCAAAATTCTTGCTTATGAGGGTGTCACATACCCAAATATCCAAAACCCTAGGTTGATGACCAAAGATAGAAGAAGGTGATCCACTTCAAACCTCTTGCCAATTTCATTCATTTGATGAAGTGGTGGACATATTAGGATGTCTTGAGTCATAAGAAGCCCTTGTGGTGATATTGAGACCATATCTTCCATTGATGCCTTGAGCAAACTTTCCCTATGCACATATGTACTCTTGCTTGAGCCTCTGAGAAACATACTATCCTCTTGAGCTAACCAAGATACCTTGATCCCATGCTTAGAACCAATGATATGCACACATGATAATGCAAAAATGAAATGAAACACAAGCCAGTTAGAGTTAAGAACAAAGGGGCAAATTTAGGGGTGCTACAAAGGGATATATAATCAACAACACGACCTAGGTCAATGCAAAATGAGCGCGAATTACACTTCAAGCTATGCATGATTTGAATTTGCTTTTATGAATGATATAAGAATGATCATCATATGCAAAAGTTATGTGAAGACTGGGAGTTTATGGAGGATATTCATGGAGGCTTTGATTCCTCAACACCATGAACTCAACCAATTATTCAATGATAGATGTATTCAGAGAAGAATTTACCAAGCTTGATAATTACAACTAGCCAAAGGATCCTTTTGGAGCATTGATGGGTTGTGCTAGCATGATTTCCAGACACTTGTTTCGCACTCAACAGTTGCTAAAGTATGGCATAGTTTGCTTGAGATGCTTGAAGTCATGGAGAAGACTTGTCCTATGGTTTATCTTTCCCTAGTTTGTAGGGTCTTTAAAGATGTTTACCTCGAGAGGATTTGGGAAGAAACTTGACATGACCTTGAGGTGGCTTGCCTCAATACTTTAAACCTTGAAGGGGTCCTTGACTAACCTACTCTTGGAGTGGTTGACTTTTGATTGACTGGCCTTTGGAGAGTTAGACTCATTAATCTCTTTGTGGTAGCTCGCCCTAGTTTGAGTTTTGAAGATTTACTTCTTGATTAACAGCCTCTATGGGTGATTGGCTCAAATTAACTGATACTCAAAGTGATTTGCCCCTGACAGGACATATTTCACATAATCAAATTCCTCAACTGACTACATATTGTTGAGATATCATTGATGTTAAGTTTCAAATTGAAGTTAAAATAGTTCCTTCAAAAATGGTGATTTTTGAAGGTGAGAAAAATACACAAGGGGGTTGAATTTGTTATAACAATATTTGTTCATGACATATAATCCTTGGGTTTTGATGATAAAAAAAGTATTAAAAGAACAATGGTATTATTTGATGTGTGTTTCAAGTATGCAGGTTCTATTGCTTAAAGATATACATTCAGAATCTTATATAAGGACACACTTGAAAGGAGCTGAATTACTAGCTTCTGGTGGTGCAGAATTTGAAGAACAGTCTCTAAGTAATGTCTAGTGTAGACTCTGAAGCTGAAGGCCTCATCATCAGAAGAAGCAACATATTGTCTCTACACTTGGTGAATGTAATTGGCTTCTGGTGATCATTCAGAGTTATTGATAAAGCTAAAGCTATTCGTACTGCAGAAAGCAAACTGCATTGTCAAATTAGTTTGTCAGGTAGAGTCTAAGATCACAAGGCTCAAGAAGAGTTGACATGCTTTACGGATATCTACTCTCAAGGGATCTATAGTACAAGATCTCATGGAAGACCCAATGGTTAAATATGTTACACAATAGATCAAGATCTTTTGGTGTATCTATCTTCAACGTCTCTTGTACTATGGAGAAAGCAAAGACACTTGATCAAGTTATCTCTTCCAACGACTAGTCTTCTACAACTGATATATAAGTAGCTGAAGGTTCAAACTGAATCTTTAACAAGGATCAACTAGATGGAGGAATAACAGGATCAACAATGAAACAACACAATTGAGTATGCAGAATCTTTTGGTATTTGTTGTAAATTGTAAAACCCTTAAGATTTCTTAAACATTGAATATCTTAGAAATATTAAGAGCTTTAGGTCTTTGTTATGGTGATTTCCCTGTACCTCTGATGTTTATATCAAGTACACCTTATTCTCTATTCTGTTGAACATGTTGTTTAGCAGTTTAGATATAGTCTCTTGCTATGTGCTTGAGCACCTAAGTCTCTCGCCAAGATGCTTGAGCCATGTAAGTCTCCTGCTATGTGCTAGAGCATTGAAAGTCTTAATCAAGTGGATTGATTGAGCACCTAAGTCTCTCGCCAAGATGCTTGATGTAACGCCCCGATTCCGATTATTCCCATTTTGTTGAGTCTTTTATTTAAATTGAGTGATAAATTATTTTATTTGTGAAATTGGTGTGTTAATATGCTATGTTGACATGTTATGATATTTTACCGTTTTTGAGAGTTTTCGGGGAAATTAGAATGGAGGGTATTTTCGACATTTCTCAATTAATGATAAGTTAGAAATTTAGTGGAAATAGAATTGTGATAGAAAATGAATTAATTGAATTTGAGTAGAAAATAAGAAAAGAAAATGAGAAAAAAGAAAGTAGGAAAAGAAATAGAAAAGAAAAAGAGATAAGAAGAAGAAATAGGAGAGAAAGAGAAAGCAAAGAAAAATATAGAGAAAAAGGAGAGAAAGAAATAGGAAGAAGAGAAAAGAGAAGAAAACTTGGAAAAACCTAGAAAACCATCAAGAACAATCATCTAGCAAGCTTGGAATCTGGGTAAGGGTGTGAAATCTTATTATCTCATCAATGTATATCATTATGTATGATTATGTATGTGGTTGTTTGTGGTTTTGTTGGATTGAAATGGAGAAATATAGTAAAAATCCTAATGTTTAGAAATTGGTAGAGATTGATTTCAAATGTGTCTAAACTCATGTTGATTGTGTTCTTTGTTGTTTATACATGTTGGATATGTATTGTTATACCTCTAATGGGTGTTTTTCTGAATTTGGATGATGATTTGGAGGGCATACGCGTATAGGGCATGTTCATACGCGTATGGGCCTTGGCGATACGCGTATCATGGGCATGTTTTGGGGCCAATACGCTTATGAGATGTTATTTTTCCCGGCCTTCTGGTGATACGCGTATGGTACGCGTATGAGGGTTGGCCGTACGCGTATGAGAAGGGCCATACGTGTATGGTCAGGACAATTGTAAAATGGGACTTTTTCAAAATATCATTTTCGTTTTTCTTTCGTAACTTGAGTTTCGTTTATTCGATTTTTACATTCTTGGTATCGTTGGATAGCTATTGAGCTGTAGTTTCTTATGGTGAGGAGTTTGGGGCTGTTAGCCGATTAAATAAGTCGGAAAGTCAGGAATAGTGTTATTTAGCGACTTTTACCGTTTTGAATGTGTGTTTTGGATGTGAATCATGCAATAGTGCATTGATGTGAATGTATATAGATTGTATGTGATTGTATGAGATGAATGCATGAATATATTGTGAATATGTATGCATTTCAAGAATGTCTTGAGTCATTTTGTATGTGATGCATAATGATGTACATTCTTGTGTTGAGTGATTCTAATGAGAATCCGTTGTAACGTCGTATGCCTATGTGAGGTGTGAGCGATGATTACAAACGATTGTGCACCTAGGTGAGGTGTGAGCAATCGGATTGTGTGCCTATGTGAGGTGTGAGAAATCCATAAACATTGTGTGCCTATGTGAGGTGTGAGCAATGGGTGAACATCGTAGGCCTGACGAGGAGTTATATTGGTAATGAGCGATGGTTCCAATAAGTTCCTGAGTGAACTTGAGATGATTGAGTCGGTACCGCATTGCATTTGCATAGAGTCGTGAGTCGGTCTCTATGATTTGCATTTATCATCTTTATAATTGTGCATTGATGAATAAACATGAATATGTATGTTTATGTGGAATGACAAGAATTGTGAAAGTATGCATGATGAATATGCTTGGTTTTGCATATATATACATTGTGATGTATATGAGTGTGCTGTGATGAATTATGGTGAGAATGTAGAATATGTGTATTTTCATGCTAAGATATATAATTATATGCATTGTTTTTATGATAATATTTCTCACCCTTCTGCTGTTTTATGATGCTCTATGAGGCATTGCAGAGTAGGTATGCTGGTGGTCTTTTGTGAAGCGTGTCTTCATTCTTTTGGTCGGTCGGCTCTGATATGTAGCACCGGGTAGCTAGGATGATTATGATTCTTTTGTGATACATTTGTACATGTGTCTTGTTGATGAATGTTTATGTAAACATGAATTATGTTGGTGGATAATACTTGATGATATATATATGTATATATGTTAGATGTTATTCAATGTTTAGATTTTCCGCTTTTATTCTAAATATTGAGATGTGGGTGTAAGGAGTAACTTCCTTTGTTGCAAAGTTACCCCACTGTTGCATATCAATTGTTGAGCAGGTGTTGAATGTTTTAATTTCATGTATAATGTGACATACCTCTTTTATACTATGCTTATAATTATACTCTGACGGAATTTTTAATATGTGCCTAAATGATTATGTGATTATTTGGGGGTATAGAAAGGGGGTGTTACATTAAGTGGTATCAGAGCCAGTGTTGAGTCAGTTGTGTCTGTCTTGTTGTTGTGATGGTTGAACTGTTGTTTAACCTTGTTGTCATTTTTGGGAATGATCAGAATATGGCTGGTAGAAACGACAATGCGATGGTTGCTGCTTTGGAAGCAATGGCTAGGGCGGTGCAAGGTGCGGCGAACGTGAATGCTAATGACAAGTTCAGGAAGAATCAACCACCGGTCTTCAAAGGAAGATTTGATCCCGATGGTGCTCAAATTTGGTTGAAAGAGATTGAAAGGATCTTCAAAGTCATGGGCTGTGCGGAGGAGAATAAGGTGAGGCTTGGGTCTCACATGCTGAAGGAAGAAGCCGACGATTGGTGGGTCGGTATGCGTCAAGTTCTTGAGGTGGATGATGAAGAGATAACTTGGGATTTATTTCGTACCGAGTTCTTGAGGAAGTATTACCCTGAAAGTGTGAAAGGGAAGAAGGAGATGGAGTTCCTTAAACTGAAACAAGGTAGTATGTCCGTGGTGGACTATACTGCTAAGTTTGTGGAGTTGGTTCAATTCCATCCTCACTATGCTGCAATTACTGCTGAGTTCTCAAAATGTATTAAGTATGAGAATGGTTTGCGTCCCGAGATTAAACAAACTGTGGGATATCAAAGGATAAGAAGGTTTACGGATTTGACGGAATATTGTAGAATCTTTGAGGGAGATAGCAAGGCTCGTTCTACACATTACAAAAGTTTGAATGAGAGGAGGGGAAAGCAACAAGCTAGAAGTGGACCTTATGTGACACCCGTTGATAAGGGCAAGCATAGGGGAAACTTTGAGAAGATATCTGGAGGAGGAGGTTCCGGTTCCGTTAAGTGTTACAAGTGTGGTGAAATGGGTCATAAATCATTTGAGTGTGGGAAGACCGTGGTGAAATGTTCTAACTGTGGAGGCCTTGGGCATGCTACTACCGATTGTAGAAGGAATATGGTGAAGTGCTATAATTGTGGAGAAGTGGGTCACATTAGTACTAAGTGTACTAAGCCGAAACAAGCTCAAGTGGGCGGAAAGGTGTTTGCATTAGCGGGGACGGACACTACTAGTGCAGACCGTTTGATTAAAGGTACATGATTTATTAATAGTACGCCTTTAGTTGCTATTATTGATATGGGAGCGACTCATTCATTCATTTCTCATGAGTGCGCTAAGCATTTGAATTTGTTTATGACTTCTTGGGGTGGTGAGATGGTTATTGAGACTCCTGCTTCAGGCTCGGTAACTACGTCTTTGGTGTGTGTAAGTTGTCCTTTGACCATGTATGGTAAAGACTTCATTATGGATTTAGTGTGTTTGCCGTTGGAGGGATTGGACGTAATCTTGGGTATGAACTGGTTACAATTTAATCGAGTTCATATAGATTGCTATCACAAGTTAGTGAGGTTTCCTTTTTTGGAAGATGATGAAGATGAGAGTTTCCTATCCACTAAAGAGTTGAAGAAACTTTTAGCGGATGAAGCTCAATTATTCGGTTTGTTTGCATCATTGTCGGTGGAGAGTAAAGTTGAGCTCGATGTGTTCCCAGTGGTGTGTGATTTTCCAGAAGTGTTTCCGGAGGATATTACGGATGTACCGCCGGAAAGAGAAGTTGAGTTTTCTATTGATCTAGTTCCGGGTACTAGACTGGTTTCGATGGGACCGTATCGTATGTCGGCATCGGAGTTGGTAGAATTGAAGAAGCAATTGAATGACTTGTTGGACATTCCGGAGTGGAAATGGGATAGTATATCGATGGATTTTGTTACGGGATTTCCGAATACACAAAGAGGTCATAATGCTATTTGGGTAATCGTTGATAGGCTTACTAAATCTGCTCACTTCATTCCAATTGATATTAGTTATCCTTTGGAGAAGTTAGCCGAGATTTATGTTCTTGCGGTTGTGAAGTTACATGGAGTTCCTAAGAGTATTGTATCGGATAGAGATCCTAGATTCACATCGAGGTTTTGGGAGAGTTTACAAAAGGCTTTGGGTTCTAAGCTAAGATTGAGTTTGGCTTATCACTGCAAACGGATGGTCAAACCGAGAGGACAATTCAATCGTTGGAGGATTTATTGCGTGCTTGTGTGCTCGAGCAAGGTGGTGCTTGGGATAGTTATTTGGCATTGATTGAGTTCACCTACAATAATAGTTTTCATTCAAGTATAAGTATGGCACCATTTGAGGCTTTTTATGGTCGGAGATGTCGAATACCTTTGTGTTGGCATGAAACCGGTGAGAGGACGATAGTTGGACCGGAGATGGTACAACAAACGACGGAGAAAGTGAAGTTTATTCGTGAGAAGATGAAAGCTTCTCAAAGTAGACAAAAGAGCTATCATGACAAGAGAAGGAAAGATCTTGAGTTTCAAGAAGGCGACCATGTGTTTTTGAGAGTTACGCCGGTTACGGGTGTGGGTCGTGCTTTGAAGTCGAAGAAGTTGACTTCTCGTTTTATTGGTCCGAATCAGATTTCTGCACGAGTTGGTGTTGTGGCTTACGGTGTGGCGTTGCTTCCGAATCTTTCGAATTTGCGTAATGTATTCCATGTTTTGCAACTTCGGAAGTATGTTCCGGATCCGTCACATGTTATCCCTATGGACGAGGTAGAAGTGAGAGATAACCTTACGGTTGAAGTTTTACCGATTAGGATTTTGGACCATGCAGTTAAGAAGCTAAGAGGTAAGGATATTGCGCTTGTGAAAGTAGCGTGGGGAGGCGCTGCGGAAGGCGATATGACTTGGGAACTAGAGAGTAGGATGCGAGAGTCATATCCGGAGTTGTTTGAATCAGGTAATATTTTCGAGGACGAAAATTTCTAAAGTGGGGGAGAGTTGTAACGCCCCGATTCCGATTATTCCCATTTTGTTGAGTCTTTTATTTAAATTGAGTGATAAATTATTTTATTTGTGAAATTGGTGTGTTAATATGCTATGTTGACATGTTATGATATTTTACCGTTTTTGAGAGTTTTCGGGGAAATTAGAATGGAGGGTATTTTGGACATTTCTCAATTAATGATAAGTTAGAAATTTAGTGGAAATAGAATTGTGTGAGAAAATGAATTAATTGAATTTGAGTAGAAAATAAGAAAAGAAAATGAGAAAAAAGAAAGTAGGAAAAGATATAGAAAAGAAAAAGAGATAAGAAGAAGAAATAGGAGAGAAAGAGAAAGCAAAGAAAAATAGAGAGAAAAAGGAGAGAAAGAGTGAGGAAGAAGAGAAAAGAGAAGAAAACTTGGAAAAACCTAGAAAACCATCAAGAACAATCATCTAGCAAGCTTGGAATCCGGGTAAGGGTGTGAAATCTTATTATCTCATCAATGTATATCATTATGTATGATTATGTATGTGGTTGTTTGTGGTTTTGTTGGATTGAAATGGAGAAATATAGTAAAAATCCTAATGTTTAGAAATTGGTAGAGATTGATTTCAAATGTGTCTAAACTCATGTTGAATGTGTTCTTTGTTGTTTATACATGTTGGATATGTATTGTTATACCTCTAATGGGTGTTTTTCTGAATTTGGATGATGATTTGGTTGAAACCCGTAGCAGCAAGTTCTGCAGAATATTTCTAGTTTTGCCCTGGTCATACGCGTATGGGGCATGTTCATATGCGTATGGGCCTTGGCGATACGCGTATGGGCCTTGGCGATACGCGTATCATGGGCGTGTTTTGGGGCCAATACGCGTATGAGATGTTATTTTTCCCGGCCTTCTGGTGATACGCATATGGTACGCATATGAGGGTTGGCCATACGCGTATGAGAAGGGCCATACGTGTATGGTTAGGACAATTGTAAAATGGGACTTTTTCAAAATATCGTTTTCGTTTTTCTTTCGTAACTTGAGTTCCGTTTATCCGATTTTTACATTCTTGGTATCGTTGGATAGCTATTGAGCTTTAGTTTCTTATGGTGAGGAGTTTGGGGCTGTTAGCCGATTAAATAAGGCGGAAAGTCAATAATAGTGTTATTTAGCGACTTTTACCGTTTTGAATGTGTGTTTTGGATGTGAATCATACAATAGTGCATTGATGTGAATGTATATAGATTGTATGTGATTGTATGAGATGAATGCATGAATATATTGTGAATATGTATGCATTTCAAGAATGTCTTGAGTCATTTTGTATGTGAAGCATAATGATGTACATTATTGTGTTGAGTGATTCTAATGAGAATCCGTTGTAACGTTGTGTGCCTATGTGAGGTGTGAGCGATGATTACAAATGATTGTGTGCCTAGGTGAGGTGTGAGCAATCAAATTGTGTGCCTATGTGAGGTGTGAGCAATCCATAAACATTGTGTGCTTATGTGAGGTGTGAGCAATGGGTGAACATCGTAGGCCCAACGGGGAGTTATATTGGTAACGAGCGATGGTTCCAATAAGTTCCTGAGTGAACTTGAGATGATTGAGTCGGTACTGCATTACATTTGCATAGAGTCGTGAGTCGGTCTCTATGATTTGTATTTATCATCTTTATAATTGTGCATTGATGAATAAACATGAATATGTATGTTTATGTGGAATGATAAGAATTGTGAAAGTATGCATGATGAATGTGCTTGGTTTTGCATATATATACATTGTGATGTATATGAGTGTGCTGTGATGAATTGTGGTGAGAATGTAGAATATGTGTATTTTCATGCTAAGATATATAATTATATGCATTGTTATTATGATAATATTTCTCACCCTTCTGCTGTTTTATGATGCTCTATGAGGCATTGCAGAGTAGGTATGCTGGTGGTCTTTTGTGAAGCGTGTCTTCATTCTTTTGGTCGGTCGGCTCTGATATGTAGCACCGGGTAGCTAGGATGATTATGATTCTTTTGTGATACATTTGTACATGTGTCTTGTTGATGAATGTTTATGTAAACATGAATTATGTTGGTGGATAATACTTGATGATATACATATATATATATATATATATATATATATATATATATATATATATATGTTAGATGTTATTCAATGTTTAGATTTTCCGCTTTTATTCTAAATATTGAGATGTGGGTGTAAGGACTAAGTTCCTCTGTTGCAAAGTTACCCCACTGTTGCATATCAATTGTTGAGCAGGTGTTGAATGTTTTAATTTCATGTATAATGTGACATACCTCTTTTATACTATGTTTATAATTATACTCTGACGGAATTTTTAATATGTGCCTAAATGATTATGTGATTTTTTGGGGGTATAGAAAGGGGGTGTTACACTTGAGCCATGTAAGTCGCCTGTTATGTGCTAGAGCATAGAAAGTCTTAATCAAGTGGATTGATTGAGAAAAGAAGTCTTGGACTGTGAGTCTGAGCAGAAGTTTGGGTTCGTGGAACCTGATCAAGGAAGTTTTGGACTGGGGGTATGAGCAGGAAGTCTTGGATTCGTGGAATCTAAGTAGAAGTCTTGGGCCCGGGGGGACTTGAGCAAAAATCTTGAACCTGAGGGGTTTAAGCAGGAAGTTTCGGGTCTGAGAGACCTGAGCAGTAAAGTCTTAGGCTACTAGTTTAAGCAAGGAAGTCTTGAGCCTTGGTGTCATACCCCAAATTTTGACCACTAAAATTCCCCATCATTGTGCAAATCATCATCACAATATGGATGGACCCTCATACCTCATTAGTTTCCCCAAAGATGGGTGAGCATCCACTACAATCAAACTTAAGGTTTCAAACCCTCTTAGAGCTCTTAGACAAATGATCAATTAAGGAATGACATGATCTTCAACTTGTCTAACCTCTCAAACATCCACAATGGATCAAGAGGACTCCCACATCAAGAATCAAGCACGAGGTTGCAACATTCCAAGTGGATTAAGCCTCAAGATCGCCAGTGTCACCAAATTAAGGTTTTGGTCGACCAGGGCCTCCAGATGGAAATTTTCCTCTGGGCATGAGCCAACACTTCAAATCACAACTTAAAATACTCTAAGGGACCTCATAAACCCAATCATCAAGTCAATTTATCCTCAGGGGATGCATTCATAAAAAATCAGGAATTAGGGTTTCTTGACCTAATTCACCCCTAAGTTGACTTTTGGGACAAAACATGATCCAAGACCTCAAGAGAAGATTTAAGGGTCCCTAGTAAACCACCTCGATCCATTTGCAACAATGGATTGATCCAAGAAGCTTGATTCACAAGTTTCAAGTTCATTAGAACCACAGTTAGGGTTTCGCGGAAAAAGTCAACTGTACCTTTGACTTTTGACCAAGACATGCTCCCAAGCCTTGGGACATGATTCAATACACCCTATAACACCTATGAAATTAATCCATCAAGTTTTATTTAGGTCAAGGACTTGATTTCATAGAGGATCGCACTGTTTGGAATTCATCTGATAAAAAGTCAACTGTGCCCAAAACTCAAAGTTTGACTTATTGATTTTTTGATCAATTATGGTCCCATAACCCTAAAATGATGTTAATGTGTGATTGGAATCATCATTCATCAAGAAAAAACAAGAAAAGTGGGATAACTTGTAAAAGGGGTAACCATAAAAAACTTAGAAATTTTCTAAGTTATGGAACAAAGTGGCTAGGGTACCAACTTCCAAGGACCATAACTTGAGATCCAAGCAACCATTTGGGCTTATCCAAAGATGGATTTGTAGCCTCTTCAGCAGGATTGTCCTCCGTACAACAACAACCGTACAATGCGACCACCAGGGTTCGACCCTTTACCGATGTTGTACGCAGAACTGTTTCCACTACTACTGGTCAAGGGGCACGTCCAAACCAGGTCTCCTCTTACAGTATCGGAAAATCCGCCTTTTTGGTTTAAAGCAGATCAAACTTGCACTTATCATCAAGGAGGACCGGGGCATAACATAGAAAACTGTCTCAATTTCAAATCCAACGTACAAAAGCTTGTTAGGAGCGGGGTCTTATCTTTCAAATATATGAATCCGAATGTTCTCACGAATTCGTTGCCTCAACACGTGAAAGCTACGGTAAATTTGATAGAGGGAGAGTCCAATAGCAGCTATCAAATTCATGATGTACTCTTATTGAGGGCCAACTTGGTCAAGATGCATTGTAGACAGAGCGGGTATGGCCATATACCACCTCATAACTATCACCAGTGTGATATCTGCTCTAAAAACAATCAAGGATGTTCTGTGGTGCAATCGGCTCTACAGGAACAATTGGATCTAGGATGGATCCAAGAGCATCGAGTTCGTGGAGTTAACATGACTTATACGAATTCCAACATCATTCAATACCACGACATCCGTACGATGAATGTCAACTTAGTGGCAATGCACTCAAGACAAAGTCGGTATCATAATCTGCCGCGGCACAATTACAATTCCTGTATAACTTGCTCGGTAAACAAACAGGGATGCTCTTTTGTACAAGAGGCCCTCCAGCGTCAGATGGATCTTGGGTGGATCCAGGACTACCATGATAGAACTCCTTATCAGATCAACATGGTTCAAATCTTTGATATTCGCTTGATGAACACCAGCTTGGTGGAGTTACACGCTACACAAGTCCAACTCGGTTTTCTCACTTCACATAATTATCAGAACTGTACAGTATGCCGTGAGAGTAACCAAGGGTGTGCTCTTGTGCAAAGGACTTTTCAACACTTGTTAAACCACTGGTGGCTTCCGATCTATATGGATGAAGACACGCAACAAATCAGTGTAGTTAATGGGAACCCCACTAGGCATCAAAGTCAGGATGTTCGATCAATGGAAATAGATATAGTGAGGTTACATTGCATTCAAAGCGGATGTGGCCAGGTGCCACCAAACAACTATGAACACTGTAGAGTCTGCTCAAAAAATAATCAAGGATGCTACCTCGTGCGAGCAGCCCTCTAGACTCAGTTGGACCACAAAGAGATTCAACAATATTCAATTTCAGGGTCCATTAACTGGACGCCAGACTATTTCGCTGACCAGATCAAAGATGTGGTTGTAATCTCTGATCCTGAGAGGACCAAGGATGTTTGTACCATCATCCCTCTACTTGACGAATCAAAAGTTCTTAACCAGGAACTGATTGAAGTTACCTACGACAGTCAGAAAAATTAGAAGGCTCCTGTAGTTATCTATCTACCAGGACCAGTGCCGTACAAATCCGATAAGGCTATCCCTTACAAATACGGTGCAACAACAGTTGAGAATGGAAAGGAAACTCCATTACCCTCTGTCGTGAATATTGCAGACATCAGTCGAGTAACACGGAGCAGTCGAATCTTCAAAGAGGAGTTGGAGAACCTAACAGAGAAAAGGAACCTTACACACAAGTTCCCAATCCACCAGTCGGTCAATCCAGTGATCCCAACCTTTCAAAGAACGATGATGAGATGCTGAAGCTCATCCAGAGGAGTGAATACAACATTGTTGATCAGCTGTTACAAACTCCTTCTAAGATCTCAGTGTTATCGCTTTTGCTCAGTTCCGAAGCCCACAGAGAGGCTCTACAAAAAGTCTTAGAGCAAGCCTTTGTGGAACAGGATGTGTTGATAAGACAGTTCGATAACATCGTCTCTAACATCACTTCCTGCAACAACTTAGGGTTTAGTGATGAGGAATTGCCAGAAGAAGGCAAAAGTCACAATATGACGCTCAATATCACAGTCAACTGCCAGGACGATGCTTTGGCCAGCGTACTGGTAGATACCGGATCGGCTCTCAACGTCATGCCAAAGTCCACTCTAATGCGACTATCATTCAAAGGATCTCCGATGAGAGGCAGTGAGGTCGTCGTCAAAGCATTTGATGGGTCCAAAAAAATAGTTATTGGCGAAGTCGACCTTCCCATAACTATCGGTCCTCACACTTTCCAAGTCACTTTCCAGGTCATGGACATCCGAGCAACATACACCTGTTTGTTGGGAAGACCTTGGATACACCAGGCTGGGGCAGTCACTTCGACACTTCACCAGAAGCTGAAGTTCGTCAAGAATGACCAACTCGTCACGGTCTATGGAGAACAAGCCTTGATCGTGAGTAACCTTTCATTATCCACTTGTGTAGAACCCGAGGAGGTTGTTGGAACTCAGTTCCAGGCCCTTTCGGTGAGCAATGAGAATCAATCAGAAAAGGGAACATCGATTTCCTTATACAAAGATGCTCTCAAAGTAATCGAGAGTAACAATGCAAAAGGATAGGGACAACTTGTCATTCCTACTGATAATAAAACAAAGAAGGGTCTTGGTTTTTCTGCAACCTGTGCCCAAACTGCTACTAAAGATGACAGTCTTCATCCCATTCAGAACTTCTTCCATAGTGGAGGTTTCCTTCACCTAGTGTCTCAAGAAGTACATACCATCAACGAGGGAGATTCCTCTGATGCAGATGAAGAGTGGAAGTCCTATATTAACAAGGACGGTTATATGTCTCAGGAAGAGGTGCCTACGCCATTTTGCTATCCTGCACAGAGTCCGAGATTTATACCGAGGTCAGATGTCAAAATGATATACGGAGATTGTGATCTAGAAGGATGCCGCGCTCCACCAAACTCATTAGAGGAAGACCCTATGATGAAAGACAACTTCGACCACGACTATTATGGCCCGATGGATGGTCTGCCTATCTGGCGGCCGTACTCAAGAGACTTGGGGCAAGAAAATCATCCGAACAATGAAAATTAGCTGAGCATCATTGAAAAGGATACATGCGTCCCCACCATGTCATGGGATCAACACTCAGGTCATTAAAAAAATATCCAGTACGACGATGAATTTACAAATTTTGCAGGACTAGAATTCATCAACTATGCCTTTCCTGAGGTGAACGTCATCGAGAGAGATGACTCCTCCAGTTCCAAAGAAGTATGGAACACCCTGGGACAACCAAGTGGAAAATACGACTATATGGTCAAGTACACCGCTCCCAAAAGCTCTCGTATTAGGCTCGAAGACATTCAACCTACTGGATGGGGAGATATACATGAGAGCACAAACACTATGCAAAATACAACTGAGGAATCCTCCTACGACAACTCTGCCTGGGAGACAGATTCCAATGATCTTGCTCCACCAGAAATCAGCGTTATTTCTGAAGACAAATCAAGGAAGGTACCAGACTTTGTGATTCATCGAGGAGTTCTTCGCCAATGGGTTATAGTCGATGTTCCGAAGATTGCTCATAAGTCAAAGTAATGGTCGTCTTTATCTTAACCTTTCACCCTGCCCAGGTGAAACAGATGTTTTGATAGGGCTCACTTTCTGTAAATACCCCTCTTCGCTTCGCCCAAAGCGACAGAGTTTTGTTTTATAGGGCTGTAGTTCCAAGAATAGACAAAATCATAAATAAATAAATGTCGTTCTGTAATTTTCGCATTAATTGTTGTTTTCTCTTTTCGCTTGTTCAGAAAATGGTAATCCTAAAAAACAATTCAAATAATAAAAACAAGCAGTAAAACAAGGAAATGTCTATTAAACCTCACAAAGAGCCATTGGAAACGATCAACTTGGGCTCAGAAGAAGAGAAAAAAGAGGTCAAGATCGGGGCACTGCTCAGTCCAACTGTCAAAGAAAGTTTGACAAAGCTTCTCAAAGAGTTTCCCAATGTATTTGCTTGGTCCTACCAGGACATGCCAGGGTTGGATACCAGCATCGTGGAACATCATCTACTATTAAGATCAGAATGTCTGCCAGTAAAACAAAGGTTGAGACGAACTCACCCATACATGGCCATCAAAATCAAAGAGGAAGTACAGAAACAGATTGACGCGGGTTTCCTCGTTACATCAGAATATCCTCAATGGCTAGCCAACATCGTGCCAGTTCCGAAAAAGGACGGAAAGGTCAGAATGTGTGTGGATTACAGAGATCTAAATAAGGCTAGTCCAAAGGACGACTTTCCTTTACCACACATCGACATGCTGGTTGACAGTGCAGCAAAGTTCAAAGTTTTCTCCTTCATGGATGGATTCTCATGCTATAATCAGATAAAAATGGCGCCGAAAGACATGGAGAAAACTTCCTTCATCACCCCATGGGGCACCTTTTGTTACAAGGTAATGTCGTTCGGTTTGAAGAACGCCGAGGCAACCTATCAAAGGGCCATGACTACTCTGTTTCATGACATGATACACAAAGAAATTAAAGTATATGTCGATGATATGATTTCCAAATCTAAAATAGAAGAGGAGCATGTGACCCACCTGTCAAAGCTATTCGAGCGGTTGAGAAAGTACAAACTCCGCTTGAATCCCAATAAGTGCACATCCGGTGTCCGTTCAGGGAAACTTTTAGGGTTCATCGTCAGCCAGAAAGGAATTGAGGTTAATCCTGACAAGGTCAAGGCCATTCAAGAAATGCCTTCTCCAAAGACTGAAAAACAAGTTAGAGGATTCCTGGGATGTTTGAACTACATCTCCAGATTTATATTCCTTATGACCGTGACATGTGCGCCGATTTTCAAATTACTCAAAAAGAATCAGGACTGCGTTTGGACAGAAGATTGCCAAACCGCCTTCGACAATATCAGGGAATACCTGTTGAACCCGCTGATTCTATCACCTCCAGTAGAAGAAAGACCACTGATCATATACCTAACAGTCTTGGAAGACTCAATGGGTTGTGTACTTGGCCAACAAGACGAAACCAAAAGGAAAGAGTCTGCCATCTACTATTTGAGCAAGAAATTCACCGACTGCGAAACTCGGTACACTATGCTTGATAAAACTTTTTGTGCTCTGGCTTGGGCAGCCAAACGTCTTCACCAGTATATGATTCATCACACTACTTGGTTAATCTCAGAAATGGATCCGATCAAGTACCTCTTTGAAAAACCTGCTCTCACGGGAAGGATTGCCCGTTGGCAAATGTTGTTATCAGAATACGACATCGAGTACCACGCTCAAAAAGCCGTTAAAGAAAGTGTTTTAGCCGATCATTTGGCTCATCAACCGATTGACGATCAGGAATTAGTCGGGTTTGACTTCCCAGACGAAGATGTCATGTACTTAAAAATGAAAGATTGCGATGAACCGCTACCCAGTGAAGGGCCCGAACCAGGTTCCCAATGGGGACTAGTCTTTGACGGAGCTGTCAATCATTATGGAAACAGAATTGGGATAATCATCATAACACCTCAGGGTACCCACATTCCTTTCACTGCCCGACTTACATTTAAGTGCACAAACAACGAGGCCGAATACAAAGCTTGTATCATGGGTCTCGAGGAAGCGATCGACTTAAGGATCAAGAGCTTGGATGTATATGGCAACTCAGCCCTGGTTATCAATCAGATCAAAGGAGATTGGCTGATGCCTTAGCCACTCTCTCCTCCATGGTTAGTGTAGGTCAATGGAATGACCTACCTAAGATCGACATAATGCGCCTTAAACGGCCCGCATACATCTTCACGATTGAAGCAGTCATAGATGATAAACCTTGGTATCACGATATCAAATGCTTCCTTCAGAAATAAGAGTACCCTTCTGGGGCATCCGGAAAGGATCGAAAGACCCTCAGAAGGTTCCCAGGCAACTTCTTTCTGAGCGGTGATACACTCTATAAGAGAAACTTTGACATGGTCTTGCTCCGATGTGTAGACATACCAGAAGCAAACATGCTGATAAAAGAAATTCACGAAGGATCCTTTGGCACTCATGCCAACAGACACACAATGGCGAGAAAGATTCTGAGAACAGGGTACTATTAGTTGACCATGGAATCCGACTGCTACAAGTACTTGAGGAGATGTCACAAGTGCCAGATATACTCAGACAAAATCCATGTACCGCCAACGCATCCCAAAGTTCTCTCTTCCCCATGGCCTTTTTCCATATGGGGAATCGACATGATTGGCCTGATTGAACCCAAGGCTTCAAACGGACATCGGTTAATCCTGGTAGCCATTGATTACTTCACCAAGTGGGTCGAAGCAGCGTCATTCGCTAAGGTGACCCGACAAGTGGTGGTCCGATTTATCAAAAACAGATTGTTCAAGATCATTACCGACAATGGGTCTAACTTGAACAACAAGATAATGAAAGAGTTGTGCGCTGAGTTCAAGATCGAACACTATAACTTATCTCCCCACTGACCTAAGATGAACAGAGCTATAGAAGCGGCTAACAAGAACATCAACAAGATTGTTCAAAAGATGGTTGTAACCTACAAAGACTGGCACAAGATGTTACCATTTGCTCTTCACGGTTATCGCACATCTATCCGCACTTCAACAGGGGCAACCCCTTTCTCTCTAGTATATGGCATGGAAGCAGTGCTTCCCATAGAAGTAGAGATCCCATCAATCCGGGTATTGATGGAAGTGAAGCTAACAGAAGGTGAATGGCGTCAAAGTCGACACGATGAACTGAATCTGATCGAAGAAAAGTGAATAACGGTTCTATGTCACGGTCGGTTGTATCAGTAAAGAATGAAGAAGGCTTTTGACAAAAAGGTTCGACCTCGCGTCTTCAGAAAAGGAGACCTCGTGCTCAAGAAGATACAATCATTCCTCAGTGATTCCCGGGGCAAATGAACTCCGAATTATGACGGCCCCTATGTGGTCAAGAAAGCCTTCTCAGGCGGCACCTTGAGACTCGCAACCATGGATGGAGAGAAAATTACCTACTGTCGCTCCCAGGATTTTCATCCTAGTACAAACGCGAAAGTGGCACCGAAACAGAGTCGCCAGCAATGTGTATTTATCCCAAGAGAGGGAAAGGGAACACCGCATAAACCTGAAGGGAAGGAAAAGCATGGTCTTGCGACCAAGAGAACTGGGTTCGGGAGTCGGTTACGCGAGAGGAAGGTATTAGCACCCCCACGCGTCCATCGTACCCGATGGGATCCACACTTGCTTGTCTCGATCAAAGGGTGTAAGGAAAGGATATTGGAAAAAGAGCTACTAGCTGGAGAACTGGAAAAGGAAAGGAGAGAGAAAGAGAAACAAATGTAGGGAAAATAAAAGAAGTGCTCAAATGGGCCCTACCCCACTGCCTACGTATCTCATCTGGAACATGAGAATCAGAGCGACGTAGTTCCCCTCGCCTAGGGAAAGCTGTTTGTGTTTTTCAGTGGAGACGTCAGAGTGCACGTTCCAGCAGTTAGGTGTTGCAACTCGATGTATGGAGACTTAGGCGTTACTGTCATACCCCAAATTTTGACCACTTATATTTCCCATCATTGTGAAAATCATCATCACAATATGGAGGAACCATCATACTTCATCAGTCTCCCCAAAGACGGGTGAGCATCCACTACAATCAAAATTAGGGTTTCAAGCCCTCTCAGAGCCTTAGACAAAGGATCAATCAAGGAATGACATGATCTTTAACTTGTCTAACCTCTTAAACATCCACAAAGGATCAAAAGGACTCCCACTTCAAGGATCAAGCACAGGGCTGCTCCCTTCTAGGTGGATCAAGCCTCAAGATCGAAAGTGTCACCAAATTAGGGTTTTGGTCGACCAGGGCCTCCAAATGGAAAATTTTCATCTAGGCACAAGCCAATGATCCAAAACATAACCTAATATACTTCATGGGACCTCATGGACCCAAGCATCAAGTCAATTTTGCCTCAGGGGATGCATTCATAAAAAATCAGGAATTAGGGTTTCATGACCTAATTCACCCCTAAGTTGACTTTTAAGGCAAATCATGAGCCAAGACCTAAAGAGAGGGTTTGAGGGTCTCTAATGAGCTATATTGATCCATTTGGAATAATGGATTAATCCAATAAGCTTGAGCAACAAGTCTCAATTTCATCTGCACCACAATTAGGGTTTCGCGAGGAAAGTCAACTGTAACTTTGACTTTTGACCAGGACATGCTCCCAAGCCCTAAGACATGATTCAATATACCCTATGACACCCATGGAACATGTCCATCAAGTTTGATTTAGGTCAAGGACATGATTTCCTGAAGAATTGCACAGTTTGGAATTCATCTGATAAAAAGTCAACTGTGCACAAAAGTCAACTTTGACTTTTTGAGATTTTTCACCAAAATGGATTTTTAACCCTAAAATGATGTGAATGTATGATTTGAATCATCATTCATCAAGAAAAATCAAAGAAAGTGGGATAACTTGTAAAAGGGGTAACCATAAAAACTTAGAAAAATTTCTAAGTTATGGAAAAAGTGACACTAATGTGCCAACTTTGGAGGACCATAACTCCTAAACCACAAGGCCATTGTTCCCCATTCAAAGCTTGATTTGTAGATCTCATTGCCCTCTACAAAAGCTTCATACTGACCTATGTCCAAATTCCTCATGGATTTTGAGATATGGAGTGATCAAAATCAAGAAAAGTCACTTTGTTCCAACACTTGGTGAAAATTTCACTAAGTCAGATTTTACCCTACTTTTTGCCAAATGTAGGGGGATTTTTCACTTGGATTCAAAAGAGATCAAAACCAAACATGTTCAAACAGTTGTTGTATCATGTAAGGGCTTTCCAAAATGGCCAAGAACATTACCAAATTCAATTTGAGTCATGAGATATGACATTGGCAAGTTGCCTTGTTGAAATCTATCAAGGCAAGGCAGATTTTGCATTTTTGTTCGATTTGCCAAAATCAGCCAAATCCAAATGCTCCTATCCACTTGGACACCTCTGAGGATTGAATCTAAAGGGGACAATCACTGAGCCAAGTCTCCAAAGTCTTTGGAATAAGAAATAGCATGTTGAACCTAGAATGGCCAAAATAAGGACAAGACTCCAATTTTGGATTTGAGCATTCAATGGAAGCATCAAGGTGGCATGGACTGAGCCATTCCCAACTGAATTCAGTCAAGACTTATCCAAGACCAAGGGAACCACAACCCTGTGCCCTAACCTCTAGTCAATGGCTAGAGGAGACTTGGATTTCCATTGGACAACATTGGCCAAACCTCTGCTGCAGTTGCCATTCACTATTCCTTGCAAAACAAACTTGCTCTACTATAAATAGAGCTCAATTGTGATCAGTTTGAGTACACCAAAGCCATCAAACAGATGCTTTCCTCAAAATCTCTTCTTTCACTCCAATTTTGCCTTCTAAGGCAAGTCACTATCGGGTTTTGAGTTTGAGAGCTTTTCCAATCAAACCAATCACACACACACCTCACATACATCATATAGAAGTGATCCAAACACTCACATAACATCTAGAACACAGATTTCACAAAATCACCAGCCAATTGCTCAAGTTCTTGACAGATTTGCAGTTGGGGTACCATCTCAAGTTCCATATCATTTCAATCCATTCCAAGCATTCATACACACTCCATGGCACCTAGGGAAGCTATCCAGATCATTGGAACCTAGCTCTAACACCTTCAACACAAATCACGATCACCAGCTGCAAGTGGTAAGCATGAGCTCTTCTAACTCTATGATCCATGCAATTTTTGCTGCACAATAATTTGGCCATATGTTCATAATCATGCATGGAATGTTTCCCCTCAATTAATTGCATTGTTTGAATCGTGTATCAAAAATCCTAGCCTTCATGCAGAAATTAGGGTTCTTGAGGATTTTTCGTGATTTCTTGTTATATGTTTAATTTAAATGAAATTAAATACCATAGACATGATCGTGAGGTTGAAACGAGTTAATTGGTATGTAGATTGCATCATATAATCAAGTATTCAGTGAGATTGGAGAGAAAATGCAAATCTGGGCAAACCCAGAACA
Organism: Lathyrus tuberosus; assembly: GCA_022829125.1. NCBI lineage: Eukaryota > Viridiplantae > Streptophyta > Magnoliopsida > Fabales > Fabaceae > Lathyrus > Lathyrus tuberosus. The sequence goes on from JALAZF010000423.1 coordinate 1,756,358, forward strand.
CGCGCGTGTTCTTGCTGTGTTCTTGGCGCCATTTTTGAAAATTTGAATATTTGAATTTTGTGATTTTATTTAATTGATTCAAAAATTAATTTCTCTCTGAGTTTTAATGATTTTGAGTTGATTCTTTTTTTAATAATTCACAAAAATGTTAAAATATTTTATTTTCCCAAAAAATCCCAAAAATATTATTTATTTTATATAATTGATATTTTTGCAAAGAATTAATGTTTTAATTGTTTTTTACATTTAAAATATTTTTTCCACCTTGATTTTGCAACTTTTAATGCTTTCTAATTATTTTGTAGGTCAATACTTAATTTTTGGAACATTAATCCAAGATCACAATTTGTTTTTCCTATGTTAAACAATTTTGATCATTTTAATTGAATTTTTATTCAATTAAAACACATTTTTGAAAACAAATTAGGGTTTTTGGATTAATTCAACCCTCATAAATCATTTTCAAAACACTTTGGGCCTCTAATAGAGTGTAAGACCCAATCCTTTTTTTGACCAAATCATTTTTGGGCCTCAGTGTATTGTATAAGTCCCGATACCGTCAAAAACAAACGGCACGATCGTCGCCCTTTTGAAAAATAACCCAGGGCCTCTCCTCGAGCTATAAGACCCATTCAAAACTTTTGGGCCTCTAATAGAGTGTAATACCCAACCCCCTTTTAACCAAAAACATTTTTGGGCCTCACTTATTGTATAAGTCCCTCTGCGTTAAAAGAAAACCTCGGCGCGATCGCCATTTTAAACGGAAAAATCAATTGGGCCTACCCTCTTGTTATAAGCCCCACTCTTTTTCTTTAAACCTTTTAGGCCTCTATTTGAGTGTAAGACCCAAACCCCTTTGTACAGAAAACCTTTTTGGGCCTTAGTCACTTGTATAAGTCCCTCTGTACAAAACAACAGTGCGCTCACTGATAAAACCCCGGGCCTTTCCTTGAGCTGTAAGCCCTAAATCTTTCTTTTTCAAAGCACTTTCTCCTTTGATTTTGAATATATTGTTGTTTTCAATCTTTCTTTGTTGAACAACTAACCAAACAGCATGGAAGCTCTACAACTGAGTAAGTGGTTATTGCTTTCATTTACCGCTTTCATATACATATAACTGTATTGTGGGGCTGTTTCACTGTACGTATTCTTTCATAAACTCATATCAACTGTGTAATAATAGTATAGATATTTCGAGTTTCCCCGGCAACTACGTCTAGAACTAGGTGACGCCGTTTCGTTTATTCATAGAAATAGATAACTAGATCCCCAATAGGATCACCAGATACAGTCTTCTCTTCGGCTGTCCTCATTAGGAATTGTCAAGAAACTCTACTCCCAGAGATGAATGTATTCTCCGTGAATGGCATCTTTGAGTTTCTTCCAAATTCTCGAACTTTCCTGACTTGATCTATTCCTTGTGAATAGCTTGCCTTGAATTTCTCGGGGTTTGGGGACCCACGGGCTTCTTAAAAGCATCGGCCTCCTCTTGGGCATCATACAAGGACCCACAGGCTTCCTAAAAGCAACCCCGCCTCCTCTTGGGCTTAGTACAAGAACCCGTCGGCTTCTTAGAAGTATTCACAACCTCCTCTTAGGCTTCGTATAATGATTCTTCCTCCGGGAATGATAGCTTCCTCTTAGGCTTCGTACAAGGACCGATCGGCTTCTTAAAAGTTTCCAGCCTCCTCTTGGGCTTCGTACAAATTGTCCCGACGACCTCCTAGAGGTATAGGAACAGAACTTAGTCATCTGCATAGAACAGTCCTTTCAAAGAGTCTACTACTATTTCTCAAAGCATAGTACAAAAGATAAAACTCTAGACTTGGACAGTCTAATATCCTTGAGTCTCAAAGACATTCTCAAGTGACCCCTTCGTTAAATAGGAAGAAAACCCGTAGACTCGGACAGTCTCAATACCCTTCGGATTTCCCAATTCCTTATAGAATAGGAATAGCCCGGATCCTCGAATCAAATCCTCGAGTACAGTGTTGCTCATATAAGAACTGATTTTCTCTTTAAATCAGCATACTGGACCTGTCACTCAACTGAAACAGTAACCATAGCCTCCTCTTAGGCTTTGTATAATGATCCTTCTCCAGTTACAATAGCCTCTCTCTTGGGCTTTATACAATGATTCTCCCCAGCGGAGTCAAACAATGTTTAGCCTCTCTCTCGGGCTTTTACGAGACACATAAAGAGACTCCCTCGTTGAGTATATCACCCTTTCGCCTCCATCTCGGGCTTTATACGAGATACAAAAAGGTTCTTATTGAGCCAAACAAATTTTAGCCTCCATCTCGGGCTTTGTACGAGATACAAAAACTCTCTTGTTAAGTCAAATAGCCTCCATCTCGGGCTTTGTACGAGATACCAAAAGACTCCATCGTCGAGTCAAAACCTTTTTGCCTCTCTCTCGGGCTTTGTACGAGGCACATATTAGCCTCCTCTTAGGCTTTGTATAAGAAAACCACTGGTTGGTCCAATCAACCTTTTAGCATCAAAGTTGTGCCTCGTCCACAGTACACAAACATCAACAATTTATTTCCCCTTCATCTAATTGCTGTAAGCGGCAAGCCTCTGGATCATCTACATCCATGCCACTGTCCCTCATTTTGTATGAGAAATTCCTAAGGAAAGATAACATTGCTCTACACTGAGTTAAAGTCTTCTCCTTCAGGTTAAAATCCCCTACAAAGGAAATCCCTCATTTTGTTTAATCTCAGTATGCAAGCAGGGTTAATTGGAGACATCTATTTCCCTTCCTTCATCAGCTTTAATAGGATAAAAAATGAATCGAACTGTAGTACCAGAGCGATCGTGCTTCGCAACCACATCCAAAATTCACTCGCTACAGAAAAATGGCGACTCTGCTGGGGAATACCGCTCTCTTTAGGGATCTTGTTCTTTTTTTTGTCCCCTAGGTAGAAACCTTGACGTCAGATTGGGGCTTCCGCTGGGGAACCCATTTTCTGTCAGGAACTTAGGATTCATAGCTTTAAAGGTCTAGGATGATTAGGACAAATATATATACTGCTTTTCCTAATTGCTATACGTGTTTATTTTTCTGCTAATGGGAATGTGTGTGATGCCGCATGTGGAAAGATTGAGTATACACTTAAGATAAGAGATGGCGACGAGGTCGACCATCAACCTCAGTGGAGGCTGACCAATGCAACCCATTCTCTCACCTAGACAATGGGCCGATTGTGATGTCTGAGAAGCTGAGGAGCCAAACCCTTTTGTAGTGCGGAAACTATCGGGAATAGTTGTTACGCGATACTACCCTCATTTGAGGCTGGTGATCTATTCTCGGTGAATGGCACTTACTCTAAGACCGCTCTACAACTCGCTGGCGATCCGCTTGTTGTTTTGCTTTCCTGGGAGGAGCTGATGATAATGAGTACAGGTACAAAACTCACCCTAGTATAAACCTTTGGGGATGGGTAGAGCCTTGACTTCATGACAACGACCATTTGACCCCGTGTTTTTCCTATGTTTTTGTGTGCTGCATTCATGCATTCATTTAAAAAACATTAAAACACAAAAAATCTTCTCTTCTAATCTTTCTGTTTTTCAAATTAAACTAAGACTGTGATTGCAAATATCAGAGAAAAGGATTGCGCTAATGGATTTCGGTAGAAGGAGAACTCATAGGTATACCTTCAAGGTTCCAAAGCTAGAGGATTTGAGAAGGTTAGCGAGGATGATCACAAACCAAGAGGCTTTCAGAGCCAAACACGGAGGTCTGCTACCACTGTTAAGAGTCCATGTGATTGAGGGAATCATGGATGCGCTCATTCAGTTTTATGATCGAGTTTATCACTGTTTAACATTCCCGGATTACCAGCTCGCACCAATGCTTGAGGAGTATTCTCATCTGATTGATCTACACATTACTGATCGAGCTCCATTTTCTGGACTGGAAGAAATTCCAAAGAATCAGACCATTGCAAGAGCAATTCATTTGGACGAGTCTGAGGTTAGGACTCACCTAACCACTAAGGGTGGCATCCAAGGTTTGCCAGCCCAGTTCTTGATAAAGAAGGCCCTGTATTTTGCCAGTATAGGAAACGTGACTGCTTTTGAAAGCGTCTTTATCTTGCTCACCTACGGGTTATTTTTGTTTCTCAACATCAATAACTTCGTCGATATCAACTCCATTAAGGTTTTTCTCATTGGAAACCCTATGCCGACTTTGCTCGCAGATGCGTATCATTCTGTACATTTGGGAAATTTGTACAGCGGAGGGGAGATCACATGCTGTGTACCTTTGCTTTACAAATGGTTTATCTCCCACTTGCCCAAGTTTACTGCTTTTTGGGATTGCAAGAGTGCCTTACGTTGGTCGCAGAAGATCATGTCCCTTACCAACTCTGATATAGATTGGTGTAATAGGATCTATGATGGAATCAGAATCATTGATCGTTGTGGAAACTTCCCCAACGTACCCCTTATAGGAACTAAGGGAGGAATCAACTATCATCCAGTTCTCGTTCATCGTCAATTTGGATACCCGATGAGGCATATTCCGCTGAATGCTCATCTGGAAGGTCTTTTCTTCAAGGAAGGAGAAAACGACAGGGCACTAAAGATGGAAATAGTGCATGCTTGGAAACACGTGCATAAGAAAGGACGAGAGTCTCTGGGAAAACCGGACTATGTCTCTGTGGAGCCTTATCTCCATTGGGTACAAACTAGAGCTCTCAAGCTAAAAATTTCTTATCCTCATTACGGAATTCTTCCGCCGAGGGAATCTGTCATGTATTTCATGACGGAAACTAAAAAGCTTCAGGTTACTCTCAACAAAGTTCAAAAGGAGAGAAGGTCTTGGAAGAACAAGTACCGCACCCTCGACATAGAGTGCATCAAAATACATCAATTACTGAAAGAGAAAGATGCTCTGATCGAGATTTTAGAGCAACATGCTGTAGAGAATCAAGATGACCAAAGGAATTTGCTCACTCCTTTCACCTGGCAAAGGAATGACAACCCGACAATGGCCCAAGAGCCCCAGTCAAAGAAAAGGAAAATACCAGAGTCCGCACCCGATTTCTCTTTAGAGAGGACTCGGGACCCATTAGCTTAGTTTTCTGTTTCTGCACTTTGTAATCTACTGTATTTTCGTTTCCGCAATCCTTTGAATTTCAATAAAAAGGGGTTTCCCCACTGTTTGATATTTGCAATCTAATTGTCGAAGTTTATTTTGATTAAACCAAAAAACAATTAATATAATCATTGCATTCATCATTCTCACATCGCGTATTCTTCTTACCTACGAATCTCACGTTTGTGTCTCGATTCTAGAGTCAAACTGTCTCATTCGTACAATACTCGGGCCAATCGCCAGAAAAAGATGGATGATCTTGAGGAAGAAAACAGAGAGTTAAAAGAAGAGATCGACGCTCTGAGAGAGGATATGAGAAAGCTTCGTAACGACATGCAAGCCATGGCAGAAGCTCAGCTACAAAGAACTGTGATCTCAGAGATCACCTCGACGCCCATAGTGGAGAAGTATGATCCTAGGTATCAGATGCCGAAAGATCGTCCTTGGGGCATGCCTGTTAACTATATCCCGGAAGGATATGTTCCGCCGATCACTGAAGATCAGGGAATCATAACAGAAGCCACTGGGCCTGAAGGTGACAAACTTCGGGAAAGCGAAGATGCCAGGGGCATACTGAAGACTCCTGAAGGTTACAAACTTTGGGAAACACCAAGATTCGCTGCCATAGTCACGATACCACCCCCTATGGTGCACACTGTCCCAGAAGGACAGATTCCACAGATACCTTCTGGTAAAAAGGAAACCATGTTCAACAGAATGGATGAATTCCAGGAGCAGTTTCTGGAAATGCAGAAGGAGCTGCAAGCCATTCGCGGTCAGGATTTATTTGGAAAGGACACCGCAGACCTCTGCTTGGTCCCCAATGTAAAAGTTCCGCACAAATTTCAAGTGCCCGACTCTGAAAAATACAAGGGTAACTCTTGCCCTCAAAGCCATCTGGTGATGTACGCTCGGCGAATGTCAGCTCAGACGGAGAATCAGGACCTACTGATTCACTACTCTCAGGATAGTTTAACCGGTGTCGCATTAAAATGGTACATGGGTTTAAACCGTACCATTATCAGCACATTCAGAGATCTTGGCACTGCCTCCGTCCAACAATACAAATACAATTTGGACATGGCACCCGACAGAGATCAACTCAGATCGATGTCACAAAAGGACAAGGAAACCTTTAAGGAGTATGCTCAAAGGTGGCGTGAGATTGCCGCTTAAATTTGTCCACCTCTTGAGGAAAAAGAGATGACAAAGATCTTCTTAAAAACCTTAAGCTCATTTTACTATGACCTAATGGTTTCCAGTGCCCCCAGTGACTTCACCGAAATGGTCGGCATGGGCGTACGTCTTGAGGAAGCCGTCCAAGAAGAACGTTTGGTAAAAGACACTGGATCGACGAGCGGTACTAAAAAATACGGTAGTGCTCTCCCTAAGAAAAAAGAGCAGGATATTGGGAATATCTCTCTCGGAAAGCAAAGGCGACGTTACCAACCAGTAGCAGCTGTAACTCTTGCTATCAGCCTTGCGCCTATTCCTACGTATCAACCTCAGGTTGCGCAAAGCCAACCTAATCAGCAAAGGACACAACAGCCTCTTCAGCAGGCTCGTCCTCTATATAACAACAACCGTACAACACGGCCATCAGGGTTTGATCCTATACCCATGTTGTACGCAGAGCTGTTTCCATTACTACTGGCTAAGGGGTACATCCAGACTAAGTCTCCTCTTACAGTACCGGAAAATCTGCCTTTCTGGTTTAAGGTGGATCAAACTTGCCCTTACCACCAAGGAGGATCAGGGCATAACATAGAGACTTGTCTCAATTTCAAGTCTGACGTGCAAAAACTTGTGAGGAGCGGGGTCTTATCCTTCAAGGATACAAATCCTAATGTTCTCACGAACCCGCTGCCTCAACATGAGAAGGCTGCAGTCAATTTGATAGAAGGAGAGACTAACGATGTCTATCAAATTCACGATGTACTCTTGTTGAAAACCAATCTGGTTAAGATGCATTGTAGACAGAGTGGATATGGCCATGTGCCACCTCATAATTATCATCAGTGTGATGTCTGCTCTAAAAAAAATCAAGGATGTTCTGTGGTGCAAACAGCTCTACAGGAACAGATGGATCTCGGATGGATCCAAGAGCACCGAGTTCGTGGAGTTAACATGGTCTACACGAACTCCAACATCATTCAGAACCACGACATCCATGCGATGAATGTCAACTTGGTGACGATGCACTCAAGGCAAAGCCAGTATCATAATCTGCCACGACACGATTACAGTTCCTGTCTGACTTGCTTGGTAAACAAACAGGGATGCTCTTTCATACAAGAGGCCCTCCAGCATCAGATGGATCTTGGATGGATCCAAGGCTACCATGATAGGAATTCCTATCAAATCAACATGGTTCAGATCTTCGATATTCGCGTGATGAATACCAACCTGGTAGAGTTACATGCTGAGCAGGTCCGACTCAGATTCTTAATATCACACGACCATCAAAGCTGTAAAGCAGGTTGCAAAAACGATCGAGGTTGTACCCTTGTCCAGGAGGCACTTCAGCACTTGTTAAATCACTGGTGGATGCCAATCTACATGGATGAAGATACTCAGCAGATTAGTATCAATAACAGAAACCCCACTCGGCGTCAGAGTCAGGATGTCCGATCTATGGAAGCTAACCTAGTGAGGTTACATTGTATTCAAAGTGGGCGTGGCCAGGTGCCACCACACAATTATGACCGTTGTAGCGTCTGTTCGGAAAGTAACCAAGGGTGTTACCTTGTGAGAGCATCTCTTCAGGGTCAGGTGGATCGTGGAGAGATTCGCCCATATCCGGGTTTTGGACCCATCAACTGGATGCCGAACTACCTTGCCAAGCAAGTCGAGGATGTTGTCACGATCTCTGGTCGTCACAGGACCATGGATGTTTTTGCCATCATCCCTCTACTTGACGAATCTAGAGTTCCCAACTGGGAACGGATCGAGATTACTTATAATGGTCAGAAAAATCAGAAGGTTCCCATAGTTATCTAAGGCAATCCCTTACAAATACGGTGCAACGACAATTGAAAATGGAAAGGAAATTCCATTACCTTCCGTCGTGAATATTGCAGACATCAGTCGTGTAACACGGAGCGGTCGAATCTTCAACCGAGGAGTTGGAGAACCTAACAAGGAAAAGGAACTTTAGACAGGAGCTCCCGATCCATCAGTTGGTCAATCCAGTAATCCCGACCTTTCAAAAAATAATGATGAGATGCTGAAGCTCATCCAAAGGAGTGAATATAACATTGTGGATCAGCTGTTACAGACTCCTTCAAAGATCTCGGTATTATCACTGTTACTCAGAAGCCCACAGGGAGGCTCTACAGAAAGTCTTAGAGCAAACCTTTGTGGAACAGGATGTAACAATCAGACAGTTCGATAGTATTGTCTCTAACATCACTTCCTGCAATAATTTGGGATTTAGTGATGAGGAATTACCCGAAGAGGGTCGCCGTCATAACATGGCGCTCAATATCATAGTTAACTGTCAGGACGATGCTTTAGCCAGCGTACTGGTAGATACAGGGTCAGCCCTGAATGTTATGCCGAAGTCTACTTTGATGCAATTATCATTCAAAGGCCCTCCGATGAGAATCAGCGAGGTCGTCGTCAAAGCATTCGACGGATCCAGAAAAACAGTTATCGGCGAAGTTGATCTTCCTATAACTATCGGTCCTCATACCTTCCAAGTCACTTTCCAGGTCATGGACATCCGGGCAACGTACAATTATTTATTAGGAAGACCTTGGATACATCAGGCCGGAGCGGTTACTTCAACCCTCCACCAAAAGCTAAAGTTCATCCAGAACGATCAACTTGTCACAGTCTGTGGAGAACAGGCCTTACTCGTAAGTAACTTATCATCATCTACTTGTGTAGAACCCGAGGAGGTTATTGGAACTCAGTTCCAAGCACTGTCGGTGAGCAAGAACAATTAGTTTAAAGAAGGAACTTCCATTTCTTCATACAACGATGCTATCAAAGCGGTCGAGAGTACCGATATGACAGGATGGGGATAACTTGTCATTCCTACTGGCAATATAACAAAGAAGGGTCTTGGTTTTTCTGCAACCTGTACCCAGACAGCTGCCAACGATAAAAGTCTTCATCCCCTTCAAAACTTCTTCCACAGTGGAGGTTTCCTTCACCTGGTGTCTCAAGCAGTACATGTTATCAATGAGGAAGATCCCTCTGACACAGATGAAGAATGGAAGTCCTACCTTAATGAGGATGGTTATATGTCTCAGGAAGAGGTGCCTACGCCATTTTGCTATCCCGCACAGAGTCCGAGATTTATACCCAGGTCAGATGTCAAAATGATATACGGGGATTGTGATCCGGAAGGATGTCGTGCTCCGCCAAATTCATTAGAGGAAGACACTCCGATGAAAGACAATTTTGACTACACCTACTATGGCCCAATGGATGGTCTGCCAATGTGGCAGCCCTACCCAGGAAACTTGGGGCAAGAGATTCAACCGAGTAACGAAACTCAGCTGACCATCATTGAACAGAATACCTGTGTCCCCACCATGTCATGGGATCAACACTCAGGTCATTCAGAAACTACTCAACATGAAGATGAATTCGCAACGTTTGCAGGACTTGAATTCATCAACTATCCTTTTCCTGAGGTCAACGTCATCGAGAGAGATGACTCCTCCAGTTCGAAAGAAGTGTGGGACACCTTGGGACAACCGAGTGGAAAATACGACTATATGGTCAAGTACACCGCTCCCGAAAGCTCTCGTATCAGACTCGAAGATATCCCGCCTACTGGATGGGGAGATACAGCTGAGAGCACAACTACTCTGCAAAATACAACTGAGGAATCCTCCTACGACAATTCTGCCTGGGACACAGATTCCAATGATCCTGCTCCACCAGAAATCAGCGTCATTTCTGAAGACAAATCAAGGAAGGTGCCAGACTTTGTGATTCACCGAGGAGTTCGCCGCCAATGGGTTGCTGTTGATGCTCCGAAGGTCGTTCGTCAATCAAAGTAATTGCCATCTTTAACCTTTCACCCTGCCCAGGTGAAACGAATGATTTGATAGGGCTCACTTTCTGTAAATTTTCCCTCTTCGCTTAGCCCAAAGCGACATAGTTTTGTTTTATAGGGCTGTAGTTTCGAGAATCGACTTGTTCATTAATAAAATAACGTCGTTCTGTAAATTCCGCATTAATTGCTTTTTTCTCTTTTTGCTTTTTCAGAAAATGGTAATCCTAAAAAACAATTCAATAATAAAAACAAGCAGTAAAATAAAACACTGCACACACTTGCATTTTCTCTATCTCTTCTAAACATGAATCATCACGTCATGCAGATTGCTTGTTTTAAACCCCGTTGAAACATACGATCCGATGCCTTCTCCCAACTTTGAGTTCCCGATATTCGAGGCTGAAGAAGAAAATGACGACGAAATTCCAGAAGAGATCTCCCGACTACTCAGACAAGAGGAAAGGTCCATTGAACCTCACAAAGAACCGTTGGAAACGGTAAACTTGGGTTCAGAACAAGAGAGAAAAGAAATCAGGATTGGGGCACTTCTCAGTCCAACTGCCAAAGAGAGTTTGATAAAGCTTCTCAAAGAATTTCCCGATGTATTCGCTTGGTCCTATCAGGATATGCCAGGGTTGGATACCAGCATCGTGGAACATCACTTACCGTTAAGGTCAGAATGTCCGCCAGTAAAGCAAAGGTTGAGACGGACTCACCCAGACATGGCCATCAAAATCAAAGAGGAGGTATAGAAACAGATCGACGCAGCTTTCCTTGCTACATCTGAATATCCTCAATGTTTAGCCAACATCGTACCCGTTCCCAAAAAGGACGGAAAGGTCATAATGTGTGTTGATTAGAGGGATCTGAACAAGGCAAGTCCAAAGGACGACTTTCCTTTACCACACATTGACATGCTGGTAGACAGTACAGCAAAGTTCAAAATTTTCTCCTTCATGAATGGATTCTCGGGCTATAATCAGATCAAAATGGTGCCGAAAGACATGGAGAAAACTTCGTTCATTACCCCATGGGGTACCTTTTGTTACAAGGTGATGTCGTTCGATTTAAAGAACGTCGGGGCAACCTATCAAAGGGCCATGACAACCCTTTTTTATGACATGATACACAAAGAGATCGAGGTATATTTTGATGATATGATTGCAAAATCTAAGACAGAAGAGGAGCATGTGACCCATCTGTCAAAACTATTCGAGCATTTGCGAAAGTACAAACTCCGCTTGAATCCCAACAAGTGCACCTTCGGTGTCCGTTCAGGGAAACTCTTAGGGTTCATTATCAGCTAGAAAGGAATTAAGGTTGATCCTGACAAGGTCAAGGCCATTCGAGAAATACCTTCCCCGAAAATTGAAAAACAAGTCAGAGGGTTCTTGGGACGTTTAAACTACATCACCAGATTCATATTCCTTATGACCGCGACCTGTCCGCCGATTTTCAAATTACTCAAAAAGAACCAGGATTGCATTTGGTCAGAAGATTGCCAAACCGCCTTCGACAGTATCAAGGAATATCTGTTGAATCCGCCGATTCTATCACCTCCAGTGGAAGGAAGACCACTGATCATTTACCTCACAGTCCTAGAGGACTCAATGGGATGTGTACTTGGCCAACAAGACGAAACCAAACGGAAAGAGTCTGCCATTTACTATTTGAGCAAGAAATTCACCAACTGCGAAACTTGGTACACGATGCTTGAGAAAACTTGCTGCGCTTTGGCTTGGGCAGCCAAACGTCTTCGCCAATACATGATTCGTCATACTACTTGGTTAATCTCCGAAATGGATCCAATCAAGTATGGCTTCGAGAAGCCTGCTCTCACGGGAAGGATTGCCCGTTGGCAGATGCTGTTATCAGAATATGACATAGAGTACCACGCTCAGAAAGCTGTTAAGGGGAGTGTTTTAGCCGATCATTTGGCTCATCAACCGATTGACGATCAAGAACCAATCGGGTTTGACTTCCCAGACGAAGATGTCATGTATCTAAAAATGAAAGATTGCGATGAACCGCTACCCAGTGAAGGGCCAGAACCAGGTTCCCAATGGGGACTTGTCTTTGACGGAGCAGTTAATCATTATGGAAACGGAATTGGGGTAATCATTGTTACCCCTCAGGGTACCCACATTCCTTTCACTTTCAGACTTACGTTCAAATGTACGAACAATGAGGCCGAATACGAAGCTTGTATTATGGGTCTCAAAGAAGCAATTGATTTAAGGATCAAAAACTTGGACGTATACGGCGATTCAGCCTTGGTTATCAATCAGATAAAAGGAGATTGGAACACATACCAATCAGGATTGATTCCTTACAAAGACTATGCAAGAAGGTTGCTACCTTTCTTCAACAGAGTTGAGTTTCATCATATCCCTCGTGAGGAGAATCACATGGTTGATGCATTAGCCACTCTCTTTTCCATGATTAGTGTAGGTCAATGGAACGACTTACCTAAGATCGACATAATGCGCCTTGAAAGGCCCGCTTACATCTTCACGATTGAAGCAGTCATAGACGACAAACCTTGGTATCATGATATCAAATGCTTCCTTCAGAAACAAGAGCACCCACCTGGGGCACTAAGAAAGGACAGAAAAACCCTCAGAAGACTGGCTGGAAACTTTTTCCTGAGCGGTGATACTCTTTATAAGAGAAATTTTGACTTGGTCTTGCTCCGATGCGTAGACAGACCAGAAGCAGACATGCTGATGAAAGAAATTCATGAAGGATCCTTTGGCACTCATGCCAACGGACACACAATGGCGAGAAAAATTCTAAGAGCAGGGTACTACTGGTTGACCATGGAATCCGACTGCTACAAGTACATGAGGAGGTGTCACAAGTGTCAGATATACTTCGACAAAATTCATGTACCGCCATCACATCTCAAAGTTCTTTCTTCCCCGTGGCCTTTTTCCATATGGGGAATCGACATGATTGGCTTGATTGAACCTAAGGCTTCAAACGGACATCGGTTCATCCTGGTCGCCATTGACTAATTCACCAAGTGGGTCGAAGCAGCGTCATTCACCAATGTAACCCGACAAGTGGTGGTCCGATTTATCAAAAACAATATCATCTGCCGTTATGGTGTTCCAAGCGAGATCATTACTGATAATGGATCTAACTTGAACAACAAGATGATGAAGGAGTTGTGTGCAGAGTTCAAGATTGAACATCATAACTCATCTCCCTACCGACCCAAGATGAACGGAGCGGTAGAAGCGGCCAATAAGAGCATCAAGAAGATCGTTCAAAAGATGGTTGTAACCTACAAAGACTGGCACGAGATGCTACCCTTTGCTCTTCACGGTTATCGCACATCTGTCCGCACTTCAACATGGGCAACCCCTTTATCTCTAGTGTATGGCATGGAAGCAGTGCTCCGCATAGAAGTAGAGATCCCATCAATCTGGGTATTGATGGAAGCTAAGCTTTCAGAAGCTGAATGGTGTCAAAGTCGACACGACGAACTCAATCTGATCGAAGAAAAGTGAATCACGGCACTATGCCACAGTCAGTTGTATCAGCAGAGAATGAAGAAGGCATTCAACAAAAAGGTCCGACCTCGCGTCTTCAGGAAAGGAGACCTCGTGCTCAAAAAGATACAATCATTTCTCACTGATTCGCGAGGTAAATGGACTCCGAATTATGATGGCCCCTATGTGGTCACGAAAGCTTTCTCAGGCGGCGCCTTGAGACTTGCAACCATGGACAGAGAGGAATTTTCCTACCCCACAATTGTTGACGTAGTCAAGAAATACTTCGCCTAAACTAAAAAAAAAAAAAAAAAAAAAAAGTCTCGGTGGATTGAAGACCCGAAGGGCGGTCCAGGCAAAAGTTAGAGACATGAAAAAAAATCATCCCGATGGATTAGAAATCTCATAGTAAAATCCAGGCAAAAATTAGGGATAATGGCAAGTAACTATGTTCAACAGAGGCAGGTCCCTCAGCAGCAGTTACACCATCCATCGGAGGAAAACTCCAGTCAAGGTCATCTTCGACAGAAGCTCAGGATGCCCCGAATTCAAAGTTGGTAGAAGGATAGCGGTCGTTATGTTTCAACGTAGCCCTTTTCCCTGTAAATTACCGTTTTCTAACTTTGTAGATACTCTTTGGAATCACGCGTTTGGCTGATCTCCATTTTATCAATAAAATTTGAGCCCTTGTGCTTTTGTTTGTAACTCTTATATGTTTTAGCTTTACAGAACGACGTTGTTAACATGATTAACGATTCTTGAAATAAAACAAAAATGAATTTACTTGTTAAAACTTTTTCTGCTTTTTTAATAAAGTCGGCAATTTCTTTTGACTGTTGAACATCAAAGGAACATCAACCGCTTCTCCAGAAGTAGGCGAACTTCAAAGTGCAGAATCAAAGTACTCCTTCTAACCCAGTACGCCTAAATGAAGGGATCAACTGTGTCAGAGACCTTGTTTCGTCTGACACGCTTCGGCCGAGTTCTCATCTCCTAAGCCCGATCAACATAGCTCCCAACAGGGACTATCTCTCCTAAGAAAGGCAGAATTTCTATCTTGAACCAGCGGTACTTCTTCGCCCTGCAATGGCCGAGTATCCAGTCGTGTTCATCTTTTAGTTTGTATGTCGCGTCAGTTTTGTCAGCATATACATACATGCATCATGCATTATTAATTTGCATTTATATTTCATATTGCATCACTATCACTCTAGTCGGTCTTGTCTCCTAGTGATAAAAGTCCTCTCAATCGAGTTGTCAGCCCTTTCCTCGTCAGGAAGTGTTACGTCTGAACAATCTCTCTCCTCCAGTTTTATTTCTGGATTACAGTTGTCCCTCGACCACTTTGATAACTTGAACCTCTGAAAGACCAGAGAGCCCTCAGTTAACATCACTCTTCGCCATTGAAGATGATATCCTTGTTTTCCCGGATTAAGGAAAATCCCTAGAGAAAGCCCCTTAATCGGAACTTCGGCAATACGGCAGTTTTTCTCCGAAAAACCCACTAATGAAAAGGTCATCGGCACCTCAAAATTGGATCACATCATATGGCATTTCTCCGAGAAGATCTCCAAGAAAAGTATGATGTAAAGACCCCGAACGAAGGCAGTCTCTCAAGAGACTCATTTTCCCCAGTAGATTCGACAAATGGCATCTCCAAACAGAGAAGTTTGTGCACCTCTACAACTCAGACGACTGGGTTCCCCAGCAAGTCTGACATCAAAACCATTTCCACTCAAATAGCATCTCCCCAGGAAAATTCGGCAAGAAGTTTAAAGGAAATCCGCTACGAATAGCGTCCCTTGTCAATAAAGTTTATTGACGAAAGAAACTAAGACCAGTTCCTTGGTAGGAAACCAGGATCGAGGGGAAGTTTACATCAGAAACTAAGACCAGTTCCTTGGTAGGAAACCAAGATCGAGGGGAAGTTTAATTCAGAAACTAAGACCAGTTCCTCGGTAGGAAACCAGGATCGAGGGGAAGTTTACATCAGAAACTAAGACCAGATCCTCGGTAGGAAACCAGGATCGAGGGGAAGTTTACCTTTTCTAAGCATCATTACTTAGTGAAAGAAGATGAATGCATGAATTACCATTCATGGACGCCGTCAAAATTTCGGATATTCCGATATTTAATCCTCTTGCACCCCGAATGCCCGAATACCTTCGTCATTCACACCTTCGGGTCCAAGAAGATTAAATAGGGGCATCTGTCAAACCCCAAATTTTGACCACTTAGATTTCCCATCATTGTGAAAATCATCATCACAATATGGAGGAACCATCATACTTCATCAGTCTCCCCAAAGATGGGTGAGCATCCACTACAATCAAAATTAGGGTTTCAAGCCCTCTCAGAGCCTTAGACAAAGGATCAATCAAGGAATGACATGATCTTCAACTTGTCTAACCTCTCAAACATTCACAATGGATCAAAAGGACTCCCACTTCTAGGATGAAGCACAGGGTTGCTCCCTTCTAGGTGGATTAAGTCTCAAGATCGACAGTGTCACCAAATTAGGGTTTTGGTCGACCAGGGCCTCCAAATGGAAATTTTTCATCTGGGCACAAGCCAATGATCCAAAACATAACCTAATATACTTCATCGAACCTCATGGACCCAAGCATCAAGTCAATTTTGCCTCAGGGGATGCATTCATCCAAAATCAGGAATTAGGGTTTCTTGACCTAATTCACCCCTAAGTTGACTTTTAGGGAAAATCATGAGCCAAGACCTCAAGAGAGGGTTTGAGGGTCTCTAATGAGCTATATTGATCCATTTGGAACAATGGATTAATCCAAGAAGCTTGAGCAACAAGTCTCAATTTCATCTGCACCACAATTAGGGTTTCGCGAGGAAAGTCAACTGTAACTTTGACTTTTGACCAGGACATGCTCCCAAGCCCTAAGACATGATTCAATATACCCTATGACACCCATGGAACATGTCCATCAAGTTTGATTTAGGTCAAGGACATGATTTTCTGAAGAATTGCACAGTTTGGAATTCATCTGATAAAAAGTCAACTGTGCACAAAAGTCAACTTTGACTTTTTGAGATTTTTCACCAAAATGGATTTTTAACCCTAAAATGATGTTAATGTATGATTTGAATCATCATTCATCAAGAAAAATCAAAGAAAGTGGGATAACTTGTAAAAGGGGTAACCATAAAAACTTAGAAAAATTTCTAAGTTATGGAAAAAGTGACACTAATGTGCCAACTTTGGAGGACCATAACTCCTAAACCACAAGGCCATTGTTCCCCATTCAAAACTTGATTTGTAGATCTCATTGCCTTCTACAAAAGCTTCATACTGACCTATGTCCAAATTCCTCATGGATTTTGAGTTATGGAGTGAACAAAATCAAGAAAAGTCACTTTGTTCCAACACTTAGTGAAAATTTCACTAAGTCAGATTTTACCCTACTTTTTGCCAAATGTAGGGGGATTTTTCACTTGGATTCAAAAGAGATCAAAACCAAACATGTTCAAACAGTTGTTGTATCATGTAAGGGCTTTCCAAAATGGCCAAGAACATTACCAAATTCAATTTAAGTTATGAGATATGACATTGGCAAGTTGCCTTGTTGAAATCTGTCAAGGCAAGGCAGATTTTGCATTTTTGCTCGATTTACCAAAATCATCCAAATCCAAATGCTCCTATCCACTTGGACACCTCTGAGGATTGAATCTAAAGGGGACAATCACTGAGCCAAGCCTCCAAAGTCTTTAGAACAAGAAATAGCATGTTCAACCTAGAATGGCCAAAATAGGGACAAGACTCCAATTTTGGATTGGAGCATTCAATGGAATCATCAAGGTGGCATGGATTGAGCCATTCTCAACTGAATTCAGTCAAGACTTATCCAAGACCAAGGGAACCATAGCCCTGTGCCCTAACCTCTAGTCAATGGCTAGAGGAGACTTGGATTTCCATTGGACAACATTGGCCAAACCTCTGCTGCAGTTGCCATTCACTATTCCTTGCAAAACAAACTTGCTCTACTATAAATAGAGCTCAATTATGATCAGTTTGAGTACACCAAAGCCATCAAACAGATGCTTTCCTCAAAATCTCTTCTTTCACTCCAATTTTGCCTTCTAAGGCAAGTCACTATCGGGTTTTGAGTTTGAGAGCTTTTCCAATCAAACCAATCACACACACACCTCACATACATCATATAGAAGTGATCCAAACACTCACATAACATCTAGAACACAGATTTCACAAAATCACCAGCCAATTGCTCAAGTTCTTGACAGATTTGCAGTTGGGGTACCATCTCAAGTTCCAGATCATTTCAAACCATTCCAAGCATTCATACACACTCCATGGCACCTAGGGAAGCTATCCAGATCATTGAAACCTAGTTGTAACACCTCCAACACAAATCACGATCACCAGCTACAAGTGGTAAACATGAGCTCTTCTAACTCTATGATCCATGCAATTTTTGCTGCACAATAATTTGGCCATATGTTCATAATCATGCATGGAATGTTTCCCCTAAATTAATTGCATTGGTTGAATCGTGTATCAAAAATCCTAGCATTCATGCAGAAATTAGGGTTCTTGAGGATTTTTCGTGATTTCTTGTTTTATGTTTAATTTAAATGAAATTAAATACCATAGACATGATCGTGAGGTTGAAACAAGTTAATTGGTATGTAGATTGCATCATATAATCAAGTATTCAGTGAGATTGGAGAGAAAATGCAAATCTGGGTAAACCCAGAACACGCGCGTGTTCTTGGTGTGTTCTTGGCGCCATTTTTGAAAATTTGAATATTTGAATTTTGTGATTTTATTTAATTGATTCAAAAATTAATTTCTCTCTGAGTTTTAATGACTTTGAGTTGATTATTTTTTTAATAATTCACAAAAATGTTAAAATATTTTATTTTCCCAAAAAATCCCAAAAATATTATTTATTTTATATAATTGATATTTTTGCAAAGAATTAATGTTTTAATTGTTTTTTACATTTAAAATATTTTTTCCACCTTGATTTTGCAACTTTTAATGCTTTCTAATTATTTTGTAGGTCAATACTTAATTTTTGGAACATTAATCCAAGATCACAATTTGTTTTTCCTATGTTAAACAATTTTGATCATTTTAATTGAATTTTTATTCAATTAAAACACATTTTTGAAAACAAATTAGGGTTTTTGGATTAATTCAACCATCATAAATCATTTTCAAAACACTTTGGGCCTCTAATAGAGTGTAAGACCCAATCATTTTTTTGTCCAAATCATTTTTGGGCCTCAGTGTATTGTATAAGTCCCGATACCGTCAAAAACAAACGGCACGATCTTCGCCTTTTTGAAAAATAACCCTGGGCCTCTCCTCGAGCTATAAGACCCATTCAAAACTTTTGGGCCTATAATAGAGTGTAAGACCCAACCCCCTTTTAACCAAAAACATTTTTGGGCCTCACTTATTGTATAAGTCCCTCTGCGTTAAAAGAAAACCTCGGCGCGATCGCCATTTTAAACGGAAAAATCAGTTGGGCCTACCCTCGTGTTATAAGCCCCACTCTTTTTCTTTAAACCTTTTGGGCCTCTATTAGAGTGTAAGACCCAAACCCCTTTGTACAGAAAACCTTTTTGGGCCTCAGTCACTTGTATAAGTCCCTCTGTACAAAACAACAGTGCGCTCACTAATAAAACCTTGGGCCTCTCCTTGAGCTGTAAGCCCCAAATCTTTCTTTTTCAAAGCACTTTCTCCTTTGATTTTGAATATACTGTTGTTTTCAATCTTTCTTTGTTGAACAACTAACCAAACAGCATGGAAGCTCTACAACCGAGTAAGTGGTTATTGCTTTCATTTACCGCTTTCATATACATATAACTGTATTGTGGGGATGTTTCACTGTAAGTCTTCTTTCATAAACTCATATCAACTGTGTAATAATAGTATAGATATTTCGAGTTTCCCCGGCAACTACGTCTAGAACTAGGTGACGCCGTTTCGTTTATTCATAGAAATAGACAACTAGATCCCCAATAGGATCACCAGATACAGTCTTCTCTTCGGCTGTCCTCATTAGGAATTGTCAAGAAACTCTACTCCCAAAGATGAATGTATTCTCCGTGAATGGCATCTTTGAGTTTCTTCCAAATTCTCGAACTTTCCTGACTTGATCTATTCCTTGTGAATAGCTTGCCTTGAATTTCTCGGGGTTTGGGGACCCACGGGCTTCTTAAAAGCATCGGCCTCCTCTTGGGCATCATACAAGGACCCACAGGCTTCCTAAAAGTAACCCCGCCTCCTCTTGGGCTTAGTACAAGGACCCGCCGGCTTCTTAGAAGTATTCACAGCCTCCTCTTAGGCTTCGTATAATGATTCTTCCTCCGGGAATGATAGCTTCCTCTTAGGCTTCATACAAGGACCGATCGGCTTCTTAAAAGTTTCCAGCCTCCTCTTGGGCTTCGTACAAATTGTCCCGACGACCTCCTAGAGGTATAGGAACAGAACTTAGTCATCTGCATAGAACAGTCCTTTCAAAGAGTCTACTACTGTTTCTCAAAGCATAGTACAAAAGATAAAACTCTAGACTTGGACAGTCTAATATCCTTGAGTCTTAAAGACATTCTCAAGTGACCCCTTCGTTAAATAGGAAGAAAACCCGTAGACTCGGACAGTCTCAATACCCTTCGGATTTCCCAATTCCTTAAAGAACAGGAATAGCCCGGATCCTCGAATCAAATCCTCGAGTACAGTGTTGCTCATATAAGAACTGATTTTCTCTTTAAATCAGCATACTGGACCTGTCACTCAACTGAAACAGTAACCATAGCCTCCTCTTAGGCTTTGTATAATGATCCTTCTCCAGTTAGAATAGCCTCTCTCTTAGGCTTTATACAATGATTCTCCCCAGTCGAGTCAAACAACGTTTAGCCTCTCTCTCGGGCTTTGTACGAGACACATAAAGAGACTCCCTCGTTGAGTCAATCACCCTTTCGCCTCCATCTCGGGCTTTATACAAGATACAAAAAGGTTCTTATTGAGCCAAACAAATTTTAGCCTCCATCTCGGGCTTTGTACGAGATATAAAAACTCTCTTGTTAAGTCAAATAGCCTCCATCTCGGGCTTTATACGAGATACCAAAAGAGTCCATCGTCGAGTCAAAAGCTTTTAGCCTCTCTCTCGGGCTTTGTACGAGACACATATTAGCCTCCTCTTAGGCTTTGTATAAGAAAACCACTGGTTGGTCCAATCAACCTTTTAGCATCAAAGTTGTGCCTCGTCCACAGTACACTAACATCAATAATTTCTTTCCCCTTCATCTAATTGCTGTAAGCGGCAAGCCTCTGGATCATCTATATCCATGCCACTGTCCCTCTTTTAGTATGAGAAATTCCTAAGGAAAGATAGCATTGTTCTACACTGAGTTAAAGTCTTCTCCTTCAGGTTAAAATCCCCTATAAAGGAAATTATGGCATTGCCGGATTCACACATCCCGGTTAAAGTAATTATCCTTTATAAACAGTTGTGACAAACAAACCCCTCTTTAGAGATAATAAATTCTCTCTAAAAGTCAGACCCCTTTAGCTTCACATCTTGGGCTTTGAACAAGATACCAATAGACCCTTCAGCTTCACATCTTGGGCTTTGAACAAGATACAAACCACCTTTCGCTTCACGTCTTGGGCTTTGAACAAGACACCAAAACAACCATTTCCTCCCATAGAATAGGAGGAACTACGAACGCTCTGATTTCCCTGTTTTGGTAAACAGGAATACGTAGGCATAAGATTGAAAGAAAAATCTTAGCGAGCACACTAAACAAAAACCCAAAATCCCATACTTTCATACATTCGTCCTAACATCCTAACTGATAGCCTAAAGCACCCCTTCGTCAACAAAATAACCTAGGAGAAACCCTGAATCTTTGTAGCATCTGTAAACCAACAGTTTTGACTGTTTAATCTCAGTACGCAAGCAGGGTTAATTGGAGACATCTATTTCCCTTCCTTCATCAGCTTTAATAGGATAAAAAATGAATCGAACTGTAGTACCAGAGCGATCGTGCTTCGCAACCACATCCAAAAATCACTCACTACAGTTACCTGTTTGCGGTAGAACGGACATGACGAATCCTTAAGAAATGAGTGAAGAGATGAGAAGAGAATTATTTGTTTGTTTGAAGTTTTTTAGAAAGAAGTGTTTTTGAAGTTATTTGTATTTGTAATACGTATTGCATTTAAGTCTATGATATAGGATCGAATGCATCGCATGGTCGTCCTAACAGGACGTATGCTAAACACTCTAGAAAGGTGGAGAGAAACTCCCCTCCTTCTATTTCCCACATACAAGGCTCACATGCAATATGTATTAACCTTTATTAAGTGTTTTTTATTTGGGTTTTGAGATGAGAGGAAGAGAGACTCAAAAGAGGATCAAAGGTGAAAACTAAGGGGAGACTAAGACACACCCTAGTGTTAGCATGCTTAGAGAGTCTGTGGTTAATGTGGTTTAACAAACCTACTTCTAAAAGAAAGAAGAAGAAGAGAAAAAGAATCAACTTACTTCCAAGATGGAAGTTAAGTTGGTCTTAAAGAGGGATGAAGAAGAAGTTATTCAAGGAAAACATGTAAATGCTCATCAAACCCAAATTTGAATGATTAAGTAAAATAAGAGAAGATGAAAGAGAGAAGTGTGTGTGGAAGCATACCCACACACTTACTTACCTTTAGCACCTACATGAAAATGTTAGTTCAAAACAATTTACAAGTAGTGCAATAAGAAAAGGAATAACAAGTGGTGAACAAACAAGTTAAGAGTTAAGGGATAAATATCCTAAGAGATGAAACTCAATCAAGGTCAGAACCTAGGCTCTAAGGGTGTTCCCTAATGTTAATTGATCAATCAAGAACAAGCTATGCACAACTAAAGATCTTAAACATCAAAGAAGTGAATCATGGAAGAAATAGATGAAGAATGAGTGGATATGCGAGGTGACCATGCATTAATGCTTCAAATAATGTCAAAGTCAGAATGTGGATGACCTAAACATGTGCCTAAACATGATGTACAAATGTCACATAAGGCAAGCAATCAAGTATCCAAGCATTAGGAGTGATAAGGAGAAGAAGTGAGAAGATATGAATATGACTTAAACATGGAAAGAGATTACTTAAGGCATAAGTCAAACCTAAAAAGACTCAAGATGAACTCAAGTATCAAAATCTGAAGTGATATGACATGTTAAAGATGCACAAATGATCATGGCAAAAACACATAGCAATCAAGTCCATACAACTTAGCAAACATGTAAGAAGAAGTCATATAAAAGAATGAATGCCTCATACTTGAAAAGAAATGCAAAAGATGCAAAATGGCATACAATTATGAATGCTTATGGATAGGTCAGTAGAAAATCATGGATCAAAATGCAAATGAGATGATAATATGATCATATTAGAAGCACACAACCAAATATGAAAAGCATAAGATGAAGACATAAGAAAAAATAGGTCAAAAAGTCTCATAAGATGCATCATATAAAACAGAGGATCAACACATGCCAAATGGACTTAACAATGATCAAACAAAGCTTCTAAGAGTCTAAACATGTTACCTAAACCCAAACAAAAGACCTCAAATAATGACATAAATGCCTCATGCAATGAAGGTTAAAGAAAGGCACATAAAGTTCAAGCAAAACTTCCTTCAAACACAAGCACACAAACATATGTCAAAGTGCATTCAAAAATTATGGAATTAGAATGTAAATTACCTCAACCAGGGACTAATCATATATCAAAATCCTATACAAAAATTCAGAAAGGAAGGACCTCAAACAATCAAGCAATAGTCACTTATGAATCATGAACCAAGGTGCAAAGATGGGGGACCTAAATGCAATAAAAGAAAGTTCTAAAAATGAAACAAAAATATTTTTATGAAGTTTTGGATGTTACTGAATGGATGCAAAGAGATTAATGCAAAAATGTTTAAGGAGCTATGAGAAATAAATCTTTGAAATGAAGATATGAAAATAGAAACAAGTTTCAAAAGAAATAAAAGAAAATTATGGAAGGATATGTAAATTTTCAGAAAATCAAAATTAAAAAAAAATAGAAAATTATTTAAACATGTTAAGATATCACATGAATTTTTATATAATTTTTCATGATGTTTTGGTATTTTTAAAAATCAATTATGAAACAAGTATAAAAAGAAATTAATAGAAAGAAAGAGAAAGCAGGGGGTGCAGAGAAGTAAAATATCACGTTGAAAAATCACATGGGCCCAGCAAGGGGTGTGCAAATATCAATTAATCAGTCCAATCCACATGAGCGTGATTGTGTGTGATTAGTGTGCATGCAGTCAAGAATAAAATGCAATCACAACCACACGATCAGGTCAACCAAGATTAATCATTAAAGCAATCACATCTAACCATCCACAACGCATGCGGACCAAAATAATCATGCACGCATACACACAATAACACTCAGATTGAGATAATTTGCACTTGTGATGCACATGGCTTCATTAATGCGTTGGCAACATACCAACCATTGGATCAGTCTTGATAGGATCAATCATACATGATGAACGGATCATATTGAGGACACACAATAATAATCATGGAACACATGCACTCAAACATTCAAGTTATAAAAGGATTTTAATGTGTTGGCAACATATCAACCACATGATGCAAGAGATCAAACGGTTGTCATTTAAACTTGCAAAACCCTAAAATTCAAACTCACCGGCCGGAGAAGGACCTTCGGTCGTCTTCTCCGGCGAGCAACCACCACCTGCAAACTCACGCATGTCCACAAATCCACAATTCTTATACCAAAGTGAAGAGGAAGTAAAGTACATCATGAATATGCAATTATTTTTCATAGATCATGCACGTACATAGCAAACCGAACCAATACATTTTGTCTTAAAATCACACCTAAGCTCCTAAAGAGCCTATCAACTAGCCAGGACACACACAGCTTCTAATAAGCTTTGAATCAACACCAAAATAGCAAAATAAATAAGAAATCATGCAAGAGAGGTTTGGAAATTGTGGTACCTGAAACTTGAAGAACTTGGAGTGGTTGAGAAAACCAGAGAAAAGCTTGAGATCCTGAGCTTCTAGATCTTCAACTTTAGCAAAATAAATGCTACTTGATGTGGAGATCTTGAGAACAACAAAGAATTCCAAACTATGATGATGCTATGCTTGGACAATGGAACTTCTTCTCCTTTGTTCTTGATTAGCAATGAAATATTGAAGATGATGAAGGTGAAATGTAGAAAAATATTGTTGAGGTCGTGTGAAATCAGAGAGAGAGTAGAGAGAAAAGTGAGAAGAATTCTTGGAGAGAGAATGGAAAATGAAAGTTGAAGTTGAGATTGTGAGTGAAATGTGATTTATATGTTGGGTTAATTCTGTTAACTCATGGTTAAGTGAGTTAACTAGGTGAAGTTAAGTGAGTGCTGTTAGACTATGGCTAAGGATCTAGAAGGGGGGTTGAATAGATCCTTCGAGTTTTACACGCAAAATTGAATTTTAAAAATTTGTTTGAATGGAAGCTACCACTGGATTAAAAGTCTACAACGAACCTTCTACCAAAAGGATCGGATATGCGTGTATATATATTCCGAATGAGTATGGAAGAGAAAAATTCAGTTTTATTAATGTAATCAAGCGCAACCAACAAATTATAGCGTGTTTATGTATAATCCAAACCAATGAGGAAAACAATGAAATACAAACAGTGTTTGAATTTGCTTTGCGACAAATTATCAAACACTTGGTGTGTACACACACACTAAGTGCAGAATTTCTATGGTTAGTAATTTCAAGCTGCTCCTAGAAACAATTCAAAGAATTGTATCACTTTAACCAAACGATTTTTCAGCTTTAGATTACAACACCTCAGAAATTTAGACAACTTGAAAACTTGGCAAATTCAAACAATGCAGAAAAAATGTAAAGAGTTAAAGGAGAAAGAGAACGAACGCGATTTGATTAGGCAGTTCCCCAATCGTCCTCGCTATGGGTACCTTTGCCCCCAATTCCGAACATGGAATTGAGATATATATATTATCGTTGTAATTGAGTGTTTATATAAGAGAAAACTTCTGAACAATCAAATCTTCGAACGTCTTCGAATTGTTGATGTAGAGCCTTCTCTTCCCTTGATTCAAGATGAATCAAGTGCTTCGAATATGGTTGATTCAATTATCGTCCCGCTCTACTAAACCGAAAGAAACTATTGTTCTTTGATTACCTTCACTCGATCAATTACAATCTACCAAAGATTCGAACCCAAACCTCTCTTCTACGATCCTCTGATTACAGCTACTAAACCGATCTCTTCGGTTACCTTCGCCCAGCTGATTCCTTGTAGAATGAAGCGGCTTGTGCAAAACCCCCAAAATCCCTTTGATTCTTGGAGGAGAAAACCCTAAGGTTTTATTCAAGAAACACCTACCACAAATCTCAACTCAGAAATGAAGATAACACTTCCTGAAATCTGAACCTTATCACTTCAAATCAATGAATACAACAAACAAAAATGGTTATGTGTAGTTGTTTGAATGCTCAAGGAAGAAGATGAAATTGATGAGAGAAATGGCATAAAATCTTTCATGTTTCTTGTTACTGTTGAAAAATGAACTAACATGATATATATATTATGCTATGTAATAATGTGGAGATAACAAAATTTTAAGATGAAAAACAAGTGAAAATATTGGCAGGAATTAGTGAGCGGTCGACCTATACAGAAGGTATAGGCGACCTGTGCAAGGCCGCGTGCACAACTATGCAAAAATGCATACTATGCGTCGACCGGAACAGGGAGTGCGTCGACGCATACCTCCCAGTTTTCTACACTATCAAACGCAGACTACATAGGTCGACCTATGCAGGGTGATGAGTCGACTCATACCCTAGAAACATGCAAAACATCAGGATTTTGAGATTCCTAAGGTGTTGGGACATCTCTAATGAACCTAGATCATTTCTAATCATAATCAAACATATGTGCAATACTTAACCACTATTTCAAATTGAGTTTTTCATATAAACCACTACGTTCTAATCATGAAGGTTTTGACATCATTAAAAAATAAAGTACATAGAGAGAATCTTCCCTCACAAGTGCACCCTAACTAACTGAGTCAAGTTAGTTAGGGGCGAGTGGTAAAGGGTTTTGCTATGGTGAGGTTGAGATTTATGGTGTTATGGTGGTGATAAAGTGAAGGGCGATGATGAGATCACTGATGTAGCACAGGCTTGCTGCACAAGTTTTTTTTAATTTCCATTTTCATGTATGAAGTAGCATGGATAGCACGTGCTTATAAGGTCATGTTGGTTCTAAAATGGCAAAGTGGAGAATGATGTTGAAGCATGCGTGGGGCTGGTGTGAACTAACAACAACAACAATATCATTTTTCTAATTTTGTAGCAGCTTGACATCAATTAAAACAAGGATGTTTAGTGATGAATTCCTCTATGTATGGTGGATGATATTGCATGGTTTTGGTGTCAAATGAAAGAAGGGACATAATAGAACAAGATTAGTGTTGGTTTTGGATTGAAATGAGGTTTGGAAATTGATGAAAAATGGTTTAGAACATCAAGATTTGAAACTGGTTAAAGGGCGTGGCAAGACAAGTCATGGCATGGCAATGTGGTGCATGGAATTCAGCATGATCACCCTAACTTGGGACCATCATAACTATCTCATAACTTGCTCAAATGAAAATTTGTCCAACATGAATATTGAAGAGGGCATGGAAAGGAACAAATTTGATGTTAGAAAGTTTTCCATTTGAAGCTTCCGTGATGGAGATAAATGCTTTGACTTTTGGCACACCAGGTGTTTGTCAAAATTATGGCGCATGGGCCTGGTCATGCTTGGTCATGACTTGGTTTTTGACCTAGTTTTACCAAACTTTGATCAATCATAACTCATTTAATTTTGATCCAATGGAAGAGTTCTTTATATAGATTTAAAGCTTAGAACATGAACTTTAATTAGCTCAACTTGGGCCTGAGGTTTGGAGCTTTTATCTTGAAGAAAGAGGGCCTCAAAGTAGGGTGCACAATAGTCCAAAGTTGCCATTTTTGGAAACCCTAAAGTTTCTATTTTTGGCAGTTTTATGATTTCTTGATTTTTCATGATTCCTCCATCATTCCTTGATCAAATCTTGTACAATGAACATATATAACTTGAATTTCATGAATTTGACCTTAGAAAGTCAGGAGTTAACTTTTTTCACTGTACAATTGACTTTTTCCCCAATTTCTTGATTATCAAGCAACTGATCAATTGAACCTCTTCTGAAATGAATCAATGGCCAATCTTCCATCCTTAGACACTTGATATCATGTAGAAAACATTTAGATCAAGTTTGAATCAAAATTTCATCAGGAGACACTTGAATCCAAAACCCTAATCTTGGAACCCTCTGGTTAGGAGGATATAACACATCCTCCAAATCCAAATTCCTCTGAATATGATGTATATCCTATCTAAAAAAGATGAGATATGCCATTTTGAGGTGATAAAAACTCAAAGAGCTTGCCCATTTGAGCGTCAGATCCCCATTTTAGACTATTTTGTATAGGAGATGATGCACTGTTCAATCTTCTTGATGATTTCCTTTCTTTCAATGACTTGTGAGATCAAGTGGGATGATATATGATGTAAGAGACCCTTGAGGATTGTGAGAGACCCTTGGCTCTTATTCTCTTGCTTTGGATGATCCACACCTTTGAAGAACAACTGATCACTTGCCCTTATGCAAGATGCAATGCAATGCTTTATGTTTATCTTTCTATGCTTGAATGCAATGCAATGAAATAAAAGCTCATGCTAAATGATATGAAGAAATGAGAGGGCAAATTTTGGGGTATTACAGCTGCCCCTATTCAATCACTGTAGACCTGAATGGATGATAGCGATTGCTGTCAGACTTTAAAGGTATGGAGGGATTGAATACCGAAAATAACAAGAAAATTTGCACTCTGTGGAGAAGAAGAAAAGGGATATAAACCCAATCACATGAACTCTGCTTGAATAAAACTCTGATGAGAAGAATAACACTGGAGGGATGTCTTTTAGCACAACGCCAGACGACTACTGGCCTGCCACGCTACGGGTGGACTTTAGCAACATCTTTTGGAACAACGCCAGACGACTACTGGCCTGCCACACTACGGGTGGTGTGGCACCCCCAATCTATACCCCAAAGCTATTAAAGTGATAAATAAAAATTCAAAATTTCATCAGAGTATAATTAAGACATGCATGGCATAGACCGGAGACGCCACAACAATTTGAAACAAACATACAACACCTACTCATACAGATATGCAACCATTCAGGTAGTATTATACCCACAATTCAGAAACAGAATATAAGCAGAAAATCCGTAACTGAATATCAACATATATATATATATATATATATATATATATATATATATATCATGAAAGTTTGTTTGTCATATACAACATCATACATGTACAATCCAAAAGATACATATACGATACAAAATAATCACAAACGGCCACCCTAACTACCCGGTGTCACATATCAGAGCCGACCGACAAAAGAATGAAGACGCAAAGCTTCACAAAAAGACCTCCAGCAACTCTAATCTGCAATGCCTCATAGAGCATTATAAAACAGCAGAAGGGTGAGAAAAACAATCATACTACAGTTGCATATAATCATATATTAATACAAAAATACACAGGTAAAACATTCTCACCACAAATGCACCACAATCAAATACAACACAGCGCAGTACAATTCTCAAGTATCAAATACCACTACACATCAATCATACACAATACACTCATCATCAATACAATTACACATATTCCATCTCATCAATCACATTAACAATTCCATGCACAATTAATCCACGATTTATGCAAATGTACAGAGACCGACATAACGACTCTATGCACATGCCATGCGGTACCGACTTCCAATATTTCTCATCACTAGTTCACTCAGGAACTCTGCTGGAATCATCGCTCGTTATTAAGGATCACTCAAGTAACACCCCGTCGGGCCTACGATGTTCCCCGTCGCTTTAGGTCTTCTTGGTATAAGGCGCACGACGTTTATGGATTCCTTTAGGTCCTCTCGGTATAAGGCGCACAATCCGATCGCTCACACCCCACATGGGCACACGATCGTCTATAACCATCGCATTAGGTCCTCTTATTTTTAAGGCGCACGATATATCAAATCGCTTTAGGTCCTCTTATTTTTAAGGCGCACGATGTTATAGCAGATTCCCTCTAGAATCAATCCGTCACTCAGGATGTCACAACAATGCATATCATGATGCTTGGCATACAATGACTCATGACAGTTAATATGCACACATATACACATCCATAATCATGCATAGATCAACTATTACCATACATCACATTTTATTGCCGTAAGACCACTAACCATCATCACAATATGTATTTCATGCAATTTCATCACTCAACAATACGCAAGTCATACAAAATCCACACCAACATCATATTGCACGTACACATCAAGTTCACACAATTAAACGGCAAAAGTCGGCAACAAAAACAACACATTTTCTAATTCCCGACATAATTTAATTGGCCAACAATTCTCAAAATCATCATCATAATAAAGTACATTTCACAAGCTTTCTAACGCATCAAACCACGCCTCAAACCGAACCACAGATCAAAAGTTACAAAGAAAACAAATTGGGAAAAACTGCTACATTCGCAGTGCGAAGCTCCTAGCGAGTCCTTCGCTACTTCATTCGCAGTGCGAATGTCCCAGCGAACTAAGGCAGAAGCAAAAATAGCCTAGAAAATTCCCACCGTTTGCAGTGCGAACCATCCAGCGAATGCTCGCTACCCCATTCGCAGTGCGAACCCTCCAGCGAACAGTGGCAGAAGCAAAATTGATACAACGTTCGCAGTGCGAACATCACGCGAACGCTCGCCACCCATTCGCTGGCCATTCGCAGTGCGAACCTGCGATTTCAGCAAAACCCAGCAGCGTACCAGTTCATCCAAAAATGACATTTTCTCCAACCAAACATTTCCAAACCAACATATGACAATCAGAACCTATTCTAATCATGATAACAAGTATTCTACTACGTTTACACCGATTTTCAACCGCAAAACCATCGATGTTTCATCATATCTCTCATTTTAACCTAGAACTCAAAGCTATGGAAAAGCAAGAAAACATCCAAGCAACCACATACATAATCATACACAAACATAGTATAATCGAGTTTCGCACCCTTACCCGATTTAATCGTGTTCTAGAAAGTCGGTTGATTGATTTCCAAGTTTTCTCAAATTCTCTCTTTCCTTCTCTTCTCCTTTTCTTTTCTTCTTTCTCTTACTATTTTCTCTCTTTCTATTTATTCCTAACTTAACAAAATAATTCAAAATGCCCCAAATTACCCATACACTCAAATATCTCGCAATTGTTCCCAAAACGCGATAAAATATATTCACGACGACTCAAATAGATAAAACGGCAAAACGACTCAAATAGATAAAACGGCAAAACTGACAAAACTTACTGGGGCGTTACAACTCTCCCCCACTTAGAAATTTTCGTCCTCGAAAATATACCTGAGATGAACAACTCTGGATACGACTCCCGCATCCGACTCTCCAACTCCCAAGTCAAATTGCCCTCGGCAGCGCCTCCCCATGCCACCTTCACAAGTGCAATATCCTTGCCCCGCAACCTCTTCAACTTGCGATCCAAAATCCTCACCGGCAAAGCTTCAACCGTAAGGTTCTCCCTTACCTCAACCTCGTCCATCGGAATCACATGCGACGGATCCGAAACATACTTCCGAAGCTGTGAAACATGGAAAACATCATGCAAATTCGACAGACTCGGCGGCAACGCCACCTTATAAGCCACAACACCCACTCTCGCAGATATCTGGTAAGGACCAATAAATCGAGAAGTAAGCTTCTTTGATTTCAATGCACGACCAACACCCGTTACCGGCGTAACCCTTAGAAATACATGATCGCCCTCTTGGAACTCAAGATCTTTCCGTCTCCGATCATGATAACTCTTTTGCCTACTCTGAGAAACCTTCATTTTCTCACGAATAAACTTCACTTTTTCCGTAGTCTGCTGTACCAACTCCGGTCCAACCACCGAACTCTCACCAGATTCGTGCCAACACAACGGTGTTTGACATCTTCGTCCATATAATGCTTCAAATGGTGCCATTCCAATACTCGAATGAAAACTGTTATTATACGTGAATTCAATCAACGCAAGATAACTATCCCACGCACCACCTTGTTCTAAAACACACGCTCTCAACAAATCTTCCAAAGACTGAATCGTTCTCTCCGTCTGCCCATCCGTCTGCGGATGATAAGCCTAACTCAATCTTAATTTAGAACCCAATGCCTTCTGCAAACTTTCCCAAAATCTTGAGGTAAATCTAGGATCTCGATCCGAAACAATACTCAACGAAACTCCATGCAACTTCACAATCACACTGATATAAATCTCAGCTAACCGCTCCAAAGAAAAACTGATGTCAATCGGAATGAAATGAGCCGATTTAGTCAGCCTATCAACAACCACCCAAATAGAATTATGCCCTCACTGAGTATTCAGTAACCCTGTTATAAAATCCATAGAAATGCTATCCCATTTCCATTCTGGGATATCCAACGGTTGCAACAAACCACTCGGTCTCTGATGTTCCACTTTCGACTTCTGGCATGTCAAACAAGCATACACAAACTGAGCCACATCTCTTTTCAATCCAGACCACCAGAAAATCTTTTTCAAATCTTGGTACATCTTGTTCGCTCCCAGATGTATACTCAAATTACTCCGGTGTCCTTCCTCCAAAATCATCTGTTTCAACTCCGAATCGTCCGGAATACAAATTCGCCCACGGAATCTCAACACACCATTAACATCCACTTGAAAATCACTACTCGCATCTTTTCCGCCAACCAACATCAAATCCACTAATTTCACGTCCAACTTCTACTTCTCACTTACCGTCATCAGAAAATCATTCGTAACCTTCAACATACCCAGCCTCACACTATCCGACGACACTTCACAAACCAAACTCAAATATCTAAACGATTCCAAAAGCTCCCACTCCTTAACCATTAAAGCGGACATATGCAACGATTTTCGGCTCAATGCATCGGCTACCACATTAGCTTTACCAGGATGGTAATTCAAGCCAAAGTCGTAGTCTTTCAAAAATTCCAACCATCTTCGTTGCCTCATATTCAATTCCTTCTGATCAAACAGATATTTCAAACTCTTGTGATCACTAAAGACTTCAAACCTCGCACCAAAAAGATAATGCCTCCAAATTTTCAACACGAAAACCACAGCCGCTAACTCCAAGTCATGCGTAGGGTAATTCTTCTCATGCACTCTCAACTGTCTCGAGGCATACGCCACAACCTTACCGTCTTGCATCAGAACCCCACCTAGACCAATCAAAGACGCGTCACAATACACCACAAACGGTTCATTAGGATTCAGCAAAATCAAAATCAGAGCTGTCGTCAATCTCCTCTTCAGCTCACTAAAACTTTCCTCGCACCGAATATTCCAAATGAACGCTTGCCCTTTACAAGTCAACTGGGTCAAAGGAAGTGCTAGTTTAGAAAAACCTTCAATAAACCTTCGATAATAACCGGCCAAACCCAAAAAGCTTTGAATTTTAGTAACAGATCTCGGAGCCTCCCATTGTAGAACTGCTTCTACTTTAGATGGATCCACAGAAAAACCATTACCTGAAATTACGTGTCTAAGAAAACTCACTTCCGACAACCAAAATTCACACTTAGACAATTTGGCAAAAAGCTTCTTTTCCTTCAAAACCTGCAAAACAATACGCAAATCCTCCGCGTGCTCCTCCCGAGACTTAGAATAAATCAATATGTCGTCAATAAATACAACAACAAATCGATCCAAATGCTCGTGAAAAATACGATTCATGTACTCCATGAACACACCTGGCGCATTAGAAACCCCGAACGGCATCACGCCGTAACGTGTCCTAAAAGCCGTCTTCTGAATATCTTCCTCTTTCACCCTAATCTGATGATATCCCGACCTTAAGTCAATCTTACTAAACACACACGCACCAACCAACTGATCCATCAGATCATCAATTCTCGAAAGAGGATACTTATTCTTAATCGTCACCTTATTCAACTGGCGATAATCAATACACAACCGCATACTTCCGTCTTTCTTTTTCACCATTAAAACTGGAGCACCCCAAGGAGAAACACTTGGCCTCACAAACCTCTTCTCCAACAACTCATTCAATTGCTTCTTCAACTCTACCAACTCAGATGCTGACATACGATAAGGTGCCATAGAAACAGGTCTAGTACCAGGAACTAGATCTATAGAAAACTCCACCTCTCTCTCTGGCGGCAAGTCTGAAATATCCTCGGGAAACACTTCAGGAAAATCACACACAACCAGAAACACATCAAGCGAAACTTGACTATCCACAGTCAACGACGCAAACAACCCAAACAACTGAGCTTCCTCCGCCAAAAGTCTCTTCAACTCTTTGGTAGATAAGAAACTCGAGTCTTCGTCTTCCTCAAGAGAAGGAAACCTTACCAACTTATGATAGCAATCAATATGAACCCGATTGAATTGCAACCAATTCATTCCCAAAACCACATCCAAACCTTCCAACGGCAAACACACTAAATCCATTTCAAAGTCTTTACCATAAATGGTCAAAGGACAAATCAAACAAACCAAAGAAGTAGTTACTGACCCCATTGCTGGAGTATCAATAACCATCTTACCATCCATCAAAGACAACACAAGATTCAAACGCTTAGTGCACTTAGAAGAAATAAACGAATGAGTCGCTCCAGTATCAATAATAGCAACTAAAGGCGTACTATTAATAAAACAAGTACCTCGGATCAGACGATCTGCACTTGAAGTCTGAGTCCCTGCCAATGAAAATACCTTCCCACTAGTTGGAGCCTGCTTCGGTTTCTGACACTTTGTATTAATATGTCCAGGTTCACCACAGTTGAAACACTTCACCACATTCTTCCGTTTACAATCAGCTACGACATGTCCGACACCTCCACAGTTAGAACACTTTCTCACATCCTTCCTGCACTCAAACTGACGATGCCCCAACTCACCACACTTAAAACATCTCGGAGAATTAGACATACCTCCTCCACCTGACCTTCGATCAAAAGTACCCCTTTGCTTACCCTTATCCGCTGGTGTTACATACGGACCACTACGAAACTGTTGCTTCCCTTTTCTGTCACTCACACTCTAGTAATGAGTAGAACAAGCCCTACTATCCTCTTCATAAATCCTACAACATTCCACCAAATCAGAAAACCTTCTTATCCTTTGATAACCGATTGCCTGCTTAATCTCAGGACGCAATCCGCTCTCATACTTCACACACTTAGAAAACTCTGCAGTCGCTTCAGCATAATGAGGATAAAACTGAACAAGCTCCACAAACTTAGCAGTATAATCAGCAACAGACATACTACCTTGTTTCAGTTCCAAGAACTCAATCTCCTTCTTTCCTCTAACATCTTCGGGAAAATACTTCCTCATAAACTCCTGGCTAAACAATTCCCAAGTAACTTCTTCATGCCCAGCTTCCAACACCTGACGAGTACTAACCCACCAGTCATCAGCTTCTTCCTGTAACATGTGAGTTCCCAGTCTCACCTTACTGTCCTCAGCACAATCCATAACTCAGAAAATCCTTTCAATCTCTTTCAACCAAATCTGTGCACCATCAGGATCATATCTTCCCCTGAAGACAGGCGGTCTGCTCTTCCTGAACTTATCATTACTAGCAGCATTAGGTGCACCCTGCACAGCACGAGCCATAGCTTGCATCGCAGCAGCCAAAGTAGCATCATTCCTACCAGCCATATTCTGTTCATTTCCAATAACAGAAACTATGGTTAAACAAACAGCTCACTCCAAATGCCAAGACCGACAAGGACTGACACAAACTGACACGGACTGGCACGAACTGACATGAACTGGCACGAACTGACACGAACTGGATCTGATACCACTTATTGTGACACCCCCAATCTATACCCCAAAGCTATTAAAGCGATAAATAAAAATTCAAAATTTCATCAGAGTATAATTAAGACATGCACGGCATAGACCGGAGACGCCACAACAATTTGAAACAAACATACAACACCTGCTCATACAGATATGCAACCATTAAGGTAGTATTATACCCACAATTCAGAAACAGAATATAAGCGGAAAATCCGTAACTGAATATCAATATATATATATATATATATATATATATATATATATATATATATATATATATATATATCATGAAAGTTTGTTTGTCATATACAACATCATACATGTACAATCCAAAAGATACATATACGATACAAAATAATCACAAACGGCCACCCTAACTACCCGGTGTCACATATCAGAGCCGACCGACAAAAGAATGAAGACGCAAAGCTTCACAAAAAGTCCTCCAGCAACTCTAATCTGCAATGCCTCATAGAGCATTATAAAACAGCAGAAGGGTGAGAAAAACAATCATATTACAGTTGCATATAATCATATATTAATACAAAAATACACAAGTAAAACATTCTCACCACAAATGCACCACAATCAAATACAACACAACACAGTACAATTCTCAAGTATCAAATACCACTACACATCAATCATACACAATACACTCATCATCAATATAATTACACATATTCCATCTCATCAATCACATTAACAATTCCATGCACAATTAATCCACGATTTATGCAAATGCATAGAGACCGACACAATGACTCTATGCACATGCCATGCGGTACCGACTTCCAATATTTCTCATCACCAGTTCACTCAGGAACTCTACTAGAATCATCGCTCGTTACTGAGGATCACTCAAGTAACACCCCGTCGGGCCGACCATGTTCCCCATCGCTTTAGGTCCTCTTGGTATAAGGCACACGACATTTATGGATTGCTTTAGGTCCTCTCGGTATAAGGTGCACAATCCGATCGCTCACACCCCACATGGGCACACGATCGTCTATAACCATTGCTTTAGGTCCTCTTATTTTTAAGGTGCACGATATATCAAATCGCTTTAGGTCCTCTTATTTTTAAGGAGCGCGATGTTGTAGCAGATTCCCTCTGGAATTAATCCGTCACTCAGGACGTCACAACAATGCATATCATGATGCTTGGCATACAATGACTCATGACAATTAATATGCACACATATACACATCCATAATCATGCATACATCAACAATTACCATACATCACATTTTCTTGCCATAAGACCACTAACCATCATCACAATATGTATTTCATGCAATTTTATCACTCAACAGTACGCAAGTCATACAATATCCACACCAACAGCATATTGCACGTACACATCAAGTTCACACAATTAAACGGCAAAAGTCGGCAACAAAAACAACACATTTTCTAATTCCTGACATAATTTAATCGGCCAATAATTATCAAAACCATCATCATAATAAAGTACATTTCACAAGCTTTCTAACGCATCAAACCACGCCTCAAACCGAACCACAGATCAAAAGTTACAAAGAAAACAAATTGGGAAAAACTGTTACATTCGCAGTGTGAAGCTCCTAGCGAGTCCTTCGCTACTTCATTTGTAGTGCGAATGTCCCAGTGAACCAAGGCAGAAGAAAAAATAGCCTAGAAAATTCCCACCTTTCGCAGTGCAAACAATCCAGCGAATGCTCGCTACCCCATTCGCAATGCGAACCCTTCAGCGAACAGTGGCAGAAGCAAAATTGATACAACGTTTGCAGTGCGAACATCACGCGAACGCTCGCCACCCATTCGCTGGCCATTCGCAGTGCGAACCTGCGATTTCAGCAAAACCCAGCAGCGCACCAGTTCATCCAAAAATGACATTTTCTCCAACCAAACATTTCCAAACCAACATATGACAATCAGAACCTATTCTAATCATGATAACAAGTATTCTACTACATTTACACCGATTTTCAACCGCAAAACCATCGATGTTTCATCATATCTCTCATTTCAACCTAGAACTCAAAGCTATGGAAAAGCAAGAAAACATCCAAGCAACCACATACATAATCATACACAAACATAGTATAATCGAGTTTCGCACCCTTACCCGATTTAACCGTGTTCTAGAAAGTCGGTTGATTGATTTCCAAGTTTTCTCAAATTCTCTCTTTCCTTCTCTTCTCCTTTTCTTTTCTTCTTTTCTCTTTTTCTTTCTCTTACTATTTTCTCTCTTTCTATTTATTCCTAACTTAACAAAATAATTCAAAATGCCCCAAATTACCCCTACACTCAAATATCTCGCAATTATTCCCAAAACGCGATAAAATATATTCACGACGAAAAATAACATATTTTCACATAAAAGTCAGGAATAAAAGAATATAATAATAAAATACTCAAAACGACTCAAATAGATAAAACGGAAAAACTGACAAAACTGACCGGGGCGTTACAGGTGGACTTTAGCAATGTCTTTTAGCACGACGCCAGATGACTACTGGCTTGCCACACTATGGGTGGACTGTCTTTTTGAATGGAGTCAGACGACTACTGACCTGCCACACTGCGGGTGGACTTTCGCCAATCTACGATTGGACTTTGCAGCTGAATTGCCACACTGCGGGTGGACTTTTGCCAATCTACGGTTGAACTTGCTGATGATTTGCCACACTGCGGGTGGACTTTTGCCAATCTACGGTAGGACTTGCTGATGATTTGCTACCCTTGGATGGACATTCGCCAATCTACGGTTGGACTTAGCTGCGGTCTTTTAAAGGGAGTCAAACGACTACTGACTTGCCACACTGCGGGTGGACTTTTGCCAATCTACGGTTGGACTTTGACTTGCTTTTCCACCCTTGGATGGACTTTTGCCAATCTGCGGTTGGACTTTGAAACTTTGCCACCCTAAGATGGACTTTTTCCAATCTACGGTTGGACTTTGATGTTTTGCCACCCTTGGATGGACTTTTGCCAATCTACGGTTGGAGTTTAAGAATTTTCCACCCTTAGATGGACTTTCGCCAATCTGCGGTTGGACTTTGCAAAAACATTCAACACTGGATTACGCTCTGTATCCATGTCAAACATCTCTGCTGACTCTGCTGAGGAATAATGATCAATGACTTGACCTTAGAGACTCCTGAAAGGACGGTATCTCTGTTGGAGAATGAATGAACAATCTATTTGCTTCGAATTGTCACACTTGCCAAAAATAAATTGGACTTTGAAATATAAGGGAGTGATGACTTTGCCAGGAATTATTTCGTCTGTCTGGGGATGAATTCTGATCGTAACAACTCCGCTGGGGATGAGAACTTTTGAATGACATTCTGCTGAGGAAACAAGTCATTAAAACTCTGCTTGGGGATCTGTCAAACTCGAGATCCTTTGCAGGGATCATCAACCTTCCAACTCGGCTGAGGAAAGAATGTACTAACACTTTGCTGAGGGAGAGATTATGTTGATCAATAAACCTCTCCCGGGGAATAAAAACAACTCTGCTGGGGAGTATTATTGACAAGGTTCAATGCTGAACTCTGTGGGGAATACAACTACCAGAAATACGATCTTGCTGGGGACCAGAATTACTCCGTCAGGGATACACAAATCCTGGTTAGAAGACATTCTGTTGTGACATGCTGAGAAAGAGTCCCTAGAGATCTGCTGGGAAAACACAAAGCAAATCCATGGTAATCTGTTGAGGAACAAAACTGTCGAGCTTAGGATAAGTGCCACAATGTCCCATGCTAGGCAAACTTTCCGTTTGATGACTCCACTGGGGATAATGAGTTTGACAATACCCTGTTGGGGAGAACCGCTTCAAAGCGTCTTTCACTGGGGAATGTCTCTTAAGAGGATTTTATAGAAGACAACACATCTTCAAACTCTTAGACAGATGCCGAGGCTTGAGAGGTCACTCTACTGGAGATAATAGATCTGGAACGCATTCCGCTGGGGAATTTTATGATGCCCCCCGTTTGGGAGAATCAACAACTTACTTTTGCCTCAAATTGCACGGTGTATATGAAGAAAACATCCCAGGAGGATTTTATAGAAGATTCGGCGTCTTCAAACTCCTGGACAATCTTTGAGTCTTGAACATTAACAGCGAGGCAACTCTACTGGGGAATTTGCAACCGTTATCGACACAGAAAAGCTTGTAGCTGTTGGAAGTACTGAATAGGAAAATCGACTTAATAAGATACAACACTACCCAGTTGAACTTAAATCGTCGTGAGCGACCGACGGCCAAAGATGGACTCAATCAATAAACGTTGTGACAAAAAGTGACGCGGGGACCCTTCTTGAACTTGACTGCCCCGGTATTCTGTATGGGAATAAGTGATTCCTCGTCATGAAGACATGATCCATGCTCTTGGAATACTTGTACCTGTTACCTGCAACAAAAGAATATGTACACGTGCCCCAGGATATTGCATGGTTTGAATCCACCATCCAGGATTACTCAACATTCAAAGTGATTTTAAATGTTTTTCTGCGCATGTTATTTGTAAGGCCACGGTGTTTCATATGCAATGTTTTATAAAAAATTAGGACGTTTTTGCAAACAAAGCAGTAAAAACAAAATAAGAAGCTATTGACTGAAATTCAATTTATTGATTGAAAAGCCCAGAATAGGCAAGTACAATTGGGAAGCAAACCCTGGAAAGAGGAGAGTGCTGTAAATTTAGAAAAGAAACTATCTTAATGGCAATGTGAAAACGGCATTCCACTGAGTTTCGATCCTGCTATGGCCAATATGTCTTCAAAACTCCCCGACCTTGCCTTCTGAGGAATGATCAGATTGATTCCTACCCTTTGGGAAAGTCAGTTGCTGAAACGGTGATGGAGTACAGATAACTCAGACCGTAGTCGTTCGCTTAAATCCCTCTTTTGCATGGACCGCCCTTTCGGGTTTTCAATCCATCGGGATACCCTTTTTTCCTGAGTTGTCCTTGCGGATTTTCAACTCACCGGGTGTACAAATTTTTATTTATTTTATATCCCTAATTTTTGCCAGAACCTTTTTATTCTATTTTTGTGGTTCGCCGGGATGCCCTTTTTTGCCTGGACTTTTCTTTTCTTTTTCCAGAGGGTCTATTCATGCGAAGTATTTTTTAACTACGTCTGAGTTAACAGGGGATGAAAAGTCTTCGCCGTCCATGGTTATAAGTAGT
Organism: Lathyrus tuberosus; assembly: GCA_022829125.1. Classification (NCBI taxonomy): domain Eukaryota; kingdom Viridiplantae; phylum Streptophyta; class Magnoliopsida; order Fabales; family Fabaceae; genus Lathyrus; species Lathyrus tuberosus. Next base: position 1,797,270 of record JALAZF010000423.1, read on the forward strand.
AAGGCCCCGCCCGAGAAAACCTTCTTAACCACGAATGTACCTTCATAGTTGGGAGTCCATTTCCCCCTGTGATCTGTACTAGGAGGAAGGATCCTTTTGAGTACCATATCTCCCACTTTATAAACCCGAGGACACACCTTTTGGTCGAATGCCTGCTTCATCCTCCGCTGGTATAACTGCCCATGACACACAGTTGCCAGTCATTTCTCTTCAATAAGGCTCAACTGATTAAATCAGGCACGAACCCATTCAGCTTCGTCTAACTTGACATCCATCATGACTCTGAGGGATGGAATCTCAACTTCAACCGGTAGTACTGCTTCCATACCGTATACAAGTGAGAATGGTGTTGCTCCAGTGGACGTGTGTACTGACGTTCGGTACCCATGCAAGGCAAACGGTAGCATCTCATGCCAATCTTTATATGTGACCACCATTTTCTGCACAATCTTCTTAATATTCTTGTTGGCCGCCTCCACAGCGCCATTCATCTTCGGGCAATACGGAGAAGAATTGTGGTGTTCAATTTTGAAGTCCCGGCACAACTCAGCCATCATTTTATTGTTCATATTAGAACCATTATCAGTAATGATTCTCTCGGGCACTCCATAGCGACAAATGATATCCCGTTTCAGGAAACGAGCTACCACCTGCTTAGTGACATTGGCATAAGATGCTGCTTCAACCCATTTAGTGAAATAATCAATGGCGACCAAGATAAAACGATGGCCGTTTGAAGCAGTACGCTCAATCTTTCCGATCATGTCGATACCCCACATGGCAAAGGGCCAAGGAGAGGATATGACACTCAACAGATTTGGAGGAACGTGCACTTTATCTGCATAGATCTGGCATTTGTGACATTTGCGGGCGTACTTGCAACAACCTGCTTCCATTGTCAACCAATAATACCCCGACCTCAATAATTTCTTAGCCATTGCATGTCCTCCGGCATGGGTACCGAAGAGCCTTCATGTACTTCCTGCATTAACAAGTCTGCCTCATGTCTATCCACACATCTGAGCAGAACCATGTCAAAATTTCGTTTGTACAGCACGTCATCCTGATTCAAGAAGAAGCTACTAGACAACCTCCTCAATGTCTTTTTATCTTTAGTAGATGCCCCAGGCGGGTACTCTTGACTTTTCAAGAAACACTTGATGTCATGAAACCATGGCTTGTCATCAGATGTTGTATCAACAGCAAACACAAATGCAGGTCTGTCAAGACGAGATGCTTCAATCTTAGGTACATGATTCCATCTTTGCACTTTGATCATGGAAGACAAAGTGGCCAAGGCATCAGCAAACTTATTCTCATCTCGAGGAATATGGTACAGCTTCACCGTTGTGAAAAATGTCAACAATCTCCTCGTATAATCTCTATACGGAACCAGATTTGCTTGGTGCGTGTACCAACTCCCTTTCACTTGATTGATTACCAAAGCTGAATCACCGAAGATATCAAAGGTCTTAATTCGTAAATGAATCGCCTCCTCAATCCCCATTATACAAGCTTCATATTTTGCTTCATTATTGGTGCATCTGAAATTTATTCGGGCAGTGAAAGGCATGTGAACACCTTTCGGCGTGATAAGAACTGCTCCAACTCCGCACCCATTCATGTTGACAGCCCCATCAAACATCAAACTCCACTTGGATTCAGGGTCTGGCCCCTCCTCCAGGAGTGGTTCCTCGCAATCTTTAGCCTTGAGAAACATGATGTCCTCATCAGGGAAATCAAATTTCATGGGTTGGTAATCATCAATCGGCTGTTGCGCAAGATAGTCTGACAAGATACTTCCTTTGATGGCCTTTTGAGAAGTATACTGGATATCATATTATGTCAAAACCATTTGCCACCGTGCAACTCTGCCTGTTAGCGCTGGTTTCTCGAAAATGTATTTGATAGGATCCATTTTTGAAATCAACAAAGTTGTGTGCCTAATCATATACTGCCTCAATCACTTAGCAGCCCATGCAAGTGCACAGCATGTCTTCTCAAGCATTGAGTACCGGGACTCGCAGTCATTGAACTTTTTGCTCAGGTAGTAGATAGCATGCTCCTTCCTACCTGTCTCGTCGTGTTGACCGAGAACACTACCCATAGAACCTTCAAGCACTGTCAAATACATTATCAAAGGTCTTCCTGCAACTGGAGGCATGAGGATTGGAGGTTCCTGCAAGTATTCTTTTATTTTATCGAATGCCAATTGGCAATCGTCATTCCACCTGACTGTTTGATCTTTTCTTAGTAGTTTGAATATTGGTTCACACGTGGCTGTTAGGTGAGATATGAACCTTGTAATGTAGTTCAATCTACCCAGAAAACCACGAACCTCTTTTTCTGTTCTAGGTTCAGGCATATCTTGTATTGTTTTTACTTTGGCAGGATCAACCTCAATCCCTTTTTCGCTCACAATGAAACCCAATAGCTTTCCAGAACGCACCCCAAAAGTGCACTTGTTCGGATTCAACCTTAAACGGAACTTTCTCAACCTTTCAAATAACTTTTTCAAGTTAATCAGATGCTCTTCTTCTGTTCGCGACTTGGCGATCATGTCGTCCACATAACATTCAATCTCTTTGTGGATCAAGTCGTGAAATAATGTTACCATTGCCCGTTGGTACGTTGCCCCTGCGTTTTTTAACCCAAAAGGCATCACCTTATAACAGTATGTACCCCATGGAGTAATGAACGTGGTCTTCCCCATATCCTCAGGCGCCATCTTAATCTGGTTGTACCCGGAGAAACCGTCCATAAACGAGAACACTGAAAACTGAGCTGTATTGTCAACCAGCACATCGATGTGGGGTAGTGGAAAATCATCTTTCGGACTAGCTTTGTTAAGATCTTGATAATCCACACACATTCTCACCTTTCCGTCTTTCTTTGGTACCGGCACGATGTTGGCTACCCAGGGAGGATAATTAGTCACAGCAAGAAACCCTGCGTCCCACTGCTTCTGAACTTCTTCTTTGATCTTTATGGCCATATCGGGATGAGTCCGACGAAGTTTCTGCTTGACTGGCGGGCATTCTTCTCTCAATGGTAGCCTGTGCACCACAATATCAGTATCCAACCCTGGCATGTCTTGATACGACCAGGCGAAGATATCAACATATTCACACAACATTTTAGTCAAAGCTTTCTTCACATCTGTTCGCAGGCTGGCACCAATCTTGATCTCTTTCTTAGCATCCTCGGTACCAATATTGATAATCTCTATAGTCTCTTGATGAGGCTGGATGACCCTTTCCTCTTGTTTTAACAATCTGGCCAGTTCCTCAGGGAGTTCATAGCCCTTCTCATCCCCTTCTTCGGCTTGATAAATCGGTTTGTCAAAGTCATACATAGCCATAGCAGAACCGTTATCAATGGAATCCGGAGGACCAAGTCTGCACGAACGGGTTCATGCTTTATTTTAGAATTTATTTTAAAACAAAAAGAAACAAAACATTGCCATTTTATTAATTTTGTGCAAAAATAAAATGAAAGACAGAGAACAAAAATTTGAGTGCAAAACGTCCTTTATTGATGATTAAAATTGCAAATGCAAACAGGGTGGCCCTACAAATGAATCTATACGCCTTGGGCAGAGCGCAAGATTTTAACATGCATTATGGTTAGAAAAACAAATAAAATTACTCTGTTTGAAGAGTAACTCGGATGAATTCTTCAACGGACCAATTCTGCACTGGTTGTCCCGGAGCGTGTGGGCGTACCCAGTTGTCCAAGTCACAGTCACTGTCAACGCCATCCTTTGTAGCTGCACAAGACTGATCTGGGTAAATGATTCCCCCACTGCTGAAAGTGATGGGTCCACTGTTCTCTGCAACTAAAGTCATAGAGGGATGATAGCCAATACCAAACTTGTCCTCCTTCATTGGTGTCTCTATCAGCTTGCCCCAGCCTTGGGCATTGCCTGCTCTGACAACCTCGAAAGCTTGCTTATAGGACGAAATGGATGTACCGGTTCTATCTGATGCAAGGGAAGATTCAGGTACGTTGTCAATATTTACCGCTTCAAATGACTGGCAAAGCATTTCGTGGATTTCCCCATCCATCTCAACATACTTGAACATGGACAAATGACTGACAAAAATGTCTTCTTCACCACACACAGTCACAACTTGTCCTTCGAACTCGTATTTCAGTTTCTGGTGTAAGGTGGATGTAACAGCCCCGGCCGCATGAATCCATGGGCGTCCTAATAAGCAGCTATAAGCAGGTTGTATATCCATCACATGCAATGTCGCTTTGAACACTTGCGGTCCAATTTGCACGGGTAGTTCCACTTCACCAAACACGGATCTCTTCGTTCCATCGAACGCTCGGACAACCAAATCACTTGGCCTTAAGATCAAACCATCAACTTCTAGCTTCATCAGCGCCTTCTTAGGCAAGACATTGAGTGAGGAACCAGTGTCTACCAATACGTGAGACAACACTGCACCCCTGCACTCCATTGTAATGTGCAAATCCTTGTTGTGGTTTCTTCCTTCAGAAGTCAAATTCCTACTTGTGAAACCCAATCCATGGCTGACATTGACGTTAGAAATTACACCCTCAAGCTGATTAACAGTGATTTCCTGTGGAACATATGCTCTCTTCAACACTTTCAACAAAGCCTCCCGGTGCGCGTCAGAACACATCAACAATGACAAAATTGATATTTTCAAGGGCGTCTGGTTCAGTTGATCGACAATCTTATAATCACTTTTCTTTATTATCCTCATGAACTCTTCCACCTCGTTGTCAAAGGTAATCTTTGTCTCTGTTTCAGGCACAGGCACACTCTCAACCACCTATTTTCCTTTAGCTTTTGCCGTAGCTTCAACTTCTTTATCACTTCGCAAAGTTTGGGGAGCAAACAACCTTCCGCTCCTAGTAAAGCCACCTACACCACCCATATTATCAATATTTAAACTGGCTGATGTCCCGACTTCCTGCTTTTTCCCTTCATAATACACGTCTGCCCCATAGTGCCATGGGATTGCTTTCGTAGATGTAAACGGAACTGGTCCTGGCACCGTGATGGTAACAGGACTGGATCTTTCTTGCACAACACTTGCTACAGGAGTTGTACTTGCAGGCACCTGAATTTCCGCAAGAGTATAATAAATGGTCACAGTTGACACCTCATCAGTATCTTTCACAGCCTGGTCAAACTGTAGATGGCCCTCGTCAATCAGACTCTGTAAACTGATTCTCAATTTATCACAGCCATTCTCTCGGCCCATACACTCAGAACAATCTTGATCACATCCTGGGAACACATGTCCCTTCAATAAACGATCTTTTATAACCAACAAGGAAGTCTTCACCTGACTGATGTCTGCCACCAAGTTCAATCTCTTTCCGTCTTCAATAGCACGCAAATCTGCCACACCATGATCAGGCATGGGGTTCTGGAGAACATTAGGAGGTAACAAGAAATTGATTGCTTTGGCATCGATCAGGTCTTGCACTTTATTCTGAAATGCCCAACACTTCTAAGTAGTATGCCCCTGAGCACCTGAGTGGAACTCACAGTGAGCGTTAACATCAAAATTAGGTGGCAAGTTGCCAGCGGCAGGAGGTCTCATAGTACGAAGCTCAACCAACTTCAATTTGAGTAACTGAGGTAACAACGCTGAATAAGTCATAGGGAGAAGGTCAATCTTAGGGTCCCTCTGCCTAGACCTCTGTTGGAAAGGAGGTTGCTTCTGTTGCTACTGAGCTTGCTGTTGTGGTTGTTGTTGCTGAACAGATGGTGCTGGGATTGTCACTGCACCTACCTGGTGATACGCTTGAGAACGTCCTCTTCCTCGTCCTCTATATACAGCGTTGGTATCACCTTCTCTTCTTTTCTGACCACTAGCAAATGGTTTCTTCGTTCCAGAAGAGCCAACCCCACTTACATCTTGGATTTTCCCAAGTTTCAACAGACTCTCTATCCTTTCTCCAGCAATCACGATATCAGCAAAACCGGTTGATGGACACGCAACCAATCTTTCAAGAAATTCCCCTTGCAGGGTGCCCATAAACATATCTGCCATTTCTCTATCCAGCAAAGGAGGTTGAACCTGTGCAGCCATCTCTCTCCACCTTTGAGCATATTCCTTGAAACTTTCCTTGGCATTCTGTGACAACCCTTGCAGTTGAGTGTGGTTGGGCGCCATGTCGATATTGTACTGATACTGCTTTAGGAATGCTTCTGCCAGATCTTTCTAACTTCTCACAGCATCTCTGTTCAATTTCATATACCATGTCAAAGAAGCCCCAATCAGACTGTCTTGAAAGTAATGCATCCATAACTTCTCATCGTCAGTATGGGCTGAGATCCTCCCAAAATAAGCTTGGATATGTGTTTGGGGACACGTATTGCCATGATATTTGTCAAAAGTGGGTGGCTTGAACTTTGGAGGAATTCTGACTCCTGGTACCAACCCCAAACTAGTAACATCAATACCCATAGAATTCTTGCACTCTATGGCCCGGATCTTCTTAGCCAACTCATCATACCTTCTATCACCAGGATTACCCATATCAGCATCCAACAGGGTGAATTGGTCTTCCTGAACGTCTTCCTGAACACTACCAACATTTCTGCCATTTCCATTACCCAGATTACCAACAGGAGGAGGATTGCCAACAGGAGGAGGAGTGACCCTTGTCTGTGAGTTGTCATCCTGATTACCTTCAGGCGTGGCCTCTGGATGCTTGACCAAAAGCCTCAATCTCTCTTGAGTTTGTGCCATACCAGTCATGAGAGTCATGAACTGGTCCATGCGTGCCCTCATTTCAGCCAAATCATTCTGCATTTGATCCATAATCCTTGCTTAATTTCTTCGAGTTGAATATCGGTGAATGTGATTCTCAGCTATAATGCCTGAAACTGAATAAAGGTTAGAGACCCTGCAACGCGCACCTGAAAAGCAAGCAACAGAATGCAAAATGATATGTAATGCAAATGCCATGTTTATCACTTCCAGGGAATTTCACACCTTGATTACAGTCTTAATCACAAGAATCTCAATGATAGTCACATAATATTGAGAGAAGAATATTGTGAAGAACTGCGCTATGATAATGTGGTGATAATGTGCTAGTGAATAGCGTGATGCCGAAGAAACCCCTTTGAATAATCCATTCACTAAACAGAAAGCTAATAAGTGCCGAAACATTTTACAATGAGTTCGTAAATGGGAAATACATCAAGAAAATGACTCCATCAACAAGCCTGATGGTAGTCAACAATACATCAGCAAAACTACATTAAAAGGGCAGGAAATTAAGATCAAACATAATTCTAAATCTTTCAATTTCTCACTAGAATGCTTGATTTCTTCAAAAAGGATTCTAATGCGTTGATGACCCGGCTTTTCAATCAACTCCTTGATCAAAATGTCTCTCCTATTCAGAGCTTCGGTTAATGAATATGCGTGCATCAAGAGAGCTTCATCAGTACTTATTTCCTTAAACCTTTTCACCCTAGCTTGTATCTTGAGTCTTCCCATTTCCACCATGGCATCCTCAAGCTTTGTCTTGGACCTCTTCAATTCATCATTAACATTCTCCAGCTGCTCCTGGCTCTTTGCAAAGTCTTCCCGATGCTTTCTGCGTTGTTCATGCGCTCTAAGAAGCTCCTCGTCTTTGGCTTTTAACTGTTCTCGCCACTCTGTATTCTCCATTCTAACCTCATCCCAGGCTTGCTGAAGCTTGGTTAACGTGTCTTTAGTTTGGGCTAAAGCCTGTTTGGTCTTCTTATGAGCTTGAGTAGCAGCATCGGCACCCTTACTAATCTTCTGGAAATGTTGAGCTCTTTCTGCAAAATCCCTTTCTTTTACTGCTAAAACTTGTTCGGCGTTTTGAGCTTTCTGTTCCAATCTTTTGTTGGTTAATAGTGCTTCTTGAAGACGACTATTCAGCTCAGAATTCTCCCCTTGAAGCTTTTTCACCGAGGCTTGCAACTGGTCAACTTCTTCCACGGTGGCATTACTTCTTTCTTTCTTACCCTCAGGATATAGAAGGGGTGCCTTACCAAAAGGCAAATGAAAATCTTCAACCCTTTTCTTCACCCACTCTTCATAAGCTGGATAAGCCCGATTGTTGGGTTTGCCCAGAGCCACTTTCCTTTTCTTCAGTACGCTAACCCAGCTTTCAGAAACTTTTTGTGCTGTTTCCCAACCATCTGATGCATGAAAATACAAGGACTCCTCCACATCTCTCTTAATGGGCGGACCCGTCAGAGCATACCCAAATTGCCGGATAGCCAAGAAAGGGTTGTAATTAATTCCTCCCTTTCTTCCTATCAGTGGAACATTAGGGAACTCACCACAGCTGTGGATAATATTCTTACCAATCAGCCCATGATCTACCAATATGATGTCCTTGGCAACTAATCCCATTAAGCGCTGACTCCACTCTAAAGAATCTTTAGAATCCACAAAAGCTCTTGATTGCGGTAAGCGACTTGCAAACCACCTATAGAATAAAGGTGCACAACAACGAATTACCCCTCCTCTTTTCTTTTCGTTTCTATTATATAGGGCATAGTGAAGATCTCCCAACAGTGTTGGTACCAGATTTTTCATCATGAATATCTGTATGGCGTCCGTATCAACAAAATCCGGCTCGTTGGGAAACAATACAATGCCGTACACACAAAGGGCTAGCAAAGCATTAAAAACAACCCATTTCTCGCCTTTAGCTGCCTCCTGAGCCTTCTTTATCAGATACTCCAGCTTGTAACCTCGAATCTTTCCTTTGTTGGAGATATTGGCTTCTAACTCTGATTTGCTCAAATAAAGAGCACCAGCCATTTTTCCAAAGTCAAGATCACCCACAGACTCAAAGAAATGAGGCTCCTCCTTGATAGAAATCCCTAACATGTTGGAATATCCCTCCAAGGTGCGTACCAACACATAATCTGGAAATACAAAACACCGCAGCGGAGGGTCGTAGAACTGCATCAAAGTATGGAGACCCTGTATTCGTAGTCACTGACATTGTACACAAAAGATAAGATCCACCCATATTTTTCTTCGAAAGTTGTCCGCACTTCAGGGCTCGCCATTCCTTTCAGGATAATAATAGGGCCTAGAGTAGGCGTGAGGAACTTGTAACTGATAATATTCTTCCTCTCTTTGGTATTCATCTATGTGATAACCTGATGACTGGAATCGGGGGGTAAAATATGCACCTGGAAATGAATAAACATGTATGTTAGGATATGATAATGCAATGCAAAGGGCATGGTATCAAGGTGCCAAGTGTCTGTGCTGGACTGTGAACGGTGTCAGTGTAGCTCTGAGATCAATATAGAACCATAGATAAAGATCCATCTGAATACAATAGGATGAATTCTCCTTTTGTGCAATAATACCAGAAAACCGGGTATGTAGGAGGTTATGGTTACCTGCAAACCTGTAAATAACCCGCCCCTTTCACATGTGGGTACTAAGATCCTCAATATCCCGGGCTCTCAGGTCGAGAAATGATGATACGTTCACCATTTCTGGTTTGGCATCATCATCAATCGAGGAGGCCTCAACTGATTCACAAAACGAAAGGTCCTCAGCTTCTTGCACTGAGGTCAAGAAGCAATAGTACATTCATCCCTCGGGGTACAGTACTACACTAGTAGAAATAACACTTGTTAAGTCGGTTAAAAATGACTTCTTAAGACGGTTCCAAGCCTGACCTAAAATTTGCCGACATAAGAAGTTTTGACTTCTTAAGTCGGATTTGGACCTGACATAAGAAAAGGCTATTAGGTCTGTTAAATAACATCCGACTTAATAAGTCTAGGATTTCAAAAAGAGATGCTGCCTTTTGTACCCGACCTAAGATATTTTTTTCTTAAATCAGATATATTTACCCGACTTAAAAAATTGGATATTTTTTTCATTTTTTTTAATAACAAATAGTACCTTTCCATCGGCATATTTGGTATGATAAACAGTTTCAAGGTTTCCTTCACCAAAAAGTAGGCTTATTCTTAAGTATGACAATCATTATCATTATCATACTATTATAACCCCAAACACACAACATGCGATTGTGTAAATGACGAAGTGCAAAATCCTAAGTTCTCAATTCGGTTACATCTAACTAGGCACCAAAATATACTGTACCAAACAGAAAAAAATTAAGAATGTGCAGGCAGCTAAGGAGCATAACAACTAAAGCTTTTTATTTCCAATGATATTAACAAACAATAATTTCTTGTGACAGTAAGAAGTACATTGAGAAAACTACTGATGGTAGGTCAAATTAACTAACAAAAATTGACAAGCATAAACATCTCTCTCAGTGCAAGGTTTGATATATTTTGAAATAAATATTTTCCATTCAATGTCTTTTATAGCCCCTTTATATCGGCAACTGAGGTCGTCAAAGCAGTTTGTGTGGAAGCTCTCTTGCCTGAATGATACTCCTACTCAACTCAATGCATGTTTAGCCATACAATGTGGATTTTTAAGCAACTTAAGAATCCTAACTAACAAGTTTTAAAATAGATAAATAGAAGGACTATGTGTGTTGTGAATAACAACAGCAAGACAAAAAGTAAAAGCATACTGAACATGCTTCAAAAAATTAGACAAGCCAATAACACAAACACCTTATCTTCATTATTTTGATTACCCAATTATAAGCAATTATGGCAACCATTTCGACATATGCACTGAAAGTAACCAAAACAAACATGATAATTCAAACCATAAGTTTCAAGCAACAATTTTCAAATGGGAATCTACAGTGGAAGTAACCAAAACATCAACCTCTGCTATCAACATATTATCGATAACTAATACATAGTTCCAATGTGGATGATTATATTATAATAATTATTCTTTCATGTCTCAATCATAATAACAAGGACAGTTCATTAATCAAATCAAAGAGATTACAACTTTCAATCTCTAAATATCCCACTTATTATATACAACTCTCTAATGTAAGTAACTTTGTAATATTAGAACTACTACCCAAAGACAAAAAAAAAGGGAGATAACATACATATTGAAGCTGACTACTTTTATAATTGTCACTATTTTGCTAAATTTGAAAAAGTACCTTAAATACTGCTCAATTTTCCTTCTATCTTCTCTTCTGAATTTGTTAAGTTCCCAGAACAAGATTGCAACAACCTATAAAGAAACAGAAAGTTTAATGCAAGAAATAAGAAGAGGGAGCTTCAACCAAAGACAAATGGATACACTTTAACTCACGGATTTTGAATTGGCTAATATTAATTTTGAATAAAAAATAATACGAATAATTACACCTAGGACATTATCTATTACTCATGGTCGAAAAGTGAACAATATCGTTAGCAAAGAAGATCAAAGAGAATGATAAGAATGAAGAATCATAAACATTGAAAATGATTTATCTATTGCATGTAATCATAATGAATCTTTATACAATAATTATGTTAGGTTTTTCCTAATCATAATGAATCTTTATACGTATTTTTGCCAAAATTGTCAAGAAAAAACATCAAACTCAAATGTTGCTTTCAAAGGTGCGACTTGGGACCGATTTAACCTCAAGGGACGACTGCGATCAGGTGTTCAATGGCAGGAGTAGCTATAGGAGTTCAATAGCCAAAACAACATCTGAAAACAGCCTTCTCTTAGATTGAGAAATATGTCTAGCAGCATAACTGCATTCACAGTTTCACATGCTTCCTAATCATTGGAAAATCTTGGTTAAATTAGTGTGACTTTAACTACTACAATAGGATCGAGCAATTGTATTTAATCAATAGACTTAATATAAGTTTTGTACAGAATAAAACGAACAGAAATCTATTACGCATAAGAAACTCAACACACATCATCTAGCATATCAAGGTGTAGGCTTATGTTTTGATGCATCCATGAACATACAAGTTAGCTTAATTATTGTATGAATAAGGCATACATGTCCACACTGGTATAGGTGATTAGAATGCACTTAGATATTTGAAAGACACAATTTCCTAAATTTCCTAAAATTTACCTAAGAAAAATAAAGAATGGGACGTGAAATTACAATACAGGTTCAAGTAGGGCATTCAGAACAGTTTCCTTTGTGGGCAATGCTGGTATTGCACCTTTCTCGGTCACAGTTAATGCACCATAATACATGAGTTATTCTAACCTGTTTACTATGGTGTGCCTCAAAACTAACAGTCAGTATATCCTCATATCATTCGCATCGTCACTAGGATTTGCATTCTTCATCTTGAAAACACTCTCAATCACTGAGAGTTCTATTGTCATGGTGTCTGAACCACATAGTGTTGTTCAATCATTTACTGTCATGCCAGCAACTATTACTTCACTACTGAGATTAACAGTCCCGGCAACCAACAGAACTTGAAGAAGTGTAGAAAGTTCATCCAAGTCTTCAATCAAAGTATGAGGGTGGACCTGCGTTCAGTGTATGAATTATGATCAAAGTATATAGAAATTTGTTCAAAGTATATAGAAAATTCTATAAGTAATATAGGTAAGTGGCAAGATGCAAGCAAGCATATTTACAAGTATCATCAAAATAAATAAAGTCCATAAATAGTAGGTGAGAGTCACAAGCTATTTTTATAATTTCTCCGAAACTGTTTCACAACTACTTATACCAGTAAGGAACAAAACTCTTCTAAAAAGTAGACATTCAATAAAAAGGAGTAAATCGTAAAAAGCTTTGGGTTGGCATAATAGGTAGTACCAAGAAAGAAGCATTGAGATCAATGGTAACATCATCATTCATCAAACGAACATGAGAAAACTCTTCTTTAAATTCTCTATACTGCTGGTTACTAAATGCCTTGATAGGAGAAGTGTAGATAACACGTTGATTATCTTGAAGCGACATAGCAATTGCATATAAAGCCAAACAGTTTTTCAAACAGATGTATGTGTAGATACCTGTAGACAAAAAACCATCCAAAACCTATATTTAGTTCGGTATGATTAATATTGTCAATTGTAGATCACTAACAAAAGTAGTTTGTTCAAATTCTGCTATGCAACCATACAACAGTTCCAATTCCACTACAGTATAGTTTCGCTACAACCACTATTATAGTTGTAGTAAAATAATAAAATTGTTTTTAGTAGCTTCTCTAAAAGAATATTTGTAGAAGCTTGGACATCAAATGGACCCTTATGAAGCTTGGATATCTAATACTGATCCAGAATGTTGCCCACATCTATAGAAGGATCATATGCTTGTTTATAGAGCCCATAGTCAATAGCATTCATCTAAGTCAACTCCTTTATCAAAAATGTAAATTTCATTGATCACATTTTGCTTAAAGATATTGTGGTGCTAAAATCTCCCCTTTCTTAAATTTTGACACAAAGAGAACCATAAAAAATAGAGATCATTTACAAATTAAAAATAATTTTGTCGACATAATCAGAGAATAATCACAGAATATGAGAAATATGAAATACCCAGACTCCTAGGTCAATATCATTTGCATCTATAGTTAATAACTTACAATACTACTTCCTCCATTTCCTTTGTGTCAAAAGTCTCATTCACCCTAATTGAACAACCAAAAACAAAATTCAGTCTAGTTTACAATAGATGTAACACGTTGGTGATTGCGAAATCAGACTTTTCATCACCAGATTGAAAAGTTTCACATATTTGCTTCACTATAGCCAGAACCAACCCCTGAGAACTGTGGCTATTCAACGAAGAAAACAAGCAGCAAAAACACAAAACTCAGTGAATCGATATAGATATAGTATAAAGCAAAATATTATTAATTTTCCTGTAAGTCAGATGAAAAAGATAGCTTACCATAGTCGGGGTTGGGGAAGATTCATTTAGTTGTGAGGATGTGAATCTACTGCCGGAGAAGGCGTTGGAAGAATCGAATTAGATGTTGGAGAATATGTTTTAAACCCTAGAAAGTGAAATCGAAAAGGGAGAGAAGTGTACTGGAGTGAGAATAATTTGTCAAAAAGTTAATATAAATTTGAAAAATAGGTTGTGAAGATGATGATTATCGTGGAGAGATGAAGAAAAAGGGGTATTGTTCCAGAGTTAAGATTGATTTTGGGGAGGGGATAGAACTTCAGGAACGAAAAAAGAAGAAAATAAAATTGATTTTTTTAATTATTATTTTTGTTTTAAATAGTTATTTTTGTAATATTTTTGACAAATATAATTTGATATATAATTTCATAAGTAAATAAAATTTCTTATGTTAGACGGACGACACCTGACTTAATATATAGATTTTTTAGGTCAGTTAATGACCACATGCAACTTAATAAATTTAATGCAAATTATATTTTTTTGTATTTAATATTTGTTAAGTCAGTTTTAAATGCACCCGACCTAACAAAGTTATAAATATTTACGAAATTGCCACCGTGTCGCTTTTTAAGTCAGGTGGTAGATGAACTGACTTAACAACCTCTGCTAAAAAGGTATTTTTGTACTAGTGCTATCACCAATCGAGGAGTGCCTCCACTGATTCTCTTTCAAAAAGGACATCCTATAGCAAGTTCCCAGCATTGGGTCCTCGGATCAAGAATATGCAATGGGTTTGCCACATAATGTGGTCTGCCACTGTCACATATCGGGAGGAGTGCCGCAACTGAGTCCCCGGGAATGGTTACCAGAGTCGACAGTTCCTCAAGAGAATAACTACTGGCCTGCATAACATGCAGTAGCAGAAAGCTCCTGATAGAACCTCGTCTAGTTGTGGGTCTCATGAACAACAATACGTGGTCACCACCACGCAAGCGTCACGACTATCCACTCTAATACCTACGTGTGTACTCAAGCATGGGAAGTGGGCTTATCTCTCAGAACACCCTGGCCACCAAACAGAAAACAGCACAGCACAGCATAATACAGTGTGTGAAATGAAAATGCTAAAATGCGGTAAATACAGTAATACAATAATATAATAAATAACAATACAATAAAACAGTAAATGCAGCACAACAGTAAACACCCAATGAAAGAAAAACAGACAAGCGCTAGGATTGACTCGCTAAGGAAACAAAAGATTATGGGTTCGGTCCCTAGCAGAGTTGCCAGCTGTCGCTCCCCGGGATTTTCATCCTAGTACAAACGCGAAAGTGGCACTGAAACAGAGTCGCCAGCAATGTGTATTTATCCCAAGAGAGGGAAACGGAACACCGCATAAACCTGAAGGGAAGGAAAAACAGGGTCTTACGACCAAGAGAACTGGGTTCGGGAGTCGGTTACTCGAGAGGAAGGTATTAGCACCCCCACGCGTCCATCGTACCCGATGGGATCCACGCTTGCTTGTCTCGATCAAAGGGTGTAAGGAAAGGATACTGGAAAAAGAGCTGCTAGCTGGAGAACTGGAAAAGGAAGGAGAGAGAAAGAGAAACAAATGTAGGGAAAATAAAAGAAGTGCTCGAATGGGGCCTACCCCACTGCCTACGTATCTCATCGGGAACATGAGAATCAGAGCGACGTAGTTCCTCGTCAGAGTGCGCATTCCAGCAGTTAGGTGTTACAACTCGCTGTATGGAGACTTAGGCGTTACCTGTTTGCGGTAGAATGGACATGACGAATCCTTAAGAAATGAGTGAAGAGATGAGAAGAGAATTATTTGTTTGTTTGAAGTTTTTTAGAAAGAAGTGTTTTTGAAGTTATTTGTATTTGTAATACGTATTGCATTCAAGTCTATGATATAGGATCGAATGCGTCGCATAGTCGTCCTAACAGGACGTATGCTAAACACTCTAGAAAGGTGGAGAGAAACTCCCCTCCTTCCATTTCCCACATACAAGGCTCACATGCAATATGTATTAACCTTTATTAAGTGTTTTTTATTTTGGTTTTGAGATGAGAGGAAGAGAGACTCAAAAGAGGATCAAAGGTGAAAACTAAGGGGAGACTAAGACACACCCTAGTGTTAGCATGCTTAGAGAGCCTATAGTTAATGTGGTTTAACAAACCTACTTCTAAAAGAAAGAAGAAGAAGAGCAAAAGAATCAACTTACTTCCAAGATGGAAGTTAAGTTGGTCTTAAAGAGGGATGAAGAAGAAGTTATTCAAGGAAAACATGTAAATGCTCATCAAACCCAAATTTGAATGATTAAGTAAAATAAGAGAAGATGAAAGAGAGAAGTGTGTGTGGAAGCATACCCACACACTTACTTACCTTTAGCACCTACATGAAAATGTTAGTTCAAAACAATTTACAAGTAGTGCAATAAGAAAAGGAATAACAAGTGGTGAACAAACAAGTTAAGAGTTAAGGGATAAAGATCCTAAGAGATGAAACTCAATCAAGGTCAGAACCTAGGCTCTAAGGGTGTTCCCTAATGTTAATTGATCAATCAAGAACAAACTATGCACAACTAAAGATCTTAAACATCAAAGAAGTGAATCATGGAAGAAATAGATGAAGAATGAGTGGATATGCGAGGTGACCATGCATTAATGCTTCAAATAATGTCAAAGTCAGAATGTGGATGACCTAAACATGTGCCTAAACATGATGTACAAATGTCACATAAGGCAAGCAATCAAGTATCCAAGCATTAGGAGTGATAAGGAGAAGAAGTGAGAAGATATGAATATGACTTAAACATGGAAAGAGATTACTTAAGGCATAAGTCAAACCTAAAAAGACTCAAGATGAACTCAAGTATCAAAATCTGAAGTGATATGACATGTTAAAGATGCACAAATGATCATGGCAAAAGCACATAGCAATCAAGTCCATACAACTTAGCAAACATGTAAGAAGAAGTCATATAAAAGAATGAATGCCTCATACTTGAAAAGAAATGCAAAAGATGCAAAATGGCATACAATTATGAATGCTTATGGATAGGTCAATAGAAAATCATGGATCAAAATGCAAATGAGATGATAATATGATCATATTAGAAGCACACAACCAAACATGAAAAGCATAAGATGAAGACATAAGAAAAAATAGGTCAAAAAGTCTCATAAGATGCATCATATAAAATAGAGGATCAACACATGCCAAATGGACTTAACAATTATCAAACAAAGCTTCTAAGAGTCTAAACATGTTACCTAAACCCAAACAAAAGACCTCAAATAATGACATAAATGCCTCATGCAATGAAGGTTAAAGAAAGGCACATAAAGTTCAAGCAAAACTTCGTTCAAACACAAGCACACAAACATATGTCAAAGTGCATTCAAAAATTATGGAATTAGAATGTAAATTAACTCAACCAGGGACTAATCATATATCAAAATCCTATACAAAAATTCAGAAAGGAAGGACCTCAAACAATCAAGCAATAGTCACTTATGAATCATGAACCAAGGTGCAAAGATGGGGGACCTAAATGCAATAAAAGAAAGTTCTAAAAATGAAACAAAAATATTTTTATGAATTTTTGGATGTTACTGAATGGATGCAAAGATATTGAAGCAAAAATGTTTAAGGAGCTATGAGAAATAAATCTTTGAAATGAAGATATGAAAATAGAAACAAGTTTCAAAAGAAATAAAAGAAAATTATGGAAGGATATGCAAATTTTCACAAAATCAAAATTAAAAAAAATAGAAAATTATTTAAACATGTTAAGATATCACATGAATTTTTATATAATTTTTCATGATGTTTTGGTATTTTTAAAACTCAATTATGAAACAAGTATAAAAAGAAATTAAAAGAAAGAAAGAGAAAGCAGGGGGTGCAGAGAAGTAAAATATCACGTTGAAAAATCACATGGGCCCAGCAAGGGGTGTGCAAATATCAATTAATCAGTCCAGTCCACATGAGTGTGATTGTGTGTGATTAGTGTGCATGCAGTCAAGAATAAAATGCAATCACAACCACACGATCAGGTCAACCAAGATTAATCATTAAAGCAATCACATATAACCATCCACAACGCACGCACACCAAAATAATCATGCACGCATACACACAACAACACTCAGATTGAGATAATTTGCATGCGTGATGCACATGGCTTCATTAATGTGTTGGCAACATACCAACCATTGGATCAGTCTTGATAGGATCAATCATACATGATGAACGGGTCATATTGAGGACACACAATAATAATCATGGAACACATGCACTCAAACATTCAAGTTATAAAAGGATTTTAATGTGTTGGCAACATATCAACCACATGATGTAAGAGATCAAACGGTTGTCATTTAAACTTGTAAAACCCTAAAATTCAAACTCACCGGCCGGAGAAGGACCTTCGGTCATCTTCTCCGGCGAGCAACCACCCCCTGCAAACTCACACATGTCCAGAAATCCACAATTCTTATACCAAAGTGAAGAGGAAGTAAAGTACATCATGAATATGAAATTATTTTTCATAGATCATGCACGTACATAGCAAACCGAACCAATACATTTTGTCCTAAAATCACACCTAAGCTCCTAAAGAGCCTATCAACTAGCCAGGACACACACAACTTCTAATAAGCTTTGAATCAACACCAAAATAGCAAAATAAATAAGAAATCATGCAAGAGAGGTTTGGAAATTGTGGTACCTGAAACTTGAAGAACTTGGAGTGGTTGAGAAAACCAGAGAAAAGCTTGAGATCCTGAGCTTCTAGATCTTCAACTTTAGCAAAATAAATGCTACTTGATGTGGAGATCTTGAGAACAACAAAGAATTCCAAACTATGATGATGCTATGCTTGGACAATGGAACTTTTTCTCCTTTGTTCTTGATTAACAATGAAATATTGAAGATGATGAAGGTGAAATGTAGAAAAAGATTGTTGAGGTCATGTGAAATCAGAGAGAGAGAGAGTAGAGAGAAAAGTGAGAAGAATTCTTGGAAAGAGAATGGAAAATGAAAGTTGAAGTTGAGATTGTGAGTGAAATGTGATTTATATGTTGGGTTAATTCTGTTAACTCATGGTTAAGTGAGTTAACTAGGTGAAGTTAAGTGAGTGCACCCTAACTAACTGAGTCAAGTTAGTTAGGGGCGAGTGATAAAGGGTTTTGCTATGGTGAGGTTGAGATTTATGGTGTTATGGTGGTGATGAAGTGAAGGGCGATGATGAGATCACTGATGTAGCACAAGCTTGCTGCACAAGTTTTTTTTAATTTCCATTTTCATGTATGAAGTAGCATGGATATCACGTGCTTGTAAGGTCATGTTGGTTCTAAAATGGCAAAGTGGAGAATGATGTTGAAGCATGTGTGGGGCTAGTGTGAACTAACAACAACAATAATATCATTTTTTTGATTTTGTAGCAGCTTGACATCAATTAAAACAAGGATGTTTAGTGATGAATTCCTCTATGTATGGTGGATGATATTGCATGGTTTTGGTGTCAAATGAAAGAAGGGACATAATAGAACAAGATTAGTGTTGGTTTTGGATTGAAATGAGGTTTGGAAATTGATGAAAAATGGTTTAGAACATCAAGATTTGAAATTGGTTGAAGGGCGTGGCAAGACAAGTCATGGCATGGCAATGTGGTGCATGGAATTCAGTATGATCACCCTAACTTGGGACCATCATAACTATCTCATAACTTGCTCAAATGAAAATTTGCCCAACATGAACATTGAAGAGGGCATGGAAAGGAACAACTTTGATGTTGGAAAGTTTTCCATTTGAAGCTTCCTTGATGGAGAAAAATGCTTTGACTTTTGGCACACCAGGTGTTTGTTAAAATTATGGCGCATGGGCCAGGTCATGCTTGGTCATGACTTGGTTTTTGACCTAGTTTTACCAAACTTTGATCAATCATAACTCATTCAATTTTGATCCAATGGAAGAGTTCTTTATATAGATTTGAAGATTAGAACATGAACTTTAATTGGCTCAACTTGGGCCTGAGGTTTGGAGCTTTTATCTTGAAGAAAGAGGGCCTCAAAGTAGGGTGCAAAATAGTTCAAAGTTGCCATTTTTGGAAACCCTAAAGTTTCTATTTTTGGCAGTTTTATGATTTCTTGATTTTTCATGATTCCTCCATCATTCCTTGATCAAATATTGTCCAATGAACATATATAACTTGAATTTCATGAATTTGACCTTAGAAAGTCAGGAGTTGACTTTTTTCACTACACAATTGACTTTTTCCCCAATTTCTTGATTATCAAGCAACTGATCAATTGAACCTCTTCTGAAATGAATCAATGGCCAATCTTCCATCCTTAGACACTTGATATCATGTAGAAAACATTGAGATCAAGTTTGAATCAAAATTTCATCAGGAGACCACTTGAATCCAAAACCCTAATCTTGGTACCCTCTGGTTAGGAGGAAATAGCACATCCTCCAAATCCAAATTCCTCTGAATATGATGTATATCTTATCTAACAAAGATGAGATATGCCATTTTGAGGTGATAAAAACTCAAAGAGCTTGCCCATTTGAGCGTCAGATCCCCATTTTAGACTATTTTGTATAGGAGATGATGCACTATTCAATCTTCTTGATGATTTCCTTTCTTTCAATGACTTGTGAGATCAAGTGGGATGATATATGATGTAAGAGACCCTTGAGAATTGTGAGAGACCCTTGGCTCTTATTCTCTTGGTTTGGATGATCCACACCTTTGAAGAACAACTGATCACATGCCCTTATGCAAGATGCAATGCTTTATGTTTATCTTTCTATGCTTAAATGCAATGCAATGAAATGAAAGCTCATGCTAAATGATATGAAGAAATGAGAGGGCAAATTTTGGGGTATTACACCTACCCAACAAATGTTGACGTAGTCAAGAAATACTTTGCCTAAATAAAATAAAAAAATAAACATCTCGGTGGATTGAAACCCGAAAGTGCGGTCCAGGCAAAAATCAGAGACATGATAAAAAATCATCCCGGTGGATTGGAAACATCACAGTACAATCCAGGCAAAAATTAGGGATAATGGCAAGTAACTATGTTCAACAAAGGGGCAAATCCCTCAGCAGCAGTAATGCCATCGGTCAGGAAAATGCCAGTCAAGGTCATCTTTGACAGAAGCTCAGGATGTCCAGAATTCAAAGTTGGTAGACGGATAGCGGTCGTTATGTTTCAATGGAGCCCTTTTCCCTTAAATTACCATTTTCTAACTTTGTAAATACTCTATGAATCACGCGCTTGGCTGATTTCCATCCTATCAATAAAATTTGAGCCCTAGTGCTTTTGTTTGCAATTCTTATTTGTTTTAGCTTTACAGAACGACGTTTTAATGATTCTTGAAATAAAACAAAAATGAATTTACTTGTCAAACTTTTTCTGCTTTTCAAAATAAAGATGGCAATTTCTTTTGATTGTTGAACATCGAAAGAACATCGATCGCTTCTCTAGAAGTAATCGAACCTCAAAGTACAGAATTAAAGTACTCCTTCTAAACCAGTACACCTGAATGAAGGATCAACTATGTCAAAGATCGTGTTTCATCTGACACACCTCCCCGACAGAGTTCTTACCTCCTAAGCCCGACCAACGATTGCTCCCCACGGGGACTATCTCTCCTAAATAAGGCATAATTGCTATCATGAACCAGTGATACTTTTCATCTACCACTGTGGCTGAGTATCCCATCGTGTTTATCCATTAGTCTGTATGTCGCGTCAGTTTTGTCAGCATAAATATACATAGATCATGCATTATTGATTTACATTCATAGTCATATTGCATCACTATCACTCTAGCCGGTCTTGTTCCCAAGTGATAAAAGTCCTCTCAATCAAGTTGTCAGTTCTTTTCTCGTCAGGAAGCGAACCGTCTAAACGATCTCTCCTTTAGTTTATTTCTGGATTGAAGGTGGTTCTTTGACCACTTTGATAACTTGAACCTCTGAAAATCCAGAGAGCTTCTGACAAACATCATTCTTCGCCATTGAAGATGATATCTTTGCTTTCCCGGATTAAGGAAAATCCCCAGAGAAAGCCTCTTAATCAGAGATTTGGCAGTACAACAGTTTTTCTCCGAAAAATTCACCGACGAACAGGTCATCAGCACCTCAAAATTGGATCACATCATATGGCATTTCTCCGAGAAGATCCCTAGAAAAGTATGATGTAGTAACCCCAAGCGAGAGCAGTCTCTCAAGAGACTCGTTTTCCCCCAGTAGAGTCAACGAAAGGCAAATACAACAGAGAAGTTTGTACACCTCTACAACTCAGACATATGGGTTCCCCAGTAAGTCTGACATCAAATCTTTTTCCATCAAATGGCATCTCCCCAAGAAAATTTGGCGAGAAGTTTGAGGAAAACCGCTACGAAAAGCGTCCCTTGTCAAGAAAGTTTATTGACAAAAGCAACTGAGACCAGTTCCTTGGTAGGAAACCAGGATCGAGGGGAAGTTCATTTCAGAAACTGAGACCAGTTCCTTGGTATAAAACCAGGATCGAGGGGAACTTTATTTCAGAAACTGAGACCAATTCCTTGGTAGGAAACCAGAATCGAGGGAAAGTTCATTTCAGAAACTGAGACCAATTCCTTGGTAGGAAACCAGGATCGAGGGGAAGTTCATTTCAGAAACTAAGACCAGTTCCTTAGCTGAAGACCAGGATCGAGGGGAAGTTCATTCCAGCAACTGAGACCAGTTCCTTGGTAGGAAACCAGGATCGAGGGGAAGTTTATTTCAACAACTAAGACCAGTTCCTTGGTAGGAAACCAGGATCGAGGGGAAGTTTATTTTCAAAGAGACCAGTTCCTTGGTAGGAAACCAGTATCGAGGGGAATTTTTACCTTTTCTAAGCATAATTGCTTAGCAAAAGAAGCAGGATGCGTGAATTACCATTCCTAACCACCATCAAAATTTCGGGTATTATGATATTTAATCATCTTGCACCCCGAATGCCCGAATACATTCGGGTCCCAGAAGATTAAATAGGGGCATCTGTCATACCCAAATTTTGACCACTAAGATTCCCCATCATTGTGAAAATCATCATCACAATATGGATGAACCCTCATACCTCATTATTCTCCCCAAAGATGGGTGAGCATCCACTACAATCAAACTTAGGGTTTCAAACCCTCTCAGAGATCTTAGACAAATGATCAATTAAGGAATGACATGATCTTCAACTTGTCTAACCTCTCAAACATCCACAATGGATCAAGAGGACTCCCACATCAAGAGTCAAGCACAAGGTTGCAACATTCCAAGTAGATTAAGCCTCAAGATTGCCAGTGTCACCAAATTAGGGTTTTGGTCGGGCAGGGCCTCCGGATGGAAATTTCCCTCTGGGAATGAGCCAACACTTCAAATCACAACTTAAAATACTCTAAGGGACCTCATAAACCCAATCATCAAGTCAATTTATCCTCAGGGGATTCATTCATATAAAATCAGGAATTAGGGTTTCTTGACCTAATTCACCCCTAAGTTGACTTTTGGGACAACACATGAGCCAAGACCTCAAGAGATGATTTTAGGGTCCCTAGTAAACCACATCGATCCATTTACAACATTGGATTGATCCAAGAAGCTTGATTCACAAGTTTCAAGTTCATCAGAACCACAGTTAGGGTTTCGCGAAAAAAGTCAACTATACCTTTGACTTTTGACCAAGACATGCTTCCAAGCCTTGGGACATGATTCAATGCACCCTATAACACCTATGAAATCAATCCATCAAGTTTGATTTAGTTCAAGGACTTGATTTCATAGAGGATCGCACAGTTTGGAATTCATCTGATAAAAAGTCAACTGTGCCCAAAAGTCAAAGTTTGACTTTTTGATTTTTTGATCAATTATGGTCCCCTAACCCTAAAATGATGTTAATATGTGATTGGAATCATCATTCATCAATAAAAATCAAGAAAAGTGGGATAACTTGTAAAAGGGGTAACCATAAAAAACTTATAAATTTTCTAAGTTATGGAACAAAGTGGCTAGGATACCAACTTCCAAGGACCATAACTTGAGATCCAAGCAACCATTTGGGCTGATCCAAAGATGGATTTGTAGCTCTCCTAGCATACTTTAAAAGTGTCAACTACACCTCATTCCAATTCATCATGGATTTTGAGTTATGGTTGGATCAAAATGGCTGAAAACATGAAATGTCACTTTTTCCAACACTTAGTGAAATTTTCACTAAGTCAGAATCTGTTTCACTTTTTCCAAAATGTAAGGGCATTTTTCACTTGGATCCAAAAAGTATCAAGACAAACTATGATCACACATGTGTTGTATCATATAATAGCTTTCCAAAATGGCCAAGAACTCCATCAAACTCCACTTGAGCCATAAGATATGACCATGGCAATGTGCCTTGCTGCAAACTCTCATGGCAAGGCAGATTTGTGCATTTTGATCGATTTGAGCAAATTTTGCAAATGACTAACAATTTTATCCATCAGAACACCTCATGGGGAGACCAAGGAGGGACAAACACTGATCCATAAGCCTCCCAAGTCTTTGGAACTAAAAATAGCATGTCAAACCTAAAAAACCCTAAAGAGGGGACAAGACTCCAATTTTGTTTTAGAGCATTCAATGGATGCACCAAGGTGGCATGAACTGAACCATTTCCAACTGAATGAGTCAAGGATGATCTCTGAACTAGGGAACCAGCAGCCCGTGCTCTAACCTCTAGTTAATGGCTAGAGGAGACTTGGGTTCTATTGATCAACATTTCCCAAACCTCTGCTGCAGTTGCCATTCCTTATTCCTTGCAAAACAAACTTGCTCTACTATAAATAGAGCTCATTTGTGCTCATTTTAAGTACACCAAAGCCATCAAACAGATGATTTCCTTAAAATCACCTTCTCACTTCCAATTTTTCCTTCTAAGGCAAGTCACTCTCGGGTTTTGAGTTTTAGAGCTATTCCAACCAAACCAATCACACACACACCTCATAAACATCATATAGAAGTGATCCAAACACTTAAACAACAACTGTAACACTGATTTCTCAGAATCACCAGCCAGTTGCTCAAGGTTTTAACCAAGTTGTAGCTGAGATTCCATGAAGTGATCCAGCCATTTCCAATCAAGTCCAAGCATTCAAACACACTCCATATGGTGTAGGGAAGCTGTTCAGATCATCACAACTCATCTGTAACACGTCCAACTCAAAAATCACATTGCCCTTGCTATCACGACCTTCAAGTAAGCCTAAACTTGGTTATCTCTTAATATATACATATTTCCTCGCACAATACTTTTGCCATATGTTCATAATCATGTATGGAATATTTCCCCTCAATTAATTACTTTGTTTGAATCGTGTATCAAAATCTCAGCCTTCATGCAAATTTTAGGGTTCTTGAGGTTTTGTCTTGATTTCTTATTCCATGCTTAAAATAAATGAAATTAAAGACCATAGACATGATCGTGAGGTGAAAACGAGCAGATTGATATGTGGATTGTGTGATTTCATCAAGTATTCAGTGAGATTGGATGGAAAATGCAAATCAGGCCAAACTCAGAACACGCGCGTGTTCTTGCCATGTTCTTGGCGCCTTTTTTGAAAATTCAAATATTTGAATTTTGTGATTTTATTTAATTGATTCAAAAATTAATTTCTCTATGAATTTTAATGATTTTGAGTTGATTCTTTTTTTAATAATTCACAAAAATGTTAAAATATGTTATTTTGCCAAAAATTCCCAAAAATGTTATTTATTTCATATATTTGATATTTTTGCAAAAGAATTAATGTTTTATTTGTTTTTAACATTTGAATTATTTGTTCCTTCTTGATTTTCCAAACTTAATTGATTTTCAATCATTTTGTGGATATAAACATGATTTTTGAAACATTGATCCAAGATCACCACTCATTTTTCACATGTTTTCAATAATTTTTATTAATTTTTAAACAAAATTAATTCCATTTTAGACAAAATTATGGTTTTGATTAATTTAACCCTCATCAATCATTTTAAAACTCTTTGGGCCTCTTGGTAGATTGTAAGACCCAATCCTTTTGCACATAAAACCTTTTTGGGCCTCACACATTGTATAAGTCCCTTTGTATATTTTCAAAAGTACGGCGCGGTCGTCGCCTTTGTAACAAAAATCTTTGGGTCTCTCCTTGAGCTATAAGACCCATTTCTTTTCTTAAAAACACTTTTGGGCCTCTAATAGAGTGTAAGACCCAGCCCTTTTTTGAAACCAAAATGATTTGGGCCTCATATGTTGTATAAGACCCACTGTGTTTTCAAAAACCTCGGCGCGACCGCCGCTGACAAACAAATAACCCTGGGCCTCTCCTTGAGTTGTAAGTCTCATCTCTTATACAAAAATAAATCTTTGGGCCTCTAATAGAGTGTAAGACCCATCCCCTTGTACATAAAAACAATTTTGGGCCTCACATATTGTATAAGTCCCTCTGTATAGTTTTCAAAACGACGGTGCGATCATCGTTAAAACTTGGGCCTCTTCTTAAGCTGTAAGCCCCAACAATCTTTTCAAAGCCCTTTCTCCTTTGACTTTGAATTCAAATATATGTTGTTATCAAAACTTTCTTTGTTGAACAACTAATGAAACAGCATGGAAGCTCTACAACGGGTAAGTGTTTATCCGCTTTCATTTACCGCTTTCATATGTATATAACTGTATTGTGGGGCTGCTTCACTGTAAGTCTTCTTTCACATCATTTTATATACTTGTCACATATCAACTATGTAATACTAGTATAGTTATTTAGAGTTTTCCCTGACAACTACGTCTAGAACTAGGTAAAGCCCTGTTGGTCACTCTTTAAATACAAACAAAACTAGATCCCCCGTAGGATTCCAGATACAATCTTCCCTTCTCTTGGGGTTAAACAATATGGAACAAAGAGAAAGGCAGTATTCTCGGTGAACCTTTTCTTAGACTGTCACCCTTAGAAATTGTCAAAGAAACTCTAACTCCCCAGAGATGATCTTTTCTCCGTGAATGACATCTCTTGAGTTTCTTCCAAATTCTCGAACTTTCCTGGAATGATCTCTTCTCTATGAATTGAATTTCTTGAACTTCTCTTGGTTTGGGGACCCACAGGCTTCCTAAAAGTATCCCCGCCTCCTCTTGGGCGTTGTACAAGGACCCTTCGGCTTCTTAGAAGTTCTCATGCCTTCTCTTGGGCTTAATACAAGGACCCTGACGACCTCTTAAAGGTATAAGACAGAACTTAGTCATCTTTTGATACTCATCCCTTAATGCCCGTGCCTCCTCTTGGGCATTGTACAAAAGATAAAACTCTAGACTTGGACAGTCTAAGCCTCTTGAGTCTCAAAGACATTCTCAAGTTCCTTTCAAACATAGGAAAAAATACCGATCACTCTTGATCAATCTTCAACAGAAACCTGGTCTCTCTCATGAGAGTTCCCCACACTTGGACCCGCTTCAGGATCTCAATAATCCTCAGCAGTAAGTCAGCCTCCTCTTGGACTTTGTACAAATAATTCTCCCCAGCGGAGCTAACCTTTTCAGACTCTCTTGTTGAGTCAACTTTTAGCCTCCATCTCGGGCTTCGTACGAGATAGAAAAACACTCTCTTGTTGAGTATAAAAGACTCTCTTGTTGAGTCAAACCCTTTTTAGCCTCCATCTCGGGCTTCGTACGAGATAGAAAAGCACTCTCTTGATTGAGTCAAACCCTTTTTAGCCTCCGTCTTGGGCTTTGTACAAGACATAGAAAATCACTCTCTTGTTGAGTATAAAAGACTCTCTTGTTGAGTCAATCTCCTTTTAGCCTCAATCTCGGGCTTCGTACCAGACCACAAATCACTCTCTTGTTGAGTATAAAAGACTCTATTGTTGAGTCAATCAATCTTCGGACTCTCTTGTTGAGTCAATCACCTGTTCAAGACTCTCTTGTTGAGTCAACCCTTTCTTAGCCTTTGTCTGGGGCTTTATACAGGACAGATAAAAGTACTCTCTTGTTGAGTCTAACCCTTTCAGCCTCTATCTTGGGCTTTATACAAGATACATTCTCCCCAACAGAGTCAAATTCCCTTTTAGCCTCAATCTTGGGCGTTGAACAAGACAGAAAGAACATTTTCCCCCGGAAAAGTCGAACTTCTAGCCTCCTCTTAGGCTTTGTATGAGGAAAACCCCGGTTGAGTCAATCAACCTTTTAGCATCAAATTTGTGTCGTGCTCACAACATACAAACATCAACAACTCCTCTTTAGAGATGACAAATTCTCTCTCATCCCAAACCCTTTAGTTTCACATATTGGGCTTTGAACAAGATACAAACCACCTTTAGCTTCATGTCTTGGGCTTTGAACAAGACACCAAAACAATCTCTTTCCTCCCATAGAATAGGAGGAACTATGATCACTTTGATTTCCCTGTTTCAGGAATACGTAGGCATAAGATTGCAAAAATCTTAGCGAGCATACTAATCAAAAACCCAAAATCCCGTACCTCTATACATCAATCAAGAAGCATCATACCTAACATCTTAAACCTCACAAATAGTCCAGACACTGTGTTTTTAAGCAAATAACCTTAAAGAAGAACCCCCCTATTTTTTATAGCATTTGTAAACCAACAATTTTGACTGTTCAACCTCAGTTTGCAAGCAGGGTTAATTGGAGACATCTATTTCCCTTCCTTAATCAGCTTCACAGGATAAAAAATGAATCGAACTGTAGTACCAAAGCGATAGTGATTCGAAACCACAAAAATCACGCTACACTTGGGAGTTTAAGCAAGAAGTCTTGGGCTAAGGGTCTGAGCAATGTAAATTCTTATGCTGAATGCATAAGCGATTGTAATCATTATTTGATTAAAGTGAAAATCTCTTGTGATGCAAGGGGACTGGACTACTCTCAGTTTGGAAAGAACCAGTATAAATCTCTGTGTGTTATGTTATTATTTAATTACTTTTGTTAACATTC
Source organism: Lathyrus tuberosus (assembly GCA_022829125.1). Classification (NCBI taxonomy): domain Eukaryota; kingdom Viridiplantae; phylum Streptophyta; class Magnoliopsida; order Fabales; family Fabaceae; genus Lathyrus; species Lathyrus tuberosus. The sequence goes on from JALAZF010000423.1 coordinate 1,826,021, forward strand.
TGCTACTTAATATAATCAGAATCTAAACACCAGTTTAGATTCTGAACTCTGATGAGAAGTAAGTAAGAAAATAGAAAACACAATTCAACCCCCCTTCTTGTGTACTTTTCTTCACCTTCACAATTGTGTATGTCTAAATATTAAACTCTTTTCTCTAAATGTTTCTAAACCATCAAATTCTGAACCAAGTTCAGAGTATGATAATAGAGTAAGTAACATTAGTGAGAAGTTTACTTCCTTTTCTTAATCCTGTTTCAGAACCTAAGGTGTCACGCTCAGATTCTGATCCAAGTAAGAGTCTGAATCATATCAGAGTTTGACTTCATAGTTTGTTGCATAGTAGAATATAAATGCAGAAGTAAATAAAGAAACACATAATATATCCTGGTTCCTCTCAATTGAGTGTAGTCCAGTCCCCTTGCAACACAAGAGCTTTTAACTATAATCAGACTGATTACAATTGCTTAAGCCATCAACTCAAGACTTCCTGCTCATTTACCTAGAAAAAGACTTACTTGCCTAAACTACCCGTTCAGGGCTACTTGCTCTACCCGCAAGCATGAGACTTTAATTCTCAATCACATTGATCAATATTTCCTGCTTTTCCCGCAAGCATGGGACTTTAATGCTCAATCAACAGAAAGTGACTTACTCTGAGCACAGAGGCAAAAGTCTTCAGATTCTCTTATCATAGGAATCTAGTGTTAACCTTGTGTTCTTATGTGTGCTTCTTGGGTAAGAAGATAGAGAAAGGTTTACACTCTGGAGCATAATATGAGTTGTTTCCAGCTCCTTAGTATAGAAGAATGAAGTTTTCATTCTTCTTCTTTCCTTGCATAGATTTCCATCCTATTGTTCCTTCCTGTTCTTGATCATATTCATATATTCTTTCTTCAAAATATATGTGAATATATCTCACTCTGCTCTCACACACTTAATCCTTCTAGTTATATTTTTTTTGAAGTGTGTTTCTTTCATCTGTGTTTTCTGCGTAACACAGATTCTCTCAACTCATTTCACTGAACTGGTATCACATCCATGTGAACATAATCACGAAATCTTAAACTCACATTCATTTTCTGGAGAGGTCTCTAGTGGACGAGAGCTTCAAGAGTCTTATGAATGTTTTCAATCTTCTTCTTTAAATAGATACTGAGAATAGATCCATTGAAGATTGAGACTACCAATGGTACAAGTAGCCATTGAAGATCTTTAGCTAGTGTACAATAGAGTGAGCTAAAAACTCAGCTAGCATAAAGACATTGAGAGTAGAAGAGCAGAGTTCTAAATAGTTGGAGAGAAAAGATCCTGACAACATTACTTTATGCTGATTAGACATAAAGTATTATACCTTTGTCATGTGATCTTCTTTGGATTACTTCTGACCAGAGACTTCTTATAGACGCTTGTTAAAGCTTTCTCAGAGTCATTGTTATCTTTATACTTAGCTTTCTGAATCAAAGGATTTTTTAAGAATTAATCAAAGCATGATGAGAAGATAAAGTATGTCTTTAAGATTTGGTTGGAATGAGAATTCAGAGTCTTGAGTTCACAGGTTTTGAGCTTGTCTTCACAGAGTCTTGATGAGAACTAGTTTGGATGATCACTTTTAGAGTTTATTACTTGATGTATACAAATTCCTTTGAAGCAGTATCTTCAAAATTGTTGATGAAGCTTGTTCAGAAGATGTAGAGTCGTTCCTTATAATAGAGTCTGTTTGCTTCAAATAATTCTAGTCTTTAGAGCTTTGCTTATCTTTTGTATTCTAAGTAAGCTTAGGTTTAGCATCTGAAAGACTTGATTTGACTCTTCAGAGTATGAAAGCTTGGTTCTGATCCTTCATATTTAGAACATCTTTGCTTCCCTTTAATGGTTCTTCTGAGTGATTATCTTGATTAATATCAAGGTTAATGGTTTTTGATCATGCACACTTGAATAACCATTAGTAAACCCTATTATTTTTTAAATATTTTATTATGATTAAAACCATTTAAGGGAATGAACAAATCTTGTTCTAACAATTTCTCCCTTTTTAAGATGACAAACAAATGTATTTAAGAACAATGGTTGATGATTTAATTAACACAGTGTAACATCAGAGTCTGAGGTTTGTATGCTCCCCCTAAGTTAGACAGTCCTTTAAGGTGAGGTTTGTAAACCCCTCTAAGTCTGATAGTCCATTAAGACGGGGTTTGTAAGCTTCCCTTAAATCCTTATCTATGTTAATTTACTCTTATAACTTTAATCAACAAATTCTAACAATAGGTTGAGGTTTGTAAGCTCCTCCTGAGTTTGACAGACCTTAAGTCGAGGTTTGTAAGCTCTAGCTTTAGTCTGGAAGTTCATTAAGGTAAATTTTGTAGGCTTTCCCTAATTTCTATCTTTGTTAATTAAGTCTATCATTTAAGCCTGGTAAAATAAATTGAACAAAATAAATACAAATTATAAATAACTTAAAGCTTATAACTCAGAAGCTTTTAATGTAGAAACTATATTTTTTTAGGTTCTAATGCATTAATCTTTTCTTAAATACTCCATGCATTTTCTCCCCCTTTGTCATTATCAAAAAGATTTTGAAAGAAAGAGAAAAACAATAAAAATGAAAAAAAAATGAAACAGTTTAAATTCACAGAATTTTGAAACACACAAAAACCAATTTAAATGTTTAAGAACATTTTCAAAAGAAAAAGACAGTTGAAAAACAATTTAAAATCTTTTAACTAGAGAAATTATTTACTTCTAATGGTAAATCACTACCGTTTAAGTTTCCAAGAAGTAATTATGATTCAATATGGCATGCTTAATTAGTGATTGACTTTGAGAATTTCAAAGATCAAAAACTGAAACACGCAAAGTGTTGAACTTCCAAGATTTTAGTTATAAAATCACACAACTCTGTTCAATCCAAATCACAAATCCATATTCACTTCATCGTACATCTGATTCAAGATGAATACACCTTCTGAGCAATCTGGTACTCCTATTGTTCCAGAGGCTCCTGCAGTCTTTGAGGAAACTTCTGATCAAGGGGTCAGACCCTTTGAAGAAATTCCTTCAACCTTTCTTCCTCAGTAACTGAAGCCATAGAAGAAAATTAAGAATAAGAAGAATAAGACGTCCAAGAGAAGAAGATTTAAAGAAGTGATTCATTTCATTTCGGAAGAAGTTGATTTAGAATGGGAAACCTCTTTCCATGCTAGGAAATCTAGGGATGATTATGATTAATGTTATAAACATTTTTTTGTAATTATTCCTTTAAATCAATGAAGTTATTTTCCCATTTTAATTTGCATACCATCCTTTTAATCATAATTATTTCTTTTAATGTCAACTAATTAAGAAGTTCATAATCAAAATAAAAACAGTGCTTTTAATTTGATATTTCATTTTCATTAGATTCATCTGCTACATCCAATTTACCATAGAGATTGCTTTGGTTATACAATCAATGAAGGCGAGAAAAATACACAAGAAGGGGGGTTGAATTGTGTTTTTTGTTTCTTAACTTTGCCTATGATCAGAGTTCAGAACCTAAACTGGTGTTCAAATTCTGATTATATGTTGCAGCGGAATGTTAACAGAAGAAAATAAAAGATAAAGAATACATGTTTCGTATTAAAAATACTTTGAAGTATATGCCAAAATACAAAAATTGTGTTGATGTGTTAGCTGTATTTTTTTATGGAAGTAAAGTATTTATGACTTGCAAGCTTTTACAACATAAGTTAGTCTTTTTTTTTGGATTTTTGTATGAGAAAAGATCTTTACATTCGATCAAACGTTTTATTTGCAATGAGATATGAAATGCTTTGAAAATGGTTGATGGTGAAATGCTTTGAAAATAGGGGCAACTGTCACACCCTCATTTTCACCCTAACCCTTTTCATATCATAGCATTTACATCATCTATGCATTCTATTAGATCATAGTAGGTCATGTTTTGCTTTGGTTCTAAGGCTTGGGATTAAAGCATTGAGTCTCATCAATCGAAGAAGAGGGGCTAACTTTTAAAGCAATGAACAAGGAAGTATACTCAACACTATGGTTTTCTCAATATACAAGGTCCACACACACACCTCAAAGTGTCTCAACAAGGTCACATGTTTATATGGCAACTAAGGTTTTAAGGAGATTGAAGATTGATCATGGCCCTTATCTTGTGGCTCTAAATTAAGTTTTCTGGGCAAAGCAACCCATAGTGGAATTCTTAGACAAGACATGTTTCCATGGTTCAATTTACACATCAAGGCATCCATACAAGCCTCTTGGTTCATCAAAAGTCATGTCAAGAGCCTTCTAAGTGAATAGAGGAAGTTGGGGTTTCATCTGAGCAAGAAAGTCAACTGTTGATCTAAAAAGTCAACCTTTGAGATTTTCAGCCAAGTATGGGCATTTCAAGTCATTTTTAATGACATGATGAGGACTGATCAAGGATAATCATAAAATCAAGAAAGGTTGCCAAATTAGGGTTTCTTAGAATTTTTTTAAGTATAAAATTCCTCATTTTGTGCATAACTTCCAAGGCAATTTCCATCATGATCCAAGATTCATCTCAATTTTCCATCAACATGAAAGTTGTAGATCTTGTTTCAAGCTTTCATTTGATATAAGGAACTTCTCATTTGGAGCCATATAGCTCAAGTTATGACATCTCCAAGTTATGGTTCCAAAGTTGTCAAATTGAAAAATACTTAGATTTTTTTTAAGTGTTGTTTAGACATCTTTGGAGGATAGGTTTTCAAGGCCATTTTTCTCATGGTTCTAGGCTTCAATTCAAAATGCTTTCAAAATGAAAGTTGTTAGGCATTCTTCAAGCTTTCCATTGATGCCAAGAACTCATCAAATGGATCAACATAACTCAAGTTATGTGGTTTCAAAGTTAGGTATTTCAAATTGTCAAACTTTATGAGGTCAACTTTAAGTGCATTTTCCATGAGTTTCCAAGTTTTATTTCATGTTTCTTACAACATGAAAGTTGTTCCTTATGTTTTAAGCTTTCTATCCATGCCAAGAACTTCTCAACTGGATCAATACATCTCTAGTTATGGCCTTTCAAATTTGGGGTTCCAAAATGGTCAAAAGTTCATAACTTATAATTTTTTCTAAGTCACTTTGGACAAAGTTTTGGACATGACTTCAACCCATTATTTCTCATGATTCCAAGCCTATTTTCACATTGATTTGAACATGAAACTTGTTCTCCTATCTCCCTAATTTCCATTGAGCCAAAAATCTCACAAATTGGATCGAAATCCATCAAGATATTATTGTTCAAAGTTGGCCATGTGACTTGGTTCTAAGGTTTCATTCTTGAACCTTTTTCATGCAATTTGAACACACTTCATGCAAAACATTTTTTGCTACCTATCTCATGCGCATACCTCATTCTTTTCGTTACCAAAACATTGCCAAATTTGCCCAAACATTCCCACTTTCTTTCATGTACCATTTTGAATATTCTTGCCAAAAGAAGGAAAAAAAATTGTGTAAAAACTTGCATGGCAAGATTATTCCTCAACTCTCTCCATTCTGACTCTCTCTTGCCACTCAAGAATGACAACTAACACAAACCTCATGCCATGCGTACCACCATATTCTCGTTCACTCTCCATTTCAAAATTTACAAAAATTATTAACCTCATTTTTTAACCACAGTAAACATCTTTTTAACCACTCATAGCCACCATATAAATGAAAGGAGAAACCCTAGAAAAGAGAGCAAGCTCATTCTGCAGCCAAACACATAAAACAAACTCTCTCACTATCAAACTTTCTCTTTCTTCGAATCTCCTTCTTCCAAGCTAGTTTCTTCATTTTCCAATCACCACCTACATCCTAAGTGTTCTTAGAAGCAAAAAGAGAGTGCAGTGAAGTTGTAAAGCAAAGTCAGAAGCCACAAAAGCTTCATTTGGGTAACCTTTTTCTCTAACTCTTATCACACTTTTTATTGCTTTTTTGGACATGTGGTTGTAGAATTTGATGTTCTGAAGTGATGAGGATTACATTTGTGCTCTTGTTGTCTTATTTTATGAAAGTTCCATAATATGACTCTTTCCTTAGTGGCCACATTTGAGGGTGATAAAGGGTTCAAAAGTGAAAAATGAGGTTGGATATGGGTTCTACGCGAAAAAACGATCGGAATAGAGTCAGGGTTTTTGAATTTTGGCAAGGTTCTGAACCAGCTCCAGCGAGGGTCGCCGGAGAAGCCGACCGGAGCCCTAGCTCCAGTGTTTGATCCGTTTGGATGATTTGGCATGTTTAACTATGGTCGAGACTGGCGTGGCGCTGAGTCATGCTGGCTCATTTAATGAACATCATGCGTGGCACCCTTCTTTTTTTCTTCTGAAACTTGTTTTAAAAAGAAACATGGGCATTCTTCTTTTTATTTTCACACCCTCCTTCTTAGGCCCAGTGCACGCCTTGAACTAAATCTATTTCATTTCCTTTTTACTGATGACACCCATTCTCCTTAGTTTTTCTTTTATTTATATTTTGGGAAATCAGAGCGTTCGTAGTTCCTCCTATTCTATGGGAGGAAATGGTTGTTTGGTGTCTTGTTCAAAGCCCAAGACGTGAAGCGAAAGGTGGTTTGTATCTTGTTTAAAGCCCAAGATGTGAAGCTAAAAGGTGTTGACTTTAGAGAGAATTTGTCATCTCTAAAGAGGGGTTTGTCTGTTACGACTGTTTATAAAGGAGAATTACTTTAACCGGGATATGTGAATCCGGCAATGCCATAATTTCCTTTATAGGGGATTTTTAACCTGAAGGAGAAGACTTTAACTCAGTGTAGAGCAATGCTATCTTTCCTTAGGAATTTCTCATGCTAAAAGAGGGACAGTGGCATAGATGTAGATGATCCAGAGGCTTGCCGCTTACAGCGATTAGATGAAGAGGAAGGAGTTGTTGATGTTTGTGTACTGTGAACGAGGCACAACTTTAATACTAAAAGGTTGATTGGATCAACCAGTGGTTTTCTTATACAAATCCTAAGAGAAGGCTATTATGTGTCTCGTACAAAGCCCGAGAGAGAGGCTAAAAGGTTTTGACTCAACGAGGGAATCTTTTGGTATCTCGTATAAAGCCCGAGATGGAGGCTATTTGACTCAACAAGAGAGTTTTGTATCTCGTACAAAGCCCGAGATGGAGGCTAAAATTTTCTTGGCTCAATAAGAACCTTTTTGTATCTCGTATAAAGCCCGAGATGGAGGCTAAACGTTGTTTGATCCCGCTGGGGAGAATCATTGTACAAAGCCCAAGAGAGAGGCTAACTTCACGGGAGAAGGATCTTTATACAAAGCCTAAGAGGAGGCTATGGCGACTGTTCAGTTAAGTGACAGGTCCAGTTTACTGATTTTTAAAGAGAAAATCAGTTCTTATATGAGTAACACTGTACTCGAGGATTTGGTTCGAGGATCCGGATTATTCCTGTTCTTTAAGGAAGTGGGAAATCCGAAGGGTATTGAGACTGTCCGAGTCTGCGGGTTTTCTTCCTATTTAACGAAGGGGTCAATTGAGAATGTCTTTGAGACTCAAGGAGATTAGACTATCCAAGTCTAGAGTGTCATCTTTTATACTGTGCTTTGAGAAACAGTAGTAGACTCTATGAAAGGACTATTCTATGCAGATGACTAAGTTCTGTTCCTATACCTCTAGGAGGTCGTCGGGACAATTTGTACGAAGCCCAAGAGGAGGCTGGAAGCTTTTAAGAAGCCGACGGGTCCTTGTACGAAGCCCAAGAGGAGGCTATCATTCCCGGAGGAAGAGATCATTATACGAAGCTTAAGAGGAGGCTATGAATACTTCTAAGAAGCCATAGGGTCCTTGTACTATGCCCAAGAGGAGACGGGGTTGCTTTTAAGAAGCCTGTGGGTCCTTGTACGATGCCCAAGAGGAGGCCGATGCTTTTAAGAAGCTCGTGGGTCCCCAAACCCCGAGAAATTCAAGGCAAGCTATTCACAAGGAATAGATCAAGTCAAGAAAGTTCGAGAATTTGGAAGAAACTCAAAGATACCATTCACGGAGAATACATTCATCTCTGGGACTAGAGTTTCTTGACAATTCCTAATGAGGACAGCCGAAGAGAACACTGTATCTGGTGATCCAATTGGGGATCTAGTTGTCTATTTCTACGAATAAACGAAACGACGTCACCTAGTTCTAGACGTAGTGGCCAGGAAAACTCTAAATATCTATACTATTATTACACAGTTGATATGAGTTTATGAAAGAAGACTTATAGTGAAACAGCCCCACAATACAGTTATATGTATATGAAAGCGGTAAATGAAAGCGTATAAACACTTACTCGGTTGTAGAGCTTCCATTCTGTTTGGTTAGTTGTTCAACAAAGAAAGATTAAAAACAACAGTATATTCAAAATCAAAGGAGAAAGTGCTTTGAAAAAGAAAAATTTGGGGCTTACAGCTCAAGGAGAGGCCCAGGGTTTTATCAGTGAGCGCACTGTTTGAATTTTGTACAGAGGGACTTATACAAGTGACTGTGGCCCAAAAATTGTTTTCTGTACAAAGGGATGTGTCTTACACTCTCTCAAGAGGCCCAAAAAGTTTTAAAGAAAAAGAGTGGGGCTTATAACACGAGGGTAGGCCCAGATGATTTTTCCGTTTGAAATGGCGATCGCGCCGAGGTTTTCTTTTAACGCAAAGGGGCTTATACAATATCTGAGGCCCAAAGTGATTTTGGTTAAAAGGGGGTTGGGTCTTACACTCTAATAGAGGCCCAAAAGTTTTGAATGAGTCTTATAGCTCAAGGAGAGGCCCAAAAGGTTATTTTTCAAAAGGTGACGATTGCGCCGTTTGTTTTTGACGGTATCGGGACTTATACAATACACTGAGGCCCAAAAATGGTTTGGTCAAAAAAGAATTGGGTCTTACACTCTATTAGAGGCCCAAAGTGTTTTAAAAATGATTTATCAGGGTTGAATTAATCCAAAAACCCTAATTTATTTTCAAAAATGTATTTAATTGAATAAAAATTCAATTAAAATGATTAATATTGTTTAACATATGGAAAACAAATTGTGATCTTGGATTAATGCTTCAAAAATTAAGTATTGACCTACAAAATAATTAGAAGGCATTAAAAGTTGCAAAATCAAGGTGGAAAAAATATTTTAAATGTCAAAAACAATTAAAACATTAATTCTTTTCAAAAATATCAATTATACAAAATAAATAATATTTTTGGGATTTTTTGGGAAAATAAAATATTTTAACATTTTTGTGAATTATTAAAAAAAGAATCAACTCAAAATCATTAAAACTAAGAGAGAAATTAATTTTTGAATCAATTAAATAAAATCACAAAATTCAAATATTTGAATTTATGAAAAATGGCGCCAAGAACAGCTGAAGAACACGCGCGTGTTTCAGCTTGGCCCAGATTTGCATTTTCTCTCCAATCTCACTGAATACTTAATCATATCATGTAATCCACATACCAATCAACTCGTTTCAACCTCACGATCATGTCTATGGTATTTAATTTCATTTAAATTAAACATATAACAAGAAATCATGAAAAATCCTCAAGAACCCTAATTTCTGCATGAAGGCTAGTATTTTTGATACACGATTCAAACAATATAATTAATTGAGGGGAAACATTCCATGCATGAATATGAACATTTGGCAAAAGTATTGTGCGAGGAAATATGCATAGATTGAGAGATGACCAAGTTTAGGCTTACCTCTAGGTCGTGACAGTAAGAGCAAATTGATTTCTGAGTATGAGGTGTTATAGATGAATTGTGATGATTTGAACAGCTTCCCTACACCCTATGGAGTGTGTTTGAATGCTGGGACTTGACTGAGAATGGCTGGATCACTTCATGGCATCTCAACTGCACTTTGGTTAAAACCTTGAGCAATTGACTAGTGATTCTAAGAAATCAGTGTTCCAGTTGTTGTTTAAGTGTTTGATCAGCTCACATATGATGTATATGAGGTGTGTGAGTGATTGGTTTGATTGGAAAAGCTCTCAAACTCAAAACCCGATAGTGACTTGCCTTAGAAGGCATAATTGGAGTGAAAGAAGATACTTTGAGGAAAGCATCTGTTTGATGGCTTTGGTGTACTCAAACTGATCACAATTGAGCTCTATTTATAGTAGAGCAAGTTTGTTTTGGGATCCACAGTGAATGGCAATTGCAGCAGGTGTTTGTTCAATGTTGGCCAATGGAAATCCAAGTCTCCTCTAGCCATTGACTAGAGGTTAGGGCACAGGGTTGTGGTTCCCTTGGTCTTGGATAAGTCTTGACTGAATTCAGTTGCAAATCGCTCAGTCCATGCCACCTTGATGCTTCCATTGAATGCTCCAATCCAAAATTGGAGTCTTGTCCCTATTTTGGCCATTCTAGGTTCAACATGCTATTTCTTGTTCCAAAGACTTTGGAGGCTTGGCTCAGTGATTGTCCCCTTTAGATTCAATCCTCAGAGGTGTCCAAGTGGATAGGAGCATTTGGATTTGGCTGATTTTGGCAAATCGAGCAAAAATGCAAATTCTGCCTTGCCTTGGCAGATTTCAGCAAGGCAACTTTCCAATGTCATATCTCATGACTCAAATTGAATTTGGTAATGTTCTTGGTCATTTTGGAAAGCCCTTACATGATACAACAACTGTTTGAACATATTTGGTTTTGATCTCTTTTGAATCCAAGTGAAAAATCCCCCTACATTTGGCAAAAAGTAGGGTAAAATCTGACTTAGTGAAATTTTCACTAAGTGTTGGAACAAAGTGACTTTTCTTGATTTTGATCACTCCATAACTCAAAATCCATGAGGAGTTGGAATTAGGTCTAGTTGAAGTTTTTGTAGAGGGCAATGAGATCTACAAATCAAGCCTTGGATGGGAGAAAATGGCTTTGTGGTTTAGGAGTTATGACCCTCCAAATTTGGTACCCTAGCCACTTTATTTTTAACTTAGAAAATTTTCTAAGTTTTTTATGGTTACCCCTTTTACAAGTTACCCAACTTTTCTTGATTTTTCTTGATGAATGATGATTCAAATCATACATTAACATCATTTTAGGGTTAAAAATCCATTTTGGTGAAAAATCTCAAAAAGTTAAAGTTGACTTTTGTGCACAGTTGACTTTTTATCAGATGAATTCCAAACTGTGCAATTCTTCATGAAATCATGTCCTTGACCTAAATCAAACTTGATGGACATGTTCCATGGGTGTCATAGGGTATATTGATGCATGTAATAGGGCTTGGTAGCATATCCTGGTCAAAAGTCAAAGTTACAGTTGACTTTTTCTTTAAAACCCTAACTGTGGTGCAGATGAAATTGAGACTTGTTGCTCAAGCTTCTTGGATTAATCCATTGTTGCAAATGGATCAATATAGTTCATTAGAGACCCTCAAACCCTCTCTTGAGGTCTTGGCTCATGATTTGCCCTAAAAGTCAACTTAGGGGTGAATTAGGTCAAGAAACCCTAATTCCTGATTTTTGATGAATGCATCCCCTGAGGCAAAATTGACTTGATGATTGGGTCCATGAGGTTCCATGGAGTATATTAGGTTAGGATTTGGATCATTGGCTTGTGCCCAGATGAAAAATTTCCATCTAGAGACCCTGGTCGACCAAAACCCTAATTTGGTGACACTGTCGATCTTGAGACTTAATCCACCTAGAAGGGAGCAGCCTTGTGCTTAATCCTTGAAGTGGGAGTCCTTTTGATCCATTGTGGATGTTTGAGAGGTTAGACAAGTTGAAGATCATGTCATTCCTTGATTGACCCTTGTCTAAGCACTCAGAGAGGGCTTGAAACCCTAATTTTGATTGTAGTGAATGCTCAGCCATCTTTGGGGAGACTGATGAAGTATGATGGTTCCTCCATATTGTGATGATGATTTTCACAATGATGGGAAATCTTAGTGGTCAAAATTTGGGGTATGACAAGGAGGTCGTCCAACCAGCAACTGCCAACTTCAGGGATGCCTTAAGGGTAAGGAAGGATAAGAAGAAGAAGAAGAAGAAGAAGAAGAAGAAGAAGAAGCCGAAGAAGAAGAAGATAAAGAAGAAAAGGAGGCCTGTATATTATGATTCCGATGAGGGGAGTGAGGAGAGATGTCTAGATTATGAAGATGCATTTTATGCTATGGGCTCTGACAATGATCTTGATATGTAATATGTTTATCAATGTACTCTCAATGGAATATTAAAATAAAATTATCTCTATATATGTTCATCTCTTACAGTTTTATTTTTAAAGTTATATATATACTCTATTGCACTTAAAAATACTAAAGAATACATTGCTGGGAATATACATCATACATTACATGGCGTTAGACATGTTTAAAAAATTAATACATGTTTAAAATCTAAAAATATGACAAAAAATACATTGCTGTGAATCGAAGCGTGATGATACATGTAGTACAACGGTCTTCTAATACAAGCGTGTTAAAATGTAAACATATGGAAAAAAAATATAGTAGCTGGGAATCGAAGCTTGTTACACAGCTTGTATTACAACGGTTATGTAATACAACGGTCGTTAAATATGGCGTTATAAATTTTTAATCCTGTTACAACGGTGGGATACGAAACCATGGTAAACCTGGCGTCGTTAAATGGGGTTTTCGTAGTAGTGAGTTTTGCCTTCTCTTGGGCTTAAACAATATGGAAGAAAGAGAAAGGCAGTATTCTTCGTGAACCTTTTCTCAAAATGTCACCCTAGAAATTGTAAAAGAAATTCTTCTCCCTAGAGTTGATCTATTCTCGGTGAATAGCATCTCTTGAATTTCTTCAAACCTCAGAACTTTCACTAAATGATCTATTCTCGATGAATAGCATTTTTTGAACTTTTCTTGGTTTGGGACCCACAGGCTTCCTAAAAGCATCCCCGCCTCCTCTTGGGCTTTGTACAAGGACCATTCAGCTTCTTATAAGTTCTCATGCCTTCTCTTGGGCTTAATACAAGGACCTTGAAGACCTCTTATAAAGGTATAAGACAAAACTTAGTCATCCTTTGCTAGAGCAGTCTTTCCTGCGTCAAATCTCGAACTTAGGGTTGATACTCATCCTTTAAAAGAGTCAGCCTCCTATGGGAGGCATCATACAAAAGATAAAACTCTTCCATACTAGTAGACTTGGACAGTCTAAATACCCCTTGAGTCTCAAAGACATTCTCAAGAACATAGGAAGAAACCCTGATCACCTGATCAATCTCCAGTAGAGATAAAACCCATGGGTTCTAAAACCCAGTCTCTCTCCTAAAATCCCTAGCCAGGGTCAGTTTATCATCAGTATAACACTATATCAAATCAGAACCTCAAGGTATCTGACATCTCAACTCTACTGTAACCCTCAGCAAGAGTTGATTCCCAATTTGGACCTGCCTCGGGATCTCAATAATCCCCGGCAGAAGCTAGCCTCCTCTTAGGCTTTGTATAAATACCTTTCCTCAGAACAGTCAGCCTTCTCTTGGGCTTCGTATAATGATTCTCCCCAGCGGAGCTAACCTTTCAGACTCTTTTGTTGAGTCAATCACCTTTTCAGACTCTCTTGTTGAGTCAATCAAACTGTCAGACTCTCTTATTGAGTAAATCACCTTTTCAGACTCTCTTGTTGAGTCAACCTTTTTAGCCTCAATCTCGGGCTTTGTACGAGACAGATAAAAAACACTCTCTTGTTGAGTCAATCCTTTCAGCCTCCTATTAGGCTTTGTATAATGATTTCCCCTAGCAGGAGTGAGCCTCCTCTCAAGCTGTGTATAATGATTTCTCTAGCTTGTTCGGCCACAATCCTGGGCTTTGTACAGGACAGATAAAAAGCACTCTCTTGTTGAGTCAAACCATTTTTAGCCTCAATCTTGTGCTTTGTACAAGACATAAATTCTCATAACCTTCTCTTAAACTCGGGACAATATCTTCCCCAGCGGAGTCAATTCCTCCGAGCCTTTATTTATGCTTTGAGAAATGAATTCCTAAGTAGAGTCAAACTCTTTTCCGCCTCCATCTTGGGCTTTGTACAAGACAGATAATACTCTCCAGCAGAGTCAAATCCTTTTAGCCCCCGTCTTGGGCTTTGTATAAGACACCTAAAATATCCTCAGTCGAGTCAGTAAAGTCTCTTTTAGCCTCAATCTTGGGCTTTGTACACGACACAGATATAAACACTCTCTTGTTGAGTCGGTCATTCCCAGCCTCCTCTTAGGCTTCGTATAAGGACTTCCCCAGGGGAGTCAATCAACCTCTTAGCTTCAACCTTGGGCTTTGATCAAGGTACACACAAATTGACATCTCCCTTTAGAGATGACAAGTTCTCTCTCAGTCAAACCTTTTAGCTTCAATCTTGGGCTTTGTACCAGACACATAAAATAAACCTTTTAGATTCAATCTTGGGCTTTGAACAAGACACAAATACCCAACCTTTTAGCTTCAATCTTGGGCTTTGAACAAGACACCAAAATATATTTTTCCTCCCTTAGAATAGGAGGAACTACGATTGCTCTGATTTCCCTGTTTCGTTTAAACGGGAATACGTAGGCATAAGATTTTGAAATCTTAGCGAGCATACTAATCAAAAACTCTAGGTCCAGTACCTTCACACATCAATCAAAACTTAAGTCCAGTACCTTACCAAAAACATCGGGAAGAACCCGAACATCAACAAAAACTCACTCTCCCTGTCATACTTTCTGAAGAAACTTTCCCAACCCATTACCAAATAAACACCATCAAGTACAAAGTGAAACCTAATGCTAGTATCCTGTGGATAACCACATATAGGATGGGAAATTGAAAACTTCCCATTGTATAACCTGACCCCAGACCCCCCAATCTCTTTAAAGTGTTTGTTCAGTTAAACATTTGCGTGCAAGGTTAGTTTTAGATAGCTTCCCTTTCCCTTCCAGCTTTATGGGATAAATAAGAAATCAGAAAGTAGCACCCCCTCCTCATTGTGGGGAGAAACCCAAAAACCAGCGATAAGGTGGTCGCGTCACTGACAAAAATCGCTCGCTACAGTAAAATGGCAACTCTACTAGGGAGTCACGTGAGGATCTGTTTTACCTTAGTCATCATCGTCCCCATTTTCCCCAGTAAAATGGCGACTCTGCTGGGGAGTCATTGTCTCTATAGGACTAGGATTATAGCTCTTAAGAGGTATAGGATGTTAGTTTTAGGAATAAATATATATATTGTTTTTCCTACTTGATATCCGTTTTATTTTTCTGCTAATGGGACTGCAGGTGATGCCGCATCTGGAAAGTTTGAGTGACACCTAAGATAAGTGATGGCATTAGACGGGTAATCTTACAGGGAGTGACTCCCAAATAAGAGACCCCGGTAGACCGTCGAATCAGTGGAGATACCCTTTGCGGATTCAATGCCTATACGATTTCGGTTATTGAAAGCAGATTGTTCAATTGTGGTATCCATGAAACTGAGGATTTTGTAGACTGAGACCATGTTACTATTTTGTAGTGCAGAAGCTATCAGAAATAGTTGTCACACGATACTACCCTCATTTGAGATTACTCTAAGATACTGCAGCTCGCTCGGGTGAACCTGCCTGCTGTTGTTATCCCAAGAGGGGTCAATGATTTTGAGGACAGGTACAAAAATACCAGTATAACCTTTGGGGATGGGTAGAGCCATGACTTCATGACACTGAACCTTTGACCCCATGTTTTTTCGATGTTTTTGCGTGCTGCATCCATGCATTCATTTCATTAAAAAACATTAAACAAAGAAAAAAAATTTCTCTTCTAGTCTCTCTTTTTCAAATTAAACTAAGACAATGAATGCAAATGTCAGAGAGAAAGATTGCGTTATGGATTTCGGTAAGAGGAAGACTCACAAGTACACCTTCAAGGTTCCAAAATTAGAGGATTTAAGAGGGTTGGTAAGGATGATCACCAACCCTGATGCTTTCAGAGCTAAGTACGGAGGACTGTTGTCTCTGTTAAGGGTCTATGTAATTAAAGGAATCCTGGCTATGCTGATTCAGTTCTATGATCCAGTTTATCACTGTTTCACATTCCCGGATTATCAACTAGCACCAACACTGGAGGAGTACTCTCACCTGACTAATTTACCCATCACTGACCAAGCTCCCTTTTCTGGGCTGGAAGAAATTTCAAAGGATCAAACCATTGCAAGAGCTATCTATTTGGACGAGTCAGAAGTCAGGACTCACATGACCATTAAGGGTGGAATCCAAGGTTTGCCATCCCATTTTTTGATAAAGAAAGCTCTGTACTTTGCTAGTATAGGGAACATGATTGCTTTCGAGAGCGTCTTTGTTTTGCTCACCTACGGGTTATTTCTGTTTCCCAACATTGATAACTTCGTTGATATCCATGCCATTAAGATTTTTCTGATTGGAAACCCTGTAGCGACCCTTCTCGCAGATGCTTATCATTCTGTACGCTTAAGGAATTTGTACAGCGGAGGAATGATCATATGCTGTGTACCCCTGCTATACAAATGGTTCACTTCCCACTTGCCCAAGTCTGCTGCTTTTTGGGATCATAAGAGTACTTTACGTTGGTCACAGAGAATCATGTCTTTTACCAACTCTGACATAGATTGGTACAATCGGATCTATGACGGGATAAGAATCTTTGACCGTTGTGGAAATTTCCCCAATGTACCCCTCATAGGAACTAAAGGAGGAATCAACTATCATCCAGTTTTAGTTCGTCGTCAATTTGGATACCCGATGAGACTTGTCCCGCGTAATGTTCATCTGGAAGGTCTTTTCTTAAAGGAAGGAGAAAATGACAGGGCACTAAAGACAGAAATAGTGCATGCCTGGAAACATGTTCACAGGAAAGGAAGAGAGTCTCTAGGAAAACCAGACTGTGTCTCTGTGGAACCTTATCTCCACTGGGTACAAGCTAGAGCTCTTAAGCTGAGGATGCCTTACCCTCGTCAAGAAGTTCTTCCGTTAAAGGAATTTGTCCTTTATTTTATGTCTAATATAGAAAAACTCCAGATCACCATCAACAAAGTTCAACAGGAGAAGAAGTCTTGGAAGAACAAGTACCGCATTCTTAATGTGGAGTGTACCAAAATACAACAATTGTTAAAAGAAAAAGATGCTCTGATCGAGATTTTAGAGTAACATGCTGTAGAAAATCAAGAAGAGCAAAGGAATTTGCTCACTTCTTTCACTTGGCAAAGGAATGACAACTCGACAACGGCTTAAGAGCCCCAGTCAAAGAAAAGGAAAATACCAGAACCAGCACCTGAGCCCTCCTCAGAGAGGACTCGGGATCCATAAGTTTAGACATTTCATTTTTCAGCACTTTGTAAATTATTGTATTTCCATTTCCGCAATCTTTGAATTCAATAAAAAGGGGTTTCCCCACTGTATGATATTTACAATCCAATTGTTGAAGTTGCTTTTGATTAAACAAAAATATTTAATATAATCATTGCATATCATTCATCATTCTCACATAACGCATTCTTCTTCCCTATGAATCTCACGTCTGTGTCCCGATTCTAGCATCAAACTGTCTCATTCGTATAATACTCGGGCCAATCGACAAAAGAAAATGGATGATCTCGAGGAAGAGAATAGAGAGTTGAGAGAATAAATCGACACTCTGAAAGAAGATCTGAGAAAACTTCACAATGACATGTAATCTCTGGCAGCAGCCTAGATGCAACGACAAAGGACTGTGATCTCATAGATCACATCTACGCCCATAGTGGAAAAGAATGATCCTCAGTATAATATGCCTAAAGACCGTCCCTGGGGCATGCCACTCAACTATATCTCGGAAGGATATATTCCGCTGATCACGGAAGATTCAGAAACTGCAGCAGGAACCGCTGGTCCTGAAGGTTACAAACTTCAGGAAAGCGAAGATGCGAGGGGCATGACAGCAACTCCTGAAGGTTACAATCTTCGGGAGAGGGAAGCACCAAGAGTCACTGCCATAATGACTATACCACCACCCATGGTACACACTGTCCCAGGAGGACAGATTCCACAGATACCTTCTGGTGGAAACGAAAGTATGTATGACAAAATGAATGAGTTCCAGGAACAATTTCGGGAGATGCAGAAGGAATTGCATACCATTCGCGGCCAGGATCTATTCGGAAAGGACGCCGCAGATGTAACGCCCCAGTTTTTATGTGTTTTTATTTAATCGAGTCTTTTTGATTATTTTATTATTATTTTATTTTATTTTCGACTTTTATCTGAAAATATGTTATTTTTCAATGTTGTGATATTTTATCGGGTTTTGGGAACGTTTGCGAGATATTTGAGTGTGGGGGTATTTTGGTCATTTCATGATATTTTGTTAAGTTAGAATAGAATAGAAAATAGAAAGAAAGAAAAATAGAGAGAAAGAAAAGGAGAAGAAAGAAAAAGAGGAGAAAAGAGAAAAAGAAGGGAAATAGTGAGAAAACTTGGGAAATCATAGAAAATCAACTTATAGAATCGATTTAATCGGGTAAGGGTGTGAAACTCAATTATTGTATGATTGTGTATGATTATGTATGTGTATTTGTTGTTGGTTTTGAATTAATTTGGAGAAATTTAGTAAAACCCATATCTTGTAAAATTGATTAGGAATCGATTAAATGTGTTGGAAATCATGTTTTTAGTGTTCATTATTGTTGGTATATGATAGACACATGTTGTTTTGCATTGTATTGGTAATTTTCTGGGTGTAGGTGAAAAATTGGAGTGTTTTGATTGGGAAAACGCAGAACAAAGTTCTGCAGAATTTTTTTCTGGTTTTTCCAGGTCATACGCGTATGGGGCATGTTCATACGCGTATGGACCTTGGCAATACGCGTAACATGGGCGAGGTAGGGGCCAATACGCGTATGGATCTTCAATTTTCCCGGCCATCTGCCCATTTGCGTATGATACGCGTAGCATTGTAGGGCAATATGCGTACGGTGTTGGGCAGTACGCGTATAGACTTTTAAACGTGAATTTTGGGGAAAAATGGTCTCTGCCCATACGCGTATGGCCTTGGGCAATACGCGTATGGCATGGCGAGGATTTTGGGCAATACGCGTATGGCTCAAGGCAATACGCGTATGGCCAGGAGAATGGTAAAATGAGACTTTTCAAAATATCGTTTTTGTTTTCTTTCGTAACTTGGGTTCCGTAAATCCGATTTTTACATTCTTGGTATCGTTGGAAAACTATTGAGCTATACTTTCTTATTATGATGATTTTGAAATTGTTAGCCGATTTAATTATGTCGGAAATCGGGAATAGTGTCGGTTGTCGACTTTCGTCGTTGTAATTGTGTGTAATTAATGTGTATCATGCAAGGTGCTGTTGTATGATGTAAATGTATGTGTTTAGACGGTGTTGTGATGATTTGTGGCCGTATGGCAATTAAATACATTGTTTTGGGCATAAGTGCAAAGTGTGATTTTGTTGATGTGGATGAATGCATGTATGTGCGCATATTAAATGTCATGAGTCATTGTATGCCCAGCATCATGATATGCATTATTGTGACGTCCTGAGTGACGGTTTGATTCCAGAGGGAATCTGCTATAACATCGTGAGCCTTAAAAATAAGAGGTATGAATAGCCTTAAAAATAAGAGGACCGAAAGCGATGGTTATAGACGATCGTGTGCCCATGTGGGGTGTGAGCGATCGGATTGTGCGCCTTATACCGAGAGGACCTAAAGAAATCCATAAACGTCGTGCGCCTTATACCAAGAGGACCTAAAGCGGCGGGAGAACATCATAGGCCCGACGGGGTGTTACTAGAGTGATCCTCAGTAACGAGCGATGATTCCAGTAGAGTTCCTGAGTGAACTAATGATGAGAAATATTGGAAGTCGGTACCGCATGGCATGTCCATAGAGTCGTTGTGTCGGTCTCTGTGCATTTGCATAAATCATAAATATGATTGACTATGTGTGAGAATTGTGAGTGGATTAATCGTGTGTGGAATTGATGAATTGATATTCTTGGTGATAATTGCATTATGTACGATTAATGTGCATTGGTGTTAGATAAATGAAATATGTGTGATGTTGTGTGGTATTTGGATTCTGTTGTATGTTTGTGGTGAGAAATCTATACGTGCATTTTTGTGTTAATATATAATTATATGAAACTGTATTATGATTGTTTTTCTCACCCTTCTGTTGTTTTATAATGCTCTATGAGGCATTGCAGATTAGAGTTGCTGGAGGTATTTTTGTGAAGCTTTGCGTCTTCATTCTTTTGTCGGTCGGCTCTGATATGTGACACCGGGTAGTTAGGGTGGCCGTTTGTGATTATTTATATATGTATATATATCTTTTGTCTTGTGCATGTACAACGTGATGTATGACAAACTTTTCATGATATATATATATATATATATATATATATATATATATATATATATATATATATATATATATATATGATATTCAGTTTTAGATTTTCCGCTTTTAATCTAAAAACTGAAATGTGGGTGTAAGGAACTGAGTTCCTCTGTTGATTGCTACCCCACTGTTGCATATCTTTATGAGCAGGTGTTGTATGTATTGTTTCAATATAATGTGACTTTCTCCCAGTCTATGCCATGATAATTTAGATATACTCTGATGAAATTTCGAATTTTCTTTTACTTCTTTATTTAATTGGGGAGCATAGATTGGGGGTGTTACATTAAGTGGTATCAGAGCCAGTTTGTGTTAGTCCGTGTCAGTTGTGTCTGTCCTTGTCGGTTTTGGCGTTGGAGTGAGTTATTTGTTTAACCATAGTTTCTGTTATTGGAAATGAATAGAATATGGCTGGTAGAAACGATGTTGCTTTGGCTGCTGCTATGCAAGCTATGGCTCGTGCTGTACAGGGTGCACCTAATGCTGCAGGTAACGATGATTTCAGGAAGAACAAACCGCCGATCTTCAAAGGAAGATATGATCCTGATGGTGCACAGATTTGGTTGAAAGAGATTGAAAGGATTTTCTGAGTGATGGATTGTGCTAAAGATCAGAAGGTGAGACTGGGTACTCACATGTTGCTAGAAGAAGCTGATGTTTGGTGGGTAGGTACACGTCATGTGTTGGAAGCTGCAGAAGAGGAAGAAATTACTTGGGAAGTTTTTAGCTGGGAGTTCATGAGGAGGTACTTTCCTGAAGATGTGAGAGGAAAGAAGGAAATTGAGTTTTTGGAGCTGAAACAAGGTAATATGTCTGTTGTTGATTATAATGCTAAGTTTGTGGAACTTGTGCAACTTTATCCTCATTATACTGAAGCGACTGGTGAATTTTCTAAGTGTGTAAAGTTTGAGAATGGCTTGCGTCCTGAGATAAAGCAGGCGATTGGATATCAGAGGATTCAGAGGTTTTCTGATTTGGTGGACTGTTGTAGGATTTATGAAGAGGACAGTAAGGCTCGTTCTACACATTACAAGAGTGTGAGCGAGAGGAAAGGGAAGCAACAGTTCCGTGGTGGTCCGTATGTGACACCAGCGGATAAAGGTAAACAAAGGGGTACTTTTGATCGAAGGTCAGGTGGAGGAGGTATGTCTAATTCTCCGAGATGTTTTAAATGTGGTGAGTTGGGGCATCGTCAGTTTGAGTGAAGGAAGGATGTGAGTAAGTGTTCTAATTGTGGAGGTTTAGGACATGTAGCAGCTGAGTGCAAGAGAAAGAATGTGGTTAAGTGTTTTAACTGTGGTGAACCTGGTCATATTAGTACAAAGTGTCCGAAACCGAAGCAAGCTCCAGCTAGTGGGAAGGTATTTTCTTTGGCGGGTACTCAGACTTCAAGTGCAGATCGTCTGATCAGAGGTACTTGTTTTATTAATAATACTCCTTTGATTGCTATTATTGATACTGGAGCGACTCATTCATTTATTTCGTCTGAGTGCGCGAAGCGTTTGAATCTTGTGTTGTCTTTGATGGGTGGTGAGATGGTTATTGATACTCCAGCAATGGGGTCAGTAACTACTTCTTTGGTTTGTCTAAGATGTCCTTTGACCATTTATGGTAAAGACTTTGAGATGGATTTGGTGTGTTTGCCGTTGGAGGGTTTAGATGTGGTTCTAGGAATGAATTGGTTGCAATTCAATCGGGTTCATATTGATTGTTATCATAAGCTGGTAAGGTTTCCTTCTCTGGAGGAAGACGAAGACTCGAGTTTCTTATCTACCAAAGAGGTGAAGAGACTTTTGGCAGATGAAGCTCAGTTGTTTGGGTTGTTTGCATCTTTAACTGTGGATAGTCAAGTTTCACTTGATGTGTTTCCTGTTGTGTGTGAATTTCTGGAAGTGTTTCCTGAGGATATTTCAGATTTTCCGCTAGAGAGAGAGGTGGAGTTTTCTATAGATCTAGTTCCTGGTACTAGACCTGTATCTATGGCACCTTATCGTATGTCGGCATCTGAGTTGGTTGAGTTAAAGAAATAGTTGAATGAGTTGTTGGAGAAGAGGTTTGTGAGGCCAAGTGTTTCTCCTTGGGGTGCTCCAGTTTTATTGGTGAAAAATAAAGATGGAAGTATGCGATTGTGTATTGATTATTGCCAGTTGAATAAGGTGACGATTAAGAATAAGTATCCTCTTCCGAGAATTGATGATTTAATGGATCAGTTGGTAGGTGCTTGTGTATTTAGTAAGATTGATTTGAGATTAGGTTATCATCAGATTAGGGTGAAAGAGGAAGATATTCAGAAGACGGCTTTTAGGACACGTTACGGTCATTATTAATATTTGGTGATGCCGTTCGGGGTTTCTAATGCGCCAGGTGTGTTTATGGAATACATGAATCGTATTTTTCACGAGCATTTAGATTGATTTGTCGTTGTGTTTATTGATGACATTCTGATTTATTCTAAGTCTTGGGAAGAGCACGCGGAGCATTTCCGTATTGTTTTGCAGGTTTTGAAAGAAAGGAAGCTTTTTGCCAAATTGTCCAAGTGTGAATTCTGGTTGGCGGAAGTGAGTTTTCTTGGACACGTAATTTCAGGTAATGGTATTTCTGTGGATCCATCTAAAGTAGAAGCAGTTCTACAATGGGAGGCTCCGAGATCTGTTACTGAAATTCGAAGCTTTTTGGGTTTGACTGGTTATTATCGAAGGTTTATTGAAGGTTTTTCGAAGCTAGCACTTCCTTTGACCCAGTTGACTTGTAAAGGGCAAGCGTTCATTTGGGATATTCGGTGCGAGGAAAGTTTTAATGAGCTGAAGAGAAGATTGACGACAGCTCCGATTTTGATTTTTGCCGAATCCTAATGAACCATTTGTGGTTTATTGTGATGCTTCTTTGATTGGTCTAGGTGGTGTTCTGATGCAGGAAGGTAAGGTGGTGGCTTATGCTTCAAGGCAACTAAGAGTTCATGAGAAGAATTATCCTACTCATGATCTTGAATTAGCGGCTGTGGTTTTTGTGTTGAAGATTTGGAGGCATTATCTCTACGGTGCAAGGTTTGAAGTCTTTAGTGATCATAAAAGTTTGAAATATTTGTTTGATCAGAAAGAGCTAAATATGAGGCAACGTAGATGGTTAGAATTTTTGAAGGACTACGACTTTGGCTTGAATTACCATCCTGGTAAAGCTAATGTGGTAGCCGATGCATTGAGTCGGAAATCGTTACATATGTCCGCTTTAATGGTTAAGTAGTGGGAACTTTTGGAATCGTTTAGAGATTTGAGTTTGGTTTGTCAAGTGACGTCGGATAGCGTTAGGCTTGGTATGCTAATGATTACTAATGATTTTCTGATGACGGTTAGTGAGAAGCAAAAGCTGGATGTGAAATTTTTGGATTTGATGTTGTTGGGAGGTAAAGATGCGAATAGTGATTTTCAAGTTGATGTTAATGGTGTTTTGAGATTCTGAGGTAGAATTTGTATTTCGGATGATGCAGAGTTGAAAAAGATGATTTTGGAAGAAGGACACCAGAGTAATTTGAGTATACATCCGGGAGCGAATAAGATGTATCAGGATTTGAAGAAGATTTTCTGGTGGTCTGGATTGAAAAGAGACGTGGCTTAGTTTGTTTATCCATGTTTGACTTGTCAGAAATCGAAGGTGGAACATCTGAGGCCTAGTGGTTTGTTCCAACCGTTGGATATTCCTGAGTGGAAGTGGGATAGCATTTCCATGGATTTTGTGACGGGGTTGCCGAATACTCAGCGAGGGCATAATGCTATTTGGGTGGTTGTTGATAAACCGACTAAATCGGCTCATTTTATTCTGATTGACATCAGTTTTACTTTGGAGCGGTTAGCTGAGATTTACATCAGTGTGATTGTGAAATTACATGGGGTTCCATTGAGTATTGTTTCGGATCAAGATCCTAGATTTACCTCGAGATTTTGGGAAAGTTTACATAAGGTTTTGGGTTCTAAATTGAGATTGAGTTCGGCTTATCATCCGCAAACGGATGGTCAGACGGAGAGGATGATTCAGTCATTGGAGGATTTGTTGAGAGCGTGTGTTTTGGAGCAAGGTGGTGCGTGGGATAGTTATCTTGCTTTGATTGAGTTCACGTATAATAACAGTTTCCATTCGAGTATTGGAATGGCACCGTTTGAAGCATTGTATGGACGAAGATGTCGGACGCCGTTGTGTTGGCACGAATCTGGTGAGAGAACGGTGGTTGGACCGGAGTTGGTACAGCAGACAACGGAGAAAGTGAAGCTTATTCGAGAGAAAATGAAGGCTTCTCAGAGTAGACAAAAGAGTTATCATGATCGGAGACGGAAAGATCTTGAGTTTCAAGAGGGGGATCATGTATTTTTGAGGGTTACGCTGGTAACGGGTGTGGGTCGTGCATTGAAATCGAAGAAACTTACTTCTCGGTTTATTGGTCCTTACCAGATATCCGCGAGAGTGGGTGCTATGGCTTATAGGGTGGCGTTGCCTCCGAATCTGTCGAATTTGCACGATGTGTTTCATGTTTCACAGCTTCGGAAGTATGTTCCGGATCCGTCGCATGTGATTCCGATGGATGAGGTTGAAGTAAGGGAGAACCTTACGGTCGAGGCATTACCAGTTAGGATTTTGGATCGCGAGGTGAAGCGGTTGAAGGGCAAGGATATTGCACTTGTGAAGGTGGCGTGGGGAGGCGCAGCTGAGGGCAATTTGACTTGGGAGTTGGAGAGTCGGATGCGGGAGTCGCATCCAGAGTTGTTCGCCTCAGGTATATTTTCGAGGACGAAAATTTCTAAGCGGGGGAGAGTTGTAACGCCCCAGTTTTTATGTGTTTTTATTTAATCGAGTCTTTTTGATTATTTTATTATTATTTTATTTTATTTTCGACTTTTATCTGAAAATATGTTATTTTTCAATGTTGTGATATTTTATCGGGTTTTGGGAACGTTTGCGAGATATTTGAGTGTGGGGGTATTTTGGTCATTTCATGATATTTTGTTAAGTTAGAATAGAATAGAAAATAGAAAGAAATAAAAATAGAGAGAAAGAAAAGGAGAAGAAAGAAAAAGAGGAGAAAAGAGAAGAAGAAGGGAAATAGTGAGAAAACTTGGGAAATCAAAGAAAATCAACTTCTAGAATCGATTTAATCGGGTAAGGGTGCGAAACTCAATTATTTTATGATTGTGTATGATTATGTATGTGTATTTGTGGTTGTTTTTGAATTAATTTGGAGAAATTTAGTAAAACCCATATCTTGTAAAATTGATTAGAAAAATCGATTAAATGTGTTGGAAATCATGTTTTTAGTGTTCATTATTGTTGGTATATGATAGACACATGTTGTTTTACATTGTATTGGTAATTTTCTGGGTGTAGGTGAAAAATTAGAGTGTTTTGATTGGGAAAACGCAGAACAAAGTTCTGTAGAATTTTTTTCTGGTTTTTCCAGGTGATACGCGTATGGGGCATGTTCATACGCGTATGGACCTTGGCAATACGCGTAACATGGGCGAGGTAGGGGCCAATACGCGTATGGATCTTCAATTTTCCCAGCCATCTGCCCATTTGCGTATGATACGCGTAGCATTGTAGGGCAATACGCGTACGGTGTTGGGCAGTACGCGTATAGACTTTTAAACGTGAATTTTGGGGAAAAATGGTCTATGCCCATATGCGTATGGCCTTGGGCAATACGCGTATGGCACGGCGAGGATTTCGGGCAATACGCGTATGGCTCAGGGCAATACCCGTATGGCCGGGAGAATGGTAAAATGGGACTTTTCAAAATATCATTTTTCGTTTTCTTTCGTACCTTGGGTTCCGTTAATCCGATTTTTACATTCTTGGTATCGTTGGAAAGCTATTGAGCTGTACTTTCTTATTATGATGATTTTGAAATTGTTAGCCAATTTAATTATGTCGGAAATTAGGAATAGTGTCGGTTGTCGACTTTTGTTGTTGTAATTGTGCGTAATTGATGTGTATCATGCAAGGTGTTGTTGTATGATGTAAATGTATGTGTTTAGACGGTGTTGTGATGATTTGTGGCCGTATGGCAATTAAATGCATTGTTTTGGGCATAAGTGTAAAGTGTGATTTTGTTGATGTGGATGAATGCATGTATGTGCGCATATTAAATGTCATGAGTCATTGTATGCCAAGCATCATGATATGCATTGTTGTGACGTCCTGAGTGACGGTTTGATTCCAGAGGGAAACTGCTATAACATCGTGAGCCTTAAAAATAAGAGGTATGAATAGCCTTAAAAATAAGAGGACCAAAAGCGATGGTTATAGACGATCGTGTGCCCATGTGGGGTGTGAGCGATCAGATTGTGCGCCTTATACCAAGAGGACCTAAAGCAATCCATAAATGTCGTGCGCCTTATACCAAGAGGACCTAAAGCGATGGGAGAACATCGTAGGCCCGACGGGGTGTTACTAGAGTGATCCTCAGTAATGAGCGACGATTCCAGCAGAGTTCCTGAGTGAACTAATGATGAGAAATAGTGGAAGTCGGTACCGCATGGCATGTGCATAGAGTCGTTGTGTCGGTCTCTGTGCATTTGCATAAATCATAAATATGATTGACTATGTGTGAGAATTGTGAGTGGATTAATCGTGTGTGGAATTGATGAATTGATATTCTTAGTGATAATTGCATTATGTACGATTAATGTGCATTGGTGTTAGATAAATGAAATATATGTGATGTTGTGTCGTATTTGGATTCTGTTGTATGTTTGTGGTGAGAAATCTATATGTGCATTTTTGTGTTAATATATAATTATATGCAAGTGTATTATGATTGTTTTTCTCACCCTTCTGCTGTTTTATAATGCTTTGTGAGACATTGTAGATTAAAGTTGCTGGAGGTATTTTTGTGAAGCTTTGCGTCTTCATTCTTTTGTCGGTCGGCTCTGATATGAAATTCTGGCCTATATATCAGATGTCCTATCGAGATGTCGAGACACTGATATACAACAACAATGAACAAGTTCAAAATAAAAGTGTGCAGAAAATGTAAAGAACACCAGAAATTGTTAACCCAGTTCGGATCTAACTGTCCTACATCTGGGGGCTACCAAGCCAGGGATGAAATCAATATTCGATAGTATCAATTCACTGATAACCACACCCGATTCAATCAGCTCACTTAATCACTATCCTTCCTATAACTTCTACCTAAGACTCCCCTAGGTATGAGGCCCTCCTCAAATCCCTTTTCAATCACAACCCGTGACTGGTTCCTTACAAGACAAGTAACAATGGTCAAAACACAAATTCTCAATATTTCACAGCTTATGAGAATTAATACACAACTACTCAATGCTTAAAAGCTTATGAACAACCTTACACAACTTACACTACAGTCCTTATACTGTTATCATAAGATACCAGTTAGGCTCACAAAACACAAGCACACAACCCTAAAAATACATGTAAGTTTGACACCTAAAACTAGGTTTACATCAGTCTATTTATAGCTTGTAATCTGGACTGAATTGGGCTTCAAAAACGCAGCAATTAGGCTGCTCACTAATCTGTAAATTTAACTCCAATAAAATAGGTCTTCAATCCAAAGTTTCCTATTATGTCTCCATAATTAGAAACAACAGCAAATCCGAAAACCAACAAATAACCCTAATCCAAAAATGCTTTGGATGCCACATAGGATAACCAAATATTCACAGAATATTCAGTTACAAATCATAGTAACAGAATCTGCAATAAAACTGACTTCACAACGCGATGTCCTATGAGCTGCCATGGAACATCTTCATACGACATGTTGAACAAAGAGTAATGAAACATACTATTAGACATCTTCATTCAACATCTGCTGCTACATGAGTTTTAGCAAAATAATGCCAACCATAAAACCAAGGAAATAACAATCTCCCCCTTTGGCTTATTTTTGGCTAAAACTCCACACACACACTTAAATACCATCAGTATCAGCAGCGGAAAAAAACACTCAAACACCATCAGTATCAACAAAAAAACCACAAACAAATCCAGCATAGCAGAACTCCCCTTCAGCTGCATAAAAACACACAGTACCACAAGAACACTCATCATAGTAAACTGACAAAACTCCCCCTCAACAGCAGCAACACACCATCCATCTGCAGCACACACACTCTACCTACAACAGCACAAGCACATAACAATGCTGCTCCCCCTTACACTTACTACTCCCCTTTTTTAGCCACAAATATGACAAAGAGAGTTCATAGACAAATGTAACCAAATTACATAGCAGTATATTGTTCAACACCAAACCAGAATTAAGTTATCTAAACGGAAAGAAAGAAAAAAAACAAAACAGAAAAAAAAAACAGAAAATAAATTTGCAGATAGCCTAGTTAATCAGCACTGTCCTCTTCATCAGCAACCTCATCACTTTCACCTTCAGATTCAGAAGCACCCTTCTCAGAACCAGAATCATCAGACTGCTGGACACTCCTTCTATCAGACTCAGTAGATTCACCTTGTCCATCATCTTCAGTCAGCTCTTGATCTTTAGCAGCATTTCTCTTTTCAACCAAGGCTTTAATCAGCTGCTCTAGCTTTATCTTCCTTGCTGTATCTCTTCTGATAGATTCTTCCAGCTCCTTGCAGGTTTCTTGCAGCTGAGCAATGGCTTCATCATCAAGATTAGTAGGACCAGGTGTCTGTGTAGATGTCCCAACAATGTCTGGGACATGTGCTCCACCCAGTAGCTTGTAGTGAAGGGACAGAGGAGGTTTCCTTTTGAGTGCAGTGTCACCCCTCAACACAAGATTAGGACACTGTTCTAGAATAATACCACAGATCAAGGAAGGGAAACCAATAGGCATCTTGACAGCAGGTGAGCTAGCTTGTTTCAAGATCTGCTCAAAGATGTATGATCCAAAATCAAAGGAAATCTTCTTCCCTATAACATATATGAATCTGCCAAGTGTAGACGAGATAGTAGATGTGTGATTTGTAGGAACCCAATTTACCACGGCAATCCTGTGGAGGATGGCATATTTGACACTTAGTTTACCAGACGACAACTTCTTTGCATTTGGCCAATGTCTCATACAGCCACCTGTTATCTCCTTGCAAACAGCATTATCAGTAACCTCTAACTCAGGTTGAGGTTCATTACTCCTGCCCAGATAGTTGTTGATAATTTCAGGTGAAAAGGTGACAGCTTCTCCTCTCACACATACTTGTCTAGGATTGTTGCCCCTGTTCTCGTCACCCTCTTCAGACATATTTACCACAAATTCTTTGACTAGATTTCCATAACAGGGTCCTAACTTGGACACTGTTCTCATCAATCCAGCCGCAGCAATGAGCTCCACTATTTCTTTGTACTTTTCGAAGTCCTTCCCCAACTCTCTCTCCAGAGCAATCCTTCTTTGATAAACAATTTTCCATCTATCTGTATTTCTCATAGAGCTTTCAGTAGAAGCCTTCTTGCAGGTGGAGTTTTTTATACCAATGATGTCCTGGACATCTGTTTCAACTTCATAGTCAGAATCACTTTGATCAGTAATTTTTCTTTTCTTAGTGGGCACTACAACCTTGCTCCATTGCTTAGGCGGCCCTGCTTGAACTTTTCTTTCCCCACCTCCAGATTTACCACGTAATTTCGAAGACTTGGAGCCTTCACTTATTACATTTTTTCCTCTTCTTCTCTGAATTCTTCTCAGCATTCTAGCAATAGGTTCCTCATCAGAAGTGAGGTCATCAACATTAATAACATCGTCAGTCCTTACATCAGCTTTCCTTTTACTTCTTCTCTCACGGTCCACAAGCATGGAAACATCACCATCCGTCGTATCAGTAGGGCTGCTATTGAAATTTTCTGTCACTGATGTTGGAGCATTAGACTCGACATTTGCCTTAATTCCACTCAGAATCGAGGCAACAACCCTTCTAATTTCCTTATCCTTTCTGACAGCATCATCATCAGTGGAATTCTTGTTCACATCACAAGATTTAGTACCCTTCCGCTTCTCAACTATGCCTGATTTAGATCCCTTTTCAGCCACGTCTTTCTTAGGGCTTACTTGGTTAGCATACAAACTGGTCATGGAGTGGACTTTCTTCTTAGGTGAGAAGGGTTTAGATTTCTTACCTGGAATGTTGACATTCGTTGTGTGAGAAGCTGGCTGGTTGCCTTTTGGGTCAGCCGACATAACTTTCAACGGAGCAATGTCGAGCACTAGGTCAGAGAGGTTTATCATCCGCAGCGATTCTTCATCTCCAGTATTGATTCGTGGAGAAACAGTGTTATTAGGGGAGCCGTGCATGGAATCGGAGTTAGGATGTTGAGACATGTTTAGTTGATCACAAAAAGCAGTATTGAGGAGAGTAAGAGCAAACCCTAGCGGAGAAGAGTTTTGAAAGACTAGGTCAGATGAAGTTTTTGCACTGTAGGATTGAAGTTGGGATGTGTTAGCTGGGCTATTTATAAGTTTTAGAAATGGGTCCTTATACACGTGCCATTCATAAGCTCTTTGATTTAACACTTCCACAATAGTGCTTTCAGCTTTCCACAAATAGCAATCCTCTGAGGTTCTTTCACCTCTCATAACAACAGAATTCTTTTCATCCATTATTAAACATTCGTAGTTTGTAAAGATGACCCTAAGACCTTGATCACACAACTGGCTTATGCTTATTAGGTTAGTATCTAACCCTTCAACAAGCAATACTTCTTCCAGAATAGGCTGTCCTGGACAATCCACTCTTCCAACACCAAGCACTTTTCCTTTTGATCCATTACCAAAAATCACCTTATTAGGAGCATGATACTTAACATGTGACATATATCTACTAACACCAGTCATATGTCGAGAACACCCACTATCAAAGAACCATTTTTCATCTGTAGAGACTCTGAAAGACTTGTAGTCCCTATGTTCCTTTACAAAATCCTTTGAAGTCCATATCCTTTTTGTTTCAACCCTGCTCTTCTTCTTACTATACTGTTGCATGGGTTTGGGATAACCATGTAGCTTGTAGCAAAAAGCTTTTATATGACCAAACTTCCCACAATGGTAGCATGTCCATCTTTGATTCTTTTTCTTTATGAACTTCTTCTGATGCCTGGGAGGATGTTGCAACATGTTATTCAACATCTTCAAACTTCTCTTATCTTGAACGGGTACTCCCTCAGATTTCTTTCCTTCATTTAATTCATTTGTACCTTCAAATCCAATACCTCTGACATTTCTAGCATCTCTTCCTGACTTCAAAATTTCATCAAGTACATCAGAACTCCCATTTAACATTCTGACATTTTTGATCATGTTGTCCAGTTTTGAATTCAGAACATTTACTTCACTTTGTAGATCAGCTATAATAGACATATGCTTAGTATTCTCAGCCTTTAACTGAACAATAACACATGCTTGTTCTTCTTTCTGCTGACATACTTCTTCATGTTCAATGCACAACTTCTTATAAGAGATAGCCAGCTCTTCAAAAGTAAGCTCTTCAGATTCTTCATCTGATTCACATACTCCTGTTAATGCTGTCACCAACTTTGCAGATTTCTCATCAGCGTCAGTTTCAGAATCATCTTCTGACCATGTCACAGATAATCCCTTTTTCTGTCTTTTGAGATAAGTGGGACACTCAGTTTTTACGTGCCCAAATCCTTCACATTCATAGCATTGCACTCTCTTCCCTTGATTAGAGTCTTCTTCAGTTCTGGATCTTCTGCCTCCTTCCTGGTCTTTGTTGATGTCGAGAGACTTGTTCCGAACATTTTCTCTTGACTTCCAGTCCATCCTTTTCAACACTTTATTAAATTGTCTTCCAAGTAATACTAGCTCTTTGGACACATCTTCATCTTTGACCAGTTCTCCTTCATCATCTGAGTCATCAGCATTTGACACAAATGCTATACTCTTCTTCTTTTCAGCTTTTTCACTGAATCCTAACTCAAAAGTTTGGAGTGATCCCATAAGCTCATCCACCTTCATCTTGTCAATGTCCTGAGCTTCCTCTATAGCAGTAACCTTTATATCAAATCTCCTAGGAAGAGACCTGAGAATCTTCCTGACCAGCTTGCTGTCAGACATCTTTTCTCCTAAGGCACTAGAGGCATTAGCTATCTCAATAATGTTCATATGAAAATCATGAATGCTCTCATCCTCTTTCATCTTCAAACTCTCAAACTTGCTAGTGAGAAGATGAAGCTTTGACATTTTCACCTTTGAGGTCCCTTCATGAGCAACTTTCAAGACCTGCCAAGCCTCTTTGGCAATAGTACAATGCTCAATCAGTCTGAAGATATTTCTGTTGACACCATTGAACAATGCATTCATGGCTTTAGAATTTCCAACAGATCCTTTGTAGTCAACATCATCCCAGTCCTCTTCTTCCTTCAGAACATCAGTAAGATTTCCTTCACCATCTCGTACCTTTGGAGGCTCCCAACCTTTGAGAACAGCTTTCCATGCTTGATCATCCATGGACTTGATGAAAGCTATCATCCTAGTTAGAACCATCCAGCAGAGGTGGTTTATTCAGAGCTCATCCATCCTTGTCCATTGTACCAGAAAGTACCTTCCCTAAATCTCACCCAGAAACAACAAAGGGTGCCTGCTCTTGATGCCAATTGAAATTTTGGCCTATATATCAGATGTCCTGTCGAGATGTCGAGACACTGATATACAACAACAATGAACAAGTTCAAAATAAAAGTGTGCAGAAAATGTAAAGAATACCAGAAATTGTTAACCCAGTTCGGATCTAACTATCCTACATCTGGGGGTTACCAAGCCAGGGATGAAATCAATATTCGATAGTATCAATTCACTGATAACCACACCCGGTTCAATCTGCTCACTTAATCACTACCTTTCCTATGACTTCTACCTAAGACTCCCCTAGGTATGAGGCCCTCCTCAAATCCCTCTTCAATCACAACCCGTGACTGGTTCCTTACAAGACAAGTAACAATGGTCGAAACACAAATTCTCAATACTTCATAGCTTATGAGAATTAATACACAGCTACTCAATGCTTAAAAGCTTATGAGCAACCTTACTCAACTTACACTACAGTCCTTATACTGTTATCATAAGATACCAGTTAGGCTCACAAAACACAAGCACACAACCCTAAAAATACATGTAAGTTCGACACCTAAAACTAGGTTTACATCAGTCTATTTATAGCTTGTAATCTGGACTGAATTGGGCTTCAAAAACGCAGCAATTAGGCTGCTCACAAATCTACAAAATTAACTCCAATAAAATAGGTCTTCAATCCAAAGTTTCCTATTATGTCTCCATAATTAGAAACAGCAGCAAATCCAAAAACCAACAAATAACCCTAATCCAAAAATGCTTTGGATGCCACATAGGATAACCAAATATTCACAAAATATTCAGTTACAAATCATAGTAACAGAATCTGCAATAAAACTGACTTCACAACGCGATGTCCTATGAGCTGCCATGGAACATCTTCATACGACATGTTGAACAAAGAGTAATGAAACATATTATTAGACATCTTCATTCAACATCTGCTGCTACATGAGTTTTAGCAAAATAATACCAACCATAAAACCAAGGAAATAACATGATATGTGACACCGGGTAGTTAGGGTGGCCGTTTGTGATTATTTGTATATGTATATATATCTTTTGTCTTGTGCATGTACAACGTGATGTATGACAAACTTTTCATGATATATATATATATATATATATATATATATATATATATATATATATGATATTCAGTTTTAGATTTTCCGCTTTTATTCTAAAAACTGAAATGTGGGTGTAAGGAACTGAGTTCCTCTGTTGATTGCTACCCCACTGTTGCATATCTTTATGAGCAGGTGTTGTATGTATTGTTTCAATATAATGTGACTTTCTCCCAGTCTATGCCATGATAATTTAGATATACTCTGATGAAATTTCGAATTTTCTTTTACTGCTTTATTTAATTGGGGAGCATAGATTGGGGGTGTTACAGCAGACCTTTGTTTGGTCCCCAATGTGAAAATTCTGCACAAATTCAAGGTGCCCGAATTTGAGAAATACAAGGGTAACTCTTGCCTTCAAAGTCATTTGGTGATGTACGCTTGGAAGATGTCAACTCAGACAGAGAATCAATAGCTACTGATCCATTACTTTCAAGATAGTTTAACCGGTGCCACACTCAAATGGTACATGGGTTTAAACCGCACTAAGATCGTCACTTTCAGAGACCTTGGCGCTGCCTTCGTTCAGCAGTATAAGTATAACCTGGACATGGCACCAGACAGAGATAAACTCATAGCCATGTCGCAGAAGGACAAGGAAAATCTTTTTGAAAACCTTGAGCTCATTTTACTACGACAGAATGGTCGCCAGTGCGCCCAACGACTTCACTGAGATGGTGAGCATGGGAGTTCGTCTTGAAGAAGCAGTCCGAGAAGGACGTTTAGTTAAATATGCTGGACCATCAAGCAGTACCAAAAGATATGGTAGTGCTTTCCCTAAGAAAAAAGAGCAAGATATTGGTAATATCTCTCTCGGAAAGCAAAGGCGACGGTACCAACCAGTAGCAGCTGTAACTCCTGCTATCAACCATGCGCATGTTCCTACGTATCAACCTCAGGTCAGGTTGCTCAGAGCCAACCGAATCAACAACAATATCAGCAAAGGACAAAACAGCCTCTTCAGCAGGCTCGTCCTTAGTACAATAACAACCATACAACACGACCACCAGGGTTCGACCCTATACCAATGTTGTACGCAGAACTATTTCTACTACTACTGGTAAAGGGGCACGTCCAAACCAGGGCTCCTCTTGCAATACCGAAAAATCTGCCTTTTTGGTTCAAAGCAGATCAGACTTGCCCTTACCATCAAGGAGGACCAGGGCATAACATAGAAAACTGTCTCAGCTTCAAATCCGATGTGCAAAAGCTTGTCAGGAGCGGAGTCTTATCCTTCAAGGATACAAATCCAAATGTTCAAACGAACCCGTTGCCTTAACACGAGAAAGCTGCAGTAAATTTGATAGAGGAAGTATCTAACCATAGCTATCAAATTCACGATGTACTATTATTGGGAACCAACCTGGTCAAGATGCATTGCAGACAAAGCGGATACGGTCATGTACCGTCTCATAATTATCACCAATGTGATGTCTGCTCTAAAAACAATTAAGGATGTTCTGTGGTGCAATCTGCTCTACAGGAACAGATGGATCTCGGATGGATCCAGGATCACCGAATTCGTGAGGTCAACATGACTTTTACAAATTCCAACATCATTCAAAACCACGACATCCGTGCGATGAATGTTAACTTAGTGGCGATGCACTCAAGGCAAAGCCAGCACCATAATCTGCCACGGCACGATTATGATTCTTGTCTGATTTGCTCGATAAATAATCGGGGATAATCTTTTGTATAAGAGGCCCTCTAGCATCAGATGGATCTTGGATGGATCCAAGACTATTATCAGGTTAACATGATCCAAATCTTTGATATTCGCTTGATGAATACCAGCTTGGTGGAATTACACGCTAAGCAAGTCCAGCTCGGTTTTCTGACTTCGCATGAGTATCAGAACTGTAGAGTATGTCGTGAGAGTGACCAAGGATGTGCTCTCGTTCAAAGAATGCTTCAACACTTGTTAAACCACTGGTGGTTTCTGATCTATCTAGATGAAGACACACAACAAGTCAGCATGATTAACGGGAACCCTACTAGACATCTAAATCAAGATGTTCGATCAATGGAGACAGATCTAGTGAGGTTACACTGCATACAGAGCAGACGTGGCAGGGTGCCACCACACAACTATGAGCGTTGTAGATTTTGCTCAGAAGATAATCAAGGATGCTACCTCGTGCGAGCATCCCTTCAAAGTCAGTTGGACCACAAAGAAATTCAACTGTGTTCAAGCTCTGATCCAATGAACATAATGTCAGACTATCATCCTAATCGAGGCAAAGAAGTTGTCTTGATCCCTAAGCGAGAAGTGGCCAAAGATGTATGCACCATAATCCCTTTACTCCATGAATCAAGAGTTCCTCTTGCTAGTGGAAAGATTCTCAACCTCGAACCAATTGAGGCCGGCTACGATGGTCAGAAAAATCAAAAGGCTCCTGTAGTTATCTATCTGCCAGGACCAATGTCGTACAAATACGATAAGGCCATCCCTTACAAATACGGTGCAACAACAATTGAGAATGGAAAGGAAACTTCATTACCCTTCATCGTGATATATCGCAGACATCAATCGAGTGACACGGAGCGGTCGAATCTTCAACCGAGGAGTTAGAGAACCTACCAGAGAAAAGGAACCCCAAACAGAAGTTCCCAATCAGCCGATCGGTCAGTCCAGTAACCTCGACCTTTCAAAGAGCAATGATGAGATGCTAAAGCTCATCCAAAAGAGTGAGTATAACATTGTTTGTAAGTTCTGTGTTGGCAGGAATTTTGGTAAAACATACTGCTCTGTTAAATGTCATGAATGATGCTTTGACTTGTGTGTAGAACATCTCTGCAGGGTTTACAGATGTCAAAGCAGATGTCTTAACATGTGTTTCCAGAACTGGAGGTGTTTCTGTTTAGTATTATTATGTGTTGTCTGTTACTTCTTTTGGAATATCTAATTGATTCTTTGATGGCACAAATAAGGAGGAGATTTTCTAAGTCCATAAATTGTTCGGTTATGATTTGTTGGAGATCTTTTGTTCTACTTTTATGGAGAAAATCGTGGGATGTTTAAAACATTAAATTGATTTGATTTGGCCCAAGCCCATGCTGCGTGTTTCTTTTTAAAGACTTGCTAACCCTATTTTCTACTCAGAGAGAATAATGTGAATTGTGCGCTTTGTTTTAAGGATTAGGGTTTCTGTCTTTTGTGATTTGTGAGCCACTCTTGTATTGTTCTAATACTAGAGTTGGATTGTTAGTTGAGTTGTAATTTATTAATCATCTATAAGCTTTTAAGCAAGGATGATTATGTGTCTTTGAAGTGTGTCTTCTATCTCTTGTGATTTTTGTATTTGTCATTGTGTGTGTGATTGAGGGGGAGTGAGAAGGGTCTCATATCTAAGAGTGTCTTAGGTAGAAATTGCACGGGTAGAGATTAGGTGAGAAGGTTGCAAACCGGAGGTTGTGTGCTGAGAATCTTAAAACTAATTCTATTTAGTGAATTTCCTTCCTGGCTTGGTAGACCCCAGACGTAGGTGTGTTTGCACCGAATTGGGTTAACAATTGCTTATGTTATCTCTCTTTTCATTTACTGCTTTTGTTACATTGTTTTATGTGGATCAGTTCTCAGATATTTGTGTCGTAACATCTCCTTCGACATCACATATCTGATACCAGAATTTCAATTGGCATCAGAGCGGGCATCCTGCTCTGTTTCTAGGTGAGATCTAGGGAAGATACTTTCTGGTACTATGGACAAGGAGGGAGGATTTATGAACAGACCACCCATTCTAGATGGAACCAATTATGACTATTGGAAACCACACATGGTGGCCTTCTTGAAATCCTTGGATAGCAAGGCTTGGAAAGCTGTATTAAAAGGGTGGAAACACCCTGTCACTCTAGGAAAGATAGACAACCTACCTCTGAGATGAAGCCTGATGAAGATTCTGAAAGTGAGCTTGAAGAAGAATCTGGCAAGCATGTTACTGCACTTACTGGCATATATGTCTCTGATGAAGACTCTAGTGATGATGAGGTGACCTATGATGAGTTAGCTGCCTCCTACAGAGAATTGTGTCTCAGAAGTGAAGAAGTATGTCAACAAGGGGAGAAACAGAAGAAACTTATAATCCAACTGAAGCCAGAAAAGGAAGAGCATCTGGAGACTATCTCTAAGCTGGAAGATGAAGTGAGTTTGCTGAACTCTAAACTTGACAGAATGTCCAAGTCAGTCAGAATGCTGAACAGTGGGTCTGACACATTAGATGAAATTCTTCAGGTTGGAAAATTGACAGGAGATATGAGTGGACTAGGATTTAATAAAGGAAAGGAACCTCTTTCAAACTTCATTCATGGCTCTGAGAGTGGGGTGAGCTATAAAGATGTTGAATGAAATGTCTCAACATCATGACATAAGGGAATTCAACCACACAAGAGGGAAATTTCAACGCTGGAGATGTCATTACTGTGGGAGGTTTGGTCACATTAAACCATTTTGCTTCAAGCTGAATGGGTACCCTAAGCCTGCACCTCAGCCCAAACCTAATCAGGTCATTCCAAATGTTAAAGAGAAGAAACAATGGGTTCCCAAGGCTGATGTTACCTGTCTTATAGCTCACACCTCTCTCAGAGCCTCAGCCAAAGAAGACTGGTACTTTGACAGTGGCTGTTCAAAACATATGACAGGTATCAAGAATTTGTTGGTGGATATCAAATCTCACTCCACTAGTTATGTGACCTTTGGTGATGGAGCCAAAGGTGAAATCAAGGGGGTTGGAAAGCTGGATTCCTCAGGAGTTCCAAAACTTGACGATGTTCTGCTTGTGAAAGGGTTGACAGCCAACCTAGTTAGTATAGTCAACTTTGTGATCAAGGTCTCAAAGTCAACTTCACAAAATCCGAATGCCTTGTTACCAATGAGAAGAGTGAAGTAATTATGAAAGGAGTTAGATCTAAGGACAACTGCTACTTATGGGTTCCTCAAGATTTAAACTATTCCATCACATTTGCCCTAGCCAAAGAAGACGAAGTCAAACTGTGGCACCAAAAACTTGGACACTTGCATCTAAAAGGGATGAAAAGGATCATCTCTATGGAAGCTGTAAGAGTGATCCCAAAGCTCAATATTGAAGAAGGGAGGGTATGTGGTGAATGTCAAGTTGGAAAGCAGACTACGATGTCACATTAGAAGATTCAACATCTCACCACCTCAAAAGTGTTGGAATTCCTTCACATGAACTTGATGTGACCTATGCAAGTGGAAAGTCTTGGTGGAAAGAAGTATGCCTATGTGGTTGTGGATGATTATTCTAGATTCACTTGGGTAAATTTCATCAGAGATAAATCAGAAGTGTTTGATGTGTTCAAGGATCTCTGTCAAAGACTTCAAAGAGAAAAGGCAAATTATGTTATTAGAATCAGAAGTGACCATTGGAAGGAATTTGAGAACAACAAATTTGCTGAATTTTGTTCATCTGAAGGAATTGATCATGAATTTTCCTCTCCCATTACTCCTCAGCAAAATGGAGTTTTGGAACACAAAAAGAGAACTCTCCAGGAATCTGCTAGAGCCATGATTCATGCAAAGAAATTACCTTACCACTTTTGGGCCGAAGCTATGAATACCGCCTGTTATATTCATAACAGAGTGACTTTGAGAAAAGGTACCTCAGCTACTTTATATGAAATATGGATAGGAGGAAAGCCTACAGTCAAATATTTTCATGTTTTTGGAAGCAAGTGCTACATCTTGGCAGATCGTGAACAAAGAAGAAAGATGGATCCAAAGAGTGATGATGGAATATTTTTGGGCTACTCCACAAACAGCAAAGCTTATAGAGTTTTCAACTGCAGAACCAAAGTCATGATGGAGTCCATAAATGTTGTTGTTGATGATAAAGGGTTGAATGAGGAGGCTAATGTCTTAGAAGATGTTGGAACATTTCTGAATGATATCCCAGCAGAAAATGCAGAAAGAAGTACTGATCTTAATTCTACTAATGTTGAATCTGAATCTAGTCAAGTCAACAAAGGGCCCTTTATCAGAATTCAGAAAGATCATCCTAAAGAAAGTCATAGGAGATCTGAATGAAGGAGTCACTACTAGATCAAGAGAAGTCATATCAAATTCCTGTTTTGTGTCAAAAATTGAGCCTGAAAATGTTAAAGAAGCTTTAACTGATGAGTTCTGGATCAATGCTATGCAAGAAGAGTTAGGCCAATTCAAGAGAAATGAAGTTTGGGATCTGGTTCCAAGACCTAAGGGAACAAATGTGATTGGAACAAAATGGGTGTACAAGAATAAGAAAGATGAAAAGGGTGTGAGTGTGGATCAAAGTCTCTACAAAAGTATGCTAGGTAGCATGTTGTATCTTACAGCAAGCAGACCTGACATTGTCTTTGTTGTGGGGGTGTGTGCTAGATATTAAGCTGAACCCAAAGTGAGTCATATCAATCAAGTGAAGAGGATACTGATGTATTTGAATGGGACATGTGACTATGGTATGTTATACTCTCATGGATCTGGCTCTATGTTAATTGGGTATTGTGATGCAGATTGGGCAGGAAGTGCTGATGATAGGAAAAGCACATCAGGAGGATGTTTCTTTTTGGGGAATAATCTTATATCCTGGTTTAGTAAGCAAAATTGTGTCTCCCTGTCTACTGCTGAGGCTGAGTACATAGCAGCTGGAAGCAGCTGTTCTCAGCTGGTTTGGACGAAACAAATTTTGTCTGAATACAATGTCACACAAGATGTCATGACATTATATTGTGACAACCTAAGTGCTATAAACATCTCCAAAATTCCTATTCAACACAGCAGGATCAAACACATTGATATTCGTCATCATTTCATAAGAGAACTTGTTGAGGACAAGATTGTTGCCTTAGAACATATTGATACTGAGATGCAACTAGCTGACATTTTCACTAAGGCCTTGGATGCTAATCAATTTGAAATTTTGAGGGGAAAACTAGGGATTTGCATATATGAAGATTTGTAGCAATTAATGGCGTGTGGGAAATTTTCC
Source organism: Lathyrus tuberosus (assembly GCA_022829125.1). Taxonomy (NCBI): domain Eukaryota; kingdom Viridiplantae; phylum Streptophyta; class Magnoliopsida; order Fabales; family Fabaceae; genus Lathyrus; species Lathyrus tuberosus. The sequence goes on from JALAZF010000423.1 coordinate 1,867,059, forward strand.
TTATGTGTTCAAAAATTAAAGTGCAAATTAATTTCCTTATGTTTCCAACAAATAAAGTGCCTCTATCATAGGCAATCATTTCAAGTTTTTCTTAATGTCCTTCTCACACGCTACATATGCATTGTGCTATACTTCAATAGCTCTTTCATCTTCTATCTTAGAAAAAGGAATTCTTTTGCTTATAACCTTTTCATTCACAAAAATTCCAAGATGTCTCAACAACATGCATCGTCTCCTTCAAAACACTCATCAGATAAGGCAACTGCTTCTGTGTCCAAATCTAGGGCTCACCCTGTGAATATCTCGTTTGATGATGTTATTAATGTTGCTCCATTGGCTATGGTTCCTTGTACTGAAACGGAGCTGAAGAAGTCCAGAACACCACATGCAAGAGGATCAAAGGACGCTTCTGTCAGTAATTCTTCTAAGCCCTCTCCAGACTCTTCTTTCGAAAATAGGGCAGAGGAAGACGCTTTTTCTGTTGATAGAAGTATTAGAAGGCTAGTTTCTATGGTTTTGAATGAAGGCGTTGTGGTTCATGGGATTTCAAAACCCCTTTCTCAAATAAAAATACTAAAACATCTGCTGACCCAACTATGACTGAGAAAGATGATTCTGAAGAAAATCTTCACAAGCTTACTACCTATGTGTTGGAAGAAGCTGGAACTGGTGTTGAGCCAGATGTTGAGCCATCATTTGCAAGGGAAGGTCCACTTACCAAGAATGATGTTCCTGACCCAAAGGAAAAGAAGAATGTGAATGGTAAAGATGTTGTGGATGTTAATGACTTGTCTGACAATGATTTGATCACGAGTCTGACCCCTGGTATTGCTAAGAGACTCAAGACAAGAAAAGGGAAGGTTGTTATTGACAACATTCCTACTAAGAATACCAAGAACAAGGTTGTTGTTGGTCCCCCAAGGTCCTGGAGCAAAGTGATGACTGCCTCCAAAAACAGGAAGGGTAGGTCTGATTCTGAGTCAGAATATGATGTCCAGGACATCATCCCTGTGAAGAAATCTGTGATCAAGAAGATCTTTGATGTAGTGCCTGATGCTCCTCTGGATAACATTTCATTTCATCATATTGAGAGTGTTAAGAGATGGAAGTATGTGTACCAAAGGAGGATTGCTCTTGAAAGATAATTGGGAAAAGATGTATTGGAGTACAAAGAGGTGATGGATCTTATTTCTTTTGCTGGTTTAATGAAATCTGTGTCTAGGTTTGCTAAGTGCTATGATGTTCTTGTGAAGGAATTTATTGTCAATATTCCTGTGGATTGTGCTGACAGAAAAAGTAAGGATTTTATGAAGGTATTTGTTAGAGGCAAATGTGTTGAATTCTCCCCTACCATCATCAATAGGTACCTGGGAAGAAGTGAAGAAGATCAGAGTGAGCTGGAGGTTACTGGTAACCAGGTTTGCAAAGAAATCACTGCAAACCAGGTGGTTGCATGGCCTATGAAAGACAAATTATCTGCTGGGAGGCTTTGTGTAAAATATGCCATCCTGCATAGAATTAGAGCTGCAAATTGGGTCCCTACCAATCATACCTCAACCATTTCTGTTGGTTTGGGAAAATTCATTTATGCTGTTGGAACCAAGAAGCTATTTGACTATGGAACCTATATTTTTTATCAAACTTTGAAACATGCTGGAACTTGTGCAGTGAAGATGCCTATTGCCTTTCCCTCCCTGATCTGTGGTATTATCCTAAATCAGCATCCTGGGATCTTATCTAGTGCTGATGTTGTGTGTAAAAGGGAATCTGCTCTGTCTCTCCATTATAAATTGTTTGTAGGAAAACATGTCCCAGACATTGTCTTGACATCTGCTTCTGCTGAAAACAAGCCCACAACCAAGGCAAGTGTGATTTCTGAATTAATGGATGCTTACAAAGAAATTGATGAGGTGATTCGTGCTAGCACTGAGAGGAAGCTCAAGTTTGAAAAGTTGATCAAGACTCTGAAAATGGATGAAGGTAATAGTGTTGCTTATGAGAATGAGAAGGAAAGTGCTGAGGAGTATGACTCTGATGGAGATGCTGAGGGTAAAGAAGGAAATTCTGAGACTCATGAGGATGCTGAGGGTGAAGAAGGAAGTTTTGAGGCCGATGACTCTGATGAAGATGCTGCTGGTTCTGAAGACAATTGAGTGTCCTGTTCTTGAAGACTTTTTGCTTGTTTTTGTTGTTTTTTTATTCTATTTTGGTTTTCTTTTTGGAACCTTAGTGTGCATGTTTTGTACTGCACTGCTCCTTAGCTCTTGATGGTTGAAGTCTGGTTCTATTCTTGCTGACATATTGCATGTCTCTTACTATGTCTTGACATATTATGGCTAAAAAGGGGGAGAGAATTTATGTGCCTATAACCTGGTGTTTAGGGGGAGAGAATTTATGTGCCTATAACCTGAGGTGGAGTTTCTTTGTTTTGGAGTTTCTTTATTTTTGTCTGATCTGATGTTCTGACATCTTCTTTCTGATATGGTGCTGCTTATATGTCTCAATGATCAAAGAATGTTTTAGTCAAAATTTGCCAAAGGGGGAGTTTGTAAGTTATGTGTTGGCAGCAATTTTGGTAAAATATACTGCTCTGTTAAATGTCATGAATGATGCTTTGACTTGTGTGTAGAACATCTCTGCAGGGTTTATAGATGTCAAAGCAGATGTCTTAACACGTGTTTCCAAAACTAGAGGTGTTTCTGTTTAGTATTATTATGCATTGTCTGTTACTTCTTTTGGATTATCTGATTGATTCTTTGATGGCGTAAAATAAGGAGGAGATTTTCTAAGTCCATAAACAGTTCTGTTACAAATTGTTAGAGATCTTCTATTCTACTTTTATGGAGAAAATCGTGGGATGTTTAAAACATTAAATTGATTTGATTTAGCCCAAGCCCATGTTGCATGTTTCTTTTTAAAGACATGTTAACCCTATTTGCTACTCAAAGAGAATAGTGTGAATTGTGCGTTTTGTTTTAAGGATTAGGGTTTCTGTCTTTTGTGATTTGTGAGCCACTCTTGTATTATTCTAATACTAGAGTTGGATTGTTATTTGAGTTGTAATTTGTTAATCATCTATAAGCTTCTAAGCAAGGATGATTATGTGTCTTTGAAGTGTGTCTTTTATCTCTTGTGATTTTTGTATTTGTCACTGTGTGTGTGATTGAGGGAGAGTGAGAAGGGTCTCATATCTAAGAGTGTCTTAGGTAGAAATTGCATGGGTAGGGATTAGGTGAGAAGGTTGCAAACCGGAGGTTGTGTGCTGAGAATCTTCAAACTAATTCTATTTAGTGAATTTCCTTCCTGGCTTGGTAGCCCCCAGACGTATGTGTGTTTGCACCAAATTGGGTTAACAATTGCTTGTGTTATATGTCTTTTCATTTACTGCTTTTGTTATATTGTTTTATGTGGATCAGTTCTCAGATATTTATGTCGTAACATCTCCTTCGACATCACATATCTGATACCAGAATTTCATTGTTGATCAGCTATTGCAAGCTCCTTCAAAAATCTCTATGTTATCTCTTTTACTCAGTTCCGAAGCTCACAGGGAGGCTCTACAGAAAGTCTTAGAGCAAGCCTTTGTGGAACTAGATGTAACAATAAGACAATTCGATAGCATCATCTCCAACATCACTTCCTGCAACAACTTAGGATTTAGGGATGAGGAACTGCCGGAAGAAGGCAAAAGTCATAACATGGCGCTCAATATTACAGTCAACTACCAGGATGATGCTTTAGCCAGCTTACTGGTAGACACTGGATCAGCTCTGAATGTTATTCTGAAGTCCACTCTAATGCGACTATCATTTAAAGGATCTCCGATGAGAGGCAGTAAGGTCATCGTCAAAGCATTTGACGGATCCTGAAAAACAGTTATTGGCGAAGTCGACATTCCCATAACTATCGGCCCTCACACTTTCCAAGTCACTTTCCAGGTCATGGACATCCGGGAAGCATACAATTGTTTGTTTGGAAGAACTTGGATACACGAGGCTGGGGCAGTCACTTCGACACTTCACCAAAAGCTGAAGTTCGTCAAGAACGACCAACTAGTCACAGTCTGCAGAGAGCAAGCTTTGATCATGAGCAGCTTATCGTTGTCCACTTGTGTAGAACCAGAGGAGGTTGTTGGAACCCAATTCCAAGCACTTTCAATGAGCAATGACAACCAATCAGAAAAAGGAACATCGATTTCCTCGTATAGAGATGCTCTCGAAGCGATCAAAAGTAACAATGCAAAAGGATGGGGACAACTTGTCATTCCTACTGATAACAAGACAAAGAAAGGTCTTGGTTTTTCCTCAACCTGTACCCAGACTGCTATTAACGATGAGAGTCTTCATCCCATTCAGGACTTCTTCCATAGTGGAGGTTTCCTTCACCCAGTGTCTCAAGAAGTACATATCATCAACGAGAGTGACTCCTCCGATACAGATGAAGAGTGGAAGTCCTATCTTAATGAAGACGGTTATATGTCTCAGGAAGAGGGGCCTACACCATTTTTCTTTCCCGCACAGAGTCCGAGATATATACCAAGATCAGATGTCAAGATGATATACGGAGATTGTGATCCGGAAGGATGCCGTGCTCCACCCAACTGGATGGGGAAATTTACCTGAGAGTACAAATACTGTGCAAGATACAACAGAAGAGTTTGTCTACGACAACTCTCCCTGGGAGACAGATTCCAATGATCCTGCTCCACCAGAAATCAGCGTCATTTCTGAAGACAAGACAAGAAAGAAGGTACCAGACTTTTTGATTCACCGAGGAGTTCGCCGCGAATGGGTTGCTGCCGATGTTCCAAAAGTCGTTCATAAGTCTAAGTAATTGCCGTATTTATCATAACCTTTCACCTTGCCCAGGTGAAACAGATGTTTTGATAAGGCTTACTTTCTGTAAATGTACCTCTTCGCTTTTCTCAAAGCGACAAAGTTTTGTTTTATAGGGTTGTAGTTTCAAGAATCGACCAAATCATAAATAAAATAACGTCGTTCTGTATATTCCGCATTTATTGTTGTTTTCTCTTTTCGCTTTTTCAGAAAATGGTACCCTAAAAAAAACTCAAATAATAAAAAGAAGCATTTTTCAGAAAGTACACTACACACACTATTGCATTCTCTCTATCTCTTCTAAAAACAATCATCACGTCATGCAGATTGCTTATTTTAAACCCCATTGAAACATACGATCCGATGCCTTCTCCCAACTTTGAATTCCCGGTATTTGAGGCTGAAGAAGAAAATGACGAAGAAATTCCAGAAGAGATCTCCCGATTACTCAGACAAGAGGAAAGGTCCATTGAACCTCACAAAGAGCCGTTGGAAACGGTCAACTTGGGGTCAGGAGAAGAGAGAAAAGAAGTCAAGATTGGGGCACTGCTCAGTTCGATTGTCAAAGAAGGTTTGATAAACCTTCTCAAAGATTTTCCCGTTGTATTCGCTTGGTCCTATCAGGATATGCCAAGGTTGGATACCAGCATCGTGGAACATCATCTACCGTTAAGATCAGAATGTGCGCTAGTGAAACAAAGACTAATACGGACTCATCCAGACATGGCCATCAAAATCAAAGAGGAAGTACAGAAACAGATTGATGCGGGTTTCCTTGCCACATCAGAATATCCTCAATGGCTAGCCAACATAGTGCCAGTTCCAAAAAAGGACGGAAAAGTCAGAATGTGTGTAGACTACAGGGATCTAAACGAGGCCAGTCCAAAGGATGACTTTCCCCTACCACACATTGACATGCTGGTAGACAGTACAACAAATTTCAAAGTATTCTCCTTCATGGATGGATTCTTGGGCTATAATCAGATAAAAATGGTGCCGAAAGACATGGAGAAGACTTCGTTCATCACCCCATGGGGAACTTTTTGTTACAAGGTAATGTCGTTTGGTTTGAAAAACGCTGGGGCGACCTATCAAAGGGCCATGACTACTCTATTCCACGACATGATACACAAAGAAATAGAAGTATATGTCGATGATATGATTGCCAAATCTAAGACAGCGGAGGAGCATGTGACCCACCTATTAAAACTATTCGAGCGGTTGAGAAAGTACAAACTCCACTTGAATCCCAATAAGTGCATGTTCGGTGTTCGCTCAGAAAAACTGCTAGGGTTCATCATCAGCCACAAAGGAATTGAGGTTGATCCTGACAAGGTCAAGGCCATTCAAGAAATGCCTTCTCCAAAGACTGAGAAACAAGTCCGAGGAATTTTGGGACGTTAGAATTACATTTCCATATTTATATTCCTCATGACCACGACATGCGCGCCAATCTTCAAATTACTTAGAAAGAATCAAAGTTGTGTATGGGCAGAAGACTGCCAAATCACCTTCGACAGTATCAAGGAATACCTGTTGAATCCACTGATTCTATCACCTCCAGTGGAAGGAAGACCACTGATCATATACCTAACAGTCTTGAAAGACTCATGGGTTGTGTACTTGGCCAACAAGACAAAAAGAAAAGAAAAGAGTCTGTCATTTACTATTTGAGCAAGATATTTACCGACTGCGAGACTCGGTACACTACGCTTGAGAAAACTTGCTACGCTCTGGCTTGGGAAGCCAAACGTCTGCACCAGTATATGATTCATCACACTACTTGGTTAATCTCAGAAATGGATCCAATCAAGTACGTCTTTGAAAAGCCCGCTCTCACGGGAAGGATTGCCCGTTGGCAGATGTTGTTATCAGAATACGACATCGAGTACCATGCTTAGAAAGCCGTTAATGGGAGTATTTTAGCCAATCATTTGGCTCATCAACCGATTGACGATCAGGAATCAGTTGGGTTTGACTTCCAGACGAAGATGTCATGTATCTAAAAATGAAAGATTGCGATGAACCGTTATCCGGTGAAGGGCCAGAACCAGGTTCCCAATGGGGACTTATCTTTGACAGAGTTGTCAATCATTATGGAAATGGAATTGGGGAAATAATTATAACACCTCAGGGTACCCACATTCCTTTCACCGCCCGACTGACATTCAAGTGTACAAATAACGAGGCCGAATACGAAGTGTGTATCATGGGTCCCGAAGAAGCGATCGACTTAAGGATCAAGAACTTGGATGTATATGGTGACTTAGCCCTGGTTATCAATCAAATCAAAGGAGATTGGAACACATACCAATCAGGATTGATTCCTTACAAAGACTATGCGAGAAGGTTGTTACCATTCTTCAACAGAGTCGAGTTTCATCATATCCTTCAGGACGAAAATCACATGGCTGATGCATTGGCCACTCTCTCTTCCATGATTAGTGTAGGTCAATGGAATGACATGCCTAAGATTGATGTAATGCGCCTAGAAAGGCCCGCCTACATCTTCACGATGGAAGCAGTCATAGACGAAAAACCGTGGTATCACGATATCAAGTGCTTCATTCAAAAATAGGAGTACCCACCTGGGGCATCCAGAAAAGACAGAAAAACCCTCAGAAGGCTAGCAGGCAGCTTCTTTCTAAGTGGTGATACACTCTATAAGAGAAACTTTGACATGGTCTTGCTTCGATGTGTAGACAGACCAGAAACAAACATGCTAATAAAAGAAATTCATGAAGGATCCTTTGGCACTCATGCCAACGGTCACACAATAGCGAGAAAAATTCTGAGAGCAGGATACTATTGGTTGACCATGGAATCCGATTGCTACAAGTACATGAGGAGATGTCACAAGTGTCAGATATACTCAAACAAAATCCATGTACCGCCAACACATCTTAAAGTTCTTTCTTCCCCATGGCCTTTTTACATATGGGGAATCGACATGATTGGGATGATTGAACCCAAGGCTTCGAACGGACATCAGTTCATCCTGGTAGCCATTGACTACTTCACCAAATGGGTCGAAGCAGCGTCATACGTCAATGTAACCCGACAAGTGGTGGTCCGATTCATCAAAAACAATCTCATCTGCCGTTATGGTGTTCCAAACCAGATCATTACTAATAATGGATCTAACTTGAACAATAAGATGATGAAAGAGTTGTGCGCTGAGTTCAAAATCGAACACCATAACTCATCTCCCTATCGAACTAAGACAAACAGAGCGGTAGAAGCGGCTAACAAGAACATCAAGAAGATTGTTCAAAATATGGTTGTAACCTACAAAGACTGGCACGAGATGCTATCCTTTGCTCTTCACAGTTATCGCACATTTGTCCGCACCTCAACAGGGGCAACCCCTTTCTCTCTAGTATATGGCATGGAGGCAGTGCTCCCCATAGAAGTAGAGATCCCATCAATCCAGGTATTGATGGAAGCTAAGCTAACAGAAGTTGAATGGCGTCAAAGTCGACACGATGAACTGAATCTGATCGAAGAAAAGTGAATAACGGTTCTATGTCACGGTCGGTTGTATCAGTAAAGAATGAAGAAGGATTTTGACAAAAAGGTTCGACCTCGCGTCTTCAGAAAAGGAGACCGCGTGCTCAAGAAGATACAATCATTTCTCACTGATTCCCGGGGCAAATGGACTCCGAATTATGATGGCCCCTATGTGGTCAAGAAAGCCTTCTCAGGCGGCGCCTTGAGACTCGCAACCATGGATGGAGAGGAATTTGCCTACCCCACAAATGTTGACGTAGTCAAGAAATACTTCACCTAAATAAATAAATAAAATGTCTCGGTGCATTGAATACCCGAAAGGGCGGTCCAGACAAAAATTAGAGACACAAGCAAAAAAATCCCGGTGGATTGGAAATCTCAAAGTACAATCCAGGCAAAAGTTAGGGATTCATGGCAAGTAACTACGTCCAACAAAGGGGCAGATCCCCTAGCAGCAGTCCTGCCATCCATCAGGAAAACTCCAGTCAAGGTCATCTTCGACAGAAGCTCGGGATGTCCAGAATTCAAAGTTGGTAGAAGGATAGCGGTCGTTATGTTTCAATGTAGCCCTTTTCCCTTAAATTACCATTTTCTAAACTTTGTAAATACTCCATGGAATCACGCGTTTGGCTGATTTCCATCCTATCAATAAAATTTGAGCCCTAGTGCTTTTGTTTGCAATTCTTATTTGTTTTAGCTTTACAGAACGACATTTTAACATGATTAACGATTCTTGAAATAAAACAAAAATGAATTTACCTGTCAACATTTTTCTGCTTTTAAATAAAGATGGCAATTTCTTTTAACTGTTGAACATCGAAAGAACATCGATCGCTTCTCCAAAGGTGATTAAGCTTTAAAGTGCATAATCAAAGTACTCCTTCTAAGCCAGTACGCCTGAATGAAGGAGCAGCTGTGTCAGATGCGAATATTCTGTCCGACATCCTCGACAAAGTTCTTATCTCCTAAGTCCGACTAAGGTTGTTCTCCACGGGGACTATTTCTCCTAAGCAAGGCAGAATTGCTATCTTGGACCAAATGATACTTCTTCGTCCCCTGTAGTGGCTAAGTATCCAATCGTGTTCATCCACTAGTATGTTTGTCGTGTCAGTTTTGTCAGCATAAACATACATACATCATGCATTATTGATTTACATTCATATTCATATTGCATCACTATCACACTAGTTGGTCTTATCCCCTAGTGATAAAAGTCCTCTCAATCGAGTTGTCAGTTCTTTCCTTGTTAGGAAATGTTTTGTCTAAACCACCTTTCTCCCCAGTTTATTTCTGGGATGGAGACTGTCTTCGACCCCTTTGATAACTTGAACCTCTGAAAGGTAAGAAGACATCTCTGGAACATCACTCTTCGCTATTGAAGATGATATCTTTGCTTTCCAGGATTAAGGAAAATCCCCAGAGAAAGCCTCGCAACTAAAGACTCTCAGCAACACATTGGTTTTTCTCTCCAGAGATTCAATGTTAATGAAGTCATCAGCACCTCAAAATTGGGTTACATCACACGGCATTTCTCTGAGAAGATCTCAAGGAAAAGTATGATGTAATACCCCCAAGCAGGAAACAGCCTCTCAAGAGACTCGTTTTCCTTAGTAGAGTCAACAAATGGCGTCTCCAACTGAGAAGTTTGTACAACTCTACAGCTCAGACGAATGGGTTCCCCAGAAAGTCTAACATCAAAACTTTTTTCCCATCAAATGGCATCTCCCCAGAAAAATTCGGCGAGAAGTTTAAGGAAAACCTCTACAAATAGCCTCCCTTGTCAAGAAAGTTTATGGACAAAAGAAACTAAGACCAGTTCCTTGGTAGGAAACCAGGATCGAGGGGAAGTTTATTTCAGAAACTTAGACCAGTTCCGTGGTAGGAAACCAGGATCGAGGGGAAGTTTATTTTAGAAACTTAGACCAGTTCCTTGGTAGGAAACTAGGATCGAGGGGAAGTTTATTTTAGAAACTTAGACTAGTTCCTTGGTAGGAAACCAGGATCGAGGGGGAGTTTATTTCAGAAACTTAGACCAGTTCCTTGGTAGGAAACCAGGATCGAGGGGAAGTTTATTTCAGAAACTTAGACCAATTCCTTGGTAGGAAACCATGACCGAGGGGAAGTTTTTACCTTTTCTAAGCATCATTACTTAAAAAAGAAGATGGATGGGCAAACTGCCATTCATAACCACCTTCAAAATTTTGGGTATTCCGATATTTGATCCTCTTGCACCCCGAATGCCCGAATAGCTTCGCCATTCATACCTTCGGGTCCAAGAAGATTAAATAGGGGCATCTGTCATACCCCAAATTTTGACCACCAAGATTTCCTATCATTGGGAAAATCATCATCACAATATGGATGTACTTACATGACTCATCAATCTCCTCAAAGATGGTTGAGTATCCACTACAAACAAGAATTAGGGTTTCAAGCCCTCTCAGAGCACTTAGACAAAGGATCAATCAAGAAATGAACTGATCTTCAACTTGTCTAACCACTCAAAACACATAAAGGATCAAGAGGACTCCCACATCAAGAATCAAGCACAAATTTGCAGCATTCCAAGTGGATCAAGCCTCAAGATCGCCAGTGTCACCAAATTAAGGTTTTGGTCGACTGAGGCCTCCAGATGGAATTTTTCCTCTGGGAATGAGCCAATGCTTCAAAATATAATCCAAGATACTCCAAGGGACCTCATGGACCCAATCATCAAGTCAATTTAACCTCAGGGGATGCATTAACCCAAAAATCAGGAATTAGGGTTTCTTGACCTAATTCACCCCTAAGTCGATTTTTGGGACAAAACATGAGCCAAGACCTCAAGACATGATTTGAGTGTCTCAAATACACTACATTGATCCATTTTCAACAATGGATTGATCCAAGAAGCTTAATCCACAAGTTTCAATTTCATCAGGGCCACAATTAGGGTTTCGAGGGAAAAGTCAACTGTACCTTTGACTTTTGACCAAGACATGCTCCCAAGCCTTGGGACATGATTGAGTACACCCTATAACACCTATGGAATCAATTCATTAGGTTTGATTTAGGTCAAGTACTTGATTTCACAAAGGATCGCACAGTTTAAATTTCATCTAATGAAAAAGTCAACTGTACAAAAATCCAAAGTTTGACTTTTTGGATTTTTGGTCAAACAAGGTTCCTTAACCCTAAAACAATTTTAATATGTGATTTGAATCATCATTCATCAAGAAAAATCAAAGAAAGTGAGTTAACTTGTAAAAGGGGTAACCATAAAAAACTTAAAATTTTTCTAAGTTATGGAACAAAGTGGCTAAGGTACCAACTTCCAAGGATCATAACTTGAGATCCAAGCAACCATTTTGGGTGATCCAAAGCTGGATTTGTAGGTCTTGCTACACTCTACAAAAGCTTCAACTACATCAAACTCCAATTCCTCATGGAAATTACATTTTTCCAACACTTAGTGAAATTTCCACTAAGTCAGAATCTGCCTTACTTTTTCCAAAATGTAGGGACATTTTTCACCTTGATCTAAGTCAAACCAGGTCTTGGGGTGGACATCAAAGTTAAAGTATGCCATGAGGGCTTTCCAACAAGTACCTGATCATCTCCAAATTCCATTTGAGCAAGGAGATACAACCCTTGGAACATGGCATCATGAACTGGTTTTCACAAGGCAAAATTTGTGCATTTTGCTCAATTTGTCCAAACCTGATAAATCCAAGCCTTGTCATCCATTTGGACACATCTGAGGATAAAACAAGAAGGCCATGCCAAACCTAAAAGAGCTAAAAAGTGCCAAGACTTCAACTTTGTCCCCAAGCCTTTAATGAATGCATCAAGGTGGCATGAACTGAGCCTATTCCAATTGAATTCAGTCCAAACGTATCTCTGAACCAAAGCTACAAAGCCTGTACTCTAATCTCAAGTCAATGGCTAGAGGAGACTTGAGATTCCTTTTGCATAACATTGGGCAAAGGCCTGCTGCAGCCTCCATTCACTATTAATGCCAAAACAAACTTGACACACTATAAATAGACATCAATTGTGAGCAGTTTGAGTACACCAAAGCACCCAAACTGATGCTTTCCTCAAAATCCCTCTCTTTAGGCCAAAATGCCTTCTTTTGCAATGTATCTCTGAGTTTTTGAGTTAGAGAGCATTTCCATCACAGATCATGATCCAAACACCTCTAATATGTTGTATCTAAGCTGTTCAAACACTAACATGTGACCTGTAACACTAAAATCTCAAAGTCCACATCCAAAACCTCAAAATTGGACTTTTTTGCATTTTTCAAGCTATGTCTTGATTCAGTCACTTTCAAAACCAGATAAGACCTCAAACACACTTCAAATATCATCCTTGAACTGTCCCAAATGGTTCCCTACATCTGGAACACCATTTGAGAGAGTTGCCATATTGGTCACTTTTTCCCCTTTTGCAAGAAAGAGCTCAAACTTGTTCCTGAGGATTCCAGCTTGTTCCAACCATTCTAAAAGCTCCTAAGGGATCAATTGAGAGTGTCCAAAGCATCAAATTACTTATGGCACAAGAAACTTGGCAGATAGCACAAAAATCTCCCAAAGAGGTAAGCATCACAACTTGAACTCTTTCAATTATGCATTGCTTTGAAGTCCACTGATCATAATGTAACACCTCAAAATTTTCCCCCTTATTTCTAACCCTTTTTGGCTTATGCTTCATTTCATTTGCATCCTCATTTTACATTGGCATGTTTCCTTTACACATGGGGTCAAGGTATTTTCCAGCAGCTCATGGCATCACCAGTTCCAGTATGATTTTTAATAGTGTTTTGAGCCAAGAAGATAGCTTTCAAGGTCTTTTGAGTTTTTATTTTGCTCATTAGACATTTTGATAATCAGAAGCTCCGACAATCATTTTGATCAAGCGATCCGGTATCAGACATTATTAATTCAGTAGGATATTCTGAGGTGTCAGCAAGAATTTATATTTCATTTCAGGTGTTACTCATAGCATTATCAAGTTTTGAGTTTCTGAGGCTTAACGGGGTTCAAAACAGCGGTCAGAGGTGACTTTTCCAAGTTTCCCTCCAAAAGGCATCAGAATTCAAAATTTGAACTGAGTAACCGGTTACAGCATATCTGATAACCGGTTATTCCTTGGTTTTCTGAACATTTTCAGTTTTTTTAAACTGAGAAACCGGTTAGCACATATGCTGTAACCGGTTACTCTGGGCGCAACTTGAAAAAAAAAATAAGTTTGCATCATTGTGATCATGTGCTTGGCTTGTGCATGTGTGGGAAGGATCTAGAATTGATTTATTTTCATCATTTTCCACCCAAAATTCAAATTCCTTCCAACATTTTCCACTCTAATTCCACATTCTTTTTTTTCAAATTCCATTCCTAATCTCCATTCCACTCATTAACCCATACTCCAAACCACATTTGAATTCCTAACCTAGCTTCTATTTAAATCAATTCATTCCAAACCTCACATAACCTTGATCATTTTCTCACTCTCAATTTTCAGAATTCTCTCTCAATTCTTTCTCACGTTTTCACTCTCAACCTCTATTTTCAACCACACTCAAAGCTCTTCCATAGAGATTAGCAAGTTCTTCATTGGAACTTGTTAATTCTTGAGCTTAAGCCTCTCATCATCACTCCATTTTTGCTTTTCAGTGGTGATTTTCGTTTGGATCTAGATCTGAAATTTCAAAATTGCTTATTGGAAGTGATTTTGGAGCATTGTTAGCTTATTGCTTGGATTTTCAGCTTTTGCTTGCAAGGAGCTCATAGGATCTTGGATTTCTTGTTTGGATTCATCAATTTCTGTTAACAACACTTACCAAAGCAAATCTCAGCTTTGTAGGTTAGTTTTCCTTAGATCTATACTTGATTTAGCTTATTTACAACTTATTCAATGTAGATCTTTGGTGATTGTTGATTTAGATCCATGTTGCTTGAATTTGATTCTTGATGTTGATAATTGTTGGATCTAATTGATGTTTGATTACTGATATTTGATGTGAATTTCGTGATTAATTGATTGCATGATCATTTGGATGTTTGGAGAAGTGAGAAGCTACTGAAATGTGCTTTTGAAACTGGTTTTTTTAAATTTTGTTGCAGAGTAACCGGTTACAGCATATCTGCTAATCGGTTACCCTGTTATTTTCTGCGTGATTTTGGGCCATTTTGAACTGAGTAACCGGTTAGCAGATATGCTGTAACCGGTTACCACTGCTGCAGAATGTGATTTTCTTGCATTTTCTTGTTTGTTTGAGATCCTTTGCATATCTAAACTTCATGGATTTATATGTTGATGATTTGTGGATTATTCATGAGTTGTTTCACCTCACACCATTGCATGAACACGATTCTTCGACACGCGATTCTTGGTTTTCATCGATAAATGTTTATGTTTGCATTGTTGACTAATTGATGCGATAAACACGATACACACACATTTGAATCATGTTAATTCTTGATTAATTCTCAACTTGCTGGACATGTGATGCATGATTGTTGTTTGTTCCCGTGGTTACTTATGCATGATGTTTTGATCAATGTTTGAGTTGTGCAACATTGTGGAGTAATTGTTCTTGAATTGTTAACATGATCATGTTGTTCATTCTTGATGCTTGCAACCTTTATGATTGGTTTGCCATGCTTTGTGTGTCTATTTGCAATCGTTGCTTGCATGAGTATTTGTTTTCAAATGCATGGTGTGCTGCCCTGTTTTCAACTACTGTCTTGGTGCATATGTGTTGTTGTTTGGCCACTCACACCTCCTTTTGTACTGAACTTGAGCTGTTAAATGCTGTTTGGAGTTTTTGCTGGATTTTATCGTTGTGAGGTGCTGGAGCGCTGTTGTAGCCGCTGTTTTTGGTTTATTTCTTTGGTTTTTGCGTTGCTCTTGCTTGCTCCCTTAGGGTTCCCTAGTCCAACTTAATCTTTGATTAAGCTTGGAGTAGGAAAGACATTAGGATTCAAACCATGCATGCTAACTCAGGTAGATTTTCCCCACTTACCTCAACCTTAGGGCCATCTTTGCATGACAACATTAGGATAGAATTCCCGTAGCATTTTCTTTTTGACTTGAGTCTTCTCTTCTCATCTCATAACAATTCTAAGATACTTAATAAAGGTAATGTGTATTGCGCATGAGCCTTGTATGTGGGAAATGAGGAATGAGGGGTTTCCTCTCATTTTTCTAAAGTGTTTAGTGGACATCCCATCTTGGGACGATTTACTATGCATTCGTTCCTATATCATAGACTTCGGTACAATGCAAGTTACGAGCTAACTTCAATCCACTTCTGTCTAAAAAACACAAAACAAATTCAAATCATTTTCATCCTTCGGGATTGTTGAGTTTCTAACCGTTTTTCATAAAAGAGCTCGTCGCTCACGTAAAAAATACTTTTCAACCTCGTTTGGTCGAACTACGTTTGCTCTGATTCCTCTTTCCTATCTGATTGAGGATACGTAGGAACGAGATACGATATCTCGACGAGCAAACTTTCCCCGTAGTCCGTCGAACTACGTTGACTCTGACTTTCCCATTGCATTAGGGAATACATAGGCATAGGATGGTGATGTCCTATCGAGTCTCTTTTTCTCTTTTCTTTCCCGTTTCTATTCAGCCGTAGACTTTAGGATAACTTACCCTTTGTTTAGACAACAAGCGTGGATGCCATCGAGTACGATGGACGCGTGGGGGGTTCTAGTACCTTCCCCTCGCGTAACCGACTCTCGAACCCGGACTATGGTTGCCATGACCATGCCTTTCCCTCCTTCAGGTTTTCTTAGATCATTTCCTTTCCATGCGTCGGGATAAATAACGTTCGGTGGCGACTCTTCTGTTCTAGTTTTCTCGCTGGTTGTTCTTTCGCAGGTTGCGATAGCTGGCGACTCTGCTGGGGACAGGTTGACCTCTTGCTGGTCCATCCCCAATGCGAGTCAATCCTAGCGCTTATTTGTCTTTATTTCATTGGGTGTTTATTGTTTTGCTTTATTTGTTGTATATTACTGTACATTACTTTTTTTACCGCAATTATTGCATTTCATTGTTATCATATGCTGGACTGCGCTGTGCTGTACTGGTTTTTCTGTTTGGCGGGTTGGGATTCACGAGAGATAAGCCCAATACACATGCTTAAGTATACACTTAGGACTAGAGTGGAAAGTAGTGGGACCTACGCGCCATCTTGGTACGTTTGGTGTTCATGAAATTCACATCCAGACGAGGTTTTCTTGGGAGATATTCTAACGTGCGTGTCTTGTGCATTTCGGGGTGTTGATTTAGAGAGCTGTCGACTCTGGCGACCGTTTCCCCGAGGACTCAGTAAAGGTACTACTCCCAAGAGGTAGTAGTGGCAGACCAGAAATGGTAAACCCATTATACTTCTTGATCCGAAGACCCGGAGCTGGGAACTTACAAACAATGACCTTATTTTTGGGGGAATCAGTGGACGACCTCTTTGTTTGGCGATAGTATTGTACCCCGAGGGATGAATGCACTATTGCTTCTCAAATCGAGAATCCAAGAGTGAGGATCCCATTTTCTAGAACCCACATGTGAGAGGGGATGGGTGTTTGCAGGTGACTTTGACCTTCAACCTACCCAGTTTTTCGAATTTCTCGTCAGTGTATAGTTATCTACTTGGTTTTCTGGTTATCTCAGTGATCTGATGTTCTGATATTCTTGGTTTCTGGTTTTGTGGTCCTTGTTCAGTTGATAGCACATCAGATGTTCAGAGCAGTTTGATACCTTGATCCCATGTTTGCATTTGCATCATTTCTTGCATTCTAACATGTTTGACATTTTTCAGGGCTTGCATCTTACCCTTGATTCCGGTTGTTGAAGTTTTCCTGTCATGGACGCTCAAAGGAAGAAGAATGTAGCGTACACGTTCCTAGACCCAACTCTGAATTTGATTCACAAAATGATTAGTATGACGAATCTCGGGGTTCGCATTGAGTTCAAAGATGAGTATGGGAGGTTGTTGAAGTTTGTCCGTAATATCTCAAAGAACGAGCGTGATGCCATTCATATGCTCCTACAATTCTATGACACTCCTTTGCGCTGTTTCACTTTCCCAGATTATATATTGGCTCCAACCTTGGAAGAGTTCTCATTTATTTTGGGAATCCCCCTCAAGCCGAAGATACCTTTCTTCTCTGAAGAACATCCAGGCCTGGAAGAAATGGCAGCTTCTCTTCACATTGGAGAATCCATTCTGAGTGATAATATTGTTGACAAGCAAGGATTTAAGGGATTTCTGTTGAAGTTTCTATTTGATCAAGCTAGGTTATATGCTAAGGCGAGAAGTTGGTCCGCTTTCAATGCCATCTTGGCCCTGTGCATTTATGGAATTGTATTATTCCCTAACATCCCCGATCTTGTTGATATGCACGCAGTTCGGATCTTTATCTTGAGAAATCTGGTACCTACTCTTCTTGGTGATGTATACCATTCAGTCCACTACAAGAACGAGAATAGGCGAGGAAGGACTGTCAGTTGTTGTGTGCCACTCCTGTTTACATGGTTTTTGAGTCATCTTCCTCAGACTGGGGCATTTGTGGATACGAAGGGTTCTTTGAAGTGGTCTAAGAGGTTGATGGGATTGACCACTGACAACACGTTTGGTTTGATCATAGTCTGCTGGGAATATAACTTATTTTCAACTGTGGAGAATTCCCGAATGTACCTTTAGTAGGGAGGAATGGCGGAATTAATTATAACCCTTCCCTAGCTATCAGGTAGTTTGGGTACGCTTTGAGAGTTCCCCCTGAAGATCGAGATATCAGAGAGTCCCTGTATTTCAATGGCACTGAAGACCAAGAGGTGTTGAGGAGAGTTGTGAACGCTTGGGGACAAATTCATAAGAAAGGAAAGACCTCTTTTGGAAAGTGTAACAACAGAGCTTTCCCTCCGTATGTGGAATGGATTCGGAGGAGAGCAGAAGAGGAGCTCCTACCTTTCTCAATAGAGTCGCCGTTGTATCCACTGATGATTGAGCCTTCCACCATAGTTGAGATAGAGAAGTATAATAAACTGTGGGCAGAGATAGAGAAGCTGCGGGAGCAGAATCGGGAATTGAGTAGAGAAATTGGTCAGCTGAAGCACGAGCGAGGTGAAGCCATATATACTGCCAAGTTGAATACGGGGCTTCTCGCCAAGAAAGAAAAAGAGTTAGCTGATGAGGTAACGGCTAAACAGAGAGTAGGGCAAGCTCTAAAGGGTGTTAGCAGGGTTCTCAAGTCTAAGAAAGAAGACTTGGCCAAAGCTTTGTCAAAAATTCACAAGTTCAACGTTTACAGAAACACTGCAATGACTACCAATAAACAGAAAGAAAACAAGTTTTTGGAACAGATTGAGAATTTGAAGGCAAAGCTCAAGAAGAAAGATGAAGAGATCTTATCAGGGACATTCGAGAGACGAGCAGTCGAAGACAGACTCAATGAGGCCATGGCTACTATGGAGGAGCTGAAGATACAAGCTGAAGTGAAGAGGTCTAGAAGTGAGGGTCTCAGCATGGATGGCATTTTCGAAGAAGATGCTTAGGAGTTGCACTGTCGATACTTGAAAGGGATCATACACAGAAGAGATGTCTCATTCAAGAGTTGATCCAAAGACCGAAGCATCCTGACACCAAGAAGCTATTCAAAGAAGCGCAAGACTGGAGCAAGGAGCATAATGGCTGGGGAGGATTGGCACTTGTGGACTTTGATAACAGGCCATAGTTTTCTCTTTCTCTTTTATTGTGTTTGGATCACCGCCAGGCTTGTTGGTTGGGATCTATGATTCAGACTTCTATCTGTATCTTGGGTTGTAATAATTGACAGATGTTTATCCTTTGGTTTTCTTAATATATGAGCAGAAGTTCCGTTCTATCTTGTTGTTAAACTGGAATCAAGGGGTGGATCGCCCTGCGAATATTCAACCATGTTCATTTGCATTTGCATATTCATAATCATGTTGCATGACAGGTGTTTCTCTCCAGTTTTCTTATCTTGTTCTTTTCTACAGACATGATTGCTGACCAACACATTCACCGGTATTCTACCAGACAAAATCAGAAAAAATCCATGGATCAGATGCAAGCCGAGATGATTGAGATGCGGACTCGCATGGCTCAGTTTATGGAGTTAATGCAAGGTGTTGCTCAATGCCAAGAGCAGTTAAGGACTCTGGTCTAGCCTTTGGTCACAAGAGTTGATGAAGACGGTATCCTTCATGGTGGCCTTCACAATGGTGTCATTCCTCTAGGCGGAGGTGTTGGTGGTAATGGTGTCCATAGTGGTCCTCCGGTGGAGGTATTCCTGTTCCTTCTATTGTTATCCCTCCGGGCGGAGGAGAGAATGTCATGATCCCTTCTGTAGTAGGAGAAGGTAACAGTGTCTGTGCAGTACATGGCCGTCTCTATGATGATCAATAGGATGATGTATTTTCTATGCCAGGTGGGGATGCTGGCCCCCAGCCTGATAACAATCGGAGATTCAGGATGATTGAAGAGAAATTGAAAGCAGTTGAGAATTAGAATTCCTCGGGTTTGGATATGGATGACTTGGGACTGGTCCCCGGTGTCAGGATTCCGCACAAGTTTCAGGTACCTACTTTTGAGAAGTACAACGGCGTCACTTGCCCGAAGACTCATCTTAGGGCTTATGCAAGAAAAATGGCTGCATATTCTGACGATGAAAATTTATTGATGCACTTCTTCAAAGATAACATGTCTGGGGCGTCTTTGGAATGGTATATTCAGTTGGAGAGGTGCCATGTTCATAACTGGTGGGAAATGGTGGAGGGTTTTGTTAATCACTGTCAGTACAATACTGATATGGCTCCTAACAGAACACAATTGCAAATTTTTCACAGAAAAACAATAAGAGTTGTAAGGAATACGCCTAGAGGTGGCGGGAATTGGCAGCTAGAGTAAAGCCTCCCATGGTAGAGCGGGAGATGATCGATATGTTTATGGCCACCCTGCAGGGTCATTATTATGAAAATTTGGTACCTTGTATGCCCGGAAAGATTGCTGAGTTGGTCCTAGTTGGAGAAAAAGTGGAGAGTGGGATCAAAACTGGAAAGATATCAGGTAACGATGGATCTTCGTCTGGAGGAGGGAAGAAGCCGTATGTAAATTACAAAAAGAAAGAAGGAGCCACCAATTCTGTTTCATCGTACAATGGTAGAGGAAAGGCTCGACAGAATTATAATTAACAAGTTGCCTCTGTGACTATTCCAGCTGCACCTTAGCAGCAGAGGAATACTCCTAATCAGTACCAAAACAGGCAGCTCGGCTAGTATCAAAACCGACAAAGGAATGCTGAAAGGCATTTTGATCAGCCACCCATGTCATACGCTCAATTGTTGCAACACCTACTACAACTGCATTTAGTTGAGCTTCGCACATTAGCTCCACCCACTAGGAGGCTACCTCCGGGCTATGATGCTAACGCACATTGTGATTTCCACTCCGGTGCCCCCGGGCATACGATTGAAGAGTGTAGGGAATTCCACCATAAAGTGCAAGATTTGGTAGACTCTAAAGCCATCAACTTCTCTAATGACGTGCCAAATGTCATTCAAAACCCAATGCCGAATCACGGTGGGCCAAGGGTTAATGCCATTATTGAAGATAATGAATCCTTGAATCTGGTTTTAGATGTGAACAAGTTGAGGACTCCTTTGTGTGTGGTGAAGAAAAGATTGCTCAAGGGAGGGGTGTTCCTTGGTTGTGATGAGGGTTGTTCTAAATGTGGGTTGCAATCCAACGGTTGTGATTTGTTGAGATCAGATATTCAGAGATTGATTAATGAAGAACAGTTACAGTTCGACGGATGTGATCAGCAGAGAAAAATTACTGACAAAAAGAGTGATGTTTCCACTATAACAATTCCTTTCAAAACAATAACCATATCAGCACCGGCGAGACCAGCATCGGTCATCATTACAGTTCCTGGGCCAGTCTTGTATGAGAGTAGCAAAGCCGTCCCCTGGAATTATGGGGCTGAGGTATTTGTTGATGGAAAGAAGCAGGAATTGGTAGGAACATCGCCTGTGAGTTCAGAGGTTGACAGTACCGTCGAAGCAGGAGCTATCACCAGAAGTGGTAGAGTCTTTATTCCGGCTGATAATCAGGTTGGCAGTACGAAGCAGGATAAAGGGAAATAAGTGATGGATGATTCTGTATAGAAGCAGGTCGTAAATGATTCCGCAACGAAACAAGTTGATAACTCCTTCTCAGAAAATGTGGAGGAGTTTATGAGATTAATCAAGAAGAGCGATTACAAGATTGTTGATCAGTTGCATCAGATGCCATCTAAAATATCCATCTTATCTCTGCTATTGTGCTCTGAGGCACACCGGAATGCGTTGGTGAAGGTTTTAAACACAGCCTATGTACCTCAAGAAATATCCGTTAATCAGCTAGAAGGGGTAGTGGCCCACGTGAATGCTGGTAATGGTTTGGGTTTTACTGATTTAGATCTGACTCCAGTTGGGAGGAATCACAACAATGCTTTAAATATTTTAGTGGAATGCCGAGGCTCCTTAATGTCACATGTGCTAGTTGATACTGGGTCATCCTTAAATGTGTTGCCGAAGAAGGCTCTGATGAAGTTAGACACCCGTGGGCTGATTTGTACGCCAAGTGACTTGGTGGTGCGTGCTTTCGATGGTTCTAAGAGGTATGTTTTTGGAGAAATTGTATTGCCAATCAAAATGGGTCCTGAAATTTTTGAAGCCACTTTCTATATCATGGACATTCAGCCTGCCTATAGTTGTTTATTGGGTCGTCCGTGGATCCATGGGGCTGGGGCAGTGACGTCCACGTTGCATCAAAAGCTGAAGTACATGGTGGATGGCCATGTTGTGACAGTCTGTGGTGAGGAAGACATCATGGTGAGTCACCTATCAATCTTCAAGTATGTGGAGGTAGATGGTGAGATACATGAGACTCTGTGCCAAGCCTTTGAAGCTGTGAAAATTCCTGAGGAACCTCCAAGAGTAGTTAGTACGCCTGAGGTAGCTAATCAACCCGAAGTGGTAAATCAACCGGAAGTTTCGATGTCTTCTTTCAGAGATGCACGCGCTATAGTTGAAGCTGGCAGTTCCCAGAAGTGGGGCCAGGTCATTGATGTTCAGATGAAGCGAAATACTTATGGACTGGGGTATAAGCCACCCCGACGAGCTCAAGAGCCTCCCAAGTATGCTAGCCCAATTCAATTCACAAGTGTTGGTGTCTTCTTTAATCGGGTTAATGCCATTGATGATGAGGGGGATAGCGATTGCGACATGGATGAGTGGATCCGCTCCTGCACTCCCGGTCAAAGTCTATGCAATTGGTCGTCTGAGAAAGTCATTCAAGTGACCCGTCAAGAGTAATTTCCTTTGTTTTCTGTTTGTGTTAAATCCTACATTCTGCCCAAGACGTAGTGATACTTGTCTGTAGGGCTTTGATGGTTTTGTCTGCTACTTTATCATCAATAAAGGGCGTTTTCACATTCAAATATTTTGATCCCTGTTTTTCTATTTTTACTTTTTGCATTAACTCATATCAAAATGGCAATGTGTTTTCTTGTTTGTTGCATTCATAACAAACATATAACATCAATCATGTAGGTTTCTTTGTTCAGGTGCCACCAATAATGATTCAGCTATGGCTCGGTATGACTTCGACAATCCTATTTATCAAGCGGAAGAAGAGACTGACGAAGATTGTGACTTACCGGAAGAATTGGCCAGATTGCTGAAACAGGAGGAAAGGGTCATTCTACCTCATCGGGAGGAAATCGAGAGTGTTAATCTGGGCACCGAGGATGCGAAAAAGGAAGTAAGGATTGAGGCTACTTTAGAAGACACTGTCAAGGGAAGATTGATTGAAATGCTTCGAGAGTATGAGGATATCTTCGCATGGTCTTACCAAGACATGCATGGGCTTGACACTGATATTGTTGTACACCGGCTGCCGCTTAAAGAAGGTTGTACTCCGGTTAACCAGAAACTGAGAAGGACGAAACCGGATATGGTTGTCAAAATCAAGGAAGAGGTTCAGAAACAGTTGGACGCCGGATTTCTTGCTGTGACAAATTATCCTCCGTGGGTTGCTAATATTGTACCTGTACCTAAGAAAGATGGAAAGGTCAGGATGTATGTTGACTACAGATATTTGAATAGAGCAAGTCCAAAAGATGATTTCCTGCTCCCCCACATTGACGTGTTAGTGGACAACACTGCTCAATATTCTGTATTTTCCTTCATGGATGGTTTCTCTGGGTATAACCAAATAAAGATGGCCCCAGAGGACATGGAGAAGACGATGTTCATAACACCGTGGGGAACGTTTTGCTACAAGGTGATGCCCTTTGGATTGAAGAATGTTGGGGTAACCTATCAGCAGGCAATGGTGACTCTCTTTCATGATATGATTCACAAAAAGATCGAAGTCTATGTTGATGACATGATCGCGAAGTCACAAACAGAGTAGGAACATTTGGTAAATCTTCAAAAGTTATTTGAAAGGTTGAGGAAGTTTAAACTGAGGCTGAATCCGAACAAGTGCACCTTCGGAGTGAGATCTAGAAAGTTGCTAGAGTTTATTGTTAGTGAAAAAGGTATCGAGGTTGATCCTGCCAAAGTAAGAGCTATACAAGAGATGCCTGAGCCGAGAACAGAAAAAGAGGTATGTGGTTTCCTGGGGAGGTTGAACTACATTGCTAGATTCATCTCTCATCTTACAGCCACGTGTGAGCCGATATTCAAGTTCTAAGAAAAGATCAAGAGGTCAGGTGGAATGAAAATTGGCAAAAGTTGTTTGAAAAGATAAAATAATATTTACAGGAACCTCTAATCCTCATGCCACCAGTGCCAGGAAGGCCGCTAATTATGTATCTTACGGTTCTTGAGAACTCAATAGGGTGTGTGCTCGGTCAACACGACGAGTCAGGTAGAAAAGAGCATGCCATCTACTACCTGAGTAAAAAGTTCACTGATTGTGAGTCGAGGTACTCTATGTTGGAAAAAAACATGTTGTGCACTTGCTTGGGCTGCCAAGCGTTTGAGGCAGTATATGTTAAACCACACAACCCTGTTGATTTCGAAGATGGATCCGATTAAGTACATGTTTGAAAAGCAGGCGTTTTCTGGAAGAGTAGCCCGTTGGAAGATGGTTTTGACAGAATATGATATTCAGTATGTTTCCCAAAAAGCCATTAAGGGAAGTGTTCTGTCAGAATATCTTGCTCAACAACCGATCGAGCATTATCAACCGATGAAGTTTGAATTTCCAGATGAGCACATCATGTTTCTGAAGATGAAAGGTTGTGAAGAGCCCTTGCCTGACGGAGGACCTGACATTGGATCTCAGTGGAAATTGGTTTTTGATGGAGCTGTCAACTCATGTGGTAATGGAATCGAGGCAATCATTACAACTCCAAGGGGTTCTCACATACCCTTTACTGCCCGGTTAGCGTTCATATGCACCAATAATGAGGAAGAGTATGGGGCATGCATCATGGGGTTAGAAGAAGCAATTGATTTGAGAATCAAGAACCTAGATGTTTATGGTGATTATGCGTTGGTGGTTAATCGGATTAAAGGAGAATGGGAACCTCGTCAGGCAAATCTGGTGCCTTATAACAACTATGCCAGAAGGTTATTACCATTCTTTGACAGGGTTGAATTTCATCATATACCCCGAGGGGAAAATCAGATGGCAGATGTGTTGGCAACGTTGTCTTCAATGTATCAGGTGATTCGTTGGAATGAAACTCCCTCAATCAGAATCATGCGTCTGGACAGACCAGCTTTTGTGTTTGCAGTTGAAGATGTATCGATGGCAAGCCCTGGTATCATGATATTAAGTGTTTTCTGAAGAGTCAAGAGTATCCAGAGGGTGCGTCTACCAAAGATAAGAAAACTCTGAAGAGGTTGGCAGGAAACTTCTTTTTGAATGAAGACGATGTGTTGTATAAGAGGAACTTTGACATGGTCTTGCTACGTTATGTTGATGAACACGAGGCAAGTCTATTGATGGAAGAAGTTCATGAAGGTTCTTTCGGCACCATGCCAATGGGCATGCTATGGCTCAAAAATTGTTGATGGCAGAGTATTACTGGATAACTATGGAGTCTGATTGTTTCAAATACGCCAGAAAATGCCATAAATGCCAGATTTATGCCGATAAGGTGCATGTACTGCCTACTTCTCTGAATGTATTGTCATCTCCTTGGCCCTTTGCCATGTGGGGCATTGATATGATTGGAAATATTGAGCCAAATGCTTCCAATGGGCATCGTTTCATTTTGGTTGCCATTGATTACTTCACGAAGTAGGTGGAAGCAGCCTCGTATGCCAACGTCACCAAACAAGTGGTAGCCCGGTTTATTAAGAATGACATCATCTGTCGTTATCGGGTCCCGGAAAGAATCTTTACTGATAATGGTTCAAATTTTAACAATAAGATGATGAAGGAGATATGTCAGAGCTTTAAGATTGAACATCACAATTCTTCTCCCTATCGTCCAAAGATGAACGGTGTTGTTGTGGAAGCGAACAAGAATATCTAGAAGATTGTGCAGAATATCACTGGTATATGGTATGGAAGTTGTTATACCATTAGAGGTTGAGATCCCTCTTTAAGAGTTCTAGCAGATGTGAAGCTTGATGAAGCTGAGTAGGTACGTTCCTGGTTGAATCAGTTGAACCTTATCGAAGAGAAGAGATTGACAGCTATTGCACATGCTCGCTTGTATCAGAGCAGGATGAAGTAAGCCTTTGATCAGAGAGTGCGTCCTCGGTGTTTTTAGACAGGCAAATTGGTTTTGAAAAGGATCCTTCCTCCTCAGACAGATCACAGGGGCAAATGGACTCCAAACCACGAAGGACCATATGTAGTAAGAAACATTTTCTCTGGTGGAGCCTTATTACTCTCAACTATGGATGGCGAAGATTTTACATCCCCTGTGAACGCAAACGTAGTCAAAAAATACTTTGCATAAAAGAGACCCGTTGGACATAAAAAGAAGATCCAGGCAAAAAAGGGGCATCCCTGCGAACCATAAAAAGAAAGGGTTCGGGCAAAAGTTAGGGATAAAAAGAAAAAGAATAAACCCGCAAAGTTGAAAACCTGAAAAGGCAACTTTGGAAAAAATGGGTATCCCGGTGGATTGAAAACCCGAAAAGGGCGATCCAGGCAAAAGTTAGGGATTTGGAAGCAAGAGGTTACAATCTGCGTTCGATCTGTGAGCGCTTTTGATAGATGGAAATTTTGAAGGAAAGGAATCAGTCCAGTCAGTCTCTTCGAAGGTCAAAGTATCTGCGGATAAGCAAGACATATGGGTCATATCTGAATTGAATCATGGCAGATATCTGTTCCCCACATTGCCGACATTTGTATTTTCTTTTTACTTTTTGCGTAATTACCTCTTTTCTGGAATTGCTTCTAGTTGTAAATGCCTATTTACAGGCCAATTCATTCAATAAAACTTTTATTTTACTCAAAGAGATTTCTATTTTTGTTTTTAATTTTACAGTTTTGTTTGTGAAAACGTCCGATATTTTCATAAACATTGCATGTGAAAATGTTAATCTTTGCGGAACATATCGGAAAACAATGGAAATTGTTGTTGTGTGCAGGGTAGCAAAGTTTCTCCCCTATAGAGTTACTCTCCCCAGCTTTGAGATTTCATCATCCTCAGTAGTTTGTTACTCTCCCTAGCCAGAGTACAGAGGATTGTTTATCCAGCCGAAGTCGTGATTGATTTATTACTCCCCAGCAAGCATTCAGAAGTCGGTTGCTCCAAAGTGGATGTTGTTATTATCTCCAGCAAGAGATTCGTGGACAAAGATGTTATCTTCCCCACAAAGTCTTGGTGCCTACTTCCCTCATTCGGTTAGGAAGTGTAGTATCATTGACAACAGTTTGAGCTAATCCCCAGCAGGGTGAGGGTAAATTTATTTCTCCAGCAGTAGGTTAAGCTCAATGATATCCCCAAGCAGAGTTTGGTGGTAATCTTCGCACAGTTTGATCAACATTTGGTTGACATCCTCAGCAGGTTTTTCAGCCCAATGGTTATTGGCACCGTATTCTGTAGCAGATCTTTGGGTTCCATCCTCCGTAGTTTTTATTCTTAATCCCCAATAGAGAGTAGGTTCTCTTTGGGTTTCATCTTTTAGCAGAGTTGTTGATCAGGAAAGTTGTTCAGTGTGTTTTTTCCTCAGCAAGGTTTTGTTCTCGGAGACAATTTAGTTTGTCATCCCAGGTAGAGTTGCTTTCATCTTCAACATTTATTTTGCTGAAGCGTTTCCTTTGCATTGCATGAGCATTTTGCATGGCATCCTCCCAAACGCGTAGCATTTCCATTTCGTATGGAGCATTACTCCATAGAAAAATTCAAACATATGCATTCAAAGCATAAGCCAGGTTTGATTTCTCGTTTGCTAGGCTTTCCCCAACAGAAAGAGCTGTAATTCAGGAGATATCATCCAACTTTATACCCCAAGCCATGGATTTGGTCGTTTGGAGAGACTATTTGGTATACCCATGCAGAGTTGTTTGTCAGGATCGTCAGTCTGTGGTTTCTTTTCACCCCTTCGTCCAGGTGGTCTTTTGGTTTATCCCCTCAAGTTGTTAGCGTTTAACACTCGTTCGTGTTCTTTTTCATTGCCTCAATACTTCGTCCGTATTGATTTTAAACACTCGTCTATTTTATCTCAAACACTCGTCCATGTTCTTTTGACACTTGTCCGTGTTCTTTAAATTTGCCTCAATACTTCGTCTGTATTGATTCTAAACACTCGTCCGTGTTCTCTCGACACCCGTCCGTGTTCAGTTTAGTATTTCAATTTCCAGTGAGGTCGCCTTATACTTTTATTTCAATACCCGTCCGTATTGACCTTCGACACCTGTCCGTGTTCTTTCAGCATCCATCTGTGTTTGAACTTTTAATTTCAATACCCGTCCGTATTGACCTGGGACACACGTCCGTGTTTCTTTCAGCACCCGTCCGTGTTTGAACCTTTTAGACACCCGTCCGTGTTCTTTCAGCACCCGTTCATGTTTGAACCTTTTTAGCCAATACCCGTCCGTATTGACCTGTGAGACCCGTCCGTGTTCCTTTCAGCACCCGTCTGTGTTTGAACCTTTTAGACACCCGTCCGTGTTCTTTCAGCACCCGTCTGTGTTTGAACTATTTATTTCAATACCCGTCCGTATTAACCTTAGACACCCGTACGTGTTCCTTTCAGCACCCGTCCGTGTTTGAACCTTTAAGACACTCGTCCGTGTTCTTTCAGCACCCGTCCCTGTTTAAACCTTTTTAGCCAATACCCGTCCGCATTGACCTTTGACACCCGTTTGTGTCCTTTCAACACCCGTCCGTGTTTGAACCTTTTAGACACCCGTCCGTGTTCTTTCAGGACCCGTCCATGTTTGAACTTTTTATTTCAATACCTGTCTGTATTCACCTGTGACACCCGTCCGTGTTCCTTTCAGCACCCGTCCATGTTTGAACCTTTGAGACGCCCGACCGTGTTCTTTCAGAACCCGTCCGTGTTTGAATATTTGAGACACCCGTCCGTGTTCTTTCAGCACCCGTTCGTGTTTGAACCTTTTAGACACCCGTCCGTGTTCTTTCAGCACCCGTCCGTGTTTGAACCTTTTAGACACCCGTCCATGTTCTTTCAGCACCCGTCCTTGTTTGAACCTTTTAACTAATACCCGTCCGTATTGACCTTTGACACCCGTCCGTGTCCTTTCAGCACCCGTCCGTGTTTGAAAATTTTTGACACCCTTCCGTGTTTGAACTTTTTATTTCAATACCCATCCGTATTAACCTGTGACACCCGTCCGTGTTCCTTTCAGCACCCGTCCGTGTTTGAACCTTTGAGACACTCGTCCGTGTTCTTTCAGCACCCGTCCGTGTTTGAACCTTTGAGACTCCCGTCCGTGTTCTTTCAGTACCCGTCCGTGTTTGACCTTCGACACCCATCCGTGTTCTTTCAGCACCCGTCCGTGTTTGAACTTTTTATTTCAATACTCGTCCGTATTGAGCTTTAGACACCCGTCCGTGTCCTTTCAGCACCCGTCCGTGTCTGAACCCTTTGACGCTCGTCCGTGTTTATCCCCAGTGCAGTCAACACTCATTCATGTTTGTTTCAATCCAATTTGATACATCGTCCGTATTGATCTCTGACACTCATCCGTGTTATGATCTGGCACCTTTTATTACTTGTTCCCCAGCGGAGTCGTCTCTCCTTTTGCAGGATGCAAATTTGTGCGGTTATTTTGGTATTCAATCTCCATGTATCCCGATTGTTTGGAATCCTTTTCTTCCATACCCTCGGATCCAAGAAGTTTGAATAGGGGCAGCTGTAACACCTCAAAATTTGCCCCCTCGTTTCTAACCCTTTTTGGCTTATGCTTCATTTCATTCGCATCGTCGTTTTGCATTGGCATGTTTTCTTTACACATGGGGTTAAGGTATTTTCCAGCAGCTCATGGCGTCATCAGCTCCAGTATGATTTTCAATAGTGTTCTGAGCCAAGCATATAACTTTCAAGGTCTTTTGAGTTTTAATTTTGCTCATTAGACATTTTGATAATCAGAAGCTCTGGCAGTCATTTTCATCAAGCGATCCGGTATCAGACATTATTAATTCAGTAGGATATTTTGAGGTGTCAGCAAGAATTTATATTTCATTTTAGGTGTTACTCAGTAGCATTATCAAGTTTTGAGTTTCGGAGGCTAACGGGGTTCAAAACAGCGGTCAGAGGTCACTTTTCCAAGGTTCCCTCCAAAAGGCGCCAGAATTCAAAATTTGAACTGAGTAACCGGTTACAGTGTATCTGATAACCGGTTACTCCCTGGTTTTCTGCATATTTTCAATTTTTTTTTTAACTGAGTAACCGGTTAGCACATATGCTGTAACCGGTTACTCTAGGCGCAGCTTGAAAAAAAGTAAGTTTGCATCATTGTGACATGTGCTTGGCTTGTGCATGTGTGGGAAGGATCTAGAATTGATTTATTTTCATCATTTTCCACCCAAAATTCAAATTCCTTCCAACATTTTCCACTCTAATTCCACATTCTTTTTTTTCAAATTCCATTCCTAATCTCCATTCCACTCATTAACCCACACTCTAAACCACATTTGAATTCCTAACCTAGCTTCTATTTAAATCAATTCATTCCAAACCTCACATAACCTTGATAATTTTTTCACTCTCAATTTTTAGAATTCTCTCTCAATTCTTTCTCACATTTTCACTCTCAACCTCCATTTTCAACCACACTCAAAGCTCTTCCATAGAGATTAGCAAGTTCTTCATTGGAACTTATTAATTCTTGAGCTTAAGCCTCTCATCATCACTCCATTGTTGCTTTTCAGTGGTGATTTTCGTTTGGATCTAGATCTGAAATTTCATAAGTGCTTATTGGAAGTGATTTTTATGCATTGTTAGCTTATTGCTTGGATTTTCAGCTTTTGCTTGCAAGGAGCTCATAGGATCTTGGATTTCTTGTTTGGATTCATCAATTTCTGTTAACAACACTTACCAAAGCAAATCTCAGCTTTGTAGGTTGGTTTTCCTTAGATCTATACTTGATTTAGCTTATTTACAACTTATTCAATATAGATCTTTGGTGATTGTTGATTTAGATCCATGTTGCTTGAATTTGATTCTTGATGTTGATAATTGTTGGATCTAATTGATGTTTGATTACTGATATTTGATGTGAATTTCGTGATTAATTGATTGCATGATCATTTGGATGTTTAGAGAAGTGATAAGCTGCTGAAATATGCTTTTGAAACTGGTTTTTTTGAATTCTATTGCAGAGTAACCGGTTACAGCATATCTGCTAACCGGTTACCCTGTTGTTTTCTGCGTGATTTTGGGCCATTTTGAACTGAGTAACCGGTTAGCAGATATGCTGTAACTGGTTACCACTGCTGCAGAATGTGATTTTCTAGCATTTTATTGTTTGTTTGAGATCCTTTGCATATCTAAACTTCATGGATTAATATGTTGATGATTTGTGGATTATTCATGAGCTGTTTCACCTCACACCATTGCATGAACACGATTCTTCGACACTCGATTCTTGGTTTTCATCGATAAATGTTTATGTTTGTGTTGTTGACTAATTGATGTGATAAACATGATGCACACACATTTGAATCATGTTAATTCTTGATTAATGCTCAACTTACTGGACATGTGATGCATGATTGTTGTTTGTTCCCGTGGTTGCTTATGCATGATGTTTTAATCAATGTTTGAGTTGTGCAACTTTATGGAGTAATTGTTCTTGAATTGTTAACATGATCATGTTGTTCATTCTTGATGCTTGCAACCTTTATGATTGTTTTCAAATGCATGGTGTGCTGCCCTATTTTCCACTGCTGTCTTGGTGCATATGTGTTGTTGTATGTGTTGCTGTTTGGCCATTCACGCCTCCTTTTGTACTGAACTTGAGCTGTTAAATGTTGTTTGGAGTTTTTACTGGATTTTATCGTTGTGCAGGTGCTGGAGAGCTGTTGTAGCCGCTATTTTTGGTTTATTTCTTTGGTTTTTGCCTTGCTCTTGCTTGCTCCCTTAGGGTTCCCTAGTCCAACTTAATCTTTGATTAAGCTTGGAGTAGGATAGACATTAGGATTCAAACCATGCATGCTAACTTAGGTAGATTTTCCCCTCTTACCTCAACCTTAGGGCCATCTTTGCATGACAACATTAGGATAGAATTCTCGTAGCGTTTTCTTTTCGACTTGAGTCTTCTCTTCTCATCTCATAACAATTCTAAGATACTTAATAAAGGTAATGTGTATTGCACATGAGCCTTGTATGTGGGAAATGAGGAATGAGGGGTTTCCTCTCATTTTTCTAGAGTGTTTAGTGGACGTCCCATCTTGGGACGATTTACTATGCATTCGTTCCTATATCATAGACTTCGGTACAATGCAAGTTACTAACTAACTTCAATCCACTTCTGTCTAAAAAACATAAAACAAATTCAAATCATTTTCATCCTTTGGGATTGTTGAGTTTCAAACCGTTTTTCAGAAAAGAGCTTGTCCCTCACGTAAAAAATACTTACCGACCTCGTTTGGTCGAACTACGTTTGCTCTGATTCTTCTTTCCCGTCCGATTGAGGATACGTAGGTACGAGATGCGATATCCCGACGAGCAACCTTCCCCCATAGTCCGTCGAACTACGTTGCCTCTAACTTTCCCATTGCACGAGGGAATACGTAGGCATAGGACGGCGATATCCTATTGAGTCTCATTTTCTCTTTTCTTTCCCGTTTCTGTTTAGCCGTAGACTTTAGGATAACTCACCCTTTGTTTAGACAACAAGCGTAGATCCCATCGAGTACGATGGACGCGTGGGGGTGCTAATACCTTCCCCTCGCGTAACCGACTCTCGAACCCGGACTATGGTTGCGATGACCATGTCTTTCCCTCCTTCAGGTTTTCTTCAATCGTTTCCTTTCCCTGCGTCGGGATAAATAATGTTCAGTGGCGACTCTTCTGTTCTAGTTTTCTCACCGGTTGTTCTTTCGCAGGTTGTGACACATAAACATCTAATACATGTTGTATATGTTATGTTTGAATCAATTCATCATACAATTCTTGCCTGTACCATGAGGTAGCACAGAAAATGCAAATGGTGGCCTATTTCAAAACCACGATTGGGTTTTAAAATAGGGACCTCATCTGAAAAAACCAAGGGCACCATTGGATTCCTTGTGAAATTCTAGGCAGGATTGACCTAAATTTTGTCCCAATCCATGGAGAAATGAGAAAGTTACAGCCTCTACGTTTTGGGCCAAGAACTTGCCTTGCCCAGGCCTAAAACAAGGCACCCCTTATGTATTTATGGGGTGGTTTTGATACACGGATGTATCACCACCCCAGTGGTAGAAGGCGCGCGCTGTAACTTGGAGGTCGGGGGTTCGAATCCCCCTCGCCCCAGACCCTCTTTTTACCATTTTTTTGATTTTTTAATATTTGTCATATTATTTTAAATGATTTGGAAAATTAATTTCTTTCTCAATTTTAATTATTTTTTATTGATTCTTTTTGCAAAAAATACAAAAATGTTGAAATATTTTATTTCACAAAAAAATCAAATTTATATTTTTTATTTAATATAGTTGATATTTTTGTAAATAAATTCATTTTTATTGTTTTTAAACATTTCAAATATGAATATTCATTTTGAAAATCAAAATCAAATGAGTCCTAAATCATCTTGTGATTAAAACCTCATTTTTCAAACCTTAATAAAAAATCACAAGTAGTTTATTTAGACTTATTTGGTATTTTTATCATTTTTATTCATTTTAATTAAAAGGATTACTTTTAAAAGGAAATGAAATTAGGGTTTCTTTGGTTTTTGATCTTTATCAAACCTTTTAAAACACTTTTGGGCCTCTAATAGAGTGTAAGACCCAACCACCTTTTGTACATAAATAATTTTGGGCTTCAGTCATTGTATAAGTCCCAGTACAATTTCCAAAAACAACGGTGCGATAACTGATTTTTCATCTGGGCCTCTCCTTGAGTTGTAAGCCCCATCACTTGTACAAAAATAAATCTTTGGGCCTCTAATAGAGTGTAAGACCCAACCCCCTTTTAACCAAAACCATTTTGGGCCTCAGATATTGTATAAGTCCCTCTGCGTTAAACAAATCTTGGTGCGATCGCCATTTCAAAACAAAAATCATTTGGGCCTCCCCTCGTGTTGTAAGTCCCATCTTTCTTTTTAAAAACACTTTTTGGGCCTCTCCTTGAGTTGTAAGACCCATCCCTTTGTAAATCCCATTGTTAAAACCTTGGGCCTCTCCTTGAGTATAATCCCCAACGATCTTTTCAAAACAACTTCCCTTTTGATTTAGGTTCAAATATACAGTTGTTATAAAAAAATTTCTTTAATTTCTTTGAACCACTAACAATACAGCATGGAAGCTTGCTCTCCTGTAAGGTTTTATCCGCTTTCATTTACGTGCTTTAATGTATATAAACTGTATTGTGGAAAGCTGTGCACTGTAAGTCCTTCTTTCATATCCTTTTAAATACTTGTCATATATCAACTATATATGTACTAGTATAGTTATTTAGAGTTTTCCCCGACAACTAGGTCTAGAACTAGGTAAAGCTAGTTTGGTCGCTCTTAAATACAGTCAAAACTAGATCCCCCTAGGATTTTCAAATACAGTATTGCCTTCTCTTGGGCTTAAACAATATGGAATAAAGAGAAAGGCATTATTCTTCGTGAACCTTTTCTCAGACTGTCACCCTAGAAATTTTCAAAGAAATTCTACTCCCCATAGTTGATCTATTCTCGGTGAGTAGCATCTCTTGAATTTCTTCAAACCTCAGAACTTTCACTAAATGATCTATTCTCGGTGAATAGAATTTTTTGAACTTTTCTTGGTTTGGGACCCACAGGCTTCCTAAAAGCATCCCCGTCTCCTCTTGGGCTTTGTAAAAGGACCCTTCGGCTTCTTAGAAGTTCTCATGCATTCTCTTGGGCTTAATACAAGGACCTTGAAGACCTCTTAAAGGTATAAGACAGAACTTAGTCATCCTTTGCTAGAGCAGTCTTTCCTGCGTCAAATCTCGAACTTAGGGTTGATACTCATCCCTTAAAAGAGTCAGCCTCCTATGGGAGGCATCATACAAGAGATAAAACTCTTCCATACCAGTAGCCTTGGACAGTCTAAATACCCCTTGAGTCTCAAAGACATTCTCAAGAACATAGGAAGAAACCCTGATCACCTGATTAATCTCCAGTAGAGATAAAACCCATGGGTTCTAAAACCCAGTCTCTCTC
The DNA here is from genome assembly GCA_022829125.1 of Lathyrus tuberosus. Taxonomy (NCBI): domain Eukaryota; kingdom Viridiplantae; phylum Streptophyta; class Magnoliopsida; order Fabales; family Fabaceae; genus Lathyrus; species Lathyrus tuberosus. Next base: position 1,902,231 of record JALAZF010000423.1, read on the forward strand.
TTAAAATCCCTAGCCAGGGTCAGTTTATCATCAGTATAACACTATATCAAATCAGAACCTCAAGGTATCTGACATCTCAACTCTACTGTAACCCTCAGCAAGAGTTAATTCCCAATTTGGACTTGCCTCGGGATCTCAATAATCCCCGGCAGAAGGTAGCCTCCTCTTAGGCTTTGTATAAAGACCTTTTCTTAGAACAGCCAGCCTCCTCTTGGGATTTGTATAATGATTCTCCCTAGTGGAGCTAACCTTTCAGACTCTCTTGCTGAGTCAATCACCTTTTCAGACTCTCTTGTTGAGTCAATCAAACTGTCAGACTCTTTTGTTGAGTTAATCACCTTTTCAGACTCTCTTGTTGAGTCAACCTTTTTAGCCTCAATCTCGGGCTTTGTACGAGACAAATAAAGAACACTCTCTTGTTGAGTCAATCCTTTCAGCCTCCTCTTAGGCTTTGTATAATGATTTCCCCTAGCAGGAGTTAGACTCCTCTCAAGCTGTGTATAATGATTTATCCAGCTTGTTCGGCCACAATCCTGGGCTTTGTACAGGACATATAAAAAGTACTCTCTTGTTGAGTCAAACCCTTTTTAGCATCAATCTTGGGCTTTGTATAAGACATAAATTCTCATAACCTTCTCTTAAACTCAGGACAATATCTTCCCAGCGGATCAATTCCTCTGAGCCTTTATTTAGCTTTGAGAAATGAATTCCTAAGTAGAGTCAAACTCCTTTCCGCCTCCATCTTGGGCTTTGTACAAGACAGATAATACTCTCCAGCAGAGTCAAATCCTTTTAGGCTCCATCTTGGGCTTTGTACAAGACACATAAAATATCCTCAGTCGAGTCAGTAAAGTCTCTTTTAGCCTCAATCTCGGGCTTTGTACAAGACATAGATATAAACACTCTCTTGTTGAGTCGGTCATTCCCAGCCTCCTCTTAGGCTTCGTATAAGGACTTCCCCAGGGGAGTCAATCAACCTATTAGCTTCAACCTTGGGCTTTGATCAAGGCACACAAAAATCAACATCTCCCTTTAGAGATGACAAGTTCTCTCTCAGTCAAACCTTTTAGCTTCAATCTTGGGCTTTGTACCAGACACATAAAATAAACCTTTTAGCTTCAATCTTGGGCTTTGAACAAGACACAAATACTCAACCTTTTAGCTTCAATCTTGGGCTTTAAACAAGACACCAAAATATCTTTTTCCTCCCTTAGAATAGGAGGAACTACGATTGCTCGGATTTCCCAGTTTCATTTAAACGGGAATACGTAGGCATAAGATTGTGAAATCTTAGCGAGCATACTAATCAAAATCTCTAGGTCTAGTACCTTCACACATCAATCAAAACTTAGGTCCTGTACCTTACCAAAAACATCGGGAAGAACCCGAACAACAACAAAAACTCACTCTCCCTGTCATACTTTCCCAACCCATTACCAGATAAACACCATCAAGTACAAAGCGAAACCTAATGCTAGTATCCTATGGATAACCACATATAGGGTGGGAAATTGACAACGCCCCATTGTATAACCTGACCCCGGACCCCCCAATCACTTTAAAGCGTTTGTTCAGTTAAACATTCGCGTGCAAGGTTAGTTTTAGATAGCTTCCCTTTCCCTTCCAGCTTCATGGGATAAATAAGAAATCAGAAAGTAGCACCCCCTCCTCATTGTGGGGAGAAACCCAAAAACAAAGATAAGGTGGTCGTGTCATTGATAAAAATCGCTCGCTACAATGTTTCAACATCTTCTGTCTGACAGAAAAAATAAATCAGACTGAAAAATAAATTGCAGAAAAATAAATAACACAGTTAATTGTTAACTCAGTTATGTGCAACATCACCTAAATCTGGGGGCATCCAAGCCAGGAAGGAAATTCACTATGATAGTATTAGTTCAAAGCTAAACTCCCCCGTTTAGAACTTATCGCCTAATCACTACCTTGTGCAACTTCTATCTAAAAACCCTCTAGATATGAGATCCCCCTCTCACTTCCTAATAGTCATAATCCCAGTGACAATACCTCAAGAAACCAAAAAGAAGAAAAACACTCTTCCAATTACAATACTTGGTTTTGCTTAAAAGCTTCAACCAAGAACAATACACTCTTGCTTAAAAGCTTTAGAGTGAACAGTAAATAACATACAATCAGTCTATCTCAATGTATCAAAAGATACAAGGGTGGCATACAAAGTCACACTAAAGAGACTCTCAAAAGATTCTAAAACCTCCCTTTATTTTTTATAAAAGTGAAAGTCGTGTCTTCATTAGGTTTAGGTTGCTCTTTAAATACTCCTCAGCATTCCATGGGCTTCGAAATCTTCACCCAGATATTGCTTGATCCACACGCTGAGGGCTGCATCAATTATGCAGAAAAGTCTCCTAAAAATCTTGGAAAAAATCATCAAGTTTCCTAAATCGTCTCAACATCCAATTTTAGAAAATTATGAACAATTGGAGATCAAATCAAATGTTCCAGATTAAATCTTCTTGACCTGCGAAAATAAGTGAGATATATCCAAACAAAATCTCACAAAATCAAATCAAATCTGTCAAGAATAAAACTACAACCTGTACTGATGTTCTGGTACAACATGTCACAACATTTATCAAAACACCTGTCTTCAATGTTGACAGACCAACAAGTTAGAACATTTCACATAACATCTTGCTGTGAACCATGTTTTAGCAAAATTGATGCCAATCCTAAAACCATGGGTCTAACAATAGTGAGTGATGAGAAATGTATTTGGCACAAAAGGTTAGGTCATGCTAATTGGAGATTAATATCTAAACTTAGCAAGCAAAAACTTGTTAAGGGACTTCCTGATATCTATTATCACTCAGATGCTCTTTGCGGAACATGCCAAGTTGGAAAGTTTGTGAAAACCTCTTTTAAAAAAAAGAAAATTGTCTCTACCTCTAGACCTTTGGAATTGCTTCACATTGATTTGTTTGGCCCTATTGGGACTGCTTCAATCAGAGGGAAGAAATATTGTTTGGTTATTGTTGATGACTTCAACATATGGACTTGGGTGAAGTTCCTTCGATCTAAAGATGAAACATACGAAGTTTTTAGAACCTTCTGCATTCAAGTACAATCTGAGATGGAAGTAAAGATTCTAAAGGTAAAAAAAGACCATGGAGGAGAATTTGAAAATGAATCATTTGAGTTCTTTTGTGAAAGATATGGAATCATCTATGAGTTCTCTTCTCCCAGAACTCCATAGCAAAATGGAGTTTTTGAGAGAAAGAACAAATCTTTGCAAGAGATGGCAAGAACAATTATTCATGAAAATAAACTCCTTAAGTACTTGTGGGCAGAAGTTGTTAATACTACCTGTTATATTCAGAATATAATCTATATTATACCAATTCAGGATAAAACATCGTATGAATTATTAAAATGTAGAAAACCAAGCATTTTTTACTTTCATCAATTTGGATGTACTTGTTACATTTTGAATAGCAAGGACTACCTAAAGAAATTCGATGCTAAAGCTCAAAAGGGTATCTTTTTCGGATACTCTGAATGCTCAAAAGCATACATAGTGTATAACTCAGAAACTAAAGTGGTTGAAGAGTCTATGCACGTTAAATTTGATGAAAAAATATATGACCTTGACAAGTCAGAATTTGTGGCCCAAAATGTTATCTTTGCAGGCATCCAGAGTTTTGAAGAACAATTAGTAGTATGTGTTCCTAAAGAAAAATGTATAAAGGATGATGTTTCAGAATCTATTACTATATCAGAAGAAATACCAGAAGCTGCAGAAACTGAAGGTACTCCAACTGGTCCTACAATTACTGATTCAGTGATTACTCAGAATGGCACTGATGCCTCGGTTCAACCAAAAATATCATTTAAATATACATCATTTCATCCAGAAAGGCAAATCATTGGTAATAAAGATGAGCCATTGAGGACCATATCTGCCTTCAGAAATGATCATTTAATGCTTAGACTTATTTCATTGATTGAGCCTACTTCTATTGATGATGCTTTAATAGATAATGGTTGGATCATGGCTATGCAAGATGTACTAAATCATTTTTTTCAAAGAAATGATGTTTGAGATCTTGTTCCAAAACCTCAAAAGAAAAACATCATTGGGACTAAGCGGGTCTTCAGAAACAACCTTAACGAACTTGGAGAAGTAGTTAGGAATAAAGCTAGACTTGTAGCTCAAGGCTACAGTCAACAAGAGGGAATTGACTTCTTTGAAACCTTTGCTCTTGTGGAAAGGTTAACGCCATAAGACTCCTTCTCTCCTATGCCATCAGCCACGGCATTATACTCTATAAAATGGACGTGAAAAGTGCTTTTCTGAATGGAGTTATTACTGTATAGATCCAAACCATCCAGATTTTGTTTACAAGCTTAAGAAATGACTTTATGGTCTCAAACAGGCTCCAAGAACTTGGTATGAGAGATTGAGCAATTTCCTGCTTGAAAATGGTTTTGCTAAAGGCAAGGTTGACACTACATTATTTAGGAAAACTCTAGAAGAAGAAATCTTGATTGTTCAAATTTATGTTGATGACATAATTTTTGGTTCCACTAATGCATATCTTTGTCAAGAATTTTCCAAAATTATGCAGGATGAATTTGAGATGAGCATGATGGGTGAACTGAAATACTTTCTTGGAATTCAAATTAATCAGAAGTCTAAAGGTATTTACATTCACCAGTCTAATTACACAAGAAAGCTCTTGAAAAAGTTCAATTTTTATGAGTGCAAAGTCATGTCAACTCCTATTCATCCAACTTGCAATCTAAACAATGAAGAATCAAGTGCTAAGTTGGATCCAACTAAATATCGAGGTATGATAGGTTCTTTACTCTATCTCACTGCTTCAAGACCTGATATTCTATTCAGTGTATATTTGTGTGCAAGATTCCAATCAAATCCTAGAGAGCCTCACTTAACAGATGTTAAGAGGATCTTCAGGTATCTGAAAGGAACAATCAATCTTGGACTTCATTATAAGAAATCTTCAGATTATAAGTTGGTTGGATTCTGTGATGCTGACTATTCTGGAGATAGAATTGAAAGTAAATCCACCAGTGGAACTTGTCAATTCATAGGTGAAAACCTTATCTCTTGGGGAAATAAAAGATAAGCAAATGTTGCTTTATCTACACCATAAGCATAATATATTTCAGCTGCAAATTGCTGCAGTCAACTACTTTGGATGAAATATCAACTTGAAGACTATCAGATTTTTGGAAATAATATTCATATCCTTTGTGATAACACTGCTGCTATCTGTCTAACGAAGAATCCAATTCAACATTCTAGAACCAAGCATATTGAAATTAAATATCATTTTATAAGAGACTATGTTCAGAAGGGTGTTATAGATATTCAAATTATTGATTCTGAATATCAATGGGCTAATATATTTACAAAACCCTTAGCCATTCCTAAATTAGATTATATTAAGAAAAATCTGAATATGGTTTTTGTCGTTGAATAAATGCTTGTCTTCTGAATGGAGTATTGGAGGAATTTTTGGATTTTGATGGTTTTCGGTTGGAATATTTCTTTCTGATATGTCTCTAAGAATGGTATATAGAGCCTGAATAGGGGATATAAGATCTCTTTCTTCCTTAATTGCTTTATTTAAAGCAGAAAGTAACTTGTTTAATTCCCTGCTATGTGCTTTGAATTAACAATTGGACTATTTTTTAGTTATGATAAAATAAGGATTCTTGTCTTACACTCTAATACTTAAAAGCTTTTTGAAATACAATTTTGATAGACACCTGTCTCTGAAAATTTCAAGACTGGAGAGACATGACTATCACTCTTATTTCAAAATCTACTCTGAAATTTGGTTCATTAAAAGGAGTGTACTAACATAGATTCTAAATTGTTTTTATTTAGACTCATAACTGTCCAAACATTTAATACATACTTCAAATGTATTCAGACTCATAACTGTTTTTATAAGTTATCTGTATATTTTTATGATTTTACGAGATATCTTCCATATAAGATAATTTTGTGAGATCACTATTCTTCAATCTAGTATTTCTTCTTAAAATTTATTCAAAAACCATTAAAGGAGAGTCACCATGATCTAGATGTTCTAAAAGAATATAGAGCTGACTTTAATGAATTGATGGTGAATAATTTTTCACAGATAGTTTCAGATATTCAGTTTCAGAAATGGGATGAATATTTTGCAATGCTTTATGGACCCAGAATGTTCATTAGAATGAGCTAGATGATTGTCAGATTTTGTCAGTTGTCTATGGTTTCCCTGTGGTAATTGTCGTACCTTGAAAAATGAGAACGACCTCATGAGCGCAATCGCACGTTCGCATAATGGACTTAACAGGGTCGCCACTAATCTTTATTTATCCCATAGAGAGAAAGGGAAAATATCGAATAAAACCCTAAAATAAATGACAAGGATATGGTCATCGCAACCAATATCTGAGTTCGGGAGTCAACTACGCAAGGGGAAGGTATTAGCACCCCCTCACGTCCGTTGTACTCAACGGGAACCGTTTGGTTAATTATGCGTGTTAATTTTTGTTACAAAAAAGTTAGGCTTCACGGTTTATTAAAAGTAGAAAGAAAGGAGAAAGGGGACCTAAAAGTTTTTATTACTAGGGGGCTTGACAAGATTTCGTAATCCTGCTCCTACGTATCTCAATAGAGATATCAAGGAACACGTAGTTCTAGGTAAAAAAGTTTGTTTGTTGGTCAATATTAGTGAAAGTTATCTTGTATTAATCGACGTAAAAATATTGTTTTACCCTAATCAGGTGAGGAGCGGATGTTCACACCACATTGAATGGATTTACAAATCACATTCACGCCACTTATCTCAACTCAACAGTTGTGGATGAAACATTGCTCTTGCATCACCTTAAAACAACATATCTTTCGTTTTTGAAAAGGTTTTTGGTTGTGCCAAAAGACAAAAGGTTTGAATTAGTTTGAGGTGTTTTAGGGTTAATGAGAGAGTTTGAACAAGTGAGAACTACATCTCGTATCCTTACTCTCGAGAGAACGTTGACTACACCCCGCTCATTTTTCATCTTTATTATTGAAAAATGTTTGAATATTTTTAGATATTTTGAGGTTTTGATTGAGAAACTGCACTTGATGTTGATCGAGGTTTGTTCATGATTATGAAAAAGTTTTAAGTGATTGGGAGTTTTGAAAATGGTTTGAGTGTGAAGTGAAAATGGTTGATGGCGACGCAAAAAGCGACCGACTTACAAGTTGGGTATGGCTTAATGGTTTAAAGAAAAGGGTTTGATAGTGGGATGAAGTTGAATGGTGATCAATTGGTGTTGACCAATATTTTTTAAAATGAAATTCTAAACTTAATCCCTTTTTATTTTTATAACAATATCTACAAATATAATAAAAGAAGATAAATGTAAAAATTAATTTTTTAATTTATATAACACAATCTGAAAATAATAAAAGAAAAAAATCAATAACTTTTTTATTTTTATAACATGAACTGAAAATAATAATAGAAAATAAATTCAAAACTTAATCCCTTTTATTTTTATAACAATATCTACAAATAATAATATAAGATAAATGTATTAGAAAATAAATTCTAAACTTAATCCCTTTTATTTTTACAAACAATATCTACAAATAATAAAATAAGATAAATGTATTAACTTTTTCCTCTTTTTATTTTTGAAATTTTTTATAACAACATTTAAAGATCATAAAGGAAATAAATGCTAAACTTTACTTTTTGGTTTTTTATCACATAATATAAACAATAAAAGAAACTAAATTTTTGAACTTAATCCCTTTTTAATTTTATAACAATATCTACAAATAATAAAAGAATATAAATGTTTTAACTTTTTCCCTTTTTTTTGAAATTTTTTATAACAATATCTAAAGATCATGAAGGAAATAAATGCTAAACTTTACTTTTTTATTTTTTGTAACATAATCTAAACAATAAAAGAAAATAAATAAGTGTTAAACTTAACTTTTTTATTTTTATAATATATCTAAACAATAAAAGAAAAATAAATGTATTAACTCTTTTTGATTTTTTTCTTAAATATATATTTTTTAGATTTTTTATATTGGGATATTATTATATATTTTAGATTTTTATTAAAATAACTCTCATTATATTTACTTTTTATTAAAAGAAAATAAACTACCAGAATTTTTTTTTTAATTTTTAAAATTGGAGTTAAACCTATTATTTTTTTTTAATTATCTATGAATACAAATATTTAGTTACAACTAAATTAGCTAAGAGATATTTTTTAGTCAAAGTTTGAAAACAGGGGCCACATTTGTCCAGGTGGACTTTATGTTGTTGACGTGGATAAAAGATGTGTTAAAACAAATCCAAGTGGAACTTGCTTTCCATTACCCAGAATATCAAAGGATTGTAGATATGTTGGGGTAAACTCGACGAAGTTGTGTTAGGGTAATGCAAGGGATTGAAGCGACGCATTGAGGGCGCAAAGGATTGTTGCAGATGCGAAGGATTGAAGACAATTCAAGAAGTGTTTATCAAAAGGTTAGTTCATTTCTTTCTGATTTAGGGTTTACGAATCTCATAGGGCAATATCTGGTTATGTTCAGATTTAGGTTTATGTAAATTTTTTAGTGTAAACTCTAATTATTTAGATAATATGATTAGGTATCATGGATGAATACATAAATCTTAAAATTCATCATAGTGGTGAATTCACCGATGAAGGTCTTAGTGTATATGAGAATGGAGTAGTAGATGATTTGAGAGTAGATGTTGACAAATGGAGTTATTTTGAGCTAGTTGGTGTATTGAAAGACTTAGGTTATAGGGAGTTTGAAACAATATATTACAAGGACCCTCAATTTGGGATGAATGTACTTGTTGATGACAAGGGTACTTTAGAAATTGCAGATCTTTATAGGGTGCACCAGAATGTTGATATTTACATTCAACACACCTTGTCTCAACCTGACTACTATGATGTTGTTGTTGATAATGTTGATGAGGGCCATGCTGAAATTGTAGATGAGGTGGAGGAGTTACTTAGTAAACTGCATGATGAAGTTATTGGAGTTGAACAAACCACTGTTGTGATGGAGGAAGGTGATGTTGGAGTTGATCAAGCCACTGCTGGGTTGGAGGAAGGTAATGTTGGAGTTGATCAAGTTAATCATCCAGTGGATGAACGTACTGTTGGAGTTGAGGAAATTAATGTTGGAGTTGAACAAGTTAAACCTGCAGTGGAGGAATGTAATGTTGGAGTTGAACAAGGTAAAGTTGGTGTAAATAATGATGACTTAAGTTCTGATGATAGTGAAGATGAGGACTACAATTATGATAGTGCACAAGAAGTGGCTTTTGAGGATGAGTCTGATGGGTATGATGAGATTCAGGAGGATGAACTTGATACCCTAATTGGATATGAAAGTGATGGTAATGGAAAAGTCCAAAAACTTAATGAAAAGTCTGTAGAAGATAAAGGGAGTGACAATGACAGTGAGGACATGCAAAGTGGCTGTGACAGTGATGATAGTAGTGGAGTTCCAAGAAAAAAGCATCCAATTTTCAGACAACCAAAAGACATGTCTGATTACAAGTGGGATGTGGGAATGTATTTTAGTTCAAAGGGTGATTTTAAGGAAGCAATAACATCTTATGTTGTGCAAAATGGTAGAGACCTAAGGTTTGTAAAAAATGACAGAGTTAGGGTAAGGGTTATATGTAAAGTTGGCTGTGAGTGTGAGGCTTATTGTAGCAAGTTGTAAAATGTAGACACTTGGTAACTCATGAAAGTAATTGACAAGCACAGTTGTAGTAGAGAGTATAATGTGAAGCTGATGAGTACAAAGTGGTTGAGCAAAAGAATTCAGACCAACAAAAGGCAAGCTTTTCATTTATTCTTATGCTTTTATATTTTTTTGTTCTGTCAACAAAGTATGTTATGCTATATTGTTATGCTACATCTTATGCTATTGCAGGGTCTGCTACCTACTATGGATGAGCTATTTCCAAGGGTGGAGCACAGGTTTTGTGTTAGGCACCTCTATAACAATTTTAGGAAGAGGTTTCCTGGAAAGATGTTGAAGGACATAATATGGAAGGCTGCCAAGTCAACATACCCACAGGCATGGGAAAGAGAGATGAAGGGAATGAGGGCCATCAATGAAGAAGCATTTAAACATATGATGAAGACCCCACCAAGGTTTTGGGGTAGATCTTACTTTAAGACTACAAACAAATGTGATGCTGTTCTCAACAACATGTCTGAATCCTTTAATAGTGTCATTCTTGATGCAAAGGAAAACCACTAATCACTAAGTTGGAAGACATCAGAATATACATGATAGAGAGATGGGCAAATAACAGAATGAGATTTGGTACTTTGGATGAGAATGATATATTGCCCAATATTAGAAAGAAATTTGATGTCATAAGCACATACACCAACAACTGGCTAGTAAGGTATGTAATATCAGCATACATTAATTCTTTAGGATGTCTGTAACATACACTCCAAACACGTGACTCATATATTCTGTTTGTTTAATTCTTTAGGATGTCTGATGAACATATATTTGAAGTAAGGAACTTGAAAAATCAAGCTGATAAATTTGTTGTGAACCTGAAAGATCATATATGTTCATGCAGAAGATGGGAACTCACAGGACTTCCATGTGTTCATGCTTTGTCTGCTATGAAGAGTAGGAATTTCAAAATTGATAGTTACATTCCAGAGTATTATAGGGTTTCAAGGTACAAGGCAGTTTATAAGCATGTGATCTACCCTGTTAATGGATCAAACTTGTGGGTTAAGACACCATATCCAGATGTGCAACCACCCAAGTTCAGGAAGATGCTTGGTAGACCATAAAAGAGGAGGAATCTAGAACAAGGAGAAATTGATGGGTCTGATCGCAAAATGAGAAGAACAGGTTTCGTGGTGAAGTGTAGTAGGTGTAAGAAAGCAAGACAGTACAAGTCTACTTGTAAGGACACAACAACACAGACTGCTCAACAATCAAGACAACCCTTTTAGACTCCAACTCAGACTGCTCAACAGTCAAGCCAACCCTCTCAGACTCCAACTCAGACTGCTCAACAATCAAGTCAACCGTCTCAAAATCCAACTTAGACTGCTCAATAATCAAGCCAACCCTCTCAGACTGCTCAACAATCAGGCCTACCCTCTCTGAATTCTAAGGGAAAAACTACTCAACAATCTAGCCAAGCATCTCAGACTTCTAAGGGATAGGCTACTCAGAAGACACATGGACTTGCTAAGGGCAAGACACAAAAGCTGCCTGTTAGGAAGCCAACAAAACCTTTTGTACCACCTGGGCCTAGAACTAGGTTGAGTGCTGCCAAGAGTGTCATGTTTAATTAGGCTATCAGTTTATCAGTTTGGAATGTATTTTCAGTTTGGAACCAGTTTATGTATTTTGCTGTTGTTTGGAATCACTCTATGTATTTTGTGGAACATGTGTATAAGTTTATGGACCTGTTATGAAATGGAACCACTTTATGTATTTTGTGGAAATGGAACCACTTTATGTACTTTACGTAGCTGTTATGAAACAAGATTGTGTAGCTGTTATGAAACCACTTTATGTTTGGAACCAGATTGTGTCATAAACTGTGACAAAAATTGTGTCAAACATTGTGTGTTAAAAATCAGTGTTGAACAAATAATACAAAATTACAGGTCATGCTCAAAATTATAAGTCATTCTCTTAACAGACCAAATATTGCAAAAGTAATATTTAACAAAACTTATACATGTTAAACTATTGCATTCATATTAAACTGATACATTCCAACTATTGCATTCATGTTAAATTGATACAATCCAAAAGTTACAATCTTTAACATAACTTAAAGTTAATTCTTACAAATAAAACTTAAGATAATTCTTACAAACAAACCATAACATACTACTTCCAAATAAACCTTAATACCCTATCTCATTCTAATAACTAATATAGTGATAACATCACAAACATCAAATTCAAAATCTTTTTCCACTTCATGATATTCTTCATTTCACTTTCAAGTTTCATCAACTTTTTCCCTAATTCTTCATTCTCCATTGTCACTTTTTCAATGTCATTTTTTGCTTCAGTAAGTCCCTTAGTTACCACACCCAACCTATGCATCCATAATTGCTCCTTCTCATCACCCACCTCCTCATAAAACCAACCAAAGAAACCACACCCAACTTGCATACCTCCCTGAAATTTTCATTGTTTAGAGGTTACCTACAAAATGAAACTTGAACATAACTCATTAACAAATTAAAAAACCTTGTACCTTATAATTTGGACAACCCCAGAAATGTTTTCCCATATTCTTAACAATAGTTGCCCTTTTAAGAACATACATGTCTCCACAATGGCTTATGGGCTTCCATCGTGACCTACTACAAACATCTGAATCTCCACTTTCCTGTTTCAACATCGAGGGCGAACAACCAGATTTCATGCTTGCCAAAAACCCTACGTTTGATCTTGGGATTTGAAATTGAGAGGAAGAAGAACAAAAAAATATTTCTGTTACTATATGGGAAGGAGAACGAAACAAGATGATGAAGTAAACTTGCCAAGTCATCTGCCACGTATTCACCATGAACGGACGTTTGAGGACAACTAACGGTGAGGACTCAATTGACACAATTTTAAAAAGTTAAAGGACCAACTTGCCACTTTTTAAAGTTAAGGGACCAAACTGGACCCCGAGTTAAAGTTAAGGGATGAAAAGGGGTATTTTTCCTATTTTTTATTATTATTTTTACTTTTTTTTGTACTTTTAAACTAAAAAATTAAGTTTTAAAGAAAAAACTAAACTAAATTCTTAAGTTACTAAAAAAAATAAATCTAATTAATATAACATTAATAGAAAAATTAATAAATAAAAAGAGGATAAAAAAAGAAATAAAACTAAAAAGAAAATGGAGTCAAGACAACACGGGCCATGAAGGTGTTTGAAGGGAAAGCCCATTGAAACAAAGCCAGTTGGGCATTTGGGAAGATGGGTCGGGTCTGACCCAAGACCCGGTTTGGTTTTAAAGGAAAGGCTCATGAGAATCCTAATACAACAACATGGTCAGTTCCACTATCTTAGGAAAGAACACGGCTTTTGAGAGAAAGAAAAACAAAATGAAAAGTAGAAACATGATAAACTCAAACATTCCTCCATGGTTTTAAATTGCAGTTGCGGTTGCGGATGCGTTTGCGGTTGTGGGTGTTACGATTGCGGTCATTGCGGGTGTTGCGATGCGTATTGTGACCGCTGCGGTGTGAATTTTTATAAGGAGGTGTTTGAAATATAAAGTTGAAAAACACTTAATGTTAAGTTTTTTCATTACATAATAAGTAAATTGAGTTTTAGGATTCTAATATTTTAATTTTAGATGAAAATACTTGAAGAAACATGATTGAAATTATCTAATATGGTTCCAAACATAGGCGGAGGCGTAATTTTCAAATCACACCGCAATTGCGGTCCGATGCGGTTGCAGAGGCAACCGCATCCACAATATTGCGGGTGCAATTACGGTTGCCGACCGCAATTTAAAACCATGCATTCCTCTTCAAATCGATCGCTTCCTATTTCTCCCTTCTCTCAATCGCTCTCTTATTTTCCATGAGGACTCTCTTTCTCGCTCTTCTCTCTCGTGATTTCCTTTTCATCTATCTACTACTCTCTTTCTTGCGGTTTTCTCACAAATGAAAAAAGAAAATGTATCTCTCTTAATCGCTATTGACTTCTCTTGGATCTCTCATGGCCGCTTACCATTTCTCTTGCGTCCCCTCTTGCTCACTCTTCTCGTTATCTCACCAAAAAACTCTTAAATTTTTAGACGGAAATGGTGTTAAGTGGCCAAAGGAAGAAAACGAAATGGTAAAGAAAGAGCTCATAGGTTCAAGGAAAAATACTTACAAATTCCAGGTATATGCTTTACTTCCTTATATACGAACTTTGGACTCTCTCTTCTTGCTCTCTTCGTTTCTGGTTTAATGTAATGAGACTGCGTTCTGATTTTTTAAATTGGCTGTTTTTTTTTTTGTTTTTGTGATGATCACTAGTGACTAAGTTTTCTTGCTTTGAAATTTTTTTTTGAAGGGTTTGAATTATTTGCCCCTCTGAATTTTTTTAAGCTTGGTATGTTTGGATTCTCTGTGTGAGAAATTAATGTCTCTCTATTTTTTTGTCTCACTGATGATAAATTTATATGGGGAAATTAGGGTTGCAATCTGAGTTTGCAAGATTAAAGAAGTAATGGGATCAAATCATTTTTTTGAAAATCAGAGGTATCTTAACATTTTTGTGAAGGAGTTTGCTATGCTTATTTTAAACCTGCTGAATTTTTTCAAAATGTTAAACTTTGCACTACTTTATGTATTTGACTCCTTCTTGCATCTATAACCATGTTACAATGCTATCCTATGCCTATAAAAGACAAAAGGATATAGTTGTTGCTGCTATTATGTTGAGGAGGGAGCCAAATATATGAGGACAAAAGACAAATGTTCAACAAAATTGTTGCTGTTGTTATGAGCATGAGTTCCATGTGTCTTCTTTTTTGTAATTTTTATTGGATTAAATGTAAAAAAGGAAAAAAGAAATGTGTTTTTTATTATAATAACTTTTTTTGTCATTTTATGATTTTTAAAAATTAATGTAAAAAGTAACACAAACTCTCTCTTTTTGTTTTGAATTTTAATGAGAAACACATGTTAATCTGTATGCAACTATGTATGTATGTAAAAATGTGTAATTTAACTTGAATCCAATTGGTTCTTGAATGAGAAAGATTCCAAGTGAATTAAAATCCAAGGTACATGAATGAAGAAGGTGATGAATGTATGAACCATGATCAGAAATCCCTTAAGGTCCACATTGGTTAAAATAAAACTCTTTTTCAAGAGATTTAGAGTAATCAATTCTTAAAGGAATCGAAACCCGTACCTTAATCACAATGGTTCAAAATGACCTATTAATCTAAACCCCTTAATAATATCTAATAATGCATGACATGAACATATGGTTTAATCAAGACAAAATAGTAAAATAAAATTGACCCAAAGTTCTCAACTATCCACTTATATTTTGCTTGAAAATAAGACCTTTGTGACCAGATGAAATAGTCATAAAAAATTGAATCAAACAATGAGATGCAGACGACATGCAAATGGATGAATAAAAAATGACTAAATATAGATGAACCTAGTGCAAATGAATGCAGATGAATGGATCTAAATGAATGGTTACAGATGAATGAATGAATGACAATGAATACATGCAAATGAATCAGGTGCGGAAAAATTTAGGGTATGACAGTTGCCCCTATTTAAATATCTTTACCAAATGGCATGAGTGATGATAATCCTCATGAGATCTGGGTGAAAGGTATTTAATTATAGAAGGCCTAAAATTTTTCCCATAAATGCAATGATATGCTATGCTATGGACTGACAGACTTCTCTTTTTGGTTTGCTAGGGATATGACGTGAAATGAAATGAACCCTAACATGAATTTTTTATGGATGATGGACAGACATGTGGGGAATGATGGAAACAAATGATATCAGTGATCCATAGGAAAATGTCCAAGACAGTGGGTGATGACTCACTGGGGATGACAAATCGGTGGGAACAAGACACTGGGGAACATTCAAAGTGATTTATCGAACATATTCAAATATGACCTGAAGAGATCTAGAATGTAGCTGACAGTTCTGGAGTATTCTTACTAGAATATCATCCACACAAAACAATACAAGATTATGAGTCTTCTTATAAGAAGATCATCCGCACGAAACAAGACTACGATGATTCTTTATGAATAAATAAATCGAAACAAACATCATTGGAGTTTTCCAACAAGTATAACATCCAAGCTTCTGGAAATTCACTAAAATGAAGATTCATACATGACCTTCTAGGAACCATCAGGAAAAACAACAGGGTAATCAAACTCTCTGTATGTGCCAACAATAATTGGGCTTAGACTGTAAGCATGATTATAACCAGCTTCTAACAGATTGGTGCCAATTACAACTAGACTTTCAAAGACGGGGCTAGTGACAACTGGATTTTAGGGGACACTAGTAACAATTGAACTTTAAATATACCAATAACAATTGGATTATGAAGACACCAATAATGATTGGACTTGCAAACGATGCCAGTAACAACTGGACTTTAAGTACCAATGACAATTGAACTACACAAAGTAAGTGCCAATAACATCTGGACTTTTAAGAAAATGAATTCCAATAATAATTGGCCTTTAAAAAGAATTCCAGTGACAAATGGACTTTTAAGATAGGGCCTGTGACAACTAGACTTCGTAAATGATAACAGTAACAACTAGATTTTGGGGGTACCGATAACAATTGGATTTTGCAATGAGTGCCAATAACTATTGGACTTGAGAATAATGTTTGTAACAAGCAGACTTGGAAAAGGGTGCCAGTGACAACTGGACTTTGAATACCAATGACAATTGGATTTCAAGCAATGGGTGCCAGTGACAACTGGACTTCAGACATACCAATAACAATTGGATTTTGACAATGGTGCCAGTGATAACTGGACTTTAGACATACCAATAACAATTGGATTTCCAATACCAATAACAATTGGATTTTCAATACCAATAACAATTGGACTATAAAAAAGGAGTGCAAGTAACAATTGGACTTTGGAATGATATTAGTGACAACTGAACTTTGAAGTTAAAGACAATGACAACTAGACTCTAGGAGATGCCAATGAAAATTGGACCTTGAAAGGATACTAGTGACAACCGGATCTTTAGGATACCAATAACAATTGGATTTTAAACAAGGTTCCGGTTGTAACACCCTTTTCTACCCCACAAACATCACGAATAAATACACCATTTTATTAGAGTAAAAATCCCACAAGGGCGTCACATTTCGTCATAAAACATCATAATTAGATCAAATACTTCGCAGCGAAAAACTTCACAAAAAAACCTTGTCATAGTTTATAACTCAAAGTTTTAAACAAACTCAACACATCATAATATCATCAAATAAAAGAACATTGTGGTTCGACTCAACGCCCCAACCCGACGTTACATATCAGAGCAAGACCCTCTACTCGACCAAAAATAACCAAAAGTACTTCAAGTAAGCTCTTCACGCGCCAAAAGCTAATCCTGATCATCTGCATGTTACCCACGTGGAGGCAATTTTCAAATAGGCAGGGTGAGTAATCACGAATCAATATATAAGATATAAGCGCAAGATAAAGCATAAGCACAAACATCGTCAAGTCATTCACCAACGTCATTAGTACATCAATTTCATCAATAAAATACAATGCCGCACAATATGCAAATGCAACATCAGAGACTCATGCATGTGGTACCAATTCGTCATAATAGATGGACACTAGGCCATCACCCTCCAAAGATCCCCACCAATTAGATCGATTCTACACAAGAACCAGAGCACATCACAAAACACTTCAATTCACACAATGGGATTGAAGCCACCACTGGACCGAAGTCCTAAAATCGTCACGGGACCGAAGTCCTAAATGCTATGAATGCATGATGCAAACGTCATAATCATCATCGTCACAAAATCGTCAATTGCATCATCATTCATCAAAATCCATCACAACATCATGTCATCACGAATCATCATCAAACATCATAATACAACATCACCTCACATTCATCATAATTTGTCATATTATAATCATCATCAAGCATCATGATACGACATAAATTCACACTCGTCATTATTCGTCATTAAATCTCACAAATCGTCATACTATAATCATCACATAAAAATTCTTGATTTTTATCCCATTCATCGTCATTACTAGTTTACTGATGTTTTATTACCCCATCATAGCCTTACGTCTCAAAGAAACCGCATCACGAGCAAAATCAGGACAAAAATCGCAAAAACAGGAAAATCTACAAACAGCTCTGCCCATACGCGTATGGCTCAATTTCCTCGCCCTGGCCTACGTATCATACGCGTAGGGCCCCTTGCCCAGGCCTCCCTTACGCGTAATGCCATCCTCGTTACGGGTACGAGCAGAGAGGGTTTTCCTCTCAAAACTCCTTGAAATCTTCCCCTACGCGTAATAGCTAACCCATACGCGTAGGACCCCCTCCCAAGAATCCCATTACGCGTAATGGCTAGACCATACGCGTATTGCTCAGTTCCCAAGAATCCCCTATGCGTAATGGCTCCCCATACGCGTATTCTCCTCCATTCCCAGCTTCCCATACGCGTAATGGCTTCCCATACGCGTATGGCCATACTTCCCATACGCGTATTGGCAGAAGGCCGTGCTGGCCCTGGGGGACGGGTATCACCCTGGGAAGTCCCCCTAAATTATGCGTAATACTCCCCCTTACGCATATCACCAGAAATCACTCCAAAACTCAGATTTCGCATCTAAACGAAAAACTCCTCCTTCCAGCACCTTCGATCTTCCAAACTCAGACCCAAAACATGTTCGATTCATTACAGATCTAAGTTCTAATCTTACTTTAATGTTTTCATCAATTTTCTTCTAATTACTAATCCCTAAATTACTCGATTCACAGATCTGGTTTTTGCTCACATATTCATCACAGCAACAATAATTATTCACACGAATTCTACATCAATTACAACAACACATACCAGATTCATCACAGAAAATCGACCAACACAGATGCACGAAAATTCACCACAGATTCGTCATACGAGAATTCATCATAAAAACACATAACACACACAACTACTCTACCTTAAACCCATATCAAACATATGAACCCGGATTAACCCCCCATACCTCAAAATTTTCCAACAACAGATCCTTCTTTGGGGTTCTACGGTTGAATCTCTCGTTCTCTGTGCCCTGGCCTCCTTTCCTCGGTTTCTCTTTACTTCTTACGGTTGCACAGATTAATTCTCCTAATTCCCTATTTTCTTTTTGTTAAACCTACCGCTTGGGCACTAATTACAATTTACCCAAATTATCCTCAATTAACCCTCTCAATATTACCGTCTTACCCTTAATGGTTCTCTTAGTTATTTTAAATCACAATAATAATAATAATAAATAATAATCCAATTATTAAAATTATCTTACTATTATTACTAATAAAATAATCTCAATTTAATTACTACTTCTAAGATACCTCAATGTTCCCTTAACCCAAGGCTACCCCACAACACCACTCAAAGTCATCAAACGTCACAAAGTCCATCAAAATTCACCAAAATATCGAATAATCACAATAATTCAATTAAATGAATATTATAGTTACGTTGGGGTGTTACAACTCTCCCCCACTTAAAGAATTTTCGCCCTCGAAAATTACCTCAAGGAAACAGAGTCGGATACGACTCCTTCATCTGATCTTCACGCTCCCAAGTCCAACTTTCGCCAGCTGGTCCACCCCATAACACCTTCACCAAAGTTATGTCTTTACCTCGCAACTGCTTCATTTCACGACCATCAATCCGCATAGGTAATGCTTCAACAGTCAGATTATCCCTCACTTGCACATTATTCATCTGAATCACATGCGATGGATCGGGAATGTACTTCCTCAACTGAGACACATGGAACACGTCATGCAAATTCGCAAGTGACGGCGGTAAAGCTATCCGATAGGCTATCTCTCTCATCCTCTACAAGATTTGATAAGGACCAACAAAACATGGAGTGAGCTTCCTAGACTTTAAAGCTCGACCCACGCCAGTCACTGGCGTCACCCTCAAAACACATGATCTCCCTCTTGGAATTCAAGTGCTTTCCTTCTCCTATCATGGTAACTCTTCTAACGACTCTGCGAAGCTCTCATCCTTTCTTGGATCATCTTAATCTTCTCAGTCGTCTCCTGCACAACACTCTCGCCTGACTCACACTAACACAAAGGAGTTCTACATCTTCTTCCATACAAGGCTTCATAAGGCGCCATTCCAATACTAGCTTGAAAACTATTATCGTGCGTGAACTCAATCAATGACAAATGGCTATACTAAGATCCTCCGTGATCCAACACACAAGCCCTCAGTAAATCCTCTAAAGATTGGATATTCCTTTCCGTCTGACCGTCTGTCTATGGATGATATGCAGAACTCATCCTCAACTTGGTACTCAAAGCATCTCGCAAACTCTTCCAGAACCTCGATGTAAACCTCGAGTCTCTATTCGAAACAATACTCGAAGGTATCCCATGTAACTTCACAATATCCTCAATGTACATCTCAGCTAACTTCTGCATAGAGTGATTAATCTTCATCGGCAAGAAATGAGCCGATTTAGTTAATTTATCCATAATCACCCAAATCGAATCATTTCCCTTAGCGGTTCTTGTAACAGCCCGGGCCCCTCGCAAGGCGATCCCGGCACTGCCACCTCACGATCTTCTCTACCCCCCCTCACTAGTAGAGTTTTTGCCTTCCGTGGGAATCGAACCCTGTACCCTGGGGTTCAAGTACATGTTAATTCCATTCCCACTACCGATTGAGCTACTAGCTCAATTGGTAGTGGGAATGGAATGAACATGTACTTGAACCCCAGGGTACAGGGTTCGATTCCCGCGGAAGGCAAAAATTCTACTAGTGAGGGGGGGTAGAGAAGATCGTGAGGTGGCAGTGCCGGGATCGCCTTGCGAGGGGCCCGGGTTGTTACAGTTCTCGGCAACCCCGACACAAAATCCATGAAAATGCTATCCCATTTCCACTCTGGAATATTTAATGGCTGCATCATACCTAAAGGCTTCTGATGCTCAATCCTTGACTTCTGACAAGTCAAACACGCATAAACAAACTCCGCAATATCCTTCTTCATACCTGGCCACCAAAACAACTTTTTCAAATCCTGGTACATCTCCGTAGCACCGGGATGAATACTCGATCTACTTCGATGCCCTTCTTCAAGAAACCTCTTCTTAATTTCTGTAACATCTGGAACACACACCCTGTCTCTGAACATCATCACATCATTTTCATCAATTCAGAATTCAGCTCTGTTACCTGGGTTGATCAAGGTCAACTGGTCAACCAACTTCAAGTCAGATTATTGTCCCACTCTGATCTCTTCCAGAATACCACTAGTCAATTTTAACAGCCCCAACCTCACATATTCAGGGGTTTGTTCACATACCAAGCTCAGGTCTCGGAATTGTTCAATTAATTCCAACTCTTTCACCATAAGCATCGACATATACAACGACTTCCCGCTCAATGCATCATCCACTACATTTTCCTTATCAGGATGGTAATTCAAATCAAAGTCAAAATCCTTCAACAATTCCAACCACCTTCTCTGCCTCATATTCAACTCTTTCTGATCAAATAGGTACTTCAAACTCTTACGATCACTGAACACTTTGAACTTAGATCCAAACAGATAATGTCTCCAACTTTCAACACAAACACCACAACTGCCAACTCTAAGTCATGGGTTGGGTAATTCACTTCATGAACTCTCAACTGCCTGAAAGCATAAGCAACAACTTGACCATTCTGCATCAACACTCCCCCAAGACCCATCTTCGGTGCATCACAATACACTACAAAAGATTCAGTCGGATTAGGCAAAATCAATACTGGAGTGGTCATCAACCTCTTCTTCAATTCTACAAAACTTTCTTCACAAGTTACATCCCACACGTTAGCTTGCCCCTTTCCAGTCAGCTGAGTCAAAGGTAATGCCAACTTAGAAAAACCCTCAATAAACTTGTGATAATATCCTGCCAATCCAAGGAAACTTCGTATCTCAATAGCAGATTTCAGAGTCTCCCACTGTAACACAACATCAATCTTAGAAGGATCAACAACAATTCCACCACTTGAAATCACGTGGCTAAGGAAACTCACTTCCCTCAACCAAAACTCACACTTCGACAGTTTTGCATACAACTTCTTCTCCTTCAATACTTGCAACACAATTCTCAAATGCTTAGCATGCTCTTCTTTAGATTTAGAGTATATCATAATATCATCAATGAAAACCACAATAAACTGATCCAAATACTCATGAAAAATCCGATTCATATACTCTATGAACACACCAGGTGCATTGGACACTCTAAACAGCATCACAGTGTATTCATAGTGACCATACCTCATCCTAAAAGCTGTCTTTGGAATATTATCGGGCTTCACACGAATCTGATGGTAACCTGACCTCAAATCAATCTTGCTAAACACACAGGCACCTACTAACTGATCCATCAAGTCGTTGATTCTCGGAAGTGGATATTTATTCTTGATAGTCACTTTATTCAACTGTCGATAATCAACACGCAACCTCATACTTCCGTCTTTCTTCTTCACTAACAACACCAGAGCACCCCACGGAGAAACACTCAGTCGGACAAACCTCTTCTCGAGCAATTCTTCCAGTTGTTTCTTCAATTCACTTAACTCAGAAGCGGACATCTGATAAGGAGCCATTGACACTGGACTGGTACCTAGTATTAAGTCGACTGCAACTCTACTTCACGTTATGGAGGCAAATCACTTATGTCATCCAGAAAGACTTCTGGGAACTCGCAGACGATAAGTAATTCGACACTCACAACTTGCAACGATGCAATTAGCACAAACATCAAAGCTTCATCTTCTAAGAGTTCGTGTACTTGCTTAGCAGCCAATAACATCAGCATCCCTATCATCACCAACTCAGACCTACACTCTAGAGGCAAGTCGCAATTATCTGATCATTCCCTCTCAAAAACATCCCAACTTCACGTACGGACAAGAAGCTCGAATCCGCTTCATCATCAAATGCAAGAATCTGCATCGACGCATCAAAACAATCCGTAAGCACTTGGCTTAACTCTAAACAATTCACTGTACCCACCATCTAAGCTGGCAAGATACGTCTACTCCCTCCAACATGATCCCGTCTATTATCAACAAGAGATTAAGGGTGATCAGTTCTTCAATTTGTCAATAAACAGCTGACAATCATGATGGGGCATAAACCATCTTGACCAAACTATGGTAGCATCCAACAGCACACCGAGCCATCACTCCACACCTAAAGCATCTCAGAGAAGCAAAAGCTTCTCCCCCACTTGTTTCACACCAACTCTTGCAGACAACGGTTAGAAAACAAGCAAGTACCGACAGTGTTTCACAACCTGGTCGGACGGACCGACCTACTCTGATACCACTAATGTAACACCCTTTTCTACCCCACAAACATCACGAATAAATACACCATTTTATCAGAGTAAAAATCCAACAGGGGTGTCACATTTCGTCATGAAACATCATAATTAGATCAAATGCTTCGCAGCGGAAAACTTCACAAAAAAACCTCGTCATAATTTATAACTCAAAGTTTTAAACAATCTCAACACATCATAATATCATCAAATAAAAGAACACCGTGGTTCGACTCAACGCCCCGACCCGATGTTACATATCAGAGCAAGACCCTCTACTCGACCAAAAATAACCAAAAGTAATTCAAGTAAGCTCTTCACGCGCCAAAAGCTAATCCTGATCATCTACACGTTACCCACGTGGAGGCAACATTCAAACAGGCAGGGTGAGTAATCACGAATCAATATATAAGATATAAGCGCAAGATAAAGAATAAGCACAAACATCGTCAAGTCATTCACCAACGTCATTAGTACATTAATTTCATCAATAAAATACAATGCCACACAATATGCAAATGCAACATCATAGACTCATGCATGTGGTACCAATTTGTCATAATTGATGGACACTAGCCAATCAACCTCCAAAGATCCCCACCAATTGGATCGATTCTACACAAGAACCTGAGCACGTCACAAAACACTTCAATCCACACAATGGGATTGAAGCCACCACTAGACCGAAGTCCTAAAATCGTCACAGGACCGAAGTCCTAAATGCTATGAATGCATGATGCAAACGTCATAATCATCATCGTCACAAAATCATCAATTGCATCATCATTCATCAAAATCCATCACAACGTCATGTCATCACGAATCATCATCAAACATCATAATACAACATCACCTTACATTCATCACAATTCGTCATATTATAATCATCATCAAGCATCATGATACGACATAAGTTTACACTCGTCATTATTCGTCACTAAATCTCATAAATTGTCATACTATAATCGTCACCTCAAAATTCTCGATTTGTATCCCATTCATCATCATTACTAGTTTACTGATGTTTAATTACCCCATCATAGCCTTACATCTTAAAGAAACTGCATCACGAGCGAAATCGGGACAGAAATCGCAAAAACGGGAAAATCTGAAAACAGCCTTGCCCATACGAATATGACCATGCCCCATACGCGTATGGCTCAATTTCTTCGCCCCTGGCCTGCGTATCATACGCGTAGGGCCCTTGCCCAGGCCTCCCTTACGCGTAATGCGATCCTCGTTACGCGTACGAGCAGAGAATGTTTTCCTCTCAAAACTCCTTGAAATCTTCCCCTACGCGTAATGGCTAACCCATACGCGTAGGACCCCCCTCCCAAGAATCCCATTACGCATAATGGCTAGACCATACGCGTATTTCTCAGTTCCCAAGAATCCCATACGCGTAATGGCTCCCCATACGCGTATCCTCCTCCATTCCTAGCTTTCCATACGCGTAATGGCTTCCCATACGCGTATGGCTATACTTCCCCTACGCGTACACTACGCTTATTGGCAAAAAGTCGTGCTGGCCCTGGGGGATGGGTGCATATTCTACGTGTATCACCCTGGGAAGTCCCCCTAATTACGTGTAATACTCCCCCCTTACGCGAATCACCTGAAATCACTCCAAAATCATATTTCGCATCTAAACGAAAAACTCCTCCTTCCAGCACCTTCGATCTTCCAAACTCAGACCCAAAACATGTTCGATTCATTACAGATCTAAGTTCTAATCTTACTTCAATGTTTTCATCAATTTTCTTCTAATTACTAATCCCTAAATTACTCTATTGACATATCTGGTTTTTGTTCACATATTCATCACAACAACAATAATTATTCACACAAATTCCACATCAATTACAGCAACACATACCAGATTCATCACAGAAAATCGACCAACACAGATGCACGAAAACTCACCACAGATTCGTCATACGAAAATTCATCATAAAAGCACAGAACACACACAACTACTCTACCTTAAACCCATATCAAACATATGAACCCAAATTAACCCCCCATACCTCAAAATTTTCCAGCAACAGATCCTTCTTTGGGGTTCTATGGTTGAATCTCTCGTTCTCTGTGCCCTAGCCTCCTTTCCTCAGTTTCTCTTCACTTCTTACGGTTGCACAAACTAATTCTCCTAATTCCATATTTTCTTTTGGTTAAACCTACCTCTTTGGCCCTAATTACGGTTTACCCAAATTATTCTAAATTAACCATCTCAATATTACCGTCTTACCTTTAATGGTTCTCTTAGTTATTTTAAATCACATTAATAATAATAATAATAATAATAATAATAATAAATAATAATAATAATCCAATTATTAAAATTATCTTACTATTATTACTAATAAAATAATCTCAATTTAATTACTACTTCTAAGATACCTCAATGTTCCCTTAACCCAAGGCTACCCCACAGTACCACTCAAAGTCATCAAACGTCACAAAGTCCATCAAAATTCCCCAAAATACCGAATAATCACAATAATTAAATTAAATGAATATTATAGTTATGTTGGGGGTGTTACACCGGTGACAACTGGGCTTTAGGTACCAATGACAATTGGATTTTAAGTAATGCCAGTGACAACTGGACATTAAAAGATGCCAATGACAATTGGACATTAACAGAGTGCCAGTGACTGTTGGACTTGGAATACAAATATCAACTGGATTAAAAATTGAGTGCCACTAACAATTGGGCTTTGGAAAGTGTCACCAGTGACAACTAGACTTTAAAAGGTACTGGTAACTACCTGACTTTGGGTCAAGGGATAAAAATCAACAACGAGACTTGAGTCAATGGAAAATGAGCACGAAACACCTTTCGGGCTATGCATGATTGGAGTTTGCTTTTATGCATGACATATGAATGTTCATGATATGCAAATGCTGACTCTACACAGACTAGGAGTTTGCAGAGATTCTTTATGGAGGTTCTGATTCCTCAACACCGATAATTCAACCAAATGTCACGTGATGGACATTGCTAAGGGAGAATTTATCAAACTTGATAATTGTATCTGACCAACAGATTATTCCACAGGATTGACAGCTTATGCCCCATAGAGATATTTGTTGTGATGATCTAGGAGTGCTTTTGCAACCTTGAGACTTTCGGAAAAAAAATGATTTCCTTTTAATCTTCCCATAAGTCAAAGAAAATTGTGTTTTTTCAATATGTGTTAAAATATCTTTTCAAGTTCAAAATCTCATTATTAACAAATAAATGACATTTTGCATAACAAAAAAAAGAAGAGAAAAACACATATGACAGCAATTGATAGGCAAAGTTTGTATTTATTTAAGAATGGTAACACGCAAATGGCGGTGCTCCATGGAATATTACAATTTTGAAAATGGCAATGGGGAAAGGGTTTACATTGAATCCAATAACCACTACTAGCCCTAATAATCGTGACTCCACAAAACCTTGCTTCTGAAGGAGTAGTTGGATTGATCCTCCACATTTAGCTATTCTTGTGTTGATAAACACGATCTGATGCATTTTTTTCCTTTTCTCCCTAATTTTTGCCTGGATTGCCCTTTCGGGTTTTCAATGCACCGGGACGCTTTTATTTTTCCTAAGCCGCCTTTTCTAGGTTTTCAACTTAGCGAGCTATCTATTTTTTATTTTATCCATAACTTTTACCTGGATCTCCTTTTTGGGTTTTCAATCCACCAGGATACCCATTCTTTCCTAAGTCGCCTTTTCATGTTTTCGACTTAGTGAGCTCTTATTAGGCATAATATTTTTTGATCGCATCAGAATTCACGGGATGTAAGAGTTGTTTATCATCCATAGTTTTAAGAATCAGGGCACCTCCAGAGAAGGCTTTCTTTACAACATATGGTCCTTCATAGTTAGGAGCCCATTTCCCACGTAAATCTTTGTGCACAGGCAAAAGCTTCTTGAGCACAAGATCTTCTTCTCTGAATTCCCAAAGACAGACTTTCTTGTCAAACACCCTCTTGATCCGTTTCTGGTATAATTGTCCATGGCACATAACAGCCATTCTCTTCTCATCAATGAGGTTTAAGTGGCCATATCTGTTTTGGACCCACTCAGCTTCTTCCAGCTTGGTCCATCAAGATTCTCATAGACGGTATCTCTACTTCGATTGGGAGAACTACATCCATCCCATATACCGAAGAGAAAAGGGTTGCCCCTGTTGAAGTATAGAATGAGGTCCGGTATCCATGCAGTGCAAAGGGTAGCATTTCATGCCAATCCTGGTAAGTTTTCACCATCTTCTACAGGATCGTCTTGATGTCTTTATTAGCGGCTTCGACAGCTCCATTCATCTTTGGACGATATGGGGAAGAGTTATGGTGCAAAATTTTTAAGTTCTCACATAACTCTTTCATTGTCTTGTTATTCAGATTCGTCCCATTATATGTGATGATCCGACTTGGAATTCCATAGCGGCAGATAATCTCTTTCTTGAGGAAACGGGAAAACACTTGCTTTGCCACATTAGCATAGGAAGTAGCTTCTACCCATTTGGTGAAGTAGTCAATCGCAACTAGGATGAAACGATGACCATTGGAAGCTTTGCATTCTATTGCACTAATCATGTCAATGCCCCACATTGAGAAAGGCCAAGGTGATGTCAAAACATTCAACACGGTTGGTGGCACATGCACCTTGTCAGCATAAATTTGACACTTGTGACATTCTTTGGCATAGTTGAAACAGTCAGACTCCATGGTCAACCAGTAATAACTAGCCCTCAAGATCTTCATAGCCATAGCATGTCCATTAGCATGGGTTCCAAAGGATCCCTCATTAATTTCTTTGATCAACAAGTCTGCTTCGTGTCTATCCACGCATCTGAGCATAATCATGTCATGATTTCTTTTGTATAACACATCATTGCTTAGGAAGAATTTGGATGCTAACTTCCTTAAGGTCTTCTTATCCAGGGTTATAGCATTTTCTATATACTCTTGATTTTGCAAGTAGTGTCTGATATCATGAAACCAAGTTTTTCCACCGACTTCCTCTTCAACCAATTGACAGTAGGCTGGCTCAGTCTTTCGCTCGATTTGAATAAGAGGTGTTTTGTTGTGAAATCTGACTTGGTACATTGAGGCTAACATAGCCAGAGCGTCAGCTACTTGAATCTTTGTCCTTGGGATATGACGGAAGGTGATTTCATCAAAGTATTTTATTAATTCCACATTGTAAGCACGATACGGGATCAACTTGGTATCATGGGTTATCCATTCACCTTTCACTTGGTATATCACTAAGGCTGAGTCTCCACACACTTCAAGGATCTTGATTCAGAGGTCAATTGCGGCTTCAATGCTCAGGGTGCATGCCTCATACTCGGCTATATTGTTTGTAAATTCAAAACATAACCTTGCTGTGAAAAGAGTAAAGTCACCATTTGGATTCATCAAAACAGCTCCCACACCATGCCCCATGTAATTGGAGGAACCACCAAACATGATTTTTCATCGGGAACCTAGTTCAGGTCCTTCGTCAGGGCCTGGGATCTCACAATATTTTATAGCCATAATATCTTCATCGGGGAAATCAAACTTCAATGGCTCATAGTCTTCAATAGGCTAGTGTGCAAGGTACTCTGACAACACACTTCCTTTAATAGCTTTCTGGGTCATGTACTGGATATCATACTCAGACAATAGCATATGCCAACGGGCAATTCTTCCAGTTAAAGTCGGCTTTTCACAGATGTACTTTATTGGATCCATCTTTGAAATCAACAAAGTGGTGTGACAAATCATATATTGCCTGAGACGTTTGGCGGCCCATGCATGAGGGCAGCAAGTTTTCTCCAAAAGTGAATATATTGTTTCACAATCGGTAAACTTTTTTCTCAAGTAATAAATAGCATGCTCCTTTCGGCCGGTTTCATCATGTTGTCCTAGCACGCACCCCATGGACTCTTCAAGCACGATCAGATACATAAAAAGTGACTTCCCTTAAACAGGTGGAATCAAGATAGGAGGCTCTTGCAAGTAATCTCTAATCTTCTTAAAAGCTCTTTGACAGTCGGGATTCCATTCTACTACTTGATCTTTTCAAAGCAACTTGAAGATAGGCTCACACGGGGCAGTCATATGAGAGATAAACCTGGAGATGTAGCTCAATCGTCCAAGGAAACCTCTGACTTCTTTTTTAGTACGTGGATTAGGCATTTCATGTATAGCTATGACTTTGTCTAAATCTACCTCAATTCATCGTTGACTAATAATGAGGCCAAGTAATTTTCCAGATCGAATACCAAATGTGCATTTAGCAGGGTTTAAACGTAGTCGGAACTTTCTGAGACGCTCAAACAACTTCTGCAAGAGGTTCATATGGTCCTCTTCACTTTGGGATTTAGCGATCATGTCATCAACATAGATCTCAGTTTCCTTGTGCATCATATCATGAAAAAGGGTGGCCATCGCTCTTTGGTAGGTTGCTCCTGTGTTCTTGAGACCGAAAGGCATAACCTTATAGCAGTACGTTCCCCAAGGGGTGATGAGCGTGGTCTTTTCCATATCATTGGGATCCATATTGATCTGATTATAGCATGAGAAGCCATCCATGAAGAAGAAAACAAAAAATTTAACAGTGTTGTCTACCAGAGTGTCAATGCGTGGAAGAGGGAAGTCGTCTTTTGGACTAGCTTTGTTCAAATCCATATAATCGACACATATCCTGACCTTGCCATTCTTTTTAGGTATGAGCACAATGTTGGTTACCCATTGAGGATACTTTAAAACTGCTAGGAAACCCGCATCGAATTGTCTCTTGACCTTTCACGAATCTTCAAATCCATATCTGGTCTTGTTCTTCGGAGTTTCTGCTTCACTGGTGGGCATTCTGGTTGAAGCGATAGTTTGTGCACAACAATATCGGTATCCAGACCTGGAATTTCTCTTCCTTTGTGCCAAGGTTGATTATCTCCATCGGCTCTTGATGTGGCTAGAGGGCTTTGGACTCGTACTCGAGTAGCCTTGCCAATTCACCGGGGGTATCACAATCTTCCCCACCATCTTTTTCCGCTTGGTAGATATGGAACTCAAAGTTAGGAGGGGGAGAAGAGTCATTGGATTCAACAGTTTTATTGATTATTCTGCATAATTTGAATGATTGCTTTTTATTAAAAGTGGAAATTAAAAATGCAAAAAGAAAATGTTTTTTAGTAGTTTTGAAAAGATTGCTATTTTCTTAAAAACAGGAAAAACACAAATAAAATGAACAACAAGAATTTAACAAAATGTCTTTTATTCATCATGATGATTTTGAAAATGAAAAGTGGCCCTACAACATGATCCATTAGCCTTGGGCAGGGCTAAGGATTTAGAAAACAAAGGAAAACAACAATTACTTTGACATGGGAATAATTTCAAGAATCTCAATTGCTTCCCAATTGGTAAAGGTTGCTTCACACTGATACACCAGATTTGACATGTCTTCATCTTCAGTGAATTCTTTAATTGCGCTGACTTGATCTCCATAGACATAACATGCGCTGATGAATACCTCTTGAATGCTTTGCATTCGGTCCTTTGTAGGGATCGAGGTTCCTTCTTTGATAGATGGCTTGTACCTCCAAACTGAAACGGTCATTCTTCATGCTGATATCAATAACTTGTCCCCAACCTTCAAGACTACCATTCTCAATAGTTGACTTTGTACTCTTCATAGATGCAAATGACTATTTGACCTTCTCCACATATTCCTTTACTTCCACAAAAATGACATTGGCTATCTCAAGAGCTTGGAAAGAAGTTTCCAAAGCGTCTTCACCAGCCTCAATGTAACAGAAGGATGAGAGGTAACTAACCATAATATCTTCTTCACTAGAGACGATTACTAGCTTGTTGTCGAGGACAAACTTCATTTTCTGATGCAAGGTGGAAGTTACTGCCCCAGCAACATGTATCCATGGTCGCCCCAATAAGAAACTGAAGGCAGGATTAATATCCATGACCTGGAAAGTAATATTGAAAACATGTGGACCAATTAAAATAGATAACTCCACCTCACCAATGGCTCATAGTCTTCAATAGGCTGGTGTGCAAGGTACTCTGACAACACACTTCCTTTAATAGCTTTCTGGGTCATGTACTAGATATCATAATCAGACAATAGCATATGCCAATGGGCAATTCTTCTAGTTAAATTTAGCTTTTCAAAGATGTACTTTATTGGATCCATCTTTGAAATTAACAAAGTGGTGTGACAAATCATATATTGCCTGAGACGTTTGGCGGCCCATGCTAGAGCACAACAAGTTTTCTCCAAAAGTTAATATCTTGTTTCACAATCGGTAAAAAAATTTCTCAAGTAATAAATAGCATGCTCCTTTCGGCCGGTTTCATCATGTTGTACTAGCACGCACCCCATGTGAAATTCTGGCCTATGCAGACAGCAGGTATCCTAATACATGTCAAGACATTGTGCTACATAATCTTTTAAACTTGGAGGTGCAACAGCAGACAGATACCTTGAATATCAGAACTGCGCACTCACAGATGTCATGACATCTGATCCAACATGTCAGTCAAGAACATTTACAAAACTATAAACTATAGAATGTTAAATAAGACAATAATTGTTAACCCAGTTTGGTGCAATTCACCTGCATCTGGGGGATACCAATCCAGGATGAAGACTTCACTATCTGTAGAACTGTTACAAAGCTAAACTCCCCCGTTTACAACTTTATACCTAAAATTTACCCAATGAACATCTTTATCAAGGATAAACTCAACTGTTTACAACCTTGATATGAGATACCCCACTCACATCCCAATCACAACCTGTGATATCTCTGTCTTCTGCCAATTCAGAACGGCCGCCGTTTCTTGACCTTCAAGTTATCTTGGACTTGCTTCAAAGCTTCATCCAAGAACAATACAACGACCATTATCTACAGGTTTCTGGTTGTGTCCCTGTACCTATTCCTTCCACCCTGCATCCCATAATACAGAGTGGAGACTTACAACTCCTAAGAGAGACAACGACTCTCAAACCCTAAACCCTTATTCAACACAAAGGAACTAGGTTACAAAGTTACAAGTGATACAAACGTATAGTCTTTAACCCTAGGTCTAAGTCTACTTATATAGTCTTCTTTTTGTCTTGGGCTTTCAATCTTTGGTTCTGTGTTCCCTTGATCCGTTCCTTAATTCTTGCAACAGATTAAACCTGCTAACTTACCAAGTCAGTCAGGATGTCGAGACATTTCCTTCGACATATGTTTCTTATGCAGATTCTTCATGTTTATCATCAAAATGTTTTAGCAAAATTTAGTCAAACAATAGGTGCTTTCAATCTCCCCCTTTTGACAAATTTTGGCTAAAACAAACATTTTCTTCTGCATTCTGCAAGTAGCAAGGCTCCTTCATCAAGACTTCTTTATCTTCAGAATTGATTGGAGCTAAGGTCTGAGAGAGTCTTCCCCTCCACATATTCCCTCTCCTTCCAAGAGAGGTCTTGGGAACCAGAAGACTCCTCTAG
This sequence comes from Lathyrus tuberosus, assembly GCA_022829125.1. Classification (NCBI taxonomy): domain Eukaryota; kingdom Viridiplantae; phylum Streptophyta; class Magnoliopsida; order Fabales; family Fabaceae; genus Lathyrus; species Lathyrus tuberosus. Next base: position 1,934,899 of record JALAZF010000423.1, read on the forward strand.
AAAAGAAACAACAATTGTAGGCTTCGTAACACTGAGAGCATAGATTGCGTAACTCAGGTCACAAGACCCAACCTGCTTCACAACTCAGATCACAATACACAAGGAAAAATAACGATTGTTAAGATGTTAGAATATCTTAACCAACATTCTTGTAAAACAACTGCAGGAATGTACCCAAACCCAGACAGCATCAGAAAACCAAAACCATTCTCCCCCTTTTTAGCCAAAACTTGGCAAAGGTGACCAAGACATCCCCAAACCCAGACACAACATACCCAGATTTTGAAGAACCCCATCTGCCACCAACCCAAGGAGAGTATTGAGACTAAAGAAGATCAAGGAAATCCTATTTATAGCCGAGCCATTTCCTTAGGAAGTAACGAACCCAGGAACATAACGTTGGTCAATTCAAAAGACCATTAATCGAAGGTAATAACTCCACTAATAGCGCTTTGACCAATACTGTTTTGACAGTTTCTTCTTTTGAGAACGCCGACCAAAGAACCTATTACATGCAAATATGTTCTATAAGAATGTCCTGACATCATGTCAGACTTTGTCTATTCTTCCCAAACTCTTCTTCTGATTTGACAATACAGAGACTTCTTCACAAATATATGATCCCATTCTGCAAGAGAAAAGTTAAATTCTCCCAGACTCAGTCAATGATTCTTAAGAATTCAATAAGAACCATTCAAGTATGCATTGCCAAGTTTCCCACAACTAGCAACAATACTCTAATGTCAAGACATCCTCCTTGAAATCTCAGTTTGCTTAACACACAAATGCAAGCTGGAATTTCCACAATAATGCCAAGCCATCCTCCTTGACATCTCAGTTTGCTTGACGCACAAATGCAAACTGGATCTTCAACAATAATGTCAAGCCATCCTCCTTGACATCTCAGTTTTCTTGACGCACAAATGCAAACTGGAACTTCATCTCAGATCAAGAGGCCTTTCCCCCTAACTAAGGTAACTGGTGCTCCTCCACAGAACACCCAAGCTAATGACTGGAAAACATAAGACGCATCTTCATGTCTTCAAGAGCGCACCCTCTGTTCAACACACCTGCTGAACGCAATCATCAACTCTCTTATTGTTCCCTCACACAAGAAACAATAATCACTCACACATGATCACCATCATGCTACCCGTGAGGAAGTGTATACCAACCATAACAAACTCTTGGCTTAAGATCAAAGTCCCATTGATCCCCCTCATCCTGCAACCATCTACACACCACACGAACTCCTCTTGAATTCTCATGTATAGACCTCCAGCTGCTTGAGGCACAAACCAATTGAATTAGAATGCTTAACATTTCTCAAAGAGACGCACATAGCCCCCTTAGTTTGTTATAATGATGTCATCTATTGTATGCATGCTCCAGAACTTCACAGCTGCTAAACTGATCCACTACTAGCATGACTTGCTCCAAGGGCTCCAATGCCGTATGCAAGATTTTCCACTGACCTTACCTGACCAACATTAGAGATAAACACCCCCGCAATCCAAGATAATCATTCATATCATTCTCCCATATGATAATCTGGAATACTTCTGATTTATGGTGAATCTCCACTTCTGAATGCATTTAGGAAATAGACTTCCATGCAATCAACACATGATCCACTTCAGTCTTCACAAACACTTACATCCTCCTTCCAAGGGACCCTTCTTCTCCATCATTCTTCCAGATGATCATGTCGATACTTCTTGGACACGATGCAAGTAACCAGTTCATCACAGAACCTGAAATCTTTCACCAAGGATAACTAACCCAAAGATGTTCTAACATCAGTTAGGACATCTTCCACACATCACAGACACCACACACCATGGTTCTTGATATGTTCCACCACTGGACTTACTATCAGCATAGTAATCCACACTGAAGATCTTCACACAACACTGCACCACCAACTTGAACAAAGAAGACTTCAGAAAACCAGAGAGAAATAAACTCTCATCCACCAAGAAGTTATGCTTCCATCCTCAACCCTGAACTTTTGCCACAAGCTCTGAGAGAACCAGAACCTCCTTACATTTCACCTGACTACTCTTCTACAAAAGAGCAATCAGTTTCAAGCATCCTGCTTAAACACACATTGTGAAACCAATCAAATGCCACCTTTTGATTGACCTCACTCATCTTCAGAACTCCCACAAGATACCCTGATCTACTAATGAAATCAGATCTTCAACTCACATGAACTACTTACCCTATAGCAAGACATCTTGGATCCACCAAGCCTCTTAGTCATGCAACATCTTCTCATCCACAGCTCCTGCAAACTGCATGAGATAGACCTTTTTGAAGAATCCATCACTCCCACTCTCCTGTAGATCACCTTATCTTAAGCTGATGTGCCACATCACCAGCCGAGACTTCTGATGTTAAGTTAGATGTCAGAACATTATGGCATCCAACTGTTGAATTCAGCTCTTCCTTCTGCCACTTGGAAGAACCTCCTCCCTTTACAGAAACAGATTTCCGTGCTCTCACAGACTTGATTCAACAACCAAGTTTTGAGTAGACAACCTTCATTCTGCTTTGAAACTCCAAAGACTTCAAACCTGCCACATCTGAATATTTAGAAAATAAGTTGTCCAAGACTACCCCATAGCAACACCAAAGAATGCCACTTCCTTTAGTAGAGCCGTCAGTAAAAAGCTAGAGATAACTGCCACTTATCCTCGACCTTCACAACCAGAGCACACACTATGCTCCAAAGCACCTGGATCAGAAATAAAATGACCCAGGATTTAACCATCAAGATTATGATGTCTTCATAGTCTTCCATCTCCATCTTCAACAGCATCACCATTTGGACAAGTCATTCACAATACTTTCCAGGAACAGATGCTAAGCCAATAATCCCAGGTCAACACCTAGGAGACTTTTGAACGAATGCAGAACCCCTCCCATGATTCTCCAAGCCTCTGATGAAAAGATGTTAGAACATCTGACAAAACATCCTCAATCTTGACTTTCAAGGATAATCAATTAAATACATTTGGATTCCACAAGTAGTAATTGATCTTAAATCCTTGTACAATAACCCTTCTTCACTGATGTAGCTGAGCTCCACCAGATCATGTCATGAACACTTATACAGTATTCAATCTTTTTGCAAGTATCTTCTTCAATGACAATGTTGAGATACCAAGGCTGCCACCCTTGACTCAAGTAACTAAGACTTTCTCTGAATAAGTCTTATTTACCTCAACAACTCTTCAATCAGATTGGATCCACTCTTAGGGTCAAGAGAGATGAATCCTTCCTTGCTATTTTTCGATGGTGAAAATAAACCACCTCCACTTTCTTTAGATCGTGTTTCAAAGAAACACCTTCTAGTCAGAAGAGTAACTAGAAGACTCCAGATACACGACATAGATGCCTTTATGAGTGGACTTGAGAGAATTCTCAAGTATCTTTGACAACCTAGCTGATCAAACATTTATCAAACTCCTAGTACCTGATTAACTTTAACTCAACTCCTCTCCTCTTCAACTGACTCCAAACTACACTAACAAACCAAGCTTCCAAGTACCAAGTCACCATACCAGATATCTAACCACAACTCCTTTCACTCCATCGCTCCCGACTCTGGAATAAAAGAACACAAATATCTTCAAATATAGAGGCCGACAATTGAGACCTTCCACCAACTGTGTTCAGTAACAACTCCAGAATCCCACACTTTTAGAGTTCTTCCATCAAAAACACATGCAGCAGAACCACCAAGGAACAGATCCTGCTTGCCCTAATAAGATGTCACAACATCTTATAACACACACCAACAAGAGAACTAGCCACTTCTCCTGTAGATGTTGTAGAATCTCCTCAGCAACATGACCAACCTTCGGGTTGCTCCCTTCGATCCAGAACATCCATCTCATCCATTAATACCATTCGGTATGTTTGCGTTGATTGATCTGATCTCCAAAACTCCTCCTTGTTTAAACGCCAGAAAGTATCTCCCAAAGATCTCATCCAGAACCAGACAGGATGCCTGCTCTGATACTAATTGAAATTATGGCCTATGCGGACAGCAGATGTCCTAACACATGTCAAGACATTGTGCTACATAATCTTTTAAACTTGGAGGGGCAACAGCAGACTGATACCTTGAATATCAGAAATGCACACTCACAGATGTCATGACATCTGATCCAACATGTCAGTCAAGAACATTTACAAAACTGTAAATTAAAGAATGTTAAATAAGAAAGTAATTGTTAACCCAGTTCGGTGCAATTCACCTACATCTGGGGGATACCAATCCAGGATGAAGACTTCACTATCTGCAGAACTATTACAAAGCTAAACTCCCCCGTTTACAACTTTATACCTAACATCTACCCAATGAACATCTTTATCAAGGCTAAACTCAACTGTTTACAACCTTGATATGAGATACCCCACTCACATCCCAATCACAACCTGTGATATCTCTGTCTTCTGCCAATTCAGAACTGTCGCGGTTTCTTGACCTTCAAGTTATCTTGGACTTGCTTCAAAGCTTCATCCAAGAACAATACAACAACCATTACCTACAGGTTTCTGGTTGTGTCCCTGTGCCTATGCCTTCCACCCTGCATCCCATAATACAGAGTGGAGACTTACAACTCCTAAGAGAGCCAACGACTCTCAAACCCTAAACCCTTATTCAACACAAAGGAACTAGGTTACAAAGTTATAAGTGATACAAATGTACTGTCTTTAACCCTAGGTCTAAGTCTCCTTATATAGTCTTCTTTTTGTCTTGGGCTTTCAATCTTTGATTCTGTGTTCCCCTGATTCGTTCCTTAATTCTTGCAACAGATTAAACCTGCTAACTTACCAAGTCAGTCAGGATGTCGAGACATTTCCTTCGACATCTGTTTCTTCTGCAGATTCTTCAAGTTTATCATCGGAATGTTTTAGCAAAATTTAGTCAAACAATAGGTTCTTTCACCATGGACTCTTCAAGCACGATCAGATACATAAAAAGAGACTTTCCTTGAACAGGTGGAATCAAGATAGGAGGCTCTTGCAAGTAATCGCTAATCTTCTAAAAAGCTCCTTGACAGTCGGGATTCCATTCTACTACTTGATCTTTTCGAAGCAACTTGAAGATAGGCTCACACGTGGCAGTCATATGAGAGATAAACCTGGAGATGTAGTTCGATCGTCCAAGGAAACCTCTGACTTCTTTTTTAGTACGTGGAGCAGGCATTTCTTGTATAGCTTTGACTTTGTCTAGATCTACCTCAATTCATCGTTGACTAACAATGAAGCCAAGAAATTTTCCAGATCGAACACCAAATGTGCATTTAGCAGGGTTTAAACATAGTCGAAACTTTCTGAGACGCTCAAACAACTGTTGCAAGTGGTTCATATGGTCCACTTCACTTTTGGATTTAGCGATCATGTCATCAACATAGACCTCAATTTCCTTGTGCATCATATCATGAAAAAGGGTAACCATCGCTCTTTGGTAGGTTGTCCCTGTGTTCTTGAGACTGAAAGGCATAACCTTGTAACAGTACGTTCCCCAAGGGGTGATGAACGTGGTATTTTCCATATCATTGGGATACATATTGATCTGATTATAGCATGAGAAGCCATCCATGAAGGATAAAATAACAAATTTAGCAGTGTTGTCTACCAGAGTGTCAATGTGTAGAAGAGGGAAGTCGTCTTTTGGACTAACTTTTTTCAAATCCATATAATCGACACACATCCTGACCTTGCCATTCTTTTTAGGTACGAGCACAATGTTGGTTACCCATTGAGGATACTTTGAAATGGTTAGGAAACCCGCGTCAAATTGTCTGTTGACCTTTCACGAATCGTCAAAGCCATGTCTGGTCTTGTTCTTCAGAGTTTCTGCTTCACTGGTGGGCATTCTGGTTAAAGCGATAGTTTGTGCACAACAATATCGGTATCCTGACCTGGTATATCTTGATATGACCACACGAACACGTCCACAAACTCTTGCAGCAACTTGACCAACCTCTCTTTGATGCTTGCCCCAAGTGTGGCTCCAATCTTGACCTCTGTTTTCTCTTCCTTTGTGCCAAGGTTGATTATCCATCAGCTCTTGATGTGGCTAGAGGGCTTTGGGCTCAGACTCGAGTAGCCTTGCCAATTCACCGGGGATATCACAATCTTCCTCACCCTCTTCTTCTGCTTGGTAGATATGGAACTCAAAGTTAGGATGGGGAGAAGAGTCATTGGATTCAACAAGTTTATTGATTATTCTGTATAATTAGAATGATTTCTTTTTATTAAAAGTGGAAATTAAAAATGCAAAAGGAATATGTTTTTTAGTAGTTTTGAAAAGATTGCCATTTTCTTAAAAACAGGAAAAAACACAAATAAAATGAACAACAAGAATTTAACAAAATTTCTTTTATTCATCATGATGATTTTGAAAATGAAAAGTGGCCCTACAACATGATCCATTAGCCTTGGGCAGGGCTAAGGATTTAGAAAACAAAGGAAAACAACAATTACTTATACATGGGAATAATTTCAAGAATCTCAATTGCTTCTAATTGGAAAAGGTTGATTCACACTGATACACCAGATTTGACATGTCTTCATCTTCAGTGAATTCTTCAATCACGCTGACTTGATCTCCATAGACATAACTTGCGCTGATGAATACCTCTTGAATGCTTCACATTCGGTCCTTTGTAGGTACCGGGGTTCCTTCTTTGATAGATGACTTGTAGCCCCATATTGAAACAATCCTTCTTCATGCTGATATCAATAACTTGTCCCCAACCTCCAGGACTACCATTCTCAATAATTAACTTTGTACTCTTCATAGATGCAAAACGATTGTTTGACCTTCTCCACATATTCCTTTACTTCCACAAAAATGGCATTGGCTATCTCAAGAGCTTGGAAAGAAGTTTCCAAAGTGTCTTCACCAGCCTCAATGTAACAGAAGGATGATAGGTAACTAACCATAAGATCTTCTTCACCAGAGATGATTACTTGCTTGTTGTCGACGACAAACTTCATTTTCTAATGCAAGATGGAACTTACTACCCCAGCAACATGTATCCATGGCCGCCCCAATAAGAAACTGTAGGCAGGATTAATATCCATGACCTGGAAAGTAATATTGAAAATATGTAGACCAATTAAAATAGGTAACTCCACCTCACCAATGACACTTCTTCCTGACCCATCGAATGCTTTGACCACCAATGCACTAGGTCTCATTTCTGATCCTTGAAAAGCTATCTTAGCAAGTGTCCTCTTAGGTAGAACATTGAGGGAGGACCATGTATCTACTAGGACTCTTGCCAAAGTATCCTCTTGGCACTTCACCGATACGTGCAGTGCACGATTGTGATTCTGTCATTCTGTAGGCAGTTCTCCACCGCTGAAACTCAAAGTGTTGCAAGCAGTGATATTGGCGACCACCCCCAACAAACTGGCCAACCGTTATATCTTGAGTGACATGGGCTTGTGAAAGAACTTTCACTAATGCGTTCCTATAGGCTAGGGAACACATGAGCAAAGACAGAATAGAAATTTTTGACGGTGTCTGATGCAGCTGATCAACAATTTTATAATCAATCTTTCTGATGATCTTTAAGAATTCATCATCTTCATTGGACTGGACCACATTTTTCTCCCTAGTAGGAATTTCAGATGTAGTTTCTTTAGGTGGCACTTGAGAGGTCACGGCAAACTAGGGAGTATAAATTCGACCACAGCGGGTCATCTTGCTCGTCCCTGCAATATTGGTGACATCGACACCATCATCCTTTAAACTCTTCTCTTGTCCAACCTCCTTAAACTCCTTGTTAATTACAGTAACATCGTACTTCCAAGGCACCGCTTGGTACTGTCATAAGGGAAATGACTGGGCACGCAGATAACCACGGGCGTGGGATGATCAATTGTCTGGACAATATCTTTACTTTGGGGTGTTATAACAACTGGGTATGGCAAGTTGAAAACAGGTTCTGATAAATTGAAGACCGGATATGGCAAGTTAAAAACCGGCTCAATCACTGCCACTTCATCTCATTTTACACGGCTACTTGTAGCGTGCGATTTTTTTCGGTGACGCAGCCACCTTATCGCCATGGGTTTCTCCTCACCGCAATGGTAGGAGTGGGGTGCTACTTTCTGATTTCTTATTTATCCCGTGAAGCTGGAAGGGAAAGGGAAGCTATCTAAAACTAACCTTGCACACGAATGTTTAACTGAACAAACGCTTAAAAGATTCGGGGAGTTCGGGGGCAGGTTATACAATGGGGAGTTGTCAATTACCCATCCTATATGTGGTTATCCACAGGTTGATTAGCATTAGGTTCTGCTTTTTACTTTATGGTGTTTATTATGTAAATGGGAAAGTTTCTTCTTTGGGGGATGTCTGTGAGAGAGAGTATTTTTGTTATTTTTAGGGTTTTCTGATGTTTTTTGGTGAGGTACTGGACCTAAAGTTTTGGATTTGTGTGCTCGCTAAGATTTCGCAATCTTATGCCTACATATTCCCGTTATAAAAAACCGGGAAATCAGAGCAATCGTAGTTCCTCCTATTCTATGGGAGGAAAAGATGTTTTGGTGTCTTGTTCAAAGCCCAAGATTGAAGCTAAAGTTGAGTATTTGTGTCTTGTTCAAAGCCCAAGATTGAAGCTAAAAGGTTTGACGGAGAGAGAATTTGTCATGTCTAAAGGGAGACATCTCGTTTTTTTATCACAACTGTTGGGTGACTGATTATAAAGGAGAATTACTTTAACTGGATATGTGAATCCAGTAATGCCATAATTTCCTTTATAGGGGATTTGTCCTGAAGGAGAAAACTTTAACTCAGTGTAGAGCAATGCCATTTTTCCTTAGGAATCTTTCATGCTAAGAGAGGGATATTGGCTTGGATGTAAATAATCCAGAGGCTTGCCGCTTACAACAATTAGATGAAAGAGTGAATTGACCAGGATAAGAGATGGACTACAGCTTGGATATTTGAATCAACAAGTGTGCCACTTATAGCAGTTATCTAGGATTAAGGTTTGTTTTGAATGTCTGTTTTGATGTATGATATATAGAGAAGTGTCTTCCTACAGAGAGTTTTTTTATTTCCTCTGCGGGGATGGTGGTTTTTGCGTTCCTTGATCAAAGCTCAAGGTTGAAGCTAAGATATTGATTGACTCCACTGGGGAAGTCCTTATACAAATCCTAAGAGGAGGCTAGAAAAGGCTGACTCAACAAGAGAGTGTTTATGTGTCTTGTACAAAGTCCAAGATTGAGGCTAAAAGAGAATTGACTCTTTTGGGGATATCATTATACAAAGCCTAAGAGGAGGCTGAAGGGGAAAACTGACTCTATTTATAAAAATAGATTGACTTTGCTGGAGAGATTTATATGTGTCTTGTACAAAGCCCAAGATTGAGGCTGAAGAAAGGATATTTACTCCTGTTTAGGGATATTTTATATGGTGTCTTGTAGAAAGCCCAAGATTGAGGCTAAAATATATGACTCACTCAGCTGAGGATATTTTAGGTGTCTTTTACAAAGCCCAAGATTGAGGCTGAAAGGGGTTAACTCAATAAGAGAGTGTTTCAAGAAAGAAGATGGACTCAACAAAAGGGTGCTTCTGGGGATAATTCTCTGCTAAGGAAAAATCATTATACAAAGCCTAAGAGGAGGCTGGCTTCTGTGAGGATTATTGAGATCCAGAGGCAGGTCCAAGTCGGAGGATCAACTCTTGCTGAGGGTTACAAAAGAGTTGAGGTATCAGATGCCTTGAGGTTTTGATAAAGGTTTATTGATAGTGATTTAACCCTAGCTGGGGAAATTTAGGATAAAGATTGAGTTTTAGATCCTGTGAGGATTTTAAACTCTACTGGGGATTGGTTAAATGATCAGGGTTTCTCCTGTGTTTGTAGGGAACTTGAGAATGTCCTTGAGATCCAATAGGAGATTAGACCGTCCAAGTCTACTGACATGGAAGAGTTTATCTTTGAATGATGCCCAAGAGGAGGCTGGTGTTTTAAGGGATGAGTCTCAACCCTTAAATTGGTCTGAGGTTTTGACTCTTTGGAAAGACTACTCTAACAAAGGATGACTAAGTTCTGTCCTATACCTTTAAGAGGTCTTTAGAGTCCTTGTATTAAGCCCAAGAGAAGGCATGAGAACTTCTAAGAAGCCGAAGGGTCCTTGTACAAAGCCCAAGAGGAGGCTGGGATGCTTTTAGGAAGCATGTGGGTCCAAACCTAAAAAGAGTTCAAGAAAAGTTTCACCGGGAATAATCTTTTCTTTAGTGAACAGTTCTAGGGTTTGAAGAAATTCAAGAGAGGTTTCACCGGGAATTAATCCTCTCTGGGGGAATGAATGTCTTTGCCAATTTCTAATAGTGACAGTCTGAGAAAAGTTTCACCGGGAATAATGCCTTTCTCTTTGTTCCATATTGTTTAAGCCCAAGAGAAGGCAAGACTGTATCTGGAATTTCTATGGGGAACAAGTTTTAACTATTGAAAGAGTGACCACTGGCTTTATCTAATTCTAGACCTAATTGCCGGGGAAAACTCTAAGTAGATAATATACAGGCATATGTACAGATGAAATATATACTGTATGTAAAAAGAGGGTATGAGGACTTACAGGTGAGCAAGCTTCCAGCACAAACTAAGATATATATGTGCAAGTATGTAAAAGAAAGCTGATAAAACTTACAGGTGAGCAAGCTTCCATTGTAACAGCTGTATGGTTAGTTGTTCAAGAAATTAAAGAAAGTTTTGATAACAACTATGAATTTGAACTTAAACTAAAAAGGGAAAGTTGTTTTTGAAAAGAAGATTGGGGCTTATACTCAAGGAGAGGCCCAGATGAAAAACAGTAATCGTACCGTGATCTGAAAATTGTATTGGGGCTTATACAATGACTGAGGCCCAAATTAGGTTTTATTTACAAAGGGATGGGTCTTACAACTCAAAGAGAGGCCCAAATGATTTTGTACAAGTGATGGGGCTTACAACTCAAGGAGAGGTCTAAATGATTTTGTTTGAGAACGACGATCGTGCCGAGGTTTTTGAAAACACAGTGGGACACAATGACTGAGGCCCAAAAAGGTTTTTATTTATAAGGAATGGGTATTACACTCTATTAGAGGCCCAAAAGTGTTTTGAAAAAGATTTGTGAGGGTGAAAATAATCAAAACCCTAATTTTGATTTTTAAATGTATTTTAATTGAATAAAAATTCAATTAAAATGATCAAAATTATCAAACATTTGTTAAAAACAAGTTGTGATATTGTATTAATGTTTGAAAAAAAAACATGTTTTATTCATGGATTGTTTTGGAAACCATTTGAAGTTGAAAAACAAGAGAAAAAAATATTTTAAGTGTTAAAAACAACAAATAAAACATAATTTTTTACAAATTTACTAAATATATGAATTAAATAATATTTTTGTGAAATTTTTATGGAATAAAATATTTTAACATTTTAGGGAATTTTCAAAAAAAGTACCAATAAAAAATAATTAAAATTGAGAGAGAAATTAATTTTAGAATTAATTAACGAAAACCATAAAAATATGAAAAATAGCAAAAAATGGCAAAATGATAAAATGGTCTAGGTGGGTGTTGAACCCACGACCTCTTAGCCAAACACACATGCGCGCTACCACTGGGGTGGTGATACATCCGTGTATCAAAACCACCCCATGAACATATATGGGGTGCCAAGTTTCTTGGCCTGGCCCTTGCCCAAGGCAAGGCCTGATTTTTGACAATTTGCGTGAAGCCTCTAACTTTCTCATTTCTCCATGGATTGGGACAAAATTTAGGTGTATCTGACCTAGAATTTCATGAGGAACCCAATGGTGCCCTTGGAATTTTCAGAAAATGTTTCCATTTTAAAATCCGATAGTGATTTCAAAATAGGCCTAGATTTGCATGTTCTATGCTATCTCAAGGTACATGCAATAATAGCATGATAAATTGGTTCAAACACAACACATATGATATGTATGAGAGGTCCATGATCAATAGACCTCAAAGCAATTCAATGATGCATGATTTAGAGAGTTCAAGTTGTGATGCACTTACCTCTTGGAGCTCCTTGTGCTATCTGCCAAGTTCCTTGTGCCAGAAGTAATTCAATGCTTTGAACACTCTCAATTGATCCCTTAGAAGCTTTTAGGATGATCAGAACTAGCTGGAATCTTCCGGAACAAGTATAGGCCTTTTCTTGCAAAAGGGGCAAAAGTGACCAAGATAGTAACTCTCTCAAATGGTGTTCCAGATGAGGGAAACCAATTGTACAGTTTGAAGATGATATTTGGAGTGTGTTTGAGGACTGGTTTGGTTTTGGAAGTGACTGAATCAAGACATGGCTTGAAAAATGCAGAAAAGTCAAATTTTGAGGTTTTGGAGGTTGACTTTCTGATTTTGGTGTTTCAGATCACAAGTGAGCGTTTGAATAACTTAGATATGACATATTGGATGTGTTTGGATCATGAGCTTGGTGGAATTGCTCTCTAACTCAAAAACTCAGAGATGACTTGCAAAAGAAGGCATTTTGGCCTAAAGAGAGAGATTTTGAGGAAAACAAGTGTTGTAGTGCTTTGGTGTACTCAAACTTATCAGAATTGAGGTCTATTTATAGTGCAACAAGTTTATTTTGGCATCATTAGTGAATGGAAGCTGGTACAGGCCTTTGGCCAATGTTGATCCAAGGGAATCTTTAGTCTCCTATAGCCATTGACTTGAGGTTTGGGCACATGTATATGGTCCTTTGATTCAGAGCTTAATCTTGACTCATTCAGTTAAGAATGTCTCAGTCCATGCCACCTTGGTGCATCCATTGAATGCTTGGAAACAAAATTGGAGTCTTTTGCACTTTTTAGCCTTTTTAGGTTTGTTATGGCTATGTGTAGATTCTTAGACTTGGGAGGCTTGGGGATCAGATCATTCCCCTTTGATTTCATTCTCTGATGTGTCCAAGTGGATGACAAGGCTTGGAGTTGTCCAAATTTTCCAAATCGAGCAAAATGCCAAAATCTGCCTTGTACAAGACAGTTGGAAATGGTGATTTTGAGGGGATCATATCTCCTTGCTCAGGTTGAGTTATGGGAGGCTCTTGTGCTATTTAGAAATCCCTCATATGATACAATACATGTGTGATCATAGTTTGTCTTGAAACTATTTGAATCCAATTGAAAAATACTCATGAACATTGATGTCCAAGGCTGGTAACTTAGGCAGATTTTCACTAAGTGTTGGAAAAGTGTCATTTTCTTCATTTTTGTCATTTTGATCACTCCATAACTTAAAATCCATGAAGAATTGGAGTTTCTTGTAGTTGAAACTTTTGTAGAATTTAGGAAGACCTACAAATCAGGCTTTGGATCACCCAAAATGGCTGCTTGGATCTCAAGTTATGATCCTTTGAAGTTGGTACCAAAATCACTTTTGTTCCATAACTTAGAAAAATTTTGGTTTCTTATGGTTGCCCCTTTTGGAAGAATACTCACTTTTCTTGATTTTTCTTAATGAAATTATGATCAATACCATACATTAACATCATTTTTTTACTTAGGGGAACCATATTTGTGAAAATTTCCAAAAAGTCAAACTTGATTTTGTGCACAATTGACTTTTTATCGGATAAAATCCAAACTGTGCGATCCTTTGTGAAATAAAGTTCTTGACCTAATTAAAACCTAATGGATGGATTCCATAGGTTTTATAGGGTGTATTGAATCATGTCCCAAGGTTTGGGAGCATGTCTTGGTCAAAAGTCAAAGGTATAGTTGACTTTTCTTACAAAACTCTAATTGTGGTCCAGATGAAATTGAAACTTGTGAATCAAGCTTCTTGGATCAATCCATTGCTGAAAATGGATCTATGTTGTGTATTTAAGGCCTTCAAATCATGTCTTGAGGTCTTGGCTCATGCTTTGCTCCAAAAGTCAACTTATGGGTGAATTAGGTCAAGAAACCCTAATTCCTGATTTTTTATGAATGCATCCCCTGAGGCTAAATTGACTTGATGATTGGGTCCATGAGGTCCCTTGGAGTATATTGGGTTGTGATTTGAAGCATTGGCTCATTCCCAGAGGAAAATTTCCATCTGGAGGCCTTGGTCGACCAAAACCCTAATTTGGTGACATTGGCGATCTTGAGGCTTGATCCACTTGGAATGTTGTAACTTTCTGCTCGATTCTTGATGTGGGAGTCCTCTTGATCCTTTGTGGGTGTTTAAGAGGTTAGAAAAGTTGAATATCATGTCATTCCTTGATTGATCCTTTGTCTAAGTCCTCTGAAAGGGCTCAAACACTAATTCTTGGTTGTAATGAAAGCTCAACTATCTTTGAGGAGATTGATGAGGGATGAAGGTACATCCATATTGTGGTAACAATTTGCACAATGATGGGAAATTTTAGTGGTCAAAATTTGGGGTATGACAGATGCCCCTATTTAATCTTCTTGGACCCGAAGGTGTGAATGGCGAAGATATTCGGACATTCAGGGTGCAAGAGGATTAAATATCGGAATACCCGAAATTTTGACAGTGGTTATAAATGGTAGCGGTTTGCTCATCCATCTTCTTTTGCTAAGAAATGATACTTAGAAAAGGGTGAAACTTCCCCTCGATCCTGGTCTTTAGCCACGGAACTAGTCTTAGTTTCTGAAATAAACTTCCCCTCGATCCTGGTCTTCAGCCAAGGAACTGGTCTTAGTTTCTGAAATAAACTTCCCCTCGATCCTGGTTTTCAGCCACATAACTGGTCTCAATTTCTTGATAAACTTCCCCTCGATCCTGGTCTTCAGCCAAGGAACTGGTCTCAATTTCTTCTTGTCGAGTTCCTTCCTTGACAAGGAATGCTACGCGTAGCGGCCTTCATCAAACTTATCGCCGTATTTTCCTGGGGAGATGCCATTTGATGGGAAAAGTTTTTTCATCAGACTTGCTGGGGAAACCCATTTGTTTGAGCTGTAGAGGTGTTCAAACTTCTCTATTGGAGATGCCATTTGTTGACTCTACTGGGGAAAAACGAATCTCTTGAGAGACTGATTTTTGCTTGGGGATACTACATCATACTTTTCTTCGAGATATTTTTGGAGAAATGCCATGTGATGTAATCCAATTTGGAGGTGCTGATGACCTTATTTGATAGCAAACCTTTCGGAAAGAAACTGATGTATTGCCGAGAGTCTTCGGTTGAGGGGCTTTCTCTGGGGATTTTCCTTAATCCGGGAAAGCGAGAAATATCATCTTCGATGGTGAAGAGTGATGTTTGTCGAATGTCTTCTTGCCTTTCAAAGGATCAAGCTATCAAAGTGGTCGAGGACCGGCTCTAATCCAGAAATAAACTGGGGAGAAATTGCTCAGACGCTGCATTTCCTAATGAAGAAAGGACTAACAACCCGATTGAGAGGACTTTTATCACTTAGGAACAAGATCGACTAGAATGATAGTAATGCAATATGAATATGAATGTGATTCAATTATGCAAGATGTATGTTTATGCTAACAAAACTGACGTGACATACAGACTAGTAGATGAACATGATTGGATACTCGGCCACTTCGGGGGACAAAAAGTATCAATGTTCCAAGATAGCAATCCTGCCTTGCTTAGGAGAGACGGTCCCCGTGGGGAGAAAAAGTTGTTCAATTAGTCTTAGGAGGTAAGAACTTTTCTAGGGATATCAGATGGTAAAATCACATATGAAATAGTTGATCCTTCATTCAGGTGCATTGGTTTAGAAGGAGTACTTTGATTATGCACTTTGAGGTTTAATCACCTTCGGAGAAGTGATCGATGTTCTTTTCGATATTCATCAGTAAAAAAGAATTGTCATCTTTATTTTAAAAGCAGAAAAATTTGACAAGTAAATTCATTTTTGTTTTATTTCAAGAATCGTTGATCATGTTAAAATGTCATTCTGTAAAGCTAAAACAAATAAGAATTGCAAACAAAAGAACTAGGGCTAAAATTTTATTGATAGGATAGAAATCAACCAAGCGCGTGATTCCATAGAGTATTTACATAGTTTAAAAAAAATGGTAATTTAAGGGAAAATGGGCTACATTGAAACATAACGACCACTATCCTTCTACCAACTTTGAATTCTGGACATTCTGGGCTTTTGCCGAAGATGACCTTGACTGAAGTTTTGTTGATGGATGGCATGACTGCTGAGGAGTTAACCTTGTCAGACGTAGTTACTTGCCATTAATCCCTAATTTTTGCCTGGATTGTACTTTGAGATTTCCAATCCATCGGGATGATTTTTTTTTTGCTTATGTCTCTAATTTTTGCCTGGAACGCCCTTTCGTGTTTTCAATCCACCGAGACGTTTTTTTTTATTTTTAGGTGAAGTATTTCTTGACTACGTCAACATTCGTGGGGTAGGTAAATTCCTCTCCATCCATGGTTGTGAGTCTCAAGGCGCCGCCTGAGAAGGCTTTCTTGACCACATAGGGGCTGTCATAATTCGGAGTCCATTTGCCCCGGGAATTAGTGAGGAATGATTGTATCTTTTTTAGCACAAGGTCTCCTTTCCTGAAGACACGGGGTCAGGCCTTTTTGTCAAACGCTTGCTTCATTCTTTGCTGAAACAACTGACCATGGCATAGAGCCGTTATTCGCTTTTCTTCGATCAGATTTAGTTCATCGTGTCGACTCTGACACCATTCAGCTTCTGTAAGCTTAGCTTCTATCAATACCCGGATTGATGGGATCTTCACTTCCATGGGAAGAACTGCTTCCATGCCATATACTAGAGAGAAAGGGGTTGCCCCTGTTGAAGTGCGAACAGATGTGCGGTAACCGTGAAGAGCCAAGGGTAGCATCTCGTGCTAGTCTTTGTAGGTTACACCCATCTTTTGAACAATCTTCTTGATGTTCTTACTAGCTGCTTCTACCGCCCCATTCATCTTAGGTCGATAGGGAGATGAGTTATAGTGTTCCATTTTGAACTCAGCACACAACTCTTTCATCATCTTGTGGATCAAGTTAGATCCATTATCAGTAATGATCTGGCTTGGAACACCATAATGGTAGATGAGATTGTTTTTGATAAATCAGACCACCACTTGTCGGGTTACATTGGCATGTGACGCTGCTTCGACCCACTTGGTGAAGTAGTCAATGGCTACCAGGATGAACCGATGTCTGTTTGAAGCCCTGGGTTCGATCATGCCAATCATGTCGATTCCCCATATAGAAAAAGGCCATGGGGAAGAAAGAACTTTGAGATGTGTTGGCGGTACATGGATTTTGTCTGAGGATATCTTACACTTGTGACACCTCCTCATGTACTTGTAGCAATCGGATTCCATGGTCAACTAATAGTATCTTGCTCTTAGAATTTTTCTCGCTATTGTGTGTCTGTTGGCATGAGTGCCAAAGGATCCTTCGTGAATTTCTTTTATCAATATGTTTGCTTCTGGTCTGTCTACACATCGGAGCAAGACCATGTCAAAGTTTCTCTTATAGAGTGTATCACCGCTTAGGAAGAAGCTGCCAGCCAGTCTTCTGAGAGTCTTTCTGTCTTTCCTAGATGCCCTAGGTGGGTATTCTTGTTTCTGAAGGAAGCATTTGATATCGTGATACCAAGGTTTGTCGTCTATGACAACTTTGATCGCAAAAATGTAATTGGGCCGTTCTAGGCGCATGATGTCGATCTTAGGTACGTCGTTCCATTGACCTACACTAATCATGGAAGAGAGAGTGGATAATGCATCAGCCATGTGATTCTCTTCACGAGGAGTATGATGAAACTCGATTCTGTTGAAGAATGGTAACAACCTTCTTGCGTAATCTTTGTAAGGAATCAGTCCTGATTGGTATGTGTTCTAATATCCTTTGAGACCTATGAAACAAGCTTCGTATTCGGCCTCGTTGTTTGTGCACTTGAATGTTAGTCTGTAAGTGAAAGGAATATGGGTACCCTGAGGTGTTAACGATGATTGCCCCAATTCCGTTCCCACAATTATTGACAGCTCCGTCAAATATTAGTCCCCATTGGGAACCTGGTTCTGGCCCTTCACTGGGTAGCGGTTCATCGCAATCTTTCATTTTCAAGTACATGACATCTTCGTCTAGGAAGTCAAATCCGACTGATTCCTGATCGTCAATCGGTTGATGAGCCAAATGATCTGCTAAAATACTTCCTTTGACGGCTTTCTGAGGATGGTACTCTATGTCGTACTCTGATAACAACATCTGCCAACGGGCGATCCTTCCCGTGAGAGCTGGCTTTTCAAAGACGTACTTGATCGGATCCATTTCAGAGATTAACCAAGTAGTGTGGCAAATCTTGTACTGGCGAAGACGTTTGGCTGCCCAAGCCAAAGCACAACAAGTTTTCTCAAGCATAGTATACCGAGTTTCATAGTCGGTAAACATCTTGCTCAGATAGTAGATGATAGATTCTTTTCTTTTTGTTTCGTCTTGTTGGCCAAGTACACAACCCATGGAGTCTTCCAAGACTGCTAGGTAGATGATCAGTGATCTTCCCTCTACTGGAGGTGACAGGATAGGTGGATTCAATAGATACTCTTTGATACTGTCGAAGGATTTTTGGCAGTCTTCTGTCCATACACATTCTTGACAGGAGGAATATAAATCTTGAGATGTAATTAAGACATCCCAAATATCCTCGGACTTGTTTTTCAGTCCTTGGAGAAGGCATTTCTTGAATGGCCTTGACCTTGTCGTGATCAACCTCAATTCCTTTTTGGCTGACAATAAATCCTAAGAGTTTTCCTGAACAGACACCGAATGTGCATTTATTGGGATTCAAGCGGAGTTTGTATTTTCTCAGACGCTCAAATAACTTTGACAGGTGGGTCACATGCTCCACTTCTGTTTTAGATTTGGCAATCATATCATCGACATACACTTCGATTTCTTTGTGCATCATGTCATGAAACATAGTAGTCATGACCCTTTGATAGGTTGCCCCGGCGTTCTTCAGGCCGAACGACATTACCTTATAACAAAAAGTACCCCATGGGGTGATGAATGGAGTTTTCTCCATATCTTCCGGTGCCATTTTGATTTGATTATAGCCCTAGAATCCATCCATGAAGGAGAAGACTTTGAACTTCGATGTATTGTCTACCAGCATGTCTATGTGCGGTAAGGGGAAGTCATCCTTTGGACTGGCCTTGTTCAGATCCCTGTAATCTACACACATTCTGACTTTTCCGTCCTTTTTCAGAACTGGCACTATGTTGGCTAACCATTGAGGATATTCTGAGGTGGTGAGGAAACCTGCGTCAATCTAT
Source organism: Lathyrus tuberosus (assembly GCA_022829125.1). Taxonomy (NCBI): domain Eukaryota; kingdom Viridiplantae; phylum Streptophyta; class Magnoliopsida; order Fabales; family Fabaceae; genus Lathyrus; species Lathyrus tuberosus. Next base: position 1,954,166 of record JALAZF010000423.1, read on the forward strand.
TTCTGCACTTCCTCTTTGATATTGATATCCATATCTGGGTGAGTCCGTCTCAGTCTTTGTTTCACTGGAGGACATTCTGATTTCAACGCTAGATGATGTTCCACGATGCTGGTATCCAACCCTTGCATGTCCTGATAGGACCAAGCAAACACATCGGGAAATTCTTTGAGGAGTCTTATCAAGCTTTCTTTGACTTCTTTCGTCTCTTCTTATGAACCTATGTTGACTGTTTCCAACAGCTCTTTGTGAGGTTCAATGGACCTTTCCTCTTGTCTGAGTGATCGAGAGATATCTTCTGGAATTTCTTTGTCTTCTTCTTCTTCAGCCTCAAATACCGGGAATTCAAAGTTGGGAGAAGGCATTGGATCGTGTGTTTCAACGGGGTTTAAAACAAGCAATCTGCATGACGTGATGATTTGTTTTTAGAAGAGATAGAGAGAAATGCAAGAGTGTGTACAGTGTATTTTCTGAAAAATGCTTGTTTTTATTTTTGGTTGTTTTAGGATTACAATTTTCTAAAAAAGAAAAAAGTGAAAACAACAGTAAATGCAGAAATTACAGAACGACATTGTTTATTTATGATTTTGTCAATTCTTGAAACTACAACCCTATAAACAAAACTATGTCACTTCGGGCAAAGTGAAGAGGAACATTTACAGAAAGTGAGCCCTATAAAAACATCCATTTCACCTTGGCAGGGTGAAAGGTTAAAACAAAGATGGCAATTACTTAGACTTATGAACGACTTTCGGGACATCGGCAGCAACACATTGGCGACGAACTCCTCGATGAATCACAAAGTCTGGTGCCTTCTTTCTTGGTTTATCCTCAGAAATGACGCTGATTTCTGGCCGAGCAGGATCGTTGGAGTCTTCCTCCGAGGCAGAGTTGTCGTAGATGAACTCTTCTATTGTATTTTGTACAGTGTCTTCACTCTCAGGCGGATCTCCTAATCCAGGTGGCTGGATGTCTTCAAGCCTGATACGAGAGCTTTCAGGAGCGGTGTACTTGACCAAGAAGTCGTACTTGTCACTCGGTTGTCCTAAGGTGTTCCATACTTCAATAGAACTGGAGGAGTCATCTTTCTCGATGACATTGACCTCAGGAAAAGCATAGTTGATGAACTCTTGTCCTGCAATTTTTGCAGATTCATCGTTGTGCTGGATATCTTCAGAATATCCTGAGTAATGATCCCATGATTTGGTGGGGACGCAGGTATTCTTTTCAATGAGGCTCAGTTGATAAGTGTGGTTGGGCTGACTCTTTTGCCCCAAGCATTCTGTATATGGTTTCCAGATAGGCAAGTCATCCAGGGGGTCATAATAGTCATAGTCGAAGTTGTCTTTCATCAGAGTGTCCTCCTCTAATGAGTTTGGCGGAGCACGGCATCCCTCGGGATCATAATCTCCGTATATCATCTTGACGTCTGATCTTGGTATATATCTCGGACTCTGCGTGGGAAAGTAAAATGGCGTATGTGTTTCTTCCTGAGACATATAACCGTCCTCGTTGAGATAGGACTTCCACTCTTCATCTATATCGGAGGAATCACCCTCATCGATGGTGTGTACTTCTTGAAACACTGGGTGAAGGAAACCTCCACTGTGGAAGAAGTCCTGAATGGGATGAAAACTTTCATCGTTAGTTGCAGTCTGGGTACAGGTTGAGGAAAAACCAAGACCATTCTTTGTCTTGTTATCCGTAGGAATGACAAGCTGTCCCCATCCTTTTGCGTTGTTACTCTCGATCACTTTGAGAGCATCTTTGTATGAGGAAATCGACGTCCCTCCTTCTGGTTGATTCTTATCGCTTAATGACAGTGCTTGAAACTGAGTTCCAACAACCTCCTCGGGTTCCACACAGGATGATGATGATAAGTTGCTTACGATTAAGGCCTGCTCTCCACAGACTGTGACTAGCTTGTCATTTTTGACGAACTTCAGCTTCCGGTGAAGTGTCGAAGTGACTGCCCCAGCCTTATGTATCCAAGGTCTTCCTAATAAACAGATGTATGTTGCCTGGATGTCCATGACCTGGAAAGTGACTTGGAAAGTGTGAGGACCAATAGTTATGGGAAGATCAACTTCGCCGATAACTATTTTTTCTGGATCCGTCAAAGGCTTTGATGATGACCTCACTGCCTCTCATCAGAGATCCTTGAAATGAGAGTTGCATCAGAGTAGATTTTGGCATAACATTCAGAGCTGATCCGGTATCTACCAGTATGCTGGCTAAAGCATCGTCCCGACAATTTACTGTAATGTTAAGCGCCATGTTATGATTTTTGCCTTCTTCTGGCAGTTCTTCATCACTGAATCCTAAGTTATTGCAGGAGGTGATGTTGGAGATGATGCTGTTGAATTGTCTTATCATCACATCTTGTTCCACAAAGGCTTGTTCTAAGACTTTTTGCAGAGCTTCCCTGTGAGCTTCGGAACTGAGTTAGAGAGATAGCACAGAGATTCTCAAAGGAGTTTGCAACAGTTGGTCTACAATATTGTACTTGCTTTTCTGGATAAGTTTCAGCATCTCATCGTTGTTCTTTGAAAGGTCGGGATTACTGGATTGAACGACTGGTCCATTGGGAACTTATGTTTGAGGTTCCTTTTCTTTGACCGCTCTGTGTTACTCGACTGATGTCAGCAATGTTTACGACGGAGGGTAATGGAGTTTCCTTTCCATTTTCGATTGTCGTTGCACCGTACTTGTAAGGGATAAACTTATCAGATCTGTACGATATTGGACCTGGAAAGTATATAACCACAGGGCCCTTTTGATTTTTCTGACCATCGTAGCTAGCCTCAATTGGTTCGAGGTTGAGAATATTTCTATTGTCAAGAGGAACTCTTGATTCATGGAGTATAGGGATTATGGCGCATACATCTTTGGTCAATTCATGGTTAGAGATTATAACAACGTCTTTGCTTTGATCAGGACGATAGTCTTGCATTACGTTGATCGAACCAGAACTTGAACATGGTCGAATCTCTTTTCGATCCAATTGATTTTGAAGAGTTGGCTGCACAAGGTAGCATCCTTGGTTGTTCTCTGAGCAAACTCTACAGCATTCATAGTTATGTGGTGGCACCTGGCCACGCCCGCTTTGTGTGCAGTGCAACCTTACTAGATCTATTTCCATCGAGCGAACATGCTGACTTTGATGCCTAGCAGGATTCCCGTTAGTCATACCGATCTGTTGTGTAGCTTCATCCAAGTAGATTGGAAGCCACCAGTGGTCCAACAAGTGTTGAAGTGTTCTTTAGACAAGTGTACATCCTTGGTCGTCTTCACGACACACTTTACAGTCCTGATAATCATGTGAAGCCAGAAAACCGAGCCTGACGTGCTTAGCGTGTAATTCTACCAGACTGGTATTCATCAAGCGAATATCAAAGATTTGAATCATATTAACTTAATGGCTACTTCTATCACGGTAATCCTGGATCCATCCAAGATCCATCTAACGCTGGAGGGCCTCTTGCATCAAAGAGCATCCCTGATTGTTTATTGAGCAGATTGGGCAGGAATTGTAACCGTGTCGTGGCAGATCATGGTATTGACTTTTCCTTGAGTGTATTTCCACCAAGTTGACATTCATCGCCAGAATGTTGTGGTTCTGGACAATGTTGGGATTTGCATGAGCCATACTGACCTAACAGATTCGTTGATCTTAGATCCATCCGAGATCCATTTGTTCTTGTAGAGATGATTGCACTACGGAACATCCTTGATTATTATTTGAGCAGATATCACACTGGTGATAATTGTGAGACGGTACATAACCGTACCCGCTCTGTCTGCAATGCATCCTGACCAGATTGGTTCTTAATATGAGTACATCGTGAATTTGATAACTGCGGTTAAATTCTTCCTCTATCAAATTTACGGCAATCTTTTCATGTTGAGGCAACGGGTTCGTTTGAACATTTGGATTAGTATCTTTGAAATATAAGACCCCGTTCCTGACAAGCTTCTGTACATTAGATTTGAATCTGAGACAGTTCTCAATGTTGTGCCCTGGTCCTCCTTGATGATAAGGGCAAGTTTGATCTGCTTTGAACCAAAAAGGCAGATTTTTCGGTACTGTAAGAGGAGACCTGGTTTGGACGTGCCCCTTGGCCAGTAAGAGTGGAAATAGTTCTGGGTACAACATCGGTATAGGGTCGAACCCTGGTGGTCGTGTTGTACGATTGTTATTATACTGTGGACGAGCCTGCTGAAGAGGCTGTTATGTCCTTTACTGATATTGTTGTTGATTCGGCTGGCTCTCAGCAACCTGAGGTTGATAAGTTGGAGCCGGCGTTGGGTTGATAGCGGGAGTTACCGCTGCTACTGGTTGATACCTTCGCCTTTGCTTTCCGAGAGAGATATTACCAATATCTTGCTCTTTTTTCTTTGGGAAAGCACCACCTTATTTTTTGGTACTGTTCGATGATTCTCAAGTTATGATCCTTGGAAGTTGGTACCAAAATCACTTTTGTTCCATAACTTAGAAAAATTTTGGTTTCTTATGGTTGCCCCTTTTGCAATAAACCTCAATTTTCTTGATTTTTCTTAATGAATGATGATCAATACCATACATTAACATCATGTTTGACTTAGGGGAACCATATTTGTGAAAAATTCCGAAAAGTCAAACTTGATTTTGCGCACAGTTGACTTTTTATCGGATGAAATCCAAACTGCGCGATCCTTTGTGAAATAAAGTTCTTGACCTAATTAAAAACCTAATGCATGGATTCCATAGGTGTTATAGGGTGTATTGAATCATGTCCCAAGGATTGGGAGCATGTCTTGGTCAAAAGTTAAAGGTACAGTTGACTTTTCTTACAAAACCCTAATTGTGGTCCAGATGAAATTGAAACTTGTGAATCAAGCTTCTTGGATCAATCCATTGTTGCAAATGGATCGATGTGGTGTATTTAAGGCCTTCAAATCATGTCTTGAGGTCTTGGCTCATGCTTTGCTCCAAAAGTCAACTTAGGGGTGAATTAGGTCAAGAAACCCTAATTCCTGATTTTTTATGAATGCATCCCCTGAGGCTAAATTGACTTGATGATTGGGTCCATGAGGTCCCTTGGAGTATCTTGGGTTGTGCTTTGAAGTATTGGCTCATTCCCAGAGGAAAATTTCCATCTGGAGGCCTTGGTCTACCAAAACCCTAATTTGGTGACATTGGCGATCTTGAGGCTTGATCCCCTTGGAATGTTGCAACTTTGTGCTCGATTCTTGATGTGGGAGTCCTCTTGATCCTTTGTGGGTGTTTGAGAGGTTAGTCAAGTTGAAGATCATGTCATTCCTTGATTGATCCTTTGTCTAAGTGCTCTGAGAGGGCTCTAACCCTAATTCTTGGTTGTAATGAAAGCTCAACTATCTTTGAGGAGATTGATGAGGCATGAAGGTACATCCATATTGTGGTAACAATTTGCTCAATGATGGGAAATCTTGGTGGTCAAAATTTGGGGTATGACACTACTGACTTGTAATAACCGTTGGTTGATCAAATCTTGGATATCTCTTCGTACCATCTCACATCCTCTTGGATAGATGGCACAATCTACACAATCTTTATGACAAACCTTTACCAGTCCAGCTTCTACCAACTTTGCATGGAATGCTAGCAGAGGAGTGTTCATTTTCGAAAAATCTCTAATTAAAACATCATCAGACGCTTCATCCACCGCATTAACAATTCCATGTGCGGGTTGTAACACCCCCTTCTACACCCCCAGGCTATTAAAGTGATAATAATTAATCAGAGTATAATTAACAATTCACGGCATAGACGAGAGCGTCACATCAAAAGGAATTAAAATCACGTAATAACCGGCTCATAAAGATATGCAACAATTCAGGTAGCGCATAACAAAGGAACTTAGTTCCTACTACCCACAAATCAGATACAGAATAAAAGCGGAAAATCTGCACTGAAACTCATATATATATCATAAAAAGTTTGTCTGTCATATACAACATCATACATGTACAATCCAAAAGATACATGTATACCCAATACAAATAATCACACTCGATCTCCCCGACTACCCGGTGCTACATATCAGAGCCGACCGACAAAAGAATGAAGACCTAAGCTTCACAAAAAGACCTCCAGCATCTAATATGCAATGCCTCATAGAGCATTTAAAACAGCAGAAGGGTGAGAAACACAATCATAATATAATTGCATACAATTATATAATAACACGAAAATACACATATAAAATATTCTCACCACCACGTATACCAGAATTCAAACACAAACAACACAAAGTATATTTCATATATCCATCACCAAGGTATATCAACCATGCACAATACACATATCGCCAACATATATACATATATTAACTCATCAATTTTATCCACAATTCCACACACAATCAATCCATTTGTGATTTATGCAAATGCAAAGAGACCGACACAACGACTCTATACAAATGCACATGCGGTACCATCCATCCATCATCTCAACACTAGTTCACTCAGGAACTATTGGAATCATCGCTTGTTACTTAGTGTAACTCCCCGTCGGGAAAACGATGTTCCCCGTCACTTTAGGTCCTCTTTGTATAAGGCTCACGATGTTTATGGATTGCTTTAGATCCTCTTTGTATAAGGCTCATAATCCGATCGCTTTAGGACCTCTTTGTATAAGGCTCACGATCGTCTATAATCATCGCTTTAAGTCCTCTTTGTATAAGGCTCACGATGTTACAGCGGATTCCCTCTAGAACCATTTCGTCGGTCACACCCACTAGGGCACACGACATCACCAACATGCATATCATGATGCTTGGCATACAATGACTCATGACATTCAAATGCACACATATACACATCCATAATCATGCATATATCATCAAATACCACACATTGCATTTACTAGCCCTTAGGTCACAAACCATCATCACAACATCTTATCACATGTATTTCCATCACACAACAGCACACAAGTCATACAACATTCATATCAACAGCATATTGCATAATACACATCAACTACACACACTTACAATGGTACAAGTTGACAAAACGGCACCATTCCAATTCCCGGCATAATTAAATTGACCACTAGTCTCTAAACCAATAGTATAAGAAAGAACATGTCAAAAGCTTTCCAACGCACCAAACCACGCCTCCAACCGACTCACGGATCAAAAGTTATAAAGAAAACAAATTGGGAAAAGCTGTCATGTTCGCAATGCGAAGCTCCTAGCGAGTCCTCCGCTTCTTCATTCGCAGTGCGAATGTCCCAGCGAACCAAGTCAGAAAGGAAAATAGCCTAAAAATTCCTAACATTCGCAGTGCGAACTCCCAGCGAATGCTCGTTTTCCCCTTCGCAGTTCGAGTCTCCCAGCGAACAGTGGCAGAAAGAAAACAACACAAAATAACACAAAGTTCGCAGTGCGATTCTCTGGCGAATGCTCGCCCTCACCTTCGCAGTGCGAATTGCCAGCGAATGCTCGCTTTCCCCTTCGCTAGGGGATTCGCAGTGCGAACCTGCGAATTCAGCAAAACCCAACAGCGATGTTACATAGCCAAAAAACCATATTTTCCCCACCAAAACACTTCCAAACCAACACATAACAATCAGAACATAATCTAATCATGGTAACAAGTATTCTACCACATTTACACCGATTTCCAACCGCGGAAACATCGATTTCAACTCGTTTATTTCATTTCGACCTATATTTAAAAACCAATAAAACTTCCACACAAACATACATAATCATACACAAACATAGTATAATCGAGTTTCGCACCCTTACCCGATTAAATCGCGTATGAAAAGTCGGTTGAATCGGTTCCTAAATCCACAAGTTTTCCTCTCTTTTCTTCTTTCTCTTCTCTTTCCTTCTTTCTCTTTTTCTTCTCTTCTTTTTCTTTCCTTACTATTTTTCTCTCTTTTTCTTTCTATTATATGAAAAATATAATATCTACCCAAACAAAAGACCAAAATACCCCTACACTCAAATATCTCGCAAATGTTCCCAAAACGCGATAAAATATAATCACGATGAAAAATAATATATTTTCACATAAAAGTCAAAAATAAAATAATATAATAATAAAATAATCAAAACGTCTCAATTAAATAAAAATAACTAAAACTGGGGCGTTACAATTCTCCCCCACTTCCGAAGTTGTGAAACATGGAACACATCATGCAAATTCGACAGACTCGGCGGCAACGCCACCCTGTAAGCCACAACACCCACTCTCGCGGATATCTGGTAAGGACCAATAAACCGAGAAGTAAGCTTCTTCGATTTCAATGCACGACCAACACCCGTCACCGGTGTAACTCTCAAAAATACATGATCGCCCTCTTGAAACTCGAGATCTTTCCTCCTTCGATCATGATAAATCTTGTGCCTACTCTGAGAAAACTTCATTTTCTCACGAATAAGTTTCACCTTTTCCGTAGTCTGTTGAATCAATTCCGGTCCAACCACCGAACTCTCACCAGATTCGTGCCAACACAACGGTGTTCGACATTTTCATCCATACAACGCTTCAAACGGTGCCATTCCAATACTCGAATGGAAACTGTTATTATACGTGAATTCAATCAACGCAAGATAACTATCCCACACACCACCTTGTTCAAGAACACAAGCCCGCAACAAATCTTCCAACGACTGAATCGTTCTCTCCGTCTGTCCATCCGTCTGAGGATGATAAGCCGAACTCAATCTCAATTTATAACCCAACACCTTTTGCAAACTTTCCCAAAATCTGGAAGTAAACCTCGGATCTCGATCTGAAACAATACTCAACGGAACACCATGTAACTTCACAATCACATGATATAAATCTCATCTAACCTCTCCAAAGAAAAACTGATGTCAATCAGAATGAAATGCGCCGATTTAGTTAGCCTATCCACAACCACCCAAATCGCATTATGTCCCCGCTGAGTGTTCGGCAACCCTGTCACAAAGCCCATAGAAATGCTATCCCATTTCCACTCAGGAATATCCAATGGTTGCAACAATCCACTAGGCTTCAGATGTTCTACCTTCAACTTCTGACACGTTAAACATGAATACACAAACTGAGCCACATCTCTCTTTAACCCGGACCACCAAAAGATCTTATTTAAATCCTGATACATCTTATTAGCTCCCGGATGTATACTCAAACTACTCCGGCATCCTTCCTCCAAAATCATCCTTTTCAACTCCGCATCATCAGGAATACAAATTCTACCTCGGAACCTCAAAACACCTTTATCATCCACTTTAAAGTCCTCATTTTCACTTTTATCCCCAACCGTCATCAAATCCACAAATTTCACATCCAATTTCTGTTTCTCGCTAACAGTCAACAGAAAATCATTAGTAACCTTCAACATACCAAGCTTCACACTGTCAGACGTCAATTCACACACCAAACTCAAATCTCTAAACGATTCCAAAAGTTCCCACTCCTTAACCATCAAGGCAGACATATGCAACGATTTCTGACTCAACGCATCGGCTACCACATTAGCTTTACCAAGATGGTAATTCAAGCCAAAATCGTAGTCCTTCAAAAATTCCAACCATCTTCGTTGCCTCATATTCAACTCTTTCTGATCAAACAAGTATTTCAAACTCTTATGATCACTAAAGACTTCGAATCTGGCACCGTAGAGATAATGCCTCCAAATCTTCAACACAAAAACCACAGCCGCTAACTCAAGATCATGAGTAGGATAATTTTTCTCATGTACCCTCAATTTCCTCAAAGCATAAGCTACAACCTTACCTTCTTGCATCAACACTCAACCTAGCCCAATCAAAGACGCATCACAATACACCACAAACGGTTCAGTAGGATTCGACAAGATCAAAATCGGAGTTGTCGTCAATCTTCTCTTCAGCTCACTAAAACTTTCCTCACACCAAATATCCCAAATGAACTCTTGACCTTTATAAGTCAACTGGGTCAATGGAAGTGATAACTTAGAAAAACCTTCAATGAACCTTCGATAATATCCGGTTAATCCCAAAAAGCTTCTAATTTCAGTAACAGATCTCAGAGCCTCCCATTGTAGAACTGCTTCTACTTTAGATGGATCCACAGCAATATCGTTACCTGAAATCACATGACCAAGAAAACTCACTTCCGACAACCAGAATTCACACTTGGACAACTTGGCAAAAAGTCTCTTTTCCTTCAAAATTTGCAACACAACACGCAGATGCTCCGCATGCTCCTCCCGAGACTTAGAATAAATTAAGATATCATCAATAAACACAACAACAAAACGATCCAAATGCTCGTGGAAAATACGATTCATGTACTCCATAAACACACCTGGCGCATTAGAAACCCTGAACGGCATCACAGAATATTCATAATGAGTGTATCGTGTCCTAAAAGCCGTCTTCTGAATATCTTCCTCTTTCACCCTTATCTGATGATAACCCGACCTCAAGTCAATCTTACTAAACACACACGCACCTACCAACTGATCCATCAGATCGTCAATTCTCGGAAGAGGATACTAATTCTTAATCGTCACTTTATTCAACTAGCGATAATTAATACACAATCGCATACTTCCATCTTTCTATTTCACCAATAAAACTGGAGCACCCCAAGGCAACGCACTCGGCCTCACAAACCTCTTTTCCAACAATTCGTTCAATTGCTTCTTTAACTCAACCAACTCAGATGCCGACATTCGATATGGTGCCATCGACACAGGTCTAGTACCAGGAACTAGATCTATAGAAAACTTCACCTCTCTCTCTGGCGGTACATCCGAAATATCCTCTGGAAACACTTCCGGAAAATCACACACAACAGGAAACACATCAAGTGAAACTTGACTATTCACAGTCAACGATGCAAACAACCCAAATAACTGAGCTTCACCCGCCAAAAGTTTCTTCAACTCTTTGGTAGATAAGAAACTCGAGTCTTCGTCTTCCTCAAGAGAAGGAAATCTTACTAGCTTATGATAACAATCAATATGAACCCGATTGAACTGCAACCAATTCATACCCAGAACCACATCTAAACCCTCCAACGGCAAACACACCAAATCCATCTCAAAATCTTTACCATAAATGGTCAAAGGACAACTTAAACAAACCAAAGAAGTAGTTACTGACCCCATTGTTAGAGTATCAATAACCATCTCTCCATCCATCGAAGACAAAACAAGGTTCAAACGCTTCGCGCAGTCAGACGAAATAAATGAATGAGTCGCTCTAGTATCAATAATAGCAACTAAAGGCGTACTATTAATAAAACAAGTACCTCTGATCAGACGGTCTACACTTGTAGTCTGAGTTCCCGCCAAGGCAAAAACTTTCCCACCAGCCTGAGCTTTCTTCGGTTTCTGACACTTCGTACCAATATGACTAGGTTCACCACAGTTGAAACACGTCACCACATTCTTCCTTGCACAATCAGCTGCAACATGTCCTAAACCTCCACAATTAGAACACTTTCTCATATCCTTCTTACATTCGAACTGTCGATGTCCTAGATCACCACACCTAAAACATCTCGGAGGATTAGACATACCTCCCCCACTTGGCCTTTTCTCAAAATTACCTCTTTGCTTACCCTTATCAGTTGGTGTCACATAAGGACCACCACGAAACTGTTGCTTCCCTTTCCTCTCGCTCACACTCTTATAGTGAGTAGAACGAGCTTTACTATCTTCCTCATAAATCCTACAACAATCCACCAAATCAGAAAACCTCCTAATCCGTTGATAACCGATTGCATGCTTTATCTCAGGACGCAATCCGTTCTCAAACTTCTCACACTTGGAAAACTCCGCAGTTGCTTTCGCATAATATGGATAAAACTGCACCAGCTCCACAAACTTAGCAGTATAATCAACAACAGACATACTACCTTGTTTTAATTCCAAGAACTCAATTTCCTTCTTTCCTCTTACATCTTCAGGAAAATACTTCCTTAGAAACTCAATGCTAAACAAAGCCCAAGTGATCTCTTCCTCTGCAGCTTCCAACATATGACGTGTACTAACCCACCAATCATCAACTTCTTCCAGTAAAATGTGAGTACCCAGTCTCACCTTCTGATCCTCAGCACAATCCATCACTCGGAAGATTCTTTTAATCTCTTTAAGCCAAATCTGTGCACCATCAGGATCATATCTTCCTTTGAAGACAGGCGGTTTGTTCTTCTTGAACTCATCATTACCAGCAGCATTAGGTGCACCCTGCAAAGCCCGAGCCATAACTTGCATCGCAACAACTAAAGCAGTGTCATTCCTACCAGCCATATTCTGATCATTTCCAATAACAGCAACTATGGTTAAACAAACAGCTCACCGAACCACAAAGACCAACAAGGGCTGACACAAACTGACACGGACTGGCTCTAATACCACTTAATGTAACACCCCTTCTACACCCCCAGGCTATTAAAGCGATAACAATTAATCAGAGTATAATTAACAATTCACGGCATTGACGAGAGCGTCACATCAAAAGGAATTAAAATCACACAATAACCTGCTCATAAAGATATGCAACAATTCAGGTAGCACATAACAAAGGAACTTAGTTCCTACTACCCACAAATCAGATACAGAATAAAAGCGGAAAATCTGCACTGAAACTCATATATATATATATATATATATATATATATATATCATAAAAAGTTTGTCTGTCATATACAACATCATACATGTACAATCCAAAAGATACATGTATACCCAATACAAATAATCACACTCGATCTCCCCGACTACCCAGTGCCACATATCAGAGCCGACCGACAAAAGAGTGAAGACCTAAGCTTCACAAAAAGACCTCCCGCATCTAATCTGCAATGCCTCATAGAGTATTTAAAACAGCAGAAGGGTGAGAAACACAATCATAATATAATTGCATACAATTATATAATAACACGAAAATACACATATAAAATATTATCACCACCACTTATACCAGCATTCAAACACAAACAACACAAAGTATATTTCATATATCCATCACCAAGGTATATCAACTATGCACAATACACATATCGCCAACATATGTACATATATTAACTCATCAATTTTATCCACAATTCCACACACAATCAATCCATTTGTGATTTATGCAAATGCAAAGAGACCGACACAAAGACTCTATGCAAATGCACATGCGGTACCATCCATCCATCATCTCAACACTAGTTCACTCAGGAACTATTGGAATCATCGCTTGTTACTTAGTGTAACTCCCCGTCGGGCAAACGATGTTCCCCGTCGCTTTAGGTCCTCTTTGTATAAGGCTCACGACGTTTATGGATTGCTTTAGGTCCTCTTTGTATAAGGCTCACAATCCGATCGCTTTAGGTCCTCTTTGTATAAGGCTCACGATCGTCTATAATCATCGCTTTAGGTCCTTTTTGTATAAGGCTCACGATCTTACAGCGGATTCCCTCTAGAACCGTTTTGTCGCTCACACCCACTAGGGCACACGACATCACCAACATGCATATCATGATGCTTGGCATACAATGACTCATGACATTCAAATGCACACATATACACTTCCATAATCATGCATATATCATCAAATACCACACATTGCATTTACTATCCCTTAGGTCACAAACCATCATCACCACATCTTATCACATGCATTTCCATCACACAACAGCACACAAGTCATACAACATTCATATCAACAGCATATTGCATAATACACATCAACTACACACACTTACAATGGTACAAGTTGACAAAACGACGCCATTTCAATTCTAGACATAATTAAATCGACCACTAGTCTCTAAACCAATAATATAAGAAAGAACATGTCAAAAGCTTTCCAACGCACCAAACCACGCCTCCAACCGACTCACGGATCAAAAGTTATAAAGAAAACAAATTGGGAAAAGCTGTCATGTTCGCAATGCGAAGCTCCTAGCGAGTCCTTCGCTTCTTCATTCGCATTGCGTATGTCCCAGCGAACCATGTCAGAAAGGAAAATAGCCTAAAAATTCCTAACGTTCGCAGTGCGAACTCCCAGCGAATGCTCGCTTTCCCCTTCGCAGTGCGAGTCTCCCAGCGAACAGTGGCAGAAAGAAAACAACACAAAATAACACAAAGTTCGCAGTGCGAGTCTCTGGCGAATGCTCGCCCTCACCTTCACAGTGCGAATTGCCAGCGAATGCTCGCTTTCCCCTTCGCTAGGGGATTCGCAGTGCGAACCTGCGAATTCAACAAAACCCAGCAGCGCTGTTACATAACCCAAAACCATATATTCCCCACCAAAACACTTCCAAACCAACACATAAAAATCAGAACATAATCTAATCATGGTAACAAGTATTCTACCGCATTTACACCGATTTCCAACCGCGGAAACATCGATTTCTACTCGTTTATCTCATTTTGACCTATATTTAAAAACCAATAAAACTTCCACACAAACATACATAATCATACACAAACATAGTATAATCGAGTTTCGCACCCTTACCCGATTAAATCTCGTTTGAAAAGTTGGTTGAATCGGTTCCTAAATCCACAAGTTTTCCTCTCTTTTCTTCTTTCTCTTCTCTTTCCTTCTTTCTCTTTTTCTTCTCTTCTTTTTCTTTCCTTACTATTTTTCTCTCTTTTTCTTTCTATTATATGAAAAATATAATATCTACCCAAACAAAAGACCAAAATACCCCTACACTCAAATATCTCGCAAACGTTCCCAAAACGCGATAAAATATAATCACGATGAAAAATAATATATTTTCACATAAAAGTTGAAAATAAAATAATATAATAATAAAATAATCAAAACGACTCAATTAAATAAAAATAACTAAAACTGGGGCGTTACACGGGTAAAGGATTGTTTTTGACATTTGGTCCCGAACCCTTGAACCAAAGAATCTTCTTCTCTATCAACTCCCTCACTATATTTTTTAAAGCATAACATCCTTCCAAATCATACCCAGGTGCGCCCTCATGGAAAGGCCAATGAGAATTTGGGTTATACCAATGGGGTATAGGATCTGGTGGGCGACCTAAAGGTCTAGGAACCACCAATCCCTTTTGCAACAGAGAAGGATATAACTCAGTGTATGCCATCGAAATCGGACTAAAAGGAGGTTTAACACCTTGTCTTCTATTCTATGCTGGTGCATTTTGACGAGGAGCTTGAGCTCTTGGTTGTTGAAATGCTGGAGTTGCAGGCACTGGTTGATATACAGGATCAGTGTTGCTTTCTTACGTGTTTACTTTTTGATATTGGTTTAAAGCAAAGGTGTCACATGCAAGTATACATGTATGTTTGATTGCAGCAAGTGATAAAGTAAAGAGATCGTACCCACAGGGAGTGAAATAGATTTAGCTTTGAACTATAAGTCTTCAACCTTAGTTTAAAAGAAGTATGAGCAAGGTAACAAAATACTAATAGTAATAAGCAGCAAGAGGCTCACACAACAACTTAAAATACTAAAAAACATAATAAAATATCAGAGAAAGTGATTGATGACCTAAGATCCATTAATATATTATTGCTGAAATGTATTCATGATGTGAAGTGCCGTGCCTCAAAAGGTCAGAACGTGATCTAGTGGTGTATCTCTACAACATCAAAGCATGCATAACTAGGGTAAGGGAACATATCTCTAAGCCTCACTTATAACCCTAAAATACGTCTGGTTTTAATTCTGAAAATCTTTATGGCCTTAGCTTCTTATCTCTGAGCAAGCTAAATTAAGTGAATATCTCTATCATACTTTATTAACCACTTTTGTTATGAAATCCACTTGTTGTTGGATCTCTCTCAACAACAAGCTTGTACCTTTTTCTAAGTTGATCATTCTAAGAAGCAGGTGTATAGAATAAAAACACATAACAAAATAAGACACTAATCAACACATCATTTCAACATAAAAACAACTTTATATTAACTTCACTTTGCTCATTAAACAAGAGTTTAACTCATAATGAGCTGAGTACTAACTACTGGAATGAAACTACAGGAAGACATACTCTTAGCAAAAATATGTAAAAGAAATGACAACCTAGTAGTAAGTTGAAGATCCCTTGTTTGGGTAAACAGCAACTGATCTCTTCAGTCACGACAACTCAAAGCAGTGAATACAAGATTAGATGATAAGAAGAAAACTCTGTAATTCTTTCCTAACCCTCAAAGTGAAATAAAACTAAACTGAAAATAAACATGAGTGTGTGAAAATCTCTAGCTCTCTTTCTTCAATGCGCATGGCTTGCTTTTATAGACTTGAGTGTGAGAGTAGAAGTTGGTGAGTCTTGGATCATGGGCCTTTGATAGGAATAAGGTTTAACCCATATCAAATCACTAAAATATACAGCTGTCCAATCTCCCTTTGTGAGCAAGTTATCCAGTACAGACAACAATGGGGGACAAGGTGTCTTTGGCAGGCTGTTGTAGCAGGTAATGGCGCAGAGCAGAGAACGGGTGGCTGGGTACAGGATACGCTTTTGCAGGCGTGGTCCCCACCGTACTACCTTTTTTCTTCAAGCTCATTTGCTCTTATCTTTATGCTTTAGCTCTTTCTTTACACAAATTCTTGCCACGTGCGCCCTAATGATAAAATCCTTCCAAGCTCATGGTTAATTGCTGATAATGAGAATCAACATCTTCTTTTCTTTAACCTTCTTTCTACTCCAGACTCTGTCTTGAGGTGTCATGCCTAAGCTTGCCTTTATCAGATTTTCTTTAAAACAAAAACACATAAAAAAACCATAAAAGAAGCACCTAGTGTTCTTAAGGTAAAAACATACTAAAACAAGTAAATTTAAACAAATCCTAATTAAACTTAAACTAAAA
Source organism: Lathyrus tuberosus (assembly GCA_022829125.1). Taxonomy (NCBI): domain Eukaryota; kingdom Viridiplantae; phylum Streptophyta; class Magnoliopsida; order Fabales; family Fabaceae; genus Lathyrus; species Lathyrus tuberosus. The sequence continues at coordinate 1,970,962 of JALAZF010000423.1, forward strand.
ACATAAGAAAAATGGATCACTATGACACACTAAAATAGTGTTATCCCTCCCCCAAACTTGAACTATCACCTGTCCTCAAGTGATGTGAAAGTGAATGAAAAAAGAGAATTTCAAAAACAACAGGCTAGGATTGGATTGATGGTGTGGCTCAGCTTTTTACTAGATGAATGGTCTATACATAAAAATAATTGGAATAACTCTGCCTTGTATCAGCCCAAGAGATGTTACATACTGAAGTGACCAGATTCCTACTGTCACGCCACCACTCTTCAAAAGAATGAGCTAATTTTTCTTTGTGACTCCAATTTGAGTACTCTTCTGAATTAAGTTTTCTTCCTTTTGGATTTCAAGGGGGAATTTTGTCTGACTCTTTTATTGTCTTTTGACTTCCACATTTTGGATCACATATTTCCACTTATTTGTTTTCTATTTCTTTTCTATTTTTCTCATTTTTTTGGCTCAACACTCCATCTTTTCACTCAACGGGATCTCACTTGTAATGAGTCCAACTGGCTATTATGATGAAGATGTTGGTCGTTCCTCCAGTTTCGGGCACAAGAACTTTTCATTAGTGTTTTTTGCCAATTTTTTGCACACTTTTGTGTGTTTTATTAGTAACATATGGAGTGTGCTCTTTTTGTGAAAAGTCTAAGTCTTTATTGAAGTCAGTTCATCCTTCCCATGGTGATTCCTTAAGGTTTCTACTTGCTTCTCAATTTCAAACAAATAAGTTTCTAAAAGAAATTTTGCTAACTCAACAGACTAGTGGAGGCAGGATAGAGGTTACCAGTAACCTCTGCAGCAACACACTTGGTCACAATTTGGCTTTGTTTCCAAAAACTCATTGACAAACTCATCACCCAATTTTATTCTAAGCACACAAAATATAGTTTCCTGAGCCTTGATTGTTCTTTACTCACTTCTTTGTTATTCCATTAACTAAAAGAAAACTAAACATGCAAACGCAAAACTACGCCCTAGACTAAATCATGCAACATTAGGCCAAATTAAAACAAAATTAACTAAACAGGATTAAAACGATCATAAATCAGATGATTAAAAATCCAGACATCAAACACAGCCTTTAAACATGGTCTAAAAAATTCAACCAACAGTAACAAAGTAGCCCATCAAACTATCCAAGCAAAATACCAACGTAGCCAAATATCCAGAAAATTATAATCTTATCCTAAGCATCCTTTAGCAATAAATAGAAATAAAAGAAATAAAGATAGAAGAGAGAAGGTCAAGCTTTATCCACCTCCCCCAAACTTAAAGTAAGGACAGTGTCCTCACTGTCAAGTGATTAGGGGAGGTAGGACTAGGTTTGCCTCTGGATGATACCACTTAGGCCTTACGCCTGGAGCTTTTGCGCGTAGGAGGAATATCCTCCCTCTTTTTCTTTCTGGCCTCCTTCTTAGCAATGGCCTTTGGCTCTGGCTTCTTAGGTTCCTTGACTTTCTCTTCGATGACTTCAGACACGACAGCTTCCTCATGCACTTTCTCCTCAACAGGAGCTCTGGCATTCTTCTTAGGGCTTTTCTTCAGCTCCTTCTTCTTAGGGCTAAGCACATGTTCTTCTGCAATTTCTTCCTCAATCATTGTTGCAGCTGTTTATTTGACTAGAGTTGTGTCAGGAGTAGCCACAAGGTGACTACCACTGTCTTGACTTGGTTTGACTCGCTGTCCACTTCCTCATTATCAGGTTTCTCTTCTTCATTTTTCTTTTCCTTCCCCTTGTTGGAACCAGGGGAGGAATCTTCGATGGTTGAGTAGTATCTGGGCAGACTGTCATTTGCAGTCTGGTCTTCACCTGTCTCCTGATCGGCCTCTATCTCTTCTTCCGACACTTTTTCTTCTTTCTCAATTTCTGCTCCCTTGCTAACATCACCATCCGCTCCTTGGTTTTGATTCATTTCGTCATCGTCTCTTCTAGATTTCTCAATCAGATCATCGATGACAACATCCTTTTTCTCTGGGCTTAACTCTGGATCGGTTTGGTTCAGATCAAAGTCCTTCATAGGACTGTTTGTTGGTGTCACGACTGTAGGGATCACTTTTTTCTTCCATTCTGGTTTCAACTTCTTCTTTTTTGGAGAACTTAGAGTGCCTTTTGGGGACACCATTCCAGTCTTCTTGGGAACTTCAGTTTTCTCAACCTTTTTCTTCTTAGGTTGAACTTGGCTACTTTGAACAGTCACGACTTCACTTGTCTCACCCATATCCTTCTTCGCCTTCTTTTTCTCACTCTTTTCCTTACTCTCCTTTTTCTTCTTCTTAGATTTTTCTTTCTTGCTCAACTTCTTTTCCTCAACTTTAGTTTCCTCTTCTTCCTTGTTGGTTTCCAAGTCACCTAAAATGTAGTTAGGGAACAAAGGAGGCTTCAACAAGTTTGAAGGGACTTGTAATGCTGTAACTTTTTCTTGCCAGCTAAACTTGGCCTTTTGAAACATAAAGTAATCTCTCTGGTCCTTCTGTATCTGCAGAAGGATGTCCCATAATACTCCATCCCTTTCGTGTTCTTCATTTACTTCTTTCGAAGTCTGGCGCGGCTATATTGGCCTTTTTCTGCCCTTTGGCTTCATTAGCGTTTGGATTAACGCTTTGTCCAGTGCAACCTGGGGTTGTTCAATCTCGTCCGTGTCGAGCTCTGGCATGTCGTGCCTCCGACACAACCTTGTGATTGAGCAGGGGAAGTATAACATTCCCTCCTTCTTCCTAGAACACACTTGAATCTCTTGTACTATGATCTTTCCCACATTGATTTTGCTCAGCGAAGTTATATAATTGAGCAACACTAGCCTTGCTTTGCTAACTGTCTCGTTGTGGGATGTTGGCTTCATCGAGTGCTTCCTAAACTGGTACCATACCTTCACCTCTAGAAACAAATGCATCCTTCTGACTGCCTTCTCGGAACTAGACTCTACCCATTTAGTTCCTGGAGTACATAGTGACTGCATGTACACATCAAAGACGTCTTCATCACACTTCAGCACAAGATCTTGATATTCTTCACCAGCTTCTTTTATGTTCAAAGCAAGATTGATGGTGACTTCGTTGTACACCACCTTCGTTCCTCTCACAACCACCTCAACCCTTTTATGACCTGGGTCAGTTAAGTTGGAGTAGAACTCTTTAACTAAGGAAATGTTGTAAGGTCCAAGTTGATGACACAACTTCATCCATCCAAGGCTTCTGATAGTTGTTCCGATCTCTCCAGCAAGGCTTAAGTTTTCCTCTTGATTATCAAAAATAAAACCTCTCTCTGCATGGAAACTCATCTTACTGAAGTACTCAGTAAAGCTACGGGAATCCTCAGTGTTGATGAAAGTTTCGTGGCCTTCTTGCTCTTCATCAGAATATGCAACATACGGTGTAGCATTCTTTATAGCAGCCATCTTGACACAATATCCTGGTGGTATTTCCATGGGAAGGTGTTTTGTTGTGGTGAAAGAAAAAATTGGGATTAGGGTTTGTAGAGAGAGAGAGAGGAAGAACAAACAAAGAAAATGGTTGTTTTGGGAGTTAGAGAGAGAATGTGATAGTGAAATGAGGACGGTTTGGAGAGAGAAAATGAAAATTGCTTTTGTGAAATTAGGGCAAAAATTGAAGGGTTTGTTTGATGTGACGGAGGGAAAAGACAAGAAATTTGAATTTCTTGCATAGAAGTGAGTTGGCGTGTTGATACGACCTAACAGTCTGACGTTCACTTTACTCACGCTTCTTCTTTCTCCAAAATTCCAATGCTTCATTTCATTGTCCAAGAGAATAAAAATAATGCCAGCTCAGCACTTATTTGATTCCTCTGGACTTAGAAATATTTCCCTTGAATTTCACATTGCTCTTTTCATGTTGACTGTTATCCCAACTGTCATGAGACCCAATGCCATTGTTTTCCACCAAAAATTAACTCGTTTGTACAAATTAAAAAAAGTAAAACATTGTTAAGCTGGGCTGCCTCACAGTAGCGCTATTTTAAGATCTTATAGCCTGACCAAAACAGAAATCATTAATCAATAAAGTGAATGATTCCCTTAGTGTTGTTTGAAGGGTCACTAAAATAGGTCTTGATCCTTTGGCCATTAACCTTGAATTTTTCACCATTTTTTTCATTCAACAACTCCACAGCTCCATGGGGGTAAATTTTCGCTAACTTGAAAGGTCCTGACCATCTTGACTTTAGTTTTCCAGGGAATAATTTCAATCTAGAGTTAAAAAGAAAAACTCTTTAACCTTCCACTAATTCCCTTTTTTGGCATTTCCTGTCATGCCACCTTTTGGTCTTTCCCTTATAAAGTTCAGCATTTTCATATGAGAATAACCTATGCTCCTCTAACTCATTGAGTTGAAGCATCCTAGTTTGGCCAGCAATTTTTAGGTTGAAATTTAATTGCTTAACGGCCCAAAAAGCTTTGTGATCCAATTCAATGGGTAGATGATAATCCTTCCTATAAACAAGTCTATATGGAGACATGTCTAAGGGAATCTTGTAGGTAGTTATGTATGCCCAAATAGCCTCGTCCAAATGTTTAGACCAATCTTTCCTTATGGGGTTAACAACTTTCTCCAAAATCCTCTTGATCTCTCAATTAGATAACTCAACTTGGCCACTTGTTTCAGGATGGTAGGCTGTAGAAACTTTGTGTTTGATCCCATATTTTGCCATTAAATTTTCAAAAAATTTATTGCAAAAATGAGACCCACCATCACTGATGATTACTCTAGGCGTGCCATGTCTTGTCAGAATGTTTTTAAGCAAAAATTTGGTTACGACTCTAGCATCATTAGTGGGTGTTGCTACTGCCTCTATCCATTTAGAGACATAGTCTACAGCCACAGGAATGTAAAGATTACCAAAAGATGGAGGAAAATGCCCCATGAAGTCAATTCCCCACACAAAAATTTCAATTTCAAGTATGTTGGTGAGTGGCATCTCTTACCTCATGGATATATTTCATACTTTCTGGCATCTATCACACCTCTTAACTAATTCATGAGCATCTTTAAAAAAAGAGGGACATAAATAACCTGATTGCAACACTTTTGCAGTAGTTCTGGTTCCTCCAAAATGTCCTCCATAGGAAGCTTTATGACAGGAATACAAGATATGTCGTGCCTCTGGATGATCTACACATCTTCTTAGCAATTGGTCTTCACACTTTTTGTAAAGGAAAGGTTCATCCCAGAAATAGCTCTTGATCATATGAAATAACCTCTTCCTTTGCTGAAAGTTGAAATCAGGGGGCACATATCTGCTGACCAGGTAATTCACAATATCAGCGTACCATGGTGTCGCGCCAGTGCTTATTAGCAGTAACTTCTCATCAAGAAAAGTTTCTTGAATTTCTCCATTGTTGTTGTTTTGAACTTCTTCTGGTAATTTCGAGAAATGATCAGCAACAAAATTTTCTATCCCTTTCTTGTCTCTAATCTCCAGATTAAACTCTTGCAACAAGAGGACCCATCTTATGAGCCTCGATTTAGCATCTTTTTTAGCAATCAAGTACTTGATGGCTGCATGATCTGTGTATACAATGACTTTTGTTCCAACTAGGTAGGGTCTAAACTTGTCAAATGAAAACAGTGCAACCAACAACTCTTTCTCAGTTGTGGTGTAGTTGATTTGTGCTTCAATCAAGGTCTTACCAGCGTAGTATATGGTATGAAAAACTTTGTTGTACCTTTGACCTAACACAGCTCCAATAGCAAAATCACTTGCATCACACATCAACTCAAAGGGTTTTGACCAATCAGGAATCTTCACAATGGGCGCAGAGATGAGAGCCTCCTTCAATAGATTAAAGGAATCCAAACATTCCTGACTGGAGACAAATGGCACGTCATGCTGCAGCGGCTGGCAGAGAGGTTTAGTAATTTTTGTAAAATATTTGATGAACCTTCTGTAGAAGCCATCATGCCCTAGAAAACTTCTTATTCCCTTGATGTTAACAGGGGGTGGTAATTTCTCTATTACCTCCACTTTTGGTTGATCTACTTCTAGACCTTTCTTTGAGATTTTATGCCCAAGAACAATTCTTTCTTTTACCATAAAATGACACTTTTCCTAATTAAGGACCAGGTTATTCTCTTCACATCTAGCCAATACCAGATTCAAATTTTCCAAGCAATTCTTGAATGATTCTCCAAAAATAGAGCAGTCATCCATAAAAACTTCCATGGAATTCTCAATGATGTCTGAAAATATGGCCATCATACAACGTTGGAAGGTGGCTGGAGCATTGCACAATCCAAAAGGCATCCTCCTGAAAGCAAAGGTGCTATAAGGATAGGTGAATGTTGTCTTTTCTTAGTCTTCTAGGGATATGGAAATTTGATTATACCCCGAGTATCCATCTAGGAAACAATAATATTCTTTCCCATCCAATCTATCCAACATTTGATCAATAAAAGGTAGAGGGAAATGATCCTTCCTTGTTGCTTTGTTCAGCTTTCTCTAATCCATACAAATTCTCCAACCAAAAACCGTTCTTGGGGGGATTAGTTCATTCTTCTCGTTGACAATCACAGTCATGCCTCCCTTCTTAGAAACACATTAAATGGGACTCACCCACACACTATCAGAGATAGGGTGGATAATTTCAGCATCCAACCACTTAATAATTTCCTTCTTGACAACTTCCTTCATAATTGGATTCAATATTCTTTGACTTTTAATGATATTCTTAGCATTTTCCTCCAACAAAATTCTATGCATGTAAATTGTTGGGCTGATCCCTTTAATGTCAGTGATCTGCCAAGCAATTTCCTTTTTGTGCTTCTTCAATAGTGTTATTAACTAATCCTTCTGATCTTCTTTCAAATCTGTAGCAATGATGACTGGCAACTTCTAGCCTACCTCCAGATAAGCATATTGTAGGTGCTCGGGCAGTTGTTTTAGTTCCAGCTCAGGAGGTTCCTCTATGGAAGGTAGATGCTGCTTGTGAGCAACTGTTGTTGATTCTATCACTTCCACAGATTCTTCCTCGTGCTTCTTCATTGGACCATAGATTATTCCTTTTTGCGGCCCTTCTTCTTCTTCTTTTAATTTCCCTAGCTCCCGTTCCAACACATCACTAGTTTTGAGAAGGTTTTTGTGAATTATTCCTTCCCAACTAGATATCATGGAACAGTCAGCTACATCTTCTTCAGGATATTATAAAGCATTAAGGACATTGAATACTACTTGTTGTCCATTGACTCTCATCGTGAGTTCTCCTCTTTCCACATCAATCAAGGTTCTACCCATTGCTAGGAATGGTCTTCCCAACAATATATGTGTCTCCTTATCAGCATCAAAATCCATGATAATGAAATCAGCAGGGAAGACAAATTTGTCAACCCTAACTAGCACATCATCTATCTTTCCTTGAGGGTAACAAATACTCTTATCTTCCAATTGTAAGGTGATGGTTGTAGGCCTGGCAGCTCATATCCCAAGCTTCTTAAATATGGACAAGGGCATAAGATTAATGATGGCCCCTAGATCACATATAGCTTTTCCACAAAAGGTATCTCCAATGGTGCATGGAATAGTGAAACTCCCAGGATCTTTTAGTTTAGGTGGACGCTTGCCTTGTACTAATTGACTACACTCTTGAGTGAGTGTAACCGTGGCAAATTCTCCTACCCTTTTCCTCTTGGTGAGAACATTTTTCATGAACTTTGAGTAATTTGGCATTTGTTGAATAGCTTCAATCAAGGGTATGTTGATGTGAAGCTGGTTCAGGATCTCCATAAACTTTCCAAATTGTTGTTCTTCTTTTGCATTCCTAATCCTTTATGGAAAAGGTGGTGGATGCCTTTCTTGAACAAATTTTGACTTCTTGTTGATGTCAGTCATGACCTTTCGTGTCTCTTGAGAAGTCAAGTTTGCATTAGTGACACCTTCATTCTACTTCTGGTGCCCAGATGAAGACGGTTCTTCATCAGTTTGTTTTCTTATTCCAGAACTGTCTAGTTCATGCAGTTCTGTACTTGCCTCCTTGTTCTTTGAAATAGACTCTTCAACTTCTTTCCCACTTCTGAGCTTGATAACTTGACATGTCTCAACATTCTTTACTCCAGAGGGTACATTTGGAGTTTCAGTAGAACTTGGGAGAGTTCCCATGTTCCTTGAGCTCAAGGAAGTGGCTATTTGCCCAACTTGATTTTCCAAGTTTTTGATACTTACTCCTTGTGCTTGAAATTGATTTTGGGCTTCTTGAATAAAAGACTTCAAAACATTCTCCAGCTGATTGTTTCCTTGATTTCCCCCAGCATAATTAGGAGTAGAAAAACCAGGAGGAGCTTGTGGTGTTGGTGGTTCTTGAGGCTTTGGTTGATTTTGATTATTACTCCAAGAAAAATTAGGATGGTTGCTCCACCCTGGATTGTATGTGTTGCTATAAGGATTGTTATATCTGTTGTTGTTGTTGTTGCCAACATAGTTGAATAAAATAGGATTTGAAGAACATTCTTCAAACAGATGTGGTCCTCCACAGAAGACACAGGCAACTTCAGTCGTGTCAATAACCACCTTAACTGGTTAAGGCTTTGTCACTTTAGGGGTCATCATATTTTTCATCATCTGGTTGATTTGATCCACCTGAGCAGCAAAAGCTGTTGTCTCAGTGACTTCATGAACCCCAGCAGGTTTCTTGTGAGTTGGGTTTGCAGTAGCCCTGGTGACAGGCCATTGATAAGTGTTAGCCGTAATCCTCTCAATCAGCTTGTAGCCTTCTTCATAGGATTTAGACAAAAGAGCTCCACCACTGGATGCATCTAGCATGTTCCTTGAGGATGGAATTAATCCATTATAGAAAGTCTCAAGTTGAATGCAGATGGGAATACCATAATGAGGAATTGTCTTAGCAGCTCCTTAAATCTTTCTAATGCATCAAACAATGATTCATCATCTCCTTGCCTAAATGATGTAATCTCATTTCTCATCTTTACATTCTTCGAAGGAGGAAAGTATTTGGCCATAAATTTTTCTGCCAAAGTGTTCCATGTAGAAATGGAATTTGGTTCCAAGGAATTTAGCCAGCTCTTGGCCCTATCCCTTAGAGAATACAGAAACAACCTTAACCTAATGGCATCATCAGTCACGCCAGGAATCTTGAAATTATCAGCAACATCTAGAAATGATCTCAAGTGTAAGTGAGGATCTTCATGAGGAGAGCCTGAGTATTGACCAGTGGTTTACAGCATTTGGAACATCATAGGTTTGAACTCAAATTGTGGTGCCATGATCTCTGGTCTAAAAATACCAGTGCTCATGGCCGTAGAATCAAAGACAGCACAATCCCTAATGTTGCGCGCCCTGTCATTGGCATTGCCAATGATGTCTTGCTCAGCCATGAAAGCTTCGTGTTGTGACTCGTCTGATGATGATGAAGAAGTTTCTTTGTCTGTATCTCCCACGTGCACTTCAACCTCTGGTTCAGCCACAACTGATGTTGAAGGATTTCTAGATAGTAGTTGAGAACGCAAAAATCTCCTTCGTGCTCTTAGAATTCTTTCAGGTTCAGGATAACCACTGTAAACTGGTTGTAACGACCTACACAAGCAATAACTTAAGCATGTCGTGACACCAAATCACAACAAAAAAAATACGTTAAAGGCTCAAAAACAATTTTTAAACAAAAATAACAAATACAGTAGTTCAAAGTAGATCTTGACACTCCCCGACAACGGCTCCAAAAACTTGTTGCTTTCTTACGTGTTTACTTTTTGATATTGATTTAAAGCAAAGGTGTCACATGCAAGTATACATGTATGTTTGATTGCAGCAAGTGATAAAGTAAAGAAATCATACCCACAGGGAGTGAAATTGATTTAGCTTTGAACTATAAGTATTCAACCTTTGTTTAAAAGAAGTATGAGCAAGGTAACAAAATACTAATGGTAATAAGCAGCAAAAGGTTCACACAGCAACTTAAAATACTAAATAAAAAGGGAATAAATTATCAGAGAGAGTGATTGATGAGTTAAGATCCATTAATATATTATTGCTGAAATGTATTCATGATGTGAAGTGTCGTGCCTCAAAAGGTCAGAACGTGATCTAGTGGTGTATCTCTACAACATCAAAGCATACATAACTAGGGTAAGGGAACAAATCTCTAAGCCTCACTTATAATCCTAAAATACGTCTGGTTTTAATTATGAAAATATTTATGGCCTTAGCTTCTTATCTCTAAGCAAGCTAAATTAAGTGAATATCTCTATCCTACTTTATTAACCACTTTTGTTATGAAATCCACTAGTTGTTGGATCTCTCTCAACAACAAGCTTGTACCTTTTTCTAAGTTGATCATTCTAAGAAGCAGGTGTATAGAATAAAAACACATAACAAAATAAGACACAAATTAACACATCATTTCAACATAAAAACAACTTTATATTAACTTCACTTTGCTCATTAAACAAGAGTTTAACTCATAATGAGCTAAGTACAAACTACTGGAATGAAACTACAGGAAGACATACTCTTAGCAAAAATATGTAAAAGAAATGACAACCTAGTAGTTTATTGAAGATCCCTTGTGTTGGATAAACAGCAACATATCTCACGACAGCTCCAAGCAGTGAATACAGGATTAGATGAGAAGAAGAAAACTCTAATTCTTTCCTAACCCTCAAAGTGAAATAAAACTAAACTGAAAATAAATCAGTGTGTGAAAATCACCATCTCTCTTTCTTCAATGCGCAAGGCTTGCTTTTATAGACTTGAGTGTGAGAGTAGAAGTCGGTGAGTCTTGGATCATGGGCCTTTGATAGGAATAAGGTTCAGCCCATATTAAATCACTAAAATATTCAGCTGTGCAATCTCCTTTTGTGAGCAAGTTATCCAGTACAGACAACAATGGGGGACAATGTGTCTTTGGCAGGCTGATGTAGCAGGTAATGGTGCAGAGTAAACGGCAGGTGGCTGGGTGCAGGATGCGCTTTTGTAGGCATGGTCCCCACCATACTACCTTTTGTCTTCAAGCTCCTTTGCTCTTATATTTATGCTCTAGCTCTTTCTTTACACAAATCATTTCCATGTGTGCCCTAATTATAAAATCCTTCTAAGCTGTTGGTGAATTGCTGATAACTAGAATCAACGTCTTCTTTTCTTTAATCTTCTTTCTACTCCAGACTCTGTCTTGAGGTGTCATGCCTCATCTTGCCTTTATCAGATTTTCTTTAAAACAAAAACACATAAAAAAACCCATAAAAGAAACACCTAGTGTGCTTAAGGTAAAAACATACTAAAACAAGTAAATTTAAACAAATCCTAATTAAACTTAAACTAAAACCATAAGAAAAATGGATCACTATGACACACTAAAATAGCGTTATCAAGCAGCCTGAGCGGGTTGATAAACAGGTGTTTGTTGAACTAGTTGGTACACAGGTACTTGTTGCTGATTGAAAGTTGGTGTGATAGCTACCACATACGGTTGTTGAACATATTGTACAAGGTATGTTGGTTGTTGCTGAGTGAATTGGCGTGGTTATCTTCTCCATGATTGATTCCTCCCTCGACTGGACGAAACAACATTCGTCTCTCCTTCCTTCTTTTTCTAAAAATTCCAAAAAACATCTTAGCATTGTTGTTGTTGGAAGTTCTAACTGTGTTGATCATTTTTCCATTCTTTAAGCCAAGCTCGACTTTTATACCTACGACGACCAAATCAGAAAAGCTCGCTGACACACTACCCATCATTCTCTCATAGAACATCGGTTGTAAGGTATCCATAAACCAACTGGATAGCTCTTTCTCTGCCAAAGGTGGCTCAACCTAAGATTCCATCTCCCTCCAATGTTAGGCATACTCTTTGAATTACTCGAATGTTTTCTGAGACATATTCAGTAGTTGTCCCCTATCGGGAGCCATGTTCATATTGTACTTGTAATGCTTTATGAAAGCATCAGATAAGTCTTGAAAACAACAGATGTAGCTTTGATCAAGACTTAGGTACCACATAGAGGGGGCACCCTTCAAGCTATCTTAGAAGCAATGGATCATGAGCTTCTCATTTTCAACACGAGCAACCATTTTTCAATAATACATGACGATATGGCTCTTAGGACAGGTATGGCCTTCGTATCTGTCAAAGTCGGGGTCTTGAATTTTGTGGGAATTACAAGACCGAATATAAGACATATCTCTCTAGCGGTAGAACCAAAAACTTGATCTCCTTCCATTTCCTTCATTCTCTTCTCAATAGGTTGAACATCCTCTTTAATTCCCCTCATATCTTCATGTCTTTCTTCTTCCTCATTAAACATTTATAGAGCATGTTGCGGATCTTCAAAGTATGGTTGTATGCGTGCATGACCAATTGGAGGTGCAAAAGCATGAACCAAAGGGTAAGCCTCGGTGGCTATTGTGTCATACCCTAAATTTTAACCACCAAGATCTCCCATCATTGTGAAAATCATCATCACAATATGAATACACTTTCATGCCTCACCAATCCCCTCAAAGATGGTTGAGCATTCATCACAATCAAGAATTAGGGTTTAAGCCCTCTCAGAGCACTTAGACAAAGGATCAATCAAGGAATGACATGATCTTCAACTTGTATAACCTCTCAAACACCTATAAAGGATCAAGAGGACTCCCACATCAAGGATCAGGCACAAGGTTGCAACATTCCAAGTGGATCAAGCCTCAAGATCGCCAGTGTCACCAAATTAGGGTTTTGGTCGGTCAAGGCCTCCAGATGGAATTTTTCCTCTGGGCATGAGCCAATGCTTCAAAGCACAACCCAATATACTCCAAGGGACCTCATGGACCCAATCATCAAGTCAATTTAGCCTCATGGGATGCATTCACAAAAAAATCAGGAATTAGGGTTTCTCGACCTAATTCACCCCTAAGTTGACTTTTGGAGAAAAACATGAGCCAAGACCTCAAGACATGATTTGAGGGCCTCAAATACACCACATTGATCCATTTGCAATAATGGATTGATCCAAGAAGCTTGATTCACAAGTTTCATTTTCATCTGGACCACAATTAGGGTTTTGAGGGAAAAGTCAATTGTATCTTTGACTTTTGATCAAGACATGCTCCCAAACCTTGGGACATGATTCAATACACCCTATAAAACCTATCGAATCCATCCATTAGGTTTGATTTAGGTCAAGGACTTGATTTCACAAAGGATCGCACAGTTTGGATTTCATCCGATAAAAAAGTCAACTGTGCACAAAATCAAGTTTGACTTTTTGGACTTTTTCACAAATATGGTTCCCCTAAGTCAAAAATAATGTTAATGTGTGATATTGATCATCATTAATTAAGGAAAATCAAGAAAAGTGAGGTTTCTTGAAAAAGGGGAAACCATAAGAAACCAAAATTTTTCTAAGTTATGGAACAAAAGTGATTTTGGTACCAACTTCCAAGGATCATAACTTGAGATCCAAGCAACCATTTTGGGTGATCCAAAGCTGGATTTGTAAGTCTTTCCACACTCTACAAAAGCTTCAACTACCTCTAACTCTAATTCCTTATGGATTTTAAGTTATGGAATGATCAAAATGGCAAAAAACTTGAAAATGACATTTTTCCAACACTTAGTGAAAATCTGCCTAAGTTACCAGCCTTGAACATCAATGTTCATGAGGTTTTTTCAGTTGGATCCAAATAGTTTCAGAACAAACTATGATCACACATGTTTTGTATCATATGAGGGCTTTCTAAAAAGCACAAGAGGCTCCCATAACTCAACCTGAGCAGGGAGATATGAATCCCTCAAAATCACCATTTCCAACTGTCTTGGACAAGGCAGATTTTAGCAGATTTTGGCATTTTGCTCGATTTGGCAGATTTGGACAACTCCAAGCCTTGTCATCCATTTGGACACATCTGAGGATAAAACAAGAAGATAATGATCTGATCCCCAAGCCTCCAAAGTCCAAGAATCTACACTTAGCCATAACATACCTAAAAAGGCTAAAAAGGTGCCAAGACTCCAATTTTGTTTCTAAGCATTCAATGGATACACCAAGTTGGCATGGACTGACACATTCCTAACTGAATGAGTCAAGAATCAGCACTGAATTAAAGAACCATAGGCATGTGCCCTAACCTGAAGTTAATGGCTAGAGGAGACTTAAGATTCCCTTGGATCAACATTGGCCAAAGGCCTGCTGCAGGTGCCATTCACTATTGCTGCCAAAACAAACTTGACACACTATAAATAGAGCTCAATTGTGATCAGTTTGAGTACACTAAAGCACTACACTGTTGTTTTCCTCAAAATCTCTTTCTTTAGGCAAAAATGCCTTCTTTTGCAAGTTATCTATGAGTTTTTGAGTTAGAGAGTTATTCTACCACACCTCATGATCCAAACACCTCTAATATATCATATCTAAGCTGTTCAAACACTAACATGTGACTTGAAACACCAAAATCAAAAAGTCAACCTCCAAAACCTCAAAAATTGACTTTTTTGCATTTTTTAAGCCATGTCTTGATTCAGTCACTTCCTAAACCAAACCAGGCATCAAACACACTCCAAATATCATCCTCAAACTATCCCAAAATTTTTCCCTCATCTGGAACACCATTTGAGAGAGTTGCTATATTGGTCACTTTTGCCCCTTTTGCAAGAAAAGGCCTATACTTATTCCTAAGGATTCCAGCTGGTTCTAACCATCCTAAAAGCTTCTAAGGGATCAACTGAGAGTGTTCAAATCATTGGATTACTTCTAGCAAAAGGAACTTGGTAGATAGCACAAGGAGCTCCAAGAGGTAAGTGCATGACAACTTGAACTCTTTGAATTGTGCATTCCTTTGATGTCCACTGATCATAAACATCTCATACATGTTGTATATGTTGTGTTTGAACCAATTTATCATTCAATTCTTGCCTGTACCATGAGATAGCATAGAACATGCAAAAATAGGCATGTTTTGAAACCACTATAGGATTATGAGGAGAAGACATTTTCTGAAAATTCCAAGGGCACCATTGGATTCCTCATGAAATTCTGGGTCAGATGCACCTAAATTTTGTCTCAATCCATGGAGAAATGAGAAAGTTAGAGGCTTCATGTAAATTGCCACAACTTGTCTTGCCTTGCCTTTGCCATGCCTAAAAACTTAGCACCCCTTATGTATTTATGGGGTGGTTTTGATACACGGATGTATCACCACCCCAGTGGTAGCGTGCGCATGTGTTTGTGTATGAGGTCATGGGTTCAAACCCCACCCAGACCTTTTTTGCTACTTTGTCATATTTTTGCTATTTTTAATATTTTTCATGGTTTTGTTAATTAATTCAAAAATTAACGTCTCTCTCAATTTTAATTATTTTTTATTGGTTCTTTTTCTGAAAATTCCCAAAAATGTTAAAATATTTTATTCCATAAAAATTTCACAAAAATATTATTTATTTCATATACTTAGTATTTTTGTAAAGAATTATGTTTTATTTTTTTTTAAACATTTAAAATATTTCTTTCTCTTGATTTTACAAAGTTCAAGTGATTTTTCAATCATCTCATAAATAAAACTTGTTTTTTTCAAACATTAATCCAAGATCACAAATTGTTTTTTACACATGTTTGATAAATTTGATCATTTTAATTGAATTTTTAATCAATTAAAATACATTTAAATCAAAATTAAGGTTTTGATCATTATTACCCTAACAAATCTTTTTCAAAACACTTTTGGGCCTCTAATATAGTGTAAGACCCAACCCCTTTTAAAAACCAAACTAATTTGGGCCTCATACATTGTATAAGACCCACTGCGATTTCAAAAATCTCGGCGCGATCGCCATTTCATTTCAAAATCAATTGGGCCTACCCTTGTGTTGTAAGTCCCATTTCTTTTATTTTTTCAAACATTTGGGCCTCTCCTTGAGTTGTAAGACCCAACCCTCATTGTAAATAACAACTTTTTTCGGCCTCAGTCTTTGTATAAGCCCCAGTATAATTTACAAAACAATGGTACGATTATTGTTCTTCATTTGGGCCTCTCCTTGAGTATAAGCCCCAAAAACCTTTTCCGAAACAACTTTCCTTTTGATTTAGGTTCAAATTCATAGTTGTTATCAAAACTTTCTTTAATTTCTTGAACAACTAACCATACAGATGTTACTATGGAAGCTTGCTCGCCTGTAAGTTTTTATCAGCTTTCGTTACATGCTTTCATATATATATATATATATATATATATATATATATATATATAACTGTATTGCTGGAAGCTTGCTCACCTGTAAGTCCTTCTTTCATATCCTTTTAAATACTTCATATATCAACTGTATATATACTTTTGTATCTGCTTAGAGTTTTCCCCGGCAATTAGGTCTAGAACTAGATAGAGCCAGTGGTCACTCTTTCAACACAGTCAAAACTAGTTCCCCATAGGAATTCCAGATACAGTCTTGCCTTCTCTTGGGCTTAAACAATATGGAACAAAGAGAAAAGCATTATTCCTGGTGAAACTTTTCTCAGTCTGTCACTATTATAAATTGTCAAAGAAATTCAATTCCCCAGAGAGGACTAATTCTTGGTGAAACCTCTCTTGAACTTCTTCAAACCCTAGAACTGTTCACTACGGAAAGGATCAATTCTCGGTGAAACCTTTCTGGAACTTTTCTTAAGTTTGGACCCACAGGCTTCCTAAAAGCATCCCCGCCTCCTCTTGGGCTTTGTACAAGGACCCTCTGGCTTCTTAGAAGTTCTCATGCCTTCTCTTGGGCTTAGTACAAGGACCCTGAAGACCTCTTAAAGGTGTAGGATAGAACTTAGTCATCCTTTGTTAGAGCTGTCTTTCCAAAGAGTCAAAACCTCATATCATGTTTAGGGTTGATACTCATCCCTTAAAACACCTGCCTCCTCTTGGGCATCATGCAAATATAAAGCTATTCAATAGACTTGGATATTCTAAATCTCAAAGACATTCTCAAGTTCCCTATGAATATGGGAGAAACCCAGATCATTCGATCAATCTCCAGTAGAGTTAAATCCTCACAGGATCTAAAACTCAATCTTTATCCTAAATTTCCCCAACTAGGGTTAACTTATCATCAGAACCTCAAGGCATCTAATACCTCAACTCTTTTGTTAACCCTAAGTAAGAGTTGATCCCCAGACTTGGACCTGCCTCTGGATCTCAATAATCCTCAGCAGAAGCCAACCTCCTCTTAGGCTTTGTATAATGATTTTCCTCAGCAGAGTAAACCTCAAAAGTACTCTCTTGTTGAGTCCATCTGTTTCAGCCTCCTCTTAGGCTTTGTATAATGATTTCCCCTAGCAGAACTTAGCCTCCTCTTAGTCTTTGTATAATGATTTCTCCAGCTTGTTCAGCCACAATCTTGGGCTTTGTACAAGATAGATAAAAACACTCTCTTATTGAGTCAACCCTCTTTATAGCCTCAATCTTGGACTTTGTACGAGACACCATATATCTTTCCCTAAACAGAGTCAAACCTCTTTCTAGCCTCAATTTTGGGCTTTGTATAAGACAGATAAAACCATACTCTTCAGCAGAGTCAATCTTCTGCTTTTCAGCCTCAATCTTGGGCTTTGTACAAGACACCTATAAATATTCCTCGGTGGAATAAAAAATCCTCTTTTAGCCTCAATCTTGGGCTTTGTACAAGACAGATAAATACCTCCCCAGCGGAGTTGATTCCTCCCAGCCTCCTCTTAGGATTTGTATAATGATATCCCCAAAAGAGTCAATTCTCTTTTAGCCTCAATCTTAGGCTTTGTAAAAAACAGATAAACACTCTCTTGTTGAGTCTGTCTTTTCCAGCCTCCTCTTAGGCTTTGTAAAAGGACTTCCCCAGTGGAGTCAATCAATCTCTTAGCTTCAACCTTGGGCTTTGATCAAGGCACACAAAATTCAAAATCCCCTCAGAGGAAATCAAAAAATCTCTCTGTAGGAAGACACTTCTCTGTATATCACACATCAAAACAGAAAATCAAACAAATCCTAATCCAGATAATTGTTGTAAGTGGCACACTTGTTGATTCAAAAATCGATAAAGCCCTTCTCTCATATAATTGTTGTAAGTGGCAAGCCTCTGAATTATTTACATCCAAGCCAATGTCCCTCTCTTAGCATGAAAAACTCCTAAGGAAAAATGGCATTACTCAACACTGAGTTAAAGTTTTCTACTTTAGGACCAATCCCCTATAAAGGAAATTATGGCATTGTTGGATTTTCATATCCCAGTTAAAGTAACCCTCCTTTATAATCATTCACCCAACGGTTGTGATAAACAGACGAGATGTCTCCCTTTAGAGATGACTAATTCTCTCTCAGTCAAACCTTTAGCTTCAATCTCGGGCTTTGAATAAGACACAAATACTTAACCTTTTAGCTTCAATCTTGGGCTTTGAACAAGACACCAAAACATATTTTTCCTCCCATAGAATAGGAGAAACTACGATTGCTCTGATTTCCTTGTTTATCTTTAACGGGAATACGTAGGCATAAAATTACGAAATCTTAGCGAGCATACCAATCAAAAACTTTAGGTCCAGTATCTTCACATACCAATCAAAACCAAGGTCCAGTACCTTCATATCACCAAAATTATCAAAACTCTCTCTCTCTCTCCCACAGACATCCCTCAAAAAAGAAACTTTCCCATTTACAGATAAACACCATCACGTACAAAGCAGAAGCTAATGCTAACAACCTATGGATAACCACATATAGGATGTGTAATTGACAACTCCCCATTGTATAACCTGACCCCGAACTCCTCGAATCTCTTTTAGCATTTGTTCAGTTAAATATTCATGTGCAAGGTTAGTTTTAGATAGCTTCCCTTTCCCTTCCAGCTTCACGGGATAAATAAGAAATCAGAAAGTAGCACCCCTTCTACCATTGCGGTGAGGAACCCAATTTTGCGATAAGGTGGTCGTGTCACCGACAAAAATCGCACACTATAGATAAATGGTGACTCTGCTGGGGAGTCGTTTTGTCTGTTTAAGATTATAGACTAGAATTCCTAAGAGGTCTAGGATGTTAGTTTTAGGAATCATAATATATATATACTGCTTTTCCTACTTAATATCCGTGTTTATTTTTCTACTAATGGGAATGCGAGTGATGTCACATGTGGAAAGTTTGAGTGATACCTAAGATAGGTGATGGCATAGACGGGCGGTCTAACAGGGAGTGAATCCCGAATAAGATGTCCCGGTAGACCATCAAATCAGTGAAGATACCCTTTGCGGATTCAATGTCTAACGACTTCAGTTGTGAAAGCAGATTTTCTGATTGTGGTATCCATGAAACTGAGGATTTAGTAGACATTAACCATGAGGTCATTTAGTAGTATGGTAGCTATCGAAAAGAGTTGACACGCGATATTACAATCAATTGAGGTTACCCTAGGATGCTACAACTCGCTCGGGTGAGCCAGCTTGCTGTTACTATCCCTAGGGGGTCAATGATTTTGGGAACTTTTAACCCGTTCTACAGGTACAAAAATTCACCAGAATACAACCTTTGGGGATGGGTAGAGCCATGACTCCATGCTCGTGATGTTGAACCCTTAAACCCATGTTTTTCAATGTTTTTGTGTGCTGCATTCATGCATTCATTTAAAAAACTCTTAAACAAAGGAAAAATCTTCTTTTATCTTCTCTCTTTTACAAAATAAACTATAATAATGAATGCAAATATCAGAGAAAAGGACTGCGTTATGGATTTTGGTAGAAGAAAGACGCATAAGTACACCTTCAAGACTCTGAAACTAGAGGATTTAAAGGGGCTGGCAAGGATGATCACCAACCCTGATGCTTTTAGAGCTATGTACGGAGGACTGCTGTCTCTGTTAAGGGTCTATGTAGTTGAAGGAATCCTGTCTACGCTGATTCAGTTCTACGATCCAATTTATCATTGTTTCACATTCCCGGATTATCAACTAGCACCGACGCTAAAAGAGTACTCTCACCTGACTGATTTACCCATCACTGACCAAGCTCCCTTTTTTGGACTGGAATAAATTCCAAAGGATCAAACCATTGCAAGAGCAATCTATTTGGATGAGTCAGAAGTCAGGACTCACATTACCATTAAGGATGGAATCCAAGGTTTACCGACCAAGTTTTTGGTAGAGAAAGCACTGTACTTTGCCAATATAGGAAACATTAATGCTTTCGAAGATATCTTTGTCCTACTTACATACAAGCTTTTCCTTTTTCCCAACATTGATAACTTTGTCGATACCAATGCCATTAATATCTCTCTGATTGGAAACCCCGTATCGACATTGCTCGCAGATGCTTATCATTCTGTACACTTAAGGAATTTGTACAGTGGAGGAATTATCACATGTTATGTACCCCTGCTTTACAAATGGTTCACTTCTCATTTACCTAAGTCTGCTGCATTTTGGGATCACAAGAGTGCCCTACATTGGTCACAGAGAATCATGCCTCTTACCAACTCTAACATAGACTGGTACTATCGAATCTATGACGGGATAAGAATCATTGACCGTTATGGAAACTTCCCTAATGTACCCCTCATAGGAACTAAAGGAGGAATCAACTATCATCCAATTTTAGTTCGCCGTCAACTCGGATACCCGATGAAGCATATCCCGCATAATGTTCATCTGGAAGGTCTTTTCTTCAAGGGAGGAGAAAATGACAGGGCACTAAAGACAGAAATAGTGCATGCCTGGAAACATGTTCACAAGAAAGGAAGAGAGTCTCTAGGAAGACCAAGTTGTACCTCCGTGGAACCTTATCTCCACTGGGTGCAAACTAGAGCTCTCAAGCTAAAGATACCTTACCCTCGTCACGAAGTTCTTCCGTTAAAGGAATCTGTCCTTTATTTTATGTCTGATATGGAAAAACTCCAGGTCACTCTCAACAAAGTTCAACAGGAAAAGAACTCTTGGAAGAACAAATACCGCATTCTCAATGTGGAGTGTACCAAAATTCAGGAACTATTGAAGGATAAGGACGCTCTGATCGAGATTCTAGAATAGCATGCTATAGAAGATCAAAGGAACTTGCTCACTCCTTTCACTTGGCAAAGGACTGACAACCCGACAACAACTGAAGAACCCCGGTCAAAGAAAAGGAAAGTACCGGAACCTGCATCTGAGCTCTCTTCAGAGAGGACTCAGGATCCATGAACTTAGACATTTCCTTTTATAGCACTTTGTAAATACTGTATTTCCCTTTCTACAATCTTTCAAATTCAATAAAACGGGGTCTCCCCACTGTATGATATTGGTAATCTATTTGTTGAAGTTTCTTTTTGAAAATTTTTTAATATATCATTGCATATTATCCATCATTCTCACATAACGCATTCTTCTTGCCTTCGAATCTCACGTATACGTCACGATTCTAGAGTCAAACTGTCTCATTCGTACAATACTCGGGCCAATCGACAAAAGAAAATGGACGATATCGAGGAAGAGAACAGAGAGCTGAGAGAAGAAATCGACGCTCTGAAGGAAGATCTGTAAAAACTTCACAGTGACATGCAATCCCTGGCAACAGCTTAAAGGCAACAACAAAGGACAATGATCTCGGAGATCACATATACGCCCATAGTGGAGACATATGACCCTCGGTACAACATGCCTAAAGATCGTCCCTGGGGCATGCCTATCAACTTTATCCCTGAAGGATACATTCCGCCGGTCACGGAAGACCCGAAAACTGCAGCAGGAACCGCTGGTCCTGAAGGCTACAAACTTCGGGAAAGCGAAGACCCGGAAACTGCAGCAGGAACTGCCGTGGTACACACTGTCCCGAAAGTACAAATTCCACAAGTAATCTCTGGTGGAGACGAAAATATGTACGAAAGAGTGAATGAGTTCCAGGAAAAATTCCTGGAGATGCAAAAGGAACTGCATGCCATTCGTGGTCAGGATTTATTCGGAAAGGACGCCGCATACCTTTGTTTGGTCCCCAATGTGAAAATCCCGCACAAATTCAAGGTGCCTGACTTTGAGAAATACAAGGGCAAATCTTGCCCTCAAAGTCACTTGGTGATGTACGCTCGAAAGATGTCAACTCAAACTGAAAACCAACAGCAATGATCCACTATTTCCAAGACAGTTTAACCGGTGTTGCACTCAAATGGAACATGGGTTTAAATTGCACCAAGATCGTTACTTTCAGAGATCTTGGGGCAGCCTTCGTTCAGCAGTATAAGTATAACCTGGACATGGCACCAAATAGAGATCAACTCCAAGCAATGTCGCAGAAGGACAAGGAAAGTAATACGCTCAGAGATGGCGTGAAATTTCCGGCTAGATCTGTCCCCCTCTTGAGGAAAAAGAAATGACGAAGATCTTTTTGAAAACCTTAAGCTCGTTCTATTACCACCGAATGGTCGCCAGTGCGCCTAGCGACTTTACTGAAATGGTGAACATGGAGTATGCCTTGAAGAAGCAGTCCAAGAAGGACGTCTGGTCAAAGAAACAAGACCATCAAGCAGTACCAAAAGATACGGTAGTGCTTTCCCTAAGAAAAAAGAGCAAGATATTGGTAATATCTCTCTCGGAAAGCAAAGGCAAAGGTATCAACCCATAGCAGCAGTAACTCCTGCTATCAACCCAACGCCTGTTCCAACATATCAACCACAGGTTGCTCAAAGCTAACCAAGTCAACAAGAATATCAGCAAAGGACACAACAGCCTCTTCAGCAGGCTCGTCCACAGCACAACAACAAAAACTAAACAACACAACCAACAGGGTTTGACCCTATACCAATGTTGTACGCAGACATGTTCCCACTACTACTGGTCAAGGGGCATGTCCAAACCAGGTCTCCTCTTACAGTACCGGAAAATCTGCCTTTTTGGTTCAAAGCGGATCAAACTTGCCCTTATCGTCAAGGAGGACCGGGGAACAACATAGAAAATTGTCTCAGCTTCAAGTCAGATGTACAAAAGCTTGTCAGGAACGGGGTCCTATTTTTCAAAGATACAAATCCAAATGTTGAGACGAACTTGTTGCCTCAACATGAAAAGACTATAGTAAATTTGATAGAGGGAGAGGTTAACCGCAGTTATCAAATTCAAAGTGTACTCCTATTAGGAACCAATCTGGTCAGGATACATTGCAGACAGAGCGGGTACGGTCATGTACCACCTCACAATTATCACCAGTGTGATATCTGCTCAAAGAATAATCAAGGGTGTTCCATAGTGCAATCAGCTTTACAAGAACAAATGAATCTCGGATGGATTCAAAATCATCGAATCCGTGAGGTCAATATGGCTTACACAAATCCCAACATTGTTCAGAACCATAACATTCTGGCGATGAATGTCAACTTGGTGGTATTGAACTCAAGGCAAAGTCTACACCATGATCTGCCACGACATGATTACAATTCCTATCCGATATGCTCAATAAACAATCAGGGATGGTCTTTTGTACTAGAGGCCCTCCAGCGTTAGATGGATCTCGGATGGATCCAGGATTACCATGATAGAAGTAGCCATCAAGTTAATATGATTCAGATCTTTGACTGGTAGAATTACACGCCAAGCAAGTCAGGCTCGGTTTTCTGGCTTCACATGGTTACCAGGACTGTAAAGTGTGTCATGAAGACGACCAAGGATGTGCACTCGTCCAAAGAACACTTCAACACTTGTTGGACCACTGGTGGCTTCCAATCTACATGGACGAAGCTACACAACAGATCAGTATGGCCGACGGAAATCCTACTAGGCATCAAAGTCACGATGTCCGCTCAATGGAAACAGATCTAGTAAGGTTGCACTGCATACAAAGCGGGCGTGGCCAGGTGCCACCACATAACTATGAGCGCTGTAGAGTTTGCTCAGAGAACAACCAAGGATGATACCTTGTGCGGCCAGCTCTTCAAAATCAGTTGGACCAAAAAGAGATTTGGCCATGTTCAAGTTCTGGTTCGATCAACGTGATGCAAGACTATCTCCTTGATCAAAGCAAAGACGTTGTTATAATCTCTAATCATGAAATTACCAAGGACGTATGCGCCATAATCCCTCTACTCCATGAATCGAGAGTTCCTCTTGATAGTAGAAAGATTCTCAACCTCGAACCAATTGAGGCTGCCTACGATGGTCAGAAAAATCAAAAGGCTCCTATGGTTATCTATCTGCCGGGACCAATACCGTACAAGTCCGATAAGGCTATCCCTTACAAATACGGTGCAACAACAATTGAGAATGGAAAGAAAACTCCATTATCCTCCGTCGTAAACATTGCCGACATCAGTCGAGTGACACGGAGCGGTCGAATCTTCAACCGAGGAGTTGGAGAACCCACCAAAGAAAAGGAACCCCAAATAAAAGTTCCTAATCAACCAGCCGGGCAATCCAGTAATCCCGACCTTTCAAAGAATAACGATGAGATACTGAAGCTCATCCAGAAAAGCGAGTACAACATTGTAGACCAATTGTTACAAACTCCTTCAAGAATCTCTGTGTAATCTCTATTGCTCAGTTCCGAAGCTCACATGGAAGCTTTATAGAAAGTCTTAGAGCAAGCCTTTGTGGAACAAGATGTGACGATAAGACAATTTGACAGCATCATCTCCAACATCACTTCCTGCAACAATTTAGGATTCAGTGATGAGGAACTGCCGGAAGGATGCAAAAACCACAACATGGTGCTTAACATTACAGTCAACTGACAGGACGATGCTCTAGCCAGCGCACTGGTAGACACAGGATTAGCTCTGAATGTTATGCCAAAATCTACTCTGATGCGACTATCATTTCAAGGATCTCCGATGAGAGGCAGCGAGGTCATCGTCAAAGCCTTTGATGGATCCCGAAAATCAGTTATCGGCGAAGTCGATCTTCCCATAACTATCGGTCCTCACACTTTCTAAGTCACTTTCCAGGTCATGGACATCCGGGCAGCATACATCTGTTTATTAGGAAGACCTTGGATACACGAAGATGGGGCAGTCACTTCGACACTTCACCAGAAGCTGAAGTTTGTCAAAAATTACAAACTAGTCACTGTCTGTGGGGAACCGACCTTAATCGTGAGCAACGTATCATCATTTTCTTGTGTAGAACCCGAGGAGGTTATTGGAACTCAGTTCCAGGCACTCTCAGTGAGCAATGACAATCGATCAGAAAAATAAACACCGATTTCTTCGTATAAAGATGCTCTCGAAGTGATCAACAGTAACAACGCAAAAGGATGGGGACAGCTTGTCATTCCTACGGACAACAAGACAAAGAAAGGTCTTGGTTTCTCCTCAGCCTTTACCCAGACTGCTACTAAAGATGAAATTTTTCATCCCATTCAGGACTTCTTCCACAGTGGAGGCTTTCTCCACCCAGTATCTCAAGAAGTACATACCGTCAATGAGGGTGACTCCTTCGATACAGATGCAGAGTGGAAGTCCTATTTCAACGAGGACGGTTATATGTCTCGGGAAGAAACGCCTACGCCATTTTTCTTTCCCACACAGAATTTGAGATATATACCGAGATCAGACGTCAAGATGATGTACGGAGATTGTGATCCGAAAGGATGTCGTGCTCCACCAAACTCATTAGAGGAGGACACTTTGATGAAAGACAACTTCGACTATGACTATTTTGACCCAATGAATGACTTGCCTATCTGGCAGCCATATATAGAAGACTTGGGGCAAAAGAGTCAGCCCAACGACGCTTATCAACTGAGCATCATTGAAAAAAATACCTGCATCCCCACCACGTCATGGGATCAACACTCAGGACATTTCGAAAATATCCAGCACAACGATGAATCTGCAAAGACTGCAGGGCTAGAGTCCATCAACTATGTTTTTCTTGAGGTCAACGTCATCAAAAGGGATGGCTCCTCTAGTTCCACAGAAGTATGGGACACCTTAGGACAACCGAGTGGCAAGTACGACTACTTGGTCAAGTACACCGCTCCTGAAAGTTCTCGCTTCAGGCTCGAAGACATCCAGCCTACTGGATGGGGAGATCCACCTGAGAAAGAAAACACTGTGCAAGATACAACAGAAGAGTTCGTCTATGACAAATCTGCTTACGAGGAAGACTCCAATGATCCTGCTATGCCAGAAATCAGCGTCATTT
The DNA here is from genome assembly GCA_022829125.1 of Lathyrus tuberosus. Classification (NCBI taxonomy): domain Eukaryota; kingdom Viridiplantae; phylum Streptophyta; class Magnoliopsida; order Fabales; family Fabaceae; genus Lathyrus; species Lathyrus tuberosus. The sequence continues at coordinate 1,996,989 of JALAZF010000423.1, forward strand.
CTGAGGACAAACCAAGAAAGAAGGTGCCAGACTTTGTGATACACCGAGGAGTTCGCCGCCAATGAGTTGCTGTCGATGTCCCGAAAGTCGTCCATAAGTTTAAGTAATTGTCGTCTTTGTTTTAACCTTTCACCCTGCCCAGGTGAAACATATGTCTTTATAGGGCTCACTTTCTGTAAATGTCCCTCTTCGCTTCGCCCAAAGTGACAGAGTTTTCTTTTATAGGGCTGTAGTTCCAAGACTCGACAAAATCATAAATAAATAAACGTCATTATGTAATTTTCGCATTTTATTGTTGTTTTCACTTTTTGCTTTTTCAGAAAATGGTAATCCTAAAAAACAACTCAACAATAAAAAACAAGCATTTTTCAGAAAATACACCGCACACACTCTTGCATTTCTCTCTATCTCTTCAAAAAAACAATCATCACATCATGCAGATTGCTTATTTTAAACCCCGTTGAAACATACGATCTAATGCCTTCTCCCAACTTTGAATTCCCGGTATTTGAAGCTAAAGAAGAAGAAGACAAAGAAATTCCATAAGAGATTACCCGATTGCTCAGAAAAGAGGAAAGGTCCATTGAGCCTCACAATGAGCCGTTGGAAACAATCAACTTGGGTTCAGAAGAAGACAGAAAAGAAGTCAAGATTGGGGCAATGCTCAGTCCGACTGTCAAAGAAGATTTGATAAGACTTCTCAAAGAATTTCCCGATGTGTTTGCTTGGTCTAATCAGTACATGCCAGGGTTGGATCCAGCATCGTGGAACATCATTTACCGTTAAGATCAGAATGTCCGCCGGTAAAACAAAGACTGAGATGGACTTACCTGGATATGGCTATCAAAATCAAAGAGGAAGTGCAGAAGCAGATTGACGCGAGTTTCCTCGCCACCTCAGAATATCCTCAATGGTTAGCCAACATAGTCCCAGTTCTGAAAAAGGACGGAAAGGTCCGAATGTGTGTAGACTATAGGGATCTGAACAAAGCCAGTCCAAAGGATGACTTTCCCTTACCACACATAGACATGCTGGTAGACAGTACAACGAAATTCAAAGTCTACTCCTTCATGGATGGATTCTCGAGCTATAATCAGATAAAAATGGCATCGGAAGACATGGAGAAAACTTCATTCATCACCCCATGGGGCACCTTTTGTTACAAGGTAATTCCGTTCGGTTTGAAGAACGCCAGGGCAACCTATCAAAGGGTCATGACTACTCTGTTTCACGACATGATACACAAAGAGATTGAGGTGTATGTCGACGACATGATTGCCAAATCTAAAATAGAAGAGGAGCATGTGACCCACTTGTCAAAGTTATTCGAGCGTCTGAGGAAGTACAAACTCCACTTGAATCCCAACAAACGCACACTCGGTGTCCGTTCGGGAAAGCTTTTAGGGTTTATCGTCAGCCAGAAAGGAATTGAGGTTGATCCTGACAAGGTCAAGGCCATTCAATAAATGCCTTCTCCAAAGACTGAGAAACAAGTCAGAGGATTCCTGGGACATTTGAATTAAATTTCCAGATTTATATTCCTCATGACTGCGACATGTGCGCCAATCTTCAAATTGCTGAAAAAGGATCAGGACTGCATATGGAAAGAAGACTACCAGAAAGCCTTCGACAGTATTAAAGAATATCTATTGAATCCACCTATCCTGTCACCTCCAATGGAGGGGAGACCGCTAATCATATACCTGACAGTCTTGGAAGACTCAATGGGTTGTGTACTTGGCCAACAAGACGAAACAAAAAGAAAAGAGTTTGCCGTCTACTATCTGAGCAAGAAGTTTACCGACTGTGAAACTCGGTACACTATGCTTAATAAGACTTGCTGCGCTCTGGCTTGGGCAGCTAAACGTCTTCGCCAGTATATGATTTGTCACACTACTTGGTTAAGTTCCGAAATGGATCCAATCAAGTATGTCTTTGAAAAACCTGCTCTCACGAAAAGGATTGCCCGGTGGAAGATGTTGTTATCAGAATACGACATCGAGTACCATGCTCAGAAAGCCGTCAAAGGAAGTATTTTAGCCAATCATTTGGCTCATCAACCGATTAACGATCAGGAATCAGTCAGATTTGACTTCCCATACGAAGATGTCATGTACTTGAAAATGAAAGATTGCGATGAACCGCTACCCATTGAAGGGCTAGAACCAGGTTCCCAATGGGGACTAATCTTTGACAGAGCTGTCAATAATTATGGAAACGGAATTGGGGAAATCATCGTAACACCTCAGGGTACCCACATTCCTTTCACCGCCAGATTAACATTCAAGAATAGAAACAACGAGGTCGAATACGAAGCTTGTATCATGGGTCTCGAAGAAGCGATTGACTTAAGGATTAAGAACTTGGATGTATATGGAGACTCAGCCCTGGTTATCAATCAGATCAAAGGAGATTGGAACACATACCAATCAAGACTGATTCCTTACAAAGACTACGCGAGAAGGTTGTTACCATTCTTCAACAGAATCGAGTTTCATCACATCCCTCGTGAAGAGAATCACAGGCTGATGCACTAGCTACTCTCTCTTCCATGATTAGTGTAGGTCAATGGAAATACATACCTAAGATTGACGTAATGCGCCTAGAACGGCCTGCTTACATCTCCATGATTGAAGCAGTCATAGACGACAAACCTTGGTATCATGATATCAGATGCTTCTTTAAAAAAGAAGAGTACCCACCTGGGGTATTCAGAAAAAATAGAAAGACTCTCAGAAGACTGGTTGGCAACTTCTTCCTGAGTGGTGATACCCTCTATAAGAGAAACTTTGACATGGTCTTGCTCCGATACGTAGACAGACCCGAAGCAAACATGTTGATAAAAGAAATTCATGAAGGATTCTTTGGTACTCATGCCAACAGACACACAATGGCGAGGAAAATTCTAAGAGCAGGATACTATTAGTTGACAATGGAATCTGATTTCTACAAGTACACGAGGAGGTGTCACAAGTGTCAGATATACTCAGACAAGATCCATGTACCACCAACGCATCTCAAAGTTCTTTCTTCCCCATGGCCTTTTTCCATATCGGGAATCGACATGATTGGCATGATCGAACCCATAGCTTCAAATGGACATCGGTTCATCCTGGTAGCCATTGACTACTTCACCAAGTGGGTCGAACCAGCGTCATATGCCAATGTAACCCAACAAGTGGTGGTCCGGTTCATCAAAAACAATCTCATCTTCCTTTATGGTGTTCCAGGCCAGATCATTACTGATAATGGATCTAACTTGAACAATAAGATGATGAAAGAGTTGTGCGCTGAGTTCAAGATGGAACACCATAACTCATCTCCCTACCGACCTAAGATGAACGGGGAGGTAGAAGCAGCTAACAAGAACATCAAGAAGATTGTTCAAAAGATTGTTGTAACCTACAAAGACTAGCACGAGATACTGCCCTTTGCTCTTCAAGGTTATCGCACATCTGTCCGCATTTCAACAGGGGCAACCCCTTTCCCTCTAGTATATGACATAGAGGTAGTGCTCCCTATCGAAGTAGAGATACCATCAATCAGGGTATTGATGGAAGCTAAGCTAACAGAGGCTGAATGGTGTCAAAGTCGACACGACAAACTGAATCTGATCAAAGAAAAGTGATTAACGGCTCTATGTCATGCTCAGTTGTATCAGCAAAGAATGAAGAAAGTGTTTGACAAAAAGGTTAGACCTCACGTCTTCAGGAAAGGAGACCTCGTGCTCAAGAAGATACAATCATTTCTCACAGATTCCCGGGGCAAATGGACTCCGAATTACGATGGCCCATATGTGGTCAAGAAAGCCTTCTCAGGCATCGCCTTAAGACTCGCAACCATGGATGGAGAAGAGTTTACTTACCCCACGAATGTTGACGTAGTCAAGAAATACTTCGCCTAAATGAAAAGAGAGAGTGTCTCGGTGGATTGAAAACCCGAAAGGGCGGTCCAGGAAAAAATTAGAGACATAAATAGAAAATAATCATCTCGATGGGTTGGAAATCTCAAAGTACAATCCAGGAAAAAATTAGGGATTCATGGCAAGTAACTACGTCCAACACGGGTAAATTCCCCATCAGTAATGCCATCCATCAAGAAAACTCCAATCAAGGTCATCTTTGGCAGAAGCTCAAGATGTCCAGAATTCAAAGTTAGTAAAAGGATAACGGTCGTTATGTTTCAATGTAGCCCCTTTTCCCTTAAATTACCATTTTCTAAACTTTGTAAATACTCTATGGAATCCAGCGCTTGGTTGATTTCCATTCTATCAATAAATTTTGAGCCCTAGTGCTTTTGTTTGCAATTCTAATTTGTTTTAGCTTTACAGAATGACATTTTTAACATGATTAACGATTCTTAAAATAAAACAAAAATGAATTTACTTGTCAAAATTTTTCTGCTTTTAAAATAAAGATGGCAATTCTTTTGACTGTTGAACATCGAAAGAACATCGATCGCTTCTCTGAAGGTGATTGGACCTCCAAGTGCAGAATCAAAGTTCTCTTTCTAAACCAGTACGCCTGAATGAAGGATCAACTGTGTCAGATGTGATTTTCCCATCTGACATCCCTGGCAGAGTTCTTATCTCTTAAGACCGATTAAACGACTTTTCTCCTTCACAGGGACTACCTCTCCTAAGCAAGACAGAATTGCTATTTTGAACCAATGGTACTTCTTTTTCCCCACAGTGATCGAGTATCCAGTCTTGTTCATCCACTTAGTCTGTATGTCGTGTCGGTTTTGTCAGCATCAACATACATACATCATGCATTATTGATTCATACTCATATTCATATTGCATCACCATTACTCTAGTCGGTCTTGTTCCCAAGTGATAAAAGTCCTCTCAATCGAGTTGACAGTCATTTCCTCGTTAGGAAATGCACCACCTAAACCACTCTCCCCTCAGTTTATTTCTGGATTGGAGCCGGTCCTCGACCACTTTGATAACTTGAGCCTCTGAGAGATAAGAAGACATTCGACAAACGTCACTCTTTACCATTGGAGATGATGTTCTCGCTTTCCCGGATTAAGGAAAATTCCAGAGAAAGCCTCGCAACTAAAGACTCTCAGCAACACATTGGTTTTTCTCTTCAAAAAGTCAATATTAATGAGGTCATCAGAACCTCCAAATTGGATTACATCACATGGCATTTCTCTGGAAAAGATCTTGAAGAAAAGTATGATGTAGTATCCCCAGACAGAAATGCAGTCTCTCAAGAGACTCGTTTTTTCCAATAGAGTCAACAAATGGCATCTCCAACAGAGAAGTTTGCACACCTCTACAGCTTAGACAAATGGGTTTCCCCAGCAAGTATGACCTCAACCCTTTTCCATCAAATGGCATCTCCCCAGGAAAATACGGCGGGAAGTTTGATGAAGACCGCTACACATAGCGTCCCTTGTCAAGGAATTTTATTGACAAAAGAAACTTAGACCAGTTCCGCGGTTGAAGACCCAGATCGAGGGGAAGTTTATATCAGAAACTGAGACCAGTTCCGCGGTCGAAAACTCGGATCAAGTGGAAGTTTATATCAGAAACTGAGACCAGTTCCGCGGCTGAAGACCTGGATCGAGGGGAAGTTTATATCAGAAACTGAGAGCAGTTCCGTGGTTGAAGACCATGATCGAGGGGAAGTTTATTACAAAAGAAACTAAGACCAAATTCGTGGCTAAAAACCAGGATTGAGGGGAAGTTTTTTAACCTTTTCTAAGTATCATTGCTTAGTAAAAGAAGAAGGATGAGCGAATTGCCTTTCATAACCACCGTCAAAATTTTGGGTATTCTGATATTTAATCCTCTTGCACCCTGAATGGCTGAATATCTCCGCCATTCACCCCTTCGGGTCCAAGATGATTAAATAGGGGCATCTGTCATACCCCAAATTTTGACAACCAAGATCTCCCATCATTTTGAAAATCATCATCACAATATGAATACACTTTCATGCCTCATCAATCCCCTCAAAGATGGTTGAGCATTCATCACAATCAAGAATTAGGGTTTAAGCCCTCTCAGAGCACTTAGACAAAGGATCAATCAACGAATGACATGATCTTCAACTTTTCTAACCTCTCAAACACCTATAAAGGATCAAGAGGACTCCCACATCAAGGATCAGGCACAAGGTTACAACATTTCAAGTGGATCAAGCCTCAAGATCGCCAGTGTCACCAAATTAGGGTTTTGGTCGGCCAAGGCCTCTAGATGGAATTTTTCCTCTGGGCATGAGCCAATGTTTCAAAGCACAACCCAAGATACTCCAAGGGACCTCATAGACCCAATCATCAAGTCAATTTAGCCTCAGGGGATGCATTCACAAAAAAATCAGGAATTAGGGTTTCTCGACCTAATTCACCCCTAAGTTGACTTTTGGAGCAAAACATGAGCCAAGACCTCAAGACATGATTTGAGGGCCTCAAATACACCACATTGATCCATTCGCAATAATGGATTGATCCAAGAAGCTTGATTCACAAGTTTCATTTTCATCTGGACCACAATTAGGGTTTTGAGGGAAAAGTCAATTGTATCTTTGACTTTTGATCAAGACATGCTCACCAAACCTTGGGACATGATTCAATACACCCTATAAAACCTATGGAATCCATACATTAGGTTTGATTTAGGTCAAAGACTTGATTTCACAAAGGATTATACAGTTTGGATTTCATCCAATAAAAAAGTCAACTGTGCACAAAATCAAGTTTGACTTTTTGGAATTTTTCACAAATATGGTTCCCCTAAGTCAAAAATAATGTTAATGTGTGACATTGATCATCATTCATTAAGAATAATCAAGAAAAGTGAGGTTTCTTGCAAAAGGGGCAACCATAAGAAACCAAAAATTTTCTAAGTTATGGAACAAAAGTGATTTTGGTACCAACTTCGAAGGATCATAACTTGAGATCCAAGCAACCATTTTGGGTGATCCAAAGCCGGATTTGTAGGTCTTGCCACACTATACAAAAGTTTCAACTACCTCCAACTCTAATTCCATATGGATTTTAAGTTATGGAATGATCAAAACGGAAAAAAACTTAAAAATGACATTTTTCCAACACTTAGTGAAAATCTGCCAAAGTTACCAGTCTTGAACATCAATGTTCATGAGGTTTTTTCAGTTGGATCCAAATAGTTTCAGAACAAACTATGATCACACATGTTTTGTATCATATGAGGGTTTTCTAAAAAGCACAAGAGCCTCCCATAACTCAACCTGAGCAGGGAGATATGAATCCCTCAAAATCCCCATTTCCAACTGTCTTGGACAAGGCAGGTTTTGGCATTATGCTCGATTTGGCAAATTTGAACAACTCCAAGCCATGTCATCCATTTGGACACATCTGAGGATAAAACAAGAAGAGAATGATCTGATCCTCAAGCCTCCAAAGTCCAAGAATATACACTTAGCCATAACAAACCTAAAAAGGCTAAAAAGGTGCCAAGACTCCAATTTTGTTTCTAAGCATTCAATGGATACACCAAGGTGGCATCGACTGACACATTCCTAACTGAATAAGTCAATAATCAACACTAAATCAAAGAACCATAGGCTTGTGCCCTAACCTCAAGTCAATGGCTAGAGGAAATTTAAGATTCCCTTGAATCAACATTGGCCAAAGGCCTGCTGCAGCTCCCATTCACTATTGCTTCCAAAACAAACTTGACACACTATAAATAGAGCTCAATTGTGATCAGTTTGAGTACACCAAAGCACTACAAAACTTGCTTTCCTCAAAATCTCTTTCTTTAGGCCAAAATGCCTTCTTTTCCAAGTTATCTCTGAGTTTTTGAGTTACAGAGCCATTCCACCATAACTCATGATCCAAACACCTCTAATATATCATATATAAGCTGTTCAAACACTCACATGTGACCTGAAACACCAAAATCAAACAGTCAACCTCCAAAACCTCAAAAATTGACTTTTCTGCATTTTTTAAGCCATGTCTTAATTCAGTGACTTCCAAAACCAAACCAGACCTCAAACACACTCCAAATATCATCCTCAAACAATCCCAAATGGTTCCCCTCATCTGGAACACAATTTGAGAGAGTTGCTATATTGGTCACTTTTGCCCCTTTTACAAGAAAAGGCCTATACTTGTTCCTAAGGATTCCAGCTGGTTCTAACCATCCAAAAAGCTTCTAAGGGATCAACTGAGAGTGTTTAAAGCATTGGATCACTTCTGGCATAAGGAACTTGGCAGATAGCACAAGGAGCTCCAAGACGTAAGTGCATGACAACTTGAACTCTTTGAATTATGCATTCCTTTGATGTCCACTGATCATAAACATCTCATACATGTTGTATATGTTGTGTTTGAACCAATTTATCGTGCAATTCATGCCTGTACCATGAGATAGCATAGAACATGCAAAAATAGGCCTATTTTGAAACCACTATCGGGTTTTGAGGAGAAGACATTTTATGAAAATTCCAAAGGCACCATTGGATTCCTCATGAAATTCTGGGTCATATGCACCTAAATTTTGTCCCAATCCATGGAGAAATGAGAAAGTTAGAGGCTTCACGTAAATTGCCAAAACTTGCCTTGCCTTGCCTTGCCCAGGCCTGAAAACTTGGCACCCCTTATGTATTTATGGGGTGGTTTTGGTACACGGATGTATCACCACCCCAGTGGTAGCGTGCGTATGTGTTTGTGTATGAGGTCATGGGTTCAAACCCCACCCAGACCTTTTTTGCTACTTTGTCATATTTTTGCTATTTTAAATATTTTTATGGTTTTGTTAATTAATTCAAAAATTAATTTTTCTCTCAATTTTAATTATTTTTTATTGGTTCTTTTTCTGAAAATTACCAAACATGTTAAAATATTTTATTCCATAAAAATTTCACAAAAATATTATTTATTTCATATACTTAGTATTTTTGTAAAGAATTATGTTTTATTTGTTTTTAAACACTTAAAATATTTCTTTCTCTTTACTTTACAAATTTCAAGTGATTTTTCAATCATCTCAGAAATAAAACTTGTTTTTTTCAAACATTAATCCAAGATCACAACTTCTTTTTCGCACATGTTTGATAAATTTGATCATTTTAATTGAATTTTTATTCAATTAAAATACATTTAAATCAAAATTAGGGTTTTGATCATTATCACCCTAACAAATCTTTTTCAAAACACTTTTGGGCCTCTAATAGAGTGTAAGACCCAACTCCTTTTAAAAACCAAACTAATTTGGGCCTCATTCATTGTATAAGACCCACTACGATTTCAAAAATCTCGGCGCGATCGCCATTTCATTTCAAAATTAATTGGGCCTACCCTTGTATTGTATGTCCCATTTCTTTTCTTTTTTTCAAACATTTGGGCCACTCCTTGAGTATAAGCCACAACAATCTTTTCTGAAACAACTTCCCTTTTGATTTAGGTTCAAACTCATAGTTGTTATCAAAACTTTCTTTAATTTCTTGAACAACTAACCATACAGCTGTTACTCTGGAAGCTTGCTCGCTTGTAAGTTTTAATCAGCTTTCTTTACATGCTTTCATATATATATATATATATATATATATATATATATATATAACTGTATTGATGCAACCTTGCTCACCTGTAAGTCCTACTTTCATATCCTTTTAAATACTTGTCATATATCAACTCTATATATACTTTTGTATCTGCTTATATTTTTCCCTGGCAATTAGGTATAGAACTAGATAGAGCCAGTGGTCACTCTTTCAACACACTCAAAACTAGTTCCCCATAGGAATTCCAGATACAGTCTTGCCTTCTCTTGGGCTTAAACAATATGGAACAAAGAGAAAGGCATTATTCCCGGTGAAACTTTTCTCAGACTGTCACTATTAGAAATTGTCAAAGAAGTTCAATTCCCTAGAGAGGATTAATTCTCGGTGAAACCTCTCTTGAATTTCTTCAAACCCTAGAACTGTTCACTATGGAAATGATTAATTCTCAGTGAAACCTTTCTGGAAATTTTCTTAAGTTTGGACCCACAGGCTTCCTAAAAGCATCCCCGCCTCCTCTTGGGCTTTGTACAAGGACCCTCTGGCTTCTTAGAAGTTCTCATGCCTTCTCTTGGACTTAGTACAAGGACCCTAAAGACCTCTTAAAGGTGTAGGATAAAACGTAGTCATCCTTTGTTAGAGTTGTCTTTCCAAAGAGTCAAAACCTCGTATCATGTTTAGGGTTGACACTCATCCCTTAAAACACCTGCCTCTTCTTAGGCATCATGCAAAGATAAACCTATTCAATAGACTTGGACAGTCTAAATCTCAAAGACGTTCTCAAGTTACCTACGAATACGGGAGAAACCCAGATCATTCGATCAATCTCCACGAGAGTTAAATCCTCACAGGATCTAAAACTCAATCTTTATCCTAAATTTCCCCAACTAGGGTCAGCTTATCATCAGAACCTCAAGGCATCTGATACCTTAACTCTTCTGTAAACCCTTAGTATGAGTTGATCCCCTGGCTTGGACCTGCCTCTGGATCTCAATAATCCTCAACAGAAGCCAGCCTCCTCTTAGGCTTTGTATAATGATTTTCCTCAGCAGAGTAAACCTCAAAAGTACTCTCTGGTTGAGTCCATCTGTTTCAGCCTCCTCTTAGGCCTTGAATAATGATTTCCCCTAGAAGAAGTTAGCCTCCTCTTAGGCTTTGTATAATGATTTCTCCTGCTTGTTCAACCACAATCTTGGGCTTTGTATAAGACAGATAAAAGCACTCTATTGTTGAGTCAACCCTCTTTATAGCCTCAATCTTGGGCTTTGTACGAGACACCATATAAATTTCCCTAAACAGAGTCAAACCTCTTTCTAGCCTCAATTTTGGGCTTTGTATAAGACAGATAAAACCATACTCTCCAGCAGAGTTAATCTTCTCCTTTTCAGCCTCAATCTTGGGCTTTGTACAAAACACCTACAAATATTCCCCGGTGGAATCAAAAACCCTCTTTTCGCCTCAATCTTGGGCTTTGTACAAGATAGATAAATACTTCCCCAGCAGAGTAGATTCCTCCCAGCCTCCTCTTAGGCTTTGTATAATGATATCCCCAAAAGAGTCAATTCTCTTTTAGCCTCAATCTTGGGCTTTGTACAAGACAGATAAACACTCCCTTGTTGAGTCCGTCTTTTCCAGCCTCCTCTTAGGCTTTGTATAAGGACTTCCCCAGTGGAGTCAATCAATCTCTTAGCTTCAACCTTGGGCTTTGATCAAGGCACACAAAAATCAAAATCCCCTCAGAGGAAATAAAAAAATCTCTTTGTAGGAAGACACTTCTCTGTATATCACACATCAAAATAGAAAGTCAAACAAACCATAACCCCAGATAATTATTGTAAGTGGCACACTTGTTGATTCAAAAATCCAAGCTGTAGTCCTTCTTTATCCTGATAAATCCCTTCTTTCATATAATTGTTGTAAGTGGCAAGCCTCTGGATTATTTACATCCAAGCCAATGTCCCTCTCTTAGCATGAAAAACTCCTAAGGAAAAATGGCATTACTCAACACTGAGCTAAAGTTTTCTCCTTTAGGACAAATCCCCTATAAAGGAAATTATGGCATTGCTGGATTCTCATATCCCAGTTAAAGTAACCCTCCTTTATAACCAGTCACCCAACAGTTGTGATAAACAGACGAGATGTCTCCCTTTAGAGATGACTAATTCTCTCTCAGTCAAACCTTTAGCTTCAATCTTGGGAATTGAACAAGACACAAATACTCAACCTTTTAGCTTCAATCTTAGGCTTTGAACAAGACACCAAAACATCTTTTTCCTCCCATAGAATAGGAGGAACTACGATTGCTCTGATTTCCCTGTTTATCTTTAATGGGAATACGTAGGCATAAGATTACGAAATCTTAGCGAGCATACCAATCAAAAACTTTAGGTCCAGTACCTTCACATACCAATCAAAACCAAGGTCCAGTACCTTCACATACCAATCAAAACCAAGGTCCAGTACCTTCATATCACCGAAATTATCAAAACTCTCACTCTCCCACAGACATCCCTCAAAAAAGAAACTTTCCCATTTATAGATAAACACCATCATGTACAAAGTAGAACCTAATGCTAACAACCTGTGGATAACCACATATAGGGTGGGTAATTGACAACTCCCCATTGTATAACCTGACCCCGAACTCCCCGAATCTCTTTAAGCGTTTGTTCAGTTAAACATTCGTGTGCAAGGTTAGTTTTAGATAGCTTCCATTTCCCTTCCAGCTTCATGGGATAAATAAGAAATCAGAAAGTAGCACCCCTCCTACCATTGCGGTGAGGAACCCAATCTTGCGATAAGGTGGTCGTGTCACCGACAAAAATCGCACGCTACAGATAAATGGCGACTCTGTTTGGGAGTCATTTTGTCTGTTTAAGATTATAGACTAGAATTCCTAAGAGGTCTAGGATGTTAGTTTTAGGAATCATAATATATATATACTGCTTTTCCTACTTGATATCCGTGTTTATTTTTCTGCTAATGGGAATGCGAGTGATGTCGTGTGTGGAAAGTTTGAGTAATACCTAAGATAGGTGATGGCATAGACGGGCGGTCTTACAGGGAGTGAATCCCGAATAAGCTGTCCCGGTAGACCATCAAATCAGTGGAGATACCCTTTGCGGATTCAATTTCTAACGACTTCGGTTGTGAAAACAAATTGTCTGATTGTGGTATCCATGAAACTCAGGATTTAGTAGACATTAACCATGAGGCCATTTGATAGTGCGGTAGCTATCGGAAATAGTCGACACGCGATACAACACTCAATTTAGGTTAGCCTAGGATGCTACAGCTCGCTCGGGTGAACCATCTTGCTGTTACTATCCCTAGGGGGGTCAATGATTTTGGGAACTTTTAACCCGTTCTACAGGTACAAAAATTCACCAGAATACAACCTTTGGGGATGGGTAGAGCCATGACTCCATGCTCGTGACGTTGAACCCTTAAACCCATAATTTTTCAATGTTTTTGTGTGATGCATTCATGCATTCATTTAAAAAAATCTCAAACAAAGAAAAAATCTTCTTTTCTCTTCTCTCTTTTTCAAAATAAACTAAAACAATGATTGTAAATATCAGAGAAAAGGATTGCGTTATGGATTTTGGTAGAAGAAAGACGCATAAGTACACCTTCAAGACTCCGAAACTAGAGGATTTAAAGGGGCTGGCAAGGATGATCATCAACCCTGATGCTTTCAGAGCTAAGTACGGAGGACTGCTGTCTCTGTTAAGGGTCCACTTAGTTGAAGGAATCCTATCTACGCTGATTCAGTTCTACGATCCGGTTTATCACTGTTTCACATTCCCAGATTATCAACTAGCACCGACGCTAGAAGACTACTCTCACCTGACTAATTTACCCATCACTGACCAAGCTCCCTTTTCTGGACTGGAAGAAATTCCAAAGGATCAAACCATTGCAAGAACAATCTATTTGGACGAGTCAGAAGTCAGGACTCACATTACCATTAAGGATGGAATCCAAGGTTTACCGGCCAAGTTTTTGGTAGAGAAAGCCCTGTACTTTGCCAGGATAGGAAACGTTACTGCTTTCGAAGATATCTTTATCCTACTTACATACGGGCTTTTCCTTTTTCCCAACATCGATAACTTTGTCGATACCAATGCCATTAAGATCTCTCTGATTGGAAACCCTGTACCGACATTGCTCGCAGATGCTTATCATTCTTTATACTTAAGGAATTTTTACAACGGAGGAATGATCATATGTTGTGTACCCCTGTTTTACAAATGGTTCACTTCTCATTTACCTAAGTTTTCTGCATTTTGGGATCATAAGAGTACCCTACGTTGGTCACAGAGAATCATGTCTCTTACCAACTCTGACATAGACTGGTACAATCGAATCTATGACAGGATAAGAATCATCGATCTTTGTGGAAACTTCCCTAATGTACCCCTCATAGGAACTAAAGGAGGAATCAACTATCATCCAATTTTAGTTCGACGTCAACTCGGATACCCGATGATGCATATCCCGCATAATGTTCATCTAGAAGTTCTTTTCTTTAAGGAAGGAGAAAATGACAGGGCACTAAAGACAGAAATAGTGCATGCCTGGAAACATGTTCACAAGAAAGGAAGAGAGTCTCTATGAAGACCAAGTTGTACCTCCGTGGAACCTTATCTCCACTGGGTGCAAAGTAGAGCTCTCAAGCTAAAGATGCCTTACCCTCGTCACGAAGTTCTTCCATTAAAGGAATCTGTCCTTTATTTTATGTCTGATACGGAAAAACTCTAGGTCACTCTCAACAAAGTTCAACGGGAAAAGAACTCTTGGAAGAACAAATACAGTATTCTCAATGTGGAGTGTACCAAAATTCAGGAACTATTGAAGGATAAGGACGCTCTGATCGAGATTCTAGAATAACATCCTATAGAAGATCAAAGGAACTTGCTCACTCCTTTCACTTGGCAAAGGACTGACAACCCGACAACAGCTGAAGAACCCAGGACAAAGAAAAGGAAAGTACCGAAACCCGCATCTGAGCTCTCTTCAGAGAGGACTCAGGATCCATGAACTTAGACATTTCCTTTTACAGCGCTTTATAAATAATGTATTTCCCTTTCTGCAATCTTTCAAATTCAATAAAACAGGGTCTCCCCACTGTATGATATTGGCAATCTATTTGTTGAAGTTTCTCTTTGAAATTTTTTTAATATATCATTGCATATCATCCATCATTCTCACATAATGCATTCTTCTTACCTTTGAATCTCACGTATACGTCACGATTCTAGAGTCAAACTGTCTCATTCGTACAATACTCAGGCCAATCGACAAAAGAAAATGGACGATCTCGAGGAAGAGAACAGAGAGCTGAGAGAAGAAATCGACGCTCTGAAGGAAGATTTGAAAAAACTTCACAGTGACATGCAATCCCTAGAAACAGCTCAGAGGCAACAACAAAGGACTATGATCTCGGAGATCACATCTACGCCCATAGTGGAGACGTGTGACCCTCGGTACAACATGCCTAAAGATCATCCCTGGGGCATGCCTATCAACTTTATCGCTGAAGGATACATTTCGCCGGTCACGGAAGACCCGAAAACTGCAGCAGGAACCGCTAGGCCTGAAGGGTACAAACTTCGGGAAAGCGAAGACGCAAGAGTGATGGTAGCAACTCCTGAAGGTTATAAACTTCGGGGTATAGAAGAACCAAGAGTCGCCGCTGTAATGACTGTACCATAACCTGTGGTACACACTGTCCCAAAAGGATAGATTCCACAAGTAATCTCTGGTGGAAACGAAAATATGTACGAAAGAATGAATGAGTTCCAGGAAAAATTCCTGGAGATGCAAAAGGAATTGCATGCCATTCGCGGTCAGGATTTATTCGGAAAGGACACCGCAGACCTTTGTTTGGTCCCTAATGTGAAAATCCCGCACAAATTCAAGGTGCCTGACTTTGAGAAATACAAGGGCAACTCTTGCCCTCAAAGTCACTTGGTGATGTACGCTCGAAAGATGTCAACTCAGACTAAAAACCAGTAGCTACTGATCCACTATTTCCAAGACAGTTTAACCGGTGCCGCACTCAAATGGTACATGGGTTTAAACCACACCAAGATCGTTACTTTCAGAGATCTTGGGGTAGCCTTCATTCAGCAGTACAAGTATAACCTGGACATGGAACCAGACCGAGATCAACTTTGAGCAATGTCGCAGAAGGACAAGGAGACTTTTAAGGAATATGCTCAGAGATGGCGTGAAATTGCAGCCCTGATCAGTCCCCTTCTTGAGGAAAAAGAAATGACGAAGATTTTTTTGAAAACCTTAAACTCGTTGAATTACGACCGAATGGTCGCCAGTGCGCCCAACGACTTTACTGAAATGGTGAACATGGGAGTACGCCTTGAAGAAGCAGGCCGAGAAGGATGTCTGGTCAAAGAAACAGGACCATCAACCAGTACCAAAAGATACGGTAGTGCTTTCCCTAAGAAAAAAGAGCAAGATATTGGTAATATCTCTCTCGGAAAGCAAAGGCGAAGGTATCAACCAGTAGCAGCAGTAACTTCTGCTATCAACCCAACGCTTATTCCAGCATATCAACCACTGGTTGCTCAAAGCCAACCAAGTCAGGAATAATATCAGCAAAGGACACAACAGCCTCTTCAGCATGCTCGTCCACAACACAACAACAACAACCGTACAACACGACCACTAGGGTTTGACCCTATACCAATGTTGTACGCAGAACTGTTCCCACTACTACTAGTCAAGGAGCATGTCCAAACCAGGTCTCCTCTTACAGTCCTGGAAAATCCTCCTTTTTGGTTCAAAGCGGATCAAAATTGCCCTTATCATCAAGGAGGACCGGGGCACAACATAGAAAACTGTCTCAGCTTCAAATCAGATGTACAAAAGCTTGTCAGGAACGGGGTCCTATCTTTCAAAGATACAAATCCAAATGTTCAGACAAACCCGTTGCCTCAACATGAAAAGACTGTAGTAAATTTGATAGAGGAAGAGGTTAACCGCAGTTATCAAATTCATAATGTACTCCTATTAGGAACCAATCTGGTCAGGATGCATTGCAGACAGAGAGGGTACGGTTATGTACCACCTCACAATTATCACCAGTGTGATATTTTCTCTAAGAATAATCAAGGGTGTTCCGTAGTGCAATCAGCTCTACAAGAACAAATGAATCTCGGATGGATTGAAGATCATCGAATCCGTGAGGTTAATAGGCTTACACAAATCCCATTATTGTTCAGAATCACAAAATTCTGGCGATGAATGTCAAATTGGTGGCAATGCACTCAAGGCAAAGTCTACACCATGATCTGCCACGACATGATTACAATTCCTGTCCGATATGCTCAATAAACAATCAGGGTGCTCTTTTGTACAAGAGGCCCTCCAGCTTCAGATGGATCTCGGATGGATCCAGGATTACCATGATAGAAGTAGCCATCTAGTTAATATGATTCAGATCTTTGACATTCGCTTGATGAATACCAGTCTGGTAGAATTACAAGCCAAGCAAGTCAGGCTCGGTTTTCTGGCTTCACATGGTTACGAGGACTGTAAAGTGTGTCGTGTAGACGACCAAGGATGTGTACTCGTCCAAAGAACACTTCAACACTTGTTGGACCACTGGTGGCTTCCAATCTACTTGGATGAAGCTACACAACAGATCAGTATGGCCGACAGAAATCCTACTAGGCATCAAATTCAAGATGTCCGCTTAATGGATACAGATCTAGTAAGGTTGCACTGCATACAAAGCGGGCGTGGCCAGGTGCCACCATATAACTATGAGCACTGTAGAATTTTCTCAAAGAACAACCAAGGATGCTACCTTGTGCGGTCTGCTCTTCAAAATCAGTTGGACCGAAAAGAGATTCGTCCATGTTCAAGTTCTGGTTCGATCAACGTGATGCAAGACTATCTCCCTGAGAAAAGCAAAGACGTTGTTATAACCTCTAATCATGAAATGACCAAGGACGTATGCGTCATAATCCCTCTACTCCAGGAATCAAGAGTTCCTCTTGATAGTAGAAAGATTCTAAACCTCGAACCAATTGAGGCTGCCTACGATGGTCAAAAAAATCAAAAGGCTCATGTGGTGATCTATCTGCCGGGACCGATACTGTACAAGTCCGATAAGGCTATCCCTTACAAATACAGTGCAACAACAATCGAGAATGGAAAGGAAACTCCATTACCCTCTGTCGTAAACATTGCCGACATCAGTCGAGTGACACGGAACGGTCGAATCTTCAACCGAGGAGTTAGAGAACCCACCAAAGAAAAGGAACCCCAAATAGAAGTTCCTAATCAACCAGCCGAGCAATCCAGTAATCCCGACCTTTCAAAGAACAATGATGAGATGCTGAAGCTCATCCAGAAAAGTGAGTACAATATTATAGACCAATTGTTGCAAACTCCTTCAAGAATCTCTGTGCTATCTCTATTGCTCAGTTCCGAAGCTCACAGGGAAGCTTTACAGGAAGTCTTAGAGCAATCCTTTGTGGAATAAGATGTGACGATAAGACAATTTGACAGCATCATCTCTAACATCACTTCCTGCATCAATTTAGGATTCAATGATGAGGAACTGCTAGAAAGAGGCAAAAATCACAACATGGCGCTTAACATTACAGTCAACTGCCAGAACGATGCTCTAGCCAGCGTACTGGTAGACACAGAATCAGCTCTGAATGTTATGCCAAAATCTACTCTGATGCGACTATCATTTCAAGGATCTCCGATAAGAGGCAGCGAGGTCATCGTCAAAGCCTTTGATAGATCTCAAAAAATAGTTATTGGCAAAGTCGATCTTCCAATAACTATCGGTCCTCATACTTTCCAAGTCACTTTTTAGGTCATGGACATCTGGGCAGCATACAGCTGTTTATTAGGAAGACCTTGGATACAAGAAGCTGGGGCAGTCACTTCGACACTTCACCAGAAGTTGAAGTTCGTCAAAAATGACAAACTAGTCACAGTCTGCGGAGAACAGGCCTTAATCGTGAGCAACGTATCATCATTTTCTTGTGTAGAACCCGAGGAGGTTGTTGGAACTCAGTTCCAGGCAGTCTCGGTGAGCAATGAGAATCGATCAAAAAAAGGAACACCAATTTCCTCGTATAAAGATGCTCTCGAAGTGATCAACAGTAACAACGCAAAAGGATGGGGACAGCTTGTCATTCCTACGGATAACAAGACAAAGAAAGGTCTTGGTTTCTCCTCGGCCTTTACCCAGACTGCTACTAAAGATGAAAGTTTTCATCCCATTCAAGACTTCTTCCACAGTGGAGGCTTTCTCCACCCAGTATCTCAAGAAGTACATACCGTCAATGAGGGTGACTCCTCCGATACAGATGAAGAGTGGAAGTCCTATTTCATCGAGGACGGTTATATGTCTCAGGAAGAAACGCCTAAGCCATTTTACTTTCCCACACAGAATCTGAGATATATACCGAGATCAGATGTCAAGATGATGTACAGAGATTATGATTCAGGAGGATGTCGTGCTCCACCAAACTCATTAGAGGAGGACACTCTGATGAAAGACAACTTCGACTATGACTATTTTGACCCAATGGATGACTTGCCTATCTAGCAGCCATATGCAGAACACTTGGGGCAAAAGAGTCAGCCCAACAACGCTTATCAACTGAGCATCATTGAAAAAAATACCTGCGTCCCCACCACATCATGGGATCAACACTCAGGACATTTCAAAAATATCCAGCACAACGATGAATTTGCAAAGACTGCAGGACTAGAGTTCATCAGCTATGCTTTTCCTGAGGTCAACGTCATCAAAAAGGATGACTCCTCCAGTTCCACAGAAGTATGGGACATCTTAGGACAACCGAGTGGCAAGTACGACTACTTGGTCAAGTACACCGCTCCTGAAAGTTCTCGCATCAGGCTCGAAGACATCCAGCCTACTGGATAGGGAGATCCACCTGAGAACGAAAATATTGTGCAAGATACAACAGAAGAGTTCGTCTACGACAACTCTGCTTGGGAGGAAGACTCCAATGATCCTGCTCCGCTAGAAATCAGCGTCATTTCTGAGGACAAACCAAGAAAGAAGGTTCCAGACTTTGTGATTCACCGAGGAGTTTGCCGCCAATGGGTTGCTGTCGATGTCCCGAAAGTCGTCCATAAGTCTAAGTAATTTCCGTCTTTGTTTTAACCTTTCACCCTGCCCAGGTTAAACGGATGTCTTTATAGGGCTCACTTTCTGTAAATGTCCCTCTTCGCTTCGCCCAAAGTGACAGAGTTTTGTTTTATAGGGTTGTAGTTTCAAGAATCGACAAAATCATAAATAAATAAACGTCATTATGTAATTTCCGCATTTTATTGCTATTTTCACTTTTTGATTTTTCAGTAAATGGTAATCCTAAAAAACAACTCAATAATAAAAAACAAGCATTTTTCAGAAAATACACTGCACAAACTCTTGCATTTCTCTCTATCTCTTCTAAAAAACAATCATCACGTCATCAGATTGCTTGTTTTAAACCCCGTTGAAACATACGATCCAATGCCTTCTCCCAACTTTGAAATCCCGGTATTTGAAGCTGAAGAAGAAGAAGACAAAGAAATTCCATAAGAGATTACCCGATTGCTCAGACAAGAGGAAAGGTCCATTGAGCCTCACAAAGAGACGTTGGAAACGGTCAACTTGAGTTCAGAAGAAGAGAGAAAAGAAGTCCAGATTGGGGCACTGCTCAATCCAACTGTCAAAGAAGATTTGATAAGACTTCTTAAAGAATTTCCCGATGTGTTTGCTTGGTCCTATCAGGACATGCCAGGGTTGGATACCAGCATTGTGGAACATCATTTACCATTAAGATCAGAATATCCGCCGGTAAAACAAAGACTGAGAAGGACTCACCCGGATATGGCCATCAAAATCAAAGAGGAAATGTAGAACCAGATTGACGCGGGTTTCCTCGTCACCTCAGAATATCCTCAATGGTTAGCCAACATAGTCCCAGTTCCGAAAAAGGACGGAAAAGTTCGAATGTTTGTAGACTACAGGGATCTGAACAAAGCCAGTCCAAAGGATGACTTTCCCTTACCACACATAGACATGCTAGTAGACAGTACATCGAAATTCAAAGTATTCTCCTTCATGGATGGATTCTCGGGCTACAATCAGATAAAAATGGCTACGAAAGACATGGAGAAAACTTCATTCATCACCCCATGGGGCACCTTTTGTTACAAGGCAATTCCGTTCGGTTTGAAGAACGTCGGGGAAACCTATCAAAGGGCCATGACTACTCTGTTTCACGACATGATACAGAAAGAGATTGAGGTTTATGTTGATGACATGATTCCCAAACTAAAACAGAAGAGGAGCATGTGACCCACTTGTCAAAGTTATTCGAGCGTCTGAGGAAGTACAAACTCCGCTTGAATCCCAACAAATGCACATTCGGTCTCCGTTCGGGAAAGCTTTTAGGGTTTATCATCAGCTAGAAAGGAATTAAGGTTGATCATGACAAGGTCAAGGCCATTCAAGAAATGCCTTCTCCAAAGACCGAGAAACAAGTCAGAGGATTCCTGGGACGTTTGAATTACATTTCCAGATTTATATTCCTCATGACTGTGACATGTGCGCCAATCTTCAAAATTCTCAAAAAGGATCAGGACTGCATATGGACAGAAGTCTGCCAGAAAGCCTTCAACAGTATCAAAGAGTATATGTTGAATCCATCTATCCTGTCACCTCTAGTGGAGGGGAGACCACTAATCATATACCTGACAGTCTTGGAAGACTCAATGGGTTGTGTACTTGGCCAACAAGACGAAACAAAAAGAAAAGAGTTTTCCGTCTACTATCTGAGCAAGAAGTTTACCGACTGTGAAACTCAGTACACTATGCTTGAGAAAACTTGTTGCGCTCTGGCTTGGGCAGCCAAACATCTTTGCCAGTATATGATTTGTCACACTACTTGGTTAATCTTCGAAATGGATCCAATCAATTATGTCTTTGAAAAACCTGCTCTCACGGGAAGGATTGCCCGGTGGCAGATGTTCTTATCAGAATACGACATCGAGTACCATGCTCAGAAAGCCGTCAAAGGAAGTATTTTAGCCGATCATTTGGCTCATCAACCGATTGACGACCAGGAATCAGTCGGATTTAACTTCCCAGACGAAGATGTTATGTACTTGAAAATGAAAGATTGTGATGAACCGCTACCCAGTGAAGGGCCAGAACCAGGTTCCCAATGGGGACTAATCTTTGATGGAGCTATCAATAATTATGGAAATGGAATTGGGGCAATCATCGTAACACCTCAGGGTACCCACATTCCTTTCACCGCCAGATTGACATTCAAGTGTACAAAAAATGAGGCCGAATACGAAGCTTGTATCATGGGTCTCGAAGAAGCGGTTGACTTAAGGATTAAGAACTTGGATGTATATAGAGACTCAGCCCTGGTTATCAATCAGATCAAAGGAGATTGGAACACATACCAATCAAGACTGATTCTTTAAAAAGACTACACAAGAAGGTTGTTACCATTTTTCAACAGAATCGAGTTTCATCACATCCCTCGTGAAGAGAATCACATGGCTGATGCACTAGCCACTCTCTCTTCCATGATTAGTGTAGGTCAATGGAACGACATACCTAAGATTGACGTAATGCGCCTAGAACGGCCCGCTTACATCTTCACGATTGAAGCAGTCATAGACGACAAACCTTGGTATCACAATATAAAATGCTTTCTTCAAAAACAAGAGTACCCACCTGGGGCATTCAGAAAAGACAGAAAGACTCTCAGAAGACTGGCTGGCAACTTCTTCCTGAGCGGTGATACCCTCTATAAGAGAAAATTTGACATGGTCTTGCTCTGATGCGTAGACAGACCCGAAGCAAACATGTTGATAAAAGAAATTCACGAAGGATTCTTTGGTACTCATGCCAATGGACACACAATGGTGAGGGAAATTCTAAGAGCAGGTTACTATTGGTTGACAATGGAATCCGATTGCTACAAGTACATTAAGAGGTGTCACAAATGTCAGATATACTCAGACAAGATCCATGTACCGCCAACGCATCTCAAAGTTCTTTCTTCCCCATGGCCTTTTTCCATATGGGGAATCGACATGATTGGCATGATCGAACCCAGAGGTTCAAAAGGACATCGGTTAATCCTAGTAGCCATTGACTACTTAACCAAGTGGGTCAAAGCAGCGTCATACGCCAATGTAATCCAACAAGTGGTGGTCCGGTTCATCAAAACCAATCTCATCTGCCGTTATGGTGTTCCAAGTCAGATAATTACTGATAATGGATCTAACTTGAACAATAAGATGATGAAAGAGTTGTGCACTGAGTTTAAGATCGAACACCCTAACTCATCTCCCTACCGACCTAAGATGAACGGGGCAGTAGAAGCGACTAACAAGAACATCGAGAAGATTGTTCAATAGATGGTTATAACCTACAAAGACTGGCACGAGATGCTGCCCTTTGCTCTTCACAGTTATCGCACATCTGTCCGTACTTCAACAGAGGCAACCCCTTTCTCTCTAGTATATGGCAAGGAGGCAGTGCTCCCCATCGAAATAGAGATACCATCAATCAGGGTATTGATGGAAGCTAAGCTAACAGAGGCTGAATGGTGTCAAAGTTGACAGACGATTTGAATCTGATCGAAGAAAAGTGATTAACGGCTCTATGTCATGGTCAGTTGTATCAGCAAAGAATGAAGAAATCGTTTGACAAAAAGGTCCGACCTCGCGTCTTCAGGAAAGGAGACCTCGTGCTCAAGAAGATACAATCATTTCTCACGGATTCCCAGGGCAAATGGACTCTGAATTACGATGGCCCCTATTTGGTCAAGAAAGCCTTCTCAGGCAGCGGCTTGAGACTCACAACCATGGATGGAGAAGAGTTTACCTACCCCATGAATGTAGACGTAATCAAGAAATACTTCACCTAAATGAAAAAGAGAGCGTCTCGGTGGATTAAAAACACGAAAGGGTGGTCCAGGCAAAAATTAGAGACTTAAACAGAAAATAATCATCCCGATGGGTTGGAAATCTCAAAGTACAATCCAGGCAAAAATTAGGGATTCATGGCAAGTAACTACGTCCAACACGGGTAAATTCCCCCGTAGTAATGCCATCCATCAAGAAAACTCCAGTCAGGGTCATCTTTGACAAAAGCTCAAGATGTCCAGAATTTAAAGTTAGTAGAAGGATAACGGTCGTTATGTTTCAATGTAGCCCCTTTTCCCTTAAATTACCATTTTCTAAACTTTGTAAATACTCTATGGAATCCCGCGCTTGGCTGATTTCCATTCTATCAATAAAGTTTGAGCCCCGGTGGCAGATGTTCTTATTAGAATACGACATCGAGTACCATGCTCAGAAACCCAACAAAGAAAGTATTTTAGCCAATCATTTGGCTCATCAACCGATTGACGATCAGGAATCAATCGGATTTGACTTCCCAAACGAAGATGTCATGTACTTGAAAATGAAAGATTGCGATGAACCGCTACCGAGTGAAGGGCCAGAACCAGGTTCCCAATGGAGACTAATCTTTGATGGAGCTATCAAAAATTATGGAAACGGAATTGGGGCAATCATCATAATACCTCAGGGTACCCACATTCCTTTCACCGCCAGATTGACATTCAAGTGTACAATCAACGAGGCCGAATACGAAGCTTGTATCATGGGTCTCGAAGTAGGGATTGACTTAAGGATTAAGAACTTGGATGTATATGGAGACTCAGCCCTGGCTATCAATCTGATCAAAGGAGATTGGAACACATACCAATCAGGACTGATTCCTTACAAAGACTACGCAAGAAGGTTGTTACCATTCTTCAATAGAATTGAGTTTCATCACATCCCTCGTGAAGAGAATCACATGGCTGATGCACTAGCTACTCTCTCTTCCATGATTAGTGTAAGTATATGGAACAACATACCTAAGATTGACGTAATGCGCCTAGAACGTACCGCTTACATCTTCACGTTGAAGCAGTCATAGACGATAAACCTTGGTATCAAGATATCAAATGCTTCCTTCAAAAACAAGAGTACCCACCCGGGGCCTTCAGAAAAGACAAAAAGACTCTCAGAAGAGTGGCTGGCAACTTCTTCCTGAGCGGTGATACCCTCTATAAGAGAAACTTTGACATGGTCTTTCTCCGATGCATAGACAGACCTGAAGCAAACATGTTGATAAAATAAATTCACAAAGGATTATTTGGTACTCATGCCAACGGACACACAATGGCGAGTAAAATTCTAAGAGCAGGATACTATTGGTTGACAATGGAATACGATTGCTACAAGTACATGAGGAGGTGTCATAAGTGTCAGATATACTCAGATAAGATCTATGTACCGCCAACGCATCTCAAAGTTCTTTCTGCCCCATGGCCTTTTTCCATATGGGGAATCGACATGATTGGCAAGATCGAACCTAGAGCTTCAAAGGGACATCGGTTCATCCTGGTAGCCATTGACTACTTCACCAAGTGGGTCGAAGCAGCGTCCTACACCAATGTAACCCAACAAGTGGTGGTCCGGTCATAAAAAACAATCTTATATACCGTTATGGTGTTCCAATCCAGATCATTACTGATAATGGATCAAACTTGAACAATAAGATGATGAAAGAGTTATGCGCTGAGTTCAAGATTGAACACCATAACTCATCTCCCTACCGACCTAAGATGAACGGGGCGGTAGAAGCGACTAACAAGAACATCAAGAAGATTGTTCAAAAGATGGTTGTAACCTACAAAGACTGGCACGAGATGCTGCCCTTTGCTCTTCACGGTTATCTCACATCTATCCACACTTCAACAGGGGGAACCCCTTTCTCTCTAGTATATGGCATGGAGGCAGTGCTCTCCATTGAAGTAGAGATACCATCAATCAGGGTATTGATGGAAGCTAAGCTAACAGAGGCTGAATGGTGTCAAAGTTGACACGATGAACTGAATCTGATCGAAGAAAAGCGAATAACGGCTCTATGTCACGGTCAGTTGTATCAGCAAAGAATGAAGAAAGCGTTTGACAAAAAGGTCCGACCTCGCGTCTTCAGGAAAGGAGACCTCGTGCTCAAGAAGATACAATCATTTCTCACGGAATCCCGGGGCAAATAGACTCCGAATTACGATGGCCCCTACGTGGTCAGGAAATCATTCTCAGGCGGCGCCTTGAGACTCGCAACCATGGATGGAGAAGAGTTTACCTACCCCACGAATGTTGACTTAGTCAAGAAATACTTCGCCTAAATGAAAAGGAGAGCGTCTCGGTGGATTGAAAACCTGAAAGGGAGGTCCAGGAAAAAATTAGAGACATAAACATAAAAAAAATCATCGCGATGGATTGGAAATCTCAAAGTACAATTCAGGCAAAAATAGGGATTCATGGCAAGTAACTACGTCCAACACGCGTAAATTCTCTAGCAGTAATGCCATCCATCAAGACAACTCCAGTCAAGGTCATCTTTGATAGAAGCTCAAGATGTCTATAATTCAAAGTTAGTAGAAGGATAATGGTCGTTATGTTTCAATGTAGCCCATTTTCCCTTAAATTACCATTTTTTAAACTTTGCAAATACTCCATGGAATCCTGCGCTTGGCTGATTTCCATTCTATCAATAAATTTTGAGCCCTAGTTCTTTTGTTTGCAATTCTCATTTGTTTTAGCTTTACAGAATGACATTTTTAACATGATCAACGATTCTTGAAATAAAACAAAAATGAATTTACTTGTCAAAATTTTTTCTGCTTTTAAAATAAAGATGACAATTCTTTTGACTGTTGAACATCGAAAGAACATCGATCGCTTCTCTGAAGGTGATTGAACCTCAAAGTGCAGAAACAAAGTTCTCTTTCTAAACCAGTACGCCTGAATGAAGGATCAACTGTGTCAGATGTGATTTTCCCATATGACATCCCCGACAGAGTTCTTATCTCTTAAGACCGATTAAACGAATTTTCTCCTCCACAGGGACTACCTCTCCTAAGCAAGGCAGGATTGCTATTTTGAACCAATGGTACTTCTTTTTCCCCAGAGTGATCGAGTATCCAGTCGTGTTCATCCATTTAGTTTGTATGTCACGTCGGTTTTGTCAGCATCAACATACATACATCATGCATTATTGATTCATACTCATATTCATATTGCATCACCATTACTCTAGTCGGTCTTGTTCCCAAGTGATAAAAGTCCTCTCAATCGAGTTGTCAGTCTTTTCCTCGTTAGGAAATGCACCACCTAAACCACTCTCCCCCCAGTTTATTTCTAGATTGGAGCCGGTCCTCAACCACTTTGATAACTTGAGCCTCTGAAAGACAAGAAGACATTCAACAAACGTCACTCTTTACCATTGGAGATGATGTTCTCGCTTTTCCGGATTATGGAAAATCCCAGAGATAGCCTCGCAACTAAAGACTCTCAGCAACACATTGCTTTTTCTCTTCAGAAAGTCAATATTAATGAGGTCATCAGCACCTCCAAATTGGATTACATCACATGGCATTTCTCCGGAAAAGATCTTGAAGAAAAGTATGATATAGTATCCCCAGACAGAAATGCAGTCTCTCAAGAGACTCGTTTTTTCCTAGTAGAGTCAACAAATGGCATCTCCAACAGAGAAGTTTGCACACCTCTGCAGCTCAGACAAATGGGTTTCCCCAACAAGTCTGACCTCAAACCTTTTCCATCAAATGGCATCTCCCAAGGAAAATACGGCAAGAAGTTTGATGAAGATCACTACACATAGCATCCCTTGTCAAGGAAGTGTATTGACAAAAGAAACTTAGACCAGTTCCGCGGCTGAAAACCCGGATCGAGGGGAAGTTTATATCAGAAACTGAGACCAGTTCCGCGGTCGAAAACTCGGATCGAGGGGAGGTTTATATAAGAAACTTAGACCATTTCCGAGGCTGAAGACCTGGATCGAGGGGAAGTTTATATCAGAAACTGAGACTAGTTCTGTGGCTGAAGACCCGGATCGAGGGGAAGTTTATTACAAAAGAAACTAAGACCAGATTCGTGGCTAAAAATCAGGATCGAGGGGAAGTTTTTTGCCCTTTTCTAAGTATCATTGCTTAGTAAAAGAAGATGGATGAGCGAATTGCCATTCATAACCACCGTCAAAATTTCGGGTATTATGATATTTAATCCTCTTGCACCCTGAATGGCCGAATATTTCTGCCATTCACCCTTTCGGGTCCAAGAAGATTAAATAGGGGCATTTATCATACCCTAAATTTTGACCACCAAGATCTCCCATCATTGTGAAAATCATCATCACAATATGAATACACTTTCATGCCTCATCAATCCCCTCAAAGATGGTTAAGCATTCATCACAATCAAGAATTAGGGTTTAAGCCCTCTCAGAGCATTTAGACAAAGGATCAATCAAGGAATGACATGATCTTCAACTTTTATAACTTATCAAACACCTATAAAGGATCAAGAGGACTCCCATATCAAGGATCAGGTACAAGGTTGCAACATTCCAAGTGGATCAAGCCTCAAGATCGGCAGTGTCACCAAATTAGGGTTTTGGTCGGCCAAGGCCTCCAGATGGAATTTTTCCTCTGGGCATGAGCCAATGCTTCAAAGCACAACCCAAGATACTCCATAGGACCTCATGGACCCAATCATCAAGTCAATTTAGCCTCAGGGGATGCATTCACAAAAAAATCAGGAATTAGGGTTTCTCGACCTAATTCACCCCTAAGTTGACTTTTTGAGCAAAACATGAGCCAAGACCTCAAGACATGATTTGAGGGCCTCAAATACACCACATTGATCCATTTACAACAATGGATTGATCCAAGAAGCGTGATTCACAAGTTTCATTTTCATCTGGACCACAATTACGGTTTTGAGGGAAAAGTCAATTGTATCTTTGACTTTTGATCAAGACATGCTCCCAAACCTTGGGACATGATTCAATACACCCTATAACACCTATGGAATCCATCCATAGGTTTGATTTAGGTCAAGGACTTGATTTCACAAAGGATCGCACAGTTTGGATTTCATCCGATAAAAAAGTCAACTGTGCATAAAATCAAGTTTGACTTTTTGGAATTTGTCACAAATATGGTTCCCCTAAGTTAAAAATAATGTTAATGTGTTATATTGATCATCATTCATTAAGGAAAATCAAGAAAAGTGAGGTTTCTTGCTAAAGGGGCAACCATAAGAAACCAAATTTTTTCTAAGTTATGGAACAAAAGTGATTTTGGTACCAACTTCCAAGGATCATAACTTGAGATCCAAGCAACCATTTTGGGTGATCCAAAGCTGGATTTATAGGCCTTGCCACACTCTACAAAAGCTTCAACTACCTCCAACTCTAATTCCTTATAGAGTTTAAGTTATGGAATGATCAAAATGACAAAAAACTTGAAAATGACATTTTTCCAACACTTAGTGAAAATCTGCCTAAGTTACCAGCCTTGAACATCAATGTTCATGAGGTTTTTTCAGTTGGATTCAAATAGTTTCAGAATAAACTATGATCACACATGTTTTGTATCATATGAGGGCTTTCTAAAAAGCACAAGAGCCTCCCATAACTCAACCTGAGCAGGGAGATATGAATCCCTCAAAATCACCATTTCCAACTTTCTTGGACAAGGCAGATTTTGGCAGATTTTGGCATTTTGCTCGATTTGGCAAATTTGGACAACTCCAAGCCTTGTCATCCATTTGGACACATCTGAGGATAAAACAAGAAGAGAATTATCTGATCCCCAAGCCTCCAAAGTCCAAGAATATACACTTAGCCATAACAAACCTAAAAAGGCTAAAAAGGTGCCAAGACTCCAATTTTGTTTCTAAGCATTCAATGGATACACCATGGTATCATGGACTGACACATTCCTAACTGAATAAGTCAAGAATCAACACTGAATCAAAGAACTATAGGCCTGTGCCCTAACCTCAAGTCAATGGCTAGAGAGACTTAGGATTCCCTTGGATCAACATTGGCCAAAGGACTACTGCAGCTGCCATTCACTATTGCTGCCAAAACAAACATGATACACTATAAATAGATCTCAATTGTGATCAGTTTGAGTACACCAAAGCACTACAACACTTGCTTTCCTCAAAATCTCTTTCTTTAGGCCAAAATGCCTTCTTTTCCAAGTTATCTCTGAGTTTTTGAGTTAGAGAGCCATTCCACCATAACTCATGATCCAAACACCTCTAATATATCATATTTAAGCTGTTCAAACACTCACATGTAACCTGAAACACCAAAATAAAAAATTTAACCTCCAAAACCTCAAAATTTGACTTTTCTGCATTTTTCAAGGCATGTCTTGATTCAGTCACTTCCAAAATCAAACCAGGCCTCAAACACACTCCAAATATCATCCTCAAACTGTCCCAAATGGTTCCCCTCATCTGGAACACCATTTAATAGAGTTGCTATATTGGTCACTTTTGCCCGTTTTGCAAGAAAATGCCTATACTTGTTCCTAAGGATTCCAGCTGGTTCAAACCATCCTAAAAGCTTCTAAGGGATCAACTGAGAGTGTTCAAAGCATTGGATCACTTCTGACACAAGGAACTTGGCAGATAGCACAAGGAGCTCAAAGAGGTAAGTGCATGACAACTTCAACTCTTTGAATAATGCATTCCTTTGATGTCCACTGATCATAAACATCTCATACATGTTGTATATGTTGTGTTTGAACCAATTTATCATGCAATTCTTGCTTGTACAATGAGATAGCATAAAATATGCAAAAATAGGCCTATTTTGAAACCACTATCGGATTTTGAGGAGGAGACATTTTCTGAAAATTCTAAGGGCACCATTGGATTCCTCATGAAATTCTAGGACAGATGCACCTAAATTTTGTCCCAATGCCAAAACTTGCCTTGCCTTGCCTTGGCCAGGCCTGAAAACTTGGCACCCCTGATGTATTTATGGGGTGGTTTTGATACATGGATGTATCACCACCCCAGTGGTAGCGTGCGCATGTGTTTGTGTATGAGGTCATGGGTTCAAACCCCACCCAGACCTTTTTTGCTACTTTGTCATATTTTTGTTATTTTAATATTTTTCATGGTTTTGTTAATTAATTCAAAAATTAATTTCTCTCTCAATTTTAATTATTTTTTATTGGTTCTTTTTTCTGAAAAATTCCCAAAAATGTTAAAATATTTTATTCCATAAAAATTTCACAAAAATATTATTTATTTCATATACTTAGTATTTTTGTAAAGAATTATGTTTTATTTGTTTTTAAACATTTAAAATATTTCTTTCTCTTGATTTTACAAAGTTCAAGTGATTTTTCAATCATCTCATAAATAAAACTTGGTTTTTTCAAACATTAATCCAAGATCACAACTTGTTTTTCACACATGTTTGATAAATTTGATCATTTTTATTGAATTTTTGTTCAATTAAAATACATTTAAATCAAAATTAGGGTTTTGATCATTATCACCCTAACAAATCTTTTTCAAAACACTTTTGGGCCTCTAATAGAGTGTAAGACCCAACCCCTATTAAAAACCAAACTAATTTGGGCCTCATTCATTGTATAAGACCCACTGTGATTTCCAAAATCTCGGCGCGATCGCCATTTCATTTCAAAATCAATTGGGTCTACCCTTGTGTTGTAAGTCCCATTTCTTTTCTTTTTTCAAACATTTGGGCCTCTCCTTGAGTTGTAAGACCCAACCCTCTTTGTAAATAACACCTTTTTTGGGCCTTAGTATTTGTATAAGCCCCACTATAGTTTACAAAACAATGGTACGATTATTGTTCTTCATTTGGGCCTCTCCTTGAGTATAAGCCCCAACAACCTTTTCCGAAACAACTTCCCTTTTGATTTAGGTTTAAATTCATAGTTGTTATCAAAACTTTATTTAATTTCTTGAACAACTAACCATACTGCTGTTACTATGGAAGCTTGCTCGCCTGTAAGTTTTTATCAGCTTTCTTTACATGCTTTTGTATATATATATATATATATATATATATATATATATATATATATATATATATATATATATAACTGTATTGCTGGAAGCTTGCTCACCTGTAAGTCCTTCTTTCATGTCCTTTTAAATACTTGCCATATATCAACTGTGTATATACTTTTATATCTGCTTAGAGTTTTCCCAGGAAATTAGGTCTATAACTAGATAGAGCCAGTGGTCACTCTTTCAACACAGTCAAAACTAGTTCCCCATAGGAATTCCAGATACAGTCTTGCCTTCTCTTGGGCTTAAACAATATGGAACAAAGAGAAAGGCATTATTCCCGGTGAAAATTTTCTCAGACTGTCATTATTAGAAATTGTCAAAGAAATTCAATTACCCATAGAGGATTAATTCTAGGTGAAACCTCTCTTGAATTTCTTCAAGCCCTAGAACTGTTCACTACGGAAAAGAATAATTCTCAGTGAAACCTTTCTGGAACTTTTCTTAAGTTTGGACCCACATGCTTCCTGAAAGCATCCCCGCCCCCTCTTGGGCTTTGTACAAGGACCCTCCGGCTTCTTAGAAGTTCTCATGCCTTCTCTTGGACTTAGTACAAGGACCCTAAAGACCTCTTAAAGGTGTAGGATAGAACGTAGTCATCCTTTGTTAGAGCTGTCTTTCCAAAGAGTCAAAACCTCATATCATGTTTAGGGTTGACACTCATCCCTTAAAACACCTGCCTCTTCTTGGGCATCATGCAAAGATAAACCTATTCAATAGACTTGGACAGTCTAAATCTCTAAGACATTCTCAAGTTCCCTACGAATACGGGAGAAACCCGGATCATTCGATCAATCTCCACGAGAGTTAAATCCTCACAGGATCTAAAACTCAATCTTTATCCTAAATTTCCCCAACTAGGGTCAGCTTATCATCAGAACCTCAAGGCATCTGATACCTTAACTCTTCTGTAAACCCTTAGTAAGAGTTGATCCCCCGGCTTGGACCTGCCTCTGGATCTTAATAATCCTCAACAGAAGCCAGCCTCCTCTTAGGCTTTGTATAATGATTTTCCTCAGTAGAGTAAACCTCAAAAGTACTCTCTGGTTGAGTCCATCTATTTCAGCCTCCTCTTAGGCCTTGAATAATGATTTCCCCTAGCGGAAGTTAACCTCCTCTTAGGCTTTGTATAATGATTTCTCCAGCTTGTTCAACCACAATCTTGGGCTTTGTACAAGACAGATAAAAGCACTCTATTGTTGAGTCAACCCTCTTTATAGCCTCAATCTTGGGCTTTGTACGAGACACCATATAAATTTCCCTAAACAGAGTCAAACCTCTTTCTAGCCTCAATCTTGGGCTTTGTATAAGACAGATAAAACCATACTCTCCAGCAGAGTCAATCTTCTCCTTTTCAGCCTCAATCTTGGGCTTTGTACAAAACACCTACAAATATTCCCCGGTGGAATCAAAAACCCTCTTTTCGCCTCAATCTTGGGGTTTGTATAAGACAGATAAATACCTCCCCAGCAGAGTCGATTCCTCCCAGCCTCCTCTTAGGCTTTGTATAATGATATCCCCAAAAGAGTCAATTCTCTTTTAGCCTCAATCTTGGGCTTTGTATAAGACAGATAAACACTCCCTTGTTGAGTCCGTCTTTTCCAGCCTCCTCTTAGGCTTTGTATAAGGACTTCCCCAATGGATTCAATCAATCTCTTAGCTTCAACCTTGGGCTTTGATCAAGGCACACAAAAATCAAAATCCCCTCAGAGGAAATCAAAAAATCTCTTTGTAGGAAGACACTTCTCTGTATATCACACATCAAAATAGAAAGTCAAACAAACCATAATCCCAGATAATTGCTGTAAGTGGCACACTTGTTGATTCAAAAATCCAAGTTGTAGTCCTTCTTTATCCTGATAAATCCCTTCTTTCATATAATTGTTGTAAGTGGCAAGCCTCTGGATTATTTACATCCAAGCCAATGTCCCTCTCTTAGCATGAAAAACTCCTAAGGAAAAATGGCATTACTCAACACTGAGTTAAAGTTTTCTCCTTTAGGACAAATCCCCTATAAAGGAAATTATGGCATTGCTGGATTCTCATATCCCAGTTAAAGTAACCCTCCTTTATAATCAGTCACCCAACAGTTGTGATAAACAGACGAGATGTCTCCCTTTAGAGATGACTAATTCTCTCTCAGTCAAACCTTTAGCTTCAATCTTGGGCTTTGAACAAGACACAAATACTCAACCTTTTAGCTTCAATCTTAGGCTTTGAACAAGACACCAAAACATCTTTTTCCTCCCATAGAATAGGAGGAACTACGATTGCTCTGATTTCCCTGTTTATCTTTAACGGGAATACGTAGGCATAAGATTACGAAATCTTAGCGAGCATACCAATCAAAAACTTTAGGTCCAGTACCTTCATATACCAATCAAAACCAAGGTCCAGTACCTTCACATACCAATCAAAACCAAGGTCCAGTACCTTTATATCACCAAAATTATCAAAACTCTCTCTCTCCCACAGACATCCCTCAAAAAAGAAACTTTCCCATTTACAGATAAACACCATCATGTACAAAGTAGAACCTAATGCTAACAACCTGTGGATAACCACATATAGGATGGGTAATTGACAACTCCCCATTGTATAACCTGACCCCGAACTCCCCGAATCTCTTTAAGCGTTTGTTCAGTTAAACATTCGTGTGCAAGGTTAGTTTTATATAGCTTCCCTTTCCCTTCCAGCTTCATGGGATAAATAAGAAATCAGAAAGTAGCACCCCTCCTACCATTGCGGTGAGGAACCCAATCTTGCGATAAGGTGGTCGTGTCACCGACAAAAATCGCACGCTACAGATAAATGGCGACTCTGTTGGGGAGTCATTTTGTCTGTTTAAGATTATAGACTAGAATTCCTAAGAGGTCTAGGATGTTAGTTTTAGGAATCATAATATATATACTGCTTTTCCTACTTGATATCCGTGTTTATTTTTCTGCTAATGGGAATGCGAGTGATGTTGCGTGTGGAAAGTTTGAGTGATACCTAATATAGGTGATGGCATAGACGGGCGGTCTTACAGGGAGTGAATCCCGAATAAGCTGTCCCGGTAGACCATCAAATCAGTGGAGATACCCTTTGCGGATTCAATTTCTAACGCCTTCGGTTGTGAAAACAAATTGTCTGATTGTGGTATCCATGAAACTCAGGATTTAGTAGACATTAACCATGAGGCCATTTGAAAGTGCGGTAGCTATCGGAAATAGTCGACACGCGATACTACACTCAATTCAGGTTAGCCTAGGATGCTACAGCTCGCTCGGGTGAACCATCTTGCTGTTACTATCCCTAGGGGGTCAATGATTTTGGGAACTTTTAACCCGTTCTACAGGTA
The DNA here is from genome assembly GCA_022829125.1 of Lathyrus tuberosus. Classification (NCBI taxonomy): domain Eukaryota; kingdom Viridiplantae; phylum Streptophyta; class Magnoliopsida; order Fabales; family Fabaceae; genus Lathyrus; species Lathyrus tuberosus. Next base: position 2,031,861 of record JALAZF010000423.1, read on the forward strand.
CAAAAATTCACCAGAATACAACCTTTGGGGATGGGTAGAGCCATGACTCCATGCTCGTGACGTTGAACCCTTAAACCCATAATTTTTCAATGTTTTTGTGTGATGCATTCATGCATTCATTTAAAAAAATCTTAAACAAAGAAAAAATCTTCTTTTCTTTTCTCTCTTTTTCAAAATAAACTAAAACAATGATTGTAAATATCAGAGAAAAGGATTGCGTTATGGATTTTGGTAGAAGAAAGACGCATAAGTACACCTTCAAGACTCCGAAACTAGAGGATTTAAAAGGGCTGGCAAGGATGATCATCAACCCTGATGCTTTCAGAGCTAAGTACGGAGGACTGCTGTCTCTGTTAAGGGTCTACTTAGTTGAAGAAATCCTGTCTACGCTGATTCAGTTCTACGATCCGGTTTATCACTGTTTCACATTCCCAGATTATCAACTAACACCGACGCTAGAAGAGTACTCTCACCTGACTGATTTACCCATCACTGACCAAGCTCCCTTTTCTGGACTGGAAGAAATTCCAAAGGATCAAACCATTGCAAGAACAATCTATTTGGACGAGTCAGAAGTCAGGACTCACATTGCCATTAAGGATGGAATCCAAGGTTTACCGGCCACGTTTTTGGTAGAGAAAGCCCTGTACTTTGCCAGTATAGGAAACGTTACTGCTTTCGAAGATATCTTTATCCTACTTACATACAGGCTTTTCCTTTTTCCCAACATCGATAACTTTGTCGATACCAATGCCATTAAGATCTCTCTGATTGGAAACCCCATACCGACATTGCTCGCAGATGCTTATCATTCTGTATACTTAAGGAATTTGTACAACGGAGGAATGATCATATGTTGTGTACCCCTGTTTTACAAATGGTTCACTTCTCATTTACCTAAGTCTTCTGCATTTTGGGATCATAAGAGTACCCTACGTTGGTCACAGAGAATCATGTCTCTTACCAACTCTGACATAGACTGGTACAATCGAATCTATGACGAGATAAGAATCATCGATCTTTGTGGAAACTTCCCTAATGTACCCCTCATAGGAACTAAAGGAGGAATCAACTATCATCCAATTTTAGTTCGACGTCAACTCGGATACCCGATGAAGCATATCCCGCATAATGTTCATCTGGAAGTTCTTTTCTTTAAGGAAGGAGAAAATGACAGGGCACTAAAGACAGAAATAGTGCATGCCTAGAAACATGTTCACAAGAAAGGAAGAGAGTCTCTATGAAGACCAAGTTGTACCTCCGTGGAACCTTATCTCCACTGGGTATAAAGTAGAGCTCTCAAGCTAAAGATGCCTTACCCTCGTCACGAAGTTCTTCCGTTAAAGGAATCTATCCTTTATTTTATGTCTGATACGGAAAAACTCTAGGTCACTCTCAACAAAGTTCAACGGGAAAAGAACTCTTGGAAGAACAAATACAGTATTCTCAATGTGGAGTGTACCAAAATTCAGGAACTATTGAAGGATAAGGACGCTCTGATCGAGATTCTAGAATAACATCCTATAGAAGATCAAAGGAACTTGCTCACTCCTTTCACTTGGCAAAGGACTGACAACCCGACAACAGCTGAAGAACCCAGGTCAAAGAAAAGGAAAGTACCGGAACCCGCATCTGAGCTCTCTTCAGAGAGGACTCAGGATCCATGAACTTAGACATTTCCTTTTACAGCACTTTATAAATAATGTATTTCCCTTTCTGCAATCTTTCAAATTCAATAAAACAGGGTCTCCCCACTGTATGATATTGGCAATCTATTTGTTGAAGTTTCTCTTTGAAAATTTTTAATATATCATTGCATATCATCCATCATTCTCACATAACGCATTCTTCTTACCTTCGAATCTCACGTATACGTCACGATTCTAGAGTCAAACTGTCTCATTCATACAACACTCGGGCCAATCGACAAAAGAAAATGGACGATCTCGAGGAAAAGAACAGAGAGCTGAGAGAAGAAATCGACGCTCTGAAGGAAGATTTGAAAAAACTTCACAGTGACATGCAATCCCTAGAAACAGCTCAGAGGTAACAACAAAGGACTATGATCTCGGAGATCACATCTACGTCCATAGTGGAGACGTGTGACCCTCGGTACAACATGCCTAAAGATCATCCCTGGGGCATGCCTATCAACTTTATCGCTGAAGGATACATTTCGCCGGTCACGGAAGACCCGAAAACTGCAGCAGGAACCGCTAGGCCTGAAGGGTACAAACTTCGGGAAAGCGAAGACGCAAGAGTGATGGTAGCAACTCCTGAAGGTTACAAACTTCGGGGCATAGAAGAACCAAGAGTCACCACTGTAATGACTGTACCATAACCTGTGGTACACACTGTCCCAAAAGGATAGATTCCAAAGTAATCTCTGGTGGAAACGAAAATATGTACGAAAGAATGAATGAGTTCCAGGAAAAATTCCTGGAGATGCAAAAGGAACTGCATGCCATTCGCGGTCAGGATTTATTCGGAAAGGACACCGCAGATCTTTGTTTGGTCCCTAATGTGAAAATCCCGCACAAATTCAAGGTGCCTGACTTTGAGAAATACAAGGGCAACTCTTGCCCTCAAAGTCATTTGGTGATGTACGCTCGAAAGATGTCAACTCAGACTAAAAACCAGCAGCTACTGATCCACTATTTCCAAGACAGTTTAACCGGTGCCGCACTCAAATGGTACATGGGTTTAAACCACACCAAGATCGTTACTTTCAGAGATCTTGGGGTAGCCTTCGTTCAGCAGTACAAGTATAACCTGGACATGGCACCAGACAGAGATCAACTTCGAGCAATGTCGCAGAAGGACAAGGAGACTTTTAAGGAATATGCTCAGAGATGGCGTGAAATTGCAGCCCGGATCAGTCCCCTTCTTTAGGAAAAATAAATGACGAAGCTTTTTTTTAAAACCTTAAACTCGTTGAATTACGACCGAATGGTCGCCAGTGCGCCCAATGACTTTACTGAAATGGGGAACATGGGAGTACGCCTTGAAGAAGCAGTCCGAGAAGGATGTCTGGTCAAAGAAACAGGACCATCAACCAGTACCAAAAGATACGGTAGTGCTTTCCCTAAGAAAAAAGAGCAAGATATTGGTAATATCTCTCTCGGAAAGCAAAGGCGAAGGTATCAACCAGTAGCAGCAGTAACTTCTGCTATCAACCCAACGCCTGTTCCAGCATATCAACCACAGGTTGCTCAAAGCCAACCAAGTCAGGAATAATATCAGCAAAGGACACAACAGCCTCTTCAGCAGGCTCGTCCACAACACAACAACAACAACAACCGTACAACACGACCACTAGGGTTTGACCCTATACCAATGTTGTACGCAGAACTGTTCCCACTACTACTAGTCAAGGAGCATGTCCAAATCAGGTCTCCTCTTACAGTCCCAGAAAATCCGCCTTTTTGGTTCAAAGCGGATCATATGTACAAAAGCTTGTCAGGAACGGGGTCCTATCTTTCAAAGATACAAATACAAATGTTCAGACAAACCCGTTGCCTCAACATGAAAAGACTGTAGTAAATTTGATAGAGGAGGAGGTTAACCGCAGTTATTAATTCATAATGTATTCCCATTAGGAACCAATCTGGTCAGGATGCATTGCAGACAGAGAGGGTACGGTCATGTACCACCTCACAATTATCACTAGTGTGATATTTGCTCAAAGAATAATCAAGGGTGTTCCGTAGTGCAATCAGCTCTACAAGAACAAATGAATCTCGGATGGATTGAAGATCATCGAATCCGTGAGGTTAATAGGCTTACACAAATCCCATTATTGTTCAGAATCACAAAATTCTGGCGATGAATGTCAAATTGGTGGCAATGCACTCAAGGCAAAGTGTATACCATGATCTTCCACGACATGATTACAATTCCTGTCCGATATGCTCAATAAACAATCAGGGGTGCTCTTTTGTACAAGAGGCCCTCCAGCTTCAGATGGATCTCGGATGGATCTAGGATTACCATGATAGAAGTAGCCATCTAGTTAATATGATTCAGATCTTTGACATTCGCTTGATGAATACCAGTCTGGTAGAATTACAAGCCAAGCAAGTTAGGCTCAGTTTTCTGGCTTCACATGGTTACGAGGACTGTAAAGTGTGTCGTGTAGACGACCAAGGATGTGTACTCATCCAAAGAACACTTCAACACTTGTTGGACCACTGGTGGCTTCCAATCTACTTGGATGAAGCTACACAATAGATCAGTATGGCCGACAGAAATCCTACTAGGCATCAAATTCAAGATGTCCGCTTAATGGATACAGATCTAGTAAGGTTGCACTGCATACAAAGCGGGCGTGGCCAGGTGCCACCATATAACTATGAGCACTGTAGAGTTTTCTCAGAGAACAACCAAGGATGCTACCTTGTGCGGTCAGCTCTTCAAAATTAGTTGGACCGAAAAGAGATTCGTCCATGTTCAAGTTCTGGTTCGATCAACGTGAAGACATTGTTATAACCTCTAATCATGAAATGACCAAGGACGTATGCGTCATAATCCCTCTACTCCAGGAATCTAGAGTTCCTCTTGATAGTAGAAAGATTCTCAACTTCGAACCAATTGAGGCTGCCTACGATGGTCAAAAAAATCAAAAGGCTCCTGTGGTGATCTATCTGCCGGGACCGATACTGTACAAGTCCGATAAGGCTATCCCTTACAAATACGGTGCAACAACAATCGAGAATGGAAAGGAAACTCCATTACCCTCTGTCGTAAACATTGCCGACATCAGTCGAGTGACACGGAGTGGTCGAATCTTCAACCGAGGAGTTAGAGAACCCACCAAAGAAAAGGAACCCCAAATAGAAGTTCCTAATCAACCAGCCGAGCAATCCAGTAATTCCGACCTTTCAAAGAACAACGATGAGATGCTGAAGCTCATCCAGAAAAGTGAGTACAACATTGTAGACCAATTGTTGCAAATTCCTTCAAGAATCTCTGTGCTATCTCTATTGCTCAGTTCCGAAGCTCACAGGGAAGCTTTACAGGAAGTCTTAGAGCAATCCTTTGTGGAATAAGATGTGACGATAAGACAATTTGACAGCATCATCTCCAACATCACTTCCTGCAACAATTTAGGATTTAGTGATGAGGAACTGCTGGAAAGAGGCAAAAATCACAACATGGCGCTTAACATTACAGTCAACTGCCAGAACGATGCTCTAGCCAGCGTACTGGTAGACACAGAATAAGCTCTGAATGTTATGCCAAAATCTACTCTAATGCGACTATCATTTCAAGGATCTCCGATAAGAGGCAGTGAGGTCATCGTCAAAGCCTTTGATAGATCTCAAAAAATAGTTATTGGCGAAGTCGATCTTCCAATAACTATCGGTCCTCATACTTTCCAAGTCACTTTCTAGGTCATGGACATCCGGGCAGCATACAGTTGTTTATTAGGAAGACCTTGGATACAAGAAGCTGGGGCAGTCACTTCAACACTTCACCAAAAGTTGAAGTTCATCAAAAATGAAAAACTAGTCACAGTCTGCGGAAAACAGGCCTTAATCGTGAGCAACGTATCATCATTTTCTTGTGTAGAACCCGAGGAGGTTGTTGGAACTCAGTTCCAGGCACTCTCGGTGAGCAATGAGAATCGATCAAAAAAAGGAACACCAATTTCCTCGTATACAGATGCTCTCGAAGTGATCAACAGTAACAACGCAAAAGGATGGGGACAGCTTGTTATTCCTACGGATAACAAGACAAAGAAAGGTCTTGGTTTCTCCTCGGCCTTTACCCAGACTGCTACTAAAGATGAAAGTTTTCATCCCATTCAGGACTTCTTCCACAGTGGAAGCTTTCTCCACCCAGTATCTCAAGAAGTACATACCGTCAATGAGGGTGACTCCTCTGAAATAGATGAAGAGTGGAAGTCCTATTTCATCGAGGACGGTTATATGTCTCAGGAAGAAACGCCTAAGCCATTTTACTTTCCCACACAGAACCTGAGATATATACCGAGATCAGATGTCAAGATGATGTACGGAGATTGTGATTCGGAAGGATCTCGTGCTCCACCAAACTCATTAGAGGAGGACACTTTGATGAAAGACAACTTCGACTATGACTATTTTGACCCAATGGATGACTTGCCTATCTAGCAGCCATATGCTGAAGACTTGGGGCAAAAGAGTCAGCCCAACAACGCTTATCAACTGAGCATCATTGAAAAAAATACCTGCGTCCCCACCACATCATGGGATCAACACTCAGGACATTTCAAAAATATCCAGCACAACGATGAATCTGCAAAGACTGCAGGACTAGAGTTCATCAACTATGTTTTTCCTGAGGTCAACGTCATCAAAAAGGATGACTTCTCCAGTTCCACAGAAGTATGGGACACCTTAGGACAACCGAGTGGAAAGTACGACTACTTGGTCAAGTACACCGCTCCTGAAAGTTCTCGCATCAGGCTCGAAGACATCCAGCCTACTGGATAGGGAGATCCACCTAAGAACGAAAATATTGTGCAAGATACAACAGAAGAGTTCGTCTACGACAACTCTGCTTGGGAGGAAGACTCCAATGATCCTTCTCCGCCAGAAATCAGCGTCATTTCTGAGGACAAACTAAGAAAGAAGGTTCCAGACTTTGTGATTCACCGAGGTGTTTTCCGCCAATGGGTTGCTGTCGATGTCCCGAAAGTCGTCCATAAGTCTAAGTAATTTCCGTCTTTGTTTTAACCTTTCACCCTGCCCAGGTTAAACGGATGTCTTTATAGGGCTCACTTTCTGTAAATGTCCCTCTTCGCTTCGCCCAAAGTGACAGAGTTTTGTTTTATAGGGTTGTAGTTTCAAGAGTCGACAAAATCATAAATAAATAAACGTCATTATGTAATTTCTGCATTTTATTTCTATTTTCACTTTTTGATTTTTCAGTAAATGGTAATCCAAAAAAAAAACTCAACAATAAAAAACAAGCATTTTTCAGAAAATACACTGCACACACTCTTGCATTTCTCTCTATCTCTTCTAAAAAACAATCATCACGTCATCAGATTGCTTGTTTTAAACCCCGTTGAAACATACGATCCAATGCCTTCTCCCAACTTTGAATTCCCGGTATTTGAAGCTGAAGAAGAAGAAGACAAAGAAATTCCATAAGAGATTACCCGATTGCTCAGACAAGAGGAAAGGTCCATTGAGCCTCACAAAGAGACGTTGGAAACGGTCAACTTGAGTTCAGAAGAAGAGAGAAAAGAAGTCCAGATTGGGGCACTGCTCAATCCGACTGTCAAAGAAGATTTGATAAGACTTCTTTAAGAATTTCCCGATGTGTTTGCTTGGTCCTATCAGGACATGCCAGGGTTGGATACCAGCATCGTGGAACATCATTTACCGTTAAGATCAGAATATCCACCGGTAAAACAAAGACTGAGAAGGACTCACCCGGATATGGCCATCAAAATCAAAGAGGAAGTGTAGAACCAGATTGACGCGGGTTTCCTCGTCACCTCAGAATATCCTCAATGGTTAGCCAACATAGTCCCAGTTCCGAAAAAGGACGGAAAAGTTCGAATGTTTGTAGACTACAGGGATCTGAACAAAGCCAGTCCAAAGGATGACTTTCCCTTACCACACATAGACATGCTAGTAGACAGTACATCGAAATTCAAAGTATTCTCCTTCATGGATGGATTCTCGGGCTACAATCAGATAAAAATGGCGACAGAAGACATGGAGAAAACTTCATTCATCACCCCATGGGGCACCTTTTGGTACAAGGTAATTCCGTTCGGTTTGAAGAACGTCGGGGCAACCTATCAAAGGGCCATGACTACTCTGTTTCACGACATGATACACAAAGAGATTGAGGTTTATGTCGATGACATGATTGCCAAATCTAAAACAGAAGAGGAGCATGTGACCCACTTGTCAAAGTTATTCGAGCGTCTGAGGAAGTACAAACTCTGCTTGAATCCCAACAAATGCACATTCGGTCTCCGTTCGGGAAAGGTTTTAGGGTTTATCATCAGCTAGAAAGGAATTGAGGTTGATCATGACAAGGTCAAGGCCATTCAAGAAATGCCTTCTCCAAAGACCGAGAAACAAGTCAGAGGATTCCTGGGACGTTTGAATTACATTTCCAGATTTATATTCCTCATGACCGCGACATGTGCGCCAATCTTCAAATTTCTCAAAAAGGATCAGGACTGCATATGGACAGAAGTCTGCCAGAAAGCCTTCAACAGTATCAAAGAGTATATGTTGAATCAACCTATCCTGTCACCTCCAGTGGAGGGGAGACCACTAATCATATACCTGACAGTCTTGGAAGACTCAATGGGTTGTGTACTTGGCCAACAAGACGAAACAAAAAGAAAAGAGTTTTCCGTCTACTATCTGAGTAAGAAGTTTACCGACTGTGAAACTCGGTACACTATGCTTGAGAAAACTTGTTGCGCTCTGGCTTGGGCAGCCAAACATCTTTGCCAGTATATGATTTGTCACACTACTTGGTTAATCTCCGAAATGGATCCAATCAATTATGTCTTTGAAAAACCTGCTCTCACGGGAAGGATTGCCCGGTGGCAGATGTTCTTATCAGAATACGACATCGAGTACCATGCTCAGAAAGCCGTCAAAGGAAGTATTTTAGCCGATCATTTGGCTCATCAACCGATTGACGATCAGGAATCAGTCGGATTTAACTTCCCTGACGAAGATGTCATGTACTTGAAAATGAAAGATTGTGATGAACCGCTACCCTGTGAAGGGCCAGAACCAGGTTCCCAATGGGGACTAATCTTTGACGGAGCTATCAACAATTATGGAAACGGAATTGGGGCAATCATCGTAACACCTCAGGGTACCCACATTCCTTTCACCGCCAGATTGACATTCAAGTGTACAAAAAATGAGGCCGAATACGAAGCTTGTATCATGGGTCTCGAAGAAGCGATTGACTTAAGGATTAAGAACTTAGATGTATATAGAGACTCAGCCCTGGTTATCAATCAGATCAAAGGAGATTGGAACACATACCAATCAAGACTGATTCTTTAAAAAGACTACACAAGAAGGTTGTTACCATTTTTCAACAGAATCGAGTTTCATCACATCCCTCGTGAAGAGAATCACATGGCTGATGCACTAGCTATTCTCTCTTCCATGATTAGTGTAGGTCAATGGAATGACATACCTAAGATTGACGTAATGCGCCTAGAACGGCCCGCTTACATCTTCACGATTGAAGCAGTCATAGACGACAAACCTTGGTATAACAATATAAAATGCTTCCTTCAAAAACAAGAGTACCCACCTGGGGCATTCAGAAAAGACAGAAAGACTCTCATAAGACTGGCTGGAAACTTCTTCCTGAGCGGTGATACCCTCTATAAGAGAAAATTTGACATGGTCTTGCTCTGATGCGTAGACAGACCCGAAGCAAACATGTTGATAAAAGAAATTCACGAAGGATTCTTTGCTACTCATGCCAATGGACACACAATGGTGAGGGAAATTCTAAGAGCAGGATACTATTGGTTGACAATGGAATCCGATTGCTACAAGTACATTAAGAGGTGTCACAAGTGTCAGATATACTCAGACAAGATCCATGTACTGCCAACGCATCTCAAAGTTCTTTCTTCCCCATGGCCTTTTTCCATATGGGGAATCGACATGATTGGCATGATCAAACCTAGAGGTTCAAACGGACATCGGTTCATCCTAGTAGCCATTGACTACTTAACCAAGTGGGTCGAAGCAGCGTCATACACCAATGTAATCCAACAAGTGGTGGTCCGGTTCATCAAAAACAATCTCATCTGCCGTTATGGTGTTCCAAGTCAGATTATTACTGATAATGGATCTAACTTGAACAATAAGATGATGAAAGAGGTGTACACTGAGTTTAAGATCGAACACCCTAACTCATCTCCCTACCGACCTAAGATGAACGGGGCAGTAGAAGCGACTAACAAGAACATCAAGAAGATTATTCAAAAGATGGTTGTAACCTACAAAGACTGGCACGAGATGCTGCCCTTTGCTCTTCACAGTTATCGCACATCTGTCCGTACTTCAACAGAGGCAACCCCTTTCTCTCTAGTATATGGCAAGGAGGCAGTGTTCCCCATCGAAATAGAGATACCATCAATAAGGATATTGATGGAAGCTAAGCTAACAGAGGCTGAATGGTGTCAAAGTTGACAGACGATTTGAATTTGATCAAAGAAAAGTGATTAACGGCTCTATGTCATGGTCAGTTGTATCAGCAAAGAATGAAGAAATCGTTTGACAAAAAGGTCCGACCTCGCGTCTTCAGGAAAGGAGATCTCGTGCTCAAGAAGATACAATCATTTATCACGGATTCCTGGGGCAAATGGACTCCGAATTACGATGGCCCCTATTTGGTCAAGAAAGCCTTCTCAGGCAGCGGCTTGAGACTCACAACCATGGATGGAGAAGAGTTTACCTACCCCATGAATGTAGACGTAATCAAGAAATACTTCGCCTAAATGAAAAAGAGAGCGTCTCGGTGGATTAAAAACACGAAAGGGTGGTCCAGGAAAAAATTAGAGACTTAAACAGAAAATAATCATCCCGATGGGTTGGAAATCTCAAAGTACAATCCAGGCAAAAATTAGGGATTCATGGCAAGTAACTACGTCCAACACGGGTAAATTACCCCGCAGTAATGCCATCCATCAAGAAAACTCCAGTCAGGGTCATCTTTGACAGAAGCTCAAGATGTCCAGAATTTAAAGTTAGTAGAAGGATAACGGTCGTTATGTTTCAATGTAGCCCCTTTTCCCTTAAATTACCATTTTCTAAACTTTGTAAATACTCTATGGAATCCCGCGCTTGGCTGATTTCCATTCTATCAATAAAGTTTGAGCCCCGGTGGCAGATGTTGTTATTAGAATACGACATCGAGTACCATGCTCAGAAACCCAACAAAGAAAGTATTTTAGCCGATCATTTGGATCATCAACCGATTGACGATCAGGAATTAATCGAATTTGACTTCCCAAACGAAGATGTCATGTACTTGAAAATGAAAGATTGCGATGAACCGCTACCGAGTGAAGGGCCAGAACCAGGTTCCCAATGGAGACTAATGTTTGATGGAGCTATCAACAATTATGGAAACGGAATTGGGCCAATCATCATAATACCTCAGGGTACCCACATTCCTTTCACCGCCAGATTGACATTCAAGTGTACAATCAACGAGGCCGAATACGAAGCTTGTATCATGGGTCTCGAAGTAGGGATTGACTTAAGGATTAAGAACTTGGATGTATATGGAGACTCCGCCCTGGTTATCAATCAGATCAAAGGAGATTGGAACACATACCAATCAGGACTGATTCCTTACAAAGACTACGCAAGAAGGTTGTTACCATTCTTCAATTGAATTGAGTTTCATCACATCCCTCGTGAAGAGAATCACATGGATGATGCACTAGCTACTCTCTCTTCCATGATTAGTGTAAGTATATCGAACAACATACCTAAGATTGACGTAATGCGCCTAGAACGTACCGCTTACATCTTCACGTTGAAGCAGTCATAGACGACAAACCTTGGTATCACGATATCATATGCTTCCTTCAAAAACAAGAGTACCCACCCGGGGCCTTTAGAAAAGACAGAAAGACTCTCAGAAGAGTGGCTGGCAACTTCTTCCTGAGCCGTGATACCCTCTATAAGAGAAACTTTGACATGGTCTTTCTCCGATGCATAGACAGACCTGAAGCAAACATGTTGATAAAATAAATTCACAAAGGATTATTTGGTACTCATGCCAACGGACACACAATGGCGAGTAAAATTCTAAGAGCAGGATACTATTGGTTGACAATGGAATACGATTGCTACAAGTACATGAGGAGGTGTCACAAGTGTCAGATATACTCAGATAAGATCTATGTACCGCCAACGCATCTCAAAGTTCTTTCTTCCCCATGGCCTTTTTCCATATGGGGAATCGACATGATTGGCAAGATCGAACCCAAAGCTTCAAAGGGACATCGGTTCATCCTGGTAGCCATTGACTACTTCACCAAGTGGGTCGAAGCAGCGTCCTACGCCAATGTAACCCAACAAGTGGTGGTCCGGTCATAAAAAATAATCTCATCTACCGTTATGGTGTTCCAAGCCAGATCATTACTGATAATGGATCAAACTTGAACAATAAGATGATGAAAGAGCTATGCGCTGAGTTCAAGATTGAACACCATAACTCATCTCCCTACCGACCTAAGATGAACGGGGCGGTAGAAGCGACTAACAAGAACATCAAGAAGATTGTTCAAAAGATGGTTGTAACCTACAAAGACTGGCATGAGATGCTGCCCTTTGCTCTTCACGGTTGTCTCACATTTGTTCGCACTTCAATAGGGGGAACCCCTTTCTCTCTAGTATATGGCATGGAGGCAGTGCTCTCCATTGAAGTAGAGATACCATCAATCAGGGTATTGATGGAAGCTAAGCTAACAGAGGCTGAATGGTGTCAAAGTTGACACGATGAACTGAATCTGATAGAAGAAAAGCGAATAACGGCTCTATGTCATGGTCAGTTGTATCAGCAAAGAATGAAGAAAGCGTTTGACAAAAAGGTCCGACCTCGCGTCTTCAGGAAAGGAGACCTCGTGCTCAAGAAGATACAATCATTTCTCACGGATTCCCGGGGCAAATAGATTCCGAATTACGATGGCCCCTATGTGTTCAAGAAATCATTCTCAGGCGGCTCCTTGAGACTCGCAACCATGGATGGAGAAGAGTTTACCTACCCCACGAATGTTGACTTAGTCAAGAAATACTTCGCCTAAATGAAAAGGAGAGCGTCTCGGTGGATTGAAAACCTGAAAGGGAGGTCCAGGCAAAAATTAGAGACATAAACAGAAAAAAAATCATCGCGATGGGTTAGAAATCTCAAAGTACAATTCAGGCAAAAATTAGGGATTCATGGCAAGTAACTACGTCCAACACGCGTAAATTCCCTAGCAGTAATGCCATCCATCAAGAAAACTCCAGTCAAGGTCATCTTTGATAGAAGCTCAAGATGTCTATAATTCAAATTTAGTAGAAGGATAATGGTCGTTATGTTTCAATGTAGCCCATTTTCCCTTAAATTACCATTTTTTAAACTTTGCAAATACTCCATGGAATCCTGCGCTTGGCTGATTTCCATTCTATCAATAAATTTTGAGCCCTAGTTCTTTTGTTTGCAATTCTCATTTGTTTTAGCTTTACAGAATGACATTTTTAACATGATCAACGATTCTTGAAATAAAACAAAAATGAATTTACTTGTCAAAATTTTTTCTGCTTTTAAAATAAAGATGACAATTCTTTTGACTGTTGAACATCGAAAGAACATCGATCGCTTCTCTGAAGGTGATTGAACGTCAAAGTGCAGAAACAAAGTTCACTTTCTAAACCAGTACACCTGAATAAAGGATCAACTGTGTCAGATGTGATTTTCCCATCTGACATTCCCGACAGAGTTCTTATCTCTTAAGACCGATTAAACGAATTTTCTCCTCCACAGGGACTATCTCTCCTAAGCAAGGCAGGATTACTATTTTGAACCAATGGTACTTCTTTTTCCCCGGAGTAATCGAGTATCCAGTCGTGTTCATCCATTTAGTTTGTATGTCGCGTCGGTTTTGTCAGCATCAACATACATACATCATGCATTATTGATTCATACTCATATTCATATTGCATCACCATTACTTTAGTCGGTCTTGTTCCCAAGTGATAAAAGTCCTCTCAATCGAGTTGTCAGTCTTTTCCTCGTTAGGAAATGCACCACCTAAACCATTCTCCCCCCAGTTTATTTCTAGATTGGAGCCGATCCTCAACCACTTTGATAACTTGAGCCTCTGAAAGACAAGAAGACATTCAACAAACGTCACTCTTTACCATTGGAGATGATGTTCTCGCTTTCCCGAATTAAGGAAAATCCCAGAGATAGCCTCGCAACTAAAGACTCTCAGCAACACATTGCTTTTTCTCTTCAGAAAGTCAATATTAATGAGGTCATCAGCACCTCCAAATTGGATTACATCACATGGCATTTCTCCGGAAAATATCTTGAAGAAAAGTATGATATAGTATCCCCAGACAGAAATGCAGTCTCTCAAGAGACTCGTTTTTTCCCAGTAGAGTCAACAAATGGCATCTCCAACAGAGAAGTTTGCACACCTCTGCAGCTCAGACAAATGGGTTTCCCCAGCAAGTCTGACCTCAAACCTTTTCCATCAAATGGCATCTCCCAAGGAATATACGGCAAGAAGTTTGATGAAGATCACTACACATAGCATCCCTTGTCAAGGAAGTTTATTGACAAAAGAAACTTAGACCAGTTCCGCGGCTGAAGACCCGGATCGAGGGGAAGTTTATATCAGAAACTGAGACCAGTTCCACGGTCGAAAACTCGGATCGAGGGGAGGTTTATATAAGAAACTTAGACCATTTCCGCAGCTGAAGACCTGGATCGAGGGGAAGTTTATATCAGAAACTGAGACTAGTTCTGTTGCTGAAGACCAGGATCGAGGGGAAGTTTATTCCAAAAGAAACTAAGACCAGATTCGTGGCTAAAAACCAGGATCGAGGGGAAGTTTTTTACCCTTTTCTAAGTATCATTGCTTAGTAAAAGAAGATGGATGAGCGAATTGCCATTCATAACCACCGTCAAAATTTCAGGTATTATGATATTTAATCCTCTTGCACCCTGAATGGCCGAATATTTCCGCCATTCACCCTTTCGGGTCCAAGAAGATTAAATAGGGGCATCTGTCATACCCCAAATTTTGACCACCAAGATCTCCCATCATTGTGAAAATCATCATCACAATATGAATACACTTTCATGCCTCATCAATCCCCTCAAAGATGGTTAAGCATTCATCACAATCAAGAATTAGGGTTTAAGCCCTCTCAGAGCACTTAGACAAAGGATCAATCAAGGAATGACATGATCTTCAACTTTTATAACTTCTCAAACACCTATAAAGGATCAAGAGGACTCCCACATCAAGGATCAGGCACAAGGTTGCAACATTCCAAGTGGATCAAGCCTCAAGATCGGCAGTGTCACCAAATTAGGGTTTTGGTCGGCCAAGGCCTCCAGATGGAATTTTTCCTCTGGCCATGAGCCAGTGCTTCAAAGCACAACCCAAGATACTCCATGGGACCTCATGGACCCAATCATCAAGTCAATTTAGCCTTAGGGGATGCATTCACAAAAAAATCAGGAATTAGGGTTTCTCGACCTAATTCACCCCTAAGTTGACTTTTTGAGCAAAACATGAGCCAAGACCTCAAGACATGATTTGAGGGCCTCAAATACACCACATTGATCCATTTGCAACAATGGATTGATCCAAGAAGCTTGATTCACAAGTTTCATTTTCATCTGGACCACAATTACGGTTTTGAGGGAAAAGTCAATTGTATCTTTGACTTTTGATCAAGACATGCTCCCAAACCGTGGGACATGATTCAATACACCCTATAACACCTATGGAATCCATCCATAGGTTTGATTTAGGTCAAGGACTTGATTTCACAAAGGATCGCACAGTTTGGATTTCATCCGATAAAAAAGTCAACTGTGCACAAATTCAAGTTTGACTTTTTGGAATTTGTCACAAATATGGTTCCCCTAAGTTAAAAATAATGTTAATGTGTTATATTGATCATCATTCATTAAGGAAAATCAAGAAAAGTGAGGTTTCTTGCTAAAGGGGCAACCATAAGAAACCAAATTTTTTCTAAGTTATGGAACAAAAGTGATTTTGGTACCAACTTCCAAGGATCATAACTTGAGATCCAAGCAACCATTTTGGGTGATCCAAAGCTGGATTTGTAGGCCTTGCCACACTCTACAAAAGCTTCAACTACCTCCAACTCTAATTCCTTATGGAGTTTAAGTTATGGAATGATCAAAATGGCAAAAAACTTGAAAATGACATTTTTCCAACACTTAGTGAAAATCTGCCTAAGTTACCAGCCTTGAACATCAATGTTCATGAGGTTTTTTCAGTTGGATTCAAATAGTTTCAGAATAAACTATGATCACACATGTTTTGTATCATATGAGGGCTTTCTAAAAAGCACAAGATCCTCCCATAACTCAACCTGAGCAGGGAGATATGAATCCCTCAAAATCACCATTTCCAATTGTCTTGGACAAGGCAGATTTTGGCATTTTGCTCGATTTGGCAAATTTGGACAACTCCAAGCCTTGTCATCCATTTGGACACATCTGAGGATAAAACAAGAAGAGAATGATCTGATCCCCAAGCCTCCAAAGTCCAAGAATATACACTTATCCATAACAAACCTAAAAAGGCTAAAAAGGTGCCAAGACTCCAATTTTGTTTCTAAGCATTCAATGGATACACCATGGTATCATGGACTGACACATTCCTAACTGAATAAGTCAAGAATCAACACTGAATCAAAGAACTATAGGCCTGTGCCCTAACCTCAAGTCAATGGCTAGAGAGACTTAAGATTCCCTTGGATCAACATTGGCCAAAGGCCTACTGCAGCTGCCATTCACTATTGCTGCCAAAACAAACATGATACACTATAAATAGAGCTCAATTGTGATCAGTTTGAGTACACCAAAGCACTACAACACTTGCTTTCCTCAAAATCTTTTTCTTTAGGCCAAAATGCCTTCTTTTCCAAGTTATCTCTGAGTTTTTGAGTTAGAGAGCCATTCCACCACAACTCATGATCCAAACACCTCTAATATATC
Organism: Lathyrus tuberosus; assembly: GCA_022829125.1. Taxonomy (NCBI): domain Eukaryota; kingdom Viridiplantae; phylum Streptophyta; class Magnoliopsida; order Fabales; family Fabaceae; genus Lathyrus; species Lathyrus tuberosus. Next base: position 2,048,625 of record JALAZF010000423.1, read on the forward strand.
ATATTTAAGCTGTTCAAACACTCACATGTAACCTGAAACACCAAAATAAAAAATTTAACCTCCAAAACCTCAAAATTTGACTTTTCTGCATTTTTCAAGGCATGTCTTGATTCAGTCACTTCCAAAATCAAACCAGGCCTCAAACACACTCCAAATATCATCCTCAAACTGTCCCAAATGGTTCCCCTCATCTGGAACACCATTTAATGGAGTTGCTATATTGGTCACTTTTGCCCCTTTTGCAAGAAAATGCCTATACTTGTTCCTAAGGATTCCAGCTGGTTCAAACCATCCTAAAAGCTTCTAAGGGATCAACTGAGAGTGTTCAAAGCATTGGATCACTTCTGACACAAGGAACTTGGTAGATAGCACAAGGAGCTCAAAGAGGTAAGTGCATGACAACTTCAACTCTTTGAATAATGCATTCCTTTGATGTCCACTGATCATAAACATCTCATACATGTTGTATATGTTGTGTTTGAACCAATTTATCATGCAATTCTTGCCTGTACAATGAGATAGCATAAAATATGCAAAAATAGGCCTATTTTGAAACCACTATCGGATTTTGAGGAGGAGACATTTTCTGAAAATTCTAAGGGCACCATTGGATTCCTCATGAAATTCTAGGACAGATGCACCTAAATTTTGTCCCAATCCATGGAGAAATGAGAAAGTTAGAGGCTTCACGTAAATTGTCAAAACTTGCCTTGCCTTGCCTTGGCCAGGCCTGAAAACTTGGCACCCCTGATGTATTTATGGGGTGGTTTTGATACATGGATGTATCACCACCCCAGTGGTAGCGTGCGCATGTGTTTGTGTATGAGGTCATGGGTTCAAACCCCACCCAGACCTTTTTTGCTACTTTGTCATATTTTTGTTATTTTAATATTTTTCATGGTTTTGTTAATTAATTCAAAAATTAATTTCCCTCTCAATTTTAATTAGTTTTTATTGGTTCTTTTTTCTAAAAAATTCCCAAAAATGTTAAAATATTTTATTCCATAAAAATTTCACAAAAATATTATTTATTTCATATACTTAGTATTTTTGTAAAGAATTATGTTTTATTTGTTTTTAAACATTTAAAATATTTCTTTCTCTTGATTTTACAAAGTTCAAGTGATTTTTCAATCATCTCATAAATAAAACTTGTTTTTTTCAAACATTAATCCAAGATCACAACTTGTTTTTCACACATGTTTGATAAATTTGATCATTTTTATTGAATTTTTGTTCAATTAAAATACATTTAAATCAAAATTAGGGCTTTGATCATTATCACCCTAACAAATCTTTTTCAAAACACTTTTGGGCCTCTAATAGAGTGTAAGACCCAACCCCTTTTAAAAACCAAACTAATTTGGGCCTCATTCATTGTATAAGACCCACTGTGATTTCCAAAATCTCGGCGCGATCGCCATTTCATTTCAAAATCAATTGGGTCTACCCTTGTGTTGTAAGTCCCATTTCTTTTCTTTTTTCAAACATTTGGGCCTCTCCTTGAGTTGTAAGACCCAACCCTCTTTGTAAATAACACCTTTTTTGGGCCTTAGTATTTGTATAAGCCCCACTATAGTTTACAAAACAACGGTACGATTACTGTTCTTCATTTGGGCCTCTCCTTGAGTATAAGCCCCAACAACCTTTTCCGAAACAACGTCCCTTCTGATTTAGGTTTAAATTCATAGTTGTTATCAAAACTTTATTTAATTTCTTGAACAACTAACCATACTGCTGTTACTATGGAAGCTTGCTCGCCTGTAAGTTTTTATCAGCTTTCTTTACATGCTTTCGTATATATATATATATATATATATATATATATAAAACTGTATTGCTGGAAGCTTGCTCACCTGTAAGTCCTTCTTTCATGTCCTTTTAAATACTTGTCATATATCAACTGTGTATATACTTTTATATCTGCTTAGAGTTTTCCCCGGCAATTAGGTCTAGAACTAGATAGAGCCAGTGGTCACTCTTTCAACACAGTCAAAACTAGTTCCCCATAGGAATTCCAGATACAGTCTTGCCTTCTCTTGGGCTTAAACAATATGGAACAAAGAGAAAGGCATTATTCCCGGTGAAAATTTTCTCAGACTGTCATTATTAGAAATTGTCAAAGAAATTCAATTCCCCATAGAGGATTAATTCTAGGTGAAACCTCTCTTTAATTTCTTCAAGCCCTAGAACTGTTCACTACGGAAAAGATTAATTCTCAGTGAAACCTTTCTGGAACTTTTCTTAAGTTTGGACCCACATGCTTCCTGAAAGCATCCCCGCCTCCTCTTGGGCTTTGTACAAGGACCCTCCGGCTTCTTAGAAGTTCTCATGCCTTCTCTTGGACTTAGTACAAGGACCCTAAAGACCTCTTAAAGGTATAGGATAGAACGTAGTCATCCTTTGTTAGAGTTGTCTTTCCAAAGAGTCAAAACCTCATATCATGTTTAGGGTTGACACTCATCCCTTAAAACACCTGCCTCTTCTTGGGCATCATGCAAAGATAAACCTATTCAATAGACTTAGACAGTCTAAATCTCTAAGACATTCTCAAGTTCCCTACGAATACGGGAGAAACCCGGATCATTCGATCAATCTCCACGAGAGTTAAATCCTCACAGGATCTAAAACTCAATCTTTATCCTAAATTTCCCCAACTAGGGTCAGCTTATCATCAGAACCTCAAGGCATCTGATACCTTAACTCTTCTGTAAACCCTTAGTAAGAGTTGATCCCCCGGCTTGGACCTGCCTCTGGATCTCAATAATCCTCAACAGAAGCCAGCCTCCTCTTAGGCTTTGTATAATGATTTTCCTCAACAGAGTAAACCTCAAAAGTACTTTCTTGTTGAGTCCATCTGTTTCAGCCTCCTCTTAGGCTTTGTATAATGATTTCCCCTAGCAGAAGTTAGCCTCCTCTTAGGCTTTGTATAATGATTTCTCCAGCTCGTTCAGCCACAATCTTGGGCTTTGTACAAGACAGATAAAATCACTCTCTTGTTGAGTCAACCCTCTTTATAGCCTCAACCTTGGGCTTTGTACGAGACATCATATAAATTTCCCTAAACAGAGTCAAACCTCTTTCTAGCCTCAATCTTGGGCTTTGTACAAGACAGACAAAACCATACTCTCCAGCAGAGTCAATCTTCTCCTTTTCAGCCTCAATCTTGGGCTTTGTACAAGACACCTACAAATATTCCCCGGTGGAATAAAAAATCCTCTTTTAGCCTCAATCTTGGGCTTTGTACAAGACAGATAAATACCTCCCCAGCAGAGTCGATTCCTCCCAGCCTCCTTTTAGGCTTTGTATAATGATATCCCCAAAAGAGTCAATTCTCTTTTAGCCTCAATCTTGGGCTTTGTACAAGACTGATAAACACTCTCTTGTTGAGTCCGTATTTTCCAGCCTCCTCTTAGGCTTTGTATAAGGACTTCCCCAGTAGAGTCAATCAATCTCTTAGCTTCAACCTTGGGCTTTGATCAAGGCACACAAAAATCAAAATCCCCTCAGAGGAAATAAAAAAATCTCTCTGTAGGAAGACACTTCTCTGTATATCACACATCAAAACAGAAAATCAAACAAACCCTAATCCCAGATAATTGTTGTAAGTGGCACACTTGTTGATTCAAAAATCCAAGCTGTAGTCCTTCTTTATCCTGATAAATCCCTTCTTTCATATAATTGTTGTAAGTGGAAAGCCTTTGGATTATTTACATCCAAGCCAATGTCCTTCTCTTAGCATGAAAAACTCCTAAGGAAAAATGGCATTACTCAACACTGAGTTAAAGTTTTCTCCTTTAGGACAAATCCCCTATAAAGGAAATTATGGCATTGCTGGATTCTCATATCCCAGTTAAAGTAACCCTCCTTTATAATCAGTCACCCAACAGTTGTGATAAACAGACGAGATGTCTCCCTTTAGAGATGACTAATTCTCTCTCGGTCAAACCTTTAGCTTCAATCTTGGGCTTTGAACAAGACACAAATACTCAACCTTTTAGCTTCATTCTTGGGCTTCGAACAAGACACCAAAACATCTTTTTCCTCCCATAGAATAGGAGGAACTACGATTGCTCTGATTTCCATGTTTATCTTTAACTGGAATACGTAGGCATAAGATTACGAAATCTTAGCGAGCATACCAATAAAAAACTTTAGGTCCAGTACCTTTACATACCAATCATAACCAAGGTCCAGTACCTTCATATGACCAAAATTATCAAAACTCTCTCTCTCCCACAGACATCCCTCAAAAAAGAAACTTTCCCATTTACAGATTAACACCATCAAGTACAAAACAGAACCTAATGCCAACAACTTATGGATAACCAGATATAGGATGGGTAATTGACAACTCCCCATTGTATAACCTAACCCCGAACTCCCTAAATCTCTTTAAGCGTTTGTTCAGTTAACCATTCGCGTGCAATGTTAGTTTTTGATAGCTTCCCTTTCCCTTCCAGCTTCACGGAATAAATAAGAAATCAGAAAGTAGCACCCCTCCTACCATTGCGGTGAGGAACCCAATCTTGTGATAAGGTGGTCGCGTCACCAACAAAAATTGCACGCTACATATTGATAGAGGAACAACTTGTTGAGTGGATTGCACTACAACAGGTGGTACTTGAGCTTGAGGTGTGAAACCGGGTGGCAGACCAAAAGGAGACCATGTAGAAGGTTTTGTCCTCGCGGGTTGGGGTTCAAGCATTGGACCGACAATTTCTGAGACGACCGTTGGTTGCGTGTCCATCTTGGCCTTGATGAACTGCAGCATTTCCATTATTTGACCTACGTTCCCTCGAAGGTGCTCAAGTTCTGAGCTGACTCTTTCCAACTCTTGCTCTTGTTCTTCCATTCTTTGACGAGCTTGGGCTCTGGTGTTGTACCGGTGTTGAGGACTCAGTGTGGAACTGGAGGAAGACAACGGGATGAGCGTTTTACTTGAAAAATGACATGAATGCATGGATGCATTTTTTTTTGCAAAGCTCTTAGTTATTCTTTTTATTTATTTTAGCAATGTTAGAATATTTTATTTGCAAGAATGTTTAAATAAGAATAAAAGGCAAGACAATATATGATATCCAAAATAAGAACTTTCATTAATTCAAATATTCAAGTACAAGTACAAAAAGTTCCAAGCTACATTCAAAAGACAAATTAATTCAAAATCAAGTACGAACAATCTTATGTTCCAACTCGCCCTTTATGATTGTTGAGAGATCTGTGGAAAGCTCCTTCACCATCTTCTTGCAATGCTTGGCAAAGTTGAAGACCTGAGGTGGAGTGTTCTCTGGGCACATGGACCAATCAGCTTCTTAAATTTTTTCCAGGAGCCCCATCATGTGTTGATTAGCAACCTTGCCATGTTATGGAACTTGCCTTTCCATTCAACATAAAGACCTTGAAACTTCTTGATGATGCGCTCATCTTCATCTAGGGCTCCTCTGGCTTCTTCATATAACTTCATCCCGTGCATGCAGTCATTCTTTAAAAGCATGTAGGATACATCACTCTCTTGATTTTCCAAAGCAGAGATCCTCCTATTAGCCTTCCCCAACTGGTTCTTAAAGTGTAGACATCTTCTCATAGATCCCTCCTTTCTAAGGACCTCACAAGAGAAATCGTTCTTGCACTTCTTGAGAATATCCTTAAGTTCACAGATCTGAGCTCCATAGTCGCGCTTAACTTCACTCTTCTCCACTAGAGACCGATTCAGCATTTTTTCCAACTCATGAATTTTGTATTCAACTTTATTAATCTGTTCATTTTTGGTATGGACCACATATATGGAACCCATGAGGATGTGATCAAGATCGTCTTTTTGGTCTTCAAATAATATGGCCCTCTTGTTGTTGTCTTCAAGTTCCTTGGATTTCCCCTTACGTTCATCCTTCAGCTTTCCATTCTCTAAAGAGATTCGGCTCATCTAAATGCTCAACTCAGTATTTTCCAATTCAAGCTCCTTAATCTTATCATTAAGTCTTTCAACATCCTCAGACAGTATAGGTTCTGGCTCTACAACTGGAGGAAAGAGAAAGGGATCAAAAGAGTATGGTAGCTTAATTACTTGAACCTTTTCCTTCACCCACCGGATGAAAGGTTCCTTGCTAATTACATTCCTATTTCCAAATTCTTTCCCTTTTCTAACAATTGTCTTCCAAGCTTTTTTTACCTTCTTCATATATGGGTTATTCACCCCCATATCATACAAGATGAACGGTTATCAGGCCTTAGTTTATGGAGGGAGGCTCATAGCATAACCATGTTGTCTCAGAGATAGAACATGGTTGTAGTTAATGCAACCCCTAGTTCCCCATAATGGAACATTAGGGAACTCACCACACCTCATGATTATATCCTCAGTCTCCTAATCCCTTATATACCACTTGATGTGGTTAGCAGTAAGAGATCCCAAGCATGCAAGAGATGAGCACAACACAAGAGAGTCCCTCTTTTCTTCTCATGATGATCGTGGAGGGAGAAGTAAACATCTTCTAGTAGAAAGGGCACTGGATTACCAGCGAGAAAGATTTCCACATCCACTTGGTCCACGAAGTTCTCCAGATTAGGGAAAAGAACTATCCCATATATCTATAGAGAAATAACAACATAGAAAGCATCCTAATTTTTCACCTTCTCAAACTACAAGGCTAGACCCTCCAGAAATTCTATATGAAATCCCTTGAAGCCCCCTTTCGCTTCCCAATTGGCAATTACATATGGGACATTGATGTTTAGAGCTGAAGCTATTTTATGAGGAGTGACCTCTTTTTCAAGCTTGGGTAAGGGATTGCACTTCTTCAAACTTCGACCCAACATCCTTTCAAATTCTTCCAATGTGGGCGCCAATTGGAAATCATAAAAAGTGAAACAATGGATCATAGAAACGAGCCAAAGTGATAATGGCATATGGGTCCGCTATCTCGTTTAGGATGCTCAAAAAAATTCCCATGTTCTTTCTTGAAATCAGAAAGCATGGGAGGAGTCAACTTGGAGCTCAATGCCTATAAAACGTCAAGCTTTGGATTCTTGTATTTGGATATGTATGTAATTATTCTTTCTGGATTCATCTTTGGCTTGCAGGATGTCTTAAATTCCTGAGATAAACAACAAGTAACTAAGAGCTTTGTTTTCTTTTTCTATGCATATGTAATATATGTAGATGAATGCAAGATTATTTTTGTATATAGGTTCAAAGGTTCGAGGTAATGGATGAATCTGATTGTTTTACCAAAACATGTTCTCACTAGGCGTGATATAGGGTTACAAAAGGGAGCCCAGAGTCATAGATTCATATGAATGTTTTCGGCCCATGGCTGCTATAGGTCGGTCGTCCACTCCATCAAATGAATCTATTATAGATAACGAACATAAATGTTCAACAATGATCAAGCTACGAATCAATTAAATGAAATGCAAACCGTAACTCGTATATCCAATGAACCAAAACGCAAACAAAATACACACAAAAAATTTATCGAACACTTGATGTGCGATCGATAACAATTGGAAATATAGTTTGTTTTGTTGATGTCAAAACCTATCACAATCAAAGTGATTATGATTATATAAACAACAATACCTTTAAAAGATAGTAGAAAACAATTTCCAATCATATTGATCAAACAATGACAAACTCGATAAATTGCGTAATCAACAATAAAAGAAATAAAGATATGAAGAGAGAGAGAGAGAGAGAGGGAGATCAAGATTTGTTTAGGCAGTTCCGCAATCGGCCTCACTATGGGTACGTCTGCCCTTAATTCAAAATTGAATTGGGATAGTGCTATAAGCCTTTTCTTTGCAAAAAATGTTTATACAAGAGATGAAGAATGCAAACCACAAAAATCCTATTGTTTTGTGTTGATTCTTCCACCTCCAACCCTTGATCAAAGCTTGATCAAGTGACCAATAATGCAGCTATAATACTCCGATTATCCCGAGCATGCAACTTGTTGCAACCCGAGATTCCCGAACATAATTCACCGTCTCGCGCTACTCCTTTTTAAGGAAACCACCTTGTCCCAAGGCTTTCACTCGGTCGAAACTATGTTGATGTGATCTCGTCCAAAATCTTCAAATCAAACCGATCTTGAAGGAAAACTCCACCTCGATTTTCTTGTTTGAAACACACAAAGCCCCAAACCTAATATTCTCGGTTACACCAAACCTAATTGGATGTTATCAACCCTAATCTAGATAGTCACCCAAACGAAAAATGATTATGTGTAGTTCAATTGTGTGTATGCATTGAAGAAGGGATAAAGATGATGGGCAACTTTGTAATCTAGTTTCGGTTAGGTTTTATTCACTTGGAAACCTTACCTAGAAGAAGATGCATGCATGAGTATATATAGGTATATGAAGAAAAAGAGAAAAAGAATGTAAGAAAAATAAGATTCAAAAAGAATTTTTCATGTTTTAACTTGCATAGGTCAACTTACGAAGGTCATAGGTCGGCATATGAAGGTGTTCAGGTCGGTCTGTGAGGCGATCTGAAATGCAGCCTGTGGGCAAAATCTACAGGCTTCGTTCTTGGAGCGTAGAAGCCGGCCTGAAACATGGATGTGCAAACCTATACTAAAGCTGAAGCTTCCATAGGTCGGCCTGATCACATATAGGTCGGCCTTTGCTGTTGTTTTGACATACAAACTTGATTTTTGATGTGTATGACATGCCTAAGACTAATTAAACTTGTTCAAAGACTCTTTTTATGCATCCTAAGGCTAAGGGGACAAATGAACATCTAAATTTATCTTGACACCGTCTAATATACAAGAGCACTATAATAAACTACCTCATCTATTCACTGTTTGACATCATTCAAAACTCAGTTGATTTTTAGTTGCAAATACTCAATACTCACATACTCTGTAACACCCCAAATATACCCCACGAAATAATAAATTAAAATTTAGGATGTCACACAATTCAACATACAAAGCTGCTCATATAGCGAGACATGTAACACATGCATCTTTTTAACAATTATTTATAATAAAAATAACAACTCAGCATGTCTGGATTCTCAAAACTCTATTGAAACAGCGGAACTGTCAACTTAAACAATTATTCATAGCATAATTATTCTTCAAAATAACATAAACAAGTATTCTAGAGATATCCAAAAATATCTATCAATCTCAACATAACACAACGTTCCTTGACCCCGGTGTTACACATCAAAGTAGACACCGACATAAAAGAGAAAATAGAAGACTTCATCTTCTCCTTACTTCAACTCCTCTTCTGCGATTTATCTGCACGATGCCCATGTAAAGGAAACATTCAAACAGAAGGGGTGAGATATCATAAATAGATAAACGAAAGCATGATAATAAAGCAAGCAATAGATTATTTCATGCACATCACCCATTCCACACAACCAACACAACAACCATCCAACACAACAACAACAACACCATCCAACATACAACAACAATATCCAACATACAACTACAACATTCAATGCAACAACAAATGCAATAACTTTATGGAATGCAATGAGACTCACTACCAGAATTAATACATGTGGTACCATCGGTTCCTATTTCAAAAATCGATCCTTATTTTAGGATCACAATTCCCGTCAGAATTTCCATAATGTCGCACACACCCCACATGGGCACACGACTTACGTGATCGCTCACACCCCACACAGGAACACGAATCACCGTGATTGCTCACACCCTACATGGGCACACGATCACCTCAACAACAACAACAACGATACGATTCCATAATTAGAATCCAGATAAGACGCTCACACCCCACATGCGCACACAACTTATCTCAAAACTCATGCAACCATGAAATGCATGACAACAACAACAACAACAATTCGATTCCACAATTAGAATCTGGATAAGACACCCACACCCCACATGGGCACATGACTTATCTCATAACTCATGCAACCATGAAATGCATGACAACAACAACAACAACATCGAGTACATTGACCAACACCTCCATAGTCATGTACTCCGCCAATACTGACCATCACACTCAAAATACAGGCTATAACAGTTCAGCAATAACAACATAATAATATATTAATCAATAATAATAACAGTAATACAACGTACAATGATATTCACCATAATCATTATACCACACCCAAACTAGTCACCAACCACCAACATATACTACAAGCATTCAACAATAGCACTATAGCAACAATTCATGCAACATATTATACGTGAAAAAAAACATCATTCACAATGACCCATCACCATGGTCAATGTACACCGCCAATACTGGCCATCATGCTCAACATACATATTGTAACAACTCAGCAACAACAATTTACAGCATAAAAATCAACAACGATAGAATTCGAATTATGTTACACTACAACATAAACACCATAATTGCATTTAAGCCATCACATAGCAAAATAATCAACTTCTGGAATAGAATCCATTTTTATAAGGTATTTCTTCTTGTTAGCTTTCCAATGCTTCAAACGGCACTCGAATTGGACACTCGGAACTAAAGTTATGAATTTTTCAAAGTTTTTCCAAAAAAAATGTTCCCAGGGTAATAGGTTACCATAATCAATGTAACCGGTTACAGCCCTTGTGACCAGTCACACCACGCAAAATTAACACAGGGTAACGAGTTACCTAAATCAGGGTAACCAGTTACCCCCTCACAGGTTGCCCAAAAACGTTGTTTAACAACAGTGTAACTGGTTACCCTATATTTGGTAACCAATTACACATGCAACAAAATCACTTCTCTGCTGCTTATTAGTACGAAAAGTGCTTTTTAACCCATCCCAAAATCCCACTTTTCATATTGTCGTAACCTGAAATTTGACCTCCTATTTTTTTATTTTTTCATAAGCATGTGCACTCGCATTTCTAGCATACGCATTAGCATTTTTCTGTGATTTTGTTGCAGGCATATAGAGAATTTCAGAATGTTTCAAAGCCCTGATTAATCACATCCTCACAGAGTCATCACATCATCAATACAAGCAAAATACAAGAGTTTATATGCCTATATATCAAAGCACAAGGTTAAAATGCTGAACCATGGCTAAAACATGCAATTACAAGCCAAAAAATGAAATTTTGTCTGAGGTAACAGGTTACATCAGCATTTTTCAGCATTTTCAGCCCAGAAAGCCACATTTTGCCTTAGGTAACCGGTTACCTCACCATGTAACCGGTTACATCACTATTTCCAAGCCAGAAAAGTCACGTTCTGGCTGAGGTAACCGGTTACCTCACCAGGTAACCTGTTACATAGCCTGTTTTAGCCAAAAATTCATATTTTCATCACATGACAACAATTTTCCCCATATTCTTTTGGTCTATTTTAGTCTAGCATTGTGTGGAATATTCTAGACACTTCAAGACACTTCAAGAATTCACTTACATTTGCTACATTACACCACTTTCAATCATGATCACCATACACCTACATTTCCAAGCATGTGAACCATTAGATTTTGAACTTGCATTGGGATTCTCCCACCGAGCTTACAAATAACTAACTGAGTCAACTTCAAGCTCAGTGAGTTAGATGTAACTAACTCCAAAGCAAGCTCCAAACCAAGTTCCAAACCTAACCCACTCCAAATCTAGCTTCTATATAAAGGAACCTTCACAATTTCACAAGGGACCTTGATCATTTTTCACTCTCATTCTCAATTTTCACTCTTCACTCCCAATTCTCTCTGAATTTTCTGCAATTCTCTCTCATTCATCTTCATCTTCTTCACCAAACCACACTAGAACTCAATTTCCACCATTGAAGAGTAGCAAATTTCACATTGAAATTGCTTTTCTCTTTAGCTTAACCTGCATTACATTGCATTTCTTCTTGGATTTCTGTAATTACAACAACTTCTACTTCAATTCAAGTTTTGGAAGTGATTATTTCAAGAGTTTTGGTGCAAATTCATATTTGGAGAATTTTATCGTGTTTTCTTCGATTTCGCTACGAATTGCTCCCAAACTTGGAATTCTCTGGTTTTCTTTGCTTCTTCGCATCATATTTTGCTTACAACAATTACCAAGGAAAACCTCCGCCTTGTAGGTTGGTTGTTCTTGCTCGATTGGCTATTTTCGATCATTTTTGCATTTTCGCAATGTAGCTCTTAATTGATGTTTTGTTGCTTGAATTATTTCTTTGCATGATCAATTCTTGTAGCTTTTATTTGCTATGAATTAATGTGAATTATGCATTTGCTTCTATGCTTCGATCCATTGCAATTGCATGAAAAAAGTCATTCTCAAAAGTTCTTTTGAAAATTCTGCTTTTGCTGTTTTTTGCTGAGGTAACGGGTTACCTCACCTGCCTGCACCCCTGGAAGTGTTTTTTTTTTCAGATGTAACCGGTTACATTATGAGGTAACCAGTTACATCGCTGTTTCTCAGCCAAAATCATGTTTCTAAGGGCTGTTTTGGATGTTTTGATCATATTTCTTCACATGCTTACTTGTATACATGTTATTGCTACTGTTTTAGGACATAAACTACATGACATAATCTTTGCTCGATTAATTGCTTAATTTTCTTCGATTATTTTGCAATTTAATCATGTATTCAAAGCACTTTTGTTCACTTTTTCTTGGTTGTGTGTTAACATGATTTTGATTAGTGATGCATGCTAATTGATGTTTGTTAATGCTTGACAAATTCATTCTTGATTGCATTAAGTTTGTTCTTTATTGAACAAATTTAAATTTGTATAATCATTACTTCACACTTTTGCTTTGATAATTTTTCGACTCGTTGAAAAATTGTTGGCATATTCATCCTCTTTGATCGATCGATCGAAACCTAGTTTCGATTGGGTACTCTTCCTCTTGCTATTCTCTTTAGGATCTCTTTAGAGTTTCTCTTTCGTGATCCCCTGCGAAGTCGGAGATCTGCACAACGCATTGGAGCACTGTATAAATTGTGTCGTTTCTATGTCAATTTCAATTTCCGCACTACACTTTGGATGTTAGAGAAGGAATAAGGATGGAGTTTGTCCTACCCTTATTCTGACTATATTATGGGAAAGGGCATCTGGTCCTTAAACTAGGAATAAGTCACCTCTATTCCCAAATTGTAGTGTTTCTTGAGTTTGATCCTTGATCATTCGCATCCCTTTTCAATCTTTCCTTTGATGAATCACCATTTCCTTGGTTCAAGATCAACATCTTCTTGGGTTAATCACCTTCTCTCGGCTAATCACCCGTTCTTTGGTTAATCACAGTCCGCCTGTTAAAACCAATCTCCTTTGGGTTAATCACATCCTCTTGGTTAATCACCCGTTCTTTGGTTAATAACAGTCTTCCTGTTAAAACCAATCTCTTTTGGTTTAATCACCTTCTCATGGTTAATGACGCGTTCTTTCGTTAATCACAGTCCGCCTGTTAAAACCAATCTTCCTTTGGGTTAATCACCTTCTCTCTGTTAATCGCCTGTTCTTTGGTTAATCACAGTCCACCTGTTAAAACCAATTTTCCTTGGGTTAATCACCTTCTCTTGGTTTATCATTCGTTCTTTGGTTGATCATAGTCTTTCTGTTAAAACCAGTACCCCTTTGAGTTAACAACCCTTTCTTTCCCTGGTTCCCTGAACTACGGAGCTCTGAATTCCTCATTGCACTATGCATATATTGCAGAGGGTAAATGACTATTAACCCAAAAATGAATGACACATCAAATTCTTGTAAGAATTCAAACATATATATATATATTATAAAGATGTTAAGTTAAGATCCTTACGTGACAATTAAGAGCAGCAATGGCATTATTCATATCGGTCTCATTGTTCATTGTAACTTATGCACTTGATATACCGGATTTCGCTTTAAAAATTATCTCAACATCTTCAAATTTACCATGTTTACCGAACATTTCTTCCAACCTGCCATTTTCAATATCCTTCTGCAAGTTCTGAACGTAGATAATATTAATTGAAGTTGAACTAATTGCACGAGGAATTGTTTCCTTCTTGGGCTCTTCTCTCACTGGTTTCTCCTTACTGACACTCAACAATTTTCCATCTAATTCCTGTTGCACAAATTAAACAAGAATTGTTAATGTTAATAATATTAATCATACAACACAACACACTAATAAATATAAACAGGAAAACTTACATAGCCACTGAACTTGTTCAGACCCTTCTTAACTTCTTCAGCTGTACTCATGGTTATACATGCATAACTTTGTTCAGGAACATCACCAACATTTATCTAAAAACATAAATTATTCCACAGACAGAAAGTATAACTTAACCCCATTAACACACAATTACACATAATCTATGATATGGAATCGAAAATATAATGACTCGCATCAACACCATGTACATGCCCGACCTGCTTAAAAAGAGTAAACAATATCATACTTGAAAGATCAAGTGGCAAATTTTCTATGAAGATCTCAAAATTTTCAGTGCTAGTCGACATAGCTGAATGATGTTAAGAGAAGAAAGAGAAGGGAAGAGCACAATGCTACGGTTTATGGTTGTGATGTGGATAATGAGTAGAAATATAATATTGAATTGATTGAACAAGTGGGAGGGTTTTATCTTGGAATTGGCAGTGACAAATTAAGTAATAATTAAAAACAAATATAATTAAAATTTTCCGCCGAAGGCTGCCGTTCGCTCACCCATACTAAACATGACCACCGTCGTGAGCCTCCGCTGTGATGCCCTCCCCACTGCGATTCCTTCGCGCACCACCTACTGTCGTCGTCCTCCGCTAGCACATCAGTAGCATTCTCTTTTGATTTGATATGCTTTTTATGTGATGTGTGATGGGTTTAGAACCTTGGGATTTCTTCCACGGCATGATGATGGGTTTAGAACCTTGGGATTTCTTCCACGGCATGATAATGGCATCGCGGTAACTTCTGATTGTGTTTCCTTCATAATGGATAAGGCTTAGCTGACGGCAGCCACCAGTCCTCACCATTCATGTTACAGGTTTACAACAAATAATCAAACAAAATAAATCACTGTAGATGCAAATTACTCATCCAAACTATTAACAGAATTAGCGATATTTCCAATCGATTGAAACCAATAAGGACAATAATTAACACTTATATCTAGTTATAAAAAATACGAGTCATACCGATGTAGTGATAAAGAGGAGGAGTGCGAAGGCAATGACAGATCTGAGTCGAGCGATGATGTAAATAATATCACGGAGTAAGGGAATGTTTCCACCGACAAAAGCGCCGACGCGGTTGACGTATCCATCGGAGATGTTAGCACCGACAGAAACAATAACGAGAGCGAAGGTGTGTGCTATGGGAGCCCTGATGAGATCAGCGGGAGTGGTGGTACCGTTGTCGGTAAGCTTGTTGTAAACAATGATGGAACTTTAACCGACAAAGATGAAGGTGCAAGTGGATATGAACTCAGCCAAAGCAGATTTCAAGATGTTTGTGTGAATGGTCTCTTGAGGAGTTCTAACCATGAATCATGATGAAGAAGAGAGGCATTGTGAGAGTGGTTCACACGAGAGAGAAGAGGAAGAAGGAAGTTTGGGAGAAAATGATATTCGCGAATTAGGGAATTATGGTTTTTTAGTTAGATTGGAGTTTTTACATCGGTGGCAAAAAGGCCCGAAGTAGAGGCCCACTTTTTTACATCGGGTTCAAATTCAGAACCGATGTGAAATCTTTTATAACAAAACTTTATATTATTTAAGAAATGGCCACCTTGTTATTTTTTCATTAGTGAACTTTTCACATCGGGTGTAAATTCAGGTCCGATGTGAAATCCTTTATAACAATATTTCATATTATTTACGAAACTGCCACCTTGTTATTTTTCACATTAGTGGAAATAAATGTCTAATGTAAAATCCCTAAATCAAATATTTTTCACTTCATATTGTTATGAAATCTGATGTAAAATCATTTAACCAAATGTCTTATTTTTAGTAGTGATGAGGATACGTAGGCACGAGGCCTCAATCCTTCGCGAGCACTTTCTTCTCTCTTTTTCCCTTCCCTCCTTATCTAGTAGCCTTTAGATAGATAACCCATCCAAGCCTAGAAGTAAGCAGAACGGTTCCCGTCGAGTACGAAGGATGCGTGAGGTGCTAGTACCTTCCTTTCGCATAACCGGCCCCCTTACCCGTTTCTCTTCCCCTTGGGTTTTATCGATATTTTCCATGTCCTTTAGAACTAAATAAAGTTTGGTGGCGACTGTGTTATATCTTTAAGTGTGCGATTCACTAAGGCATAATCCTTCTAGCTTCACATACAAAACGCGTAATCTATTTTTCTACTCAAAAACTAGTTTTCATCAACACAAAAACCCCATTTTCTTTCCCCGAAAACACCCAAAAAAATTGTTCCGACTCTGATTCCCGATTTCACACAACGATACAACCACAACAACAATCAACCATCAATTAAACAATTAACAACAACAACAATTGCATCAATTTCATCATCTACTACGATTCTAACAGCAACATACAACATTCCTCATAATCAACTAATTCAACAACAACATTCTATCAGAAACATTGTAGCGTGCGATTTTTGTCGGTGACGCGACCACCTTATCGCCACGGGTTTCTCCTCACCGCAATGGTAGGAGTTGGGTGCTACATTTTGATTTCTTATTTATCCCATGAAGCTGGAAGGGAAAGGGAAGATATCTAAAACTAATCTTGCACGCGTTTGTTTAACTGAACAGACACTTAGAGAGATTCGGGGAGTTCGGGGTCAGGTTATACAACGGGGAGTTGTCAATTACCCACCCTATATGTGGTTATCCACAGGTTGTTAGCATCAGGTTCCGCTTTGTACTTGATGGTGTTTATCTGTAAATGGGAAAGTTTCTTCTTTCAGGGATGCCTGCGGGAGAGAGAGAGAGAGAGAGTTTTGATGATTTTGGGGAGGTACTGGACCTCAGTTTTGATTGGTATGAAGGTACTGGACCTAGAGTTTTTGATTGGTATGCTCGCTAAGATTTCGCAATCTTATGCCTACGTATTCCCGTTTAAAGAAACAGGGAAATCAGAGCAATCGTAGTTCCTCCTATTCTATGGGATGAAAAAGATGTTTCGGTGTCTTGTTTAAAGCCCAAGATTGAAGCTAAAAGGTTGAGTATTTGTGTCTTGTTCAAAGCCCAAGATTGAAGCTAAAGGTTTGACTTAGAGAGAAATTGCCATCTCTAAAGGGAGACATCTTGTCTGTTTATCACAGTTGTTGGGTAACTATTTATAAAGGAGGATTACTTTAACTGGGATGTGAGAATCCAGCAATGCCATAATTTCCTTTATAGGGGAATTATCCTGAAGGTAAAAACTTTAACTCAGTGTAGAGCAATGCCATTTTTCCTTAGGAATCTTTCATGCTAAGAGAGGGACAGTGGCGCGGATGTAAATAATCCAGAGGCTTGCCACTTACAGCAATTAGATGAAAGAGAGGATTTACCAGGATAAGAGATGGATGACAGCTTGGATATTTGAATCAACAAGTGTGACACTTATAGCGGTTATCTGGGATTTGGGTTTGTTTGTTTTATTTGTTTTGATGTAGTGATATACAGAGAAAAATCTTCCTACAGAGAGTTTTTTATTCCCTCTGAGGGGATCTTGGTTTTTGTATGTGCCTTGATCAAAGCCCAAGGTTGAAGCTAAGAGATTGATTGACTCCACTAGGGAAGTCCTTATACAAAGCCTAAGAGGAGGCTGGATAAGGGTAACTCAATAAGAGAGTGTTTATGTGTCTTGTACAAAGCCCAAGATTGAGGCTAAAAAGGGACTTGACTCTTTTGGGGGGATATCTTTATACAAAGCCTAAGAGGAGGCTGGGAGGAATCGACTCCGCTGGGGAGGTATTTAACTGTCTTGTACAAAGCCCAAGATTGTGGCTGAAAGAGGATTTTTTATTCCACCGGGGAATATTTGTAGGTGTCCTGTACAAAGCCCAAGATTGAGGCTAAAAAAGGAGAATATTGACTCTGCTGTAGAGTATGGTTTTATCTGTCTTATACAAAGCCCAAGATTGAGGCTAGAAAGAGGTTTGACTCTGTTTAGAAAAATTTATATGGTGTCTTGTACAAAGCCCAATATTGAGGCTAAAAAGGGTTGACTCAACAAGAGAGTGCTTTTATCTGTCTTGTACAAAGCCCAAGATTGTGGCTGAACAAGTTGAAGAAATCATTATACAAAGCCTAAGAGGAGGTTAACTTCTACTAGGGGAAATCATTATACAAAGCCTTAGAGGAGGCTGAAAAAGATTGACTCAACAAGAGAGTGTTTATCTGTCTTGTACAAAGCCCGAGATTGAGGCTAAAAAAAGGTGAATCAACGAGAGAGTACTTTTGAGGTTTACTCTGCTGAGGAAAATCATTAAACAAAGCTTAAGAGGAGGCTGGCTTCTGCTGAGGATTATTGGGATCTAGAGGCAGGTCCAAAACGGGGGATCAACTCTTGCTGGGGGTTTACAGAAAAGTTGAGGTATCAGATGCCTTGAGGTTTTGATGATAAGCTGACCCTAGTTGAGGAAATTTAGGATAAAGATTGAGTTTTAGATCCTGTGAGGACTTCGACTCTACTGGAGATTGTTTGAATGACTAGGGTTATTCCTATATCCGTAGGGAACTTAAGAATGTCTTTGAGACCCAAGAGGAGATTAGACTGTCCAAGTCTACTGGTATGGAAGAGTTTATCTTTGTACGATGCCCAAGAGGAGGCATAAGTTTTAAGGGATGAGTATCAACCCTAAACATGGTATGAGGTTTTGACTCATTGGAAAGACAGCTCTAACAAAGGATGACTAAGTTCTGTCCTACACCTTTAAGAGGTCTTCAGGGTCCTTGTACTAAGCCCAAGATAAGGCATGAGAACTTCTAAGAAGCCGAAGGGTCCTTGTACAAAGCCCAAGAGGAGTCGGGGATGCTTTTAGGAAGCCTGTGGGTCCAAACCTAAGATGAGTTCAAGAAAAGTTTCACCGAGAATAATCTTTTCTTTGGTGAACAATTCTAGGGTTTGAAGAAATTCAAGAGAGGGTTCACCGAGAATTAATCCTCTCTGGGGAAATGAACTTCTTTGACAATTTCTAAGAGTGACAGTCTGAGAAAAGTTTCACCTGGAATAATGCCTTTCTCTTTGTTCCATATTGTTTAAGCCCAAGAGAAGGCAAGACTGTATCTGGAATTCCTATGGGAAACTAGTTTTGACTGTGTTGAAAGAGTGACCACTGGCTCTATCTAGTTCTAGACCTAATTGCCAGGGAAACTCTAAGTAGATATACAAGTATATATACATTTGATATATGACAAGTATTTAAAAGGATATGAAAGAAGGACTTACTGTAGCGCGATTTTTGTGGTCTTGAATCACTATCGCTTGGGCACTATGTAACACCCCAATTCCCATCGCGAATAAATAATACATAAATAAATCAGAGTAACTAAAAATTTATTTTTCCGACAGGAACAAGGATGCCACAACAGTAGAAAGAAAATACAATCCCTGCTCATAAGTTTGATACATAACACAAAATAGAATACCCTCAAAGGGGAAACTTTTTCCATAAAAAATTAAAGTTCACTTATGGAATAAAGCGGAAAGATCCATAACCGACTTGTTTTACAAAATAAATTGTTTTATAACATATAAATATTCATACAAAGTTAATACAAAATAGATCCCACAATGTATACATATATAACAAAAGCGTTCCCCGACTCCCGTGTTACGTATCAAAGCAGACCGACAACAAGGTGGAGGACTAATCTTCACAAAAGCCTCCGAGACACAAATCTGTAATTGCCTCATAGAGCAACAAACCACAGCAGAAGGGTGAGAAATAACAACTAAACCAAGATTGCATAATAATATGCAAACACATAAAAATTCACACACATAATTATTCTCACCACCAGCATCACATATTAATACATATTGCATGCCACAGATACATAACATATTCCTAATAATCCAAACACATAGCATATATCGATTATACCAACATAATAACATATTCACACATAATGCATACCAAAGTTATGACATATGGGAACACACCACCACATCACATAGCATATGTCTACACATAAAACATATTATCCACAACCAATGCATTTATCACCTATGCACATCAATTCACCAATTCAAACATAAATCTCAACACATACTCAATCAATTCACAATTTCTCACACATAATCAATCCATTCATGATTTTCCACACATAATCAATCCATTCATGATTCATGCAAATGCAAAGAGACCGACACAACGACTCTATGCAAATGGGGAACCATCCATCCATCAATCTCATCACTAGTTCACTCAGGAACTATTGGAACCATCGCTTGTTACTTAGTGTAACTCCCTGTCGGGCAAACGATGTTCCCCGTCGCTTTCGGTTCTCTTGGTATAAGGTGCACGACGTTTATGGATCGCTTTCAGTCCTCTTTGTATAAGGCGCACGATCCGATCGCTTTCGGTCCTCTTTGTATAAGGCACAAGATCGTCTATAGCCATCACTTTCAGTCCTCTTTGTATAAGGCGCACGATGTTATAGCGGATTCCCTCTGGAATCGTTTCGTCGCTCACACCCACTAGGGCACACGACATCACAAGAATGCATATCATGATGCTTGGCATACAATGACTCATGACATTCAAATGCACATATAATGCAACCATCATCATGCATATATTTCAACTCATCAATTCCATACATTCACAATTCAACAATATGAATTATCTCATCATCATTATTCATGCATTGGAAACCAATTCAAACAATGCATTTCAAACCATAAAGGCCACCAAACCACATATATTGAATTTCACACAAACAATGCATTTCATCATATACACTCATAACAATTCACATCAAGAATTATGCACCATTAACCACAACAATCATACAATGTATTTCATCACACAACAACATCATTATCACATGCATCAACACCATATAATATGACGATAACATATCGCCTTAAAAACAAACAAACACAATAAAAACTACAAACCACTAATCATCCTCTACCAAATATTCTTGGTTAAATAATGTTCTAACATCACCATATTAATAGCATCTTAGGTTATCTATCTAATGCCTCAAGTCCCACGTCAATCGGACTCGCGATTCGGGAGTTATGGTGGAAACATAAACCACACTTTTCACACATACATTACTTTTCCATATTTTCTTATCAAACCATGGCCTAAACATAATTACCTATTCCATTATCATAAAGAGCATTGAATTAGCTTTCCAACGCATCCGACCGCGCCTCAAACCGACTTACGACCCAACAATTATAAAGAAAACAATTTAGAAAAGCTGTCATGTTTGCAATGCGAAGCTCCTAGCGAGTCCTTCGCTTTCCTCATTCGCAGTGCGAATGCCCCAGCGAACCATGGCAGAAAGAAAATAGCCTACTTTTTCGCAGTGCGAACTCCCAACGAACCTTCGTTGTCCCCTTCGCACTGCGAATCCCCCAGCGAACCGTGGAAGAAAGAAAAACAACACAATGTTCGCAGTGCAAACCTCACGCGAACGTTCGCTTTCCCCTTCGCTGGCCGTTCGCAGTGCGAACATGCGAAACCAAAAAAACCCAGCAGCGCTATAGATCACTCCCAACCAACATTTCAACCCCCAAAACACTTCCAAACCAAAACATAACAATCAGAACATAACCTAATCATGGTAACAAGTATTCTACGCAGTTTATATCGAATTTCATTCGTGAAAACATCGATTTCTATCAATTGCTCCTAATTCCAATCGATACGAAAAGTTGTGAAACAACCAAAACAATTACAACAAACAGCACATATACATACACAAGCAAGATATAATTGAAACTTCTCACTCTTCTTTTTCTTTTCTCTCTATTTCTCTCTAATCCTTATTTATATAAAATATCTAAACCCCTAAAAGACTATTTTACCCCTCAGCTCAAATATCCCGCAAACGCTCTCAAAACGCGATAAAACATAAACAGGGATGAAAAATAATATATTGTCAAATAAAAGTCAAGAATAAAATAATATAAAACAAAAATAATTAAATCGACTCGATTAAATAAATAAGACAAAACCGGGGCGTTACACACTATAGTTCGATTCATTTTTTATCCTGTTAAGCTGATTAAGGAAGGGAAATAGATGTCTCCAATTAACCCTGCTTGCATACTGAGTTTAAACATCAGTCTGTTTGGATACATATGCGATTAAGATGTGGTCCCCTCTTCGGTTATTTTGTTAAGAATAGAATGTTTGGACCATTTGTGAGGTTTTAAGATGTTAGGTCTGATGCTTTTAGATTGATACGTGAAGGTACGAGATTTTGGGTTTTTGATTAGTATGCTCGCTAAGATTTCGTAATATTATGCCTGCGTATTCCCGACACAGGAAAATCAGAGCGATCGTAGTTCCTCCTATTCTAGGGGAGGAAAAAGGTGTTTTGGTGTCTTGTTCAAAGCCCAAGATTGAAGCTAAAGGGGTGATTTGTATCTTGTTCAAAGCCCAAGATGTGAAGCTGAAGGGTCTATTTGTATCTTGTTCAAAGCCTAAGATGTGAAGCTGAAGGGTTTATGCTGAGAGAGTATTTGTCATCTCTAAAGAGGAGTTGTTGATGTTTGTATGCTGTGAGCAAGGCACAACTTTGTGAGAACAAGATTTGGTTTTGCAATATTATCTCTAAGTTTTGATGATAACAGATGAATATTTGTATGAACAATTTTGTGCAACTAATGTTGTTATTTGTAAGAACCTAGCAAAACAAGTTCTGCTTCCATGAATTGGCGCAATGAATGATGCTTTGAAGAACTGAACTCAATTCGAAGATAAAACAAGATTCACACAACTCTCATACGAAAAGAAAATGAATTCTGAAGGTCAAAAGACAAGGGTTCTGATGGAACGAAGTCCTGATGCTGAAGCCTCACGATTTTTGATCAAGGCTCTGAAGTTTCGGAAGACTTAAAGTAGAAAAGGAGAACGTTCTTAAAGACCAAGTGCTGAAGTTCTGAAGACTGATTCCTAATAGACTTCTTCAATCGACGGAAGACTTGAAGCATCAGATATTCTGCTATGAAGACTCTATTCATGCTTCAATCAAATACTATCTGAAGCCTCTGAAGATTTGAAGAAAGTGGATTAAGAGAACAAGGTTCTAAAGACAAGTTCTGAAGATTCTGGAAGCGCAGAGCTGATGATTCAAAGACTTGATAATCTCAAGAACCGAGAAATGTTTTCCCTTCTTACTCACGCTCACAAAAAGCCTCTAAAGTTAAGAAGCCAAGAAAACCTGCTACACTGTACAGCTGTACCACATTACAACGTTAATATTCTTGAAGACTGTGCAAAATACAAAAGAGATAATCTGACATAGACAGGATGCGCAGCATGCAGAAGATTTTTTACCTGTCCTCATGCTTCTAGCCGTAAGCCTACCTAGCCTTCATGATTCCATCTCAACGGCTCTTTTCACTCGGCTATAAAAGGAAGCTCAAAGACTTGAAGAAAGACACACACGTGAACAACGACAATACTCTCTAACTCTATTCTTTCTTAAGTCCTTCTTAGTCTAAAAACTTGTTTACGTTATCAGCTTGATAAGAAGCAATTCTCTGTAAACTCATTGTATTTGAACTAAAAGTTGTATTCCTTAAGAGAGTCTTAGTGATCAGATCTCTTGAGAAGTCTAGGACGTGTGTCTTAGAGGTTGTGCCTTAAGTAAGACCTATGTGGTTGGATTAGTTGAGAAGTCTAGAACGTGTGAGTTCTAGAGGTTGTTGTTAGTCACCAGCTGTGTAGCTCGTGCAGTGTACTATTTTGTTGAATAGTGGATTAAGACCTCGTTGAGAGAGGCGAAATCACCTTGGCGGGTGGACTAGATTAACTTGAGAGATTCTCAAGTGAACTAGTATAAACATAACGTGTTTATATATCTGTGTTTAACTAAGTTGTTGTTCTTTAGAAAAGGGTAAAAGTTTTTTACAAGAAAGTTATTTAAAAGAAACGATTAGTTTGAAAAACCAATTCAAACCCCCCTTTCTTGCGTTTTTCACACCTCCAATTGGCATCAGAGCTTCGGTTCTGAGGTGATAAAAAGATTGAATTTTTATCAAGCACTTAACAGTGTTCAGTAGCGATCCAAGTGTGAAAAACAATGACTACACCACCACCAACAACCTTTGAAACAAATGTTATTGAAAGAGAATCTTACACTGCAAAACCTCCTACCTTTGATGGCGAAAAATTTGATTATTGGAAAGATAAAATTGAAAGTTATTTCTTATCATTTGATCTAGTTCTATGGGATCTAGTACTTGATGGCTATAGTCATCCTGTAGATTTTGTAGGTAAAAAGATTGAAAGAAGTGAGTTTACAGATGCTCAGAAGAAAACTTACAAAAATCATCACAAAGCAAGAACCATTCTATTGAACGCAATTTCTTATACCGAGTATGACAAAATCACAAACAAAGAAACTGTAAAGTCCATCTTTGAATCTCTTCGTATGACTCACGAAGGAAATGCTCAAGTCAAGGAGACGAAGGCTCTTGCGCTAATCCAAAAATACGAAGTCTTCAAAATGGAAGAAGATGAGTCTGTTGAAACCATGTTCTCAAGGTTTCAAATGCTTGTTGCCGGACTCAGAGTTCTGAACAAAGCCTATTCTACTGCTGATCATGTCAAGAAAATCATCAGAAGTCTTCCAGCAAAATGGAGACCAATGGTGACTGCCTTGAAACTTGCAAAGGATTTGAATAATATCAGTCTTGAAGAACTTATCATTTCTTTAAGAAGTCATGAAATAGAGCTTCAAGGAGATGAACCTCAGAAGAAAAACAAATCCATTGCACTAAAGGAAAAGCCAGAAAAAAAGAAGTCGTATCAGGCAGAAGAAGAAATTGAAGAATCTGAAGAAGATTCAGAAGAAGATGATATATCACTCATATCAAGAAAGATAAGTCAACTTTGGAAATACAGAAGGAACAAGTTCAAAGGACCAAGGAGAAGATTCGAATCTACATCTGGTCAAAGAAGAAACTATGGAAAAGATGTTACGTGCTTTGAATGCAAAGAACCTGGACATCTCAAAAATGACTGCCCTAAGGCCAAGAAAGAAGAAAGACCTAAGAAAACTAAAAAGGGTCTCATGGCAACCTGGGATGATTCAGAATTTGAAGATGATGCTGATGAAGGTCGGATCAGCATGGCTTTCATGGCAGAAACCAGAAGTGACTCGTCAGACGAAGAATTATCAGACTCCAACGATGAAAGAGAGGTACTTTCTTCCTTATCACGATCTGAACTTGAATTCGGATTAACTGAACTTATAAAAAGATATCAAAACCTTCAAAGCAAATTCAAAATCTTGAAAAAGCGTTTTATAGCTTCTTCAGATGATCTTACTAAAAACAAGAAAACCATTTCTGAACAAAATGAGAAAATATTTGTCTTAGAAAATTCAAACATTGTCCTGAAATGTAAATTATCTAAGTTAGAAGAAGAAATTGTTTCAAACTCAACTAACACTAGTAAAGAAGACAAATATGATAACGCATTTAAAAATTTTCTTGCCAAAAGCGTAGATAGAAGAAAAATGGCTTCACTAATCTATGGAGTCAGTAGAAATGGCAGTAGAGGTCTAGGATATTCAGGACCATCTCAACCCTATGATGAAACCAAAAACATCAAAATAATACCTCTATTCAAACAGTTTATTCCCTCTGGTACTGGCCTTAAGCATTCAGAACCAAAAGGCTCAAACACTGGGATTACACAAACACACACACTAAGGAAATATCCTAAACACGAACACTATGCACAAACTCCACACCGTTTCACTAACGTACGGAAATCTAAAGGGATCATAACCTTTAGAAGAACAAATGTGAAAGGACCCACAAAATGGGTACCTAAAAACAAGATAATTTATGTTGCAAATATCCTTAATAGCTCCATTGAAACACCAGTCATGGTACCTGGACAGTGGGTGCTCGCGACACATGACGGGAGAAAGGATTATGTTCCAAGATCTAAAACTTAAGCCTGGAGGCGTTGTCAGTTTCGGAGAAAATCATAAAGGAAGAATCATTGGCTCCGGAACTGTTGGAAACGGTAAGCTTCCTTCCATTAAGAATGTTTTAATAGTAGAAGGTCTAATGCATAATCTGCTGTCAATAAGTCAACTTAGCGATAGTGGCTATGATCTCATTTTTAATCAAACGTCTTGTAAAGCTGTAAGTCAGAAGGATGGATCTGTCCTATTCAACAGAAAGAGGAAAAACAACACTTAAAAAATTAAGTTATCTGATTTAAAACATCAAAATGTAAAATGTCTTCTTTCTGTAAACAAAGAGCAATAGGTCTGGCACAGACGTCTTGGCCACGTCAGTTTGAGAAGAATCTCTCAGCTTAACAAGCTTGGTCTTGTTAGAGGATTGCCCAATCTAAAATATTCATCAGACGCTCTTTGTGAAGCATGTCAGAAAGGAAAGTTTTCAAAAACCTCTTTCAAAGCTAAAAATGTTGTCTCCACCTCTAGACCGTTGGAACTTCTTCACATTGATCTGTTTGGCCCTATAAAAATGGCCTCTCTCAATGGTAAGAAATATGGACTAGTCATCGTTGATGACTACAGCAGATGGACATGGGTAAAATTCTTAAAACACAAGGATGAATCACATTCTGTGTTTGCTTCCTTCTGCACTCAAGTACAAAATGAGAAAAATTGTAAAATAGTTAGAGTCAGAAGTGATCATGGTGGAGAATTTGAAAATAAAAACTTTGAAGAACTTTTTGATTCTCATGGAATATCTCACGATTTTTCTTGCCCTAGAACTGCACAACAAAACGGAGTTGTAGAAAGAAAGAATTGAACTTTACAAGAAATGGCTCGCACCATGATCCAAGAAACTGACATAGCTAAGCACTTTTGGGCAGAAGCAATTAACACAACATGTTATATTCAAAATAGAATCTCTATAAGACCTATCTTGAATAAAACTCCATATGAATTGTGGAAGAATAAATTACCCAACATTTCTTATTTTCATCTATTTGGATGTGTTTGTTTTATGCTTAACACTAAAGAGAATATTAGCAAGTTTGATTCCAAAGCACAGAAGTGTCTGTTGTTGGGATACTCTGAACGCTCGAAAGGGTACAGAGTTTACAACACAGAATCAAGAATTGTGGAGGAATCTATTCATGTTAGATTCAACGACAAGCCTGGCTCAGAAAAGTCAGAGCTAGTTGAGAAACTTGCAGATTTGGAAATCAGATTCACCGAACCTAAGGAAAAGACAGATGAAGTTAAAGAACAGCAAGATCCTACACAAGAAACCACTGAAGTAACTCCAAATACCCCATCTCAACGAAGAAGAAGACTGTCCACATTACATCCTGAGGAACTGATTCTGGGTAACAAAGATGCTCCTATCAGAACCAGATCAGCCTTTAGACCATCAGAAGAGACACTTGTTGGACTAGTATCATTAATAGAACCAACTACAATTGAAGAAGCCCTCATGGACAAAGACTGGGTTCTGGCTATGGAAGAAGAACTCAATCAGTTCTCAAAAAACGATGTCTGGGATCTAGTTCCTAAACCCAAGAA
The DNA here is from genome assembly GCA_022829125.1 of Lathyrus tuberosus. Lineage (NCBI taxonomy): Eukaryota > Viridiplantae > Streptophyta > Magnoliopsida > Fabales > Fabaceae > Lathyrus > Lathyrus tuberosus. The sequence goes on from JALAZF010000423.1 coordinate 2,076,212, forward strand.
TATCCATGTAATAGGAACCAAATGGGTATTTAGGAACAAGCTAAATGAAAAGGGATAAGTTGTCAGAAACAAAACACGACTTGTTGCTCAAGGATACAGTCAATAAGAAGGAATTGACTACAACGAAACATTTGCTCCAGTTGCAAGACTTGAAGCAATACGTTTGCTAATATCCTTTTCAGTAAATCATGACATCACTCTATATCAAATGGATGTTAAGAGTGCATTCTTAAATGGTTATATATCAAAAGAAGTTTATGTCAAACAACCTCCTGGTTTTGAAAATTCAGAAAAATCAGACTTTGTTTTTAAACTTAAAAAAATCACTTTATGGTTTAAAACAAGCTCCCAGAGCTTGGTATGAAAGATTGAGCAAGTTTTTACTAGAAAACAATTTCACCAGAGGAAAGGTTGACACAACTCTTTTCTGCAAGACATATAAGGATGACATTCTCATTGTTCAAATCTATGTTGATGACATTATTTTTGGTTCTGCTAACTCTCCTCTATGCCAAGAATTTCAAAGTTAATGCAGGCCGAATTTGAAACAAGCCTCATGGGAGAACTGAAGTTCTTCCTTGGAATTCAGATTGATCAAAGATCAGAGGCCACTTACATCCATCAAACCAAGTACATAAAAGAACTTCTGAAGAAGTTCAATATGACGGATTGCAACATTGCTAAAACACCAATGCATCCAACGTGTGTCATGGGAAAGGAAGAAACATGAGTTAAGGTTTGTCAAAAACTCTATCGTGGTATGATAGGTTCTCTCTTATATCTAACTGCTTCTAGACCTGATATATTATTCAGTGTACATCTATGTGCTAGATTCTAATCAGATCCAAGAGAGTCACATTTAACCGCTGTCAAGCGAATTCTAAGGTATCTGAAAGGAACAACTAACCTTGGCCTGATGTATAAGAAAACATCAGAGTATACTCTTTCTGGTTACTGCGATGCAGATTATGCCGGAGACAGATTAGAAAGAAAAAGCACATTGGGGAACTGTCAGTTCTAAAGAAGCAATCTAATCTCATGGTCAAGCAAGAGACAATCTACAATTGCTCTCTCAACAGCTGAAGCAGAATACATATCGGCTTCCCTATGCAGTACTCAAATGCTATGGATGAAAAATCAGCTAGAAGACTATCAGATACATGAGAGTAACATTCCTATCTTCTGTGATAATACTGCTGTTATCTGCTTAAGTAAAAATCCAATTTTGCATTCTAGGGTTAAACACATTGAAATAAAACATCACTTTATTAGGGACTATGTTTAGAAGGGAACTCTATGCTTAAAATTTATTGATACAGACCATCAATGGGCTGATATTTTCACAAAACCCTTAGCTGAAGATAGATTTCTAATCATTTTAAAACACTTGAATATGAAGTACTGTTCAGAATAAAACATTTTCAGAACCTCATGTGTTTAGTCAGAGAAAAGTATTTTTCGAATCATCAGAACCATTCTCTTAACGCATCTCAAGTTCTGATAATTTTATGACGTGTCATATTTTCGGAAAATTATTTTTGTACGTGATTTAAATAAAATTAAGTCACTTTAACTATTCAAATCAAACGAACAGCATTTCTCTCGAGATTGATCCAACTTTATCACATTTATTAGCTTATCTCCTCAAGAGTGTATCTGTTCTTTAAACCCTCGAGAATTTTTTTTTCACAAACCCTAAAAAGGTTAATCGACTCTCATCTATTTCTCTCTCTATCTATCACTCTCTCAAAATCAACTCAAAGTTCAATCCTCATTCCCTCTTACCACCGTAAGGATGAACACTCATCAACAAGATACTGTTTAAATCTCCCAAGAACTACCATCCTCATCCATCACACCCACTACTACTCTCTCAACGACTGAACCAGTTGTTTCAGATCCATTAAATCTTCCCTCAATTGATGCAAACCATGTCACCTAGAAAACTCGCTCTGTGACATGTGTGACACATGCAAACGATCTAACTGTTCTAAAAGAGTTAGATGTTGATTTCAACAACCTCTCTGATAATGGGTTTAACCTAATTGATCAATTGGGTGCTCAAGAATGGAAGAATTACTTTGATAGACTAAGAGGTCCATGCTTTGATGATCTAGTTAAAGAATTCTGGAGACATGCAGATACAGACGAACTCCATGTGGTATCTTTTGTTCTGGAGCAGAAGATTATCATCACTGAGAGATCTATCTCCGAATTGCTAGGAATGAAGTTCTTGGAAGGAAAGAGGGTGTACGGAAAAACTAAGAAATCTGAGTCAGTCATCAACAAAGCTATCTTCAAGAGCTGCCAATCAGGAACAACGGACTACAAAAGCAAAAACTTGCGCGATAACCTAAGGATCTGGCACAAGATCATTCTTGGATGCATCAATCCAAGACCAGCAAAGAGTGCTACAGATTTTGCCAACGCAAATCAAAAACACATGCCGTACTACCTGCACAAACATGAGAAAATGTGCCTTCCCTCCATTTTGTTCTACTATTTAAGGGATATGGTGCGCAAAACCAGAACAACGACATCATCAGAAAAGAAGATTGTCAACTACATTCCTTTTGGAAGATTGATCTCTGACATTCTGGTTGAATGCGGATTAGTGGATTATCTGACCAAAGAAGTAAATTTCACGGAATATCTGAATGAAAGAGTTGGAGAAGTTTTCAATGCTGTAAATCTTAAACATATGAAGATGATTGCAAGTGTAGAGGTGAAACCAACACCTATTTCTCCCGACACAGTGAAAAAGATCAAAAATCCAGTGGAAAACTATCCATTCTACCGCAAAGAAGATAATCCAACAGCAATAGCCTCTTACATTGCCATAATAAGAGAAGCAGAATCTAGAGTTGAAGAAGTTGTCCCTCAGTCAAAGCATATTACCAGGAGTAAGAGAAAGCTTGCTAAAGAGGACGCGAAGGGTAAAAAGAAGAAAAAGGATGAAACAGAAATCTCCAGAAAAGAAACCCTTCTTCTTGAGAAAATCAATAAAGTTGATGCAAATCCATCTGTTGCTGCACCATCTTCATCAATCACCTCTACCTCATGTTGCACCCCAAAACTTGCCCTCCTTACTTTAGTACTAACTGGCTTATGTTTCATTGCATTTTTGCATTATCATATGTGCATATCATTGGTTCTTAGCATGGGGTCAAAGTGCCTGAGGCAGTTCTTCAGAGGGTCAAGCAAGAGTCCTGGTATTGTCCAAGAGAGTTCAAGTGGATCACTCTCCTAACCAGTGCATAAATTAGGGTTTTGAAATTCTTGGGTTTATTGCTCCAATGGGCAAGCTCCTTGGGTCTTTATCATCACCAAATGGCATATCTTATCTTTGTTGGAGAGGATACACATCATACTCAAAGGAATTTGGATTTGGAGACTGTGCTATTTCCTCCTAGACTGAGGGTACCAAAACTAGGGTTTGCTATAAAGTCAGTTTATTTCTGATTTTTTGGGCAAGACTTGATTCTATGGTATTCCTTGGGTCCCTAAGAATCTAGGGATGGGAGGTTGTCCATCAGTTTGATCCAGGAGGATTTCAATTGGCCAATGGATTGGGAATCAGGTGAATTGGGTAAAAGTCAACAGTGAGAGGAGAAGTCAACTGTGGAATTTTGAGGATTCACATCCTCATATGGTCTTCAAGGGTCAACTTTCATACCATTTATCAGGAATCAGGAGTTGGTGCAAAAGTTACTAAATATGGAAATGACCTATAATTTGAAAGTTTCCTTTTTGGGCAAGTTCCTGCACTCATTCAACTTGACTTTTCATCATCAAGAAAGCCTCAAATGAATTTTTCTCCAACATGAAAGTTGAAGATATTTTTCTCCTCTTTCCAACAAGTACTTGTGGGTCTCCATATCATTTGTGAAACTCAGTTTATGGTCAAAATAAGGCAAAGTGGTTTTTAGGGTTTCATTTTCACAACTTTTGGATTTTGGGACATATGGACCTATAATTAATTCCATTGCTTCAAGGCATTTTTCAACATCAAAGGACAATCCATAAGGGGCATTTTAGGCATTTGAATCAAGTGAATACATGGTATATTTATCACTTATTCTCCATTATTCAAAATTGCCAAGCCATTAAAAGCTCATGAATCAAATGGTTTCAAGGCCCAATTTCAATTGAGGTGTGATTAGCAATTTACCAACAAGTGATCCATCATGAAATACTTGGATATCTATGCATGGGAGGAGGTGTATCTCACGTAATGCAAAATTCCAAATTTGTCCAAAACTCATTTAAACAAAGAATTGCCCAAGCCAAAATCATTATCAGTGAAAAACCCTAGTCTATTTAAACCCATTCATGCACTGGTTAGGGTTTCATTCACATGCATTTGGAGGAGAATTGAAGTGTGCAACCCTAAAGCTTTTCTTCAACGAATCTCACAATCCTCAAGAGTTCTTCACGAATTTCTTCCACAAACTTCATTTTGGAGATTCACTGAGCACAAACCAATCACCCTTTGGAGCTAAAAGCAAGGATTCAGGTTGCCCCATCTCAGGTTGGTGATGTTTTGCATGATCATATAACTCTGTTTTTAAGTGTTCACATTGTTGTGTGACACCCATGGATAACTCTGATATAATTTGTTTGGTGTTTGGACGTATAGATTGACCATACTGTGAGCTTAAAGTTTTTGAGTCAAATCTTATTTCATGCGAATCTCACCATGCATTGGTTGTTTATTGTTTTTGATGACATAATGTTAATCCTTCCGAAAATCTGGGCGGGATAGTGTATTCGCGTGTGTGTTTTGGTGTCCTTTTTGTTGCAGGTGACCGGAGAAGGGAGCGGAACCCTAACTCCGGCGGCGGCGGTCGAACTAGTCCGGCGAGGGTGGCTGGAGGTAGGTGATCGGTTATGGGCCGTTGATCTCTCTCATCGTGTGGCCATCATTGCGCCACACCTTTTTTCTTTTATTTTTTTCTGATTTTTAATTAATAATTGCATGTTTTTCACCCCACCGTTCTTACCATGCACGTCCAATCATTTTATTTCTTTTTGTTTACTTTTATTTTAGTTGACTTAATCAGGGACGTTGGATGAATCAAGTGGCCACGAATGTGCCAGCAAATTAAAAAGGCCATGTGCAAGGCACATGGCTGTGTATCGTATGCTGACCACTTGGGTATGCGTGTGTACATGTTAATTAGCGTGTTCTTTCCATCATGGTCGTTGATCATTGTGACTTGTGTTTTGTGTTGACTACGTAATGTTCGCAGGATCAATCTAAAGGTCGTGGTGAGTCAATTGGGTTGACTGAAGCCCACGTGAGTCTTTTTTATTTTATGTTTGTTCTGATGGATTTAGTGGACTGGGCTCGCTAATGACACCCCCACCCTTCCAGCCCATTCTCTTTTCAACGTGTTTCATTTACTTTCCACACCCCTCATGCGTATTTTAATTTATTTATCTTATTTAATTCATTACATTCTATTTTTTATTTTTAAAAATACATTCTTACATTTAAAAATTACCATAAAATTCATGCATACTTTTTATCATCTTATAAAATTTTCAAAATTTTATTTTTTATTTTTATTTTATTTTATATCATCTAAATTAATTATTTTATTCATTTCTTTTTTGAATTACACATATCATGCATACTTAAAATTGTTTATTTTATTTCTCTGCATCCATAAAACATTTTCAATCCGTTCTTTATTCATTTGTTAGATAACATTCTGAGGTACATTAAAATATTTTTCTTTCATTTTTAAAATTATTTCATATTGCATTTTAGTCCTTCCCTTTGGCACACTGAACCCTACTTCTCACCTGAGCTTTGCCCAATTGTTTAAATGGCTAACATCTTGATTTTTTGCAGGAGTCTTTGGTTTTTAGTTTGTCTCTGGTTGAAAAATTTTTATATTTAATTTGGTGATTTTAGAAGTTGTTTTACTATTTGTTTAATGGCTCTTTGTATGAGTTTTTCTTGTATGCGCATCTTTGATCTTGTCTGATTATCTGTTTGAAAAGGCACTTGTGCCATTGTCTTGGGGTTGTTTATTTGACTTCTTAATTCATGTTTAAATTGTTATAGGTCATTTAATCATTATTGTTTGGGTTTCATTTGTTTTAACTTCTACGTATATCTGTTTCGTACTAACTTTTTATGCAGGGGCTGAGGTAAGTTCTTTAAGGGTGTGGATAGTTATCCATGTCCACCTTACTCTTTCCTTCTCCCTTCTTTTTCCTTTAGGTTTAGGTTGTCGTCAAACCTCACTAACCGTAGGTCACCCATGCATGATAACATTAGGACTCTTAGTTCCCTTTAGAGTATCCCTTGTGTCTTCTCTTTTCTCATCTTAAATCTTCTTGAAAATACTTAATAAGGATAAATTGTATTGCGCACGAGCCTTAAGCGTGGGGAATGAGAAATGAGGGGCTTCCTCTCATCTTTCTAGAGTGCTTAGCGAGCGTCCTGTCTTGGGACGATGCGTTAAGTATTCACCCCTGTGCCCTAGACATTGGTGCAATGCAAGTTATGAACTAACTCAAGTCACTTCTGTCCTAAAAAACACAAACAAACTTCAAACCTTTTTGTCCTTCGGGATTGTCAAACTAAAGGCTATTTTCAAAAAGGGCGCGTTACTTTCCGTCTGAGTCGCAAACAGGCATCGACCCTAACTGCCGGACGCGAACTTAACGCCGCTCATAAAAAACACAAAAAGAACTTGGTTCGAACTACGTTGACTCTAAATTCCCCATTACACAAAGGGGGTACGTAGGCCTAGGACGTTGACGTCCTACCGAGTCTGTCTTTGTTTTTCCCCTCTCCCGTCTTAGTACAACCCTAGATGATAGTATGACTCACCCTTAGAATAGACAACAAGCGTGGCTCCCATCGAGTACGATGGACGCGTGGGGTGCTAGCACCTTCCCCTCGGGTAACCGACTCCCGAACCCAGGTTATGGTTGTGATGACCATTCCTTTCCCTCTTCCTCAGGTTTATGCGGTGTTCCCTTTCCCTGTCTTGGGATAAATTTTCAAGGCTGGCGACTCTGTTTTCCGCGCCACTCTCGCGTTTGTACCTGGAAGAAAATCCTGGGAACGACAGCTGGCGACTCTGCTGGGGACTCTGGTTGACCTATGCTGGTCCATCCCTAAGCGAGTCAATCCTAGCGCTTGCTTGTCTTTGTTCTCTTTGGGTGTTTTTGTTTTTGTTTTACTTTATGTGTTGTATTTTATTTTTACCGCATTTTCTGCATTGCATTTCATTTTTATTACTGTCATACTGCTGTGTTTTGCTGGCTGTTTTTGTTTTGCAGGTTGGGTGGGTCTGAGAGACAAACCCAATACCCAGGCTTGAGTATACCCTAGGACTAGAGTGGAAAGTAGTGGGACCTATGTGCCCGCTTAGTACGTTTGTGTGTTCACGAAATTCACATCCAGACGAGGCTATCTTGGGACGCATTCTGACGTGTGTGTCTTGTGCATGTTAGGGTGTTGATCTAGAGAGCTGTCGACTCTGGTGACCGATCATTGAGGACCTTAGTGGAAACATCCCTCTTTAGTGGTGACAGTGGCAGACCACATCCTGTGGCAAACCCATTCGCACCCGAGGGCCTACTTTGGAACTCGCATAGGATGGCCCCTATCTTTTGAAGAGAATCAGTGGAGGCACTCCTCGATTGACGATAGTACTGTACCCCGAGGGATGAATGTACTATTGTTTCTCGACCTCAGTGCCAAAGCTGAGGACCTTCCGCTTTGGAGAATCAGTTGAGGCCTCCTCGATTGATGATGATGCCAAACCAGAAATGGTGAACGTATCATCGTTTCTCGACCTGAGAGCCCGGGATACTGAACATCCTAGTACCCACACGTGAGAGGGGATGGGTGTTTGTAGGTTTGCAGGTAACCGAAACCTTTAACCTACCCTGTTTTTCTGGATTTCTCATCAATGTCTGATTATTTGGGTTCCTGGTTATCTCAGTGGTTTGGAAATCTGGTTTTCTGGGTTGTGGTTCTCGTTCAGTTAACAGCACAGCACATCCAGCAGTGTTGCCTTGACCCCCATGTTCACATGAGCATATCATTTTCTTGCATTCTATCATGTTTGACATTTTTCAGGGCTTGCATCTTACTCTTGATTCCGGTTTTCTGAGGTTGCCTTAGCATGGATGTCCCGAGAAAGAAGACTGTTGCCTATTATTTCCCAGATCCGACCCTGACATGGATTCACAAATTGATTAATATGGCTGGTCCCGGAGTTCGTACAGAGTTCAGTGGAGGGTATGGGAGACTTTTGAAGTTTGTTTATAATATTTCCAAGTATGAGAAGGATGTCATTCATACACTTCTTCAGTTTTACGATCCGTCTTTGCGTTGCTTCACCTTCCCAGACTACATCTTGGCCCCAACGTTGGAGGAGTTCTCATTTATTTTGGGAATCCCCATCAGGCATGACATAATATTCTTTTCTGAAGAACACCCCGGGATAAAAGAAATGGCTGGTGCTCTTCGTATTAGTGAATCCATTCTGAACAGTAATATTGAGAAAAAACAAGGAGCTAAGGGTTTCTTATTGAAGTTCTTGTTTGATCAAGCTTGCATACATGTTAAAGAGAAGAATTGGACTGCTTTCCAAGCTATTCTGGCTATGTGCATCTATGGGATTGTCCTGTTTCCCAATGTTCCTGATCTGGTGGATATGCATGCTGTCAGAATCTTTATTTCAAAGAATCTTATACCTACCTTGCTAGGTGACGTGTATCATTCAGTTCACTATAAGAATGAAAATAGGCGGGGAAAAACTGTGAGTTGTTGTGCACCGCTCTTATCTACTTGGTTTCTGAGTCATCTCCCTGAAACTGGCACCTTTATTGATACGAAAGATTCTCTGAAGTGGTCAAAGAGGTTGATGGGCTTGACTACTGACAACATTGTTTGGTTCAATCATGACTTGCTAGGAATGGAGATTATTTGCAAGTGCGGAGAATTCCATAATGTACCCTTCATAGGGAGAAAAGGTGGAATCAACTATAATCCTTCCCTTGTTATCAGGCAGGTTGGTTATCCTTTGAGAGGTTCGCCTGAAGAGAGAGATATCAGAGAGTCCTTATTCTTCAATGGTATTGAGGATCAAGAGATGATGAGGAGGATTGTGAATGCTTGGAAGCAGGTGACCAAAAAGGGAAAAATTTCATTCGGGAAATGTAATAACCGGGCTTTTCCTTCCTATAAAGAGTGGATTAAGAAGAGAGCAGAAGAGGAGCTTCTTCCCTTCCCGGTGGAACCACCTTTGTATCCTTTGATGATCGAGCCTCCTACCACAGTTGAGATAGAGAAGTTTGACAAGTTATGGGCTAAAAAGGAAAAGCTGCGAGAAGAAAACAGAGAGCTACTAAGGGAGATCTATCAGTTGAAGCATGAGCGGGGTGAAGCTGTTCATACCGCCAAGTTGAAAACAGAGCTTCTTGTTAAGGCGAAAAAAGAGCTAGCTGACATGGTCGCATCCAGAAAAAGGATGAAAGAAGCTTTGGATGGTATTAGTAAGGTTCTCGAGTCGAAGAAGGAGGAATTAGACAAGGCTTTGTTGAAAATTCACAGGTTCGATGAACACCGAGAAACTGCAATGGCTGAGAATAAAAGAAAGGAAGACGGTTATCTAGCTAAGATTGACCAATTGACATTGACGCTCAAGAAAAAGGACGCTGAGATCCTGTCAGGGGTATTCAAGAGACAAGCAGTCGAGGGTCGACTCAATGAAGCCATAGCCTCCATAGAGGAACTGAAGGTCCAAGCTGAAGTGAAGAAGCCTAGACACGAGGGTCCTAGCATGGATGGTGTCTCTGGAGAAGACGCTTGGGAGATGCATTGCCGATACTTAGAAGGGATCATACATAGAAGAGACGTTCTCATTCAAGGGCTAATTCAGAGGCCGAAGCATCCCGACACCAGAAAGTTGTTCAAGGAAATTCAAGACTGGAGCAGAAAGCATAGTGGATGGGGGGGATTGACACTTGTGGACTTTGATGACATGCCGTAGTTGTCTATTCTTTTTTATTGTATTTGGATCACCACCAGGCTTGTTGGTTGGGACCTCTATCATTTTTGCGTTCAGATTTGTTATCTTGGATTTGTGATTGTTGACATTTGGTTTTCCTCTGGTTTTCTTAATATATGAGCAGAAGTTCCGTTCTATCTTGTTATTAAACTGGAATCAAGGGGTGGATCGCCCTGCTAATATTCAAACATGTTCATTTGCATTTGCATAATCATTTTGCATAATCATTCTGCATGACAGATGTCTATCTCCGGTATTCTTATCTTGTTCTCATCTCAGAATTGCAGATCAGCACATTCACCGGTATCCTACCAGACAAAATCAGAAGAGACTCATGGATCAGCTACAGAATGAGATCATTGAGATGCAGACTCACATGAACTAATTCATGGAATTAATGCAAGGGGTTTCTTAGGGACAAGAGCAGTTGAGGACTCTCGTTCAGCCACTGATTGCGAGGGTTGATGATGACGGTGTCCTTCATGGAGGACTTCATACTGGTGTTACTGGTAATAATGGTCAGAATGGCCCTACTGGTGGAGGTATTCCTGTTTCTGGTGTTGTGATTCCTCCGGGCGGAGCTGAAAATGCTGGGGGAGGTGGTGTTGGTGCTGGCGCAGTTTAGGGCTGTCAGTATGATGATGCATTTTCTCTGCCAGGTGGGGATGCTGGTCCCTAGATTGAAAATGATCAGAGAATCAGGTTGATTGAGGAACATCTAAGGGGTGTTGTGAATCAGGATTCTGTGGGAATGGATCTAGAGGATTGGGGCTGGTTCCAGGCGTTGTTATTCCGCACAAGTTTCAGACTCCCACTTTCGAGAAGTATAATGGTATGTCTTGTCCAAGGACCCACGTGAGAGCATACGCAAGTAAGATGGCTGCGCATGCGAAGAATGAGAAGCTGATGATGCACTGCTTCCAAGATATCCTATCTGGGGCATCCCTGGAGTGGTACATGCAACTAGAGAGGAAGGATGTGCGTAGTTGGAGAGATCTAGCAGGGACATTTATTAGACACTATCAATATAACACTGACATGGCTCCTAACAGAACACAGTTGCAGAACTTGTCATAGAAGAACAATGAGAGTTTCAAGGAGTACGCCCAAAGGTGGCGTGAACTGGCAGCTAGGGTTCAGCCTCCCATGTTGGAACGTGAGATGATAACTATGTTTATGGCTACCTTGCAGGGTCATTACTATGAAAAGCTGGTACCGTGTATGACTGGAAAGTTTGCTGATTTGATTTTAGTAGGAGAGATGGTAGAAAGCGGAATTGAGGCGGGAAAAATATCAGGCGATGATGGGTCCTCATTTGGAGGAAGTAAGAAGCCTTATGCTAGTGGTTACAAGAAGAAGGAGGGAGATACAAACTCTGTGTCATCATATCATGGTAGAGATGGACCTCGTCAGAACTACAATCAGCAGGTGGCTTCTGTAACCATCCTAGCAGCACCTCAGCAGCCAGCAGTGTCTCAACAAAAAAATCAGGCTCCTTACCGATCACAGCCTCAGAATAGGCGGGATAGGCATTTTGACACTCAACCTATGTCCTACTCTCAATTATTCCAGCACTTGTTAAAACTGCAGTTAATTCAGACGAGAACATTGGCTCCACCTACTGGTAATCCACCTCCCGGCTATGACGCCAACGCCCACTGTGAGTTTCATTCTGGGGCACCCGGACATCATACTGAGAACTGCAAAGCTTTTAAGCATAAGGTTTAAGATTTGGTGGATTCCAAAGCCATCAATTTCTCCAATGACGTTCCAAATGTGAATCAGAACCCGATGCCGAATCACGGTGGGCCGAAGGTCAATGCTATTATGAAAGACTGTGAAGACTTAAGTTTGATTTCAGATGTGAACAAAGTCCAAACTCCCTTGTTTGTGGTGAAGGAAAGACTGTTAAAGGGAGAGGTATTTCCCGGTTGTGATGAAGGTTGTGTAGGATGTGTGTCGCAGCCAGGCAGTTGTGAGTTATTAAAAGCAGGTATTCAGAGAATGATCAACGAATGGGTATTACAGTTTGACAGAGGTTGTAAGCAGAGTAATGTTATTGACAGAGAGATTGATGTTGCCATGATAACAATTCCATTCAAGATAATAACTATATCAGCGCCGACGAGACCAGCGCCGGTCACTATCACTGTTCCTGGACCAATCCCGTATGAGACTACCAAGGCCATCCCATGGAACAATGGGGCCGAGGTGTTTGTTAATGGTAAGAAGCAGGAATTGGAAGACACATCAGCTGTGAATATAGGGGTTGGAAATCTTGTTGAAGCAGGGGCTATCACTAGGAGTGGTAGAGTCTTTATTCTGTCCGAGAATCAAGCTGGCAGTTCAAGACAAGACAAAGGTAAACAGATGACAGATGAGTTTGCACAGAGGCAGGAAGCAAATAATTCTATGACAAAGCCCTGTGGGGATACTTTCTCAGAAGACGTGTAAGAGTTTATGAGGTTGATTAAGAAAAGTGATTACAAGATTGTTGACCAACTTCACCAAACTCCATCGAAGATTTCCATTCTATCCTTATTGTTGTGCTCTGAGGCACACCGAAATGCATTGCTGAAGGTTCTATATATGGCTTATGTACCGCAGGAAATATCTGTCAACCAATTAGAAGGGGTTGTGGCTCATGTGAATGCTGGTAATGGTTTGGGTTTCACCGATTTAGACTTGAATCTGGCTGGGAGGAATCACAACAACGCTCTGCGTATTTCAGTGGAATGTCGTGCTTCTTTAATGTCGCATGTGCTAGTTGATACTGGGTCGTCTTTGAATGTGTTACCAAAGAAGGCTTTGATGAAGTTGGATACTCGTGGGTTGATCTGTACACCCAGTGACTTGGTGGTACGTGCTTTTGATGGCTCCAAGAGGTCAGTGTTTGGAGAGTTAGTTCTGCCGATCAAGGTGGGTCCTGAGATTTTCAACACCACCTTTTACATAATGGATATTCAGCCTGCCTATAGTTGTTTGTTGGGCCGCCCATGGATACATGGTGCTGGGGCAGTAACTTCTACGCTGCACCAGAAGTTGAAATATATGGTGGATGGCCACGTCGTGACTGTTTGTGGTGAAGAAGATATCATGGTGAGTCACCTATCGACCTTCAAGTATGTAGAGGTAGATGGTGAGATACAGGAAACTTTGTGCCAGGCCTTTGAAGCTGTGAAGATTCCCAAGGAACCCTCAAAGGCAGTCAGTCAGCCTGAGGTGGTTGCCCAACCTGAAGTCGTCATACAACCAGAAGTTCCAATGTCCTTTTTCAAAGAGGCACGCGCTATAGTTGAAGCTGGTGGTTCTCAGAAGTGGGGCAGTGTCATTGATGTTCAAAGGAAGCAAGATACTCATGGATTGGGTTACAAGCCACCTAGGCATTCTGAAGAGCCTCCCAAGTTCTATGGTCCAGTCTGTTTCACCAGTGCCGGTGTTTTCTTCGACAGAGTCAATGCTATTGAGGATGAAAGAGATAGTGATTGTGACATGGATGAATGGATCCGTCCCTGCATTCCTGGTCAGAGTTTAGGCAACTGGTCCTCCAAGAAAGTTATCCAAGTGACGCGCTCGGAGTAATTTACTTTTGTTTTCTGTTATGTTGAGTCCTACGTTCTGCCCAAGACGTAGTGATATTTATTTGTAGGGCTTGGATGTTTTATTTGCTATTTTTATCATCAATAAAGGACGTTTTTTTCATTTTGATCCCTGCCTTTCTATTTTTACTTTTTGCATTAACCCACATCAAAATGGCAATGTGTTTTCTTGTTTGTTGCACTCATAATAAACATAAAACATCCATCATGCAGGTTCCTTTGTTCAGATGCCACCCAGGACTTAGCTATGGCTCAATATGACTTCGACAATTCTATCTATCAGGCTGAAGAAGAGATTGACGAAGACTGTGACTTACCAGAAGAATTAGCCAGGCTACTGAAACAAGAGGAAAGGGTCATTCTACCTCATCAGGAGGAAGTTGAGACTGTTAATCTGGGAACCGAGGATGTTAAACGAGAAGTAAAGATTGGGGCTGCTTTGGAAGACACTGTTATGAGAAGATTGGTTGAGTTACTTCGAGAGTATGTGGATATCTTCTCCTGGTCTTACCAAGACATGCCTGGGCTTGACACTGACATTGTTTCACACCGGCTGCCGCTTAAAGAGGGTTGTACTCCAGTCAAGCAGAAATTGAGAAGGATGAAACCAGATATGGCTGTCAAGATTAAGGAAGAGGTTCAGAAACAGTTGGGCGTCGGATTTCTTGCTGTGACAAACTATCCTCCGTGGGTTGCTAATATTGTACCTGTACCTAAGAAGGATGGGAAGGTCAGGATGTGTGTTGATTACCGAGATTTGAATAGGGCGAGCCCGAAGGATGATTTCCCGCTCCCCCACATTGACGTGTTAGTGGACAATACTGCTCAATATTCTGTGTTTTCCTTCATGGATGGCTTCTCTGGGTATAACCAAATCAAAATGGCCCCAGAGGACATGGAGAAGACTACTTTGATAACACCGTGGGGAACATTTTGCTACAAGGTAATGCCCTTTGGATTGAAGAATGCTGGGGAAACCTACCAATGGGCGATGGTGACTCTCTTTCATGATATGATTCACAAGGAGATTGAAGTCTATGTTGATGACATGATTGCGAAGTCACAGACAGAGGAAGAACACTTGGTGAACCTCCAGAAGTCTGGTAAATTGAATCCGAACAAGTGCACTTTCGGCGTGAGGTCTGGTAAATTGTTGGGATTCATTGTTAGTGAAAGAGGTATCGAGGTTGATCCTGCAAAAATAAGAGCCATACAGGAGATGCCTGAGCCAAGAACAGAGAAAGAGGTTCGTGGTTTCTTGGGAAGGTTGAATTACATTGCTAGGTTTATCTCTCATCTGACAGCCACGTGTGAGCCAATTTTCAAGTTGTTAAGAAAGGATCAAGAGGTCAGGTGGAATGAAAATTGTCGAGAGGCGTTTGAAAGGATAAAGACGTATCTGCAGGAACCTCCAGTCCTTATTCCACCAGTGTCTGGGAGACCGTTGATTATGTACCTTATGGTTCTTGAGAATTCGATGGGTTGTGTGCTCGGTCAACACGATGAGACAGGTAGGAAAGAGCACACCATTTACTACCTGAGTAAGAAGTTCACTGATTGCGAATCAAGATACTCTATGCTGGAAAAGACATGTTGTGCACTTGCTTGGGCAGCCAAGCGCCTAAGGCAGTATATGTTAAATCACACAACCTTGTTGATTTTGAAGATGGATCCGATTAAGTACGTGTTTGAGAAGCAAGCCCTTTCTGGAAGGATAGCCCGTTGGCAGATGGTTTTGACAGAGTACGATATTCTGTATGTTTCTCAGAAGGCCATTAAGGGAAGTGTTCTGTCAGAATATCTTGCTGAACAGCCGGCCAAGGATTATCAGCCAATGAAGTTTGAGTTTCCGGACGAGCATGTTATGTTTCTAAAAATGAAGGATTGTGAAGAGCCTCTGCCTGACGAAGGACCTGAGATTGGGTCACAGTGGAAGATGATTTTTGATGGGGCCGTCAACTCATATGGTAATGGAATTGGGGCAATCATTACAACCCCGAAGGGTTCTCATATACCTTTCACTGCCCGGTTAGCGTTCGTATATGCCAACAACGAGGCGGAGTATGAAGCATGCATCATGGGGTTAGAGGAGGTAATTGATTTGAGAATTAAGAACCTCGATGTCTATGGTGATTCCGCGTTGGTAGTTAATCAGATTACAGGAGAATGGGAGACTCGTCAGGCAAATTTGGTACCTTATAACAACTATGCCAGAAGGTTGTTACCTTTCTTTGACAGGGTGGATTTTCATCATGTGCCCCGAGCTGAGAATCAGATGGCTGATGCGTTGGCGACATTGGCATCCATGTATAAGGTGAACCGTTGGAATGAAACACCTTCGATTAGAATCATGCGTCTGGACAGACCAGCTTTTGTGTTTGCAATTGAAGATGTGTCAGATGAAAAACCATGGTATCATGATATTAAGGCATTTCTGAAGAGACAGAAGTATCCAGAGGGTGCCTCCACCAAAGATAAGAAGACTCTGAGGAGGTTGGCAGGAAACTTCTTTCTGAACAAGGATGATGTGTTATATAAGAGGAACTTCGATATGGTCTTGCTACGTTGTGTAGATGAACACGAGGCAGGCTTATTGATGGAGGAAGTTCACGAGGGTTCTTTCGGTACTCATTCCAGTGGACACACCATGGCTAGAAAGTTGTTGAGGGAAGGATATTATTGGATGACTATGGAGTCAGATTGTTTCAAGTACGCCCGAAAGTGCCATAAGTGCCAGATTTATGCAGATAAGATGCATGTACCGCCCACGCCTCTAAATGTGTTGTCGTCTCCTTGGCCTTTTGCAATGTGGGGCATTGATATGATTGGAAAGATTGAGCCCACTGCTTCCAATGGGCATCGTTTCATTTTAGTTGCCATTGACTATTTCACAAAGTGGGTGGAGGCAGCCTCGTACGCCAACGTCACCAAGCAAGTGGTAGCCCGGTTTATAAAGAAGGACATCATCTGTCGTTATGGGGTCCCGGAGAGAATTATTACTGATAATGGGCATCGTTTCAAGATTGAGCATCATAATTCCTCTCCATATCGTCCGAAGATGAATGGGGTTGTTGAGGCAGCAAATAAGAATATCAAGAAGATTGTGCAGAAGATGGTGGTAACGTACAAAGACTGGCACGAGATGCTACCTTATGCCCTACATGGTTACCGTACTTCGGTGCGTACGTCAACTGGGGCAACCCATTTCTCATTGGTATATGGTATGGAAGCAGTGTTACCCTTAGAGGTCGAGATTCCGTCTTTGAGAGTTCTAGCAGATGTGAAGCTTGATGAGGCTGAGTGGGTGCGTTCCAGGTTGGATCAGTTGAACCTTATTGAAGAAAAGAGATTGGCAGCCATCGTCCATGGTCGTTTGTATCAGAGTAAGATGAAGCACGCCTTTGACCAGAAAGTGCGTCCTCGGAATTTTTAGACAGGTGAATTGGTTTTGAAAAGGATCCTTCCTCCTCAGACAGATCACAGGGGCAAATGGAATCCAAACTACGAAGGGCCGTATGTAGTCAGAAAGGTTTTCTCTGGTGGAGCCTTACTACTTTCAACTATGGATGGCGAAGATTTTACATCCCCTGTGAACGCAGACGTAGTCAAAAAATACTTCGTATAAAAGAGACCCGCTGGACATAAAAAGAGAGTCCAGGCAAAAAGGGGCATCCCGGCGAACCATAAAAAGGAAAAGGTTCGGGAAAAAGTTAGGGATAAAATGTAAAAAGAAACGTGTAAACCCGCAAAGTTGAAAACCTGAAAAGGCGACTTTGGCAAAAATGGGTATCCCGGTGGATTGAAAACCCGAAAAGGGCGGTCCAGGAAAAAGTTAGGGATTTATAAGCGAAAGGCTATGGTCTGCGTTCGATCTGTGAGCACTTTCAATACTTGGAAATTTTGAAAGAAAGGAATCAGTACAGTTAGTCTCTTCAAAGGTCAAGACATCTGTGGATAAGCAAGACATATAGGTCATAGCTGAGTCAAATCATGGTGGATATCTGTTCTCACATTGCTAACATGTGTATTTTCTTTTTGCTTTTGCGCAATTACCTCTTTTTAGGAATTGCTTCCTATTGTAAATGCCTATTTACAGGCCACTCTTCTCAATAAAATATTCATTTCACTCAAAGAGCTTTCTATTGTTTGTTTTACTTTTATTGTTTTGTTTGCAAAAAACGTCCGATATTTTCGATAAACATTGCATATAAATCTTCGAGCTTTGCGGAGCATAACGAAAAGCAGTAGAAATTACTCAGGCGTTAACGGTGATAGTCATGTTGTGGCATATTCTATTTGTTGTTATTTGACTTGCAGGGCAACAACATTGTACTCCCCCAGCAGGTTGCTCTCCCCAGCATTGAGATTACACTTTCCTCAGCAGAGCAGACCTTCCCCAGCAGGAGACTTGGGAAGCATTTTCTCCGGATCAAGACGTTATTTCCCCACAGAATCAGGGTGTTCATCTTCCCCCTTCAGTCATGAAGCATGCTCTCACCGCCGATGTCATATTCTAATCCCTGGCAAGGAGGAGGTAAAATCATTCTCCCCATCAGCAGGCTAAGATCAGCAGTATCCCCAAGCAGGCTGGTATTATGGGCTGGCATCCCCAGCAGGTTCTGAGCCCAATTGGTTATTAGCAATCCTCAGTAACAGATTTCCGGTTCCGTTATGGGCGTTCATTCTTAACTCCCCCTAGCAGAGGAGGAATTTCAGGTTTCTATGTTACCTTCAGTGAAGGACAGGTGTGGCCCCGGTAGTTCTTTCGGGATTTCATCCCCAGCAGAAGTTGTTGATCCGAAGAGCCGATCAGTATGACCCTTCTCAGCAGAGTTCCTGGATTCAGAGGGCAATTTATTTTTGTCATCCCCAGCTGAATGGATCTTTTCTCTCCGGCATTTATTTTGCTGGAGGGACCCCTTTTGCATATCATAAGCATTTGCATTGCATCCTCAAGCACATAGCATTTCCATTTCGTATGAAGCATTACGCCACTATTCAAACATTTGCATTCGAAGCATAAGGCAGGTTTGGTACTTTCTTTTCCAGTTCTCTTTCCCAGCAAAGATGGCATAACTCAGGAGATTTTGGAGGGATGCGTTCCTCATACTGGTGCTCCCCGGCAGAGTCTTTTATTTAGACTTCTCCTTTCCCTGGCGGAGTCATCTTATCTGTGGATCATGGGTCCGTTAGAAGTTTGTCTGGCCTTTCTCTTTTGTGAAATCCCGTTCTTGCTTGACATATTTTGGCTTAAACCAGAAGTTTTGTTTTACGTTATCCCCAGTGAAGTCGCCGTTTGTTTTGCTAGTTCTCTTTATCAGCAGAGATAGCAATCCTTTAAAGATTTTCTTCGTCAGTTCCCTTTATCAACAGGGATGGCATTTGTTGCTAGTTCTCTTTATCAGCAGAGATAGCAATCTTTCGGATATTTTCTTCGTCAGTTCCCTTTATCAGCAGAGATGGCATTGGTATTGCTAGTTCTCTTTATCAGCAGAGATAGCAATCTTTTGGATATCTTCTTTCGTCAGCTCCCTTTATCAGCAGGGATGGCATTGGTATTGCTAGTTCTCTTTATCAGCAGAGATAACAATCTTTTGGATATCTTCTTTCGTCGTCAGTTCCCTTTATCAGCAGGGATGACATTTATTTTTCTAGTTCTCTTTATCAACAGAGATAACAATCTTTTGGATATCTTCTTTCGTCGTCAGTTCCCTTTATCAGAAGGGATGGCATTTATTTTGCTAGTTCTCTTTATCAGCAGAGATAGCAATCTTCTGGGATATTTTCTTTCGTCAGTTCCCTTTATCAGCAGGGATGGCATTTGTTGCTAGTTCTCTTTATCAGCAGAGATAGCAATCTTTCGGATATTTTCTTCGTCAGTTCCCTTTATCAGCAGGGATGGCTTTTGTTTTGCTAGTTCTCTTTATCAGCAGAGATAACAATCTTTGGGATTTTCTTCCGTCAGTTCCCTTTATCAGTAGGGATGGCATTTATTCTGCTAGGTCTCTTTATCAGCAGAGATAGCAATCTTTTGAAGTTGTTCTTTCGTCAATTCCCTTTATCAGCAGGGATGGCGTATTTTGAAACTCCTTTGTCAGTTCTCTTTATCAGTAGAGATGACATAACCTGGGAGAGTTTGTTTCCTTGCAGCATTTATGGCTAATTCTCTGGTGGAGGATTGCAAATTTCCGGGTTCTTTGGTATTCAATCTCCGTGCATCCTGATTGTCTGAAAGTCGTCACTATCACACCCTCAGGACCAAGTCGATTGAATAGGGGCAGCTGTTGCACCCCAAAATTTGCCCTCCTTACTTTAGTACTAACTGGCTTATGTTTCATTGCATTTTTGCATTATCATATGTGCATATCATTGGTTCTTAGCATGGGGTCAAGGTGCCTGAGGCTGTTCTTCAGAGGGTCAAGCAAGAGTCCTGGTATTGTCCAAGAGAGTTCAAGTGGATCACTCTCCTAACCAGTGCATAAATTAGGGTTTTGAAATTATTGGGTTTATTGCTCCAATGGGCAAGCTCCTTGAGTCTTTATCATCACCAAATGGCATATCTTAGCTTTGATGGAGAGGATACACATCATACTCAAAGGAATTTGGATTTGGAGACTGTGCTATTTCCTCCTAGACTGAGGGTACCAAAACTAGGGTTTGCTATAAAGTAAGTTTATTTCTGATTTTTTGGGCAAGACTTGATTCTATGGTATTCCTTGGGTCCCTAAGAATCTAGGGATGGGAGGTTGTCCATCAGTTTGATCCAAGAGGATTTCAATTGGCCAATGGATTGGGAATCAGGTGAATTGGGTAAAAGTCAACAGTGAGAGGAGAAGTCAACTGTGGAATTTTGAGGATTCACATCCTCATATGGTCTTCAAGGGTCAACTTTCATACCATTTATTAGGAATCAGGAGTTGGTGCAAAAGTTACTAAAAATGGAAATGACCTATAATTTGAAAGTTTCCTTTTTGGGCAAGTTCCTGCACTGCATTCAAATTGACTTTTCATCATCAAGAAAGCTTCAAATAAATTTTTCTCCAACATGAAAGTTGAAGATCTTTTTCTCCTCTTTCCGACAAGTACTAGTGGGTCTCCATATCATTTGTGAAGCTCAGGTTATGGTCAAAATAAGCCAAAGTGGTTTTTAGGGTTTCATTTTCACAACTTTTGGATTTTGGGACATATGGACCTATAATTAATTCCATTGCTTAAAGGCATTTTTCAACATCAAAGGACAATCCATAAGGGTTATTTTAGGCTTTTGAATCAAGTGAATACATGGTATATTTATCACTTATTCTCCATTATTCAAAATTGCCAAGCCATTAAAAGCTCATGAATCAAATGGTTTCAAGGCCCAATTTCAATTGAGGTGTGATTAGCAATTTACCAACAAGTGATCCATCATGAAATACTTGGATATCTATGCATGGGAGGAGGTGTATCTCACATAATGCAAAATTCCAAATTTGTCCAAAACTCATTAAACAAAGAATTGCCCAAGCCCAAATCATTGTCAGTGAAAAACCCTAGTCTATTTAAACCCATTCCTGCACTGGTTAGGGTTTCATTCACGTGCATTTGGAGGAGAATTGAAGTGTGCAACCCTAAATCTTTTCTTCAATGAATCTCACAATCCTCAAGAGTTCTTCACGAATTTCTTCCACAAACTTCATTCTGGAGATTCACTGAGCACAAACCAATCACCCTTTGGAGCTAAAAGCAAGGATTCAGGTTGCCCCATCTCAGGTTGGTGATGTTTTGCATGATCATATATCTCTGTTTTTAAGTGTGTAAATTGTTGTGTGACACCCATGGATAACTCTGATATAATTTGTTTGGTGTTTGGACGTGTAGATTGACCATACTGTTAGCTTAAAGTTTTTGAGTCAAATCTTATTTCATGCGAATCTCACCATGCGTTGGTTGTTTGTTGTTTTTGATGACATAATGTTAATCCTTGCGAAAATTTGGGCGGGATAGTGTATTCGCGTGTGTGTTTTGGTGTCCTTTTTGTTGCAGGTGACCGGAGAAGGGAGCGGAACCCTAACTCCGGCGGCGGCGGTCGAACCAGTCCGGCGAGGGTGGCTGGAGGTAGGTGATGGGTTCTGGACCGTTGATCTCTCTCATCGTGTGGCCATCATTGCGCCACGCCTTTTTTCTTTTATTTTTTTTTCTGATTTTTAATTAATAATTGCATGTTTTTCACCCCACCGTTCTTACCATGCATGTCCAATCATTTTATTTCTTTTTGTTTACTTTTATTTTAGTTGACTTAATCAGGGACGTTGGATGAATCAAGTGGCCACGAATGTGCCAGCAAATTAAAAAGGTCATGTGCAAGGCACATGGCTGTGTATCGTATGCTGACCACTTGGGTATGCGTGTGTACATGTTAATTAGTGTGTTCTTTCCATCATGGCCGTTGATCATTGTGACTTGTGTTTTGTGTTGACTACGTAATGTTCGCAGGATCAATCTAAAGGTGGTGGTGAGTCAATTGGGTTGACTGAAGCCCACGTGAGTCTTTTTTATTTTATTTTTGTTCTGATGGATTTAGTGGACTGGGCTCGCTAATGACACCCCCACCCTTCCAGCCCATTCTCTTTTCAACGTGTTTCATTTTCTTTCAACACCCCTCATGCGTATTTTAATTTATTTATCTTATTTAATTCATTACATTCTATTTTTAATTTTTAAAAATACATTCTTACATTTAAAAATTACCATAAAATTCATGCATACTTTTTATCATCTTATAAAATTTTCAAAATTTTATTTTTTATTTTTATTTTATTTTATATCATCTAAATTAATTATTTTATTCATTTCTTTTTTGAATTACACATATCATGCATACTTAAAATTGTTTATTTTATTTCTCTGCATCCATAAAACATTTTCAATCCGTTCTTTATTCATTTGTTAGATAACATTCTGAGGTACATTAAAATATTTTTCTTTCATTTTTAAAATTATTTCATATTGCATTTTAGTCCTTCCCTTTGGCACACTGAACCCTACTTCTCACCTGAGCTTTGCCCAATTGTTTAAATGGCTAACATCTTGATTTTTTGCAGGAGTCTTTGGTTTTTAGTTTGTCTCTGGTTGAGAAATTTTTATATTTAATTTGGTGATTTTAGAAGTTGTTTTACTATTTGTTTAATGGCTCTTTGTATGAGTTTTTCTTGTATGCGCATCTTTGATCTTGTCTGATTATCTGTTTGAAAAGGCACTTGTGCCATTGTCTTGGGGTTGTTTATTTGACTTCTTAATTCATGTTTAAATTGTTATAGGTCATTTAATCATTATTGTTTGGGTTTCATTTGTTTTAACTTCTACGTATATCTGTTTCGTACTAACTTTTTATGCAGGGGCTGAGGTAAGTTCTTTAAGGGTGTGGATAGTTATCCATGTCCACCTTACTCTTTCCTTCTCCCTTGTTTTTCCTTTAGGTTTAGGTTGTCGTCAAACCTCACTAACCGTATGTCACCCATGCATGATAACATTAGGACTCTTAGTTCCCTTTAGAGTATCCCTTGTGTCTTCTCTTTTCTCATCTTAAATCTTCTTGAAAATACTTAATAAGGATAAATTGTATTGCGCACGAGCCTTAAGCGTGGAGAATAAGAAATGAGGGGCTTCCTCTCATCTTTCTAGAGTGCTTAACGAGAGTCCTGTCTTGGGACGATGCGTTAAGTATTCGCCCCTGTTCCCTAGACTTTGGTGCAATGCAAGTTATGAACTAACTCAAGTCACTTCTGTCCTAAAAAATACAAACAAACTTCAAACCTTTTTGTCCTTCGGGATTGTCAAACTAAAGGCTATTTTCAAAAAGGGCGCGTTACTTTCTGTCTGAGTCACAAACAGGCATCGACCCTAACTGCCGGATGTGAACTTAACGTCACTCATAAAAAACACAAAAAGAACTTGGTCCGAACTACGTTGACTCTGAATTCCCCATTGCACAAAGGGGGTACGTAGGCCTAGGACGTTGACGTCCTACCGAGTCTGTCTTTGTTTTTCCCCTCTCCCATCTTAGTACAGCCCTAGATGATAGTATGACTCACCCTTAGAATAGACAACAAGCGTGGATCCCATCGAGTACGATGGACGCGTGGGGTGCTAGCACCTTCCCCTCGCGTAACCGACTCCGGAACCCAGGTTATGGTTGCGATGACCATTCCTTTCCCTCTTCCTCAGGTTTATGCGGTGTTCCCTTTCCCTCTCTTGGGATAAATTTACACGGCTGGAGACTCTGTTTTCCGCGCCACTCTCGCGTTTGTACCTGGATGAAAATCCTGGGAGCGACATCTCAATTCCACAAGTAAGTTTAAACCTCCATCTTTCTCTATTCCTTTACCAACCACTAATCAATCAACCAACAGTCCATCAATAACTACCCCAATCCGGTCTGAGATTGTTTTTACCCATATTTCAACAACAACTACCTCAACAATTCAGCCAAATGAACTAGAACCAACAAATCAAGCTCCCATTACTGAATCTAGTTCTGAGGAAACCTCCTATGAATCTCTAGAAATTGTCTTACCTGAAAACCTCATGAACTCTGACAATCTAGAAGTAACCTCTCCCAACAATCAACAACAACCTCCTGAACTTGCTGCGACTGAGGTTCACTTATCTCAGCAAACACCACCAGAAACCAACTCAGCCGAATCTAATCTCGCTCTGGTTGTCTACAATACTCCACCTCCAACTTCCTTTGAAGAGTGTACAAGTCAATTTCATGACAAAGCACTTAAGAAGTTTGCTAAGTTAAGAGCAGAACTTTGTACTTGCACAAAGCTCATGGAACTTGAGAGTGCCTGTCAAAGTTTTCAAAAATGGCTGGACATGGAACTTACAAGAATTGTAAGTTTCTCAAACACAACCATAACTACTGAACTAGCAAAAGCTAAGGAGAGAGCATAAGCTGAAGCAAGAGTCAGAGTACTCAAGTTCTTAGCTGCTAAGCAGAAAGAAGCTGAAGAAAAGGCTGCTAAAGAAGCAGAAGAGCAAGCTACTAGAAAGGCACAAGAAGCTGCAGAGGCTGAAAAGGATAAAGAAAGTGCTATGATTGCTTCCACCTCTGATCCTGTTATCAAGAGTCTGGGAGACGTTGTTGATGAAATCAGAACTGAACAGAAGAACTTCAGAGAAAGGTTTGACTAGCAAGATACTGTCAATGAAAATCTTCAGATCATGATGAAGAAAATCTGGGACAAACTGTCTTATGACAGCAAATAAACCTCTATTTTTCTTTTAAAGTTTTAGTTCTGTGTTTTTCACCCTTGGACTACCCTATGTTTATCTTTTTGATTCATGACAAAAAGGGGGAGAAAGTTATATGAATGTGATAATTTTGATCCTATAGTCATTCTCCGAAAAACAATGCTGATTACATACTAACAGATAAATCCATTAGATTATTTTTCTGTATTTTTCTTCTCTGTGCAGATAACTCAGAATTTTGATGATGAAGAAAGACTCAAAAGGTTAATGAAGTCAGGGGGAGCCCTAGCAAGAACCTTAATCTAATACTCAGGGGGAGCACTTCATAAAAAGGATAAGCTATCCTAAAAAAAATTTCATTTTCCCTGTGTTATATATATCAAAATTGTGTCATCAAATTATATAGTTTTGTCATCATCAAAAAGGGGGAGATTATGAGAACAAGATTTGGTTCTGCAATATAATCTCTAAGTTTTGATGATAACAGACGAATATTTGTATGAACAATTTTGTGCAACTAATGTTGTTATTTGTAAGAACCTAGCAAAACAGGTCCTGCTTCAGTGAATTGGCGCAATGAAAGATGCTTCGAAGAACTGAACTCAATTCGAAGATAAAACAAGATTCGCACAACTATGATACGAAAAGAAAATGAATTCTGAAGGTCAAAAGACAAGGGTTCTGATGGAACGAAGTCCTGATGCTGAAGCCTCACGATTTTCGATCAAGGCTCTAAAGTTTCGGAAGACTTAAAGCAGAAAAGGAGAACATTCTTAAAGACCAAGTGCTGAAGTTCTGAAGACTGATTCCTAATGGACTTCTTCAATCGACGGAATACTTGAAGCATTAGATATTCTGCTATGAAGACTCTATTCATGCTTCAATCAAATATTATCAGAAGCCTCTGAAGATTTGAAGAAAGTGGATTAAGATAACAAGGTTCTAAAGACAAGTTCTGAAGATTCTGGAAGCGCAGAGCTGATGATTCAAAGACTTGATAATCTCAAGAACCGAGCAATGTTTTCCCTTCTTACTCACGGTCACAAAAAGCCTCTGAAGTTAAGAAGCCAAGAAAACCTGCTACACTGTACAGCTGTACCACATCACAACATTAATATTCTTGAAGACTGCGAAATACAAACGAGATAATCTGACACAGACAGGACGCGCAGCATGCAAAAGATTTTGTACCTGTCCTCATGCTTCTAGCCGTAAGCCTACCTAGCCTTCATGATTCCATCTCAACGGCTCTTTTCACTCGGCTATAAAAGGAAGCTCAAAGACTTAAAGAAAGACACACACGCGAACAACGACAATACACTCTAACTCTATTCTTTCTTAAGCCATTCTTGGTCTAAAAACTTGTTTACATTATCAGCTTGATAAGAAACAATTCTCTGTAAACTCATTGTATTTGAACTAAAAGTTGATTCCTTAAGAGAGTCTAATTGATCAGATCTCTTGAGAAGTCTAGGGTGTGTGTCTTAGAGGTTGTGCCTTAAGTAAGACCTGTGTGGTTGGATTACTTGAGAAGTCTAGAACGTGTGAGTTCTAGAGGTTGTTGTTAGTCACCAGCTGTGTAGCTCGTGTAGTGTACTATTTTGTTGAATAGTGGATTAAGACCTCGTTGAGAGAGGCGAAATCACCTTGGCGGGTGGACTAGATTAACTTGAGAGATTCTCAAGTGAACTAGTATAAACATAACGTGTTTATATCTCTGTGTTTAACTAAGTTGTTGTTCTTTAGAAAAGGGTAAAAGTTTTTGACAAGAAAGTGATTTAAAAGAAACGATTAGTTTGAAAAACCAATTCAAACCCCCCTTTCTTGCGTTTTTCACACCTCCAAACTTTGATGCTAAAATGTTGATTGACTCAACTGGGGTTTTCTTTATACAAAGCCTAAGAGGAGGTGGGAAGTTTTGACTTTTCTGGGGAAAATGTTCTTTCTGTCTTGTACAAACCCCTAGATTGAGGCTAAAAGGGTTTGACTCAACAAGAGAGTCTATCATACTCAACAAGAGAGTTATTTGGTGTCTCTTATGAAGCCCGAGACGGCGGCGAAAAGAGAAGATGGACTCAACGAGAGAGTCTGAAAAGGTGATTGACTCAATGAGAGAGTCTGAGAGTTTATTGACCCAACAAGAGAGTCTTTTATACTCAACAAGAGAGTGTTTTGATGTCTCATACGAAGCCCGAGATAGAGGCTAAAAGGAAATTGACTCAACAAGAGAGTGTTTTATATGTGTCTTGTATGAAGCCCAAGACGGAGGCTAAAAGTGATTGACTCAACAAGAGAGTCTTTTATACTCAACAAGAGAGTATTTTATATGTGTCTTGTATGAAGCCCAAGACGGAGGCTAAAAGTGATTGGCTCAACAAGAGAGTCTTTTATACTCAACAAGAGAGTGTTTTATATGTGTCTTGTATGAAGCCCAAGACGGAGGCTAAAAGTGATTGACTCAACAAGAGAGTCTTTTATACTCAACAAGAGAGTGATTTTATATGTCTTGTACAAAGCCCAAGACGGAGGCTAAAAGTTGGTTGACTCAACAAGAGAGTCTTTTATACTCAACAAGAGAGTGATTTTCTATCTCGTACGAAGCCCGAGATGGAGGCTAAAAGTGGGTGACTCAACAAGAGAGTCTGAAAAGGTTAGCTCCGCTGGGGAGAATCATTATACAAAGCCTAAGAGGAGGCTGCCTTACCGCTGTGGATTCTGGAGATCCGGAGGCGGGTCCAAGTATGGGGAACTCTCTTGAGAGAGATCGGGTTTCTGCCTATGTTTGAAAGGGAAATTGAGAATGTCTTTGAGACTCAAGGGTCTTAGACTGTCCACGTCTAGAGTTTTATCTTTTGTACAATGCCCAAGAGGAGGAACGAGCATTAAGGGATGAGTATCAACCCTACAACGGACGGAGTTTTTTGACGCTGGAAAGAGTGCTCTAGCAAAGGATGACTAAGTTCTACCTTATACCTTTAAAAGTTCGTCGGGGTCCTTGTATGAAGCCCAAGAGAAGGTATAAGAACTTCTAAGAAGCCGAAGGGTCCTTGTACAACGCCCAAGAGGAGGTAGGGATGCTTTTTAGGAAGCCTGTGGGTCCCCAAACCCCGATAAGTTCAAGACATGCTATTCACCGAGAATAGATCAAGCCAGGAAAGTCCGAAAATTTGGAAGAAACTCAAGAGATGCCATTCACGGAGAAAAGATCATCTCTGGGGAGTTAGTGTTTCTTTGACAATGTCTAAAGGTGACAGTCTGAGAAAGGGTTCACCGAGAATGTTGCCTTTCACGTCTCCATATTGTTTAACCCCAAGAGGAGGGAAGAATGTATCTGGAAATCCTATGGGGATCTACTTTTGTTTGTAATTCAGAGTGACCAGCAGGGCTTTACCTAGTGCTAGACGTAGTTGCCGGGGAAAACTCTAAATAGCTATACTAGTATTACACAGTTGATATGTGATAAGTATATAAAAGTTTGTGAAAGAAGACTTACAGACACTTACCCGTTGTAGAGCTTCCATGCTGTTTGGTTAGTTGTTCAACAAAGAAAGTTTTGATAACAACATATATTTGAATTCAAAATCAAATGAGTAAGTGCTTTGAAAAGATTGTGGGGCTTACAGCTCGAGGAGAGGCCCAAGGTTTTATCAGTGATTGCACTGTTGTTTGCATTCGTATAGGGATTTATACAAGTGACTGAGGCCCAAAAAGATTTTCTGTACAAAGGGATGGCTCTTACACTCTCTCAAGAGGCCCAAAGGGGTTTAAAGAAAACGAATGGGGCTTATAACATGAGGGTAGGCCCAGATGATTTGTTTTTGCCCTGGCGATTGCGCCGAGATTTTTGAAAGCACCGTGGATCTTATACAATGAGTGAGGCCCAAATAATTTTGGTTTCAAAAAGCGGTTGGGTCTTACACTCTATAAGAGGCCCAAAGAGGTTATTTTTGTACAAGATATGGGGCTTACAGCTCAAGGAGAGGCCCAAAGGTTTTTGTTAAAAAGGCGACGATCGCGCCAAACTTTTTGATGGTATCGGGACTTATACAATACACTGAGGCCCAATCATTTTGGTTTTCAAAAAGGGTTGGATCTTACACTCTACTAGAGGCCCAAAAGATTTTTTAAGAAAAGGAATGGGACTTATAGCTCGAGGAGAGGCCCAGATGATTATTTGTTTGAAAAAGGGCGATCGCGTCGAGGTTTGAAAACACAGTGGGTCTTATACGATGGCGGAGGCCCAAATCATTTCTCTTTCCAAAAGGGGTTGGGTCTTACACTCTACTAGAGGCCCAAAGATTTATTTAAAAGTTTTGTTTGGGTGAAAATTAAGGAAACCCTAATTTCATTATTTTAAAAGTAAATTCTCAAGGAAAATCAATAAAAAATGATAAAATACAAAATAAGTTTGAATAAACAACTTGTGATTTTTGGTTGAGATTTGAAAAATGATGTTTTAATCACAAGATGAATTAAAATTCACTTAGTTTTGATTTTCAACATGAGAATTCAATTTTAAAATGTTTAAAAAAACATTTAAAAGTGAATTTATTCACAAAAATACCAACTATATTAAATATATAATATAAACTTGATTTTTTTGTGGAATAAAATATTTCAATATTTTTGGGATTTTTTGCAAAAAGAACCAATAAAAAATAATTAAAATTGAGGGAGTTATTAATTTTTCAAATCATTAAAAATAATATGAAAAATAGTAAAAAGTGGAAAAAAATAGCAAAAAGAGGGTCTGGGGCGAGGGGGATTCGAACCCCAGACCTCTTGTGTGCAGCATGCGCACCTTACCATTAGGGTGGTGATACATCCGTGTATTGAAACACAACCACAAATATATAACGCTTGCCTTGTATTTGGCCTGGGCAAGGCAAGGCAAGGCAAGGTTTTTGGTCAGAAACGTGAAGGCCATAACTTTCTTATTTCTCCATGGATTGGGACAAAATTTAGGTCTATCCTGCCTAGAATTTCACAAGGAATCCAATGGTGGTGGTGTTTTTTTCAGATCATGCTCCTATTGAAAAACCCGATAGTGGTTTTGAAATAGGCCATGATTTGCATTTTATGTACTATCTCTTGTTACAGGCATGAATTACATGATGAATTGGTGCAAACACAACACATATAACATGTATAAGATGTGCATGATCAAAGGAAAGCATGGTTCAAAGAATTCAAGGTGTGATGCTTACCTCTTTTTGGAGCTTTTGTGCAATCTGCCATGTGCTTTGTTCTAGAAATGATTTGATGCTTTGGACACCCTCAAATGATCTCTTAGAAGCTTTTAGGATGGTTGAAATCAGCTGGAAACCTCAGGAACAAGTTTGAGCTCTTTCTTGCAAAAAGGGCAAAAGTGGCCAAAATAGCAACTCTCTCAAATGGTGTTCCAGATGTGGGGAACCATTTGGGACAGTTCAAGGATGATATTTGGAGTGTGTTTGAGGTTTTGTCTGGTTTGGAAAGTGACTGAATCAAGACATGGCTTGAAAAATGTACAAAAGTCCTATTTTGAGGTTTTGAGAGGTGACTTTTTTTATTTTGGTGTTACAGGTCACTTGTGAAGGTTTGGACAGCTTAGATACGACATATTGGTTGTGTTTGGATCATGAGCTGTGGTGGAAATACTCTCTAACTCAAAAACTCAGAGTTACCTTGCTAAAGAAGGTATTTTTGCCAAGAGAAAGAGATTTTGAGGAAATCAAGTGTTGTAGTGCTTTGGTGTACTCAAACTGAGCACAAATGAGCTCTATTTATAGTGGATGACAACTACTGCAGAGGTTTGGCCAATGTTGATCAATGAGAATCCAAGTCTCCTCTAGCCATTGACTAGAGGTTAGGGCACAGGCTACTGGATCCCTTGGTCTTGGATATGTCTTGACTGAATTCAGTTGGAAAAGGCTCAGTCCATGCCACCTTGGTGCATCCATTAAATGCTCCAAACTAAAATTGGAGTCTTGTCCCTCTTTTAGGCATTTCTAGGTTTGGCATGCTACTTTTGGTTCCAAAGACTTGGGAGGCTAATGGATCAGTGTTTGTCCCTCCTTGGTCCCTCCTTGAGGTGTTCAGATGGATAGATTTGGTTGCCCTTTGCAAAATTTGAGCAAATTGAGCAAAATGCACAAGTGGAGTTTCATGGAGTTCTTGGCCATTTTGGAAATGCCTCATATGATACAACATATGGGTGATCATAGTTTGTTTTGACACTTTTTAGATCCAAGTGAAAAATTCCCTTACATTTTGGAAAAAGTGAAACAGATTTCGACTTAGTGAAAATTTCACTAAGTGTTGGAAAAAGTGACATTTCATGTTTTCATCCATTTTGATCATTCCATAACTCAAAATCCATGATGATTGGAATGAGGTGTAGTTGAAGCTTTTGTTGAGGGCCATGAGAGCTACAAATCCGGCTTTGAATGGGGTAAAATGGCCTTGTGGTTTAGGAGATATGATCCTCCAAAGTTGGTACCCTAACCACTTTGTTCCATAACTTAGAAAATTTCTAAGTTTTTATGGTTACCCCTTTTACAAGTTATCCCACTTTTCTTGATTTTTCTTGATGAATGATGATCCAAATCACACATTAACATCATTTTGGGGTCAAAGAACCATATTTGTGAAAAATCTCAGAAAGTCAAAGTTTGACTTTTGTGCACAGTTGACTTTTTGTCAAATGAATTCCAAACTGTGCGATCCTCTATGAAATCAAGTCCTTGACCTAAGTCAAACTTAATGGACATGTTCCATGGGTGTTATAGGGTGTATTGAATCATGTCCCAAGGATTGGGAGCATGTCCTGGTCAAAAGTCAAAGGCACAGTTGACTTTTCTCGCGAAACCCTAACTGTGGTTCTGATGAACTTGAAACTTGTTGTTCAAGCTTCTTGGATCAATCCATTGTTGCAAATGGATCAATGTAGTATGTTAGGGACCCTCAAATCATCTCTTGGGGTCTTGGCTCATGTTTTGTCCCAAAAGTCAACTTAGGGGTGAATTAGGTAAAAAAAAACCCTAATTCTTGATTTTTTATGAATGCCTCACCTGAGGCTAAATTGACTTGATGATTGGGTTTATAAGGCCCCTTTGAGTATTTTAGGTTGTGCTTTGAAGCATTGGCTCATGCCCAGAGAAAAATTTCCATCTGAAGGCCCCAGTCGACCAAACCCCAAATTTGGTGACACTGGCGATCCTGAGGCTTAATCCACTTAGAATGTTGCAGCCTTGGGCTTAATCCTTGAGGTGGGAGTCCTCTTGATCCATTGTGGATGTTTGAGAGGTTTAGACAAGTTGAAGATCATGTCATTCCTTGATTTATCCTTTGCCTAAAAGCTCTGAGAGGGCTTGAAACCCTAAATCTGATTGTAGTGGATGCTTACCCATCTTTGGGGAGACTGATGAGGTATGATGGTACATCCATATTGTGATGATGATTTGCACAATGATGGGGAATCTTATTGGTCAATATTTAGGGTATGACAGATGCCCCTATTTAATCTTCTTGGACCCGAAGGTGTGAATGGCGAAGGTATTCAAGCATTCGGGGTGCAAGAGGATTAAATATCGGAATACCCGAAATTTTGATGGTGGTTATGAATGGTAGCTTGCGCATTCCTCTTCTTTTTCTAAGCAATGATGCTTAGAAAAGGTAAACTTCCCCTCGATCCTGGTCTTCTACCAAGGAACTGGTCTCAGTTGCGGAAAATAAACTTCCCCTTGATCCTGGTCTTCAACCAAGGAACTGGTCTCAGTTGCTGAAATAAACTTCCCCTCGATCCTGGTTTCCTACCAAGGAATTGGTCTAAGTTTCTAATGTAAACTTCCACTCGATCCTGGTTTCCTACCAAGGAACTGGTCTAAGTTTCTTTTGTCCATAAACTTTCTTGACAAGGGATGCTATGTGTAGCGGTTTTCCGCAAACTTCTTGCCGAATTTTCCTGGGGAGATGCCATTTGATGGAAAAATATTTGATGTCAGACTGCTGGGGATCCCATCCGTCTGAGCTGTAGAGGTGTACAAACTTCTCTGTTGGAGATGCCATTCGTTGACTCTACTGGGGGAAAACAAGTCTCTTGAGAGACTGCTTTCGCTTGGGGTTACTACATCATACTTTTCTCGGGATCTTCTCGGAAAAATGCCATATGATATGACCCAATTTTGAGGTGCCGATGACCTTTCCGTCAGTGAATTTTTCAGAGAAAAACTACTGTACTGCCGAATCTCTGATTAAGAGGCTTTCTCTCTGGGATTTTCCTTAATCCGAGAAAGCGAAGATATCATCTTCAATGGCGAAGAGTGATGTTTTTTGGAAGCTCTCTGGCTCTTCAGAGGTTCAAGTTATCAAAGTGGTCAAAGAACCACCTTCAATCCAGAAATAAATTGGAGGAGAGATCGTTTAGATGATTCATTTCCTGACGAGGAAAGAACTAACGACTCGGTTGGGGGGACTTTTATCACTAGGGAACAAGACCGACTAGAGTGATAGTGATGCAATATGAGTATGAATGTAAATCAATAATGTATGATGTATGTATGTTTATGCTGACAAAACTGACGCGACATACAAACTAACAGATGAACATGACTGGATACTTGGCCACTGCGGGGGATGAAAAGTATCACTGGTCCAGAAGTAGCAATTCTACCTCGCTTAGGAGAAGTATTCCTCGTGGGGAGCTACGTTGGTCGGACTTAGGAGATAAGAAATCTGCCAGGGGTGTCTGATGAAATATTCGCATCTAACACAACTAATCCTTCATTCAGGTGCACTGGTTTAGAAGGAGTACTTCGATTCTACACTTTGAAGTTCGATTACTTCGGGAGAAGCGATCGATGTTCTTTCGATGTTCAACAGTCAAAAGAAATTGCCATATTTATTTTAAAAGCAGAAAAAAGTTTGACAAGTAAATTCATTTTTGTTTTATTCCAAGAATCGTTAATCGTGTTAAGATGTCGTTCTGTAAAGCTAAAACAAAATAAGAATTGCAAACAAAAGCACTAGGGCTCGAATTTTATTGATAGGATGGAAATCAGCCAAGCGCGTGATTCCATAGAGTATTTATAAAGTTTAGAAAATGGTAATTTAAGGGAAAAGGGCTACATTGAAACATAACGACCGTTATCCTTCTACCAACTTTGAATTCGGGACATCCTGAGCTTCTGTCGAAGATGACCTTGACTGGAGTTTTTCTGATGGATGGTGTAACTGCTGCTGAGGGACTTGCCCCTTTGTTGGACGTAGTTACTTGCCATGAATCCCTAATTTTTTCCTGGATTCTACTTTGAGATTTCCAATCCACCGGGATGATTTTTTTATTATGTCTCTAATTTTTGCCTGGACCGCCCTTTCGGGTTTTCAATCCACCGAGACGTTTTTTTTCCTTTTTTTTTATTTAGGCGAAGTATTTCTTGACTACGTCAACATTCGTGGGGTAGGCAAATTCCTCTCCGTCCATGGTTGCCAGTCTCAAGGCGCCGCCTGAGAAAGCTTTGTTGACCACATAGGGGCCGTCATAATTCGGAGTCCATTTGCCCCGGGAATCAGTGAGAAATGATTGTATCTTCTTGAGAACGAGGTCTCCTTTCCTGAAGACATGAGGTCGGACCTTTTTGTCAAACGCCTTCTTCATTCTATGTTGATACAACTGACCGTGGCATAGAGCCGTGATTCGCTTTTCTTCAATCAGATCCAGTTCGTCGTGTCAACTTTGACACCATTCAGCTTCTGTTGGCTTAGCTTCCATCAATACCCGGATTGATGGGATCTCTACTTCTATGGGGAGCACTGCTTCCATGCCATATGCTAGAGAGAAAGTGGTTGCCCCTATTGAAGTGCGGACAGATGTGCGATAACCGTGAAGAGCAAAGGGCAGCATTTTGTGCCAGTCTTTGTAGGTTACAACCATTTTCTGAACAATCTTCTTGATGTTCTTGTTAGCCGCTTCTACCGCTCTGTTCATCTTGGGTCGGTAGGGAGATGAGTTATGGTGTTTGATTTTGAATTTAGCGCACAAATCTTTCATCATCTTGTTGTTCATGTTAGATCCATTATCAGTAATGATCTGGCTTGGAACACCATAACGGCAAATGACATTGTTTTTGATAAATCGGACCACTACTTGTCGGGTTACATTAGCGTACGACGCTGCTTCGACCCACTTAGTGAAGTAATCAATGGCTACCAGGATGAACCGATGTCCGTTTGAAGCCTTGGGCTCAATTATGCCAATCATGTCGATTCCCCATATGGAAAAAGGCCACGGGGATGAGAGAAATTTGAGATGCGTTGGCGGAACATGGATTTTGTCTGAGTATATCTGACACTTATGAGACTTCCTCATGTACTTGTAGCAATCGGATTCCATTGTCAACCAATAGTACCCCGCTCTTAGAATTTTTCTCGCCATTGTGTGTTCGTTGGCATGTGTGCCAAAGGATCCTTCATGAATTTCTTTCATAAGCATGTTTGCTTCTGGTCTGTCTACGCATCGGAGCAAGACCATGTCAAAGTTTCTCTTATAGAGTGTATCACCGCTCAGGAAGAAGCTGCCAGCCAGCCTTCTGAGGGTCTTTCTATCTTTTCTGGATGCCCCAGAAGGGTACTCTTGTTTCTGAAGGAAGCATTTGATATCATGATACCAAGGTTTTTCGTCTATGACTGCTTCAATCATGAAGATGTAAGCGGGCCGTTCAAGGCGCGTTATGTCGATCTTAGGTAGGTCGGTCCATTGACCTACACTAATCATGGAAGAGAGTGTGGCTAATGCATCAGCCATGTGATTCTCTTCACGAGTGATATGATGAAACTCGATTCTGTTGAAGAAGGGTAACAACCTTCTTGCGTAATCTTTGTAAGGAATCAATCCTGATTGGTATGTATTCCAATCTCCTTTGATCTGATTGATAACCAGGGCTGAGTCACCATATACATCCAAGTTCTTAATCCTTAAGTCGATCGCTTCTTCGAGACCCATGATACAAGCTTCTTATTCGGCCTCATTGTTTGTACACTTGAATGTAAGTCTGGTGGTGAAAGGAATGTGGGTACCCTGAGGTGTTATGATAATTGCCCCAATTCCATTTTCGTAATGATTGACAGCTCCATCAAAGATTAGTCCCCATTGGGAACTTGGTTTTGGCCCTTCACTGGGTAGTGGTTCATCGCAATCTTTCATTTTTAAATACATGACATCTTCGTCTGGGAAGTCAAACCCGATTGATTCTTGATCGTAAATCAGTTGATGAGCCAAATGATCGGCTAAAACACTTCCCTTAACAGCTTTCTGAGCGTGGTATTCGATGTCATATTCTGATAACAACATTTGCCAACGGGCAATCCTTCCCGTGAGAGCAGGTTTTTCAAAGACGTACTTGATCGGATCCATTTCAGAGATTAACCAAGTAGTATGACGAACCATGTACTGGCGAAGACGTTTGGCTGCCTAAGCCGGAGCATAACAAGTTTTCTCGAGCATATTGTACCGAGTCTCGCAGTCGGAGAATTTCTTGCTCAAATAGTAAATGGCAGACTCTTTCCTTTTGGTTTAGTCTTGTTGGCCAAGTACACAACCCATTGAGTCTTCCAAGACTGTTAGGTTGATGTTCAGTGGTCTTCCTTCCACTGGAGGTGATAGAATCGGTGGGTTCAACAGGTATTCCTTGATACTGTCGAAGGCGGTTTGGCAATCTTCTGTCCAAACACATTCCTGATTCTTTTTGAGTAATTCGAAAATCGGCGCGCATGTCGCAGTCATAAGGAATATAAATCTGGAGATGTAGTTCAAACGTCCCAGGAATCCTCTGACTTGTTTTTTAGTTTTCGGAGAAGGCATTTATCGAATGGCCTTGATCTTGTCATGATCAACCTCAATTCCTTTCTGGCTGACAATAAACCCTAAAAGTTTCCCTGAGCGAACACCAAATGTGTACTTATTGGGATTCAAGCGGAGTTTGTACTTTCTCAGATGCTCGAATAGCTTTGACAGGTGGGTCACATGCTCCTCTTCTGTTTTAGATTTTGTAATCATATCATCGACATATACCTCGATTTCCTTGTGTATCATGTCATGAAAAAGAGTAGTCATGGCCCTTTGATAGGTTGCCCTGGCGTTCTTCAGACCGAACGGCATTACCTTGTAACAAAAGGTGCCCTATGGGGTGATAAATGAGGTTTTCTCCATGTCTTTCGGCGCCATTTTTATATGATTATAGCCCGAGAATCCATCATGAAGGAGAAAACTTTGAACTTCACTGTACTGTCAACCAGCATGTCAATGTGTGGTAAAGGAAAGTCGTCCTTTGGACTGGTCTTATTTAGATCTCTCTAGTCGACACACATTCTGACATTTCCGTCCTTTTTCAGAACAGGTACGATGTTGGCTAACCATTGAGGATATTCTGACATGGAGAGGAAACCCGCGTCAATCTGTTTCTGTACTTCCTCCTTGATTTTAATGGCCATGTCCGGATGAGTCCGTCTCAACCTTTGTTTTACTTGCGGACATTCTGACCTTAATGGTAGATGATGTTCCACGATGTTGGTATCCAACCCTGGCATGTCCTGATAGGACCAAGCGAATACATCGGGAAACTCTTTGAGAAGCTTTGTCAAACTTTCTTTAACAGTTGAACTGAGTAGTGCCCCAATCCTAACTTCTTTTCTCTCTTCCTCTGAGCTCAAGTTGACCATATACAACGGCTCTTTGTGAGGTTTAATGGACCTTTCCTCTTGTCTGAGTAGTCGGGAGATCTCTTCCAGAATTCTTCGTCCTCTTCTTCTTCAGCCCCAAATACCGAGAATTCAAAGTTGGGAGAAGGCATCGGATCACATGTTTCAACGGGGTTTAAGACAAGCAATCTGCATGACGTGATGATTTGTGTTTAGAAGAGATAGAGAAAATGCAAGAGTGTGTGCAGTGTATTTTTTTACTATTTGTTTTTATTATTTGAATTGTTTTTTTCGGATTACCATTATCTAGAAAAACGAAAAGAGAAAACAGCAATTAATGCGGAAATTACATAACGACGTTATTTATTTATGATTTTTTCGATTCTTGAAACTACAGCCCTATGAAACAAAACTCTGTCGCTTTAGGCGAAGCGAAGAGGGATATTTAGAGAAAGAGAGCCCTATCAAAACACCTGTTTCACCTGGGCAGGGTGAAAGGTTAAAGACGGCAATTACTTAGACTTATGAACGATCTTCGGAACATCGACTGCAACCCATTTGCGGCGAACTCCTCGGTGAATCACAAAGTCTGGTACCTTCTTTGATTTGTCTTCAGAAATAACGCTGATTTCTGGTGGAGCAGGATCATTGGAATCTGTCTCCCAGGCAGAGTTGTCATAGGAGGACTCCTCAGTTGTATTTTGCATAGTATTTGTGCTCTTAGGTGGATCTCCCCACCCAGTTGGCTGAATGTCTTCGAGCCTGATGTGAGAGCTTTCAGGAGAAGTGTATTTGACCATGAAGTCGTATTTACCACTCGGTTGTCCCAAGGTGTCCCACACTTCTTTGGATCTGGAGGAGTCATCCCTCTCGATGACGTTGACCTCGGGAAAAGCATAGTTAATGAATTCTAGTCCTACAAACTTTACGAATTCACCGTCGTGCTGGATATTTTCTGAATGACCTGAGTGTTGATCCCATGACATGGTGGGGATGTAGGTACTCTTTTTAATGATGCTCAGCTGATTTTCATTGTTCGGCTGATTTTCTTGCCCTAAGTCTCCTGGGTACGGCTGCCAGATAGGCAGACCATCCATCGGGCCATAATAGTCATGGTCAAAGTTGTATTTCATCAGAGTGTCTTCCTCTAATGAGTTTGGTGGAGCACAACATCCTTCCGGATCACAATCTCCGTAGATCATTCTGACGTCTGACCTTGGTATAAATCTCAAACTCTGTGCGGGATAACAAAATGGCATAGGCACCTCTTCCTGAGAGATATAACCGTCCTCGTTAAGATAGGACTTCCACTCTTCATCTGTATCGGAGAAATCTCCCTCGTTGATAGTGTGTACTTCTTGGGACACTGGGTGAAGGAAACCTCCACTATGGAAGAAGTTCTGAACGGGATGAAGACTTTCACCGTTAGTGGCAGTCTGGGTACAGGTTGCAGAAAAACCAAGACCCTTCTTTGTTTTATTATCAGTAGGAATGATAAGTTGTCCCCATCCCTTGGCGTTGTTACTTTTGATCACCTCGAGAGCATCTTTGTATGAGGATATTGATGTTCCTTTCTCTAGTTGACCCTCATTGCTTACTGAAAGTGCTTGGAACTGAGTTCCAACAACCTCCTCGGGTTCTACACAAGTGGATAATGAAAGGTTACTCACGATCAAGGCTTGTTCTCCGTAGATCGTGATGAGTTGGTCATTCTTGACAAACTTCAGCTTCTGGTGAAGTGTCGAAGTGACTGCCCCAGCCTGGTGTATCCAAGGTCTTCCTAATAAGCAACTGTATGTTGCCCGGATGTCCATGACCTGTAAAGTGACTAGGAAAGTGTGAAGACTGATAGTTATGGGAAGGTCGACTTCACCGATAACTGTTTTTCTAGACCCGTCAAATGCTTTGACGACGACCTCACTGCCTCTCATCGAAGATCCTTTGAATGATAGTCGCATTAGAGTGGACTTCGGCATGACTTTGAGAGTCAATCCGGTGTCTACCAGTACGCTGGCTAAAGCATCGTCCTGGCAGTTGACTGTAATATTAAGCGCCATGTTATGACTTTTGCCTTCTTCTGGCAATTCCTCATCACTAAACCCCAAGTTGTTACAGGAAGTGATGTTAGAGACGATGCTTTCGAACTGTTGTATTGACACATCTTGTTCCACAAAGGCGTGTTCTTAGACTTTCTGTAGAGCCTCTCTGTGGGCTTCGAAACTGAGTAAAAGTGATAGCACAGAGATCTTTGAAGGAGTTTGTAACAGCTGATCAACAATGTTATATTCACTCCTTTGGATGAGCTTCAGCATCTCATCATCGTTCTTTGAAAGGTCGGGATCACTGGATTGACCGACTGGTGGATTAGGAACTTCTGTTTGAGGTTCCTTTTCTCTGTTGGGTTCTTCAACTCCTCTGTTGAAGATTCTACCGCTTCGTGTTACTCGACTGATGTCTGCAATATTCACGCCGGAGGGTAATGGAATTTCTTTCCCATTCTTAACTGTTGTTGCACCGTATTTGTAAGGGATAGCCTTAGATGATTCATATGGTAACGGTCCTGGTAGATAGATAACTACAGGAGCCTTCTGACTTCTCTGACTGTCGTAAGTAACTTCAATCAATTCTTGGTCAAGAACCTTCGATTCGTCAAGTAGACGGATGATGGCGCAAACATCCTTGGTCCTTTCATGATCAGATATCACAACAACATCCTTAATCTGATCAGCGAAATAGTCTGGCGTCCAGTTGATAGACCCCGAAACTGAATATTGTTGGATTTCTTTGTGGTCCAACTGACTCTGAAGGGCTGCTCGCACGAGGTAACATCCTTTATTATTTTTCGAGCAGACTCTACAACGCTTGTAATTGTTGGTGGCACCTGGCCACGTCCGCTTTGAATGCAGTGTAACCTCACTAGATCTGTTTCCGTAGATCGGACATCCTGACTTTCATGCCGAGTAGGGTTATGTAGCGCGAGTTTTTGCGTGGTTGTAAAGCACTATCGCTTTAGGTACTACAGTTTGATTCATTTTTTATCCTATTGAAGCTGATGAAGGAAGGGAAATAGATGTCTCCAATTAACCCTGCTTGCATACTGATTTTGAACAGATGACTGTTGGTTTACAGATGCTATAAAGATTGTGGGTCTCTCTTAGGTTATTTTGTTAAAAAAAATAGTGTCTAGGCTATTGGTAGGATGGTAGGACTGATGCTTTTTGATTGATGTATGAAGGTACGAGATGTTGGGGTTTTGATTAGTATGCTCGCTAAGATTTTTCAATCTTATGCCTACATATTCCCTTTTAACAAAATAGGGAAATCAGAGCGATCGTAGTTCCTCCTATTCTATGGGAGGAAAAAAAAGGTTGTTTTGGTGTCTTGTTCAAAGCCCAAGACGTGAAGCTAAATATGGTTTGTATCTTGTTCAAAGCCCAAGATGTGAAGATGAAGGGTTTTGACTTTAGACAGAATTTGTCATCTCTAAAGGGGGATATTTTGTTTGTTTGTCACAACAGTTGGGTGACTGATTATAAAGGAGAATTACTTTTACTGGGATGTTATCATACCCCAAATTTTGACCACTAAGATTTCCCATCATGGTGCAAATCATCAGCACAATATGGATGTACCTTTGTGCCTCATCAATCTCCTCAAGGAATTGTTGAGCATTCACTACAATCAAGCTTAGGGTTTCAAGCCCTCTCAGAGCCTTTAGACAAAGGAGCAATCAAGGAATGACATGATCTTCAACTTGTCTAACCTCTTAAACATCCACAAAGGATCAAGAGGACTTCCACATCAATAATTAAGCACAAGAGTACAACATTTCAAGTGGATCAAGCCTCAAGTTCATCTAATACAAAGTCAACTGACGCAGAAAGTCAAAGTTTGACTTTTGGTCAACTTTGACCTTCACAAGCCATTACTCAAGAAAATTTGATGGATGATTTAATTTGATCAAATTTAAATCAAGAAATCATGCAAAATTGAAAAATTGATCAAGTTGAAAGAAACTTAGAAATTTTTTCTAAGTTAAAATCATGTTCAAGTGCACAACTTTTCAAGGTTGTAACTATTGATCCAAACATACATTGATTTTGAGTAAGAGCTACTTTTAAAGAGGGTATTTAATACTTCAACATTGTAGAAGGAATCAACTCAAAATATCATAAGGATTGAAAGATATAAGTGATCAAAGTTGGGAATTCTTAATGTCCAATGTTCTGACATTGCATAGGGACATCATTAATATTTTTTCAGCAAGAATGCCCCAACTTTAAGGACGTTTTTCTCCATGATCCAAGTTGAACCAGGTCTGGAGTCAAACATGAAAGTTGAAGTACGTTGTCTCAAGTTTCCAGAAAGGTGTAAAACGTCCTTGTAGCATACTCGAGCAGGGAGATATGATTTTCACAAGAAGCAGTGATAAAGCAGAATTTTCATGACAGCTTTTGGGACAGATTTGACTACGCAAGTTCAAGACCATTTTTGATGACTTTTCAAGCTGAACCAAGACCAAAGTCAAACATCAAAGTTAAAGTATATCATTAGGGCTTTCAAAAATGTATTAGAACTCCCATTAATTCAACTTGAGCAAGGAGTTATGAACCTCACAACAGACCTTGCTCGAGCTGATTTTTTAGGACAGATTTTGTGCACTTTTCTTGTGCCACCCAATTTTC
The DNA here is from genome assembly GCA_022829125.1 of Lathyrus tuberosus. NCBI lineage: Eukaryota > Viridiplantae > Streptophyta > Magnoliopsida > Fabales > Fabaceae > Lathyrus > Lathyrus tuberosus. The sequence continues at coordinate 2,118,455 of JALAZF010000423.1, forward strand.
AAGCTTTATCACCATGCAAGATAAGCATCAAAGATGTAATTAACTTCAATTCAAAATATCATAGTGGATTAAAAGATACAAGTGATTAAAGTTTGGATTTATTAATGTTCAATGTCTAATGTTTCAACATTGCATATGGACATCATTAATATTTTTCCAGCAAGAATGTCCCAACTTCAAGGATGTTTTTCTCCATGATCCAAGTTGATTCAAGCCAAACCTTGAACATCAAAGTTGAAGTACGTTGTCTCAGCTTTCCAGAAAGGTGTAGAACGTCCTTGTAGCATACTCGAGCAGGGAGATATGATTTTCTCAAGAAGCAGTGATAAGGCAGAATTTTCATGACAGCTTTTAGGACAGATTCGACTACACAATTTCAAGGCCATTTTTGATGACTTTGCAAGCTGAACCAAGTCCAAAGTCCAACATCAAAGTTGAAGTACGTTGTCTCAGCTTTCCAGAAACATGTAGAACGTCCTTGTAGCATACTCGAGCAGGGAGTTATGAATTTTACAAAACGGCTTGCTGCAGCTGAATTTTTCATGGGACAGATTTGCATATTTCTTGTGCCACACAAATTTCCAAGCCTTGTCATCACTTTGGACACCTCTGAGGATCAAATCTAAAGGGGACAATCACTGAGCCAAGCCTCCAAAGTCCTTGGAACAAGAAGTAGCATGCTATTCCTAAAAATCCCTAAAAGAGGGACAAGACTCCAATTTTGGATTGGAGCATTTAATAGATGCTTAGAGGTGGCATGGACTGACACATTTGCAACTGAATTCAGTCAAAATTCCTCCAACAAGTAGGGAACCAAAGCTCTGTACTCTAACCTCTAGTCAATGGCTAGAGGAGACTTTGATTTTCATTGGACAACATTGGCCAAACCTCTGAACCTCAAAATGGCACTTTTTTGCATTTTTCAAGCCATGTCTTGATTCAGTCACTTTCCAAACCAGATAAAACCTCAAACACACTCCAAATATCATCCTTGAAATGTCCCAAATGGTTCCCAACATCTGGAACACCATTTGAGAGTTGCTATTTTGGTCACTTTTAACCCCTTTTGTAAGAAAGGGACAGTTTGTGTTTTTGCAGGTACCAGTTGATTCCAATCATCCTAAAAGCTTCTAAGGGATCATTTGAGTGTGTCTAAAGCATCAAATCATTTCTGGAACAAGAGGCTTGACAGATTGCACAAAAACTCCAAAAAGCTCAAAAAAGAGGTAAGCCTCACAACTTGGAATCTTTCAAACATGCAATGCTTTGAAGTCCATTGATCATAAACATCTCATACATGTTGTATATGTTGTGTTTGAGCTAATTCACCATGTAATTCATGCCTGTATCAAAGTGTAGCACAAAAAATGCAATTATAGGTCCTTTTCAAAACCACTATCGGGTTTTGAGGAGGGAGTGTGATATGAAAAAACTACCACCACCATTGGATTCCTTGTGAAATTCTGGGCCAGATGCATATAAATTTTGTCTCAAACCATTGAGATTTGAGAAAGTTATGGGTGTTGGAAGTTTGATAAAAAAGATGTTGAAAACTCATGAGTGATGTCTCATGAGTGATGTTGTGACATCACATTCCTCTTTTTCTTAGTTTATCTTCAAAACTCAACCAATTTTTTCACATAGCAAAAATTATCATTTTCCAAATCTGTTTTACACACTTGTTATTCATATTCCATAATGAGTGATGTGGTTTAATAAGTGTTGTAAAGTTCTCTGAACGAGAGCGCACCCTTGGTTACTCTCACAACATCCTTTACAGTTCTGATAATTATGTGAAGTGAGAAAACCGAGTTGGACCTGCCTGGCATGTAACTCCACCAAGATGGTATTCATCAGACGAATATCAAAGATTTGAATCATGTTGATCTGGTAAGGATTTCTATCATGGTAGTCCTGGATCCATCCAAAGTCCATCTGACGCTGGAGGGCCTCTTGTACAAAAGAGCATCCCTGTTTGTTTACCGAGCAAGTCAGACAGGAATTATAATCGTGTCGCGGCAGATTATGATACTGGCTTTGCCTTGAGTGCATCGCCACCGAGTTGACATTCATTGCATGGATGTCGTGATTCTAAATGATGTTGGAATTCGTATAGGTCATGTTGACTCCACGAACTCGATGCTCTTGGATCCATCTGAGATCCAATTGTTCCTGTAGAGCTGATTGCACCACAAAACATCCCTGATTGTTCTTAGAGCAGATATCACACTGGTGATAGTTATGAGGTGGCACGTGGTCATATCCGCTCTGTCTACAATGCATCTTGACCAAATTGGCCCTTAACAAGAGTACATCTTGAATTTGATAGATGTTGTTAGACTCTCCCTCTATCAAATTGACTGTAACTTTCTCATGTTGAGGCAGCGGGTTTATGAGAACATTAGGATTCGTATCCTTGAAAGATAAGACCCCACTCCTAACAAGCTTTTGTACATCGGATTTGAAACTGAGACAGTTTTCTATGTTATGCCCTGGTCCTCCTTGATGGTAAGGACATGTCTGATCTGTTTTGAACCAAAAAGGCATATTTTCTGGTACTGTAAGAGGAGACTTAGTTTGTACATGCCCCTTGACCAATAATAAAGGAAGCAGCTCTGCGTACAACATGGGTATAGGTTCAAACCCTGGTGGTCGCGTTATACGATTGTTGTTGTACTGAGGACGAGCCTGCTGAAGAGGCTGTTGTGTCCTTTGTTGAAGTTAATGTTGATTAGGTTGGCTCTGAGCAACCTGAGGTTGATACGTAGGAACAGGCGCGGGGTTGATAGCAGGAGTTACAGCTGCTACTGGTTGGTAACGTCGCCTTTGCTTTCTGAGAGAGATATTCCCAATATCTTGCTCTTTTTTCTTAGGGAGAGCACTACCGTATCGTTTTGTACTACTTGATGATCTAGCGTCTTTAACCAAACGTCCTTCTCAGACTGTTTCCTCAAGACGAACTCCCATGCCTACCATCTCGGTGAAGTCACTAGGCGCACTGGCAACCATTCTATCATAGTAAAACGAGCTCAAGGTCTTTAAGAAGATCTTTGTCATCTCTTTTTCCTCAAGAGGTGGACAAATCTGAGCGGCAATTTCACGCCATCTCTGAGCGTATTCTTTAAAGGTTTCCTTGTCCTTTTATGACATCAATCTGAGTTGATCTCTGTCCGGTACCATGTCCAAATTGTATTTATATTGTTGAACAAAAGCAACGCCAAGATCTCTGAATGTGCCGATCATAGCGCGGTTTAAACCCATGTACCATTTTAATGCGGCACCGGTTAAACTATCCGGAAAGTAATAAATTAGTAGCTCCTAGTTCTTTGTCTGAGCTGACATTCGCCGAGCGTACATCACCAAGTGGCTTTGAGGGCAAGAGTTACCCTTGTACTTTTCAAAGTCGGACACTTGGAACTTGTGCGGAACTTTCACATTGGGGACCAAGCAGAGGTCCGCAGCGTCCTTTCCAAATAGATTCGGACCGCGAAGGGCCTGCAGTTCTTTCTGCATCTCCAGGAATTGTTCCTGAAACTCATTCATTCTGTCGAACATGTTGTCGTTTCCACCAGAAGGTATCTGTGGAATCTGTCCTTCTGGGACAGTGTGTACCACGGGTGGTACTATAATCATTATGGCTGAGACTCTCGGTGCCTCCCGAAGTTTATAACCTTCAGGAGTTGCTGTCATGCCCCTGGCATCTTCGCTTTCCCGAAGTTTGTAACCTTCAGGCCCAGTGGTTCCTGCTGCAGTTCCCTTATCCTCAGCGATCGGCAGAACATATCCTTCTGGGATATAGTTGATAGGCATGCCCCAGGGACGATCTTTCGGCATTTTATACCTAGGATCATACTTCTCCATTATGGGCGTTGATGTGATCTTTGAGATCACAGTCCTTTGTTGTTGCATCTGAGCTTCTACTAGAGCTTGCATGTCGTTATGAAGCTTTCTAAGATCCTCTTTCAGAGTGTCGATCTCTTCTCTCAACTCTCTGTTCTCTTCCTCGAGATCATCCATCTTTTTCTGACGATTGGCCCGAGTATTGTACAAATGAGACAGTTTGACTCTAGAATCGAGACGCAAATGTGAGATTCGTAGGTAAGAAGAATGCGTTTATGAGAATGATGAATGCAATGATTATTAATTATTTTTGTTTATTCAAAGTAAACTTCGACAATTGGATTGCAAATATCAAATAGTGGGGAAACCCCGTTTTATTGAATTCAAAGGATTGCGGAAATGGAAATACAGTAGATTACAAAGTGATGAAAAAGGAAATCTAAACTAATGGATCCTGAGTCCTCTATGAAGAGAGCTCAGGTGCTGGTTTGGGTGCTTTCCTTTTCTTTGACCGGGGTTCTAGGGCCATTGTCGGGTTGTCATTCCTTTGCCAAGTGAAAGGAGCGAGCAAATTCCTTTGGTCATCCTGATTTTCTACAGCATGTTGCTCTAAAATCTCAATCAGGGCATCTTTTTCTCTGAACAGTTGCTGTATTTTCTTACACTCCACATTGAGAATACGGTACTTGTTCCTCCAATACCTCTTCTCCTGCTGAACTTTGCTGAGAGTAACCTAAAGTTTTTCCGTCTTAAACATGAAATAAAGGGCAGAGTCCCTTAATGGAAGAACCTCCTGGCGAGGGTAAGGCATCCTCAGCTTGAGAGCTCTAATTTGTACCCAATGGAGATAAGGCTCCATCAAGACACAGTCTGGTTTTCCTAGAGACTCTCGTCCTTTCCTATGAACGTGTTTCCAGGCGTGCACTACTTCCATCTTTAGTGCCCTGTCATTTTCTCCTTCCTTGAAGAAAAGACCTTCCAGATGAGCATTTCGCGGGACATGCCTCATCGGGTATCCAAATTGACGACGAACTAACACTAGATGATAATTGATTCCCCCCTTAGTTCCTATAAGGGGTACATTTGGGAAATTTCCACAACGGTCAATAATTCTGACCCCGTCGTAGATTCGATTGTACCAATAGATGTCAGAGTTGGTAAGAGACATAATTCTCTGCGACCAACGTAAAGTATTCTTTTGATCCCAAAATGTAGCAGACTTGGGCAAATGGGAAGTGAACCATTTGTATAGCAGGGGTACACAACATGTGATCATTCCTCCGCTGTATAAATTCCTTAAGTGTACCGAATGATACGCATCTGCGAGTAAGGTCGGTACGGGGTTTCTAATCAGGAAAATCTTAATGGCGTTGATATCTACAAAGTTATCGATGTTGGGAAACAAAAATAACCCGTAGGTGGGCAAAACAAAGATGCTCTCGAATGCAGCCACGTTCCCTATACTAGCAAACTATAGAGCCTTCTTTATCAAGAATTGGGATGGAAAACCCTAGATGCCACCCTAAGTGGTTATGTGAGTCCTGACTTCTGACTCGTCCAAATAAATTGCTCTTGCAATGGTCTGATCCTTTGGAATTTCTTCCAGTCCAGAAAAGGGAGCTTGATCAATAATATGTAAATTAGTCAGGTGAGAATACTCCTCCAGTGTTGGTGCAAGCTGATAATCCGGGAATGTGAAACAGTGATAAACCGGACCGTAGAACTGGATTAGTGTGGACAGGATTCCTTCAATTACATAAACCCTTAACAAGGACAACAGTCCTCCATACTTGGCTCTGAAAGCCTCGTGGTTGGTGATCATTCTCGCCAAACCTCTTAAATCCTCTTTGGAACCTTGAAGGTGTACTTATGAGTTTTCCCTCTATCAAAATCTATTAGCACAATCTCCTTCTCTGACATTTACAATCATTGTCTTAGTTTAATTTGAAAAAGAGAGACTAGAAGAGAAGATTCTTTTTTTTTTTGAATGTTTTTATGTTTTTTTAAAAGAATGTATGAATGCAGCACACAAAAACATAGAAAAAACATGGGGTCAAAGGGTCGGTGTCATGAAGTCAAGGCTCTACCCCCCCATAGGTTTATACTGGTGATTTTTTGTACCTGTCCGCAAAATCATTGACCCCTCTGGGATAACAACAGCAAGCGGATCGCCAGTGAGCTGATGTATCCCAGAGTGATCTCAGATGAGGGTAGTATCACGTGACAACTATTTCTGATAACTTCCGCACTACAAAATGGCTTAAGTCTACTAAAAACCTCAGCTTCTCAAATAACCCAGTCGACCACACTACTTTCAACAATCGAAGTCGTATAGGCAATGTATCTGCAAAGGGAGTCTCTACTGAGTTTGATGGTCGATCTGGGGCTCTTAACTGGAATTCACTCCAAGCAAGATTACCCGCATTACCATCACCTATCTTAGGTGTATACTCAATCTTTCCACATGCGGCATCACATGCATTCCCATTAGCAGAAAAATAAACACAGATATCAATTAGGAAAAGCAGTATATATATTTGTCTTAATCATCCCAGACCTTTAGTCTTATGATCCTATATAAACAATGACTCCCCAGCAGAGCTGTCATTTCTGTGATGCAAATTTAGGGTTTCCTCCCTTGGGAAAGCAAGCAAGAATATCTCCCACTGTGGTCGCCATTCTGTTGTGGCACTTTTTAAGGTTTCTACCTAAGAGATGAGAAGAGATATGATGTTAATTCCCCACCAGAGTCGCCATTTTTCTGTAGCGCGATTTTTTGCATGGTTGCGAAGCACTATCACTTTGGGTACTACAGTTCGATTCATTTTTTATCCTATTGAAGCTGATGAAGGAAGGGAAATAAATGTCTCCAATTAACCCTGCTTGCATACTGAGTTTGAACAGATGACTGTTGGTTTATAGATGCTATAAAGATTGTGGGTCTCTCTTAGGTTATTTTGTTAAAAAAATAGTGTCTAGGCTATTGGTAGGATGTTAGGACTGATGCTTTTTTATTGATGTATGAAGGTACGGGATGTTGGGTTTTTGATTAGTATGCTCGCTAAGATTTTTCAATCTTATGCCTACGTATTCCCGTTTAATGAAACAGGGAAATCAGAGAGATCGTAGTTCCTCCTATTCTATGGGAGGAAAAAAAAGGTTGTTTTGGTGTCTTGTTCAAAGCCCAAGACGTGAAGCTAAATGTGGTTTGTATCTTGTTCAAAGCCCAAGATGTGAAGCTGAAGGGTTTTGACTTTAGAGAGAATTTGTCATCTCTAAAGGGGGATATTTTGTTTGTTTGTCACAACTGTTGGGTGACTGATTATAAAGGTGAATTACTTTAACTGGGATGTGTGAATCCAGCAATGTCATAATTTCCTTTATAGGGGATTTTTAACCTGAAGGAGAAGACTTTAACTCAGTTTAGAGCAATGTCATCTTTCCTTAGGAATTTCTCATGCTAAAAGAGGCACAATGTCGCGGATGTAAATAATCCAGAGGCTTGCCGCTTACAGCAATTTAGATGAAGGAAAAGGAGTTATTGATGTTTATATACTATGAGCAAAGCACATATTTTGATGCTAAAAGGTTGATTGATTCAACTGGGGTTTCCTTATACAAAGCCTAAGAGGAGGCTATTGACCCAACAAGAGGGTGTTTTTATGTGTCTCGTACGAAGCCCGAGAGAGACGCTAAAAGGGGTTGACCCAACAAGAGAGTGATAACAAGTGACTGACTCAACAAGAAAGTGCTTTTATATGTGTCTTGTACGAAGCCCAAGACGGAGGCTAAAAGGTTTTGACTCCACACGAGGGTCTTTTAAACTCAACAAGAGAGTGATTTTGTATCTCGTACGAAGCCCGAGATGGAGGCTGAAAGGGAAGTGACTCAACAAGAGAGTCTTTTATACTCAACAAGAGAGTGATTTTCATCTCGTACGAAGCCCGAGATGGAGGCTAAACAGGTTTGACCCAACAAGAGAGTCTTTTATACTCAACAAGGGAAAGTGAAAAGGTTAGCTCCACTGGGGAGAATCATTGTACAAAGCCCAAGAGGAGGCTATCGTGCTGGTGACTGTTTCAGTGTAGTGACAGGCCCCGTATGTTGGATAAAAGAGAAAATCAGTTCTTATGAAGATTGAAGGTAAGGTTGTGCTTTGGCACTGATCAGAGGTTCAGGGTTTTTGCCTGTTCTTTAAGGAAATGGGAAATCCAAAGGGTATTGAGACTGTCCAAGTCTACTGGTGCTTTGAGAAATTGATTCTCAAGTAATGAATGATCTTTGTATGATGCCCAAGAGAAGGCAGGTATATTAAGGGATGAAGGTCAACCCGTTAACTGATCTGACACTTGACTCAGAAAGATAGCTCTAGCAAATTGATGACTAGGTTCTGTTCCTATACCTGTAGAGGTTTCTGGGTCCTTGTACTAAGCCTAAGAGAAGGCATGAGAGCTTTTAAGAAGCCGAAAGGGTCCTTGTACAACGCCCAAGAGGAGGCGGGGATGCTTTTAAGAAGCCTGTGGGTCCCCAAACCCTGAGAAGTTCAAGACATGCCATTCACCGAGAATAGATCAAGCCAGGAAAGTCCGAGAATTTGGAAGAAACTCAAGAGATGCCATTCACGGAGAAAAGATCACCCCCGGGGAGTAGAGTCTCTTTGACAATTTCTAAGGGTGACAGTCTGAGAAAGGGTTCACAGAGAATGCTGCCTTTCACGTCTCCATATTGTTTAACCCCAAGAAGATGGAAGACTGTGTCTGGTAATCCTATGGGGATCTAGTGTTGTTTGTATTTAATAGTGACCAACAGGGCTTTATCTAGTGCTAGACGTAGTTGCCGGGGAAAACTCTAAATAATTATACTAGTATTACACAGTTGATATTTGACAAGTATATAAAAGGATGTGAAAGAAGACTTACAGTGAGCAGCCCCACAATACAGTTATATATATGAAAGCGGATAAAGAAAGTGGATAAACACTTACTCGGTTGTAGAGCTTCCATGATGTTTTGTTAGTTTGTTCAACAAATAAATCTTTGGTAACAATATTATATTCTAAATCAAATGAGAAAGTTCTTTGAAAAGATTGTTGGGGCTTACAGTTCAAGGAGATGCCCAAGGTTTTATCAGTGATTGAACTGTTGTTTTAAATTTGTACAGGGACTTATACAAGTGACTGAGGCCAAAAAAAGGTTTTATGTACAAAGGGATGGGTCTTACACTCTCTCAAGAGGCCCAAATGTTTATTTTAAAAGAAAAGATGAGGCTTACAACTCAAGGAGAGGCCCAGGGGTTTTGTTTGAAAAATGACGATCGCGCCGATATTTCTTTAACTTACTGGGTCTTATACAATGCATTGAGGCCCAAAAAGTTTTATTTACAAGGGATGGGTCTTACACTCTATTAGAGGCCCAAAGGTTTATTTTTGTACAAGTGGTGGGGCTTACAGCTCAAGGAGAGGCCCAAAATGGTTTTTGTTTGAGAACGACGATCGCGCCGTTGTTTTAAAAATGTACAGAGGGACTTATACAATAAGTGAGGCCCAAAAAGGTTTATGTACAAAAAGGGTTGGGACTTATACTCTATTAGAGGCCCAATGATTAAAGATGGGTCTTATAACTCAAGGAGAAGCCCAAAGATTTTTGTGAAAAAGGCGACGATCGTGTTGAACCTTTTGACGGTATTAGGACTTATACAACACACTGAGGCCCAAAAAGGTTTGTATTTACAAAGGGTTGGGTCTTACACTCTACCAAGAGGCTCAAAGTGTTTGAAACAAGATTGATGAGGGTTGAATTAATCAAAACCCTAATTTGTTTTCAAAATATATTTTAATTGAATAAAAATTCAATTAAAATGATCAAAATTGTTAAACATGTGTGGAAACAAATTGTGATCTTGGATTATTGTCTCAAAAATTATGTTTCTATCCACAAAATGATTGGAAATCACTAAAATTTGAAAAATCAAGAGGGAGAAAATATTTTAAATGTCAAAAACAATTAAAATATTAATTCTTTACAAAAATATCAAGTATATGAAATAAATTATATTTTTGGGATTTTTTGGGAAAATAAAATATTTTAACATTTTTGTGAATTATTAAAAAAAGAATCAACTTAAAATCATTAAAACTCAGAGAGAAATTAATTTTTGAATCAATTAAATAAAATCACAAAATTCAAATATTCAAATGTTCAAAAATGGAGCCAAGAACATGCGCCGCCCTCTGTTTCTGCAGATTTGCGTTTTCTATCCAATCTCACTGAATACTTGATGATATCATGCAATCTACATATCAATCTACTCGTTTTCACCTCACGATCATGTCTATGGTCTTTAATTTCATTTATTTTAACCATGGAATAAGAAATCAAAGAGAAACCTCAAGAACCCTAAAATTTGCATGAAGGTTCAGAAATTCCATACACGATTCAAACAAAGCAATAGATTGAGGGAAAACACTCTAAGCATGATTATGAACATATGGCCAAATTATTGTGCAGCAAAAAATGCATGGATCATAGAGTTAGAAGAGCTCATGCTTACCTCTTGTAGTTGGTGATCGTGTTTTGTGTTAGAGGTGTTACAGCTTGGTTCCAAGGATATGGACAACTTCCCTAGGTGCTATGGAGTGTGTCTGGATGCTTGGAATGAATGGAAATGATCTGGAACTTGAGATGGTACCCCAACTGTAAATCTGTCAAGAGCTTGAGCAATCGGCTAGTGATTTTGTGATTTTGGTGTTCCAGATGTTGTGTGAGTGTTTGGATCACTTCTATATGATGTTTATGAGGTGTGTGTGCGATTGGTTTGGTTGGAATAACTCTCAAACTCAAAACCCGATAGTGACTTGCTTTGGAAGGCAATTTTGGAGTGAAGAAGGAGATTTTGAGGAAAGCATTTGTTTGATGGCTTTGGTGTATCAAACTGATCACAAATAAGCTCTATTTATAGTAGAGCAAGTTTGTTTTGTAAGGAATAGTGAATGGCAACTGCTGCATAGGTTTGGCCAATGTTGATCAATGAGAATCCAAGTCTCCTCTAGCCATTGACTAGAGGTTAGGGCACAGGCTGCTGGTTCCCTTGGTCTTGGATAAGTCTTGACTGAATTCAGTTGGAAATGGCTCAGTCCATGCCACCTTGGTGCATCCATTAAATGCTCCAAAACAAAATTGGAGTCTTGTCCCCACTTTAGGGATTTCTAGGTTTGACATGCTATTTTTAGTTCCAAGGACATGGGAGGCTTGGGATCAGAGTTGGTTCCTCCTTGGTCTCCCCTTGAGGTGTTCAGATGGATAAATGTGTTTGTCATTTGCACAAATTTGGCAAATCGAGCAAAATGTACAAATCTGCCTTGCTTTGACAGTTTTCAGCAAGGCATGTTGCCATTGTCATATCTCATGGCTCAAGTGGAATTTGATAGGGTTCTTGGCCATTTTGGAAAGCCCTCATATGATACAACAACTGTTTGATCATAGTTGGTTTTGATACTTTTTGGATCTAAGTGAAAAATTCCCCTACATTTGGAAAAAAGTGAAGGCAGATTCTGACTTAGTGAAAATTTTACTAATTGTTGGAAAAAAGTGACATTTTCACTTTTTGTGATTTTGATCATTCCATAACTTAAAATCCATGAGGAATTGGAATGAGTTATGTTTGAAGCTTTTGTATAGTGCCATGAGAGCTACAAATCCATCTTTGGATGGGGAAAAATAGCCTTATGGTTTAGGAGTTATGATCTTCCAAAGTTTGTACCCTAGCTACTTTGTTCCATAACTTAGAAAATTTTCTAAGTTTTTATGGTTACCCCTTTTTCAAGTTATCCCACTTTTCTTGATTTTTCTTGATGAATGATGAGTCCAATCACACAATAACATCATTTTAGGGTCAAAGAACCATAATTGTGAAAAATCTCAAAAAGTCAAAGTTGACCTTTGTGCACAGTTGACTTTTTATCAGATGAATTCCAAACTGTGCGATCCTCTATGAAATTAAGTCCTTGACCTAAATCAAACTTGATGATTGATTTCATAGGTGTTATAGGGTGTATTGAATCATGTCCTAGGGTTTGGGAGCATGTCCTGGTCAAAAGTCAAAGGCACAGTTGACTTTTCTCCGCGAAACCCTAATTGTGGTTCTGATAAATTTGAAACTTGCTGCTCAAGCTTCTTGGATCAATCCATTGTTGTAAATGGATCAATGTGGTTTATCAGAGACCCTCAAATCATGTCTTGAGGTCTTGGCTCATGTTTTGTCCCAAAAGTCAACTTAGGGGTGAATTAGGTCAAGAAACCCTAATTCCTGATCTTTTGTGAATGCATCCCCTGAGGTTAAATTGACTTGATGGTTGGGTTAATGATATCCCTTAGAGCATCTTAGGTTATGCTTTGAAGCATTGGCTCATGCCCAGAGGAAAATTTCCGTCTGGAGGCCCTGGTCGACCAAACCCTAATTTGGTGACACTGGCGATCTTAAGGCTTAATCCACCTGGAATGCTGCAACATTGTGTTGGGTTCTTGATGTGGGAGTCCTCTTGATCCATTGTGGATGTTTGAGAGGTTAGACAAGTTGTAGATCAAGTCATTCCTTGATTGATCCTTTGTCTAAGACTCAAAGAGGGCTTGAAACCCTAATTATGTTTGTAGTGAGTGCTCGCCCATCTTTTGGGAGACTGATGGTTCATCCATATTGTGATGATGATTTGCACAATGATGGGAAATCTTAGTGGTCAAAATTTGGGGTATGACAGGTTCCCGTCAACCACACTGATTTGTTGCGTGTCTTCATCCATATAGATTGGAAACCACCAGTGGTTTAACAAGTGTTGCAAAGTTCTTTGAACGAGAGCGCACCCTTGGTTACTCTCACAACATACTTTACAGCTCAGATAATCATGTGAAGTGAGAAAACTGAGTTGGACTTGCTTGGCGTGTAACTCCACCAAGCTGGTATTCGTCAAGCGAATATCGAAGATTTGAATCATGTTGATCTGATAGCGATTTCTATCATGGTAGTTCTGGATCCATCCAAGATCCATCTGATGCTGGAGGGCCTCTTGTACAAAAGAGCATCCCTGTTTGTTTACCGAGCAAGTCAGACTTGAATTGTAATCGTTCCACGGTAGATTATGATATTGGCTTTGCCTTGATTGCATTGCCACTAAGTTGACATTCATCGCACGGATGTCGTGGTTCTGAATGACGTTGGAACTTGTATAAGTCATGTTAAATCCACGAACTCGATGCTCTTGGATCCATCCAAGATCCAACTATTCCTGTAGAGCTGCTTGCACCACAGAACATCCTTGATTGTTTTTAGAGCAGATATCACACTGGTGATAATTATGAGGTGGTACATGGCCATACCCACCCTGTCTACAATGCATCTTGACCAAATTAGCCCTCAATAAGAGTACATCATGAATTTGATAGCTGTTATTAGACTCTCCTTCTATCAAATTTATTGCAGCTTTCTCATGTTGAGGCAGCAGGTTCGTGAGAACATTAGTATTCATATCTTTGAAAGATAAGACCCTGCTCCTAACAAGCTTTTGCACGTCGGATTTGAAACTGATACAGTCTTCTATGTTGTGCCCTGGTCCTCCTTGATTGTAAGGGCACGTCTGATCCGTCTTAAACCAAAAAGGCGGATTTTCCGGTATTGTAAGAGGAGACCTGGTTTGGACTGCCCCTTGATCAGTAGTAATGGAAATAGTTCCGCATACAACACAGGTATAGGATCAAACCCTGGAGGTCGCGTTGCACGGTTGTTGTTGTACGGAGGACGAGTCTGCTGAAGAGACTGTTGTGTCCTTTGCTGAAGTTGTTGTTGATTAGGTTGGCTCTGAGCAACCTGAGGTTGATACGTAGGAACATGCGCGGGATTGATAGCAGGAGTTACAGCTGCTACTGGTTGATATCGTCGCCTTTGCTTTCCGAGAGAGATATTCCCAATATCTTGCTCTTTTTTCTTAGGGAGAGCACTACTGTATCGTTTTGTACTGCTTGATGATCCAGCATTTTTTACTAAACGTCCTTCTCGGACGGCTTCCTCAAGACGAACTCCCATGCCCACCATCTTGGTGAAGTCACTGGGCGCACTGACGACCATTCTGTCGTAGTAGAATGAGCTCAAGGTTTTTAAGAAGATCTTTGTCATCTCTTTTTCCTTAAGAGGTGGACAAATCTGGGTGGCAATTTCACGCCATCTCTGAGCGTACTCCTTAAAGGTTTCCATTTTTTGTGACATCAATCTGAGTTGATCTCTGTCCGGTGCCATGTCCAAATTGTATTTATATTGTTGAACGAAAGCGGCGCCAAGATCTCTAAAAGTAGCGATCTTAATGCGATTTAAACCCATGTACCATTTTAATGCGGCACAGGTTAAACTATCCTGGAAATAGTGGATCAGTAGCTCCTGGTTCTTTGTCTGAGCTGACATTCGTCGAGCGTACATCACCAAATGGATTTGAGGGCAAGAGTTACCCTTGTACTTTTCAAAATTGGGCACCTGGAATTTGTGCGGGACTTTCACATTGGGGACCAAACAAAGGTCTGCGGTGTCCTTTCCAAATAAATGCTGACCGCAAAGGGCTTGCAGTTCTTTCTGCATCTCAAGGAATTGTTCCTGGAACTCATTCATTCTGTCGAACATACTTTCATTTCCACCAGAAAGTATCTATGGAATCTGTCCTTCCGGGATAGTGTGTACCACGGGTGGTGGTATAGTCATTACGGCAGAGACTCTTGGTGCCTCCCGAAGTTTGTAACCTTCAGGAGTTATTTTCAGTCCCCTGGCATCTTCGCTTTCCCGAAGTTTATAACCTTCAGGCCCAGTGGATCCTGCTGCGGTTCCTTGATCCTCATTGATCGGCGGAACATATCCTTCCGGGATATAGTTGATAGGCATGCCCCAAGGACGATCTTTTGGAATTTTGTACCTAGGATCATACTTCTCCACTATGGACGTTGATACGATCTTTGAGATCACAGTCCTTTGTTGTTGCATCTGAGCTTCTGTTAGAGCTTGCATGTCGTTATGAAGCCTCCTCAGATCCTCTTTTAGAGTGTCGATCTCTTCTCTCAACTCTCTGTTCTCTTCCTCGAGATCATCCATCTTTTTCTGACGATTGGCCCGAGTATTGTACGAATGAGACAGTTTGACTCTAGAATCGAGATGCAAACGTGAGATTCGTAGGTAAGAAGAATGTGTTAAAGGAGAATGATGAATGATATGCAATGATTATATTAATTGTATATTTTTTTTGTTTAAAGTAAACTTCGAAACTTGGATTGCAAATATCAAATAGTGGGGAAACCCCGTTTTATTGAATTCAAAGGATTGCAGAAATGGAAATACAGTAATTTACATAGTGCTGCGAAAGGAAAAGTAAGCTAATGGGTCCTGAGTCCTCTCTGAGGAGAGCTCAGGTGCTGGTTCTGGTATTTTCCTTTTCTTTGACCGGGGCTCTTGAGCCGTTGTCGGGTTGTCATTCCTTTGCCAAGTGAAAGGAGCGAGTAAATTCCTTTGGTCTTCTTGATTCTCTACAACATGTTGCTCTAAAATCTCAATCAGAGCATCCTTTTCTTTTAATAGTTGTTGTATTTTCTTGCACTCCACATTGAGAATACGGTACTTGTTCCTCCAATACCTCTTCTCCTGCTGAACTTTGTTGAGAGTAACCTGAAGTTTTTCCGTCTCAGACATAAAATAAAGGGCAGAGCCCCTTAATGGAAGAACTTCCTGGCGAGGGTAAGGCATCCTCAGCTTGAGAGCTCTAGTTTGTACCCAGTGGAGATAAGGCTCCACCGAGACACAATCTGGTTTTCCTAGAGACTCTCTTCCTTTTCTATGAATGGGTTTCCAGGCATGCACTATTTCTGTCTTTAGTACCCTGTCATTTTCTCCTTCCTTGAAGAAAAGACCTTCCAGATGAGCATTACGCGGGATATGCCTCATCAGGTATCCAAATTGACGACGAACTAAAACTGGATAATAACTGATTCCTCCCTTAGTTCCTATAAGGGGTACATTTGGGAAATTTCCACAACGGTCAATGATTCTGATCCCGTCATAGATTCAATTGTACCAATCGATGTCAGAGTTGGTAAGAGACATGGTTCTCTGCGACCAACGTAAAGTATTCTTTTGATCCCAAAATGCAGCAGACTTGGGCAAGTGAGAAGTGAACCATTTGTATAGTAGGGGTACACAACAGGTGATCATTCCTCTGCTATACAAATTCCTTAAGTGTACCGAATGATAAGCATCTGTGAGCAAAGTCGGTACAGGGTTTCCAATTAGGAAAATCTTAATGGCGTTGATATCTACAAAGTCATCGATGTTGGGAAACAAAAATAACCCGTAGATGAGCAAAACAAATATGCTCTCGAAAGCGAGCACGTTCCCTATACTAGCAAAGTATAGAGCCTTCTTTGTCAAGAACTGTGTTGGCACACCCTGGATTCCCCCCTTAGTGGTCATGTGAGTCCTAACCTCTGACTCATCCAAATAGATTGCTCTTGCAATGGTTTGATCTTTTGGAATCTCTTCCAGTCCAGAAAAGGGAGCCTGATCAGTGATATGTAAATCAGTTAGGTGAGAGTACTCCTCCAGCGTTGTTGCTAGTTGATAATTCGGGAATGTGAAACAGTGATAGACCGGATCGTAGAACTGGATTAGTGTGGATAGGATTCCTTCAATTACATGGACCCTTAACAAGGACAGCAACCCTCCGTACTTAGCTCTGAAAGCCTCGTGGTTGGTGATCATTCTCGCCAGACCTCTTAAATCCTTTAGTTTTGGAACCTTGAGGGTGTACTTATGAGTTTTCCTTCTACCGAAATCCATTCGCAATCTCCTTTCTCTGACATTTGCAATCATAGTCTTAGTTTAATTTGAAAAAGAGAGACTAGAAGAGAAGTTTTTTTTAGATGAATGCAACACACAAAAACATAGAAAAAACATGGGGTCAAAGGGTCGGTGTCATGAAGTCAAGGCTCTACCCCCCCCCAAAGTTTATACTGGTATTTTTTGTACCTGTCCGCAAAATCATTGTCCCCCCTTGGGATAACAACAGCAAGCGGATCGCCAACAAGCTGATGTATCCTAGAGCGACCTCAAATGAGGGTAGTATCGCGTGACAACTATTTCCGATAGCTTCCGCACTACAAAATGGTTTAAGTCTACTAAAAACCTCAGCTTCTCAGATAACCCAGTCGACCACACTACTTTCAACAACCGAAGTCGTATAGGAAATGTATCTGCAAAGGGAGTCTCCACTGAGTTTGATGGTCGATCGAGGACTCTTTACTGGGATTCATTCCCCGCAAGATTACCTGCATTGCCATCACCTATCTTAGGTATATACTCAATCTTTCCACATGCGGCATCACACGCATTCCCATTAGCAGAAAAATAAACACAGATATCAATTAGGAAAAACAGTATATATATTTGTCTTAATCATCCTAGACCTCTAGTCTTATGATCCTATACAGGCAATGACTCCCCAACAGAGTCGTCATTTCTGTGACATTTTGTTGAATTTAAAGGTTTTCACCCTAAAAGAGACTAGAAAGAATGCCTCCCACTGTGGTCGCCATTTTCTAAACTTAAGGTTTCTACCGAAGATTGTAAGAAAGAGAAGAGGGCACCATGGTGGGCACCACAGGGAAATCAGAGCGATCGTAGTTCCTCCTATTCTAGGGGAAGAAAAAGGTGTTTTGGTGTCATGTTCAAAGCCCAAGATTGAAGCTAAAGGGGTGATTAGTATCTTGTTCAAAGCCCAAGATGTGAAGCTGAAGGGTCTATTTGTATCTTGTTCAAAGCCCAAGATGTGAAGCTGAAGGGTTTATGCTGAGAGAGTATTTGTCATCTCTAAAGAGGAGTTGTTGATGTTTGTATGTTGTGAGCAAGGCACAACTTTGATGCTAAAAGGCTGATTGACTCAACCGGGGTTTTCTTTATACAAAGCCTAAGAGGAGGCGGGAAGTTTTGACTTTTCTGGGGAAAATGTTCTTTCTGTCTTGTACAAAGGCCAAGATTGAGGCTAAAAGGGTTTGACTCAACAAGAGAGTCTATCATACTCAACAAGAGAGTCTATCATACTCAACAAGAGAGTAATTTTGTGTCTCGTATGAAGCCCGAGACGGCGGTAAAAAGGGAAGATGGACTCAACGAGAGAGTCTGAAAAGGTGATTGACTCAACGAGAGAGTCTGAGAGTTTATTGACCCAACAAGAGAGTCTTTTATACTCAACAAGAGAGTTTTTTGTTGTCTCGTACGAAGCCCGAGATAGAGGCTAAAAGGAAATTGACTCAACAAGAGAGTCTTTTATACTCAACAAGAGAGTGTTTTATATGTGTCTTGTATGAAGCCCAAGACGGAGGCTAAAAGTGATTGACTCAACAAGAGAGTCTTTTATACTCAACAAGAGAGTGTTTTATATGTGTCTTGTATGAAGCCCAAGATGGAGGCTAAAAGTGATTGACTCAACAAGAGAGTCTTTTATACTCAACAAGAGAGTGTTTTATATGTGTCTTGTATGAAGCCCAAGACAGAGGCTAAAAGTGATTGACTCAACAAGAGAGTCTTTTATACTCAACAAGAGAGTGATTTTATATGTCTTGTACAAAGCCCAAGACGGAGGCTAAAAGTTAGTTGACTCAACAAGAGAGTCTTTTATACTCAACAAGAGAGTGATTTTCTATCTCGTACGAAGCCCGAGATGGAGGCTAAAAGTGGGTGACTCAACAAGAGAGTCTGAAAAGGTTAGCTCCGCTGGGGAGAATCATTGTACAAAGCCCAAGAGGAGGCTGCCTTACCACTGTGGATTCTGGAGATCTGGAGGCGGGTCCAAGTATGGGGAACTCTCATGATAGAGACCGGGTTTCTGCTTATGTTTGAAAGGGAACTTGAGAATGTCTTTGAGACTCAAGGGTCATAGACTGTCCATGTCTAGAGTATCAACCCTACAACGGCCAGAGTTTTTTGACGCTGGAAAGACTGATCTAGCAAAGGATGACTAAGTTCTATCTCATACCTTTAAGAGGTCGTCAGGGTCCTTGTATGAAGCCCAAGAGAAGGCATGAGAACTTCTAAGAAGCCGAAGGGTCCTTGTACAACGCCCAAGAGGAGACGTGGCTGCTTTTTAGGAAGCCTGTGGGTCCCCAAACCCCGATAAGTTCAAGGCATGCTATTCACCGAGAATAGATCAAGCCAGGAAAGTCCTAGAATTTGGAAGAAACTCAAGAGATGCCATTCACGGAGAAAAGATCATCTCTGGGGAGTTAGAGTTTCTTTGACAATGTCTAAGGGTGATAGTCTGAGAAAGGGTTCAAAGAGAATGCTGCCTTTCATGTCTCCATATAGTTTAACCCCAAGAGGAGGGAAGATTGTATCTGGAAATCCTATGGGGATCTAGTTTTGTTTGTATTTCAGAGTGACCAACAGGGCTTTACCTATTGCTAGATGTAGTTGCCGGGGAAAACTCTAAATAGCTATACTAGTATTACAAAGTTGATATGTGACAAGTATATAAAAGTTTGTGAAAGAAGACTTACACTGAAGCAGCCCCACAATACAGTTATATATATATATATATATATATATATATATATATATATTTGAAAGCAGTAAATGAAAGCGGATAAACACTTACCCGTTGTAGAACTTTTATGTTGTTTGGTTAGTTGTTCAACAAAGAAAGTTTTGATAACAACATATATTTGAATTCAAAATCAAAGGAGAAAGTGCTTTGAAAATATTGTGGGGCTTACAGCTCGAGCAGAGGCGCAAGGTTTTATCAGTGATTGCACTGTTGTTTGAATTCGTACAGGGACTTATACAAGTGACTGAGGCCCAAAAAGGTTTTCTATACAAAGGGATGGGTCTTACACTCTCTCAAGAGGCCCAAAGGGGTTTAAAGAGAAGGAATGGGGCTTAGGCCCAGATGATTTGTTTTTGCACTGGCGATTGCGCCGAGATTTTTGAAAGCACCGTGGGTCTTATACAATGACTAAGGCCCAAATAATTTTGGTTTCAAAAAGAGGTTGGGTCTTACACTATATTAGAGGCCCAAAGAGGTTATTTTTATACAAGAGATGGGGCTTACAGCTCAAGGAGAGGCCCAAAGGTTTTTGTTAAAAAGGCGACGATCGCGCCGAACTTTTTGATGGTATCGGGACTTATACAATACACTGAGGCCCAAATCATTTTGGTTTTCAAAAAGGGTTGGGTCTTACACTATACTAGAGGCCCAAAAGATTTTTTAAGAAAAGGAATGGGACTTATAGCTCGAGGAGAGGCCCAGATGATTATTTGTTTGAAAAAGGGCGATCGTGCCGAGGTTTGAAAACACAGTGGGTCTTATACAATGATCGAAGCCTAAATCATTTTGGTTTCCAAAAGGGGTTGGGTCTTACACTCTACTAGAGGCCCAAAGATTTATTTAAAAGTTTTGTTTGGGTGAAAATCAAGGAAACCCTAATTTCATCATTTTAAAAGTAAATTCTCAAGGAAAATCAATAAAAAATGATAAAATACCAAATAAGTTTGAATAAACAACTTGTGATTTTTGGTTGAGATTTGGAAAATGAAGTTTTAATCACAAGATGAATTAAAATTCACTTAGTTTTGATTTTAAACATGAGAATTCAATTTTAAAATATTTAAAAAAACAATTAAAAGTGAATTTATTCACAAAAATACCAACTAAATTAAATAAATAATATAAACTTGATTTTTTTGTGGAATAAAATATTTCAATATTTTTGGGATTTTTTTCAAAAAGAACGAATAAAAAATAATTAAAATTGAGGGAGTTATTAATTTTTCAAATCATTAAAAATAATATGAAAAATATTAAAAAGTGGAAAAAAAGAGCAAAAAGAGGGTCTGGTCCGAGGGGGATTCGAACCCCAGACCTCTTGTGTACAGCATGCGCGCCTTACCACTGGGGTGGTGATACATCCGTGTATTGAAACACAACCACAAATATACAAGGCTTGCCTTGTATTTGGCCTGGCCAAGGCAAGGCAATGCAAGGTTTTTGGTCAGAAACGTGAAGGCCATAACTTTCTCATTTCTCCATGGATTGGGACAAAATTTAGGTCTATCCTGCCTAAAATTTCATAAGGAATCCAATGGTGGTGGTGTTTTTTTCAGATCATGCTCCCATTGAAAAACCCGATAGTGGTTTTGAAATAGGCCATGATTTGCATTTTCAGTGCTATCTCTTGTTACAGGCATGAATTACATGATGAATTGGTGCAAACACAACACATATAACATGTATAAGATGTGCATGATCAGTGGACATCAAAGGAAAGCATGGTTCAAAGAATTCAAGTTGTGATGCTTACCTCTTTTTGGAGCTTTTGTGCAATCTGCCAAGTGCTTTGTTCCAGAAATGATTTAATGCTTTGGACACCCTCAAATGATCTCTTAGAAGCTTTTAGGATGGTTGAAATCAGGTGGAAACCTCAGGAACAAGTTTGAGCTCTTTCTTGCAAAAGTGGCCAAAATAACAACTCTCTCAAATGGTGTTCCAAATGTGGGAAACCATTCAGGACAGTTCAAGGATGATATTTGGAGTATGTTTGAGGTTTTATCTGGTTTGGAAAGTGACTGAATCAAGACATAGCTTGAAAAATGCACAAAAGTCCTATTTTGAGGTTTTGAGAGGTGACTCTATGATTTGGTGTTACAGGTCACTTGTGAAGGTTTGGACAGCTTAGATATGACATATTGGATGTCTTTGGATCATGAGCTATGGTGGAAATACTCTCTAACTTAAAAACTCAGAGTTACCTTGCTAAAGAAGGTATTTTTGCCAAGAGAAAGAGATTTTGAGGAAAGCAAGTGTTGTAGTGCT
Source organism: Lathyrus tuberosus (assembly GCA_022829125.1). NCBI lineage: Eukaryota > Viridiplantae > Streptophyta > Magnoliopsida > Fabales > Fabaceae > Lathyrus > Lathyrus tuberosus. Next base: position 2,140,173 of record JALAZF010000423.1, read on the forward strand.
TTGGTGTACTCAAATTGAGCACAAATGAGCTCTATTTATAGTGGAGCAAGTTTGTTTTGCAAGCAATAGTGAATGGCAACTGCTGCAGAGGTTTGGCCAATGTTGATCAATGAGAATCCAAGTCTCCTCTAGCCATTGACTAGAGGTTAGGGCACAGACTGCTGGTTCCCTTGGTCTTGGATATGTCTTGACTGAATTTAGTTGGAAAAGGCTCAGTCCATGCCACCTTGGTGCATCCATTAAATGCTCCAAACCAAAATTAGAGTCTTGTCCCTCTTTTAGGTATTTCTAGGTTTGGCATGCTACTTTTGGTTCCAAAGACTTGGGAGGCTGATGGATCAGTGTTTGTCCCTCCTTGGTCCCCCCTTGAGGTGTTCAGATGGATAGATTTGCTTGCCCTTTGCAAAATTTGAGCAAATCGAGCAAAATGCACAAATCTGCCTTGCCATGACAGTTTGCAGCAAGGCATATTGGCATGGTCATATCTCATGGCTTAAGTGGAGTTTCATGGAGTTCTTGGCCATTTTGGAAAGCCCTCATATGATAAAACATATGGGTGATCATAGTTTGTTTTGACACTTTTTGGATCCAAGTGAAAAATGCCCTTACATTTTGGAAAAAGTGAAACAGATTCTGACTTAGTGAAAATTTCACTAAGTATTGGAAAAAGTGACATTTCATGTTTTCAGCCATTTTGATCATTCCATAACTCAAAATCCATGATGAATTGGAATGAGGTGTAGTTAAAGCTTTTGTAGAGGGCCATGAGAGCTACAAATCCAGCTCTGAATAGAGAAAAATGGCCTTGTGGTTTAGGAGATATGATCCTCCAAAGTTGGTACCCTAGCCACTTTGTTCTATAACTTAGAAAATTTCTAAGTTTTTATGGTTACCCCTTTTACAAGTTATCCCACTTTTCTTGATTTTTCTTGATGAATGATGATCCAAATCACACATTAACATCATTCTGGGGTCAAAGAACCATATTTGTGAAAAATATCAGAAAGTCAAAGTTTGACTTTTGTGCACAGTTGACTTTTTGTCAGATGAATTCCAAACTGTGCGATCCTCAATGAAATCAAGTCCTTGACCTAAATAAAACTTGATGGACATGTTCCATGGGTGTTATAGGGTGTATTGAATCATGTCCCAAGGTTTGGGAGCGTGTCCTGGTCAAAAGTCAAAGGCACAGTAGACTTTTCTCGTGAAACCCTAATTGTGGTTCTAATGAACTTCAAACTTGTTGCTCAAGCTTCTTGGATCAATCCATTATTGCAAATGGATCGATGTAGTGTGTTAGGGACCCTCAAATCATCTCTTGAGGTCTTGGCTCATGTTTTGTCCCAAAAGTCAACTTAGGGGTGAATTAGGTCAAAAAACCCTAATTCCTGATTTTTTATGAATGCCTCCCCTGAGGCTAAATTGACTTGATGATTGGGTTTATGAGGTTCCTTAGAGTATTTTAGTTTGTGATTTGAAGTATTGGCTCATGCCCAGAGGAAAATTTCCATCTGGAGGCCCCAGTCGACCAAAACCCTAATTTGGTGACACTGGCGATCCTGAGGCTTAATCCACTCAGAATGTTGCAGCCTTGGGCTTAATCCTTGAGGTGGGAGTCCTCTTGATCCATTGTGGATGTTTGAGAGGTTTAGACAAGTTGAAGATCATGTTATTCCTTGATTGATCCTTTACCTAAAAGCTCTGAGAGGGCTTGAAACCCTAAATCTGATTGTAGTGGATGCTCACCCATCTTTGGGGAGACTGATGAGGTATAATGGTACATCCATATTGTGATGATCATTTGCACAATGATGGGGAATCTTAGGGGTCAAAATTTGGGGTATGACACTTACAGGTGAGCAAGCTTCCAGCAATACAGTTATATATATATATATATATATATATATATATATATATATATATATATATATATATATATATATATATATATATATGAAAGCATGTAAAGAAAGCGGATAAAACTTACAGGTGAGCAAGCTTCCATAGTAACAACTGTATGGTTAGTTGTTCAAGAAATTAAAGAAAGTTTTGATAACAACTATGAATTTAAACCTAAATAAAAAAGGATGTTGTTTTGAATAGATTGTTGGGGCTTATACTCAAGGAGAGGCCCAGATGAGAAACAGTAATCGTACTGTTGTTTTGTAAATTGTACTGGGGCTTACACAATGACTGAGGCCCAAAAAGGTGTTATTTACAAAGAGGGTTGGGTCTTACAACTCAAGGAGAGGCCCAAAGGTTTGAAAAAAGAAAAGAAATGGGGCTTACAATAGAAGGGTAGGCCCAGGTAAATTTCTTTTTAAAAGGCGACGATCACGCCGAGATTTTTTTAACGTATCGGGACTTATACAATGACTGAGGCCCAAAAAGGTTTATTTACAAAGGGATGGGACTTACACTCTACAAAGAGGCCCAAAAGTGTTTAAAAAAAGAAATGGGACTTACAACACAAGGGTAGGCCCAATAATGATTTTTGTTTGAAAACGGCGATCGTGCCGAGGTTTTTGAAAACACAAATGGGCTTATACAATGACTGAGGCCCAAATTATTTTAATTACAAGGGATGGGACTTACACTCTATTAGAGGCCCGAAAGTGTTTGAAAATTTAAAATCGAGAGGAAAACCTAATTTTAAATTAAAATGTCATTTTTCAAAGGAAATTAAATGAAAAAATATGGTATAAAATACCAAATATATTCCAAAACAAGTTGTACATTTTGAAAAATATTTTGAGAAATCATGTTTAATCATATGAAAGCTTGAAATTCAATTGGTTTTGAAAAATCAAAGTGGGAACTTCATTTAAAAATGATTAAAAACAATAAAAATGAAATTAATTACAAAAATTCTAACTATATGAAAAAAATAATATAAATTGGATTTTTTTGTAAATTAAAATAATTAAACATTTTTGTGAATTTTGAGAAAAAGAATCAATTTAAAACATAAATATTCATAGAGAAATTAATTTTTGAATCAATTAAACAAAATAACTAAAATTCAAAAAAATTGAATTATGGCGCCAAGACACTTGGTTCTTGCCCGCGCCCTCTGTTTTTCCTGATTTGTGTTTTCTCACTTTTCTCCCTGATTTGTCAATGGTTTTGCACGATTCAAGTATCAATCTTGTTCATTTTTGAATAAGGATCACAACCATATAGTTTAATTGCATTTATATTAAGTATGGAGAAAGAAATCAACAGAAAACCTCAAGAACCCTAATTTCAGCATGAATACAATGAAATTCCATACACGATGGATTTATGACAATTGATTGAGGGTTATTACTCTACATACATGCATAAACAAGATGGTAACTCAAAAATTCATTCATGATGCATGTATCATAGAGTTTGAAGGGTTCAGGCCTACCTCTTGCAGCTGGTGATCGAGTTTGGTGATGGAGGTGTTACAACTTGGTTTCAATGATCTGGACAACTTCCTTAGGTGCCAAGGAATGTGTTTGAATGCTTGGAGTGGATTGAAATGAGCTGGAACTTGATGTGGCACCTCAACTGTAACTCTGTCAAGAACTTGAGCAATTGGCTGGTGATTTTGAGAATCTGATGTTCCATATGTGATTTTGTGTTATGGATCACTTACATATGATGTTTATGAGGTGTGTGTGTGATTGGTTTGGTTGGAATCACTCTCAATCTCAAAATCCGATAGTGACTTGAGTTAGAAGGAAAAATTGGAGTGAAGAATAGATTTTTGAGAAAAGCATCAGTTTGGGTGCTTTGGTGTACTCAAACTGATAGCTCTATTTATAGTGTGTCAAGTTTGTTTTGGCAGCAATAGTGTGTGGCAACTGCAGCAGGTCTGGTGCACATTGTGGATCAAATGGAATCTCAAGTCTCCTCTAGCCATTGACTTGAGGTTAGAGCACAAGCGTATGGTCTTTTGGTTCAGAGATAAGGCTTGACTCATTTAGTTAAATTTGCCTCAGTTCATGCCACCTTGATGCATCCATTGAATGCATTGAAACAAAATTGGAGTCTTGGCACTTTTTAGATCTTTTAGGTTTGGCATGGCTATAGGTAGATTCTTGGACTTGGGAGGCTTGGGGATCAGATCATTCTCCTTTTGTTTTATCCTCAGATGTGTCCAAATGGATGACAAGGCTTAGAGTTGTCCAAATTTACCAAATCGAGCAAATGCACAAAATCTACCAAAATCTGCCTTGTCCAAGACAGTTGGAAATGGTGATTTTGAGGGATTCATATCTCCCAGCTCAGGTTGAGTTGTTAGAGGCTCTTGTGCTTTTTAGAAAGCCCTCATATGATACAAAACATTTGTGATCATAGTTTGTTTTGAAACTATTTGGATCCAACTGAAAAATCCTCATGAACATTGGGGTTCAAGGCTGGTAACTTAGGCAGATTTTCACTAAGTGTTGGAAAAAATGTCATTTTCATGTTTTTGTCATTTTGATCAATCCCTAACTCAAAATCCATGGAGAATTGGAGTCTGAGGTAGTTGAGGCTTTTGTAGAGTGTAGCAAGACCTACAAATCCAGCTTTGGATCACCCAAAATGGTTGCTTGGATCTTAAGTTATGGTCCTTGGAAGTTGGTACCAAAACCACTTTTAATCCATAACTTAGAAAAATTTTGGTTTCTCTTGGTTGCCCCTTTTGCAAGAAACCTCACTTTTCTTGATTTTTCTTAATGAATGATGATCAATATCACACATTAACATTATTTTTGACTTAGGGGAACCATATTTGTGAAAAGTTCAAAAAGTAAAACTTGATTTTATGCACAATTGACTTTTTATCGGATGAAATCCAAACTGTGCGATCCTTCGTGAAATCAAGTCCTTGACCTATATCAAAACTAATGGATGGATTCCATAGGCATTATAGGGTGTATTGAATCATGTCCCAAAGTTTGGGAGCATGTCTTGGTCAAAAGTCAAAGGCACGTTGACTTTTTCCTTCAAAACCCTAATTGTGGTCCAGATGAAAATGAAACTTGTGAATCAAGCTTGTTGGTCTATCCATTGTTGCAAATCGATCAATGTGGTGTATTTGAGGTCCTCAAATCATGTCTTGAGGTTTTGGCTCATGCTTTGCTCCAAAAGTCAACTCAGGGGTGAATTAGGTCAAGAAACCCTAATTCCTGATTTTTGGTAAATGCATCCCCTGAGGTTAAATTGACTTGATGATTGGGTCCATGAGGTCCCTTGAAGAATTTTGGATCATTTTTTAAAGTAATGGCTCATGCCTAGAAGAAAATTTCCATCCGGAGGTCTTGGTCGACCAAAACCCTAATTTCGTGACATTGTCGATCTTGAGGCTTGATCCACTTGGAATGTTGCACTCTTGTGCTTGATTCTTGATGTGGGAGTCCTCTTGATCCTTTAGGGGTGTTTGAGAGGTTAGAAAATTTGAAGATCATGTCATTTATTGTGGTGAATGCTCAATCATCTTTGAAGAGATTGATGAGTGTGAAGGTACATCCATATTGTGGTGATGATTTGCACAATGATGGGAAATCTTGGTGGTCACGATTTGGGGTATGGCAGATGCCCCTATTTAATTTTCTTGGACCCGAAGGTGTGAATGGAGAAGGTATTCGGGCATTCTGGGTGCAAGAGGATTAAATATCGGAATATCCAAAATTTTGACGGTGGTTATGAATGGCAATTCACCCGTCCATCTTCTTTTGCTAAGCAATGATCCTTAGAAATGGGTAAAACTTCCCCTCGATCCTGGTCTTCAGCCATGGAACTGGTCTTAGTTTCTGAAATAAACTTCCCCTCGATCCGGGTCTTCAGCCACAGAACTGGTCTCAGTTTCTTTTGTCAATAAACTTCCCCTCGATTCGGGTCTTCAGCCACGGAACTGGTCTTAGTTTCTTTTGTCAATAAACTTCCCCTCGATCCTGGTCTTCAGCCAAGGAACTAGTCTCAGTTTCTGAAATAAACTTCCCCTCGATCCTGATCTTCAGCCAAGGAACCGGTCTCAGTTTCTTAAAAAAACTACCCCTCGATCCTGGTCTTCAGCCAAGGAACCAGTCTCAGTTTCTTCTTGTCGAGTTCCTTCCTTGACAAGGAACACTATTTGTAGCGGTTTTCATCAAACTTCTCGGCGAGTTTTACTACTGAGGGAGACACCATTTGATGGAAAAGACTTTGTTGTCAGACTTGCTGGGGAAACCCATTTGTCTGAGCTTTAGAGGTGCGCAAACTTATCTATTGGAGATGCCATTTGTGGACTCTGCTGGGGAGACTGAGTCTCTTGATATACTGCTTTTCTATTTGGGGATACTATATCATACTTTTCTTTGAAATCTTTTCGGAGAAGTGCCATGTGATGCAATCCCATTTGGAGGTGCTGATGACCTGTTTGACAGCAAATCTTTCGGAGAGAAACTGCAGTATCGCCGAGAGTCTTTTGTTGAGAGGCTTTCTCTGGGGATTTTCCTTAAATCCGGGAAAGCGAAAATATCATCTTCAATGGTGAAGAGTGACGTTTTGTTGACTGTTTTCTTGCCTTTCAGAGGTTCAAGTTATCAAAGTGGTCGAGAACCGGCTCCAATCCAGAAATAATCTGGGGAGAGAAATTGTTCAGACGATACATTTCCTGACGAGGAAAGAACTGACAACTCGATTGAGAGGACTTTTGTCACTTGGGAACAAGACCGACGGGAGTGATAGTAATGCAATATGAATATGAATGTGAATCAATTATGCATGATGTATGTATGTTTATGCTGACAAAACTGACATGCCATATAGACTAATGGATGAACACGACTGGATACTCGGCCACGGCGAGGGATGAGAAGTACCATCGGTCCAAGATAGCAATTCTGCCTTGCTTAGGAGAAGACGGTCCCTGTGGGGAGACAGAATTGTTCAATCCGTCTTAAGAGGTACGAACTCTGCCGAAAATATCAGATGAGACCCTTGCATCTGACACAATTGATCCTTCACTCAGGTGCACTGTTTTAGAAAGAGTACTTTGATTCTGCACTTTGAGGTTCAATCACTTTCAGAGAAGCGATTGATGTTCTTTCGATGTTCAACAGTCAAAAGAATTGTCATCTTTATTTTAAAAGCAGCAAAATTTTGACAAGTAAATTCATTTTTGTTTTATTTCAAGAATCGTTGATCATGTTAAAATGTCATTCTGTAAAGTAAAAATAAATGTGAGTTGCAAACAAAAGCACTAGGACTCAAATTTTATCGATAGAATGGTAATCAACCAAGCGCATGATACTATAGAGCATTACAAAGTTTAGAAACTGGTAATTTAAATGGAAAAGGGGCTACATTGAAACATAACGACCGTTATCCTTCTACAAACTTTGAATTCTGGGCACCTTGAGCTTCTGTCGAAGATGACCCTAACTGAAGTTTTCTTGATGGATGGCATTACTGCTGGGGAATTTACCCGTGGTGGATGTAGTTACTTGCAATGAATCCCTAACTTTTGCCTGGATTGTCGTTTGAGGTTTCCAATCCATCGGGATGATTTTCGCTCATGTCTCTAATTTTTTCCTGGACCTCCCTTTCGGGGTTTCAATCCACCGAGACTTTTTTTTAGGCGAAGTATTTCTTGACTACATCAACATTTGTGGGGTAGGCAAACTCTTCTCCGTCCATGGTTGCGAGTCTCAAGGCACCGCCTGAGAAGGCTTTCTTGACCACATAGGGGCCATCATAATTCGGAGTCCATTTTCCCCGGGAATCAATGAGGAATGATTGTATCTTCTTGTGCACAAGGTCTCCTTTTCTGAATACACGGGGTCGAGCCTTTTTGTCGAACGCTTTCTCCATTCTTTGTTGATACAACTGACTGTGACATAGAGTCGTTATTCACTTTTCTTCTATCAGGTTTAATTCATCGTGTCTACTTTGACACCATTCAGCTTCTGTTAGCTTAGCTTCCATCAATACCCGGATTGATGAGATCTCTACTTCTATGGGAAGCACTGCTTCCATGCCATATGCTAGAGAGAAAGTGGTTGCCCCTGTTAAAGTGTGGACAGATGTGCGATAACCGTGAAGAGCAAAGGGTAGCATCTCGTGCCAGTCTTTGTAGGTTACAACCATCTTTTGAACAATCTTCTTGATGTTTTTGTTAGCCGCTTTTACCGCTCTGTTCATCTTAGGTCGGTAGGGAGATGAGTTATGGTGTTTGATCTTGAACTCAGCACACAACTCTTTCATCATCTTGTTGTTCAAGTTAGATCCATTATCAATATTGATCTGGCTTGGAACACCATAACGGCAAATGAGATTATTTTTGATGAAGCGGACTACCACTTGTCTGGTCACATTGGTGTATGACACTGCTTCGACCCACTTGGTGAAGTAGTCAATGGCTACTAAGATGAACCGATGTCCGTTTGAAGCCTTGGGTTCGATCATGCCAATCATGCTGATTCCCCATATGGAAAAAGGCCATGGGGAAGAAGGAAATTTGAGATGTGTTGGCGGTACATGGATTTTGTCTGAGTATATCTGACACTTGTGACATCTCCTCATGTACTTGTAGCAATCGGATTCCATTGTCAACCAATAATACCCTGCTCTCAGAATTTTTCTCGCCATTGTGTGTCCATTGGCATGAGTGCCAAAGGATCTTTCATGAATTTCTTTTATCAGCATGTTTTCTTCGGGTCTGTCTACGCATCGGAGCAAGACCAAGTCAAAGTTTCTCTTATAGAGTGTATCACCGTTCAGAAAAAAGTTGTCTGCCAGTCTTTTGAGAGTCTTTCTGTTTTTTCTGGATGCCCCAAGTGGGTACTCTTGTTTCTGAAGGAAGCATTTGATATCGTGATACCAAGGTTTGTCATCTATGACTGCATCGATCGCGAAGATGTAAGCGGGCCGTTCTAGGCGCATTATGTCAATCTTAGGTACGTCGTTCCATTGACCTACACTAATCATGGAAGAGAGTGGCTAATGCATCAGCCATGTGATTTTCTTCATGAGGGATATAATGAAACTCGATTCTGTTGAAGAATGGTAACAACCTTCTAGCGTAATCTTTGTAAGGAATCAATCCTGATTGGTATGTGTTCCACTCTCCTTTGATCTGATTGATAACCAGGGCTGAGTCTCCATACACATCCAAGTTCTTAATCCTTAAGTCGACCGCTTCTTCGAGACCCATGATACAAGCTTCGTATTCGGCCTCGTTGTTTGTACACTTGAATGTTAATCTGGCAGTGAAAGGAATATGGGTACCGTGAGGTGTTATGATGATTGCCCTAATCCCGTTTCTATAATTGTTGACAGCTCCATCAAAGATTAATCCCCATTGGGAATCTGGTTCTGGCCCTTCACTGGGTAGTGGTTCATCGCAATATTTCATTTTTAAGTACATGACATCTTCGTCTGGGAAGTCAAACTCGATTGATTCCTGATCGTCAATCGGTTGATGAGCCAAATGATCGGCTAAGATACTTCCTTTGATGGCTTTCAGAGCATAGTATTCGATGTTGTATTCTGACAACAACATCTACCAACGGGCGATCCTTCCCGTGAGAGCAGTCTTTTCAAAGAAGTACTTGATTGGATCCATTTCAGAGATTAACCAAGTAGTGTGGCAAATCATGTACTGGCGAAGACGTTTGGCTGCCCAAGCCAGAGCACAACAAGTTTTCTCGAGCATAGTGTACCGAATTTCACAATCGATAAACTTCTTGCTCAGATAGTAGATGGCATACTCTTTTCTTTTTTTTTAGTCATGTTGGCCAAGTACACAACCCATGGAGTCTTCCAAGACTGTTAAATAGATGATCAGTGGTCTCCCCTCCACTGGAGGTGACATGATAGGTGGATTTAACATATACTCTTTGATACTATCATAGGCTTTCTGGCAGTCTTCTGTCCATACGCAGTCCTGATCCTTTTTTAGTAATTTGAAGATGGGCGAGCATGTCGCGGTCATAAGGAATATAAATCAAGAAATGTAATTCAAATGTCCCAGGAATCCTCTGACTTGTTTCTCAGTCTTTGGAGAAGGCATTTCTTGAATGGCCTTAACCTTGTCAGGATCAACCTCAATTTCTTTCTGGATGACGATGAACCCTAACAGCTTTCCTGAGCGGACACCGAACGTGCACTTGTTAGGATTCAAGCGGAGTTTTTACTTTCTCAGACGCTCAAATAATTTTGATAGGTGGGTCACATGCTCCTCTTATGTTTTAGATTTGGCAATCATATCATCGACATACACTTCGATTTCTTTGTGTATCATGTCATGAAACAGAGTAGTCATGGCCCTTTGATAGGTCACCCCAGCGTTCTTCAATGGGAACGGTATTACCTTGTAACAAAAGGTGCCCCATGGGGTGATGAATGAAGTTTTCTCCATGTCTTCCGGCGCCATTTTTATCTGATTATAGCCCGAGAATCCATCCATGAAGGAGAAGACTTTGAACTTTACTGTGCTATCAACCAGCATGTCTATGTGTGGTAAGGGAAAGTCGTCCTTTGGATTGGCTTTGTTCAGATCCCTGTAATCTACACACATTCGGACCTTTCCATCCTTTTTCAGAACTGGTACGATGTTGGCTAGCCATTGAGGATATTCTGAGGTGGCGAGAAAACCCGCGTCAATTTGTTTCTGCACTTCCTCTTTGATTTTGATATCCATGTCCGGGTGAGTTCTTCTCAACCTCTATTTTACTGGAGGACATTCTAATCTTAACGGTAGATGATGTTCCACGATGTTGGTATCCAACCCTGGCATGTCCTGATAGGACCAAGCAAACACATCGGGAAATTTTTTGAGAAGTCTTATCAAATTTTCTTTGACAGTCGGACTGAGCAGTGCCCTAATCTTCACTTCTTTCCTCTCTTCTTATGAACCCAAGTTGACCATTTCCAACGGCTCTTTGTGAGGTTCAATGGAACTTTCCTCTCGGGAGATCTCTTCTTGAATTTCTTCGTCTTCTTCTTCTTCAGCTTCAAATACCGGGAATTCAAAGTAGGGAGAAGGCATTGGATCGTATGTTTCAACGGGGTTTAAAACAAGCAATCTGCATGACGTGATGATTGTTTTTTAGAAGAGATAGAGAGAAATGCCAGAGTGTGTGCAGTGTATTTTCTGAAAAATGCTTGTTTTTATTGTGGAGCTTTTTTTTAGGATTACCATTTTCTAAAAAGCGAAAAGTGAAAACAGAAATAACTGCGGAAATTACATAACGATGATATTTATTCATGATTTTGTCGATTCTTGAAACTACAGCCCTATAAAACAAAACTCTGTCACTTCGGGCAAAGCGAAGAGGGACATTTACAGAAAGTGAGCCCTATAAAGACATTTGTTTCACCTGGGTAGGGTGAAAGGTTAAAACAAAGATGGAAATTACTTAGACTTATGAACGACTTTCGGGACATCATCGACAGCAACCCATTGGCGGTGAACTCCTCGGAGAATCACAAAGTCCGGTACCTTCTTTCTCGGCTTGTCCTCAGAAATGACACTGATTTCTGGCGGAGCAGGATCGTTGGAATCTTCCTCCCAAGCAGAGTTGTCGTAGATGAAATCTTCTGTTGTATCTTGCACAGTGTTTTCATTCTCAGGCAGATCTCCCCATCCAGTTGGCTGGATGTCTTCAATCCTGATACGAGAGCTTTCAGGAGCGGTGTACTTGACCAAGTAGTCGTACTTGCCACTCGGCTGTCCTAAGGTGTCCCATACTTCTGCGGAACTGGAAGAGTCATCCTTCTCGATGATGTTAAACTCAGGAAAAGCATAGCTGATGAACTCTAGTCCTGCAATTTTTGTAGATTCATCGTTGTGCTGGATATTTTTGGAATATCTTGAGTGTTGATCCCATGATGTGGTGGAGACGCAGGTATTCTTTTCAATGATGCTTAGTTGATAAGCGTCGTTGGGCTGGCTCTTTTTCCCCAAGTCTCCGGGGTACGGCTGCTAGATAGGCAAGTCATCCATTGGGTCATAATAGTCATAGTCGAAGTTGTCTTTCATTAGAGTATCCTCCTCTAATGAGTTTGGTGGAGCACGACATCCTTCTGGATCACAATCTCCGTACATCATCTTGACGTATGATCTTGGTATATATCTCAGGCTTTGCGTGGGAAAGCAAAATGGTGTAGGAGTTTCTTCCTGAGACATATAACTGTCCTCATTGAGATAGGACTTCTACTCTTCATCTGTATTGGAGGAGTCACCCTCGTTGATAGTGTGTACTTTTTGAGACACCGGGTGAAGGATACCTCCACTGTGGAAGAAGTCCTGAATGGGATGAAAACTTTCGTCGTTAGTAGCAGTTTGGGTACAGGTCGAGGAAAAACCAAGACCTTTCTTTGTCTTGTTATTCGTAGGAATGACTAGCTGTCCCCATCCTTTTACACTGTTACTCTCGATCACTTCGAGAGCATCTTTGTCCGAGGAAATCGATGTTCCTTTCTCTGGTATATTCTCATTGCTCATCGAAAGTGCTTGGAACTGGGTTACAACAACCTCCTTGGGTTCTACACAGGATGATGATGATATGTTGCTCACGATCAAGGCCTGCTCTTTGCATACTATGACTAGTTGGTCATTCTTGATGAACTTCAGCTTCTGGTGAAGTGTCAAGTGACTGCCCTAGTTTCGTGTATCCAAGGTCATCCTAACAAACAGTTGTATGCTGCCCAGATGTCCATGACCTGGAAAGTGACTTGGAAAGTGTGAGGACCGATAGTTATGGGAAGGTTAACTTCGCCGATAAGTGTTTTTCGGGATCCGTCGAAGGCTTTGACGATAACCTCACTGCCTCTCATCTGAGATCCTTGAAATGAGAGTCGCATCAGAGTAGATTTTGGTATAACATTCAGAGCTGATTCTGTGTCTACCAGTACGCTGGCTAGAGCATTATCCTGGCAATTGACTGTAATGTTAAGCGCCATATTGTGATTTTTGCCTCCTTCTGGCAGTTCTTCATCACTAAATCCTAAATTGTTGCAGGAAGTGATGTTGGAGATGATGCTGTCGAATTGTCTTATCGTCATATCTTGTTCCACAAAGGCTTGCTCTAAGACTTTCTGTAAGGCTTCCCTGTGAGCTTCAGAACTGAGTAATAGAGATAGCACAAAGATTCTTGAAGGAGTTTGCAACAGTTGGTCTACAATGTTGTACTCGCTCTTCTGGATGAGCTTCAGCATCTCATCGTTGTTCTTTGAAAGGTCGGGATTACTGGATTGTCTGACTGGTTGATTAGGAACTTCTGTTTGAGGTTCCTTTTCCTTAGTGGGTTCTCCAATTCCTCTGTTGAAGATCCGACCGCTCCGTGTTACTCGACTGATGTCGGCAATGCTTACGACGGAGGGTAATGGAGTTTCCTTTCCATTTTCGATTATTGTTGCACCGTACTTGTAAGGGATAGCCTTATCGGATTTGTATGGTATTGGTCCCGGTAGGTAGACAACCACATGAGCCTTTTGATTTTTTTGACCATCGTAGGAAGCCTCAATTGGTTCGAGGTTGAGAATTTTTCTACTATCAAGAGGAACTCTTGATTCATGGAGTAGAGGGATTATGGCACATACGTCCTTGGTCGTTTCATGATTAGATATTATAACAACGTCTTTGCTTTGATCAGGAAGATAGTTTTGCATTACGTTGATCGAACCAGAACTTGAACATGGTCGGATCTCCTTTTGGTCCAACTATTTTTGAAGAGCTGACCGCACAAGGTAGCATCCTTGGTGATTCTCTGAGCAAACTCTACAGCGCTCATAGTTATGTGGTGGCACCTGACCACGCCCGCTTTATATGCAGTGCAACCTTACTATATCTGTTTCCATCGAGCGAACATCCTGACTTTGATGTCTAGTAGGATTCACATCGGCCATACTGATTTGTTGTGTAACTTCATCCAAGTAGATTGGAAGCCACCAGTGGTCCAACAAGTGTTGAAGTGTTCTTTGGAAGAGTGCACATCCTTGGTTGTCTTCACGATACACTTTACAGTCCTGATAACCATGTGAAGCCAGAAAACTGAGCCTGACTTGGTTAGCATGTAATTCTACCAGACTGGTATTCATCAAGCGAATATCAAAGATTTGAATCATATTAACTTGATGGTTACATCTATCATGGTAATCCATGGATCAATCCGAGATCCATTTGACGCTGGAGGGCCTCTTGTACAAAAGAGCATCCTTGATCATTTATTGAGCAGATCGGACAGGAATTGTAATCGTGCCGTGGCAGATCATGGTATTGACTTTTCCTTGAGTGCATCGCCACCAAGTTGACATTCATCGCCAGAATGTTGTGGTTCTGGACAATGTTGGGATTTGTGTAAGCCATATTGACCTCGTGGATTTGATGGTCTTGGATCCATTTGAGATCCATCTGTTCTTGTAGAGTTGATTGCACTACGGAACATCCTTGATTATTCTTTGAGCAGATATTACACTGGTGATAATTGTGAGATGGAACATGATCGTATCCGCTCTGTCTGTAATGCATCTTGACCAGATTGGTTCCTAATAGGAGTACATCGCGAATTTGATAACTGCGACTCAACTCTTCCTCTATCAAATTTACTGCAGTTTTCTTATGTTGAGGCAACGGGTTCGTCTGAACATTTGGATTTGTATCCTTGAAAGATAGGACCCTATTCCTGACAAGCTTTTGTACATCAAACTTGAAGCTGAGACAATTTTCAATGTTGTGCCCCGGTCCTCCTTGATGATAAGGGCAAGTGTGATCCTCTTTGAACCAAAAAGGCAGATTTTCTAGTACCGTAAGAGGAGACCTAGTTTGGATGTGCCCCTTGACCAGTAAAAGTGGAAACAGTTCTGCGTACAACATTGGTATAGGGTCGAACCCTGGTGGTCATGTCGTACGATTGTTATTATTGTATTAAGGACGAGCCTGCTGAAGAGGCTGTTGGGTCCTTTGCGGATACTGTTGTTGATTCGGTTGGCTCTGAGCAACCTGAGGTTGATACATTGGAACTGGCGCTGGTTTGATAGCAGGAGTTACCGCTGCTACTGGTTGATACCTTCGCCTTTTCTTTCCGAGAGAGATATTACCAATATATTGCTCTTTTTTCTTTGGGAAAGCACAACTGTATCTCTTGATGTTGCTTGATGGTTCTGCACCTTTGACCAGACGTCCTTCTCGGACTGCTTCTTCAAGGCGTACCCCCATGTTCACCATCTCAGTGAAGTCACTGGGTGCACTGGCGACCATTCGGTCGTAGTAGAATGAGCTCAAGGTTTTCAAAAAGATCTTTGTCTTCTCTTTTTCCTCAAGAGGGGGACAAATCTGGGCGGAAATTTCACGCCATCTCTTAGCATATTCCTTAAAGGTTTTTTTGTCCTTCTGCGACATTTCTCTGAGTTGATCTCTGTCTGGTGCCATGTCCAGGTTATACTTATACTACTAAACGAAGGCAGCACCAAGATCTCTGAAAGTGACGATCTTGGTGCGGTTTAAACCCATGTACCATTTGAGTGCAACACCGGTTAAATTGTCTTGAAAGTAATGGATCAGTAGCTGTTGATTCTCTGTCTGAGTTGACATTTTTCGAGCGTACATCACCAAATGACTTTGAGGGCAAGAGTTGCCATTGTATTTCTCAAAGTCAGGCATCTTGAATTTGTGCGGGATTTTCACATTAGGGACATGACAAAGGTCTGCAGCGTCCTTTCCAAATAAATCCTGACCGCGAATGGCATGCGGTTCCTTTTGCATCTCCAGGAATTATTCTTGGAACTCATTCATTTTTTCGTACATATTTTCGTTTCTACCAGAAATTACTTGTGGAATCTGTCTTTCTGGGACAGTGTGTACCACTGGTTGTGTTATAGTCATTATAGCGGTGACTCTTGGTTCTTCTATGTGTCATACCCCAAATTTTGACCACTAAGATGTCCCATCATTGTGTTAATCATCATCACAATATGGATGAACCATCATGCCTCATCAAATTCCTAAAGGGTTGTTGAGCATTCACTACAATCAAAATTAGGGTTATAAGCCCTCTCGGAGCCTTAGACAAAGGATCAGTCAAGGAAGGACTTGATCTTCAACTTGTCTAACCTCTCAAACATACACAAAGGATCAAAAAGGACTCCCACTTCAAGGATTAAGCACAAGACTGCTCCCTTCTAGGTGGATCAAGCCTCAAGATCGCCAGTGTCACCAAATTAGGGTTTCGGTCGACCAGGGCCTCCAGATGGAAAATTTCATCTGGGCACAAGCCAATGATCCAAAACATAACCTAATATACTCCATGGAACCTCATGGACCCAATCATCAAGGCAATTTTGCCTTAGGGGATGCATTTATCAAAAATCAGAAATTAGAGTTTCTTGACCTAATTCACCCCTAAGTTGACTTTTGGGACAAACCATGAGCCAAGACCTCAAGAGAGGGTTTGAGGGTCTCTAATGAACTATATTGATCCATTTGGAACAATGTATTAATCCAAGAAGCTTGAGCAACAAGTCTCAATTTCATCTGCACCACAATTAGGGTTTTAAGGGAAAAGTCAACTGTAACTTTGACTTTTGACCAAGACATGCTCCCAAGCCCTAAGACATGATTCAATATGCCCTATGACACCCATGGAACGTGTCCATCAAGTTTGATTTAGGTCAAGGACATGATTTCATGAAGAATGGCACAGTTTGGAATTCATCTGATAAAAAGTCAACTGTGCACAAAAGTCAACTTTGA
Organism: Lathyrus tuberosus; assembly: GCA_022829125.1. NCBI lineage: Eukaryota > Viridiplantae > Streptophyta > Magnoliopsida > Fabales > Fabaceae > Lathyrus > Lathyrus tuberosus. The sequence goes on from JALAZF010000423.1 coordinate 2,156,863, forward strand.
CTTTTTGAGATTTTTCACCAAAATGGATTTTTAACCCTAAAATGATGTTAATGTATGATTTGAATCATCATTCATCAAGAAAAATCAAGAAATGTTGGATAACTTGTAAAAGGGGTAACCATAAAAACTTAGAAAATTTTCTAAGTTAAAAATAAAGTGACAAGGGTACCAACTTTGGAGGATCATAACTCCTAAACCACAAAGCCATTTTTCCTCATCCAAAGATGTATTTGTAGCCCTCATTACCCTCTACAAAAACTTCCACTAGACCTAAGTCCAATTCGTTAAGGATTTTGAGTTATGGAGTGATCAAAGTGGCTGAAAAGTGAAAATATCACTTTTTCCAAATCTGTCTTCACTTTTTGCCAAATGTAGGGGGATTTTTCACTTGGATTCAAAAGAGATCAAAACCAAACATGTTCAAACAGTTGTTGTATCATGTAAGGGCTTTCCAAAATGGTCAAGAGCATTACCAAATTCAACTTACACCATGAGATATGACATTGGCAAGTTGCCTTGCTGAAATCTGTCAAGGCAAGGCAGAATTTGCAATTTTGCTCGATTTGCCAAAATCAGCCAAATTCAAATGCTCCTATCCACTTGGGCACATCTGAGGATTGAATCTAAAGGGGACAATCACTGAGCCAAGCCTCCAAAGTCCATGGAACAAGAAATAGCATGTTGAACCTAGAATGGCCAAAATAGGGACAGGACTCCAAATTTGGATTGAAGCATTCAATGGAAGCATCAAGGTGGCATGGACTGAGCCATTCTCATCTGAAATCAGTCAAGACTTATCCAAGACCAAGGGAACCACAGCCCTGTGCCCTAACCTCTAGTCAATGGCTAGAGGAGACTTGCATTTCCATTGGCCAACATTGAACAAACACCTGCTGCAGTTGCCATTCACTGTGGATCCCAAAACAAACTTGCTCTACTATAAATAGAGCTCAATTATGTTCAGTTTGAGTACACCGAAGCCATCAAACAGATGCTTTCCTCAAAATCTCTTCTTTCACCTCAAACTTGCCTTCCAAAGCAAGTAATTCTTAGTTTTTGAGCTAGAGAGCAATTCCACCCAAACTAATCACACACACACCTCATATATATCATATGTAAGCTGTGCAAACCATCAAAAGTGACCTGTAATCACAACATCACAAAGTCACCTCTCAAAACCTCAAAATAGCACTTTTTTGCATTTTTCAAGCCATGTCTTGATTCAGTCACTTTCCAAACCAGATAAAACCTCAAACACACTCCAAATATCATCCTTGAACTGTCCCAAATGGTTCCCACCATCTGGAACACCATTTGAGGGAGTTGCTATTTTGGTCACTTTTAACCCCTTTTGCAAGAAAGGGACAGTTTGTGTTTTTGCAGGTACCAGCTGATTCCAATCATCCTAAAAGCATCCAAGGGATCATTTGAGGTGGTTCAAAGCATAAAATCATATCTGGAGCAAGAGGGTTGGCAGATTGCAGAGAAACCTCCAAAATCTCAAAGAAGGGTAAGCCTCTCAACTTGCACTCACCAAAACATGTGTGCATTTGAAGTCCATTGATAATAAACATCTCATATATGTCATATATGTTGTGTTTGAGCTAATTCACCATGTAATCCATGCTTGTACCAAGTTGTAGCATAGAAAATGCATTTATAGGTCATTTTCAAAACCACTATCGGGTTTTGAGGAGGGAGTGTGATATGAAAAAACTACCACCACCATTGGATTCCTTATGAAATTCTGGCCCAGATGCATATAAATTTTGTCTCAAACCATTAAGAATTGAGAAAGTTATGACCTTCACGTTTTTGAGCCAAAACTTGCCTTGGGCAAGCCAAAACCAAGGCATGACTTGTGTATTTGTTGGTTTGTTTCAAACAATGGATGTATCACCACCCCAGTGGTAAGGCGCGCGCCTTGTATGCTTGAGGTCGTGGGTTCAAACCCCACCCATGCCATTTTGTGATTTTTTCACATTTTGCTATTTTTCCAACTATTTTCATGTTTTGTTAATTATTTGGAAAATTAATAACTCTTTCAATTTTAATTATTTTTGATTGGTTCTTTTTGCAAAAAATCACAAAAATGTTGAAATATTTATTCCACAAAAAAATTGAGTTTGTATTATTTATTTAATATAATTAGTATTTTTGTGAATAAATTCATTTTTATTTGTTTTTAAGCATTTTAAAATGAATATTCATCTTGAAAAATCAAGACCAAATGAGTTTTAATATCTCTTGTGATTTATACCTCATTTTTCAAACCTTAAACAAAAATCACAAGTGGTTTATTCAAACCTATTTGGTATTTTTCATTGATTTTCTTTAAATATTTATTTTTAAAGAATAAAATTAGGGTTTCTTTGATTTTCACTCAAAACAAATCATTGTCAAACACTCATGGGCCTCTAATAGAGTGTAAGACCCAATCCTTTTTTTGACCAAATCATTTTTGGGCCTCATTATATTGTATAAGTCCTGATACCGTAAAAAAAAAAAACGGCGCGATCGTCGCCCTTTTGAAAAATAACAACTGGACCTCTCCTCGAGTAGTAAGACCCATTCAAAATTTTTGGGCCTTTAATAGAGTGTAAGACCCAACCCCCTTTTAACCAAAATCATTTGGGCCTCAGATATTGTATAAGCCCCTTCGCGTTAAAAGAAAATCTCGGCACGATCGCCATTTTTAACGAAAAGTCAATTGGGCCTACCCTCGTGTTATAAGCCCCACTCTTTTTCTTTAAACCTTTTGGGCCTCTTGAGAGAGTGTAAGACCCATCCCTTTGTACAGAAAACCTTTTTGGGCCTCAGTCACTTGTATAAGTCCCTCTGTACAAAATTTAAACAGTGCGCTCACTGATAAAACCCTGGGCCTCTCCTTGAGCTGTAAGCCCCAAATCTTTCTTTTTCAAAGCACTTTCTCCTTTGATTTTGAATATACTGTTGTTTTCAATCTTTCTTTGTTGAACAACTAACCAAACAGCATGGAAGCTCTACAACCGAGTAAGTGTTTACCCGCTTTCATTTACCGCTTTCATTTACCGCTTTCATATGTATATAACTGTATTGTGGGGCTGTTTCACTGTAAGTCTCCTTTCACAAACTCATATATGTATAACTGTATTGTGGCGCTGTTTCGCTGTAACTCTTCTTTCATAAACTCATATCAACTGTGTAATAATAGTATAGATATTTAGAGTTTCCCCGACAACTACGTCTAGCATTAAGCCCGCTGATCACTCTTAGAAATAGTCTAAACTAGATCCCCATAGGATTACCAGACACAGTCTTCCCTCCTCTTGGGGTTAAACAATATGGAGATATGAAAGGCAACATTCTCTGTGAACCCTTTCATAGATTGTCACTCATAGAAGTTGTCAAGAAACTCTATTCCCCAGAGTTGATCTCTTCTCCGTGAATTGCATCTCTTGAGTTTCTTCCAAATTCTCGAACTTTCCTGACTTTGATCTATTAATTCTTGGTGAATAGCATTGCCTTGAATTTCTCGGGGTTTGGGGACCCACGGGCTTCTTAAAAGCACTTGTAAAGAGACTCTACTCCCCAGAGATGATCTTTTCTCCGTGAATGGCATCTCTTGAGTTTCTTCCAAATTCTCGAACTTTCCTGACTTGATCTATTCCTCATGAATAGCTTGCCTTGAATTTCTCGGGGTTTGGGGACCCACGGGCTTCTTAAAAGCATCGGCCTCCTCTTAGGCATCGTACAAGGACCCACAGGCTTCCTAAAAGCAACCCCGCCTCCTCTTGGGCTTAGTACAAGGACCCTACGACTTCATAGAAGTATTCACAGCCTCCTCTTAGGCTTCGTATAATGATCTCTTCCTCCGGGAATGATAGCCTCCTCTTGGGCTTAGTACAAGGACCCGTCGGCTTCTTAAAAGTCTCTAGCCTCCTCTTGGGCTTCGTACAAATTGTCCCGACGACCTCCTAGAGGTATAGGAACATAACTTAGTCATCTTAATAGAACAATCCTTTCAAAGAGTCTACTACTGTTTCTCAAAGCATAGTACAAAAGATGAAACTCTAGACTTGGACAGTCTAACTTCCTTGAGTCTCAAAGACATTCTTAAGTGACCCCTTCGTTAAATAGGAAGGAAACCTGCAGACTCGGACAGTCTCAATACCCTTCGGATTTCCCGTTTCCTCAAAGAAAAGGAAATATCCCAGATCCTTGAATCAAATCCTTGAGTACAACATTGCTCATATAAGAACTGATTTTATCTTTAAAATCAGTATACTGGACCTGTCACTTAACTGAGACAACATTTAGCCTCTCTCTCGGGCTTTGTACGAGACACATACAGAGACTCCCTCGTTGAGTCAATCCCCCTTTCGCCTCCATCTCGGGCTTTATACGAGATACAAAAAGGTTCTTATTGAGCCAAATATACAACAGCCTCCATCTCGGGCTTCGTACGAGATACAAAAGACTCCCTCGTTGAGTCAAACAACGCTTAGCCTCTATCTCGGCCTTTGTACGGGATACAAAAACTCTCTTGTTGAGTCAAATAGCCTTCATCTCGGGCTTTATACGAGATACCAAAAGATTCCCTTGTTGAATCAAAACCTTTTAGCCTCTCTCTCGGGTTTTGTACGAGACACATATTAGCCTCCTCTTAGGCTTTGTATAAGAAAACCATTGGTTGATCCAATTAACCTTTTAGCATCAGAACTGTGCCTCGTTCACAGTACACAAACATCTACAACTCCTTCCCCTTTCATCTAATCACTGTAAGCGGCAAGCCTCTGGATCATCTACATCCATGCCACTGTCCCCCTTTTAGCATGAGAAATTCCTAAGGAAAGATGGCATTACTCTACACTGAGTTAAAGTCTTCTCCTTCAAGTTGAAATCCCCTATAAAGGAAATTATGGCATTGCTGGATTCACAAATCCCGGTTAAAGTAATTTTCCTTTATAAAACAGTCGTGACAGACAAACCCTTCTTTAGAGATGACAAATTCTCTCTAAAGTCAACACCCTTTTAGCTTCACATCTTGGGCTTTGAACAAGATACAAACTACCTTTCAGCTTCACATCTTGGGCTTTGAACAAGATACAAAACAGTTTTCGCTTCACGTCTTGGGCTTTGAACAAGACACCAAAAACAACCATTTCCTCCCATAGAATAGGAGGAACTACGAACGCTCTGATTTCCCAGTTTCGGTAAACGGGAATACGTAGGCATAAGATCGAAAGAAAAGATCTTAGCGAGCACGCTAAACAAAAAACCCAAATCCCATATCTCCATCAATCAAAAGCAGTAATTCAAAAGCACCAGTCCTAACATCCAAATCCTTGTTCCCCACCCGAAACCTTCTGCCTAGATAAAAAGAAAGAAAACCGTATTGGCGAAAATACAAATAACCAGTACAAAGGCCCCCTACATTGATAGCATCCGTAACCTAACAGACCGCTGTTTTAACTCAGTATGCAAAGCAGGGTTAATTGGAGACATCTATTTCCCTTCCTTCATCAGCTTTAATAGGATAAAAAATGAATCGACCTGTAGTTTAAGCTCAACCGCAGAGAGTGACCAGCGCTTAAGAACCGCGTCCAAAATCGCTCGCTACAGAAAAAATGGCGCCCACCGTGGGGCTCGTATCTATTTTTTCTTCCTTTTTACCTCTTGTGTGAAAACCACAGATTGGGGCTTCCGCCGGGGAACCCATTTTCTGTCAGGAACTTAAGATTCATAGCTTTAAAGGTCTAGGATGATTAGGACAAATATATATATTGCTTTTCCTAATTGCTATACATGTTTATTTTTCTGCTAATGGGAATGCGGGTGATGCCGTATGTGGAAAGATTGAGTATACACTTAAGATAAGTGATGGCGACGGGGTTGACCATCAACCTCAGTGGAGGCTGACCAACGCAACCCATTCTCTCACCTAGACAATGGGCCGGTTGTTAAGTCTGAGAAGCTGAGGAGCCAAACCCTTTCGTAGTGCGGAAACTATCGGGAATAGTTGTTACGCAATACTACCCTCATTTGAGGCTGGTGATCTATTCTCGGTGAATGGCACTTACTCTAAGATTGCACTACAACTCGCTGGCGATCCGCTTGTTGTTTTTCTTTCCTGGGAGGAGCTGATGATAATGAGTACAGGTACAAAAATCACCCTAGTATAAACCTTTGGGGATGGGTAGAGCCTTGACTTCATGACAACGACCCTTTGACCCCATGTTTTTTCTATGTTTTTGTATGCTGCATTCATGCATTCATCTAAAAAACATTAAAACATTCAAAATATTTCTCTTCTAGTCTCTCTGTTTTTTTCAAAATAAACTAAGACTGTGATTGCAAATATCAGAGAAAAGGATTGAACTAATGGATTTCGGTAGAAGGAGAACTCACCAGTATACCTTCAAGGTTCCAAAACTAGAGGATTTGAGAAGGTTAGCGAGGATGATCACTAACCCAGAGGCTTTCAGAGCCAAGCACGGAGGTTTGCTACCACTGTTAAGAGTCCATGTGATTGAGGGAATCATGGATGCGCTCATTCAGTTTTATGATCCAGTTTATCACTGTTTCACATTCCCGGATTACCAGCTCGCACCAACGCTGGAGGAGTATTCTCACCTGATCGATCTACACATTACAGATCGAGCTCCATTTTCTGGACTGGAAGAAATTCCAAAGAATCAGACTATTGCAAGAGCAATTCATTTGGACGAGTCTGAGGTTAGGACTCACCTAACTACTAAGGGTGGAATCCAAGGTTTGCCAGCCCAGTTCATGACAAAGAAAGCCCTGTATTTCGCCAGTATAGGAAACGTGACTGCTTTTGAAAGCATCTTTGTTTTGCTCACCTACGGGTTATTTTTGTTTCCCAACATCAATAACTTCGTCGATCTTAACTCCATTAAGGTTTTTCTCATTGGAAACCCTGTGCTGACTTTGCTCGCAGATGCGTATCATTCTGTACACTTGGGAAATTTGTACAGCGGAGGGGAGATCACATGCTGTGTACCTTTGCTTTACAAATGGTTTATCTCTCACTTGCCCAAGTCTGCTGCTTTTTGGGATTGTAAGAGTGTCTTACGTTGGTCGCAGAAGATCATGTCTCTTACCAACTCTGACATTGATTGGTGTAATAAGATTTATGAGGGAATTATGATCATTGACCGTTGTGGAAACTTCCCCAACGTACCCCTCATAGGAACTAAAGGAGGAATCAACTACCATCCAGTATTGGTTCGCCGTCAATTTAGATACCCGATGAGACACATCCCACTGGGTGTTCATCTGGAAGGTCTTTTCTTCAAGGAAGGGGAAAACGACAAAGCACTAAAGATGGAAATAGTGCACGCTTGGAAGCAGGTTCATAAGAAAGGACGAGAGGCTCTAGGAAAACTGGACTGTGTCTCGGTGGAGCCTTATCTCCATTGGGTATAAACTAGAGCTCTCAAGCTAAAGATGCCTTATCCTTGTTACGGAATTCTTCCGCCGAGGGAATATGTCATGTACTTCATGACGGAAACTGAAAAGCTTCAGGTTACTCTCAACAAAGTTCAAAAGGAAAGAAGGTCTTGGAAGAACAAGTACCGCACCCTCGACATAGAGTGCATCAAAATACAGCAATTACTGAAAGAGAAAGATGCTCTGATTGAAATTTTGGAGCAACATGCTGTGGATAATCAGGATGACCAAAGGAATTTGCTCGCTCCTTTCACCTGGAAAAGGAATGACAACCCGACAACGGCCCAAGAGCCCCGGTCAAAGAAAAGGAAGATACCAGAATCAACACTCGGTTTCTCTTCAGAGAGGACTCGGGGCCCATTAGCTTAGGTTTCTATTTCTGCACTTTGTAATCTATTGTATTTCCATTTCTGTAATCCTTTGAATTTCAATAAAAAGGGGTTTCCCCACTGTTTGATATTTGCAATCTAATTGTCGAAGTTTATTTTGATTAAACCTTAAACAATTAATATAATCATTGCATTCATCATTCTCACATCGCGTATTCTTCTTACCTACGAATCTCACGTTTGTGTCTCGGTTCTAAAGTCAAACTGTCTCATTCGTATAATACTCGGGCCAATCATCAGAAAAAGATGGATGATCTTGAGGAAGAAAACAGAGAGTTGAAAGAAGAGATCGACACTCTGAGAGAGGATATAAGAAAGCTTCGTAACGACATGCAAGCCATGGCAGAAGCTCAGCTACAAAGAACTGTGATCTCAGATATCACCTCAATGCCCATAGTGGAGAAGTATGATCCTAGGTATCAGATACCGAAAGATTGTCCTTGGGGCATGCCTGTTAACTATATCCCAGAAGGATATGTTCCGCCGATCACTGAAGATCAGGGAATCACAACAGAAGCCGCTGGGCCTGAAGGTTACAAACTTTGGGAAAGCGAAGATGCCAGGGGCATACTGAAGACTCCTGAAGGTTACAAACTTCGGGAAACGCCAAGACTCACTGCCTTAGTCACGGTACCACCCCCTGTGGTGCACACTGTCCCGGAAGGACAGATTCCACAGACACCTTCTGGTAAGAAGGAAACTATGTTTGACAGAATGGAGGAATTCCAGGAGCAATTCTTGGAAATGCAGAAGGAGCTGCAAGCCATTCGCGGTCAGGATCTATTTGGAAAGGACGCCGCAGACCTCTGCTTGGTCCCAAATGTGAAAGTTCCGCACAAATTTCAAGTGCCCGACTTTGAAAAATACAAGGGTAACTCTTGCCCTCAGAGCCATATGGTGATGTACGCTCGGCGGATGTCAGCCCAGACGGAGAATCAGGACCTACTGATTCACTACTTCCAGGATAATTTAACCGGTGCCGCACTCAAATGGTACATGGGTTTAAACCGTGCCACGATCAGCACTTTCAGAGATCTTGGCACTGCCTTCGTCCAACAATACAAATACAATTTGGACATGGCACCCGACAGAGATCAACTCAGATCGATTTCGCAAAAGGACAAGGAAACCTTTAAGGAGTATGCTCAAAGTTGGCGTGAAATCGCCGCTCAAATTTGTCCACCTCTTGAGGAAAAAGAGATGACAAAGATCTTCTTAAAGACCTTAAGCTCATTTTACTATGACCGAATGGTTGCCAGTGCGCCCAGTGATTTCACCGAAATGGTCGGCATGGGCGTACGTCTTGAGGAAGCCGTCCGAGAAGGACATTTGGTAAAAGACCCTGGATCGACGAGCGGTACTAAAAAATATGGTAGTGCTCTCCCTAAGAAAAAAGAGCAAGATATTGGGAATATCTCTCTCGGAAAGTAAAGGCAACGTTATCAACCGGTAGCAGCTGTGACTCCTGCTATCAACCCTGCGCCTATTCCTACGTATCAACCTCAGGTTGTGCAGAGCCAACCTGACCAGCAAAGGACACAACAGCCTCTTCAATAGGCTCATCCTCCATATAACAACAACCATACAACACGGCCACCAGGATTTGATCCTATACCCGTGGCGTATGCAGAACTGTTTCCATTACTACTGGCTAAGGGGCACATCCAGACTAAATCTCCTCTTACAGTACTGGAAAATCCGCCTTTTTGGTTTAAGGTGGATCAAACTTTCCCTTATCATAAAGGAGGTCCAGGGCATAACATAGAGACTTGTCTCAATTTCAAGTCCGACGTGCAAAAACTTGTTAGGAGCGGGGTCTTATCCTTCAAGGATACAAATCCTAATGTTCTCTCGAATCCGCTGCCTCAACACGAGAAGGCTGCAATCAATTGGATAGAAGGAGAGACTAACGATGTCTATCAAATTCACGATGTACTCTTGTTGAAAACCAATTTGGTCAAGATGCATTGCAGACAGAGTGGATATGGCCATGTGCCACCTCATAACTATCACCAGTGTGATATCTGCTCTAAAGACAACCAAGGATGTTATGTAGTGCAAGCAGCTCTGCAGGAACAGATGGATCTCAGATGGATCCAAGAGCACCAAGTTCGTGGAGTTAACATGGTCTACACGAATTCTAATGTCATTCAGAACCACGACATCCGTGCAATGAATGTCAACTTGGTGGCGATGCACTCAAGGCAAAGCCAACATCATAGTCTGCCGCGACACGATTACAGTTCCTGTCTGATTTGCTCGGTAAACAAACAGGGATGCTCTTTCATACAGGAGGCCCTCCAACGTCAGATGGATCTTGGATGGATCCAAGACTACCATGATAGGAACCCTTATCAGGTCAACATGGTTCAGATCTTCGATATTCGCGTGATGAATACCAACCTGGTAGAGTTAGATGCTGAGCAGGTCCAACTCGGATTCCTAATATCACATGACTATCAAAGTTGTGAAGCGGGTTGCGAAAACGATCAAGGTTGTACCCTTGTCCAGGAGGCACTTCAGCACTTGTTAAATCACTGGTGGATGCCAATTTATATGGATGAAGATACTCAGTAAATTAGTATCAGTAACAGGAATCCTACTCAGCGTCAGAGTTAGGATGTCGGATCTGTGGAAGCTAACCTAGTGAGGTTACATTGTATTCAAAGTGGGCGTGGCCAGGTGCCACCACACAACTATGAACGTTGTGGCGTCTGTTCGGAAAGTAACCAAGGGTGTTACTTTGTGAGAGTAGCTCTTCAGGGTCAAGTCGATCGTGGAGAAATTCGTCCGTATCCGGGTTCTGGACCCATCAACTGGACGCCAAACTACCCTGCCGAGCAAGTTGAGGATGTTGTCACGATCTATGGTCATCACAGGACCAGGAATGTTTTTGCCATTATTCCTCTACTTGACGAATCTAAAGTTCCCAACCAGGAACAAATCGAGATCACTTATGATGGTCAAAAAAATCAGAAGGTTCCCATAGTCATCTATCTACCGGGACCACTACCGTATGAATCAGCTAAGGCTATCCCTTACAAATACGGTGCAACGACAGTTGAAAATGGAAAGGAAATTCCATTACCCTCCGTCGTGAATATTGCAGACATCAGTCGTGTAACACGGAGCGGTCGAATCTTCAACCGAGGAGTTGGAGAACTTAACAAAGAAAAGGAACTTCAGACAGAAGCTCCTGATCCACCAGTCGGTCAATCCAGTGATCCCGACCTTTTGAAAAACAATGATGAGATGCTGAAGCTCATCCAAAGGAGTGAATATAACATTGTCGATCAACTGTTACAGACTCCTTCAAAGATCTCGATATTATCACTGTTACTCAGTTCAGAAGCACACAGGGAGGCTCTACAGAAAGTCTTGGAGCAAGCCTTTGTGGAACAAGATGTAACAATCAGACAGTTCGATAGCATTGTCTCTAACATCACTTCCTGCAATAATTTGGGATTTAGTGATGAGGAATTACCTGAAGAGGGTCGCCGTCATAACATGGCACTCAATATCACAGTTAACTGCCAGGACGATGCTTTAGCCAGCGTACTGGTAGACACAAGACTAGCCCTGAATGTTATGCCGAAGTCTACTTTGATGCAATTATCATTCAAAGGCCCTCCGATGAGAATCAGCGAGGTTGTCGTCAAAGCATTCGACGTGTCCAGAAAAACAGTTATCGGCGAAGTTGATCTTCCCATAACTATCGGTCCTCACACTTTCCAAGTCACTTTCCAGGTCATGGACATCCGGGCAATATACAGTTGTTTATTAGGAAGACCTTGGATACATCAGGCTGGGGCGGTTACGTCAACCCTCCACCAAAAGCTAAAATTCGTCAAGAATGATCAACTTGTCACAGTCTGTGGGGAACAGGCCTTGCCCGTGAGTAACTTGTCATCATCTGCTGGTATACAACCCGAGGAGGTTATTGGAACTCAGTTCCAAGCACTGTCGGTGAGCAAGGACAATCAATACCAAGAAGGAACCTCGATTTCCTCATACAAAGATGCTATCAAAGCGGTCGAGAGTACCGATACAACAAGATGGGGACAGCTTGTTATTCCTACTAGCAATACAACAAAGAAGGGTCTTGGTTTTTCTGCAACCTGTACCCGGACAGCTGCCAACGATGAAAGTCTTTATCCCCTTTAAAACTTCTTCCACAGTGGAGGTTTCCTTCACCCAGTGCCTCAAGAAGTGCATACCATCAATAAAGATGATTCCTCTGATATGGAGGAAGAATGGGAGTCCTACCTTAACAAGGACGGTTATATGTCTCAGGAAGAGGTGCCTATGCCTTTTTGCTTTCCTACAAAAAGTCTGAGATTTATACCAAGATCAGATGTTGAAATGATATATGGAGATTGTGATCCGGAAGGATGCCGTGCTCCGCCAAATTCATTAGAGGAGGACACTCTGATGAAAGACAACTTTTACCATGATTACTATGGCCCAATGGATGGTCTGCCAATGTGGCAGCCTTACCCAGGAAACTTGGGGCAAGAAAGTCAGCCGAACAATGAAAATCAGCTGACCGTCGTTGAACAGAATACCTGTGTCCCCACCATGTCATGGGATCAACACTCAGGACATTCGGAAACTACTCAACATGAAGATGAATTCGCAACGTTTGCAGGACTTGAATTCATCAACTACGCTTTTCCCGAGGTCAACGTCATCGAGAGAGATGACTCCTCCAGTTCCAAAGAAGTTTGGGACACCTTGGGAGAACCAAGTGGAAAATACGACTTCATGGTCAAGTACACCGCTCCCGAAAGCTCTCGTATCAGGCTCGAAGATATCCGGCCTACTGGATGGGGAGATACAGCTGAGAGCACAAATACTATGCAAAATGTAATAGAGGAATCCTCCTACGACAATTCTTCTTGGGAGACAGATTCCAATGATCCTGCTACACTAGAAATCAGCGTCATTTCTGAAGACAAATCAAGGAAGGTACCAGACTTTGTGATTCACCGAGGAGTTCGCCACCAATGGGTTGCCGTCGAGATTCCGAAGATCGTTCATCAGTCAAAGTAATTGCCATCTTTAACCTTTCACCCTGCCCAGGTGAAACGAGTGTTTTAATAGGGCTCGCTTTCTGTAAATTTTCCCTCTTCGCTTTGCCCAAAGCGACAGAGTTTTGTTTTATAGGGCTGTAGTTTCAAGAATCGACTTGTTCATTAATAAAATAACGTCGTTCTGTAATTTCCACATTTATTGTTGTTTTCTCTTTTTTGCTTTTTCAGAAAATGGTAATCCTAATAAAAAAACATTTAAAAATAAAAACAAGCAGTAAAATAAATACACTGCACACACTTGCATTTTCTCTATCTCTTCTAAACACGAATCATCACGTCATGCAGATTGCTTGTTTTAAACCTCGTTGAAACATACGATCCGATGCCTTCTCCCAACTTTGAGTTCCCGGTATTCGAGGCTGAAGAAGAAGTTGACAACGAAATTCCAGAAGAGATCTCCCGACTACTCAGACAAGAGGAAAGGTCCATTGAACCTCACAAAGAACCGTTGGAAACGGTAAACTTGGGTTCAGAAAAAGAGAGAAAAGAAGTCAGGATTGGGGCACTGCTCAGTCCAACTGCCAGAGAGGGTTTGATAAAGCTTCTCAAAGAATTTCCCGATGTATTTGCTTGGTCTTATCAGGATATGCCAGGGTTGGATACCAGCATCTTGGAACATCACTTACCATTAAGATCGGAATGTCCGCCAGTAAAGCAAAGGTTGAGACGGACTCACCCGGACATGGCCATCAAAATCAAAGAGGAGGTGCAGAAACAGATTGACGCGGGTTTCCTCGCTACATATGAATATCCTCAATGGTTAGCCAACATCGTACCCGTTCCCAAAAAGGACAGAAAGGTCAGAATGTGTGTCGATTATAGGGATCTGAACAAGGCAAGTCCAAAGGACGACTTTCCTTTACCACACATTGACATGTTGGTAGACATCACAACAAAGTTCAAAGTATTCTCCTTCAAGGACGGATTCTCGGGCTATAACCAGATCAAAATGGCGCCAAAAGACATGGACAAAACTTCGTTCATTACCCTATGGGGCACCTTTTTTTACAAGGTAATGCCGTTCGGTTTGAAGAACGCCGGGGCAACCTATCAAAGGGCCATGACTACTCTCTTTCATGACATGATACATAAGGAGATCGAGGTATATGTCGATGATATGATTGCAAATCAAAAACAGAGAGTTAGCACGTTGAACATCTGTCAAAATTGTTCGAACGTCTAAGAAAATTCAAGCTCCGCTTGAATCCCAACAAGTGCACCTTCGGTGTCCGTTCAGGGAAACTATTAGGGTTCATCGTCAGCCAGAAAGGAATTGAGGTTGATCCTGACAAGGTCAAGGCCATTCAAGAAATGCCTTCTTCGAAAACTGAAAAGCAAGTCAGAGCATTCTTGGGACGTTTGAACTACATCTCCAGATTCATATTCCTTATGACCACCACGTGTGCGCCGATTTTCAAATTACTGAAAAAGAACCAGGACTGCGTTTAGACAGAAGATTGCCAAACCGTATTCGACAGTATCAAGGAATATCTGTTGAATCCTCCGATTCTATCACCTCCAGTGGAAGGAAGACCACTGATCATTTACCTCACAGTTTTAGAGGACTCAATGGGATGTGTACTTGGCCAACAAGACGAAACTAAACGGAAAGAGTCTGCCATTTACTATCTAAGCAAGAAATTCACCGACTGTGAAACTCGGTACACAATGCTTGAGAAAACTTGTTGTGCTTTGGCTTGGGCAGCCAAACGTCTTTGCCAATACATGATTCGTCATACTACTTGGTTGGTCTCCGAAATGGATCCAATCAAGTACGTCTTTGAAAAACCTGCTCTCACGGGAAGGATTGCCCATTGGCAGATGTTGTTATCAGAATATGACATTGAGTACCACGCTCAAAAAGCCGTTAAGGGAAGTATTTTAGCCGATCATTTGGCTCATCAACCGATTGACGATCAAGAATCAGTCGGGTTTGACTTCCCATACGAAGATATGTATCTAAAAATGAAAGATTGCGATGAACCGTAACCCAGTGAAGGGCCAGAACCAGGTTCCCAGTGGGGACTTGTCTTTGACGGAGCAGTTAATCATTACGGAAACGGAATTGGGGCAATCATTGTTACCCCTCAGGGTACCCACATTCCTTTCACTGCCAAACTTACGTTCAAATGTACGAACAATGAGTCTGAATACAAAGCTTGTATTATGGGTCTCGAGGAAGCAATTGATTTAAGGATCAAAAATTTGGACGTATACAGCGATTCGGCCTTGGTTATCAATCAGATAAAAGGAGATTGGAACACATACCAATCAGGATTGATTCCTTACAAAGACTATGCAAGAAGGTTGTTACCTTTCTTCAACAGAGTTGAGTTTCATCACATCCCTCGTGATGAGAATCACATGGCTGATGCATTAGCCATTATCTCTTCCATGATTAGTGTAGGTCAATGGAACGACCTACTTAAGATCGACATAATGCGCCTTGAACGGTCCGCTTACATCTTCACGATTGAAGCAGCCATAGACGATAAACCTTGGTATCACGATATCAAATGCTTCCTTCAGAAACAAGAGTACCCATATGGGGCACTCTGAAAAGACAGAAAAACCCTCAGAAGATTGGCTGGAAACTTCTTCCTGAGCGGTGACAGTCTCTATAAGAGAAATTTTGACATGGTCTTGCTCCGATGCGTCGACAGACCAGAAGCCGACATGCTTATGAAAGAAATTCATGAAGGATCCTTTGGAACTCATGCCAACGGACATACAATGGCGAGAAAAATTCTAAGAGCAGGGTACTATTGGTTGACAATGGAATCCGACTGCTACAAGTACTTGAGGAAATGTCACAAGTGTCAGATATACTCCGACAAAATTCATGTACCATCATCACATCTCAAAGTTCTTTCTTCCCCATGGCCATTTTCCATATGGGGAATCGACATGATCGGCATGATTGAACCTAAGGCTTCAAACGGACATCGGTTCATCCTGGTAGCCATTGACTATTTCACCAAGTGGGTCGAAGCAGCGTCATTCGCCAACGTAACCCGGCAAGTGGTGGTCCGATTTATCAAAAACAATATCATCTGCCGTTATGGTGTTCTAAGCGAGATCATTACTGATAATGGATCTAACCTGAACAACAAGATGATGAAAGAGTTATGTACAGAGTTCAAAATTGAACACCATAACTCATCTCCCTACCGACCCAAGATGAACGGGGCGGTAGAAGCGGCTAACAAGAACATCAAGAGGATTGTTCAAAAGATGGTCGTAACCTACAAAGACTGGCACGAAATGCTACCCTTTGCTCTTCACGGTTATCGCACATCTGTCTGCACTTCAACAGGGGCAACCCCTTTCTCTCTAGTGTATGGCATGGAAGCAGTGCTCCCCATAGAAGTAGAGATCCCGTCAATTCGAGTATTGATGGAAGCTAAGCTCACCGAAGCTGAATGGTGTCAAATTCGACACGACGAACTGAATCTGATCGAAGAAAAGAGAATAACGGCACTATGCCATGGTCAGTTGTATCAACAGAGAATGAAGAGGGCGTTCGACAAAAAGGTCCGACCTCGTGTCTTCAGAAAAGGAGACCTTGTGCTCAAAAAGATACAATCATTTCTCACTGATTCACGAGGCAAGTGGACTCCAAATAATGATGGACCCTATGTGGTCACGAAAGCTTTCTCAAGCGGCGCCTTGAGACTTGCAACCATGGACGGAGAGGAATTTGCCTACCCCACAAATGTTGATGTAGTCAAGAAATACTTCGCCTAAAAAAAAACGTCTCGGTGGATTGAAAACCCGAAAGGGCGATCCAGGCAAAAGTTAGAGACATGGAAAAATCATCCCGATGGATTGGAAACATCATAGTACAATCCAAGAAAAAGTTAGGGATAATGGCAGGTAACTATGTTCAACAGAGGCAAGTCTCTCAGCAGCAGCGGTTACATCACCTGTCAGAAAACTCCAGTCAAGGTCATCTTCGACAGAAGTTCAGGATGTCCCGAATTCAAAGTTGGTAGAAGGATAGTGATCGTTATGTTTTAACGTAGCCCTTTTTCCCTGTAAATTACCATTTTTCTAACTTTGTATATACTCTTTGGAATCCCGCGTTTGGCTGATCTCCGTCTAATCAATAAAATTTGAGCCCATGTGCTTTTGTTTGTAATTCTTATTTGTTTTAGCTTTACACAACGACATTTTAACATGATCAACGATTCTTGAAATGAAACAAAAATGAATTTACTTTTTAAAACTTTTTCTGCTTTTAAAATAAAGATGGCAATTTCTTTTGACTGTTGAACATCAAAAGAGCATCAACCGCTTCTCCAGAAGTAAGCAAACTTCAAAGTGCAGAATCAAAGTACTCCTTCTAACCCAGTACGCCTGAATGAAGGGATCAACTGTGTCAGAGACCTTGTTCCGTCTGACACGCTTCGGTCGAGTTCTCATCTCCTAAGCCCGATCACCGGTATTCCTCGCGAGGACTACTTTTCCTAAGCAAGGTGGAATTGCTACTTTTGGACCAACGGTACTTCTTCGCCCCGCGATGGCCGAGTATCCAGTCATGTTCACCTGTCAGTTTGTATGTCGCGTCCATCTTGTCAGCATAAACATACATGCATCATTGCATTATTGATTTGCATTCACATTTCATATTGCATCACTATCACTCTAGTCGGTCTTGTCCCCTGGTGATAAAAGTTCTCTCAATCGAGTTGTCAAACCTTTCCTCGTTAGGAAGTGAATCATCTAACCAATCTCTCTCCCGTTTATCTCTGGATTAGAGACGGTCCTTGACCACTTTGATAACTTGAACCTCTGAGAAACAAGAAAGCTTTCAACAAATGTCACTCTTCGCCATTGAAGATGATATCCTTGCTTTCTCGGATTAAGGAAAATCCACAGAAAAAGCCCCTTAATCAGAGATTCGGCAGTACGACAGTTTTTCTCTGAAAAAACCACTGATGAAAAGGTCATCAGCACCTCAAAATTGGATCCCATCATATGGAATTTCTTCGGAAAGATCCCGAGAAAAGTGTGATGTAAGCCCCCAAACGAAAACAGTCTCTCAAGAGACTCGCTTTCCCCAGTAGAATCGACAAATGGCTTCTCCAACAGAGAAGTTTGTGCAACTCTACAACTCAGACGACTGGGTTCTCCAGCAAGTCTGACATCAAAGCTTTTTCCATCAAATGGCATCTCCCCGGGAAAATTCGGCGAGAAGTTTGAGGGAAATCCGCTACAAATAGCGTTCCTTGTCAATAAAGTTTATTGACAAAAGAAACTGAGACCAGTTCCTTGGTAAGAAACCAGGATCGAGGGGAAGTTTAAATCAGAAACTAAGACCAGTTCCATGGTGGGAAACCAGGATCGAGGGGAAGTTTAAATCAGCAACTGAGACCAGTTCCTTGGCTGAAGACAAGGATCGAGGGGAAGTTTTACCTTTTCTAAGCATCATTGCTTAGAAAAAGAAGATGAATGCGTGCGCTACCATTCATAACCACCATCAAAATTTCGGGTATTCCGATATTTAATCCTCTTGCACCTCGAATGCCCGAATACTTTCGTCATTCACGCCTTCGGGTCCATGAAGATTAAATAGGGGCATCTGTCATACCCCAAATTTTGACACTAATATGTCCCATCATTGTGTCAATCATCATCACAATATGGATGAACCATCATGCCTCATCAAATGCCTCAAGGGTTGTTGAGCATTCACTACAATCAAAATTAGGGTTTTAAGCCCTCTCAGAGCCTTAGACAAAGGATCAGTCAAGGAAGGACTTGATCTTCAACTTGTCTAACCTCTCAAACATACACAAAGGATAAAAAAGGACTCCCACTTCAAGGATTAAGCACAAGGTTGCTCCCTTCTAGATGGATCAAGCCTCAAGATCGCCAGTGTCACCAAATTAGGGTTTCGGTCGACCAGGGCCTCCAGATGGAAAATTTCATCTGGGCACAAGCCAATGATCCAAAACATAACCTAATATACTCCATGGAACCTCATGGACCCAATCATCAAGGCAATTTTGCCTTAGGGGATGCATTTATCAAAAATCAGGAATTAGGGTTTGCTTGATGGTTCTACACCTTTGACCAGATGTCCTTCTCGGACTGCTTCTTCAAGGTGTACCCCCATGTTCACCATCTCAGTGAAGTCACTGGGTGCACTGGCGACCATTCGATCATAGTAGAATGAGCTCAAGGTTTTCAAAAAGATCTTTGTCTTCTCTTTTTCCTCAAGAGGGGGACAAATCTGGGCAGAAATTTCATGCCATTTCTAAGCATATTCCTTAAAGGTTTTTTTGTCCTTCTGTGACATTTCTCTGAGTTGATCTCTGTCTGGTGCCATGTCCAGGTTATACTTATACTGCTGAACGAAGGCAGTACCAAGATCTCTGAAAGTGACGATCTTGGTACGGTTTAAACCCATGTACCATTTGAGTGCAACACCAGTTAAATTGTCTTGAAAGTAATGGATCAGTAGCTGTTGATTCTCTGTCTGAGTTGACATTTTTCGAGCGTACATCACCAAATGACTTTGAGGGCAAGAGTTGCCATTGTATTTCTCAAAGTCAGGCAGCTTGAATTTGTGCGGGATTTTCACATTAGGGACATGACAAAGGTTTGCAGTGTCTTTTCCAAATAAATCCTGACCGCGAATGGCATGCAGTTCCTTTTGCATCTCCAGGAATTGTTCTTGGAACTCATTCATTCTTTCGTACATATTTTCATTTCTACCAGAAATTACTTGTGGAATCTGTCTTTCCGGGACAGTGTGTACAACTGGTTGTGGTATAGTCATTATAGCGGTGACTCTTGGTTCTTCTATGTGTCATACCCCAAATTTTGACCACTAAGATGTCCCATCATTGTGTCAATCATCATCACAATATGGATGAACCATCATGCCTCATCAAATGCCTCAAGGGTTGTTGAGCATTCACTACAATCAAAATTAGGGTTTTAAGCCCTCTCAGAGCCTTAGACAAAGGATCAGTCAAGGAAGGACTTGATCTTCAACTTGTCTAACCTCTCAAACATACACAAAGGATCAAAAAGGACTCCCACTTCAAGGATTAAGCACAAGGTTGCTCCCTTCTAGGTGGATCAAGCCTCAAGATCGCCAGTGTCACCAAATTAGGGTTTCGGTCGACCAGGGCCTCCAGATGGAAAATTTCATCTGGGTACAAGCCAATGATCCAAAACATAACCTAATATACTCCATGGAACCTCATGGACCCAATCATCAAGGCAATTTTGCCTTAGGGGATACATTTATCAAAAATCAGGAATTAGGGTTTCTTGACCTAATTCACCCCTAAGTTGACTTTTGGGACAAACTATGAGACAAGACCTCAAGAGAGGGTTTGAGGGTCTCTAATGAACTATATCGATCCATTTGGAACAATGGATTAATCCAAGAAGCTTGAGCAACAAGTCTCAATTTCATCTGCACCACAATTAGGGTTTTAAGGGAAAAGTCAACTGTAACTTTGACTTTTGACCAAGACATGCTCCCAAGCCCTAAGACATGATTAAATATGCCCTATGACACCCATGGAACATGTCCATCAAGTTTGACTTAGGTCAAGGACATGATTTCATGAAGAATGGCACAGTTTGGAATTCATCTGATAAAAAGTCAACTGTGCACAAAAGTCAACTTTGACTTTTTGAGATTTTTCACCAAAATGGATTTTTAACCCTAAAATGATGTTAATGTATGATTTGAATCATCATTCATCAAGAAAAATCAAGAAAAGTTGGATAACTTGTAAAAGGGGTAACCATAAGAACTTAGAAAATTTTCTAAGTTAAAAATAAAGTGACAAGGGTACCAACTTTGGAGGATCATAACTCCTAAACCACAAAGCCATTTTTCCTCATCCAAAGATGGATTTGTAGCCCTCATTACCCTTTACAAAAACTTCCACTAGATCTAAGTCCAATTCATTAAGGATTTTGAGTTATGGAGTGATCAAAGTGGCTGAAAAGTGAAAATATCACTTTTTCCAACACTTAGTGAAATTTTCACTAGGTCCAAATCTGTCTTCACTTTTTGCCAAATGTAGGGGGATTTTTCACTTGGATTCAAAAGAGATCGAAACCAAACATGTTCAAACAGTTGTTGTATCATGTAAGGGCTTTCCAAAATGGTCAAGAGCATTACCAAATTCAACTTACACCATGAGATATGACATTGGCAAGTTGCCTTGCTGAAATCTGTCATGGCAAGGCAGAATTTGCAATTTTTCTCGATTTGACAAAATCAGCCAAATTTAAATGCTCCTATCCACTTGGACATATCTGAGGATTGAATCTAAAGGGGACAATCACTGAGCCAAGCCTCCAAAGTCCATGGAACAAGAAATAGCATGTTGAACCTAGAATGGCCAAAATAGGGACAAGACTCCAAATTTGGATTGAAGTATTCAATGGAAGCATCAAGGTGGCATGGACTGAGCCATTCTCATCTGAAATCAGTCAAGACTTATCCAATACCAAGGGAACCACAACCCTGTGCCCTAACCTCTAGTCAATGGCTAGAGGAGACTTGCATTTCCATTGGCCAACATTGAACAAACACCTGCTGCAGTTGCCATTCACTGTGGATCCCAAAACAAACTTGCTCTACTATAAATAGAGCTCAATTGTGTTCAGTTTGAGTACACCAAAGCCATCAAACAGATGCTTTCCTCAAAATCTCTTCTTTCACCTCAAACTTGCCTTCCAAAGCAAGTAATTCTGAGTTTTTGAGCTAGAGAGCAATTCCACCCAAACTAATCACACACACACACCTCATATATATCATATGTAAGCTGTGCAAACCATCAAAAGTGACCTGTAATCACAACATCACAAAGTCACCTCTCAAAACCTCAAAATAGCACTTTTTTGCATTTTTCAAGCCATGTCTTGATTCAGTCACTTTCCAAACCATATAAAACCTCAAACACACTCCAAATATCATCCTTGAACTGTCCCAAATGGTTCCCACCATCTAGAACACCATTTGAGGGAGTTGCTATTTTGGTCACTTTTAACACCTTTTGCAAGAAAGGGACAGTTTGTGTTTTTGCAGGTACCAGCTGATTCCAATCATCCTAAAAGCATCCAAGGGATAATTTGAGGTGGTTCAAAGCATAAAATCATATATGGAGCAAGAGGGTTGGCAGATTGTAGAGAAACCTCCAAAATCTCAAAGAAGGGTAAGCCTTTTAACTTGCACTCACCAAAACATGTGTGCATTTGAAGTCCACTAATAATAAACATCTCATATATGTCATATATGTTGTGTTTGAGCTAATTCACCATGTAATTCATGCTTGTATCAAGTTGTAGCATAGAAAATGCATTTATAGGTCATTTTCAAAACCACTATCGGGTTTTGAGGAGGGAGTGTGATATGAAAAAACTACCACCATTATTGGATTCCTTATGAAATTCTGGCCCAGATGCATATAAATTTTGTCTCAAACCATTAAGAATTGAGAAAGTTATGACCTTCACGTTTTTGAGCCAAAACTTGCCTTGGACAAGCCAAAACCAAGGCATGACTTGTGTATTTGTTGGTTTGTTTCAAACAATGGATGTATCACCACCCCAGTGGTAAGGCGCGCGCCTTGTATGCTTGAGGTCGTGGGTTCAAACCCTACCCATGCTATTTTGTGATTTTTTCACATTTTGCTATTTTTCCAACTATTTTCATGTTTTGTTAATTATTTGGAAAATTAATAACTCTTTCAATTTTAATTATTTTTGATTGGTTCTTTTTGCAAAAAATCACAAAAATGTTGAAATATTTTATTCCACAAAAAAATTGAGTTTGTATTATTTATTTAATATAATTAGTATTTTTGTGAATAAATTCATTTTTATTTGTTTTTAAGCATTTTAAAATGAATACTCATCTTGAAAAATCAAGACCAAATGAGTTTTAATATCTCTTGTGATTTATACCTCATTTTTCAAACCTTAAACAAAAATCACAAGTGGTTTATTCAAATCTATTTGGTATTTTTCATTGATTTTCTTTAAATATTTATTTTTAAAGAATAAAATTAGGGTTTCTTTGATTTTCACTCAAAACAAATCATTGTCAAACACTCATGGGCCTCTAATAGAGTTTAAGACCCAATCCTTTTTTTGACCAAATCATTTTTGGGCTTCAGTATAATGTATAAGTCCCGATACCGTAAAAAACAAACGGCGCGATCGTCGCCCTTTTGAAAAATAACAACTGGGGCTCTCCTCGAGTAGTAAGACCCATTCAAAATTGTTGGGCCTCTAATAAAGTGTAAGACCCAAACCCCTTTTAACCAAAATCATTTAGGCCTCAGATATTGTATAAGCCCCTTCGCGTTAAAAGAAAATCTCGGCGCGATCGTCATTTTTAACGAATAGTCAACTGGGCCTACCCTCGTGTTATAAGCCCCACTCTTTTTCTTTAAACCTTTTGGGCCTCTTGAGAGAGTGTAAGACCCATCCCTTTGTACAGAAAACCTTTTTGGGCCTCAGTCACTTGTATAAGTCCCTCTGTACAAAATTCAAACAGTGCGCTCACTGATAAAACCCTGGGCCTCTCCTTGAGCTGTAAGCCCCAAATCTTTCTTTTTCAAAGCACTTTCTCCTTTGATTTTGAATATACTGTTGTTTTCAATATTTCTTTGTTGAACAACTAACCTAACATCATGGAAGCTCTACAACCGAGTAAGTGTTTACCCGCTTTCATTTACCGCTTTCATATGTATATAACTGTATTGTGGGGTTGTTTCACTGTAAGTCTCCTTTCACAAACTCATATATATATATATAACTGTATTGTGGGGCTGTTTCGCTGTAAGTCTTCTTTCATAAACTCATATCAACTGTGTAATAATAGTATAGATATTTAGAGTTTCCCCGGCAACTACGTCTAGCATTAAGCCCGTTGATCACTCTTAGAAATAGTCTAAACTAGATCCCCATAGGATTACCAGACAGAGTCTTCCCTCCTCTTGGGGTTAAACAATATGGAGATATGAAAGGCAGCATTCTCTGTGAACCCTTTCATAGACTGTCACTCATAGAAGTTGTCAAGAAACTCTATTCCCCAGAGATGATCTCTTCTCCGTGAATTGCATCTCTTGAGTTTCTTCCAAATTCTCGAACTTTCTTGACTTTGATCTATTCTCGGTGAATAGCATTGCCTTGAATTTCTCGGGGTTTGGGGACCCACGGGCTTCTTAAAAGCACTTGTCAAGAGACTCTGCTCCCCAGAGATGATCTTTTCTCCGTGAATGGCATCTCTTGAGTTTCTTCCAAATTCTCGAACTTTCCTGACTTGATCTATTCCTCGTGAATAGCTTGCCTTGAATTTCTCGGGGTTTGGGGACCCACGGGCTTCTTAAAAGCATCGGCCTCCTCTTGGGCATCGTACAAGGACCCACAGGCTTCCTAAAAGGAACCCCGCCTCCTCTTTGGCTTAGTACAAGGACCCTACAGATTCATAGAAGTATTCACAGCTTCCTCTTAGACTTCGTATAATGATCTCTTCCTCCGGGAATGATAGCCTCCTCTTGGGCTTAGTACAAGGACCCGTCGGCTTCTTAAAAGTCTCTAGCCTCCTCTTGGGCTTCGTACAAATTGTCCCGACGACCTCCTAGAGGTATAGGAACAGAACTTAGTCATCTTAATAGAATAGTCCTTTCAAAGAGTCTACTACTGTTTCTCAAAGCATAGTACAAAAGATGAAACTCAAAGACATTCTCAAGTGACCCCTTCGTTAAATAGGAAGGAAACCCGCAGACTCGGACAGTCTCAATACCCTTCGGATTTCCTGTTTCCTCAAAGAAAAGGAAATATCCCGGATCCTTGAATCAAATCCTTGAGTACAACATTGCTCATATAAGAACTGATTTTCTCTTTAAAATCAGTATACTGGACCTGTCACTTAACTGAGACAACATTTAGCCTCTCTCTCGGGCTTTGTACGAGACACATACAGAGACTCCCTCGTTGAGTCAATCCCCCTTTCGCCTCCATCTCGGGCTTTATACAAGATACAAAAAGGTTCTTATTTAGCCAAATAAACAACAGTCTCCAGCTCGGGCTTTGTACGAGATACAAAAGACTCCCTCGTTGAGTCAAACAGCGTTTAGCCTCTATCTCGGGCTTTGTACAAGATACAAAAACTCTCTTGTTGAGTCAAATAGCCTTCATCTCGGGCTTTATACGAGATACCAAAAGATTCCCTCGTTGAATCAAAACCTTTTAGCCTCTCTCTCGGGCTTTGTACGAGACACATATTAGCCTCCTCTTAGGCTTTGTATAAGAAAACCACTGGTTGATCCAATCAACCTTTTAGCATCAAAATTGTGCCTCGTTCACAGTACACAAACATCAACAACTCCTTCCCCTTTCATCTAATCGCTGTAAGCGGCAAGCCTCTGGATCATCTACATCCATGCCACTATCCCCCTTTTAGCATGAGAAATTCCTAAGGAAAGATGGCATTACTCTACACTGAGTTAAAGTCTTCTCCTTCAGGTTGAAATCCCCTATAAAGGAAATTATGGCATTGCCGGATTCACAAATCCCGGTTAAAGTAATTCTCCTTTATAAAACAGTCGTGACAGACAAACCCTTCTTTAGAGATGACAAATTCTCTCTAAAGTCAACACCCTTTTAGCTTCACATCTTGGGCTTTGAACAAGATACAAACTACCTTTCAGGTTCACATCTTGGGCTTTGAACAAGATACAAACTACCTTTCAGCTTCACATCTTGGGCTTTGAACAAGATACAAAACACCTTTCACTTCACGTCTTGGGCTTTGAACAAGACACCAAAAATAACCATTTCCTCCCATAGAATAGGAGGAACTACGAACGCTCTGATTTCCCTATTTCGGTAAACGGGAATACGTAGGCATAAGATCGAAAGAAAAGATCTTAGCGAGCACACTAAACAAAAAACCCAAATCCCATATCTCCATCAATCAAAAGCAGTAATTCAAAAGCACCAGTCCTAACATCCTAATCATTGTTCCCCACCTGAAACCTTCTGCCTAGATAAAAAGAAAGAAAACCGTATTGGCAAAAATACAAATAACCAGTATAAAGGCCCCCCCCACATTGATAGCATCTGTAACCTAACAGACCGCTGTTTAAACTCAGTATGCAAAGCAGGGTTAATTGGAGACATTTATTTCCCTTCCTTCATCAGCTTTAATAGGATAAAAAATTAATCGACCTGTAGTTTAAGCTCAACCGCAGTTTGTAACCTTCAGGCCCAGCAGTTCCTACTATAGTCCCCGGGTCTTTCGTGACCGGCGGAATGTATCCTTCAGGGATAAAGTTGATAGGCATGCCCCAAGGACGATCTTTAGGCATGTTGTACCGAGGATCATACGTCTCCACTAGGGGCGTAGATGTGATATCCGAGATAACAGTCCTTTGTCGTTGCCTCTCAGCTGCTTCCAGAGATTGCATGTCACTGTGAAGTTTCCTCAAATCTTCTTTCAGAGCGTCGATTTCTTCTCTCAACTCTCTGTTCTCTTCCTCGAGATCGTCCATTTTCTTTTTTCGATTGGCCCGAGTATTGTACGAATGAGACAGTTTGACTCTAGAATCGTAACACATACGTGAGACTCAAAGGTAAGAAGAATGTGTTATGTGAGAATGATGGATGATATTCAAAGATATATTCTATTTTTTTTTGTTTTAATAAAAAAGAAACTTCAACAAATGGATTGCAAATATCATACAGTGGTGAGACCCCATTTTATTAAATTTGAAAGATTGCAGAAAGGGAAATACAGTATTTTACAAAGTGTTGTAAAAGGAAATGTCTAAGTTCATGGATCCTGAGTCCTCTCTGAAGAGAGCTCAGATGCTGGCTCGGGTAGTTTCCTTTTCTTTGACCGGGGTTCTTTAGCTGTTGTCGAGTTGTCGGTCCTTTGCCAAGTGAAATGAGCGAGCAAGATCCTTTGATCTTCTACAGCATGCTATTCTAGAATCTCGATCAGAGCGTTCTAGAATCTCCACATTGAGAATGCGGTATTTTTTCTTCCAAGAGTTCTTTTCCCGTTGAACTTTGTTGAGAGTGACCTGGAGTTTTCCGTATCAGACATAAAATAAAGGACAGATTCCTTTAACGGAAGAACTTCGTGACGAGGGTAAGGCATCCTCAGCTTGAGAGCTCTAGTTTGTACCCAGTGGAGATAAGGTTCCACGGAGGTACAACTTGGTCTTCCTAGAGACTCTCTTCCTTTCTTGTGAACATGTTGCCAGGAATGCACTATTTCCTAGGAACATAGTTGATTCCTCCTTTAGTTCCTATGAGGGGTACATTAGGGAAGTTTCCACAATGGTCGATGATTCTTATCCCATCATAGATTCGATTGTACCAGTCTATGTCAGAGTTGGTAAGAGACATGATTTTCTGTGACCAACGTAGAGTACTCTTATGATCCCAATATGCAGCAGTCTTGGGTAAATGAGAAGTGAACCACTTGTAAAGCAAAGGTACACATCATGTGATCATTCCTGCGATGTACAAATTCCTTAAGTGTACAGAATGATAAGCATCTGCGAGCAAGGTTGGTACGGGGTTTCCAATCAGAAATATCTTAACAGCGTTGATATCAACGAAGTTATCAATGTTGGGAAAAAGGAAAAGCTCGTATGTGAGTAGAACAAAGATATCTTCGAAAGCAGTAATGTTTCCTATACTGGCAAAGTACAGGGCTTTCTCTACCAGAAACTTGGCCGGTAAACCTTGGATTCCATCCTTAATGGTCATGTGAGTCCTGACTTCTGACTCGTCCAAATAGATTTCCCTTGCAATGGTTTGATCCTTTGGAATTTCTTCCAGTCCAGAAAAGGGAGCCTGGTCAGTGATGGGTAAATCGGTCAGGTGAGAGTACTCCCCTAGCGTCGGTGCTAGTTGATAATTCGGGAATGTGAAACAGTGATAAACCAGATCGTAAAACTGGATTAGTGTAGACATGATTCCTTCAACTACGTGGACCCTTAACAGAGACAGTAGCCCTCTGTACTTAGCTCTGAAAGCATCAGGGTTGGTGATCATCGTTGCCATCCCCTTTAAATCCTCTAGTTTCGGAGTCTTGAAGGTGTACTTATGCGTCTTTCTTCTACCGAAATCCATAACGCAATCCTTTTCTGATATTTGCAATCATCGTTTTAGTTTATTTTGAAAAAGAGAGAAGAGAAAATAAAATTTTATCTTTGTTTAATAGTTTTTTTAAATGAATACATGAATGTAGCACACAAAAACATTGAAAAAACATGGGTTCAAGGGTTCAACGTCACGAGCATGAGGTCACGGCTCTACCCATCCCCAAAGGTTGTATTCTGGTGAATTTTTGTACCTGTAGAACGGGTTAAAAGTTCCCAAAATCATTGACCCCTAGGGGTAACAACAGCAAGCTGGTTCACCCGAGCGAGCTGTAGCATCCTAGGGTAATCTCAATTGAGTGTAGTATCGCGTGTCAACTATTTCCGATAGCTACCGCACTACCAAATGGCCACATGGTTAATGTCTACTAAATCCTCAGTTTCATGGATACCACAATCGAACAATCTGCTTTCACAACTGAAGTCGTTAGACATTGAATCTGGAAAGGGTTTCTCCACTGATTTGATGGTCTACCGGGACAACTTATTCGGGATTCACTCTCTGTAAAACCGCCCGTCTATGCCATCACCTATCTTAGGTATCACTCAAACTTTCTACATGCGACATCACTCACATTCCCATTAGCAGAAAAATAAACACGGATATCAAGTAGGAAAAGCGATATATATATATATATATATATATATATATATATATATATATATATATATATATATATATATATATATATATATATAATCCATTCCTTAAACTAACATCCTAGACCTCTTAGGAATTCTAGTCTATAATCCTAAACAGACAAAATGATTTCCCCGGCAGAGTCGCCATTATTCTGTAGCGTGCGATTTTTTTCGGTGATGCGACCACCTTATCGCCATGGGTTTCTCCTCACCGCAATGGTAGGAGTTGGGTGCTACTTTCTGATTTCTTATTTATCCCGTGAAGCTAGAAGGGAAAGGGAAGATATCTAAAACTAACCTTGCACACGTTTGTTTAACTGAACAGACGTTTAGAGAGATTCAGGGAGTTCGGGGTCAGGTTATATAATGGGGAGTTGTCAATTACCCATCCTATATGTGGTTATCCACATGTTGTTAGCATTAGGTTCCGCTTTGTACTTGATGGTGTTTATCTGTAAATAGGAAAGTTTCTTCTTTGAGGGATGTCTATGGGAGAGAGAGAGAGAGTTTTGATGATTTTGGGGAGGTACTAGACCTCAGTTTTGATTGGTATGAAGGTACTGGACCTAGAGTTTTTGATTGGTATGCTCGCTAAGATTTCACAATCTTATGCCTACGTATTCCCGTTTACAGAAATAGGGAAATCAGAGCAATCGTAGTTCCTCCTATTCTATGGGAGGAAAAAGATGTTTTGGTGTCTTGTTTAAAGCCCTAGATTGAAGCTAAAAGGTTGAGTATTTGTGTCTTGTTCAAAGCCCAAGATTGAAGCTAAAGGTTTGACTTAGAGAGAAATTGTCATCTCTAAAGGGAGACATCTTGTCTGTTTATCACAGTTGTTGGGTAACTGTTTATAAAGGAGGATTACTTTAACTGGGATGTGAGAATCCAGCAATGCCATAATTTCCTTTATAGGGGATTTATCCTGAAGTTAAAAACTTTAACTCAGTGTAGAGCAATGCCTTTTTTCCTTAGGAATCTTTCATGCTAAGAGAGGGACAGTGGCGTGGATGTAAATAATCCAAAGGCTTGCCACTTACAGCAATTAGATGAAAGAGAGGATTTACCAGGATAAGAGATGGACGATAGCTTAGATATTTGAATCAACAAGTCTGCCACTTATAGCGGTTATCTGGGATTAGGGTTTGTCGGTTTTATCTATTTTTATGTAGTGATATACAGAGAAAAATCTTCCTACAGAGAGTTTTTGATTCCCTCTGAGGGGATCGTGGTTTTTGTATGTGCCTTGATCAAAGCCCAAGGTTGAAGCTAAGAGATTGATTGACTCCACTGGGGAAGTCCTTATACAAAGCCTAAGAGGAGGCTGGAGAAGGCTGACTTAACAAGAGAGTGTTTATGTGTCTTGTACAAAGCCCAAGATTGAGGCTAAAACGGGACTTGAATCTTTTGGGGGAATATCTTTATACAAAGCCTAAGAGGAGGCTAGGAGGAATCGACTCCGTTGGGGGAGGTATTTAATTGTCTTGTACAAAGCCCAAGATTGTGGCTGAAAGAGAATTTTTTATTCCACCGGGGAATATTTGTAGGTGTCCTGTACAAAGCCCAAGATTGAGACTAAAAAAGGAGAATATTGACTCTGCTGTAGAGTATGGTTTTATTTGTCTTGTACAAAGCCCAATATTGAGGCCGAGAAGAGGTTTGACTCTGTTTAGAGAAATTTATATGGTGTCTTGTACAAAGCCCAAGATTGAGGCTAAAAAGGGTTGACTCAATAAGAGAGTGCGTTTATCTGTCTTGTACAAAGCCCAAGATTGTGGCTGAACAAGCTAGAGAAATCATTATACAAAGCCTAAGAGGAGGCTAACTTCTACTAGGGGAAATCATTATAAAAATCCTAAGAGGAGGCTGAAAAAGATTGACTAAACAAGAGAGTGCTTATCTGTCTTGTACAAAGCCCAAGATTGAGGCTAAAAAAGGGTGAATCCACGAGAGAGTACTTTTGAGGTTTACTCTACTGAGGAAAATCATTATACAAAGTCTAAGAGGAGGCTGGCTTCTGCTGAGGATTATTAGGATCCAGAGGCAGGTCCAAAATGGGGGATCAACTCTTGTTGAGGGTTTATAGAAGAGTTGAGGTATCAGATGTAACACCCCAATTCCCATCGCGAATAAATAATACATAAATAAATCAGAGTGAATAAAAATTTATTTTTTCGACAGAAACAGGGATGCCACATTTAAAGAAAGAAAACACAATCCCTGCTCAAATATTTGATACACAACACAAGATGGAACAAACATAAAAGGGAAACTTTTTCCAACAAAGGGAAAGTTCAATTATGGAATAAAGCGGAAAGATCCATAACTGACTTGTTTTACAAAATAAATTATTTTATAACATCAAAATACTCATACAAAGGTAATATAAAATATATTCAACAATGTACACATAAATAACAAAAGCGTTCCCCGACTCCCGTGCTATGTATCAGAGCAGACACCAAAACCGACAAAAGAATGGAGAACTAATCTTCACAAAAGCCTCCAAGACTACTAATCTGCAATTGCCTCATAGAGCAATAAACCACAGTAGAAGGGTGAGAAATAACAACTAAATCAAGATTGCATAATAATATGGAAATACATAACAATTCACATGTATAGTTATTCTCACCACATTTAGCACACACCAATACATATAGCATGTCACAAATACATAACCTATATCAATTATCCAACATAATCACGTATTTGCACATAAGGCATACCAAGTCATCACATATAGAAACACATCACACATCACATAGCATATGTCTATGCATAAAACATATTATCCACAACCAATGCATTTATCACATATGCACAATTTCCACACGTAATCAATCCATTCATGATTCTCACACATAATCAATCCATTCATGATTTATGCAAATGTACAGAGACCGACACAACGACTCTATGAAATGCATATGCAGTACCATCCATCCATCATTCTCATCACTAGTTCACTCAGGAACTATTGGAATCATCGCTCGTTTACTTAATGTAACTCCCCGTCGGGCATACGATGTTCCCCGTCGCTCACACCCCACACGGGCATACGACGTTTATGGATCACTCACATCCCACATGGGCACACAACCCGATCGCTCACACCCCACACGGGCACACGATCGTCTATAATCATCGCTCACACCCCACACGGGCACACGACATTATAGCGGATTCCCTCTGGAATCGATTCGTCGCTCACACCCCACACGGTCACACGACATCACAAGATGCATATCATGATGCTTGACACACAAGAACTCATGACAATCAAATGCATCTTCATAATTCAACCATATGAATTATCTCATCATCATTATTCATGCAGTGAAAACACTTCAAACAATGCATTTCAAACCATAAAGGCCACCAAACAACATACATTGAATTTCACATAAACAATGCATTTCATCATAATCCACAAACCACAACAATTAGCACTTTAGCACATACACTCATATCAATTCGCATCAAGAATTACTCCCCATCAACCACAACAATCACAACAACTTATCACATGCTTCAACATCATACAAACCACAACAATCCCACAAAAGATCATAACAACATACATTGATATTTAATCAAACCATGTATCTTACCACACAACAACATCATTATTACATGCATCAACATCATATAAACCACATAAAAGCTCCACGTTACACAACAATAGCACAACACACGATAAAACACCGATCGCACGCATTTAACGCGATAAAAACCCGACTACCCAACACTTTTACAAAACCACGACTTAAATAAATCATCTCCTACCCTCCAAACCATTTTAAATAGAAATAATATTTTATTAGCTTTCCAACGCTTCGAACGGCGACCTAAAACGGACTTACGGTTTGAAAATTACGAAGAAAACAAAATAGAAAAAATCTGCCACTTCGCTCCAGTATTCGCTAGGCGAACCCTAGCGAACCAAGGCAGAGGAAAACCAACATAAAGTTCACTAGGCGAACCTCTAGGCGAACATTCGCCTGTTCCTTCGCTGGGGTTCACTAGGCGAACCCGCGAAACCCAGAATTCGCAGCAGCGCCAATATAGGTCATATGGGTCCAAAATACATCATTTCTACCACCCAAACCCTTCTAATTCATACCAGAACAACCAAAACATGTTCAGACA
Organism: Lathyrus tuberosus; assembly: GCA_022829125.1. NCBI lineage: Eukaryota > Viridiplantae > Streptophyta > Magnoliopsida > Fabales > Fabaceae > Lathyrus > Lathyrus tuberosus. The sequence continues at coordinate 2,189,755 of JALAZF010000423.1, forward strand.
TAATCAACAAGTATTCTACGCAGTTTATATCGAATTTCATCCGTGAAAACATCGATTTCTATCAATTACTCCTAATTTCAATCGATAAGAAAAGTCGCGAAACAACCAAAACAATTACAACAAACAACACATATACATACACAAGCAAGATATAATTGAAACTTCTCACCCTTACCCGATTATTCGCGCTCGAAACGGAGTTCCCGCGGTTTTCCTCTTTCTCCCCTTTTCTTTCCTCTTCCTTTATATCTTTTCTTTTCTTTCTCTCTATTTTCTTTTCTCTCTATTTCCTCTCAAATCTCTATTTATATAAATATCTAACTACCCAAAATGACCATTTTGCCCTTACGCTCAAATATCTCTCAAACGCTCTCAAAATGTGATAAAACATAATAACGATGAAAAATAATATATTGTCAAATAAAAGTCAAGAATAAAATAATATTAAAACAAAAATAATTAAATCGGCTCGATTAAATAAATCGGACAAAACGGGGCGTTACATCAGATGCCTTGAGGTTCTGATGATAAGCTGACCCTAGTTGGGGAAATTTAGGATAAAGATTGAGTTTTAGATCTTGTGAGGACTTCAACTCTACTAGAGATTGTTTGAATGACCAGGGTTTTTCCTATATCCGTAGGGAACTTGAGAATGTCTTTGAGACCCAAGAGGAGATTAGGCTGTCCAAGTCTACTAGTATGGAAGAGTTTATCTTTGTATGATGCCCAAGAGGAGGCCGGCGTTTTAAGGGATGAGTATCAACCCTAAACATGGTATGAGTTTTTGACTCGTTGGAAAGACAACTCTAACAAAGGATGACTAGGTTTTGTCCTACACCTTTAAGAGGTCTTCATGGTCCTTGTACTAAGCCCAAGAGAAGGCATGAGAACTTCTAAGAAACCGAAGGGTCCTTGTACAAAGCCCAAGAAGAGACGAGGATTCTTTTAGGAAGCCTGTGGGTCCAAACCTAAGAAGAGTTCAATAAAAGTTTCACTGAGAATAATCTTTTCTTTGGTGAACAGTTCTAGGGTTTGAATAAATTCAAGAGAGGTTTCACCGAGAATTAATCATCTCTGGGGAAATGAACTTCTTTGACAAATTCTAAGAGTGACAGTCTGAGAAAAGTTTCACCGGGAATAATTCCTTTCTCTTTGTTCCATATTGTTTAAGCCCAAGAGAAGGCAAGACTGTATCTGGAATTCCTATTGGGAACTAGTTTTGACTGTGTTGAAAGAGTGACCACTGGCTCTATCTAGTTCTAGACCTAATTGTCGGGGAAAACTCTAAGCTAATATACAAGTATATATACATTTGATATATGACAACTATTTAAAAGGATATGAAAAAAGGACTTACAGGTGAGCAAGCTTCCAGCAATACAGTTATAGGAAAGCATGTAAAGAAAGCAGATAAAACTTATAAGTGAGCAAGCTTCCATAGTAACAGCTGTATGGTTAGTTGTTCAAGAAATTAAAGAAAGTTTTGATAACAACTATGAATTTAAACCTAAATCAAAAGGAGGTTGTTTTGAATAGATTGTTGGGGCTTATACTCAAGGAGAGGCCCAGATGAGAAACAGCCATCGTACCGTTGTTTTGTAAACTGTATTGGGGCTTACACAATGACTGAGGCCCAAAAAGATGTTATTTACAAAGAGGGTTGGGTCTTACAACTCAATGAGAGGGCCAAAGGTTTGAAAAAGAAAAGAAATGGGACTTACAACACAAGGGTAGGCCCAGATAAATTTCTGTTTAAAAGGCGACGATCGCGCCGAGATTTTTTCAACGTATCGGGACTTATACTATGACTGAGGCCCAAAAAGGTTTATTTACAAAGGGATGGGACATACACTCTACAAAGAGGCCCAAAAGTGTTTAAAAAAAAGAAATGGGACTTACAACACAAGGGTAGGCCCAATAATGATTTTTGTTTGAAAACGGCGATCGTGCCGGGGTTTTTGAAAACATAGTGGGGCTTATACAATGACTGAGGCCCAAATTATTTTATTTACAAGGGATGGGACTTACACTCTATTAGAGGCCTAAAAGTGTTTGAAAATTTAAAATCGAGAGGAAACCCTAATTTTAAATTAAAATGTCATTTTTCAAAGGAAATTAAATTTAAAAAATGATATAAAATACCAAATATATTCAAAAACAAGTTGTACATTTTGAAAAATATTTTGAGAAATCATGTTTAATCATATGAAAGCTTGAAATTCAATTGGTTTTGAAAAATCAAAGTGAGAACTTCATTTAAAAATGTTTAAAAACAATAAAAATGAAATTAATTACAAAAATTCTAACTATATGAAAAAAATAATATAAATTGGATTTTTTTGTAAATTAAAATATTTAAACATTTTTGTGAATTTTGAGAAAAAGAATCAATTTAAAAACATTAATATTCAGAGAGAAATTAATTTTTGAATCAATTAAATAAAATAACTAAAATTCAAAAAATTTGAATTATGGCGCCAAAAACACTTGGTTCTTGCCCGCGCCCTCTATTTTTCCAGATTTGCATTTTCTCACTTTTCTCCCTAATTTCTCAATGGTTTTGCACGATTCAAGTATCAATCTTGTTCGTTTTTGAACAAGGATCACAACCATATATTTTAATTGCATTTATATTAAGTATGGAGAAAGAAATCAACAGAAAACCTCAAGAACCCTAATTTCAGCATGAACACAATGAAATTCCATACACGAAGAATTTATGGCAATTAATTGAGGGTTATTACTCTACATACATGCATAAACAAGATGGTAACTAAAAAATTCATTCATGATGCATGAATCATAGAGTTTCAAGGGTTCAGGCCTACCTCTTGCAGCTGGTGATCGAGTTTGGTGATGGAGGTGTTACAGCTTGGTTCCAATGATCTGGAAAGCTTCCTTAGGTGCCAAGGAATGTGTTTGAATGTTTGGAGTGGATTGAAATGAGCTGGAACTTGATGTGGCACTTCAACTGCAACTCTGTCAAGAACTTGAGCAATTGGCTGGTGATTTTGAGAATCTGATGTTCCATATGTGATTTAGTGTTATGGATCACTTACATATGATGTTTATGAGGTGTGTGTGTGTGTGTGTGTGTGTGTGTGTGTGTGTGTGTGTGTGTGATTGGTTTGGTTGGAATCACTCTCAATCTCAAAATTCGATAGTGACTTAAGTTAGAAGGCAAAATTGGAGTGAAGAAGAGATTTTTGAGAAAAGCATCAGTTTGGGTGCTTTGGTGTACTCAAACTGATCACAAATGAGCTCTATTTATAGTGTGTCAAATTTGTTTTGGCAGCAATAGTGTGTGGCAACTGCAGCAGGTCTGTTGCACATTGTGGATCAAATGGAATCTCAAGTCTCCTCTAGCCATTGACTTGAGGTTAGAGCACAGACCTATGGTCTTTTGGTTCAGAGATAAGGCTTGACTCATTCAGTTAAATTTGCCTCAGTTAATGCCACCTTGATGCATCCATTGAATGCATTGAAACAAAATTGGAGTCTTGGCACTTTTTAGCTCTTTTAGGTTTGGCATGGCTATAGGTAGATTCTTGGACTTGGGAGGCTTGGGGGTCAGATCATTCTACTTTTGATTTATCCTCAGATTTTTCCAAATGGATGACAAGGCTTGGAGTTGTCCAAATTTTCCAAATCGAGCAAATGCACAAAATATGCCAAAATCTGCCTTGTCCAAGACAGTTGGAAATGGTGATTTTGAGGGATTCATATCTCCCAGCTCAGGTTGAGTTGTGAGAGGCTCTTGTGCTTTTTAGAAATCCCCCATATGATACAAAACATGTGTGATCATAGTTTGTTTTGAAACTATTTGGGTCCAACTGAAAAATCCTCATAAACATTGGTGTTCAAGGCTGGTAACTTAGGCAGATTTTCACTAAGTGTTGGAAAAAATGTCATTTTCATGTTTTTGTCATTTTGATCAATCCCTAACTCAAAATCCATGGAGAATTGGAGTCTGAGGTAGTTGAAGTTTTTGTAGAGTGTAGCAAGACCTAAAAATCCATCTTTGGATCACCCAAAATGGTTGCTTGGATCTCAAGTTATGGTCCTTGGGGGTTGGTACCAAAACCACTTTTATTCCATAACTTAGAAAAATTTTGGTTTCTCATGGTTGCCCCTTTTACAAGAAACCTCACTTTTCTTGATTTTTCTTAATGAATGATGATCAATATCACACATTAACATTATTTTTGACTTAGGGGAACCATATTTGTGAAAAATTCAAAAAGTCAAACTTGATTTTATGCACAATTGACTTTTTATCGGATGAAATACAAATTGTGCGATCCTTTGTGAAATCAAGTCCATGTCGTAAATCAAACCTAATGGATGGATTCTATAGGTGTTATAGGGTGTATTGAATCATGTCCCAAAGTTTGGGAGCATGTCTTGGTCAAAAGTCAAAGGCACAGTTGACTTTTTTCTTCAAAACCCTAATTGTGGTCCAGATGAAAATGAAACTTGTGAATCAAGCTTCTTGGATCAATCCATTGTTGTAAATGGATCAATGTGGTGTATTTGAGGTCCTCAAATCATGTCTTGAGGTTTTGGCTCATGCTTTGCTCCAAAAGTCAACTCAGGGGTGAATTAGGTCAAGAAACCCTAATTCCTGATTCTTGGTAAATGCATCCCCTAAGGTTAAATTGACTTGATGATTGGGTACATGAGGTCCCTTGGAGCATTTTGGATCATGTTTTAAAGTAATGGCTCATGCCTAGAAGAAAAATTACATCTGGAGGCCTTGGTTGACCAAAACCCTAATTTGGTGACACTGTCGATCTTGAGGCTTGATCCACTTGGAATGTTGCACTCTTGTGCTTGATTATTGATGTGGGAGTCCTCTTGATCCTTTAAGGGTGTTTGAGAGGTTAGACAAGTTAAATATCATGTCATTTCTTGATTGATCCTTTGTCTAAGTGCTCTGAGAGGGCTCAAAACCCTAATTCTTTGATTATGGTGAATGCTCAATCATCTTTGAGGAGATTGATGGGTGTGAAGGTACATCCATATTGTGGTGATGATTTGCACAACGATGGGAAATCTTGGTGGTCAAAATTTAGGGTATGACAAACATGAATAAAGGGAAAAACAACACAAGACCTACCCCCAGGACAACCCAACCATCAGGCAGGATAGACACCATCGTGGAGGGCGTGCTCGCTATCATTGATTGTATCCAGGTTCTATCGCTCCTTCTTTCACCTTAGATTAAGACATTGAGGACATTGTCTAATTTAAGTGTGGGGGAGGAGTCGTTTATTGCTTTTATTTATCTCTTACTTTTTAGTTTAGTTTGTTTTTCATTATCGAGTCATATGCACGTTTGAGTCGTTTTTACTTTACGTTTTTCCTGTGTCTATAACTCCCTTATTTGACCCCAAATTTCAAAATTTTTGTTCAGACTCAAAGGCATGACGCATATAGTATAGGTTGTTTCATTCTTTGATTTAGGCTAGGTAGGCAGACTTGGGAAAATTTTGAAAATATCGGTACCGTTCCTACACCTTAGATCCCCTAAATATGTGATATTGATTTAAATAGACATTATGCCATGACCTTATGCCTAGTTTCTTAGAGTTAACCTCTTGATTAGATTATTCTAGCAGTCAGCACCATCCTTATGTACGAACTAAGTAACGAGCCGATGCAAATATGTGTGATCTCAAAATGTGATTTATATGATTTTTGTAGAAAAATGCGAATGAAAGACATGTTCCCGCTAAGTTAGGTGGTCCTCACCCGACCATTTAGCCTAAAGGTTCGGACTCTTGAAATTCGTAAGCAAAAGAATGCACAAAGGTGAAAAAGAAGAAAAAAATTCTTGTTGAATAAGAGATCATAAACACTAACAGGTTCGCTTACCATGTAAGTACAATGGATAACGGGCTTAATGTGATTGCGCTCGAATGAAAAGAGGTGAAATAAGATGAAGGATATAGGTCTAGGTATAATTTCGTGATTTGAATTAGTATTGCATAGGAAGGTAGTATTCGTCCGCTTTTGTGGAGTCGTGTCAGTACGGTATCCTTGTTTTCATTATTCAGTACCTATCCGTTTCACTGTAGCCTAGCAACCTTGTGCTTAGATCGTTTTTCGTCGCGCCTAAGAGTCGAAACATAATGCTTATTGTTTCATTGCATTGGGAGTTTGCTTGAGGACAAGCAAAAGCCTTAGTGTGGGGGAGTTTGATGACTCGATTCCGTATCATTTAATTCGATTTAATTCATGCATGTTTTATCGTATTTTTGTCGAGTCATTGTCATTTCGTGTATTGTTTGCTTATGTTTTCGTTTCTTTTCCACTTACAGGTCCTATATCAGCTCTAGAGAAGAAAAGACCAAGATTTGAGCTCAAAGAGAAGAAAAAGGGAGAAATAGCATGGTTCTGCCTCTTTCAGATGAAAGGCGTTCGCCATTCCCCCCAGTTCAACTGAATGGCGCTCGCCATGTCAGAAAGGAGGGAAATTCAAATACTTAAAGGAAAGGCGGCCGCCATTTTCCTTAAGGTGACCGCCATTGTGTGCGGGAGCAGTTTTCTTTATGCAGTTCTGGCAGTTTGCAAGTTATATTTCAAATTTCGAACTCAACTGTTTTGGAGCCAGTTTTTCCTATATATAGAGTACCAGAGGTCTGCATTTGGCATCCAAGAACCTTGCGGAAGCGCTGCCGAAATTCCTAACCACTTATATCATTTGCCATAGTATCAATCGATCACATCGAGAGATTGATACATCTGTTGTACTTTTCGTTTCTTTTGCTGCTGATGTACACTTGGATCAATTACTTAATACAAATTCCATTTCCCGTTTAATTACTTCGCATTTCAGGTTATTTACGATTTATCTATTTTACTGCATTTTGTTTTCTTTTGATTAATTGCATAATTCAGATTTCGCATAAAAACCTAATTCTGATCTTAATTAAGAACAAGCCATTATGTATGTTTTAAAATTCAGAAATGTTAATGCATTAGTGTTAGATTTAATTATGTCTGAGTAGATTTGCTTTGAGTCCGTAGATTGAGGACCGTCGTTCCGACAGGACTCTGTAGAATCTTCAGTGTTTAACTTTTGTTTTAAAATTCTGGTTTTGGTGTCTAAACTGAATTTAGACAACCTTGTCGTGAGAGCGAGGGGATGTTTAACAGTGTTTCGTCACAAGAGTGAGAAACACACCATGGCATGTCCAATAGAGCGAGAGTTTGAGGTAATTGTCGGATAGTAGACATCGGACATTGAGCCTAAATGCAGCGAGAGTGCTTTAGGGACTCATTTAGTTTATATTAGTTTTCAAAAAGCACCTCTTAACTACCGAGCGAGCGAGAGCAAAATCTTGGGGTCATTAGGCGTGGCTTGGTTAAGACCGCGAGAGCGTGAGGTCGGGCCTTTAAACTGGTATATCCTTCAGACCAATCTAAAGACCTTTGTTAACACTTGGATCTTACGGAGTCCCAAAGAGCACGGAAATCATTCTCTGGTCTCATCTTTATTATTGTTGTTTTTCAATTCCCGTCAATAACCAAATTTCTTTTACCGCCAAATCTAGCCTTAGCTTTACACTGCAATAATCGATCACTCTAGGTTGATTATTAGTCCCTGTGGATTCGACAACCTTTTTAAGACTACGCGATAAGTTGTATACTTGCAGCAGTAATCCGACCATTACATGAAGTTGCGACCAATAGCTCATGTTGGTGAGAGTGTGTTGTGAGAACTCATGAGATGAATTTGGTGATTTGTAGACGAGATTTGCCACACCAATCTTGAAATGCTTTAAAAAATTTGTAATCATGGAAGGATAGCATAATGAGATACCTTTGTTGCAGGAGCGGATATAAAACATACGATCAACAAAGTAGTGTGGCCAACTGATTTTGACGTTGTGCAGCAAGATATATACCCAAGATGAATTTCAGCAAAAACGACTATTGAAAATCCACCATTTATCGAATGCAATACATGAGACAAAATCAACAATAATACTCGAGGTAACATCTTTAATTGACCTGTGGCAATTGGTTCATAATAGTTTGCAACTCTAAGAACCTTAAGCGTTTCGTTCAAGTGAACATTCCAATTGAAATCTTTATGCTTATCGGAGTCGGTTACTACTTCATGAATTTATTCTTCATCAAACTCTTCATCAATTTTAGGATCACTGACAGTAATGTCGAATAGAGGGCTCCATAACTCATTTGTGAAATAATACACTTTATCATCTATAGAAAATTTGAAGCTTGCACCTTCCTGTTCATGTAGCCCGAAGTAGAACACGCGAATGATATCCTCGTTATAATCTTGAGCAAACTGAAGGAAATAGTATATCTTTTGATGCTCAACACGAGTCATGACTTCGGGTAGAGCTAAACCTTCAACCGTTTTCTTCTTCCATATGTATTGCTTGACAACAAGGCGAGTCATAAGCTTAAGCTCAAAATCTCTCATACTTCTTTGAAATCAAAGCAAATGGATTCTTAGAGGCAGGAATGGATGAGGAGGCCTTTCCTTTTCCTTTGGATGCATTCTTTGACTTAGAGGCCCCTGAATTTGTGAAAGAGAAACTCGCACACAAGGTGTTTGTGGAAATGTTTGAACGAAACTCGTGAGAGTGAGTGATATAGCAACACCCACACACTCAAACACAAGCAATAGCAATAAACTAACACAAATAAATAGCTAAAAACTCACAACAATGGAGAAATTTGAATTATGATAAGATAGAGTGAGTTCTTGGAAATTTTGAGGAAAATGAAGAAATTTATGGATTAATGAGGGATATGATAAAGATTTGATGATGAAAGAGGATTTTATGATGTTTGATTCAAGCACAAAACACAAGTAATGGTAAATGTTAAGGGTTTGAGTGGATTTAAGAAGACGGGTATCTTTTGCATGCAAGACAAAGAGTAGAAGTGAAAAGAAATGCCTCAACAACTGCTTATGAGTCGACTTCAGGTCATATATGTTGGATTGTCCATGCTACAGGTCGGCACATACTGAAGTAACACATTTTTAAATTAAATTTAAATGACATGAGCTGGCCAAAAATCGAATGTGTCGGCCTATACTGAAACATTGACTTGCACATGTCAACCTGTACTAGTTTGTGTCGACTTGAAGAATCCATCTTCAACTAACTCATGAACAATATGTTTATGAGACATGCACACATATAATCAAATTTATGGTTTGTTTGCTTGATATATGCAAAAAAAATACAAGCATGTCTTGGTTCAAGATAAAGATGAATTATAATGACATTTATGTATGACTACTATAAACATGTAGAATGCAACATACAACAGTCACATTTGATATTTTTGGAAGTAGACACATATCACAAGCATCACACATAGTTTATCACATATTCTTAAGAAATAAACAGGTAAAAGAAACACTTACGTACATGACAAGAAATAAGGTTGAAACAATATTACCTCGCTGTTCACAAGACAGAGGATGCACAAGCATTCCACAAAGAACTTTCGAACAAAAGTTGAAGTGAATGCAACACGTGCCACGAAACACAAATAAGACCAAAATGTCATATTAGCAATGTATTCAAGAAGTGCACTTGATGATTGTTGAATATTCTTTCAACTTGAGAGATGATTTTCCCACTGTAGCTGGACTTTTCATCTTGCACAATTATGATGTTTATCTTGCTTCTTCTCATGTTTCATTAATTTAGGTTGATCACTTGTAGTTTGATGTTCTTGAGCAAGTTTAGTCAAAGATATCCTACACAATTGAACATAATACCTTTCAGGTACTTCTCGGATAACTTATTAGTAATCATTTACATATTTTTACCACTTAAAATAAAAACACAAATAGTTAACCTGGTTGGTAGCAAAATCCGCCTCATTAGTCACATAGATCAAAACGATAAGGACATGTTACCGTGTTGTGCCTTGATGTTCTACGAACAAGATCCAACACTCTTTCCATAGAGTTAAGACATTTTTCCTGCATAATTAACAACTTGTGCTAGGTACCCAATCTTCATTGGATCCTTCGGGATTAGTAAAAACTTGATTGCATATAGGGATCCATTGAAAGACATCATTAGAAACATGAAGTTTCCTAACTCTGCACTTTGCAATAGTGTGTCCCTTTTTGCAACAGTAGTGACAATACAAATTTTGAGAGATATCCTTTTGCTATTTGGTTCCTTTTTAACATAACTATACCTCCGATACAGATTGTGAGCTGGTAAGTCATACTTGGAAGTATCTATAGCAAAATTAACCTTGGGTTGCAAAGCCTTATCAAGTTTAGCTTTAAGAGTCCTTGACTCCTTTTGCCAAATGTGACATGTTTCACAACCAAAATTCCACAAAGATCTAGTATCATTATTGATCGGTGGTTTTTATGCTTTCTTTTACTGTAATTTTAGTTAATCGTTTCATGTTTGTATTCGCATTTTAATTCTGTTTATCGTATGTTATGTGTGGTAGTGTTGTTTTACTTTTTTTCAGGTGCAAAGAAGTAACTTAGCAAAAACCGGAAAGAACGGCTAAAAATTGGAGAAGATTGCCCATGTACCAGTGGTCTGCCACGCCCACCTGTATCACCCGCTGCGGGCCGTAGCAAGCAAATTCCCAAAAGTGCAGAAAATCAACAAGAGATAGTGAGTTGCTACGGGCACCCGTAGCACATGCTACAGGCCATAGCAGCTGCCACGCCCCCTTTATGCTTTTAAACCAAGATCCAGTGGCCTGCTATGGCCACCCGTAGCATGGGCTACGACCCGTAGCAGGTAGGTGAGCTAAATATTTTTCTTTCCTTTTTGGGAGGAGATTTGGAATTTAATGAGATTGTGACACTTTAGTGGGGATCTTTTTGTATATTAGGAATTGTTTGGCTAGGTTTTAACTTCTTCTTCTTTTTACATTAAAAAAATATTGGGAGATAGAAATTAGAGAGTTCTAGAGAAGAAGGAGATTTTCATGATCAATAGCGATTGAAGATCAAAGTCCATCCTATTTCTTATAATGTCTAAACTCTTCTTCATTCTTTAGATAATAGTATGAGTGGCTAAACCCCCCAATGCTTGGGGGTGTCCCTAATTTGTATTTGTGAACACATAATTTCCATATTGGAATAACAAGTCATTTTTCATTGTTAATTATTTGCATGATGTTCTTAATGCTTTCTCTTTTAGAAAAATTGAGATTGTTGTATGATTATGAGTTAGGGTTAACCACCGTTCATAATGCGGTCATGTGAATATCGTACAATAGATAACTCCTGGGACTAGGGTTACCCTGTATGAATCAAATTATTCTTGATCTGATAATACTTAATTCTACCGGCAAATTTCTAAGGACATAGAGATTAGGGGTTGTGATTAAAGATTTTCTCTCTAAGGTATTAGGAGAAAATAATCTTAAGAATTGGCATTAACGATCTGAAAACTTTGTTGCAATATTGAGTCAGAAGTGTTACAGGAACAAGTTATACACCTTCCCTATCATATTTCCAGTATCTGTTTTAATCGTAGCGTAAATTATTTCCGTTTCTTGCAATCGCATGTTATTTCCCCAACACAATTTTAAAACCCCCATAATGTTTTGTTTAATTGAACGATAGTTGAACTTAGTATTTATACACAGTCCTCAAGATCGATACTGGGAATTTCCCCTATTATTACTGCATTGGCAAAACTAGTACACTTGTTGTTTTTTCGATCAAGTTTTTGGCGTCGTTGCCGAGGACTGCCAAAATATAGAGTTTGATTTGAGTTCAATTAAAATTTTTGTTGCTCTGCGACTAAAATTTTAATTTCTGTTTATTTTTATATATGTTTTTTATTATTACTAATCTCCGTCTAATCTTTGTATGCGAGGAAAGACCTCAGCTAAATTTACTTTTGACGCAGAACTGGAACGATCTTTGCACGCTAGGCTTAGACAAGCTAAACAAGCAAGACTGGCAGCTTCAGAAGCAGAAAAGACACAATCATGGTTGAACCTCAAGAGAGACTTCTTGGGGACTATGGAGGAGCAAATATTCCTGCAAGTTGGTTAACCATAGTGAATCAACCCGTGAACGTTGCAAATTTTCAGCTGCACCCAACAACGATCCGACAGCTAGAAAAGAGACCTGTCATGGGAAAGATAAATGAAGATGCAAATAAACATTTGCAAAGGTTTCTTACGATGAGCATCATGCTGAAGATTGAGGGGCACTCTGAAGAGGCAATGAAATTAAGAATGTTTCCATTCACTCTAGCCGAAGATGCCGAAGAGTGGTTTTATTCCTTACCTGCAGGAAGTATCACTACTTGGGAGAGATGGAGATAACCTTTCTGAATGAGTATTATCCTGCATCTGTTTATATTCGCAAAAGATATGACATTGTGAATTTTAAGGATAAGGTAGGAGAATCACTTGGCGATGCTTACAAGAGGTTCAAGAGGTTATTGGTAGCATGTCCTACTCACAATATGGATCAAACTGAACAGATGCAGATGTTTGTGAATGGCCTCAGGATGAAGATAAAGAAACTTATTGATACGGTTGTCGGTGGCTCATCCAACTTTACAACAGCCACTGATATTAAGAAGATCATTGAAGGTATTGCTGCAAATGAGCATTTGGAATTATACGATCGAAGCGTGAGTAAACCTTAAGGAATAATTGACTTGAAGTTGGCTAATCAGGTTATAAAGATGGAAGATCAAATTGCCGCTGAAGTGGAAAAAAGACATAAGGCGATGAATGTAGGTACTCAAACGGTAGCCCAAGTTTAACCTGTTCAAGCTGTTAGTTGCGAGATCTGTGGTGGACCTCATTTTGCTATGCATTGTATTGCGACTGCACCACAAATTGAGGCGATTAATTTTATGAAGCAAAATAACCCTTATTCCAACACATACAATCCAGGTTAGAAGAACCATCCCAACTTCTCTTGGAAAGATCAATAAGGGAATATTCAAAAACAGGGACAGACTCAATATCAGAATCAGCCACATCAGCAACAATATCGATCTCAGCAACAACAACAACCACCATACCAACAATAATACTAACAACCACATCCACAGTATCAACAACAAGCACCCAAGAAGGAGGATTGGGAAATTGCCATTGAGAAGATGGCTGCTCAAAGTTCTCAATTCCACGAAGAGTCCAGAAACATTCAGGGGAACACCACTGCATCCATCAAAAATCTGGAAGTGCATATGGGTCAGATAGCACAACAACTAGAAAATTCTCAAGCAGAAGGTGCTCTACCAAGTGCAACTGTGACAAATCCAAGAGATCATAATAATGTGAGTGTTGTGACAACAAGAAGTGGGAAATCTCTTGAATTTTCTGAGGAGAAATCTGAAAAATGAAGACCAATTACTCGAAGTAGATCTTGAAATCAAAGAAAATGAGATCATCAATGAGGAAGTGGTTGGACCTGAACAAGATGTGAAAGAGAAACCCATTGAGCCAAAACCCGCCATAAAGATCCCTTTCCCCACAAGAAACAAGAAAAAGGGGCAGCATGAGAAAAACTTTGAGAAGTTCTTTGAGATGTTCAGGAAGTTGGAAATTAACATTCCATTCTTGGAAGCACTTGAGCAAATGCCTACTTACGCCAAGTTCATGAAGGATATAATCTCCAAGAAACGCATCATTGATACTGACCCTATTATTCTAACCAAAACTTGTAGTGCTATTTTGCAGGGTATGAAAATTCTGGTGAAGAAAAAAGATAGAGGTTTGGTCACCATTCCATGCACTATTGGAGATAGGTCATTCAAAAAGGCACTTATTGATTTTGGGATCTAGTGTGAGTCTTATGCCCTTATCCATCTACAGGAAATTGGGAATATGAACAGTGCAAGATACCAGGATGACACTCTAGTTTGCAGATCATTCGGTAAAGAGACCTTATGGGTTAGTTGAATATGTTCTAGTGAAGATAGATAAATTTGTTTTCCCAGTTGATTTTGTGATTCTTGAGATGCCGGAAGATGAAGAGACTCCTCTCATTCTAGGCAGACCATTTTTTAGAGACCGGAAGGTGTATGATAGACATAAAGGAAGGTACTATGACTCTGAAAGTCTACGATAAGGAATTGAAAATTGATGTTACAAATACCATGGAGTACAAAGATGATGTTGGTACAAGTCATACAATAGAGGTGATAGATCAAGTGATTACCCAGGATAGTCCACTGAATGCACCACAATTACCTTTGGAACGAGTGTTGAGCTTGTCGATTTTTGAAAGTGATCAAGAAGTGGACAAGAAATAGTCAGAAGTGTTATCCATGATGGAAGCACAACCTCCATGGAAGGGATCTTGACCACACCGGTGGGAAGATCTAAAGCAACCTCAGTCGTCAGAAGAGAATAGAGAGTCTAAAAAAGGGACGGAGTTGAAACAGCTGCTTGAGAATCTAAAATATGTTTTCCTCGGCACAGAAGGGAAGTGCCCTGCTATAATAAATTCCAGTCTCAAGAGTGTCCAAGAGGAAAGACTCATCCAAGTACTAAAAAAATACAAGGGTGTTATTGGATGGACCATTGAAGATTTGAAGGGTATTAGTCCTACAGTTTGCATGCACAAGATACTAAGGGAGGATGATCACAAGTTGGTCATCCAACCACAGAGGATACTTAACCCCGCCATGAAGGAAGTGGTTCGAAAAGAAGTGATGAATTTGTTAGATGCATGTCTTATCTATCATATATCTGATAGCTCATGGGTTTGCCCAGTGCATGTGGTACCCAAGAAAGGGGGAACTACAGTCATCATGAAGGAGAAGAATGAGTTGATTCCTACAAGGACGGTTACAGGTTGGAGAGTGTGCATTGATTACAGGAGGTTGAACATTGCAACAAGAAAAGACCACTTCCCTTTGCGATTTATCGATCAAATGTTGGAAAGGTTGTCCGGTCACGATTATTATTGTTTTCTTGATGGATGCCATTTGGGTGGTCACATGCCCATATGGTGTCTTTGCTTACAGAAGAATGCCATTTGGGTTGTGCAATGCACCGGCAACATGTCAACGATGCATGACATCCATTTTCGCTGACATGCTTGAAAAGCATATGGAAGTGTTCATGGATGATTTTTCTGTTTTTTGGGTCTTCTTTTGATAATTGTTTGACCAACCTGTCTCTTGTTTTAGAAAGATGCCAACAAACCAACTTGATTCTCAATTGGGAGAAATGCCATTTCATGGTGCGTGAAGGTATAGTTTTGGGTCACAAAATTTCCCACAAGGGAATAGAAGTGGACCACGCAAAAGTTGAGGTGATAGCAAATCTTCCACTTCCCGTGAATGAGAAAGGTGTAAGAAGTTTCTTGGGGCATGCAGGATTTTACCGCAGGTTTATAAGGGACTTCTCAAAGATATCCAAACCTCTAACCAGTTTAGTGGTTAAGGACAAGCCTTTTGTGTTTGATAAAGAATGTGCCGAAGCATTTGAGACATTAAAAAGTAGATTAGTGTCGGCACCTGTTGTGATTGCCCCAGATTGGTCTCTCCTATTTGAGATCATGTGTGATGCCAGTGATATTGCAGTGGGGGCAGTTTTAGGACAGCGGAGACAGACGCTGTTACATGTGATTTATTATGCTAGTCATGTTTTAAATCTTGCTCAGATGAACTATGCAACTACCGAAAAGGAGTTGTTGGCAGTGGTTTATGCTTTTGACAAGTTCAAGCAATATTTGTTAGGATCAAAATTAGTTTTTTATACTGACCATGCTGCTTTGAAATATTTATTTGCTAAGCAGGAATCGAAGCCGGGACTACTGAGATGGATCCTACTCGTTTAAGAGTTTGATATTGAAATTTGGGACAAAAGAGGATGTGAAAACACCGTTGTTGATCACCTATCTCGGATGTCCCCAATTGAAGAAACAGAGGAGAAATATCCAATCAAGGATGAGTTTACTGATGAACACATCCTAGTTGTTACTAGTGTTCCATGGTTCACAGACTATGCAAACTATTTGGTAGGTGGTGTAATCTCTAATGATTTTGACTATAATAGAAAGAAAAAGTTTTTGCATGATTGCAAGTTTTATTTGTGGGATGACCCATTCTTATACAATAAAGGGATAGACGGGCTGGTTAGAATATGTGTTCCTGAGGAAGAACAGAGGGATGTCCTAAGAGCATGCCATGACTCAGAATATGGATGACACTTTATTGGGGATAGGACAGCAGCAAAGGTCCTCCAATATGGGTTATATTGACCCACATTGTTCAAAGATGCCCAAGACATGGTCAAGGAGTGCGACAGATGTCAAAGAACGTGTAACATTTCAAAGAGAAATCAGATGACTCAGAATTCCATGTTGTAGGTAGAGTTGTTAGATGTATGGGGAATATATTTTATGGGCCCATATCCACCATCATTTGGAAAGAATTACATTTTAGTGGCGGTGGATTATGTATCTAAATGGGTAGAAGCTGTGGCCTTGCCTACTAACGATGCCAAGGTGGTTGTTAAGTTTTTGAAAGCAAACATATTTACGAGGTTTGGAGTACGGAGAGCTTTGATAAGTGATGAAGGAACGCATTTCCTAAATCTCCTCATGAAGAAGTTGCTCAACAAGTACAATGTGAAGCGTAAAATCGCCACTCCTTACCATCCTCAGACCAGTGGGCAAGCGAAAGTTTCTAATCGGCGTCTTAAGCAAATCCTAGAGAAGACTGTGAGCTCATCTCGAAAGGATTGGGAAACCAAGGTGGATGATGCACTGTGGGCATACAAATGCGCATTCAAAACACCAATAGGTGTGTCTCCTTACTAGTTAGTTTATGGAAAAGTTTGTCACTTACCTTTAGAATTGGAACAAAAAGTATTGTGGGCCTCAAAATTCCTTAATTATGATCTCTCAAAAGCGAGAGATTCCCGAATCCTTCAACTCCATGAGTTAGAAGAATTTAGGAATCAATCGTACGAGAATGCCAAACTATACAAAGAACAAACAAAAAAGTGGCATGATCGAAAGATTCAAAGGAAGGAATTTTGGGAAGGACAATTGGTTCTTTTATTCAATTCTAGGTTGAAGTTGTTTCCTGGGAAGCTAAAGTCGAGATGGGCTGGACCGTTTGTTGTAAACAAAGTGTTTCCTCATGGTGATATAGAATTGAAGAATCGGGCAAACGAAGACACTTTTAAGGTGAATGGGCAGAGAGTGAAACCATATTACCAAGGTCAAGAAATTAGCCTGGTGGAGGATGCTCGTCTCAAAGGATAGTAAGATGGACCGTCGAGCCATGCGTCGTTAAAAGAAATGCTACGTGGGAGGCAACCCGCGCTTTTTATTACTAAGCCATTTTCTTTTTGTTGTTTATTTTATCAGTCAGGGCAGACGCGGATTCTTACTTGTGGAAGCAAAAGCATGCGAAATAGTTGAAAAATGCGTGAAAGATGCTTCGATATGAGAAATGGTATCCGGAATGCAATAACCCTCCCCAAGAAACCACAAAACAATAAAAATTAGCACTAGACCAGAGACCTGCTACGGCCGCCCGTAGCACGGGCTACAGCTGGAAGTAGGCTTCCCCCATGACCTCCTTAAAAAAATGATGATGATTCCAGCAACCTGCTATGGCCTCCCGTAGCACGGGCTACGGCCCGTAGCAGGCTCCCCGTGAAAACCTCAGATTTTTTTCAATTTTTTTTTTGAAATCTTCTCCCCTCCCCCACTTTCTCTCACCTACATCCCACTAAATCCTCCACCTCTTAATTCACCAATCAAATCCCCATCAAATCTCATTACTCTCCAGCTTTCCAATTTTTTTTTCAATCATCATTCATTAAAAATATAATATCTCTTTTCTCTTTCCAACTTTTCTCATTATTCTTCATCTTTTTCACTAACTCTCTTTCTCAAAGAACTCCCAACCTTCATTAACAAACACCCAAAGCTCTTACCTTTAACCTCATATTCACTCCAACCCAAATACTTCCTTCACAAACACTCATCCATTTTTCACACTAATCATCATTCTAGGTACAGTTTTTCCATACCACCAACTTTCAAATTCGTCACTTTTTGTGCTTGGACGAAAATGCCCCCACAAAAGATAGCTAAAGGGAAGCAAGCTGCTGAAACTTCCCGAACTCACAAGAGAGGCGCCAAAACACCCAACCCTCACAACATCGTCTTTGAAGACGAGGAACAAGCAATGAGGTACTCGGTGCTAGCTCTCCAAAATATCACGCCGACAAGGTATATGCACGAACAAACCCTTTCTAACTTAGGTTTAAAGATGAAGTTGATAGAAAGTTTCACTCAATTGGGTTGTTAAAATTCATGTATTTTGAGGCGCCGACTTTTGAGCGTATAACTTTAGAATTTTTTAGTACGTTGGATATTCACTTACAGAGGAAGTGGGTTGGCAATATGAAGTACTTTTACGGTACTCTCAAATTTCGCCTCTATGACCAGCCTCACGAGCTGTCGTTTGAGGAACTAGGTAGAATCCTCCGGCTGTCCATTTACGGGCCTAGCGATGTTCCGGATACTTTTCCGATTATTCAATATTGGAAGGATCTAACTGATAGTTGGGACTACAGCTCGACCAATGCTAAGGCATCTTTGATCCAAAACCCTTGTTCCGTTATGTACAGAAAGGCCTTGCTTATACTCTATTCGGTCAGGGTGATTGATAACACTGAAACACACTGCGTATTTGGCTCGGATTGCCCATGGTTATTATAGTTATTTGATATTTTTCTTGTATTATTCTTGTTTTCAGGGATAATGCCTTAATGGAACCTTCCGTTAAGAAATGAAGCAAAAAGAGCGAGAATCGAAAGAATTCAGTGGAAAATACACACATGGCGTTCCACATGGCGTTGGCCAAAGAGGACGCCATGATGTGTAGGGTTTCACCCAGGTCTCAACGGTCAGAAGACCACGTCTTCCACCCTTTTCACACATGGTGGGCGCTGTGTAGGGATGGCGGGCGCCATCTTCCTAAAACTCACCTTGGTCAAAGGCAGTTGAAGTAAGTGGCCATGACCAGAGAAAATATCTCCACACGTTTTCTGAATGACTCGTGTAATTTCCAAGGATTTCCAAACTGTAAATAGGCCATAGTTTTCATTCTTTAGGCATCCTCTCTTAGTTGCAGCATAGGCATAAATTCAGTTTGTTTAAAGCGATAATCCGTCACATTTAGGGGTTATCGCATCATTGTTGCAATCGAGATTGGAGCATTTTTAGAGTAGAGTAATCTTTCCGCCATTTTACTTTTCAAGTCAAATTTACTTTCCAGCATTGTATCAGATTCAAGTCTCCGATTTGGAGCAGGTTAATTATTCAATTCACGATTTATTTTCATTCCCACTGTCTTTATTTTGTTTAATTTCCCGCACTGATTTACTTTGTTTATTTCCTGCCTTGCCTTAAATTTTTTTACTTTATTGCTCCACTTTACATTCTTTACTTTATCACATTACATGTTTTAATTTATTTATCATAAAAGGATTTGTTTTCAAACCGAACTTAAGCGTGACACTTTTGTTCTTACTTTTGAAAATCAATCGCACCCTTAACACGTTTTTTTATTTCCTAAATGACTTATCCCGCAAATCAATTTCATGCCATGTTTACCATAGTCATTTCTAGCTAAATCCCTAGTGCTGGGATGTGAGGACCGTCGTTTCGACGGTACTCCGTATGTTGTGTTTGCAGAAATACTTTAGGGGCTGTTTTGGTTTTAATAAAACTTTTTTGAATTTAAATTGATCGGCCATTACGTAAATGGTATTGTGTTTCTATTTACGTAATAACCGTGACTATGTCGGGTAAGATCGAAAGTCGTCTGATACTTAAGATAAAAGTTGGTTAGTTTTTAATTGATAAAAACAGCGAAAGCGCTTTGTTAATTAATTAGGGAAATTTAATATTATTAGAAAGTGAATTTAAAACTATTTTCGGACGCGTTTATAGATTTAGGATCCGGTTGGCCAAGCATTTGCCGGAAGCTCTTTGATGTTAAAAGTTTCCAATCAAAAGCACTTTTTAATTGAGTCTTAGAGGTAATTATATAAAAAAAGGATTTTATCACTTTAACGCAATACGCGACCGGTGCAACGTGAGCGGCTGGTATAGATTAGAGGTTGGGTCTGGATCCGATTACGATAACGCGACGATTCCTTTATAATTAACTCTTTTTTCAAGGAAGAAAATATTGCCCCGCAAGTGTCTCTACTTAAACAATAGAAGTATCGTTTGATCGATGTGAATTACATACCAGTACCATTTATCTAAATTCATTTTTATTCATTATTCTCTATTGCCTGTACACATTACACACTATTTCTATTAGCCTTAGATTAACACCGTAACAATAGTAATCGATAGATTGACATTGGTCTCTGTGGGATCGATAATCATTTATATTACTCTGACGTACTCCGTATACTTGCGGAAAGCACGCATCAAGTTTTTGGCGCCTTTGTCAGGGACCAATTACGTCAAATTTCGTACCCTGTTGTTACACCGTCTAGACTAAGGCACCCCTTTCTCTTAGCCGGTCATTGCGAAGATCTCGCAGCACTGGAAACTTAGTTGATCCAATAGCAGAACCCGAAAGATATGCTCGTGCTCATTTTTTGCTCAGAAGAATTAGAAGAGCAATGGCAGAAGAACAAAACCAAAGACCACTTAAGGACTTTGCCTTGTCGTCCAATGAAGAACCCCACTCTAGTATTGTAAACCCAACTATCCCTGCTAACAACTTTGAATTAAAACCTTCTCTATTGCAACTAGTGCAACAGAACCAATTCGTAGGTCTTCCTACGGAGAACCCGAACCAACACTTAAAAGTTTTTATTCAAGTAGCAGACACCTTAAAAACCAATGGTGCTTCTCTTGAGGCGATACGTCTGAGACTATTTCCCTTTTCCCTCAGAGATAAAGCCCGGTCATGGTTAGATTCCCTTCCAGCAAATTCAGTAACTACTTGGAATGACCTAAAGAAAGTATTCCTAGGTAGATACTTTCCACCGAGTAAAACCGCTGTCCTATGGAACCAAATAACCAGATTCACTCAACAAGAGGGTGAATCACTTTTCGACGCCTGGGACAGATACAAAGAACTATTAGGAGCTTGTCCACACCATGATTTAGAACAATTGCTTATAATTCATAGCTTTTATAACAGACTCATGTACAACACAAAGATGATCATCGACGCTGCCGCCGGTGGTGCTCTGATGAACAAACTGTACCCCGAAGCTTGCGCTCTCATTGAAGATATGGCACAAAACCATTACCAATGGGGAACGGAATGAGCACCGATAGAGAAGAAAGAGACCAAAGGAGGTATTTACAAAGTTAGTTGTCTTGACCATATAAAGGCCAAAATGGACGTCATAGCCCAAAAAGTTGAAAGTTTAACAATTAACCCTACAACTACCGTAGCTGCAGTTCAACCCGGATGCAAAATCTGTGGAACCCAAGGACATACCATGGCTGAATGTCATCTTTTAGCCGAAACAAACACATATTAGGTCAATTATGCTCAAGGTAATCCCTATTCAAACACTAACAACTCTGGATAGAGGAATCACCCCAATTTTTCCTATAAGAATACTAACCCTACTCAGGCTTTTACACCCCAAAGACCGCCAGGTTTCCAAGCCCAAAGACCAAATCAACCTGTATAAGCTGCTCCTCAAAAATCTCATCTTGAGAAAATTATGGAGAGCTTCATTACAGCCCAAACTCAGCAAAACAAAGAATTCATGAACCAAAACATGCACATAAATGGACTAGTTACACAATTTACCACCAAAGTTGATTCTGTGATTACCCACAACAAAATGCTTGAAACCCAAATATCTCAAGTGGCACAGTAACAAGCTACTCAAGCTACACCAGGAGGACAATTCCCTGGACAGCCTCAACCTAACCCCAAAGGGCATGCAAATGCTATTGCCCTACGGAGTGGAACTACTTATACTGAACCTATAAACCCTAGTTTGAAAAAGCCATAACCCCCCAAGAAAAATGTTGTGACCACACCTGAGAAACAAGTAGAGGAACCAGTAGAGTCTGAGAAACAAAAGGATAGAGAGGTTAAGGATAAGAAGGGATAGAAAGATAATGAAGTATATGTACCACCCCCACCTTACAAACCACCAATCCCATATCTGCAAAGACTTAAACAAACCAAATTAGATAACCAATATAAAAAGTTTGTAAAAGTGATTGAGAAGCTCCATGTTGAGATTCTGCTCACCGAAGCTATTACCCAAATACCATCTTATGCCAAATTCCTTAAAGATATCTTAACCAACAAACGAAGACTTGATGATCCTAAACCTTTAGAATGCAATTCCATTGCGGAAAATAAGCTTGCTAAAAAGGAGAAAGACCCCGGAAGTTTTTCTATACCTTGTGTTTTAGGAAATCATGTCATCGACAAAGCACTTCTGGACTTAGGAGCCAGTGTAAGCTTAATGCCTTTAGTCGTTTGTAATAGGTTAAACATAGGAAAAATAAAACCGACTAGGATGTCTTTTCAATTAGCCGATAGATAAGTTAAATATCCAATAGGCATTTTAGAAGACATTCCAGTTAGGATAGGCCAACTTTATATTCCAACAGATTTTGTCGTCATGGACATTAAAGAGGACGACGAAATCCCAATCCTTCTAGGTAGACCATTCTTATCAACAACTGGTGCTATAATAGATGTCAAAAGAGAAGAAAAAATGACCTTTGAAGTAGGTGATGAAAAAGTAGAATTTATATCATCCAAATTCTTAATGGCACCAGCCATAGATGACTTCTATTATATCGTCGATATCATCGATGAATGCATAAGAGAGTTAGACCAAACAGATCCCGTTGAAACAATTAAATTGCCTTCGACCCCCATAATGGAGGACGACGAATTTGAAAGTTTAACTGAACCTTATATAGATGACAACCTTTATGAATGCTTAGCACTCACCCCAAACCATATGTCATGTCCTAAGAAACCAGCAGTAGAGATTAAGGAATTTCCTAAGAATTTGAGATACGAGTTTTTGGATGAGGAACTAAATCGTCCAGTGATAGTTAGCGCCACCTTAAACAGAGATGAAACCAATCAACTATTAGATGTCTTAATAAAATATCTCACAGCTCTGGGTTATAACATTTCTGATCTCAAAGGGATAAGCCCATTTGTGTGCATGCACCAGATTATACTGGAGGAAGATTCTAAATCCTCTAGAGAACATCAAAGAAGGATAAACCCCATAATGAGTGATGTGGTAAAAAGGGAAGTGTCGAAATTACTAGAGGCTGGGATAATTTATCAAATTTCTAATAGTAAGTGGGTAAGCCCTGTACATGTGGTACCTAAAAAGGGAGGTGTTACAGTAGTACAAAATGAAAGAGGAATAGTGTTAGGACACATAGTATCTGAAAGAGGCATTGAGGTTGACAAAGCGAAAATAGAGGTTATAGAAAACCTCCAACCACCAAAGACAGTTAGGGAAATCCGAAGTTTTCTTGGACACGCCGGTTTCTACCGACGCTTCATCAAGGATTTCTCTAAGATAACCAAACTTTTGACTGGCCTCCTAATGAAAGACGTTGAATTCAATTTTGACAATAAATGTCTCGAAGCCTTTAAACTGCTTAAACAAGAATTAATCTCCGCACCTATTATACAACCTCCCGATTGGAACCAACCTTTCGAAATTATGTGCGATACAAGCGACTACGCTGTTGATGTTGTTTTAGGACAAAGGAAGGATAAGAAACTGCACGTAATCTATTACGCAAGTAGAACATTAGACGCAGCCCAGCTTAATTATGCCACAACCGAAAAGGAACTCTTCGTCGTAGTGTTCGCTATTGACAAAATTCTGATCTTATTTAGTCGAAGCCAAAATTATAGTCTACACCGATCACACTGCGATCCGATATCTTTTAAGCAAAAAAGATGCTAAGCCTAGATTTCTTCGCTGGATCCTTTTTCTACAAGAGTTCGATTTGGAGATTAATGATAAGAAAGGCACCGAAAACGTGGTCGCTGCTCACCTTTCGAGGCTAGAATATCTAAAACCAGATCTAATCCCAATAAACGATGACTTTACTTATGATAGACTTATAGCAGCAGTTAGAACTGATCATAGTGATGACCCCGGCCTTTATGTAGAATCAGACCTAGAAAATGCTCTAGTAGTCACGAACGTACCTTAGTATGCCGACTTTGTAAATTACCTAGCCGCCGATATCATACCCCATGACCTCAACTACCAACAAAAGAAGAAGTTCTTTCACGATGTGAAACACTTTTACTGGGATGAACCCCTTCTATTCAAGAGAGACGCAGATGGTTTATTTCGTTGTTGTGTCCCTGAAGAGGAGGTATAAAACATAATCAAACATTGTCACTCTGCACCATATGGTGGACATGCAGGCACATCTAAGACTTGCACCAAAATACTTCAAGCAGGCCTTTTTTGGCCAACACTATGGCGCGACGTCCATGCCTACATTATCAGATGTGACCGGGGTCAACGCACTGGGAATGTCTCAAGACGTGACGAAATGCCCTTGAAAAATATCCAAGAAGTAGAACTCTTTGATGTCTGGGGAGTAGATTTTATGGGACCATTTCCATCTTCGATGGGATACAAGTATATTTTAGTAGCCGTTGACTACGTGTCTAAGTGGATTGAGGTTGTAGCTTCACCTACCAACGACACTCGTATGGCCATTAAATTATTCAAAAATAACATATTCCCTAGATTTGGAGTACCTCGCCTCGTTATAAGCAATGGCGGATCACACTTCATATCAAGGATATTTGATAATCTTTAAAATAAATATGGAGTTAAACATAGAGTAACAACACCCTATCAGCCGCAAACCAGCGGACAAGTAGAGGTGTCAAATAGGGAGATTAAGCAAATCTTAGAAAAAACCGTCTCATTATCCATAAAGGGTTGGTCCCTAAGACTACAAGAGGCGTTGTGGGCTTATAGGACCGCTTTCAAAAACCCTATAGGAACAACCCCATACCCGTTGGTTTACGGAAAGTCTTGTCACTTACCCTTTGAGCTGGAACATAAAGCCTATTGGGCCATCAAAACCCCTAATATTGATTACTTAGCAGCCGGTGACAAACGCATTCTCGACATCCATAAGTTAGAAGAAATATGTCGCGATGCTTATGAAAATGCCATTATCTATAAAGAGAGAACTAAAGCATGGCATGGCAAAATGATTGTTAAGAAATAATTTAACATAGGCGACCCTATACTTCTCTTCAATTCTAGATTGCGGTTGTTTCCTGGTAAGTTACGCTCAAGATGGACTGGCCCCTATGAGGTCACTAAAGTCCTGAAGTTTGGGGCAGTAGAAATACAAAATCATTCATGTAGTCCGTTCATGGTAAACAGACAACGATTAAAACACTATTATGGAGGTGATATCCCTACCTATTACTTCGGTCATACTTTGATCAAACCACCCATTGCTACATCTATTGTGTGAGCCCCATAATCGTCGAGCTAACGACGTTAAACAAGCGCTGCGTGGGAGGCAATCCACGGCCATTTTATTTTTATTTTTTTCTCATTTTTATTATTTATGTATTATTCTCAAAAGGTGAATTATTTACTTTTATCTGCTTAACAGGACTAACTTGTGTGATATTTATGTTTCATGTTTCAGATCCCATCGCCTTCGATAGCATTCTTCACTAACCTTATTTTTTAGGATGCAGCACTTCGACGATATGCATGTTGTGTTCATAGATGACACTCAGAGGAAATGATTTGTGGTCCTTTCTGAGTGACCAATGCTTCCGACCAGATACGCTGACCCTAAGTGCCTATAAGCCTTAGGCCTCGAAGCTAGTGTGAGATACCTTTACCACCAACTCTAATGGGACGAATACTCTGATCCCATGAATGTGACTTACAGACACCTCACCCTAGAATTCATTAGCTCACTAATCTATGAACCCTACGTTGGTAGAGGATTCAAAAGAGGCCGCATTAACTTCAGATTGTTTGGAAATGAGTACACTTTTACCCAAAAAGATTTTGCTAACCTGCTAGGATTTTAGTGTGGCCTTGATACTGTACATGAATTCCCTGAGTGTGACATCATGCAGGATGAGCTTGATAAGTTCTGGAGTGAAATCACCGATGGGGGAGGCTCTGATCCCTCCACCCTGCTGCCAAACAAGATCCATAACCCAGGTTTTAGATACTTCCAGATGATTTTATCCCAACCCTTCTTTGGAAAGAGTGAAACTGATAACCATGTTAGTGCTGAGGAAATCCTTATGCTCTTTTGCACCTCCCAGTCACGTCCTGTAGCCATCAGAAATTTCATAATAAATAACCTTAACATGATTGCCAGATCCTCCAAGGGACTCATCCACGTAGGAGGAACAGTGACCCACATCGCCTATGCCCTAGGTCTCATTAGAAAAATATCTCACCTGATCGCCTATTGTGGCTGTACCCTGATTTACCTGAACCATTGCTTGGATGGTGGCCTAATTAAGAGAGTCTATTTTAGTCCCGTACATTATAAGCTCCTGATCGACGATGAGACAATCCACTACTTTGGACTACCACATCCTACCCGAACGAATGTCTACAATAAAGATAATTGGTCATACCCTTTAGAGGCCCAGGATGAGACACCTAATAGACCCAAATCCCTACCTGTTCCTGAATACTATCCTACACCTCTCCCCGAAAGGACAACAATGTACTCTTCTAATATTAATTTGCAGCGACGCAACATTTACTCTGAGTTCGACACTATGTGCAAGGAGATGATTTCTCTTCGCGAATATCTTACCGAATTGACCATTCTGAGAAGGACTCTGATTCCGCTCATGCCTCCGAGATCGATTGCCTGTATCAGGAAATCTATAGTCTCCGATGCCAGCATGCAGAGGCGCAGGCATTCTGTCCATATATGAATCAGGGTGTCTGTCGCCAATCATTCTAGAAGAATTTTCTGGAGCACTGAGTACATTGCTCACACTACGTGTGGGGAAGATTTACCGCATCATTATTATTATTTGATTCACCATTATCAGACATTCTCTTGTTTTTAGTCGTTCTATTTATTTCTGCATTTTATTTCCGCACTTTATTTCCGTTACCAGACTTATTATTATTATGCCCATTTATTATATCAAGTATCTTGATACATTGCATTCACTTACTATATGCAATTATCACCGTACTATATTTTATCAGTGAAGTTTAAAAATTTGCTAAATTTTATTATTATTATTATTTATATTGCATATCCTATTTTTATTAGTAATATCATATAAAATTATCCTTTATGTCTCTTGCATGTACCAATACTAAGAAAAATCTCAGTAGACGCTACATACAACCCCAAACAAAGATACGAACCAAGTCAAGGCCCACAAACCCGTATAAGGGATTCCAGGCCAAAATACAAAGGTGGCAGACGCCATCTCCCTCTTGACGGGCGCCATGGGGTCTGGGACCTTAACACGGAACAGAATGTGAAAAACCACCATTTTTTCACATTTAACTCATCTCCTTCCCCATTATCTCCATTTTTGACCCACTTAAAAATCCACCAAATCCCATTAAACAGTCATTCAATCATTAACCCACTACCATTTCCACTATCCCACTCACTTTCCACCCATAAAAATACAATCTTTCATAAAAAATTTGACAAAATTTCATTCCACAAGTTTTCACCAAAACCCCCATTTACCTTCAACAAACATCAACAATGGCAGAAATGGAGCACTGAGGAATTATTTTTCGAGATGGAAAAGCGGGGGATAGGCAGAGGAAGAAATTTGAAGCATTGCTGACACGCAAAATTTTTGCGATGAGGTATATCAATATTGACTGCCTGTATAGCCTAGGCATCTACCATAGTGTTTTTTACATGCTTGATAATTTAGGATTACATGATATTTTTACTCGTAGAGAACCTACCTATGAGAGGCTGACCCAAGAATTTTTTAGTTCCCTAATTTATATTGTTAGTTCTAACACTGCTAGCACTGTCGGTACAGTGAAACTTAGGATGTTTAGTGTCGAATATGAGGTCACTACAGACCACCTTGCAGGTTTGTTAGGACTCCCTCACGGGGAAGGTGCTATTTGTAAGGCACCTTTAGAAACTAATTGGAAAATTGAGGCTTTCTAACTGGGGAGAGATCTAACAGGTCGAACCACCAATTCTTTCGAAGGTAACTTGGCCTCGGATATCCACAACCCGACCATACGTGTTTTTAGACTTTTGTTGGCATCCACTGTTTTTACCCGAGAAAATCCTAATAAATTAAATTCTAAAGAATCCATCTTTTTACAGGCTGCCCTATTACAGAGAAGATTGAACACCGTTCCTTTCATGATAGTTGAGAAAAAAGGCGGAACTATAGCATTTAGAGGACTGATTACCTCCATTGCACGTGTACTTGAGCTGGACACCGAGCTAGCTATCTTAGAACCACTCCCACCTCGCACAATAAATTTAAATTTCTTAAGAGATATGCGATTGTGCAAGGTGAGGAAACAAGGGGGTTACACCCTCATGGTTCTTAATGTAGCTATCCCGAGTATTTTTTACCTTGTTCCCATCGTACCAATGTGCGACTTAGAAGAAACTAAACTTATGATCTACAGGCTGCACCTTTTCTCGGTTTGTTACCACCAAACGTCCCAGAGGACGAGGATGATGGAACCTATGACGAATATGAGCAGAGAAATCAATCTCCTGTTCATAATGCATCCCCACCACATGCATCACCTGCACACACTCCACCTTTTACTAACCCTTCTGCAGGTACACCTACGGGATTTTATATCACTGAAGAGATGTGGAGAACACAATAAGCTCGCGAAGAAGAACGTGATGGCCTATTTTATGCCATGTATGAGCAGCAGCAGGACATGATGGAATTCATGCGTGGGTCGCAGCGGGAAACTGAGCGATCTATGCGTTCTATGTTGGAATCTCAGCTCGCTGTAGCTTCTCAACAGCAGCGCCAGCAAGCCTACCTTGACAGACGATTCAGGCTACTGGAGGCTACTCAAGGTTCCATACTAGGAAACCTCCGCGAACTCTGAGAGTCAAATGCCTCATTAGCAGTGAGGATTCAACAGCTTGAGCTTTCACAGAGTTCCCGACACCGCAGTAGGAGCTGTCACCCTCGACGTTCAGAGCAGGGAGGAGAAGGTACTAGTAGTCAGTAGTAGCATCATCCAGGTTCTACCTATCTCTTTTTCACCTTTTATCAAAACATTGGGGACAATGTTCGGTTTAAGCGTGGGGGGAGATATTTACTGTTTTTAGTTTTCCTTTATGCTTTTCATTTTATCGCTTTCTAGTTTAGTTTCTAAGTATGTTTTTAGTTTATTTTTACTTAGTTCTAACTAATTACATGTTCCTGACGAGTCATTTGTGTAGTTTGTCTATTTTCCACATTTCTTGAGCCATAAGAAAAAATTTAATAAAGAAAACAACTTTTATTTTTGAAAATTTGGGCTGTTAGACAAGTTAGGATCATATGCGGAAACTTGGGAAGACTTGTAAAAAATCGATATCGTTTTAACACCGTAAGTTTCTTAATTATAGGACCCTATCCAGATACTTATTATGTTGTGGCCTTGAAATCTCTTCCTTAAAATTCACTCCTTAAGTAGTTTATTTCAGCAGCCAGCACCATCTTAGTCACTGCTAAGTGGATGGACCGATGCAAATAGGTGAATGATCCCGCAAAAAGAAAGAAAAGAGAAAATATAATAAAAGCAAATAATTTGAAAAAGGATCCACCTTCTAATTTAGGTAACTCTCACCCGGTTATTTAGCCCAACGGTAGCGAGACTTCCAAAAATTATGCTTGTGTCCCTGTGTTAAAGTGCAAAAAGAATTGAATTTTGGCACAAATATGGATCAGGATCACCAACAGGTTTGTTCACCATGCGAGTACAAGATAACGGGTTTAATGTGATTGCACCTGAATGAAAATGGGATGAGAAAGGAATGAGTAAAGTAGGCCTAAGTATAATATCATGATATGGATTCATTTGTATAGGAGAGAAACTTACTACCGCAACATGCGAAAAGTGTTACCACGATACCCTTGGTTCACGAGTCAGTACCTATTGAGGCGGCCTTGATCAAACTAAAGTCTCTAGCTTAAATTTAATCCTTGCGTGTTGTTGTTTATCTTTTGTGCTTATAAGAGTTTGCTTAAGGACAAGCAAAGGTTTAAGTGTGGAAGAATTTGATAACACCGAAACACACTGCGTATTTGGCTCGGATTGCACATGGTTATTATAGTTATTTTCTATTTTTCTTGTATTAAGCTTATGTTTTGTGTTGTTTTCAGGGATAATGCCTTAATGGAGCCTTCCGTGAAGAAATGAAGCAAAAAGAGCGAGAATAAGAAGAATTCAGTGGAAAATACACACATGGCGTTCCACATGGCGTTGGCCAAAGAGGACGCCATGACGTGTAGGGTTTCACCCACGTCTCAATGGTCAGAAGACCACGCCTTCCACCCTTTTGACACACGGCGAGCGCCATGTAGGGATGGCAGGCGCCATCTTCCTAAAACTCGCCTTGGTCAAAGGCAGTTGAAGGAAGTGGCCATGACCAGAGAAAATATCTCCACACGTTTTCTGAACGGCTCGTGTAACTTCCAAGGATTTCCACACTATAAATAGGCCATAGTTTTCATTGTTTAGGCATCCTCTCTTAGTTGTAGCATAGGCATAAATTCAATTTGTTTAAGGCGATAATCTGTCACATCGAGGGGTTATCGCACCGTTGTTGTAATCGAGATTAGAGCATTTTTAGAGTAGAGTAATCTTGCCGCCATTTTACTTTTCAAGTCAGATTTACTTTCCAGCATTGTATCAGATTCAAGTCTCCGATTTGGAACAGTTTTATTATTCAATTCACAATTTATTTTCATTCGCACCATCTTTATTTTGTTTAGTTTCCCCCACTGCTTTACTTTGTTTATTTCATGCCTTGCCTTAAACTCGTTTACTTTATTGCTTCGCTTTACATTCTTTACTTTATCGCATTACCTGTTTTAATTTCTTTATCATAAAAGGATTTGTTTTCAAACCGAACTTAAGCGTGACACTTTCGTTCTCACTTTTGAAAATCAATCGCACCCTTAACACATTTTTTTATTTCCTAAATGATTTATCCCGCATATCAATTTCATGCCATGTCTACCATAGTCATGTCTAGCTAAACCCCTAGTAATGGGATGTGAGGACTGTCGTTTCGACGGTACTCCGTATGTTGTGTTTGTAGAAATACTTTAGGGGCTATTTTGGTTTTAATACAACTTTTTTGAATTTAACGTGATCGGCCATTACGTAAATGGGACCGTGTTTCAATTTACGTAATAACCGTGACTATGTCGGGTAAGATCAAAAGTCGTCTGATACTTAAGATAAAAGTTGGTTAGTTTTTAATTGATAAAAATATCAAAAGCGCTTTGTTAATTAATTAGGGAAATTTAATATTATTAGAAAGTGATTTTAAAACTATTTTGGGACGCGTTTATTGATTTAGGATCCAGTTGGCCGAGCATATGCCAGAAACCCTTTGATGTTAAAAGTTTCCAATCAAAAGCACTTTTTAACTGAGTCTTAGAGGTAATTATATAAAAAAGGACTTTATCACTTTAACGCAATACGCGGCCGGTGCAGCTTGAGCGGCTTATATAGATTAGAGGTTAGGTGTGGGTCTGATTACGCCAACGCGACGGTTCCTTTTTAATTAACTCCTTTTCAAGGAAGAAAATATTGCCCCGCAAGTGTCTCTACTAAAACAATAGGAGTATCATTTGATCGATGTGAATTATATACCAGTACCATTTATCTAAATTCATTTTTATTCATTATTCTTTGTTGCCTGTGCACGTTACACACTGTTTCTGTTAGCCATAGATTAACACCGTAACAATAATAATCGATAGATTAACATTGGTCTCTGTGGGATCAATAATATTTTATATTACTCTGACGCACTCCGTATACTTGCGAAAGCACACATCAGCGAGAGTACTGGTGTCGCCACTCAGAGAGAATTATTTTTTATGCATACGATGGTAAATAATGAGATGGTGAATGTCGCTGCGTTTGCGACTATCTATTTGGGTAAAGTTGCTCGAGCACCCAATGGAGGCATTTCCGTTGGGGGGGGGGTATGGTTACCCAAATTACCGAGCACTTCAGATATGACCTTGTTTCTTTTAATGATTCTCTAGTTGCAGGGAAAAACAAGATTGATATGGAATCCTTGGAATGATTACTGTTCATGGCGACGCGTACTGGTTGATGTCCCGTAACCAGTTCCTTCTTGAATTGCCCGACCCTGCAAGGGTAAGTATCTCTAAAAAAGCTAACTTGCTTTATACAAGTGTCGTCCCAGATGATGAGGACGACCAAGGTGCTGATTTTGTTTCAGGTAATGCAATGGAGGAAGATGCTACAGGCCAAACGCAAGTTGCGCCCCCACCCGACATCCTTATCATCAAGCAACCGACTCTTTTTTGATGAATTAAGACCGGTGGGAGTGGATCCAATCAGAGCTAGGTGGCATTAGAGCAGAGCATGGGAGACAAGGTGAAGAACAAGCGAGGGAAGGGGTGATGATGAATCAAATGCAAGAGATGATGCAACAACTTATGTTGCATTTTCTGTTGCCTCGTCAGTGAGAACAGCTGTGAGTCTCCTCTCTCTCATTTGTGTTAAAACATTGAGGCCAATGTTTAGTTCAAGTTTGGGGGAGGATTTTACTGTTTTTAGTTTTTTATTACTTTTATTTGTGTTTTCGTGCAATTTGTGTATTTGTTTTATTGAAATAAAATTTATTTATGTTTAAAACCACTTTGAAGTCTTCCCAGAATTAGGACCGTATAAATTTCTCATTTGAATACTGTGAATTTAAGGTAGTTGAGAAAGTATATAGAGCTCGAGGGAAGAGAAGTTAGAACTAGGGACACCGGGAAAGTTTGAAAACTTAGGTATGACCCGAACACCCTAGGTCCCCTGGAGTAAGGAAACGAGTCCAACGTGTATATTTGTGCCATGGTACTTGGATTTGAGAAGTAGCCCCCGATTAGTTCATAGTGATAGTCTGACATGATTGAATAGAATTGCATGTATAGGTTTGATTGAGAAAATAACTTAAGGCACCAAAAAATGTGAATAATGGCGATAAAGACAACTATCCCTCTAAGTTGTGTAACCCTCACCCGGTTACTTAGCATAACGGCGGTTGAGTCTCAATTGTCGTCCCAAAGTGGACTAATAAACGCCAACGTGCATGGAAAAAAATGAAAAAAAAAAGAGAGAAAAATGCCTAGAAAAAGTCTTGATCAATCTTGTACATGTGAGGAAATACAATTGAAATGCCTTAATACAATTATTATAATGAAAGGGGGATAAAATCGAAGAAAATACTTAAGCCCAAAGCATAGTTGGAGAGGTGGCCGAAAGGGGGGATTTAGGTCCGTGGTTTACCGCGGTATGTGTTCTTGTAATACCTTTGTTAGCGGATGATTATCGAGAGTAGTACGACTAGCCGATCGGAACAAAGGCTCACGTATGAGTAATGAACTACCATATTGTGACAAGTATTTCATTTGAGGTGCACCGTTTGATATGAAAAGTCGTTATGCAAGCTTGTTGCTTGAGGTCAATCAACGGTTTAAGTTTGGGGGAGTTTGATCGATGGTTTTTATGCTTTCTTTTACCGTAATTTTTGTTAATTGTTTCATGTTTTTATTCGCATTTTAATTTTGTTTACAGTATGTTATGCGTGGTAGTGTTGTTTTACTGTTTTTCGATGCAAAGAAGTAACTTAGCAAAAACCGGAAAGAACATCCAAAAATCGAAGAAGATTTCCCATGTACCAGTGGCCTTCTACGGCCACCCGTAGCACCTGCTACGGGCCATTGCAGGCAAGTGCCCCAAAGTGCAGAAAAGCAGCAAGAGACAGTGAGTTGCTACGGGCACCCGTAGCGTAGGTTGTGCTTTCAAACCAAAAGTGCAGAAAATCAACAAGAGATAGTGAGTTGCTACGGGCACCCGTAGCACATGCTACGGGCCATAGCAGCTGCCACGCCCCCTTTATGCTTTTAAACCAAGATCCAGTGGCCTGCTACAGCCACCCGTAGCATGGGCTACGACCCGTAGCAGGTAGGTGAGCTAAATATTTTTCTTTCCTTTTTGGGAGGAGATTTGGAATTTAATGAGATTGTGACACTTTAGTGGGGATCTTTTTGTATATTAGGAAGTGTTTGGATAGGTTTTGACTTCTTCTGCTTTTTACGTTAAAAAAATATTGGGAGATAGAAATTTGAGAGTTCTGGAGAAGACGGAGATTTTCATGATCAATAGCGATTGAAGATCAAAGTCCATCATATTTCTTGTAATGTCTAAACTCTTATTTATGCTTTTCGATAATAGTATGAATGGCTAAACCCCCCAATGCTAGGGGGTGTCCTTAATTTGTATCTGTGAACACGTGATTTCCGTATTGCAATAACAAGTCGTTTTTCATTGTTAATTATTTGCATGATGTTCTTAATGTTTTCTCTTTAAGAAAAATTGAGATTGTTGTATGATTATGAGTTAGGGTTGACCACCGTTCATAATGCGTTCATGTGAATATCGTACAGTAGATAACTCCTAGGACTAGGGTTACCCTGTATGAATCAAATTATTCTTTATCTGATAATACTTAATTCTACCGGCAAATTTCTACGCAGATAGAGATTAGGGGTTGTGATTAAAGATTTTCTCTCTAAGGTATTAGGAGAAAATAATCTTAAGAGTTGGTATTAACGATCTGACAAACGTTGTTGCATTATTGAGTCAGAAGTGTTACAGGAACAAGTTATACACCTTCCCTAGCATATTTCCATTATCTATTTTAATCGTATCGTAAATTATTTTCGTTTCTTGCAATCGCATGTTAATTTCTCCAACACAATTTTAAAACCCCAATAATGTTTTGTTTAATTGAACGATAGTTGAACTTGGTATTTATACGCAGTCCTCGAGATCGATACTGGAGATTTCCCATATTATTACTACATTGGCGAAAGTAGTACACTTGCTATTTTCCCAATCACTTATCTTGTCCTTCTAGAATATTTGACATAGATTTCTTTAGTGCTTCCACATGTGTTTCATTTTCAGCAATCTTAGCTTCCAAATGAGAAATGATTTTCTTGTTTGAAGATAATCTCTTGAAAGCATCTATACCTTGTCTTTGTAGATTCTCAAAGAATTCTTGAAGTTGAGAAAAAGTTGAATCATGAGAATCTTGAAGTTTAGAGTGACTTAAAACCTTTTTCTTTCCTTTGTTTGCCATATAGCAAAGCTTGGCCGATTTCTCACTTGAAGTAGAGCTATCATCACTTGATGAATCACTCTCGCTTTCCCAAGCCGCATAGGCTCTTCTACCTTTTTTAGACGTTTTGTGACAACCTTTTTCATTCTTGATTTTTGGACACTCCTACTTAAAGTGACCGGGTTTACCACAGTTGTAACACGAACTTTGTGACTTTCCCTTTTTGCCTTCATCTTCTTTTGAGGAACTTGATAACCTTCTTGATTTATCTTGGTACTTGTTGGAATATTTGTCGCCATGTTATAACATGTATCTATTGACTCGCTTTATGAACAATCACATATCTTCTTCATCAGATTCACTGTCATCTTTAAGTTCACTATCCCTTTGCTCATGTTGTGAAGGCCTTGAGCTAGAAGTCTTTAGAGCCATGAACTTCTTCCCTTCTTCTTTGTCTTTCCCTTTTTCACTCTTTGATCGCTTTTCGTATTCCTTCTCGTATTTTTCCAAGCAAGTAAGCTCTTGCTCTTGCTCTTCCAACTTACCAAACAAAGTCGTAAGATCAAGCGACTTCAGATCATTTGCTTCTTTAATAGAGGTGACTTTTGGTTGCCATTCCCTACTTAAACACCTCAAAACTTTGTTGGTAACAAGTTCATTGGAAACGGGATTACCTAGTGCATATAATCGATTTGTAAGATGAGTGTACCGTTTACGCATATCCACAATGGTTTCACCATGCTCAATATGGAACAGCTCAAACTCTTGATTCAACGTGTTGATCCTAGCTTGTTTGACATCATTAGTACCTTCATGGGAAATCTCTAATGCGTCCCACATAGCTTTGACGATCTCACAATGAGAAACGTGATAAAACTCATCAACTCCCAAGGTGGAAGTGAGAATTTTTTTCGCTTTCCAATCATGTGACCACAATTTCCTATCGTTATCATCCCATTGTGTTTCCAGTTTAGGTATTGTGATACCATCTTCATTGGTCATAGTTATTTAATTTGGACCATTTTGGATAGCATCCCAAATACCTTTGTTAACGGAGTTGACATGAATACGCATAAGTGCTTTCCAATAGCCATAATTTTCGGCGGTGAAAATTGGTGCTCTATTGTACGCACCCATAGGTTCTGTAGTCATACTTCTAAGAAATGTATCTCAAGCATGGAATGAACCAGAGCTCTTGATGCCACTTGTTAGAGGATAGGCTTCGATCTAGAGAGGGGTGAATAGATCACAAATTATATAATAAAAAAACTTTTGGCAAAAATCTGTTTTCAAAAAATATGGTGCAGCAGAAAAATGACCCTGATCGAATCGTCTAACTGAGCCTACAATCGAAAAGCAATATGCGTAACGCAAACCAAAAGGAGTGATAACGAACGTAAATTTTCAACAATGATCAAGCTATAAATCAATTAAATGAAATTCTAATCATAACTCGTATATCCAATGAACCAAAACGCAAACAAAATACACACAAACAATCTATCGAACACTTGATGTGCGATCGATAAAAATATGAAATGTAGTTTGTTTTGTTGATGTTAAAACCTTTCACAATCAAAGTGATTCTGATTATATCAACAACAATACCTTTAAAAGATAGTAGAAAACAATTTCCAATCAAATTGTTCAAACAACGATAAACTCGATAATTAGCATAATCAACAATAAAAGAAATAAATAGATGAAGAGAGATTTCTTTAGGCAGTTCCCCAATCGACCTCGCTATGGGTATGTCTGCCTTCAATTCAAAATCAAATTGAGATATTGATATTAACCTTTTCTTTACAAAAAATGTTTATACAAAAGATGAAGAATGTAAACCCCAAAAACCTTATTGTTTTGTGTTAATTTTTCCACCTCCAACCCTTGATCAAAGCATGACAAGTGACTAACAATGCGGCTACAATCCTCCGATTATCTCGAGCACGTAACTTGTTGAAACCTGAGATTCTTGAACACAATTCACCATCTCGCACTACTCCCTTGCAAGGAAACCACCTTGTCCCAAGGCTTTCACTTGACCGAATCTATGTTGACGTGATCTCGTCCAAAACCTTCAAATCAACCCAATCTTGAAGGAAAACCCCACCTTGGTTTTCTTATTTGAAACACACAAAGCCTCCAACCCAATATTCTCAGTTACACCAAACCTAATTGGACGTTATCAACCCTAATCTAGATGGTCACCCAATCGAAAAATGATTATGTGTAGTTCAATTGTTTGTATGCATAAAAGAATGGATGAAGATGATGGGCAACTTTGTAACCTAGTTTTGTTTAAGTTTTATTCACTAAGAAACATTACCTAGAAGAAGATGCATGTATGAGTATATATAGGTATATGAAGAAAAATGGCAAAAGGATGCAAGAAAAATAAGATGCAAAAAGAATTTTTCAAGTTTTAACTTGCATAGGTCGGCCTATGAAGGTCATATGTCGGCCTATGAAGGTGTTCTGGCCGACCTGTGAGGCGACCAGAAATGCAGTCTGTGGGAATAATCTACAAGCTTCATTCTTGGAGCGTAGGAGATGACCTGAAACATGGATGTGCCAGCCTATACTGAAGCTAAAGCTTCCATAGGTCGGCCTATGGTGTTGTTTTGACACACAAACTTGATTTTTAATATGTATGACATGCCTAAGACCTATCAAACTTGTTCAAAGATTTTTTTATGCATCCTAAGTCTAAGGGAACAAAAGAACATCTAAATTTAGGTTGACACCGTCCAATATACAAGATCACTACAATAAACTGACTCATTTATTCCTTGTTTGATATCATTCAAAACCCGGTTGAATTTGTAGTTGTAAATACTCAGCACTCATATTCCTTGCTTAGACTCTCTGCCTAATACTTTCCTTGCTCAAACCTCTGTCTAAGACTTCACTGCTCAGGCCCACGACAAGAGACTTATATCTAAACTGACTGTTTAGAGAAGGAATAACTTACAACAACACTTGATTAACTATCAGAGGTGTTCAAATATTATACAACACACTTTTATAATAAGTATTCTTAAGCTATACAAGAATAAGAACACTTTAATAGATTAGCCTCTCTTGAGCTGAATGTAGTGGTTATGTATCTCAGTTGTAGTTGTAGCGTTATTTCTTGAGTTGATCTTCCAATCTTTCGCTCCTTTTATAGCTGAAGAAATATAGTTGTTATAGTATCCACAACGGCTATAATCAGATCAAATCTTCTAGTACATATTCTTTTCCAAGAAGGTAGATGTTAGAACTCGTAGTCAAGGAATTACCCACAGAACAAGGCCTTTTTCCGGAGAGCACTTCCATGAAACAAGTACAACACAATCTTTTAAAGATAATGTCAACATATCTCGAGTCCCGTGTTAGTAGAGCTTGAGTTGACATTACTCAGTTTCCAAGGCATCCATAGCACGCTTCTGATTTTGAAGTGTACTAGCAGTAACTTTCTGATCAGACTCTCTCACGAGTGTATGATCAGAACTGAACCAAAGCTATTTTCGTGTCAGAACCAGTTACATCAAATAAATAAAGTTCTGCACACACGAAACAACTAGTTAGAAATCCTAATTGTTTTTTAAATACTTTGTTATCATTAAAACTTTAGATGATACATGGTAAAAACCAAATTTGTCTCATCATAGGTGTTTGTGGAAGACGAGTGGTTGTGGTTTGAGTCGCAGTGGAGGAAAGGTGTGGGTGGAGATGAGGCTGAGTGAATAAGGGATGTGGAGGTTAGTATGAAAGGTGACGCCGTGAGGGACTCACCGGATGAAGTTGTTCGGTTGGAGGGTGAGGATAATTGAGGAGGACGAAGGTTTCTTGAATGGTTGTGAGGGAGGAGATAAGGCGGGAGGGAGATGGAGGGCGGAAAAGTGAAGAGCGGAGAAGAAAAGTTAAACGATGGTCATACTTTATTTCTAGACGTTTTTTGGTATTTACGAGAGGACATGTCACAATGGTCAAATGAAGCAATCGTGGGGAAAAGATACACGGGGTGAAATGGTTCGAATCCCAACACCTACAATTAGTTATTTATTGTGATAAAAATGTTATTTACCTTGTACATCAACACGGTTTTTATTAACAACCGTGATGAAAGGTGATACTTTATTTATATATAAGCGGAGTTATCTATCGCTTCAGTACATTACAACCGTCTCTCTCAAAACAAAACCCTAACAACTCTTTCACTTGTTTCTCTCACAAAAAAAACGCTAACAACTCTCACTCTTCTCTCTCATCTGGAAACCCCAAAACGAAACCATAACAACAAATCTTAGCCAATAGATATTTACAAGTTCGTTTTCTCTATAGTTTTTTTTTTCAAAATCTGTTTCAATAGCTTGTTTCATGATGTTTGAACTTATTTCTTGTTTTGAATTGTAGGTATGGATGCGTTTTTCAATAAAGAGGAAAAAAATAAATTTAGCCTTACAAACTTGTGTCAAAGATCCAAAATGACATTCATTCAAATTCTACACAAGTTTGCTGGTCTAAATTTATCTTCATCCTTATTTCATTGACAACACGCCTTTATGGGACATGTGTGGTATGTTTTTGAAGCACTTTATGACTTGATATGTTTTTTGTATCGTTTTTGTTGTTTATGGTTTGTTGTTGGTCAATGTTTTTGATGGATGTTATTGTTAATGTTTGTTTAAAAGATGAGTTTATTATATATTATGTGGTTTGAGTGTTTTTCCAATCCCTTACCGAATATATAACTTTCTAAATTGTATTAGAAAAAATAAGTACACGTTCAATTCTTGACAATAATTCTTCACACTGTTAACTGCATGTTGTTCTTTAACCATTACAACTTGGTTTAACGATCCTAGATCTTTCACCACCCCTCTCTCCACCTCTAATTTTGTATGCAAAGTAAATAATATTTTACAAAACTAATTAGAGGTGAAGTCAGGGCGGTTGAAGAACTAGGATCATTAAACGAAGTTCTTACTGTCAAAGAACAAAATACAGATAAGGTGTTGAAGATCTCTTGTCAAGCATTGAACGTGAACTTATTCTTCTAATATAACTTAATTTGTCATATTATAATGCTCTAGTGCAGATTTGAAGGTTATATGTTTAGTAAGCATTGGAGAAATAAGCATTCCACATAATTTTAATAAACTCGGGTCTATATTTAATCACGGTTGTTTAGAACAATCGCGATTAAATATGTTGCATTAAATAATATAACAACGGTTGGTTAAAGTAACTGTTGTGGTAGGTAGAGTGCTACATGGATACAATCACGGTTGCATGACCGTGGTGGAAATCATCATACATACAATCACACCTTACAACACAACGGTTGGACCTGCATGGTGGTATCCTTTTTCCAACCTTTGTGATATGTGTTTTCTGTAGTAGTAGGTTGTGCTTTTTATATTTTTTATAAAGAGAAAATCTTGGATTTATGTGTTGTCTCCTCTTTTTCAGTAAGGCGACATGTGTGTTCTTTTGAATGATTTGTATGTGTGTTTTTTGAAATAGAGAAAGAAGAAACCCAATTAGTGAGGGTGCCACAGACGGTGTCTTGGATAGGTCTCTCCTCTTCTTCCAACATCAATATATATATATATATATATATATATATATATATATATATATTAGGGTTTTAGAATAAATAAATTCCACAACTACCATTTTAGATGTTTTAAGAGATTAAAAAGAGTTTAAATCAATTAAACCAAATAAAATTCAAACATTTTAAATAAACACAATAGAATCAAAATAAAAATGTGGTTAAATTTATTTATTTTTTCTGAACAGTTTGATAAAAAAAGAAAAATTAAAGAAATTAAAATGAACAGAAATT
Source organism: Lathyrus tuberosus (assembly GCA_022829125.1). NCBI lineage: Eukaryota > Viridiplantae > Streptophyta > Magnoliopsida > Fabales > Fabaceae > Lathyrus > Lathyrus tuberosus. The sequence goes on from JALAZF010000423.1 coordinate 2,230,953, forward strand.
GAGCGGCAAAAATGATCGAAAAACTAAAATGAACGCATTAAAATGATCTACAAAAAATAAATTTATGGAAAACAGACAGGTAAATGTTGATTTTTGGAATAAAAAATGCTCGGTTGAAAAGGCTCAGGCTGATCACAATGCGAACGTAAACGGGAACGAAAAAAATAAAAGAAGCATGCCAGGTTAAACTACACGAATCATAGATTAATAAAATTAACAACTGCAATTCCAATATCGAAATTTTTTACCCGCTAATTTTTCTCACATTTGAGAAACGATTCAATAGGTCTGTTTATAAAATCGAAAATTATTTTATGTGACTTTCTAAGCATTATGGTGAAAGAAATGAATGTTATGATATTAAGATGATGTGAATGTCTTGATGAATATGTTGATTTATTGATCTAGGGGTAAATTTGGGTCGTGACAGCTACCCCTATTTAAATTTCTTCGACCAAAGAATATGAAGAAGGCCGCTCTTCATATGATTGCGCTGGAAGATAGTTAAATACTAAATGACCCATATTTTGTCCCTTGATGAAATAAAATGAAATGATATGAGATGTTATGAATGTATGGAGGGCTATTTTTTCCTTTGTTAGGGATATGAGGTGAGAAGAAATCGAGCATGAGATTTTACGATGGATGAAGATTGAAAGGTGGACATGTGGGGATAATGTGGATCTGTGGTAGTAATGATCCATAGGAAATAAAAAAGGATAATAAGGGTGAAAACTCACTAGGGATAACAATTTGTTGGAGAAAAAACACTAGGGAATATTCAAAGTGAGTTTTATCAATTGGTTTAAAATGACATGGCGACACTTTAGACTATATCTGAGAGTTCTGGAGATTTCTAACAAGATAAAATTGGACTTTGATGATGTCTGCGTAAACCAAACTACGGTTTAAGGGCGCCAAATAAAATTGGACTTTAAAAATGCTTGCGAAATCTAGATTATGGTTTAAGTGCGCCAAATAAAATTGGACTTTGAAGATGCCTGTGAAAACAAGACTATGATTTAAGGGCTTTAAATAAAATTTGACTTTGAAGATGCCTGCAAAAACTGGACTATTATTTAAGGGCGCCAAATAAAAATGGACTTTGAAGATGCATATGAAAACCAGATTATGGCTTAAGGGCGCCAAATAAAATTTGACTTTGAAGATGCATGTGAAAACTGGACTATGGTTTAAGGGCACCAAATAAAATTGACCTTTGAAGATGCCTGCAAAAAATAGACTATCGTTTAAGGCCTCCAAATAAAATTGGACTTTGAAGATGGCTACGAAAACTGGACTATGGTTTAAAGGCGCCAAATAAAACTGGACTTTGAATATGCCTGTGAAAACTAGACTATGGTTTAAGGGCACCAAATAAAATTGGACTTTAAAAATGCCTACAAAAACCGGACTATGGGTTAAGGGTACCAAATAAAATTGGACTTTGAAGATGCTTGTGAAAACCGGACTATGGTTTAAGGGAGCCAAATAAAATTGGATTTTGGGTTAAGGGTGTCGCAACGCGAAAAACAACTGGCGGGAAACAGAATAGAGTCGCCACCGAATGTTATTTATCCCAACGGGGGAAAGGAAACGATCGAAGAAAACCTAACAAAAGGGGAAAGACATGGTCATCACAACCATAGTCTGGGTTCAGGAGTCGGTTACGCGAGAGGAAGGTATTAGCACCCCCTCGCATCCATCATACTCGATGGGATCCACGCTTGCTGTTCTGATCAAAAGGCGAAGATATTTGAAGCTCCACTGCTAACTGGAAAAGAATAGAATGATAAACAAGGGAGAGGGGGGAAAGTTACGAAAGATAACTCGATATGACTTCGCTGCCCTAGGCCTAAGTATTCCCTCGTACAATGGGAAAGTCAGAGTCAACGTAGTTTAGAGTACTACGGGTGAAGGAGGGGAAGGTTGCTCGCCAAGACATCGTCGTCTTGTGCCTACGTATCCTTAATCAGACGAGAGAGAGGAAGTCAGAGCAGTCGTAGTTCGGCCCACTATGGGTGGCCTTGTTTTTTTGGTGTTTTTTAGGTGGACGATGCTAACGTTTGCGTTCTAGCATTTTAGGTGTTGTCGCTCGTTGTATGGAGACTTACGCGTTTACCTGCTTGCGGTAGAATGGAAATAGCGTATCCTTACGATTAGAGGAGGAAGTGAGATGAGAAAAGAATCCCGAAGGAATATGATTGATTCGTTTATGTCTTTTAGAAGAAGTGTTTTGATTTGTTTTGTTTACGATATGTGTCGTGCTAAAGACTATAACATAGGAGTGAATACTTTGCAAGGTCGCCCCTAACGGAACGTTTGCAAAGCACCCTAGAAGGGTAAAGGAAACCTTCACTGCTTAAGGCTCGTGGCTCACTACACATACAATATTTTTTAAGTGTTTTTGCTTTTTCTTTTAGAGAGAGGAGAGAGAATCAAATGGTTAAAAGAAAATTCTAAGGGAATCTCCATCCTAGAAGTTGCCATGCAATGATTGATCCTATAGTTGGGATAAGGAAAGGGAATCTCTACCTATGTTAGCATGCTTGGATTGATAATCTAATGTCTTTCTTACTTTGAACCTAATCCAAAATTAGATTCAAGCTAGGAACCTTAAGGGAACATGTGATCATACACAAGTAAACATTAGATGATTCAATCACCATTCAAAGAAGTAATAAAGAAGAAGTGAGATGAAAGAGGAACCTCATAAGAGTTGATTGTAGCGAGCGATTTTTGTCGATGACGCGACCACCTTATCGCTGGTTTTTAGGTTTCTCCCCACAATGAGGAGGGGGTGCTACTTTCTTATTTCTTATTTATCCCATGAAGCTGGAAGGGAAAGGGAAGCTATCTAAAACTAACCTTGCACGCGGATGTTTAACTAAACAAACGCTTTAAAGAGATTCGGGGAGTTCGGGGTCAGGTTATACAATGGGGAGTTGTCAATTACCCATCCTATATGTGGTTATCTATAGGATATTAGCTTTAGGTTTCACTTTGTACTTGATAGTGTTTATCCGTTAACAGGTTGGGAAAGTTTCTTGGGAAATATGAGTGAGTGAGTGAGTTTTTGTTGATGTTCGGGTTTTCCCGATGCTTTTGGTAAGGTACTGGACCTAAGTTCTGATTGGTATGAAGGTACTGGACCTAGAGTTTTTTACTATTATGAAGGTACTCGACCTAGAGTTTTTGATTATTATGCTCGCTAAGATTTCACAATCTTATGCCTACGTATTCCCGTTTAAATGAAATAGGGAAATCAGAGCAATCATAGTTCCTCCTGGGAGGAAAAAGATATTTGGTGTCTTGTTCAAAGCCCAAGATTGAAGCTAAAAGGTTTTGACTGAGAGAGAATTTGTCATCTCTAAAGAGGGATTGGATTTCCTCTGAGGGGATTGTTAATTTTTGTGTGCCTTGATCAAAGCCCAAGGTTGAAGCTAAGAGGTTGATTGACTCCACTAAGGAAGTCCTTATACAAAGCCTAAGAGGAGGCTGAAAAAGATTTGGCTCTTTGGGGATATCCTTATACAAAGCCTAAGAGGAGGCTAAAAGTTTTCTTTTTCGGGGAAATTGTTCCGTCTTTCTTGCACAAAGCCCAAGATTGAGGCTAAAAAGGGGATTTTGACTCTGCCCGGGGGGTTTATATGTGTCTTGTACAAAGCCCATGATTGAGGCTGAAATGGGAAATTTAACTGACTCGGCTGAGGATATTTTAGGTGTCTTGTACAAAGCCCAAGATTGAGGCTAAAATAAGTTTGACTCTGCTGGAGAGTATTATCTGTCTTGTACAAAGCCCAAGATTGAGGCTGAAAAGAGTTTGACTCAGCTTAGGGAATTTATTTCTCGAAGCCTAAAGAAGGCTAGGAGGAATTGACTCCGTTGGGGAAGATATTTGTCCCAAGCTTAAGATAAGGTTATGAAGATTTATGTCTTGTACAAAGCCCAAGATTGAGGCTAAAGAGGTTGACTCAACAAGAGAGTGCTTTTATCTGTCTTGTACAAAGCCCATGATTGTGGTTGAACAAGCTGGAGAAATCATTATACAAAGCCTAAGCGGAAGCTAACTTTTGCTAGGGGAAATCTTTATACCAAGCCTAAAAGGAGGCTGGAAAAGATTAACTCAATAAGAGAGTGTTTTTATTTGTCTCGTACAAAGCCCGAGATTGAGGCTAAAGGGGTTGACTCAACAAGAGAGTGCTGAAAGGTGATTGACTCAACAAGAGAGTCTGACAGTTTGATTGACTCAACAAGAGAGTCTGAAAAGGTGATTGACTCAACAAGAGAGTCTGAAAAGGTTAGCTCCACTGGGGAGAATCATTGTACAAAGCCCAAGAGGAGGCCGACTTTGCTGAGGAAAGGTCTTTATACAAAGCCTAAGAGGAGGCTAGCTTTTGCCGGGGATTATTGAGATCCCGAGGCAGGTCCAAATTGGGAATCAACTCTTCTTGAGGGTTACAGAAGAGTTGGGGTATCAGATACCTGGAGGTTTTGATACTGGTGATAAACTGACCCTGGCTGGGGAACTTTTTTAGGAGAGAGACTGGGTTTTTCCTAGGTTTATAAGGAACTTGAGAATGTCTTTGAGACTCAAGATTAGACTGTCCAAGTCTACTGGTGTGGAAGAGTTTTATCTTTTGTATGACGCCCAAGAGGAGGCAGGTGTTTTAAAGGATGAGAATCAACCCTAAATTGGTTCGTGATTTGACATTGGAAAGACTGCTCTAGCAAAGGATGACTGAGTTTTGTCCTATACCTTTAAGATGACTTTAGGGTCCTTGTATTAAGCCCAAGAGAAGGCATGAGAACTTCTAAGAAGCCGGAGGGTCCTTGTACAAAGCCCAAGAGGAGGCGGGGATGCTTTTAGGAAGCTCGTGGGTCCCAAACCAAGAAAAGTTCAAGAAATGCTATTCACTGAGAATAGATCATTTAGTGAAAGTTCTGAGGTTTGAAGAAACTCAAGAGATGCTATTCACCGAGAATAGATCAACTCTGGGGAGTAGAATTTCTTTGACAATTTCTAATAGTGACAGCCTGAGAAAAGGTTCACAAAGAATACTACCTTTCTCTTTGTTCCATATTGTTTAAGCCCAAGAGAAGGCAAGAATGTATCTGGAAATCATATGGGGATCTAGTTTTGACTGTATTTAAAGAGTGACCAACATGGCTTTACCTAATTCTAGACCTAGTTGCCGGGGAAAACTCTAAATAGCTATACTAGTATATATACAATTGATATATGACAAGTATTTAAAAGGATATGAAAGAAGACTTACAGCGCGCAGCTTCCCACAATACAATTATATATATATATATATATATATATATATATATATGTGTGTGTGTGTGTGTGTGTGTGTGTGTGTGAAAGCGAGTAAATGAAAGCTGTTAAAACTTACAGGTGAGCAAGCTTCCATGCTGTATTATTAGTTGTTCAAAGAAATTAAAGAAAGTTTTGATAACAACATGTATATTTGAATCTAAATCAAAAGAGCAGTTCTTTTTGAAAGATTGTTGGGGTTTATACTCAAGGAGAGGCCCAAGGTTTAACAGTGTTCCCACCGTTGTTTTTGAAGATCGTATCGGGACTTATACCATGACTGAGGCCCAAAGAGGTTTGCTGTACAAAGGGGTGGGTCTTACAACTCAAGGAGAGGCCCAAAGGAGTTTTAAAAGAAAAGAAGTGGGACTTATAGCTCAAGGAGAAGCCTAAATGATTTTTGTTTTGAAATGGCGATCGCGCTGAGATTTTTGAAAATGCAGTGGGACTTATACAATGTCTGAGGCCCAAAATGGTTTTGGTTAAGAAAAGGATTGGGTCTTGCACTCTATTAGAGGCCCAAAAGTGTTTTTAAAAAGAAAGATGGGACTTACAACACGAGAGGAGGCCCAGTTGATTTTGTTAAAAAGGAGACGATCGCGCCGAACTTTTGAAAATGTACAGAGGGACTTATACAATGTGTGAGGCCCAAAATTGTTTGTTTACAAAAGGGATTGGGTCTTACAATCTATTAGAGGCCCATGAGTGTTTGAAAAATATTTGTTAGGGTGAAAATCAAAGAAACCCTAATTTCATTTTCTTTTAAAAGTAATCCTTTTAATAAAATGAATAAAAATGACAAAAATACCAAATAAGTCTAAATAAACTACTTGTGATTTTTTGTTAAGGTTTGAAAAATGAGGTTTTAATCACAAGATGATTTAGGACTCATTTGATTTTGATTTTCAAAATGAATATTCATTTTTGAAATGTTTAAAAACAATAAAAATGAATTTATTTACAAAAATATCAACTATATTAAATAAATAATATAAATTTGATTTTTTTTGTGAAATAAAATATTTTAACATTTTTATAATTTTTTGCAAAAAGAACCAATAAAAAATAATTAAAATTGAGAGAGAAATTAATTTTCCAAATCATTTAAAATAATATGACAAATATTAAAAAAATGGAAAACGTGGTAAAAAAGGGTCTGGGGCGAGGGGGATTCGATCCCCAGACCTCCTAGCCAAACACATGAGCGCGCAACCACTGGGGTGGTGATACATCCGTGTATCAAAACCACCCCATGAATATATGAGGGGTGCCTTATTTTAGGCCTGGCCAAGGCGGGGCAAGGCAAGTTCTTGGGCCAAAAACGTAAAGGCTGTAACTTTCTCATTTCTCCATGGATTGGGACAAAATTTAGGTATATCCTACCTAGAATTTCACAAGGAATCCAATGGTGCCCTTAGTTTTTTCAGATGAGGTCCCCATTTTAAAACCCGATAGTGGTTTTGAAATAGGCCACCATTTGCATTTTCTATGCTACCTCATGGTACTGGCAAGAATTACATGATGAATTGGTTCAAACACAACATATATAACATGTATGAGATGTTTATGATCAGTGGACTTCAAAGCAATGCATAGTTCAAAGAGTTCAAGTTGTGATGCTTACCTCTTTGGGAGCTTTTTGTGCTATCTACCAAGTTTCTTGTGCCAGAAGTAATTTGATGCTTTAGACACTCTCAATTGATCCCTTAGGAGCTTTTAGAATGGTTGGAACCAGCTGGAATCCTCAGGAACAAGTTTGAGCTCTTTCATGCAAAAGGGGCAAAAGTGACCAATATGGCAACTCTCTCAAATGGTGTTCCAGATGTGGGGAACCATTTGGGACAGTTCAAGGATGATATTTGGAGTGTGTTTGAGGTTTTATCTGGTTTTGAAAGTGACTGAATCAAGACATGGCTTGAAAAATGCAAAAAAGTCCAATTTTGAGGTTTTGGAAGTGGACTTTGAGATTTTGGTGTTACAGGTCACATGTTAGTGTTTGAACAACTTAGATACAACATATTAGAGGTGTTTGGATCATGAGCTGTGATGGAATTGCTCTCTAACTCAAAAACTCAGAGATACCTTGCAAAAGAAGGCATTTTGGTCTAAAGAGAGGGATTTTGAGGAAAGCATCAGTTTGGGTGCTTTGGTGTACTCAAACTGATCACAATTGATGTCTATTTATAGTAGATCAAGTTTGTTTTGCAAGCAATAGTGTGTGGCAACTGCAGCAGGCCTTTGGCCAATTGTGATCAAATGGAATCTCAAGTCTCCTCTAGCCATTGACTTGAGGTTAGGGCATAGGCTTTGTATCTTTGGTTCAGAGATAAACTTGGACTGAATTCATTTGGAATAGGCTCAGTTCATTCCACCTTAATGTATCCATTAAAGGCTTGGAAACAAAATTTGAGTCTTGGCACTTTTTAGCTCTTTTAGGTTTGGCATGGCTACTTGTAGATTCTTGGACTTTGGAGGCTGGGGATCAGATCATTCCCTTCTTGTTTTTTCCTCAGATGTGTCCAAATGGATGACAAGGCTTGGATTTATCAGATTTGGACAAATCGAGCAAAATGCACAAATTGTGCCTTGTGAAAACCAGTTCATGATGCCATGTTCCAAGGATTGTATCTCCTTGCTCAAATGGAATTTGGAGATGATCATGTACTTGTTGGAAAGCCCTCATGACATACTTTAACTTTGATGTCCACCCCTAGACCTGGTTTGACTTGGATCAAGGTGAAAAATGTCCCTACATTTTGGAAAAAGTAAGGCAGATTCTGACTTAGTGAAAATTTCACTAAGTGTTGGAAAAATGTCATTTTCATGTTTTTTGCCACTTTGATCACTCCATAACTAAAAATCCATAAGTAATTGGAGTTTGATGTAGTTGAAGCTTTTGTAGAGTGTAGCAAGACCTACAAATCCAACTTTGGATCACCCAAAATGGTTGCTTGGATCTCAATTTATGGTCCTTGGAAGTTGGTACCCTAGCCACTTTGTTCCATAACTTAGAAAAATTCTAAGTTTTTTTATGGTTACCCCTTTTACAAGTTAACTCACTTTCTTTGATTTTTCGTGATGAATGATGATTCAAATCACATATTAACATTGTTTTAGGGTTAAGGAACCATAATTGTGAAAAATTCCAAAAAGTCAAACTTGATTTTGTGCACAGTTGACTTTTTATCGGATGAAATCCAAAATGTGCGATCCTTTATGAAATCAAGTCCTTGACCTAAATAAAACCTAATGGATATATTCCATAGGTGTTATAGAGTGTATTGAATCATGTCCCAAGGTTTAGGAGCATGTCTTGGTCAAAAGTCAAAGGTACAGTTGACTTTTCCCTCGAAACCCTAATTGTGGTCCTGATGAAATTGAAACTTGTGGATCAAGCTTCTTGGATCAATCCATTGTTTCAAATGGATCAATGTAGTGTATTGGAGACCCTCAAATCATGTCTTGAGGTCTTGTCTCATGTTTTGTACCAAAAGTTAACTTATGGGTGGATTAGGTCAAGAAACCCTAATTCCTGATTTTTGGTAAATGCATCCCCTGAGGTTAAATTGACTTGATGATTGGGTCCATGAGGTCCCTTGGAGTATCTTGGGTTGTGCCCTAATTTGGTGACACTGTCGATCTTGAGGATTTATCCGTTTGGAATGTTGCAACCTTGTGCTTAACTCTTGATGTGGGAGTCCTCTTGATCTCTTATGGGTGTTTGAGAGGTTAGACAAGTTGAAGATCATGTCATTTATTGATTGATCCTTTTTCTAAGTGCTCTGAGACGGCTTGAAACCCTAATTCTTGTTTGTAGTGGATGCTCAACCATCTTTGAGGAGATTGATGAGGCATGAAAGTACATCCATATTGTGATGATGATTTGCCCAATGATGGGAAATCTTGGTGGTCAAAATTTTGGGTATGACATTGATGTCAATGTGAAGTGATACAAGTACTTACCAAATTCAAACCAAGCTCAACTATTGGATAGTTGAAAGAACTATGCAAAATAATGCACTTACGCCCATGCAAATGACCTAAGACTACACTAGACGTAATGTCAATCATCTAACAAAATGAAATGGGTCCTAGAAGGATGAGAACCATGATGGGACAGTAGCTATGTCCTACTATATTTCATTCATGTTATTTTCCTAAGAAGTGCAAAAGAATTCAAGTTATGTCTCATGTTAGCACACAAACAATTGACAATCAAAAAGTCATGCAAAACACACCTTAAAAGGCTACACAAGTGAAGTTAAAGCCAATCATAGAAGTTGGGTCAGTGGAAAACATGGTTTGATCATAGAAAAATGAGGCTTGAGATGTTAAGAAGTGCTTATGAAATCCACACCAAGTCATGTTCAAAAGAATAGGCAATTCTACACAAGCATGTCTCTTTTATGTCATCATTCATTTATGACACAACAATGAACAAGTAAACATGAAGTTGACTTGTAAATGACCAAAGTAAGAAGCTAAATCATGGATTTAATGCTTAAAAGTAACCTCAATACATTGCAAAAGTTTCCTGTCAAAGCACTCTTAGAAGTGAGAACAAGTAATGATCAAATTCAACCCTAATCTTCCTTTAAAGGCATGTGAAGTTCTAATCATGTAAAAGAAGGAGAAAGTCATGTCAAGTGATTATATAAGCATAAAAATCTATATCAAATGACCTATAAAGTTTCACATTTGAGTTTCAAAAGCGTTGAGTAAATGAAGCACACAAAAGCTCGAGTGAAGTTGTCAAAGTTTGATGCACAATCATGTTCAAGTTCATGTAAGTATAACACCAATTAGAGGCACAAAAAATGACCTGTAAATCAAGTGTAAATCAATGCTCAAAATATCCCCAAAAGGGTTGCATAAATGCATCATCAAATCCAATCACTTAGGTAAACATTGAACAAACATCGGGTATGCATTTAGGGTTCAAGATAAGCACATGGATCATGATCAACAATAAATACCAAAGCATCACAATGGATAAAAAACTATCCTATTTAATATGCTTAAACATGTCAAGGAAATTGGCTCGATAGAGGTCACACACAATCATCAAGTTCACCCTAATTCTAGGCATACATCAAAGCATTAGACATGCAAGGAAATAATCATGAAAACTAGTTAGAAGTCTTGAAAAATTATGAGATTTTAATCATGATATGATGAAGTCAGTGGTTCAACATGCTCTAAAAATAGGCCTAAGATTATGCACAAAAGGTGCTCAAAGAATGTCACACATATGGCAAGTTATAAGGCAAAGATCATCCAAAACTAGCTTCAAAAGATGAACTTAAAAGGACCCAAAAATTATGGGAAAAATACCATGTGATCATCAACATGTACTATATACATGTAACTAAGGGTGTACAAAAATTAGGATCAAGAACAATTAGGAAAAATCAATTTCAAAACCCTAATGTAGAAATCATGTCAATTGGTACATCTTTAATCCTAAAATCGAGAAAAAATACCAGAATAATCCAAAAATGAAATTAAAAATGATGGAAAATTAATTCAGACCCCAAAGATACTTCATGCATTTTTGTGGAATTTTCTAATTAATAAAACTATTTTTAATAAGTCAATATGAAATGAGTTTCAAAAATAAAATGAAAAAAAAAAAGAAATGAATGGCAAGGGGTGTAACACTAGCAATTTCCAAGTTCAAAATTTTACTGGGACAGAATATGGGAGGTTGGATTAGCAAGGCGCGTAAGGCTCAGTCACAATTTAAAACCAAAAACCATTTTTTTATTATGATCATTATTTGTTAAAAACATTATTCAGAAAATAAAAGAAGAAAAAGCACGTGTTTCTCATTTTTACTCATTAATGTGTTGTCAATTGAATTACACATGGGAAAGAAATAATACACGCTGGCCTTTGAAACTCATTAATGCGTTGGCTAATGGCTACAGGTGGAATTCAAAATAACACACACTGGCCAATCATATGAAGACATGCAAGCGTTGACTGAATAAAGACCAGGGCTGATGCAAACGCCAGAGCTAGGCTCCGGTCGTCTTCTCCGGTGGACCACCACCGTGAGTTCTAATGAAATGCTTCAGAAATCAAAAAGAAAACCACAGTTCCACTCGTTTTTCCACGCTGAATCCGAATATGCCATTAGAATTTTCATTTGAAGCCTCTATCTCACAAAACGAATGGAAATAAGTTATGCCCTAAAAATCACAAATGCTACATATCACCCTATTCTACACCACAAACATTGCCATCATTGAAAGGACTTCAGATGCCACTAGTTTACATGATTCTAACCACCATATTTTTCCCTAACTGATGCAAGAAAAAGTTCAAGATCTGACCTAGTTGGAGATACTTTTAAAGCTCACAGAAACCCTAAAACTTTATGCAATGGTCTTGAGATCTTCTTTGGAGCAAAATAAATGCTCAAACTCCTTTAAATCTTGATGAAATTCCAAATTGATGGTGAAAGAAGATGAAGTCGTGGATGGTGCTATGGTGGTTTCAGCTCATGAATAATGCGTACAGAAGCTTGTATGAAGTATGGTGATGACAATGGTGAGGAAAACTTGAAGAAAGCTTAAAAAATGAGAGGGATTCGAAGCTCTGAACTTGAGAGTAAAAACTGTGATTTTTGGATCTATTTGCTCTAATGGATAGTAACTGACTTTGTTAGGGTGGTTAAGAGGCTTTATATATGTGGTTAGATGGTGATAAAGATTTTAATCATGGTTAGAAGTTTGTTACGGCATGGTTAAGGGAAATTGAAAAATGAGAGTGAGGTGTGGCTTGGCACGGGTTAGAGGTGTGTGAGGTGTATTATTGTTATCATAGAGTGTACTATGATGAACATTTTTCATGGTGATGATGTGCGATGGTCTGGTACAAATCAGAATGGCAATAGCTTGTTGATTAAGTTTTTTATTTCACTTGATGCATGGAGTAATGTTGGAGATATATGCTTGATATGTAAGGAATTGCATGGCCATTTGAGGTAAAGAGAAGGACATGATGCGCGTGGATTGGTATAACAACAACGAGGTGGAGTGTATTTTGAATTTGGAAGGTTATGTTATGGCTTGAACACTTGCATGAACATCTTCCATGGTGATGATTTTGGGATGGCATGACTCTAATGAATATGAAACCAATTTGTATGATTTTGTTACCATTAGAAAGCTCTCATGGCAAAGTGAAATTCTTGTGTTGGAAATAAGTTGAGATGAGGTCTTGAACATCAAGAAAAATGTCATTGAAGTCATGGTCTCAAAACTGACTTTTTGGACTTAGAAAAATCTAAGTTTTGTTTCAACTTGAACAACTTGAATGTCCCAACTTCAAAGCATCATAACTTTTGATTTAGAAATCCAAATGACATGTTCTTTATATGGTTGGAAAGATGGAAGATCCCTCTACAACTTTGATGTTTGGAAAAATTTGAAATGGGGCTTTGAGCATACTGAAAATTGGCCTGGAAGTTGGCACTTTGAAATTTAGAACTTACCCAAAATGGAAAGTTCTAAGAATAAACTTTCCAAAAATGGAAAGTTTTCCATAATTGGCAACTTTCCACATAAGCTTGATTTTTTATGATTCTTTTGGTATTTCTTGGTCAAATTCCACCCATTGATCATGTTTGACATGACAAACACAAAATTAACCTCAAAAAGTCAGGAGTTGACTTTTTCCTGCACAATTGACTTTATCCCCAATTCTATTGATTCTCAGTGATCTGACCAATTGAAACCCTTCTGACTGAAATTGATGGTCAATACTCCACTCATAGACACTTGAGAACATATAGAAGGCCATGAAATCAAGTATTGCCCAAAGAGTCAGAAATAAATTGATTTTACACAAAACCCTAGTCTTGGTCCCAAAAACATAGGAGGTAGATGCACATCTTCAAAACCCTAATTCCTCTGAACATGATGGAGAATCCCTTAAACAAAGATGATTTGGGTAACAAAATGATGATGGGGCCTCAAAATTCTTGCTTATGAGGGTGTCACATACCCAAATATCCAAAACCCTAGGTTGATGACCAAAGATAGAAGAAGGTGATCCACTTCAAAGCTCTTGCCAATTTCATTCATTTGATGAAGTGGTGGACATATTAGGATGTCTTGAGTCATAAGAAGCCCTTGTGGTGATATTGAGACCATATCTTCCATTGATGCCTTGAGCAAACTTTCCCTATGCACATATGTACTCTTGCTTGAGCCTCTGAGAAACATACTATCCTCTTGAGCTAACCAAGATACCATGATCCCATGCTTAGAACCAATGATATGCACACATGATAATGCAAAAATGAAATGAAACACAAGCCAGTTAGAGTTAAGAACAAAGGGGCAAATTTAGGGGTGCTACAAAGGGATATATAATCAACAACACGACCTAGGTCAATGCAAAATGAGCGCGAATTACACTTCAAGCTATGCATGATTTGAATTTGCTTTTATGAATGATATAAGAATGATCATCATATGCAAAAGTTATGTGAAGACTGGGAGTTTATGGAGGATATTCACGGAGGCTTTGATTCCTCAACACCATGAACTCAACCAATTATTCAATGATAGATGTATTCAGAGAAGAATTTACCAAGCTTGATAATTACAACTAGCCAAAGGATCCTTTTGGAGCATTGATGGGTTGTGCTAGCATGATTTCCCGACACTTGTTTCGCACTCAACAGTTGCTAAAGTATGGCATAGTTTGCTTGAGATGCTTGAAGTCATGGAGAAGACTTGTCCTATGGTTTATCTTTCCCTAGTTTGTAGGGTCTTTAAAGATGTTTACCTCGAGATGATTTGGGAAGAAACTTGACATGACCTTGAGGTGGCTTGCCTCAATACTTTAAACCGTGAAGGGGTCCTTGACTAACCTACTCTTGGAGTGGTTGACTTTTGATTGACTGACCTTTGGAGAGTTAGACTCATTAATATCTTTGTGGTAGCTCGCCCTAGTTTGAGTTTTGAAGATTTACTTCTTGATTAACAGACTCTATGGGTGATTAGCTCAAATTAACTAATACTCAAAGTGATTTGCCCCTGACAGGACATATTTCACATAATCAAATTCCTCAACTGACTACATATTGTTGAGATATCATTGATGTTAAGTTTCAAATTGAAGTTAAAATAGTTCCTTCAAAAATGGTGATTTTTGAAGTTGAGAAAAATACACAAGGGGGATGAATTTGTTATAACAATATTTGTTCATGACATATAATCCTTGGGTTTTGATGATAATAAAAGTATTAAAAGAACAATGGTATTATTTGATGTGTGTTTCAAGTATGCAGGTTCTATTGCTTAAAGATATACATTCAGAATCTTATATAAGGACACACTTGAAAGGAGCTGAATTACTAGCTTCTGGTGGTGCAGAATTTGAAGAACAGTCTCTAAGTAATGTCTAGTGTAGACTCTGAAGCTGAAGGCCTCATCATCAAAAGAAGCAACATATTGTCTCTACACTTGGTGAATGTAATTGGCTTCTGGTGATCATTCAGAGTTATTGATAAAGCTGAAGCTATTCGTACTGCAGAAAGCAAACTGCATTGTCAAATTAGTTTGTCAGGTAGAGTCTAAGATCACAAGGCTCAAGAAGAGTTGACATGCTTTACGGATATCTACTCTCAAGGGATCTATAGTACAAGATCTCATGGAAGACCCAATGGTTAAATATGTTACACAATAGATCAAGATCTTTTGGTGTATCTATCTTCAACGTCTCTTGTACTATGGAGAAAGCAAAGACACTTGATCAAGTTATCTCTTCCAACGGCTAGTCTTCTGCAACTGATATATAAGTAGCTGAAGGTTCAAACTGAATCTTTAACAAGGATCAACTAGATGGAGGAATAACAGGATCACCAATGAAACAACACAATTGAGTATGCAGAATCTTTTGGTATTTGTTGTAAATTGTAAAACCCTTAAGATTTCTTAAACATTGAATATCTTAGAAATATTAAGAGCTTTAGGTCTTTGTTATGGTGATTTCCCTGTACCTCTGATGTTTATATCAAGTACACCTTATTCTCTATTCTGTTGAACAAGTTGTTTAGCAGTTTAGATAAAGTCTCTTGCTATGTGCTTGAGCACCTAAGTCTCTCGCCAAGATGCTTGAGCCATGTAAGTCTCCTGCTATGTGCTAGAGCATTGAAAGTCTTAATCAAGTGGATTGATTGAGCACCTAAGTCTCTCGCCAAGATGCTTGATGTAACGCCCCGATTCCGATTATTCCCATTTTGTTGAGTCTTTTATTTAAATTGAGTGATAAATTATTTTATTTGTGAAATTGGTGTGTTAATATGCTATGTTGACATGTTATGATATTTTACCGTTTTTGAGAGTTTTCGGGGAAATTAGAATGGAGGGTATTTTCGACATTTCTCAATTAATGATAAGTTAGAAATTTAGTGGAAATAGAATTGTGAGAGAAAATGAATTAATTGAATTTGAGTAGAAAATAAGAAAAGAAAATGAGAAAAAAGAAATTAGGAAAAGAAATAGAAAAGAAAAAGAGATAAGAAGAAGAAATAGGAGAGAAAGAGAAAGCAAAGAAAAATATAGAGAAAAAGGAGAGAAAGAAAGAGGAAGAAGAGACAAGAGAAGAAAACTTGGAAAAACCTAGAAAACCATCAAGAACAATCATCTAGCAAGCTTGGAATCCGGGTAAGGGTGTGAAATCTTATTATCTCATCAATGTATATCATTATGTATGATTATGTATGTGGTTGTTTGTGGTTTTGTTGGATTGAAATGGAGAAATATAGTAAAAATCCTAATGTTTAAAAATTGGTAGAGATTGATTTCAAATGTGTCTAAACTCATGTTGATTGTGTTCTTTGTTGTTTATACATGTTGGATATGTATTGTTATACCTCTAATGGGTGTTTTTCTGAATTTGGATGATGATTTGGAGGGTTTTTGGTTGAAACCCGTAGCAGCAAGTTCTGCAAAAAATTTCAGGTTTTGCCCTGGTCATACGCGTATAGGGCATGTTCATACGCGTATGGGCCTTGGCGATACGCGTATGGGCCTTGGCGATACGCGTATCATGGGCATGTTTTGGGCCCAATACACGTATGAGATGTTATTTTTCCCGGCCTTCTGGTGATACGCGTATGGTACGCGTATGAGGGTTGGCCGTACGCGTATGAGAAGGGCCATACGTGTATGGTCAGGACAATTGTAAAATGGGACTTTTTCAAAATATCATTTTCGTTTTTCTTTCGTAGCTTGAGTTCCGTTTATTCGATTTTTACATTCTTGGTATCGTTGGATAGCTATTGAGCTGTAGTTTCTTATGGTGAGGAGTTTGGGGCTGTTAGCCGATTAAATAAGTTGGAAAGTCAGGAATAGTGTTATTTAGCGACTTTTACCGTTTTGAATGTGTGTTTTGGATGTGAATCATACAATAGTGCATTGATGTGAATGTATATAGATTGTATGTGATTGTATGAGATGAATGCATGAATATATTGTGAATATGTATGCATTTCAAGAATGTCTTGAGTCATTTTGTATGTGAAGCATAATGATGTACATTCTTGTGTTGAGTGATTCTAATGAGAATTCGTTGTAACGTCGTATGCCTATGTGAGGTGTGAGCGATGATTACAAACGATTGTGCGCCTAGGTGAGGTGTGGGCAATTGGATTGTGTGCCTATGTGAGGTGTGAGAAATCCATAAACATTGTGTGCCTATGTGAGGTGTGAGCAATGGGTGAACATCGTAGGCCTGACGGGGAGTTATATTGGTAACGAGCGATGGTTCCAATAAGTTCCTGAGTGAACTTGAGATGATTGAGTCGGTACCGCATTGCATTTGCATAGAGTCGTGAGTCGGTCTCTATGATTTTCATTTATCATCTTTATAATTGTGCATTGATGAATAAACATGAATATGTATGTTTATGTGGAATGATAAGAATTGTGAAAGTATGCATGATGAATATGCTTGGTTTTGCATATATATACATTGTGATGTATATGAGTGTGCTGTGATGAATTATGGTGAGAATGTAGAATATGTGTATTTTCATGCTAAGATATATAATTATATGCATTGTTATTGTGATAATATTTCTCACCCTTATGCTGTTTTATGATGCTCTATGAGGCATTGCAGAGTAGGTATGCTGGTGGTCTTTTGTGAAGCGTGTCTTCATTCTTTTGGTCGGTCGGTTCTAATATGTAGCACCGGGTAGCTAGGATGATTATGATTCTTTTGTGATACATTTGTACATGTGTCTTGTTGATGAATGTTTATGTAAACATGAATTATGTTGGTGGATAATACTTGATGATATATATATGTATATATGTTAGATGTTATTCAATGTTTAGATTTTCTGCTTTTATTCTAAATATTGAGATGTGGGTGTAAGGACTAACTTCCTTTGTTGCAAAGTTACCCCACTGTTGCATATCAATTGTTGAGCAGGTGTTGAATGTTTTAATTTCATGTATAATGTGACATACCTCTTTTATACTATGTTTATAATTATACTCTGGCGGAATTTTTAATATGTGCCTAAATGATTATGTGATTATTTGGGGGTATAGAAAGGAGGTGTTACATTAAGTGGTATCAGAGCCAGTGTTGAGTCAGTTGTGTCTGTCTTGTTGTTGTGATGGTTGAACTGTTGTTTAACCTTGTTGTCATTTTTGGGAATGATCAGAATATGGCTGGTAGAAACGACAATGCGATGGTTGCTGCTTTGGAAGCAATGGCTAGGGCGGTGCAAGGTGCGCCGAACGTGAATGCTAATGACGAGTTCAGGAAGAATCAACCACCGGTCTTCAAAGGAAGATTTGATCCCGATGGTGCTCAAATTTGGTTGAAAGAGATTGAAAGGATCTTCAAAGTCATGGGCTGTGCGGAGGAGAATAAGGTGAGGCTTGGGTCTCACATGCTGAAGGAAGAAGCCGATGATTGGTGGGTCGGTATGCGTCAAGTTCTTGAGGTGGATGATGAAGAGATAACTTGGGATTTATTTCGTACCGAGTTCTTGAGGAAGTATTACCCTGAAAGTGTGAAAGGGAAGAAGGAGATGGAGTTCCTTAAACTGAAACAAGGTAGTATGTCCGTGGTGGACTATACTGCTAAGTTTGTGGAGTTGGTTCAATTCCATCCTCACTATGCTGCAATTACTGTTGAGTTCTCAAAATGTATTAAGTATGAGAATGGTTTGCGTCCCGAGATTAAACAAGTTGTGGGATATCAAAGGATAAGAAGGTTTACGGATTTGACGGAATATTGTAGAATCTTTGAGGAAGATAGCAAGGCTCGTTCTACACATTACAAAAGTTTGAATGAGAGGAGGGGAAAGCAACAAGCTAGAAGTGGACCTTATGTGACACCCGTTGATAAGGGCAAGCATAGGGGAAACTTTGAGAAGATATCTGGAGGAGGAGGTTCCGGTTCTGTTAAGTGTTACAAGTGTGGTGAAATGGGTCATAAATCATTTGAGTGTGGGAAGACCGTGGTGAAATGTTCTAACTGTGGAGGCCTTGGGCATGCTACTACCGATTGTAGAAGGAATATGGTGAAGTGCTATAATTGTGGAGAAGTGGGTCACATTAGTACTAAGTGTACTAAGCCGAAACAAGCTCAAGTGGGTGGAAAGGTGTTTGCATTAGCGGGGACGGACACTACTAGTGCAGACCGTTTGATTAAAGGTACATGCTTTATTAATAGTACGCCTTTAGTTGCTATTATTGATATGGGAGCGACTCATTCATTCATTTCTCATGAGTGTGCTAAGCATTTGAATTTGTTTATGACTTCTTGGGGTGGTGAGATGGTTATTGAGACTCCTGCTTCAGGCTCGGTAACTACGTCTTTGGTGTGTGTAAGTTGCCCTTTGACCATGTATGGTAAAGACTTCATTATGGATTTAGTGTGTTTGCCGTTGGAGGGATTGGACGTAATCTTGGGTATGAACTGGTTACAATTTAATTGAGTTCATATAGATTGCTATCACAAGTTAGTGAGGTTTCCTTTTTTGGAAGATGATGAAGATGAGAGTTTCCTATCCACTAAAGAGTTGAAGAAACTTTTAGCGGATGAAGCTCAATTGTTCGGTTTGTTTGCATCATTGTCGGTGGAGAGTAAAGTTGAGCTCGATGTGTTCCCAGTGGTGTGTGATTTTCCAGAAGTGTTTCCGGAGGATATTACGGATGTACCGCCGGAAAGAGAAGTTGAGTTTTCTATTGATCTAGTTCCGGGTACTAGACCGGTTTCGATGGCACCATATCGTATGTCGGCATCGGAGTTGGTATAATTGAAGAAGCAATTGAATGACTTGTTGGACATTCTGGAGTGGAAATGGGATAGTATATCGATGGATTTTGTTACGGGATTGCCGAATACACAAAGAGGTCATAATGCTATTTGGGTAATCGTTGATAGGCTTACTAAATCTGCTCACTTCATTCCAATTGATATTAGTTATCCTTTGGAGAAGTTAGCCGAGATTTATGTTCTTGCGGTTGTGAAGTTACATGGAGTTCCTAAGAGTATTGTATCGGATAGAGATCCTAGATTCACATCGAGGTTTTGGGAGAGTTTACAAAAGGCTTTGGGTTCTAAGCTAAGATTGAGTTCGGCTTATCATCCGCAAACGGATGGTCAAACCGAGAGGACAATTCAATCGTTGGAGGATTTATTGCGTGCTTGTGTGCTCGAGCAAGGTGGTGCTTGGGATAGTTATTTGGCATTGATTGAGTTCACCTACAATAATAGTTTTCATTCAAGTATAAGTATGGCACCATTTGAGGCTTTTTATGGTCGGAGATGTCGAATACCTTTGTGTTGGCATGAAACCTGTGAGAGGACGATAGTTGGACCGTAGATGGTACAACAAACGATGGAGAAAGTGAAGTTTATTCGTGAGAAGATGAAAGCTTCTCAAAGTAGACAAAAGAGCTATCATGACAAGAGAAGGAAAGATCTTGAGTTTCAAGAAGGTGACCATGTGTTTTTGAGAGTTACGCCGGTTACGGGTGTGGGTCGTGCTTTGAAGTCGAAGAAGTTGACTTCTCGTTTTATTGGTCCGTATCAGATTTCTGTCCGAGTTAGTGTTGTGGCTTACCGTGTGGCGTTGCTTCCGAATCTTTCGAATTTGCATGATGTATTCCATGTTTTGCAACTTCGGAAGTATGTTCCGGATCCGTCACATGTTATCCCTATGGACGAGGTAGAAGTGCGAGATAACCTTACGGTTGAAGTTTTACCGATTAGGATTTTGGACCGTGCAGTTAAGAAGCTAAGAGGCAAGGATATTGCGCTTGTGAAAGTAGCGTGGGGAGGCGCTGCGGAAGGCGATATGACTTGGGAACTAGAGAGTAGGATGCGAGAGTCGTATCCGGAGTTGTTTGAATCAGGTAATATTTTCGAGGACGAAAATTTCTAAAGTGGGGGAGAGTTGTAACGCCCCGATTCCGATTATTCCCATTTTGTTGAGTCTTTTATTTAAATTGAGTGATAAATTATTTTATTTGTGAAATTGGTGTGTTAATATGCTATGTTGACATGTTATGATATTTTACCGTTTTTGAGAGTTTTCGGGGAAATTAGAATGGAGGGTATTTTGGACATTTCTCAATTAATGATAAGTTAGAAATTTAGAGGAAATAGAATTGTGTGAGAAAATGAATTAATTGAATTTGAGTAGAAAATAAGAAAAGAAAATGAGAAAAAAGAAAGTAGGAAAAGAAATAGAAAAGAAAAAGAGATAAGAAGAAGAAATAGGAGAGAAAGAGAAAGCAAAGAAAAATAGAGAGAAAAAGGAGAGAAAGAGTGAGGAAGAAGAGAAAAGAGAAGAAAACTTGGAAAAACCTAGAAAACCATCAAGAACAATCATCTAGCAAGCTTGGAATCCGGGTAAGGGTGTGAAATCTTATTATCTCATCAATGTATATCATTATGTATGATTATGTATGTGGTTGTTTGTGGTTTTGTTGGATTGAAATGGAGAAATATAGTAAAAATCCTAATGTTTAGAAATTGGTAGAGATTGATTTCAAATGTGTCTAAACTCATGTTGATTGTGTTCTTTGTTGTTTATACATGTTGGATATGTATTGTTATACCTCTAATGGGTGTTTTTATGAATTTGGATGATGATTTGGAGGGTTTTTGGTTGAAACCCGTAGCAGCAAGTTCTGCAGAATTTTTCTGGTTTTGCCCTGGTCATACGCGTATGGGGCATGTTCATACGCGTATGGGCCTTGGCGATACGCGTATCATGGGCGTGTTTTGGGGCCAATACGCGTATGAGATGTTATTTTTCCCGGCCTTCTGGTGATACGCATATGGTACGTATATGAGGGTTGGCCATACGCGTATGAGAAGGGCCATACGTGTATGGTCAGGACAATTGTAAAATGGGACTTTTTCAAAATATCGTTTTCGTTTTTTTTCATAACTTGAGTTCCGTTTATCCGATTTTTACATTCTTGGTATCGTTGGATAGCTATTGAGCTTTAGTTTCTTATGGTGAGGAGTTTGGGGCTGTTAGCCGATTAAATAAGGCGGAAAGTCAAGAATAGTGTTATTTAGCGACTTTTACCGTTTTGAATGTGTGTTTTGGATGTGAATCATACAATAGTGCATTGATGTGAATGTATATAGATTGTATGTGATTGTATGAGATGAATGCGTGAATATATTGTGAATATGTATGCATTTCAAGAATGTCTTGAGTCATTTTGTATGTGAAGCATAATGATGTACATTATTGTGTTGAGTGATTCTAATGAGAATCCGTTGTAACGTCGTGTGCCTATGTGAGGTGTGAGCGATGATTACAAATGATTGTGTGCCTAGGTGAGGTGTGAGCAATCGAATTGTGTGCCTATGTGAGGTGTGAGCAATCCATAAACATTGTGTGCCTATGTGAGGTGTGAGCAATGGGTGAACATCGTAGGCCCAACGAGGAGTTATATTGGTAACGAGCGATGGTTCCAATAAGTTCCTGAGTGAACTTGAGATGATTGAGTCGGTACCGCATTGCATTTGCATAGAGTCGTGAGTCGGTCTCTATGATTTTCATTTATCATCTTTATAATTGTGCATTGATGAATAAACATGAATATGTATGTTTATGTGGAATGATAAGAATTGTGAAAGTATGCATGATGAATATGCTTGGTTTTGCATATATATACATTGTGATGTATATGAGTGTGCTGTGATGAATTGTGGTGAGAATGTAGAATATGAGTATTTTCATGCTAAGATATATAATTATATGCATTGTTATTATGATAATATTTCTCACCCTTCTGCTGTTTTATGATGCTCTATGAGGCATTGCAGAGTAGGTATGCTGGTGGTCTTTTGTGAAGCGTGTCTTCATTCTTTTGGTCGGTCGGCTCTGATATGTAGCACCGGGTAGCTAGGATGATTATGATTCTTTTGTGATACATTTGTACATGTGTCTTGTTGATGAATGTTTATGTAAACATGAATTATGTTGGTGGATAATACTTGATGATATACATATATATATATATATATATATGTTAGATGTTATTCAATGTTTAGATTTTCCGCTTTTATTCTAAATATTGAGATGTGGGTGTAAGGACTAAGTTCCTCTGTTGCAAAGTTACCCCACTGTTGCATATCAATTGTTGAGTAGGTGTTGAATGTTTTAATTTCATGTATAATGTGACATACCTCTTTTATACTATGTTTATAATTATACTCTGACGGAATTTTTAATATGTGCCTAAATGATTATGTGATTATTTGGGGGTATAGAAAGTGGGTGTTACACTTGAGCCATGTAAGTCTCCTGTTATGTGCTAGAGCATAGAAAGTCTTAATCAAGTGGATTGATTGAGAAAAGAAGTATTGGACTGTGAGTCTGAGCAGAAGTTTGGGTTCGTGGAACCTGATCAAGGAAGTTTTGGACTGGGGGTATGAGCAGGAAGTCTTGGATTCGTGGAATCTAAGTAGAAGTCTTGGGCCCGGGGGGCTTGAGCAAAAATCTTGAACCTGAAGGGTTTAAGCAGGAAGTTTCGGGTCTGAGAGACCTGAGCAGTAAAGTCTTAGGCTGCTAGTTTAAGCAAGGAAGTCTTGAGCCTTGGTGTCATACCCCAAATTTTGACCACTAAGATTCCCCATCATTGTGCAAATCATCATCACAATATGGATGGACCCTCATACCTCATTAGTTTCCCCAAAGATGGGTGAGCATCCACTA
Organism: Lathyrus tuberosus; assembly: GCA_022829125.1. NCBI lineage: Eukaryota > Viridiplantae > Streptophyta > Magnoliopsida > Fabales > Fabaceae > Lathyrus > Lathyrus tuberosus. The sequence continues at coordinate 2,254,508 of JALAZF010000423.1, forward strand.
CAATCAAACTTAAGGTTTCAAACCCTCTCAGGGCTCTTAGACAAATGATCAATTAAGGAATGACATGATCTTCAACTTGTCTAACCTCTCAAACATCCACAATGGATCAAGAGGACTCCCACATCAGGAATCAAGCACAAGGTTGCAACATTCCAAGTGGATTAAGCCTCAAGATCGCCAGTGTCACCAAATTAAGGTTTTGGTCGACCAGGGCCTCCAGATGGAAATTTTCCTCTGGGCATGAGCCAACACTTCAAATCACAACTTAAAATACTCTAAGGGACCTCATAAACCCAATCATCAAGTCAATTTATCCTCAGGGGATGCATTCATAAAAAATCAGGAATTAGGGTTTCTTGACCTAATTCACCCCTAAGTTGACTTTTGAGACAAAACATGATCCAAGACCTCAAGAGATGATTTAAGGGTCCCTAGTAAACCACATCGATCCATTTGCAACAATGGATTGATCCAAGAAGCTTGATTCACAAGTTTCAAGTTCATTAGAACCACAGTTAGGGTTTCGCGGAAAAAGTCAACTGTACCTTTGACTTTTGACCAAGACATGCTCCCAAGCCTTGGGACATGATTCAATACACCCTATAACACCTATGAAATTAATCCATCAAGTTTGATTTAGGTCAAGGACTTGATTTCATAGAGGATCGCACAGTTTGGAATTCATCTGATAAAAAGTCAACTGTGCCCAAAACTCAAAGTTTGACTTATTGATTTTTTGATCAATTATGGTCCCATAACCCTAAAATGATGTTAATGTGTGATTGGAATCATCATTCATCAAGAAAAAACAAGAAAAGTGGGATAACTTGTAAAAGGGGTAACCATAAAAAACTTAGAAATTTTCGAAGTTATGGAACAAAGTGGCTAGGGTACCAACTTCCAAGGACCATAACTTGAGATCCAAGCAACCATTTGGGCTTATCCAAAGATGGATTTGTAGCCTCTTCAGCAGGATTGTCCTCCGTACAACGACAACCGTACAATGCGACCACCAGGGTTCGACCCTTTACCGATGTTGTACGCAGAACTGTTTCCACTACTACTGGTCAAGGGGCACGTCCAAACCAGGTATCCTCTTACAGTATCGGAAAATCCTCCTTTTTAGTTTAAAGCAGATCAAACTTGCACTTATCATCAAGGAGGACCGGGGCATAACATAGAAAACTGTCTCAATTTCAAATCCAACGTACAAAAGCTTGTTAGGAGCGGGGTCTTATCTTTCAAATATACGAATCCGAATGTTCTCACGAATTCGTTGCCTCAACACGTGAAAGCTACGGTAAATTTGATAGAGGGAGAGTCCAATAACAGCTATTAAATTCATGATGTACTCTTATTGAGGGCCAACTTGGTCAAGATGCATTGTAGACAGAGCAGGTATGGCTATATACCACCTCATAACTATCACCAGTGTGATATCTGCTCTAAAAACAATCAAGGATGTTCTGTGGTGCAATCGGCTCTACAGGAACAATTGGATCTTGGATGGATCCAAGAGCATCGAGTTCGTGGAGTTAACATGACTTATACGAATTCCAACATCATTCAAAACCACGACATCCGTGTGATGAATGTCAACTTAGTGGCAATGCACTCAAGACAAAGTCGGTATCATAATCTTCCACGGCACAATTACAATTCCTGTATGACTTGCTCGGTAAACAAACAGGGATGCTCTTTTGTACAAGAGGCCCTCCAGCGTCAGATGGATCTTGGGTGGATCCAGGACTACCATGATAGAACTCCTTATCAGATCAACATGGTTCAAATCTTTGATATTCGCTTAATGAACACCAGCTTGGTGGAGTTACATGCTACACAAGTCCAACTCGGTTTTCTCACTTCACATAATTATCAGAACTGTACAGTATGCCGTGAGAGTAACCAAGGGTGTGCTCTTGTGCAAAGGACTTTTCAACACTTGTTAAACCACTGGTGGCTTCCGATCTATATGGATGAAGACTCGCAACAAATCAGTGTAGTTAATGGGAACCCCACTAGGCATCAAAGTCAGGATGTTTGATCAATGGAAATAGATATAGTGAGGTTACACTGCATTCAAAGCGGATGTGGCCAGGTGCCACCAAACAACTATGAACACTGTAGAGTCTGCTCGAAAAATAATCAAGGATGCTACCTCGTGCGAGCAGCCCTCTAGACTCAGTTGGACCACAAAGAGATTCAACAATATTCAGTTTCAGGGTCCATTAACTGGACGCCAGACTATTTCGCTGACCAGATCAAAGATGTGGTTGTAATCTCTGATCCTGAGAGGACCAAGGATGTTTGTACCATCATCCCTCTACTTGACGAATCAAAAGTTCTTAACCAGGAACTAATTGAAGTTACCTACGACAGTCATAAAAATTAGAAGGCTCCTGTAGTTATCTATATACCGGGACCAGTGCCGTACAAATCCGATAAGGCTATCCCTTACAAATACAGTGCAACAACAGTTGAGAATGGAAAGGAAACTCCATTACCCTCTGTCGTGAATATTGCAGACATCAGTCGAGTAACACGGAGCAGTCGAATCTTCAAAGAGGAGTTGGAGAACCTAACAGAGAAAAGGAACCTTACACACAAGTTCCCAATCCACCAGTCGGTTAATCCAGTGATCCCAACCTTTCAAAGAACGATGATGAGATGCTGAAGCTCATCCAGAGGAGTGAATACAACATTGTTGATCAGCTGTTACAAACTCCTTCAAAGATCTCAGTGTTATCGCTTTTGCTCAGTTCCGAAGCCCACAGAGAGGCTCTACAAAAAGTCTTAGAGCAAGCCTTTGTGGAACAGGATGTGTCGATAAGACAGTTCGATAGCATCGTCTCTAACATCACTTCCTGCAACAACTTAGGGTTTAGTGATGAGGAATTGCCAGAAGAAGGCAAAAGTCACAATATGGCGCTCAATATCACAGTCAACTGCCAGGACTATGCTTTGGCCAGCGTTCTGGTAGATACCGGATCGACTCTCAACGTCATGCCAAAGTCCACTCTAATGCGACTATCATTCAAAGGATCTCCGATGAGAGGCAGTGAGGTTGTCGTCAAAGCATTTGATGGGTCCAGAAAAATAGTTATTGGCGAAGTCGACCTTCCCATAACTATCGGTCCTCACACTTTCCAAGTCACTTTCCAGGTCATGGACATCCGAGCAACATACATCTGTTTGTTGGGAAGACCTTGGATACACCAGGCTGGGGCAGTCACTTCGACACTTCACCAGAAGCTGAAGTTCGTCAAGAATGACCAACTCGTCATGGTCTATGGAGAACAAGCCTTGATCGTGAGTAACCTTTCATTATCCACTTGTGTAGAACCCGAGGAGGTTGTTGGAACTCAGTTCCAGGCCCTTTCGGTGAGCAACGAGAATCAATGAGAAAAGGGAACATCGATTTCCTCGTACAAAGATGCTCTCAAAGTAATCGAGAGTAACAATGCAAAAGGATGGGGACAGCTTGTCATTCCTACTGATAATAAAACAAAGAAGGGTCTTGGTTTTTCTGCAACCTGTTCCCAAACTACTACTAAAGATGACAGTCTTCATCCCATTCAGAACTTCTTCCATAGTGGAGGTTTCCTTCACCCAGTGTCTCAAGAAGTGCATACCATCAACGAGGGAGATTCCTCCGATGCAGATGAAGAGTGGAAGTCCTATATTAACAAGGACGGTTATATGTCTCAGGAAGAGGTGCCTACGCCATTTTGCTATCCCGCACAGAGTCCGAGATTTATACCGAGGTCAGATGTCAAAATGATATACGGAGATTGTGATCCAGAAGGATGCCGCGCTCCACCAAACTCATTAGAGGAAGACCCTATGATGAAAGACAACTTCGACCACGACTATTATGGCCCGATGGATGGTCTGCCTATCTGGCGGCCGTACTCAGGAGACTTGGGGAAAGAAAATCATCCGAACAATGAAAATCAGCTGAGCATCATTGAAAAGGATACATGCGTCCCCACCATGTCATGGGATCAACACTCAGGTCATTCAAAAAATATCCAGTACGACGATGAATTTACAAAGTTTGCAGGACTAGAATTCATCAACTATGCCTTTCCTGAGGTGAACGTCATCGAGAGAGATGACTCCTCCAGTTCCAAAGAAGTATGGAACATCCTGGGACAACCAAGTGGAAAATACGACTATATGGTCAAGTACACCGCTCCCAAAAGCTCTCGTATTAGGCTCGAAGACATTCAACCTACTGGATGGGGAGATATACATGAGAGCACAAACACTATGCAAAATACAACTGAGGAATCCTCCTACGACAACTCTGCCTGGGAGACAGATTCCAATGATCTTGCTCCACCAGAAATCAGTGTTATTTCTGAAGACAAATCAAGGAAGGTACCAGACTTTGTGATTCATCGAGGAGTTCTCCGCCAATGGGTTACAGTCGATGTTCCGAAGATTGCTCATAAGTCAAAGTAATGGTCGTCTTTATCTTAACCTTTCACCCTGCCCAGGTGAAACGGATGTTTTGATAGGGCTCACTTTCTGTAAATACCCCTCTTCGCTTCGCCCAAAGCGACAGAGTTTTGTTTTATAGGGCTGTAGTTCCAAGAATCGACAAAATCATAAATAAATAAACGTCGTTCTGTAATTTCCGCATTAATTGCTGTTTTCTCTTTTCGCTTGTTCAGAAAATGGTAATCCTAAAAAACAATTCAAATAATAAAAACAAGCAGTAAAAAAAGGAAATGTCTATTAAACCTCACAAAGAGCCATTGGAAACGATCAACTTGGGCTCAGAAGAAGAGAAAAAAGAGGTCAAGATCGGGGCACTGCTCAGTCCAACTGTCAAAGAAAGTTTGACAAAGCTTCTCAAAGAGTTTCCCAATGTATTTGCTTGGTCCTACCAGGACATGCCAGGGTTGGATACCAGCATCGTGGAACATCATCTACCGTTAAGATCAGAATATCTGCCAGTAAAACAAAGGTTGAGACGGACTCACCCATACATGGCCATCAAAATCAAAGAGGAAGTACAGAAACAGATTGACGCGGATTTCCTCGTTACATAAGAATATCCTCAATGGTTAGCCAACATCGTGCCAGTTCCGAAAAAGGACGGAAAGGTCAGAATGTGTGTGGATTACAGAGATCTAAACAAGGCTAGTCCAAAGGACGACTTTCCTTTACCACACATCGACATGCTGGTTGACAGTACAGCAAAGTTCAAAGTTTTCTCCTTCATGGATGGATTCTCGTGCTATAATAAGATAAAAATGGCGCCGAAAGACATGGAGAAAACTTCCTTCATCACCCCAAGGGGCACCTTTTGTTATAAGGTAATGTCGTTCGGTTTGAAGAACGCCGAGGCAACCTATCAAAGGGCCATGACTACTCTGTTTCATGACATGATACACAAAGAAATTGAAGTATATGTCGATGATATGATTTCTAAATCTAAAACAGAAGAGGAGCATGTGACCCACCTGTCAAAGCTATTCGAGCGGTTGAGAAAGTACAAACTCCGCTTGAATCCCAATAAGTGCACATCCGGTGTCCGTTCAGGGAAACTTTTAGGGTTCATCGTTAGCCAGAAAGGAATTGAGGTTAATCCTGACAAGGTCAAGGCCATTCAAGAAATGCCTTCTCCAAAGACTGAAAAACAAGTTAGAGGATTCCTGGGATGTTTGAACTACATCTCCAGATTTATATTCCTTATGACCGCGACATGTGCGCCGATTTTCAAATTACTCAAAAAGAATCAGGACTGCGTTTGGACAGAACATTGCCAAACCGCCTTCGACAAAATCAGGGAATACCTGTTGAACCCGCCGATTCTATCACCTCCAGTAGAAGAAAGACCACTGATCATATACCTAACAGTCTTGGAAGACTCAATGGGTTGTGTACTTGGCCAACAAGACAAAACCAAAAGGAAAGAGTCTGCCATCTACTATTTGAGCAAGAAATTCACCGACTGCGAAACTCGGTACACTATGCTTGAGAAAACTTGTTGTGCTCTGGCTTGGGCAGCCAAACGTCTTCACCAGTATATGATTTGTCACACTACTTGGTTAATCTCAGAAATGGATCCGATCAAGTACCTCTTTGAAAAACCTGCTCTCACGGGAAGGATTGCCCGTTGGCAAATGTTGTTATCAGAATACGACATCGAGTACCACGCTCAAAAAGCCGCTAAAGAAAGTGTTTTAGCCGATCATTTGGTTCATCAACCGATTGACGATCAGGAATTAGTCGGGTTTGACTTCCCAGACGAAGATGTCATGTACTTAAAAATGAAAGATTGCGATGAACCGCTACCCAGTGAAGGGCCCGAACCAGGTTCCCAATGGGGACTAGTCTTTGACGGAGCTGTCAATCATTATGGAAACAGAATTGGGACAATCATCATAACACCTCAAGGTACCCACATTCCTTTCACTGCCCGACTTACATTTAAGTGCACAAACAACAAGGCCGAATACGAAGCTTGTATCATGGGTCTCGAGGAAGCGATCGACTTAAGGATCAAGAGCTTGGATGTATATGGCAACTCAGCCCTGGTTATCAATCAGATCAAAGGAGATTGGATGATGCCTTAGCCACTCTCTCCTCCATGGTTAGTGTAGGTCAATGGAATGACCTACCTAAGTTCGACATAATGCGCCTTAAACGGCCCGCATACATCTTCACGATTGAAGCAGTCATAGATGATAAACCTTGGTATCACGATATCAAATGCTTCCTTCAAAAATAAGAGTACCCTTCTGGGGCATCCGGAAAGGACCGAAAGACCCTCAGAAGGTTGCCAGGCAACTTCTTTCTGAGCGGTGATACACTCTATAAGAGAAACTTTGACATGGTCTTGCTCCGATGTGTAGACATACCAGAAGCAAACATGCTGATAAAAGAAATTCACGAAGGATCCTTTGGCACTCATGCCAACAGACACACAATGGCGAGAAAGATTCTGAGAACAGGGTACTATTAGTTGACCATGGAATCCGACTGCTACAAGTACTTGAGGAGATGTCACAAGTGCCAGATATACTCAGACAAAATCCATGTACCGCCAACGCATCCCAAAGTTCTCTCTTCCCCATGGCCTTTTTCCATATGGGGAATCGACATGATTGGCCTGATTGAACCCAAGGCTTCAAACGGACATCGGTTAATCCTGGTAGCCATTGATTACTTCACCAAGTGGGTCGAAGCAGCGTCATTCGCTAAGGTGACCCGACAAGTGGTGGTCCGATTTATCAAAAACAATATCATCGACCGTTATGGTGTTCCAAGCCAGATCATTACCGACAATGGGTCTAACTTGAACAACAAGATAATGAAAGAGTTGTGCGCTGAATTCAAGATCGAACACCATAACTTATCTCCCCACTGACCTAAGATGAACAGAGCTGTAGAAGCGGCTAACAAGAACATCAACAAGATTGTTCAAAAGATGGTTGTAACCTACAAAGACTGGCACAAGATGTTACCCTTTGCTCTTCATGGTTATCGCACATCTATCCGCACTTCAACAGGGGCAACCCCTTTCTCTCTAGTATATGGCATGGAAGCAGTGTTTCCCATAGAAGTAGAGATCCCATCAATCTGGGTATTGATGGAAGCGAAGCTAACAGAAGGTGAATGGTGTCAAAGTTGACACGATGAACTGAATCTGATCGAAGAGAAGCGAATGACGGCATTATGCCATAGTCAGTTGTATCAACAAAGAATGAAGAAGGCATTTGAAAAAAAGGTCTGACCTCGCGTCTTCAGAAAAGGAGACCTCGTGCTCAAGAAGATACAATCATTCCTCAGTGATTCCCGGGGCAAATGAACTCCGAATTATGACGGCCCCTATGTGGTCAAGAAAGCCTTCTCAGGCGGCGCCTTGAGACTCGCAACCATGGATGGAGAGGAAATTGCCTACTGTCGCTCCCGGGATTTTCATCCTAGTACAAACGCGAAAGTGGCACCGAAACAAAGTCGCCAGCAATGTGTATTTATCCCAAGAGAGGGAAAGGGAGCACCGCATAAACCTGAAGGGAAGGAAAAGCATGGTCTTGCGACCAAGAGAACTGGGTTCGGGAGTCGGTTACGCGAGAGGAAGGTATTAGCACCCCCACGCGTCCATCGTACCCGATGGGATCCACACTTGCTTGTCTCGATCAAAGGGTGTAAGGAAAAGATATTGGAAAAAGAGCTACTAGCTGGAGAACTGGAAAAGGAAAGGAGAGAGAAAGAGAAACAAATGTAGGGAAAATAAAAAAAAGTGCTCGAATGGGCCCTACCCCACTGCCTACGTATCTCATCTGGAACATGAGAATCAGAGCGACGTAGTTCCCCTCGCCTAGGGAAAGCTGTTTGTGTTTTTCAGTGGAGACGTCAGAGTGCGCGTTCCAGCAGTTAGGTGTTGCAACTCGATGTATGGAGACTTAGGCGTTACTGTCATACCCCAAATTTTGACCACTTAGATTTCCCATCATTATGCAAATCATCATCACAATATGGAGGAACCATCATACTTCATCAGTCTCCCCAAAGACGGGTGAGCATCCACTACAATCAAAATTAGGGTTTCAAGCCCTCTCAGAGCCTTAGACAAAGGATCAATCAAGGAATGACATGATCTTTAACTTGTCTAACCTCTTAAACATTCACAAAGGATCAAAAGGACTCCCACTTCAAGGATCAAGCACAGGGCTTATCCCTTCTAGGTGGATCAAGCCTCAAGATCGACAGTGTCACCAAATTAGGGTTTTGGTCGACCAGGGCCTCCAAATGGAAAATTTTCATCTGGGCACAAGCCAATGATCCAAAACATAACCTAATATACTTCATGGGACCTCATGGACCCAAGCATCAAGTTAATTTTGCCTCAGGGGATGCATTCATCAAAAATTAGGAATTAGGGTTTCATGACCTAATTCACCCCTAAGTTGACTTTTAGGGCAAATCATGAGCCAAGACCTAAAGAGAGGGTTTGAGGGTCTCTAATGAGCTATATTGATCCATTTGGAACAATGGATTAATCCAATAAGCTTGAGCAACAAGTCTCAATTTCATCTGCACCACAATTAGGGTTTCGCGAGGAAAGTCAACTGTAACTTTGACTTTTTACCAGGACATGCTCCCAAGCCCTAAGACATGATTCAATATACCCTATGACACCCATGGAACATGTCCATCAAGTTTTATTTAGGTCAAGGACATGATTTCCTGAAGAATTGCACAGTTTGGAATTCATCTGATAAAAAGTCAACTGTGCACAAAAGTCAACTTTGACTTTTTGAGATTTTTCACCAAAATGGATTTTTAACCCTAAAATGATGTTAATGTATGATTTGAATCATCATTCATCAAGAAAAATCAAAGAAAGTGGGATAACTTGTAAAAGGGGTAACCATAAAAACTTAGAAAAATTTCTAAGTTATGGAAAAAGTGACACTAATGTGCCAACTTTGGAGGACCATAACTCCTAAACCACAAGGCCATTGTTCCCCATTCAAAGCTTGATTTGTAGATCTCATTGCCCTCTACAAAAGCTTCATACTGACCTATGTCCAAATTCCTCATGCATTTTGAGTTATGGAGTGATCAAAATCAAGAAAAGTCACTTTGTTCCAACACTTGGTGAAAATTTCACTAAGTCAGATTTTACCCTACTTTTTGCCAAATGTAGGGGGATTTTTCACTTGGATTCAAAAGAGATCAAAACCAAACATGTTCAAACAGTTGTTGTATCATGTAAGGGCTTTCCAAAATGGCCAAGAACATTACCAAATTCAATTTGAGTCATGAGATATGACATTGGCAAGTTGCCTTGTTGAAATCTATCAAGGCAAGGCAGATTTTGCATTTTTGTTCGATTTGCCAAAATCAGCCAAATCCAAATGCTCCTATCCACTTGGACACCTCTGAGGATTGAATCTAAAGGGGACAATCACTGAGCCAAGCCTCCAAAGTCTTTGGAACAAGAAATAGCATGTTGAACCTAGAATGGCCAAAATAGGGACAAGACTCCAATTTTGGATTGGAGCATTCAATGGAAGCATCAAGGTGGCATGGACTGAGCCATTCCCAACTAAATTCAGTCAAGACTTATCCAAGACCAAGGGAACCACAGCCCTGTGCCCTAACCTCTAGTCAATGGCTAGAGGAGACTTGGATTTCCATTGGACAACATTGGCCAAACCTCTGCTGCAGTTGCCATTCACTATTCCTTGCAAAACAAACTTGCTCTACTATAAATAGAGCTCAATTGTGATCAGTTTGAGTACACCAAAGCCATCAAACAGATGCTTTCCTCAAAATCTCTTCTTTCACTCCAATTTTGCCTTCTAAGGCAAGTCACTATCGGGTTTTGAGTTTGAGAGCTTTTCCAATCAAACCAATCACACACACACCTCACATACATCATATAGAAGTGATCCAAACACTCACATAACATCTAGAACACAGATTTCACAAAATCACCAGCCAATTGCTCAAGTTCTTGACAGATTTGCAGTTGGGGTACCATCTCAAGTTCCATATCATTTCAATCCATTCCAAGCATTCATACACACTCCATGGCACCTAGGGAAGCTATCCAGATCATTGGAACCTAGCTGTAACACCTCCAACACAAATCACGATCACCAGCTGCAAGTGGTAAGCATGAGCTCTTCTAACTCTATGATCCATGCAATTTTTGCTGCACAATAATTTGGCCATATGTTCATAATCATGCATGGAATATTTCCCCTCAATTAATTGCATTATTTGAATCGTGTATCAAAAATCCTAGCCTTCATGCAGAAATTAGGGTTCTTGAGGACTTTTCGTGATTTCTTGTTATATGTTTAATTTAAATGAAATTAAATACCATAGACATGATCATGAGGTTGAAACGAGTTAATTGGTATGTAGATTGCATCATATAATCAAGTATTCAATGAGATTGGAGAGAAAATGCAAATCTGGGCAAACCCAGAACACGCGCGTGTTCTTGGTGTGTTCTTGGCGCCATTTTTGAAAATTTGAATATTTGAATTTTGTGATTTTATTTAATTGATTCAAAAATTAATTTCTCTCTGAGTTTTAATGATTTTGAGTTGATTCTTTTTTTAATAATTCACAAAAATGTTAAAATATTTTATTTTCCCAAAAAATCCCAAAAATATTATTTATTTTATATAATTGATATTTTTACAAAGAATTAATGTTTTAATTGTTTTTTACATTTAAAATATTTTTCCCACCTTGATTTTGCAACTTTTAATGCTTTCTAATTATTTTGTAGGTCAATACTTAATTTTTGGAACATTAATCCAAGATCACAATTTGTTTTTCCTATGTTAAACAATTTTGATCATTTTAATTGAATTTTTATTCAATTAAAACACATTTTTGAAAACAAATTAGGGTTTTTGGATTAATTCAACCCTCATAAATAATTTTCAAAACACTTTGGGCCTCTAATAGAGTGTAAGACCCAATCCTTTTTTTGACCAAATCATTTTTGGGCCTCAGTGTATTGTATAAGTCCCGATACCGTAAAAAACAAACGGCACGATCGTCGCCCTTTTGAAAAATAACCCAGGGCTTCTCCTCGAGCTATAAGACCCATTCAAAACTTTTGGGCCTCTAATAGAGTGTAAGACCCAACCCCCTTTTAACCAAAAACATTTTTGGGCCTCACTTATTGTATAAGTCCCTCTGCGTTAAAAGAAAACCTCGGCGCGATCGCCATTTTAAACGGAAAAATCAATTGGGCCTACCCTCGTGTTATAAGCCCCACCCTTTTTCTTTAAACCTTTTAGGCCTCTATTAGAGTGTAAGACCCAAACCCCTTTGTACAGAAAACCTTTTTGGGCCTTAGTCACTTGTATAAGTCCCTCTGTACAAAACAACAGTGCGCTCACTGATAAAACCCTGGGCCTCTCCTTGAGCTGTAAGCCCCAAATCTTTATTTTTCAAAGCACTTTCTCCTTTGATTTTGAATATATTGTTGTTTTCAATCTTTCTTTGTTGAACAACTAACCAAACAGCATGGAAGCTCTACAACCGAGTAAGTGGTTATTGCTTTCATTTACCGCTTTCATATACATATAACTGTATTGTGGGGCTGTTTCACTGTAAGTATTCTTTCATAAACTCATATCAACTGTGTAATAATAGTATAGATATTTCGAGTTTCCCCGGCAACTACGTCTAGAACTAGGTGACGCCGTTTCGTTTATTCATAGAAATAGACAACTAGATCCCCAATAGGATCACCAGATACAGTCTTCTCTTCGGCTGTCCTCATTAGGAATTATCAAGAAACTCTACTCCCAGATATGAATGTATTCTCCGTGAATGGCATCTTTGAGTTTCTTCCAAATTCTCGAACTTTCCTGACTTGATCTATTCCTTGTGAATAGCTTGCCTTGAATTTCTCGGGGTTTGGGGACCCACGGGCTTCTTAAAAGTATCGGCCTCCTCTTGGGCATCATACAAGGACCCACAGGCTTCCTAAAAGCAACCCCGCCTCCTCTTGGGCTTAGTACAAGGACCCGCCGGCTTCTTAGAAGTATTCACAGCCTCCTCTTAGGCTTCGTATAATGATTCTTCCTCCGGGAATGATAACTTCCTCTTGGGCTTCGTACAAGGACCGATCGACTTCTTAAAAGTTTCTAGCCTCCTCTTGGGCTTCGTACAAATTGTCCCGACGACCTCCTAGAGGTATAGGAACAGAACTTAGTCATATGCATAGAACAGTCCTTTCAAAGAGTCTACTACTGTTTCTCAAAGCATAGTATAAAAGATAAAACTCTAGACTTGGACAGTCTAATCTCCTTGAGTCTCAAAGACATTCTCAAGTGACCCCTTCGTTAAATAGGAAGAAAACCCGTAGACTCGGACAGTCTCAATACCCTTCGGATTTCCCAATTCCTTAAAGAACAGGAATAGCCCGGATCCTCGAATCAAATCCTTGAGTACAATGTTGCTCATATAAGAACTGATTTTCTCTTTAAATCAGCATACTGGACCTGTCACTCAACTGAAACAGTAACCATAGCCTCCTCTTAGGCTTTGTATAATGATCCTTCTCCAGTTACAATAGCCTCTCTCTTGGGCTTTATACAATGATTCTCCCCAGCGGAGTCAAACAACATTTAGCCTCTCTCTCGGGCTTTTACGAGACACATAAAGAGACTCCCTAATTGAGTATATCACCCTTTCGCCTCCATCTCGGGCTTTATACGAGATACAAAAAGGTTCTTATTGAGCCAAACAAATTTTAGCCTCCATCTCGGGCTTTGTACGAGATACAAAAACTCTCTTGTTAAGTCAAATAGCCTCCATCTCGGGCTTTGTACGAGATACCAAAAGACTCCATCGTCGAGTCAAAACCTTTTAGCCTCTCTCTCGGGCTTTGTACGAGACACATATTAGCCTCCTCTTAGGCTTTGTATAAGAAAACCACTGGTTGGTCCAATCAACCTTTTAGCATCAAAGTTGTGCCTCGTCCACAGTACACAAACATCAACAATTTCTTTCCCCTTCATCTAATTGCTGTAAGCGGCAAGCCTCTGGATCATCTACATCCATGCCACTGTCCCTCATTTTGTATGAGAAATTCCTAAGGAAAGATAGCATTGCTCTACACTGAGTTAAAGTCTTCTCCTTCAGGTTAAAATCCCCTACAAAGGAAATTATGGCATTGTCGGATTCACACATCCCGGTTAAAGTAATTCTCCTTTATAAACAGTTGTGACAAACAAACCCCTCTTTAGAGATAACAAATTCTCTCTAAAAGTCAGACCCCTTTAGCTTCACATCTTGGGCTTTGAACAATATACCAATAGACCCTTCAGCTTCACATCTTGGGCTTTGAACAAGATACAAACCACCTTTCGCTTCACGTCTTGGGCTTTGAACAAGACGCCAAAACAACCATTTCCTCCCATAGAATAGGAGGAACTACGAACGCTCTGATTTCCCTGTTTTGGTAAACGGGAATACGTAGGCATAAGATTGAAAGAAAAATCTTAGCGAGCACACTAAACAAAAACCCAAAATCCCATACTTTCATACATTCTTCCTAACATCCTAACCGATAGCCTAAAGCACCCCTTCGTCAACAAAATAACCTAGGAGAAACCCCGAATCTTTGTAGCATCTGTAAACCAACAGTTTTGACTGTTTAATCTCAGTATGCAAGCAGGGTTAATTGGAGACATCTATTTCCCTTCCTTCATCAGCTTTAATAGGATAAAAAATGAATCGAACTGTAGTACCAGAGCGATCGTGCTTCGCAACCACATCCAAAAATCACTCGCTACAGAAAAATGGCGACTCTACTGGGGAATACCGGTCTCTTTAGGGATCTTGTTCTTTTTTTTGTCCCCTAGGTAGAAACCTTGACGTCAGATTGGGGCTTCCGCCGGGGAACCCAGTTTCTGTCAGGAACTTAGGATTCATAGCTTTAAAGGTCTAGGATGATTAGGACAAATATATATACTGCTTTTCCTAATTGCTATACGTGTTTATTTTTCTGCTAATGGGAATGTGTGTGATGCCGCATGTGGAAAGATTGAGTATACACTTAAGATAAGAGATGGCGACGAGGTCGACCATCGACCTCAGTGGAGGTTGACCAATGCAACCCATTCTCTCACCTAGACAATGGGCCGATTGTGATGTCTGAGAAGCTGAGGAGCCAAACCCTTTTATAGTGCGGAAACTATCGGGAATAGTTGTTACGCGATACTACCCTCATTTGAGGCTGGTGATCTATTCTCGGTGAATGGCACTTACTCTAAGATCGCTCTACAACTCGCTGGCGATCCGCTTGTTGTTTTGCTTTCCGGGGAGGAGCTGATGATAATGAGTACAAGTACAAAACTCACCCTAGTATAAACCTTTGGGGATGGGTAGATCCTTGACTTCATGACAACGACCCTTTGACCCCGTGTTTTTCCTATGTTTTTGTGTGCTGCATTCATGCATTCATTTAAAAAAGATTAAAACGCAAAAAATCTTCTCTTCTAGTCTTTCTGTTTTTCAAATTAAACTAAGACTGTGATTTCAAATATCAGAGAAAAGGATTGCGCTAATGGATTTCGGTAGAAGGAGAACTCATAGGTCTACCTTCAAGGTTCCAAAGCTAGAGGATTTGAGAAGGTTAGCGAGGATGATCACAAACCAAGAGGCTTTCAGAGCCAAACACGGAGGTCTGCTACCACTGTTAAGAGTCCATGTGATTGAGGGAATCATGGATGCGCTCATTCAGTTTTATGATCCATTTTATCACTGTTTCACATTCCCGGATTACCAGCTCGCACCAACGCTGGAGGAGTATTCTCATCTGATTGATCTACACATTACTGATCGAGCTCCATTTTCTGGACTGGAAGAAATTCCAAAGAATCAGACCATTGCAAGAGCAATTCATTTGGACGAGTCTGAGGTTAGGACTCACCTAACCACTAAGGGTGGCATCCAAGGTTTGCCAGCCCAGTTCTTGACAAAGAAGGCCCTGTATTTTGCCAGTATAGGAAACGTGACTGCTTTTGAAAGCGTCTTTATCTTGCTCACCTACGGGTTATTTTTGTTTCCCAACATCAATAACTTCGTCGATATCAACTCCATTAAGGTTTTTCTCATTGGAAACCCTGTGCCGACTTTGCTCGCAGATGCGTATCATTCTGTACATTTGGGAAATTTGTACAGCGGAGGGGAGATCACATGCTGTGTACCTTTGCTTTACAAATGGTTTATCTCCCACTTGCCCAAGTTTACTGCTTTTTGGGATTGCAAGAGTGCCTTACGTTGGTCGCAGAAGATCATGTCCCTTACCAACTCTGATATAGATTGGTGTAATAGGATCTATGATGGAATCAGAATCATTGATCGTTGTGGAAACTTCCCCAGCGTACCCCTTATAGGAACTAAGGGAGGAATCAACTATCATCCAGTTCTCGTTCGTCGTCAATTTGGATACCCGATGAGGCATATTCCGCTGAATGCTCATCTGGAAGGTCTTTTCTTCAAGGAAGGAGAAAACGACAGGGCACTAAAGATGGAAATAGTGCATGCTTGGAAACACGTGCATAAGAAAGGACGAGAGTCTCTGGGAAAACCGGACTATGTCTCTGTGGAGCCTTATCTCCATTGGGTACAAACTAGAGCTCTCAAGCTAAAAATTTCTTATCCTCGTTACGGAATTCTTCCGCCGAGGGAATTTGTCATGTATTTCATGACAGAAATTGAAAAGCTTCAGGTTACTCTTAACAAAGTTCAAAAGGAGAGAAGGTCTTGGAAGAACAAGTACCGCACCCTCGACATAGAGTGCATCAAAATACATCAATTACTAAAAGAGAAAGATGCTCTGATCGAGATTTTAGAGCAACATGCTGTAGAGAATCAAGATGACCAAACGAATTTGCTCACTCCTTTCACCTGGCAAAGGAATGACAACCCGACAATGGCCCAAGAGCCCTAGTCAAAGAAAAGGAAAATACCAGAGTCTGCACCCGATTTCTCTTCAGAGAGGACTCGGGACCCATTAGCTTAGGTTTCTATTTCTGCACTTTGTAATCTACTGTATTTTCGTTTCCGCAATCCTTTGAATTTCAATAAAAAGGGGTTTCCCCACTGTTTGATATTTGCAATCTAATTGTAGAAGTTTATTTTGATTAAACCAAAAAACAATTAATATAATCATTGCATTCATCATTCTCACATCGCGTATTCTTCTTACCTACGAATCTCACGTTTGTGTCTCGATTCTAGAGTCAAACTGTCTCATTCGTACAATACTCTGGCCAATCGTCAGAAAAAGATGGATGATCTTGAGGAAGAAAACAGAGTGTTAAAAGAAGAGATCGACGCTCTGAGAGAGGATATGAGAAAGCTTCGTAACGACATGCAAGCCATGGCAGAAGCTCAGCTACAAAGAACTGTGATCTCAGAGATCACCTCGACGCCCATAGTGGAGAAGTATGATCCTAGGTATCAGATGCCGAAAGATCGTCCTTGGGGCATGCCTGTTAACTATATCCTGGAAGGATATGTTCCGCCAATCACTGAAGATCAGGGAATCATAACATAAGCCACTGGACCTGAAGGTTACAAACTTCGGGAAAGCGAAGATGCCAGGGGCATACTGAAGACTCCTGAAGGTTACAAACTTTGGGAAACACCAAGATTCGCTGCCGTAGTCACGGTACCACCCCCTATGGTGCACACTGTCCCGAAAGGACAGATTCCACAGATACCTTCTGGTAAAAAGGAAACCATGTTTGACAGAATGGATGAATTCCAGGAGCAGTTTCTGGAAATGCAGAAGGAGCTGCAAGCCATTCGCGGTCAGGATTTATTTGGAAAGGACGCCGCAGACCTCTCCTTGGTCCCCAATGTAAAAGTTCCGCACAAATTTCAAGTGCCCGACTCTGAAAAATACAAGGGTAACTCTTGCCCTCAAAGCCATCTGGTGATGTACGCTCGGCGAATGTCAGCTCAGATGGAGAATCAGGACCTACTGATTCACTACTTTCAGGATAGTTTAACCGGTGTCGCATTAAAATGGTACATGGGTTTAAACCGTGCCATTATCAGCACATTCAGAGATCTTGGCACTGCCTCTGTCCAACAATACAAATACAATTTGGACATGGCACCCGACAGAGATTAACTCAGATCGATGTCACAAAAGGACAAGGAAACCTTTAAGGAGTATGCTCAAAGGTGGCGTGAGATTGCCGCTTAAATTTGTCCACCTCTTGAGGAAAAAGAGATGACAAAGATCTTCTTAAAAACCTTAAGCTCATTTTACTATGACCTAATGGTTGCCAGTGCCCCCAGTGACTTCACCGAAATGGTCGGCATGGGCGTACGTCTTGAGGAAGCCGTCCGAGAAGAACGTTTGGTAAAAGACACTGGATCGATGAGCGGTACTAAAAAATACGGTAGTGCTCTCCCTAAGAAAAAAGAGCAGGATATTGGGAATATCTCTCTTGGAAAGCAAAGGCGACGTTACCAACCAGTAGCAGCTGTAACTCTTGCTATCAGCCTTGCGCCTATTCCTACGTATCAACCTCAGGTTGCGCAAAGCCAACCTAATCAGCAAAGGACACAACAGCCTCTTCAGCAGGCTCGTCCTCCATATAACAACAACCGTACAACACGGCCATCAGGGTTTGATCCTATACCCATGTTGTACGCAGAGCTGTTTCCATTACTACTGGCTAAGGGGCACATCCATACTAAGTCTCCTCTTACAGTACCGGAAAATCCACCTTTCTGGTTTAAGGTGGATCAAACTTGCCCTTACCACCAAGGAGGATCAGGGCATAACATAGAGACTTGTCTCAATTTCAAGTTCGACGTGCAAAAACTTGTGAGGAGCGGGGTCTTATCCTTCAAGGATACAAATCCTAATGTTCTCACGAACCCGCTGCCTCAACATGAGAAGGCTGCAGTCAATTTGATAGAAGGAGAGACTAACGATGTCTACCAAATTCACGATGTACTCTTGTTGAAAACCAATCTGGTCAAGATGCATTATAGACAGAGTGGATATGGCCATGTGCCACCTCATAATTATCATCAGTGTGATGTCTGCTCTAAAAAAAATCAAGGATGTTCTATGGTGCAAACAGCTCTACAGGAGCAGATGGATCTCGGATGGATCCAAGAGCACCGAGTTCGTGGAGTTAACATGGTCTACACGAACTCCAACATCATTCAGAACCACGACATCCGTGCGATGAATGTCAACTTGGTGACGATGCACTCAAGGCAAAGCCAGTATCATAATCTGCCACGAGACGATTACAGTTCCTGTCTGACTTGCTCGGTAAACAAACAGGGATGCTCTTTCATACAAGAGGCCCTCCAGCGTCAGATGGATCTTGGATGGATCCAAGACTACCATGATAGGAATTCCTATCAAATCAACATGGTTCAGATCTTCGATATTCGCGTGATGAATACCAACCTGGTAGAGTTACATGCTGAGCAGGTCCGACTCGGATTCTTAATATCACACGACTATCAAAGCTGTAAAGCAGGTTGCAAAAACGGTCGAGGTTGTACCCTTGTCCAGGAGGCACTTCGGCACTTGTTAAATCACTGGTGGATGCCAATCTACATGGATGAAGATACTCAGCAGATTAGTATCAATAACAGAAACCCCACTCGGCGTCAGAGTCAGGATGTCCGATCTATGGAAGCTAACCTAGTGAGGTTACATTATATTCAAAGTGGGCGTGGCTAGGTGCCACCACACAATTATGACCGTTGTAGCATCTGTTCGGAAAGTAACCAAGGGTGTTACCTTGTGAGAGCAGCTCTTCAGGGCCAGGTGGATCGTGGAGAGATTCGCCCATATCCAGGTTCTGGACCCATCAACTGGATGCCGAACTACCTTGCCAAGCAAGTCGAGGATGTTGTCACGATCTCTGGTCGTCACAGGACCATGGATGTTTTTGCCATCATCCCTCTACTTGACGAATCTAGAGTTCCCAACCGGGAACGGATCGAGATTACTTATAATGGTCAAAAAAATCAGAAGGTTCCCATAGTCATCTAAGGCAATCCCTTACAAATACGGTGCAACGACAATTGAAAATGGAAAGGAAATTCCATTACCTTCCGTCGTGAATATTGCAGATATCAGTCGTGTAACATGGAGCGGTCGAATCTTCAACCGAGGAGTTGGAGAACCTAACAAGGAAAAGGAACTTTAGACAGGAGCTCCCGATCCATCAGTTGGTCAATCCAGTAATCCCGACCTTTCGAAAAATAATGATGAGATGCTGAGGCTCATCCAAAGGAGTGAATATAACATTGTGGATCAGCTGTTACAGACTCCTTCAAAGATCTCGGTATTATCACTGTTACTCAGAAGCCCACAGGGAGGCTCTACAGAAAGTCTTGGAGCAAACCTTTGTGGAACAGGATGTAACAATCAGACAGTTCGATAGTATTGTCTCTAACATCACTTCCTGGAATAATTTGGGATTTTGTGATAAGGAATTACCCGAAGAGGGTCGCCGTCATAACATGGCGCTCAATATCATAGTTAACTGCCAGGACGATGCTTTAGCCAACGTACTGGTAGATACAGGGTCAGCCCTGAATGTTATGCCGAAGTCCACTTTGATGCAATTATCATTCAAAGGCCCTCCGATGAGAATCAGCGAGGTCGTCGTCAAAGCATTCGACGGATCCAGAAAAACAGTTATTGGCGAAGTTGATCTTTCTATAACTATCGGTCCTCATACCTTCCAAGTCACTTTCCAGGTCATGGACATCCGGGCAACGTACAGTTGTTTATTAGGAAGACCTTGGATACATCAGGCCGGAGCGGTTACTTCAACCCTCCACCAAAAGCTAAAGTTCGTCCAGAACGATCAACTTGTCACAGTCTGTGGAGAACAGGCCTTGCTCGTAAGTAACTTATCATCATCTACTTGTGTAGAACCCGAGGAGGTTATTGGAACTCAGTTCCAAGCACTGTCGGTGAGCAAGAACAATCAGTTCAAAGAAGGAACTTCCATTTCTTCATACAACGATGCTATCAAAGCGGTCGAGAGTACCGATACGACAGGATAGGGACAGCTTGTCATTCCTACTGGAAATACAACAAAGAAGGGTCTTGGTTTTTCTGCAACCTGTACCCAGACAGCTGCCAACGATAAAAGTCTTCATCCCCTTCAAAACTTCTTCCACAGTGGAGGTTTCCTTCACCCGGTGTCTCAAGCAGTACATGCTATCAATGAGGAAGATCCCTCTGACACAGATGAAGAATGGAAGTCCTACCTTAATGAGGATGGTTATATGTCTCAGGAAGAGGTGTCTACGCCATTTTGCTATCCCGCACAGAGTCCGAGATTTATACCCAGGTCAGATGTCGAAATGATATACGGGGATTGTGATCCGAAAGGATGTCGTGCTCCGCCAAATTCATTAGAGGAAGACACTCCGATGAAAGACAATTTTGACTACACCTACTATGGCCCAATGGATGGTCTGCCAATGTGGCAGCCCTACCCAGGAAACTTGGGGCAAGAGATTCAACCGAGTAACGAAACTCAGCTGACCATCATTGAACAGAATACCTGTGTCCCCACCATGTCATGGGATTAACACTCAGGTCATTCAGAAACTACTCAACATGAAGATGAATTCGCAATGTTTGCAGGACTTGAATTCATCAACTATGCTTTTCCCGAGGTCAACGTCATCGAGAGAGATGACTCCTCCAATTCGAAAGAAGTGTGGGACACCTTGGGACAACCGAGTGGAAAATACGACTATATGGTCAAGTACACCGCTCCCGAAAGCTCTCGTATCAGACTCGAAGATATCCCGCCTACTGGATGGGGAGATACAACTGAGAGCACAACTACTCTGCAAAATACAACTGAGAAATCCTCCTACGATAATTCTGCCTGGGACACAGATTCCAATGATCCTGCTCCACCAGAAATCAGCGTCATTTCTGAAGACAAATCAAGGAAGGTGCCAGACTTTGTGATTCACCGAGGAGTTCACCGCCAATGGGTTGTTGTTGATGCTCCGAAGGTCGTTCGTCAATCAAAGTAATTGCCATCTTTAACCTTTCACCCTGCCCAGGTGAAACGAATGATTTGATAGGGCTCGCTTTCTGTAAATTTTCCCTCTTCGCTTAGCCCAAAGCGACATAATTTTGTTTTATATGGCTGTAGTTTCGAGAATCGACTTGTTCATTAATAAAATAACGTCGTTCTGTAAATTCTGCATTAATTGATTTTTTCTCTTTTTGCTTTTTCAGAAAATGGTAATCCTAAAAAACAATTCAATAATAAAAACAAGCAGTAAAATAAAACACTACACACACTTGCATTTTCTCTATCTCTTCTAAACACGAATCATCACGTCATGCAGATTGCTTGTTTTAAACCCCGTTGAAACATACGATCCGATGCCTTCTCCCAACTTTAAGTTCCCGATATTCGAGGCTGAAGAAGAAAATGACGACGAAATTCCAGAAGAGATCTCCCGACTACTCAGACAAGAGGAAAGGTCCATTGAACCTCACAAAGAACCGTTGGAAACGGTAAACTTGGGTTCAGAACAAGAGAGAAAAGAAATCAGGATTGGGGCACTTCTCAGTCCAACTGCCAAAGAGAGTTTGATAAAGCTTCTCAAAGAATTTCCCGATGTATTCGCTTGGTCCTATCAGGATATGCCAGGGTTGGATACCAGCATCATGGAACATCACTTACCGTTAAGGTCAGAATGTCCGCCAGTAAAGCAAAGGTTGAGACGGACTCACCCGGACATGGCCATCAAAATCAAAGAGGAGGTATAGAAACAGATCGACGCAGCTTTCCTTGCTACATCTGAATATCCTCAATGGTTAGCCAACATCGTACCCGTTCCCAAAAAGGACGGAAAGGTCAGAATGTGTGTTGATTAGAGGGATCTGAACAAGGCAAGTCCAAAGGACGACTTTCCTTTACCACACATTGACATGCTGGTAGACAGTACAGCAAAGTTCAAAATTTTCTCCTTCATGGATGGATTCTCGGGCTATAATCAGATCAAAATGGTGCCGAAAGACATGGAGAAAACTTCGTTCATTACCCCATGGGGTACCTTTTGTTACAAGGTGATGTCGTTCGATTTAAAGAACGCCGGGGCAACCTATCAAAGGGCCATGACAACCCTTTTTATGACATGATACACAAAGAGATCGAGGTATATTTTGATGATATGATTGCAAAATCTAAGATAGAAGAGGAGCATATGACCCATCTGTCAAAACTATTCGAGCATTTGCGAAAGTACAAACTCCGCTTGAATCCCAACAAGTGCACCTTCGATGTCCGTTCAGGGAAACTCTTGGGGTTCATCATCAGCCAGAAAGGAATTAAGGTTGATCCTGGCAAGGTCAAGGCCATTCGAGAAATGCCTTCCCCGAAAACTGAAAAACAAGTCAGAGGGTTCTTGGGACGTTTGAACTACATCACCAGATTCATATTCCTTATGACCGCGACCTGTGCGCCGATTTTCAAATTACTCAAAAAGAACCAGGATTGCGTTTGGTCAGAAGATTGCCAAACCGCCTTCGACAGTATCAAGGAATATCTGTTGAATCCGCCGATTCTATCACCTTCAGTGGAAGGAAGACCACTGATCATTTACCTCACAGTCCTAGAGGACTCAATGGGATGTGTACTTGGCCAACAAGACGAAACCAAACAGAAAGAGTCTGCCATTTACTATTTGAGCAAGAAATTCACCAACTGCGAAATTCGGTACACGATGCTTGAGAAAACTTGCTGCGCTTTGGCTTGGGCAGCCAAACGTCTTCGCCAATACATGATTTGTCATACTACTTGGTTAATCTCCGAAATGGATCCAATCAAGTATGGCTTCGAGAAGCCTGCTCTCACGGGAAGGATTGCCCGTTGGCAGATGCTGTTATCAGAATATGACATAGAGTACCACGCTCAGAAAGCCGTTAAGGGGAGTGTTTTAGCCGATCATTTGGCTCATCAACCGATTGACGATCAAGAACCAATCAGGTTTGACTTCCCAGACGAAGATGTCATGTATCTAAAAATGAAAGATTGCGATGAACCGCTACCCAGTGAAGGGCCAGAACCAGGTTCCCAATGGGGACTTGTCTTTGACGGAGCAGTTAATCATTATGGAAACGGAATTGGGGTAATCATTGTTACCCCTCAGGGTACCCACATTCCTTTCACTTCCAGACTTACGTTCAAATGTACGAACAATGAGGCCGAATACAAAGCTTGTATTATGGGTCTCGAAGAAGCAATTGGTTTAAGGATCAAAAACTTGGACGTATACGGCGATTCAGCCTTGGTTATCAATCAGATAAAAGGAGATTAGAACACATACCAATCAGGATTGATTCCTTACAAAGACTACGCAAGAAGGTTGCTACCTTTCTTCAACAGAGTTGAGTTTCATCATATCCCTCGTGAGGAGAATCACATGGTTGATGCATTAGCCACTCTCTTTTCCATGATTAGTGTAGGTCAATGGAACGACTTACCTAAGATCGACATAATGCGCCTTGAAAGGCCCGCTTACATCTTCACGATTGAAGCAGTCATAGACGACAAACCTTGGTATCATGATATCAAATGCTTCCTTCAGAAACAAGAGCACCCACCTGGGGCACTAAGAAAGGACAGAAAAACCCTCAGAAGACTGGCTGGAAACTTTTTCCTGAGCGGTGATACTCTTTATAAGAGAAAATTTTGACTTGGTCTTGCTCCGATGCGTAGACAGACCAGAAGCAGACATGCTGATGAAAGAAATTCATGAAGGATCCTTTGGCACTCATGCCAACGGACACACAATGGCGAGAAAAATTCTAAGAGCAGGGTACTACTGGTTGACCATGGAATCCGACTGCTACAAGTACATGAGGAGGTGTCACAAGTGTCAGATATACTCCGACAAAATTCATGTACCGCCATCACATCTCAAAGTTCTTTCTTCCCCGTGGCCTTTTTCCATATGGGGAATCGACATGATTGGCTTGATTGAACCTAAGGCTTCAAACGGACATCGGTTCATCCTGGTCGCCATTGACTAATTCACCAAGTGGGTCGAAGCAGCGTCATTCACCAATGTAACCCGACAAGTGGTGGTCCGATTTATCAAAAACAATATCATCTGCCGTTATGGTGTTCCAAGCGAGATCATTACTGATAATGGATCTAACTTGAACAACAAGATGATGAAGGAGTTGTGTGCAGAGTTCAAGATTGAACATCATAACTCATCTCCCTACCGACCCAAGATGAACGGAGCGGTAGAAGCGGCCAATAAGAGCATCAAGAAGATCGTTCAAAAGATGGTTGTAACCTACAAAGACTAGCACGAGATGCTACCCTTTGCTCTTCACGGTTATCGCATATCTGTCCGCACTTCAACAGGGGCAACCCCTTTATCTCTAGTGTATGGCATGGAAGCAGTGCTCCGCATAGAAGTAGAGATCCCATCAATCCGGGTATTGATGGAAGCTAACCTTTCAGAAGCTGAATGGTGTCAAAGTCGACACGACGAACTCAATCTGATCGAAGAAAAGTGAATCACGGCACTATGCCACGGTCAGTTGTATCAGCAGAGAATGAAGAAGGCGTTCAACAAAAAGGTCTGACCTCGCGTCTTCAGCAAAGGAGACCTCGTGCTCAAAAAGATACAATCATTTCTCACTGATTCGCGAGGTAAATGGACTCCAAATTATGATGGCCCCTATGTGGTCACGAAAGTTTTCTCAGGCGGCGCCTTGAGACTTGCAACCATGGACGGAGAGGAATTTGCCTACCCCACAAATGTTGATGTAGTCAAGAAATACTTCGCCTAAACTAAAAAAAAAAAAAAAAAAAAAACAAAAAAACAAAAAAAAAAACATCTCGGTGGATTGAAGACCCGAAGGGCGGTCCAGGCAAAAGTTAGAGACATGAAAAAAAATCATCCTGATGGATTGGAAATCTCATAGTACAATCCAGGCAAAAATTAGGGATAATGGCAAGTAACTATGTTCAACAGAGGCAGGTCCCTCAGCAGCAGTTACACCATCCATCGGAGGAAAACTCCAGTCAAGGTCATCTTCGACAGAAGCTCAGGATGCCCCGAATTCAAAGTTGGTAGAAGGATAGCGGTCGTTATGTTTCAACGTAGCCCTTTTCCCTGTAAATTACCGTTTTCTAACTTTGTAGATACTCTTTGGAATCACGCGTTTGGCTGATCTCCATTTTATCAATAAAATTTGAGCCCTTGTGCTTTTGTTTGTAACTCTTATATGTTTTAGCTTTACAGAACGACGTTGTTAACATGATTAACGATTCTTGAAATAAAACAAAAATGAATTTACTTGTTAAAACTTTTTCTGCTTTTTTAATAAAGTCGGCAATTTCTTTTGACTGTTGAACATCAAAGGAACATCAACCGCTTCTCCAGAAGTAGGCGAACTTCAAAGTGCAGAATCAAAGTACTCCTTCTAACCCAGTACGCCTAAATGAAGGGATCAACTGTGTCAGAGACCTTGTTTCGTCTGACACGCTTCGGCCGAGTTCTCATCTCCTAAGCCCGATCAACATAGCTCCCAACAGGGACTATCTCTCCTAAGATAGGCAGAATTGCTATCTTGAACCAGCGGTACTTCTTCGCCCTGTAATGGCCGAGTATCCAGTCGTGTTCATCTTTTAGTTTGTATGTCGCGTCAGTTTTGTCAGCATATAGATACATGCATCATGCATTATTAATTTGCATTTACATTTCATATTGCATCACTATCACTCTAGTCGGTCTTGTCTCCTAGTGATAAAAGTCCTCTCAATCGAGTTGTCAGCCCTTTCCTCGTCAGGAAGTGTTACGTCTGAACAATCTCTCTCCTCCAGTTTTATTTCTAGATTAGAGTTGTCCCTCGACCACTTTGATAACTTGAACCTCTGAAAGACCAGAGAGCCCTCAGTTAACATCACTCTTCACCATTGAAGATGATATCCTTGTTTTCCCGGATTAAGGAAAATCCCTAGAGAAAGCCCCTTAATCGGAACTTTGGCAATACGGCAGTTTTTCTCCGAAAAACCCACTGATGAAAAGGTCATCGGCACCTCAAAATTGGATCACATCATATGGCATTTCTCCGAGAAGATCTCCGAGAAAAGTATGATGTAAAGACCCCGAACAAAGGCAGTCTCTCAAGAGACTCATTTTCCCCAGTAGATTCGACAAATGGCATCTCCAAACAGAGAAGTTTGTGCACCTCTACAACTCAGACGACTGGGTTCCCCAGCAAGTCTGACATCAAAACCATTTCCACTCAAATAGCATCTCCCCAGGAAAATTCGGCGAGAAGTTTAAAGGAAATCCGCTACGAATAGCGTCCCTTGTCAATAAAGTTTATTTACGAAAGAAACTAAGACCAGTTCCTTGGTAGGAAACCAGGATCGAGGGGAAGTTTACATCAGAAACTAAGACCAGTTCCTTGGTAGGAAACCAAGATCGAGGGGAAGTTTAATTCAGAAACTAAGACCAGTTCCTCGGTAGGAAACCAGGATCGAGGGGAAGTTTACATCAGAAACTAAGACCAGTTCCTCGGTAGGAAACCAGGATCGAGGGGAAGTTTACCTTTTCTTAGCATCATTGCTTAGTGAAAGAAGATGAATGCGTGAATTACCATTCATGGACGCCGTCAAAATTTCGGATATTCCGATATTTAATCCTCTTGCACCCCGAATGCCCGAATACCTTCGTCATTCACACCTTCGGGTCCAAGAAGATTAAATAGGGGCATCTGTCAAACCCCAAATTTTGACCACTTAGATTTCCCATCATTGTGAAAATCATCATCACAATATGGAGGAACCATCATACTTCATCAGTCTCCCCAAAGATGGGTGAGCATCCACTACAATCAAAATTAGGGTTTCAAGCCCTCTCAGAACCTTAGACAAAGGATCAATCAAGGAATGACATGATCTTCAACTTGTCTAACCTCTCAAACATTCACAATGGATCAAAAGGACTCCCACTTCAAGCATGAAGCACAGGGTTGCTCCCTTCTAGGTGGATTAAGTCTCAAGATCGACAGTGTCACCAAATTACGGTTTTGGTCGACCAGGGCCTCCAAATGGAAATTTTTCATCTGGGCACAAGCCAATGATCCAAAACATAACCTAATATACTTCATCGAACCTCATGGACCCAAGCATCAAGTCAATTTTGCCTCAGGGGATGCATTCATCAAAAATCAGGAATTAGGGTTTCTTGACCTAATTCACCCCTAAGTTGACTTTTAGGGCAAATCATGAGCCAAGACCTCAAGAGAGGGTTTGAGGGTCTCTAATGAGCTATATTGATCCATTTGGAACAATGGATTAATCCAAGAAGCTTGAGCAACAAGTCTCAATTTCATCTGCACCACAATTAGGGTTTCGCGAGGAAAGTCAACTGTAACTTTGACTTTTGACCAGGACATGCTCCCAAGCCCTAAGACATGATTCAATATACCCTATGACACCCATGGAACAAGTCCATCAAGTTTGATTTAGGTCAAGGACATGATTTTCTGAAGAATTGCACAGTTTGGAATTCATCTGATAAAAAGTCAACTGTGCACAAAAGTCAACTTTGACTTTTTGAGATTTTTCACCAAAATGGATTTTTAACCCTAAAATGATGTTAATGTATGATTTGAATCATCATTCATCAAGAAAAATCAAAGAAAGTGGGATAACTTGTAAAAGGGATAACCATAAAAACTTAGAAAAAATTCTAAGTTATGGAAAAAGTGACACTAATGTGCCAACTTTGGAAGACCATAACTCCTAAACCACAAGGCCATTGTTCCCCATTCAAAACTTGATTTGTAGATCTCATTGCCTTCTACAAAAGCTTCATACTAACCTATGTCCAAATTCCTCATGGATTTTGAGTTATGGAGTGATCAAAATCAAGAAAAGTCACTTTGTTCCAACACTTAGTGAAAATTTCACTAAGTCAGATTTTACCCTACTTTTTGCCAAATGTAGGGGGATTTTTCACTTGGATTCAAAAGAGATCAAAACCAAACATGTTCAAACAGTTGTTGTATCATGTAAGGGCTTTCCAAAATGGCCAAGAACATTACCAAATTCAATTTAAGTTATGAGATATGACATTGGCAAGTTGCCTTGTTGAAATCTGTCAAGGCAAGGCAGATTTTGCCTTTTTGCTCGATTTGCCAAAATCATCCAAATCCAAATGCTCCTATCCACTTGGACACCTCTGAGGATTGAATCTAAAGGGGACAATCACTGAGCCAAGCCTCCAAAGTCTTTAGAACAAGAAATAGCATGTTCAACCTAGAATGGCCAAAATAGGGACAAGACTCCAATTTTGGATTGGAGCATTCAATGGAATCATCAAGGTGGCATGGATTGAGCCATTCTCAACTGAATTCAGTCAAGACTTATCCAAGACCAAGGGAACCATAGCCCTGTGCCCTAACCTCTAGTCAATGGCTAGAGGAGACTTGGATTTCCATTGGACAACATTGGCCAAACCTCTGCTGCAGTTGCCATTCACTATTCCTTGCAAAACAAACTTGCTCTACTATAAATAGAGCTCAATTGTGATCAGTTTGAGTACACCAAAGCCATCAAACAGATGTTTTCCTCAAAATCTCTTCTTTCACTCCAATTTTGCCTTCTAAGGCAAGTCACTATCGGGTTTTGAGTTTGAGAGCTTTTCCAATCAAACCAATCACACACACACCTCACATACATCATATAGAAGTGATCCAAACACTCACATAACATCTAGAACACAGATTTCACAAAATCACCAGCCAATTGCTCAAGTTCTTGACAGATTTGCAGTTGGGGTACCATCTCAAGTTCCAGATCATTTCAAACCATTCCAAGCATTCATACACACTCCATGGCACCTAGGGAAGCTATCCAGATCATTGAAACCTAGTTGTAACACCTCCAACACAAATCACGATCACCAGCTGCAAGTGGTAAACATGAGCTCTTCTAACTCTATGATCCATGCAATTTTTGCTGCACAATAATTTGGCCATATGTTCATAATCATGCATGGAATGTTTCCCCTAAATTAATTGCATTGTTTGAATCGTGTATCAAAAATCCTAGCCTTCATGCAGAAATTAGGGTTCTTGAGGATTTTTCGTGATTTCTGGTTTTATGTTTAATTTAAATGAAATTAAATACCATAGACATGATCGTGAGGTTGAAACGAGTTAATTGGTATGTAGATTGCATCATATAATCAAGTATTCAGTGAGATTGGAGAGAAAATGCAAATCTGGGCAAACCCAGAACACGCGCGTGTTCTTGGTGTGTTCTTGGCGCCATTTTTGAAAATTTGAATATTTGAATTTTGTGATTTTATTTAATTGATTCAAAAATTAATTTCTCTCTGAGTTTTAATGATTTTGAGTTGATTATTTTTTTAATAATTCACAAAAATGTTAAAATATTTTATTTTCCCAAAAAATCCCAAAAATATTATTTATTTTATATAATTGATATTTTTGCAAAGAATTAATGTTTTAATTGTTTTTTACATTTAAAATATTTTTTCCACCTTGATTTTGCAACTTTTAATGCTTTCTAATTATTTTGTAAGTCAATACTTAATTTTTGGAACATTAATCCAAGATCACAATTTGTTTTTCCTATGTTAAACAATTTTGATCATTTTAATTGAATTTTTATTCCATTAAAACACATTTTTGAGAACAAATTAGGGTTTTTGGATTAATTCAACCATCATAAATCATTTTCAAAACACTTTGGGCCTCTAATAGAGTGTAAGACCCAATCCTTTTTTTGACCAAATCATTTTTGGGCCTCAGTGTATTGTATAAGTCCCGATACCGTCAAAAACAAACGGCACGATCTTCGCCCTTTTGAAAAATAACCCTGGGCCTCTCCTCGAGCTATAAGACCCATTCAAAACTTTTGGGCCTATAATAGAGTGTAAGACCCAACCCCCTTTTAACCAAAAATATTTTTGGGCCTCACTTATTGTATAAGTCCCTCTGCGTTAAAAGAAAACCTCAGCGCGATCGCCATTTTAAACGGAAAAATCAGTTGGGCCTACCCTCGTGTTATAAGCCCCACTCTTTTTCTTTAAACCTTTTGGGCCTCTATTAGAGTGTAAGACCCAAACCCCTTTGTACAGAAAACCTTTTTGGGCCTCAGTCACTTGTATAAGTCCCTCTGTATAAAACAACAGTGCGCTCACTGATAAAACCCGGGGCCTCTCCTTGAGCTGTAAGCCCCAAATCTTTCTTTTTCAAAGCACTTTCTCCTTTGATTTTGAATATACTGTTGTTTTCAATCTTTCTTTGTTGAACAACTAACCAAACAACATGGAAGCTCTACAACCGAGTAAGTGGTTATTGCTTTCATTTACCGCTTTCATATACATATAACTGTATTGTGGGGCTGTTTCACTGTAAGTCTTCTTTCATAAACTCATATCAACTGTGTAATAATAGTATAGATATTTTGAGTTTCCCCGGCAACTACGTCTAGAACTAGGTGACGCCTTTTCGTTTAATCATAGAAATAGACAACTAGATCCCCAATAGGATCACCAGATACAGTCTTCTCTTCGGCTGTCCTCATTAGGAATTGTCAAGAAACTCTACTCCCAGAGATGAATGTATTCTCCGTGAATGGCATCTTTGAGTTTCTTCCAAATTCTCGAACTTTCCTGACTTGATCTATTCCTTGTGAATAGCTTGCCTTGAATTTCTCGGGGTTTGGGGACCCACGGGCTTCTTAAAAGCATCGGCCTCCTCTTGGGCATCATACAAGGACCCACAGGCTTCCTAAAAGCAACCCCGCCTCCTCTTGGGCTTAGTACAAGGACCCGCCGGCTTCTTCGAAGTATTCACAGCCTCCTCTTAGGCTTCGTATAATGATTCTTCCTCCGGGAATGATAGCTTCCTCTTAGGCTTCGTACAAGGACCGATCGGCTTCTTAAAAGTTTCCAGCCTCCTCTTGGGCTTCGTACAAATTGTCCCGACGACCTCCTAGAGGTATAGGAACAGAACTTAGTCATCTGCATAGAACAGTCCTTTCAAAGAGTCTACTACTGTTTCTCAAAGCATAGTACAAAAGATAAAACTCTAGACTTGGACAGTCTAATATCCTTGAGTCTCAAAGACATTCTCAAGTGACCCCTTCGTTAAATAGGAAGAAAACCCGTAGACTCGGACAGTCTCAATACCCTTCGGATTTCCCAATTCCTTAAAGAACAGGAATAGCCCGGATCCTCGAATCAAATCCTCGAGTACAGTGTTGCTCATATAAGAACTGATTTTCTCTTTAAATCAGCATACTGGACCTGTCACTCAACTGAAACAGTAACCATAACCTCCTCTTAGGCTTTGTATAATGATCCTTCTCCAGTTACAATAGCCTCTCTCTTGGGCTTTATACAATGATTCTCCCCAGCGGAGTCAAACAACGTTTAGCCTCTCTCTCGGGCTTTGTACGAGACACATAAAGAGACTCCCTCGTTGAGTCAATCACCCTTTCGCCTCCATCTCGGGCTTTATACGAGATACAAAAAGGTTCTTATTGAGCCAAACAAATTTTAGCCTCCATCTCGGGCTTTGTACGAGATATAAAAACTCTCTTGTTAAGTCAAATAGCCTCCATCTCGGGCTTTATACGAGATACCAAAAGACTCCATCGTCGAGTCAAAACCTTTTAGCCTCTCTCTCGGGCTTTGTACGAGACACATATTAGCCTCCTCTTAGGCTTTGTATAAGAAAACCACTGGTTGGTCCAATCAACCTTTTAGCATCAAAGTTGTGCCTCGTCCACAGTACACAAACATCAACAATTTCTTTCCCCTTCATCTAATTGCTGTAAGCGGCAAGCCTCTGGATCATCTATATCCATGCCACTGTCCCTCTTTTAGTATGAGAAATTCCTAAGGAAAGATAGCATTGCTCTACACTGAGTTAAAGTCTTCTCCTTCAGGTTAAAATCCCCTATAAAGGAAATTATGGCATTGCCGGATTCACACATCCCGGTTAAAGTAATTCTCCTTTATAAACAGTTGTGACAAACAAACCCCTCTTTAGAGATAATAAATTCTCTCTAAAAGTCAGACCCCTTTAGCTTCACATCTTGGGCTTTGAACAAGATACCAATAGACCCTTCAGCTTCACATCTTGGGCTTTGAACAAGATACAAACCACCTTTCGCTTCACGTCTTGGGCTTTGAACAAGACACCAAAACAACCATTTCCTCCCATAGAATAGGAGGAACTACGAACGCTCTGATTTCCCTGTTTTGGTAAACGGGAATACGTAGGCATAAGATTGAAAGAAAAATCTTAGCGAGCACACTAAACAAAAACCCAAAATCCCATACTTTCATACATTCGTCCTAACATCCTAACTGATAGCCTAAAGCACCCCTTCGTCAACAAAATAACCTAGGAGAAACCCTGAATCTTTGTAGCATCTGTAAACGAACAGTTTTGACTGTTTAATCTCAGTACGCAAGCAGGGTTAATTGGAGACATCTATTTCCCTTCCTTCATCAGCTTTAATAGGATAAAATATGAATCGAACTGTAGTACCAGAGCGATCGTGCTTCGCAACCACTTCGAAAAATCACTCACTACAGTTACCTGTTTGCGGTAGAACGAACATGACGAATCCTTAAGAAATGAGTGAAGATATGAGAAGAGAATTATTTGTTTGTTTGAAGTTTTTTAGAAAGAAGTGTTTTTGAAGTTATTTGTATTTGTAATACATATTGCATTCAAGTCTATGATATAGGATCGAATGCATCGCATGGTCGTCCTAACAGGACGTATGCTAAACACTCTAGAAAGGTGGAGAGAAACTCCCCTCCTTCCATTTCCCACATACAAGGCTCACATGCAATATGTATTAACCTTTATTAAGTGTTTTTTATTTGGGTTTTGAGATGAGAGGAAGAGAGACTCAAAAGAGGATCAAAGGTGAAAACTAAGGGGAGACTAAGACACACCCAAGTGTTAGCATGCTTAGAGAGCCTATGGTTAATGTGGTTTAACAAACCTACTTCTAAAAGAAAGAAGAAGAAGAGAAAAAGAATCAACTTACTTCCAAGATGGAAGTTAAGTTGGTCTTAAAGAGGGATGAAGAAGAAGTTATTCAAGGAAAACATGTAAATGCTCATCAAACCCAAATTTGAATGATTAAGTAAAATAAGAGAAGATAAAAGAGAGAAGTGTGTGTGGAAGCATACCCACACACTTACTTACCTTTAGCACCTACATGAAAATGTTAGTTCAAAACAATTTACAAGTAGTGCAATAAGAAAAGGAATAACAAGTGGTGAACAAACAAGTTAAGAGTTAAGGGATAAATATCCTAAGAGATGAAACTCAATCAAGGTCAGAACCTAGGCTCTAAGGGTGTTCCCTAATGTTAATTGATCAATCAAGAACAAACTATGCACAACTAAAGATCTTAAACATCAAAGAAGTGAATCATGGAAGAAATAGATGAAGAATGAGTGGATATGCGAGGTGACCATGCATTAATGCTTCAAATAATGTCAAAGTCAGAATGTGGATGACCTAAACATGTGCCTAAACATGATGTACAAATGTCACATAAGGCAAGCAATCAAGTATCCAAGCATTAGGAGTGATAAGGAGAAGAAGTGAGAAGATATGAATATGACTTAAACATGGAAAGAGATTACTTAAGGCATAAGTCAAACCTAAAAAGACTCAAGATGAACTCAAGTATCAAAATCTGAAGTGATATGACATGTTAAAGATGCACAAATGATCATGGCAAAAGCACATAACAATCAAGTCCATACAACTTAGCAAACATGTAAGAAGAAGTCATATAAAAGAATGAATGTCTCATACTTGAAAAGAAATGTAAAAGATGAAAAATGGCATACAATTATGAATGCTTATGGATAGGTCAGTAGCAAATCATGGATCAAAATGCAAATGAGATGATAATATGATCATATTAGAAGCACACAACCAAACATGAAAAGCATAAGATGAAGACATAAGAAAAAATAGGTCAAAAAGTCTCATAAGATGCATCATATAAAACAGAGGATCAACACATGCCAAATGGACTTAACAATGATCAAACAAAGCTTCTAAGAGTCTAAACATGTTACCTAAACCCAAACAAAAGACCTCAAATAATGACATAAATGCCTCATGCAATGAAGGTTAAAGAAAGGCACATAAAGTTCAAGCAAAACTTCCTTCAAACACAAGCACACAAACATATGTCAAAGTGCATTCAAAAATTATGGAATTAGAATGTAAATTACCTTAACCAGGGACTAATCATATATCAAAATCCTATACAAAAATTCAGAAAGGAAGGACCTCAAACAATCAAGCAATAGTCACTTATGAATCATGAACCAAGGTGCAAAGATGGGGGACCTAAATGCAATAAAAGAAAGTTCTAAAAATGAAACAAAAATATTTTTATGAAGTTTTGGATGTTACTGAATGGATGCAAAGAGATTGATGCAAAAATGTTTAAGGAGCTATGAGAAATAAATCTTTGAAATGAAGATATGAAAATAGAAACAAGTTTCAAAAGAAATAAAAGAAAATTATGGAAGGATATGTAAATTTTCACAAAATCAAAATTAAAAAAATAGAAAATTATTTAAACATGTTAAGATATCACATGAATTTTTATATAATTTTTCATGATGTTTTGGTATTTTTAAAAATCAATTATGAAACAAGTATAAAAAGAAATTAAAAGAAAGAAAGAGAAAGCAGGGGGTGCAGAGAAGTAAAATATCACGTTGAAAAATCACATGGGCCCAGCAAGGGGTGTGCAAATATCAATTAATCAGTCCAATCCACATGAGCATGATTGTGTGTGATTAGTGTGCATGCAGTCAAGAATAAAATGCAATCACAACCACACGATCAGGTCAACCAAGATTAATCATTAAAGCAATCACATCTAACCATCCACAACGCACGCGCACCAAAATAATCATGCACGCATACACACAATAACACTCAGATTGAGATAATTTGCACGTGTGATGTACATGGCTTCATTAATGCGTTGGCAACATACCAACCATTGGATCAGTCTTGATAGGATCAATCATACATGATGAACGGATCATATTGAGGACACACAATAATAATCATGGAACACATGCACTCAAACATTCAAGTTATAAAAGGATTTTAATGTGTTGGCAACATATCAACCACACGATGCAAGAAATCAAACGGTTGTCATTTAAACTTGCAAAACCCTAAAATTCAAACTCACCGGCCGGAGAAGGACCTCCGGTCGTCTTCTCCGGCGAGCAACCACCACCTGCAAACTCACGCATGTCCACAAATCCACAATTCTTATACCAAAGTGAAGAGGAAGTAAAGTACATCATGAATATGCAATTATTTTTCATAGATCATGCACATACATAGCAAACCGAACCAATACATTTTGTCCTAAAATCACACCTAAGCTCCTAAAGAGCCTATCAACTAGCCAGGACACACACAGCTTCTAATAAGCTTTGAATCAACACCAAAATAGCAAAATAAATAAGAAATCATGCAAGAGAGGTTTGGAAATTGTGGCACCTGAAACTTGAAGAACTTGGAGTGGTTGAGAAAACCAGAGAAAAGCTTGAGATCCTGAGCTTCTAGATCTTCAACTTTAGCAAAATAAATGCTACTTGATGTGGAGATCTTGAGAACAACAAAGAATTCCAAACTATGATGATGCTATGCTTGGACAATGGAACTTCTTCTCCTTTGTTCTTGATTAGCAATGAAATATTGAAGATGATGAAGGTGAAATGTAGAAAAATATTGTTGAGGTCGTGTGAAATCAGAGAGAGAGTAGAGAGAAAAGTGAGAAGAATTCTTGGAGAGAGAATGGAAAATGAAAGTTGAAGTTGAGATTGTGAGTGAAATGTGATTTATATGTTAGGTTAATTCTGTTAACTCATGGTTAAGTGAGTTAACTAGGTGAAGTTAAGTGAGTGCTGTTAGACTATGGCTAAGGATCTAGAAGAGGTGTTGAATAGATCCTTCGAGTTTTACACGCAAAATTGAATTTTAAAAATTTGTTTGAATGGAAGCTACCACTGGATTAAAAGTCTACAACGAACCTTCTACCAAAAGGATCGGATATGCGTGTATATATATTGCGAATGAGTATGGAAGAGAAAAATTCCGTTTTATTAATGTAATCAAGCGCAACCAACAAATTATAGCGTGTTTATGTATAATCCAAACCAATGAGGCAAACAATGAAACACAAATAGTGTTTGAATTTGATTTGCGACAAATTATCAAACACTTGGTGTGTACACACACACTAAGTGCAGAATTTCTATGGTTAGTAATTTCAAGCTGCTCCTAGAAACAATTCAAAGAATTGTATCACTTTAACCAAACGATTTTTCAGCTTTAGATTACAACACCTCAGAAATTTAGACAACTTGAAAACTTGGCAAATTCAAACAATGTAGAAAAAATGTAAAGAGTTAAAGGAGAAAGAGAACGAACGCGATTTGATTAGGCAGTTCCCCAATCGTCCTCGCTATGGGTACGTCTGCCCCCAATTCCGAACATGGAATTGAGA
Source organism: Lathyrus tuberosus (assembly GCA_022829125.1). Taxonomy (NCBI): domain Eukaryota; kingdom Viridiplantae; phylum Streptophyta; class Magnoliopsida; order Fabales; family Fabaceae; genus Lathyrus; species Lathyrus tuberosus. The sequence goes on from JALAZF010000423.1 coordinate 2,291,653, forward strand.
TATATATATTATCATTGTAATTGAGTGTTTATACAAGAGAAAACTTCTGAACAATCAAATCTTCGAACGTCTTTGAATTGTTGATGTAGAGCCTTCTCTTCCCTTGATTCAAGATGAATCAAGTGCTTCGAATATGGTTGATTCAATTATCGTCCCGCGCTACTAAACCGAAAGAAACTATTGTTCTTCGATTACCTTCACTCGATCAATTGCAATCTACCAAAGATTCGAACCCAAACCTCTCTTCTACGATCCTCTGATTACAGCTACTAAACCGATCTCTTCGGTTACCTTCGCCCAGCTGAATCCTTGTAGAATGAAGCGTCTTGTGCAAAACCCCCAAAATCCCTTTGATTCTTGGAGGAGAAAACCCTAAGGTTTTATTCAAGAAACACCTACCACAAATCTCAACTCAGAAATGAAGATAACACTTCCTGAAATCTGAACCTTATCACTTCAAATCAATGAACACAACAAACAAAAATGGTTATGTGTAGTTGTTTGAATGCTCAAGGAAGAAGATGAAATTGATGAGAGAAATGGCATAAAATCTTTCACGTTTCTTGTTACTGTTGAAAAATGAACTAACATGATATATATATTATGCTATGTAATAATGTGGAGATAACAAAATTTTAAGATGAAAAACAAGTGAAAATATTGGCAGGAATCAGCGAGCGGTCGACCTATACAGAAGGTATAGGCGACCTGTGCAAGGCCGCGTGCACAACTACGCAAAAATGCATACTATGCGTCGACCGGAACAGGGAGTGCGTCGACGCATACCTCCCAGTTTTCTACACTATCAAACGCAGACTGCATAGGTCGACCTATGCAGGGTGATGAGTCGACTCATACCCTAGAAACATGCAAAAAATCAGGATTTTGAGATTCCTAAGGTGTTGGGACATCTCTAATGAACCTAGATCATTTCTAATCATAATCAAACATATGTGCAATACTTAACCACTATTTCAAATTGAGTTTTTCATATAAACCACTATGTTCTAATCATGAAGGTTTTGACATCATTAAAAAATAAAGTACATAGAGAGAATCTTCCCTCACAAGTGCACCCTAACTAACTGAGTCAAGTTAGTTAGGGGCGAGTGGTAAAGGGTTTTGCTATGGTGAGGTTGAGATTTATGGTGTTATGGTGCTGATAAAGTGAAGGGCGATGATGAGATCACTGATGTAGCACAAGTTTTTTTTAATTTCCATTTTCATGTATGAAGTAGCATGGATAGCACGTGCTTATAAGGTCATGTTGGTTCTAAAATGGCAAAGTGGAGAATGATGTTGAAGCATGCGTGGGGCTGGTGTGAACTAACAACAACAACAATATCATTTTTCTGATTTTGTAGCAGCTTGACATCAATTAAAACAAGGATCTTTAGTGATGAATTCCTCTATTTATGGTGGATGATATTGCATGGTTTTGGTGTCAAATGAAAGAAGGGACATAATAGAACAAGATTAGTGTTGGTTTTGGATTGAAATGAGGTTTGGAAATTGATGAAAAATGGTTTAGAACATCAAGATTTGAAACTGGTTGAAGGGCGTGGCAAGACAAGTCATGGCATGGCAATGTGGTGCATGGAATTCAGCATGATCACCCTAACTTGGGACCATCATAACTATCTCATAACTTGCTCAAATGAAAATTTGTCCAACATGAATATTGAAGAGGGCATGGAAAGGAACAAATTTTATGTTGGAAAGTTTTCCATTTGAAGCTTCCTTGATGGAGATAAATGCTTTGACTTTTGGCACAGCATGTGTTTGTCAAAATTATGGCGCATGGGCCTGGTCATGCTTGGTCATGACTTGGTTTTTGACCTAGTTTTACCAAACTTTGATCAATCATAACTCATTCAATTTTGATCTAATGGAAGAGTTCTTTATATATATTTAAAGCTTAGAACATGAACTTTAATTGGCTCAACTTGGGCCTGAGGTTTGGAGCTTTTATCTTGAAGAAAGAGGGCCTCAAAGTAGGGTGCACAATAGTCCAAAGTTGCCATTTTTGGAAACCCTAAAGTTTCTATTTTTGGCAGTTTTATGATTTCTTGATTTTTCATGATTCCTCCATCATTCCTTGGTCAAATCTTGTACAATGAACATATATAACTTGAATTTCATGAATTTGACCTTAGAAAGTCAGTAGTTAACTTTTTTCACTGTACAATTGATTTTTCCCCAATTTCTTGATTATCAAGCAACTGATCAATTAAACCTCTTATGAAATGAATCAATGGCCAATCTTCCATCCTTAGACACTTGATATCATGTAGAAAACATTTAGATCAAGTTTGAATCAAAATTTCATCAGGAGACACTTGAATCCAAAACCCTAATCTTGGAACCCTCTGGTTAGGAGGATATAGCACATCCTCCAAATCCAAATTCCTCTGAATATGATGTATATCCTATCTAAAAAAGATGAGATATGCCATTTTGAGGTGATAAAAACTCAAAGAGCTTGCCCATTTGAGCGTCAGATCCCCATTTTAGACTATTTTGTATAGGAGATGATGCACTGTTCAATCTTCTTGATGATTTCCTTTCTTTCAATGACTTGTGAGATCAAGTGGGATGATATATGATGTAAGAGACCCTTGAGGATTGTGAGAGACCCTTGGCTCTTATTCTCTTGCTTTGGATGAATCACACCTTTGAAGAACAACTGATCACATGCCATTATGCAAGATGCAATGCAATGCTTTATGTTTATCTTTCTATGCTTGAATGCAATGCAATGAAATAAAATCTCATGCTAAATGATATGAAGAAATGAGAGGGCAAATTTTGGGGTATTACAGCTGCCCCTATTCAATCACTGTAGACCTGAATGGGTGATAGCGATTGCTGTCAGACTTTCAAGGTATGGAGGGATTGAATACCAAAAATAACAAGAAAATTTGCACTCTGTGGAGAAGAAGAAAAGGGATATAAACCCAATCACATGAACTCTGCTTGAATAAAACTCTGATGAGAAGAATAACACTGGAGGGATGTCTTTTAGCACAACGCTAGACGACTACTGGCCTGCCACGCTACGGGTGGACTTTAGCAACATCTTTTGGAACAACGCCAGACGACTACTGGCCTGCCACACTACGAGTGGTGTGGCACCCCCAATCTATACCCCAAAGCTATTAAAGTAATAAATAAAAATTCAAAATTTCATCAGAGTATAATTAAGACATGCATGGCATAGACCGGAGACGCCACAACAATTTGAAACAAACATACAACACCTACTCATACAGATATGCAACCATTCAGGTAGTATTATACCCACAATTCAGAAACAGAATATAAGTAGAAAATCCGTAACTGAATATCAACATATATATATATATATATATATATCTCATGAAAGTTTGTTTGTCATATACAACATCATACATGTACAATCCAAAAGATACATATACGATACAAAATAATCACAAACGGACACCCTAACTACCCGGTGTCACATATCAGAGCCGACCGACAAAAGAATGAAGACGCAAAGCTTCACAAAAAGACCTCCAGCAACTCTAATCTGCAATGCCTCATAGAGCATTATAAAACAGCAGAAGGGTGAGAAAAACAATCATACTACAGTTGCATATAATCATATATTAATACAAAAATACACAGGTAAAACATTCTCACCACAAATGCACCACAATCAAATACAACACAGCGCAGTACAATTCTCAAGTATCAAATACCACTACACATCAATCATACACAATACACTCATCATCAATACAATTACACATATTCCATCTCATCAATCACATTAACAATTCCATGCACAATTAATCCACGATTTATGCAAATGCACAGAGACCGACATAACGACTCTATGCACATGCCATGCGGTACCGACTTCCAATATTTCTCATCACTAGTTCACTCAAGAACTCTGCTAGAATCATCGCTCGTTACTGAGGATCACTCAAGTAACACCCCGTCGGGCCTACGATGTTCCCCGTTGCTTTAGGTCCTCTTGGTATAAGGCGCACGACATTTATGGATTCCTTTAGGTCCTCTCGGTATAAGGCGCACAATCCGATCGCTCACACCCCACATGGGCACACGATCGTCTATAACCATCGCTTTAGGTCCTCTTATTTTTAAGGCGCACGATATATCAAATCGCTTTAGGTCCTCTTATTTTTAAGGCGCACGATGTTATAGCAGATTCCCTCTGGAATCAATCTGTCACTCAGGATGTCACAACAATGCATATCATGATGCTTGGCATACAATGACTCATGACAGTTAATATGCACACATATACACATCCATAATCATGCATACATCAACTATTACCATACATCACATTTTCTTGCCGTAAGACCACTAACCATCATCACAATATGTATTTCATGCAATTTCATCACTCAACAATACGCAAGTCATAAAATATCCACACCAACATCATATTGCACGTACACATCAAGTTCACACAATTAAACGGCAAAAGTCGGCAACAAAAACAACACATTTTCTAATTCCCGACATAATTTAATTGGCCAACAATTCTCAAAATCATCATCATAATAAAGTACATTTCACAACCTTTCTAACGCATCAAACCACGCCTCAAACTGAACCACAGATCAAAAGTTACAAAGAAAACAAATTGGGAAAAACTGCTACATTCGCAGTGCGAAGCTCCTAGCGAGTCCTTCGCTACTTCATTCGCAGTGCGAATGTCCCAGCGAACCAAGGTAAAAGCAAAAATAGCCTAGAAAATTCCCACCGTTCGCAGTGCGAACCATCCAGCGAATGCTCGCTACCCCATTCGCAGTGCGAACCCTCCAGCGAACAGTGGCAGAAGCAAAATTGATACAACGTTCGCAGTGCGAACATCACTCGAACGCTCGCCACCCATTCGCTGGCCATTCGCAGTGCGAACCTGCGATTTCAGCAAAACCCAGCAGCGCACCAGTTCATCCAAAAATGACATTTTCTCCAACCAAACATTTCCAAACCAACATATGACAATCAGAACCTATTCTAATCATGATAACAAGTATTCTACTACGTTTACACCGATTTTCAACCGCAAAACCATCGATGTTTCATCATATCTCTCATTTCAACCTAGAACTCAAAGCTATGGAAAAGCAAGAAAACATCCAAGCAACCACATACATAATCATACACAAACATAGTATAATCGAGTTTCGCACCCTTACCCGATTTAATCGTGTTCTAGAAAGTCGGTTGATTGATTTCCAAGTTTTCTCAAATTCTCTCTTTCCTTCTCTTCTCCTTTTATTTTCTTCTTTTCTCTTTTTCTTTCTCTTACTATTTTCTCTCTTTCTATTTATTCCTAACTTAACAAAATAATTCAAAATGCCCCAAATTACCCCTACACTCAAATATCTCGCAATTGTTCCCAAAACGCGATAAAATATATTCACGACGAAAAATAACATATTTTCACATAAAAGTCAGGAATAAAAGAATATAATAATAAAATAATCAAAACGACTCAAATAGATAAAACGGAAAAACTGACAAAACTGACTGGGGCGTTACAACTCTCCCCCACTTAGAAATTTTCGTCCTCGAAATTATACCTGAGACGAACAACTCTGGATACGACTCCCGCATCCGACTCTCCAACTCCCAAGTCAAATTGCCCTCGGCATCGCCTCCCCATGCCACCTTCACAAGTGCAATATCCTTGCCCCACAACCTCTTCAACTCGCGATCCAAAATCCTCACCGACAAAGCTTCAACCGTAAGGTTCTCCCTTACCTCAACCTCGTCCATCGGAATCACATGCGACGGATCCGGAACATACTTCTGAAGCTGTGAAACATGGAAAACATCATGCAAATTTGACAGACTCGGCGGCAACGCCACCCTATAAGCCACAACACCCACTCTCGCAGATATCTGGTAAGGACCAATAAATCGAGAAGTAAGCTTCTTTGATTTCAATGCACGACCAACACCCGTTACCGGCGTAACCCTTAGAAATACATGATCGCCCTCTTGGAACTCAAGATCTTTCCGTCTCCGATCATGATAACTCTTTTGCCTACTCTGAGAAACCTTCATTTTCTCACGAATAAACTTCACTTTTTCCGTAGTCTGCTGTACCAACTCCGGTCCAACCACCGAACTCCCACCAGATTCGTGCCAACACAACGGTGTTTGACATCTTCGTCCATATAATGCTTCAAATGGTGCCATTCCAATACTCGAATGAAAACTGTTATTATACGTGAATTCAATCAACGTAAGATAACTATCCCACGCACCACCTTGTTCCAAAACACACGCTCTCAACAAATCTTCCAAAGACTGAATCGTTCTCTCCGTCTGCCCATCCGTCTGCGGATGATAAGCCTAACTCAATCTTAATTTAGAACCCAATGCCTTTTGCAAACTTTCCCAAAATCTCGAGGTAAATCTAGGATCTCGATCCGAAACAATACTCAACGGAACTCCATGCAACTTCACAATCACACTGATATAAATCTCAGCTAACCGCTCCAAAGAAAAACTGATGTCAATCGGAATGAAATGAGCCGATTTAGTCAGCCTATCAACAACCACCCAAATAGCATTATGCCCTCGCTGAGTATTCGGTAACCCTGTTATAAAATCCATAGAAATGCTATCCCATTTCCATTCCGGAATATCCAACGGTTGCAACAAACCACTCGGTCTCTGATGTTCCACTTTCGACTTCTGGCACGTCAAACAAGCATACACAAACTGAGCCACATCTCTTTTCAATCCAGACCACCAGAAAATCTTTTTCAAATCTTGGTACATCTTGTTCGCTCCCGGATGTATACTCAAATTACTCTGGTGTCCTTCCTCCAAAATCATCTGTTTCAACTCCGAATTGTCCGGAATACAAATTCGCCCACGGAATCTCAACACACCATTAACATCCACTTGAAAATCACTACTCGCATCTTTTCCGCCAACCAACATCAAATCCACTAATTTCACGTCCAACTTCTGCTTCTCACTTACCGTCATCAGAAAATCATTCGTAACCTTCAACATACCCAGCCTCACACTATCCGACGACACTTCACAAACCAAACTCAAATATCTAAACGATTCCAAAAGCTCCCACTCCTTAACCATTAAAGCGGACATATGCAACGATTTTCGGCTCAATGCATCGGCTACCACATTAGCTTTACCAGGATGGTAATTCAAGCCAAAGTCGTAGTCTTTCAAAAATTCCAACCATCTTCGTTGCCTCATATTCAATTCCTTCTGATCAAACAGATATTTCAAACTCTTGTGATCACGAAAGACTTCAAACCTCGCACCAAAAAGATAATGCCTCCAAATTTTCAACATGAAAACAACAGCTGCTAACTCCAAGTCATGTGTAGGGTAATTCTTCTCATGCACTCTCAACTGTCTCGAGGCATACGCCACAACCTTACCGTCTTGCATCAGAACCCCACCTAGACCAATCAAAGATGCGTCACAATACACCACAAACGGTTCATTAGGATTCAGCAAAATCAAAATTGGAGCTGTCGTCAATCTCCTCTTCTGCTCACTAAAACTTTCCTCGCACCGAATATTCCAAATGAACGCTTGCCCTTTACAAGTCAACTGGGTCAAAGGAAGTGCTAGTTTAGAAAAACCTTCAATAAACCTTCGATAATAACCGGCCAAACCCAAAAAGCTTCGAATTTCAGTAACAGATCTCAGAGCCTCCCATTGTAGAACTGCTTCTACTTTAGATGGATCCACAGAAAAACCATTACCTGAAATTACGTGTCCAAGAAAACTCACTTCCGACAACCAAAATTCACACTTAGACAATTTGGCAAAAAGCTTTTTTTCCTTCAAAACCTGCAAAACAATACGCAAATGCTCCACGTGCTCCTCCCGAGACTTAGAATAAATCAATATGTCGTCAATAAACACAACAACAAATCGATCCAAATGCTCGTGAAAAATACGATTCATGTACTCCATGAACACACCTGGCGCATTAGAAACCCCGAACGGCATCACGCCGTAACGTGTCCTAAAAGCCGTCTTCTGAATATCTTCCTCTTTCACCCTAATCTGATGATATCCCGACCTTAAGTCAATCTTACTAAACACACACGCACCAACCAACTGATCCATCAGATCATCAATTCTCGAAAAAGGATACTTATTCTTAATCGTCACCTTATTCAACTGGCGATAATCAATACACAACCGCATACTTCCGTCTTTCTTTTTCACCATTAAAACTGGAGCACCCCAAGGAGAAACACTTGGCCTCACAAACCTCTTCTCCAACAACTCATTCAATTGCTTCTTCAACTCTACCAACTCAGATGCTGACATACGATAAGGTGTCATAGAAACAGGTCTAGTACCAGGAACTAGATCTATAGAAAACTCCACCTCTCTCTCTGGCGGCAAGTCTGAAATATCCTCGGGAAACACTTCAGGAAAATCACACACAACCGGAAACACATCAAGCGAAACTTGACTATCCACAGTCAACGACGCAAACAACCCAAACAACTGAGCTTCCTCCGCCAAAAGTCTCTTCAACTCTTTGGTAGATAAGAAACTCGAGTCTTCATCTTCCTCAAGAGAAGGAAACCTTACCAACTTATGATAGCAATCAATATGAACCCGATTGAATTGCAACCAATTCATTCCCAAAACCACATCCAAACCTTCCAACGGCAAACTCACTAAATCCATTTCAAAGTCTTTACCATAAATGGTCAAAGGATAAATCAAACAAACCAAAGAAGTAGTTACTGACCCCATTGCTGGAGTATCAATAACCATCTTACCATCCATCAAAGACAACACAAGATTCAAACGCTTAGCGCACTCAGAAGAAATAAACGAATGAGTCGCTCCAGTATCAATAATAGCAACTAAAGGCGTACTATTAATAAAACAAGTACCTCGAATCAGACGATCTGCACTTGAAGTCTGAGTCCCTGCCAATGAAAATACCTTCCCACTAGTTGGAGCCTGCTTCAGTTTCTGACACTTTGTATTAATATGTCCAGGTTCACCACAGTTGAAACACTTCACCACATTCTTCCGTTTACAATCAGCTATGACATGTCCGACACCTCCACAGTTAGAACACTTTCTCACATCCTTCCTGCACTCAAACTGACGATGCCCCAACTCACCACACTTAAAACATCTCGGAGAATTAGACATACCTCCTCCACCTGACCTTCGATCAAAAGTACCCCTTTGCTTACCCTTATCCGCTGGTGTTACATACGGACCACTACGAAACTGTTGCTTCCCTTTTCTGTCACTCACACTCTGGTAATGAGTAGAACGAGCCCTACTATCCTCTTCATAAATCCTACAACATTCCACCAAATCAGAAAACCTTCTTATCCTTTGATAACCGATTGCCTGCTTAATCTCAGGACGCAATCCGCTCTCATACTTCACACACTTAGAAAACTCTGCAGTTGCTTCAGCATAATGAGGATAAAACTGAACAAGCTCCACAAACTTAGCAGTATAATCAACAACAGACATACTACCTTGTTTCAGTTCCAAGAACTCAATCTCCTTCTTTCCTCTAACATCTTCGGGAAAATACTTCCTCATAAACTCCTGGCTAAACAATTCCCAAGTAACTTCTTCATCCCCAGCTTCCAACACCTGACGAGTACTAACCCACCAGTCATCAGCTTCTTCCTGTAACATGTGAGTTCCCAGTCTCACCTTACTGTCCTCAGCACAATCCATAACTCAGAAAATCCTTTCAATCTCTTTCAACCAAATCTGTGCACCATCAGGATCATATCTTCCCCTGAAGACAGGCGGTCTGCTCTTCCTGAACTCATCATTACCAGCAGCATTAGGTGCACCCTGCATAGCACGAGCCATAGCTTGCATCGCAGCAGCCAAAGCAGCATCATTCCTACCAGCCATATTCTGTTCATTTCCAATAACAGAAACTATGGTTAAACAAACAGCTCACTCCAAACGCCAAGACCGACAAGGACTGACACAAACTGACACGGACTGGCACGAACTGACACGAACTGGCACGAACTGACACGAACTGGATCTGATACCACTTATTGTGACACCCCCAATCTATACCCCAAAGCTATTAAAGCGATAAATAAAAATTCAAAATTTCATCAGATTATAATTAAGACATGCACGGCATAGACCAGAGACGCCACAACAATTTGAAACAAACATACAACATCTGCTCATACAGATATGCAACCATTAAGGTAGTATTATACCCACAATTCAGAAACAGAATATAAGCGGAATCATATATATATATATATATCATGAAAGTTTGTTTGTCATATACAGAATCATACATGTACAATCCAAAAGATACATATACGATACAAAATAATCACAAACGGCCACCCTAACTACCCGGTGTCACATATCAGAGCCGACCGACAAAAGAATGAAGACGCAAAGCTTCACAAAAAGACCTCCAGCAACTCTAATCTGCAATGCCTCATAGAGCATTATAAAACAGCAGAAGGGTGAGAAAAACAATCATATTACAGTTGCATATAATCATATATTAATACAAAAATACACAAGTAAAACATTCTCACCACAAATGCACCACAATCAAATACAACACAGCACAATACAATTCTCAAGTATCAAATACCACTACACATCAATCATACACAATACACTCATCATCAATATAATTACACATATTCCATCTCATCAATCACATTAACAATTCCATGCACAATTAATCCACGATTTATGCAAATGCATAGAGACCGACACAATGACTCTATGCACATGCCATGCGGTACTGACTTCCAATATTTCTCATCACTAGTTCACTTAGGAACTCTACTGGAATCATCGCTCGTTACTGAGGATCACTCAAGTAACACCCCGTCGGGCCGACCATGTTCCCCATCGCTTTAGGTCCTCTTGGTATAAGGCGCACGACGTTTATGGATTGCTTTAGGTCCTCTCGGTATAAGGTGCACAATCCGATCGCTCACACGCCACATGGGCACACGATCGTCTATAACCATCGCTTTAGGTCCTCTTATTTTTAAGGTGCACGATATATCAAATCGCCTTAGGTCCTCTTATTTTTAAGGAGCGCGATTTTGTAGCAGATTCCCTCTGGAATCAATCCATCACTCAGGACGTCACAACAATGCATATCATGATGCTTGGCATTCAATGACTCATGACAATTAATATGCACACATATACACATCCATAATCATGCATACATCAACAATTACCATACATCACATTTTCTTGCCGTAAGACCACTAACCATCATCACAATATGTATTTCATGCAATTTCATCACTCAACAGTACGCAAGTCATACAATATCCACACCAACAGCATATTGCACGTACACATCAAGTTCACACAATTAAACGGGAAAAGTCGGCAACAAAAACAACACATTTTCTAATTCCCGACATAATTTAATTGGCCAATAATTCTCAAAACCATCATCATAATAAAGTACATTTCACAAGCTTTCTAACGCATCAAACCACGCCTCAAACCGAACCACAGATCAAAAGTTACAAAGAAAACAAATTGGGAAAAACTGTTACATTTGTAACGCCCCAGTTTTTGCCAATTTTATTTTATTGAGTCTTTTTGGATTATTTTATTATTATTTTATTGTAATTTCAACTTTTGTGTGAAAATGTGTTATTTTTAGTCGTGAATATATTTTATCGCGTTTTGGGATCGTTTGCGAGAAATTTGAGTGTGGGGGTATTTTGGTCATTTTATAATATTTTTCATTAAGTTAGTAAGATAGAATTGGAAAGAGAGAAAATAGAGAGAAAGAAAGAAGAAAGAAGGGAAAAGAGAAGAAAAGAGGAGAAGAGAGAAAATTGGAAAAAGTGTGAAAATCATCAAGATCAATTCCTAGAATCGAATTAAATCGGGTAAGGGTGTGAAACTCGATTATATTATACTTGTGTATGGTTATGTATGTGTGTGTATGTGTTTTGGTGGTGTTTTATAGCTTTTGATTTTAGGTCGGATTGTGGGAATCGATGGTTTAACGGTTGGAAATCGATGTAAAGGTGGTAGTTTGCTGGTTGACATGATTAGAATAGGTTCTGATTGAAATATGTTGATTTGGAAATGGTTTGGGTTGGAAAATATCATTTTTGGGTTTTCAACAGCGCTGAAGGATTCTGAATTTTCGCAGGTTCGCCTAGCGAACCATTCAGCGAAGGGTAGCGAAGGTTCGCTACGGGTATTCGCCTAGTGAAGGCATGAGCGAAGGTTCGCTAGAGTGTTCGCCTAGCGAACTTTGGGTGTTTTTGGCTCTGTTTGGTTCTGACTTGGTTCGCCAAGTGTTCGCCTAGCGAACTTTGTGTCTGTTTTTAGCTAACAGGTGGTTCGCTGGAACATTCGCCTAGCGAAGGAGCTAGCGAATGATCGCGAGGGATGTTCGCCTAGCGAAGGAGCTAGCGAATGCTCGCGAGGGAGGTTCGCCCAGCGAACAGTGCTGTTCGTGTAATTTTGTTTTCTGCATAACTTTTGATCTGTGATTCGGTTTGAGGCGTGGTTTGATGCGTTGGAAAGCCATTGAGCTGTACTTTCTTATTTTGATGGTTTAGAATTGTTAGCCGATTTTATTTTGTCGGTAAATGTGAATAGTGTCAATGGTCGACTTTTGTCGTTTTAATGGTGCGTATTTGACTTGTGTTATGCTTTATGGTGTTGCTTCAAATGTGGTATGACTTATGTGCTGTTGTGATGATGATTTGTGGCTGTAAGGCAAGAAAATGCTAAGTGTGGTATTTGATGATATATGCATAATTGTGAATGTGTGCATGGATGCAATGTGAGTGTCATGAGTCATTGTATGCCAAGCATCATAATGTGCATTGTGGAAACGTCCTGAGAGACGGTTTGATTCCTGAGGGAATATGCTATACCATCGTGTGCCTCGAAAATATGAGGCGATGCCTGAGGACTTAAAGCGATGGGTATAGACGATTGTGGGCTCCTTTGGAGACTTAAAGCAATCCTTAACGCCGTGTGCCTCAAAAATATGAGGCGATGCCTGAGGACTTAAAGCGACGGGTGAACATCGTAGGCCCGACGGGGAGTTACTTGAGATTCTCAGTAACGAGCGATGGTTCCAATAGTTCCTGAGTGGACTAATGACGTGACATGACGTGACAATGGAAGTCGGTACCGCATGGCATGTGCATAGAGTCGTTGTGTCGGTCTATGTGCATTGCATAAATCATGAATTAATTGTGTGTGAATTTGTGAATGTGATTAATGAAAGGGAATATGTGTGATTGTATTGTGAATGATTGATGTGCAGTGGTAATTGATACGTTTGAATTGTACTGTGTGTTGTTATAATTTATCTGTGTGCTTTGGTGGTGAGAATATGTTATTTGTGCATTTCTGTGTTAATATATAATCTTATGCAATTATATTATGGTTGTTTTTCTCACCCTTCTGTTGTTTTATAACGCTCTATGAGGCGTTGCAGATTAGTGTTGCTGGAGGTATTCTTTTGTGAAGCATTGCGTCTTCATTATTTTGGTCGGTCGGCTCTGATATGTGACTCCGGGTAGCATAGGGTGGCCGTTTGTGATTGTTTTGTATATCTGATGATTATATTTTGGTTGTACAGTTATAACTTGATGTATGACAGCCAAGTTTATATGTATATGTGTTATTCAGATTTTAGATCTTTCCGCTTTAATTCTAATTTCTGAAAAGTGGGTGTAAGGAACGAAGTTTCCTCTTTATGATTGTTACCCCACGTTGCATATCTAGATGAGCAGGTGTTGCATGTTATGTGTATGTTTGGTTACTTTGATGTGATTCTCCCTTTCTATGCCATGATGTTTCAAATATACTCTGATCAATTTTCGAATTTTCTTTTTACCGCTTTAATTGCGTGCTAATTGGGGGTATAGATTGGGGGCGTCACATTAAGTGGTATCAGAGCTAGTCCGTGTCAGTTGTGTAGTTTGTGTCTGGCGTATTGGGCGAGTTGTGTTGAGCGAGTTGTTGTTTAACCATAGTTTCTGTTTTGGACGAACAGTATATGGCTGGTCGTAATGATGCTGCTTTGGCTGCTGCGATGGAAGCGATGGCACGAGCTGTGCAGGGGGCGCCGAATCCTGCCGGAAATGATGAGTTTAGAAAGAATATGCCGCCGGTCTTTAAAGGGAAGCATGATCCGGATGGTGCGCAGTTGTGGTTGAAAGAGATTGAGAGGATTTTTAGGGTAATGGATTGTGATGACGATGATGATAAGGTGAGGTTAGGTACTCATATGCTACATGAAGAGGCTGACGACTGGTGGGTCAGTACTCGTCAGGTGTTGGAAGCTGATGAGGAGGAAGAAGAGATTACTTGGGAGGTGTTTAGCCGAGAGTTTCTAAGGAAGTATTTTCCCGAGGATGTAGGAGGAAAGAAGGAGATTGAGTTTTTAGAGCTAAAACAAGGTAATATGTCGGTTATTGACTATACTGCTAAGTTTGTGGAACTTGTGCAGTTTTATCCTCGTTATGCGGAAACGACTGCTGAATTTTCAAAGTGTGTGAAGTATGAAAGTGGTTTGCGTCCTGAGATAAAGCAGGCTATTGGATATCAGAGGATTCGAAGGTTTACTGATTTGGTGGAATGCTGTAGGATTTATGATGAAGATAGTAAGGCTCGTTATGCTCACTATAAAAGTGTAAGTGACAGGAAAGGGAAACAACGGTTCCGTGGTGGTCCGTATGTGTCACCGGCTGATAAAGGTAAACAAAGGGGAACTTTTGATCGAAGGTCAGGTGGAGGAGGTATGTCTAATCCTATTAGGTGTTTTGGGTGTGGTGAATTGGGTCATCGCCAGCATGAATGTAGGAAGAAGTTGAATAAGTGTTCTAATTGTGGTGGTATTGGACATGTTTTAGCTGATTGTAAAAGGAAGAATGTGGTGAAGTGTTACAATTGTGGGGGACCTGGTCACATTAGTTCGAAGTGTCCTAATCAGAAGAAGGCTCAGACTAGTGGGAAAGTGTTTTCATTGGCGGGAACTCAGACTTCAAGTGCTGATCGTCTGATAAGAGGTACTTGCTTTATTAATAATAAGCCTTTAATTGCTATTATTGATACTGGAGCGACTCATTCGTTTATTTCGTCTGAGTGCGCGGAACGTTTGAATCTTGGGTTGTCTTCGATGGATGGTGAGATGGTTATTGATACTCCAGCGATGGGGTCAGTAACTACTTCTTTGGTGTGTTTGAGTTGTCCTTTAGCCATTTATGGTAAAGACTTTGCGATGGATTTGGTGTGTTTACCGTTGGAAGGTTTAGATGTGGTGTTGGGAATGAATTGGTTGCAATTCAATCGGGTGCACATTGATTGTTATCATAAGCTTGTAAGGTTTCCTTCTCTTGAGGAAGATGAAGACTCGAGTTTCTTGTCTACTAAAGAGTTGAAGAGACTTTTAGCGGATGAAGCTCAGTTGTTTGGTTTATTTGCATCTTTGACTGTGGATAGTCAAGTTTCATTGGAAGTGTTTCCTGTTGTGTGCGAATTTCCTGAGGTGTTTCCTGATGATATTTCAGATGTGCCGCCAGAGAGAGAAGTTGAATTTTCTATTGATCTAGTTCCTGGTACTAGACCTGTTTCTATGGCACCTTATAGAATGTCGGCATCTGAATTGGTGGAGTTGAAAAGGCAGTTGAATGAGTTGTTGGAAAAGAGGTTCGTGAGGCCAAGTGTTTCTCCTTGGGGTGCTCCAGTTTTGTTGGTGAAAAATAAAGATGGGAGTATGCGATTATGTATTGATTATCGCCAGTTGAATAAGGTGACAATTAAGAACAAATATCCGCTTCCAAGGATTGATGATCTGATGGATCAGTTGGTTGGTGCTTGTGTGTTTAGTAAGATCGATTTGAGATCGGGGTATCATCAGATAAGGGTGAAGGAAGAGGATATTCAGAAAACGGCCTTTAGAACACGTTACGGTCATTATGAATATTCGGTGATGCCGTTCGGGGTTTCTAATGCGCCTGGTGTGTTTATGGAATACATGAATCGGATTTTCCACGAGCATTTGGATCGTTTTGTGGTGGCGTTTATTGATGATATTTTAATCTATTCTAAGTCTCGGGAAGAACATGCAGAACATTTGCGTATTGTTTTGCAGGTTTTGAAGGAAAGGAAGCTTTTTGCCAAATTGTCCAGGTGTGAATTCTGGTTGTCTGAGGTGAGTTTTCTTGGGCACGTAATTTCAGGTAATGGTATTGCTGTGGATCCATCTAAAGTAGAAGCAGTTCTACAATGGGAGGCTCCTAGATCCGTTACCGAGATTCGAAGCTTTTTGGGTTTGGCTGGTTATTACCGGAGGTTCATTGAGGGTTTTTCTAAGCTTGCTCTTCCTTTGACGCAGTTGACTTGTAAGGGCAAAACATTCATTTGGGATATTCAATGTGAAGAAAGTTTTTGTGAGCTGAAGAGGAGATTGACGACAGCTCCGATTCTTATTTTACCTAATCCTAATGAACCATATGTTGTGTATTGCGATGCTTCTTTAATTGGTTTGGGTGGTGTTCTGATGCAGGAAGGTAAAGTTGTAGCTTATGCTTCAAGGCAGTTAAGAGTTCATGAGAAAAACTATCCTACTCATGATCTTGAGTTAGCGGTTGTAGTTTTTGTGTTGAAGATTTGGAGGCACTATCTCTATGGTGCAAGGTTCGAGGTCTTTAGTGATCATAAAAGCTTGAAATATTTATTTGATCAGAAAGAGTTGAACATGAGGCAGCGGAGATGGTTGGAATTCTTGAAAGACTACGACTTTGGCTTGAATTACCATCCTGGTAAAGCTAATGTGGTAGCCGATGCATTGAGCCGGAAATCGTTGCATATGTCCGCATTGATGGTGAAAGAGTTGGAACTTTTGGAATCGTTTAGAGATTTGAGTTTGGTATGTGAAGTGACTTCGGTTAGTGTGAGGCTTGGAATGTTGAAAGTTACGAATGAATTTTTGTTGTCGGTTAGTGAGAAACAAAAGCTGGATTTGAAATTCGTTGATTTGATGAGGAATGAGAATGTGGATTTCAAGGTTGATAATTTTGGTGTTTTGAGATTCCGTGGTCGTATTTGTATACCTGATGATGCGGAGTTGAAAAGAATGATTTTGGAGGAAGGACACCGGAGTAATTTAAGTATTCATCCGGGTGCGAATAAGATGTACCAAGATTTGAAGAAGATTTTCTGGTGGTCTGGTTTGAAAAGAGATGTGGCTCAGTTTGTGTATGCTTGTTTGACTTGTCAGAAATCGAAAGTGGAACATTTGAGAACTAGTGGTTTGTTGCAACCGTTGGATATTCCTGAGTGGAAATGGGATAGCATTTCGATGGATTTTGTGACGGGATTACCGAACACTCAGCTGGGCATAATGCTATTTGGGTGATTGTGGACAGGCTGACTAAATCGGCGCATTTTATTCCGATTGACATCAGTTTTTCTTTGGAACGGTTAGCTGAGATCTATATCAGTGTGGTGGTGAAATTGCATGGGGTTCCTTTGAGTATTGTTTCTGATCGAGATCCTAGGTTTACATCGAGATTTTGGGAAAGTTTACAGAAGGCTTTGGGTTCTAGATTGAGGTTGAGTTCGGCTTATCATCCGCAGACAGATGGTCAGACCGAAAGAACTATTCAGTCGTTGGAGGATTTGTTGAGAGCGTGTGTTCTGGAACAAGGTGGTGCGTGGGACGGTTATCTTGCTTTGATTGAGTTCACGTATAATAACAGTTTCCATTCTAGTATCGGAATGGCACCTTTTGAGGCCTTATATGGACGAAGATGTCGAACGCCGTTGTGTTGGCACGAAACTGGTGAGAGTTCTGTGGTTGGACCGGAATTAGTGCAACAGACGACGGAAAAGGTAAAGTTTATTCGTGAGAAAATGAAGGCTTCTCAGGATAGACAAAGGAGTTATCATGATCGGAGACGGAAGGATCTTGAGTTTCAAGAGGGTGATCACGTATTTCTGAGGGTTACGCCGGTAACGGGTGTTGGTCGTGCTTTCAAATCTAAGAAGCTTACTTCTCGATTTATTGGTCCTTACCAGATATCTGCGAGAGTTGGTGCTGTAGCGTATCGTGTGGCGTTACCGCCGAATCTGTCGAATTTGCATGATGTTTTTCATGTTTCACAGCTACGGAAGTATGTTCCGGACCCTTCACATGTGATTCCTATGGACGAGGTTGAGGTAAGGGATAACCTTACGGTCGAGGCATTACCAGCTAGTATTTTGGATCGCGAGGTGAAGCGGTTGAGGGGTAAAGAGATTGCACTTGTGAAAGTGGCGTGGGGAGGCGTTGCTGAGGGTAATTTGACGTGGGAATTGGAAAGTAGGATGCGGGAGTCGTATCCAGAGATGTTTGTATCAGGTAAGATTTTCGAGGACGAAAATTTCTAAGTGGGGGAAAATTGTAACGCCCCAGTTTTTGCCAATTTTATTTTATTGAGTCTTTTTGGATTATTTTATTATTATTTTATTGTAATTTCAACTTTTGTGTGAAAATGTGTTATTTTTAGTCGTGAATATATTTTATCGCGTTTTGGGATCGTTTGCGAGAAATTTGAGTGTGGGGGTATTTTGGTCATTTTATAATATTTTTCATTAAGTTAGTAAGATAGAATTGGAAAGAGAGAAAATAGAGAGAAAGAAAGAAGAAATAAGGGAAAAGAGAAGAAAAGAGGAGAAGAGAGAAAATTGGAAAAAGTGTGAAAATCATCAAGATCAATTCCTAGAATCGAATTAAATCGGGTAAGGGTGCGAAACTCGATTATATTATACTTGTGTATGGTTATGTATGTGTGTGTATGTGTTTTGGTGGTGTTTTATAGCTTTTGATTTTAGGTCGGATTGTGGGAATCGATGGTTTAACGGTTGGAAATCGATGTAAAGGTGTTAGTTTGCTGGTTGACATGATTAGAATAGGTTCTGATTGAAATATGTTGATTTGGAAATGGTTTGGGTTGGAAAATATCATTTTTGGGTTTTCAACAGCGCTGAAGGATTCTGAATTTTCGCAGGTTCGCCTAGCGAACCATTCAGCGAAGGGTAGCGAAGGTTCGCTACGGGTATTCGCCTAGCGAAGGCATGAGCGAAGGTTCGCTAGAGTGTTCGCCTAGCGAACTTTGGGTGTTTTTGGCTCTGTTTGGTTCTGACTTGGTTCGCCAAGTGTTCGCCTAGCGAACTTTGTGTCTGTTTTTAGCTAACAGGTGGTTCGCTGGAACATTCGCCTAGCGAAGGAGCTAGCGAATGCTCGCGAGGGATGTTCGCCTAGCGAAGGAGCTAGCGAATACTCGCGAGGGAGGTTCGCCCAGCGAACAGTGCTGTTCGTGTAATTTTGTTTTCTGCATAACTTTTGATCTGTGATTCGGTTTGAGGCGTGGTTTGATGCGTTGGAAAGCCATTGAGCTGTACTTTCTTATTTTGATGGTTTAGAATTGTTAGCCAATTTTATTTTGTCAGTAAATGTGAATAGTGTCAATGGTCGACTTTTGTCGTTTTAATGGTGCGTATTTGACTTGTGTTATGCTTTATGGTGTTGCTTTGAATGTGGTATGACTTATGTGCTGTTGTGATGATGATTTGTGGCCGTAAGGCAAGAAAATGCTAAGTGTGGTATTTGATGATATATGCATAATTGTGAATGTGTGCATGGATGCAATGTGAGTGTCATGAGTCATTGTATGCCAAGTATCATAATGTGCATTGTGGAAACGTCCTGAGAGACGGTTTGATTCCTGAGGGAATATGCTATACCATCGTGTGCCTCGAAAATATGAGGCGATGCCTGAGGACTTAAAGCGATGGGTATAGACGATTGTGGGCTCCTTTGGAGACTTAAAGCAATCCTTAACATCGTGTGCCTCGAAAATATGAGGCGATGCCTGAGGACTTAAAGCGACGGGTGAACATTGTAGGCCCGACGGGGAGTTACTTGAGATTCTCAGTAACGAGCGATGGTTCCAATAGTTCCTGAGTGGACTAATGACGTGACATGACGTGACAATGGAAGTCGGTACCGCATGGCATGTGCATAGAGTCGTTGTGTCGGTCTATGTGCATTGCATAAATCATGAATTAATTGTGTGTGAATTTGTGAATGTGATTAATGAAAGGGAATATGTGTGATTGTATTGTGAATGATTGATGTGCAGTGGTAATTGATACGTGTGAATTGTACTGTGTGTTGTTATAATTTATCTGTGTGCTTTGGTGGTGAGAATATGTTATTTGTGCATTTCTGTGTTAATATATAATCTTATGCAATTATATTATGGTTGTTTTTCTCACCCTTCTGTTGTTTTATAACGCTCTATGAGGCGTTGCAGATTAGTGTTGCTGGAGGTATTCTTTTGTGAAGCGTTGCGTCTTCATTATTTTGGTCGGTCGGCTCTGATATGTGACTCCGGGTAGCATAGGGTGGCCGTTTGTGATTGTTTTGTATATTTGATGATTATATTTTGGTTGTACAGTTATAACTTGATGTATGACAGCCAAGTTTATATGTATATGTGTTATTCAGATTTTAGATCTTTCCGCTTTAATTCTAATTTCTGAAAAGTGGGTGTAAGGAACGAAGTTTCCTCTTTATGATTGTTACCCCACGTTGCATATCTAGATGAGCAGGTGTTGCATGTTATGTGTATGTTTGGTTACTTTGATGTGATTCTCCCTTTCTATGCCATGATGTTTCAAATATACTCTGATCAATTTTTGAATTTTCTTTTTACCGCTTTAATTGCGTGCTAATTGGGGGTATAGATTGGGGGCGTCACAACATTCGCAGTGTGAAGCTCCTAGCGAGTCCTTCGCTACTTCATTCGTAGTGCGAATGTCCCAGTGAACCAAGGCAGAAGCAAAAATAGCCTAGAAAATTCCCACATTTCGCAGTGCAAACAATCCAGCGAATGCTCGCTACCCCATTCGCAATGCGAACCCTTCAGCGAACAGTGGCAGAAGCAAAATTGATACAACGTTCGCAGTGCAAACATCACGCGAACGCTCCCACCCATTCGCTGGCCATTCGCAGTGCGAACCTGCGATTTCAGCAAAA
Organism: Lathyrus tuberosus; assembly: GCA_022829125.1. Lineage (NCBI taxonomy): Eukaryota > Viridiplantae > Streptophyta > Magnoliopsida > Fabales > Fabaceae > Lathyrus > Lathyrus tuberosus. The sequence goes on from JALAZF010000423.1 coordinate 2,312,747, forward strand.
CCCAGCAGCGCACCAGTTCATCCAAAAATGACATTTTCTCCAACCAAACATTTCCAAACCAACATATGACAATCAGAACCTATTCTAATCATGATAACAAGTATTCTACTACATTTACACCGATTTTCAACCGCAAAACCATCGATGTTTCATCATATCTCTCATTTCAACCTAGAACTCAAAGCTATGGAAAAGCAAGAAAACATCCAAGCAACCACATACATAATCATACACAAACATAGTATAATCGAGTTTCGCACCCTTACCCGATTTAATCGTGTTCTAGAAAGTCGGTTGATTGATTTCCAAGTTTTCTCAAATTCTCTCTTTCCTTCTCTTCTCCTTTTCTTTTCTTCTTTTCTCTTTTTCTTTCTCTTACTATTTTCTCTCTTTCTATTTATTCCTAACTTAACAAAATAATTCAAAATGCCCCAAATTACCCCTACACTCAAATATCTCGCAATTATTCCCAAAACGCGATAAAATATATTCACGACGAAAAATAACATATTTTCACATAAAAGTCAGGAATAAAAGAATATAATAATAAAATACTCAAAACGACTCAAATAGATAAAACGGCAAAACTGACAAAACTGACCGGGACGTTACAGGTGGACTTTAGCAATGTCTTTTAGCACGACGCCAGATGACTACTGGCTTGCCACACTACGGGTGGACTGTCTTTTTGAATGGAGTCAGACGACTACTGACCTGCCACACTGCGGGTGGACTTTCGCCAATCTACGATTGGACTTTGCAGCTGAATTGCCACACTGCGGGTGGACTTTTGCCAATCTACGGTTGGACTTGCTGATGATTTGCCACACTGCGGGTGGACTTTTTCCAATCTACGGTAGGACTTGCTGATGATTTTCCACCCTTGGATGGACATTCGCCAATCTACGGTTGGACTTAGCTGCGGTCTTTTAAAGGGAGTCAAACGACTACTGACTTGCCACACTGCGGGTGGACTTTTGCCAATCTACGGTTGGACTTTGACTTGCTTTTCCACCCTTGGATGGACTTTTTCCAATCTGCGGTTGGACTTTGAAACTTTGCCACCCTAAGATGGACTTTTTCCAATCTACGGTTGGACTTTGATGTTTTGCCACCCTTGGATGGACTTTTGCCAATCTACGGTTGGAGTTTAAGAATTTTCCACCCTTAGATGGACATTCGCCAATCTGCGGTTGGACTTTGCAAAAACATTCAACACTGGATTAGGCTCTGTATCCATGTCAAACATCTCTGCTGACTCTACTGAGGAATAATGATTAATGACTTGACCTTAGAGACTCCTGAAAGGACGGTATCTCTGTTGGAGAATGAATGAACAATCTATTTGCTTCGAATTGTCACACTTGCCAAAAATAAATTGGACTTTGAAATATAAGGGAGTGATGACTTTGCCAGAAATTATTTCGTCTGTCTGGGGATGAATTCTGATCGTAACAACTCCGCTGGGGATGAGAACTTTTGAATGACGTTCTGCTGAGGAAACAAGTCATTAAAACTCTGCTTGGGGATCTGTCAAACTCGAGATCCTTTGCGGGGATCATCAACCTTCCAACTCGGTTGAGGAAAGAATGTACTAACACTTTGCTGAGGGAGAGATTATGTTGATCAATAAACCTCTCCCGGGGAATAAAAACAACTCTGCTGGGGAGTATTATTGACAAGGTTCAATGCTGAACTCTGTGGGGAATACAACTACCAGAAATACGATCTTGTTGGGGACCAGAATTACTCCGTCAGGGATACACAAATCCTGGTTAGAAGACATTCTATTGTGACATGCTGAGAAAGAGTCCCTATAGATCTGCTAGGAAAACACAAAGCAAATCCATGGTAATCTGTTGAGGAACAAAACTGTCGAGCTTAGGATAAGTGCCACAATGTCCCATGCTAGGCAAACTTTCCGTTTGACGACTCCACTGGGGATAATGAGTTTGACAATACCCTGTTGGGGAGAACCGCTTCAAAGCGTCTTTCGCTGGGGAATGTCTCTTAAGAGGATTTTATAGAAGACAACACATCTTCAAACTCTTAGACAGATGCCGAGACTTGAGAGGTCACTCTACTGGAGATAATAGATCTGGAATGCATTCCGCTGGGGAATTTTATGATGCCCCGTTTGGGAGAATCAACAACTTACTTTTGCCTCAAATTGCACGGTGTATATAAAGAAAACATCCCAGGAGGATTTTATAGAAGATTCGGCGTCTTCAAACTCCTGGACAATCGTTGAGTCTTGAACATTAACAGCGAGGCAACTCTACTAGGGAATTTGCAACCGTTATCGACACAGAAAAGCTTGTAGCTGTTGGAAGTACTGAATAGGAAAATCGACTTAATAAGATACAACACTACCCAGTTGAACTTAAATCGTCGTGAGTGACCGACGGCCGAAGATGGACTCAATCAACAAACGTTGTGACAAAAAGTGACGCGGGGACCCTTCTTGAACTTGACTGCCCCGGTATTCTATATGGGAATAAGTGATTCCTCGTCATGAAGACATGATCCATGCTCTTGAAATACTTGTACCTGTTACCTGCAACAAAAGAATATGTACACGTGCCCCAGGATATTGCGTGGTTTGAATCCACCATCCAGGATTACTCAACATTCAAAGTGATTTTAAATGTTTTTCTGCGCATGTTATTTGTAAGGCCACAGTGTTTCATATGCAATGTTTTATAAAAAATTAGGACGTTTTTGCAAACAAAGCAGTAAAAACAAAATAAGAAGCTATTGACTGAAATTCAATTTATTGATTGAAAAGCCCAGAATAGGCAAGTACAATTGGGAAGCAAACCCTGGAAAGAGGAGAGTGCTGTAAATTTAGAAAAGAAACTATCCTAATGGCAATGTGAAAACGACATTCCACTGAGTTTCGATCCTGCTATGGCCAATATGTCTTCAAAACTCCCCGACCTTGCCTTCTGAGGAATGATCAGACCGATTCCTACCCTTTGGGAAAGTCAGTTGCTGAAACGGTGATGGAGTACAGATAACTCAGACCGTAGTCGTTCGCTTAAATCCCTCTTTTGCATGGACCGCCCTTTCGGGTTTTCAATCCATCGGGATACCCTTTTTCCTGAGTTGTCCTTGCGGATTTTCAACTCACCGGGTGTACAAATTTTTTTTATTTTATATCCCTAATTTTTGCCAGAACCTTTTTATTCTGTTTTTGTGGTTCGCCGGGATGCCCTTTTTTGCCTGGACTTTTCTTTTTTTTTCCAGAGGGTCTATTCATGCGAAGTATTTTTTAACTACGTCTGAGTTAACAGGGGATGAAAAGTCTTCGCCGTCCATGGTTGTAAGTAGTAAGGCCCTGCCCGAGAAAACCTTCTTAACCATGAATGGACCTTCATAGTTGGGAGTCCATTTGCCCCTGTGATCTGTACTAGGAGGAAGGATCCTTTTGAGTACCATATCTCCCACTTTATAAACCCGAGGACGCACCTTTTGGTCGAATGCCTGCTTCATCCTCCGCTGGTATAACTGCCCATGACACACAGTTGCCAGTCGTTTCTCTTCAATAAGGCTCAACTGATTAAATCAGGCACTAACCCATTCAGCTTCGTCTAACTTGACATCCATCATGACTCTGAGGGATGGAATCTCAACTTCAACCGGTAGTACTGCTTCCATACCGTATACAAGTGAGAATGGTGTTGCCCCAGTGGACGTGTGTACTGACGTTCGGTACCCATGCAAGGCAAACGGTAGCATCTCATGCCAATCTTTATATGTGACCACCATTTTCTGCACAATCTTCTTAATATTCTTGTTGGCCGCCTCCACAGCGCCATTCATCTTCAGGCAATACGGAGAAGAATTGTGGTGTTCAATTTTGAAGTCCCGGCACAACTCAGCCATCATTTTATTGTTCATATTAGAACCATTATCAGTAATGATTCTCTCGGGCACTCCATAGCGACAAATGATATCCCGTTTCAGGAAACGAGCTACCACCTGCTTAGTGACATTGGCATAAGATGCTGCTTCAACCCATTTAGTGAAATAATCAATGGCGACAAAGATAAAACGATGGCCGTTTGAAGCAGTACGCTCAATCTTTCCGATTATGTCGATACCCCACATGGCAAAGGGCCAAGGAGAGGATATGACACTCAACGGATTTGGAGGAACGTGCACTTTATCTGCATAGATCTGGCATTTGTGACATTTTTGGGCGTACTTGCAACAACCTGCTTCCATTGTCAACCAATAATACCCCGACCTCAATAATTTCTTAGCCATTGCATGTCCTCCGGCATGGGTACCGAAGAGCCTTCATGTACTTCCTGCATTAACAAGTCTGCCTCATGTCTATCCACACATCTGAGCAGAACCATGTCAAAATTTCGTTTGTACAGCACGTCATCCTGATTCAAGAAGAAGCTACTAGACAACCTCCTCAATGTCTTCTTATCTTTAGTAGATGCCCCAAGCGGGTACTCTTGACTTTTCAAGAAACACTTGATGTCATGAAACCATGGCTTGTCATCAGATGTTGTATCAACAGCAAACACAAATGCAGGTCTGTCAAGACGAGATGCTTCAATCTTAGGTACATGATTCCATCTTTTCACTTTGATCATGGAAGACAAAGTGGCCAAGGCATCAGCAAACTTATTCTCATCTCGAGGAATATGGTACAGCTTCACCGTTGTGAAAAATGTCAGCAATCTCCTCGTATAATCTCTATACGGAACCAGATTTGCTTGGTGCGTGTACCAACTCCCTTTCACTTGATTGATTACCAAAGCTGAATCACCGAAGATATCAAAGGTCTTAATTCGTAAATTAATCGCCTCCTCAATCCCCATTATACAAGCTTCATATTATGCTTCATTATTGGTGCATCCAAAATTTATTCGGGCAGTGAAAGGCATGTGAACACCTTTCGGCGTGATAAGAACTGCTCCAACTCCGCACCCATTCATGTTGACAGCCCCATCAAACATCAAACTCCACTTGGATTCAGGGTCTGGCCCCTCCTCCAGGAGTGGTTCCTCGCAATCTTTAGCCTTGAGAAACATGATGTCCTCATCAGGGAAATCAAATTTCATGGGTTGGTAATCATCAATCGGCTGTTGCGCAAGATAGTCTGACAAGATACTTCCTTTGATGGCCTTTTGAGAAGTATACTGGATATCATATTATGTCAAAACCATTTGCCACCGTGCAACTCTGCCTGTTAGCGCTGGTTTCTCGAAAATGTATTTGATAGGATCCATTTTGGAAATCAACAAAGTTGTGTGCCTAATCATATACTGCCTCAATCACTTAGCAGCCCATGCAAGTGCACAGCATGTCTTCTCAAGCATTGAGTATCGGGACTCGCAGTCATTGAACTTTTTGCTCAGGTAGTAGATAGCATGCTCCTTCCTACCTGTCTCGTCGTGTTGACCAAGAACACAACCTATAGAACCTTCAAGCACTGTCAAATACATTATCAAAGGTCTTCCTGCAACTGGAGGCATGAGGATTGGAGGTTCCTACAAGTATTCTTTTATTTTATCGAATGCCAATTGGCAATCGTCATTCCACCTGACTGTTTGATCTTTTCTTAGTAGTTTGAATATTGGTTCACACGTGGCTGTTAGGTGAGATATGAACCTTGCAATGTAGTTCAATCTACCCAGAAAACCACGAACCTCTTTTTCTGTTCTCGGTTCAGGCATATCTTGTATTGCTTTTACTTTGGCAGGATCAACCTCAATCCCTTTTTCGCTCACAATGAAACCCAACAGCATTCCAGAACGCACCCCAAAAGTGCACTTGTTCGGATTCAACCTTAAACGGAACTTTCTCAACCTTTCAAACAACTTTTTCAAGTTAATCAGATGCTCTTCTTCCGTTCGCGACTTGGCGATCATGTCGTCCACATAACATTCAATCTCTTTGTGGATCAAGTCGTGAAATAATGTTACCATTGCCCGCTGGTACGTTGCCCCTGCGTTTTTCAACCCAAAAGGCATCACCTTATAACAGTATGTACCCCATGGAGTAATGAACGTGGTCTTTCCCATATCCTCAGGCGCCATCTTAATCTGGTTGTACCCGGAGAAACCGTCCATAAACGAGAACACTGAAAACTGAGCTGTATTGTCAACCAGCACATCGATGTGGGGTAGTGGAAAATCATCTTTCGGACTAGCTTTGTTAAGATCTTGATAATCCACACACATTCTCACCTTTCCGTCTTTCTTTGGTACCAGCACGATGTTGGCTACCCAGGGAGGATAATTAGTCACAGCAAGAAACCCTGCGTCCCACTGCTTCTGAACTTCTTCTTTGATCTTTATGGCCATATCGGGATGAGTCCGACGAAGTTTCTGCTTGACTGGCGGGCATTCTTCTCTCAATGGCAGCCTGTGCACCACAATATCAGTATCCAACCCTGGCATGTCTTGATACGACCAGGCGAAGATATCAACATATTCACACAACATTTCAGTCAAAGCTTTCTTCACATCTGTTCGCAGGCTGGCACCAATCTTGATCTCTTTCTTAGCATCCTCGGTACCAATATTGATAATCTCTATAGTCTCTTGATGAGGCTGGATGACCCTTTCCTCTTGTTTTAACAATCTGGCCAGTTCCTCAGGGAGTTCATAGCCCTTCTCATCCCCTTCTTCGGCTTGATAAATCGGTTTGTCAAAGTCATACATAGCCATAGCAGAACCGTTATCAATGGAATCCGGCGGACCAAGTCTGCACGAACGGGTTCATGCTTTATTTTAGAATTTATTTTAAAACAAAAAGAAACAAAACATTGCCATTTTATTAATTTTGTGCAAAAATAAAATGAAAGACAGAGAACAAAAATTTGAGTGCAAAACGTCCTTTATTGATGATTAAAATTGCAAATGCAAACAGGGTGGCCCTACAAATGAATCTATACGCCTTGGGCAGAGCGCAAGATTTTAACATGCATTATGGTTAGAAAAACAAATAAAATTACTCTGTTTGAAGAGTAACTCGGATGAATTCTTCAACGGACCAATTCTGCACTGGTTGTCCCGGAGCGTGTGGGCGTACCCAGTTGTCCAAGTCACAGTCACTGTCAACGCCATCCTCTGTAGCTGCACAAGACTGATCTGGGTAAATGATTCCCCCACTGCTGAAAGTGATGGGTCCACTATTCTCTGCAACTGAAGTCATAGAGGGATGATAGCCAATACCAAACTTGTCCTCCTTCATTGGTGTCTCTATCAGCTTGCCCCAGCCTTGGGCATTGCCTGCTCTGACAACCTCGAAAGCTTGCTTATAGGAGGAAATGGATGTACCGGTTCTATCTGATGCAAGGGAAGATTCAGGCACGTTGTCAATATTTACCGCTTCAAATGACTGGCAAAGCATTTCGTGGATTTCCCCATCCATCTCAACATACTTGAACATGGACAAATGACTGACAAAAATGTCTTCTTCACCACACACAGTCACAACTTGTCCTTCGAACTCGTATTTCAGCTTCTGGTGTAAGGTGGATGTAACAGCCCCGGCCGCATGAATCCATGGGCGTCCTAATAAGCAGCTATAAGCAGGTTGTATATCCATCACGTGGAATGTCGCTTTGAACACTTGCGGTCCAATTTGCACGGGTAGTTCCACTTCACCAAACACGAATCTCTTCGTTCCATCGAACGCTCGGACAACCAAATCACTTGGCCTTAAGATCAAACCATCAACTTCTAGCTTCATCAGCGCCTTCTTAGGCAAGACATTGAGTGAGGAACCAGTGTCTACCAATACGTGAGACAACACTGCACCCCTGCACTCCATTGTAATGTGCAAAGCCTTGTTGTGGTTTCTTCCTTCAGAAGTCAAATTCCTACTTGTGAAACCCAATCCATGGCTAACATTGACGTTAGAAATTACACCCTCAAGCTGATTAACAGTGATTTCCTGTGGAACATATGCTCTCTTCAACACTTTCAACAAAGCCTCCCGGTGCGCGTCAGAACACATCAACAATGATAAAATTGATATTTTCGAGGGCGTCTGGTTCAGTTGATCGACAATCTTATAATCACTTTTCTTTATTATCCTCATGAACTCTTCCACCTCGTTGTCAAAGGTAATCTTTGTCTCTGTTTCAGGCACAGGCACACTCTCAACCACCTATTTTCCTTTAGCTTTTGCCGTAGCTTCAACTTCTTTATCACTTCGCAAAGTTTGGGGAGGAAACAACCTTCCGCTCCTAGTAAAGCCACCTACACCACCCACATTATCAATATTTGAACTGGCTGATGTCCCGACTTCCTGCTTTTTCCCTTCATAATACACGTCTGCCCCATAGTGCCATGGGATTGCTTTCGTAGATGTAAACGGAACTGGTCCTGGCACCATGATGGTAACAGGACTGGATCTTTCTTGCACAACACTTGCTACAGGAGCTGTACTTGCAGGCACCTGAATTTCCGCAGGAGTATAATAAATGGTCACAGTTGACACCTCATCAGTATCTTTCATAGCCTGGTCAAACTGTAGACGGCCCTCGTCAATCAGACTCTGTAAACTGATTCTCAATTTATCACAGCCATTCTCTCGGCCCATACACTCAGAACAATCTTGATCACATCCTGGGAACACATGTCCCTTCAACAAACGATCTTTTATAACCAACAAGGAAGTCTTCACCTGACTGATGTCTGCCACCAAGTTCAATCTTTTTCCGTCTTCAATAGCACGCAAATCTGCCACACCATGATCAGGCATGGGGTTCTGGAGAACATTAGGAGGTAACGAGAAATTGATTGCTTTGGCATCGATCAGGTCTTGCACTTTATTCTGAAATGCCCAACACTTCTCAGTAGTATGCCCCTGAGCACCTGAGTGGAACTCACAGCGAGCGTTAACATCAAAATTAGGTGGCAAGTTGCCAGCGGCAGGAGGTCTCATAGTACGAAGCTCAACCAACTTCAATTTGAGTAACTGAGGTAACAACGCTGAATAAGTCATAGGGAGAAGGTCAATCTTACGGTCCCTCTGCCTAGACCTCTGTTGGAAAGGAGGTTGCTACTGTTGCTGCTGAGCTTGCTGTTGTGGTTGTTGTTGCTGAATAGATGGTGCTGGGATTGTCACTGCACCTACCTTGTGATACGTTTGAGAACGTCCTCTTCCTCGTCCTCTATATACAGCATTGGTATCACCTTCTCTTCTTTTCTGACCACTAGCAAATGGTTTCTTCGTTCCAGAAGAGCCAACCCCACTTACATCTTGGATTTTCCCAAGTTTCAACAAACTCTCTATCCTTTCTCCAGCAATCACGATATCAGCAAAACCGGTTTATGGACACGCAACCAATCTTTCAAGAAATGCCCCTTGCAGGTTGCCCATAAACATATCTGCCATTTCTCTATCTAGCAAAGGAGGTTGAACCTGTGCAGCCATCTCTCTCCACCTTTGAGCATATTCCTTGAAACTTTCCTTGGCATTCTGTGACAACCCTTGCAGTTGAGTGTGGTTGGGCGCCATGTCGATATTGTACTGATACTGCTTTAGGAATGCTTCTGCTAGATCTTTCCAACTTCTCACAGCATCTCTGTTCAATTTCATATACCATGTCAAAGAAGCCCCAGTTAGACTGTCTTGAAAGTAATGCATCCATAACTTCTCATCGTCAGTATGGGCTGAGATCCTCCAAAAATAAGCTTGGATATGTGCCTGGGGACACGTATTGCCATGATATTTGTCAAAAGTGGGTGGCTTGAACTTTGGAGGAATTCTGACTCCTGGTACCAACCCCAAACTAGTAACATCAATACCCATAGAATTCTTGCACTCTATGGCCCGGATCTTCTCATCCAACTCATCATACCTTCTATCACCAGGATTAGCCATATCAGCATCCAACAGGGTGAATTGGTCTTCCTGAACGTCTTCCTGAACACCACCAACATTTTTGCCATTTCCATTACCCAGATTACCAACAGGAGGAGGATTGCCAACAGGAGGAGGAGTGACCCTTGTCTGTGAGTTGTCATCCTGATTACCTTCAGGCGTGGCCTCTGGACGCTTGACCAAAAGCCTCAATCTCTCTTGAGTTTGTGCCATACCAGTCATGAGAGTCATGAACTGGTCCATGCGTGCCCTCATTTCAGCCAAATCATTCTGCATTTGATCCATAATCCTTGCTTGATTTCTTCGAGTTGAATATCGGTGAATGTGATTCTCAGCTATAATGCCTGAAACTGAATAAAGGTTAGAGACCCTGCAACGCGCACCTGAAAAGCAAGCAACAAAATGCAAAATGATATGTAATGCAAATGCCATGTTTATCACTTCCAGGGAATTTCACACCCTGATTCCAGTCTTAATCACAAGAATCTCAATGATAGTCACATAATATTGAGAGAAGAATATTGTGAAGAACTGCGCTATGATAATGTGGTGATAATGTGCTGGTGAATAGCGTGATACCGAAGAAACCCCTTTGAATAATCCATTCACTAAACAGAAAGCTAATAAGTGCCGAAACATTTTACAATGAGTTCGTAAATGGGAAATACATCAAGAAAATGACTCCATCAACAAGCCTGATGGTAGTCAACAATACATCAGCAAAACTACATTAAAAGGGCAGGAAATTAAGATCAAACATAATTCCAAATCTTTCAATTTCTCACTAGAATGCTTGATTTCTTCAAAAAGGATTCTAATGCGTTGATGACCCGGCTTTTCAATCAACTTCTTGATCAAAATGTCTCTCCTATTCAGAGTTTCGGTTAATGAATCTGCGTGCATCAAGAGAGCTTCATCAGTACTTATTTCCTTAAACCGTTTCACCCTAGCTTGTATCTTGAGTCTTCCCATTTCCACCATGGCATCCTCAAGCTTTGTCTTGGACCTCTTCAATTCATCATTAACATTCTCCAGCTGCTCCTGGCTCTTTGCAAAGTCTTCCCGATGCTTTCTGCGTTGTTCATGCACTCTAAGCAGCTCCTCGTCTTTGGCTTTTAACTGCTCTCGCCACTCTGTATTCTCCATTCTGACCTCATCCCAGGCTTGCTGAAGCTTGGTTAACGTGTCTTTAGTTTGGGCTAAAGCCTGTTTGGTCTTCTTATGAGCTTGAGTAGCAGCATCGGCACCCTTACTAATCTTCTGGAAATGCTGAGCTCTTTCTGCAAAATCCCTTTCTTTTACTGCTAAAACTTGTTCGGTGTTTTGAGCTTTTTGTTCCAATCTTTTGTTGGTTAATAGTGCTTCTTGAAGACGACTATTCAGGTCAGAATTCTCCCCTTGAAGCTTTTTCACCGAGGCTTACAACTGGTCAACTTCTTCCACGGTGGCATTACTTCTTTCTTTCTTACCCTCAGGATATAGAAGGGGTGCCTTACCAAAAGGCAAATGAAAATCTTCAACCCTTTTCTTCACCCACTCTTCATAAGCTGGATAAGCCCGATTGTTGGGTTTGCCCAGAGCCACTTTCCCTTTCTTCAGTACGCTAACCCAGCTTTCAGAAACTTTTTGTGTTGTTTCCCAACCATCTGATGCATGAAAATACAAGGACTCCTCCACATCTCTCTTAATGGGCGGACCCGTCAGAGCGTACCCAAATTGCCGGATAGCCAAGGAAGGGTTGTAATTAATTCCTCCCTTTCTTCCTATCAGTGGAACATTAGGGAACTCACCACAGCTGTGGATAATATTCTTACCAATCAGCCCATGATCTACCAATATGATGTCCTTGGCAACTAATCCCATTAAGCGCTGACTCCACTTTAGAGAATCTTTAGAATCCACAAAAGCTCCTGATTGCGGTAAGCGACTTGCAAACCACCTATAGAATAAAGGTGCACAACAACGAATTACCCCTCCTCTTTTCTTTTCGTTTCTATTATATAGGGCGTAGTGAAGATCTCCCAACAGTGTTGGTACCGGATTTTTCATCATGAATATCCGTATGGCGCCCGTATCAACAAAATCCGGCTCGTTGGGAAACAATACAATGCCGTACACACAAAGGGCTAGCAAAGCATTAAAAACAACCCATTTCTCGCCTTTAGCTGCCTCCTGAGCCTTCTTTATCAGATACTCCAGCTTGTAACCACGAATCTTTCCTTTGTTGGAGATATTGGCTTCTAACTCTGATTTGCTCAAATAAAGAGCACCAGCCATTTTTCCAAAGTCAAGATCACCCACAGACCCAAAGAAAGGAGGCTCCTCCTTGATAGCAATCCCTAACATGTTGGAATATTCCTCCAAGGTGCGTACCAACACATAATCTGGAAATACAAAACACCGCAGCGGAGGGTCGTAGAACTGCATCAAAGTATGGAGACCCTGTATTCGTAGTCACTGACATTGTACACAAAAGATAAGATCCACCCATATTTTTCTTTGAAAGTTGTCCGCACTTCAGGGCTCGCCATTCCTTTCAGGATAATAATAGGGCCTAGAGTAGGCGTGAGGAACTTGTAACTGATAATATTCTTCCTCTCTTTGGTATTCATCTATGTGATAACCTGATGACTGGAATCGGGGGGTAAAATATGCACCTGGAAATGAATAAACATGTATGTTAGGATATGATAATGCAATGCAAAGGGCATGGTATCAAGGTTCCAAGTGTCTGTGCTGGACTGTGAACGGTGTCAGTGTAGCTCTGAGATCAATATAGAACCATAGATAAAGATCCATCTGAATACAATAGGATGAATTCTCCTTTTGTGCAATAATACCAGAAAACCGGGTATGTAGGAGGTTATGGTTACCTGCAAACCTGTAAACAACCCGCCCCTTTCACATGTGGGTACTAAGATCCTCAATATCCCGGGCTCTCAGGTCGAGAAATGATGATACGTTCACCATTTCTGGTTTGGCATCATCATCAATCGAGGAGGCCTCAACTGATTCACAAAACGAAAGGTCCTCAGCTTCTGGCACTGAGGTCAAGAAGCAATAGTACATTCATCCCTCGGGGTACAGTACTATCACCAATCGAGGAGTGCCTCCACTGATTCTCTTTCAAAAAGGACATCCTATAGCAAGTTCCCAGCATTGGGTCCTCGGATCAAGAATATGCAATGGGTTTGCCACATAATGTGGTCTGCCACTGTCACATCTCGGGAGGAGTGCCGCAACTGAGTCCCCGGGAATGGTCACCAAAGTTGACAGTTCCTCAAGAGAATAACTACTGGCCTGCATAACATGCAGTAGCAGAAAGCTCCTGATAGAACCTCGTCTAGTTGTGGGTCTCATAAACAACAATACGTGGTCACCACCACGCAAGCGTCACGACTATCCACTCTAATACCTATGTGTGTACTCAAGCATGGGTAGTGGGCTTATCTCTCAGAACACCCTGGCCACCAAACAGAAAACAGCACAGCACAGCATAATACAGTGTGTGAAATGAAAATGCTAAAATGCGGTAAATACAGTAATACAGTAATATAATAAATAACAATACAGTAAAACAGAAAATGCAGCACAACAGTAAACACCTAATGAAAGAAAAACAGACAAGCGCTAGGATTGACTCGCTAAGGAAATAAAAGATTCTGGGTTCGGTCCCTAGCAGAGTTGCCAACTGTCGCTCCCGGGATTTTCATCCTAGTACAAACGCGAAAGTGGCACTGAAACAGAGTCGCCAGCAATGTGTATTTATCCCAAGAGAGGGAAACGGAACACCGCATAAACCTAAAGGGAAGGAAAAACAGGGTCTTGCGACCAAGAGAACTGGGTTCGGGAGTCGGTTACGCGAGAGAAAGGTATTAGCACCCCCACGCGTCCATCGTACCCGATGGGATCCACGCTTGCTTGTCTCGATCAAAGGGTGTAAGGAAAGGATACTGGAAAAAGAGCTGCTAGCTGGAGAACTGGAAAAGTAAGGAGAGAGAAAGAGAAACAAATGTAGGGAAAATAAAAGAAGTGCTCGAATGGGGCCTACCCCACTGCCTACGTATCTCATCGGGAACATGAGAATCAGAGCGACGTAGTTCCCCGTCAAAGTGCGCATTCCAACAGTTAGGTGTTGCAACTCGCTGTATGGAGACTTAGGCGTTACTTGTTTGCGGTAGAATGGACATGACGAATCCTTAAGAAATGAGTGAAGAGATGAGAAGAGAATTATTTGTTTGTTTGAAGTTTTTTAGAAAGAAGTGTTTTTGAAGTTATTTGTATTTGTAATACGTATTGCATTCAAGTCTATGATATAGGATCTAATGCGTCGCATGGTCGTCCTAACAGGACGTATGCTAAACACTCTAGAAAGGTGGAGAGAAACTCCCCTCCTTCCATTTCCCACATACAAGGCTCACATGCAATATGTATTAACCTTTATTAAGTGTTTTTTATTTTGGTTTTGAGATGAGAGGAAGAGAGACTCAAAAGAGGATCAAAGGTGAAAACTAAGGGGAGACTAAGACACACCCTAGTGTTAGCATGCTTAGAGAGCCTATAGTTAATGTGGTTTAACAAACCTACTTCTAAAAGAAAGAAGAAGAAGAGCAAAAGAATCAACTTACTTCCAAGATGGAAGTTAAGTTGGTCTTAAAGAGGGATGAAGAAGAAGTTATTCAAGGAAAACATGTAAATGCTCATCAAACCCAAATTTGAATGATTAAGTAAAATAAGAGAAGATGAAAGAGAGAAGTGTGTGTGGAAGCATACCCACACACTTACTTACCTTTAGCACCTACATGAAAATGTTAGTTCAAAACAATTTACAAGTAGTGCAATAAGAAAAGGAATAACAAGTGGTGAACAAACAAGTTAAGAGTTAAGGGATAAAGATCCTAAGAGATGAAACTTAATCAAGGTCAGAACCTAGGCTCTAAGGGTGTTCCCTAATGTTAATTGATCAATCAAGAACAAACTATGCACAACTAAAGATCTTAAACATCAAAGAAGTGAATCATGGAAGAAATAGATGAAGAATGAGTGGATATGCGAGGTGACCATGCATTAATGCTTCAAATAATGTCAAAGTCAGAATGTGGATGACCTAAACATGTGCCTAAACATGATATACAAATGTCACATAAGGCAAGCAATCAAGTATCCAAGCATTAGGAGTGATAAGGAGAAGAAGTGAGAAGATATGAATATGACTTAAACATGGAAAGAGATTACTTAAGGCATAAGTCAAACCTAAAAAGACTCAAGATGAACTCAAGTATCAAAATATGAAGTGATATGACATGTTAAAGATGCACAAATGATCATGGCAAAAGCACATAGCAATCAAGTCCATACAACTTAGCAAACATGTAAGAAGAAGTCATATAAAAGAATGAATGTCTCATACTTGAAAAGAAATGCAAAAGATGAAAAATGGCATACAATTATGAATGCTTATGGATAGGTCAATAGTAAATCATGGATCAAAATGCAAATGAGATGATAATATGATCATATTAGAAGCACACAACCAAACATGAAAAGCATAAGATGAAGACATAAGAAAAAATAGGTCAAAAAGTCTCATAAGATGCATCATATAAAACAGAGGATCAACACATGCCAAATGGACTTAACAATGATCAAAAAAAGCTTCTAAGAGTCTAAACATGTTACCTAAACCCAAACAAAAGACCTCAAATAATGACATAAATGCCTCATGCAATGAAGGTTAAAGAAAGGCACATAAAGTTCAAGCAAAACTTCCTTCAAACACAAGCACACAAACATATGTCAAAGTGCATTCAAAAATTATGGAATTAGAATTTAAATTACCTCAACCAGGGACTAATCATATATCAAAATCCTATACAAAAATTCAGAAAGGAAGGACCTCAAACAATTAAGCAATAGTCACTTATGAATCATGAACCAAGGTGCAAAGATGGGGGACCTAAATGCAATAAAAGAAAGTTCTAAAAATGTAACAAAAATATTTTTATGAAGTTTTGGATGTTACTGAATGGATGCAAAGAGATTGATGCAAAAATGTTTAAGGAGCTATGAGAAATAAATCTTTGAAATGAAGATATGAAAATAGAAACAAGTTTCAAAAGAAATAAAAGAAAATTATGGAAGGATATGTAAATTTTCACAAAATCAAAATTAAAAAAAATAGAAAATTATTTAAACATGTTAAGATATCACATGAATTTTTATATAATTTTTAATGATGTTTTGGTATTTTTAAAAATCAATTATGAAACAAGTATAAAAAGAAATTAAAAGAAAGAAAGAGAAAGCAGGGGGTGCAGAGAAGTAAAATATCACGTTGAAAAATCACATGGGCCCAGCAAGGGGTGTGCAAATATCAATTAATCAGTCCAATCCACATGAGCGTGATTGTGTGTGATTAGTGTGCATGCAGTCAAGAATAAAATGCAATCACAACCACACGATCAGGTCAACCAAGATTAATCATTAAAGCAATCACATCTAACCATCCACAACGCACGCGCACCAAAATAATCATGCACGCATACACACAATAACACTCAGATTGAGATAATTTGCACGTGTGATGTACATGGCTTCATTAATGCGTTGGCAACATACCAACCATTGGATCAGTCTTGATAGGATCAATCATACATGATGAACGGATCATATTGAGGACACACAATAATAATCATGGAACACATGCACTCAAACATTCAAGTTATAAAAGGATTTTAATGTGTTGGCAACATATCAACCACACGATGCAAGAGATCAAACGGTTGTCATTTAAACTTGCAAAACCCTAAAATTCAAACACACCGGCCGGAGAAGGACCTCCGGTCGTCTTCTCCGGCGAGCAACCACCACCTGCAAACTCACGCATGTCCACAAATCCACAATTCTTATACCAAAGTAAAGAGGAAGTAAAGTACATCATGAATATGCAATTATTTTTCATAGATCATGCACGTACATAGCAAACCGAACCAATACATTTTGTCCTAAAATCACACCTAAGCTCCTAAAGAGCCTATCAACTAGCCAGGACACACACAGCTTCTAATAAGCTTTGAATCAACACCAAAATAGCAAAGTAAATAAGAAATCATGCAAGAGAGGTTTGGAAATTGTGGCACCTGAAACTTGAAGAACTTGGAGTGGTTGAGAAAACCAGAGAAAAGCTTGAGATCCTGAGCTTCTAGATCTTCAACTTTAGCAAAATAAATGCTACTTGATGTGGAGATCTTGAGAACAACAAAGAATTCCAAACTATGATGATGCTATGCTTGGACAATGGAACTTTTTCTCCTTTGTTCTTGATTAGCAATGAAATATTGAAGATGATGAAGGTGAAATGTAGAAAAAGATTGTTGAGGTCGTGTGAAATCAGAGAGAGAGAGTAGAGAGAAAAGTGAGAAGAATTCTTGGAAAGAGAATGGAAAATGAAAGTTGAAGTTGAGATTGTGAGTGAAATGTGATTTATATGTTGGGTTAATTCTGTTAACTCATGGTTAAGTGAGTTAACTAGGTGAAGTTAAGTGAGTGCACCCTAACTAACTGAGTCAAGTTAGTTAGGGGCGAGTGATAAAGGGTTTTGCTATGGTGAGGTTGAGATTTATGGTGTTATGGTGGTGATGAAGTGAAGGGCGATGATGAGATCACTGATGTAGCACAAGCTTGCTGCACAAGTTTTTTTTAATTTCTATTTTCATGTATGAAGTAGCATGGATAGCACGTGCTTGTAAGGTCATGTTGGTTCTAAAATGGCAAAGTGGAGAATGATGTTGAAGCATGTGTGGGGCTAGTGTGAACTAACAACAACAATAATATCATTTTTTTGATTTTGTAGCAGCTTGACATCAATTAAAACAAGGATGTTTAGTGATGAATTCCTCTATGTATGGTGGATGATATTGGTTTTGGTGTCAAATGAAAGAAGGGACATAATTGAACAAGATTAGTGTTGGTTTTGGATTGAAATGAGGTTTGGAAATTGATGAAAAATGGTTTAGAACATCAAGATTTGAAACTGGTTGAAGGGCGTGGAAAGACAAGTCATGGCATGGCAATGTGGTGCATGGAATTCAGTATGATCACCCTAACTTGGGACCATCATAACTATCTCATAACTTGCTCAAATGAAAATTTGTCCAACATGAACATTGAAGAGGGCATAGAAAGGAACAACTTTGATGTTGGAAAGTTTTCCATTTGAAGCTTCCTTGATGGAGAAAAATGCTTTGACTTTTGGCACACCAGGTGTTTGTTAAAATTATGGCGCATGGGCCAGGTCATGCTTGGTCATGACTTGGTTTTTGAGCTAGTTTTACCA
Source organism: Lathyrus tuberosus (assembly GCA_022829125.1). Classification (NCBI taxonomy): domain Eukaryota; kingdom Viridiplantae; phylum Streptophyta; class Magnoliopsida; order Fabales; family Fabaceae; genus Lathyrus; species Lathyrus tuberosus. The sequence goes on from JALAZF010000423.1 coordinate 2,330,946, forward strand.
AACTTTGATCAATCATAACTCATTCAATTTTGATCCAATGGAAGAGTTCTTTATATAGATTTGAAGCTTAGAACATGAACTTTAATTGGCTCAACTTGGGCCTGAGGTTTGGAGCTTTTATCTTGAAGAAAGAGGGCCTCAAAGTAGGGTGCAAAATAGTTCAAAGTTGCCATTTTTGGAAACCCTAAAGTTTCTATTTTTGGCAGTTTTATGATTTCTTGATTTTTCATGACTCCTCCATCATTCCTTGATCAAATCTTGTCCAATGAACATATATAACTTGAATTTCATGAATTTGACCTTAGAAAGTCAGGAGTTGACTTTTTTCACTACACAATTGACTTTTTCCCCAATTTCTTTATTATCAAGCAACTGATCAATTGAACCTCTTCTGAAATGAATCAATGGCCAATATTCCATCCTTAGACACTTGATATCATGTAGAAAACATTGAGATCAAGTTTGAATCAAAATTTCATCAGGAGACCACTTGAATCCAAAACCCTAATCTTGGTACCCTCTGGTTAGGAGGAAATAGCACATCCTCCAAATCCAAATTCCTCTGAATGTGATGTATATCTTATCTAAAAAAGATGAGATATGCCATTTTGAGGTGATAAAAACTCAAAGAGCTTGCCCATTTGAGTGTCAGATCCCCATTTTAGACTATTTTGTATAGGAGATGATGCACTATTCAATCTTTTTGATGATTTCCTTTCTTTCAATGACTTGTGAGATCAAGTGGGATGATATATGATGTAAGAGACCCTTGAGAATTGTGAGAGACCCTTGGCTCTTATTCTCTTGCTTTGGATGATCCACACCTTTGAAGAACAACTGATCACATGCCCTTATGCAAGATGCAATGCTTTATGTTTATCTTTCTATGCTTGAATGCAATGCAATGAAATGAAAGCTCATGCTAAATGATATGAAGAAATGAGAGGGCAAATTTTGGGGTATTACACCTACCCAACAAATGTTGACGTAGTCAAGAAATACTTCGCCTAAATAAAATAAAAAAATAAACGACTCGGTGGATTGAAACCCGAAAGTGCGGTCCAGGCAAAAATCAGAGACATGATCAAAAATCATCCCGGTGGATTGGAAACATCATAGTACAATCCAGGCAAAAATTAGGGATAATGGCAAGTAACTATGTTCAACAAAGGGGCAAATCCCTCAGCAGCAGTAATGCCATCGGTCAGCAAAATGCCAGTCAAGGTCATCTTTGACAGAAGCTCAGGATGTCCAGAATTCAAAGTTGGTAGACGGATAGCGGTCGTTATGTTTCAATGCAGCCCTTTTCCCTTAAATTACCATTTTCTAACTTTGTAAATACTCTATGAATCACGCGCTTGGTTGATTTCCATCCTATCAATAAAATTTGAGCCCTAGTGCTTTTGTTTGCAATTCTTATTTGTTTTAGCTTTACAGAACGGCGTTTTAATGATTCTTGAAATAAAACAAAAATGAATTTACTTGTCAAACTTTTTCTGCTTTTCAAAATAAAGATGGCAATTTCTTTTGATTGTTGAACATCGAAAGAACATCGATCGCTTCTCTAGAAGTAATCGAACCTCAAAGTGCAGAATCAAAGTACTCCTTCTAAACCAGTACACCTGAATGAAGGATCAACTATGTCAAAGATCGTGTTTCATCTGACACACCTCCCCAGCAGAGTTCTTACCTCCTAAGCCCGACCAACGATTGCCCCCCACGGGGACTATCTCTCCTAAACAAGGCATAATTGCTATCATGAACCAGTGATACTTTTCACCTACCACTGTGGTCGAGTATCCCGTCGTGTTTATCCATTAGTCTGTATGTCGCGTCAGTTTTGTCAGCATAAATATACATACATCATGCATTATTGATTTACATTCATAGTCATATTACATCACTATCACTCTAGCCGGTCTTGTTCCCAAGTGATAAAAGTCCTCTCAATCAAGTTGTCAGTTCTTTTCTCGTCAGGAAGCGAACCGTCTAAACGATCTCTCCTTTAGTTTATTTTTGGATTGAAGGTGGTTCTTTGACCACTTTGATAACTTGAACCTCTGAAAAGCCAGAGAGCTTCCGACAAACATCATTCTTCGCCATTGAAGATGATATCTTTGCTTTCCCGGATTAAGGAAAATCCCCAGAGAAAGCCTCTTAATCAGAGATTTGGCAGTACAATAGTTTTTCTCCAAAAAATTCGCTGACGAACAGGTCATCAGCACCTCAAAATTGGATCATATCATATGGCATTTCTCCGAGAAGATCCCTAGAAAAGTATGATGTAGTAACGCCAAGCGAGAGCAGTCTCTCAAGAGACTCGTTTTCCCCCAGTAGAGTCAACGAATGGCAAATACAACAGAGAAGTTTGTACACCTCTACAACTCAGACATATGGGTTCCCCGGTAAGTCTGACATCAAATCTTTTTCCATCAAATGGCATCTCCCCAAGAAAATTTGGCGAGAAGTTTGAGGAAAACCACTACGAACAGCGTCCCTTGTCAAGAAAGTTTATTGACAAAAGCAACTGAGACCAGTTCCTTGGTAGGAAACCAGGATCGAGGGGAAGTTCATTTCAGAAACTGAGATCAGTTCCTTGGTATAAAACCAGGATCGAGGGGAACTTTATTTTAGAAACTGAGACCAATTCCTTGGTAGGAAACCAGAATCGAGGGGAAGTTCATTTCAGAAACTGAGACCAATTCCTTGGTAGGAAACCGGGATCGAGGGGAAGTTCATTTCAGAAACTAAGACCAGTTCCTTGGCTGAAGACCAGGATTGAGGGGAAGTTTATTTCAGCAACTAAGACCAGTTCCTTGGTAGGAAACCAGGATCGAGGGGAAGTTTATTTCAGCAACTAAGACCAGTTCCTTGGTAGGAAACCAGGATCGAGGGGAAGTTTATTTTCAAAGAGACCAGTTCCTTGGTAGGAAACCAGTATCGAGGGGAAGTTTTACCTTTTCTAAGCATAATTGCTTAGCAAAAGAAGTAGGATGCGTGAATTACCATTCCTAACCACCATCAAAATTTCGGGTATTATGATATTTAATCATCTTGCACCCCGAATGCCCGAATACCTTCGGGTCCCAAAAGATTAAATTGGGGCATCTGTCATACCCCAAATTTTGACCACTAAGATTCCCCATCATTGTGAAAATCATCATCACAATATGGATGGACCCTCATACCTCATTATTCTCCCCAAAGATGGGTGAGCATCCACTACAATCAAACTTAGGGTTTCAAACCCTCTCAGAGATCTTAGACAAATGATAAATTAAGGAATGACATGATCTTCAACTTGTCTAACCTCTCAAACATCCACAATGGATCAAGAGGACTCCCACATCAAGAGTCAAGCACAAGGTTTCAACATTCCAAGTGGATTAAGCCTCAAGATTGCCAGTGTCACCAAATTTGGGTTTTGGTCGGGCAGGGCCTCCGGATGGAAATTTCCCTCTAGGAATGAGCCAACACTTCAAATCACAACTTAAAATACTCTAAGGGACCTCATAAACCCAATCATCAAGTCAATTTATCCTCAGGGGATTCATTCATATAAAATCAGGAATTAGGGTTTCTTGACCTAATTCACCCCTAAGTTGACTTTTGGGACAACACATGAGCCAAGACCTCAAGAGATGATTTGAGGGTCCCTAGTAAACCACATCGATCCATTTGCAACATTGGATTGATCCAAGAAGCTTGATTCACAAGTTTCAAGTTCATCAGAACCACAGTTAGGGTTTCGCGGAAAAAGTCAACTATACCTTTCACTTTTGACCAAGACATGCTTCCAAGCCTTGGGACATGATTCAATGCACCCTATAACACCTATGAAATCAATCCATCAAGTTTGATTTAGGTCAAGGACTTGATTTCATAGAGGATCGCACAGTTTGGAATTCATCTGATAAAAAGTCAACTGTGCCCAAAAGTCAAAGTTTGACTTTTTGATTTTTTGATCAATTATGGTCCCCTAACCCTAAAATGATGTTAATGTGTGATTGGAATCATCATTCATCAATAAAAATCAAGAAAAGTGGGATAACTTGTAAAAGGGGTAACCATAAAAAACTTATAAAATTTCTAAGTTATGGAACAAAGTGGCTAGGGTACCAACTTCCAAGGACCATAACTTGAGATCCAAGCAACCATTTGGGCTGATCCAAAGATGGATTTGTAGCTCTCCTAGCATACTTTAAAAGTGTCAACTACACCTCATTCCAATTCATCATGGATTTTGAGTTATGGTTGGATCAAAATGGCTGAAAACATGAAATGTCACTTTTTCCAACACTTAGTGAAATTTTCACTAAGTCAGAATCTGTTTCACTTTTTCCAAAATGTAAGGGCATTTTTCACTTGGATCCAAAAAGTATCAAGACAAACTATGATCACACATGTGTTGTATCATATAATAGCTTTCCAAAATGGCCAAGAACTCCATCAAACTCCACTTGAGCCATGAGATATGACCATGGCAATGTGCCTTGCTGCAAACTCTCATGGCAAGGCAGATTTGTACATTTTGATCGATTTGAGCAAATTTTGCAAATGACTAACAATTTTATCCATCTGAACACCTCATGGGGAGACCAAGGAGGGACAAACACTGATCCATAAGCCTCCCAAGTCTTTGGAACTAAAAATAGCATGTCAAACCTAAAAAACCCTAAAGAGGGGACAAGACTCCAATTTTGTTTTAGAGCATTCAATGGATGCACCAAGGTGGCATGAACTAAACCATTTCCAACTGAATGAGTCAAGGATGATCTCTGAACTAGGGAACCAGCAGCCCGTGCTCTAACCTCTAGTTAATGGCTAGAGGAGACTTAGATTCTATTGATCAACATTTCCCAAACCTCTGCTGCAGTTGCCATTCCCTATTCCTTGCAAAACAAACTTGCTCTACTATAAATAGAGCTCATTTGTGCTCATTTTAAGTACACCAAAGCCATCAAATAGATGATTTCCTTAAAATCACCTTCTCACTTCCAATTTTTCCTTCTAAGGCAAGTCACTCTCGGGTTTTGAGTTTGAGAGCTATTCCAACCAAACCAATCACACACACACCTCATAAACATCATATATAAGTGATCCAAACACTTAAACAACAACTGTAACACTGATTTCTCAGAATCACCAGCCAGTTGCTCAAGGTTTTAACCAAGTTGTAGCTGAGATTCCATGAAGTGATCCAGCCATTTCCAATCAAGTCCAAGCATTCAAACACACTCCATATGGTGTAGGGAAGCTGTTCAGATCATCACAACTCATCTGTAACACGTCCAACTCAAAAATCACATTGCCCTTGCTATCACGACCTTCAAGTAAGCCTAAACTTGGTTATCTCTTAATATATACATATTTCCTCGCACAATACTTTTGCCATATGTTCATAATCATGTATGGAATATTTCCCCTCAATTAATTGCTTTGTTTGAATCGTGTATCAAAATCTCAGCCTTCATGCAAATTTTAGGGTTCTTGAGGTTTTGTCTTGATTTCTTATTCCATGCTTAAAATAAATGAAATTAAAGACCATAGACATGATCGTGAGGTGAAAACGAGCAGATTGATATGTGGATTGTGTGATTTCATCAAGTATTCAGTGAGATTTGATAAAAAATGCAAATCAGGCCAAACTCAAAACACGCGCGTGTTCTTTCCATGTTCTTGGCACCTTTTTTGAAAATTCAAATATTTGAATTTTGTGATTTTATTTAATTGATTCAAAAATTAATTTCTCTATGAATTTTAATGATTTTGAGTTGATTCTTTTTTTAATAATTCACAAAAATGTTAAAATATGTTATTTTGCCAAAAATTCCCAAAAATGTTATTTATTTCATATATTTGATATTTTTGCAAAAGAATTAATGTTTTATTTGTTTTTAACATTTGAATTATTTGTTCCTTCTTGATTTTCCAAACTTAATTGATTTTCAATCGTTTTGTGGATATAAACATGATTTTTGAAACATTGATCCAAGATCACCACTCATTTTTCACATGTTTTCAATAATTTTTATTAATTTTTAAACAAAATTAATTCCATTTTAGACAAAATTATGGTTTTGATTAATTTAACCCTCATCAATCATTTTAAAACTCTTTGGGCCTCTTGGTAGATTGTAAGACCCAATCCTTTTGTACATAAAACCTTTTTGGGCCTCACACATTGTATAAGTCCCTCTGTATATTTTCAAAAGTACGGCGCGGTCGTCGCCTTTGTAACAAAAATCTTTGGGTCTCTCCTTGAGCTATAAGACCCATTTCTTTTCTTAAAAACACTTTTGGGCCTCTAATAGAGTGTAAGACCCAGCCCTTTTTTGAAACCAAAATGATTTGGGCCTCATATGTTGTATAAGACCCACTGTGTTTTCAAAAACCTCGGGGCGACTGCCGTTGACAAACAAATAACCCTGGGCCTCTCCTTGAGTTGTAAGTCTCATCTCTTATACAAAAATAAATCTTTGGGCCTCTAATAGAGTGTAAGACCCATCCCCTTGTACATAAAAACAATTTTGGGCCTCACATATTGTATAAGTCCCTCTGTATAGTTTTCAAAACGACGGTGCGATCATCGTTAAAACTTGGGCCTCTTCTTAAGCTGTAAGCCCCAACAATCTTTTCAAAGCCCTTTCTCCTTTGACTTTGAATTCAAATATATGTTGTTATCAAAACTTTCTTTGTTGAACAACTAATGAAACAGCATGGAAGCTCTACAACGGGTAAGTGTTTATCCGCTTTCATTTACCGCTTTCATATGTATATAACTGTATTGTGGGGCTGCTTCACTGTAAGTCTTCTTTCACATCCTTTTATATACTTGTCATATATCAACTATGTAATACTAGTATAGTTATTTAGAGTTTTCCCTGACAACTACGTCTAGAACTAGGTAAAGCCCTGTTGGTCACTCTTTAAATACAAACAAAACTAGATCCCCCGTAGGATTCCAGATACAGTCTTCCCTTCTCTTGGGGTTAAACAATATGGAACAAAGAGAAAGGCAGTATTCTCGGTGAACCTTTTCTCAGACTGTCACCCTTAGAAATTGTCAAAGAAACTCTAACTCCCCAGAGATGATCTTTTCTCCGTGAATGGCATCTCTTGAGTTTCTTCCAAATTCTCGAACTTTCCTGGAATGATCTCTTCTCTGTGAATTAAATTTCTTGAACTTATCTTGGTTTGGGGACCCACAGGCTTCCTAAAAGTATCCCCGCCTCCTCTTGGGCGTTGTACAAGGACCCTTCGGCTTCTTAGAAGTTCTCATGCCTTCTCTTGGGCTTAATACAAGGACCCTGATGACCTCTTAAAGGTATAAGACAGAACTTAGTCATCTTTTGATACTCATCCCTTAATGCCCGTGCCTCCTCTTGGGCATTGTACAAAAGACAAAACTCTAGACTTGGACAGTCTAAGCCTCTTGAGTCTCATAGACATTCTCAAGTTCCTTTCAAACATAGGAAAAAATACCGATCACTCTTGATCAATCTTCAACAGAAACCTGGTCTCTCTCATGAGAGTTCCCCACACTTGGACCCGCTTCAGGATCTCAATAATCCTCAGCAGTAAGTCAGCCTCCTCTTGGACTTTGTACAAATAATTCTCCCCAGCGGAGCTAACCTTTTCAGACTCTCTTGTTGAGTCAACTTTTAGCCTCCATCTCGGGCTTCGTACGAGATAGAAAAACACTCTCTTGTTGAGTATAAAAGACTCTCTTGTTGAGTCAAACCCTTTTTAGCCTCCATCTCGGGCTTCGTACGAGATAGAAAAGCACTCTCTTGATTGAGTCAAACCCTTTTTAGCCTCCGTCTTGGGCTTTGTACAAGACATAGAAAATCACTCTCTTGTTGAGTATAAAAGACTCTCTTGTTGAGTCAATCTCCTTTTAGCCTCAATCTCGGGCTTCGTACCAGACCACAAATCACTCTCTTGTTGAGTATAAAAGACTCTATTGTTGAGTCAATCAATCTTCGGACTCTCTTGTTGAGTCAATCACCTGTTCAAGACTCTCTTGTTGAGTCAACCCTTTCTTAGCCTTTGTCTGGGGCTTTATACAGGACAGATAAAAGTACTCTCTTGTTGAGTCTAACCCTTTCAGCCTCCATCTTGGGCTTTATACAAGATACATTCTCCCCAACAGAGTCAAATTCCCTTTTAGCCTCAATCTTGGGCGTTGTACAAGACAGAAAGAACATTTTCCCCCGGAAAAGTCGAACTTCTAGCCTCCTCTTAGGCTTTGTATGAGGAAAACCCCGGTTGAGTCAATCAACCTTTTAGCATCAAATTTGTGTCGTGCTCACAACATACAAACATCAACAACTCCTCTTTAGAGATGACAAATTCTCTCTCATCCCAAACCCTTTAGTTTCACATATTGGGCTTTGAACAAGATACAAACCACCTTTAGCTTCATGTCTTGGGCTTTGAACAAGACACCAAAACAATCTCTTTCCTCCCATAGAATAGGAGGAACTATGATCACTTTGATTTCCCTGTTTCAGGAATACGTAGGCATAAGATTGCAAAAATCTTAGCGAGCATACTAATCAAAAACCCAAAATCCCGTACCTCTATACATCAATCAAGAAGCATCATACCTAACATCTTAAACCTCACAAATAGTCCAGACACTGTGTTTTTAAGCAAATAACCTTAAAGAAGAACCCCCCTATTTTTTATAGCATTTGTAAACCAACAATTTTGACTGTTCAACCTCAGTTTGCAAGCAGGGTTAATTGGAGACATCTATTTCCCTTCCTTAATCAGCTTCACAGGATAAAAAAATGAATCGACTGTAGTACCAAAGCGATAGTGATTCGAAACCACAAAAATCGCGCTACACTTGGGGGTTTAAGCAAGAAGTCTTGGGCTAAGGGTCTGAGCAATGTAAATTCTTATGCTGAATGCATAAGCGATTGTAATCATTATTTGATTAAAGTGAAAATCTCTTGTGATGCAAGGGGACTGGACTACTCTCAGTTTAGAAAGAACCAGTATAAATCTCTGTGTGTTGTGTTATTATTTAATTACTTTTGTTAACATTCTGCTACTTAATATAATCAGAATCTAAACACCAGTTTAGATTCTGAACTCTGATGAGAAGTAAGTAAGAAAATAGAAAACACAATTCAACCCCCCTTCTTGTGTACTTTTCTTCACCTTCATAATTGTGTATGTCTAAATATTAAACTCTTTTCTCTAAATGTTTCTAAACCATCAAATTCTGAACCAAGTTCAGAGTATGATAATAGAGTAAGTAACATTAGTGAGAAGTTTACTTCCTTTTCTTAATCCTGTTTCAGAACCTAAGATGTCACGCTCAGATTCTGATCCAAGTAAGAGTCTGAATCATATCAGAGTTTGACTTCATAGTTTGTTGCATAGTAGAATATAAATGCAGAAGTAAATAAAGAAACACATAATATATCCTGGTTCCTCTCAATTGAGTGTAGTCCAGTCCCCTTGCAACACAAGAGCTTTTAACTATAATCAGACTGATTACAATTGCTTAAGCCATCAACTCAAGACTTCCTGCTCAATTACCTAGAAAAAGACTTCCTTGCCTAAACTACCCGTTCAGGGCTACTTGCTCTACCCGCAAGCATGAGACTTTAATTCTCAATCACATTGATCAAGATTTCCTGCTTTTCCCGCAAGCATGGGACTTTAATGCTCAATCAACAGAAAGTGACTTACTCTGAGCACAGAGGCAAAAGTCTTCAGATTCTCTTATCATAGGAATCTAGTGTTAACCTTGTGTTATTATGTGTGCTTCTTGGGTAAGAAGATAGAGAAGGGTTTACACTCTGGAGCATAATATGAGTTGTTTCCAGCTCCTTAGTATAGAAGAATGAAGTTTTCATTCTTCTTCTTTCCTTGCATAGATTTCCATCCTATTGTTCCTTCCTGTTCTTGATCATATTCATATATTCTTTCTTCAAAATATATGTGAATATATCTCACTCTGCTCTCACACACTTAATCCTTCTAGTTATATTTTTTTTGAAGTGTGTTTCTTTCATCTGTGTTTTCTGCGTAACACAGATTCTCTCAACTCATTTCAGTGAACTGGTATCACATCCATGTGAACATAATCACGAAATCTTAAACTCACATTCATTTTCTGGAGAGGTCTCTAGTGGACGAGAGCTTCAAGAGTCTTATGAATGTTTTCAATCTTCTTCTTTAAATAGATACTGAGAATAGATCCATTGAAGATTGAGACTACCAATGGTACAAGTAGCCATTGAAGATCTTTAGCTAGTGTACAATAGAGTGAGCTAAAAACTCAGCTAGCATAAAGACATTGAGAGTAGCAGAGCAGAGTTCTGAATAGTTGGAGAGAAAAGATCCTGACAACATTACTTTATGCTGATTAGACATAAAGTATTATACCTTTGTCATGTGATCTTCTTTGGATAACTTCTGACCAGAGACTTCTTATAGACGCTTGTTAAAGCTTTCTCAGAGTCATTGTTATCTTTATACTCAGCTTTCTGAATCAAAGGATTTTTTAAGAATTAATCAAAGCATGATGAGAAGCTAAAGTATGTCTTTAAGATTTGGTTGGAATGAGAATTCAGAGTCTTGAGTTCACAGGTTTTGAGCTTGTCTTCACAGAGTCTTGATGAGAACTAGTTTGGATGATCACTTTTAGAGTTTATTACTTGATGTATACAAACTCCTTTGAAGCAGTATCTTCAAAATTGTTGATGAAGCTTGTTCAGAAGATGTAGAGTCGTTCCTTATAATAGAGTCTGTTTGCTTCAAACAATTCTAGTCTTTAGAGCTTTGCTTATCTTTTGTATTCTAAGTAAGCTTAGGTTTAGCATCTGAAAGACTTGATTTGACTCTTCAGAGTATGAAAGCTTGGTTCTGATCCTTCATATTTAGAACATCTTTGCTTCCCTTTAATGGTTCTTCTGAGTGATTATCTTGATTAATATCAAGGTTAATGGTTTTTGATCATGCACACTTGAATAACCATTAGTAAACCCTATTATTTTTTAAGTATTTTATTATGATTAAAACCATTTAAGGGAATGAACAAATCTTGTTCTAACAATTTCTCCCTTTTTAAGATGACAAACAAATGTATTTAAGAATAATGGTTGATGATTTAATTAACACAGTGTAACATCAGAGTCTGAGGTTTGTATGCTCCCCCTAAGTTAGACAGTCCTTTAAGGTGAGGTTTGTAAACCACTCTAAGTCTGATAGTCCATTAAGACGGGGTTTGTAAGCTCCCCTTAAATCCTTATCTATGTTAATTTACTCTTATAACTTTAATCAACAAATTCTAACAATAGGTTGAGGTTTGTAAGCTCCTCCTGAGTTTGACAGACCTTAAGTCGAGGTTTGTAAGCTCTTGCTTTAGTCTGGAAGTTCATTAAGGTAAATTTTGTAGGCTTTCCCTAATTTCTATCTTTGTTAATTAAGTCTATCATTTAAGCCTGGTAAAATAAATTGAACAAAATAAATACAAATTATAAATAACTTAAAGCTTATAACTCAGAAGCTTTTAATGTAGAAACTATTTTTTTTTAGGTTCTAATGCATTAATCTTTTCTTAAATACTCCATGCATTTTCTCCCCCTTTGTCATTATCAAAAAGATTTTGAAAGAAAGAGAAAAACAATAAAAATGAAAAAAAAATGAAACAGTTTAAATTCACAGAATTTTGAAACACACAAAAACCAATTTAAATGTTTAAGAACATTTTCAAAAGAAAAAGACAGTTGAAAAACAATTTAAAATCTTTTAACTAGAGAAATTATTTACTTCTAATGGTAAATCACTACCGTTTAAGTTTCCAAGAAGTAATTATGATTCAATATGGCATGCTTAATTAGTGATTGGCTTTGAGAATTTCAAAGATCAAAAACTGAAACACGCAAAGTGTTTGAACTTCCAAAATTTTAGTTATAAAATCACACAACTCTGTTCAATCCAAATCACAAATCCATATTCACTTCATCGTACATCTGATTCAAGATGAATACACCTTCTGAGCAATCTGGTACTCCTATTGTTCCAAAGGCTCCTGCAGTCTTTGAGGAAACTTCTGATCAAGGGGTCAGACCCTTTGAAGAAATTCCTTCAACCTTTCTTCCTCAGTAACTGAAGCCATATAAGAAAATTAAGAATAAGAAGAATAAGACTTCCAAGAGAAGAAGATTTAAAGAAGTGATTCATTTCATTTTGGAAGAAGTTGATTTAGAATGGGAAACCTCTTTCCATGCTAGGAAATCTAGGGATGATTATGATTAATGTTATAAACATTTTTTTGTAATTATTCCTTTAAATCAATGAAGTTATTTTCCCATTTTAATTTGCATACCATCCTTTTAATCATAATTATTTCTTTTAATGTCAACTAATTAAGAAGTTCATAATCAAAATAAAAACAGTGCTTTTAATTTGATATTTCATTTTCATTAGATTCATCTGCTACATCCAATTTACCATAGAGATTGCTTTGGTTATACAATCAATGAAGGCGAGAAAAATACACAAGAAGGGGGGTTGAATTATGTTTTTTGTTTCTTAACTTTGCCTATGATCAGAGTTCAGAACCTAAACTGGTGTTCCAATTCTGATTATATGTTGCAGCGGAATGTTAACAGAAGAAAATAAAAGATAAAGAATACATGTTTCGTATTAAAAATACTTTGAAGTATATGCCAAAATACAAAAATTGTGTTGATGTGTTAGCTGTATTTTTTTTATGGAAGTAAAGTATTTATGACTTGCAAGCTTTTACAACATAAGTTAGTCTTTTTTTTTTGGATTTTTGTATGAGAAAAGATCTTTACATTCGATCAAACGTTTTATTTGCAATGAGATATGAAATGCTTTGAAAATGGTTGATGGTGAAATGCTTTGAAAATAGGGGCAACTGTCACACCCTCATTTTCACCCTAACCCTTTTCATATCATAGCATTTACATCATCTATGCATTCTATTAGATCATAGTAGGTCATGTTTTTCTTTGGTTCTAAGGCTTGGGATTAAAGCATTGAGTCTCATCAATCGAAGAAGAGGGGCTAAATTTTAAAGCAATGAACAAGGAAGTATACTCAACACAATGGTTTTCTCAATATACAAGGTCCACACACACACCTCAAAGTGTCTCAACAAGGTCACATGTTTATATGGCAACTAAGGTTTTAAGGAGATTGAAGATTGATCATGGCCCTTATCTTGTGGCTCTAAATTAAGTTTTCTGGGCAAAGCAACCCATAGTGGAATTCTTAGACAAGACATGTTTCCATGGTTCAATTTACACATCAAGGCATCCATACAAGCCTCTTGGTTCATCAAAAGTCATGTCAAGAGCCTTCTAAGTGAATAGAGGAAGTTAGGGTTTCATCTGAGCAAGAAAGTCAACTGTTGATCTAAAAAGTCAACCTTTGAGATTTTCGGCCAAGTATGGGCATTTCAAGTCATTTTTAATGACATGATGAGGACTGATCAAGGATAATCATAAAATCAAGAAAGGTTGCCAAATTAGGGTTTCTTAGAATTTTTTTAAGTATAAAATTCCTCATTTTGTGCATAACTTCCAAGGCAATTTCCATCATGATCCAAGATTCATCTCAATTTTCCATCAACATGAAAGTTGTAGATCTTGTTTCAAGCTTTCATTTGATATAAGGAACTTCTCATTTGGAGCCATATAGCTCAAGTTATGACATCTCCAAGTTATGGTTCCAAAGTTGTCAAATTGAAAAATACTTAGATTTTTTTTAAGTGTTGTTTAGACATCTTTGGAGGATAGGTTTTCAAGGCCATTTTTCTCATGGTTCTAGGCTTCAATTCAAAATGCTTTCAAAATGAAAGTTGTTAGGCATTCTTCAAGCTTTCCATTGATGCCAAGAACTCATCAAATGGATCAACATAACTCAAGTTATGTGGTTTCAAAGTTAGGTCTTTCAAATTGTCAAACTTTATGAGGTCAACTTCAAGTGCATTTTCCATGAGTTTCCAAGTTTTATTTCATGTTTCTTACAACATGAAAGTTGTTCCTTATGTTTCAAGTTTTCTATCCATGCCAAGAACTTCTCAACTGGATCAATACATCTCTAGTTATGGCCTTTCAAAGTTGGGGTTCCAAAATGGTCAAAAGTTCATAACTTATAATTTTTTCTAAGTCACTTTGGACAAAGTTTTGGACATGACTTCAACCCATTATTTCTCATGATTCCAAGCCTATTTTCACATTGATTTGAACATGAAACTTGTTCTCCTATCTCCCTAGTTTCCATTGAGCCAAAAATCTCACAAATTGGATCGAAATCCATCAAGATATTATTGTTCAAAGTTGGCCATGTGACTTGGTTCTAAGGTTTCATTCTTGAACCTTTTTCATGCAATTTGAACACACTTCATGCAAAACATTTTTTGCTACCTATCTCATGCGCATACCTCATTCTTTTCATTACCAAAACATTGCCAAATTTGCCCAAACATTCCCACTTTCTTTCATGTACCATTTTGAATATTCTTGCCAAAAGAAGGAAAAAACAAATTGTGTAAAAACTTGCATGGCAAGATTATTCCTCCACTCTCTCCATTCTGACTCTCTCTTGCCACTCAAGAATGACAACTAACACAAACCTCATGCCATGCGTACCACCATATTCTCATTCACTCTCTATTTCAAAATTTACAAAAATCATTAACCTCATTTTTTAACCACAGTAAACATCTTTTTAACCACTCATAGCCACCATATAAATGAAAGGAGAAACCCTAGAAATGAGAGCAAGCTCATTCTGTAGCCAAACACATAAAACAAACTCTCTCACTATCAAACTTTCTCTTTCTTCGAATCTCCTTCTTCCAAGCTAGTTTCTTCATTTTCCAATCACCACCTACATCCTAAGTGTTCTTAGAAGCAAAAAGAGAGTGCAGTGAAGTTGTAAAGCAAAGTCAGAAGCCACAAAAGCTTCATTTGGGTAACCTTTTTCTCTAACTCTTATCACACTTTTTATTGCTTTTTTGGACATGTGGTTGTAGAATTTGATGTTCTGAAGTGATGAGGATTACATTTGTGCTCTTGTTGTCTTATTTTATGAAAGTTCCATAATATGACTCTTTCCTTAGTGGCCACATTTGAGGGTGATAAAGGGTTTAAAAGTGAAAAATGAGGTTGGATATGGGTTCTACGTGAAAAAACGATCGGAATAGAGTCAGGGTTTTTGAATTTTGGAAAGGTTCTGAACCAGCTCCAGCGAGGGTCGCCGGAGAAGCCGACCGGAGCCCTAGCTCCAGTGTTTGATCCGTTTGGATGATTTGGCATGTTTAACTATGGTCGAGACTGGCGTGGTGCTGAGTCATGCTGGCTCATTTAATGAACATCATGCGTGGCACCCTTCTTTTTTTCTTCTGAAACTTGTTTTAAAAAGAAACATGGGCCTTCTTCTTTTTATTTTCACACCCTCCTTCTTAGGCCCAGTGCACGCCTTGAACTAAATCTATTTCATTTCCTTTTTACTGATGACACCCATTCTCCTTGGTTTTTCTTTTATTTATATTTTTTTGTCATATTTTCTTTTTCATTTTATTTTTAATAGTTCCATTTATCCAAAATATGATCAAAAATATGTTTTATCTTCTTTTATGTCTTATTTTATTTTTTATGATTTTTATTTTATTTTTCAATTATTTTTAATATTTTATTTTGAATTAAATAGTGAAGGTGTTTAACATTTTAGCCTTGAATTAGGGTTTATGATCTTGATGTCTTGTGTTCATCTTTTTGACTCAACCTCTTGACCATGTTTTCATATAAGAATGATGGATGTTTGAATGCTATTTCGGTGCTTGGATGGTCAATTCTTGGATGTTTCTTAATTGATTTTATGGACCCTCGATTCTTGCTCGATTAGTGAAACATGTTTACGTTGTTGATTTGTTTTGAGTATGCCTTTGTGCTTTTCTTTTTGGGGTCTCTTCCTCACTTGTTCTTAAGTGTTTTTCCATGTGTTTGAGCTCCAAATTTTATTTTATTTGATCATCTAACTATTTTTGAATGATGCTTCAGTTTGATGATGTGTTGAACATGATGCTTGCATACTTTGACCTAGTTCTTGAGTTCATGTCCTTGTGTAAATCTTTTGGTGTGCATGACCTTTTTGTATGAATTGAATTCCATGTATGAGATTATGGCCTTCATGTTTTGATGTTCATTACTTGGTCATTTGTTCCTTGTACCTTGCTTGGATACTTGTTTTCTTTTAAAGATTATAATGGTTGTTGTTTATCTAGTTGTGTGTGTATGTTTGAACTTGCTGTCATACCCCAAATTTTGACCACCAAGATTTCCCATCATTGTGAAAATCATCATCACAATATGGATATACTTTCATACCTCATCAATCTCCTCAAAGATGGTTGAGCATTCACTATAATCAAGAATTAGGGTTTTGAGCCCTCTCAGAGCACTTAGGCAAAGAATCAATCAAGAAATGAAATGATCTTCAACTTGTCTAACATCTCAAACACCTATAAAGGATCAAGAGGACTCCCACATCAAGAATCAAGCACAGGGTTGCAACCTTCCAAGTGGATTAAGCCTCAAGATCGCCAGTGTCACCAAATTAGGGTTTTGATCGACTGAGGCCTCCAGATGGAATTTTTCCTCTGGGCATGAGCCAATGCTTCAAAGCATAACCCAAGATACTCCAAGGGACCTCATGGACCCAATCATCAAGTTAATTTAACCTCAGGGGATGCATTTACCAAAAATCAGGAATTAGGGTTTCTTGACCTAATTCACCCCTAATTGACTTTTAGGATAAAGCATGAGCCAAGACCTCAATACATGATTTGAGGGCCTTAAATACACCTTATTGATCCATTTGCAACAATGAATTGATCCAAGAAGCTTGATTCACAAGTTTCAATTTCATCTGGACCACAATTAGGGTTTTGAGGAAAAAGTCAACTGTACCTTTGACTTTTGACCAAGCCATGCTCCCAAACCTTGGGACATGATTTAATACACCCTATATCGCCTATGGAGTCCATCCATTAGGTTTGATTTAGGTCAAGGACTTGATTTCACAAAGGATCGCACAGTGTGGATTTCATCCGATAAAAAGTCAACTGTGCATAAAATCAAGTTTGACTTTTTGGAATTTTTCACAAATATGGTTCCCCTAATTCAAAAATAATGTTAATGTGTGGTATTGATCATCATTCACCAATAAATATCAAGAAAAGTGAGGTTTCTTGCAAAAGGGGCAACCTTGAGAAACCAAAATTTTTCTAAGTTATGGAATAAAAGTGATTTTGGTACCAACTTCCAAGGATCATAACTTGAGATCCAAGCAACCATTTTGGGTGATCCAAAGCTGGATTTGTAGGTCTTGCTACACTCTACAAAAGCTTCAACTACCTCCGACTCCAATTCCTTATGGATTTTAAGTTATGGAATGATCAAAATGGCAAAAAACATAAAAATGACACTTTTCCAACACTTAGTGAAATTTTCAACAAAAGTCAGAATCTGCCTTACTTTTTCCAAAATGTAGGGACATTTTTCACCTTGATCCAAGTTAAACCAGGTCTAGGGGGGAACATCAAAGTTGAAATATGCCATGAGGGCTTTCCAACAAGTACCAGATCATCTCCAAATTCCATTTGAGAAATGAGATACAGCCCTTGGAACATGGCATCATGAACTGGTTTTTACCAGGCAGAATTTGTGCATTTTGCTCGATTTGTCCAAATCTGATAAATCCAAGCCTTGTCATCAATTTGGACACATCTGAGGATAAAACAAGAAGGGAATGATCTGATCCCCAAGCCTCCAAAGTCCAAGAATCTACATTAGCCATAACAAACCTAAAAACGCTAAAAAGGTGCCAAGACTCCAATTTTGTTGCAATGCATTTAATGGATACACCAAGGTGGCATGGACTGGCACATTCCTAACTGAATGAGTCAAGGATCAGCACTGAATCAAAGGACCATAGGCATGTGCCCTAATCTCAAGTCAATGGCTAGAGGAGACTTGAGATTCCTTTTGTTCAACATTGGCCAAAGGCCTCCTACAGCTGTTATTCATTATTGCTTGCACAACAAACTTGCTCTACTATAAATAGAACTCATTTGTGCTCAATTTGAGTACACCAAAGCACTACAACACTTGCTTTCCTCAAAATCTCTTTCTTTAGACCAAAATGCCTTCTTTTGCAAGGTATCTCTGAGTTTTTGAGTTGGAGAGCAATTCCACCACAGCTCATGATCCAAACACCTCTAATGTGTTGTATCTAAGTTGTTCAAACACTTACATGTGACCTGAAACACCAAAATCACAAAGTCAACCTCCAAAACCTCAAAAATTGACTTTTTTTTGCATTTTTCAAACCATGCCTTGATTCAGTCACTTCCAAAACCAAAACAGGCCTCAAACACACTTCAAATACCATCCTCAAACTGTCCCAAATGGTTCCCCTCATATGGAACACCATTTGAGAGAGTTGCCATATTGGTCACTTTTGCCACTTTTGCAAGAAAGAGCTAAAACTTGTTCCTAAGAATTCCAGCTGGTTTTATTCATTCTAAAAGCTTCTAAGGGGTCAATTGAGAGTGTACAAAGCATCAAATTACTTCTGGCATAAGGAACTTGGCAGATAGCACAAAAGCTCCAAGAGGTAAGTGCATGACAAGTTGAACTCCTTGAATTATGCATTCCTTTGATGTCCAGTGATCATACACATATCATACATGTTATATATGTTGTGTTTGAACCAAATTGTCATGCAATTCTTGCATGTACGATGAGATAGCATAGAACATGCAAAAATAAGCCTATTTTGAAATTACTATCGGATTTTGAGGAGGAAACATTTTCTGAAAATTCCAAGGGCACCATTGGATTCCTCATGAAATTCTAGGTCAGATACACCTAAATTTTGTCCCAATCCATGGAGAAATGAGAAAGTTAGAGGCTTCACGTAAATTGCCCAAAAGTTTGCCTTGCCTTGCCCAGGCCTAGAAACAAAGCATGCCCTATGATTTAATGGGGTGGTTTTGATACACGGATGTATCACCATCCCAGTGGTAGCGCATGTGTGTTTGTGTATGAGGTCGTGGGTTCAAACCCCACCCAGACCTTTTTTGCTACCTCTCTCATTTTTGTTATTTTTCAATATTTTCATGTTTTTGTTAATTAATTGAAAAATTAATTTCTCTCTCAATTTTAATTATTTTTTATTGGTTCTTTTTTTGAAAATTCCCAAAAATGTTAAAATATTTTATCCCATGAAAATTTCACAAAAATATTATTTATTTCATATATTTGGTATTTTTGTAAAGAATTATATTTTTATTTGTTTTTAAACATTAAAAATATTTCTTTCTCTTGGTATTACAAAATTCAAATGATTTTTAAATCATACTATGAATAAAACATGATTTTTCAAATATAAATCCAAGATCACAACCTTTTTTCACATGTTTGATTATTTTAATTGAATTTTTATTCAATTAAAATACATTAAAAAACCAAAAATTAGGGTTTTGATCACTATCACCCTAACAAACCTTTTCAAACACATTTGGGCCTCTAATAGAGTGTAAGACCCAACCCCCTTTGTACATAAACCTTTTTGGGCCTCAGTCATTGTATAAGTCCCGATACGATTTTAAAATCTCGGCGCGGTCGTCGCCTTTTTAAACAAAAAACCTCTGGGCCTCTCCTTGAGTTGTAAGCCCCATCACTTGTATATAAAATAAACTTGGGGCCTCTCCTTGAGTTGTAAGACCCATCCCTCTGTACAGAAAACCTTTTTAGGCCTCAGTCATTGTGTAAGCCCCAATATAGTTTACAAAACAACGGTACGATTACTATTTTTCATCTGGGCCTCTCCTTGAGTATAAGCCCTAACAATCGTTTTAAAAACAACCTTCCTTTTGATTTAGGTTCAAATCCATAGTTGATATCAAAACTTTCTTTCATTTCTGGAACAACTAACCATACAGTTGTTACAATGGAAGCTTGCTCGCCTGTAAGTTTTTATCAGCTTTCTTTACATGCTTTCATATATATAACTGTATTGCTGGAAGCTTGTTCACCTGTAAGTCCTTCTTTCATATCCTTTTAAATACTTGTCATATATCAACTGTATATATACTAGTATATCTGCTTAGAGTTTTCCCTGGCAACTAGGTCTAGAACTAGGTAAAGCCAGTTGGTCACTCTTAAATACAGTCAAAACTAGATCCCCATAGGATTTCCAGATACAGTCTTGTCTTATCTTGGGCTTAAACAATATGGAACAAAGAGAAAGGAATTATTCTCGGTGAAACTTTTCTCAGACTGTCACTTTTAGAAATTGTCAAAGAAATTCAATTCCCCAGAGAGGAATTATTCTCGGTGAAACCTCTCTTGAATTTCTTCAAACCATAGAACTGTTCACTAAAGGAATTATTCTCGGTGAAACCTTTCTTGAATTGTTCTTAGGTTTGGGACCCACAGGCTTCCTAAAAGCATCCCCGCCTCCTCTTGGGCTTTGTACAAGGACCCTCCGGCTTCTTAGAAGTTTCATGCCTTTTCTTGGGCTTAGTTCAAGGACCCTGAAGACCTCGTAAAGGTATAGGACAAAACTTAGTCATCCTTCGTTAGAGATGTCTTTCTAAAATAGTCAAAAACTCAGACCAATTTTAGGGTTGATACTCATCCCTTCAAAGAGTCAGCCTTCTCGTGGGCGTTATACAAAGATAAACTCCGCCATACCAAAAGACTTGGACAGTCTAATCTCCTCTTGGGTCTCAAAGACATTCTCAAGTTCCTTATAAAGACAGAAAAAACACTGGTCATTTAATCAATCCCCAGTAGAGTCAAAACCCGTGAGTTCTAAAACTCCGTCTTTTATCCTAAACTTCCCCAGCCAGGGTCAGTTTATCATCAGAACCTCAAGGTATCTGATACCTCAACTCTTCTGTAAACCCTCAGCGAGAGTTGATTCCCCATTTTGGACCTGCCTCTGGATTTCAATAATCCTCAGCAGAAGCCAGCCTCCTCTTGGGCTTTATACAATGATTTTCCCCAGCTGAGTTAACCTTTTCAGACTCTCTTGTTGAGTCAATCACCTTTCCACACTCTCTTGTTGAGTCAATGGTACAAAACAAAAGCACTCTCTTGTTGAGTCAACCTCTTTCAGCCTCAATCTTGGGCTTTGTACAAGACACCATATAAATTCCCCTAAGCAGAATTAAACTCATTCCAGCCTCAATCTTGGGCTTTGTACAAGATACCTAAAATATCCTCAGCCGAGTCAGTAAGGTCTCATTTCAGCCTCAACCTTGGGCTTTGTACAAGACAGATAAAGATTTCTTTCCCACCGAGTCAGTCTTCTTTTAGCCACAATCTTGGGCTTTGTACAAAATAGATAAATACCTCCCCAGCGGAGTCGATTCCTCCTAGCCTCCTCTTAGGCTTTGTATAATGATATCCCCAAAGAGTCAACTCTTTTAGCCTCAATCTTGGGCTTTGTACAAGACAGATAAATACTCTCTTGTTGAGTCAGTCTTTTCTAGCCTTCTCTTAGGCTTTGTATAAGGACTTCCCCAGTGGAGTCAATCAACCTCTTAGCTTCAACCTTGGGCTTTGATCAAGGCACACAAAAATCAACATCCCCTCAAAGGAGATCAAAATCTTTGTAGGAAGTCATTTCTCTGTTTATCACTCTTCAAAACAGAATATCCAAAACAAACCCTAATTCCAGATAACTGCTGTAAGTGGCACACTTGTTGATTCAAATATCCAAGTTGTAGTCCATCTTTTATCCTGGTAAATTCTCTCTCTCATCTAATTGCTGTAAGCGGCAAGCCTCTGGATTGTTTACATCCACGCCACTGTCTCTCTCTTAGCATGAAAGATTCCTAAGGAAAAATGGCATTGCTCAACACTGAGTTAAAGTTTTCTCCTTCAGGATAAATCCCTATAAAGGAAATTATGGCATTGCTGGATTCTCAGATCCTAGTTAAAGTAACCTTCCTTTATAATCAGTCACCCGACAGTTGTGATAAACAGACGGGGTGTCTCCCTTTAGAGACGACAAATTCTCTCTAAGTCAAACCTTTAGCTTCAATCTTGGGCTTCGAACAAGACACAAATACTCAACCTTTTAGCTTAAGTCTTGGGCTTTGAACAAGACACCAAAACATCTTTCTCCTCCCTTAGAATAGGAGGAACTACGATTGCTCTTATTCCCTGTTTCTTTTAAACGGGAATACATAGGCATAAGATTGCGAAATCTTAGCGAGCATACTAATAAAAAACTTTAGGTCTAGTACCTTCATACTAATCAAAAACTCTAGGTCCAGTACCTTCACATCAATCAAAATAGAGGTCCAGTACCTCACCAAAATCATCAAAAACTCACTCTCTATCTCAAACTTTTCCCAACCCATTCCCAGATAAACACCATCAAGTACAAAGTGTAACCTGATGCTAACAACCTATGGATAACCACATATAGGATGGGTAATTGATAACTCCCCATTGTATAACCTGACCCCGAACTCCCCGAATCTCTCTTAGCATTTTTTCAGTTAAACAATCGCGTACAAGGTTAGTTTTTGATAGTTTCCCTTTCCCTTCCAGCTTCACGGGATAAATAAGAAATCAGAAAGTAGCACCCCCATTTTACCATTGCAGTGAGGAACCCAATCCATACGATAAGGTGGTCGCGTCACCGTCAAAAATTGCACGCTACAGATAAAATGGTGACTCTGCTGGGGAGTCATATCATATGGATCTGTTTTAGTCATCATCGTCCCCATTTTCCAACAGAAAAATGGCGACTCTGCTAGGGAGTCATATCATAGGGATTTGTTTTAGTCATCATTATCCCCATTTTCCAACAGAAAAATGGCGACTCTGCTGGGGAGTCATATCATAGGGATCTGTTTTAGTCATCATCGTCCCCATTTTCCAACAGAAAAATGGCGACTCTGCTGGGGAGTCATTTTTTCTGTCTAGGATTATAGACTAGAATTCCTAAGAGGTCTAGGATGTTAGTTTTAGGAATGAATATATATATATATATATCGCTTTTCCTACTTGATATTCGTGTTTATTTTTCTGCTAATGGGAATGCGAGTAATGTCGCATGTGGAAAGTTTGAGTGATACCTAAGATAGGTGATGGCATAGACGGGCGGTCTTACAGGGAGTGAATCCCGAATAAGCTGTCCCGGTAGACCATCAAATCAGTGGAGATACCCTTTACGGATTCAATGTCTAACGACTTCGATTGTGAAAGCAGATTGTTCGATTATGGTATCCATGAAACTGAGGATTTAGTTGACAGTAACCATGTGGCTATTTAGTAGTACGGTAGCTATCGGAAATAGTTGTCACACAATACTACACTCAATTGAGATTACCCTAAGATGCTACAGCTCGCTCGGGTGAACCAGCTTACTGTTGTTATCCCAAGGGGGTCAATGATTTTGAGTACAGGTACAAAAATTCACCATAGTACAACCTTTGGGGATGGGTAGATCCATGACTCCATGCTCGTGATGCTGAACCTTTAAACCTATGTTTTTTCTATGTTTTTGTGTGCTGCATTCATGCATTCATTTAAAAAACTTTTAAACAAAGAAAAAATCTTCTTTTCTAGTCTCTCTTTTTCAAAATAAACTAAAACAACGATTGCAAATATCAGAGAAAAGTATTGCATTATGGATTTTGGTAGAAGGAAGACGCACAAGTACGCCTTCAAGACTCCGAAACTAGAGGATTTAAAAGGGCTGGCGAGCATGATCACCAACCCTGATACTTTCAGAGCTAAGTACGGAGGGCTGCTGTCTCTATTAAGGGTCCATGCAGTTGAAGAAATCTTGTCTACATTAATTCAGTTTTATGATCTGATTTATCACTGTTTCACATTCCCGGATTATCAACTAGCACCGACGCTAGAAGAGTACTCTCACCTGACTGATTTACCTATCACTGACCAAGCTCCCTTTTCTGGACTGGAAGAAAATCCAAAGGATCAAACCATTGCAAGAGCAATTTATTTGGACGAGTCAGAAGTTAGGACTCACATGACCATTAAGGATGGAATCCAAGGTTTACCAGCCAAGTTTCTGGTAGAGAAAGCCCTGTACATTGCCAGTATAGGAAATGTTACTGCTTTTGAGGATATCTTTGTCCTACTCATATACGGGCTTTTACTTTTTCCCAACATTGATAACTTTGTTGATATCAACGCTGTTAAGATATTTCTGATTGAAAACCCCGTACCAACCTTGCTCGCAGATGCTTATCATTCTATACACTTAAGGAATTTGTACAGCGGAGGAATGATCACCTGCTGTGTACCCTTGCTTTACAAGTGGTTCACTTCTCATTTACCTAAGTCTGCTGCATTTTTGGATCATATGAGTACTTTACGTTGGTCACAGAGAATCATGTCTCTTACCAACTCTGACATAGACTGGTATAATCGGATCTATGACGGGATAAGAATCATCGACCGTTGTGGAAACTTCCCTAATGTACCCCTCATAGGAACTAAAGGAGGAATCAACTATCATGCAGTTTTAGTTCGTCGTCAACTTGGATACCCGATGAGACATATCCCACGTAATGTACATCTGGATGGTCTTTTCTTCAAGGAAGGAGAAAATGACAGGGCTCTAAAGACAGAAATAGTGCATGCCTGGAAACATGTTCACAAGAAAGGAAGAGAGTCTCTAGGAAAACCAAACTGTGTCTCTGTGGAACCTTACCTCCACTGGGTTCAAACTAGAGCTCTCAAGCTGAGGATGCCTTACCCTCAACAAGAAGTTCTTCCGCTAAAGGAAATTGTCCTTTATTTTATGTCTGATACAGAAAAACTCCAAGTCACTCTCAACAAAGTCCAACGGGAAAAAAATCTTGGAAGAACAAGTATCGTATTCTCAATGTGGAGTGTACCAAAATTCAGCAACTATTAAAAGAAAAGGACGCTCTGATTAAGATATTAGAGCAACATGTTATAGAAAATCAAGAAGACCGAAGAAATTTGCTCGCTCCTTTCACTTGGCAAAGGACTGACAACCCAACAACGGCTCAAGAGCCCCGGTCAAAGAAAAGGAAAATACCAGAACCAGCACCTGAGCTCTCCTCAGAGAGGACTCGGGATCCATAAGCTTAGACATTTCCTTTTACAACACTTTGTAAAATACTGTATTTCCATTTCTGCAATCTTTCATATCAATAAAAATGGGGTCTCCCCACTGTATGATATTTGCAATCTATTTGTTGAAGTTTCTTTTCGACTAAAGAAAAAAATATATATATATATATATATAAATATATCATTGCATTCATCATTCTCACATAACGCATTCTTCTTACCTTTGAATCTCACGTATGTGTCACGATTCTAGAGTCAAACTGTCTCATTCGTACAATACTCGGGCCAATCGACAAAAGAAATGGACAATCTCGAGGAAGAGAACAGAGAGCTGAGAGAAGAAATCGACGCTCTAAAGGAGGATTTGAGGAAACTTCACAGTGACATGCAATCTCTAGCAACAGCTCAGAGGCAACAACAAAGGATTGTGATCTAGGAGATCACATCTATGCCCATAGTAGAGACGTATGATCCTCGGTACAACATGTCTAAAGATCGTCCCTGGGGCATGCCTATCAACTTTATCCCTGAAGGATATATTCCCCCAATCACGGAAGACCCGGAAACTGCAGTAGGAACTGCTGGGCCTGAAGGTTACAAACTTCGGGAAAGCGAAGACGTAAGAGTGATGGTATCAACCCCTGAAGGTTACAAACTTCGGGACATAGAAGAACCAAGAGTCACCGCCATAATGACTATACCACAACCAGTGGTACACACTGTCCCGAAAAGACAGATTCCACAAGTAATCTCTGGTGGAAACAAAAACATGAACCAAAGGATGAATGAGTTCCAGGAACAATTCCTGGAGATGTAGAAGGAACTGCATGCCATTCGCGGCCAGGATTTATTTGGAAAGGACGTCGCAGACCTTTGTCTGGTCCCTAATGTGAAAATACCGCACAAATTCAAGGTGCCTGACTTTGAAAAATATAAGGGTAACTCTTACCCTCAAAGTCATTTGGTGATGTACACCCAAAAGATGTCAACTCAGACTGAGAATCAATAGCTACTGATCCACTATTTCCAAGACACTTTAACCGGTGCCGCACTCAGATGGTACATGGGTTTAAACTGTACCAAGATCATTACTTTCAGAGATCTTGGGGCAGCCTTCTTTCAATAATATAAGTATAACCTGGACATGGCACCAGATAGAGATCAACTCAGAGCAATGTCATAGAAGGACAAGGAAACCTTAAAGGAATATGCTCAGAGATGGCGTGAAATTGTCGCCCAGATTTGTCCCCCTCTTGAGGAAAAAGAGATGACAAATATCTTTTTGAAAACCTTGAGCTCATTCTACTACGACTGAGTGGTCGCAAGTGCGCCCAATGACTTTACTGAAATGGTAAACATGGGAGTACGCCTTGAGGAAGCAGTCCGAGAAGGACGATTGGTCAAAGATACAGGACCATCAAGCAGTACCAAAAGATATGGTAGTGCTTTCCCTAAGAAAAAAGATCAAGATATTGGTAATATCTCTCTCGGAAAGCAAAGGCGAAGGTATCAACCAGTAGCAGCAGTAACTCCTGCTATTAACCCTGCGCCGGTTCCAACGTATCAACCTTAGGTTGCTCAGAGCCAACCGAATCAACAACAGTATCAGCAAAGGACACAATAACCTCTTCAGCAGGCTCGTCCACAATACAACAATAACCGTACGACACGACAACCAGGGTTCGACCCTATACCAATGTTGTACGCAGAACTGTTTCCACTACTACTAGTTAAGGGGCGCGTCCAAACCAAGTCTCCTCTTACAGTACCGAAAAATCTGCCTTTCTGGTTCAAAGCGGATCAAACTTGCCCTTATCATCAAGGAGGACCGGGGCACAACATAGAAAACTGTCTCAGCTTCAAATCTGACGTACAGAAGCTTGTCAAGAACGAGGTTTTATTTTTCAAAGATACAAATCCAAATGTTCAGACGGACCCGTTGCCTCAACATGAGAAGACGGCAGTAAATTTAATAGAGGAAGAGATTAACTGCAGTTATCAAATTCACGATGTACTCCTATTAGGAACTAATATGGTCAGAATGCATTGTAGACAAAGCGGGTATGGTCATGTGCCAGTTCACAATTATCACCAGTGTGATATCTGCTCGAAGAATAATCAAGGATGTTCTGTAGTGCAATCAGCTCTACAAGAACAGATGGATCTCAGATGGATCCAAGATCATCAAATCCGTGAGGTCAATATGAATCACGCAAATCCCAACATCGTCCAGAACCACAACATTCTGGCGATGAATGTTAACTTGGTGGCAATGCACTCAAGCCAAAGCCAACACCATGATCTGCCACGACATGATTATAATTCCTGTCCGATCTGCTTAATAAACAATCAGGGATGCTCTTTTGTACAAGAGGCCCTCCAGCGTCAGATGGATCTCGGATGGATCCAGGATTACCATGATAGATGTAGCCATCAAGTTAATATGATTCAAATCTTTGATATTCGCTTGATGAATACCAGTCTGGTAGAATTACACGCTAAGCAAGTCAGGCTCGGTTTTCTGGCTTCACATGGTTATCAGGACTGTAAAGTGTGTGTGAAGATGACCAAGGATGTGCACTTGTCCAAAGAACACTTCAACACTTGTTGGACCACTGGTGGCTTCCAATCTACTTGGATGAAGCTACACAACAGATCAGTATGGCCGATGGGAATCCTACTAGACATCAAAGTCAGGATGTTCACTTGGTGGAAACAGATCTAGTAAGGTTGCACTGCATATAAAGCGGGTGTGGCCAGGTGCCACCACATAACTATGAGCGATGTAGAGTTTGCTCAGAGAACAATCAAGGATGCTACCTTGTGCGGTCAGCTCTTCAAAAACAGTTGGACCGAAAGGAGATTCGACCATGTTCAAGTTCTAGTTCGATCAATATAATGCAAGACTATCTTCCTGGTCAAAGCAAAGACGTTGTTATAATCTCTAATCATGAAATAACCAAGGACGTATGCGCCATAATCCCTCTACTCCATGAGTCAAGAGTTCCTCTTGATAGCGGAAAGATTCTTAACCTCGAACCAATTGAGGCTGCCTACGACGGTCAGAAAAATTAAAAGGCTCCTGTGGTTATCTATCTGTCGGGACCAATACCGTACAAAATTTGATAAGGATATCCCTTACAAGTACGGTGTAACAACAATCGAAAATGGAAAGGAAACTCCATTACCCTCCGTCGTAAACATTACCGACATCAGTCGAGTAACACGGAGCGACCGGATCTTCAATAGAGGAGTTGGAGAACCCACCACATAAAAGGAACCTCAAACAGAAGTTCCAAATCAACCAGTCGGACAATCCAGTAATCCCAACCTTTCAAACAACAACGATGAGATGCTGAAGCTCATCCAGAAAAGCGAGTACAACATTGTAGACCAACTATTGCAAACTCCTTCGAGAATCTCTGTACTATCTCTATTACTCAGTTCCGAAGCTCACAGGGAAGCTCTGCAGAAAGTCTTAGAGCAGGCCTTTGTGGAACAAGATGTAACAATAAGACAATTCGATAGCATCATATCCAACATCATTCCTGCAACAATTTAGGATTCAGTGATGAAGAATTGCCGGAAGGAGGCAAAAATCATAACATGGCGCTTAACATTACAGTCAACTGCCAGGGCGATGCTCTAGCCAGCGTACTGGTAGACACAGGATCAGCTCTAAATGTTATGCCAAAATCAAATTTGATGTGACTATCATTTCAAGGATCTCCGATGAGAGGCAGTGAGGTCATCGTCAAAGCCTTTGACGGATCCCGAAAAATAGTTATCGGCGAAGTCGATCTTCCCATAACTATCGGTCCTCACACTTTCCAAGTCACTTTCCAGATCATGGACATCCGGGCAGCCTACAGCTGTTTATCAGGAAGACCTTGGATACACGAGGCTGGGGCAGTTACTTCGACACTTCACCAGAAGCTGAAGTTCGTCAAGAATGACCAACTAGTCACAGTATGCAGAGAGCAGGCCTTGATCGTGAGCAACTTATCATCGTCATCCTATTTAGAACCAGAAGAGGTTGTTGGAACTCAGTTCCAAGCACTTTCAGTGAGCAATGAGAATCGATCAGAGAAAGGAACATTGATTTCCTCGTACAAAGATGCTTTCAAAGTGATCGAGAATAACAACACAAAAGGATGGGGACAACTTGTCATTCCTACTGATAACAAGACAAAGAAAGGTCTTGGTTTTTCCTCAACCTGTACCCAGACTGCTACTAACGATGAAAGTTTTCATCCCATTCGGAACTTCTTCCACAGTGGAGGCTTCCTTCACCCAGTGTCTCAAGAAGTACACATCATCAACGAGGGTGACTCCTCTGATACAGATGAAGAGTGGAAGTCGTATCACAACGAGGATGGTTATATGTCTCAAGAAGAAACGCCTACGCCATTTTTCTATCCTGCGCAAAGTCCGAGATATATACCGAGATCAGATGTCAAGATGATGTACGGAGATTGTGATCCGAAAGGATGTCGTGCTCCACCTAATTCATTAGAGGAAGACACTCTGATGAAAGACAACTTCGACTATGACTATTATGACCCAATGGATGACCTACCTATCTGGCAGTCATATACAGAAAACTTGGGGAAAAAGAGTCATCCCAACGACGCTTATCAACTAAGCATCATTAAAAAGAATACCTGCGTCCCCACCACATCATGGGATCAACACTCAGGATATTCTAAAGATATCCAGCACAACGATGAATCTGCAAAGATTACAGGACTAGAGTTCATCAACTATGCTTTTCCTGAGGTCAGCGTCATTAAGAAGGATGACTCCTCCAGTTCCACTGAAGTATGGGATACATTAGGACAGCCGAGTGGCAAGTACGACTACTTGGTTAAGTATACTGCTCCTGAAAGCTCTCGTATCAGGCTCAAAGACATCCAGCCAACTGGATGGGAAGATCCGCCTGAGAGTAAAAACACTGTGCAAGATACAATAGAAGAGTTCGTCTATGACAACTCTGCTTGGGAGGAAGACTCCAATGATCTTGCTCCGCCAGAAATCAGCGTCATTTCTGAGGACAAACCAAGAAAAAAGGTACCAGACTTTGTGATTCACCGAGGAGTTCATCGCCAATGGGTTGTTGTCGATGTCCCGAAAGTCGTCCATAAGTCTAAGTAATTGTCGTCTTTATTTTAACCTTTCACCCTGCCTAGGTGAAACGGATGTTTTTATTGGGCTCACTTTCTGTAAATGTCCCTCTTCGCTTTGACCAAAGCGACAGAGTTTTGTTTTATAGGGCTATAGTTTCAAGAATCGACTAAATCATAAATAAATAACGTCATTCTGTAATTTCCACAGTTATTGTTGTTTTCACTTTTCGCTTTTTCAGAAAATTGTAATCCTAAAACAGCCCAAAATAAAAACAAGTATTTTTCAGAGAATACACTGCACACACTCTTGCATTTCTCTCCGTCTCTTCTAAAAATAAATCATCACGTCCTGTAGATTGCTTGTTTTAAACCCCGTTGAAACATACAATTCAATGCCTTCTCCCAAATTTGAATTCTCGGTATTTGAGGCTGAAGAAGAAGAAGACGAAGAAATTCCAGAAGAGATCTCCCGATTACTTAGACAAGAGGAAAGGTCCATTGAACCTCATAAAAAGCCGTTGGAAATAGTAAACTTTGGTTCAGAGGAAGAGAGAAAAGAAGTCAAGATTGGGGCATTGGTCAGTCTGACTGTCAAAGAAGATTTGATAAAACTTCTCAAAGATTTTCCCAATGTATTTGCTTGGTCCTATCAGGACATGCCAGGGTTGGATACCAGCATCGAGGAACATCATCTACCGTTAAGATTAGAATGTCCGCCAGTAAAACAAAGGTTGAGACGGACTCATCTAGATATGGCTATCAAAATCAAAGAGGAAGTGCAGAAACAGATTGGCGCAGGTTTCCTCGCCACCTCAGAATATCCTCAATGGTTAGCCAACATAGTACCAGTTCTGAAAAAGGATGGAAAGGTCCGAATGTGTGTAGACTACAAGGATTTGAACAAATCCAGTCCAAAGGATGACTTTCCCTTACCACACATAGACATGTTGGTAGACAGTACAGCAAAATTCAAAGTCTTCTCCTTCATGGATGGATTCTCAGGCTATAATCAGATAAAAATGGCGCCGGAAGACATGGAGAAAACTCCATTCATCACCCCATGGGGCACCTTTTGTTACAAGGTAATGCCATTCGGTTTGAAGAACGTCGGGGTAACCTATTAAAGGGCCATGACGACTCTGTTCAACGGCATGATGCACAAAGAAATAGAAGTGCATGTCGATGATATGATTGCCAAATCTAAAACAGAAGAGAAGCATGTGACCCACCTGTCAAAACTATTTGAGCGTCTGAGAATGTACAAACTCCGCTTGAATCTCAACAAAAATGCACGTTCGGTGTCCGCTCGGGAAAACTGCTAGAGTTCATCGTCAGCCAAAAAGGAATTGAGGTTGATCCTGACAAGGTCAAGGCCATTCAAGAAATGCCTTCTCCAAAGACTGAAAAACAAGTCCGAGGATTCCTGGGACGTTTGAATTGCATTTCCAGATTTATATCCCTTATGACCGCGACATGCGCGCCAATTTTAAAACTACTCAAGAAAATACAATCATTCCTCACTGATTCTCGGGGCAAATGGACTCTGAACTACGATGGCCCCTATGTGGTCAAGAAAGCTTTCTCATGCGGTGCCTTGAGACTCGCAACCATGGATGGAGAAGAATTTACCTACCCCACAAATGTTGATGTAGTCAAGAAATACTTCGCCTAAACAAAAAAAAAAACGTCTCGGTGGATTGAAAACCCGAAAGGGCGGTCCAGGAAAAAATTAGAGACATAAGCAAAAAAAAACATCCCAATGGATTGGAAATCTCAAAGTACAATCCAGGAAAAAGTTAGGGATTAATGGCAAGTGACTACATCCAACACGGGTAAATTCCCCCAGCAGTAATGCCATCCATCAAGAAAACTCCAGTCAAGGTCATCTTCGACAGAAGCTCAAGATGCCCAGAATTCAAAGTTGGTAGAAAGATAATAGTCGTTATGTTTCAATGTAGCCCTTTTCCCTTTAAATTACCATTTTTTAAACTTTGTAAATACTCTATGGGATCACACGCTTGGCTGATTTCCATCCTATCAATAAAATTTGAGCCTTAGTGCTTTTGTTTGCAATTCTTATTTGTTTTAGCTTTACAGAATGACATTTTTAACATGATCAATGATTCTTGAAATAAAACAAAAATGAATTTACTTGTCAAAATGTTTCTGCTTTTAAAATAAATATGGCAATGCTTTTGACTGTTGAACATCGAAAAGAACATCGATCGCTTCTCTGAAGGTGATTGAACCTCAAAGTGCAGAATCAAAGTGCTCTTTCTAAACCAGTACGCCTGAATGAAGGATCAACTATGTCAGATGAGAATGTCTCGTCTGACATCCCCGGCAGAGTTCATACCTCTTAAGACTGACCAACGATTTTCTCGTCCCCACAGGGACCTTCTCTCCTAAGCAAGGCAGAATTGCTATCTTGAACCACTAATACTTTTCATCCCCCACAATGGCCGAGTATCCAGTCCTGTTCATCAGTTAGTCTGTATGTTGTGTCAGTTTTGTCAGCATAAACATATATACATACATCATGCATTATTGATTCACATTCATATTCATATTGTATCACTATCACTCTAGTCAGTCTTATCCCCAAGTGATAAAGTCCTCTTATCAATCGAGTTGTCAGTCATTTCCCATCAGGAAAAGTGTCACCTGAACAATATCTCTCCCCAGTTTATTTCTGGATTAGAGACGGTCCCCGACCACTTTGATAACTTGAACCTCTGAAAGGCAAGACAACATTTGACAAACGTCACTCTTCACCATTGAAGATGATATTTTCGCTTTCCCGGATTTAAGGAAAATCCCTAGAGAAAGCCTCTAAAAAAATGACTCTCAGCAACACATTGGTCTTTCTCTCCAAAAAGTCAATGTTAATGAAGTCATCAACACCTAAAAATTGGATTACATCACATGGCATTTCTCCGAGAAGATCTCGAAGAAAAGTATGATGTAATATCCCCAAGTAGGAAACAGTCCCGCAAGAGACTCGTTTTCCCCAGTAGAGTCAACAAATGGCGTCTCTAACAGAGAAGTTTGCACACCTCTACAGCTCAGACGAATGGGTTCCCCAGCAAGTCTGACATTAAAACTTTTTCCCATCAAATGGCGTCTCCCTAGGAAAATTCGGCGAGAAGTTTGAGGAAAACCGCTACACATAACGTACCTTGTCAAGAAAGGAACTTAAAAAAAAAAGAGAAGAAAAAAAAATGAGACCAGTTTCTTGGCAAAAGAGCAGGATCGAGGGGAAGTTTATTGACAAAAGAAACTGAGACCAGTTCCTTGGTAGAAAACCAGGATTGAGGGGAAGTTTATTGACAAAAGAAACTGAGACCAGTTCCTTAGGTGAAGACCAGGATCGAGGGAAAGTTTATTGACAAAAGAAACTGAGACCAGTTCCTTGGCTGAAGACCAGGATCGAGGGGAAGTTTATTGACAAAAGAAACTGAGACTAGTTCCTTGGCTGAAGACCAGGATCGGGGGGAAGTTTATTGACAAAAGAAACTTAGTTCAGTTCTGTGGCTGAAGACCCGGATCGAGGGGAAGTTTATATCAGTGACTTAGACCAGTTCCTTGGCTAAAGACCAAGATCGAGGGGAAGTTTTACCCTTTTTTAAGCATCATTGCTTAGCAAAAGAAGATGGATGAACAAACTGCCATTCATAACCACCGTCAAAATTTCGGGTATTCAGATATTTAATCCTCTTGCACCCTGAATGCCCGAATACCTTCGCCATTCACACCTTCGGGTCCAAGAAGATTAAATAGGGGCATCTGTCATACCCCAAATTTTGACCCCCAAGATTTCCCATCATTGTGTAAATCATCATCACAATATGGATGTACTTTCATACCTCATCAATCTCCTCAAAGATGGCTGAGCATTCACTATAATCAAGAATTAGGGTTTTGATCCCTCTCAGAGCACTTAGGCAAAGGATCAATCAAGAAATGACATGATCTTCAACTTGTCTAACATCTCAAACACCTATAAAGGATCAAGAATACTCCCACATCAAGAATCAAGCACAAGGTTGCAACCTTCCAAGTGGATTAAGCCTCAAGATCGCCAGTGTAACCAAATTAGGGTTTTGATCGACTGAGGCCTCCAAATGGAATTTTTCCTCTGGGCATGAGCCAATGCTTCAAAGCATAACCCAAGATACTCCAAGGTACCTCGTGGACCCAATCATCAAGTTAATTTAACCTCAGGGGATGCATTTACCAAAAATCAGGAATTAGGGTTTCTTGACCTAATTCAACCCTAAGTTGACTTTTGGGACAAAGAATGAGCCAAGACCTCAAGACATGATTTGAGGGCCTTAAATACACCACATTGATCCATTTGCAACAATGGATCGATCCAAGAAGCTTGATTCACAAGTTTCAATTTCATTTGGACCACAATTAGGGTTTTGAGGAAAAAGTCAACTGTACCTTTGACTTTTGACCAAGACATGCTCCCAAACCTTGGGACATGATTCAATACACCCTATATCACCTATGGAGTCCATCCATTAGGTTTGATTTAGGTCAAGGACTTGATTTCACAAAGGATCGCACAGTGTCGACTTCATCCGATAAAAAGTCAACTGTGCACAAAATCAAGTTTAACTTTTTGGAATTTTTCACAAATATGGTTCCCCTAAGTCAAAAATAATGTTAATGTGTGGTATTGATCATCATTCATCAAGAAAAATCAAGAAAAGTGAGTTTTCTTGCAAAAGGGGCAACCTTGAGAAACCAAAATTTTTCTAAGTTATGGAATAAAAGTGATTTTGGTACCAACTTCCAAGGATCATAACTTGAGATCCAAGCAACCATTTTGAGTGATCCAAAGCAGGATTTGTAGGTCTTGCTACACTCTACAAAAGCTTCAACTACCTCAGACTCCAATTCCTTATGGATTTTAAGTTATGGAATGATCAAAATGGCAAAAAACATGAAAATGACACTTTTCCAACACTTAGTGAAATTTTCAACAAAAGTTAGAATCTGCCTTACTTTTTCCAAAATGTATTTTTCACCTTAATCCAAGTTAAACCAGGTCTAGGGGAAACATCAAAGTTGAAATATGCCATGAGGGCAGAATTTGTGCATTTTGCTTGATTTGTCCAAATCTGATAAATCCAAGCCTTGTCATCAATTTGGACACATCTGAGGATAAAACAAGAAGAGAATGATCTGATCCCCAAGCCTCCAAAGTCCAAGAATCTACATTAGCCATAACAAACCTAAAAAGGCTAAAAAGGTGCCAAGCCTCCAATTTTGTTGCAATGCATTTAATGGATACACCAAGGTGGCATGGACTGACACATTCCTAACTGGATGAGTCAAGGATTAGTACTGAATCAAAGGACCATAGGCTTGTGCCCTAATCTCGTCAATGGCTGGAGGATACTTGAGATTCCTTTTACTCAACATTGGCCAAAGGCCTACTACTGCTGCCATTCACTATTGCTTGCAAAATAAACTTGATCTATTATAAATAGAGCTCATTTGTGCTCAGTTTGAGTACACCAAAGCACTACAACACTTGCTTTCCTCAAAATCTATTTCTTTAGGCCAAAATGCCTTCTTTTGCAAGGTATCTCTGAGTTTTCAGTTAGAGAGCAATTCCACCATAGCTCATGATCCAAACACCTCTAATATGTTGTATCTAAGTTATTCAAACACTCACATGTGACCTGAAACACCAAAATCACAAAGTCAACCTCCAAAACCTCAAAAATTGACTTTTTTGCATTTTTCAAGCCATGTCTTGATTCATTCCCTTCCAAAACCAAGCCAGGCCTCAAACACACTTCAAATATCATCCTCAAACAGTTCCAAATGGTTTCCCTCATCTGGAACACCATTTGAGAGAGTTGTCATATTGGTCACTTTTGCCACTTTCGCAAGAAAGAGGTAAAACTTGTTCCTGAGGATTCCAACTGGTTCTAATCATTCTAAAAGCTTCTAAGGGATCAATTAAGAGTGTCTAAAGCATCAAATTACTTCTGGCACAAGGAACTTGGCAGAGAGCACAAAAAGCTCTAAGAGGTAAGTGCATGACAACTTGAACTCCTTGAATTATGCATTCCTTTGATGTCCACTGATCATACACATCTCATACATGTTATATTTGTTGTGTTTGAACCAAATTGTCATGCAATTCTTGCCTGTACCATGAGATAGCATAGAACATGCAAAAATAGGCCTATTTTGAAATCACTATCGGATTTTGAGGAGGAAACATTTTCTAAAAATTCCAAGGGCGCCATTGGATTCCTCATGAAATTCTAGGTCAGATACACCTAAATTTTGTCTCAATCCATGGAGAAATGAGAAAGTTAGAGGCTTCACGTAAATTGCCCAAAAGCTTGCCTTGCCTTGCCTTGCCCAGGCCTAGAAACAAGGCATGTCTTATGATTTAATGGGGTGGTTTTGATACACGGATGTATCACCACCCCAGTGGTAGCGCGCGTGTGTGTTTGTGTATGAGGTCGTGGGTTCAAACCCCACCCAGACCTTTTTTGCTACCTCTCTCATTTTTGCTATTTTTCAATATTTTCATGTTTTTGTTAATTAATTGAAAAATTAATTTCTCTCTCAATTTTAATTATTTTTTATTGGTACTTTTTTTGAAAATTCCCAAAAATGTTAAAATGTTTTATCCCATGAAAATTTCACAAAAATATTATTTATTTCATATATTTGGTATTTTAGTAAAGAATTATATTTTTATTTGTTTTTAAACATTAAAAATATTTCTTTCTCTTGGTTTTACAAAATTCAAATGATTTTTAAATCATCCCATGAATAAAACATGATTTTTCAAATATGAATCCAAGATCACAACCTTTTTTCACATGTTTGATTATTTTAATTGAATTTTTATTCAATTAAAATACATTAAAAAACCAAAAATTAGGGTTTTGATCACTATCATCCTAACAAACCTTTTCAAACACATTTAGGCCTCTAATAGAGTGTAAGACCCAACCCCCTTTGTACATAAACCTTTTTGGGTCTCAGTCATTGTATAAGTCCCGATACGATTTTAAAATCTCGGCGCGGT
Source organism: Lathyrus tuberosus (assembly GCA_022829125.1). Lineage (NCBI taxonomy): Eukaryota > Viridiplantae > Streptophyta > Magnoliopsida > Fabales > Fabaceae > Lathyrus > Lathyrus tuberosus. The sequence goes on from JALAZF010000423.1 coordinate 2,368,307, forward strand.
TGTCGCCTTTTTAAACTAAAAACCTCTGGGCCTCTCCTTGAGCTGTAAGCCCCATCACTTGTATATAAAATAAACTTTAGGCCTCTCCTTGAGTTGTAAGACCCATACCTCTGTACAGAAAACCTTTTTGGGCCTCAGTCATTGTGTAAGCCCCAGTACAGTTTACAAAACAACAGTACGATTACTGTTTTTCATCTGTGCCTCTCCTTGAGTATAAGTGTAACACCCTACTTTCCCATTTTATAAAATATATGAATAATACAAAAATAATCATAGTTCACCCTATAATTAGGATGCTACATCATTAAAACCAACATCAAAACTTCTTTTCATCAATGAAGTAAAACAGCGGAAATAAAATGTTTTATTCAAATTTCGGCCATTTGCCAACAACACCAAAAATCCACATCAATCGTGGTCCACCATATTCAAATAAAGAATGATACGTAACAAAACAAATAAAGAATTATAACTGATAAAATCCCCAAAATATCCCGTGTTACGTATCAGAGCGACTCCTAAGACTCGATCAAGCAACGCGCACTCCATGCATACTCAAATACCTGGATTATCTATACTTCTGAAGAAGCACAGATGCAACAAACAACAAAGGGGTGAGAACTACATTCAATAATAAACAGTAAATAATACATGCTAAAGGTAGTACTCACGCAATCATATATCAGTAACACACCATCATGACGTACTTGTCATTTTCATTCAGATTTCACCAAACACATAATAATGCAATGCGACTCAAAGACATCAACACAATGCATGTGGTACCAATACACCATGGTTCATTCAATCGAACCCGGATAAATCACATACACCCCTACTTGGCAATGATTTATCTCCATCACACTCCACATTGGAGTTCGGATGAATCACATACACTCCTCCTGAGCAATGATTCATCACCACCGACACCATGAATGCATGACAGTAAATATGCATACAACACACATTTATGACAACAATCATACATCTTCACAGTCCTCCTGATCACACGTGAGATACCTGCTCACCATCACACACATCACAATAAGAAATTCCTCACACGGCGTTCAATTAGCTAATTATCTAATTAATCCACCAAAATTACTAAATCAATTATTTTCATCACTAATTACACCTTTCTCAGGTTCTGGCATATATACCCAACCTCTCAAACCAAAAGAAACCGCTTCGGACGCGAAAACGGGAAAGAATTCGCGAAACGCCAAGTTTCTGCACTCTCGCTGGCCATAAGCGTATTTCTTGGAACCGTACGCGTATTGCCCAGCTCGCTCGCCCATCCTACTGTGTATCATACGCGTAAAGCCTCTCCTCCTGCCCTGTCATACGCGTATTGCCCTACCTATTACGCGTACGAGCAGAGACCTTATTCCCTCAAAATTCCACTTCCAAATCTAGTTACGTGTAAATACTCCTCGTACGCGTAGTGCCAAGTTTTCATACGCGTACGGGCAGAGGGTCGTGCCAAAGCCTCCTTTTGGCCCTCCAATATGTGTATTGCCTCTGTCTGTGCCCAGCATTACGCGTAACACACTCCCTGTTACGCCTAAGGCCATATCTATTACGCAAACTTGTTTCCTCCACACCAGTCTGAGTTCTGCTACGGGATTCTCACTTTTTCACTCCAAAACAGTCCTAAAATTAGTTCTACATCAATTTTAGGCCCTATCATTCATCTTACATCTTTCACCTATCATTACTAACCAAAATTACAGGTCTTAGATCTAATTTCGTCCTCTCAACCTGCATCAAAACCAGTTCTACAACTGCATTCACACTGAACAACAATATTGCCCTACCCTCTCATGTTATTACCACCAATATTGAAATACATTCTCCCCCCTTACCTCGAAATTGCTCAGAAAATTCCTGCGAAAATTGGATCTTGAGATTGCCCTAGCAGTTGTTCTTCCCTTGTTCTTCCTTCTCTAACCCTTCTCTTTGTGAAAATAATATTATGGCTAAACTGCCCCTAATTCTGATTAATGTTTTCTTTTCCTTATTTTCCTCCCACTAACCATATTACTAATTAAATCAGATTTTTATTTTATTATCATAATATTAATAGTGATACTAATAATAATAATAATAATAATAATAATACTCAAATTAATATTTTATAATCTTAAGTTCAATACTATTAATAATAATAATAATAATAGGCATAATAATAATAATCTACTCCATACTACTATTATTGGATATGCACCCACTTATTCATTACTATCTTATTATTATCCCTACGCACTCAAACACACACCCTTAACAAGGCCAAACAATTCAAAATAACACACGACAATTAAATAATTAAAATGGGGTGTTACAACCCTCCCCCACTTAAATTATTTTCGTCCTCGAAAATGTACCTGATGGAAACAATTCCGGATACGACTCTCACATCCTGCTTTCCAATTCCCATGCCACACTCCCTCCAGCAGCTCCTCCCCAAGCTACTCTCACCAGGGGTATCTCCTTTCCTCTAAGTTGTTTCATCTTGCGATCCTCGATCCTTATCGGCGTCGCCTCCACAGTAAGATTATCTCTAATCTTCACCTCATCCCTCTGGATAACATGAGATGGATCAGATACATACTTCCAAAGTTGCGACACATGAAACACGTCATGCAAGTTCAAAAGTTCAGGCGGCAACGCCACTCTATAAGCAACTGCACCAACTCTCTGCAGGATCTAATACGGTCTAATAAACTTAGGATCCAGCTTCTTTGATTTCAATTCACACCCAACACCGGTCACTGGGTTGACTCTCAGGAACACGTGGTCACCTTCATTGAATTCCAAGTTTTTCCTCTGATTGTCATGATAACTTTTCTGCCCACTCTGAGACGTTTTCATCTTCTCGCGGATCATCTGAATTGTCTCAGTAGTCTGTTGCACAATCTCAGGTCCAAGCACCACATTTTCACCAGTCTCATACCAACACAAAGGCGTCCTACACCTCCGACCATACAAAGCTTCGAAAGGTGCCATTCCAATGCTAGAATGGTAACTATTGTTATACGTGAACTCGATCAATGGTAAATGAGTATCCCACGCACCACCTTTCTCCAACACACAGGCTCTCAGCAAATCTTCCAACAACTGAATAGTCCTCTCTGACTGACCATCGGTCTGTGGATGATAAGCCAGGCTCAACTTCAATTTAGAACCCAAGGCTTCCTGCATACTCTTCCAAAACTCTGAAGTAAACCTCGGATCTCTATCCGATACTATGCTTGACGGAACACCATGCAACTTTACAATTATCCTGATATAAACCTCCGCCAGCTTTGACAATGGAAAACTGATGTTAATTGGTATAAAATGTGTGGCTTTTGTAAGTCGATCCACCACTACCCAATTAGCATCAAACCCCCTCGCCGTACTTGGCAAACCAGTAACAAAATCCATAGCAATAATGTCCCACTTCCATTCTGGAATCTCTAACGGTTGCATTAACCCCGAAGGCTTCTGGTGTTCCACTTTTGATTTCTGACATGTCAAACAAGCATAAACAAACTGAGCTATGTCCCTCTTCATACCGGACCACCAAAATAACTTCTTCAAGTCATGATACATTTTCGTAGCTCCCGGATGAATACTCAAGCTACTCCGGTGACTCTCCTCTAAGATTGCCTTTCTCAATTCATCATTATCCGGTACACAAATTCTGCCCCTGAATCTCAAAACTCCAACATTATCCACTTTAAAATCACCATCAGGATCATCTCCTCCTGTAGGCATCAAGTCCACTAGCTTCACATCAAGTTTCTGATTTTCCTTAATTACATCCAAGAAGTCATTATTCACCTTAAGCATACCCAGCCTAACACTCTCCGGTGTAGTTTCATAAACCATACTCAAGTCTCTAAACTGTTCAATCAATTCCATTTCTTTTACCATTAATGCCGACATGTGAATTGTCTTCCGACTTAGTGCATCTGCTACAACATTAACTTTCCCCAGAAGATAACTCAAATTAAAATCATAGTCTTTCAAGAACTCCAACCATCTTCGCTGCCTCATATTCAATTCCTTCTGATCGAACAAGTACTTCAGACTTTTGTGATCACTGAATACTTCAAATCTCGATCCATACAAATAATGTCTCCAGATTTTCAATACAAAAACCACCGCAGCTAATTCAAGATCATGAGTAGGATAGTTCCTCTCATGCACCCTCAATTACCGCGAAGCTTACGCCACTACCTTGCCATCTTGCTTTAACACACCGCCCAATCCCATCTTAGACGCATCACAATACACCACAAAAGGTTCACTTGGACTTGGTAGAATTAATACTGGTGTCGTAGTCAATTTCTTCTTCAATTCCTCAAAACTTTCCTCACAAGCCGCATCCCAAACAAAAGCTTGATTCTTTCTAGTTAACTGAGTCAATGGTAATGCCAAATTGGAAAACCCTTCAATGAATCTTCGGTAATAACCTGCCAAACCCAAGAAACTTTTAATCTCTGTCGCTGTCTTCGGTGGCTCCCACTGAAGCACCGCACTTACTTTAGATGGGTCCACCGCTATGCCATCACCGGAAATAACATGACCCAAGAAGCTCACGGTCCTCAACCAGAATTCACATTTCGAGAACTTTGCAAATAATTTATTATCTTTCAACACTTGCAATGCAATTCTCAAGTGTCCTGCATGATCTTCGTCAGACTTAGAATAAATCAGTATGTCATCAATGAATACCACAATAAACTGATCCAGATAAGAATGAAAGATACGATTCATATACTCCATAAACACACCCAGCACGTTAGACACTCCGAAAGGCATCACTGCATATTCATAATGTCCATAGCGAGTCCTGAATGCAGTTTTCTGAATATCATCTTCTTTTACTCTAATCTGATGGTAACCCAATCTCAAATCGATTTTGCTGAAAACATGAGCTCCTACAAGCTGATCCATTAAGTCATCGATCCTCAGAAGTGGATACTTATTTTTAATGGTCACTTTATTCAACTGACGGTAATTAATGCACAGCCGCATACTACCATCCTTCTTTTTCACCAACAACACTGGAGCTCCCCACGGTGACACACTTGGTCTAATAAACTTCTTATCAAGCAATTCTCCAATCTGAGATTTCAACTCTGCCAATTCTGATGCAAACATCTTGTACGGTGCCATAGATATAGGTCTGGTACCAGGAACAAGATCAATAGTAAACTCAACTTGCCTCGTCGGAGGCAGTTATGTAATATCATCTGGAAACACTTCAGGAAATTCACTCACCACCGGTAACTCATTAACTGAAGTCTTGCTATCAACAGATAACGAGGCAAACACCGCAAACATCTTAGCTTCATCTTCCAACGACGTCCTCAACTTCCTGCTAGATAGAGAATCCGCTAATGCTTCCTCTTCAGGAGTAAGGAACAATAACGTCTTCCTAAAGCAATCAATGTAAACTCGGTTGAATTCCAACCAGTTCATCCCCAAAATAAAATCGAGATTACCGAGTGGCTAACAAATCAAGTCCACTCTGAAATCTCTACCAAACATAGTCAACAGACACTTCATACACACCAAGGAAGTAACTACATAACCAATAAACGGTGTTTCAATCGTTATCCTCTGATCTAGAGTAGACGACACAATTCCTAATCTCTTCACACAATCAACAGAAATGAACGAGTGGGTTGCACCCGTGTCAATGATAACAATCAAAGGAATATCATTAATAAAACAAGTACCTTTGATGGAACGCTCCTCATTGGTGGATTGGGCTCCCACCAAGGCAAACACCTTCCCACTAGCCTGAGATTTCTTTGGCTTCTCACAGTGAGTGCTGATATGACCCTTTTCTCCACAGTTATAATAGGTAGGCATATTGGCCCTACAATCTGCTATAACATGACCTGGTCGCCCACACTTGAAACACTTCTTCACTTCATTCAGACAATTATTAGCACGGTGACCCACGCCACCACATCTGAAACACTTGAGAGTATCAGGAACCACTCCTCCCTCTTTTGGTTTCTTTTCCACAACAGATTTCTATTTTCCCTTATCAGCTGGAGCACTGTAAGGAGTACCCCTAAACCTCTGCTTACCCTTTCGGTCACTCACGGCCTTATAGTGAGCAATCTGGGCCCTGTTGTCATTATCATAAATTCGGCTTCTAATAACCAATTCTGGATAATGCCTTCTCTTCTGACAAGCAATTCCCTGTTTGATCTCGGGACACATCCCATTCTCAAACTTCAAGCACTTCGAATTCATAGCTTCTTCCGTATTGTAATGACCACAATACTGTACCAACTCTTCAAACCGAGCAGCATATTCAGCAACAGTCATGTTACCCTATTTCAGCTCCAGGAATTCAATCTCTTTTGCACTACGAATATCTTCTAAAAAATACTTTTCCAGAAACTCAGCCTGAAACACTGTCCAAGTAATCTCATTACCCGCAGCTTCCAACCTCTGACGACTATTGTCCCACCAGACTTTAGCCTCTCCTTCCAGCATATGAGTACCAAACCGTACTTTCTGAGCGTCATTGCATCCCATGGTCCTGAAGATCTTCTCAATCGCCTTTAGCCATTTCTGTGCAGCCTCAGGATCCAGAATACCTCCTTCATAAGTAGGCGTCTTATTGCTCTGGAACTGTACTAAGTCGTGTAACTGCTCACCCCCAGCCTGATTGGTGTTCTCTACCGCTTGTGCCATAACTTGCATAGCAGCAGTAAGAGCAGCATCATTCCTTCCTGCCATACTATTCAGCAATCAACATACGGTTAGAACACACAATCTACTCCTATTCTAAGGACATACTCTACTATTACGCCTGGCCGGACGGACTGACCTGCTCTGATACCAATTGTAACACCCCACTTTCCCATTTTATAAAATATATGAATAATACGAAAATAATCAGAGTTCACCCTATAAGTAGGATGCTACATCATTAAAACCAACATCAAAACTTCTTTTCATCAATGAAGTAAAACAGCGAAAATAAAATGTTTTATTCAAATTTCGGCCATTTACCAACAACACCAAAAATCCACATCAATCGTGGTCCACCATATTCAAATAAAGAATGATATGTAACAAAACAAATAAAGAATAATAATTGATAAAATCCCCAAAATATCCCGTGTTACGTATCAGAGTGGCTCCTAAGACTCGATCAAGCAACACGCACTCCATGCATACTCAAGTACCTGGATTATCTGTACTTCCGAAGAAGCACAGACGCAACAAATAACAAAGGGGTGAGAACTACATTCAATAATAAACGGTGAATAATACATGCTAAAGGTAGTACTCACGCAATCATATATCAGTAACACACCATCATGACATACTTGTCATTTTCATTCAGATTTCACCAAACACATAATAATGCAATGCGACTCAAAGACATCAACACAATGCATGTGGTACCAATACACCATGGTTCATTCAATCGAACCCAGATAAATCACATACACCCCTACTTGGCAATGATTTATCCCCACCACACTCCACATTGGAGTTCGGATTAATCACATACACTCCTCCTGAGCAATGATTCATCACCACCGACACCATGAGTGCATAACAGTAAATATGCATACAACACATATGTATGAAAACAATCATACATCTTCATGATCCTTCTGATCACACGTGAGATACCTGTTCACCATCACAACATCACAACAAGAAATTCCTCACACGGCGTTCAATTAGCTAATTATCTAATTAATCCACCAAAATTACTAAATCAATTATTTTCATCACCAATTACACCTTTCTCAGGTTCTGGCATCTATACCCAACCTCTCAAACCAAAAGAAACCACTTCGGACGCAAAACGAGAAAGAATTCGCGAAACGGCAAGATTTTGCACTCTCGCTGGCCATACGTGTATTGCCTGGTACCGTACGCGTATTGCCCAGCTCGCTCGCCCATCCTACTGCGTATCATATGCGTAAAGCCTCTCCTTCCGCCCTGCCATATGCGTATTGCCCTACCTATTACGCATACGAGCAGAGACCTTAATCCCTCAAAATTCCACTTCCAGATCTAGTTACGCGTAAATATTCCCCGTACGCGTAGTGCCAAGTTTCCATACGCGTACTGTTATGTGTACGGGCAGAGGGCCGTGCCAAAGCCTCCTTTTGGCCCTCCAATATGCGTATTTCCTCCATCTGTGCCCAGCATTACGCGTAACACACTCCCTGTTACGCCTAAGGCCATATCTATTACGCAAACTTGTTTCCTCCACACCAGTCTGAGTTCTGCTACGGGATTCTCACTTTTTCACTCCAAAACAGTCCTAAAATTAGTTCTACATCAATTTTAGGCCCTATCATTCATCTTACATCTTTCACCTATCATTACTAACCAAAATTATAGGTCTTAGATCTAATTTCGTCCTCTCAACCTGCATCAAAACCGGTTCTACAACTGCATTCACACAGAACAACAACATGTAAGTTTTTATCAGCTTTCTTTTACGTACTTGCACATATACATGTATATATTTTTTTGAACAACATGGAAGCTTGCTCACCTGTAAGTTTTTACCAGCTTTACTTTACACGCTTTTATATATATAACTGTATTGTGGGAGCTTGCTCACCTGTAAGTCCTTCTTTCATATCCTTTTAAATACTTATCATATATCAACTGTATATATACTAGTATATCCGCTTAGAGTTTTCCCCGGTAACTAGGTCTAGAACTAGTTAAAGCCAATTGGTCACTCTTAAATACGGTAAAAACTGAAGGTGCGAGAAAGACACAAGAAAGGGGGGTTTGAATTGTGTATTTATTCTTTTGACAACTTTTTGCTTCTTGTCGTTAAGACGCCGAGATATCATCAGAGTTCGATTAGAGACTCTGACTTGCAAATTTATATTCAGAGTTGTTAATGCTTGAAACATGAGAACCTCTTAAGAGTCTGAACACTTTGTGAATCATTCAGATCTTGTAGAGCGGAAGCTTATAAGAGTTGCAAGGTTCCGACTTGCTTATGTGAGGTTCTGATACTCAATATAGAAACATAAATAAGAACATTAAGCATAAGAGTAAAGGACACACGATATATCCTGGTTCACCACAAAGTTTAATCCAGTCCTCCCTCCTCAGGTGATTTTGCCTTGAACACAAGGTCTTCATCCACTATAATCAATCTCGATTATAGATGCACGGGCAACAGCCGGTGACTAACCACTTGCACAGCCGCACTGTGACTAACATGCAATGAACCGTTCAGGGATTCAACTTAATGAATATAACGAACATTAACCTGCAGGTTCCAGTCTCGCAAGATCTATTGCTAGGCTTTCACAGCTAGACGTTCAGGGATTCATCGCAATGAATATAACCTACATACCCTATTTCAGGCTTTTCCCACAATGACATCTCGCCATTGTCTTCTCGAGTCTCCGGTCACACTGACCACTCAAGGAATCCTAAATCGCCAAGAATTAGTTTTACAGGAGGTTACAAGGATGCTTCTTAACAAGCAGATTACTCCTAAGTTTAAGTACAAAGAACACACAAGTGTTCAAGCAAGATTCGAGCAACAACTCCTTGCCTATCCTAAGAAACTACACAGATGTATAAAGAGTTAATAGTTGTTGACATCTTGTAGATCTTCTTCTTCTTCGTCTTCTTGGGTGAGCAAGCTTTGAGCAACAACTCCTTGCTTCAGATCTTCAATGTAGCGCTGACGAGAAGGTGGTTGATGACTTGACTGATTTGCAATGTTGTCTTCTTCATCAACAGCTTCTATACCAATTCATTGTTATTGTGTTAAATGATTATCTTTGAGCTTCAACAACAATGGCCATGTGTAAATGGTGATAGCTTTGGATATTCTAAGTGTTATAACGAGAACTCATTGTTGTTGTTATCTTCACACAATGACTTGATCAATTCATCTTTTGTGGGAGTGAATCGATTTGTGGACTTCGTCGTCTTTAGAAGCGAATACTCTTTCATTTAAATAGCCTAGTAGAAATATAGCCGTTTGAAATATTGTTGGTTGTTGGAAAAGAGACGTTGCGTAATAACTAGCTGTACTGACACATCTCCTTTTTACTGTGGGAGAAGTGACAGGATATATCTTTCTTGGGTGCCGTGTACAGTTACTCACAACGGTAACATGTGACTTCCAAACTTCAGAGGCTTCTGATGGTAACTTGATGAAGCATGAGTAGAGTCTTCTTAACAGGATATCTGATACATCAAGTCTTCAATTATTTGAAGAAGTCCAATAGGAATCAGTCTTCAGAACTTCAGCACTTGTATTTAAGAGCATTATCCTTTACTTCTTCAAGTCTTCCGAACCTTCAGAACTTGTCCATTAGGGATCCGTCTTCAGAGTCTTCAGCACTTGATCTTCCGAACCTAAATCTTCAGAACACATAAGTCTTCAGAGTCTTTCTTCACTTGGTCTTCAGAGCCTTCCGCCTTCAAAACTTCAAGTCATGAGAGTCTTCAGCATTTCAGTTCTCCTCTTCAGAAGCTTCGTAATCTTCAGAATCTTGACCACTTTCAGAGAGCATCCACAAGAGCATTGCAACAGCAATATCGGCATCCTTGGATCTAACTTATCACGATCAGATACATAAGCATTCTTGTTTCTTGCGACTTGTGTCACGCATAGTAACTTTGCATATTATCAATTACGCTCATCTGGCTGGTGCTTGTTGGATCTGATAACTTCTATGAATATGATCTGCACACAACACACATTAGAACATAAAATGGTTCTTTCACAAATACGTATTATTATCATCAAAACATAGATTGACTTGTAGAGACAACTCTTGCTCTCACAATCTCCCCTTTTTTATGATGACAAAACCAAGTATTTTGATTGAACATTTTATACAAGGTAATCACCAAAACAAACATATTCAGAGTCTGGAATAACAGCTCCCCCTGAATGTGTTATCCTCAAAGTTTTATCTGTGATCATCTAGAATCTTATATGATCCAAAGACATACAGAATAACAACTTGAGTTGCCAGAACGAAGAATAGAAAAGGGCTACTTCTCTATCTCGTCTTTAAGAAAACAAAGAGTCTTCAGCATCTGGACTAGTTCATCCATCTTCAGATCTTCATAACTCAGTTCCTTTGTGGTCGTATTAGAGCTTGTAATCTTCAGAGTCTTCTGAAGCATTTCTACTTTTCAGTAGGTTCATTTAAGCACAAACAAATCAGTTCTTATCTGATAACATAGCCTCGCTATTCATCAGAGACAGACACTGTCTTTCAAGAAACTCCCCCTGAGTTTCAGACTTTGTGAAGATTATAGGATTTATCATTTGAATCTTCTGGGTAGTCTCCCCCTAATTTCCATAAGTCAGATATTGGGATCTTCAGAATCATAATTCAGGATGATAAGTTTTTAATCACCAATGTAGATCATGATTTTTTCAGAATTTGACTGTTGAATACAGGTCTTCGTTTTCAAAACCTTGTTACTGTCATAACTCAGTGGTTCATCAAAGCTTGATTTTTTGATCAGATACCAATTGAAGTTTAAATTTTTGTGATCAATCAACGCTTGATTCTGAATCTGGTACACATGATTTGATTTTAGTTTGGTACCACGTGATGTGCTGAGTCTTATACCAGAGTTGAGTCTGATACCACGTGAATGTATTCTTCTTATACCACTTGAAGGGTATTTCCTTAGAGTGCTGAGATTGATACCAGTGAAGGTATTGAAAGCATTATATAGCTTAGCTCTGATTGATATTACTGCAAACTGAGTCTGATACCAATCTTTGTGTATACTGAGTCTGATTACCATTTGTTGACTTAGTCTGATACCAAATCATTTCTTCTTAATTAGTTCTTGGTAGACATCAGAACTACTTCTTCTTGGATCTTCAATCCGGATCTTCGGACAGTTCTTGACTTCTGATTTGCACAATTCTTCTGAATAAGCATCTTGAGATGTATACTTTGTCTTGAATGCTTTCAGAGTGTTCTTCTTTTGATTCTTGCATTCTGAATCTCATACTCTCAGACAGCTTACAGCTTCTGAACCAAGTGAGACAGTGATCAAGATAAACTTTGACTTTCAGACAATTCTCAATTTCTGAACAGTACTGGGTAGATCTGATTCTGAACACATGTTTACGAAGTGTACAATTTCTGTCATATGACTAACAGAGATCTTCTTTCTTGACCTGTCTTAGAATGCCTAGTGAACTTGTTTAGAGTTCCTCGGATAACATCAAACAACAAACGTTAGTAGTAACACACTTTATATGATTACTTGATTACGTGTTTGATTTTGCATTCTTTCTGTTAAGATTTTCTTTCTTTCAATCATTCATATTCATTAATCAAAATCATGTTATATTTCTCCCCCTTTTTGACATCATCAAAAAGTTATAGAGAATTTAAGCATATGTAGATCAATATGATAGTGAGCATTAATAGACCCAAGAGATGTTATCATATAAGCATTGCGCATATTTAGGTCAAAATGATAAAGAATTGTAGAGATCAGATACGGGATTATCAATGAAATTTTTGCTCAGAATCTCAAAGTAGCTTTAAGAACATAAGGTTTAGGTGAGCTTAATCTTAACAAGTTTAAGGTAATAAAAACATAGATATTTCAAACATAGATTCCTAATGAGAAATGATTTAAGTAAACATAGACTTAATAAAGCTGGGTTTTAATGAGTCCTTATGAGTTAGACTAGAGCGAGCCTAAGGATGATGAAGAAGATGGGAGAAGGCTTTCAGAATCATCCGTTCTTGAGGAATGCAGTTTTTCTTCTGCTTGAGTAATTTCCAGCCTCTTGCTCTTCACAATTTCCTCTGAGATACATTCATGGAACTCAGTCCAGATTTTTTTTTTATTTCTAAGGGTTCTATGCTTGAACTGGAAACATCTACTAAGCTTTGGATTTTGTTGATGGACTTATTCTTAAATGATGTTAATGCATCATTGACAGTCTTTGATTCTAATGATCATTGTTAGATAATGTTTTTAATGCTTTATTTAAGGAATGTAAGCATCTCAGAGAGTGATAAAAGTTTAAGTTATGGATTTGATACTGATATGATTAGAGATGATAAGACAGGAAGTAGCATTGTTTCAAAGATTAAAATGATATAGAGCCATTAGCACAAAACTACACAAAACAATTTGAGATATACTAAGGTTTAAAGCTTAATCATCAAAATCTTCCATTTCATCAACTCTTTCACGTCTAGTTTCGGCTGGCGTAGGTCCTGGTCCGAGCCTGCTTATTAGTCCCCATGCCTTTTCTTTCAGGATTATTTTCGATATTATTCTTCCATAAGGAATGTGAAAGGACCTCTTATTTCTTGAGACTATGATGGAGCATCTCATGTGGTTAAATATGGTCTTGGGAAGATTTATTGTAACATGATTGGTTAGGAGGAAAATGAATATTTTGTCGTCGTGAGTCAGTGTGCCCCTTGCAGTCCAACGAGGACGAAGGTTGGTCAGAGAGAATTTGAACCAGGTTTTTGGAGAAGGGAGGAGTTTCTCAGGGTTATTCAGTTCGTAAGGAGCTAAATCATCAAACAGGATTCTGCATCTTTCAACCATGCTCAAGTCAGACTGAAAGTTATCAATCGTGACTCTGTCTGAGATACAGCCAGTGAACTTCTCTATAGAGGATACAGAGATTGCGATGGGGTGATAGTAGACCTCAGACAGTATGGTGCTTCCATCGTTTCTAACCTTAGCAAAATTCCAGAACTCTTTAACAAGGTCAGGAAAGATAGGACCATTTAATAGAGAGTAATAACACTGCCAGGACTGGGCCTGCATGCTTCTTATTATTTCTAAGCCATCGTTTCTAAGACAAGCGAGGTTAGGTCTTTTCTCAGGAATGACCTCTAAGTTTTCTTTTCTACCTAAGAAGGTTGGACCATTTCTTTGGGAATTCATCATTTTGTTATAATAAGAGTTTTGAGATAGTGACAAGCTAGATTTTGAGGATGACTTAGTGTGACGCACAATCCTATTATTTATATGCGAAAGAGAGTAAGGAGTATAATGACTGAATTGGTACTCAAGGATTTAGGTTTACTATTTCCTAGGTGATCATGATTACTTAGGGTATGCTAGAAGGCATGACTGTGTGGGAAAAGAAAACAAAACAGTTACTAATTTATTTTGAGAAGAATTAATGTGTTAACAACTTGTTTTGCAGCGAGTGGCCAAGAGGCTGATAAGTTAATAATGACGATTTCTTGAGCCACTAACAGATCTTTCAAATATCTTTCAATATATAATATCAATTAATGTTTTGTCAGATACTTGATTTTCTTAATTCCAATTAATGGTCAGTTATGTTCGATAGAATTTCATATTCTTAAAATAACAAAGAAGAGGCATAGATAATAAGCTTGACACTTCATTTTTCCTAAGTAGTTCAGAACCGATTTGATACAAGTACAACTACCTAGACCAACTACGGTTTAACCCATACATAATAAAATCCAGAAATAAACAGAGATAAAATAATTTGTTTTCCTAGTTGCTAAAGATTTCACATTTAGTCTTCAACAAGCAGTTATCTAGAAGGCTTTCAGGACCATCTTCTTTAATTTTCTCTTTGATCATGTCCACAATTCCATCTCTAAAGAAAATCTCAGACATAACTCTTCCATAAGGAATGTAGGACTTTGTAAGGTTTTTGGACTCAGAGATGGTTTTCCAGACACAGTTGAAGATAGTGTGTGGTAGATTTATTTGAAATCCATTCATTAGTAGATAAATGAATTCATGGTCATAAAATCTGATTAAGTCATGGCTTTCTCCTCTGGGAAGGAAATTGGACAACATAAGCTTGTACCAAGCTTTGGGAATAGGTAGGAGATTTTCAGGATTGAAGGGTATGTATCCTTTCCAATTTTGAAAGAGAATACCAAGATGAAAATCATGATCAGTATCCATTGGATTTGGTCGTTTTTCAATAATGATTTCAAGGAGATTGTCATTGCCATAAAAGGTTCTTGAAGTCATTTTGGATTGCGTTTAGGGTGAAAGGAAGGTTGAGAATATGAGATAGTGGAGAATACTTTTTGGAATGACTTTAAGTAGATGGATGGAAGAGTTTGAACTGAATGGGTCAATAGCTAATAATGACTTAGGAACACTGGAATCATAGACAGATAAGCAGTCTGTTGTTCTAGGGAAGATCGAAGAGATATGCATGCATTTATTCTTAGCGAGAGTTACGTGGATGTAGTAACTGCATTATGAGTCATTAACTCTAAGCGAAGACAAAAGGACACGCTTTTTAGTTTCAAGGTTTTTATTTATTAATCATTAATCAGTGCATAGCCTAGAATACAGGCAAAAAGGATTTTTCACTATTTTCAATATTAAGAGAGAATCCCGACCAGTCAGAATATGACCATGCCTGGCTTAAAGGCTATTGCCTAGGTAATGAGCTATTTTGGCTATGGTAGCACGTTTCCCTATTTCATAGCTGAGCAAATGTCACTTAATATGCGTATATCAAGGAAATTTGGATGGCTGAGATTTTCTTAAGTAGAAACTTGGATAGATTAAAGAATCTAAGGTGTGTCATTCAATTTTATTGAACATCATGGTTTCTTAGACTAACTAGGTTGAGTGGAGTGACTTTATGAGAGAGAGGGTTAGGTCTGGAATAGGATTACTAGTTGGAGTGTACTTATGGGTTATAGGATGTGGTCAACCAGAGTGAGTGACATGATGAGGAGAACTGATATTCGAGATCTATATACTTTGATTGTTCCAAAAATCATGTGCAGACACATACGGAAAAGGACAAAAGATTATCTTAAAAGTTTTTCTAATCGCTTCTCACAAAACTCAATCACAGCATAACCAAAGGGTTTGATAAAGTGATTCTGGTTGTTATCATGAAAATAAGTCATAAATGAAGAGAGGATGGTACCTAAGATCTTTGCAGACGTGTCTGGATGCATTCCCAATCTTGACTCTGATTTTTCCTTTTCTGAGTGAACTGCTGAGGGTTCTTGGATTCTTCAAAGTTTCACTTGCATTCTGGTTTCTGAAGACTATGACTATTTTCTGAATTCTGATAATGGTTTGAGAATAGACCACAGTGTATCTGATTTCTTCATTCTGAATGATGTCAGCAACTTGAATCCTTTTGACTTTAGGTAGAGAACTTAAGTGTCTGGTTTGACATCTTCTGATTCCAGTGCGTGAGAGGTTCTGAACAATTTATCAAATAGTGATCTGATTACTAACATTTGATTCACTTGAGAGATAGTTTTAAGTTATCAGAACTTAGTTATACTGATTCAATTAAAACTCTAAGTATTCATTCTTGATCAAGTACTTGATGGATCCTAGACATTCTTCTTCCTGAATATTCTTTCAGTTTTCTGTATTGCTTCCAAGAAAACAATATTCAGTTCTATATTGAGTCTTTTAACCTTCTTGATCATTCAAAATTCAAATGTTGAATCATTTCTAAGAGTTTGAATTCTTCAGATTTTCTGACTTCAACAGACTTCACTCTGAAGTTCAAAATCATAGAACAACAATTTTTCTTCTTTACATGAAGAAGTTCTGAATGAGTTTTTATACGAGGAATTCAAGGGTGGACCTAATCTGTTTCTTGAAAACATCTCAAAAACTCATAAAGAATTGATCTTCAGTAAACAAGACTTCTTGTTTTCTGATGATTTAACTTTGAGCAAATATGTGGTTCATTCACACGTATCTTCCAAGATTAGCATTCAACAGATACTACTTCTTATCTGATGAATCTATCTTATCAGCTAATTCTTCAATCTTCATTAACACTTAAGTGAGGAGGGTTTAGTTGTTTGACGACGGCAAAAACTTCCAGAATCACTGATTTGCTCAAGTACTCAGATTGATTACAATAGTCATCTTCTGAACTGTTACAGAAATTGTAAATGGATTTCAATCTTACCCAGAGTATCTCTACGCACCGCATCTGGATCTTTTTCTGACATTGTTAAGTGTTTAATATCCATCAATAATAGAACCAGAGCTCTTATACCAATTGAAGGTGCAAGAAAGACACGAGAAATGGGGGTTTGAATTGTGTATTTACTCTTTTGACAACTTTTTGCTTCTTGTCGTTAAGACGCCGAGATATCATCAGAGTTCGATGAGAGACTCTGACTTGCAAAGTTATATTCAGATTTGTCAATGCTTGAAACGTGAGAACCTCTTATGAGTCTGAACACTTTGTGAATCATTCAGATCTTGTAGAGTGGAAGCTTATCAGAGTTGCAAGGTTCTGACTTGCTTATGTAAGGTTCTGATACTCAATATAGAAACATAAATAAAAACATTAAGCATAAGAGTAAAGGACACACGATATATCCTGGTTCACCACAAAGGCTAATCCAGTCCACCCTCCTCAGGTGATTTCGCCTTGAACACAAGGTCTTAATCCACTATAATCAATCTCGATTATAGATGCACGGGCAACAGCCGGTGACTAACCACTTGCACAGCCGCACTGTGACTAACATGCAATGAACCGTTCAGGGATTCAACTTAATGAATATAACGAACATTGACCTGCAGGTTCCAATCTCGCAAGATCTACTTCTAGGCTTTCACAGCTAGACGTCCAGGGATTCATTACAAGGAAATATAACGCTACTGGCCCTATTTCAGGCTTTTCCCATAATGACATCTCGCCATTGTCTTCTCGAGTCTCCAGTCACACTGACACCTCAAGGAATCCTAATTCACCAAGAATTAGTTTTACAGGAGGTTACAAGGATGCTTCTTAACAAGCAGATTACTCCTAAGTTTAAGTACAGAGAACACACAAGTGTTCAAGCAATATTCGAGCAACAGCTCCTTGCCTATCCTAAGAAACTACACAGATGTATAAAGATTTGACAGTTGTTGACATCTTGTAGATCTTCTTCTTCTTCGTCTTCTTGGGTGAGCAAGCTTTGAGCAACAACTCCTTGCTTCAGATCTTCAATGTAGCGCTGACGAGAAGGTGGTTGATGACTTGACTGATTTGCAATGTTGTCTTCTTCATCAACAGCTTCTATACCAATTCATTGTTGTTGTGTTGAATGATTATCTTAGAGCTTCAACAACAATGGCCATGTGTAAATGGTGATAGCTTTGGATATTCTAAGTGTTACAACGAGAACTCATCATTGTTGCTATCTTCATACAATGACTTGATCAATTTATCTTTTGTGGGAGTGAATTGATTCGTGGACTTCGTCGTCTTTAGAAGCGAATACTCTTTCCTTTAAATAGCCCGGTAGAAATATAGCAGTTTGAAATATTGTTGGTTGTTGGAAAAGAGACGTTGCGTAATAACTAGCTGTATTGACACATCTCCTTTTTACTATGGGAGAAGTGACAGGATATATCTTTCTTGGGCACCGTGTACAGTTACTCACAACGGTAACATGTGACTTCCAAACTTCAGAGGCTTCTGATGGTAAATTGATGAAGCATGAGAAGAGTCTTCTTAACAGGATATCTGATACGTCAAGTCTTTAGTCATTTGAAGAAGTCCATTAGGAATCAGTCTTCAGAACTTCAGCACTTGTCTTTAAGAGCATTATCCTTAACTTCTTCTTCCGAACCTTCAAAACTTGTCCATTAGGAATCCGTCTTTAGAGTCTTCAGCACTTGATCTTCCGAACCGTAATCTTCAGAACACATAAGTCTTCAGAGTCTTTCTGCACTTGGTCTTCAGAGCCTTCCGCCTTCAGAACTTCAAGTCATGAGAGTCTTCAGCACTTCGGTTCTCTTCTTCAGAAGCTTCGCAATCTTCAAAATCTCGACCACTTTCAGAGAGCATCCACAAGAGCATTGCAACAGCAATATCGGCATCCTTGGATCTGACTGATCACGATCAGATACAGAAGCATTCTTGCTTCTTGCGACTTGTGTCACACATAGTAACTTTGCAAATTATCAATTACACTCATCTGGCTGGTGCTTGTTGGATCTGATAACTTCTATGAATATGATCTGCACACAACACACGTTAGAACATAAAATGGTTCTTTCACAAATACGTATTTTTATCATCAAAACATAGATTGACTTGTAGAAACAACTCTTGCTCTCACAAAAACTAGATCCCCATAGGATTTGCAGATACAGTCTTGCCTTCTCTTGGGCTTAAACAATATGGAACAAAGAGAAAGGCGTTATTCTCGGTGAAACTTTTCTCAGACTGTCACTTTTAGAAATTGTCAAAGAAATTCAGTTCCCCAGAGAGGAATTATTCTCGGTGAAACCTCTCTTGAATTTCTTCAAACCCTAGAACTGTTCACTAAAGGAATTATTCTCGGTGAAACCTTTCTTGAACTATTCTTAGGTTTGGGACCCACAGGCTTCCTAAAAGCATCCCCGCCTCCTCTTGGGGTTTGTACAAGGACCCTTCAGCTTCTTAAAAGTTCTCATGCCTTCTCTTGGGCTTAGTACAAGGACCCTGAAGACCTCTTAAAGGTATAGGACAGAACTTAGTCATCCTTCGTTAGAGCTGTCTTTCTAAAAGAGTCAAAACCTCATACCAATTTTAGGGTTGATACTCATCCCTTCAAAGAGTCAGCCTTCTCTTGGGCGTTATACAAAGATAAACTCCACCATACCAATACACTTGGACAGTCTAATCTCCTCTTGAGTCTCAAAGACATTCTCAAGTCCCTCACTGGTCATTTAATCAATCCCCAGTAGAGTCGAAACCCGTGAGTTCTAAAACTCCGTCTTTTATCCTGAACTTCCCCAGCCAGGATCAGTTTATCATCAGATCTTCAAGGTATCTGATACCTCAACTCTTCTGTAAACCCTTAGCAAGAGTTGATTCCCCATTTTGGACCTGCCTCTGGATCTCAATAATCCTCAGCAGAAGTTAGCCTCCTCTTGAGCTTTGTACAATGATTTTCCCCAGCTGAGTTAACCTTTTCAGACTCTCTTGTTGAGTCAATCACCTTCATGCACTCTCTTGTTGAGTCATCTTCTTTTAGCCTCAATCTTGGGCTTTGTACAAGACACATATAAATTTCCCTAAACAGAGTCGAACCTCTTTCCCACCTCAATCTCGGGCTTTATACGAGACAGATAAAACCATACTCTCCAGCAGAGTTAATCAACTATTTTAGCCTCAATCTTGGGCTTTGTACAAGACACTTATAAATATTCCCCAGTGGAGTCAAACAAACTTTTAGCTTCAACCTTGGGCTTTGATCAAGGCACATACAAAAACCAAAATCCCCTCAGAGGAAATCAAAATCTCTCTGTAGGAAGACATTTCACTGTGTTATCACTACACAAAACAGAAATCAAAATAAATCCTAATCCCAGATAATTGTTGTGAGCGACACACTTATTGATTCAACATCCAAACTGTCGTCCGTCTCTTATCCTGGCAAACATCCTCTCTCTCATCTAATTGTTGTAAGTGGAAAGCCTCTGGATTATTTACATCCATGCCACTGTCCCTCTCTTAACATGAAAGATTCCTAAGGAAAAATGGCATTGCTCTACACTGAGTTAAAGTTTTCTCCTTTAGGATAAATCCCTATAAAGGAAATTATGACATTGCTGGATTCATATATCCCAGTTAAAGTAATTCTCCTTTATAAACAGTCACCCAACAATTGTGATAAACAGACAAAGATGTCTCCCTTTATAGATGACAAATTCTCTCTCGGTCAAACCTTTAGCTTCAATCTTGGGCTTTGAACAAGACACAAATACTCAACCTTTTAGCTTCAATCTTGGGCTTTGAACAAGACACCAAAACATCTTTTTCCTCCCATAGAATAGGAGGAACTACGATTGCTCTTATTTCCCTGTTTCTTTAAACGGGAATACGTAGGCATAAGATTGCGAAATCTTAGCGAGCATACCAAACAAAAACATTAGGTCCAGTACCTTCATATCAATTAAAACTTAGGTCTAGTACCTTACCAAAAACATCAGAAAACCCGAACATTAACAAAATCTCACTCACTCTCTCATACTTCCCAAGAAACTTTCCCAAACCCATTTACAGATAAAACACCATCAAGTACAAAGTGAAACCTAATGCTAACAACCTGTGGATAACCACATATAGGATGGGTAATTGACAACTCCCCATTGTATAACCTGACCCCGGACTCCCGAATCTCTCTTAAGCGTTTGTTCAGTTAAATAATCGCATGCAAGGTTAGTTTTAGATAGCTTCCCTTTCCCTTCCAGCTTCACGGGATAAATAAGAAATCAGAAAGTAGCACCCCATTCCTCCTTGAGGAGGAAAACCCCACCCAGTGCGATAAGGTGGTCGCGTCACCGGCAAAAATCACACGCTGCACATACCAATAAAAAAACTCTAGGTCCAGTACCTCACTAAAATCATCAAAAACTCTCTCTCTCTCAGACATCCTCACAAAGAAGAAACTTTCCCATTTACAGATAAACACCATCAAGTACAAAGCAGAACCTAATGCTAACAACCTGTGGATAACCACATATAAGATGGGTAATGGACAACTCCCCGTTGTATAACCTGACCCCGACTCCCCGAATCTCTCTTAGCGTTTGTTCAGTTAAACAATCGTGTGCAAGGTTAGTTTTAGATAGCTTCCCTTTCCCTTCCAGCTTCACGGGATAAATAAGAAATCAGAAAGTAGCACTCCACTTCTACCATTGCGGTGAGGAGAAACCCATGGCGATAAGGTGGTCGTGTCACTGACAAAAATTGCACGCTACAGTAAAATGGCGACTCTGCTGGGGAGTCATTTTGTCTGTCTAGGACTAGGATTAGAATTCCTAAGAGGTATAGGATATTAGTTTTAGGAATTATACTATATATATATATATATATATATCGCTTTTCCTACTTGATATCCGTGTTTATTTTTCTGTCAACGGGAATGCGAGTGATGTCGCATGTGGAAAGTTCGAGAGAACCCTAAGATAGGTGATGGCATTAGACGGGTGGTCTTACAGGGAGTGATTCCCGAATAAGCGATCCTGGTAGACCATCAAATCAGTGGAGATACCCTTTGCAGATTCAATGTCTAACGACTGTGTCGTGAAAGAAGATTGTCCCGATGTGGTATCCGAGAAACTAAGGATTTAGTAGACATTAACCATGTGGCCATTTGGTAGTGCGGTAGCTATCGAAAATAGTTGACACGCGATACTACACTCAATTGAGATTACCCTAGGATGCTACAGCTCGCTCGGGTGAACCAGCTTGCTGTTGTTATCCTTAGGGGGTCAATGATTTTGGGAACTTTTAACCCGTTCTATAGGTACACAAATTCACCAAAATACAACCTTTGGGGATGGATAGAGCCATGACTCCATGCTCGTGACGTTAAACCCTTGAACCCATGTTTTTTTAATGTTTTTGTGTGCTGCATTCATGCATTCATTTAAAAAACTCTTAAGCAAAAAAAATCTTCTTTTCTCTTCTCTCTTTTTCAAAATAAACTAAAACAATAATTGCAAATATCAGAGAAAAAGATTGCGTTATGGATTTCGGTAGAAGGAAGACTCACAAGTACACCTTTAAGACTCTGAAACTAGAGGATTTAAAAGGGCTGGCAAGGATGATCACCAACCCTGATGCTTTCAGAGCTAAGTACGGAGGACTACTGTCTCTGTTAAGGGTCCACGTAGTTGAAGGAATCATGTCTACGCTGATTCAGTTTTATGATCCAGTTTATCACTATTTCACATTTCCGGATTATTAACTAGCACCGACGCTAGAGGAGTACTCTCACGTGACTATTTACCCATCACTGACCAAGCTCCCTTTTCTGGACTGGAAGAAATTCCAAAGGATCAAACCATTGCAAGAGCAGACTATTTGGATGAGTCAGAAGTCAGGACTCACATTACCATTAAGGATGGAATCCAAGGTTTACCGGCCAAGTTCTTGGTAGAGAAAGCCATGTACTTCGCCAGTATTGGAAACATTACTGCTTTCAAAGATATCTTTGTCCTACTCACATTCGGGCTCTTCCTTTTTCCCAATATTGATAACTTCGTTGATATCAATGCCATTAAGATATTTCTGATTGGAAACCCCGTACCAACCCTGCTCGCAGATGCTTATCATTCTGTACACTTAAGGAATTTGTACAGTGGAGGAATGATCACATGTTGTGTATCCTTGCTTTACAAGTGGTTCACTTCCCATTTACCCAAGTCTGCTGCATTTTGGGATCATAAGAATACTCTACGTTGGTCACAGAGAATCATGTCTCTTACCAACTCTGACATAGACTGGTACAATCGGATCTACGACGGGATAAGGATCATTGACAAATGTGGAAACTTCCCTAATGTACCCATCATAGGAACTAAAGGAGGGATCAACTATCATGCAATTTTAGTTCGCCGTCAACTCGGATACACGATGAGGCATATCCCGCATAATGTTCATCTGGAAGGTCTTTTCTTCAAGGAAGGAGAAAACGACAGAGCACTAAAGAAAGAAATAGTGCATGCCTGGCAACATGTTCACAAGAAAGGAAGAGAGTCTCTAGGAAGATCAAGTTGTACCTCAATGGAACCTTATCTCCACTGGGTACAAACTAGAGCCCTCAAGCTGAAGATGCCCTACCCTCGTCAAGAAGTTCTTCTGTTAAAGGAATTTGTCCTTTATTTTATGTTTGATACGGAAAAACTCCAGGTCGCTCTCAACAAAGTTCAACGGGAAAAGAACTCTTGGAAGAATAAATATCGCATTCTTAATGTGGAGTGTACCAAAATTCAAGAACTATTAAAAGAAAAGGACGCTCTGATCGAGATTCTAGAACAACATGCTATAGAAGATCAAAGGAACTTGCTCACTCATTTCACTTGGCAAAGGACTGACAACCCGACAACAGCTGAAGAACCCCGGTAAAAGAAAAGGAAAATACCAAAACTAGCATCTGAGCTCTCTTCAGAGAGGACTCAGGATCCATGAACTTAGACATTTCCTTTTACAGCACTTTGTAAAATACTATATTTCCCTTTCTGCAATCTTTTAAATTCAATAAAACGGGGTCTCCCCACTGTATGATATTTGCAATCTATTTGTTGAAGTTTCTTTTTTATTAAAACAAAAGAAAATTAGAATATATCATTGCATATCATTCATCATTCTCACATAACGCATTCTTCCTACCTTCGACTCTCACGTATACGTCTCGATTCTAGAGTCAAATTGTCTCACTCGTACAATACTCGGGCTGAAGATGGTTGGTTTATTCCTGAGTGAATCGCACACTCAAAGATACAACAGAGTCGCCACTAAACTTTATTTAGTCCCAAAGGACAGGGAAAATATCGATAAAACCCAAGGTGAAGAGAAACCGGAACGAGGGTCGGTCGTGCGAAAGGAAGGTACTAGCACCTAACGCATCTGTTGTACTCGACGGGAACCATTTCAATTGCTTCTAGGCTTGGATGGGTTATCTATCTAAAGGCTTCTAGCTAAAAGAAAAGGAGAGAGAAGAAAAGAAAAGAAAAGAAGAAAGAAAGAAGAAAGTGCTCGCGGAGGATTAGGGCCCTCGTGCCTACGTACCCTCATAGTGCAATGAGGAAATCAGAGCGTCGTAGTTCAGAGGAACCAGGGAAAAAGAGAAGGAAAGGGAGAAGGGTGGAAGGATGGAAGTGTGCTCGCCAAGATCATCGCGATCTCGTGCCTACGTATCATACATTCGAATGAATGCAGAATCAGAGCTTCCGTAGTTCGTGGAACTAAGACGGAAAAGGAAAAGGAAAGTGGTGTCAAAACCAAGAGCAAAAGAGGTAGAGAAAGATCCGCTAGGGATGCAAAAGAATTGGTGTCATTACCAAGAAAGGAGTGCAAAGGAAAAGATAGTAACTGTGCTGAGGATAACATGCAAGAGTGGTGTCGAAACCAAGAAAATAAAGGAGCAAAAGGGAATAAAAGAGACTCCACTGGGGAGAACAAAAGGATAGTACTGGGGACCAGAGGGTAGCGACCCTACTGGGGATCGAAAGGATAAAAGCTCGGTATATTAACTGACGAACAGTGGTTAACCGGAGAGAAAGAGTAGGACTCTGTGGGGAACAGGTTTTGACAGATAGACTGTGATCAACCAAAAGAACGGGTGTAGAACCGAACGAAGGTTGTAACCCAAAGGACGGGTGTGGGACCAAGCAAAGGTCGTGACCCAAAGGACGGGTGTATGACCAAGCGAAGGTCGTGACCCTAAGGAGTTCGGTACCCTAACTGAATAAACATTACTTGACCGAAGAAAAGGGTATTTGAACCAAAAGAAGGTTACTAACCCATGGGTGCAAGTATTCGAACCAAGAAAAGGTTGCTAACTGCTGGGGATTCGGTTTTAACAGAAGAACTATAATTAACCGAGAAGGAAACAAGTGATTAACCAAGAGGAGGTGATTAACTCAAAAGGCTCAGTATTTTAACAGACAGACTGTGGTTAACTGAAAAAATGGGTGATTAACCAAGAAAAGGTGATTAACCCAAAAGGCTCAGTATTTTAACAGACTGTGGTTAACTGAAGAAATGGGTGACTAACCAAGAGAAGGTGATTAACCCGATAGGAACTCAGTGTGTTAACAGGTGGACTGTGGTTAATTGATAAGACGCGCAAATTGGTGTTTTAACTGACAGGCATTGGTTAACCAATCAAAGGGAGAGGAACCAAAAGAAGGTTGCGAACTCCACAGGGGTTTTGGTGTTTGACAAGAAGACTGTGTTTAACCGAAGAAAAGGAATTGAGACTCTTCAAGGCAATCAAAAGACGATGACTGACCATAAGAAAAGAATAGGGTATTGAAACAAAGAGAGCTTGCTACCCAAAGGGGCAATGATCTTAACCAAGAAGGTGATTGACCAAAAGAGAGAGATTGAAAGAGATAGGAGTGATCAGGGATCGACCTGACTGGGGAAGAAGGTACACTACCGCCTGAGGATAGAGGTGACTAAGCCAAGCACAGGGTCATTCGTCCCCTACCTGAAGTAGTCAGAATGAGAGTAGGAATTCTCCCTTCTCATTCCTTCTCTAACACACAGGGTGTTGTGCAGAAGTTGAAACAGACAGCACAACAGCTCCAAGTTGTACAGTGCTCCAGTGTCGCGTGAAACTCCAACTCAGCCGGGTACCAAGAGAAAGCAAGTTCTAAAGGAAGCCTAAAGAGAAGCGCCAAGGGAGAGATCAATAATCGAAACGGAGTTTCGATTAATTAATCAAAAAAGAGGTACATGCTAACAATTTTCCAAATGAATGGAAAATTATTAAAGCAACAAGGTGTATTATTGATTGTACAAGATTAAGCTTATTCTCTTGAGAACAAACCTAATGCAAAGCAATGAAAGAAAATGCAAAACAGTGTCAAATGATACACCAAATCATGTAGCATGTGATAAAAAAAATGCAAGAAAGCATGTATTCACATAATGCCAAGAATATGAACAATTTGAATAATCGAAAGTGTGCAACAAATGTTCATGAATAAGCTTTAAACAGAAGTTAAATGACACTTAAAACATCCATAAAATAAAGCATGACAATCAATGGAAGTTAAAAGGAAGAAAGCATGGCAAACACACTTAAAAATGCAAGAAAATGGCCTTCTGGTTCAGTGTTAATCGATTAACACTTTTGCACTGCAAAGTGTTAATCGGTTAACACTTGCAAAACAACAAAAAAGCTGAAAAAAAATAGAGTGTTAATCGATTAACACTAGCACAGGGGCTGAAAAATAGTTTTCAAAAGTGCTTTTGGCCAACTTATTGATTGTGCGATCACTCCAAAGCTAGGGCAAACAATTATGCACGAAAAATCAAGTTTAAAAACAGCAAATGATCAACAATGGAATCAATTAAATCATCAAGATCATAGATCAAGCAATGGTATAATCAAATCACATGCAAAAACAATGAAACTATATCACGAATGATATGAAAACGTTTGAAACAGAAAAATAAGAGAGATCTACCAACCTACAAGCCGGAGATTTGGCTTGGTGATTGTTGCAAAGAGATCTTGGCGAAGATAATCAAAGAAAACCAGAGGAATCTACAACTATAGCCGAAACGTATCAAAACCGAGCAAATTGCGACGAAAACTCCGAAATGAGAATTATCACCGAAGAAGCTTGAAATAATCACTTGAGATGAATCCAAAAGCTACTGAAGCTCCACAAAATCCAATTGAATGGAATGATGATGAAGGTTAAGCTCAAGAAAAAGCACTTTCAAGGTGAAAGTAGCTTTTCTTCAATGGAGAATTAAGAGCTTTGGTGAGGTTTTGGAAGAGAATTGAGATGAAGATGAAGAAGTAGCAGAGAAAAATCATAGAGAATGTGAGAGAATTGAGAGTAAAGTGTGAGGAATTTGTGTGAAAATGGTTGATCCCTTGAAAAGTGAGTGAAGGTGTGTTTATATAGACTTTTGGTTTGGAGTGTGAGAGGTTTGGAATTTGGTTTGGACTTAGCTTTGGGTGGTTTAGAACTAGGCTAGGAGTTAGTTAGGCTTGACTCACCGAGTTAAGCGGTTAACTCGGTTAGTTAGAACCAACTCGGTAACAATCCCAATGTGAGCTCCAACATCCAAAGGTCCACAAACTTGGAAATCAAGGAACACGGTGCACTTATTTGAAAATGATACATTGGAATAAATTTGAGTGAATTCTTGAATACTCCAGAATGTTCCACATGCCACTAGACCAATGTAGAAGTTCAAAATGTGGAGAGAAAGTTGTTGTCTTGAAAAAGCAGCAAATTCTGCAAAATTTGCATGTGTTAATCGATTAACACACTTACACTGCAAATGGTTAATCGATTAACCAAGCCAAAAATGCCCAAATTTTCCTAAAAAATGGTGTTGTGGCCACGGTTCCGATTTTTAAACTCTTGCTTTGATGAATAGGCATAGAAACCCTTATTTTGTGCTTGTTTTGATGATGTGATGACCTTGTGAGGATATGATTAATCGGGCTCGGAAAACCAGAATATTCCTGCAACAAAATCAAAGAGAAAAAAATGTGAATGCGTATGTCAGCGATGCGAATGCACATGCTTATGCAAAAGGTAAAAGAGGGAGGTCAAATTTTGGGTTACGACAGTTGCCCCTATTTAATCCTCTTGGACCTAAATGTTCGAATTGCACCAGCTTTTCGATGATTCGAGGTAAAAGGGGATTAAATAAAAGAGTAGCTCGAAAATTTGGCCGACGGCGACAAAAGAAGAGTTTTGAGAGTGTTTGAAGGTTGATAAGTGCGAAATATGGCTGAATATCTTCTGGACGATGAATCAGGTCAAAAGAGAGGGAGTATGCTTGATGCATATACCATGCATGCGTCCTACATGATGCTTGATATCATGCAATGCAAAGGTGCGGGTTAAAGGTGATGCGCGAGAGTTAGGCAGAGATCGTAGCAAAACGAACTCGACATCCTCGGTTGGGGAGAGAACCCACAGATGAAGACAAAAACTGTTAGGGAAGGGCCCCTAAAGGGTGATAACTTTGCTGCGGAAAAACCCAAAAAATGGTGAAGACTCCGCTGGGGAAGAAACTGAGAAGGCTCAAATCTCCCTTCCATCACCATTGACAATGCGGGGGGAAAGAGAATCAGGCCAACCTTTCCATCACGACTTACTCTGTCTGTGGAATGAAATCAAAAAACACCGATTTCTAAGCTGTCATTGACTCTGTTGCAAGGAATTCACGAGGCTCGGAGGATCTTCTCTGCTTGGAGAAGACGAGGAACCAAATCGTACAGCTACGGGTGCGTGATAAACTGACACGCTAGAGATGTTATGGATCTGTTGGGGAAATGGAAGGCAATCAACCCTTCCTGAGAACCACAATGGCGATTGTTGGGGAAATGATGACTCTGCTGAGGAACTACTGAGGAAACAATAACTTCTTCAAAGAACCATCACATTGTCGGTCGGGCGTTAGGCTTCCCAATGGATATTACTGATTATCCTGCAGGAATTACCAGTAAAATATGCAATGCATAATGCTTTCTCGATTGATTTAGCTTTTTATTATTCTCAACGTTTTATAGTATTATGTGATCACAAATAATCGTTTATTTTGCCAACAAAATACTGGAATGAAAACAATTGAGATAACAAATGATGCATTTTATTGAATGTGAAAATATTGTACATAAGATGTGTACAAGGATGCAAAAATCCTTGATGGGGAAATTTGCAATAAAATTGAGAAACAAATGTAAATGGCAAAGGGAAATCATGTTTTGCATTGATTGCAACATTGGCTACCATCCCCTGTAAGTCTAGGTTCCAACACCTTGCACCAGTTGATGATGATTTGACTGCTCTGTTACCGTCTAAGGTCTAGCTATGACGAAAAGAGGCTCAAGGGTTCACAGTTAATGCCTTTATCCCTAATTTTTGCCTGGACATGTTTCTCTTTCCTTTTTTTTCGTACACCGGGATACCCATTTTTGCCTAAGTCGCCCTTCGGGTTTCAACTTAGCGGGCTGGTATTATTTTTTTATTGTCCCTAACTTTTGCATGGATATTCCTTTTTTTTTGGTCCATCGGGACGTCCATTTTTGCCTAGATTGCCCTTGCGGATGTCAATCTAGCGGACTCTTATCTATTTTTTTTCAGGCATAATATTTTTTTACTGCATCGGAGTTCACGGGCGATGGAAACTCATCCCCATCCATTGTGGTGAGGATCAGGGCTCCGCCTGAGAAGGCCTTCTTGACAACAAAGGGTCCTTCGTAATTGGGAGTCCACTTGCCCCGTGGATCCGAGTGAACAGGTGAATATCTCTTGAGCACGAGTTCGCCTTCACAGAACGTTCGAGGGAGAACTTTCTTGTCAAAAGCCCGCTTGAGGCGTCTCTGATACAATTGACCATGACAAATTGCTATAAGGCGTTTCTCTTCGATGAGATTCAGCTGGTCGTATCTGGATTGAACTCATTCAGCTTCATCAAGACCTGCTTCCATGATGACTCTGAGCGAAGGAATTTCGACTTCAATGGGTAGAACTGCCTTCATACCATACACAAGCGAATACGGAGTGGCCCCAGTAGGAATGCGGGCTGAAGTTATGTAGCCATGTAGTGTAAAGGGATGCATTTCATGCCAATCCTTGTAAGTCTTGACCATTTTCTGGACAATCCTCTTGATGTTTTTATTTGTTGCTTCAACGGCGTCGTTCATCTTGGGCCGATATGGTGAAGAGTTGTGGTGCTCGATCTTAAATTCTTGACACAACTCCTTCATCATCTTATTGTTTAGGTTGTTTGCATTGTCCATGATAATGTTGCTAGGAATGCCATAGCGATAGATTATCTCTTTCTTGATAAATCTGGCAACCACTTGTCGTGTAACGTTTGCATAAGAAGCAGCTTCAACCCACTTGGTGAAGTAGTCGATAGCAACCAGAATGAATCGATGACCGTTGGAAGCCTTCGGCTCAATCATTCCAATCATATCTATACCCCACATAGAGAATGGCCAAGGTGGCGTCAAAACATTCAATGGAGTTAGAGGCACATAGATCTTGTCTCCGTAGATTTGGCACTTGTGACATCTTTTGGCAAAGTTGTAACAATCTACCTCCATTGTTGTCCAGTAATACCCAGCTCGAAGGACCTTCTTGGCCATAGCAGGGCCTTTAACATGTACACCCTCGCAGCCCTCATGTATGAACCTTATGATCGTGTTTGCTTCGTGTCTATCCACGCATCTGAGCAACACGGAATCATAATTCCTCTTGTATAGTACACCACCACTTAAGAAGAATTTGGCACAAAGTCGCCTAAGTGATTTCTTGTCAGTGATAGTAATACCCTCAGGATATTCCTGTTTTTCCAGATATCTCATAATGTCGTAGAACCAAGGCTTGTCATCAGACTCATCCTTGATTGCTAAACAGTGCGCTGGTTCAGTCAAGTGATCAATGCGGATATGAGGAGCTTCATTCTTCCACTTGACCTTGAACATGGATGCTAAAGTGGCAAGTGCATCAGCTAGTTGATTCTCCTCTCTAGGGATATGATGAAAAGAAATCTCATCAAAGTAAGGAATCAACTTCCCAATGTGTTGTTGGTACAGAACCAGCTTGGAATCCCGAGTCACAAAGTTCCCTCTGACTTGACCGATGACCAAGGCAGAATCTCCATAGGCCTCAAGAATCTTGATTCTCATGTCAATAGTTGCTTCAATACCGTAGATACATGCTTCATATTCAGCCATATTGTTGGTGCATGCAAAGCATAATCTGGCAGTGAAGGGAAGGTGAAAACCTGTTGGAGAGATGAGGATAGCACTGATTCCACGACCTCTAGAATTAGAGGCACCATCGAACACGAGCGTCCATCGCACCCCTGGTTCGGGTCCTATGTCAGGGTCTGGAGTCTCATAATCTCTGATGAATAGAACATCCTCATCGGGAAAGTTAAACTTTATCCGTTGATAGCCCTCTACAGGTTGATGGGCAAGGTAGTCAGACAAGACGCTCCCTTTTATTGATTTTTGGGTAACATGTTGGATATCATACTCAGTTAACAGCATCTGCCACCGAGCAATCCTTCCAAAGACAGCAGGCTTTTCAAATATATACTTTACCGGATCCATTTTGGATATCAACAAAGTAGTATGGCAAATCATGTATTGTCGTATGCGTCGAGCTGCCCAGACCAGAGCACATCAAGTTTTCTCTAATAGTGAGTATCTGGTCTCACAATTAGTGAACTTCTTGCTCGGATAGTAAATTGCATGTTCTTTCCTGCCAGTGTCGTCATGTTGACCCAATACACATCCCATCGATTCATCGAGAACAGTGAGATACATGATTAAAGGCCTACCAGGAACCGATGGTACTAAGATTGGTGGTTCTTGTAAGTATTGTTTTATTTTGTCAAATGCTTCTTGACAATCATTGTTCCATTCAATCGATTGATTTTTTCTTAGCAATTTGAACATCGGTTCACAGGTAGCCGTCAAATGGGAAATGAACTTTGAGATGTAATTAAGTCTGCCCAGAAAGCCACGAACTTCTTTTTCTGTTTTGGGGGCGGCATGTTCTGAATTTCCCTAACCTTATCAGGATCAACTTCAATGCCTTTCTAACTCACAATAAAGCCCAACAGTTTACCAGATCGAACTCAGAAGGTGCACTTCGTAGGATTCAACCGCAATCTAAACTTCCGGAGTCTGTCAAACAGTTTCTTCTGATGAACTAGGTGATCATCTTCTGTTTTGGACTTGGCAATCATATCGTCCACGTAAACCTCAATCTCTTTATGAATCATATCATGAAAGAGGGTTGTCATGGCACGTTGGTATGTTTCCCCTGCATTCTTCAGACCGAATGGCATGACCTTGTAACAATATGTACCCCATGGCATGATGAAAGTAGTCTTTTCCATATCAGCTGGGGACATTTTAATCTGATTATACCCTGAAAACCCGTCCATGAACGAAATGACAGAGAATTGTGATGTGTTATCCACCAAGACATCAATATGAGAAGGAAAATCATCTTTCGGGCTTGCCTTGTTGAGATCTCGATAATCCACACACATTCTAACTTTCCCATCTTTCTTTGGAACTGGGACAATGTTTGTAATCCATTTAGGATATTCGGAAGTGGCGAGGAACCCAGGATCAAACTGTTTCTTTACCCCTTCTCTGATTTTGAGTGCCATGTCGGGTCTAGTCTTCCTGAGTTTCTGCTTGACAGAAAGACATCCGGGTTTGAGTGGCAAGTGATGTTCAACAATGTTGGTATCCAACCCTAGCATATCTTGATAGGACCAGGCGAAGATATCAATATACTCTTTCAATAGCTTGACCAACTCAGAGTGTACATGCTCTGCGAGGGATGTGCCAACCTTGACTTCTCTTCTGACCTCATCAGTACCAAGATTGACAACTTCCACTAGCTCTTTGTGTGGCTGAATCTCTCTATGCTCGTGCTCAAGGAGCTTTGCTAGTTCAGCTGGCAATTCACAATCTTCCTCGCCATCTTCTTCGGCTTGGTTAATTGGAATCTCAGAATTACAACCGATGTTTGCCATGTTGTTATCAATGCTTTTATTAGTTCTGCATGTTTATGAATATGTTTAGAATGAGCTATTTTGAAAAGTGAAAATAAAAGAAACTTTTGCCATTTGTTTGTGAAAATTAAAATAAAGAAAAAAAATAGAGCATGATTTTGAATGCAAAAACATTTTATTTATTGATCACATAATATTGCAAAAGCGTGAAGCCCTTTACAAGTTATCCACTCATCTCAGGCGAGGACGAGGGAATGAGAAAGCAAAATGCATTACATGTTTGTTGGAAAAACCACAGGAATCACGGTAGATGTCAGTTGTTGAGCTTGAAACCCGACGGACACTTGTGCACAAAGCTTGAAATCTGATTACTAGAACCAGCATCATCAAGGGCTACCACGATGTCACCCATCTGAAAACCCGTGCTACTGAACTTGATCAAGTTGAACTGCTTTGAACCATATGAGCTAGATTGTTGACCAAGATAATAACCCAATCCAAAACAATTATGCTTTTCAACCACATCAATCACATGCCCCCAGCCTGGCAAGGCACCTCTCTCGATGGTCTCTTTAGCACTCTTAGCAGATGCTAAGGTCATTTGCGGTGATCTACTTTGACTAGTGGAAGCAGAGCTGACATCTTCAAACTCGAGACACTGCAACGGAACCTCAGCTATGCCTTCCTCGGTCTCAACGTATCGAAAAGACGATAACTCGCTCACAATCAGATCCTCTTCACCACAGACGATGACCAGCTGATCGTCGAACATAAATTTCAATTTTTGATGTAAAGTGGAGGTAACTGCCCCTGCGGCGTGAATCCACGGGCATCCCAATAGGAAACTATACGCCGGATTGATATCCATCACTTGGAAGGTAATGGTAAACAAATGCGGCCCAACCTTAATAGGTAAGTCCACTTCTCCAATAACTTGCCTTCGAGAACTATCAAAGGCTCTGACAACTAAGGCGTTCGGCCTCATCTCGCTCCCTTCCACCAGTAATTGGCTCAATGTACCCTTAGGCATCACATTGAGGGAAGAACCAATGTCTACAAGAACACAAGATAAGAGGATGTTTGTGCAGGTGACAGATATGTGCAGTGCTTTGTTGTGGGCAATTCCTTCGGGAGGCAATTACGATTCATTAA
This sequence comes from Lathyrus tuberosus, assembly GCA_022829125.1. Taxonomy (NCBI): domain Eukaryota; kingdom Viridiplantae; phylum Streptophyta; class Magnoliopsida; order Fabales; family Fabaceae; genus Lathyrus; species Lathyrus tuberosus. The sequence goes on from JALAZF010000423.1 coordinate 2,402,472, forward strand.
AACCCAAATACTGACTTGCAGTTATGTTGGCCACTACATCATCGAACTCGACAACGGATATATCATGCATAACATGGGCAGTATTTAAAACTTTTAACAAGGTTGATCTGTACACGGGCGAGCTCATGAGTAAAGACAAGATTGAGATCCTTGAAGGAGTTTGTCCCAACTGATCCACAATTTTGAAGTTACTTTTATTGATTAACTTTAGGAACTCTTGATCATCAAGTGTCTCTTTGCTCTTTGAAACCTCCTTAGACGGAACGGTTGGCACTGGAACTGTAGCAGATGCCCCTTGTTGAACAACAGGGGTTGGAGATGCAGGCGTCTCCTTGGGAGGAACAACAGTTGGAACTTAAACAGGCTTTACAGTGACTTTTGGAGCGAACACTCGTCCACTACGAGTCATACCTCCAACGGCTGTAACATTTACGATCTCAGATTCCGCAAACTTTATCTCTTGATCTTCGGAAAACACAGTAGACTCATACCTCCAAGGTACTTCTTTAGAATTCTGATATGGAAACGGCTTTGGCGGGCAAACCACGATTGGTTGCACCTTTTTCTGCTTAGGAGATTCAACAGGAACCTTCCTATAGACGATGGTGAATGGCTCGATGGTAGCAACTTCCTCAACAGGTTTAGATCTGGCAAATTGAACTTCACCTCGGTTTATCAAAATCTGGACACAACCCTTCAGCCTTCGACACTGATTAGGATTATCTTCACAAATCTGACATTTACCATGTAATCCTTTCAACAACCCATGTTTATTCAACTTCTTGAAAACCACAGTCATCGGGGTCTTTACCTCGTCAACATCCATGATCAATTCAGCCCTTGAATTATCCTCAATCATGTTAACCACATGTCCATTATGATTCGGCAACGGATTATTCTGAATGTTAGATCCTTCCTCAGTAAAAGTCAAAATCTTCTTATCAATGAGTTCCTGAACTTTGGTTTTGAAAACAAAACAGTCCTCTGCCGCATGTCCTATGTATCTAGCATGATAAGCACATGACACATTTGGATTATGCTTTGGGCCAAATGGAGGAATTGCAGGAGCGATCTGCTTGGGAACAATTGCCCCTTGGTGAACCAAATAAGGAAACAATTCAGTGTATGACACCGGAATTCTGTTGAAATTCGGACGCTTGCGATTTCCTTGATTGTTGTTGTTCTGACGGTTATGATTCTACTAATTTTTGTTGTTCTGTTGATTCTGTTGCTGATTCTGAGCATCTGAACTGGTTGTTGCGGATGGTACTAATATGGAGGTTGTTGATATTGTGCGGCAGCAATGTACGGATACGGATAATATGGCATGGGTGCTTGATACTGAGGAGAAACTTGAGCAGTCACAGCGTTGGCTTCACCTTCCTTTTTCTTTGATTGACTGTTATGAGACTTCCTAGTGGCCGGCTGCTGGGAAGCAGCTCCAGGAATCTTTCCAGTCTTCAAACCGTTCTCAATCCGTTCACCAATTGTTACAACGTCCGTAAAATTTGATGAAGAACTACCCACCATTTTCTCATAGTAGGAACCTTGCAATGTACTCATAAAGATGTCAACCAACTCTTTGTCAGAGAGAGCGGGTCGTACCGAGATGCCATCTCACGCCATCTTTGTGCATACTCTTTGAATGTTTTGGCTGAGCACTGAGATTGATTCTGCAACTGTAATCTAGTAGGCGCCAAATCAAGATTGTACTTGTATTGTTTCAAGAATGCTTTAGACAAATCCCTCCAAGTACGAATCTTGCTGCGTTCCAAACCCATGTACCAATCCAATGAAGCACCAGACAAACTATCTTGAAAACAATGAATAAGCAAGTCATAGTTATCAATATAGGATGCCATCTTCCTGCAGTGCATAGTGATGTGACTACGCTAGCAACTTAAACCTTTATACTTTGGCAGCTCAAGTATCTTGAATTTCTGTGGCAGCACAACATTTGGAACCAAACACAAGTCCTTGGCCTCCATGCCAAAAGCAGAAAACCCTTCAATAGCTCTAATGCGGTCTTCCAACAACTTGTAGTCAGCAGGTCTACTTTGATTAGTGGGCCTGACAAGAATCTGAGGATTTGGCAGCTGAGATGCGGCGGGAGTGTGCACTTGCGGAGTAGCAAACTGAGAAGGATACACCAAACCCGGATTAACCATCTGACCAGCATTTTGACCCATCTGAACACCAAACGGATAATTCAGAGGAGGTATCACAGCAGCTGAGGAAGATGTCCCAGGATGAACATTCTGAACAGCAGTTTGAGCAGCTTGAGATGAGACCGGAACTTGGAAAGGAGGACCCCTATACACATGCTCTTCTTCCTCAAGGGTTTAAATGTTAGCCAATCCAGAAGTTTTACGAGTCTGAACCTGGAGATTCTCAGGATCATCATTCACCACTGAAGGTGGGACTGGAGTAAGCATGCCCCATGGATATGCAGCAGCATTCCCATTAGGCTTAGGCGCAACAAAAGGCTGATATGGTATGAAGGCACTACCATTGTTTGCAATCTGAGGAGTATAATTCGGAGGCATGCCCCGAGGAAAACCAGCGGGCATCTTGTTCAAACCGGATTGAGGATTTGTCAGATGAACAACAGGTTGATTCACAGACTCAACTAGCACTTCAACAATAGCAGGAGAAGGAGTAACAGCAGGAGTAGCCGTAACAACAGGAGAAGTAGTCACAACAGGAGTGACAATGGTTGCATCAGTGACAGTTGCAACAACAGTGGCAGCAGCAGTGGCGTCCCTCTAGGCATGAAGGAGTTCCATAATGACATCCATGTTTGTCTGAAACTGATTCATCCGTCCTTAGAATTGAGCCAGAGTTTCCTTATAAGAAGCGTTCTCAGCTTCGAATTCAGTCATGATTCTGGATTTTTTTGAGCGAGTAAAATACCGATGTCGAGTCGTCGTCTTGCTACAAAGAAGGCGGACAAGGATGAGCAACGGTTTCGGATGAAGGGACGTGCATATGTGTGCAAATGAATGTATGCTATGCATGCAAAAATAAAGTTTTATGCATATGCAAAAATTAATTTGACATGATGAAATGATATGCAACATAAGCAACAGGAAGCCAGCGCTGTCTGAACAATAAAAAATCTGAACAATCCGGATATCTGCATATAAGTCTGTTGTGTGTGCGCAATCTGACGTGTGTGAGAGAACAAAGGTATAAAGTGGCTTGTTTTCCTGCAAAAAACTCATCCCCCTCACAAGTGTGATCTAGACACAACAAGGTGGTCCCTAGAAAGGTCGCCCAAACCATAGGACTTGGAATGAAAACCCCCCGCCGTAGCGAATTCTCGCAGGACGGAAGTATTCTCAAGCAAATCACGATCTGGGATGTGGCTCTCGTGATATCCCAACGCGCAAAACACAGGCCTCACGACTATCCACGTTCTAGCCTATGTGTACGCTAAGCTCGGTGTTAGGACTTTTCTCTCCAATAATATCTACCCATCTCAACAACAGCAAAATATAGCAGATATCCAGAATATACAGCATATAAATATTAAAAGCAATAAAGAAATGCAATAAATAAACATAAAGCTAAAGCATAAAGATAAAGCAAGTAAAGCGCCAAAACATAAACACCCAAGCAAGCAAGAAAAGCAAACAAAACTAGGCGAGACCCCAACCTGCAGGTGCAAGGACTCCCCAGCAGAGTCGCCAGCTGAAGATGGGGAGTCCCACCTAGCCAGGAGACAAGCAAGGCGAGGCGAAGCTCAAGAGCAAGAACTCCCCAGCAGAGTCGCCAGCTGAAGATGTCTGGTTTATTCCTGAGTGAATCGCACACTCAAAGATACAACAGATTCGCCACCAAACTTTATTTAGTCCCAAAGGACAGGGAAAATATCGATAAAACCCAAGGGGAAGAGAAACGGGAACGGGGGTCGGTTATGCGAAAGGAAGGTACTAGAACCTAACGCATCCGTCGTACTCGACGGGAACCATTTCGCTTGCTTCTAGGCTTGGATGGGTTATCTATCTAAAGGCTTCTAGCTAAAAGAAAAGGAGAAAGAAGAAAAGAAAAGAAAAGAAGAAAGAAAGAAGAAAGTGCTCGCGGAGGATTGGGGCCCTCGTGCCTATGTACCCTCATAGTGCAATGAGGAAATCAGAGCGCCGTAGTTCAGAGGAACCAGGGAAAAGGAGAAGGAAAGGGAGAAGGGTGGAAGGATGGAAGTGTGCTCACCAAGATCATCGCGATCTCGTGCCTACGTATCATACATTCAAACGAATGCAGACTCAGAGCTTCCGTAGTTCGTGGAACTAAGACGAAAAAGGAAAAGGAAAGTGGTGTCAAAACCAAGAACAAAAGAGGTAGAGAAAGATCCGTTGAGGATGCAAAGAATTGGTGTCATAACCAAGAAAGGAATGCAAAGGAAAAGATAGTAACTGTGCTGAGGATAACATGCAAGAGTGGTGTCGAAACCAAGAAAATAAAGGAGCAAAAGGGAATAAAAGAGACTCCACTGGGGAGAACAAAAGGATAGTACTGGGGACCAGGGGGTAGCGACCCTACTGGGGATCAAAAGGATAAAAGCTCGGTATATTAACTGATGAGCAGTGGTTAACCAGAGAGAAATAGTAGGACTCTGTGGGGAACAGGTTTTAACAGATAGACTGTGATCAACCAAAAGAAGGGGTGTAGAACCGAACGAAGGTTGTAACCCAAAGGACGGGTGTCCGACCAAGCGAAGGTCATGACCCAAAGGACGGGTGTGGGACCAAGCGAAGGTCGTGACCCAAAGGACAAGTGTGGGACCAAGCGAAGGTCATGACCCTAAGGACGGGTGTGGGACCAAGGAAGATCGTGACCCTAAGGAGTTTGGTACCCTGACTGAACAAATAGTACTTGACCGAAGAAAAGGGTATTTGAACCAAAAGAAGGTTACTAACCCAAGGGTGCAAGTATTCGAACCTAGAAAAGGTTACTAACTGCTGGGGATTCGGTTTTAACAGAAGAACTGTGATTAACCGAGAAGGAAACAAGTGATTAACCAAGAGGAGGTGATTAACTCAAATGGCTCAATATTTTAACAGACAGACTGTGGTTAACTGAAAAAATGGGTGATTAACCAAGAAAAGGTGATTAACCTAAAAGGCTCAGTATTTTAACAGACAGACTGTGGTTAACTGAAGAAATTGGTGATTAACCAAGAGAAGGTGATTAACCCGATAGGAACTCCGTGTGTTAACAGGTAGACTGTGGTTAACTGAGAAGACGTGCAAATTGGTGTTTTAACTTACAGGTAGTGGTTAACCAATCAAAGGGAGAGGAACTAAAAGAAGGTTGCGAACTTCGCAGGGGTTTCGGTGTTTGACAAGAAGACTGTGTTTAACCGAAGAAAAGGAATTGAGACTCTTCAAGGGAATCAAAAGACGATGACTGACCACAAGAAAAGAACAGGGTATTGAAACAAAGAGAGCTTGCTACCCAAAGGGGCAATGATCTTAACCAAGAAGGTGATTGACCAAAAGAGAGAGATTGAAAGAGATAGGAGTGATCGGGGATCAACCTGACTGGGGAAGAAGGTACACTACCGCCTGAGGATAGAGGTGACTAAGCCAAGCACAGGGTCATTCGTCCCCTACCTGAAGTAGTCAGAATGAGAGTAGGAATTCTCCCTTCTCATTCCTTCTCTAACACACAGGGTGTAGTGCAGAAGTTGAAATAGACAGCACAACAGCTTCAAGTTGTAAAGTGCTCCAATGTCGCGTGAAACTCCAACTCAGCCGTGGACCAAGAGAAAGCAAGTTCTAAAGGAAGCCTAAAGAGAAGCGCCAAGGGAGAGATCAATAATCAAAATGGAGTTTCAATTAATTAATCAAAAAGAGGAACATGCTAACAATTTTCCCAATGAATGGAAAATTATTAAAGCAACGAGGTGTATTATTGATTGTACAAGATTAAGCTTATTCTCTTGAGAACAAACCTAATACAAAGCAATGAAAGAAAGTGCAAAACAGTGCCAAATGATACACCAAATCATGTAGCATGTGATAAAAAAATGCAAGAAAGCATGTATTCACATAATGCCAAGAATATGAACAATTTGAATAATCGAAAGTGTTCAACAGAAGTTCATGAATAAGCTTCAAACAGAAGTTAAATGACACTTAAAACATCCATAAAATCAAGCATGACAATCAATGGAAGTTAAAAGGAAGAAAGCATGGCAAACACACTTAAAAATGCAAGAAAATGGCCTTCTGGTTCAGTGTTAATCGATTAACACTTTTGCACTGCAAAGTGTTAATCGATTAACACTTGCAAAACAGCAAAAAAACTGAAGAAAAAAAACAGAGTGTTAATCGATTAACACTTTTGCACTGCAAAGTGTTAATCGATTAACACTGGCACAGGGGCTGAAAAATAGTTTTCAAAAGTGCTTTTGGCCAACTTATTGATTGTGTGATCACTTCAATGCTAGGGCAAACAATTATGCACGAAAAATCAAGTTTAAAAATAGTAAATGATCAACAATGGAATCAATTAAATCATCAAGATCATGGATCAAGCAATGGTATAATTAATTCACATGCAAAAACAATGAAACTATATCGCGAATGATACGAAAATGTTCGAAACAGAAAAATAAGAGATATCTACTAACCTACAAGCCGGAGGTTTGACTTGGTGATTGTTGCAAAGAGATCTTGGCGAAGATAATCAAAGAAAACCAGAGGAATCTTCAACTATAGCCGAAACGTATCGAAACCGAGAAAATTGCGACGAAAACTCTGAAATGAGAATTATCACCGAATAAGCTTGAAATAATCACTTGAGATGAATCCAAAAGCTATTGAACCTCCACAAACTCCAATAGAATGGAATGATGATGAAGGTTAAGCTCAAGAAAAAGCACTTTCAAGGTGAAAGTAGCTTTTCTTAAATGGAGAATTAAGAGCTTTGGTGAGGTTTTGGAAGAGAATTGAGATGAAGATGAAGAAGTAGCAGAGAAAAATCAGAGAGAATGTGAGAGAATTGAGAGTGAAGTGTGAGGAATTTGTGTGAAAATGGTTGATTCCTTGAAAAGTGAGTGAAGGTGTGTTTATTTAGACTTTTGGCTTGGAGTGTGAGAGGTTTGGGATTTGGTTTGGACTTAGCTTTGGGTGGTTTGGAACTAGGCTAGGAGTTAGTTAGGCTTGACTCACTGAGTCAAGCGGTTAACTCGGTTAGTTAGAACCAACTCGGTAACAATCCCAATGTGAGCTCCAACATCCAAAGGTCCACAAACTTAGAAATCAAGGAACATGGTGCACTTATTTGAAAATGATGCATTGGAATAAATTTGAGTGAATTCTTGAATACTCCATAATGTTCCACATGCTACTAGACCAATGTAGAAGTTCAAAATATGGAGAGAAAGTTGTTGTCTTGAAAAAGCAGCAAATTTTGCAAAATTTGCATGTGTTAATCGATTAACACATTTGCACTGCAAATGGTTAATCATTAACCATGCCAAAAATGCCCAAATTTTCCTGAAAAATGGTGTTGTGGCCACGGTTCCGATTTTCAACCTCTTGCTTTGATGAATAGGTATAGAAACCCTTATTTTGTGCTTGTGTTGATGATGTGATGACCTTATGAGGATATGATTAATCAGGCTTGGAAAACCTGAATATTCCTGTAACGAAATCAAAGAGAAAAAAATGGGAATGCGTATGTCAGCGATGCGAAGGCACATGCTTATGCAAAAGGCAAAAGAGGGAGGTCAAATTTCGGGTTACGACACGGGCCAATCGACAAAAGAAAATGGACGATCTCGAGGAAGAGAACAGAGAGCTGAGAGAAGAAATCGACGCTCTGAAGGAGGATCTGAAAAAACTTCACAGTGACAATCAATCCCTCGTGTTGCGGTGAGAATCGGATATCAAGCTATTAATTAATCTTGAATCACAAATCTTTGAAATTCACCACCGAGCTTTGATTTATCCAAAGGAAAGGGTAAAGATCGAAAAAACCCTAAGTACGCTATGTAGGAACACAGCTAGAGATCTAAGGTTCGGGGGTTGGTTATACCTAGGAAAGGTGTTAGCATCCTAAGTATCTGTAGTACTCTACAGGAACCTCTTGTTAGTATTTGTGTTACGTTAATGTTTGCTTGCTAAGGGAAATGTGCTAAGGTAAAGACCTAGGGGTATATACACTAAGTTTGCTCGTCAAGACATCGCATCTCGTGCCTACGTATCTGACTAAAGAATCAGAGCAACCGTAGTTCACCTAACTAAGGGTGAGGAACCATTGACTATGGCCAAAGTTCCAATGGGACATGAGTATGAGCTCATGTAGAGTTTAAGAAACTCTCTAAGTCTAAGTTGTAATGGGGGAAGTGAATACTCAAAGTGATGAGCCTCACATAGAGTCCAAGAACTCTAACTTAATTCTAATTTGTGATGTAAGTGGCTATAAGGCCAAGGGAGAATGGCTATGACTATGAGGTCAAAGCTTGTAAGTGGCTATGACTATGAGGTCAAAGCTGGTAATGAGCTATCTATGACTTTGAGGTCAATAGAAAGGCTTTCCTTTGGAAGGGAGAGAGAATAACAACTTATTAACAAGAATATTACAAGCGGATTGAGATCAATTAAACAATATAAGTTCACGGATTCAAAGGTGACAAACACTAATCAAGTGAAGATAACATCAAAACATAATATATACATCTACATATGAGCATAGCAATAGTTAAATACAAACATGAGTACAAGTATAGAAAAGGATTTAAGAACTATGAAACTAAGAGTGGGGACAATCATATCAACACAAAGTCATCTTGCAATGAGATTCTAAAAAGGTGCCACAAGTCATGGATAAGGGGTGATGAGCATGGTTACACCGAAGAGGTATTTCACAAATTAAGAAAATGGACATTCACTCTTAAAACCGAAGCTTGAACCTAAACGAGACCTAACACAAAAGTCCTTAGCAAGGTTGCAAATTATACTTAACACGACCTTTCAAAAAGGTCTTGAGATAACTTAGAAAATTGCCCAAACAATGGTAGGAAAATAAGTTCAAAAATTAAGGGTGAAACAAAATTCTAAAAAATTTCACTAATTTATAAATAAAATAAAAAGATTAGAAAATTAAATTAAATTAGGTATTTAGAAAAATTATTTTTGGGTTTTTTGATGTTTAGAGAAAAAACATTTTAAATGAAATGAAAATGCAATATAAGAAAAAGAAAAAAAGAAATTTGAAGAGAAAAGGCCAGGGGGTGTATTAGAAATTGGCCTGAATTAAAACTCTCTTCACCAGGCGCATGGGCCTGTGAATGGAGGGTGCAAATAATGAACACATCCCAAATGATCAGGTTTAGAAAACACAGAAAAATGAATAAAATAGGGTCTGGGGCGAGGGGGATTCGAACCCCGGACCCCTGGGTTACAGCGCGGCTTCACTACCACTGGGGTGGCTATACATCCGGTGTATAAGCCACCCCTACAACTATTTAACCCAAAAGAATTGTGATAATTAGCCATTGGAAAAAAAGAACAGGCGAGAGAAAAAAATGAGACATGTGACTGTGTATAAAATTCAAGTATCCTGTCATCCATTGGTCACCCAAAATCAAGTGACTAGCGGGCAAACAAAGGGTCCCAGCCAATCTACAATTGCCATGGTTGTTTCTACTTACTACGCATGCAAAACAAAACCTCAAAATGTCATGAAACCAACAACAAAACTTCATGGCTGCATTTGTTGGTTAGACCCTCTTCCTATTCTCTTCTCAACCAAAACAAAGAAATGAGGCATCATTCCATAGTACTCAAAACGCAGGGCCACAAGAACCTTAAACTACAACGAAGCAATAACCAAAATATGAAGAGAAAACAAAAGGAAATGGGGCATTCAACTCTGAACCAAGGTTAACAACATCAATACACACTAAACCAGCAGCTATATTGCTAGTTTAAAACCAACAGGGGTGTGCTATATGAGTCTAAATAATATGTTCATTCAGTTAGAGCAATAATTAACCCTATCACTAAGATAATGAGACAAAAATAAATGGATAGGCATTACATGCACTGAAAACAACACATGCACATGTACTGTGCGACAAAAGCCACACCATGTTACATGCTATCACATACACATGTACTTGAATGTTACCTGGACAGACTACCATCATACAAGATGTGAAAAGGTAATATGTATAACATTGTAAGCATATTCAACATCATTTTCCTTTTAAGAAGAACATCATGGTCCTGGTATGAACAACACATAGCCTAGGTTCCCAAAACTGGCAGTGCAAAGAGACATCATATGCACTCAACATTTTTCATCCATATCATGTAAACACCACATTCATTTATAAACATGACAAGCATTCATGAAGACAAAGAAACTTGTAATACAGTGCAAGAGAGATTATTTACAAACTCATATGTCAATATCTATGGTACCAAATGAGTTATGTATATAACAACAGCATGGTAACAACAAGGTCATGGTATCTCAAGGCATGGGACTCAAATGATTTTGGTTGTATGATCATTACATCTTAAAACTAGTGTTATGAATTAAGAGATAGTGAGAGCAAGTACTAATCATGCCAATCAGAATTTCAAATACTCCACATATTAAAAACTCAGATTCACATGAAATGGACAAAAAAGAATAGTTCAGACATATAGATTACAATATGAAAGCATAAACATCAATTTATCAAGACTGACAGTATCAAAGCAACACATAAAACTTAATATCATCATTCCACAACTAGTTTATGTATAGGACAAAATGATGGCAGCATGATATTTTGAAATGGAATAAAGGATAGTGGATAGTGAGAACAACTATTTGTCACCAACAGAAATCCAAACAAATCTACATGTTGTTAACCTCGAGTAAAATGGTCATTTTGAGAGCATTCCAAACATGAGATTTTGACATAAGGACATGAGCATAGTGCACTCCAAGTTGTTAATAGCAGCCAATGTGAACAACTACATCATATATTAACATTCAAATAATAGCATGATAATAGTATGAACATTCAAGTGGTTATGAAATTTTGAACAAATAATGACAGGTTATGAGAGTTACCTAGTGAAGCACTGCACTTAACAGAACAAAACTTCCTTCTCCTTGCAGCAGTTGTGCTCTTACTTTCTCTAAACTTCCTCACTTGCCAAGCTAGGACTCAGAGATTTTTAGAGTTCTTAAGTCAATTGTTGGTGTCTTATTGTGAGAATTGAGCTCCTATTTATAGGAAAGAGTCTAGGATAAGAGGTATGGTGAGAATGGCACATTTTGCCAACTTTTCCCTCCTTGGAGGTTTTTTCATCGTGTGAGCTGGACTTGCTGAGCCAAAAGGTCTCCAAGATCCCTGATGAATGATAGGATTAGTTCTAAGAAAATGAGAGTGATGGGATTGGACCAAGGCTCAAGGAGAGAAAAAGAATAAACAATGCTTTGTTTTAGAAAGTTTCTCTTTCATGGATGTCCACTTGCATCAACTTGATTAAATCAACATATTTTAATGTTACAATTTACAAAGAACCATGGCAGGGGTTTGTAGCATGTTATCCTTGTGTTTAAACATTAGAAAAGTGAGGCACTTGGTGATTAGAAGTGTAACACATCATTATGCACAAGTTGGTAACTTGAAATTCAAGAAATGACCCCTAACTTTGAAGCTTAGAATCTCTCAGCTCACTCAATAGATTGAGGAGTTCTTGTACTTTTTGGAAATCCCCAAATGTCCTCTACAACTTTCATGTTTGATGCAAGTTCTGAATCACAAGGGATCTTGGTGAAAATGGGGTTGAAGTCAGCTGGTTCTTAAGGCAAAAAGGTGAAATTTCACAAAGTCTTTGGGCGGCTTAACTTCCAAGTCTCATAACTCAAAAAACATGCATTTTTTGGAGAAAGATCATATTGGACACTTTGAAGTTCATGGAAAGAGCTTCCATTTGGGCTTTGAGTCGCTCAATTTGGATGTGTGGTTTGAAAGTTATGACTGTTTCAATTTTGCACAAGAGGGGAATTTTACACATTTGAAAAGTTACAAAGACCAAACCTTGCTTCCTTTGCAAGAAACTCTTCAAACTTGATGTCTCATGCCTTAACTCATCAATGAGACATGTCATGATGGATTGAGGACTTGGATGCTTCATTTTGGATCAAAATCTCAAAGGTTAGAGTCTCAGTCAAAACCCTAATTTCACTTGTGAATGCACTTGAATGATCTCTGATGATCTTACTTCTTCAAGCACATATAAGGCTCATAGGTAGTCTCTGAGGATGTATATTACCACATGGAGTCATGCCCCAAGGCTTGAGAATAAATATTGATCAAAATCAAAGGCCATGATTGTCTTGTCATAACAAAACCCTAATTGGAGGCAGGGTGAACTTGTGGCTCAAGTTACTTGTGATGAGAGCCAGTCACACTTGAATTCTTGTTGAGTGAGACCTCTAGGATGTATGTGAACTCAAAAATTGCATTTGAAGCCTCAATTGTCCTTCTTTCCTTGAATCAGATGAGAACTTGGCTTAGGAGACTTTGTCCTCCTCTTTGTATAAGCCCTGGCTTTTCACCCCAAGAAACAAACTAGCAGAATGAAGTGGTTAGTTAAAATGCATAGATGATTGAAACTAAATGTCAATGCAAGATATTATGACATCTAAGGGGTAAAATTTGGGGTACAACAGTTGCCCCTAGTTAAATAGCTTACCGGATGGCACGAGGAATGGAAATCCTCGGGGCATCAAGGTGAAAGGTGTTTAAATATAGCAAACCAAAAATTTTGCCCTTAGATGGAATGCAGATGCAAGGGACAAGCAGCAAACATGCAAATCCTGACATGCCATGAACTTCTAGTATGATGATATGATGTCATGATAGATGCAAAGGTGCAAACAAACAAAACACCAACAGATAAGGAGCAAACCACCACAGATGAGCTTACTAGGGAAGGATAAAGGTTAGTATCCACGAGGAAGACTCACTGGGGATACAGCCTGACCAATAAAAGGGACCCACTGGGGAGACTCTGAGGAATCACTAGGGGATATAAAAGCACACTCTTTACTGGGCATGAAACCAGAGAGAAGACATGATCTCTACTGGGGACCGGTTTGAAATAAAAGGATAGACACCAACAAAAGATTTTCTGGGATTTTCTTATACTGAAGAGTTCAAACGGGATCTTCAAGAAAATCCAGAAAAGACAGAGAAAGGCACATCCGGAAAAAACATCAGATGGCAAAAGAAACCAGATATCCAATGATGGCTTTGAATGAAAGGTACAAATCACAATATCTAATAATGGCTTTAGATAAAAGTGAACAAAGCAGGGATCGGCATTGGATAAAAAGAAAAAATCATCCAATAATGGCTTTGAACGAAAGGTACAAATCACAATATCTGAGAAGGCATCAGATGAAAGTGAGCAAACAAGGGTAATTAAAGAAGGCATTGGGTGAAAAGAAACAATCATCCAATAATGGCTTTGAACGAAAGGTACAAATCACAATATCTGAGAAGGCATCAGATGAAAGTGAACACAGCAGGGATCCAAGAAGGCATTGGATAAAAGGACACCAGTCATCCAATAATGGCTTTGAATGAAAGGTACAAATCACAGTATCTGAGAAAGCATCAGATAAACGTGAGAAAGGTAGAGATCCAAGAAAGCATTGGATAAAAGGACACCATACATCCAATAATGGCTTTGAATGAAGGGTACAAATCACAATATCTAATAATGGCTTTAGATAAAAGTGAACAAACCGGGATCCAAGACAGCATTGGATGCAAAAAAACTGATCATCCAATAATGGCTTTGAATGAAAGGTAAACTCATAATATCTGAGAAGGCATCAGATGCAAATGAGACAAAAGGTGAGATCCAAGAAGGCATTTGATAAACCACAACGTCCAAGAAAGCATTGAACGAATATGAACAAGGAGATATCCAAGAAGGCATTGGATGAAAAGAAATCACAATATCCAAGAAAGCATTGGATGAATGTGAACTAAGGTGAAATCCAAGAAAGCATTGGACAAAAGGAATCACAATATCCAAGATAGCATTGAATGACTGTGAACAAAGGTGAAATCCAATAAGGCATTGGATAAAAGGAATCACAATATCCAAGACAGCATTGAATGACTGTGAACTTTCAGGAATGGCACTGAAAGTAAAGGCAAATCACTATATTCAAGAATGGTATCGAATGATAGTGAGAGAGGCATCCAGGAATGACACTGAATGCAAAGGAGAAAACTCTTCCAGGAATGGCACTTAATGAACAGATAAGACTTTCAGAAATGACACTGAAAGATATCCAATCAAATTTGATGAGGATTACAGAAGAGAGGCAAAACTTCTAGGAATAGCACTGGGAGAAACAAGAGGAACAAGATATCCAGGAATGGCACTGGAGCTCACAAGAGACGGACATCCAGGAATGGTACTGGAGTGAGAGAATATAAAGATCCAGGAATAACACTGGAATGAGAGAAGACCAATATCTATCAACAGGATTAGATGCGCAAGAGAATGACAACATTCAGGAATGGCTCTGAATGAAAAGGATAGGTAACGTTTTGGTAAGGTAAGACGTGGATAATGACACGACCTTGGGAGAAATGCAAATGAGGATGAAACACTCATGATATGCATATGTATATGAATTATGCAGATGATATATAATCAAATACAAATGCAGATGCTGACGACACCGCTCGACTCTTTGGTGAGAAGACATGACTGGAAGACTAATTCCTTAACACGGAGATCACTGTCATTTTGCTTAGGGACTAGAGATGCTACTGCTGAACACATCATTGCCACACTGGTAAAATGTATCAAGTGATGATCCTTGTAGGAAGGATGGAAAGTTGCACGGGGATTCTTCAAATTAACTGCCCCAGATTAGCTGACTGTTGTAGATGAACTGATCATTGCTTCAATTTGTCTGAGTCTTGACATGACTGCTTTGCTATACACTGGGAAAGCTTGCCCCAGTCTGAGTCTTGAAAGATGATTATTTTATTGTACACTGGGAAAGCTTGCCCCAGTATGAGTCTTGAAAAAATCTTCTGTATAAACCAATTCTGAGAAGGACTTGCCCCTGAACAACAACCCTTGAACTGATTCTTCAACAGGATTTGGAAAGAACTTGCCCCTGATAGGATCACCGACCAAGTTTCTTAATTGTTTGAAAATTCCTTGACAGGAAAGCCAGTTTGCAAACAAAAATGTTCATACAAACGTGGTAAATGCAAAGTTCATGCAACCTTTGAAATCAAAAACATTTTTTTTAAAGATGCAAAACAAAATGAGTCATTGGTCTGAACACGGCGATTCAAGACATTTAAAAGTGAAAGGTGAAGCACAAGTGTAGTGACCTGCAAAGATCTTTAGGAGTCAGTTTACGCAACCTTGTTGTAGTATGCTTTAAAAATAACCTTGCTTCAGTTAGGTCTTTTGAGGGTTGTAACGTGGTTTGGTTCACGATTTATGAAACAAAGGATAAAGGCTCAAAGTTTATTTGTACCCGCCCAAACTTCATGATGAACTACCAATCCTACGCTCAGTTAACTCAGACTTTACACTCAGGTTCCCATAGGTTAGGAATTGTACTGATGATAGTAATGATAATGGTTCAGAAGTTAAAGGACTTTTGATGGCAATCACTGCTTCCTACAACATTTTGTTGTTTTTTATGAGGACCTCAGTCAACTCGTTTTGTCTTTGAGGATTTTGGTAACCTTTTGATTGATTTTTGTTATCCCTAACTTTTTCCTGAACTGTGTCATTTGAGCTTACAGCCAGCGGGATACCCAATTTTTGCCTAAGTCTCCTTCATAGGTTTTGACTTAGCGGGCTTTTATTTTGATTTTTTTCACTCTCTCTTTTTTTTAGTGACTGTCTGGCTTAATGATTACAGTGAACCATCATTGGCGTTTGACTTGAAAGACATCTTCGACACTTGCTTGTTGTATGCGAAGGAAAACTGTGAATGCAACTTTTTGTTGAAAGGTGTCCTGTATTTGAATGCACACTCAAGTTAACTGAGAACTACCCTGCCCCAGGTTAAAATTGCGGGTTTTTTTGTAAAGAAAAGAAAAATCCTACTTCAAGGCTCAAAGGGGTTAACGAGGGATTGTCTTCCTTATTTCTCCAGTGTTTAGGGGAATGTGAAACAATGCCTTACATCGTCAGCAAAGTTTATTTGAAAGCATACCAACAGCAGTTATGAGTATAACGTTTTCATCATCCTCCCTCCAATCTTTGCACAATCAAAAAGAGATAAAATATTTTGCAAAAGAAAGCATAAAGATGTAAATAGTGGACAAAATGAATTGAATCAAAAGTTGCAATGCTCATTTCATTAATCACGAAAGTACAAACATAATTTGAAGGCAAACAGCCAATACAAAATAAGGAAAATGCCAACAACAAGAAACAAGGCCCGGTGACTAGTTAAACACAAGGATGAGATGTCTTGTCTTTAAGAAGTAGCTGTGCTGAAGTTGACTAAAGCTTCACTTGGCGTGCCCTGGCAGAGGGTTTTTCTGAACATTGGGATTGTCCTTAAAGGAGCGGATTTTGTTTCTCATCAGCTCTTGTACTTTAGCCTTCAATGCAAAGCAACCTTCCAAGTTATGGCCTGCACCACCTTGATGGTATTCACAATGAAGATCAGCCTTATAGCCGTCTAGAAGAGGATTTGGAGGAGGAGGCAAAGGCCTTGTGGTAATTAAACCTTGTTGAACCATACCAGGATAAAGTTCGGTGTATGTCATGGGAATAGGATCAAATTGATTCCTATTATGGTATTGGTTCTGTCCTGCAATTGGACGTTGGGAAGCTTGAGTTGGTCGTGGAGTAGTAACCACGGGAGTGACAGCAGCAACAGTAGGGTGAATAGCATACTGAGGTTTGGGACGAGGCCTTCTCACTTCAACCATTACAGCGTTAGCCTGATCTTCCCTTTTCCTCTGAAAGTTCCCACAGGATTTCTTCACAGCATTGGAGGATTCAGCAGCTTTTGACACTTTTCCTTTCTTAAGACCTTCCTCTAATCTTTGGCCAATAGTAACCAAATCAGTGAAATTGGAGGAAACACTTCCAATCATCTTTTCCCAATATAATGGGGACAGAGTATCCATGAAAATTCCAGTTAATTCTTTCTCGGCCAAAGGAGGTTCAACTTGGGAAGCCAACTCTCTCCAGCGCTGAGCATACTCCTTAAAAGATTCCTTCTCATGCTGAGTCATATTTTGCAGCTGGCGGCGATCAGGAGCCATGTCAAGGTTATACTTATACTGCTTCATGAAGGCATTTACAAGATCTTGGAAGCAGTGAATGGAGTTTTGCTCGAGACTCATATACCATTTGAGTGATGCTCCACTCAAGCAATCCTGAAAACAGTGGATAAGCAGCTTCTGATTTTTCGTATAAGCAGCCATCTTGCGACAATACATGACCAAATGAGCCCTTGGACAAGAATGGCCCTTGTACTTCACAAATTCTGGAGTTTTGAACTTAGCAAGCATAACAAGGTCAGACACTAAGCACGTGTTGTCTGCATCCACATTGAAGAAGTCAGTACCCTCAACGACCTTAAGTCTCTTATCTATGATCTGAAACTGTTCACGGACAACTTCAGGTTAACAAAGTCTTCACAGTCTTCACCCTAAGCACTGGCAGCATTGTACTCAAATAGGGGATTCTCAAAGGAAGCTCGAACAGTCTGTGGAACGGCATTGACTGCAGGTCTGGGCTCGGCGAAAGCAGGAGCTTGAAAAATAGGCATAGCAGTCTGACCAGCCATAGCAGTAGATACAATTGGTGGAGAATAGCTGTGTGGCAAACCAAACTCGGCCCAAGTTGAAGGTGGCATCTAAACAGGTGAAGGATCAGCGCTTGAAATTTCTTGGATGACAGTCCTTTGGGGTTGCTCTCCTCTAGCAATCAAAACTTGAAGCATCTCAGTGAGTTTAGTCATGCTCGACTTAAGGTCATCAATTTCCATTCGGACCTCAGCATTGTGTGCCTCTTGCTCTGACATTCTTCGTCTGTAGTTAGCTCTAGTCCAGTATTTGTGTCGAGGAATCAGCTTGACGACTCATAAGTGACACTGGAAGATAGAGACCACTGGAGATGAGTAACTGGACAGACAGACGCATGCAATAAATCATGCAAAGATACAAATGATATGCAATGCAAAGCAAACAGGATGCAAAACACATGCAATAGGATCAAGGGTTCGAGATCACAGCATGGAGTCTGGGTAAGGAACCAACCACAGGGTGTGTACTAGGGTTCTTGTATCTGTAAAAATAGGGTTCTAAGAAGTTCTCAGAGTCAACGTAAATCTTTCGGATATTATCGGCCTATGTGACTACTCACGCGGGTTAATAATATTCTCAAGATAAACTCGTCTGAGTGTAGTATCGCGTAACAACCATTTGGGACTACTCCCTCATAGCCACCGCACTATATCCTAAAAAGTCCAAGTGGGGTGAAGGTAACTACGGTCCTCAGAATCATGGGCTCTCAAATCGGGAGGAGTGACATCAATGCGACTACTCACATCAGACATCAATAATCCCAAAGGGCCTCAACTGAGCGTGGTCATCATATGCCAAAAATGTTAGGACTACTCCCAACAGCTGACTATTGATTACACCACAATCCTATCATATGTGTGCTCTCAAGTCCGTGTTAGGACTTATCTCACCACTCAAAGTAACAACCCTACACACAGAAAAACCCAAGCACAACAGGCATATATATACAGATATAAATATACAAATGTACAAGCAAGCAAACATGCAAGTAACACAAATACAAACAAGGTGGGCTTAACCCTCTTAGGGGATTTCCCCAGTGAAGTCGCCATTTTCTGTTGCAGTGAGAATCGAATATCAAGCTATTAATTAATCTTGAATCACAAATCTTTGAAATTCACCACCGAGCTTTGATTTATCCAAAGGAAAAGGTAAAGATCGAAAAAACCCTAAGTGCGCTATGTAGGAACACAGCTAGAGATCTAAGGTTTGGGGGTTGGTTATACCTAGGGAAGGTGTTAGCATCCTAAGTATCTGTAGTACTCTACAGGAACCTATTGTTAGTATTTGTGTTACGTTAATGTTTGCTTGCTAAGGGAAATGTGCTAAGGTAAAGACCTAGGGGTATATACACTAAGTTTGCTCGCCAAGACATCGCATCTCATGCCTATGTATCTGACTAAAGAATCAGAGCAACCGTAGTTCACCTAACTAAGGGTGAGGAACCATTGACTGTGACCAAAGTTCCAAGGGGACATGATTATGAGTTCATGTAGAGTTTAAGAAATTCTCTAAGTCTAAGTTGTAATGGGGGAAGTGAATACTCAAAGTAATGAGTCTCACATAGAGTCCAAGAACTCTAACTTAATTCTAAGTTGTGATGTAAGTGGCTATGAGGCCAAGGGAGAATGGCTATGACTATGAGGTCAAAGCTTGTAAGTGGCTATGACTATGAGGTCAAAGCTCGTAATGAGTTATCTATGACTTTGAGGTTAATAGAAAGGCTTTCCTTTGGAAGGGAGAGAGAATAAAAACTTATTAACAAGAATATTACAAGCGGATTGAGACCAATTAAACAATATAAGTTCAAGGATTCAAAGGTGACAAACATTAATCAAGTGAGGATAACATCAAAACATAATATATACATCTACGTATGAGCATAGCAATAGTTCAACACAAACATGAGTACAAGTATAGCAAAGGATTTAAGAACTATGAAGCTAAGAGTGGGGACAATCATATCAACACAAAGTCATCTTGCAAGGAGATTCTAAAAAGGTGCTACAAGTCATGGATAAGGGGTGATGAGCATGGTTACGCCAAAGAGGTATTTCACAAATTAAGAAAATGGACATTCAATCTTAAAACCGAAGCTTGAACCCAAACGAGACCTAACACAAAAGTCCTTAGCAAGGTTGCAAATTATACTTAACACGACCTTTCAAAAAGGTCTTGAGATAACTTAGAAAATTGCCCAAACAATGGTAGGAAAATAAGTTCAAAAATTAAGGGTGAAACAAAATTCTAAAAAATTTCACTAATTCATAAATAAAATAAAAAGATTAGAAAATAAAATTAAATTAGGTATTTAGAAAATTTATTTTTGGGTTTTTTTATGTTTAGAGAAAAAACATTTTCAATTAAATGAAAATGCAATATAAGAAAAAGAAAAAAAGAAATTTGAAGAGAAAAGGCCAGGGGGTGTATTAGAAATTGGCCTGAATTAAAACTCTCTTCACCAGACGCATGGGCCTGCGAATGGGGGGTGCAAATAGTGAACACAGCCCAAATGATCAGATTTAGAAAACACAGAAAAATGAATAAAATAGGGTCTGGGGCGAGGGAGATTCGAACCCCAGACCCCTGGGTTACAACGCGGCTTCATTACCACTGGGGTGGCTATACATCTAGTGTATAAGCCACCCCTACAACTATTTAACCCAAACGAATTGTGATAATTAGCCATTGGAAAAAAAAGAACAGGCGAGAGAAAAAAAATGAGACATGTGACTGTGTATAAAATTCAAGTATCATGTCATCCATTGGTCACCCAAAATCAAGTGACTAGCGAACAAACAAAGGGTCCCAGCCAATCTACAATTGCCATGGCTGTTTCTACTTACTACACATGCAAAACAAAACCTCAAAATGTCATGAAACCAACAACAAAACATCATGGTTGCATTTGTTGGTTCGACCCTCTTCCTATTCTCTTCTCAACCAAAACAAAGAAATGAGGCATCATTCCATAGTACTCAAAACGCAGGGCCACAAGAACCTAAAACCACAACCAAACAATAACCAAAATATGATGAGAAAACAAAAGGAAATGGGGCATTCAACTCTGAACCAAGGTTAACAGCATCAATACACACTAAACCAGCAGCTATATTGCTAATTTAAAACCAACAGGGGTGTGCTATATGAGTCTAAATAATATGTTCATTCAGTTAGAGCAATAATTAACCCTATTACTAAGCTAATGAGACAAAAACAAATGGATAGGCATTACATGCACTGAAAACAACTCATGCACACGTACTGTGCGACAAAAGCCACGCCATGTTACATGCTATCACATACACACACGTACTTGAATGTTACCTGGACAGACTACCATCATACAAGATGTGAAAAGGTAATGCGTATAACATTGTAAGCATACTCAACATCATTTTCCTTTTAAGAAGAACAGCGTGGTCCTGGTATGAACAACACATAGCCTAGGTTCCCAAAACTGGCAGTGCAAAGAGACATCATATGCACCTAACATTTTTCATCCATATCATGTAAAGACCACATTCACTTATAAACATGACAAGCATTCATGAAGACAAAGAAACTTGTAATACATTGCAAGAAAGATTATTTACAAACTCATATGTCAATATCTATGGTACCAAATGAGTTATGTATATAACAACAGCATGGTAATAACAAGGTCATGGTATCTCAAGGCATGGAACTCAAATGATTTTGGTTGTATGATCATTACATCTTAAAACTAGTGTTATGAATTAAGAGATAGTGAGAGCAGGTACTAATCATGCCAATCAAAATTTCAAATACTCCACATAAATCTCAGATTCACCTAAAATGGACAAAATAGAATAGTTCAAACATATAGATTACAATATGAAAGCATAAACATCAATTTATCAAGACTGATAGTATCAAAGCAACACATAAAACTCAATATCATCATTCCACAACTAGTTTATGTACAGGACATAATGATGGCAGCATGATATTTTTAAATGGAATGAAGGATAGTGGATAGTGAGAACAACTATTTGTCACCAACAGAAATCCAAACAAATCTACATGTTGTTAACCTCGAGTAAAATGGTCATTTTGAGAGCATTTCAAACATGAGATTTTGACATAAGGACATGAGCATAGTGCACTCCAAGTTGTTAATAGCAGCCAATGTGAACAACTACATCATATATTAACATTCAAATAACAGCATGACAACAGTTTGAACATTCAAGTGGTTATGACATTTTGAACAAATAATGACAGGTTATGAGAGTTACCTAGTGAAGCACTGCACTTAACAGAACAAAATTTCCTTCCCCTTGCAGCAGTTGTGCTGTCACTTTCTCTAAACTTCCTAACTTGCCAAGCTAGGACTCAGTGATTTTTAGAGTTCTTAAGTCAATTTTTGGTATCTTATTGTGAGAACTGAGCTCCTATTTATATGAAAGAGTTGAGGATAGGAGGTATGGTGAGAATGGCACATTTTGCCAACTTTGCCTTCCTGGGAGGTTTTTGTGAGTTGGACTTGTAGAGCCAAAAGGTCTATAAGATCCCTAATAAATAATAGGATTAGGTCTGAGAAAATGAGAGTGATGGGATTGGACCAAGGCTCAAGGAGAGAAAAAGAATAAACAATGCTTTATTTTAGAAAGTTTCTCTTTCATGGATGTCCACTTACATCAACTTGATTAAATCAACATATTTTAATGTTACAATTTGCAAAGAACCGTGGTAGAAGTTTGAAGCATGTTATCCTTGTGTTTAAACATCAGAAAAGTGAGGCACTTGATGATTAGAAGTGTAACACATCATTATGCACAAGTTGGTAACTTGAAATTCAAGAAATGAACCCCTAACTTTGAAGCTTCGAATCTCTCAACTCACTCAATGGATTGAGGAGTTCATGTACTTTTTGGAAAGCCCCAAATGTCCTCTACAACTTTCATGTTTTACCAAAGTTCTGAATCGCAAGGGATCTTGGTGAAAAATGGGGTTGAAGTCAGCTGATTCTTAAGGCAAAAAGGTGAAATTTCACTAAGTCTTTGGGCAGCTTAACTTCCAAGTCTCATAACTCAAAAACCATGCATTTTTTGGAGAAAGTTCATATTGGACACTTTGAAGTTCATGGAAAGAGCTTCCATTTGGGCTTTGAGTCACTCAATTTGGATGTGTGGTTTGAAAGTTATAAATGTTTCAATTTTACACAAGAGGGGAATTTTACACATTTGAAAAGTTACAAAGACCAAACCTTGCTTCCTTTTCAGGAAACTCTTCAAACTTGATCTCTCATGCCTTAACTCATCAATGAGACATGTCATGATGGATTGAGGGCTTGGATGCTTCATTTTGGATCAAAATCTCAAAGGTTAGAGCCTCAGTCAAAACCCTAATTTCACTTGTGAATGCACTTGAATGATCTCTGATGATCTTGCTTCTTCAAGCACATATAAGGCTCATAGGTAGTCTCTGAGGATGTATATTACCACATGGAGTCATGTCCCAAGGCTTGAGAATAAATCTTGATCGAAATCAAAGGCCAGGATTGTCTTGTCATAACAAAACCCTAATTGGAGGCAGGGTGAACTTGTGGCTCAAGTTACTTGTGATGAGAGCCAGTCGCACTTGAATTTTTGTTGAGTGAGACCTCTAGGATATATGTGAACTCAAAAGTTGCATTTGGAGCCTCAGTTGTCCTTCTCTCCTTAAATCAGATGAGAACTTGGCTTAGGAGACTTTTGTCTTTCTCTTTGTATAAGCCCTGGCTTTTCACCACAAGAAACAAACTAGCAGAATGAA
The DNA here is from genome assembly GCA_022829125.1 of Lathyrus tuberosus. Classification (NCBI taxonomy): domain Eukaryota; kingdom Viridiplantae; phylum Streptophyta; class Magnoliopsida; order Fabales; family Fabaceae; genus Lathyrus; species Lathyrus tuberosus. Next base: position 2,426,101 of record JALAZF010000423.1, read on the forward strand.
GTGGTTAGTTAAAATGCATAGATGATTGAACTTAAATGTCAATGCAAGATATTATGACATCTAAGGGGTAAAATTTGGGGTACAACACCTGGCAACAACTCAGAGGCAACAACAAAGGACTGTGATCTCGGAGATCACATCTACGCCCATAGTAGAGACGTATGATCCTCGGTACAACATGCCTAAAGATCGTCCATGGGGCATGCCTATCAACTTTGTCCCTGAAGGATACATCCCACTATTCAATGAAGACCTAGAAACTGCAGTAGGAACCGCTGGGCCTGAATGTTACAAACTTCGGGAAAGCGAAGACGCAAGTGTGATGGTAGCAACTCCTGAAGGTTACAAACTTTGGGGCATAGAAGAACCAAGAGTCACCGCCGTAATAACTATACCACAACCTGTGGTACACACTGTCCTGGAAGGACAGATTCCATAATTACCATCTGGTGGAAATGAAAACATGTACGAAAGAATGAATGAGTTCCGGAAGCAATTCCTGGAGATGCAGAAGAAACTACACGCCATTCGCGGCCAGGATTTATTTGGAAAGGACGTCGTAGATCTTTGTCTGGTCCCCAACGTGAAAATACCGCACAAATTCAAGGGGCCTAACTTTGAGAAATACAAGGGCGACTCTTGCCCTCAAAGTCATTTGGTGATGTACGCTCGAAAGATGTCAACTCAGACAGAGAATCAACAGCTACTGTTCCATTACTTCCAAGACAGTTTAACCGGTGCCGCACTTAAATGGTACATGGGTTTAAATTGCACCAAGATCGTCACTTTCAGATATCTTGGCACTTCCTTTGTTTAGCAGTATAAGTATAACCAGGACATGGCACCAGACAGAGATCAACTCCGAGCAATGTCGCAGAAGGACAAAGAACCTTTTAAGGAATATGCTTAGATATGGCGTGAAATTTCCGCTCAGATCTGTCCCCCTCTTGATGAAAAAGAGATGACCAAGATCTTTTTGAAAACCTTAAGCTCATTCTATTACGACTGAATGATCGCCAGTGCGCCCAGCGATTTTACTGATATGGTGAACATGGGGTACGCCTTAGAGAAGCAGTTCGAGAAGGACGATTGGTTAAAGGTACAGAACCATCTAGCAGTACCAAAAGATACGGTAGTGCTTTCCCAAAGAAAAAAGAGCAAGATATTGGTAATATCTCTCTCAGAAAGTAAAGGAGAAGGTTTCAACCAGTAGCAGCAGTAACTCCTGCTATTAACCCTGCGCCAGCTCTAACGTATCAACCTCAGGTTGCTCAGAGCCAACCAAATCAACAACAGTATAAACAAAGGACACAACAGTCTCTTCACCAGGCTCATCCATAGTACAATAACAATAGTACGACACAACCACCAGGGTTCAAACCTATACCGATGTTGTACGCATAACTATTTCCACTCTTACTGGTCAAGGGGCACGTCCAAACCAGGTCTCCTCTTACAGTACCGGAAAATCCACCTTTTTGGTTCAAAGCGGACCAAACTTGCCCTTACCATCAAGGAGGACCGGGGAACAACATAGAAAATTGTCTCAGCTTCAAGTCCGATGTACAGAAGCTTATCAGGAACGGGGTCCTATCTTTCAAAGATACAAATCCAAATGTTCAGACGAACCCGTTGCCTCAACATGAAAAGACTGCAGTAAATATAATAGAGGAAGAGATTAACTGCAGTTATCAAATTCACGGTGTACTCCTATTAGGAACCAATCTGGTCATGATGCATTGCAGACAGAGTGGGTGCAGTCATGTACCACCTCACAATTATCACCAGTGTGATATCTGCTCAATAAATAATCAGGGATGCTCTTTTGTACAAGAGGCCCTCCGGCGTCAGATGGATCTTGGATGGATCCAGGATTACCGTGATTGAAGTAGCCATCAAGTCAATATGATTCAAATCTTTGATATTCGCTTGATGAATACCAGTCTGGTAGAGTTACATGCTAAGCAAGTCAAGCTTGGCTTTCTGGCTTCACATGATTATTTAGACTGTAAAGTGTGTCGTAAAGACGACCAAGGATGTGCACTTGTCCAGAGAACACTTTAACACTTGTTGGACCACTGGTGGCTTCCAATCTACTTGGATAAACCTACACAACAGATCAGTATGGCCGATGGGAATCCTACTAGGCATCAGAGTCAGGATGTCCGCTCGATGGGAACAGATCTAGTAAGGTTGCACTGCATACAAAGCGGGCGTGGCCAGGTGCCACCGTATAACTATGAGTGCTGTAGAGTTTTCTCAAAAAATAACCAAGGATGCTACCTTGTACGGTTAGCTCTTCAAAATCAGTTGGACCAAAAAGAGATCCGACCATGTTCAAATTCTGGGTCGATCAATGTGATACCAGACTATCTCATTGATCAAAGCAAAGACGTTGTCATAATCTCTGATCACAAGAGGACCAAAGACATTTGCGCCATAATCCCTCTACTCCATGAATCAAGAGTTCCTCTTGATAGTGGAAGGATTCTTAACCTCAAACCAATTGAGGCTAGCTACGATGGTCAGAAAAATCAAAAGGCTCCTGTGGTCATCTATCTGCCGGGACCAATACCGTACAAATCCGATAAGGCTATCCCTTACAAGTACGGTGCAATAATAATCGAAAATGGAAAGGAAACTCCATTACCCTCCGTCGTAAATATTGCTAACATCAGTCGAGTAACACGGAGCGGTCGGATCTTCAACAGAGGAGTTGGAGAACCCACCAAAGAAAAAAACCTCAAACAGAAGTTCCTAGTCAACCTGTTGGGAAATCCAGTGATCCCGACCTTTCAAAGAACAACAATGAGATGCTGAAGCTCATCCAGAAAAGCGAGTACAACATTGTAGACCAACTGTTGCAAACTCCTTTGAGAATCTTTGAGTTATCCCTCTTGCTCAGTTCCGAAGCTCACAGGGAAGCTCTGTAGAAAGTCTTAGAGCAAGCTTTCGTAGAACAAGATGTGACGATAAGACAATTTGACAGCATCATCTCCAACATCACTTCCTGCAATAATTTAGGATTCAGTGATAAAGAATTGGCAGAAGAAGACAAAAATCACAACATGGCGCTTAACATTACAGTCTATTGCCAGGACGATGCTCTAACCAGCTTACTGGTAGACACAGGATCAGCCCTGAATGTTATGCCAAAATCTACTCTGATGCGACTATCATTTCAAGGATCTCCGATGAGAGGCAGTGAGGTCATCGTCAAAGCATTTGACGAATCCAGAAAAATAGTTATCGGCGAAGTCGATCTTCCCATAACTATTGGTCCTCACACTTTCCAAGTCATTTTCCAGTTCATGGACATCGGAGCAGCATACAGCTGTTTATTAGGAAGACCTTGGATACACAAAGCTGGGGCAGTCACTTCGACACTTCACCAGAAGCTGAAGTTCGTCAAGAATGACAAACTAGTCACAGTCTGTGGAGAGCAGGCCTTAATCATGAGAAACTTATCATCATTTTCCTATGTAGAACCCGAGGAGGTTGTTGGAACTCGGTTCCAAGCACTTTTGGTGAGCAATGAGAATCGATCAGAGAAAGGAACATCGATTTCCTCATACAAAGATGCTCTCAAAGTGATCGAGAGTAACAACGCAAAAGGATGGGGAAAGCTTGTTGTTCCTACTAATAAAAAGACAAAGAAAGGTCTTGGTTTCTCCTTAACCTGTACCCAGACTGTTAATAACGATGAAAGTTTTCATCCCGTTCAGAACTTCTTCCACAGTGGAGGTTTCCTTCACCCAGTGTCTCAAGAAGTACACACCATTAATGAGGGTGATTCCTCCTATACAGATGAAGAGTGGAAGTCATATATCAATGAGGACGGTTATATGTCTCAGGAAGAAACGCATATGCCATTTTGCTTTCCCACGCAGAGTTCGAGATATATACCAAGATCAGACGTCAAGATGATGTATGGAGATTTTGATCCTGAGGGATGTCGTGCTCTGCCAAACTCATTAGAGGAAGACACTCTGATGAAAGACAACTTCGACTATGACTATTATGACCCAATGGATGACTTGCCTATTTGGCAGCCATATCCAGAAGACTTGGGGAAAAAGATTCAGCTCAATGACGCTTATCAGTTAAGCATCATTGAAAAGAATACTTGCGTCCCCACCAAATCATGAGATCAACACTCAGGACATTCCAAAAATATCCAGCACAACGATGAATCTGCAAAGATTGTAGGACAAGAGTTCATCAACTATGCTTTTCCTGAGCTCAACGTCATCGAGAAGGATGACTCTTCCAGTTTCACAGAAGTATGGGACACCTTAGGACAGCCGAGTGGCAAGTACGACTACTTGGTCAAGTACACCGCTCCTGAAATTTCTCGCATCAGGCTCGAAGACACCCAACCTACTGGATGGGGAGATTGCCTTGAGAGTGAAAACATTGTGTAAGATACAACAGAAGAGTTCATTTACGACAACTCTGCATGGGAGGAAGACTCCAATGATCCTGCTCCGCCAGAAATCAGCGTCATTTCTGAGGACAAACCAAGAAAGAAGGTATCAGACTTTGTGATTCACCGAGGAGTTCGTCGCCAATGGGTTGCTATCGATGTCTTGAAAGTCGTCCATAAGTCTAAGTAATTGCCATCTTTGTTTTAACCTTTCACCCCGCCCAGGTGAAATGGATGTTTTTATAGGGCTCACTTTCTGTAAATGTCCCTCTTCGCTTCGCCCAAAGCATCAGAGTTTTGTTTTTTATGGTTGTAGTTTCAAGAATCGACTAAATCATAAATAAACGTCATTCTGTAATTTCCACATTTATTGCTGTTTTCACTTTTCGCTTTTTCAAGAAAATGGTAATCCTAAAAAAACGAGCTTTTTTCAAAATACACTGAACACACTCTTGCATTCCTCTCTATCTCTTCTAAAAATAAATCATCACCTCATGCAAATTGCTTGTTTTAAACCCCGTTGAAACATACGATCCAATGCCTTCTCCCAACTTTGAATTCTCGGAATTTGAGGCTGAAGAAGAAGAAGATGAAGAAATTCTAGAAGAGATCTCCCGATTACTCAGACAAGAGGAAATGTCCATTAAACCTCACAAAGAGCCATTGGAAACGGTCAACTTGGGTTTAGAAGAAGAGAGGAAAGAAGTCAAGATTGGTGCAGTGCTCATTCCAACTGTCAGAGAGGACTTGATAAAACTTCTCAAAGATTTTCCCGATGTATTTGTTTGGTCCTATCAGGACATGCCAGGGTTGGACACCAGCATCGTGGAACATTATCTACCATTAAGATCAGAATGTCCGCCAGTAAAATAAAGGTTGAGACGAACTCACCCAGACATGGCTATCAAAATCAAAGAGGAAGTGCAGAAACAGATTGACGCTGGTTTCCTCGCCACCTCCGAATATCCTCAATGGTTAGCCAACATAGTGCCAGTTAGGAGTGGAAATAGGCTGGGCCGAGCTAGGCTTTGCCAAGCCTAAGCCTGGCCTGCCAAAAAAATTGAAGCCTAAGCCTGGCCTGTAGCCTGTCATAAGCTTATTTTTAGGCCTGAGTCTGGCCTTTTCTAAGGCCTAGTTAGCCTGTTAGCCTACATAAAAGCCTATTATTTTAGAAATATGTAAATGCATAATTAAAATAATGTTTAAATAGACTAACAAACTAAAAAATCAATAAGACTAAAAGTTTGTTTGCATTGACTTATTTTAACATACCTATTAGCATAAGTTTTGTGAGACTATTTGTTTAAGATAACTTATGAAAACAACTTATAACATTGCTCATAAGGTGTTTTCATCTTATTTTCATAAGTTCTCCAAAATAACCAATTTTTATTTATGTATTTTAACTCAAAGTACAAAACATAACATAAGATAATAAAAAAATTATTCATATTTATTTAAATAGGCCGACCTGTTAGGCTTAAAAGGCTTTTTTATGGCCTAAGGCCTAGCCTTTTTAACTAAACAGGCTTATAAAAAAGCCTAGGCCTTTTCTATTTAAAAAAATAGCTTGGCTTGGCCTGAACCTGTGTAGGCTAGCCTGTAAGCCCCTATTATCGGCCTGGCCTACTTCCACCCCTAGTGCCAGTTCCAAAAAAGGACGGAAAGGTCCGAATGTGTGTAGACTACAGGGATCTGAACAAAGCCAGTCCAAAGGATGACTTTCCCTTACCGCACATAGACATGCTGGTAGACAGTACAGCAAAATGGTGCCGGAAGACAGGGAGAAAACTTCATTCATCACCCCATGGGGCACCTTTTATTACAAGGTAATGCCGTTCGGTTTGAAGAACGTCGGGGCAACCTATCAAAGGGCCATGACTACTCTGTTTCACGACATGATGCACAAAGAAATCGAAGTATATGTCGATGATATGATTGCCAAATCTAAAACAGAAAAGGAGCTTGTGACCCACCTGTCAAAACTATTTGAGCGTCTGAGAAAGTACAAACTCCGCTTAAATCCCAACAAATGCACATTTGGTGTTCGCTCAGGAAAACTTTTAGGGTTCATCGTCAGCCAAAAAGGAATTGAGGTTGATCCTGACAAGGTCAAGGCCATTCCAGAGATGCCTTTACAAAACCTGAACAACAAAATGATGAAAGAATTGTGTGCGAAGTTTAAGATTGAACACCATAACTCATCTCCCTACCGACCTAAGATGAACGGGGCGGTAGAAGCGGCTAACAAGAACATCAAGAAGATTATTCAAAAGATGGTTGTAACCTACAAAGACTGGCACGAAATGCTGCCCTTTGCTCTTTACGGTTATCGCACAACTGTCCGCACTTCAACAGGGGCAACCCCTTTCTCTCTAGTATATGGCATGGAAGCAGTGCTTCCCATAGAAGTTGAGATCCCATCAATCAGGGTATTGATGGAAGCTAAGCTGACAGAAGCTGAATGGTGTCAAACCAGACACGACGAATTAAACTTGATTGAAGAAAAGCGAATAACTGCTCTATGTCACGGTCAGTTGTATCAACAAAGAATGAAGAAAGTGTTCGACAAAAAGGTTCGACCCCGTGTCTTTAGAAAAGCAGACCTTGTGCTCAAGAAGATACAATCATTTCTCACTGATTCCCGGGGCAAATGGACTCTGAACTATGACGGCACCTATGTGGTCGCGAAAGCCTTCTCAGACGGTGCCTTGAGACTCGCAACCATGGATGGAGAAGAGTTTTCCTACCCCCACAAATGTTGATATAGTCAAGAAATACTTCGCCTAAATAAAAAATAAAAAAAAACGTCTCGGTGGATTGAAAACCCGAATGGGCGGTCCAGGCAAAAATTAGAGACAAGCAAAAAATCATCCCGATGGATTGGAAATCTCAAAGTACAATCCAGGAAAAAGTTAGGGATTAATGGCAAGTAACTACATCCGACGAGGTTAAATCCCCAGCAGTAATGCCATCCATCAAGAAAACTCCAGTCAAGGTCATCTTCGACAGAAGCTCAGGATGTCCAGAATTCAAAGTTGGTAGAAGGATAACAGTCGTTATGTTTCAATGTAGCCCTTTTCCCTTAAATTACCATTTTCTAAACTTTGTAAATACTCTATGGGATCACGCACTTGGCTGATTTGCATCCTATCAATAAAATTTGAGCCCTAGTGCTTTTGTTTGCAATTCTCATTTGTTTTAGCTTTACAAAATGACATTTTAACATGATCAACGATTCTTGAAATAAAACAAAAATGAATTTACTTGTCAAAATTTTTCTGCTTTTAAAATAAAGATGGCAATTCTTTTGACTGTTGAACACCGAAAAGAATATTGATCACTTCTCTGAAGGTGATTGAACCTCAAAGTGTAGAATCAAAGTACTCCTTCTAATCCAGTACGCCTGAATGAAGGATCAACTGTTTCAGATGTGATTATCCCATCTGATATCCCCGGCAGAGTTCTTACCTCTTAAGACCGACCAACGATTTTCTTGTCCCCACAGGGACTACCTCTCCTAAGCAAGGCAAAATTGCTATATTGGACCGATGGTACTTTTCATCCCCCGCAGTGGCCGAGTATCCAGTCATGTTCATCCATTAGTATGTATGTTGCGTCAGTTTTGTCAGCATAAACATACATACATCATGCATAATTGATTGACATTCATATTCATATTGCATTACTATCACTCTAGTCGGTCTTGTTCCCAAGTGATAAAGTATTTTTACCAATCGAGTTGTCAGTCCTTTCCTCGTTAGGAAATGCAGCGACTGAGCAGTTTCTCCCCAGTTTATTTCTGGATTAGAGCCGGTCCTCGACCACTTTGATAACTTGAACCTCTGAAAGGCAAGAAGACATTCCACAAACGTCACTCTTCACTATTGAAGATGATATTTTCGCTTTCCCGGATTAAGGAAAATCCCCAGAGAAAGCCTCTCAACCGAAGGCTCTCGGCAATACAGCAGTTTCTTTCCGAAAGATTTGCTGTCAACAAGGTCATCAGCACCTCCAAATGGGATTACATCACATGGCGTTTCTCTGAAAAGATTTCGAAGAAAAGTATAATGTAGTATCCCCAAACAGAAAAGCAGTCTATCAAGAGACTCATTTTCCCCAGTAGAGTCAACAAATGGCGTCTCCCACAGAGAAGTTTGCACCACTCTACAGCTCAGACGAATGGGTCCCCCCAGCAAGTCTGACATCAAATTTTTCAATCAAATGGCATCTCCCCCAGTAAACTCGGCGAGAATTTTGATGAAAACCGCTATTCACAGCGTCCCTTGTCAAGGAAGAAACTCGACAAGAAGAAACTGAGACCAGTTCTGTGACCGAAAACCAGGATCGAGGGGAAGTTTATTTCAGAAACTAAGACCAGTTCCTTGGCTGAAGACCAGGATCAAGGGGAAGTTTATTGACAAAAGAAACCGAGACCAGTTCCGTGGCTGAAGACCAGGATCGAGGGGAAGTTTATTGACAAAAGAAACTGAGACCAGTTCCGTGGCTGAAGACCAGGATCGAGGGGAAGTTCATTTTAGAAACTAAGACCAGTTCCTTGGCTGAAGACCAAGATCGAGGGGAAGTTTTACCCTTTTTTAAGCATCATTGCTTAGCAAAAGAAGATGGATGAGAGAATTTCCATTCATAACCACCGTCAAAATTTCGGGTATTCCGATATTTAATCCTCTTGCACCCTGAATGTCTGAATATCTTTGCCATTCACACCTTCGGGTCCAAGAAGATTAAATAGGGGCATCTTTCATACCCCAAATTTCGACCACCAATATTTCCCATCATTGTGAGAATCATCACCACAATATGGATGTACTTTCATGCCTCATCAATCTCCTTAAAGATGATGGAGCATTCACCACAATCGAGAATTAGGGTTTCGAGCCCTCCCGGAATACTTAGACAAAAGATTAATCAAGAAATGACACGATCTTCAACTTGTCTAACCTCTCAAACACCCACAAAGGATCAAGAGGACTCCCGCATCAAGAATCAAGCACAAAGTTGCAACATTTCAAGTGGATCAAGCCTCAAGATCGACAATGTCACCAAATTAGGGTTTTGGTCGACCAATGCCTCCAGATGGAATTTGTCCTCTAGCCATGAGACAATGCTTCAAAGCACAACCCAAGATACTCTAAGGGACCTCATAGACCCAATCATCAAGTTAAATTTGCCTCAGGGGATGCATTAATAAAAAATCAAGAATTAGGGTTTCTTGACCTAATTCACCCCTAAGTTGACTTTTGAGGCAAGATATGAGCCAAGACCTCAAGACATGATTTGAAGGCCTCAAATACACCACATTGATCCATTTGCAACAATGGATTGATCCAAGAAGCTTGATTTACAAGTTTCAAATTCATCTGGACCACAATTAGGGTTTTGAAGAAAAAGTCAACTGTATCTTTGACTTTTGACCAAGACATGCTCCCCAAACCTTGGGACATGATTCAATATACCCTATAACACCCATGGAATCCATCCATTAGGTTTGAATTTGGTCAAGAACTTGATTTCACAAAGGATCACACTGTTTGGAGTTCATCCGACAAAAAGTCAACTGTGCACAAAATCAAGTTTGACTTTTTGGAATTTTTCACAAAAATGGTTCCCCTAAGTCAAAAATAATGTTAATGTGTGGTATTGATCATCATTCATTAAGAAAAATCAAGAAAAGTGAGGTTTCTTGCAAAAGGAGCAACCATAAGAAACCAAAATTTTTCTAAGTTATGGAACAAAAGTGATTTTGGTACCAACTTCCAAGGATCATAACATGAGATCCAAACAACCATTTTGGGTGATCCAAAGTTGGATTTGTAGGTCTTGATACACTCTACAAAAGCTTCAACTACCTCTGACTCCAATTCTTCATGGATTTTGAGTTAGGGATTGATCAAAAAGACAAAAACATGAAAATGACACTTTTTCCAACACTTAGTGAAAATCTGCCTAAGTTACCAGCCTTGAACATCAATGTTCATGAGGTTTTTTTAGTTGGATCCCAATATTTTTAGAACAAACTATGATCACACATGTTTTGTATCATATGAGGGCTTTTTAAAAAGTACAAGAGCCTCTCATAACTCAACCTGAGCAGGGAGATATGAATCCCTCAAAATCACATTTCCAACTGTCCTAAGCAAGGCAGATTTTGTGCATTTGCTCGATTTGGCAAATTTGGACAACTCCAAGCCTTGTCATCCATTTGGACACATCTGAGGATAAAACAAATGGAGAATGATCTGATCCCCAAGCCTCCAAAGTCCAAGAATCTACACTTAGCCATAACAAACCTAAAAAGGCTAAAAAGGTGCCAAGACTCCAATTTTGTTTCCAAGCATTCAATGGATACACCATGGTGGCATGGACTGACACATTTCTAACTGAATGAGTCAAGAATCAGCACTGAATCAAAGAACCATAGGCCTGTGCCCTAACCTCAAGTCAATGGCTATAGGAGACTAAACATTCCCTTGGATCAACATTGGCCAAAGGCCTATACCAACTGTCATTCACTATTGCTTGCAAAACAAACTTGTTGCACTATAAATAGACCTCAATTATGATCAGTTTGAGTACACCAAAGCACTACAACACTTGTTTTCCTCAAAATTTCTCTCTTTATGCCAAAATGCCTTCTTTTGCAAGTTATCTCTGAGTTTTTGAGTTAGAGAGTAATTCCACCACAGCTCATGATCCAAACACATCCCATATGTCATATATAATCTATTCAAACACTCACTTGTGACCTGAAACACTAAAATCAGAAAGTCAACCTCCAAAGCCTCAAAATTTGACTTTTCTGCATTTTTTAAGCCATGCCTTGATTCAGTCACTTCCAAAACCAAGCAAGGCCTCAAACACACTCCAAATATCATTCTCAAACTGTCCCAAATGGTTCCCCTCATCTGGAACACCATTTGAGAGAGTTGCCATATTGGTCACTTTGCCACTTTTGCAAGAAAGAGCCTAATACTTGTTCCTGAGGATTCCAGCTGGTTCTGATCATCCTAAAAGCTTCTAAGGGATCAACCAAGAGTGTTTATAGCATTGGATCACTTCTGGCATAAGGAACTTGGCAGATAGCACAAGGAGCTCCAAGAGGTAAGTGCATCATCACTTGAACTCTCTAAATCATGCATTGCTTTGAGGTCCATTGATCATGGACCTCTCATATATATCATATGTGTTGTGTTTGAACTAATTTATCATGTTATTATTGCCTGTACCATGAGATAGCATAGAACATGCAAATCTAGGCCTATTTTGAAATCACTATCGGATTTTGAGATAGAGACATTTTCTGAAAATTCCAAGGGCACCATTGGATTCCTCATGAAATTCTAGGTCAGATACACCTAAATTTTGTCCCAATCCATGGAGAAATGAGAAAGTTAGAGGCTTCACGTAAATTGCCAAAACTTGCCTTGCCTTGCCTTGGTCAGGCCTGAAAACTTGGCACCCCTTATGTATTTATGGGGTGATTTTGATACACGGATGTATCACCACCCCAGTGGTAACGCGCGCATGTGTTTGTCTTGGAGGTCATGGGTTCAAACCCCACCCAGACCTTTTTTGCTACTTTGCTATATTTTTGCTATTTTCAATATTTTTATTGTTTTGTTAATTAATTCAAAAATTAATTTCTCTCTCTATTTTAATTATTTTTTATTCGTTCTTTTTCTGAAAATTCCCAAAAATGTTAAAATATTTTATTCTATAAAAATTTCACAAAAATATTATTTATTTCATATACTTAGTATTTTTGTAAAGAATTATGTTTTATTTGTTTTTTAAATATTTAAAAATATTTCTTTCTCTTGATTTTTCAACTTCAAATGATTTTCAAATCATTCCGTAAATAAAACTTGATTTTCCAAACATTAATCCAAAACAACAACTTGTTTTCCACACATGTTTGATAATTAATGTCAAGATGCCTTGTGTTGAGATTCTCCAGTTTACCAAGCAGTGGTTCATGTGAGGTTTGAGTTCAGAAAGTCAGGTTCATCATGATCAGAGTTCAAGGCTTAACTGTGTTCATCTGTGGATTTATTTTCCCAGATAACTGATTTAGACAAGTTCAAACAGATTCAAATGGCTGTTGTGGTTTGTTCTTTGGTAGCTGTGTTACATCAGAGGCTTGCGAAAAAAGTCGAGATTGGTTTTGGGCTAAAAATAAAGATTTGCTATCCATGATCCACTTCATAAAATATCCACATTTCCTAATCCAAGATCCATTATCCTAAATCCATTTGATTTAAATATCCATTTATCCAATTTCCATTTAAATCCATTAACCCTTTTTTTTATCAAAGCCGTAGTTATTCATTTTTTAATCCATTTTTTTTAAGTCCACATTTCAACCCATATTCAACTTTTAAATTCATTCTCCATTTTTTCTATTCACCTAGAAACCCACTTTTATTATCCATTTTTCTAATATCCAATTCCATTTATCAAAATCCAATTTTTCATTATCCCATTCACTACCCAAATTATCCAATTTTTTCTTATCCATTTCTATTCCAATTACCCATATAGATATCCAAACTCAATTCAAATGCAATTCTAAATATCCATATTTTTCCAATATCCAATATCTATTTTAATATCATTCATTAACCATTTTTACCAATACATTTCATTCTCACATATAAGCCCATTTACTATAATAATTGACAAGAAAAATATTAAAAAAAATGAAATGGCTGAAGAGTAAAGCTCGTGTCAGCACACAGCCCATCTTCTTTTCTTTTACTACGCAAGCTTTATACTACCAGCTTCTAAGCCACTTCAATATTAGCTGCTACTGCAAAAGATCAATTCAAGCCGGCCCCACAATACTTGCTTTCAGCCACTTGCAGTATGTACAATCTCACGCCAGCCACAAGTCAATGCTACCACTTTTCAAGGTTACACGGCCAAAGCAACAATAAGCTACAACCCTAACCAGTACAATAAACAAGCCCAAAGTTCACGTCGGCCCATGATACCACAATAGCCACGTCGTACCAAGCCTTTCCACGTTAAAAACGACATTGCAAAAGCTGCGAGCAATACACCAACACGCAGCAGTCCAAAACGCGGCATACAAGTTCAAAACGACGAGTTCAAAACATAAACAACAACAGAATTTTTCAGCAAGAGTCACGCGCACTGCAACCAGATTCAAAACGCAGAAAAAGAATAAAAACCGGCAACGAATTCTTTCAATCAAACTTTCAGTGAAATTCACCCCATTTCTTCTATAAATACAAGCTATTTTCACTCTTTTGATTCAAGCTTGGATAGCCATAAAAGTGCTGCAAAATTTCTATCCAATACTCTCCCTAAATTCAAGCTTCATATCAATAAACCCCTGTAGAATATTCATCAAAACTCTCTGCAATTTCCGTTCAATTTTCGTCTTCAAAAAATCACCATCAACCTTCACTTTACCTTCATCAATTCTCACCTTCAATTCTTCATCCTCTAACCTTCACATCTCACCTAAAAAAGTTCTCCAAACTTCAATTGAAGTATTCACCCGCAAACATCAACAACCACTTCAGAAATTCACGCAGAAGAAAAAAGGAAGCGAGCGAAGAAGAAGAATTCTAAACTGTTTTGTACCTGAGTTTCCTCCTTCGTTGACATTGTTGATGCGTCTTCGAAGATTTCATTGTTGTCGGTTTCGATTCGATCAAAAATTGGAAAAGAACAGCGGATTTGAATCGAACGATTCGAGGCAAAAAGGACGTGGTGAATTTGAACGCGCGATTAGAGGTTCGCAAATCTCTGCCGTTCTGTTTCATTCCGAGTTTTCCCCTCCATGAACAGTACCTCGTGGCTTTGGATGAAGAAGAAGATAATGAATTATTCTTTCTGCTTTTTTCTTTTATCTTCTCTTATTTTTCTTTTTTTTAATTTTATTTTTAAAAAAAAGATGTTTTCAATTAGAACTTGGGCCTAGAGCCCGTTGTATTACTATCCACCACCATCATCTGGTTTTTTTAACCTCCCTCTCTTTCTTTTATAAAATTTGCTTTATTTTTCTTTTATTTTTTTTATAATTTCTTCATAATCTTTTTTTTTATTTTAAATTTGGATTATACTACTTTTTTTAAACTTTGTTTAGAAAAATTTCTAAAAAAATTTATTCAAAATTATTTTAATTCTTTCTTCTTTTCATTTCTTTTTTTCTATTTTTTGACTTTATTGTTGGTTGTTGGTGGATCATAAATGTTAGATTCACTTTTCTTATTTCTTTTTCTTTTTGATCGATGAAAGTCTAGTGAATCTTGGAATTCCTTTGTTGAATTTTGATCAAGACTAGATCGTTACCATTTTTCTTTTCGTGCGGAATTGCTTTCGGATGACGATTTACATATCGTTCATCTAGCATGCATTAGCACAAAAAGCTATTGACCGGCCTCATTGTAGGGTAATTACTCCGTAAATTACTCGACGATTGCTTAACATAGCGCAACATATGTCCCTTATCGGAAAACAATAAAAAATTATTGATTATTTGTCTTTCGGTTCAACACTTATGAGACTTGTTGTTAAGAGGCTTTGGTCTTATCAATCCTCTAATGAGTACTCATTAACCTTGACCTAAGTGCAATTATTCAATCATTATTGATCACTTACTCTAACAACTAATAACTAATCACTAACTTCTAACTTTTACTTTTACAATTCCTTCTCGCTCCCTATCTCTCTTTTACTTTTATGCTCAATTATTATCATTTCATATCATGTTTATGCTTCTGCAATTTTTCCTTTTTCCGTTGGACATATGTTTATGCTTCCGCAATTTTTCCTTTGTTCGTTGGACACATGTTTATGCTTATGCCTTTTTCTCTTTGTCCACTTGGACCAAAAACATTAATAAAGGCCAAAACCTCTAAAAAACTTGTGCTTCTAATCTTGGACTATGGTTACTATCCTTTGCAATGGACATGGAGTTTTGCACCTAGACCTTGGACTGCAATGCTATTCTTGGATCCTTGGACTTAGAACTAGGACCTTCTCCCTTTGCTTTGGAATTATGGTTCGAAAACTTTGGACTTCAATGCTATTCTTGGATCCTTAGACTTAGAACTATGACCTTTTCCCTTTGCTTTGGAATTATGGTTCGAAGACTTCGAAGCCTTGTGCTTTTGCTTGGTTTATGGTGAAGATAGCTACATTTGTGGTTAGGTTATTCTTATCCTTAGCTTTTACTTTATGCTTTAGGATAGACACTTCTTCTCCTCCCAATTCTTCAATTTTTAAAACTTTCTCCCTTTTTCAAAACATTCTTGTTTTCAAACTTTCACTTCTTTCATAATCAAACCTTGACTTTGCCAAGTGATTTTACTCTTTTCTTTTCATTTCTTAACAAATGCTAAACTATATAAGCATATTGACACCTTTTTCAAAAGGCTTAAAAAACATCAATCTCATCACTCTCTTTTTGGCCCTCGTGCACTTTTTCCTTTAACTTTTTCATAAGTTTAGACATGATTCACCTCTTTAAGCGCAATTATTCGCTTGGAAATGATGACTTGTCTTTACATTTAAAATCAACCAAAACAAACAAATTTCATTCTTTGTACCACGAACTACGAGGTTTTGATCCTACATTGCACATCGTGGGTACGTAGGCATGAGGCGACAAGTTTCTCCAAACACAAAAATCTTAAAAACAATTTTTCTTTTCATCTCCTCAATCTCTTTTAAAGCAAGCATTTTCAGACCAAAAGCGTAAATATTTCAAAGGGTTCCTATAGAGTACTATAGACGTTTTGGGTGCTAACACCTTCCCATTGCGTAAACAACCCCCCTTACCCGGTTTCTCTTCACCTGTTCTTGTTTAGGGCTTGTGTAGGTTTTGTTCGCTCTTTTTCCTTTCCTTTTTGTATAAAATAAAAGTGTGGTGGCGACTCTTGCTTTTCGAGTTAAGTTAATCAATAGCTTACACTCACGATTTTTTCGCTACAGAAAAGTGACGACTCTGCTGGGGACCTCCTCCCTTGAGGGGTTCAGCCTACTTTGATTTATTCACTGCTTTTTGTCTGGTTTGCTTGTTACTTCTTTGTTCTGTTTAGGAGTTCCTCTGTGCGCGAGATAGGTCCTATACCCAGACTAGAGTGTACTTTGAGATAGGAGGATGGTATAGTCAAGGGAGCTTTGAAGGAGTCGAATCCTGAAAAAGCAGAACTTGAGAATCCATCCACTCGGTGGTTGCCTCTTTGGAATTACTGATGGCGATCGAGTGATCGTGAAGGCATTACTTTTTCCATAGAAGCCTATAACACTGAGGAACGTAGTAACCCTTAACCCATCTTAGCCTTTTTTAGGATCGTGGCGCGGAAGCTATGAAGATGCAAATCTGACTTAGCTGTCACACGATGCCACACTCAGGTTAGATTCTCTTGAGGACAACTACCAACCTCCGAGAAAATTGGTGCACTGGTGTGTCTGATAGTGGATTGTGGACCCTGGGCACTCTGTTAGAATCGCTGTTTTCTACAGGTACAATGAAGACAAAACCTTAGTACGTACCTTTTGTGGGATTGGTTCTTAACCTTGACTCCATGCTCGTGACTCGAACCTTTGAACCCGTGTGCTTTGAGTGATCTTGTTTGTGGTTGTTGCATCCATGCACTCTTGCATCCATGAGCATACATCTGCATTCTTCCTAGTTATCCAGAAACTCATTTCAACTGTCTCCTTCTTCAGTTATCTGTTCACCGTCAAGCTGTTTCCTCAACACAACTACAGAACTAGAGCTGCTGTCAGATTGAGAATGGAAAACCAAGAACAACACAATGCCAAAGTCAGAATGGAAATTGATGAGTTGAAGGTCAAGATGACCAAACTCATAGAAATACTGCAAGTTCTGATTGCTAGAGGTGAACCACATCAGAGGACTATGATCTCTAAAATCTTACCTACTATTGTTGACCCTCTACTGACTCAGCAACTAGCTTCTACTTGGCCAAAATTTAGGTTACCTCCGAATTACTCGCCACCCTTTGCAACTACTCCCGTGTTTGTCCCGTCTGCACTGCCAGTATCTTCAGCTCCATTGTTCACTGAACCTCAGCCTATTTTGCATTCTGTTGCTCAAGCTGTCCCTGAGAATCCTCATTTCGTGTACCATGTTGCTGGTCCACAATCTGAAAGTCAGGGAGAACCTGGATACATTGAAGAAGTCAGAGAGCAATGGCAAACTCTAGACAAAAGGATAAGAGCCGTGGAAGGAAGTAATGTCTTTAGTGCTGCCGCAATGGACATGTGCTTGATTTCAGACTTGGTTATGCCTGCAAAATTCAAAACTCCTGATTTTGAGAAATACAAGGGGCACACCTGTCCCAGAACCCACTTGGTGATGTACTGCCGCAAGATGGTTGCGCATGCCAAAAATGACAAACTGCTCATTCACTGTTTCCAAGACAGCTTGAGTGGGGCTTCAATGAAATGGTATATGGGACTTGAGAAGAACCGTATCCAAAGCTGGAAAGACTTGGCTGATGCTTTCTTAAAGCAATATAAGTACAATATGGACATGGCACCTGATCACCGTCAATTGCAAAATATGTCTCAGAAAGAAAAAGAATCCTTTAAGGAGTACGCTCAGCGCTGGAGAGAGCTAGCTACTCAAGTTGAGCCACCCTTGGCTGAAAAAGATTTGACTGGATTGTTCATGGACACTCTTCAGCCACTCTTTTGGGAAAAGATGATAGGTAGTGTATCATCTGGTTTTGCTGACCTAGTCACTATTGGAGAAAGACTAGAAGAGGGTATCAAGAAAGGAAAGATTACCAATGCTGAAGCCTTTAGTGGTGCTAAAAAGTATGCTGGGAATTTTCAAAAGAAAAAGGATGGTGATACCCATGCTGTTTCAGTTGAAGGTAAACCTCGTCACAGACAACAACAATATGTAGCTACAGTTGCTCCTGTTGTTAATGCTCAACCATTTCAAGCTCCTCGTCAGGCTGTTAGACAAAATCAGAATCGCAATAGGGTTAAGTTTGATCCTATCTCGATGTCCTACACTGAGCTATATCCATGTCTTGTGCAAAAAGGTTTAATTACAACGAGGGATTTACCTCCTCCTCCAAATCCTCTCCCAGCCGGCTATAGGGCTGATCTTCACTGTGAGTTCCATCGAGGTGGGGCATGTCATAACTTGGAAGGTTGCTATGCATTGAAAGCTAGAGTACAAGAATTGATGAACTCAAAGATTCTGACTTTTCTTGATGAGAATCCCAATGTCGTCAACAATCCTTTACCAGAGTATGCCAAGTGAAGTTTGAGTCAGTTCAGACGGATCATCTCCTAAAGCCAGTGTTTCAGACAGGACAGCTCATCCTTGTTGCTGAATAGTCACTAGGCCTTGTTTCTTGTTGTTTGCATTTTTCTTTATTGACTGTTTGGTTTCGAACTTTATTTGTACTTTCATGGTAATTTCAATGAAATGAGCAATGCAATGTTTTGATTCAATTCATTTATATCCACTGTGTGCATCTTTATGCTTTCTTTTTCAAAACAAAAATATATCTCCTGTTCATTTTTCTTTATCAAGCTTTTGTTTATGCAAAGATTGAAGGGATGATGATGAAAACGAAATACCTGAAATTACTAAACTGTATGCTTTCAATTAAAACTTGGCTGATGATGTACAGGCGTTGTTTCAACTCCCAAACACTGGAGAAATAAGGAAGTTAATCTCTTGTCAACCCCTTTGAGCCTAGAAGGTGGAGTTTCTTTCTGTACGAAAAAACCCGCAATCTTAACCTGGGGATGGGTAGTTCTCAGTTAATTTGACTGTGTATTTAAACACAAGAGAATCATTGCAATCACAAGTTTTCCTTCGCACACATCAAAGAAGTGTCGAAGATGTCTTTCAAATTGAAAGCCAATGATGGTTCACCGTAATCATTAAGCCAGGCAGTCACTATCTTTAAAAAAATGAATAAAAAAATCAAATGAAAAGCCCGCTAAGTCAAAACCTATGAAGGAGACTTAGGCAAAAATTGGGGCATCCCGCTGATTGTAAGCTCAAATGACACAGTTCAGGAAAAAGTTAGGGATAACAAAAGAAAAATCAAGAGGTTGCCAAAATCCTCAAAGACAAAACGAGTTGACTGAGGTCCTCATCAAAAACAAAATGTTGTGAGAAAGAGTGACTGTCATCTAAAAAATCCCTTGAGCCATCATCATAACAGTGTTGCAATTCCAAAATCACTTGGAACCTAAATGCATAGTTGAATTAACTGAGCATAGGACTGAAGGTCATCACGAAGAATGGGTTGGGAACAAATAAACTTTGAGTCTATATCCTTTGTTTCAAAAACCGTGAACCAAACCACGTTACAACCTTCAAAAGACCTAATTGAAGCCAGGTTTCTTTTGAAAGCATACTACAGCAAGGTTGCGTAAACTGACTCCTATGTTTGTTGCCAATCATTTGCTTTGATGTCATACCTTTGCTTTATCTTTCATTTTGTATGCCTAAACCGCCGTATTTTGACAAGTGATTCATTTTTATTTACATCAATAATATCATTCCAAAAATGATTTTTGATTTCAAAATTGCATGAGCTTTGCATTAAAATTACCATGTTTGTTTGAATAATTTTATTTGCAGACAAACTTTCCTCGTCATAAATTTTCAAACAGTTGAGAAACTTGGTCAAGTGATCCTATCATGGGCACGTTACCTCCAGAGCCTGTTATGAATCAGTTCAAGATTTGTTGCTCAGTGCAAGTTATTCTCAGATTGGTTAACCAGAATATCTCTTTCAAGATTCATATTGAGTTTAGCCTTCTCAACGTTCATTTCAAGAACTGAAGCCATGATCAGTCCATCCCCAGCAACTGAAGTCATGATCAGTTTATCCTCAGCAATCATTTCAGGAATTGAAGCCATGATCAATCTTTCCCCTACAGCAGTCAAATTGAAGCCATGATCAGTTTTTCCTCATTAGTCAATCAATCTGGGGCAGTCTTCTTCAAGAATCCTCAGGATGTCTTTCCTCAAAAGACCATCAGCCTGATACAATTCATAAGTGTGACAGAGATGTGTTCAATATCTTTTCTCTAAGCAGAGTGGGCAGTGTTCCCTGTGTTAAAGAATCAGAGTTCCTTTCTTCCCTCACAAAGGAGTTTATCTCAGTTGTACCTATCATATGCATTGCATACATAAATTATTCATATACCATACATTGAAATATTTTCATAGCTCGAAGTGTGTTTCGTGCTTATATGCATTTTTCTAAGGTCCTGTTGCTGTCAACATCTTACCTTGAGATCAAAGTCCAACTTACTTGGCGCCTACCAAAACTTCTACCTGCCTTGTCATTCAGTGCCATTCCTGAATGTTGTCGTTTACCTGTCTTCTTTCATTCCAGTGTTATTCCTGGATATCCTATTTGTCTTCTTTCTTTCCAGTGCTATTCCTGGATATTGTCGTTTCCCTGTGTATCTATTGATGTTGTTAGATGTTTTTTTCTTCCATTCCAGTGCTATTCCTGGGTCATTATATTTCTTTCACTCCAGTGTCATTCCTGGATGTCTGTCTCTTTTGATCTCCAGTGCTATTCTTGGATATCTTGTTCCTCTTGTTTCTCCCAGTGTTATTCCAGGAAGTTCTATCTCTCTTCTATAATCCCCAACAGATCTGCTTGGATATCTTTCAGTACCATTCCTAAAAGTTGTATCTGTTCATTCAGTGCCATTCCTAAATGAGTTTTCTCATTTGCATTCAGTGTCATTCCTGGATGTCTTTCTCACAATCATTCAATGCCATTCTTGAATGTAGTGATTTACCTTTACCTTTCAGTGCCATTCCTGAAAGTCCCTGCTCACTTTATTCAATGCCAGTCTCGGATATCATGAACTCTTTTTATCCAATTCCATTCTTGGATAATTCTGATATATTTTCCAGAACTTTTCTCACTCCATTCAATGCCATTCTTGGATGTTGAGATTCCTTTTGTCCAATGCCATTCTTGGACACCTTTTCCCTAGCCAAGTCCAATGATATTCTTGGATATCTCTGATGTTTAACCTTGCCATCCAATGCTATTCTTGGATGTCCCCATTGAAGTTCTTCAAGTGGAATTTTGTTTATCTCCAATGCCATTCTTGGATGATTCTGATGTTTTTGTTGCCCCATTCAATGCCATTCTTGAATGTTGAAGTTCCTTTCATCCAATGCCATTCTTGGATATCTTATCCCCAATAGATTTTGTTCACCTCCATCCAATGCTATTCTTGGATGACACTGTTGTTTTTACCAGAAACTTCCTTGTTGTTGTCCAATGCCATTCTTGGACATTTATTGGATTACTTTTGTCTCGTTTGTAGTTTCCATCCAATGCTATTCTTGGATGTCACTACTCATCTTCTCAGGGTCTTGTCCCTCTCTTTCCAACTATTGATGGATACTTTTTGTCACCTTGACGGATCTCAAGAAATACCTTGTGTTCCCCGGTGTGTCTTTTTGCGTCATCTCTCTCAATTTACCGTAACCTTTGTTTCAAGTTTCCCCGCAGAGTGTTTCATCCTTTGCATTCATATCATCTTGTGACATCTTATGGCTAAAAATTTGGTTTTCTGTATTTAAGTATCTTCAATCTTGTCGAGACGAAGTTTTCAATCTTCATATCTCCTGATAGAAGAAACTTAAATAGGGGCAGCTGTAAGACCCTAATTTTTACCCCTAAGATTTCGCACATCTCATTTGCATTTCATACCACAAACAAGATCACAATATGTGTTTTTCCTGAGCACCTGTTTACTAACGTCTAACCAAAATACAAAAAAAAATGCTGCAGTTTGCCTATTCTTCTCTCTCTGTGCTTCCAGGGTTGTGCAGGTTTGTCAAAGCAAGGGCCTAATTTCAATTCAATTGTGGCAATTCAGTTGTGGTCAAGTTCAGATGGATGTTTGACCTAATCTTGGTTAAACTATCAAGCAATTGTTGCAAATGCAAGTTATCTGTTTCATTGGGCTATTTCTCAAGCAGTGGCTGTTCAAAGTCAAGATGCCTTGTGTTGAGATTCTCCAGTTTACCAAGCAGTGGTTCAAGTGAGGTTTGAGTTCAGAAAGTCAGGTTCATCATGATCAGAGTTTAAAGCTTAACTGTGTTCATCTGTGGATTTATTTTCCAAGATAACTGATTTAGACAAGTTCAAACAGATTCAAATGGCTGTTGTGGTTTGTTCTTTGGTAGTTGTGTTGCATCAGAGGCTTGCGAAAAAAGTCGAGATTGGTTTTGGGCTAAAAATAAAGATTTGCTATCCATGATCCACTTCATAAACTATCCACATTTCCTAATCCAAGATCCATTTTCCTAAATCCATTTGATTTAAATATCCATTTATCCAATTTCCATTTAAATCCATTAACCCTTTTTTTTTATCAAAGTCGTGGTTATTCATTTTTTAATCCATTTTTTTAAGTCCACATTTCAACCCATATTCAACTTTTTTAAATTCATTCTCCATTTTTTCTATTCACCTAGAAACCCACTTCCATTATCCATTTTTCTAATATCCAATTCCATTTTTCAAAATCCAATTTTTCATTATCCAATTCACTACCCAAATTATCCAATTTTTTCTTATCCATTTCTATTCCAACTACCCATATTAATATCCAAACTCAATTCAAATGCAATTCTAAATATCCATATTTTTCCAATATCCAATATCTATTTTAATATCATTCATTAACCATTTTTACCAATACATTTCATTCTCACACATAAGCCCATTTACTATAATAATTGACAAGAAAAATATAAAAAAAAAAATGAAATGGATGAAGAATAAAGCTCGTGTCAGCGCACGGCCCATCTTCTTTTCTTTTACTACGCAAGCTTCATACTACCAACTTCCAAGCCACTTCAATATTAGCTGCTACTGTAAAAGATCAATTCAAGCTGGCCCCACAATACTTGCTTTCAGCCACTTGCAGTATGTACAATCTCACGCCAGCCACAAGTCAATGCTACCACTTTTCAAGGTTACACAGCCAAAGCAACAATAAGCTACAGCCCCAACCAGTACAATAAACAAGCTCAAATTTCACGTCAGCCCATGATACCACAATAGCCACGTCGTACCAAGCCTTTCCACGTTAAAAACGACATTGCAAAAGCTGCGAGCAATACACCAACACGCAGCAGTCCAAAACGCGGCATACAAGTTCAAAACGACGAGTTCAAAACATAAACAACAACAGAATTTTTCAGCAAGAGTCACGCGCACTGCAACCAGTTTCAAAACGCAGAAAAAGAATCAAAAACGGCAACGAATTCTTTCAATCAAACTTTCAGTGAAACTCACCCCATTTCTTCTATAAATACAAGATATTTTCACTCTTTTGATTCAAGCTTGGATAGCCATAAAAGTTCTGCAAAATTTCTATCCAATACTCTTCCTAAATTCAAGCTTCATATCAATAAACCCCTGTAGAATTTTCATCAAAACTCTCTGCAATTTTCGTTCAATTTTCGTCTTCAAAAAATACCATCAACCTTCACTTTACCTTCATCAATTCTCACCTTCAATTCTTCATTCTCTAACCTTCACATCTCACCTAAAAAAATTCTCCAAACTTTAATTGAAGTATTCACCTGCAAACATTAACAACCACTTCAGAAATTCACGCAGGAGAAAAGAGGAAGCGAGCGAAGAAGAAGAATTCTAAACTGTTTTGTACCTGAGTCTCCTCCTTCGTTGACATTGTTGATGCGTCTTCAAAGATTTTATTGCTGTCGGTTTCGATTCGATCAAAAATTGGAAAAGAACAGCAAATTTGAATAGAACGATTCGAGGCAAAAAGGACGTGGTGAATTTGAACGCACGATTAGAGGTTCGCAAATCTCCGCCGTTCTGTTTCATTTCGATTTTTCCCCTCCATGAATAGTACCTCGTGGCTTTGGATGAAGAAGAAGATAATGAATTCTTCTTTCTGCTTTTTTCTTTTATCTTCTCTCATTTTTCTTGTTTTTTTATTTTATTTTAAAAAAAAAAAAAAGATGTTTTCAATGAGAACTTGGGTCTAGAGCCCGTTGGATTATTATCCACCACCATCATCTTGTTTTTTTAACCTCCCTCTCTTTCTTTTATAAAATTTGCTTTATTTTTCTTTTATTTTTTTTATAATTTCTTCATAATCTTTTTTTTTTTATTTTAAATTTGGATTATACTACTTTTTTTAAACTTTGTTTAGAAAAATTTCTAAAAAAATTTATTCAAAATTATTTTAATTCTTTCTTCTTTTCATTTCTTTTTTTCTATTTTTTTACTTTATTGTTGGTTGTTGGTGGATCATAAATGTTATATTCACTTTTCTTATTTCTTTTTCTTTTTGATCAATGAAAGTCTAGTGAATCTTGAATTCCTTTGTTGAATTTTGATCAAGACTAGATCGTTACCATTTTTCTTTTCGTGCGGTATTGATTTCGGATGACGATTTACATATCATTCATCTAGCATGCATTAGCACAAAAAGCTATTGATCGGCCTCATTTTAGGGTAATTACTCCGTAAATTACTCGGCGATTGCTTAACATAGCGCAACATATGTCACTTATCGGAAAACAATAAAAAATTATTGATTATTTGTCTTTTGGTTCAACACTTATTAGACTTGTTGTTAGGAGGCTTTGGTCTTATCAATCCTCTAATGAGTTCTCATTAACCTTGACCTAAGTGCAATTATTCAATCATTATTGATCACTTACTCTAACAACTAACAACTAATCACTAACTTCTAACTTTTACTTTTACAATTCCTTCTCGCTCCCTATCTCTCTTTTACTTTTATGCTCAATTATTATCATTTTATATCATGTTTATGCTTCCGCAATTTTTCCTTTGTCCGTTGGACATATGTTTATGCTTCCGCAATTTTTCCTTTGTCCGTTGGACACATGTTTATGCTTATGCCTTTTTCTCTTTGTCCACTTGGACCAAAAACATTAATAAAAGCCAAAACCTCTAAAAAACTTGTGCTTCTATTCTTGGACTATGGTTACTATCCTTTGCAATGGACATGAAGTTTTGCACCTAGACCTTGGACTTCAATGCTATTCTTGGATCCTTGGACTTAGAACTAGGACCTTCTCCCTTTGCTTTGGAATTATGGTTCGAAGACTTTGGACTTCAATGCTATTCTTGGATCCTTAGACTTAGAACTAGGACCTTTTCCCTTTGCTTTGGAATTATGGTTCGAAGACTTCGAAGCCTTGTGCTTTTTCTTGGTTTATGGTGAAGATAGCTACATTTGTGGTTAGGCTATTCTTATCCTTAGCTTTTACTTTATGCTTTAGGATGGACACTTCTTCTCCTCCCCATTCTTCAATTTTCAAAACTTTCTCCCTTTTTCAAAACATTCTTGTTTTCAAACTTTCACTTCTTTCATAATCAAACCTTGACTTTGTCAAGTGATTTTACTCTTTTCTTTTCATTTCTTAACAAATGCTAAACTATATAAGCATATTGACACCTTTTTCAAAAGGCTTAAAATACATCAATCTCATCACTCTCTTTTTGTGCCCTCGTGCACTTTTTCCTTTAACTTTTTCATAAGTTTAGACATGATTCACCTCCTTAAGCGGAATTATTTACTTGGAAATGACGACTTGTCTTTACATTTAAAATCAACCAAAGCAAACAAATTTCATTCTTTGTACCACGAACTACGAGGTTTTGATCCTACATTGCACATCGTGGGTACGTAGGCATGAGGCGACAAGTTTCTCCAAACACAAAAATCTTAAAATCAATTTCTCTTCTCATCTCTTAAATCTCTTTTAAAGCAAGCATTTTCATACCAAAAGCGTAAATATTTCAAAGGGTTCCTATAGAGTACTATAGACGTTTTGGGTGCTAACACCTTCCCATTGCGTAACCAACCCCCCTTACCCGGTTTCTCTTCACTTGTTCTTGTTTAGGGCTTGTGTAGGTTTTGTTCGCTCTTTTTCCTTTCCTTTTTGGATAAAATAAAAGTGCGGTGGCGACTCTTGCTTTTCAAGTTAAGTTAATCAATAGCTTACACTCACGATTTTGCCGCTACAGGTACGATTACTGTTTTTTCATCTGGGCCTCTCCTTGAGTATAAGCCCCAATAATCTCTTCAAAACAACTTCCCTTTTGATTAGGCTCAAACTCATAGTTGTTATCAAAACTTTCTTTAATTTCTTGAACAACTAACCATACAGCTGTTACTATGGAAGCTTGCTCGCCTGTAAGTTTTATCAGCTTTCTTTACATGCTTTCATATATATATAACTGTATTGCTGGAAGCTTGCTCACCTGTAAGTCCTTCTTTCATATCCTTTTAAATACTTGTCATATATCAACTGTATATATATTTGTATATTTACTTAGAGTTTTCCCCGACAATTAGGTCTAGAACTAGATAGAGCCAGTGGTCACTCTTTCAACAAGTCAAAACTAGTTCCCCATAGGAATTCCAGATACAGTCTTGCCTTCTCTTGGGCTTAAACAATATGGAACAAAGAGAAAGGCATTATTCCCGGTGAAACTTTTCTCAGACTGTCACTATTAGAAATTATCAAAGAAGTTCATTCCCCCGGAGAGGATTAATTCCCGGTGAAACCTCTCTTGAATTTCTTCAAACCCTAGAACTGTTCACTAAAGAAAAGATTATTCCCGGTGAAACTTTTCTTGAACTTTTCTTAAGTTTGGACCCACAGGCTTCCTAAAAACATCCCCGCCTCCTCTTGGGCTTTGTACAAGGACCCTCCGGCTTCTTAGAAGTTCTCATGCCTTCTCTTGGGCTTAATACAAGGACCCTGAATATCTCTTAAAGGTATAAGACAGAACTTAGTCATCCTTTGTTAGAGCTGTCTTTCTAAAGAGTAAAAACCTCATATCATGTTTAGGGTTGATACTCATCCCTTAAAGCACCTGCCTCCTCTTGGGCATCATACAAAGATAAACCTATTCATACCAGTAGACTTGGACAGTCTAATCTCCTCTTGGATCTCAAAGACATTCTCAAATTCCTTACGAATACGGGAAGAACCCTGATCATTCGATCAATCTCCAGTAGAGTTTAAAATCCTTGCAGGATCTAAAACTCCATCTTCATCCTAAATTTCCCCAGCTAGGGTCAGCTTATCATCAGAACCTCAAGACATCTGATACCTCAACTCTTCTGTATCCCTCAGCAAGAGTTGATTCCCCATTTTGGACCTGCCTCTGGATCTCAGTAATCCTTAGCAGAAGTCAGCCTCATCTTAGGCTTTGTATAATGATTTTCCACAGCAGAGTAAACCTCCAAAGCACTCTCTTGTTGAGTCAACCCCTTTTTAGCCTCAATCTTGGGCTTTGTACAAGACAGATAAAAGCACTCTCTTATTGAGTCAATTTTCCAGCCTCCTCTTAGGCTTTGTATAATGATTTCCCCTAGCAGAAGTTAGCCTCCTCTTAGGCTTTGTATAATGATTTCTCCAGCTTGTTCAACCACAATCTTGGGCTTTGTACAAGACAGATAAAAGCACTCTCTTGTTGAGTCAACCCTTTTTAGCCTCAATCTTGGGCTTTGTACAAGACACACAAAGACACTCTCTTATTGAGTAACCATCTCTCAGCCTCCTCTTAGGCTTTGTATAATGATACTTCTTTTCCTTAGCTAAAGTCAACCTCAATCTTGGGCTTTGTACAAGACACCCATAAACATCTTCAGCTGAGTCAGTCAAATAATTTGTAGCCTCAATCTTGGGCTTTGTACAAGACACCATATAAATTTCCCTAAACAGAGTCAAACCTCTTTCCAGCCTCAATCTTGGGATTTGTACAAGACAGATAAAACCATACTCTCCAGCAGAGTCAATCTTCTCCTTTTTGCCTCAATCTTGGGCTTTGTACAAGACACCTACAAATATTCCCCAATGGAATAAAAAAAAAACCCTTTTAGCCTCAATCTTGGGCTTTGTACAAGACAGATAAAATACCTCCCCAGCGGAGCCGATTCCTCCCAGCCTCCTCTTAGGCTTTGTATAATGATATCCCCAAAAGAGTCAGTATCTTTTTTAGCCTCAATCTTGGGCTTTGTACAAGACACATAAACACTCTCTTGTTGAGTCAACCTTTTCCAGCCTCCTCTTAGGCTTTGTATAAGGACTTCCCCAGTGGAGTCAATCAATCTCTTAGCTTCAACTTTGGGCTTTAATCAAGGCACACAAAAACCACAATCCCCTTAGAGGAAATAAAAACCTCTCTGTAGGAAGACATTTCTCTGTATATCACACATCAGATCTGAACATTCAAAACAAACCCTAATTCCAGATAACTGCTGTAAGTGGCACACTTGTTGATTCAAAATATCCAAGCTGTAGTCCATCTCTTATCCTGGTAAACTTCCTCTTTCATCTAATTGCTGTAAGCGGCAAGCCTCTAGATTATTTACATCCAAGCCAATGTCCCTCTTTTAGCATGAAAGATTCCTAAGGAAAAATGGCATTGCTCTACACTGAGTTAAAGTTTTCTCCTTCAGGACAAATCAATTGTAAAAGGAATTATGGCATTGTTGGATTCACATATCCCAGTTAAAGTAATCCTCCTTTATAATCAGTCACCCAACAGCCGTGATAAATAGACGAGACGTCTCCCTTTAGAGATGACAAATTCGCTCTCAATCAAACCTTTAACTTCAATCTTGGGCTTTGAACAAGACACAAATCACCTTTAGCTTCAATCTTGGGTTTTGAACAAGACACCAAAACATTATCTTTTCCTCCCATAGAATTGGAGGAACTACGATTGCTCTGATTTCCCTGTTTCTTTTAAACAGAAATACGTAGGCATAAGATTGCGAAATCTTAGCGAGCATACCAATCAAAAACTTTAGGTCCGGTACCTTCATACCAATCAAAAACTCTAGGTCCAGTACCTCACTAAAATCATCAAAAACTCTCTCTCTCTCAGACATCCTCACAAAGAAGAAACTTTCCCATTTACAGATAAACACCATCAAGTACAAAGCAGAACCTAATGCTAACTACCTATGGATAACCACATATAGGATGGGTAATTGATAACTCCCCATTGTATGACCTAACCCCGACTCCCCGAATCTCTCTTAACGTTTGTTCAGTTAAACAATCGCGTGCAAGGTTAGTTTTAGATAGCTTCCATTTCCCTTCCAGCTTCATGGGATAAATAAGAAATCAGAAAGTAGCACCCCACTCCTACCATTGCGGTGAGAAGAAACCCATGGCGATAATGTGGTCGCGTCACCGACAAAAATCGCACCCTATAAACATCCCACACAAACGTTTTACCTTTGCAAGTCAACGGAAGTGCCAACTTCGAAAATCCTTCAATAAACCTATGGTAGTAACCAACCAAACCCAAAAAGCATCTAATCTCAGTTACCGACTTCGGAGCCTCCCACTGTAGAACTGCATCTACCTTGGATGGATCCACAGCAATACCATCACCTGAAATAACATGGCCGAGAAAACTCACCTCTCTCAACCAGAATTCGCACTTAGATAACTTAGCATATAGCTTTTTTTCCTTTAACACTTGCAGGACGATCCGCAAATGCTCAGCATGCTCCTCTTCTGACTTAGAATAGATTAGAATGTCGTCAATAAAGACAGCCATAAATTGGTCCAAGTAAGCATGAAAAAATTGATTCATATACTCCATGAATACACCAAGTGCATTGGTAACTCCGAATGGCATCACCACATACTCATAATGTCCATATTGGGTTCTGAAGGCCATCTTCTGAATATCTTCATCCTTCACTCGTATCTGATGATAACTCGACCTCAAGTCAATCTTGCTAAACACACGGGCACCCACCAACTGACCCATCAAGTCATCTATTCTTGGAAGTGGATACTTGTTCTTAATTGTTACTTTATTCAGCTGTTTGTAATCGATACACAACCTCAAACGGCCATCCTTTTTCTTCACCAACAACACCGGAGCTCCCCAAGGCGATACACTTGGTCTCACAAATTTCTTTTCTAACAACTCTTCCAATTGCTTCTTCAGCTCTGTTAATTATGATGCCGACATCTTGCATGGTGCCATAGAAATAGGTCTGGTACCAGGGACAAGATCAATAGTAAACTTCACTTCTCTCTCTGGCGGTACATCAGTAATATCATCCAGAAACACTTCTGGAAATTCACGCACTACTTGCAATTCATTAATCACCGGCTCACTCTCCACTGACAAGGATGCAAACAATGCAAGCACTTGAGCTTCTTCCTCTAAGAGCTCTCTCAACTCTCTTGCAGATAGAAAACCATCTTCTTCCTCTTCCTCAGGAGCAAGAAATTGCACCGACTTGTTAAAACAGTTAATATGAACATGATTGAACTCCAACCAGTTCATACTCAAGATCACATCAAGATTTCCCAATGGTAAGCAAATAAGATCCACGCCAAAGTCCTTATGAAAGATTGATAGTGGACAATTCAAACAAACTAGGGAAGTGGTCACCGATCCCTTTGCAGGAGTTTCGACAACCATCTCTCCCTTCATAGGAGAAACAACAAGGCCTAGCCTTCTCACACAATCAGCAGCAATAAAAGAGTGAGTAGCACCAATATCAATAATAGCAATTAAAGGCGTATTATTAATGTAACATGTACCTCTGATCAGTCTGTCATCACTGGAAGTCCGAGTCCCTGTCAAAGCGAACACCTTTCCTCCAGTTGAAGCTTGCTTCGGCTTCTGGAAACGAGTACTAATATGGCCCTGTTCTCTAGAGTTGTAACAAGTCACCACCTTAACCTTGCATTCAGCAATCAGATGTCCTTCTTGTCCATACTTGAAGCATTTCTTCACGTCACACGTGCACTCATTGACACGATGACCTAGCTCACCACACCTGTAACACTTAAGAGGCGAAGGGGCACCTCCCGCACTCGGCTTTTTGCCATCAGCGTAAGTCTGTTTACCTTTCTCAGTTGGGGATGCATAAGGCTTACCACGGTTCATCGGTTGTTTCCCTCTTCTCTCGGCCAACCCTTTGTAGTGAGTCGATCGAGCTTTGCTATCTTCCTCAAAGATTCTACAACATTCCACCAAATCTGTAAACCTTCTGATTCGCTGATGACCAATCGTCTGTTTGATCTCAGGTCTCAATCCATTCTCAAAAGTAATGGCGACAACGAAACAATTAACAACAAGCGTTCCACATCCCCAGTGTTACACATCAGAGCATACGCCGACTCAAAACATAAAGTGAAGGACTTCGTCTTCACTAACCGCCACTCCACATTATTCTTGACTATCTGCATGTTACCCACGTGGAGGCAACATTCAAATATAAGGGGTGAGATTCTCAATCAGCGAAAGAAATGCATAATATAAATATAAAAACATATAATTATTATACAATTCACCCTATCATTACAACATCAACACAATTACAATTTCCCATCCAAACAGACAATAATATAATCAACAACACAACATAACACAATGCCATGCAATGAGACTTGTAACGCCCCGTTTTGTCTTATTTATTTAATCGAGTCGATTTAATTATTTTCGTTTTTATATTATCTTATTCTTGACTTTTATTTGACAATATATAATTTTTCATCGTTATTATGTTTTATCACGTTTTGAGAGCGTTTGCGAGACATTTGAGCTGAGGGGTAAAATAGTCTTTTAGGGGTTTAGATATTTTTATATAAATAGAGATTAGAGAGAAATAGAAAGAAAGGAAAAAGAAGAGAAAGAAAAGGAGAAGAAAGAAAGAGAGGAGAAGAGGAAAATCGAGGAAACCTCCATTTCAATCGCGATTAATCGAGTAAGGGTGAGAAGTTTCGATTATATCTTGCTTGTATATGTATATGTATATGTTGTGGTATGTTTTGGTTGTTAAATATATGTTTTTACTTTGGTTGAGATTGTGAACAATTCGATAGAAATCGATGTTTTAATGGTTAGAATGAGGAATAGTTTGCATAGAAGAGTCGGGAAATGATAGGATTTAGTCGGGAATACTTGTCGGTATGATCGGGGGGTTTAAGGATGAGTTTGGGGGGTTTTTGCATCATAAAATTCTGGTTTTTTGCCCCTGCGCTGCGAGTAACCGGTTAACACCCGGTGAGTAACCGGTTACCACTGTTAGTTTCAGAAAAACATTATTTTCAAAAATTCATAACTTTTGAACCGTAAGTCGGTTTTGGTCCCCGTTCGAAGCGTTGGAAAGCTAAT
Source organism: Lathyrus tuberosus (assembly GCA_022829125.1). NCBI lineage: Eukaryota > Viridiplantae > Streptophyta > Magnoliopsida > Fabales > Fabaceae > Lathyrus > Lathyrus tuberosus. The sequence goes on from JALAZF010000423.1 coordinate 2,458,759, forward strand.
GAAATATTCTTTCTATTAAAAATGGTTTGGAGGGCAGTAGATGAATTATTTAAGTCGTAGTTTTGTAAAAGTGTTGGGTTGTCGGGTTTTTATCGCGTTAAATGTGTGCGGTTGGTGTTTTACCGTGTGTTGTGCTATTGTTATATAACGTGGAGCTTTTATGTGGTTTATATGATATTGATGAATGTGATAATTATGTTGTTGTGTGGTAAAATACATTGTTTGATTGAATATCAATGTATGTTGTTATGATGTTTTGTGGAATTGTTGTGGCTTGTGGATTATGATGAAATGCATTGTTTGAATTGATTTCCAATGCATGAATAACGATGATGATATAATCCATATTGTTGATTTGTGAAGATGCATTTGATTGTCATGAGTCCTTGTATGCCAAGCATCATGATATACGTCTTGTGATGTCGTGTGCCCTAGTGGGTGTGAGCGACGAAACGATTCCAGAGGGAATCCGCTATAACATCGTGTGCCTTATACAAAGAGGTATGAGCGATGATTATAGACGATCGTGTGCCTTATACAAAGAGGTGTGAGCAATCGGGTCGTGCGCCTTATACAAAGAGGTGTGAGCGATCCATAAACGTCGTGTGCCTTATACAAAGAGGTGTGAGCGACGGGGAACATCGTTTGCCCGACGGGGAGTTACACTAAGTAACAAGCGATGATTCTAATAGTTCCTGAGTGAACTGATGATGAGATTGATGGATGGATGGTACCGCATTGCATTTGCATAGAGTCGTTGTGTCGGTCTCTTTGCATTTGCATAAATCATGAATGGATTGATTATGTGTGGAAAATCATGAATTGAGTGATTATGTGTTGAGTTTGTGATTGGATTGGTGAATTGATGTGCATATGTGATAAATGCATTGGTTATGGATGATATGTTTTATGTATAGACATATGCTATGTTTTGTGGGGATGTTGTACATTACGATGATTGTATTAATTCTCTATGGTGTGCTATATATGAATATATGTGATGCTTGTGGTGAGAATAACTATGCATGTGAATTTTTATGTGTTTGCATATTATTATGCAATCTTGATTTAGTTGTTATTTCTCACTCTTCTGTTGTGGTTTGTTGCTCTATGAGGCAATTGCAGATTTGTGTCTTACAGGCTTTTGTGAAGATTAATTCTCCATCCTTTTGTCGGTCTGTCTGCTCTGATACGTAACACGGGAGTCGGGGAACGCTTTTGTTATATATGTATACATTTGTTGGATATATTTTGTATTATCTTTGTATAAATATTTTGATGTTATAAAACAATTTATTTTGTAAAACAAGTCAGTTATGGATCTTTCCGCTTTATTCCATAATTGAACTTTCCTTTTGTTGGAAAAAGTTTCCCTTTTCGGTTTATTCCATTTTGTGTTATGTATCAAATAATTGAGCAGGGATTGTGTTTTCTTTCTTTAAATGTGGCATCATTGTTTTTGTCGAAAAAATAAATTTTTATTTACTCTGATTTTATTATGTATTATTTATTCGCGATGGGAATTGGGGTGTTACATTAGTGGTATCAGAGCAGGTCGGTCCGTCCGGCCAAGTTGTTGAGTCAGTTGGTGTGACAATTGAATACTGTCGATGTTGTTTGTTCCTTAGTACGTGATATGTGTGTGAAACACTGTCAGTACTTTCGAGTTTTTCTAATCCTTTATTTTCAGGATTTAGAATGAGATAAGTGGGGGAGAAGCTGGTGCTTCTCCAAGTTGCTTCAGTTGTGGAGTGTTGGCTCAGTGTGCCGTTGGTTGCAAGATTGTAAGTGTTGTTTGGACAGTGTGGTTCCCGGTTCCGGAGGGGATGCGGAGGTAAGGTTTATGTCGACTAAGGATTTGTGCCTTAGGTAGTTTTGTGCATAAGATGCAAGGAATGTTATTATAGTTTGGTAAAGACGGTTTATGTCCCATCATGATTATCGGTTGTCTATTGACAAATTGAGGAACTGATCACCCTTAATCTCTTGTTGATAGTAGATGAAATTATGTTGGATGGGATAGACGTGTCTTTCCGGCTTTGATAGTGTGCGTAATGAATTTTTTGGAATTTGAAAATGTGTTGGTTTGGAAAAGTTGGATTTTGAGGTGTGGAAACCATGAAAAACGCAGCAGGAAATTCTGCTTCTGGTGCGATTCGCCAGGCGAATCAGGAATCACCAGGCGAATGGGGTCTCGCCATTAGATCGCCGGGTGAAGTGCTGGCGAAGAGGGATTCGCCAGGCGAAATTCAAGAGACAGAACATGTGTAGCTACTGAAAGTTTGGGTTTTCAGAAAAATCAGGTTTCGTCACTGGTTCGCCAGGCGAAGGGCTGGCGAAGAGGTATTCGCCAGGCGAAATCCTTACTCACCAGGCGGATCTGGCTGTTTTCCAATAATTGACTTTCCTTCAAAAAATTCATATCTTTTGACTCGGAGGTCTGATTTAAGCGTTCTTTATATCGATATGAAGCTATGAAAGTGTTCTGTGCTGTGGAAAGTGAAACTATTGTGTATGAGACGGATTAGAGGTTTTGGTATGTTGGTCCAGTTGGGAAGTCATTGAGAGAGAATGATTGGGTATCGTTAATGGTTGTTCTCAGAGCGTAGAGTGTGAACTCAAATTTGACGAAGGTGAAGATTTGAGGTTTGGATATGCTAAGTGAGTAGAAAACTCTTAGGCGATGAAACCAAGGTGTTTGTTATATTTGTGATAATAGTGTTCTGGAATTGACAGGAAAGCCACAGTGAAGGGCTGCCAGTTATGCGTGACTTCCAGATGTGTTTCCGGATGGAATATTGGATGTGGGTGTTAGAATTACCCAGTGAAGAATTTTTCAAAAACTTTAAGAATTTATATCTTTTAGAATTTGGTTGGAACGTTCGATAAGAGTGGTGAATTTTGTGAGTTGAGACTTTGATCGATTTCATGTGACTGGTTAGGTTTGTTATCATCGGAATATGTTGTTATTTACTCGATTAAGCTTGTATGTGAGTCTGGACAAGTTTGGATGAGGGTTGGTTTGGTTGGGTATTACAATGAACAGTGATGTTGTTCGGTGTTAGTAATGCATCTGGAATGTTTGTGGAGTATATGAATCGTATCTTCCATGTTTATTTGGATAAGTTCGTAGTGGTTTTGATTGAGGATATTCGGATCTGTTATAAACTCAGAGGAAGAACAGGTAGAGTGTTTGAGATTTGAATTACAAGTGTTGAAAAGAGACGAAGTTTTATGCTAAGTTATTCGAGTGAGAATTTTGGTTGAAAAAGGTTAGTTTTCTTGGATATGTTATTTCAGATGAGAGTATGGTTATGGATCCATCGGAAGTGGGGGTAGTTCTACAATGAGAGGCTCCGAAGGTGGTTAGGGAGATTAGAATCTTTTTGGACTTTAGTTGGTTATTACCGAAGGTTAAGGAAGGCTTTCCCAGTTAGTGTTTTCGTTGCTTCAGTTGACTTACAAAGGGTAAGTCGTTTGCTTTGGATGTTCGTTAGGAGTAAGTTTGGTGAGCTGAAGTAGAAGTTGTCTACGGCTCCAGTTTTAATTCTGCGTGATCCTGATAAACCGTTTGTGAGGTATAGTGGTGTGTCTTTGATGAGTTTAGGCAGTGTGTTAATGCAAGAGGGTAAAGTCGTAGCTTATGTTTTACGACAATTGAGGATTCATAAGAGGATCTATACTATTCCGGATTTGGGATTGGTTGCGGTTATATTGTGTTGGAATATTTGGAGGTATCATCTTTATGGTTCTAGGCTCGAAGTGTTAGTAATCACAAGGGTTTCGAGTACTTGTTTGGTCGGAAGAAATATAGTATGAGATAGCGAGGATGGTTGAAATTTGTGATGAGTTATGACTTTAGCTGGAATTATCCTATTGGTAAAGTTAATGTCATGCCTGAAGAGTTAAGTCGAAAGTTTTTATGCATGTCTGTTTGGATGGTCAGAGAATTAAAATTAATTGAGCAATTCCGAGACTTGTGTCTGGTGTGTGAGATAACACGGTAGAGTGTGAGGTTGGGTATATTAAAAGTGAACAGTGATTTTTTGGTGAATATGAGAAAGAGTTAGACTTTGGATGTGAGATTAGTAGTTTTGATGGTTACAAGTAATCAGAGTGCGCAGCGGAAGTGTGATGTGGCACATTTTGTAATTGCGTGTGGGACTTGTAAGAATTCATAGGTTGAACATTGGGAACATATAGGAATGGTGAGACTATTGGACGTTTCAGAATGGAAGTGTTAGGTGAAAGGTTTATATATTATTCATGGGCTACTATGTAGATGGATGTTTTGGTTGTATGTTTGATTGGGGAATCATAGCATTGTTGTAATATTGTGGTGTGACAAGGATGTTGGTATTGTGGTTATGTAGAGGTTGTTGAAACGATGTTGGGTTGTGGAACTTTATGTTCCTGTTGTGTTTCGGTTCAAGAGTGAACCTGTGTGTTCGTAACTTGGATATTCTTTGAGTTGTGAGTTGGTCGTCAAGGGCATTGTATGGGCATTGCATCTTGTCGTTGTAGTTGTCGTCGTTGTCGTGTCGTTGTTGTAGCTGCTGTTAGCAAGGTGGTTTGTCAGTTTGTGTTATTCGTGGTGTGCCTTTTGTTGGCATGATAGTTTGTTAGTCGGATGCGAGAGTTGTATCCCGAGTTGTTCGTATCAATTATATTTTCGAGGACGAAAATGTCTAAGTGGGGGAGAATTGTAACGCCCCGTTTTGTCTTATTTATTTAATCGAGTCGATTTAATTATTTTTGTTTTTATATTATTTTATTCTTGACTTTTATTTGACAATATATTATTTTTCATCGTTATTATGTTTTGAGAGCGTTTTCGAGATATTTGAGCTGAGGGGTAAAATAGTCTTTTAGGGGTTTAGATATTTTTATATAAATAGAGATTAGAGAGAAATAGAAAGAAAGGAAAAAGAAGAGAAAGAAAATGAGAAGAAAGAAAGAGAGGAGAAGAGGAAAATCGAGGAAACCTCTGTTTCAATCGCGATTAATCGGGTAAGGGTGAGAAGTTTCGATTATATCTTGCTTGTATATGTATATGTATGTGTTGTGGTATGTTTTGGTTGTTACATATATGTTTTTACTTTGGTTGAGATTGTGAACAATTCGATAGAAATCGATGTTTTAACGGTTAGAATGAGGAATACTTCGCGTAGAAGAGTCGAGAAATGATAGGATTTAGTCGGGAATACTTGTCGGTATGATTGAGGGGTTTAAGGATGAGTTTGGGGGGGTTTTTGCATCATAAAATTCTGGTTTTTTTGCCCCTGCGCTGCGAGTAACCGGTTAACACCCGGTGAGTAACCGGTTACCACTGTTAGTTTCAGAAAAATATTATTTTCAAAAATTCATAACTTTTGAACCGTAAGTCGGTTTTGGTCCCCGTTCGTAGCGTTGGAAAGCTAATGAAATATTCTTTCTATTAAAAATGGTTTGGAGGGCAGTAGATGAATTATTTAAGTCGTGGTTTTGTAAAAGTGTTGGATTGTCGGGTTTTTATCGCGTTAAATGCGTGCGGTTGGTGTTTTATCGTGTGTTGTGCTATTATTATATAACGTGGAGCTTTTATGTGGTTTATATGATGTTGATGCATGTGATAATTATGTTGTTGTGTGGTAAAATACATTGTTTGATTGAATATCAATGTATGTTGTTATGATGTTTTGTGGAATTGTTGTGGCTTGTGGATTATGAAGAAATGCATTGTTTGAATTGATTTTTAATGCATGAATAATGATGATGAGATAATCCATATTGTTGATTTGTGAAGATGCATTTGATTGTCATGAGTCCTTGTATGCCAAGCATCATGATATGCATCTTGTGATGTCGTGTGCCCTAGTGGGTGTGAGCGACGAAACGATTCTAAAGGGAATCTGCTATAACATCGTGTGCCTTATACAAAGAGGTGTGAGCGATGATTATAGACGATTGTGTGCCTTATACAAAGAGGTGTGAGCGATCGGGTCGTGTGCCTTATACAAAGAGGTGTGAGCGATCCATAAATGTCGTGTGCCTTATACAAAGAGGTGTGAGCGACGGGGAACATCATTTGCCCGACGGGGAGTTACACTAAGTAACAAGCGATGATTCCAATAGTTCCTGAGTGAACTGATGATGAGATTGATGGATGGATGGTATCGCATTGTATTTGCATAGAGTCATTGTGTCGGTCTCTTTGCATTTGCATAAATCATGAATGGATTGATTATGTGTGGAAAATCATGAATTGAGTGATTATATGTTGAGTTTGTGATTGGATTGGTGAATTGATGTGTATATGTGATAAATGCATTGGTTATGGATGATATATTTTATGTATATACATATGCTATGTTTTGTGGGGATGTTGTACATTACGATGATTGTATTAATTCTCTATGGTGTGCTATATATGAATATATGTGATGCTTGTGGTGAGAATAACTATGCATGTGAACTTTTATGTGTTTGCATATTATTATGCAATCTTGATTTAGTTGTTATTTCTCACCCTTCTGCTGTGGTTTGTTGCTCTATGAGGCAATTGCAGATTTGTGTCTTGGAGGCTTTTGTGAAGATTAGTTCTCCATCCTTTTGTCGGTCTGTCTGCTCTGATACGTAACACGGGAGTCGGGGAACGCTTTTGTTATATATGTATACATTTGTTGGATATATTTTGTATTACCTTTGTATAAATATTTTGATGTTATAAAACAATTTATTTTGTAAAACAAGTCAGTTATGGATCTTTCCGCTTTATTCCATAATTGAACTTTCCTTTTGTTGGAAATAGTTTCCCTTTTCAGTTTATTCCATTTTGTGTTATGTATCAAATAATTGAGCAGGGATTTGTTTTCTTTCTTTAAATGTGGCATCCTTGTTTCTGTCGGAAAAATAAATTTTTATTTACTCTTATTTAATTATGTATTATTTATTCACGATGGGAATTGGGGTGTTACAAGACTCACAATTCGACTCAATGCATGTGGTACCAATTAGGTCCCTTTTTCATGATCATAATTCCCGTCGGAATTTTCATCCACACGGGCACATGACACCCGTAATCGCTCACACTCCACATGGGCACACGACTTATCATACAACTTATGCAAACATGTTATGCCAACATACAATGATGACCAATGCATGTAACTATCATACAGCTAGTACATCACACCACAATTGTACAACACATCATATACTTGCTGAAGCATACAACAATCGCAATCCATAGATACAACACACATTCGTCCAACCGAACACAACATTTCCACGTTCAACACATTGCAACGCACATGGGAATATAACTAACACGTCGAATAGTTAGAATTCTGGCAATGAAAATAATTTTAATAGAAATTACACGAAGCCAGCTTTATAACAATTCAAACGGCGACTGAAACGAACCTACGGATCAAAAGATACGAATTTTTAAAGTTTTAGAAGGTTCGGTTCCTTTCAGTTCTACTCGCCTGATGTTCGCCCAGCGAGACGCCAGCGAATCCACTTTCGCCCGGCGAATTCCCTTTCGCCCGGCGAATTCCCTTTCGCCCACTGCTCGCCCAGCGAAGCAAAAGCGAAATCATTCCCCCCATACAAATTCCAACAGCACTTGTTTTTCACTCCTCTCTCGCCTCTTGGTTTCGCCCAGCGAGATCACTTCGCCTGGCGAGACGACCTGTTCACCTGGCGAAAATGCGCGAATCAGCAACCCTGCAGTTGCGATTCTGCACTATCCCTGCCCCAAAATTCTTATGAGTTCAATACCGTTCAGCCCCAAAAATGCATAGCAATCACCAAGGAAATCATACAACAACAACACATATCATTTAGACTCACTCTCAACATAGAATCACAATTTAATCCATCAATTTATACAATTCTCACATTATTAGAATCATCGACACGCAACCAAAACAAACAATCAAAGAAAATAGAGAGATGCCTAGAAATAAACCTAACGATTTATCTACCCTTATGCATGCATTATTCATCCCTTAAGTGATTAAAGAACCCCACCCTTACCTTAGTGATGATTCTTCGAAGGTTCTCTAAGCCCTATCTCTGCTCCTTTCTTCCGTTCCCCTTTTCTCCCAGAAATGCGATCGTTCCCAAACTGATTCTCTTCTTTCCAATTTTCTCTTTTTCATACTATAACCCTTAGGCCCCTATTATGTTTTTCCTTCCTTACCCTTACTAATTCTCATGAATACTCCAATTTTCCCTCCTTATTCTTGTCATTATATTATATTATTATTATTACTAATGTCCACTTATTAAAATAATAATAATAATCAATATTTTAATTAATTTAATATTATTCAACTAATATTATGATCAACCAAATATTACTAATATAATTTAATTAGTACTACTCTCTACACCACCAAGTTCTACATAACTGGTCACACACCCCCAACCCCTTAATCCCCATAATTCCAAGGTTACTACCCCATACCGAGGGCAACCAAAACACACATAATCACACACATATACACAACTTCATATAACTTTAATTACGGAAAAAAATAAATAAAATAAATCGGGGCGTTACACCACATACAATATTTATTAAGTGTTTTTGCTTTTCTTTTAGAGAGAGAAGAGAGACTCAAATGGTTAAAAGAAAACAACTAAGGGGAACTCCATCCTATGAGTGATCATGAAATGATTGATCCTATAGTTGAGGATGAAAGGGAATTGCTACCTATGTTAGCATACTTGAATTGGTGACCTAATGTTAAGGTTTAGAAAGGAACTATCCTAACTGTTAACATACAAAGGATTAAAAGTCTATTATCTCTCCTACCTCAAGCTTAATCGGAAATTAAGTCGAGCTAGGAATTCTAAGGGATCATGTGAACAAACACAAGTAAACATTATACTAATCAATCACAAAATGAACGGTGTCGTGACCTCAGCTAAGAAACAAAACTGAGTGACTCTTCGTCCTCAACTAAAAGAAAATGCAACAAAAATGGACTATGCCGTGATCTCAACTAGGAGGAAGTTGAGTGACTCTTCGTCAACATATGATGAAAATGATGTCGTGATCTCAACTATAAGGAAGTTGAGTGACTCTTCGTTCATCCAAAAGAAAACAAAAGACAAGGCAATAAACCAAAACAGCAGCAACAACAGCGCTCCTGCACCTGTACAGCTATAAATCCAGCAACAAGCTAGAACAACTTTCAACAGCCCCTATTTTCAAAACTAAATAGGTATAAAAAGTCTAGACATAATTGCAACATTTAACAGCTCACCTTGTGCACAACAACTATGTATGTAATAACACTTCCTACCTTCAAGCAACTTAGCACCTCAAGCATGAACCACTACCAAAAATAACTCAAAAATTAGTCAAGGCAGTCCAAAATAATCAAAGCGGTAAATCTTCATTATTACATGTCCATGGGGAGGGGGAGCATAAGGAACCCACCAAGGGGGAAGGCCTAAACTAAGACATAAAGGAAATAAATGGGGAAAACTTAAAAGTACAACCAAATGATCAAAGTCCAAATGTCCAAATGAGATAATTTCTTCAAGTGTTACCTCACAAAACAAAGTAGAATGGTTAGTATGTGAAATCAAGAATGAATGCATGAATTGTACAAGATAAATCAAAATGAAGTATAAGGATCAATCAAACCATAGCACCAAAGTTCAACAAGCATTATGACATAAAATTCATCAAACTAATTTCACAAAATTCTTCAAAGTATTGTATAAAATTTAACAAAATGGTGACATTAAATTCAACAAGGTATCACAAAATTTCACCAAGAAAATAGTATGAAATTCTATAAAATAGTCCAAAAATTCAACAATATAATTCAAAAATTCAATAAGAACACATCACAAAAATTCTTCCAAAACACTTATGAAATTCTAAAAACTATCTCATGAAATTCTCACAAACTATTATCACAAAAATTCAACATAGCAAGAATTCAACAAAAGAATATTCAACAAATATAGCACAAAAAATCAACTAAATATAGCACAAAAAATTCAATAAATATATTCATGAGAATAAATCAAAATATTGACAAGTTAACAAAAATGTTCATCAAAATATTAACAAAATCCAATCAAAGATTCTCAATAAGCACCTAATCAAAATCTAACAAGCAATTTAAACACAATTCAACAAAAAAACTAATCAAGAATTTAAAAAAACTAATAAACAAACAACACAATAAGGCTCAGAGAGCGGTGCAAATGATGGTTCAGGGTGCAATTAACACTATCCTGGGCTTAAAAGCCCAATCTGGCTCAAAAACACAAAAAAAAAAAACTAAGAAGGTATGCATACATGAAGTCCTCCTAGACCAAAAACCCGCGCTCTTACACTTCCATCTCTCTTTTCATAACTTAAAAATAAACCGCTCGCAAATGAACCGCTCCGCCGCGCCGTGAATCGCCTTCGGCAGCGGCGAAAGTCTTTTCACGGCCAAACCTTAGGGGAACGATAGATCTTGACCCTCTCTTTTTGCGTCCACCTTTCGTTTCCTCTAAAACTACCTAACATGACCTAAATCGGGGTCTTAAAATTAACCCTAGGCCATCAAGTTCCAAAATCAGACGAAGCACACAAAGGTTACACATGAGCGATGCTTGCTATGACCAATAAGCAGGTCTCACAAAAGCGTAATTCGTCAAGGTTCAAGCAAGATCATGGTTAGTGCAGGAGGATCGGGACTTACCTCTCGACGATACTTCGAAGGTGCTTTAAAATGCGAAGAAGATCAAGAACCAGAGGGTGAAGCTCTTCGATTCAGGTAACCTCAAAGATCCTTGACTACGCTCGTTTTTGCTCAAATCTTCCTTCTACTCGCTTCTTAACTTCTGTAGAATTAGGAAAATGGTGCTTGTCGCGTTGCTACGTAGATGGAGTAGTTGTGAATTGTTGTTGTAGAATTCTGGACTCGATGTATTGTAATTGGTGTCTGAATCTGTAGGTTGTTTAATTTGGAATTAAAGAAGGTTGAAGGTGATTGAGATGACGCGGAGGGATGAGCAATGTGAAGTAGAAGTTTCAGCCGAGAGTCAAGAGAATGGGAAAATGTGGAGAATGAAAATCAGTGGAGCAGAGAGAAAGAGAAATGGAGAAAATTTTGGAAGATGAATTTCTGAGAGTAAAAAATCTGAAGGTGATGAGGTGAGTTATGATTTATATTCCCTCTGCTTTGGATTTTTCTGTTAGCTAGGGTGGTTGGTCATGACAGTTAGGATAGAGTTAGTTATGATTTCAGTTAGATTTGTTTTAAGTTTGTTGCAACTGTTTTGAAAGTTAGTTAGGGATTCTATTAGGACAGTTGTAGGGTGGAGTTGGTTGTGAATTCTGTTATGGTTGCTTGGTAGGTTTGTTAGTTAGAAAGGGTTATGAGATGTTAGTAGTTATTCCTGTTATGACAGTTAGGGTTAGTTAGTTAATTAACTGTTGAAAATTAGTTGTGGTTTTAGCACTCAGTTATGTTGCTTACACTAAGGTTAGCAAATTCGGTGGTGAGTTGGTCGGCTTGTGGCAAGTTGGTTCTGGATTTTTTTTTGATGCTTATGACCTATGAATATTGAATGGTGTTTATTTTTTACTACGAGAGCAAGTGAGTTTTTGGTTGCGAATGTATTTCGAACTCAATTAGTTTCCAGGACCAAAGTTACATTGCTATGCTAAAAGTTGTTGTTATTATACTTGGTTCAAATGAATGTTTATGTTAATTTGCTGCAGGGTGTGGAAGTTGCAGTGCCCACAGCAGGAAGAAGATATTTAGGATGACCGGTGGTTGCTGAAGCATTGATGTGGTGATGATGTGTTGGTACTGAATTATGCAGGCTTGTGAAGTATCCCGTTGTGAGATTCAACACGGTTACGAATTTGTATGGGCTGTTATGGAAATTAGATGTAGTTATCTTGTGGTTGGTTTGACAGGTAGTTTGAATTGAATTTGAATAATATTTACGAACTTGAACCGAAACATGAGTTTTGAATTGGTTTTGTTTTCTGTTGGCTCTGTTGCAGGGCTGCTAGTTCTAGGATCTGCAGTGAAGACTTTGGAGTGATATCACCGTCATGTACGATTTTCACATCATGATAAGCCAACAACCACTATTGGTGTTACAGGAGGAACATCAAAGGGGTTGCTATTAAAAGGAACTTGGTGGATACAACGACAATCCTCATCAACAAGAGGCTCAATGCAGTTCCTGATTTACTTTCCTGAGAGCCCTCTTGGCTAGCCGTCGAACTGGAGTCTGAAACGTATTGCAACTCTGGCTTTGTTGAGGGAACGGAAGACTTTTCGGAGCTTTGCTCGCCAGAAGCGTCACTCGACTGAGCTTCTGCTTTAATGACACTCGTAATACTCAAATCACAAATCGGTAACTCCCACATCGCTTCAGTTACGGTCATGGAAAACATTAGTTCGCGAAGTAAGTCAATTATCTCTACCAAGAAATAATGCAGTAACTGCTTAAATTCGAATCCCGCCATATTCTTACTACAATTCTTCCTTCAAATTTTCACTGTGCAGCATACAATTTTCATGAGAAAGTCTCCTTCTACAGAACCTTTTTTCCGTATTCTTCTTCGTCTATTATGAAGTTTATGAATTATTTTGTTGTCATGGTTTCTTCTTGCAGCTATGCTTTGTTTTTCTGTTTGGCACTGCTCCCACGACGACCCAATTCACGAACTGAATTTACTGATGAATGTGTTGTTGGATTAGTTGAAATGGTTGTGTGCTTGACCTGATTGAGGGATGAGTGAAGTAGATTGAAACGGAATGTAATGTGAGATAGGTGACCAGACACTTGAACATGACTGATGTGAATTAGATGTAAGTTGTTATTTGATTATTGCTCTGTGATGTTAGTTGATGTAACTGCAAATCCGAACTAGAATCTCTAGATGCTTTAATTATCCATGGCCTGATTTACCAATTTCCCCAGAAGCTATTTATTTTGAGGCAAGTCCTGATACCATCAGTTAGGACAACTGCAGCAGCATCCACGTTGTGGAACACAAGCTAGTGACAACACTTGTCTACTTCATGGTCTTCCCTTTTAAACACCTCCTGAACCTTTTTTTTCTTTATCTTTTATGCAGGCTTGGGTACACACAGAATAACAAGTTTGGACGCAACACTAACGAGGTTTTGACGAGCGAAGCCTTTGCATTATTGGTCACCTATGGCGGTTCACAAGGCCAACCAACTGGACCTTTAGTTGCCGGTAAACTAAATGGTGCGTACAGGGATGAGAATTTGCATTGTCTTTGTTTATTCCCGTATGGTTGAATGGCAAGGTTCCGCTTTGCAGCGTCCGCGAGTCGAAATGCCAAGACATGAATACCTCTAAAGTCACATATTTCTTGATTATGTTGCAGGGATATGCTGGAGTTTGCAAATGAATCTTGGCTTGATTTTGATTATGATCGCTTAATGGGCATCATGAGCAAGGGTTCTGCAGTTTTTCTTACTTGCTGCAACAAGTAGGCTCGGCATGAGGTTTTTGGAATTGGGGAAGCACAATTAAGACTTGTGGGGATTGGCATTATGGAGATAGAATCTTAGGGGTTAAGGTTGACTTAAGACAGGGTAGGTTGACTTTGGTCGATTGGTTGACCGAAAAGTCAACAGTTGACCAAAAGTCAACTTAGATTAGAAAAGTCAAAACTTGTAATTTCTTTGTAATTTCTCCTTTTCATTGTGATTGACATGTAATCTTCATGTAATTGAATTTTTGTCCATGTAATAAAGTTCCTTTCCTTAACTTCACTCTGATTTTACAACTTTGACTTGAATTTACTTTTCCCTCCAAGCACGAATTTGAATTTGAATCTTTTCCCTCCAAGCATGAACTTGAACCAATCTTGAAAGAAATGCCTTAACTTGCATTGCAAGCAACAAACTTCAATTGACCTTAAACTGATTCTCGGAAAAACAACTCGGGTCAATAGCACTGACAAATTTGTATTGAAGCTTGAACCATGAGTATTGCAAACTTGTATGACCCTACAAAATCAGATGAATACCTTGTGGCAGATGACTTGCTTGCCAAGTAAACCAATTGAATCAAACCAGGTGAATTAAGAAACATGTACTATGAAAATTGATCACTCTGTAACAAATTTTAACAGATGAAATCCACTTAAGCCAAACATCATGTTCGTTAAGCCCCTCTGATCATGGAGAATTTTACCTGCCACCCCCCCAATTAAACCTGGCACCCCTCATATTTTTTAAATAGCGAAAATGTCCCTTAAATTTTTTCAAACAATCTCCGGACGAAATTCCCGGTAATGTTAAAAAAAATTCCGGTATTGTTCAAAATTCCCGGTAGTGTATTTGAAATTCCCGGTATACCGGTAATTTCAAATTCCCCGGTAAGTGGTAAAAATCCGGTAATGCCCTGAAAAGTACAGTTTGATACCGGGAATTTCACCCCAATTGAAATTCCCGGTAGTTATAATTTTAGGGTTTTTTTAAACGGTCGAGATTTTGCCGACAGTTTTGTATGGTTGTGATTGCACCGACACTTTGTACGGTCCAGAATGGATGAACGTTTGTATAAATAGGGGTTAGGTCTTATGGTAAAATATATCTGAAAAAATGGCTTCTCCCGCATTTTTTATTAAGTCAGAAGTTTACTTCCAGAGAGGTTCTCGTCCTGTCGAATTCATGCTTCCCGATGACACAACCTCCTTTGCCGGCCTAACTTCGAAGTTGAAGGGATTGTTGCCTGATGGTGACAATAGAAAGGTGTCGAAGATCGAGTTTCGGGAGGATTGGGTGGATGGTAGTCTGAAATACAACCTAATTGAGCTGAAGGACGATGAAGATGTCATCAAAATGTGGAGATCATTTTGCCGTAGGCTAACAAGGGGTCCGATGGAGTTTGATGTACAGCTTTTAAGATCAGTTGATGAAATAATGGAGATGCTGAAACGCCCTGAAGCATCTGGTAGTGTTTAGGTTTTTAATGTTGATTAATTAAGTTGTTTATGTAATGTTAAGTGTTGATTTGTTTAAGTTGTTTTTCATATCACTGCGATGTAAGAGTTTAATCGAAGGTATAATAATAATATATTGTTCTGACATAATATACATACAACACAATAATATACATATGATACAATATGTTGTTCTGACAAAATATACATATAATACAAAAATACATATACAATACTAAATAGGACCCCCACGGGCTAGGTGTGCAATCCTAGCTAATCCAGCAGAAACACTGCCATCAGGGTCTACCACGCCCATGAGCTCATCTGCCATGACTTCTATCATCTGAAAGCGATGTGTGTCATCATGGTGATGTGCTGGAGGAGGAGGAGGAGGAGCTGCGTCATGAGAAGGTACACCCCCAGAAGGTGCATCCTTAGAAGGTGTTTCCTCAGCCGGCGGTGGAGTAATGCGTGGATGTGATACGCTGAGAAACCACTCCAAGTAGCCATCCTCACACTGCGAGGGATACTGAACCGGTGCAGATCGGGCTACAATGGCACGACCGGAGCTGAGGAAGTGCGTCTGAAACCACCGATCAATACCTTCAGAAGGTGTATCTGGAACTGGTGGTGGTCTCCTCTGGATGTAGCCATACTGGCGCAAGCATCTCTCTGGAAGGTGCCTGGCAACCAGAGTCTCCCATCTCATATATCCGGAGTATAATGACGACTCCTCGAACTCACGGACGACTCTGTGCTCTTCGTAGGGTGTCCATATGACATCCTCTATAGTCAGCTCGTCCAGTCTCCTCCTGTACTCAAGTATGCCCCCCGGGTGTTTCTGCCTCGCCCTCCACCTCTTCGCCCGTGGCTCGCCCTGGGTATATGGCTGGAACCTCCTATCGTATATCATAGGGAAATGCTCATAGATTCAGCACTGAGATCGCAACAAACAATAAATTAGAAATAGAATGATTTAAATAAAAATATAAGGACAAGTAAGAACATGAATTAAGATATACCTGCAACAAACTAAGGTACCCAGCAAGCTGCTTCGTCTCAAATCGGGTCGCCTCCCCGAGCGCATGATACAACTGAGTCAGGGCTGCACAACCCCAGGCCCAGTTGTTCGTCTGCAGATCGCTGAAGAGGCATAGGTAGCGAGCATCAACATACTTACCAGACTTGTCCGCAAAGAGAGTACATGCTACTACATGCAGCATGTACGCCCTAGCGGCAGCCTGGAACCTCCCAGCAGCAACAAGCTCGTCGTACCTATCACAGAGCCACCGCATGCGCAGGTGAGCACCTCGTGTATTAGTGAACTCATGATACACCACTACCTCAGGCAGCTCCAGATCACGAACCACCAACGCATGTGCCTGGGACACACTCATGATCAGGGACATCCAGAATCTACCGTCGATAGGGAGGTGAAACAAGGAGGCGACATCATCTAAGGTTACAGTCATCTCTCCGAATGAGAGATGAAATGATGATGTCTCCTTGTGCCACCTCTCGACGAAGGCACTCAGCAGATTTGCATCGAGCATGGTGAGAGAGCAGTTCCCAAAATACAGGAGGTCAAACTCCTCCATGATCCTCGTCACCGCAGCGGGGAAGGGAATACGTGGGAAGTTCTTCATCTTCGCCCCGTGAGACTGGACCCTCAGTACAGGTCGTACCTGTGACACGAACCATTAAATAACTTTGTTAGTACAAAAACAATTTATGTATAACCTAACAAAAGGAAAAATGAAACGCAAAAAACATATACCTGGCCCAGCCATAATCGCAACGCCACATGCTCACTGTACTCTGTAAGCACAGACGTATCTATCGGCCCGCCAGGGAATCCTGGCTCAGTGTGCACCGATGGCTTGGTCGATGGGACCGTGACATCGGTCTCAATGGTCTCCTCGACCCCTACTGTGCCAGCAACCCCTGCTGTACCAGCTGCCTCTGCTGTACCAGCCGCCTCTCCTGTACCAGCCGCCTCAACCTCAACTGCCACTGTAAAATCAATCTCCTCTACCACATCCCTAACTGCAGTCTCCTCTGGAACATCTCCAATAATAGTCTCCTCCGGCTGAAGAACAGGGGCGTCCCCATCTGTGGCCTGCACTGAGGAAAGACCTCCACATCGCCTAACAGACCAAGGTGCCTGGAAACGCCCCTACTGCTCGGTCATCCGCCTCTGGTGTGAACCGGTTGGGACCACGCGGCCTGCCCGTACATGTGCAGACTCAGCATCAAAATCTATTGTACCTCTACCCCTACCACCTCCCGCCAAATCAAGCGCCCTCCCAGCAATGCTACCATCACGACCTCTAGTTTTCACTGAAAAAAATAAGATAAAAAAAAAATAACAAATATTGATAAAATACCAGATTTTTTGAAATTCCCGGAAAAGGAAAAATTTACAACTACCGGATTTTTTGAAATTCCCGGAAAAACTAAAAATTTATAACTACCGGATATTTTGAAATCCCCGGTGGCGATTACCGGTTATTTCAAAATTCCCGGTAGGATGTTACCGGGATTTTTGAAATTACCGGTAACATTCACCGGTTATTTCAAAAAATCCGGAAACTCTTACTTGTTAATTCGAAATTCCCGGTAGGTGCTTGAAATTCCCGGTATCTTCTGAGAATTTGAAAAATCCGTGCCTCTACCGGATATTTGGAAATGGAAAAATGTTTTTTTGAGAGGGACTAATATGTATTTTCACAAGTAATAGGGGGTGCCAGGTTTAATTATGGGGGTGGCAGGTAAAATTCCCCTGATCATGGATTTAGCATCCTCAGCCCAAGTCTCCTTGTAGAACAAACAACCAATCTTGAAAGACCAAATATGCTTTGAATCATAACAAATACTCACACCATGTCTATGTTTCTCCAATAACAACCCACAAGTCATTTATTCGTTGATCACCACGGAAAACCCTGAGAAAGACTTAAAGGAGGAATGGTTGCTTGAGAAGTGAGAAAGTTGATAAAAACCCTAATTGGATAAGTACATCAAGACTTTCTCAATAATATGTATCTCAAGCCTTGATGAGACTTGAATGGATCAGATGCACGAATGAATAATCTTTACAAGTGAACTTCTTGAAGATGATTTAGTCAGGGAAATAAACCTTTAACCAAGTAATAAGAAGATGATGCTCTTGATGATTGTATAGCCAATGTTTTGAGTATTCACCAAAACTCTAATCCTGACTTTTGTATCCACTCGAGCCACTACTCGTATGAGAACTAGGTTCACACTGATCAAGAGTCAAAAACCTTACTTCAGTCATAACTGATGAAGAAACATCTTGAATCATACTTAAATGGAAATTATAACCTCACAGCAATAGAGAATCCCTAGCTTGCACACGATACCTTGATCCTACGCCTTAAGAGTCCTAATGAAATGCATGCTTGCGAATGACCTAATGGAGATGCATATGTATGTGAAGCAAAAGCCACTTATTGATGGTATAAATATGAGGACAAATTTTGGGGTGTTACACTGCTCTACTTCCCTTTCAGAAGTTCTCTCAGTTAGACGCAACTCTTGTGCCTCTAGACTACTTTGTAACTCTTCAATTCTCATGGTGCTCAGATCTATAGAATGTTCTATTGCTACCATAATGTAATCAAACCGAGGGGGTAAGGGATCTCAAAACCTTCTCAATGATTACTTGTTCATAAAGGGTTTCTCCATAAGCTTTCATCTCATTAGTGATTAGAATTACTCTGGAGATGTACTCAGATACCTTCTCATTGTTCTTCATCTTGAGATTCTCATACTGCTTTGGTAGGGACTAAAGCTTCACCTTCTTCACTGATGCGTCACCACCATAGCACCTGACCAGTGTATCCCACGCAGCCTTCGCTGTCGTTGAATCAGCGATTTTCTCAAACACATTTACATCTACGCACTGATGGATGAGAACAATGCTTTCTGATCTTTCTTCCTCGTATCTTTCTGCGCATTCTTTTGTTCCTCCGTTGCATTTGTTGCTACTGGAACGTAACCTTCAGTGACAAGATCAAGCACATCTTAAGCACCGAACAATACACGCATCTGAATCATCCAATGAGTCAAGTTTTTTCCATCAAACACTGGAAGCTTGGTGTTCAGACCACCATTTCTGTTCATCTTCAACCTTGTGCAATCACTCAGATCTCACCAAACACAATGTTTCCCAATCCCGCAGAATCAGAAAATGTGATTTTGTTACGATTCCGTTCAAGATTCAACACGAATTCAAGAAACAAAATCAACCACGCAACACCTCACTGTTTCACTCGTGTTTCCCGTGTTTCCCCGTGGATCCGAACCGGAGCTCTAGATACCAATTGTTGGTGCACAAGGTTAAAAGAGATGAATAGAATGAGATAATATATTTATAATCTGCAAATGACGGCTACAAAGTTGCAAGAAAGAATTACATTAAATGACATCTACCACTAGTCTATTTATGCACAGAAAACTAGGGCCACATTGGCAACATACTAAAGTACTAAATTACCCTCTAACAAAGCTTAGTCACTGAGTTTTGTAAAATATAAATTATTTCTAACAAAAACCACATTTCTAAAATCATTGTTGATATTTATAATCAATATTAATATTTATTTTCACATTTAATATCACACACTAAAAAAAATATTACTTTTTATTTTGTCAAAAACATAATTTTTTATGAGTCTCTTAACTCAACCATTGTTAGAAATAATGTGACGTAATTCGGCAAAAAAACCACCCACATAAAGCCATGTCACAACTAGGATTGTTCAAAAAAACTATAAACCGAACCGAACCGCCAAACCGAACCATACTGAAGTTAAAATAACCGAACCGTTATATTTGGTTAGTGAACCGAACCATTATTTTACTAACGGTTCTAGAACCGAACCAAATTAAAACTAACCAAACATTAACCAAAAGTGAACCATTAAGCTATTAGCACTATTACACTGAACTTACAAGTTCTAAAGATGAAAACACATTGAAGCTCTAAAAATGAAGAATCCTATATTTCCAAATCGTTGAAACTCCCAAAATCAAAATTCATTCTCACATTCTCGTGCAACTGTTTCCTTCTCTCTTGTTTCTCAATTCCACTTGTAAGTTTCATTTCATCTTCTGTAAATTTCATTTCCGCTTGTAACCATATTCATTTGAACTGTTTTTTTTTTCCACTACCTTGTTTTGCTAACAAAAGTTTCTTGAATTGTTTAGATTTAATAACCATATTCAAGTAAACTCTACTTTGTTCATTGTCTTTTGGCATCTGCTACAATATTTTTTTTAGAATTGTTGTTTTGTTGGATACAAAGTTTATAGAATTAGTTTGTTATTTGTGATTGGGGCGAGTATTTTTGAACTACTGTGTTTACAGCCTCATTGTTTCTGTTTAATTTTCTATTTATTCCGTACTTGATTTTTCAATATGATTATAGAACTATTTCATTGTTCAGTTGTTTGGTTGTGTGGTATTATTAGTTTTGAGTAAGCTATACTTAATTATGTTAAGGTAGTTTGAGTTTTGAGGTATGTTCCTATCATATGGTTGCTCATTTAATTTTGTATGACATTCACACTTGAGCCAATGAGTATCATAAGAGTAATTTTCTTCAATCTTGATCTAGCAGATGCAGGTGGCAATTTCATTGTATTCTGTTGTTTTTTATGATGTCTGATATGCAAAGTAAATGAATTTCTTATTATATGAGAACTCTGTTCTTTTTAAAAATTGTATGTATGATGTAAATTTAGTGGTATATGATACATTATAATGAAATATCAAGCATTTCGATGCCTAGTTTTTTCCCACATTGTTTTGTTATTGAAATTGCATGCTGTCGTACCCCAAATTTGTCCTACCCTTTCATTTTTCTTAAACCAAGCATGTGTGTTGCTTCATGATATCTCTCAAGATAATCATCTGACCTTTAGTCTTAATTCTCTGAAATTTAGATTATGGAGGTTTATCTTGTGGTTGCTGTGATAATTGTCTCTTGCAAGTTATGTTGAATTCCAGTGGAACTAAATGAGGAATGGACCCTCATTCTCATGATCAGGCTTTGCTTCTAAGTCATACTTCAAGTTAATCTTGCGCCACTAATTTATCAAATTTTGATTTAACTTGGTGAGTTAGTTCAAGATTAGTCCTAATCCATTTCATTCGCTTTCAAGATTAGACCAATTCATGATCAAGCTACATTTTGAATTATGTAAGTCATGAATGGGAGTTATTTCTCAGGACATGTTTGGATTATTTTTCAAGTCACATGAGAATGATTTCAAGTCATAATTTAAATGGTTGTAATACGTGATCCATTTTTCAACACTTAACCAAGCTATGGATGAATTTATTTTAAACCCATGAGTAAAGGTGAGCCAAGCAATTGGAGTTAATTTGTATTAACTAAGGCCATGAGACTATGGTTGGTCAAATTTTGAGAATCAATTGGTGATTATTCGTGTTGGGATTAGTCAGGTCGTGAATAAGAAATCACTTCTATGTTATGCTTGGATTATTGTTAAATCATGATGGAATTATTTGAGTTGTAATTGATTTTTCAAGTTATAACTTTAGTTGAATCACGACCATGATTGGCAATCTGTTTAATGGTTTTAAGATAGCCATTCACAAAATGTGAACAATGCCTGTGCAAGTAATGTTTCAAGTGATAGCAAAATATGAGCTATTTTTCAAGATTTAAATTTCAAGACTTAGTCATGTAGCTTTTAAGCCATGTCACAAATCCATTTGCAAGATATTCAAGCCAAGTTTAAGACAAGCTAATAAATGTGTATGATTCATGTGCTAAGACCTGCTCACCACAACCAAAACCAATTATATTGTTACAAACTTGACACAATCAATAAACAAAATCAATAAACAAAACCTGTAAACAAAAGTCCAAGTGAGAAAATTGAAAAGAAGCTATCACTAAAGAAAGCCAAGAGAAAAGTTTACATTGCCAAACGAAACCAACTTCTGCAACATTCCAAACACGGTTAAAAATCACAAATTGACCGCAGACCCAACAAATCGGTCCTTGCAAAAGCTCAAGCCATCACATAAACCATTCTTAGTTTGTACACCTTGAAGCCATCAAAACCAATTCACTCACTCAATGATACACACGCAGCACCATCAAGCCACAACAATGAGAACTCAGTTCTGTTTCTCAAAATATTAATGTGTGAAGCCATGGTGAAACTCACAAATAACATCACATTCAAAACCTGGAATCCAAATCATGAAAGTCAAGGATTAGCAACTGTTTCACAAAGTGACTGTACAATTCCAAAGAAACATAATACGGCACGATATCACTTACAAGAATGGTACCTAGTCTTAGCTCAAGGAAAACCCGTCGGCAGCATCTATCAACGTTCACGTCAAAGCCAACTTTTCTTGGGCAGCTTGATATGGAACATATAATTATTGAGGCCCAAAGTTATGACATATGCTTTGAGTATATTGAAGAATTGATCCATAAGTAGGAGCCTTTAATAACAGTCCTACGCCTTCTGATCTTATTTTCTATCACTAATGCTGGGTTGCCAAAGAAGCACTTTGACTATTTCAGGAGAGAGCTACTGCATAGCTATGGATTTGAGCACATAGCGACACTAAATAACTTAGAGAGAGACGGACTCTTTAAAAAGCAGGAGTCAAGAAGCAATTGGCTTACTATAAAACGTACTCTGGAGCTTGTGGTTGAAGGCACTGATACAGCCAACCCCAATGATATTGCTTAAGTCTTCTCCGGATATGCACCACTTAGCATTCGTCTTGTCCAGCATGCCATTCGATCTGGATGGCGCCCTGTTGAAGAAATTTTGAAACTGCTGCCTGGACCTCATTTGGAAACTAGAAGGTGACAAGCTTTTTAAGGAGATACGGGATCTCAACTTTGAAGTTGTAGTCCAGATTTTGCGTCAAAAAAGCAACATCCATGAAGCAAGACTACACAGATATGACAACAACAACACAGTCAGTTTCTGAGTTGAAGGACTTTGTGAAGAAGCTTAACTCATTGCCAAAGATGACTAGGTACATAAATCTTGCTCAACATGCTTTTGCATTTCATAGTTCATTTCACGATCGTAACTTTCCTCAAAGGCCACCATCTACATCAGAATGAATGAACATTTAGCAGGAGATATGAAATCATTCAAATAAACCAGAGTCAGCATGAAGTCAAAGATGTTACAAGTCAGCAAAAGACCACCACATCAGCACAGTGAAAATCACAAAAACACCAAATTCACGCAGTAAAAAAAATCAAATAAATATTGCACATTCTAGAAGCAATCCCAATTGACCATAGACAATTTTCAAAAAAATATATTCTCAGAATCCTGGAATTCGTACAAGGACACATTCCACCCAAATTTCAAAACGGCATTTCGTACTATTATCTTTCCTCCCCAAGTTTTCACACAAAAACCCAAATTTATGAGCCTATAAATAGACCTCACTATTCACTCACAAAACGGAGAAGAAAACCCTAACGAAGTTCTGCTGAAACCCACCCTCAACCCTCACTAAAGCTCGAATTTCAAACCTTCTCAGAGCTCACATCAGAGCTCTGAACAAGGTGAGCTTAGCCACCGTCTCACACTCTTAGAAACGCATTATTTCCAGCAAGATAAACAGAACACGCGAAAGAGAAAGAAGAATAGCGAAGAGGAAAGGAAAAGAAGAGCGAACCTGAAGCATTCTGAGCCGGATCTTCAAGAGGTATACCTTGTTCTTCATTTTCTTCTTCGTTTTGCGATAGCATCTGTTTGGTATTCTGCTTGATTTCGTTGCAATCCAAGGTTCTTGATTTGAAAAATGAGGGTTGAAGGTTTCGTTTGGGATTAGGTTTTTCTTTGTGTAAGTTTTATTTGATGTTTTTTACTTTGAAATTGCTATGCGGTGATGATAATGATACGATGAGGTTGATGTTTTTTTGAAAAAAGAAACTCAACTGAGTTGAAACAAAGGAAAGAGAGAAGGGTTTGGGTTTGGGTAGAAACTCTTTGGAGTTTTTGTTGAAATGAGAGAGAGTTAGAGTGAGAGAGACTCGTTTGAGTCAGAAGGAGAAGGATTAAAGGGCTATGATGACTTGTGAGAGACATGTGTGTGTTTGGGTCTATACTGGCCGTTCCTTGCATCATTTTATTAAAGAAGTCATTTATTTTTTTAATTTCAATATAATGTCACCGCTTGATTTCCCCACATATGCGTTTGTGTGACTATTCTGCATATTGTCGTGGCATTCAATGATAGCAGAGAATATGGAGATGTGAGTCGTGTGGCTTTAGTCCCATAGGATATCATTTGCTTTTAAATTATTATCATAAAAAAAACAATTTATGGGGAATCAGTATGTTGCCTTTTCCAGGATTTTTCTTTCTGCCATTTAATAAGTCTGTCTGCCACATGTTATGATGTGTTGGAAGTTTAAGAAGTTGAATTTTCTCTCCCTCCCTTCAATTTAATTGACCGTGCCCTCCATCAGATGAGGATTATTCTGACCGGATATAGGTCATTTTCTTGGGCCTGGGTTGAATTCGTTATGTGGCCCACATTTCATTGTAAGGTGGTTTAATCATAGTGGTATATAATTAAGTCCTAAAAAACTATTAATTTAAGGTTTAATTAATTAATTAATTCTGTGATTAAGTATAATTTCTGAGCCATAAGATTATCATCTTTTATTACAAGATTAGTTGATAAATAACTTTGTATTAATGGTAACTTCACCCTAACATAATCTTCTTAATACCAATTAATTTATAATTACCCTATTTCAATTTATCTAAAACTTAAATGATATTTATTTAGTTAAATCTTAACTAAATACTCAATTTCTAAAATAATTCAAACTATTTTCTAATTAAATATGAAAGTAGTGGGCTCTTGGGGTCTAGCACTCCTTGGGTCCTTGGATGAATGCTCTTGAGGCGCACGCTTTGAGTTGTGTTCATTCCGTCTTTCATTTATTAAAAAAATACTTAAAACAATTAATCTATGCTTAGGCAAAATATAATTAACCCTTAATCATAATCTAAAAAAAACTCCTAATCATTTTAAAATACTTAAAATATTCAATCTATATCAAAATACTCAACTCCTAAAAATACAATATTTTCTTAAATTAAAATACCTAATCTAATTAATTTCTTAACTTTTAAAAGTAATTCTCTTAAATCAAATTAAAATCCACTTTGTTAAATTCCCAATAATTTTCCCAAATCAAATTAAGTCATAAAACATTACTTGATCTTTTACAAACATTTCCTTAATTAAACTAAAATCATAAACCATTTAGGTTAATATTTCTAATCATTTTCTTAATCAATAGTGGAAGTAGTGGGCTTGTGGAGTCTAGCACTCCTTGGGTGCTTGAACGATCGCTCTTGGGGCGCACGCCTTAGGTTGTGACCGTTCCGGCTTCCATTTCTAAAATACTTAAAAATATTTTAATTTAATTAAAGCATTCAACCTTTAAAAACACTTTCTTGACTTAAAAGTCATAATTCAAATTTAAAACGATTACCTAACCTTTTCACAAATACTCTTTTAACTAAAAATTAAAATCATAATCAAAATAAAAATGCTTAAAATATTTTCTTAAATGAAATGTTTAAATTAATACTTCTAAAATCTATTTTTCTAGTTAATTATGGAAGTAGTGGGCTTTTGGGGTCTAGCACTCCTTGGGTCCTTGAACGATCGCTCTTGGGGCGCACACCTTGGGCTGTGTTCGTTCCATCTTTCATTTCTAAAAAACTTAAAATACGTAATCTTTTAAAAAACACTAACTCCTAAAAAACTCTTAAGTCATTCAAACCCTAGTTCGATTAAACACGTCTATTAAAATACATTAAATTCAAATCTTTTTCCTAATCAAACTACGAAAGTAGTGGACTCTTGAGGTCTAGCACTTCTTGGGCCCTTGAATGAACGCTCTTGAGGCGCACGCTTTGGGTTGTGTTTGTTTCGATCTTTCGTTCCTAAAACACTCGCCCTAAATTACATGGACAAAGAAACCAATTGTCCAAAAAATACAATTTCATAATTAATAGAATGAAAATGTGCTATTAAGATCTAGCATTTCAGTCACGCCCCGATTAATTGGTTGCGAGGCTGACGTCTCGTTTATCGAATAATCGTCGTTCTCGCTCAAAATGCTTAACAAACTAAACACTTCTTACGCAACCAAAACCCTAAAAAACACATCCAAATCAAACCTTTTCTCAATCAAATCCTTAACACACTTAATCCAATTCAAACAACTTTTCACAAAAAAAGAACATTGTTTAACCCATTCTTCCGCGCATATGAACTAGTGTTTTAGCCTCCCTTGACGAGCAGACAAGCCAACGTTTAGCAGTTAGAATGCGAATTAAACACTCGTTCGTTTAAAAAATACAAACCAACCGTAGTCCCACGAACTACGAATGCTCTGACTTTCCCATTGCACGAGGGAATACGTAGGCCCAAGGGTTCTCAATCCTTGTCGAGCACCCTAATAAAAAACCACCCATTTCCCCCCTTAGAAAGCAATATCCACTTAGAAGAAAACAAACAAACCGAGCTAACTTATCTCCCGAATTGAATCAAGAGGTTCCCGTTGAGTACAACGGACGTAGAGGGTGCTAATACCTTCCCTTTGCGTCCTCGACTCTCGAACCTAGAACTTGGTTGCAATGACCATTTTCTTATCCCTTTAAAGGTTTTATCGATATTCTCCTATTCCTTCCTTGGAATGAATAAAGTTCGGTGGCAACTCTGTTTCGAACTATTTTTTCCGCGTCCATCGCGAGGATCATATTTTTCGAGGTACGACAGATGGCGACTCTGCTGGGGAGTGAGCATTGCCCTATGCTAGAGAGAGTCAAGCCTAACTTGACTCGATTCGAGAGTATTAACTTCGCTTGGTTGTCTTCTTATTAATTATTTCTATATTACTTATTATTTGCTTTTATTGCTTTCTCTTTATCAGATGTTGTTTATCATACTTGACTGTTGGATTTTGGGTTGATATCACAAGTAAGGCTCTATACCCGAGTCTTGGAAAAAGAAGAGAGAACACCTAGTTTAGATTTTGGAAGTAATTAGTGTTAGTCCCCAAGGAATCGCTCCTTGTGTGCCTAGCATGAAAGCTTCCCCTAGAGTAGACCTTTTCGTAGATCTTGTTGTAACGCAGCTAGCCTGTCGCACGACTTGATTCATGAAGGACCCGTGACTCTAGGAACCACTCTTAGCACCAGTTTCTATCTTGGTGGTCGTTAGTATTAGTCTCCGAGGACTCGTTTCTCGTGGGCCTAGCATGAAGACTACCCTCAGGATAAACCTTTTCATATCCCCGTCACAATGCAGCTAGCCTGTTGCGTGGTGTTGATGCGAATAGTGTCTGAGACCCTGGGAACCTTATCCATCAACGTAGGAGCCATCCTGTGAGTGGGTTTATGGGTAAAGAATCTAGAACTATCCTTATAAAGCCTACCTGTTAGGAGGGATGGAAAGTTACTTGTGATAACCTGGATCCAACATCGTGCATTCATAATCATTTACATTTACATCATGACTTACAAAAGAACATTTTTTATTTTCAGGGAATCACTTGTATCTACTGTTTATCTTGCATTCAAAGTAACCATGGATTCAGGAAAAGGGAAAACTCTGCAGCTGAAAGCTATCACACCAGACACTACTGTTGTGATGAATTGTTTGAAAGAAATGCCTCCTCTCTTCAAGAAGACTCTAGAGGGAAGATTTGGCCAGGTTCTTGATCTCCTTACTGTCAATGTGCAAGTTCCTGTCGTTACAACTCTAGCACAGTTTTATGACCCACCGATGAGAAGCTTCTTGTTCCAAGATTTCTACTTGACTCCTACCATTGAAGAATTTGAAGGATTTTTGGGTTTCTCCGTGAAGGGTAAGGCACCTTACACTATGATTGGCCAGACACCCGAGAAAGAAAAACTAGCTGAAGCCCTCCAAATCCCTATTTCAACGGTCAAGACTGGTTGGAAAAAGAGAGAAGATTTCTTTGATTTCCGAAGCACTTTTCTGGAAAAAGAAGCGATAAGGTTTTTGAAGAATAAGCAATGGGATGCTCTGGTGAACGTATTGGCTCTCCTCATATATGGGCTTGTATTCTTCCCCACTTTTGAAGAATTCATTGACTCTACTGCCATCAGTGTGTTTTGGGTTGTTTGGAAGGAAGGACAAAGCCCGGTCTATCCCCTCTTAGCTGACATCTTCCATACCCTACATCTCTGCCATGAAAGGAAGGGTTCATTGTTGATATTATGTATTCCTCTCCTCTACAAATGGCTCACTTCTCATGTGTTCAAGCGTTATGCCATTGTCCCTGACTTGAATAGTGGGGAATGGGCTCAGTTTCTAGTGTCCCTCTGAAATGAATATCACATGGTATCCCAACAAACTGGATATTGATAAAATCATTATGAGTTGTGGGAGCTTTGGTAATGTGTCTCTGATTGGGTCAAAATGTTGTATAAGCTACAATCCCATACTAGCTATACGACAGTTTGAATACCCTATGTTGAGAAAGCCTGAAGACAAAGAGTTGGAAGAAATGATTCTTCATGACAGGGGTACTAAAGATCCTTCACTCCTTTGTAAGATTGTACGCTTCTGGCAGAAGGTTCATACTAAGGGGTCCGAGTTGAGGAAAAGGGATGGAACACCTAGGGTGTCGTATCAGCCATGGGTTCTGGAGAGGATTAAGATGGTCAAACTTCCTTTCTCCATTGAGGCTCCTCCTAGGCCTGCTAGCCCACAACCTGTAGCCGTCTCTTGGGAAGAGGTGGAAGGTCTTAGAGCCAAAATAGCCCAACTTGGGAAAGATAACGAAGAGTTAGAATTGAAGCTGCAAACAGTGAAAATGAGAAAAATAATCTGAAGTATGAGCTAGAGCGCAAAAAGAATCAGCTTGGGGAAGTGGGAAAGAGAGCCGGTGAAGAGGAGCACCAAAAAAAGAGGGTTAAGGTGTGTCTTAACCAAGCTGATGGCGCATTAGATAGGCTTAAAGAAGACTTGGATAAAGCTTACAGGAAAAGTGCGGAAAATGAAAGGGCTTGACTCTTTTCCACTAGGAAAAACAAAGAACTCAGAGAAGAAATGGAGCGCAAATTCGACAACTAAGTATCGACCTACGCTTGTTAAGAGCTTCTGAAGCAAGAGAACGTAGACTTAAGGAAGACTCTATGAGGATAGCCTGGGTCAGAGCTGATGATTGGGATGCATTACGAAGGGAGTTGGATGGTGTCAAAAGGGTCGTTGAAAATCAGCAGAATCAGATGAGGGCTATTCTCGAAGACAAGGCCATTTGGTTGGTAGAAAGGGAAAAAGTGCTCCAGGATTACGATGGTTTTGAGCAATCTATGATTATCCTAAGGGACAGCCGAGACATGTACCGCAACAAACTCAACGGTTTGATTGAGTTTTGTAACTGGCTAGCTAAGGATCTGATTTGGAAACACAGGGATGCGTATGAGGCACTAGAAGACTCTACTCCTCGGGCCATTATTGATTTTGTTTGCCTTTGCAAGGCAATGCTGAAGAGATTTAAGGAAGAGCTTGAGGAACGTGAAGCACGAAGGTCTGCAGCTTGAAGATCATCATCTTATTTTCTTGTTATTTGTATTTGGCTTGTATTAGTTGAAACTTTGGTACTACGGAATTATGTAATGACTTAATGAATGAATGAGAATTTAGCTTTCCTTTATTTTCTTGTCTTCGTGTTATTTTGAAAGTTTATTAAACTCTACAAATGATTCCCTGGAAATAAAAAGACATAAAACATAAACATAAGCATAAGCATTTAAGCATTCGCATCTCATATGCGTTTGAACACCAACTCATACACTCTATCCTTTCTCCAAACAGAAAACCTGACTACTCGACACCGATACGAGACTCGTCAAAGCTTCAAGATGACGCTGGAACAGATCGAGGAGAACCAAAACACAATGAGGAATGATATCGATTCGCTGAAGGCTAAAATGGATCAGCTACTGGAAACTATGATGGTGCTTGCCCAGAAAGAGAAAGATGCTGAAACAGTGGCCAATGCCAAGAAGCTGGCTGAAAAGATAGGCACTTCTGGAGTTAAAGGAACCTTTACCTCTGATGTGTCAGAACACTCAGCTCATCACGGGTCTGTGAGTGATGTGGATGAGCAATTCAATACCTTCTATGTACCACCTTCACCTCCACCTCTTCAACTTGTGGGATCTGATCCATCTGCTGACCGGTTGCACGTACTATAAGAGAAATTCAAGGCCTTGGAGGTTCAGACAACTCCCGGCTTGGATGCTGTCGACATGTGTTTGGTCCCTGGACTGGTAATCCCTCATAAGTTTCAAGTGCCGACATTTGACAAATACAAGGGACTAAGCTGCCCTAAGACTCATTTGCGAGCATACTGTCGCAAAATGGCTGCCCACGTTAAGGACGACCCTCTTCTAATTCACTACTTTCAGGATAGCCTCAGTGGGGCATCGCTGGAATGGTACATGCAGCTAGAGAAGAGGCAGATTAATACCTGGAGGGATCTCTCTGAGGCATTCCTCAAACATTACCAGTACAACACTGATTTAGCGCCAAACCGTACTCAATTACAAGATATGACTCAGCGCTATAATGAGTCATTCAAAGAATATGCTCAACGTTGGCGGGAATTGGCTTCTCGTGTTCAACCACCCTTGTTGGACAAAGAATTGATGGATATGTTCATGGGAACTTTGCAGCCTCAGTATTCGAACCGTATGCTGGGATCTAGCTTTCCTAACTTTGCTGAGATTGTGTCAGTAGGAGAAAGAATCGAGAGCCAGTTAAAGAAAAAAGCTGCTATTGCTTCTACAAGCGGAGTCAAAAAGCCTTTTTTGAAGAGGAAGGATGAAGAGACTAATGCTATCATGAGAGGACAAGGGGGTAGAGCCCTAGTGAATATACCATATCAGAAAGTGGCTGCAGTTGCACAAGCCCCACCTCAACAGCCTACTCAACAACCGAATTATTAGAATGTTCCTCCGCCGCAATATCAAGATGCCCCACCACAGAGGCAACAAAGACCAAGAAGGCATATCGATCCTGTGCCAATACCGTATAGCCAGATCTTTTCTCAGCTGTATCAGAGTGGACATTTGAAGCTCAGAGATTTGAGGCCAGCAGTCTTCCCATATCCTCCCGGATATGATGCCAATGCCCATTGTGAGTTTCACAAGGGTGCTCCCAGCATAATATAGAAAACTGTTATGCATTTCAGAACAGAGTCCAAGATTTGGTTGAGTCCAAAGATCTTACTTTCACTCAGCGTGGCACTAATGTTAAACACAATCCCATGCCCCCGCATGGAGGACCGTCCGTTAATGTTGTGGAAGGAGGCAGCGGATAGAGGTTGATTACAAAGGTTGAAGATATTCGTACTCTTATGGCGGTTATAGGAGAAAAATTAAAGTGATGTGGGATGATTCCTGAAGATGAGCTTGATAATTTGACTGATGAGGTGGTTAAGAAACATTTGCAGAAATTTCTGGACCAAGGTGTGATTCAGGTTGAACGCCGGGATGCAAGAGAGCAAAGTGTGGCTGTCATTAACATTTAGTATGATGCACCTGAAGGTCGTCAACAAAGACAAGTTCGCCCTGCTCCGGTAATCATTGAATATGATGGAGCTAATGTTTTCCAACAAAGACCAGTTCGTCCTGCACCTGTGATTATTCAGTTTGATGAAGCGGATGTTAGCAAACCAAGGCCAGTGCGCCCTGTTCCAATAACTATTGAGTATCCTGTTAGTGTTCCTGAGTCCGAAGTTTTTAAACAAGGTCCAGAAAAGGCAGTCGTTGAATATGGTGGTGCTAAGTGTGACGCTGTAGTGGGACCAGGTGGAATGACCCGTAGTGGTCGAATCTTTGTAGCAAAACAAACAGATGTGCCAAACAATGACAAAGGTAAGGCAATTGCTATACCAGTTGAAACTCCGAGTGCTGAAACACAAGAAAGGTTGTCGTCTCCAAGAGGGGCATTCACACAGAAAGAGGCTGAAGAGTTTCTGAAGATTATAAAGAAGAGCGGCTATAAGGTAGTCGATCAGCTGAATCAAACTCCTGCCAAGATATCTATGCTCGCCTTGTTGCTCAGTTCTGAGGCACATAGATCCTCCCTGCTGAAGGTGTTGAGTGATGCACACATTACCAAGGATATCACTGTAGCACAATTTGATGATGTGATAGCCTGTGTCACCACTGGCAACTTTCTGGGATTTAACGATGGTGATCTGACTGCTGAAAAGAAGAACCATAACAAGGCTCTTCACATTTCCATTAGGTGTGAAGACGTTTTGATATCTAGAGTCTTAGTGGATACTGGATCCTCCTTAAATGTACTCCCGAAGACAACGTTGGAGAGGATACCGGTGAATGGAGTAATCATGAGGCCAAGTACTCTCATAGTGAAGGCATTTGATGGATCTAGGTGTGCAGTTATTGGTGAGGTGGACTTGCCAATTAAGATTGGACCTACCATCTTTACCATTACTTTTCAAGTAATGGACATTTATCCTGGTTACAGTTGCTTGCTAGGAAGGCCCTGGATTCACTCGGCAAGGGCAGTTACGTCCACTCTCCATCAGAAACTGAAGTTTATTACCAATGACAAAATGGTTGTGATAGGAGGTGAAGAGGATATCCTTGTAAGTCATTTGACATCCTTCCGGTACATTGATGTTGAAGGTGAAGTGGTTGAGACACCTTTTCAGTCCTTTGAGGTGGTAAGTACACTAGCTGTGCAACGGGTACTAGAGCACCAAGAATTAAGATCATCGATGGCATCATACGAGGAAGCTAAAGCTGTGGTGGAAGAGGGGAACGCCCAAGGATGGGGCAAAATGGTTGAGGTTACTGAAAAGCTTGATAAGTTTGGGCTAGGTTATCAGCCGTCCCGCAATTCAGCCTTTGTTCCATACAACGGAAATCAGATTCTTCCTATTGAGAAGATTTTTACAAGTGCTGGGCACATCTTTGGTTCTCCAGTAGCAATGATCATTGAAGACCATGTTGGTGATGAGCAAGCTTCTGCAAGCTGGATTCGACAAGCAAAGCCTGGTGAAGAGCTCCAGAATTGGAAGACCGTTGAAGTCCCTCAGTTCTTCACACACCAAACGTAATTTTACTGTTTATCAGAAACCCTACGCTCTGCCCAAGGGGTAGTGGAGCATTGTATGGGTCACCTGATGTTTTCAAACATTGATTATCATTAATGAATTTCAGTTTGCATTCAATTTTCGCTCACTTTCTTTCATTTTTTACTTTACAATAAATGGCAATATTTTTATGCATACACTTTCCTAAATAAACTGCATAAATCATAAACATGCAGAAACACCACCGAGGTCCTTGATATAGACGCTGCTACGGGCCTATATGATTTTTATTTCCCAATCTACCAAGCTGAAGAGGAAGACGTGAAAGGTTGTGAACTCCCCGACGAGTTGGCAAGGTTGCTCAAGCAAGAAGAGAAAGTCATCCTGCCGCACCAAGAAGACATTAAAGTCATCAACCTGGGTACTGAGGAAGATAGAAGAGAGGTAAAGATAGGTGCATCTCTTCAAGTTAAAGTCAAGACCAAGCTGATAGAGCTCCTCCGTGAGTACGCTGATGTATTCGCCTGGTCGTATCAATACATGCCTGGGTTAGATACTGATATGGTTGTACACAAGTTACCACTCAAGGAAGAATGCCATGCTGTCAAACAGAAGTTAAGAAGGACCCATCCGGATATGGCTCTCAAAATTCGTGAAGAAGTCCGAAAGTAGCTTGATGCTGGATTCCTAGCAGTAGCAAAGTACCCACAATGGGTTGCCAATATTGTGCCAGTACCGAAGAAAGATGGAAAGGTTCGCATGTGTGTGGATTACAGGGATTTGAACAGAGCTAGTCCTAATGACGACTTCCCATTACCTCACATCGATGTATTGGTTGATAACACAGCTCAGTTCTCCGTATTCTCTTTTATGGACGGATTTTCTGGGTATAATCAAATTAAGATGGATCCAAAGGATATGGAGAAGACCACATTTATCACGCCATGGGGCACCTTCTGCTATAAGGTGATGCCATTCGGACTTAAGAATGTTGGGGCAACGTATCAACGTGCAATGGTAATGCTCTTTCATGACATGATCCATAGAGAGATTGAAGTGTACGTCAACGATATGATTGCCAAGTCTCAAACCGAAGAAGAGCACTTGATCAATTTGCAAAAGCTGTTTGTTCGATTGAGGAAGTTTAGATTGAGACCCAACCCCAACAAGTGCACATTTAGGGTACGATCTGGAAAATTGTTGGGCTTCATTGTAAGTCAGAAATGAATCGAAGTGGATCCTGATAAGGTGAAGGCAATTCAGAATATGCCTGCGCCTAGGACGGAGAAAGAGGTTTGTGGCTTTCTGGGAAGATTAAATTACATTGCCAGATTTATTTCACATCTTACTGCCACCTGCAAACCTATTTTCAAGCTGCTAAGAAAGAATCAGTCAATTGCATGGGATGATGATTGTCAAGGGGCATTTGATAAAATCAAAGAGTATCTGCAAGAACCACCGATCCTGATACCGCCTGTACCTGAAAGGCCACTCATTATGTACTTGACTGTACTTGACGAATCTATGGGCTGTGTGTTGGGGCAACAAGATGAGACGGGAAAGAAGGAACATGCAATCTATTACCTCAGCAAGAAGTTTAATGACTGCGAGACAAGGTATTCCTTACTCGAGAAGACTTGTTATGCATTAGCCTGGGCTGCCAAACGTCTCAGGCAATATATGTTGACCCACACTACTTATCTGATTTCCAAGATGGATCCCATTAAATACATCTTTGAGAAACCTGCTCTCACTGGCAGAATAGCCCGATGGCAAATGCTTTTGTCTGAGTATGACATTCAATACGTCACTCAAAAAGCCATCAAGGGTAGCATACTGGCGGATTATCTTGCCCATCAACCGATGGATGATTATCAGCCCTTGAAGTTCGATTTTCCAGACGAAGACATAATGGTACTAAAAGATTATAAAGAGCCAGGTCCAGATGAGGGGCCCGAACCAGGGGAACGATGGACTCTCATGTTCGATGGTGCCTCAAATGTTCATGGAAGTGGAATTGGGCCAGTGATTACATCACCCAAGAATTTCCACTTACCCTTCACAGCTAAGCTCTGCTTTCCATGCACCAATAACATGGCTGTGTATGAAGCTTGTATACTTGGATTGGAAGAAGCCATCAATTTAAGGATTAAGACTCTTGATGTGTTTGGAGATCCTGTTTTAGTAACACATCAGATTCGAGGTGACTGGGATGCCAAACATGCCAATCTAATTCCATATCGAGATTACGTGGCAAAGCTACTTCCCAGATTTGATGATATCACCTTTACCCATGTGCCTAGAGAGGAAAATCAAATGGCAGACGCTCTGACAACTTTGGCTTCTATGTATAAACTGATATGGCCCAACCATCGGCCGCATATTGATCTACAGCTATTTGAAGAGCCCCCTCACTGTTTGGCTGTTGACGAAGAGTCAGACGAAAAGCCATGGTTCTTGTCATACCCCAAATTTTGCCCACTAAGATTTCCCATCATTATGAAAATCATCATCACAATATGGAGGAACCATCATACTTCATCAGTCTCCCCAAAGATGGGTGAGCATCCACTACAATCAAAATTAGGGTTTCAAGCCCTCTCTGAGTGCTTAGACAAAGGATCAATCAAGGAATGACATGATCTTCAACTTGTCTAACCTCTCAAGCATCCACAATGAACCAAAAGGACTCCCACTTCAAGGATCAAGCACAAGGCCGCTCCCTTCTAGGTGGATCAAGTCTCAAGATCGACAGTGTCACCAAATTAGGGTTTTGGTCGACCGGGGCCTCCAAATGGAAATTTTCATCTGGGCACAAGCCAAAGATCCAAAACATAACCTAATATACTCCATGGAACCTCATGGACCAAATCATCAAGTCAATTTTGCCTCAGGGGATGCATTCATAAAAAATCAGGAATTAGGGTTTCTTGACCTAATTCACCCCTAAGTTGGCTTTTGGGACAAATCATGAACCAAGACCTCAAGACATGATTTGAGGGTCTCTAATGTACCATATTGATCCATTTGGAACAATGGATTGATCCAAGAAGCTTGAGCAACAAGTTTCAATTTCATCAGTACCACAGTTAGGGTTTTAAGGAAAAAGTCAACTGTAACTTTGACTTTTGACCAGGACATGCTCCCAAGCCATAATACCCGATTCAATATACCCTATGACACCCATGGAACATGTCCATCAAGTTTGATTTAGGTCAAGGACATGATTTCCTGAAGAATTGCACAGTTTGGAATTCATCTGATAAAAAGTCAACTGTGCACAAAAGTCAACTTTGACTTTTTGAGATTTTTCACCAAAATGGATTTTCAACCCTAAAATGATGTTAGTGTATGATTTGAATCATCATTCATCAAGAAAAATCAAGAAAAGTTGGATAACTTGTAAAAGGGGTAACAATAAAAACTTAGAAAATTTTCTAAGTTAAAAATAAAGTGACAAGGGTACCAACTTTGGAGGATCATAACTCCTAAACCACAAGGCCATTTTTTTTCATCCAAAGATGGATTTGTAGCCCTCATTACCCTCTACAAAAACTTCAACTAGACCTAAGTCCAATTCATTAAGGATTTTGAGTTATGGAGTGATCAAAATCAAGAGAAAACACTTTGTTCCAACACTTAGTGAAAATTTCACTAAGTCAGATTTTGCACTACTTTTTGCCAAATGTAGGGGGATTTTTCACTTGGATTCAAAAGAGATCAAAACCAAACATGTTCAAATAGTTGTTGTATCATGTAAGGGCTTTCCAAAATGACCAAGAACATTGCCAAATTCCATTTGGGCTATGAGATATGACATTGGCAAGTTGCCTTGCTGAAATCTGTCAAAGGCAAGGCAGAATTTGCATTTTTGCTCGATTTGCCAAAATCAGCCAAATTCAAATGCTCCTATCCACTTGGACACATCTGAGGATTGAATCTAAAGGGGACAATCACTGAGCCAAGCCTCCAAAGTCCATGGAACAAGAAATAGCATGTTGAACCTAGAATGGCGAAAATAGGGACAAGACTCCAAATTTGGATTGAAGCATTCAATGGAAGCATCGAGGTGGCATGGACTGAGCCATTCTCATCTGAAATCAGTCAAGACTTATCCAAGACCAAGGGAACCACAACCCTGTGCCCTAACCTCTAGTCAATGGCTAGAGGAGACTTGGATTTCCATTGGACAACATTGGCCAAACCTCTGCTGCAGTCGCCATTCACTGTGGATCCCAAAACAAACTTGCTCTACTATAAATAGAGCTCAATTGTGTTCAGTTTAAGTACACCAAAGGCCTACAACACTTTCCTTTCTCAAAATCTCTTTCTCTTGGCAAAAATGCCTTTCTTAGGAAGGTAACTATCGGGTTTTGAGCTAGAGGGCAATTCCACTCAAACCAATCACTCACACACCTCATATACATCACATATGAGCTGATCAAACACTTAAACAACAACTGGATCACTGATTTCTTAGAATCACCAGTCAATTGCTCAAGGTTTTAATCAAAGTGCAGTTGAGATGCCATGAAGTGATCCAGCCAATTTCCATCAAGTCCAAGCATTCAAACACACTCCATAGCACCTAGGGAAGCTGTTCAGATCATTAGAACTCATCTGTAACACCTCCAAATCAAAAATCACATTGCACTTGCTGTCACGACCTAGAGGTAAGCCTAAACTTGGTCAACTCTCAATCTATGCATATTTCCTCGCACAATAATTTGGCCATATGTTTATAATCATGCATAGAATGTTTCCCCTCAATTAATTGCATTGTTTAAATCGTGTATCAAAAATCCCAGCCTTCATGCAGAGATTAGGGTTCTTGAGGATTTTTCGTGATTTCTTGTTATATGTTTAATTTAAATGAAATTAATGGACATAGACATGATCGTGAGGTTGAGACGAGCATAATGACATGTGGATTACATGATATGATTAAGTATTCAGTGAGATTGGAGAGAAAATGCAAATCTGGGCAAAACTGAAAAACGCGCGTGTTCTTGCCTTTGTTCTTGGCGCCATTTTCCAATATTTGAATATTTGAATTTTGTGATTTTATTTAATTGATTTAAAAATTAATTTCTCTCTGAATTTTAATGATTTTGAGTTGATTCTTTTTTTAATAATTCACAAAAATGTTAAAATATTTTATTTTATCAAAAAATCCCAAAAATATTATTTATTTCATATAATTAATATTTTTGCAAAGAATTAATGTTTTAATTATTTTTGACATTTTAAATTTTTTTCCACATTGATTTTGCAACTTTTAATGCTTTCTAATTATTTTGTAGGTCAATACTTAATTTTTGAAGCATTAATCCAAGATCACAATTTGTTTTTCATATGTTAAACAATTTTGATCATTTTAATTGAATTTTAATTGAATTTTTATTCAATTAAATACATTTTTGAAAACAAATTAGGGTTTTGGATTAATTCAACCCTCATAAATCATTTTCAAAACTCTTGGGCCTCTAATAGAGTGTAAGACTCAATCCTTTTTTTGACCAAATAATTTTTGGGCCTCAGATATTGTGTAAGCCCCAATACCGTCAAAAACAAACGGCGCGATCGTCGCCTTTTGAAAAATAACCTTCTGGGCCTCTCCTTGAGCTATAAGACCCATTCAAAAACTTTTGGGTCTCTAATAGAGTGTAAAACCCAATCCCCTTTTAACCAAAATCATTTTGGGCCTCAGATATTGTATAAGCCCCTTTGCGTTAAAAGAAAATTTCGGCGCGATCGCCATTTCAAACGAAAAAATCATCTGGGCCTACCCTCGTGTTATAAGCCCCACTCTTTTTCTTTAAACTTTTTGGGCCTCTTGAGAGAGTGTAAGACCCATCCCTTTGTACAGAAAACAATTTTTGGGCCTCACTTATTGTATAAGTCCCTCTGTACAAAATTCAAACAGTGCGCTCACTGATAAAACCCTGGGCCTCTCCTTGAGCTGTAAGCCCCAAATCTTTCTTTTTCAAAGCACTTTCTCCTTTGATTTTGAATATACTGTTGTTTTCAATCTTTCTTTGTTGAACAACTAACCAAATAGCATGGAAGCTCTACAACCGAGTAAGTGGTTATTGCTTTCATTTACCGCTTTCATATACATATAACTGTATTGTGGGGCTGTTTCACTGTAAGTCTTCTTTCTTAAACTCATATCAACTGTGTAATAATAGTATAGATATTTAGAGTTTCCCCGGCAGCTACGTCTAGCATTAAGCCCGTTGATCACTCTTAGAAATAGTCTAAACTAGATCCCCATAGGATTACCAGACATAGTCTTCCCTCCTCTTGGGGTTAAACAATATGGAGACATGAAAGGCAGCATTCTCTGTGAACCCTTTCATAGACTGTCACTCATAGAAGTTGTCAAGAAACTCTATTCCCCAGAGATGATCTTTTCTCTGTGAATGGCATCTCTTGAGTTTCTTCCAAATTCTCGAACTTTCCTGGCTTGATCTATTCTCGGTGAATGGCATGTCTTGAATTTCTCGGGGTTTGGGGACCCACAGGCTTCTTAAAAGCATTTGTCAAGAAACTCTGCTCCCCAGAGATGATCTTTTCTCCGTGAATGGCATCTCTTGAGTTTCTTCCAAATTCTCGAACTTTCCTGACTTGATCTATTCCTTGTGGATAGCTTGCCTTGAATTTCTCGGGGTTTGGGGACCCATCGGCTTCTTAAAAGCAATCGGCCTCCTCTTGGGCATCGTACAAGGACCCACAGGCTTCCTAAAAGCAACCCCGCCTCCTCTTGGGCTTAGTACAAGGACCCTACGGCTTCTCAGAAGTATTCACCGCCTCCTCTTAGGCTTCATATAATGATCTCTTCCTCCGGGAATGATAGCCTTCTCTTGGGCTTCGTACAAGGACCCGTCGGCTTCTCAAAAGCTTCCAGCCTCCTCTTGGGCTTCGTACAAATTGTCCCGACGACCTCCTAAAGGTATAGGAACAGAACTTAGTCATCTGCATAGAACAGTCCTTTCATAGAGTCTACTACTGTTTCTCAAAGCATAGTACAAAAGATGAAACTCTAGACACGGACAGTCTAATCTCCTTGAGTTTTCCAGACATTCTCAAGTGACCCCTTCGTTGAATAGGAAGAAAACCCGTAGACTCAGACAGTCTCAAATACCCTTCGGATTTCCCACTTCCTTAAAGAACAGGAATAACTCGGATCCTTGAATCAAATCCATGAGTACAGTGTTGCTCATATAAGAACTGATTTTCTCTTTAAAATCAGCATACTGGACCTGTCACTTAACTGAAACAGTAACCACAGCCTCCTCTTGGGCTTTGTACAATGATTCTCCCCAGCAGAGTCAAACAACGTTTAGCCTCTCTCTCGGGCTTTGTACGAGACACACGAGAGACTCCCTTGTTGAGTCAATAACCCCTTTCGCCTCCATCTCGGGCTTTATACGAGATACAAAAAGGTTCATATTGAGCCAAACAAACAAATATTAGCCTCCACCTCGGGCTTCGTACGAGATACAAAAACTCTCTTGTTGAGTCAAATAGCCTCCATCTCGGGCTTTATACGAGATACCAAAAGACTCCATCGTCAGGTCAAAACTTTTTAGCCTCTCTCTCGGGCTTCGTACGAGACACGTATTAGCCTCCTCTTAGGCTTTATATAAGAAAACCACTGGTTAATCCAATTAACCTTTTAGCATCAAAATTGTGCCTCGTTCACAGTACACAAACATCAACAACTCCTTCCCCTTCATCTAATTGCTGTAAGCAGCAAGCCTCTGGATCATCTACATCCATGCCACTGTCCCTCTTTTAGCATGAGAAATTCCTAAGGAAAGATAGC
This sequence comes from Lathyrus tuberosus, assembly GCA_022829125.1. Taxonomy (NCBI): domain Eukaryota; kingdom Viridiplantae; phylum Streptophyta; class Magnoliopsida; order Fabales; family Fabaceae; genus Lathyrus; species Lathyrus tuberosus. Next base: position 2,499,722 of record JALAZF010000423.1, read on the forward strand.
ATTGCTCCACACTGAGTTAAAGTCTTCTCCTTCAGGTTAAAACCCCCTATAAAGGAAATTATGGCATTGCTAGGATCCGTGTATCCCGGTTAAAGTAATTCTCCTTTATAAAACAGTTGTGACATACAACCCCCTCTTTAGAGGTGACAAATTCTCTCTAAAGTCAAACCCTTTCAACTTCACATCTTGGGCTTTGAACAAGATATAAATCACCTTTCGCTTCACGTCTTGGGCTTTGAACAAGACACCAAAAACAACCATTTCTATAGGAGGAACTACGAACGCTCTAATTTCCCTGTTTCGGTAAACGGGAATACGTAGGCATAAGATTGAAAGAAAAATCTTAGCGAGCACATTAAACAAAAAACCCAAAATCCCATACTCTCATGTATCTATTAAAAGCATCAGTCCTAACATCCTAATCCTTGTTCCCCGCCAGAAAGTCCAAGAAAGAGAAAAGAAAACCGTATTGGCGAAAATACAAATAACCAGTACAAAGGCCCCCCCACATTGATAGCATTCGTAACCTAACAAACCGCTGTTTAAACTCAGTATGCAAAGCAGGGTTAATTGGAGACATCTATTTCCCTTCCTTCATCAGCTTTAATAGGATAAAAAATGAATCGACCTGTAGTAAGCTCAACCGCAGAGAGCGACCAACGCTTAAGAACCGCGTCCAAAATCGCTCGCTACAGAAAAATGGCGCCCACCGTGGGGCCGTTCAAAGTTAGATCTAGGCACAGTCGTCCCCATTTTTCACAGAAAAATGGCGCCCATCGTGGGGCCAGTCTCTGTCTTACTTCTTTCTTTTCATCTCTTGTGTGAATACCACAGATTGGGGCTTCCGCCGAGGAACCCATTTCTGTCAGGAACTTAGGATTCATAGCTTTAAAGGTCTAGGATGTTTAGGACAAATATATATATACTGCTTTTCCTAATTGCTATACGTGTTTATTTTTCTACTAATGGGAATGCGTGTGATGCCGCATGTGGAAAGATTGAGTATACACTTAAGATAAGTGATGGCGACGAGGTCGACCATCAACCTCAGTGGAGGCTGACCAATGCAACCCATTCTCTCACCTAGACAATGGGCCGATTGTTAAGTCTGAGAAGCTGAGAAGCCAAACCCTTTCGTAGTGCGGAAACTATCATAAATAGTTGTTACGCGGTACTACCCTCATTTGAGGCTGGTGATCTATTCTCGGTGAATGGAACTTACTCTAAGATTGCTCTACAACTTGTTGGCGATCCGCTTGTTGTTTTGCTTTCCTGGGAGGAGCTGATGATAATGAGTACAGGTACAAAAATCACCCTAGTATAAACCTTTGGGGATGGGTAGAGCCTTGACTTCATGACAACGACCCTTTGACCCCATGTTTTTTCTATGTTTTTGTGTGCTGCATTCATGCATTCATTTGAAAAACATTAAAACATTCAAAAAAAAATTCTCTTCTAATCTCTCTGTTTTTCAAATTAAACTAAGACTGTGATTGCAAATATCAGAGAAAAGGATTGCACTAATGGATTTCGGTAGAAGGAGAACTCATACGTATACCTTCAAGGTTCCAAAGTTAGAGGATTTGAGAAGGTTAGCGAGGATGATCACTAACCCTGAGGCTTTCAGAGCCAAGCACGGAGGTTTGCTACCACTGTTAAGAGTCCATGTGATTGAGGGAATCATGGATGCGCTCATTCAGTTTTACGATCCGGTTTATCACTGTTTCACATTCCCAGATTACCAGCTCGCACCAACGCTGGAGGAGTATTCTCATCTGATCGATTTGCACATTACAGATCAAGCTCCATTTTCTGGACTGGAAGAAATTCCAAAGAATCAGACCATTGCAAGAGCCATTCATTTGGACGAGTCTGAGGTCAGGACTCACATAACCACTAAGGGTGGCATCCAAGGTTTGCCAGCCCAGTTCTTGACAAAGAAGGCCCTGTATTTTTCCAGTATAGGAAACGTGACTGCTTTTGAAAGCATCTTTGTCTTGCTCACCTACGGGTTATTTTTGTTTCCCAACATCAATAACTTTGTAGATATCAACTCCATTAAGGTTTTTCTCATTGGAAACCCTGTGTCGACTTTGCTCGCAGATGCGTATCATTCTGTACACTTGGGAAATTTGTACAGCGGAGGGGAGATCACATGCTGTGTGCCTCTGCTTTACAAATGGTTTATCTCCCACGTGCCCAAGTCTGCTGCTTTTTGGGATTGCAAGAGTGCCTTACGTTGGTCGCAGAAAATCATGTCTCTTACCAACACTGATATAGATTGGTGTAATAGGATCTATGAGGGGATCAGGATCATTGACTATTGTGAAAACTTCCCCAACGTACCCCTTATAGGAACTAAAGGAGGAATCAACTATCATACAGTTCTCGTTCATCGTCAATTTGGATACCCGATGAGACACGTCCCACGGGGTGTTCATCTGGAATGTCTTTTCTTCAAAGAAGGAGAAAATGACAGAGCACTAAAGATGGAAATAGTGCACGCTCGAAAATAGGTTCATAAGAAAGGACGGGAGTCTCTAGGAAAACCGGACTGTGTCTCGATGGAGCCCTACCTCCATTGGGTACAAACTAGAGCTCTCAAGCTGAAAATGCCTTATCCTCGTTACGGAATTCTTCCGCCGAGAGAATCTGTCATGTACTTCATGACGGAAACTGAAAAGCTTCAGGTTACTCTCAACAAAGTTCAAAAGGAGAGAAGGTCTTGGAAGAACAAGTACCGCACCCTCGATATAGAGTGCATCAAAATACAGCAATTACTAAAAGAAAAGGATGCTCTGATTGAAATTTTGGAGCAACATGCTGTAGAGAATCAAGATGACCAAAGGAATTTGCTCGCTCCTTTCACTTGGCAAAGGAATGACAACCCGACAACGGCCCAAGAGCCCCGGTCAAAGAAAAGGAAAGTACCAGAATCAGCACCCGAGTTCTCCTCAGAGAGGACTCGGGACCCATTAGTTTAGGTTTCTGTTTCTGCACCTTGTAATCTACTGTATTTCCATTTCTGTAATCCTTTGAATTCAATAAAAAGGGGTTTCCCCACCGTTTGATATTTGCAATCTAATTGTCGAAGTTTATTTTGATTAAACCTTAAATAATTAATATAATCATTGCATTCATCATTCTCACATCGCGTATTCTTCTTACCTACGAATCTCACGTTTGTGTCTCGGTTCTAGAGTCAAACTGTCTCATTCGTATAATACTCGGGCCAATCGTCAGAAAAAGATGGATGATCTTAAGGAAGAAAATAGAGAGTTAAAAGAAGAGATCGACGCTCTGAGAGAGGATATGAGAAAGCTTCGTAACGACATACAAGCCATGGCAGAAGCTCAGCTACAAAGAACTGTGATCTCAGAGATCACCTCGACGCCCATAGTGGAGAAGTATGATCCTAGGTATCAAATGCCGAAAGATCGTCCTTGGGGCATGCCTGTTAACTATATCCCGGAAGGATATGTTTCGCCGATCGCTGAGGATCAGGGAATCACAACAGAAGCCGCTGGGCCTGAAGGTTACAAACTTTGGGAAAACGAAGATGCCAGAGGCATACTGAAGACTCCTGAAGGTTACAAACTTCGGGAAACGCCAAGACTCACTACCATAGTCACGGTACCACCCCCTGTGGTGCACACTGTCCCGGAAGGATAGATTCCACAGACACCTTCTGGTAAGAAGGAAACTATGTTTGACAGAATGGAGGAATTCCAGGAGCAGTTCTTGGAAATGCAGAAGGAACTGCAAGCCATTCGCGGTCAGGATCTATTTGGAAAGGACGCTGCAGACCTCTGCTTGGTCCCCAACGTAAAAGTTCCGCACAAATTTCAAGTGCCCGACTTTGAAAAATACAAGGGTAACTCTTGCCCTCAGAGCCATCTGGTGATGTACGCTCGGCGGATGTCGGCTCAGACGGAGAATCAGGACCTACTGATTCACTACTTTCAGGATAGTTTAACCGGTGTCGCACTCAAATGGTACATGGGTTTAAACTGTGCCACGATCAGCACATTCAGAGATATTGGCATTGCCTTCGTCTAACAATACAAATACAATTTGGACATGGCACCCGACAGAGATCAACTCAGATCGATGTCGCAAAAGGACAAGGAAACCTTTAAGGAGTACGCTCAGAGATGGCGTGAGATTGCCGCTCAAATTTGTTCACCTCTTGAAGAAAAAGAGATGACAAAGATCTTCTTAAAGACCTTAAGCTCATTTTACTATGACCGAATGGTTGCCAGTGCGCCCAGTTATTTCACCGAGATGGTGGGCATGGGCGTACGTCTTGAGGAAGCCGTCCGAGAAGGACGTTTGGCAAAAGACACTGGATCGACGAGTGGTACTAAAAAATACAGTAGTGCTCTCCCTAAGAAAAAAAAGCAGGATATTGGGAATATCTCTCTCGGAAAGCAAAAACGACGTTATCTGCCGGTAGCAGCTGTAACTCCTGCTATCAGCCCTGCGCCTATTCCTACGTATCAACCTCAAGTTGCGCAGAGCCAACCTGATCAGCAAAGGACACAACAGCCTCTTCAGCAGGCTCGTCCTCCATATAATAACAACCGTACAACACGGCCACTAGGATTTGATCCTATACCCGTAACATACGCAGAGCTGTTTCCATTACTACTGGCTAAGGGGCACATTTAGACTAAATCTCCTCTTACAGTACTGGAAAATCCGCCTTTTTGGTTTAAGGTGAATCAAACTTGCCCTTATCATCAAGGAGGATCAGGGCATAATATAGAGAATTATCTCAATTTCAAATCTGACGTGCAAAAACTTGTTAGGAGCGGGGTCTTATCCTTCAAGGATACGAATCCCAATGTTCTCACGAACCCGCTGCCTCAACATGAAAAGGCTGCAGTCAATTTGATAGAAGGAGAGACTAACGATGTCTATCAAATTCACGATGTACTCTTGTTGAAAACCAATCTGGTCAAGATGCATTATAGACAGAGTGGATATGGCCATGTGCCACCTCATAACTATCATCAGTGTGATATCTGCTCTAAAGACAACCAAGGATGTTCTGTGGTGCAAGCAGCTCTACAGGAACAGATAGATCTCGGATGGATCCAAGAGCACCGAGTTCGTGGAGTTAACATGGTTTACACGAATTCTAACGTCATTCAGAACCACGATATCCGTGCAATGAATGTCAACTTGGTGGCGATGCACTCAAGGCAAAGCTAGTATCATAATCTGCCGCGGCACGATTACAGTTCTTGTCTGACTTGCTCGGTAAACAAACAGGGTTGCTCTTTTGTACAAGAAGCCCTCCAGCGTCAGATGGATCCAAGACTACCATGATAGGAATTCCTATCAAATCAACATGGTTCAGATCTTCGATATTCGCGTGATGAATACCAACCTGGTAGAGTTACATGCTGAGCAGGTCCGACTCGGATTCTTAATATCACATGACTATCAGAGCTGTAAGGCAGGTTGCGAAAACGATCGAGGTTGTACCCTTGTCCAGGAGACACTTCAGCACTTGTTAAATCACTGGTGGATGCCAATTTATATGGATGAAGATACTCAGCAAATTAGTATCAGTAACAGGAATCCCACTCGGCGTCAAAGTCAGGATGTCCGATCTGGGGAAGCTAACCTAGTAAGGTTACATTGTATTCAAAGTGGGTGTGGCCAGGTGCCACCACACAATTATGAATGTTGTGGTGTCTGTTCGGAAAGTAACCAAGGGTGTTACCTTGTGAGAGCAGCTCTTCAGGGTCAAGTAAATCGTGGAGAGATTCGTCCATATCCGGGTTCTATACCCATCAACGGGATGTCGAACTACCTTGTCAATCAAGTTGAGGATGTTGTCACGATCGCTGGTCATCACCAGACCAGGGATGTTTTTGCCATTATCCCTCTACTTGACGAATCTAAAGTTCCCAGCCAGGAACGGATTGAGATTACTTATGATGGTCAGAAAAATCAGAAGGCTCCTGTAGTTATCTATCTACCAGGACCACTACCGTATGAATCAGCTAAGGCGATCCCTTACAAATACGGTGCAACAATAATTGAGAATGGAAAGGAAATTCCATTACCCTCCATCGTGAATATTGCAGACATCAGTCGTGTAACACAGAGCGGTAGAATCTTCAACCGAGGAGTTGGAGAACTTGACAAAGAAAAGGAACTTCAGACAAAAGCTCCCGACGGTCAATTCAGTAATCCCGACCTTTCGAAAAATAATGATGAGATGCTGAAGCTCATCCAAAGGAGTGAATACAACATTGTGGATCAACTGTTACAAACTCCTTCAAAGATCTCGGTATTATCACTGTTACTCAGTTCGGAAGCCCACAGGGAGGCTCTACAGAAAGTCTTGGAGCAAGCCTTTGTGGAACAGGATGTAACAATCAGACAATTTGATAGCATTGTCTCTAACATCACTTCCTGCAACAATTTGGGATTTAGTGATGAGGAATTACCTGAAGAGGGTCGCCGTCATAACATGGCGCTCAATATCACAGTTAACTGCCAGGACGATGCTTTAGCCAGCATACTGGTAGACACAGGGTCAGCCCTGAATGTTATGCCGAAGTCCACCTTGATGCAATTATCATTCAAAGGCCCTCCGATGAGAATCAGCGAGGTCGTCGTCAAGGCGTTCGACGGATCCAGAAAAACAGTTATCGGCGAAGTTGATCTTCCCATAACTATTGGTCCTCACACTTTCCAAGTCACTTTCCAGGTCATGGACATCCGTGCAACGTACAGTTGTTTATTAGGAAGACCTTGGATACATCAGGCTGGAGCGGTTACTTCAACCCTCCACCAAAAGCTAAAGTTCGTCAAGAACGATCAACTTGTCACAGTCTGTGGAGAGCAGGTCTTGCTTGTGAGTAACTTGTCATCGTCTGCTGGTATAAAACCCGAGGAGGTCATTGGAACTCAGTTCCAAGCACTGTCGGTGAGCAAGGACAATCAGTTCAAAGGAGGAACCTCGATTTCCTCATACAAAGATGCTATCAAAGCAGTCGAGAGTACCGATACAACAGGATGGGGACAGCTTGTCATTCCTACTGACAATAAAACAAAGAAGGGTCTTTGTTTTTCTGCAACCTGTACCCGGACAGCTGCCCACGATGAAAGTCTTCATCCCCTTCAAAACTTCTTCCACAGTGGAGGTTTTCTTCACCCGGTGTCTCAAGCAGTCCATGTTATCAATAAGGAAGATCCCTCTGACACGGATGAAGAATGGAAGTCTTATCTTAATGAGGACGGTTATATGTCTCAGGAAGAGGTGCCTACGCCATTTTGCTATCCCGCACAGAGTCCGAGATTTATACCAAGGTCAGACATCGAAATGATATATGGAGATTGTGATCCGGAAGGATGTCGTGCTCCGCCAAATTCATTAGAGGAAGACACTCTGATGAAAGACAACTTTGACCACAACTACTATGGCCCAATGGATGGTCTGCCAATGTGGCAACCTTATCCAGGAGATTTGGGGCAAGAAAGTTAGCCGAGTAATAAAACTCAGTTGAGCATCATTGAACAGAATACCTGTGTCCCCACCATGTCATGGGATCAACACTCAGGTCATTCAGAAACTACTTAACATGAAGATGAATTCGCAACGTTTGCAGGACTTGAATTCATCAACTATGCTTTTCCTGAGGTTAACGTCATCGAGAGAGATGACTCCTCCAGTTCCAAAGAAGTTTGGGACACTCTGGGACAACCGAGTGGAAAATACGACTATATGGTCAAGTACACCGCTCCGGAAAGCTCTCGTATCAGGCTCGAAGATATCCAGCCTACTGGATGGGGAGATACAGCTGAGAGCACAAATAATATGCAAAATGCAACTGAGGAATTCTCCTACGACAATTCTGCTTGGGAGACAGATTCTGATGATCCCGCTCCACCAGAAATCAGCGTCATTTCTGAAGACAAATCAAGGAAGGTGCCAGACTTTGTGATTCACCGAGGAGTTCGCCGCCAATGGGTTGCCGTCGAGGTTCCGAATATCGTTCATCAGTCAAAGTAATTGCCATCTTTTAACCTTTCACCCTGCCCAGGTGAAACAGATGTTTTGATAGGGCTCGCTTTCTGTAAATTTTCCCTCTTCGCTTAGCCCAAAGAGACAGAGTTTTGTTTTATAGGGCTGCAGTTTCAAGATTCAACTTGTTCATTAATAAAATAACGTCGTTCTATAATTTCCGCATTAATTGCTGTTTTCTCTTTTTGCTTTTTCAGAAAATGGTAATCCTAAAAAACAATTCAAATAAAAACAAGCAGTAAAATAAAAACACTGCACACACTTGCATTTTCTCTATCTCTTTTAAACACGAATCATCACGTCATGCAGATTGCTTGTTTTAAACCCCTTTGAAACATACGATCCGATGCCTTCTCCCAACTTTGAGTTCCCGGTATTCGAGGCTGAAGAAGAAAATGACGACAAAATTCCAGAAGAGATCTCCCGACTACTCAGAAAAGAGGAAAGGTCCATTGAACCTCACAAAGAACCGTTGGAAATGGTAAACTTGGGTTCAGAAAAAGAGAGAAAAGAAATCAGGATTGGGGCACTGCTCAGTCGAACTGCCAAAGAGAGTTTGATAAAGCTTCTCAAAGAATTCCCCGATGTATTCGCTTGGTCCTATCAGGATATACCAGGGTTGGATACCAGCATCGTGGAACATCATTTACCATTGAGATCGGAATGTCCTCCAGTAAAGCAGAGGTTGAGACGGACTCACCCGGACATGGCCATCAAAATCAAAGAGGAGGTACAGAAACAGATTGACGCGGGTTTCCTCGCTACGTTTGAATATCCTCAATGGTTAGCCAACATCGTACCCGTTCCCAAAAAGGACGGAAAGGTCAGAATGTGTGTCGATTACAGGGATCTGAACAAGGCTAGTCCAAAGGACGACTTTCCTTTACCACACATTGACATGCTGGTAGACAATACAACAAAATTCAAAGTGTTCTCCTTCACGAATGGATTCTCGGGCTATAACCAGATCAAAATGGCGCCGAAAGACATGGAGAAAACTTCGTTCATTACCCCATGGGGTACCTTTTGTTACAAGGTAATGTCGTTCGGTTTGAAGAATGTCGGGGCAACCTATCAAAGGGCCATGACTACTCTTTTTCATGACATGATACACAAAGAAATCAAAGTGTATGTCGATGATATGATTGCAAAATCTAAAACAGAGAGTGAGCACGTTGAACGTCTATCAAAATTGTTCGAACGTTTAAGAAAATTCAAGCTCCGCTTGAATCCCAACAAATGCACCTTCGGTGTCTGTTCAGGGAAACTACTAGGGTTCATCGTCAACCAGAAAGGAATTGAGGTTGATCCTGACAAGGTCAAGGCCATTCAAGAAATGCCTTCTCCGAAAACTGAAAAACAAGTCAGAGGATTCCTGGGACGTTTGAACTACATCTCCAGATTCATATTCCTTATGACCGCCACATGTGCGCCGATTTTCAAATTACTCAAAAAGAACCAGGATTGCGTTTGGTCAGAAGATTGCCAAACCGCCTTCGACAGTATTAAGGAATATCTGTTGAATCCTCTGATTCTATCATCACCAGTGGAAGAAAGACCACTGATTATTTACCTCACAGTCCTAGAGGACTCAATGGGATGTGTACTTGGCCAACAAGACGAAACCAAAAGGAAAGAGTCTGTCATTTACTATTTGAGCAAGAAATTCACCGACTGCGAGACTCGGTACACGATGCTTGAGAAAACTTGTTGCGCTTTGGCTTGGGCAGCCAAACGTCTTCGCCAATACATGATTCATCATACTACTTGGTTAATCTCCGAAATGGATCCAATCAAGTACGTTTTTGAAAAACCTGCTCTCACGGGAAGAATTGCCCGTTGGCAGATGCTGTTATCAGAATATGACATAGAGTACCACGCTCAGAAAGCTGTTAAGGGAAGTATTTTAGCCGAACATTTGGCTCATCAACCGATTGACAATCAAGAATCAATCGGGTTTGACTTCCCAGACGAAGATGTCATGTATCTAAAAATGAAAGATTGCGATGAACCGTTACCCAATGAAGGGCCAGAACCAGGTTCCCAATGGGGACTTATTTTAGACGGAGCTGTCAATCATTACGGAAACGGAATTGGGGCCATCATCATAACACCTCAGGGTACCCACATTCCTTTCACTGCTAGACTTACATTCAAATGTACGAACAACGAGGCCGAATACGAAGCTTGTATCATGGGTCTCGAAGAAGCAATTGATTTAAGAATCAAAAACTTGGACGTATACGGCGACTCAGCCCTGGTTATCAATCAGATAAAAGGAGATTGGAACACATACCAATCAGGATTGATCCCTTACAAAGACTATGCAAGAAGGTTGTTACCCTTCTTTAACAGAGTCGAGTTTCATCATATCCCTCATGAGGAGAATCACATGGCTGATGCTTTAGCCACCCTCTCTTCCATGATTAGTGTAGGTCAATGGAATAACCTACCTAAGATCGGCATAATGCGCCTTGAACGGCCCGCCTACGTCTTCACGATTGAAGCAGTCATAGACGACAAACCTTGGTATCATGATATCAAATGCTTCCTTCAGAAATAAGAGTACCCACCTGGGGCACTCAGAAAAGACAGAAAAACCCTCAGAAGATTGGCTGGAAACTTCTTCCTGAGCGGTGACACTCTCTATAAGAGAAATTTTGACATGATCTTGCTCCGATGCGTGGACAGACCAGAAGCAGGCATGCTTATGAAAGAAATTTATGAAGGATCCTTTGGCACTCATGCCAATGGACATACAATGGCGAGAAAAATTCTCAGAGCAGGGTACTACTGGTTGACCATGGAATCCGACTACTACAAGTACATGAGGAGGTGTCACAAGTGTCAGATATACTCTGACAAAATTCATGTACCGCCATCACATCTCAAAGTTCTTTCTTCCCCGTGGCCTTTTTCCATATGGGGAATCGACATGATTGGATTGATTGAACCTAAGGCTTCAAACGGACATCGGTTTATCCTGGTAGCCATTGACTATTTCACCAAGTGGGTCGAAGCAGCGTCGTACGCTAATGTAACCCGACAAGTGGTGGTCTGATTTATCAAAAACAATATCATCTACCGTTATGGTGTTCCAAGCGAGATCATTACTGATAATGGATCTAACTTGAACAACAAGATGATGAAAGAGTTGTGCGCAGAGTTCAAGATTGAACACCATAACTCATCTCCCTACCGACCCAAGATGAACGAAGTGGTAGAAGCGGCCAACAAGAACATCAAGAGGATCGTTCAAAAGATGGTTGTAACCTATAAAGACTGGCACGAGATGCTACCCTTTGCTCTTCACGGTTATCGCACATTTGTCCGCACTTCAACAGGGGCTACCCCTTTCTCTCTAGTGTATGGCATGGATGCAGTGCTCCCCATAAAAGTAGAGATCCCGTCAATCTGAGTATTGATGGAAGCTAAGCTCACCGAAGCTGAATGGTGTCAAAGTCGACACGACGAACTGAATCTGATCGAAGAAAAGAGAATCACGACACTATGCCATGGTCAGTTGTATCAACAGAAAATGAAGAGGGCGTTTGACAAAAAGGTCCGACCTCGTGTTTTCAGAAAAGGAGACCTTGTGCTCAAAAAGATACAATCATTTCTCACTGATTCGCGAGGTAAATGGACTCCGAATTATGATGGCCCCTATGTGGTCACGAAAGCTTTCTCAGGCGGCGCCTTGAGACTTGCAACCATGGACGGAGAGGAATTTGCCAACCCCACGAATGTTGATGTAGTCAAGAAATACTTCGCCTAAACTAAAAAAAAAAACGTCTCGGTGGATTGAGAACCCGAAAGGGCGGTCCAGGCAAAAGTTTGAGACATAAAAAGAAAAAAATCATCCCGGTGGATTGGAAACATCAAAGTACAATACAGGCAAAAATTAGGGATAATGGCAAGTAACTATATTCAACAGAGGCAAGTCCCTCAACAATAGTTACATCATCTGTCAGAAAACTCCAGTCGCGGTCATCTTCGACAGAAGCTCAGGATGCCCCAAATTCAAAGTTGGTAGAAGGATAGTGGTCGTTATGTTTCAACGTAGCCCTTTTCCCTGTAAATTACCATTTTCAAACTTGTATATACTCTTTGGAATCACGCGTTTGGCTGATCTCCATCTTATCAATAAAATTTGAGCCTTTGTGCTTTTGTTTGTAATTCTTATTTGTTTTAGCTTTACAGAACGACGTTGTTAATATGATTAACGATTCTTGAAATAAAACAAAAATGAATTTACTTGTTAAAACTTTTTCTGCTTTTAAATTAAAGACGAAAATTTCTTTTAACTGTTGAACATCAAAGGAACATCAACCGCTTCTTCAGAAGTAAGCGAACTTTAAAGTGCAGAATCAAAGTACTCCTTCTACCCAATACGCCTGAATGAAGGGATCAACTGTGTCAGAGACCTTGTTTCGTCTGACACGCCTCGGCCGAGTTCTTATCTCCTAAGACCGATCAATGGTATTCCCAACAGGGATTATCTCTTCTAAGCAAGGTGAAATTGCTATTCTGAACCCACGGTACTTCTCCGCCCCGCGATGGCCGAGTATCCAGTCGTGTTCACCTGTCAGTTTGTATGTCGCGTCAGTTTTGTCAGCATAAACATACATACATCATGCATTTGATTTGCATTCATATTCATATTGCATCACTATCACTCTAGTCGGTCTTGTCCCCTAGTGATAACAGTCCTCTCAATCGAGTTGTTAGTTCTTGCCTCGTCAGGAAACGCTGCGTTTGAACAATCTCGCTTCCAGTGTATCTCTGGATTAGAGTCGGTCCTCGACCACTTTGATAACTTAAACCTCTGAAAAACCAGAGAAGCCCTCGGTTAACATCACTCCTCGCCATTGAAGATGATATCCTTGCTTTCCCGGATTAAGGAAAATCCACAGAGAAAGCCTTGTAATCAGAGATTCGGCAGCACGTCAGTTCCGCTCCGAAAAGATCGCTGATGAAAAGGTCATCGGCACCTCAAAATTGGACCCCATCATATGACATTTCTCTGGGAAGATCCTGAGAAAAGTATGATGTAAGATCCCAAGCGACAGCAGTCTCCCAAGAGACCTGTTTTCCCTCAGTAGAAATAAATGGCGTCTCCAACAGAGAAGTTTATGCAACTCTATAACTCAGATGACTGGGTTCCCCAGCAAGTCTGGCATCAAAACTATTTCCACTCAAATGGCATCTCCCCAGGAAAATTCGGCGAGAAGTTTGAGGAAAACCGCTACACATAGCGTCCCTTGTCAATTAAGTTTATTGACAAAAGAAACTAAGACCAGTTCCTTGGTAGGAAACCAGGATCAAGGGGAAGTTTACATCAGAAACTAAGATCAGTTCCTTGGTAGGAAACCAGGATCGAGGGGAAGTTTATTTTAGAAACTGAGACCAGTTCCTTGGCTGAAGACCAGGATCGAGGGGAAGTTTACCTTTTCTAAGCATCATTGCTTAGCTAAAGAAGATGAATGCGTAAGCTACCATTCATAACCACCATCAAAATTTCGGGTATTTCGATATTTAATCCTCTTGCACCCCGAATGCCCGAATACCTTCGTCATTCACACCTTCGTGTCCAAGAAGATTAAATAGGGGCATCTGTCATACCTCAAATTTTGACCACTAAGATTTCCCATCATTGTGAAAATCATCATCACAATATGGAGGAACCATCATACTTCATCAGTCTCCCCAAAGATGGGTGAGCATCCACTACAATTAAAATTAGGGTTTCAAGCCCTCTCTGAGTGCTTAGACAAAGGATAAATCAAGGAATGACATTATCTTCAACTTGTCTAACCTCTCAAGCATTCACAATGAACCAAAAGGACTCCCACTTCAAGGATCAAGCACAAGGCCGCTCCCTTCTAGGTGGTTCAAGTCTCAAGATCGACATTGTCACCAAATTAGGGTTTTGGTCGACCGGGGCCTCCAAATGGAAATTTTCATCTGGGCACAAGCCAAAGATCCAAAACATAACCTAATATACTCCATGGAACCTCATGGACCCAATCATCAAGTCAATTTTGCCTCAGGGGATGCATTCATCAAAAATCAGGAATTAGGGTTTCTTGACCTAATTCACCCCTAAGTTGGCTTTTGGGACAAATCATGAACCAAGACCTCAAGACATGATTTGAGGGTCTCTAATGTACCATATTGATCCATTTGGAACAATGGATTGATCCAAGAAGCTTGAGCAACAAGTTTCAATTTCATCAGTACCACAGTTAGGGTTTTAAGGAAAAAGTCAACTGTAACTTTGACTTTTGACCAAGACATGCTCCCAAGCCCTAAGACATGATTCAATATACCCTATGACACCCATGGAACATGTCCATCAAGTTTGATTTAGGTCAAGGACATGATTTCCTGAAGAATTGCACAGTTTGGAATTCATCTGATAAAAAGTCAACTGTGCACAAAAGTCAACTTTGACTTTTTGAGATTTTTCACCAAAATGGATTTTTAACCCTAAAATGATGTTAATGTATGATTTGAATCATCATGCATCAAGAAAAATCAAGAAAAGTTGGATAACTTGTAAAAGGGTAACCATAAAAACTTAGAAAATTTTCTAAGTTAAAAATAAATTGACAAGGGTACCAACTTTGGAGGATCATAACTCCTAAACCACAAGGCCATTTTTTTTCATCCAAAGATGGATTTGTAGCCCTCATTACCCTCTACAAAAACTTCAACTAGACCTAAGTCCAATTCATTAAGGATTTTGAGTTATGGAGTTATCAAAATCAAGAGAAAACACTTTGTTCCAACACTTAGTGAAAATTTCACTAAGTCAGATTTTGCCCTACTTTTTGCCAAATGTAGGGGGATTTTTCACTTGGATTCAAAAGAGATCAAAACCAAACATGTTTAAACAGTTGTTGTATCATGTAAGGGCTTTCCAAAATGACCAATAACATTTCCAAATTCCATTTGGGCTATGAGATATGACATTGGCAAGTTGCCTTGCTGAAACCTGTCAAAGGCAAGGCAGAATTTGCACTTTTGCTCGATTTGCCAAAATCAGCCAAATTCAAATGCTCCTATCCACTTGGACACATCTGAGAATTGAATCTAAAGGGGACAATCACTGAGCCAAGCCTCCAAAGTCCATGGAACAAGAAATAGCATGTTGAACCTAGAATGGCCAAAATAGGGACAAGACTCCAAATTTGGATTGAAGCATTCAATGGAAGCATCAAGGTGGCATGGACTGAGCCATTCTCATCTGAAATCAGTCAAGACTTATCCAAGACCAAGGGAACCACAGCCTTGTGCCCTAACCTCTAGTCAATGGCTAGAGGAGACTTGGGTTTCCATTGGACAACATTGGCCAAACCTCTGTTGCAGTCGCCATTCACTGTGGATCCCAAAACAAACTTGCTCTACTATAAATAGAGCTCAATTGTGTTCAGTTTAAGTACACCAAAGGCCTACAACACTTGCCTTTCTCAAAATCTCTTTCTCTTGGCAAAAATGCCTTTCTTAGCAAGGTAACTATCGGGTTTTGAGCTAGAGGGCAATTCCACTCAAACCAATCACTCACACACCTCATATACATCACATATGAGCTGATCAAACACTTAAACAACAACTGGAACACTGATTTCTCAGAATCACTAGTCAATTGCTCAAGGTTTTAACCAAAGTGCAGTTGAGATGCCATGAAGTGATCCAGCCAGTTTCCATCAAGTCCAAGCATTCAAACACACTCCATAGCACCTAGGGAAGTTGTTCAGATCATCACAACTCATCTGTAACACCTCCAAATCAAAAATCACATTGCACTTGCTGTCACGACCTAGAGGTAAGCCTAAACTTGGTCATCTCTCAATCTATGCATATTTCCTCGCACAATAATTTGGCCATATGTTCATAATCATGCATAGAATGTTTCCCCTCAATTAATTGCATTGTTTGAATCGTGTATCAAAAATCCCAGCCTTCATGCAAAAATTAGGGTTCTTGAGGATTTTTTGTGATTTCTTGTTATATGTTTGATTTAAATGAAATTAATGGACATAGACATGATTGTGAGGTTGAAACGAGCATAATGATATGTGGATTACATGATATGATTAAGTATTCAGTGAGATTGGAGAGAAAATGCAAATCTGGGCAAAACTGAAAAACGCGCGTGTTCTTGCCTTTGTTCTTGGCGCCATTTTCCAATATTTGAATATTTGAATTTTGTGATTTTATTTAATTGATTCAAAAAATTAATTTCTCTCTGAGTTTTAATGATTTTGAGTTTATTCTTTTTTAATAATTCACAAAAATGTTAAAATATTTTATTTTATCAAAAAATCCCAAAAATATTATTTATTTCATATAATTGATATTTTTGCAAAGAATTAATGTTTTAATTGTTTTTGACATTTTAAATATTTTTTCCACATTGATTTTGCAACTTTTAATGCTTTCTAATTATTTTGTAGGTCAATACTTAATTTTTGAAGCATTAATCCAATATCACAATTTGTTTTTCATATGTTAAACAATTTTGATCATTTTAATTGAATTTTTATTCAATTAAATTCATTTTTGAAAACAAATTAGGGTTTTGGATTAATTCAACCCTCATAAATCATTTTCAAAACTCTTGGGCCTCTAATAGAGTGTAAGACCCAATCCTTTTTTTGACCAAATCATTTTTGGGCCTCAGATATTGTGTAAGTCCCGATACCGTCAAAAACAAACGGCGCAATCGTCGCCTTTTGAAAAATAACCTTCTGGGCCTCTCCTTGAGCTATAAGACCCATTCAAAAACTTTTGGACCTCTAATAGAGTGTAAGACCCAATCCCCTTTTAACCAAAATCATTTTGGGCCTCAGATATTGTATAAGCCCCTTTGCGTTAAAAGAAAATCTCGGCGCGATCGCCATTTCAAACGAAAAAATCATCTGGGTCTACCCTCGTGTTATAAGCCTCACTCTTTTTCTTTAAACTTTTTGGGCCTCTTGAGAGAGTGTAAGACCCATCCCTTTGTACAGAAAATAATTTTTGGGCCTCACTTATTGTATAAGTCCCTCTGTATAAAATTTAAACAGTGCGCTCACTGATAAAACCCTGGGCCTCTCCTTGAGTTGTAAGCCCCAAATCTTTCTTTTTCAAAGCACTTTCTCCTTTGATTTTGAATATACTGTTGTTTTCAATATTTCTTTGTTGAACAACTAACCAAACAGCATAGAAGCTCTACAACCGAGTAAGTGGTTATTGCTTTCATTTACCGCTTTCATATACATATAACTGTATTGTGGGGCTGTTTCACTGTAAGTCTTCTTTCATAAACTCATATCAACTGTGTAATAATAGTATAGATATTTAGAGTTTCCCCGGCAACTACGTCTAGCATTAAGCCCGTTGATCACTCTTAGAAATAGTCTAAACTAGATCCCCATAGGATTACCAGACACAGTCTTCCCTCCTCTTGGGGTTAAACAATATGGAGACATGAAAGGCAGCATTCTCTGTGAACCCTTTCATAGACTGTCACTCATAGAAGTTGTCAAGAAACTCTATTCCCCAGAGATGATCTTTTCTCCGTGAATGGCATCTCTTGAGTTTCTTCCAAATTCTCGAACTTTCCTGGCTTGATCTATTCTCGGTGAATGGCATGTCATGAATTTCTCGGGGTTTGGGGACCCACAAGCTTCTTAAAAGCATTTGTCAAGAAACTCTGCTCCCCAGAGATGATCTTTTCTCCGTGAATGGCATCTCTTGAGTTTCTTCCAAATTCTCGAACTTTCTTGACTTGATCTATTCCTTGTGGATAGCTTGCCTTGAATTTCTCGGGGTTTGGGGACCCATCGGCTTCTTAAAAGCAATCGGCCTCCTCTTGGGCATCGTACAAGGACCCACAGGCTTCCTAAAAGCAACCCCGCCTCCTCTTGTGCTTAGTACAAGGACCCTATGGCTTCTCAGAAGTATTCACTGCCTCCTCTTAGGCTTCATATAATGATCTCTTCCTCCGAGAATGATAGCCTTCTCTTGGGCTTCGTACAAGGACCCGTCGGCTTCTCAAAAGCTTTCAGCCTCCTCTTGGGCTTCGTACAAATTGTCCCGACGACCTCCTAAAGGTATAGGAACAGAACTTAGTCATCTGCATAGAACAGTCATTTCATAGAGTCTACTACTGTTTCTCAAAGCATAGTACAAAAGATGAAACTCTAGACACGGAGAGTCTAATCTCCTTGAGTTTTCCAGACATTCTCAAGTGACCCCTTCGTTGAATAGGAAGAAAATCCGTAGACTCGGACAGTCTCAAATACCCTTCGGATTTCCCACTTCCTTAAAGAATAGGAATAACCCGGATCCTTGAATCAAATCCATGAGTACAGTGTTGCTCATATAAGAACTGATTTTCTCTTTAAAATCAGCATACTGGACCTGTCACTTAACTGAAACAGTAACCACAGCCTCCTCTTGGGCTTTGTATAATGATTCTCCCCAGCGGAGTCAAACAACGTTTAGCCTCTCTCTCGGGCTTTGTACGAGACACATGAGAGACTCCCTCGTTGAGTCAATAACCCCTTTCGCCTTCATCTCGGGCTTTATACGAGATACAAAAAGGTTCATATTGAGCCAAACAAACAAATATTAGCCTCCACCTCGGGCTTCGTACGAGATACAAAAACTCTCTTGTTGAGTCAAATAGCCTCCATCTCGGGCTTTATACGAGATACCAAAAGACTCCATTGTCGGGTCAAAACTTTTTAGCTTCTCTCTCGGGCTTCGTACGAGACACATATTAGCCTCCTCTTAGGCTTTATATAAGAAAACCACTGGTTAATCCAATTAACCCTTCAGCATCAAAGTTGTGCCTCGTTCACAGTACACAAACATCAACAACTCCTTCCCCTTCATCTAATTGCTGTAAGCGGCAAGCCTCTGGATCATCTACATCCATGCCACTGTCCCTCTTTTAGCATGAGAAATTCCTAAGGAAAGATAGCATTGCTCTACACTGAGTTAAAGTATTCTCCTTCAGGTTAAAACCCCCTATAAAGGAAATTATGGCATTGCTAGGATCCGTGTATCCCGGTTAAAGTAATTATCCTTTATAAAACAGTTGTGACATACAACCCCCTCTTTAGAGGTGACAAATTCTCTCTAAAGTCAAACCCTTTCAGCTTCACATCTTGGGCTTTGAACAAGATATAAATCACCTTTCGCTTCACGTCTTAGCCTTTGAACAAGATACCAAAATCAACCATTTCCTCCCATAGAATAGGAGGAACTACGAACGCTCTGATTTCCCTGTTTCGGTAAACGGGAATACGTAGGCATAAGATTGAAAGAAAAATCTTAGCGAGCACACTAAACAAAAAACCCAAAATCCCATACTCTCATGTATCTATTAAAAGCATCAGTCCTAACATCCTAATCCTTGTTCCCCGCCAGAAAGTCCTAGAAAGAGAAAAGAAAACCGTATTGGCGAAAATACAAATAACCAGTACAAAGGCCCCCCCACATTGATAGCATTCGTAACCTAACAGACCGCTGTTTAAACTCAGTATGCAAAGCAGGGTTAATTGGAGACATCTATTTCCCTTCCTTCATCAGCTTTAATAGGATAAAAAATGAATCGACCTGTAGTAAGCTCAACCGCAGAGAGCGACCAGCGCTTAAGAACCGCGTCCAAAATCGCTCGCTACAGTTCTATGACATCAAACGTTATC
Organism: Lathyrus tuberosus; assembly: GCA_022829125.1. Classification (NCBI taxonomy): domain Eukaryota; kingdom Viridiplantae; phylum Streptophyta; class Magnoliopsida; order Fabales; family Fabaceae; genus Lathyrus; species Lathyrus tuberosus. The sequence continues at coordinate 2,519,471 of JALAZF010000423.1, forward strand.
TGGAAAAACAAGAATATCCAGAGGGCGCTTTGGTGGTGGATAAGAGAACTTTGCGCAGATTGGCATCAAATTTCTTCCTCAATGGGAATGTGTTATACAAGCGTAATCATGATACTATACTGGTCAGATGTGTGGAAAAGCATGAAGCTGAGCAGATTCTGAAAGACATTCATGAAGGTTGTTTTGGTACCCACGCAAATGGGCATACTATGGCAAAGAAGATATTGAGAGCAGGCTATTATTGGCTTACCATGGAGGATGATTGCTACCATCATGCCCGAACATGCCATAAATGCCAGATATACTCTGATAAGATTCATGTACCTCTCACTCCTTTGAACGTCTTGACTTCACCATGGCCTTTTGCCATGCGGGGAATATATATGATTGGGATGATTGAGCCAAAGGCCTCAAATGGACACCGCTTTATATTGGTTGCCATAGACTACTTTACCAAATGGGTTGAGGCTGCATCGTATACGAACGTTACCAAGCAAGTGGTCGCTCGCTTCTTGAAACACAACATTATATGCAGATATGGAGTGCCTAACCGTATCATCACTGACAATGAGTCTAATCTCAATAACAAAATGATGGATGAACTGTGTGCTAGTTTCAAGATTGAGCACCATAATTTGACACCATACATACCCAAGATGAATGGAGCCGTTGAGGTAGCCAACAAAAACATCAAAAAGATCATTCAGAAAATGGTGGTCACTTATAAGGATTGGCATGAGATGCTACCTTTTGCGCTGCACGGCTACCGTACCTCAGTGCAAACTTCAACAAGGGCAACTCCTTACTCATTGGTTTATGGCATGGAAGCGGTCCTTTCAATAGAAGTCGAAATCCCCTCATTAAGAGTATTGATGGAAGCTTAGCTTGATGAAGCAGAATGGGTGAAGATGAGGTTTGATGAACTCAACCTTCTTGAAGAAAAACGCTTGGCAGTAATATGCCATGGCCAGCTCTATCAAAGACGCATAAAGAAAGTTTTTGACAAGAAAGTGCATCCTCGGACATTCCAGGAAGGTGACTTGGTGCTCAAGAAGATCATGGCTATGTATAATGAATCCAGGGGCAAGTGGACGCCAAACTACGAAGGCCCATGTGTTGTAAGAGAGGCATTCTCAGGTGGTGCCTTGAAACTCGCAACTGTGGACGGTGAAGAATTGCCATACCCGGTGAATGCAGAGTACGTTAAGCGATACTACGCATAAAAAAGTGAAATAATAAAGTTGCTAAGTCGAAAACCTGAAAAGGCGACTTAGGAAAAAATGGCAATCCCGGTGGACTTGAAAAAAAAAACAAAATCAGTCAAGGCAAAAATTAGGGATAAGATAAAAGATATAGGCCCGCTGAATTGAAAACCCGAAAGGGCGGTTCAGGCAAAAAAGGGTGTCCCGGTGGATTGAAAACCCGAAAGGGCGATCCAGGCAAAAGTTAGGGGCAAATTCCAAGGCAAAGTATCTATTCTGCATGTCCACTTGACCCTGATGTGTCATTGAAGGGAAGAATCGATCCAGCCGTCTTTCTACGAAGCAAGGTGTTGAAGTTATCAAAGTCATAGGGGCCATAGCAGTGTTTAGACTCAATGGAATCTCATTTATTTGTATTGCCATTATGTTTTTTTCTTGCACCGCAATTACCTCATTAAGGAATTGCATCCTTGTATGTGCTTACCCGATTAAGGGTCAAATCAATACAAAGAGAGATTTCTCATCAAATTGTGCTCATTTCCTTTTTTACTTTAACTGTTTGTTTGCAAATTAATTTTGTTTTTGATAAACTGTGTTTTGAAACTTCGGTTAATAAAGACAATATTTGAAAACAATAAAATTTGTTTTGGCGTTGGGAGAACTAAAAGGGAAACAAATAGTCTCCAAGGAGCTCCACCACATGAAAGCATCAAATCAATTGTCAGTCGGTTTGGCTCTTCACCATAAGCAGTATAACTTTTCAGGGATTTGCTAAACGTAACCCTTAGCAGTGAATCTTTCAAAGCCCAACAGGGGCAATCACGCTCCTTAGTCATCTTTGGCTTATTTTTTTAAAAGAGGTCGAGTAGTCAAGCATTCTCACCATCCCCATAAAACCCAAAGTCCAATCATTTATTGGCAACTACTCAAAAGTCCACACTCGTTGGCACCTTCAAATCTACCCTTTAAAGTCCATTCTTCATTGGCAACTACTAAAGTCCACCGTTGTTGGCATCCTCATAACACCTAAAAGTCCAATTTATTGGCAAAACACAAAATGACCAAAGTCCAATTTCACTTGGAAAATTACTAAAATACAATCCCTGGTGATACCCTCGACAAGGAAACTTATCCCCAACGCACCCGATCATTTGCATTATCATACGCATGGCATGCAAGCGTAGTATCATAATCATAGCAAGCACTATCATATCATACGTGCATTAGATTCCCTAGTAGTTGCATTTTAATATATGTTTCAGTGCATTGTGTAGTGCATGGCATATCCATCCCCAACATAGCATAACAGGATCCAGGATCGATTCGCAAGCATCTTGGCCAGTTCTCCATCAAAGTCGGCAGTATTCGTCTAAAGAATAGTTGATACCCCGCACGTGCTCAAGGAATTCTATTCCCCAGCAAGTCATTATTCGACCATGCAATTGATAATGACAATCCCCAGCAAATGTTGTCAGTACTCCCCAAGCAAAGGATATCCTAGAAAGCTTCTTGTGAGTTTTCCCTTGCAAGGCCAATGCATCTCCTCCGACAGGAATCTTGCTCAACTATTCCCCCAGCAAATTTACTTCAGAGATACTGCTTTGGTGTCGTTGAGGAACCTTAATGGATAAGGCACTGCTTCAATGTTCCAGAGAATCTTCTGCTCCCAGAGATACTACTTTGGTATCGTTGAGGAACCCTAACGGATAAGGTACTGCTTCAATGTTCCAGAGAATCTTCTACTTCCAAAGATACTGCTTTGGTATCGTTGAGGAACCTTAACGGATAAGGTATTGCTTCAATGTTCCAGAGAATCTTCTGCTTCCAAAGATACTGCTTTGGTATCGTTGAGGAACCTTAACGGATAAGGTACTGCTTCAATGTTCCAGAGAATCTTCTGCTCCCAAAGATACTGCTTTGGTATCGTTGAGGAACCTTAACGGATAAGGTATTGCTTCAATGTTCCAGAGAATCTTCTGCTCCCAGAGATACTGCTTTGGTGTCGTTGAGGAACCTTAACGGATAAGGTACTGCTTCAATGATCCAGAGAATCTTCTGCTTCCAAAGATACTGCTTTGGTATCGTTGAGGAACCTTAACGGATAAGGTACTGCTTCAATGTTCCAGAGAATCTTCTGCTTCCAAAGATACTGCTTTGGTATCGTTGAGGAACCTTAACGGATAAGGTACTACTTCAATGTTCCAGAGAATCTTCTGCTTCCAAAGATACTGCTTTGGTATCGTTGAGGAACCTTAATGGATAAGGTACTACTTCAATGATCCAAAGAATCTTCTGCTCCCAAAGATATTGCTTTGGTGTCGTTGAGGAACCTTAACGGATAAGGTACTGCTTCAATGATCCAGAGAATCTTCTACTTCCAAAGATACTGCTTTGGTATCGTTGAGGAACCTTAACGGATAAGGTACTGCTTTAATGATCCAGAGAATCTTCTGCTCCCAAAGATACTGCTTTGGTATCGTTGAGGAACCTTAACGGATAAGGTACTACTTCAATGTTCCAGAGAATTTTCTGCTTCCAAAGATACTGCTTTGGTATCGTTGAGGAACCTTAATGTACAAGGGACTGCTTCGACATTCCAAAGAATCGTCTGCCTTCAGAGATACTGCTTTGGTATCATCGGAGAACCTTAACGGATAAGGGACTGCTTCGACCACCCAAAATACCTCAAGTTATTTTCATTCTGTCATCTCTTACTCTATATCACTTTACCTTCTTGCCAGACAAATTTTGGGGTCTTCTTGTATCTAATGGTCTTCCACCCTAAAAATGAATGTCGTGCAGCAGTTCATTCTCTCGGGTTCAAGACAATTAGATAAGGGCATCTGTCGTACCCCAAATTTGTCCTACCCTTTCATTTTTCTTAAACCAAGCATTTGTGTTGCTTCATGATCTCTCTCAAGATAATCATCTGACCTTTAGTCTTAATTCTCTGAAATTTAGATTATGGAGGTTTATCTTGTGGTTTCTGTGATAATTGTCTCTTACAAGTTGTGTTGAATTCCAGTGGAACTAAATGAGGAAGGACCCTCATTCTCATGATCAGGCTTTGCTTCTAAGTCATACTTCAAGTTAATCTTGCGCCACTAATTTATCAAATTTTGATTTAACTTGGTGAGTTAGTTCAAGATTAGTCATAATCCATTTCATTCGCTTTCAAGATTAGACCAATTCATGCTCAAGCCACATTTTGAATTATGTAAGTCATGAATGGGAGTTATTTCTCAGGACATGTTTGGATTATTTTTCAAGTCACATGAGAATGGTTTCAAGTCATAATTTGAACGGTTGCAATACGTGAGCCATTTTTCAACACTTAACCAAGCCATGGATGAATTTATTTTAAACCCATGAGTAAAGGTGAGCCAAGCAATTGGAGTTAATTTGTATTGACTAAGGCCATGAGACTATGGTTGGTCAAATTTTGAGAATCAATTGGTGATTATTCGTGTTGGGATTAGTCGGGTCGTGAATAAGAAATCACTTCTATGTTATGCTTGAATTATTGTTAAATCACGATGAAATTATTTGAGTTGTAATTGATTTTTCAAGTTATAACTTTAGTTGAATCACGACCATGATTGGCAATCTGTTTAATGGTTTTAAGATAGCCATTCACAAAATGTGAACAATGCCTGTGCAAGTAATGTTTCAAGTGATAGCAAAATATGAGCTATTTTTCAAGATTTAAATTTCAAGACTTAGTCGTGTAGCTTTTAAGCCATGTCACAAATCCATTTGCAAGATATTCAAGCCAAGTTTAAGACAAGCTAATAAATTGTGTATGATTCATGTGCTAAGACCTGCTCACCACAACCAAAACCAATTATATTGTTACAAACTTGACACAATCAATAAACAAAATCAATAAACAAAACCTGTAAACAAAAGTCCAAGTGAGAAAATTGAAAAGAATCTATCACTAAAGCAAGCCAAGAGAAAAGTTTACATTGCCAAATGAAACCAACTTCTGCAACATTCCAAACACGGTTGAAAATCACAAATTGACCGCAGGCCCAACAAATCGGTCCTTGCAAAAGCTCAAACCATCACATAAACCATTCTCAGTTTGTACACCTTGAAGCCATCAAAACCAATTCACTCACTCAATGATACACACGCAGCACCATCAAGCCACAATAATGAGAACTCAGTTCTGTTTCTCAAAATATTAATGTGTGAAGCCATGGTGAAACTCACAAATAACATCACATTCAAAACCTGGAATCTAAATCATGAAAGTCAAGGATTAACAACTGTTTCACAAAGTGACTGCACAATTCCAAAGAAACATAATACGGCACGAGTATCACTTACAAGAATGGTACCTAGTCTTAGCTAAAGGAAAACCCGTCGGCAGCATCTATCAACGTTCACGTCAAAGCCAACTTTTCTTGGGCAGCTTGATATGGAACATACAATTATTGAGGCCCAAAGTTATGACATATGCTTTGAGTATATTAAAGAATTGATCCATAAGCAGGAGCCTTTAATAACAGTCCTACGCCTTCTGATCTTATTTTCTATCACAAATGTTGGGTTGCCAAAGAAGCACTTTGACTATTTCAGGAGAGAGCTATTGCATAGCTATGGATTTGAGCACATAGCGACACTAAATAACTTAGAGAAAGTCGGACTCTTTAAAAAGCAGGAGTCAAGAAGCAATTGGCTTACTATAAAACGTACTCTGGAGCTTGTGCTTGAAGACACTGATACAGCCAACCCCAATGATATTGCTTACGTCTTCTCCGGATATGCACCACTTAGCATTCGTCTTGTCCAGCATGCCATTCGATCTGGATGACGCCCTGTTGAAAAAATTTTGAAACTGCTGCCTGGACCTCATTTGGAAACTAAAAGGTGACAAGCTTTTTAAGGAGATACGGGATCTCAACTTTGAAGTTGTAGTCCAGATTTTGCGTCAAAAAAGCAACAACCATGAAGCAAAACTACACAGATATGACAACAACAACAACACAGTCAGTTTCTGAGTTGAAGGACTTTGTGAAGAAGCTTAACTCATTGCCAGAGATGACTAGGCACATAAATCTTGCTCAACATGCTTTTATATTTCATAGTTCATTTCTCGATCGTAACTTTCCTCAAAGGCCACCATCTACATCAAAATGAATGAACATTTAGAAGGAGATATGAAATCATTCAAATAAACCAGAGTCAGCATGAAGTCAAAGATGTTACAAGTCAGCAAAAGACCACCACATCAGCACAGTGAAAATCACAAAAACACCAAATTCACGCAGTAAAAAAAATCAAATAAATATTTCACATTCTAGAAGCAATCCCAATTGACCACAGACAATTTTCAAAAAAATATATTCTCAGAATCCTGGAATTCGTACAGGGACGCATTCCACCCAAATTTCAAAACGGCATTTCATACTATTATCCTTCCTCCCCAAGTTTTCACACAAAAACCCAAATTTCTGAGCCTATAAATAGACCTCACTATTCACTCACAAAACGGAGAAGAAAACCCTAACGAAGTTCTGCTGAAACCCACCCTCAACCCTCACTAAAGCTCGAATTTCAAACCTTCTCAGAGCTCACATCAGAGCTCTGAACAAGGTGAGCTTAGCCACCGTCTCACACTCTCAGAAACGCATTATTTCCAGCAAGATAACTAGAACACGCGAAAGAGAAAGAAGAATAGCGAAGAGGAAAGGAAAAGAAGAGCGAACCTGAAGCATTCTGAGCCGGATCTTCAAGAGGTATACCTTGTTCTTCATTTTCTTCTTTGTTTTGCGATAACATCTGTTTGGTATTCTGCTTGATTTCGTTGCAATCCAAGGTTCATGATTTAAAAAATGAGGGTTGAAGGTTTCGTTTGGGATTAGGTTTTTCTTTGTGTAAGTTTTATTTAATGTTTGTTACTTTGAAATTGCTATGCGGTGATGATAATGATACGATGAGGTTGATGTTTTTTTGAAAAAAGAAACTCAACTGAGTTGAAACAAAGGAAAGAGATAAGGGTTTGGGTTTGGGTAGAAACTCTTTGGAATTTTTGTTGAAACGAGAGAGAGTTAGAGTGAGAGAGACTCGTTTGAGTCAGAAGGAGAAGGATTAAAGGGCTATGATGACTTGTGAGAGACATGTGTGTGTTTGGGTCTATACTGACCGTTCCTTGCATCATTCTATTAAAGAAGTCATTTATTTTTTTAATTTCAATATAATGTCACCGCTTGATTTCCCCACATATGCGTTTGTGTGACTATTCTGCATATTGTCGTGGCATTCAATGATAGCAGAGAATATGGAGAAGTGAGTCGTGTGGCTTTAGTCCCATAGGATACCATTTACTTTTAAATTATTATCATAAAAAAAAACAATTTATGGGGAATCAATATGTTGCCTTTTCCAGGATTTTTCTTTCTGCCATTTAATAAGTCTGTCTGCCACATATTATGATGTGTTGGAAGTTTAAGAAGTTGAATTTTCTCTCCCTCCCTTCAATTTAATTGACCGTGCCCTCCATCAGATGGGGATTATTCTGACCGGATATAGGTCATTTTCTTGGGCCTGGGTTGAATTCGTTATGTGGCCCACATTTCATTGTAAGGTGGTTTAATCATAGTGGTATATAATTAAGTCCTAAAAAACTATTAATTTAAGGTTTAATTAATTAATTAATTCCGTGATTAAGTATAATTTCTGAGCCATAAGATTATCATCTTTTATTACAAGATTAGTTGATAAATAACTTTGTATTAATGGTAACTTCATCCTAACATAATCTTCTTAATACCAATTAATTTATAATTACCCTATTTCAATTTATCTAAAACTTAAATGATATTTATTTAGTTAAATCTTAACCAAATACTCAATTTCTAAAATAATTCAAACTATTTTCTAATTAAATATGAAAGTAGTGGGCTCTTGGGGTCTAGCACTCCTTGGGTCCTTGGATGAATGCTCTTGAGGTGCACGCTTTGAGTTGTGTTCATTCCGTCTTTCATTTATTAAAAAAATACTTAAAACAATTAATCTATGCTTAGGCAAAATATAATTAACCCTTAATCATAATCTAAAAAAAACTCCTAATCATTTTAAAATACTTAAAATATTCAATATATATCAAAATACTCAACTCCTAAAAATACAATATTTTCTTAAATTAAAATACCTAATATAATTAATTTCTTAACTTTTAAAAATAATTCTCTTAAATCAAATTAAAATCCACTTTGTTAAATTCCCAATAATTTTCCCAAATCAAATTAAGTCATAAAACATTACTTGATCTTTTACAAACATTTCCTTAATTAAACTAAAATCATAAACCATTTAGGTTAATATTTCTAATCATTTTCTTAATCAATAGTGGAAGTAGTGGGCTTTTGGAGTCTAGCACTCCTTGCGTCCTTGAACGATGGCTCTTGGGGCGCACGCCTTGGGTTGTGACCGTTCCGGCTTCCATTTCTAAAATACTTAAAAATATTTTAATTTAATTAAAGCATTCAACCTTTAAAAACACTTTCTTGACTTAAAAGTCATAATTCAAATTTAAAACGATTACCTAACATTTTCACAAATACTCTTTTAACTAAAAATTAAAATCATAATCAAAATAAAAATGCTTAAAATATTTTCTTAAATGAAATGTTTAAATTAATACTTCTAAAATCTATTTTTCTAGTTAATTATGGAAGTAGTGGGCTTTTGGGGTCTAGCACTCCTTGGGTCCTTGAACGATCGCTCTTGGGGCGCACGCCTTGGGTTGTGTTCGTTCCATCTTTCATTTCTAAAAAACTTAAAATACGTAATCTTTTAAAAAACACTAACTCCTAAAAAACTCTTAAGTCATTCAAACTCTAGTTCGATTAAACACGTCTATTAAAATACATTAAATTCAAATATTTTTCCTAATCAAACTATGAAAGTAGTGGACTCTTGAGGTCTAGCACTTCTTGGGCCATTGAATGAACGCTCTTGAGGCGCACGCTTTGGGTTGTGTTCGTTTCGATCTTTCGTTCCTAAAACACTCGCCCTAAATTACATGGACAAAGAAACCAATTGTCCAACAAATACAATTTCATAATTAATAAAATGAAAAAGGTGTTATTGAGATCTAGCATTTCAGTCACGCCCCGATTAATTGGTTGCGAGGCTGACGTCTCGTTTATCGAATAATCGTCATTCTCGCTCAAAATACTTAACAAACTAAACACTTCTTACGCAACCAAAACCCTAAAAAACACATCCAAATCAAACCTTTTCTCAATCAAATCCTTAACACACTTAATCCAATTCAAACAACTTTTCACAAAAAAAGAACATTGTTTAACCCATTCTTTCGCGCATATGAACTAGGCTTCAGCCTCCCTTGACGAGCAGACAAGCCAACGTTTAGCAGTTAGAATGTGAATTAAACACTCGTTCGTTTAAAAAATACAAACCAACCGTAGTCCCACGAACTACGAATGCTCTGACTTTCCCATTGCACGAGGGAATACGTAGGCCCAAGGGTTCTCAATCCTTGTCGAGCACCCTAATAAAAAACCACCCATTTCCCCCCTTAGAAAGCAATATCCACTTAGAAGAAAACAAACAAACCGAGCTAACTTATCTCCCGAATCGAATCAAGAGGTTGCCGTTGAGTACAACGGACGTAGATGGTGTTAATACCTTCCCTTTGCGTAATCGACTCCCGAACCTAGAACTTGGTTGCGATGACCATTTTCTTCTCCCTTTAAAGGTTTTATCGATATTTTCCTATTCCTTTCTTGGAATGAATAAAGTTTGGTGGCGACTCTGTTTCGAACAGTTTTTTCCGCGTCCATCGCGAGGATCGTATTTTTCGAGGTACGACACATGCCATTTGAATGAGTATTACTTCGTTGTAGTGGTTTTGTTAACTTTATTATCTGGTTATGTTAACTTTATTAGTTGTTTTTGAATATTATGAGACTGGTTTGACATATCAAGAAACAAGTTTAACTTCATCTGAGCAAGATATAAATAAACAAGTATAACAGTTCGGTTCTTTAACAAATTGTTCAGTTTGAAAAAATTTGTCTTCAAATGGTTTGGTACAGTTCAGAGTTCCGAACTGTTATGGCAAACCAAAAATTTTGGTTCAGTTCAGTTCTGAAAAAATGGAAACAATTCAGTTCGGTTCAGATGACTTTATATAATGGTTCGGTTCAGTTCAGTTTTCTCATAGAACTATACCATGAACAACCCTAGTCACAACACCCCTACACGGCGACTACAATCATTATCCCCTCATTTTTCTAATTTTCCGATCAATTTCAATATTGCAATATTGCAAATTTTTATTACATTTTTTTTGCATAAACTTTTATGTGATTTTAATAATTGTATCTTGATAAGTTAATATTTTCACTAACCTAATAAATATAATATTAACCATATTTTTATTTTATTTTTTCCTTTAACTACATTCCTTTATTTTTATAATTCTTTATTTATAATTATAACACTAATCTTTGATTTTAGATGTGATTAGACATTAGACATGTGGTCAAAAACCGACATTAAAATTGATTTAAAAATATGGTTAAATTTTATATTTTAAATTAATTTAATACCATTTTAATTATATATAGAAGAAATTAATTTATGATGCATTACTCAAATCTAAACATAATTAAATAGAAAGAAACAACGACATCGGGTTCTTGCTAGTTTATAGTTCCGCTAAACCAACTCAGTTAGTAGCTGTGTAGAAACATCTGGTATAGAAACGCAGGTTCGAACCTGCGACATTCCATTTATTCACCTTTAAAAAGGTGAATTTCAACCAATACGTTATTTAATAAAAAAAATAGAGAGAGACATAAATTTTGAGATTTTGAAGTTCAAGATTTTGGTAAAATCTAGTTGATAACTTATAATTAATGAGTGATAGCTGATAGTTTAAAGTTGATGATTAATATCTGATAAATTAATTAAAGTGTTTGATAAATTAATGATTCAACTAGCTAATAGATATACAATGACATATAACAACATTCTTAATTATCAACTTAGCAAGTCCGTTATATTATATATATTATTTATAAATTAATTTTTATTTGATAAAATAAAATATAGTTATAAATACTATATATATATATATATATATATATATATATATATATATATATATATATATATATATATATAAAATTAAAAATATAACAAAAATGTATTTAAATTGATATATGTAAATTTTAGCGATAAGTGATAAATAATGGAGAATAAGTGAAGAACGACCTTAATAAAGAGCAATAATAAAATTGTTGTAGAAAGAGAAAGGAGGAAGGTGAAATGTAAACGACGAGAAAAAGAATGGAGAAAATTTGTAATATATAGTACTATATTCATGATTTTTAACATAAAACTTAACTTTTTTATGCTTGAAATTAAAAACAAATATTTATTTTATTTTAAATTATATAAGATAAAAATAAGTATTAGTTAAACTAATTAAAATAAAAGTAGAAGAAAAATAACATTAAGGCTTAAATGCACTTTTAGTTCTCGTAGATTAATTTTTCTAACAATTGACCCCCCTTTAAAAAAACCTAGCTTTTAGGTCCCTTGATTTGATTTTTTTGTGGAAAATTTTGGTCCCCTATTCAATTTTGGGTATGTGGCATTGTAAACGCTGATGTGGCATGTTGTATGTTGTTCATAGCTGGAAATAAATTGACATGTCATTAATTACAACATATTTAATGAAATTTTAATATTAAAAAACAATTTTAATAAAAGAATTATAAGAAATAAGTTTATAAATACGTATGTTTTATCATGTTCTTCCCCAAATCGTTTCTGAGAATCCTAAATTTCATATTCTTCCCCAATTCATTTTTTTCAATCCTCAATCCTCAAGATCCAAGCCTCACGACCATGTCTGGGTATTCTGCTTCAAGCAATCGCAGTGTTTCTCGCGCGAATCACGTTGAATGCAAGTGTGGTATTCCCTCTCCATTGATGACGGCTTGGACGGAGCAAAACCCAGGTCGACGGTTTTTTGGCTGCGGGATGTACAAGGTTAGTTGTAAAAAACAAGGTTTCTTAAAAATTCATATTTTGTAGTAACATGAATGGAATCCCTAATTTCTTCATCTCTATGTCCAGAATCAGGGATACAAGAGATGTTCGCACTTTGTCTGGTTTGATGAAGAAATGTCGCAACGAGCCAAGGAAGTTATATCTTCAATGCATCAAAAATTGAACCAAGAAAAGGTTAAATTCAATGAAGCTGTTGTTAGAGAAGATAAATTGAAGTTGGAGATCAAATTTTGGAAGAATATGAACAAATTGACTATGGGGATGGCATTAGTGTTGTTAATTGGGTTTGTGTTAACAAATGTATCAAATTAGTTTGTAATGTGTTATTTAAGTTTTTACTTTGTTATGAGTTGGTCTTTAATGTTAGGTCTGATTAGTGTTTGGTTTGTAATGAAATTGTTAAGTTGATAGCATTTTAATGACATGTTGGTTTGTAATGAAATGGTTGAATTGATAGCATTTTATATTGCAGAACTGTATTTTATACAGCAGTTTAATGGTGCTTCAACATTTTCAACATTTTAATGTCTTTCAGATAGCAGAATTGTATTTTCAACATTTTAATATTGTAGACCTTCATTATGTTTGGTTGGATTAAGATACCTGTAATGACAGAAAATGCTTAAAATTCAACATTATCTATATCAGTTGCACCAGACATGTAATGGTGCTTCTTGACGCAAAATGCATAAAATACATTTGTACCAGACCTGTCATATATCAGTTGTATCAGACCTGTAATGGTTATTCTTGACACAAAATGCATAAAATTGAACATTATCTATATCAACTCAATATTAGCCTTGTAAATTCAAAATACAAAATACCATTACTCAAAATATCAACATTCATATTACATAATGGATTCGTAATTCAAAATGATACCAAATTCAAACATCTAAACTAAACACCAAATCCAAAAGACCCTGCATAGGTTATGACAGTTACATTATAGCACAAAATATAGACACCAAATCTAAAATGACATCATAGGTCTTGACAGTAATTTGTTTCCAAAATGACACTAAATCTAGACAAATCCTAATCTTGGGTAGGCTGTGGAGCTTGAGAGCATGAACCAATCTCCTGAGTTGACTCATTTGCACCCTTTGCAACCTTCTTTTGCTTCATTCCTTTTGCATCTTTCTTATGCTTCTTTCCCTTGGCAGTTTTTTCCTTATCCTGAGTTTTTTGCTTTTTGTTCCCTCCCTTAGACATGACCCTATCAGCTGCTCTCTTCCCCTTGCATGTCCTCATGTTATGGCCCATGGATCCACATTTCTTACATGTGACAGTTTGAAGCTTCCTTGGCAAGACATGTGGATTTTTGGGTTCATCATTTGTTTTATTTCTCATCTTCTTGGGGCGTCCAATTGCCCTTCTCATCACAGGGGGATTGATTAGTAGTGCATCATTCACAGGCAAAAGCTGAGGTCCATTAGTTGGGAAGATGATGTGTGAGTAGGTCTTTTGAAAAGTATCTTTCCTGCACATATAAAACACACAAATAAGAACTATAACACAAAATATAACAAGGTAAATGATACAAAGTAGCTTTCCATACCTATAATAATCAGAAGTAAATTCTTCTGATTGTGTTTTGTTATGCCACATGCACGATATTGCATGACTACAAGGGATACCAGTCAGGTTTCATTTCCTATAAGCACATGTTCCTTCCCTAAGGTTCACACAATATGTTTCTATACCATTACTTACACCAAATATTACAATTTCATCATCACCATGCCAAGTTGGAGTCCATCTTTCAGCCAATCTCTTATTCTTCTCAAGTACTAGTTGAATTCTTGGGCAAAGATCACCAGCATATTTAACCATCATTTCCTTTTGCTGTATGATCCTCTTAGTCAGGTAATGCTTAATCCCTTCTAAAAGGGTGATAATTAGTTTATCCCTATATTCTAGGATAGCCCTATTAAAAGCCTCACACATATTGTTAACCTGGAGGTCACATTTAAAATAAGTTTTAAAATGTGACCTGCTCCAATATTCAGCTGGTACCTGTTTCATGTCCTTCCAAGCAGCTTCATTCAATCCTTTTATCCTCAACATTGCCCTCTCCCATCCCTGAACAATGGTTGCCCTTGCAGCACTCCACAATGCTTCCTTCAATTCCATCCCCGAATACTTTTTTTTTCTAATTGCCATACAAATGCTTGACACATAGCCTTTGCTCCACATACTCACTCAAACCTTGGACAGCTGGAACAAGACCCTGCAATTTACAATTGAAGATCAGATTAGATTAAGTCAACAAACAGCTAAAGTATGAAAATTAATTAAGTATAGTATCATTTACCTTTTGCTGATCAGATATGAAAGCATATGCCCTTTGATTTTTTCCTTGCAAGTCATCAAGTAGTAAATTTAGAAACCACTCCCAAGAGTCCTTTGTTTCTGCCTCCACAACAGCATAAGCTATAGGAAATATTTGATTATTTCCATCCCTGCCTACAGCTGACATCAACTGCCCACCAAACTCCCCTTTTAGAAAACATACATCAAGACCAATAAGTGGCCTACAATAACATGCAAACCCAACCTTACATGCCTCTAAACAGATGTAGATTCTCTCAAATACTAGTCCAGCAGCGGAGTCAGAGCATTGCAACACTATGTTACTATTAGGGTTTGATGCAAGAAGCTCATTAGCATAGGTTCTTAGATGACTGAACTGATCCCTACAAGAACCTTGAATAATTTGCATTGCTCTTCTCTTAGCCCTGTAAGCTTGATCAGTTGAAAGTTTAACACCCATTTCTCAAAACTCATAGCCACTAAACCAACTGGTTTCAAATCAGGACTATGCCTTAATATATGGCTAAATTGCTTCCCCAGCCATTTAGTCTTAGCCCGTCTATTTTGGACAGTTCTATGACATGTATGTTCATCATACAAGGACATTACCTGCCAATACTGGTTACCAACCCTCCTTCCTATTCTCATATAGAATTTGCAATCAGTGATACACTTAACAACCATTCTCTTTCCATCATTCTTATGTAGGTAGACATTCTTTTTCTCCATCATAGCATACTCCTGTATAGCCTCCTTCACCAACTCCTTAGTGTTAAATTTCATCCCTAGCTCAAACTTTGTTCCCTCACCAACTTTATAAGCTGGGAAACTCTCACATTCCTGATCATCTTCACTTTTATTTAGGGTGTACAGTTGGTCAGAATCCTCCCCATTGTCAAAGTCATTAACATTTGGGTTAACATTGTCATTAGGTAAAACACTTGTCCAATCTAACTCATGCTCACTAACCACTTTATCCTCCACTTCATCATCCATTTCAGAATCCATTTCATCATCCACTTAATTGCCAACCCCACCCTCCTCACCATTCACATCATAAACCTTCTCCCTACCATCTTCATCCTTGTCCACACCCTCTTCACCATTCACATCAGAAACCTTCTCCCCATCCTCTTCATCATTCACCTCAACAGTCTTATCCCCACCCTCTTCAACATTCACCTCAACAACATCATCATCAGAAAATATATCATGTCCTATATCTGTCTCTTCTACAATGTCAGGTACACTAATACTATGTTCAACATACAGATCTACAATTTCACAGCCATTAACCTCCTT
Organism: Lathyrus tuberosus; assembly: GCA_022829125.1. Taxonomy (NCBI): domain Eukaryota; kingdom Viridiplantae; phylum Streptophyta; class Magnoliopsida; order Fabales; family Fabaceae; genus Lathyrus; species Lathyrus tuberosus. Next base: position 2,535,355 of record JALAZF010000423.1, read on the forward strand.
TATCATTTACAACACATCATTGTCAGAATTAAGTGGTCTAAGCCCACGACTAAAGCTTTTCCTAGGGTTCAAATACCAGATAAACTTAATGTCTACATATCCCTCTTTCTTAATCAGTGCCAACAATTCCATGTAAGAAAGATAATCAACATCCAACTTCCAGTTCATTTCTGACACAAACCCACCAACATACAGTCTTACAGAAGTATCAACTAAATCACCTCCATGATGAATCCTAAACCTAATTGTGTGACACTTAGTTAGCCTGTATTATATCATAAATACATTATAGTTAGAATGGGACCACAAATAACACATGAAAAATGAACAAAAAGTAGGACCACAAAACCCTGAAATACAAAGCTTTATAAACCCTAAAACATTGGGGGTCCACCATGTACATTATAATACAACAAAATAAACCCTAAAACATTAGGGGACCACCATTAACATTAAACTACCCAAACAAGTATCGTGGGGGACACAAGACGTACCTGAGACAAAATTTCACTCCTTTTCTCTTCACGGAATTGGAAACATGATTGGGAACGAGATTCTCCATGGAAGAATACAAGAAGCTGCTGGACGAACCTGGACGATTTTGAGGCTAGACGAAGCTGATGTCTTCAGAACGTTACTTCTCTCTCTTGAGGCTGGACGAAGCTGCTGATTTTGATTTTAGGGTTTCTTACACATTTTATAAACACTCAACCAAAATAAAATATAATGAATATGATTTTTTATTTAATCATTTTCATAAATTATAATTCACATTATTGATGTGGCAAATGAGCTGGCATTTGAGTCATCAAAATTGGTCAACAAAAACATTGCCATGTCATTATTTGGAGCGTCACATATGCTAAACTGGGAGGGGACCAAAATTTTCCCAAAAAAATCAAAACAAGGGACCTAAAAGCTGAGTTTTTTTAAAGGGGGATCAATTGTTTAGAAAAATTAAACTATGGGGGACCAAAAGTGCATTTAAGCCTAACATTAAATAATTATAACCTCAACAATTATTTCAAAAACATTTAAAAAAATCAAAATCTATTATTTTTTTTTAAAACTTGTGTTAAAAAACTAATAAAAAGAATCTAAACATAATTAAATAGAAAGAATCTGCGATATCAGGTTCTTTATAATGTACGGTTCTGTTAAATCAACTCAGTTGGTAGCTGAAGAAAAAAAAGAGATCGAAGTCGAAGATTTACAACTGATGATTAATAAATTGATAAATTAATTGAAGTGTTTGATAAATTAATGATTCTACTAACAATGACATAAAAGAATATTCTTAACTATGTTTTTAATTACAAGTCATTTTGGAAAATAAATTTGTACCACAATATAAGTTATTTTACAATACCAATGAATGTTTAATTTTATTTTTTCTACTATACCTTTAAATATTTATTATTCTTTCTCCTATCAATTATGTATATTTATCTTCCCCACATTATTAATGAATGACAAATTTGTAAAAATATTTATAATTTCTCTTTTTCATACAATAATCATTACTTTTCTTAATACAATAAAAAATTTAAAACGATTTATAATAAAAAATGGAGGTAATATCATATTAGCGAGTCCATTATATATATATATATATAGTTTTAAAATTAATTTTGATTTGATAAAATAAAATATAGTTATAAACACTATAAATATTTTTAAAATATATAATTAATTAATTAAATAATTAAAAATATAACAAAATGTAATTAAATTGGTATATGTAAATTTTAGTTATAAATGATAAATAATGGAGAATAAGTGGAGAACGACCTTAATAAGAGCAATAATAAAATTGTTGGAGAAAGAGAAGAAAGGAAGAAGAAATATAAACGAGGGAAAAAATAATGGAGAAAAGTATAATAATATACAATACAATATTCATGATTTTTTTTTATATAAAACTCAAATTTTTATGCTTGAAATTAAATAATAGTGTTTATATATAACATTAAATAATTATAACCTCAAAAATTATTTCAAAAACATTTGAAAAAAAAATCAAAATCTAGTAATTTTTTTTAAAAGCTCATGTTAAAAAACCACTAAAAAATATTCATTTAAAATAAAATAAAACCATCCCCTTAGTATAATTAAGAATATCTAAATCATTTTTAACTTGTAAAATTAAGATTAGCAAAATCACTTTATTGAAAAGAAATAAAAAAAAATTTCACGTTCTAGAATCATACTATATTAAAAAAATTTGAACACTCCGTATCCTTTAATTTAATTAGATACCCGTACATGTAGCCAATCAAATTCCATGATATTTTTTTATTTTATATTTTAAAATAAACTAAAATTTTATTATAATTTGCACTAAAACTAACCAACTTAAATTTATGGATAACTTAAAAAAAAAATCACATTTCTAGAATCACCATTGATATTTATTTTTCACATTTAATATCTAACACTAAAAAAAACATTACTTTTGGTAAATTTTTATCTATCCACTTCAAAAAGTTGGGTAAAGTTATTTATAAAGTAAATTAAGTTATATTGCATTGAAAATTTATAAAATTTAAATCATTAAATAAATAATAATTAAATATAATAAAATAATATGATATTAATAAATTAGTTGAAAATAGACTACTCAATTTTTTATGATGGATAACGAAGTTATCTCCTTTTATTTTATCAAAAACATGGATTCTCACGAGTCTCTCAACTCAAACATTGTTCGAAATAATTTGGCATAGTTCCACAAAACCCAACCACATACAGCCACGTCACAGCACGCTTACACGGCGACTCCACCGCAAAGCAACCCTCGTCTCTCCATGCTCCTCCTCTAATTTTCCGATCTATTTCACTCCACCTTATTGCCACCACTCTCTCTCTCTCTCAATGACGGACCCAATCAAACCTTCCACGTCACGTGGGAGCACCTTGATTCACCCAAGACGCGAGCCATTCGAGTTCGGTCTCTTACCGATCCCAAAGCTCATCTTCTCCGACCCCACACAATCCCTAATCGCATTGAAACAGAAGCTTCTGGAGTCGTCCTCTATCAATCGAGTCGACTCAGCCACAATCTCCGATTCTCTCCAGATCTCCGCCGACCAAGCTAGACTCCTCCTCGACACCCTCGCCTCCGTTCACCACTCCGATTCTGAACCTCTTGTAAGGGCTCAGCCTGGACAAAACGACGCCGTTGGTGCTGACATTCACGATCTGGTTCTGCTCCTTTACATTCAATCCTACAAAAGGTTGCTTCCCCGCTCTCATAAGGACTCAGCCTCTGTTGCTGATGTTTGGCCTTCTACTTCTGCTTTCGATGGTTACTTTTCTGCTCTCTCTCCTCTTCAGGTTAAGCTCATTTCTCAATTTCGAATCTCAATCCTTGCAATGCAATCCAATGCATGAAATGTAGTTAAGGTTGAGTATCAATTATTGTAGTATATTTGTACCGTTTGAATCCTGTTAGACTTTAGATTTTGGATATAACATTTGTGATTCTTCTTTTGTTTTTGTTCTATTTATGTTTCAATATGAAGTTGCTAGCAAGCTTGTTTTAATTCTATAAGCTTCTCGAAGAAAATGGTTTTTCAGTTTAGTTCAGAAGTTTTCCTAGGCAAGTTTTTATTAACCCGAGAAAGAAATATGGTTGAAGTTTTTGAATAATTCACACCATCTGATCACTATTATAAGCACATTTTTTTTTGGTTCATTGAACAATTGCGGTATCGGGATTATATATGGACTAAATACATCAATTGTTGAATGAACCAAAAAAGTCAAATTTGCTTATAATAATGACCCAAGGGTGCACTAAATACTAATACACTTGGCAAATTAGTTGATTTATATACATGATAAGTAAGATTTAGGAGAAGAGGAATTAAAACTAGTATTAACTCATGCGATACAACGGGTCTAAGAATGCTGTGAAATCTATGATACAATGATTTTCAATTATTCTTGGAAAGTGGGATCTTAATTTTTTTTCTTCTATTTTCAATTTTTCTTCTATTTTGAGCTTGCTAATATGGACAGCCATTAATAATGTTGATGCTGAATAGTGTTATTTCTGACTTGTTAAATTCAATGTTTTGCAGCTTATGCGCAGCAATAGTAGGCGTTTTATGCCCTCGCAGGCTGATGAAGAGGCGCATCAGTTATTGTATCTACAAAAGCACATGGCTAACATTCTACCACTTCTAGCAGAGCAAGGTGAGAGTCAAGGGGAAGGCGAAGAATCACAGGTTGGTTTGTTAATTTACTTTGTGATACTCATGGTTTTGTAATTTTACCAATGATAGATTATTTCATGTCTACCTTATAAAATGGAATACAGCCAGTTAGTCACTCTGTGATTTCCATGACTGGAATCAGTGTCCTGTTTTGATGGCATTCCATGCAAGTAGCCTATATTACTTGAATGATTGTTATGGAAAATGATGGTAATCTTTTCTTTTTGCTTAAAACATCAATTAGGTGAATTGAATAAAATCTACTCTATTATGTGGAGAAGATTGACTTTTGTCAATTCTAGTATATTGCACTTTGTATTTCTGATTCACGATTTAGCATCAGACTACTAAGCAGGAATCCTGACATTCACATTGAGATTTAACTTGTGAATCAATAACTTATTTTTGAATAGTGAATCATATCTTATTATAAATTGTAACTTGTTATATCAATAAAAATATGGTGATTTTTTAAAAAAATGACATAAAATTATAAGCTGATACATCATATACTAACATCAAAATAATTTAATATCTTTATTAATAAGAAATGAGGAAAAAGGGGCATGTGCGGTGAGTGTAAACTAGTTTTACAATACATAGACATCAAACTAGAATTGGCAGTTGGTAGTTATTTTTTTAAAGATGGTTATAATATAGGTTTACACGGAAATGCAATGGGCTCTCACTGGATGAAGGTGTAAAACTATTCGACACTGTCAATGTATGTTCTTTAAACTCAAATAATAATAATAATAATAATAATAATAATAATAATATTATTATTATTATTATTATTACATCCATTTTTTTATAAGTCGTTTTATACTTTTCACACGTATTAAGAAAAGTATTCATTGTTGTGTAGAAAAGAGAAATTAGGAAGGATTTTACATTATTTTCCTTCATTAATTGCATGAGAAAGATAAATTTAAATAATTAAAAGAAGAGATGATAATAAATGCTTAAGGGTATAATAGGAAAAATAAATAACATTAATGATTCCTAACGACTTAGATTTTGGTACAAATGTCTTCTTCAAAGCAAATGTCTTCTTCAAAGCAAATGTCTTCTTCAAAGCAACTTATAGAAAAAACAGAGGGAGTAATAATAATAATAATAATAATAATAATAATAATAATAATAATAATAATAATAATAATAATAATAATAATAATAATAATAATAATAATAATAATAATAATAATAATAATAATAATAATAATAATAATAATAATAATAATAATAATAATAATAATAATAATAATAATAATAATAATAATAATAATAATAATAATAATAATAATAATAATAATAATAATAATAATAATAATAATAATAATAATAATAATAATAATAATAATAATAATAATAATAATAATAATAATAATAATAATAATAATAATAATAATAATAATAATAATAATAATAATAATAATAATAATAATAATAATAATAATAATAATAATAATAATAATAATAATAATAATAATAATAATAATAATAATAATAATAATAATAATAATAATAATAATAATAATAATAATAATAATAATAATAATAATAATAATAATAATAATAATAATAATAATAATAATAATAATAATAATAATAATAATAATAATAATAATAATAATAATAATAATAATAATAATAATAATAATAATAATAATAATAATAATAATAATAATAATCATCATCTACGATCGGAATTGCGTCGTCTCACGAAAGGTACGCTTACGATTGAGGAACTCATGGTTCGTGTTCGCGAAATCAATGAATCGCAGGTTTCGATTGGAGATCCTGTTCCTCTTCGTAACCTAATTGAAATCGTCCTCGATGCTCTTCCTGAGGAATACGACTCCATTGTTGCGGCTGTTAACAGTAAAGAAGAACTCAGTTCTCTTGATGAGCTGGAGTCGTCGCTTCTTGCGCATGAGACGCGCCTGGAGAAGCATCGCAAGGCTGTCATCATTGAGCCTACAACGGTGAGTCTTACGCAGGTAGCACCACACCACAGATCAATGTGTCACAGAAGCGTTTCCTCAAGGCACGAGTCACGTCACTGCTAATGCTGAGAATCATGGTTCTGGCTCACGTGGAGGTCGTTCTAGCTGTGGAGGTGGTCGTTATGGTCGTGGAAGTGGTCGTTTTGGCAAAACGCAATGTCAGATTTGTCACAAACCTGGACATGATGCGTCTATCTGCTATCATCGTTATTCCAATTCCAATGGTGCTGCGTATCCACCTCAAAGAGCTCCTTACAATCCCTTTCTCATGACATCTCGTCCTATGTTTCAACCTTCATTTGGTTATGGAGTTCCAAAAGCTACTCCTCCTAGGGCTGCTGCACCTCAAGCTTTCTTTGCAGGTTCTGAAGCTAATTTTAACAACCAATGGTGGTATCCAGATTTAGGTGCATCTCATCATGTTACTCCTGATGCCTCAAATTTGTCTGACTCTATCTCTTTGCCTGGATCTGAGCAGGTTTTTATAGGAAACGGCCAAGGTTTGTCTATCAACTCTGTTGGTTCCATGTATTTTCCTTCACCAAACAATCCTGACATGTCTCTCACCCTTCACAATCTTTTACTTGTCCCTCACATCACCAAAAACTTGATGAGTGTAAGCAAATTTGCGCAGGATAACAATGTTTTCTTTGAGCTTCACCCTAAATTCTGTGTTGTCAAATCACAGGCTTCTTCTGAAGTTCTGCTTCGTGGTTTAGTTGGAGATGATGGCCTCTACAAGTTCCCTAGTCTTGCCACTCAACTGTTCAAGTCTACTCCCAGCCTTCATACTTGTTCAGCTCAAGCTTCTTCCATGAATAATTGCAATCCAACTTGTAGTTCATCTTGTCCTCCTGTAGCTTAAAGCAGTAATACTTCAAGTTATATTTCAAATTGTGTTCCTTGTAATTCTGTTTCATTCAATAATAATAATCTGAGTACTTTTCCCAATTCTCCTCATATCAATGTTGTCACTCATAATCCTGCATTATCATCTCAACATGTTAATAGCTCATCATCTATAGCCAATAATAAATATGTTTTGTGGCATACCAGATTAGGGCACCCAAATCATCATGCTCCAACAGAAATTTTAAAATTGTGTCACCTACCTATCCTCTCAAAACCCCCTGCTGAACTGTGCACTGCCTGCTGCTTAGGCAAGTCTCATAGACTGCCCACCTCTTTATCTACCACTGTGTACAATCAGCCCTTTGAGCTTGTGGCTTGTGATCTATGGGGACCAGCTCCCATGACATCTTCAGGTGGCTACACCTATTTTTTGACATGTGTAGATGCTTTCTCTAGGTTTGTTTGGGTTTTTCCTCTTAGACTCAAATCTGATACCCTAATCCAATTCACTCAATTTAAGAAGATGGTAGAACTTCAATTCAATTGTCAAATAAAGTGTGTTCAAAGTGATGGGGGAAGTGAATTCGGGCCCTTCACTAAGTATCTCACTGAGCTGGGTATCATTCATAGGTTCACATGTCCACACACACACCACCAAAATGGCATTGTTGAACGCAAACACCGTCATATTGTTGAAACTGGCCTCACCTTACTTGCTCAATCTACCCTCCCATTAAAATTCTGGGATCATGCTTTTGTTACAGCTGCTTACCTCATCAACAGACTTCCTAGCCCCACACTTGACAACCACTCCCCTTATTCTAAATTACTTGGCAAACCTCCTGATACTCTAATCTTAGGGTGTTTGGCTGCTCTTGTTATCCATTTCTTAGGCCTTATAATTCTCATAAATTGGATTATAGGTCCCAAGAATGTATATTTCTTGGATACTCCACAACTCACAAGGGGTATAAGTGCCTTGCATCTAATGGACACATTTACATCTCGAAAGATGTTTTGTTCCATGAATCTAAATTCCCTTACTCCACTATGTTTCCTACTACCTCTCAATCCACTCCTGCATCACCTTCTACCTCTGTGTCAGCTTGGTCTATGCCATCTGTCTTCACTACTCCTGTTCCCAGCCAGAATGGCAGTCTCCCCTCCTCTTCTTCAGCCAATTCTCAACAATCTACTCCATCTAACACTGACCCTGTCTCCACTCCCAGTCCTTTACCAGCCAATTCTCAACAATCTATTCCATCCAACACTGACCCTATCTCCACTCCCAGTTCTTTACCAGCTCCTGCTTCTTCTGGTCTATCTGCTGCTCCTAACACACCCAATTCATCTTCTACTTCCACCCCTGCTCTTATCATTTCTGATCCTGCAAAAGCCAACACTATCTCTCCCTCTTCATCCTAAGCTCTATCTTCTGCACCTAGTCCAGTCACTCCCAATACATCTCTACCTTTTATCCACCCTTTAAATGTTCATCCTATGCAAACCAGGGTAAAAAGAGGCATTACTCTTCCTAGACTTAATCCCACCCTGCTTCTTACCCATATGGAACCAACATCTGATGACCAAGCTTTGGCTGCTCCTCACTGGTTTCAGGCAATGCAAGAAGAGTATCAGGCACTGTTGAGAAATCAGACCTGGACATTGGTGAAATCATCTGGTTCTAGGAAACCCATAGGATATAAATGGGTATTCAGGTTAAAAGAGAATCCTGATGGTTCCATAAACAAGTACAAGGCCAGGCTGGTGGCCAAAGGTTTTCATCAAAAGGCTGGAAGTGATTTCACTGAAACGTTTTCACCTGTTGTTAAACCTGTTACAGTCAGAATTGTGTTAACTCTTGCAGTCACCAACAACTGGACTATTCAACAAATTGATGTTAACAATGCCTTTCTCAATGGCACTCTTGAGGAGGAAGTTTTTATGCAACAGCCTCCTGGATTTGAAGCAGCTGATAAGTCTCTAGTGTGCAGGTTGAACAAAGCTATTTATGGGTTAAAACAGGCTCCCAGGGTCTGGTTTGACAAACTTAAGAGTGCTCTTCTCCAGCATGGGTTTCAGGCTAGCAGGTGTGATCCAAGCCTATTTTTGCTTAACCATGGCAGTCTACAAATCATGATTCTTGTCTATGTTGATGATATAATCATTACAGGAATTTCTACCTCATTTATAGATTCTTTGATTAAGCATCTTAATGATAAATTCTCTCTGAAGCAGTTGGGCAAATTGGACTATTTCCTAGGCATTGAAGTCACTCACTTGCCTAATGGATCCTTACTTCTCTCTTAAACAAAGTATCTCACTGATTTGTTGGCCAAGGTGAACATGTTAAATGCAAATGGCTTGCCTACCCCTATGATTTCAAGCAGTAAGCTCTCAAAAATAGGTTCTACTGCAGTGGATGACCCTACCCAGTTCAGATCAGTTGTTGGTGCTTATTAGAATATAGTAGCCTTGTATATCTCAGAACTGACAAGTGTCAGTCTGAGCAGCTTGTTGTAACCTGTTACTACAGGTTTTTGTTAGTTAGAACTTGCTACTCTTCTTGAAGGCAGTATTGGCAAGGATGGCCTATATGAGCTTCCCTCCATCAAACTATTTGGTTCTACTGTTCTGCATTCACCTGTGTTCAGTCCTACTTTGAATTAACATTGTAATCCTAGTGTTAATTCAGCTGTTTTGAATTCTAGTACACCAAATAAGTGGCATCTTAGACTTGGCCACCCTAACTCTCATGTACTGAAACTTGTTATGCAAGCTTGTAATATTCCTTATTCAAATAAAGCTCTTGATGATTTCTGTTCAGCTTGTTGTATGGGTAAAGCACACAAATTGCACTCACCAGATTCACACACTACATACACATCACCACTTGAACTTATTTTTAGTGATCTGTGGGGTCCCTCTCCCCATTCTTCCACCTCTGGTTTTAAGTACTATATTTCTTTTATTGATGCTTACTCCAAGTATACTTGGATTTATTTTCTCAAAACTAAATCTAAAGCACTTACCACTTTTCAACAGTTTAAGAAATTGGTGGAACTTCAATTTGGTTACCCTATTAAAGCTGTCTAGTCTGATTGGGGTGGTGAATTCAGGCCTTTCTCTCAATTTCTCAAAGAGAATGGCATTGTTCATAGGCTTATTTGTCCTCATACACACCATCAAAATGGAGTGGTTGAGAGAAAACACACACATAGTAGATATGGGGCTCACTTTATTGAGTCAAGCTTCACTACCACTTACCTATTGGGATTATGCCTTCTCCACTGCAGTATACCTTATTAACAGGCTACCCTCTTCCTCCATTCAATTTCAAGTACCCTATTCCCTGTTATATAACTCTCAGCCTGATTACAACTTCTTGAGAGTGTTTAGCTATGCCTGTTTTCCTCTGCTCAGGCCATATAATAGCCACAAGCTGGATTTCAGGTCTCAAGAATGTGTGTTTCTTGGTTACTCCTCTTCTCATAAAGGGTATAGGTGTCTTGCCTCCACTGGGAGAATTTACATCTCCAAGGATGTTCTCTTTAATGAGCTTAGATTTCCTTTTCCTGAACTGTTTTCTTCCCATACTTCATCTAATCCTTCCACCAAAAGTGTCACACTGTCTCCCTTGCCTATTCTCTCTGAAATTGCATCCACTCTTACACCTCCCATTGTTATTCCTTCCACTTCTACTGCTTCTCCTTCAGGATCAAAAACTCAGTCTCTTGAGTCCACTAGCAATTTGCCACAGTCCATTTCACCTACTCCTGCTCACTCCTCTAATCTTTCATCTAGTTCACTTGATCCTATCGCATCATCTGTCATTCCCAATGATTCTTTATCCACTTCTTCTTCTTTTACATCACAAACTAGTACCTCTTCATCCTCCTCTTCTTCTACTGCCACACCCTTAATTCCTCCTAAAGCTATTCCTGTTCCTCAACCTCATAATTCTCACCAAATGCAAACCAGGGCCAAATCAGGCTTTGCTCAACCTAGATTGGATCCCAAACTGCTCTTGGTTACCACTGAACCCAAAAGTGTTAAGTCTGCTCTTGCTGATGCCAATTGGAAAGCAGCTATGCAGGCAGAATACAATGCTCTCATTAACAACAACACCTGGACCCTTGTTCCCCTTCCACCTCAGAAGAATGTCATTGGCTACAAGTGGGTGTTTAGGGTTAAGGAAAATCCAGATGGTACAGTGAATAAGTATAAAGCTAGGCTGGTGGCTAAGGGGTTTCATCAAAGGTATGGTTTTGATTTCACTGAGACTTTTTCTCCTGTTGTAAAACCAGTCACAATCAGACTTATCCTATCCATTGCCCTCACTCACAAGTGGCCTATCCAGCAATTAGATGTTAACAATGCCTTTTTCAATGGCATTCTTAATGAAGAGGTGTACATGGAGCAGCCTAAAGGGTTTGAAAGTGAGAACTCAGCCTTAGTTTGCAAGCTCAACAAGGCACTTCATGGCCTGAAACAAGCACCTAGGAAGTGGTTTGACAGGCTGCAATCTACCCTTATCCAACTCAACTTTAAACCTAGTAAGTGTGATCCTTCCTTATTCACTTATTGTGTTGGAGGTCACACTATCTACATGTTAGTCTATGTGGATGATATTATCATCACAGGTGACTCTGCCTCTCTTATCAACACCATCATTTCCAAACTAAACTCAAGTTTCTCTCTCAAACAACTTGGCTCCCTTGATTACTTCTTAGGGATTGAAGTCAAGCAATCTAAATCTGATGCCTTACTCCTCACTCAATCCAAATATATCAAGGATCTCCTAGTGAAAACTAACATGTTGGAAGCCTGTCCTGTTCAAACTCCTGTGCAGTCCTCTTGTAAACTCACAAGAACTGGTGCTCCAGCCATGTCTGATCCCTCTCTTTACAGGTCTGTAGTTGGTGCCCTACAATATGCTACTCTAACAAGGCCTGATATTGCCTATGCTGTCAACAAAGTGTGTCAATTTATGTCTCATCCTTTGGAGCCTCATTGGGTTGCTGTTAAGAGAATTCTCAGATATCTCAAGGGTACTATGGGTCATGGACTCTCTCAGCTCTATCTCCCACCTCTCCACCATCTCTACAGGTCTACTGTGATGCAGACTGGGCTGCTGATCCTGATGATAGAAGAATTACATCAGGAGCTGCTATTTATTTTGGTGATAATCTCATATCCTGGTGGTCAAAGAAACAGCCCGTGGTTGCCAGGTCTAGCACAGAAGCTGAGTATTAGAATATAGTAGCCTTGTATATCTCAGAACTGACAAGTGTTAGTCTGAGCAGCTTGTTGTAACCTGTTACTACAGGTTTCTATTAGTTAAAACCTGCTACTGCAGGTTAGTTTTGTTTAGCAAAACCTGCTAGTGCAGGTGATAGAGTTTGTTATAACCTGTTAGTGCAGGTCAGTGCTATCATTGTATAAATGTGAAACTCTAAGTGTAACTGAATCATTCAATGAATAACAGAAAGAAAAGTTAGTTACAGAAATGAAAACTCTCTCTCTCTCTCTTCACTTTCTAATAGTGCTCTGCAGTATGCAACCTTAACTAGGCCTGAAATCTCTTTCTCTGTAAACAAGGTCTGCCAGTTTCTGTCCAATCCTTTGGAGGAACATTGGAAGGCAGTTAAAAGAATTTTAAGATATTTAAGTGGTACTCTTCAGCATGGCCTCCTTATTCAACCTGCATCTACTCAGCAACCATTACATTTGCTAGGGTTTTGTGATGCTGACTGGTCAGACCCTGATGACAGAAGGTCCACTTCAGGAGCATGTGTTTTTCTAGGTCCTAAGGTGGTTTCATGGTGGTCTAAGAAGCAGCAGCTTGTAGCCAGATCTAGTGCAGAAGCAGAGTATCGCAGTATGGCCCAGCTGGCTGCTGAACTAATTTGGATTCAGGCTTTACTTAAGGAACTACACTGTCCTTTTTTGGTGCCTAAAATCCTGTGTGACAACTTGAGCACAGTCACTCTTGCCCACAATCCTGTTCTTCACAACAGGACCAAATATGGAGTTAGATATTTTCTTTGTGAGAGAGAAAGTTCTCAGCAAAAGCCTCATTGTGGCTCATGTTCCAGCTCAAGATCAGTGGGCTGATGCCCTAACTAAACCTCTGTCTGCAGCAAAATTTGTTCCTCTGCCTGCAAAACTAAGAGTGTTCAACAAGAATGATTTGCCAAGAACACCCCTAGCTTCTAAGGGGGAATGATAGATATAGTGTAGATAAGAGATCTGTTAGAATTCTGTTTGTATATTGCTGAGCTGTACTTGTTAGTTACTAACTGTATAGTTTGTTATACAGTTTGTTACAGTTTGTTATAGCTCTCTACTCTATATATAGAGTGCTTATTGTATCACCTTCATTATGAAAATACAATGAGGAATTCTCTAACTGTTTTCCCTAACTGCATTATGCTTTTCTATCACGTAAGAATTAATGAAATTCATCAGCGAATCAGGATTGTCATAGAGTATCAGAATTCCAGATGAGATTTATGACCATAATAGATACACACTAGGGATTCAAATTGATTGGGATCGTTTTTGTATTGAATCAAGATACGACTTTTATGTGTAGCAAGATACTGATAAACATGCTGAAGAATCCTTGTGGAAGGCAGAAGACATGATTCTATAATCTGTACGTAGTGTGCCGTATTCTTGTTTCACTTAATTTGGAGTGCGGGTGTTTGCATGTGTGAATCAATGTTTTGGGAAAATGCTGCCATATTTTGTCAACATTAATGTGAGTAATTAGTGCTAACAAATGTGCCATTAATAAAATAAGAACATTATCAGATGGCTTACCCCTTCAGAATTCCTGCCAATTTATAGGCCCTTTGTAATATCTCAAGCAGTTCCAATTCTGTTTGAGCTTTAATGTCTGTTTGTATCCACGGTGGAATGCGCCACCCACCGTGCGTTTGGCCACTACTCTAATTTGGAGTTTCTAGTTTTCACGTTTTATTTGTATTGGATTGGGATGTGAGAAAATAAGTGCCGCCACCAAACCAAACTTTAATGTAAGTTATTTGAGGATTCATCTGATATCAAGAGAATATGGTTGGACGATCTTCATTTATTTGGTTATTTCAATATACTGTAATATCTAGTGAAATAAACTGTAACATCTAGTGAAGTATACTGTATATATGTGACCGGTTATTAAGAATGAGGTTGAGGTAAGCTTTGGTAAAATTGAGTTTGAGACGCCTCGACCTACAGTGCACTAAATGAAATCATACATGTTGGTTTATATACATGTTTGTGCTAGAGATTGCTGATATGACTAGAATAAAATGGACAGTTTGTATGGACAACTATGCTGGTAGTTGACTCTTCCTCTTTGTTTGGAATCAAAACAATTTTATCATAATTTGATAAGGAATAGGATGTCAAACATGAATCAGCTTTGTTGTCATGAATACATACCGATGTCTTTTGATTTTAATGCTAGTACCCATTTATATAACTAATAAATTCAATTTTAGTTTCACATGCATTTGACAATGAATAAATTATTGGCATGACATATTGTCTTTCTTTTAATCTATTAAACTTCATAGGATATAGTATTTAGTGTTAAATAAAGTTAAGTAAGAAATGTTTATCAACGTATAAATTTTGTTTTTTTTATTGTAGGTTTTATCATTGAATTTTTAAATTTAGATATGACTTTTTAGTTCTTAGGCCTACTATTAGACCTATTAGTATTATGCTCATCTGACGTCATTGTCTTAGGTTTTAACTATGGATAGATTTGAGCACATTGGGTTCCTGGTTCAGTTTGGTGATAAGGCTGAAGGAAACTGTTTAAGTCAATCATCTCTGTTTTTTGCAAATTCTGATCCCGACATGCCTGCCGTTCCTGTTCCTGTTACGCAAGTTCATGACTGGCTTATGCAAAATATAACTTCTGCTTTGGAACATATTTCTGAAAGGACTTCTGCAAAGGAAAATGGGCCAGCCAGTGGCACTGATCAAGATGTTGCTATGACTGACGCATGCACTGTCTCTGTTAAGTTTTCAGCTGGTACTAGGGATTCGTGTTTCATTGAAGGGGTCTCTAAATCGTCTTATGTGAAGCATGCATCTGACATGAAATGTTCATCTGTTAAGGTTTGTTTCTAAAATGTCTTCTTCTGTTAAGTTGAAATTTTAATTTTTCATATTCAACGTTGCTATCATCTTTGCAATTATATTTATAACCTTCAAATATCTCCCGAACTATTGATCTTAAGTAGGAGGTAAGTTGAAATGAAATTTGGTATGCTGTTATATCCGAATCATAAATACAAAGTTGGTTTTTACATTATATAGACTAAAGCTCATAATTAGTTTTCTAAGATTGAGCCAAATCACTGATAGTAAATCTGTGCTAATATAGGAAATAAAGTTACAAATGTGTACCATAGAGAATATAGAAATGCAAGATAAATTAAAGGAATTGAATCCATAACAGCTCATGAGGCTATTTAACTATTCATATTATAGTATCTTATATGGTTACAAAAATGGATTTATGTTATGCATCTACTTCTAAACTTGTTGGGTACAAAGCCATTCAATTTCCAACTTACTACAATGAAGGACTGATGCTTTCGTTTGGGCTTAACTCATGGAATTTTATGCCTGAATGTTGAAATTGCTGGATTTTGTGCTGTTGAAAGTGTAGGATTTAGCCTGTGAAGGAGAATAATAGAGGAGAGAGAGAGACTGAATAATATGATATTAGATTGAACTAATGTAGTGTAAAATATGTCGAAAAATATTTTGAATATGATTAATTATGTTAAGCATACAAATAATATGAATATGAACATATATACAAACTATAAACTAATGGACCTGATTAACGAGCCAATTAATAATTACATATTTATAACACTCCACAAGCTGGTGAGTGAATATTTATCTTTCCCTGCTTGCAACTAAGTTAACTGAGTTGTTCTCTGGGCAATCCTTTTTGATAACCCATTTGCCAACTATTGCCCATAAGGGATGTAGGCAGTTAATCACTTTGATATCTAGTTTTTTCTTGATAAAGTGTTGGTCTATCTCTATGTTTGGTCTTTTCATGTTGAATATGATTATGAACTGTTAGAAATTGAAAGTAAAAGGAAGAAGAAGATAGAACCAGAGAGAAAGAGAAACAGAGAGAGAAAGAGAGTAATCTGTTATTTCATTATGTGAGAATTTATTACAATGACAGAGGTTAGGTTACTTATATAGTAACCATTGAGTCTAACTAATTCTGTTACATAACTGTAACAGAATGTAACTAACTCTAGCTGTTGACAGCTCACACTACTAACAGCTGTCTAATTACAATAGTACCCTTTCATACATATAGTCTAATATTCCCCCCTCAAACTTAGGGAGGTTGATCAAGTGTCAGCTTGTCAATAACCCTAAGTTTGTCTCTCAGAATTATGAATCTGCTTGTAGATAGAGGCTTAGTCAGGACATCAGCCCATTGGTCTGAAGCTGGAATATGGGCAACAACAAGACTTTTGTTGATAACCTTCTCCCTTACAAAAAATATGTCAAGCTCCATGTGTTTTGTTCTTGAATGCAAGACTGGATTGTGAGCCAAGGAAACAACACTTAAATTATCACAAAGAATCCTAGGAGTTTGATGTGTAACTCTGAGCTCAGAGAGCAAGGACTGAAGCCACAGTATTTCTGCAGTAGCATGAGCCAGACTCCTATATTCAGCCTCAGCACTGGATCTGGCAACAAGTGTTTGTTTCTTTGCCCACCAAGAAACAAGATTAGGACCTAGGAATAAGCAAGCCCCTGATGTAGATCTTCTGTCATCAGGGTCAGATGCCCAGTCTGCATCACAAAACCCTGTAATTGTAATAGGAGAGCTGAGATTTGCAGGAGCTAAGAGAAGACCATGAGAGAGTGTGCCCTGCAGGTACCTTAGGATTCTTTTGACTGCCTTCCAATGGTCCTCCAAGGGATTGGACAAAAACTGGCACACTTTATTAACAACATAAGATATTTCAGGCCTAGTTAATGTGGCATATTGTAGAGCTCCTACAACAGATCTAAAGTAAGTAGGATCACTTACTTGAGGAGACCCAACTTTGGATAATTTGGTGCTAGAGGCCATGGGAGATGCAATGCCCTTGGCAGCAAGCATGTTTGTTTTGGCTAAGAGATCCCTCACATATTTCCCTTGAGACAAAAGAAGTGAGCCATTTGAAAGGTGGTGCACCTCTATACCAAGAAAATAGTCAAGCTGGCCTAAATCTTTTAGGGAAAAGGAAAGGTTAAGCTTGGAAACCAATGATTGAATGAACATTTGAGAGGATCCAGTAATAATGATGTCATCCACATATACTAAGATAAGAGTGAAATTTTTAGTAGAATGCAGAATGAATAGTGAAGGGTCACATTTGCTGGCTACAAACCCAAGGGAAAACAGTGCACCTTTGAGCCTATCAAACCAGGCTCTAGGAGCCTGCTTAAGACCATACAGAGCCTTGTGCAACTTGCATACCATAGTGGAATCACCTTGTACAAAACCTGGAGGCTGCACCATATAGACCTCTTCATTGAGAATGCCATTTAAGAATGCATTATTGACATCTAACTGCTGAATTGCCCATTTGTGAGATATAGCAAGTGTAAGCACAACCCTGACAGTAATAGGCTTGACAACTGGTGAGAATGTTTCAGTATAGTCAAACCCCTCAACTTGGTGAAACCCTTTAGCAACCAACCTAGCCTTGTACTTATTAATGGAACCATCTGGGTTTTCTTTTACTCTGAACACCCACTTGCAGCCAATAGGTTTTCTGTGAGCAGGTGTAGGAACAAGTGTCCATGTGTGATTTTTCAGCAAAGCCTCATACTCAGATTTCATAGCTGCCAACCATTCAGGAGCAGCCATAGCTTGTTTGTAAGATGTGGGTTCTAGATGGGTGAGTAAAAGTGTGGGATTCAGTCTTGGTTGGACAATTCCATTTTTAGACCTAGTGACCATGGAATGTGTGTTTTGTGGAATAGAAGGTAAAGAAGAGGACTCAGTACTGACTGAGATAGGTGGTGAGGATTCTGTGTGAGATGAAGAAGGTGCCACAAGGGCCTGAGAGTGAGCTTCAGGTTGAGAATCAAAGGGACTAGCAGTTATAGGCATGGGTTGAGGTAGGTCAACAGGGCTAAGTACTGAATGAGGACTAGATGGTGTAGGTGTGGAACTGTTTAGAGATTCTGAGGTAGACTGATTAGATATGGCAGGTTGTGATGATTGACTAGATGAAGAATTTGAGGAAACTGAATCAGGAGAACTTGGTAAGGTAGAAGAAGACTGAGTGGCAGTAGGCATAGGTGACAAATGAGGAGTTGGTGGATGATTCAACAAAGGCCTAGGCAAAAAGGAACCAAACTGAGGTGCATTTGTTGAAACAGAGGTAGAAGCAGGATGGCTGGAGGGAAACAAGACAGGGAAGGGAAACCTGACTTCATTAAACACAACATCCTTTGAAATGAAGATTTTTCCATTGGAATCCATGCATTTATAACCTTTGTGGGATGAGGAGTAACCAAGAAACACACACTCCTTTGAATGCATGGCAAACTTATTTGCATTATAAGGCCTTAAATGAGGGAAACACGAGCAGCCAAAAGGCTTCAGAAACTTATAGTCAGGGTGTTTAAAGTAGATGAGAAAAAAAGGGGAGACATTTGCCAATGTGGGTGAAGGCAATCTGTTGATAAGGTATGTGGCAGTTAAGAAAGCATGGTCCCAGAAGTGAAGAGGTAAATTTGCTTGAGCCAAAAGTGTTAGACCAGTTTCAACAGTGTGTCTGTGTTTTCTTTCCACAGAGCCATTCTGATGATGTGTGTGAGGGCATGTAATTCTGTGGATAATGCCATGAGAGGTCAGAAAATGAGTGAGGGGCTTGAATTCATCCCCACCATCAGTCTGCACAGCCTTAATTTTGAGATTGAGCTGTAGTTCAATAAGTGCCTTGAACTGAACAAAGGTGTTTAGAGTATGAGACTTGAATTTCAGAGGATACACCCATGTGTACCTACTGTAGGCATCAACACATGTAAGAAAATATGTAAAACCACAAGAGGAGGTAACAGGGGAGGGTCCCCAAAGATCACAAAAAATCAATTCTAAAGGCTTAGTGTAAGCAGCAGTAGAAGCAACAGAGGGTAATCTATGGACTTTACCCAAATAGCAAGCATTGCAAAAATCTGTAAGCACTTTATTAGGAATTTGAATATTACAAAGATGAAGTACATGTTTTAATGTTTCATGACTAGGATGCCCTAATTTTTGATGCCAAATTTGATACAAACTAGGGCTAGATCTATACACATTATTACATTGAGCCTGAGAAGTAGGACTAGAGCCCAAAGAAAAAGAGGAAACAGAAGTGCTTGTTGGTTGATGAGTAACACTCAGAACTTGTGAAGTGGATGAGGAGTGAGGAAAACTGTCAAACTTGTAAAGTCCATCACTACCAAGTGAGCCCTTCAGCAACATCTTAGAGGTAGCCTGGCATTTGACAAAGCAAACATTAGCATGAAACTCAAAGAAGACATGATTATCTTTTGCAAACTGACTGACACTAACTAAATTTTTAGTGATTGAAGGGACTAAAAGAAGATTATTCAATTTGAATGACTTTGAAGGGCAGAAATTAGAAGAAAAGGTCATGGAACCAAGAGATGTGATAGCCAAACCTTGACCATTGCCTACATGCACTTGATCAGATCCAGGTAATGAAATGGAGTCTGCAAGATTGGAGGCATCAGGGGTGACATGATGAGTGGCTCCAGAGTCAGGATACCAATTCTGATTGTAAAAGGGAGTGTAATCAGTGCCAGCAACAAGAGCCTGAGGTCTTGGTGTTGCAAAGGAAGGCTGAACAGAGGGATTGCCAGGTCTAGGTGCAGAGTAAAACTGAGAGCTAGGTGCTCTATATCCAGGGTGAGTCCATACATTGGACTGAGGCATTCCAAAGATTGCAGGAGTAGGAGGATATCCATAAACATCCTGACTGTGACGAAAATAGCAATAGCTTGCATCATGGCCAGTCTTGTGACATATCTGACATTGAACTGTACCTCTGTAGTTGTGGCGTGCACCATTGCCACGACCACGAAACCGTCCACCACGTTGGCCTCTGCCACGAGACTGGCTCTGTCGTCCACCATAACCACCATTTGAGGTGTCATACTGAGTTGGATCCATAGATTCAGCAGGAGCAGAGGGATTAGGAGTAGCATTACCTTGTGTAAGGTTAACTGAAACAGCTTCAGTAACCTCCTTCTTTGTCTTTTCAATGCGTGATTCCTGAGCAAGAAGAAGAGATTCGAGCTCATCAAGAGACACAAATTCAGGTCTGGTGTTAACAGCAGCCACAACTGAATCAAATTCAGAGGGAAGAGCTTCCAGAATAAGCTCAACTTGATCACGATGCAGAACAGGATCACCAATTGACATCAAGGTATCAATAATGGTGCGAACTCGAGCAAGAAACTCAGAAATGGTGCGTGATCCCTTTGATAGCGATCGCAGCTCAGATTTTAACTGCCTGGAACGGGTTTTCATCTGCATGTTGCAATAGAAGTGCACTTCGTCCCAAACTTGCCAAGAATGACGCAGAAGAACAAAGCGCGAAAGCAGAGAATCAGAGATCGTGGACAGAAGCCACGTGCAGAGCAACGCATCTTGTTCCTCCCAAGCTACGAAGCTAGGGTTTTCACTCCCTGCGTCGCGATCAGCCACAGACAAGAATCGCTCAGGAATTTGAGGTGAAACGACGAATTTCACCATTTTAGTGCCTCGTAAAACTCCTTCAACCTGTTGACGCCATTGACGATAGTTGGAGTCATCCAATTTTACAAAAATTTTCTGTTTGAAGGTTGATGCAGCAGCGGAATTTGATGTAGAAGATAGTGAATTTGTAGGTTGAGCCATTGCGCAAAGAGAAACAGGTTCCAAGGATCAGAAGCTCTTGGATACCATGTTAGAAATTGAAAGTAAAAGGAAGAAGAAGATAGAACCAGAGAGAAAGAGAAACAGAGAGAGAAAGAGAGTAATCTGTTATTTCATTATGTGAGAATTTATTACAATGAGAGAGGTTAGGTTACTTATATAGTAACCATTGAGTCTAACTAATTCTGTTACATAACTGTAACAGAATGTAACTAACTCTAGCTGTTGACAGCTCACACTACTAACAGTTGTCTAATTACAATAGTACCCTTTCATACATATAGTCTAATATGAACAATAGTAATAGTCAATTTATCGTTACTCTCCACGTCTCATTTTTAGTGTCCCTTTTGCAATATTTTTGTCTCAAATTATTTGTCCTTTTAGAATACCAGTGCAACTTTTATTAATTTTTTCCACTAATATATATCTTTATTTATTGTATTTCAACTCAACTTACTTCAATTACTAAAAGCATTTTAGTAAATGAACCTCATTTTATCTTAAAAAATGTGCAAAACTCAAAGGGAAACACCTAGTGTGAGAGGGAGAGAGTACAAAATAACTTTATAGGGCCTTCATTATTTAATAATAATGTCATCACCATAAATAAGAAATACATATAGTTTTCCTCCTTATGAATGATTAAAGAAAAGTGTATGGTCTTCTCTGTAGTGCTTAGAGCCCAGGCACATGATTGCTTTTGTGAATCTCCCAAACCATACTCGAGGTGACTGTTTTGGCCCACATAAAGCCTAACACACACTTTGTTTGTTCCACTTGTGGGACCAAATCCTGAGGGAATCCTGATGTACACCTCCTAGTCTAAGTCAAAGGAAGTAATCACAACAAACAGCCACAAAAGAACAAACTACTGGTGTCAATGGGCATGTGAGATAAACAGCACCTGTACAGACTAGTGAATAATGTTTGTATACACTGGTTACAGCGACTTTACAAATGGTGAATGAGGACTGTACATACATGTGAACAGTAGCATATGAATAGTGACCATATGAGCTGGTGAGGAGAACCATACAGCTTGGTCAACAGTGCTGACTCAGTCAGCAGGCAGCGACAGCGCTAGCAAGAAACTCGGTACAACGAAAGTTTCAAACACCACATTGAAAACAGCCAAGAATGCCGCAATGAAGATGGCAAAGAGAACCACAATAAAAGTGGCTGCCGGCTAGGTTTTTATGTAGAAGCAAGGCCTCCAAAACCGGAACTCGTGTTACCGATGTAGGAATTAGGTCTAGTGTGCTGTAGTATTAATGTACTATTTGTACATGCTACTCTTCCTAACCTCAATTAAATAAGGAAACAGATTTGGAAACCTAATGAAATTGGAAAACAACTCTTTCATCATTATAATTAAGAGGTGTGGATTTTTGAATGTCTCTAAATATGTACTCCATCACTCCCATTATGAGTGTCACATTTGTAAAACAAATTCTCTGAAAAATGAGTCTCACTTTCAACTTTCAATGTAATACTAATTACTTTTTTTTTTCTTTTTCTGTTGTACCCTTCAATTAATAGTCTGTGCTGCAGTTGCAAGTCAATATCTTTCACTTTGCAATTGCATTTATGGTAATGATGAATACACCAAAATATTTGATAAAGTTAAATTGCAAAATGGCCATTATCTTTCTTTCATTTATAGTATTTTCTTAAGTTTTTTGAGATAAGCAAAGTGTCTTTTGTTGCGTGGAGGGAGTATTTTGGAGAGATTAGTTTAGACCAACTGCCTATAATTTAGCGTCCGTGTACATCTTTTCATGGTCAATCATCTTTACAGCTGGATGCTATTTAGTAGGGGTGGCAAAATGGATGGATTGGATGGATATGGATTGGATTATTAATTGATGGATTAAAACAATCCATTAGTCCATTAACCATCCACTAAGAGTTTCTATAAAAATCCAATCCAATCCATCCATTAAAAAATATAATTCATCCAATCCATCCATTAATAACTTTTTAATGGCTGGATATCCATCTGTCCAAAAAAAAAATTTAAAATTTTTTATTATTTTTAAATATTTTATTTTATTTTTAAAATTAAAAAAAAAAACGTTTTTAAAATCTATTTTTCTTAAATAAAATTATTTTAGAGCAATTTTTTAACTTTACCATTTTTTTAATATATATATATATATCAAAATTGATGTTGAACTTTGGTGCTATAAATACTATCCAAACTTTTCTAATTTTATAGCTTGTATATTGTAACCTGTTAGTTTAATATTCTGAATTTTAATTAATATATCTAGAAGCATTAGAATTAATTTGATTAGGAATGTAAAAAATTGTGTTACCTTTAATCCTAATTTCTATATAAGCAGTACTGTAGCATGACGTGGTTTTTGCTTTTATTGAATGCAGTTTCTATTGAGAATAATTATGGAAAACAAGGTAATTAAAATGGATATAGGACATCAAATCACTGTAAAATTAATTACCAACATTTTTTTTATGATTAATAGATTTTGTTTAACATTTCATTGACGTTTCTTTGTTTTAATTTTTCAATTTAAAAATAAAAATATCATATATTTTAAAATTGTTTGACTATAATAATTATATAAATAATTATTATTGTTTTATTATAAAATGATTTAAAAAATTTAAAATATACAATAAAATGATCCAATGGATATTTATAATATGTTGGATGGATTGGATCTATCCATATATATAAATGGATGGATTGATCCAATCCATTAACATATTTTTCATGTAATGGATGGATTGGATGGATTTTTTAGTGGATGGATTGGATGGATATTTGCTTAATGGATTCTATTGCCACTCCTACTATTTAGTAAAGGCGTTTAGAGCTTGAATAGAAAGCAAGGTGTTGTGATGAATAATGTATATTGAATGATTTTAGCATTTGAAGTGGCTGCAGAGAAAGATTGCAATTTATATTCTTGTGCTTTTGCTTAGTTTAATTCCATGAGGACATTATACTAAGGAAATGATATCTAGGTATATTTGTTTTTAATGTCTTTCCATAAGAAATTCAATCTCTTTCTGTTCCATCATTAATCTTGTAAAACCCCAGCTTTCGTTGTTGGGGATTGACATAATTATATTTCACCCAAGGAGGCATTGCATGTTTTTAAAATTGTTTTTCCTATGTTGCGTCTGCAATCAATTTAGCCACAAATGCGACTCAACAGATCATTATTTCAGGTGGAGCTAAGTTATTGATTAGGCTTAGTTTGTTTCAGATGTTTATTCATTCTTGGTTTTACACATGGATTTTAAATGAATTTTAGAACTAAATTAGTTACATATATGTGTCTGTTCGTACATACACTTGTATATGCACATAGATCTGATATTAGCTTTTGTTCAGTTCACTTCTTGGTGTGATACCAGATATCTTGTTCTCTACATATTTGCCTTTTTGTAAGGAACAAATTACATTGCTGTCTGCTAGTGGTCTAAAAGGTGTCAGCTTAGTCGTAAGAGTTTGACTTTGTAAAGGGACAAAGTTCAAATCCCACCTGAGATAGTTGTAAACTTGTCATTAAAGCTACCATTATTAATAATAATTATCCCTCCCCCTATTTTTTAAAATAAATTATACTGATCATGGTTTTTATTTATTTGAATGTTCATATTAATATTTTTGTTAAATTTTTATGGGTTAAATATACAACACCCTCTGCAATGTAGGCGAGTTTCGGTTTACCCCCTGTAAAATTTTTTTTGAATCCCCCCTTGAAATGTTAAAATTCTATGTCTTTTGCCCCCTAAGCATCAAAGTTACCCCCCTGTAATTTATATTTCTTTTGGTTTACCCCAGATTCAGTGTTCAAAGTGCACGCTTAGGAGGGTAAAACAAAAAAAATATATTACAGGAGGAATAAAAAAAAAAATATTACAGGAGGGGTAAAGCGAAACTCGCCTACATTGAAGGAGGGTGTTGTATATTTAACCCAATTTTTATTATCATAAAAAAATTATACTATACTATTTTTTAGGGAAATAAAAGATTTTCCCACTTCTGCACATCACCTTAAGCATTTGTGACAGTTGAATTGAATCCTTAGGCAATGTAAGGTTTCTTTAAGTAACTCTGCTGTTAATGTTATTTTTGTGATCTTAATCTGCAGCATTATGTATCTTGCTACACATGTTTTAGATGTTGAGATGTTTGTTCAACTTATTATGGAAAGTGTCCTGCTAATGATATTATATTTGTGTTTGGTCATTGCAGGTTCTAAATTGCCAAGAGTCTACCATCTATGTCTTAGCACCTTTGAGATATGCCATTGTCTATGGATGCTCAGATGCCACAATAGTTCTTGGAGCAGTTGGCAAGGTAAATGTTATCTGTTTTCTGCTTTTTAAGAGGTGCATGAGTCAAATAATGTATTAGAACATCTATGGAATTTACCTTCTAACAGGAATGTGGGAAATGATATTTTATTTTTGTTCTTTCATGATGTCATCCTGAGTGGTAAAGTGAAACTCAGAACGTGAATCCGATATGATAGTTGTCCATTTAAAGTGAATGAGTTTTTTTTTTTCTTTTTTTAATTTTTTTAATTAATTAATTAATTATTTATTTTTATGTGCAGATTATTAAAATTCTAGTAGGAAAGAGAAATGAGAATGGAACTGACCTTTCCTATTAAATGGCTGTAGTAATGTATAACCAATATATTAACATTGTTTTAGCTTCCATTGTATAGCTTGGGTTATGCATCCAGTTTTTCGCCCTTTCATTTATATATGCCGATGTTGCTACCAAGTCGCTTTAGCGCTTGATTGCAGAGCAGCGATGGCATCCAGCTGGCAAGCCATGTTCATCAGGTGTGGCAGCTGCAAATCGCTGCGAAGTCACATTCAAAATGCTTGTTTGCATCCACAATTTGGTTAAAAGAGTGAGATCCCTCAATTACCCTTATGTTTTAACCGTTCAGTTTATTTTAAGGGTATACTGATCATTTCGTTATATTAGAAGTGACCTGATTGTCTTCTTCTCGAGGGCGAACCCTCTCTTCTCCTGTCTTTCTACCTTTGGTTTATCTTTCTCCTAATACAAAGTGATAACAATTCCACTTCTGGTTTGGACTTTTCTCCTTCATCGGTGTTTTGCGATCTGCGAAACCTCTGTTCTTCCCTGTTTCTTCTTCTCCTTTTTTTTTTTTTTTTTTTGGAAATAAATATATATATCCAGAAAAACAGTTACAAAACAAAGCAACCCCTAGGGTCCAGCTAAAACCAAAACAAAAAGACTAAAACACCAAGCTATTACATAAGCAAGTGAGCAACATGCTTACGAAGCTTTGGCTTCATCCACATTCTATATACAATGTTTTCTATAATTCTTTCCTCTATACTTGTATGCTTATCATTCTTTTTGAACACTATATCATTTCTGTACTTCCAACACTCGCAAATTGTTTCCGCAAACGAGGTCTTCAAAACTACTGCTTTCCAATTCTTACTTTTGCCAACTTTTGCTACCCACTTTAGTTCTTCATCCCAGCTCTTAGGATTGTGATCCATCTGCTGCCAGTTAAGAATATTCTTCCAAGTTTCCTGCATAGTATGACATTCAAAAAACAAATGATGGAGAGATTCATTCTCACTGCAGAAAGTGCATTTTGGATCAGCTAACATTTTATGTTTAACCAGCCTTGATTTCGTTGCAAGTCTATCCAAGCACGCCAGCCACATGGTAAAAATAGCACGAGGCCTCGCAATGTTATCAAACATAACGCTCTTCCAAGGAACAATCGGGTCCTGCTTTTGTAATGCCAGATAACAGATTCTCAAACTGAATTTCTCTGCCTGCATCATGTCTCTGACATTCTGATTTAGCACAACTTTCTCTCTTAGGTCCATGACTTTCTTGAGAATCCAAGTGCAGTTTGTCTTGACAGGTTTTGTCCAAAGATCATCACCTTTCATATAGTATTCCTGCACCCACTTGACCCACAAGTTATCCCTTTTCATGCTCAGATTCCATAAAAGCTTGAGGGTACTACAAGCTTGATTCCACACCAACAAATCAATCACATTGACCCCCCTTTGACTTTTAGGTTTACAAACCTTATGCCAAGCCACCAAAGATTTTCTGCTACCCTTATTCTGACCAGTCCAGAGAAATTCCCTACACATGGTTTGCACTCTCTTAATCACCCCTTTAGGCATTGGCATACATTGCATCCAAAAATGAGCTGTTCCAAAAATAGCACTATTAATCAGCTGCAGTCTACCCGCATAACTCAGCATTTGTGCACTCCAATGTGTGATTTTTTTCCCAATTTTCTCCACAAGATCAATGCACTGGTTATTGTTAAGCTTTTTGGTAGATAAGGGTACTCCCAGATACCTGAAGGGTAAAGGACCTTCAGCAAAACCCGTTCTCTCCATAATATTCTTTTTACTACTACTATCCATGCCTCCACAGTACATTTTGCATTTGCTGGGATTCACATACAGACCTGTAGATTTGGAAAAGCTGTTGAATCTCTCCATCATTAGCTGGACTGATATGTCACCCCCCCTAGAAAACATCAATAAATCGTCAGCAAAACTGATATCAATAATTTTCAACTTTTCACATTTTCCATGATAATTGAAGTTTGGCACATCATTCAAACCCTGCAGCAACCTATGAAGGTATTCCATAATAACCACAAATAACAAGGGGGATATAGGATCCCCTTGCCTCAGCCCTCTCCTAGCCTCCATGCTCCTGGTACAGACCCCATTTACTCTGAACTTTTTCTTCTTCTCCTTTTTCTTCTGCTAAACTTTTCCATTCTTCTGTTTTTCTAATCTTCTGCAAAATTCTTCCGCCTCCGTTTTTCTGGTCTCCTACGAAACTCTTCCGCTCAAGTTTTTCTGGTCTTCTGCTAAACTCTTCCTGCTTCTGTTTTTCTTGTTTACTGGGTTGTCATTTTGATTACTTTTTCAACTTTAATCGGTAACTAAATTATATTGGGTTTTGATTTTTCATATTATTGACAAATAACCAAAGTAAATTATAATTATCAAGTATGATTACACTTTAATTTTGTGTATTTATGTATCTTGTTGGGGTTAATGTTTAATCTGTATATTGTGTTTTTAGTCTATGCAAAGTGCTATCCCGCTATACTGCTATAGCAGTTTTGGGGTCTGGTGCCGCTATTCGAGATTGACAACATAGATACATGCATTGCCTTTTGGTTAGTGAGAAGATATTATAAGTAGGGATGGAAAATGAATCCCTATCCGTGAGTAAAAACCGTCCTGGCCCGAGCAAATTGCTAATAGCTTAATGGATACTTGCGAATAAAATAAACGGATATTTCGACTACCTATTAGTTAATGTTTATGGAGGCCATGATAATAGTATCCGTATCTGTGGATATCAGTAACCCGTTGGTAAACTAGTAAAATTAAGAAAAATATTAAATTACTTATTTATAAATATTACTTGCATGAAAGAAATCCTCACCTAATTTCATAATGTGTTTATTGTTTGATTAATACTTTTTGTTGTAAAAGTAAGTGCAATGTATTAATATTCTTTTGTGTTGTTAAAAGAGGAGGAAGAAATTCTACATAAATACAAAAAATAATAATTACATGAATGCATTTTTTTGGAAAAATTGATATCCACAAATACTTGTGAATTCGCCACCCTGTCTAGCATATATTTGCTAGGATATGGAGCAGATACATACATGATACCATTTCTATCCAACTGGACAAGTAGCAGATGACTACTATCCGTACCTGTAGATATCTATTGTCATCTAATTACGATGAAAATATAAATTTGGCCTTTAAGAGCATAATTTTTAATCACCTTTTACACATTTATGTGCATGTCTTTCTTAGAGGATATCACCTGTGTGGAGTTTGTATTTGGAGCATTTGAAGTGGTATACTAACAACAAAAGTCTTTTCTCACTCGGTCGATTTGGTTACATGGATAAATTTATACCAGATGCTTTAAAAAGATATTTCAACATAATTTACTAATCATATTGAGTTGATCTTCTGTATATTAAATGAAAGATATAAATCCTACTTATTTTGTCTCTAATAGAACTTCAAATATGGACATTATGGAATCTAAGATGTTATTATTAGGTAAACTTCTCTGAAGAAACTTGCCAAGAATCAAGGAAATTCTGCGAAATTCCCCCAAATGGCAGGATTGCATTTTCAGTTTTGGGATATAGTTACCCAATCAACTTATACTGTAGGAAACTCAGTCTCTTTCATATGTACATCCTAAACTTGTTCTATTCCTCCCCTTGCCCAGACTGTTCTCGAATTTTCCTGACACACCATCAGATAATATGAATTCAAAGGATTTTTTTTGCAGTTCTTAATGAGGCTCATCAAACTACGTGCTGCAACCCCATTAGAAAGAAACTTATTAGCCATTCATTAGTTAGCTACACTATTGGGTAGTCTAGTCGCACGCACACTGTTAATATAGAAAGACTTATTACAATTTAACAATTGTACTTATGGGTCTTTTTGACATATGCTACATTCTTTTGAGCTTGTTAGTCTACAATCTCGTCCATTCTATTTTTTGTTTTTTTGAATTTGTTAATGGATAGAAATAGGTAAAATTACTTGGACTTTCACCTCTATTCCACATTTTAATTTTTTTTTTGGAAATAAATCTCTGTAGTACTTATATCACTTATGGTTTTGATGACTGTTCTATAACATTCAAATTAAGATATTTAGTTGGTACTTGGTAGGTTTTGGGATATGGTTAATCTGTCAGTTACGAGTATTAGAGTAACTGATGCTTTATCACTTTTTTGTTGTTGTTGACAGGCGGTGAGAGTCGAACACTGTGAACGGGTTCATGTGATTGTGGCCGCAAAACGTATTTGTATTGCCAACTGTCGTGAATGTGTTTTCTTTTTGGGAGTGAACCAGCAACCTCTTATAATTGGTGATAACCATAAACTGCAGGTGAGCATCCTCAGGCCCTCCCTCTGTTTTTATTGTTTCTACATCTCTTTTTTGGCACAAAGGAGGAGCTACACCCCAAACAAACGACAACTGTTTCTATATTTCATCACAGTAATTTATGACTATACCGTGAAACAAGTCTGATGCAAAATCAGGGTTGCTCATTTAGCCAAAGATTGTAAAAGTACAATCCTATAGTAGTATTGGCAGTTGTTGGAAATACACTACTTAGGAAATGTCTACCCACCCAATTGCCATACTCTACTACTCTTCCTACCTTCTCCCTTTCTCCGCTTTGAATTATTTTCTCTAACAGTATCCACACCTCACACCTTCCTTGCTACCATGGTTCTACCCACCACGTGTAAGAAGATTGCAACTTAAATTCCCATCGTAAGTCATAACCCTTGTTCACTTCTGACAGTACAAAGCATCTGAAGCCTGACATGTAATGCTATGGTTAATATAAGTAAAAATAAATAAAAAAGGTTAACTCATCCATACAGTATTGTGATGTTATTATATTTGACACTGCAAGAAATAGCATCTGAGCCTGTGAAACATTCAGTAAAATTGTTATTTTTATTTCTATTTTTCATCCACAATTATGCAGTTATGCTTCTTATAATGGTATTAGCTTTTGATAAGGGTATGGATATTTTCTCTAAAATCCTCACTCTCCGTTTTGAACTTATTATTTGAGATATTTTCTCTTGTTACTTGTCAGGTGGCACCGTATAATACATGTTACCCCCAGTTGGAGGAGCATATGAGTGAAGTTGGAATTCTGCCTACAGTGAACAGATGGGATGAAGCTCTGGCTTTGGGTGTTCTTGATCCACATGATTCATTATCTCATCCAGCTGGTGTATCTGATGTTCAAGCTGAGTCTGCTACACGAGTGGACCCTGATCAGTTCACAAATTTTGTGGTATGACTGTTAGACTCCTCTGCAGGGAATGTTTTGATTTGTATCCTGTGACTGTTCTATAAAGGTGTATGGATGAAGAAGGGTTGAGATGTATCTTTCTTTGTTCTTTTCCAAGTTTTTTTTTTTATTTATTTTTTTTTAAATATCTATTTTATTCTCTATAGCTAATTTAAAAACCATGCTCTTTTTCTATTTTTGTTTGTTTATTATTGTCTGCAGATTCCAAACTGGCTTGCAGGAGAATCCACTGGATCTACAAATGACAACCCATTTGCATTACCAGATTCATATGCGGCGTCTCAGCGTAAAAATGTATGTTTACTAAGCTATTCGTTATATATATATATATATATATATATATATTACGTTTCAATTGGTTTAATTATAGAATTGCGTATTATTTTCAGAAAAAAAACTTAGGGGAGATAAGGCGGCTAATACACGAAGCTTCTCTAGAAGACAATCGTAAACGAGAATTGACGTCTGTGCTTCATATGTACTTCAAGGACTGGTTATATGGTAACCTTCATTCCTTTGCTTATATGTCTTATACTCCCTCCATCTCTTTTTATAAGACCCTATGGCTCTGTTCAGTAAAACTAGCTTATAGCTGTTAGCTGTTAGCTGGTAGCTGGTAGCTGGTAGCTTATAGCTGATGGCTGGTAGCTGATAAGTTAATTTGAGTGTTTGGTAAATTAGCTGTTACATTAGTTGAAAATTAGAAAATGACTTAAAAGGACATTTTTAATTAAGAAATTGGTGATTTCATTATCTTATTATATTATAATATTAAATTAATTTTTATTCGATAAAAGTAAATGTATTAATAACAACATGCAAAACAATTTTAATATATATGAAAAATTGAAGATATCATCAAAATATATAAATTTGTATAT
This sequence comes from Lathyrus tuberosus, assembly GCA_022829125.1. Taxonomy (NCBI): domain Eukaryota; kingdom Viridiplantae; phylum Streptophyta; class Magnoliopsida; order Fabales; family Fabaceae; genus Lathyrus; species Lathyrus tuberosus. The sequence continues at coordinate 2,567,220 of JALAZF010000423.1, forward strand.
AAGTTTTATGAGCTTTGCTATTTAGTATGAATATATTGACAACGAAATTCAATGAATAAAAGAACCAGCATACCATACATGAAGCAGGGGTATTTCATAAAGCCATTTATGAAGACATAAAAGTAAAAGTAATCCTAATAACTACAATTCTTGGTCTGGTTAATTCATTCTTTCGTAAAATATAGTTTTTTTTTTCTAATTTTATAATGAAATTTAATAAAATATGTGAAATACTAATAACATTGTAATTTTGAATTTAGTTATATTAATCTAAAATAATAACAAAAACAAGTTTATTGTCTAATATTTTACAATAAAACTGTAATAATATTCTGAATTTTCTTCACCTTAGTTGATTTCATTGATTCTCCTCCAATGTTTCACTAACTTGAGAATTATCAACACTATTTCTAAATTAATTATATAATTTATATTTAATAAATAAAAATAATTTTTAATATAGTAGAAAAAAAAAGTAAAAATCTTCTATAAGACTATAACATTCTTCAAAGTCTCCCTAAATTCAATCTTTTAAAGTCAATTTTTTAATAATAAATATATATATATATATATATATATATATAAAATAATAAGGGTATAATTGGAATAAAAAGTCATAAGTTAAAAGCTACTTCAAATAGCTTTTGAAAAAAATGCTAAAAGCTAGTTAAAAAGCTATAAACTAAAAGCTAAAATGCAGTTACCAAACAAAGTTTTTTAATCAAAATAAGCTGAAAAACTAAAAACTCTTTTTCTGATCTTACCAAACAAACTCTATGTCAATTTTCACACATAAGAAAAAATAGTGTAACTGACTAGTACATTTTTTGTATGACTATTAATAAATTGCCCTTTGTGTATAAATGTATTAATATTGACTTTTCATCTTCCAAAACAGAATAGTAGCATTTATTATCGACCATAATGAATGCTAATTTATGGATATATTTGAAAAAAAATAAATAATTGTATCTAGTAATTTGAAAGCGTGCTTATATTTGGGGACACTATTTTTCCATAAGATGCTTATATATAGAGGGAGTATTAGTATTCACACTTATTTGACTCTCATATATAAGAACTCAGAGGTAGGGAACCATTGAATGAAAACATAATTGAGAGAGAGAAGAGAGATAGAGGATTCTTTGAATCTGAATCTCTTGAATGTAAAGTTAGTTAGGACTCTTTACATTGTAGAATATTTAGGCAGTTAGAGTAACCAACTCCTAACAAAATTCATAACAGAATTAAGACTAAGGGAGTGGGAGAGAACTGAGCCAAATTACAAGGGAAAACCCATCTTTATTCCTCATACTCTCCCTTCAATTTCAGGGTGGTTGGCCAAGTGAAAGCTTGTCATGCATCCTTAGCTTATCGGTTTGGTTAAACATCAAACCATTGATCTTGAGCTGGGATGTGAGAGACAATAAGGCTCTTATTGATGTCCTTTGATCCAACTCCATGTGCTTGGTGCATGAGGGGAGGACAAGATTGTGTGAGAGAGAAACAACACTCAAATTGTCACACAAAACCCTTGGAGTTTGATGCTTGACCCTTAGTTCTTGTAGAAGTGACTCGAGCCATAGGATCTCAGCAGTGACCCCAAGAAATACACATCTTGAAACACTTTACTTGAAGCATTAAAATTTGGTACTGAGTGCAATCACCATCTAAATGACATTCAAAATTATATTAATTCAGGTACATGACATAGTACATAAGAACTAATACAGTGAATATCTAATACAACTAATCAGAACTACACAACGGAAACTAAACAAAAGACATCTAAGTCTTCAAGTCTGCAAGTCTTCTTGCCATTCCTTAATCCTTCCTCGAATTTCCTAAAAAAACATGATTGGGGTGAGATAACTGTATCTCAACGGAGTTCCCTATCTTATGGGTCCACTCGAATCTATAGGGTTCACTATCCTTATTCGCATCTTACTAGCACTACTCTCGCGTACTATATGTAATACTAAGGATCAAAGCGCTTAGCTTCACACTAATCGTGAAAGACGACTTCCTACTTAACCTTGGCATGCAGAACAGTAGAAGCAACGAATTTTGGCCACGTTGAGTCGAATGTACTAACAACTAAATCCGCTACCCTCAAGGCGGGTTCTGACGGAAGTTACTGCCCCCTTAGCATGAGACCATGTCCACCAAGACAGTATCCAAAGGTCTCCTACCTTCCTACTTTTTGGACTTACTCTCCTGCGTTCCGAACCACAAATTAACCAAGACGCAGGAATCAAACTTTCACCTACCGGTTCACATTATCTAGTAATCTTTACAACAATTTCTATCGAAGATTGAAGTGTTATCATTTCCGGTCTTTCTCATCGCCGGATTCTTCATTAATCCCAGGGCTCACTCACTTACCAAATATTATTCATTAGGCAAGCATAGCACATACATATCATTAGGGTTTTCATTTAACCTAAATGATTACTCTAGAGTCTTACTCTGTTATTCGCCGTCGATTGAGTGGTCGACTTCCTCATGAATATAGATACGTTCTTACAACTGACTAGGGTTTTGTATACCACACTCACATTCGGCGAGTTTCCAAGTGTTTCCCTCAGTTATCTTAGACGACACATGCACACCATTATTCGTCGACTACGATAAACAATCCAAACATCAATTAGGGTTTGGTTCGGGTTCATGCCATTTCGTCATAAGCCACATACCATTATAGATCAAGCAGTGAAACATGGCATATAAACATGATATGACATCATTCATACTATTACACAACTCTACACTAATTAATCCAAGTAGGGCTTTACATGCTAACTTAATCATAATTAATCATGAATAAGCATTCAAGCATATTGTCACATCATCAATTAAACCAACTAGGGTTCATGAAATCCAAACTTTCTACCAGAAACTAAATCATACAAGCATCACTTTACTTCACCATAAGGTAGAACATTGAACTAGTTTTCTAACGCATTCGACCGCGTTCCAAACGGAGTTACGAAACTCTTTTTATAGTGGTTATAGGGTGTGCAATCAATTGTTGTTCTGATGCAATTAATTGTTGGCCTAGTGGTGGAGACTTGGGTCTTGAGAGTGTGCTCCTTTCAAGGTCTCAGGTTCGAATCCTACTAGGTGCAATCAACTCTTGTGTGGGTCAGTCCATACGGAGCTTTGCTCTGGCTTGAAACGGGGCCCCCGCTAGTGGACGGTGGGTATTGGTCCCTCTTGGATTAGTCGGTCGCAAGGCCGGATACCAAGATTTCCAAAAAAAAAAAAAAAAAAAAGAATTGTTGTCTGTATTCAGTCTCAAAAATAATGCAGAAATAGGGGTGCCAATCGATTGAACCTGCAACTTTTCTAAAAAATTGATGTTCTAACACCATTTTCAGCCCCCAGTCTACCATAAATCTGTTAGTGCGTGAGACACTTTTAGTGAGGAGATAAAAAGAGAGAATAAAGAAATAAGGATTGATATTATTGAATGAATGATTGATAACCGAATTACAAAGTGTCTATTTATATACATCTAAGTGATTTGACCACTAAGTAAAATAACAAAGTAACAAACCCTAAACCCTAATTAGCTTTGGGCTTGAGCCACATAATTCAACTTGAATTATATCTAATATCTCAATATACCCCCCTATAATCCAAGTTGTCGAAACACACTAATCATTGTCGATCTGAACTATTCCTAATTTCTTTTTCAAAGTTAGTAAGCTGTGGATCTTTAATCCTTTGGTGAAAATGTCGGTTAATTGTGCTTCACTTGAGCATTGCCTTACTTTAAGTTCACCTCGATTCACCTTCTTCCTTAAGTGAAATCTAGCTTCTATGTGTTTACTTCTTCCATGCAAAATTGGATTCTTCGCAAGATTTATGGCTGACTTGTTGTCGATCTGTAGTACCAGAGGTTTCTTCACTTCGACCTCGATCTCTTCCAGCACATATCTGATCCAAATTGCTTGACACGCAACATAGGATCCTGCTATATATCCAGCCTCACATGAGCCATTACAGGTTACTTTCTCGAGCACCATGAGATTGGGGTACCAAATACTTGAAAGAAATATCCAGTAGTGCTTCTTCGATCTTCCTTATCTCCACACCAATCAACATCCGAATAACAAGTAACCATAGCTTCTTTGTTTTCAGAGTCTAGTCAAAATAAAATTCCATTGTTTGTCGATCCTTTTAAGTATCTCAGGATTCTTCTTGCAACCTTCATGTGTGGCACCCTTGGTTCACTCATAGTTCTGCTCACTAATCTGACTGAGAAACATATATCAGGTCGACTGTTGCACACATATCTCAGAGATCCGACAATTTTTTTGAACAAAGTTGCATTGACTTTGTCTTCCTCTCCATGCTTCTCCAACTTCAAGTTTGGTTCGATAGGTGAAGATGCAGGAGTCGAATCATCCATCCTGAATCTCTTGAGTATCTTCTTGACATACTTTCTATGATGTAGCACCATACTTTGCTTCGAATTTGAAATTCCATGCCTAGGAAATATGACAACTTTCCAAGATCTGACATTTCAAATTCCTTCTTCATCAGCTCCTTGAACTTTGACAAGTTCTTCAAACTATTTTCAGTTACTAGCAAGTCATCAACATATAAGCATATGATTGTTATATCTTGTGCCGCAACCTGAACATAAACACCATACTCAGATTTGCATTTGACGAATCCCAATTCGACAAAGTATGAGTCGATATTCTTGTTCCATGCCCTAGGTGTCTGCTTGAGACCATAAAGTGTTTTGTGCAACTTGTATACTTTCCTTGCTTCCTCCTGAATCACAAACCCAGGAGGTTGTGTGACATACACCTCTTCATCTAAAGGTCCATTAAAAAATCCTGGTTTCACATCTAAGTGAAATGTCGACCAACCTTGATTGCATGCCAAAGCTACCACTAGTCGAACAGTTTCCAATCTTGCAACAAGTGCAAATACTTCAGAGTAGTCGAGTCATGCTCTCTGAAGAAATCCTCGAGCTACCAATTTCGCCTTATGTTTTGCTATCGACCCATCAGCATTGTGCTTCAACTTGAACATCCACTTCACTTCGATACCTTTTGTATGTGCTGGCAATTTGACCAACTCCCATGTGTTGTTTCTTTTGATTGCTTGTAACTCTTTGACCATAGCAGACTTCCAGTGTTTATCTTTGAAGGCTTCGCTATAGTTGATTGGTTCAGCACCTGCAAGTAAAGCAAAATGAACTAGCTCTCCATCTGTTGTGACTTCATCATCACCAGCCACTTCATAGTCTTGAAGTCTTGCTGGACGAGCTCTGGTTCTTTGAGGTCTCTGGCTTGTGCCAACTATATCCTCTTCGACTTCAACTGTGTCGGGAATGTCAGCAACTGCTTCGACTTCAACTAGAATATCAACAATATCTTCGACTTCGACATCATTACCTGCTTCGTCGAAATCATAACTCATCAATGGCTTGTTAATTGGATCACCAGAATTCCAATCCCATGCAGAGTTCTCATCAATCACAATGTCTCGACTCATCACGATCTTATTGTTCATTGGGTTGAATAGCCTGTATGCTCCAGTCTTATGATATCCTACCACAATCATAAGTTCACTCTTGTTATCAAGCTTCCTTCTTCTTGCATCAGGAGCATGCTTGTACCAAATAGAGCCAAACACCTTTAGATGACTCACTGATGGTCGTTTGCCACTCCGCACTTCTTCAGGAACCTTGTTCTTCATCTTCTTGGTAGGGCACCTGTTCAGAATATAAACATCAGTTGAAACAACTTCACTCCATAAGGACTTTGGCAAATTCTTCTGCTTCAGCATGCATCTCGCCATGTCCAATATGATCCTGTTTCTTCTTTCTGCTATTCCATTATATTGAGGAGTATAAGGAGCAGTTACTTCATGATCAACACCATGTTCTGCACAGAATGCTTCAAATTTCTTGGATGGGTATTCGCCACCTCCATCTGTTCGCAGAACTTTGATCTTCTTCTCACTCTAGTTTTCGACAAGCATCTTGAATCTCTTAAAGATGTCGAATACTTCGTCCTTTCTCTTGATCACATAGATCCACAGCTTTCGACTAAACTCATCGACAAACGAAACAAAATATCTGTTTCCACCTATGGTATGCTCCTCATAAGGACCACATACATCTGAATGTACAACTTCGAGTATGCAGAAGGATCTCATTGGCATAGTCGAAACGAAAGACTTCCTGGATTGCTTTCCGACTAGACACCCTTCACAGAGTTTGTCGGGCATCTCCAGACTTGGTATACCGATTATCATATCTTGAGTAATTAATTGATTGAGAGATCGAGAGTTCAAATGTCCAAACCTCAAATGCCATAACCAATTATGCTTGTGGTCCACAACAGTTTTTAGACATTGTACTTCAGTAGAGCTGATCATGGTTTTGAATGTCCTGTTCTTCGAAAAAAGAGATTTCAAGACCAAATTATTCTGAGTGTGGAACAGTTCCAAGGCTCCATCTTTCATGATCACTGAAAAACCTTTTTCGACCAGTTGTCCAACACTTAGCAGATTGCACTTCATTCTAGGTACATAGAGTACATCTTTGATCAAAGCTTTTCCTCCATTGCTCCTTTGAATAACTATGTCGCCAGTGCCTTCTACTTACAATGAGCTATTATCAGCAAGTTTGACCTTGCTCTTCTTCGACTTGTCGAAATCTGCTAACCACTCTTTTCGACCAATCATGTGATTCGAACAACCCGAGTCGAGGAACCAGATCTTGGATTCGACATGGTCATCTGCAAATGCAGCCATAACCACTATATCATCTGAATCATCTGAATCTTGACGTGCAAGGTTCGCTCATTCGTCCTTGCCTTTTGTCGATCTCTTGTCTTTCCTGTACCACCAATGCTTGGTCAAGTGACCCCACTTTTCACAGCTATAGCACTGCACACCTTTTTTCTCTACTTTGTCTTTGTGATAGAAATTTCCTTCTCCTCTTTTCGAGGATTCAGAAGTTCTATCATCGATCTTATTCTTGTGAGGATTCGACCAAGACTTCTTGCCCTGAGTCTTGTCGATTTTGCCTTTGAACTTGTTGGAAACACCATTCTTCTTCCATGATTGAGCCTATAGTGCTTGTATCGAGTCTTGAATTCCTTTTCCTTTCGAAAATCCTAATCTCATGCGCCTCCAGTGAACCAACCAAATCTTCCAGTTTTAGGGTTTCAAGATTGTTAGATTCTTGAATAGCTATGATAACGTGATCAAAGTGAGAGGTCAATGTACGCATTACCTTCTCAACTATCATTTTATCAGTTAGGGTTTCACCACAACCCTTCATGAGATGGATGAGTTTCTGCATCTTCAACACATAGCCTGCAATCTTTTCGTCTTCTCCCATCGACAACAATTCATATTGTCGTCGCAAAGTTTGCAACTTGAAAACCTTGACTTTCTCGCCTCCTTCATAGTACTCGACAAGAATATCCCATGCCTCCTTCGTCGATTTAGCATGAGCGATTCTGTCGAAATTAGTCGCGTCAACCGCCGATTGGATGTAAAACGCTGCCTTACAATCCTTCTTCTTGGCATCCTTGTGAGTAGTTCTCTGTGCGTCAGTTGCATATTCACCAAGCGCTGGAACGCCGTTAGTAACCATTTCTAGGGTATCATGAAAGCCAAATAGAGATTGTATTTGTTTTCTCCATCGAAGCCAATTCTTGCCGTCAAGAGTTGTAAGGGAGTTTGGTAAATTTCCGTTACCATTCATCTTTGCAGCGATTGATCAACAACAACCCACGATCCCGGAAACACGATATCTGACGTGTGATTCTTGAAACCACGATCAAGAATCTAACCGGAGCTCTAGATACCAATTTGTTAGTGCGTCAGACACTTTTAGTGAGGAGAGAAAGAGAGAGTAAGGAAATAAGGATTTATATTATTGAATGAATGAATAATAACTCAATTATAAAGTGTCTATTTATATACACTTAAGTGACTTGACTACTAAGTAAAATAACAAAGTAAGTAACAAACCGTAAACCCTAATTAACTTTAGGCTTGGGACACATAATTCAACTTGGATTATATCTAATATCTCAACAAAATCAAACCCTAAAATACACTAACATGTTTAGAGGATCAAAACACATCAAGATCACACATGAACACACCAAATTCATCATGCATTCACAATCCACTAAAACTTTTGTAAAAAAATCCAATCCAATCCAATCCATCCATTAAGAATAAAATCCATCAAATCCATCCATTAACATTTTTTTAATGGATGGATATCCATCAACCCATAAATTAATTTATATATTTAATTTTTTTCAATAATGTATTTTATTTTTAAAATTTATAAAATATTTTTTCCAATATATAAAAAATGTATATATATAATTATTTATTTTCATCCGAGAATTTTGCAATCCAGGAACCAGAAAGAAATAGATGTTAGTTATTTTCCCTCTTTAGAACCATTAGTGAGTGGTGTCTTATACATTGATCACTGTGTAGATGATATGCACCACCAAAGTTGAATGAATTTAATCAAATAACACAAATTGGATTTAAACACTCAGTTATTCAGTATCATGTTCTAATTCATAATGTAATTTTTAAAATAAAATTAGCCAAAAGAAAGAAAATTTCAAAAAATAAAACTTTATAATTTTTTTAAAATAAATAAATTGGTATAACGAAATTAATTAAAACATTTAAAATAATTTTTGTAAAATTTAAAAAATAATGAATAAATGATAATCCATTGGATTTCTAAAATGAGATGGATGGATTGGATCCATCCATATGATTAAATGGATGAATTGAATCCAATTCATTAAGTAGTTTTTTTTGTTAATGGATGGATTGAATGGATTAATTTTTGGATGGATTGGATGGATATTATGTTAATGGATTTTATTGCCACCTCTAGCCTGTAGGTACCTCAATATACGTTTCACAGCTTTACAGTGATCCTCAAGGGGGTTGGATAAAAGTTGACACGCTTGTTTGTTGCAAAGGAAGGCCTGGTCACAGTGGCATATTGCAGAGCTCCTATATCAACCTAAACAGTGTTGGGTTACAGACATTGTCAGAGCCAATTTTGGACAATTTGGTGCTAGACGTTGTAGAGAGAGGCAATGCCTTTGGTGGCAGTGGCCATATTGGCTTTGGTGAGGAGCTCTCTTATGTATTTAGTTTAAGACTTAAGTAGATAACCATTAGGTAGATGGTGAATCTCAATTACCAAAAAATAATCTAGCCATCCAAGATCTTTTAAGCATTAGGAGAGATTATGTCTGCTAATGAGTTGGAGAAAAGCTTTAGAATCACCGGTGATGATGATATCATTCACATATACTAAGACAAAGGTGAAATGTCCTGAGTTGTGAGGTGTTGGAATTAATAGCAATTATGAAATGTTAGAATTAGTAGCAATTATTAGTATTGGAAGTTGTAGCAATTTATTTAGTCTTGCATCTAGGAAATAACATCCATGTACTTAGGAAATAGCATTGTTATTAAATGTAAATTGCATTTATTTCTAGTAGTATATATAAATATGATGGATCAGTCGAGTGCAAATCACTCAAGCATTTCACAAATCTTTTAATACTCTATCAACGTCTATCAATATGGTATCAAGAGTTGATTCATTTTTCTTCTAAGGGTTTCTATCTCTCAATATGGTATCAAGAGTTGATTCATTTTTCTTCTAAGGGTTTCTATCTCTGGTCCGTAGATCCCTTGAATCTTGTCTGTAAAGAGATAAAAAATAATATCCAAACAACACTTCTTCGGTCCAAAAGTCATTGTTACCTTCATTTTTTGTCTCCATCTCGAGTTTTTGCTTGCTGGTCCACTCAATTTTTTTTTGAAGAAAATGGACCATCTTCGATGCACATATTGCAATAAAATAGGTCACACTCAAAAGACATGCTACTCTCTTCACGATTTTACTGAAAATCATCTCATAGGTCGATTGCCACTGATGTTCATACTTGTGCAACCTTCATATCTCAATCTTGTTACAATCAAAATCTTTGGATAATTGATTTAGTGCCTCTGATCATATTGATGGTAATCATTCCTTATTCTCTTCCATTTCCTCTCCCAAATTTCCTCACTTCATAACTCGAGTAAATGGTTCTAAAGTCATCGCCAAAGGAATTGGTCATGTTTCTATCACTATTTCCATAACTTTGAAATCTGTTGTTTATACCTGATTGCCCTGTTAATTTGATCTCCCTTAGCCAATTTACTCGTCTCTAAACTGCATGTTGGTTCATTTACTATTCATGAAAGTGAATGATAGAAATTAGAAAAATATGATGAACACTGAGTATTATTTACTGCAAATGGTTGAGTTTGAAGCTCTTACAGTGGTGGATGAAACAGAAAATGTAATACATAGTTCTATGAACTCCTAAACTAGGGCAGAATTGCTCCTAAATCAGGAGAGTAACTCTCCTAACAACTTTATAACAAACTTTCTGAATGAATATTCATTTCCCTCCTCTTTCTTTTATAACAGAATAATCCCTTGAAATCAGGGAATCCTCTAACTTGACTATTATTCTTACATCTTCTAGAAGCTGTGTTGATGTGGATTGACCTCATTGATTGGGTCATCACACATATAAGAACTCGGTATCCTATCAGTATTCAGTACATGTCGAATGATTGGTGCAGGACACGAATCAAATGGCCTTTATTACCTACTCCCTCCGTTCCTTTTTAAGTGTCATTTTTTGAATAATTTTGTTTTTTTTTAATTGTCACTTGCAAAGTTCAAGAAAGTATTTAATGCATTTTTGTCAAAATTACCCCTAGATAATTATTACAGGAGAGAGAAAAAGTAAAATGAATGTAATAAATAATTAGGGGTATTATAGGTAAAAGGAAAATTATTGTATGAAAAGTAACAATATTTATTAGCTTTATTGGTATGTGTAAAAGATAATAAAATGACACTTAAAAAGGAACTGAGGGAGTATTACCCTCCAATCAGCCCATCATATGGAAGAGTAAGAAGGATGGCTAGGTTAAACAACTTTACCACTGAAAAAGAAAGCAAAAAGTCCAGATTACCCTTAAGATGTTTTAATTGTCCAGAAACCACTACTGCAACCTGTGATCTGCGAAAACCCTAGAAATGGCTGCAATCCTTTTCCGTGTCGCCACAAGCCTTCCCACTGCAGACAGCCTCCTCTCGTTATCGCGGCTCTCCAGACCACTATTGACTTCTCTGGCTAGAAGTTGAGATGGGAAGGTGGAAAGTTAGTTACTGAAAATGAAAACATGAGTGCGGTTTAAATAGGAAAAAAGCAATATAGAAGAGGCTATTCAAGCTTTAATTGATAGTTTGGGGCTGGAGTGTATCATCTGAGCTTGGGAGCTTCTGCAATCTGCCCTTCCCCTTTAATACATAATACCTATACATCACAAACTGTGTCCGGTGTGTAACAATGCTTCATAGCATAATACTAATATATGTATATTAGTATTATGCACGCCTCAATTCTCCATCAGTAATTTTGTAAAATACCACAATATTTGTATTCCATTTCCTCTTCAAAGCATAATAATACAAACATACACTTAACTATAGAATTTCTCTATAAGTAGTTTTCAAAATAAAAGAAGGAAAAATGTTATAATTTAACAGATGTTGGAATAGAGAGTATTTTATATGTAGATTAACAGCATCTAGTCAAAAAGGAATTTGGTTAAGCAGCATATTGCAAATGAAGGAGCTTTATTATGATTGCTCTGATTAATATTGTCAAATCAAATAGATTGCTAATGATACTTTTATTTCTATTTCTGTGGTGCAGCTTCAGGCAATATTCGTCAACTTTACTGTCTGCAATCGGATTAATCTTCCACAGAGAATATATTTATTATACACAGTTAATGACATTGAAGGGCAAAGGTTTTGGTTTCCTTTTTGATACTTCAGTTTCGCTTGCCAAATTGCATTGGTCCCACAGGTAGCTAAAATCAGTTGACACGAGTTAGAGTGCTCAACCTTCTTATGCAGTCAGATATATCACTGCACAGAAATGGAACAAAAATGCAATCAGTAATCTGATTGTTATGATTTTCTTTTTGTGAAATAATTTCTGTAATATTTTGTTATTCTAAATTATTGGCCTTCTAGAAAAAAAAAACAAATTACTGCAATTTCTATCTAGAGTACTAGATTTTTTTGGTTTTCAACTTTGCCCATTTGATCGTCAGGAAAAGAAAAGAAAAAAGGGGTTCAATGTGATTGAGGTCCTTATGGTTTATGATTGAGGTTCAATGTGAATTTTCAAGTAATCACAAGAAAAGAAAGGTTTGAGCCGTGTTTGAAAATCTAAAACCATAACCTTTTTTCTCAATTACTGCTAAAAAGTAATAAAAGCAAATAGAGTTAGGAAACTCAATTTGCATTTTAATCGAGCAGACACTAGTAACAAAATAAAAACTATAAATTCATTAAGTAGAATATGGCAAAAAGTAAAACCTTATCGCATGATTTTTTTGTTGTAGGAATAATTTTAGAGAATTTTTTATTACACCCTATATGCTTTTAGTGTACTCTGTGAATTTTTAAATATGCTTCTGCTTTTGGAGATATATCTTCGGAAGCATCTTTTGTATACTTAATAAAGACAATTCTGAGAGGCGTCTCATACATTTGATTAGTTTTATTTCGGAGATATAACTCCGGAACAACTTTAAAGAAAACATTTTAATTGTTCAGTTAAATGGATATTCTGGAGATTCATCTTTGGAATTATGGTAGCATTTTAATTTTTTGTACCACCTTTGCATGTTAGGTATTTTCAGAGATGTATTTTCGAAAATATCTGAAATAGATTCTAGTTGCATGATCAGTCCTCTATTGTTGACATACTTCATTCTCATCTAAACCCTCACCTTAAAAATCCTTCATCTGTTATATGGTTATTTTTCTGAAATGGTTCAGAAGAAGTCCCGGAGATACATCTTCGAAACAAGATAATAAGGTGCGGTTCCAAAGATATATATTCGGAATTAATATGACAGTTAATGAGCGATCCATATTGAGCTAGGTCTTTTATAAATTTAGGTGTTCTTGTGTTATATTTCACACAAACTCAAAATGTCTTAAATGCCACAAATAAACATCCATTGATATGTCGCAAATGTCTCATACTCCGGTGGCTCTACATTCGGGAGGACGTTTAAGCTCACCGATCTCACCCCCTCGAAGATATCATAGACGAAATCCATTATTAAAGAGACAAACGAAGGATTGTGAAGCTCGAGTACCGTTCACCTTCAATTGAAAACGAAGGGAACACAGTGTTCAACAAATTTGAGCTTAAGACTCAAGCGGATGTTAGGGCTATGTGGAATACGTATTTCGGTTTCGAAGAGAATGTTCCGCTCGAGTTGGAAGCGACGCTACAAAGATCAGTCGAAGATATCCTGAAGATGTGCAAGCGTCTACCGGGATATTGAAATGTAATATTGAATTTTCTGTTGAAATCATCATAGTAATGATCATTTTATGTTATAAATGTCAAATGCATTTTAGAAAGTTCATTTTCTGTTGAATTTGTTTTTAGTATTTTTTCGGAGATGTAACTACGAACTTGTTCTGGAGATGCATTTTCGAAACAAATTAAACCCAATATATAAAGCGCCTCTCAGAATTACCTTTGTTGAATGTATAAAAAGTGCGTCCGGAGATATATCTCCGGAATTAAAAGATATTTTTAAAAATTTACACGGTGTGCAAGAAGTATATAGGGTGCAATAAGAAATTCACTAATTTTAAGATGGAGGAGTATTGTTTCCACAAACCTAACTTTGTTTCAAGAGTATTTAAGGATTCTTATATTCCAAAGGATATTTATGTAAATAAGATAACTTGCATCTTGTTACTGTTAGACGATGCCTATGGATCTAGAAGGGGGGTGAGGGGGGGGGGGGGGGGGGGGGGTTGAATAGATCCCTAGAGTTTTACACGCAAATGGTTACTAAAAATTTAGTTTTAAAAGTTTAACAGAAGCAAACTACCGGATTGTACGTCTACCACGAACCTTCTACCAAAAGGATCAGATATGCACGAATATATTGAGAATGAGTACGGAAGAGAAAAATTCAGTTCAATTACTACACTTATAACGCAATCAACAAAATATCGCTTGCTTGATGTTTAATCCAAACCAATGAGGTGAAACGATAAACAATGAAAAGCACTGCGTTCGATTTTTGCTTTGAAACGAATTATCAAACACCTGGTGTGCATAAACACACTAAGTGCAGAATTTCTATGGAACGTAATGTAAAGCTGCTCCAAGATACAATTCAAGGAATTGTATAAATTAAACAAAACAGTTTCTCAGCTTACGATTACACTACGACATAAATTTTGATAACTTGCGACTTCACAAATTCGAATAAACTGAAATGTAAAAGAGTTAAAGGAAAGAGAGAACAAACGAGATTTGACTAGGCAGTTCCCCAATCGTCCTCGCTTTGGGTACGACTGCCCCCAACTCCACAATTGGAATTGATATATATATATATATATATATATATATATATATATATATATATATATATATATATATATATATATATGTAGCTGTTGCAAATTGTTTATTACAAGAGAAGAACAATGAACATCCAAACCCTCGAACGTCTTCGATCGTTGATGCAGAGTCTTCTCTCCCCTTGATTCAAGATGAATCAAGTCCTTCGAATATGGTTGATCCAATTATCGTCCCACGCTACTAAACCGAAAGAACCCACCGTTCTTCGGTTACCTTCACTCGATCAATTGCGATCTACCAAAAATTCGAATCCAAACCTCTCTTCTAAGATCCTTCGATTACAGCTACTAAACCGAACAATTGCTCCAATCTTCGGTTACCTTCGCCCGGCTGAATCCCTGTAGAACGAAACAGTTTGTGCAAAAACCCCCAAAATCTACTCGATTCTTGGAGGACAAAACCAACTGGTTTTATTCAAGAAACACCTACCAAGCTCTCAACCCAGAAAATGAAGATCATACACTTCCTAAATTCTGAACGTTATCACTTCGAACAATGGGCGACACAAACAAAGATGATTATGTGTGATTGTTTGTTTACTCAATGAAGAAGATGAAGATGAAGAGAAAAATGGTATCTATTTTCACGTTTCTTGTTATTTGAATAATGAGATGACCAAACTATTTATAGAGAATTAATTGACCCACTAAAAGTTATAACAGAAATAACAGAAAAAAAATTTAGGTGAAAAATGCAGCTCAGGCGTGTTTGGGTCGACACATGACTTAATGAGGTTCAGCGTGCGCTGACCCGTGGAAAATACTATGCAAGTTTGGTCTTTATGCGTCGACCCACAAGCACCATGCGTCGACTCAAAGTTGGTTTTTTTGCCTTCCCAGAATCATGCGCTTTCCCGCATATTTCACTAGTTTTGTACCAGTATTCATGAGTCGACTCATGTACTGGGAATGTTAGTGTAACACCCCTCTAAACCCCACGGAAAATATATAAATAAATCAGAGTAAATATCATGCATCTCACAAAAGGGTGTCACATGTAATTTCAAAACAATCTATAACACCTGTCATGCTCATTAACACTTAAATGATTTCATGTTTTTCAAAAACTTTCACATTAGCATGTAGCAGCGGAATCACTTCCATTAAGAATCTCATAACATTCAAGTCTCAAATAAACTTCCTTCATTAAATCAATTAGGCATAAAAAGCCACTTCACCATAAAATTCAAATCAGATTAACAAGTAAATAGAGTATACAATTGTATCTCTCAAAACATGAATCAAACGTTTCCCAGTGTTACATAATCAGAGAACGACTCGACCCAAAATAAATAAGGAAGCTAAACAATGTCCTGAACACAAACTCTATCACGACACCTCATGATACCGTTCTCATCAATCCGGAAATCACCACCTTGGCCTTGATTGATCAAAGTCAACCGATCAACTAACTCAAATCAGATTTTTGACCTTCTCGATTCTCATCAAGAATGCCACTAGTAAGCTTCAACATACCAAGCCTAACTCCATAAGAAGTCTTCTCACACACCAAACTCATATCACGGAATTGTTCAATCATTTCCAACTCTTTTACCATCATCATCGACATATGCAAAGATTTCCTACTCAATGCATCAGCTACCACGTTTGCTTTACCCGGATGGTAATTCAAACCAAAATCATAATCTTTCAAAAGTTCCAACCATCTCCTTTGCCTCGCATTCAATTCCTTCTGGTCAAAGAGATACTTTAAACTCTTATGATTACTATACACCTCAAATCTCGTACCAAACAAATAATGCCTCCAAAGCATCAACACAAACACAACAGCGACCAACTCTAAGTCATGCGTCGGATAATTCCTCTCATGCACTTTAAGTTGCCTTGAAGCATAAGCTACAACTTGCTGATGTTGGATTAACACACCTCCCAAACCCATCAAAGAAGCATCACAATACACAACAAATGGTTCTGACGGATTTGGTAAAACCAAAACAGGAGCTGTAGTCAATCTTCTCTTAAGTTCTTGAAAACTTTCCTCACACTTTGCATCCCAAATAAAAGCTTGACCCTTCCGAGTCAACAACGTCAACGACAAAGATAACTTAGAAAATCCTTCAATAAATTTCCGATAGTAACCTGCCAAACCAAGAAAACTTCTAATCTCAAAAACAGATTTCGGAGCTTCCCATTGCGATACAGCTTCAACCTTCGACGGATCCACTACAATACCTCTACTCGAAATCACATGTCCAAGAAAACCCACTTCCTTCAACCAAAACTCGCACTTAGAAAGCTTAGCATACAACTGCTTCTCTTTCAATACAGATAACACAATCTTTAGATGCTCAGCATGTTCTTCTTCACTCTTCGAATAGATCAAAATATCATCAATGAACACAACCACAAACTTGTCCAAATAAGGATGGAAAATTCTATTCATGTACTCCATAAATACACCCGGTGCACTAGTCACACCAAATGGCATCACAGAATACTCATAATGTCCATGCCTCGTTCTAAAAGCAGTCTTCTGAATATCTTCAGCCTTCGCATGAATCTGATGATACCCAGATCTCAAATTTATCTTACTGAACACACTTGCACCAACCAACTGATCCATCAAATCATCAATCCTCAGAAGTGGATACTTATTCTTGATAGTCACCTTGTTCAATTGTCTATAGTCCACACAAAGTCTCATAGAACCTTCTTTCTTTTTAACCAACAAAACTGGTGCACCCCCTGGTGACACACTCAGACGAATAAACCTCTTCTCAAGCAAATCCTCAAGTTGACTCTTCAACTCTTTCAATTTCGATGCGGACATACGATATGGAGCCATCGATACCGGACTAGTTCTAGGAACTAAGTCAATTGAAAACTCCACTTCACGTTCCGGTGGTAAATCACTTATCTCCTCCGAAAAATCACAAAAAAATTGACAAGGCATCAACTTCTCCACTTTCACTAATACTCAATGTTGCCATCAACATATATATCTCAACACCATCCTGCACTGACTCATCAAAACAATTTGTAAGCTGGCTTAACTCCAAACAATTCACTACACCCACCATCTAAGCTCGCAAGACACGTCTATGCCATCCAACACGATCCCGTCTACTATCAACAAGAGATTAAGGGTGATCAGTTCCTCAATTTGTCAATAGATAGTCGACAATCATGATAGGGCATAAACCATCTTTACCAAACTATAATAGCGTTCAACGACACACTGAGCCACCACTCCACACCTAAAGCATCTTGGAGAAGCACAAGATTCTCCCCCACTTGTTTCAATCTCACTCCTGCAGACAAAGGTTAGAAAAACAAACGTGTACCGACAATGTTTTCACACACATGTCGTATACAAGGGAACAAACAACATTAGACAACCTGGCCGGATGGACCGACCTGCTCTGATACCACTAATGTAACACCCCTCTAAACCCCATGGAAAATATATAAATAAATCAGAGTAAATATCATGCATCTCACAAAAGGGTGTCATATGTAATTTCAAAACAATCTATAACACCTGTCATGCTCATTAACACTTAAATGGTTTCATGTTTTTCAAAAACTTTCACATTAGCATGTAGCAGTGGAATCACTTCCATTAAGAATCTCATAACATTCAAGTCTCAAATAAACTTCCTTCATTAAATCAATTAGGCATAAAAAGCCACTTCACCATAAAATTCAAATTAGATTAACAAGTAAATAGAGTATACAATCGTATCTCTCAAAACATGAATCAAACGTTTCCCAGTGTTACATAATCAGAGAACGAATCGACCCAAAATAAATAAGGAAGCTAAACAAGCTCCTCCAAATAGCTATCATCGTACTAGCAAGCAACTCTAATCTTCAGTACCTGAGCGATGTCGTATAAAACATCATTCCAACAGAAGGGTGAGAATTCACATCATTATTGAAATTATAAGATAATGATTATTGTAAAACATATAAACACAAATAATAAATAATCTCACACTTCAATATTCATTAACAAGTATCACTCAAGTATCCACACAATTCATATCAAATTCCAATACTCAACAAGTCACAATCACACACATACTTCCATATAACAATCATATATGCCATGCGACTCGATGCAAATTCAATGCAACTCATGCCATGTGGTACCAACACTTGTTATTTTTTTTTCGGTTTTTACATTTAAACCGGGTCCGTCCCCTAGACCAATAACAAACAAAACCCCGTCCCCTAGGCTTTCAAACCCCACTCTAGGTTTGGGACAAGTCACTAGCTCCCACGAAACTAGCAAGCATTGCCTCTTGACACAAATGATGCGTATGCAAACGACAACCATATGCAATTAAGACCATCCCCTAATCTTAATATCATACATATCTCAAATAATTCATCACACTTGATTTATTGCACAATTGCACACACCAACACATTTTCATAACCGAAGTATTCATACTTTACATCATCACCACAATTAGCAAATAATACGCAAAAATCGACTCGATCCAAATACCACTCACAAAACACAATTTACCGAATTAATATAGCATAATTAATCAATCACCAATAATTGAATTCAATATTCAATAAAATCTCACTATTCAATAAATAATAATCAATATGTTAAATAAACATTCAATATTTAAATAAATAACCAATATTAAATAAATAATCAATATTAAATACATAATTAATAATTAAATTAAATAATTAATATTTTAATTAAATAATTAATATTTAATAAAACATATAATAGATTAATAAAATTATAATTTATAATAATACATATATATGCTACAGTTAAAAGAAAAGAGGGGAGTACTATGATTCTTACCCATTTCCTATTAATATCTTTACATTTCCATTTATTTAATGTTTCCTAACCGCTGAAGCAGTAGACAAAAAAGAAAGTGGCACTTCATTTCCTCTCTTAAGTTTCTTTTCATTCCGCTACAGTTAATTAAGAATACAATGCATATCCTTCAATTCTATCCTAGTAATATATATTACTCATGTGCTACTTCTTATTTGACAAGTTTGATTTTACGCTTATTAATTGGAAAGAATGGTAGCACAATACTTCTAAGAAAAAGGGGAGTGGCACCTCAAGGCCACACTAAATCCTGCGCGACACTGTATGGTTCACTCACTTGACAATTTGTTTTCATGATGTTACCTATACGTTGCAGCATAATAAAAGAAAGGGGTACTACATAACATTGCTATAAGATCATCACCTTGCTTTTTATATTAAAATGTTAGTGAAGTAGAAGAAAGGTACCACACTTTATTTCCAAATTTCCATTTTCTATTAATAATATATATAGCGCTGTAGTTCAATTAGGATGGTATTATCGCAATCAATTTTTCCAGCTTTTCATGTGCATGGTTACAGTCCCAACAATACGTATATATTCATCTTCTTGCTACAGGAACCTTGTGCGCTACTGTTTCAACAACATATACATATATTCTAATTTTCCAACTCAAATGAGTACTCTAAATATTAAATGAGTCTCTCAAATATTACCAAAATCAATTCTAAACACACCAAAAATCAATTTCTAAACATTAAAAATTAATAATTTCAGAATTAATCATTAACCTAATTAATCTCAATTTCATACAAAAAAATTTGGGAATTTTTCACTAACTTTATTTCTACCCAATAATCAACACCCAATAATCCCAATAATGAGAGAAAACTCACCCTTACCTTGGATTTCTTGATGAATTTGATCTTGAGTCTTTGGGTTCCTCTCCTCTTCTACTATTCCTCTTTTCTCTTCTCCTCTTCTACACTTTCCTCTTCTATTTTTTCTGGTTTTTCTCACTCTTTCAACTCTTACTAAAACCCTACTATTCATAACCAAATGGACCTAACTCACTTATTATATTTACTGTTAACACCTCCCTCAAAGCCCACTAATTTCCAACAACTATAATATCATATAAAATAGAATAGATTAAATAGTTTGCTAAATACTAACAATCTAATTAAAATAAATAATTAGATAAATTCAACAATTCAATTTATTTTCAAATAATAAATTAAATCACATATTTCAATTTAATCACTTAAATCAATAAATTCACATAAATTGAATAGACCAATTAATTTATATAAACTCAATAAGTTATATAAATCAAATAATTCATATAAATTCACTAAATCAAGTAATTCATTTAAATCAAATATTTCAAATAAATTAGATAAATCACATAAATCAATATTTCATGAAATCACTCAATAATTAATATAAATAACTAATTGCTAAAAATCGGGGTGTTACAGTTAGCGCGTGAACTGTGTTTTTACAGGAAATGCAATTTTTTGCACATTTTCAACTGACCAAAGTCCAGACAAACATACTAGACACCAGTAAAATGATAATGAACATTTATTTATGGGAAAGACAAAGTCCTATACATCTAGACACATGAACAACAATGATTAGACGCAATTTGCCTGACAAGTGAAGTGATACCGCTCAAATTACAATCTAATACTCAGCATATATGTTGACATCATTAAAACGAAATAGATGAAAGACCTTAACCCTCACAGTTACTACATCTTAAATATACTTGTTGAATTAGTTTTACATGGCTTAGTTTTGTAAAAGAAAAGAGAATTTAATATTTATATAATAGACTTTAGGTATTCACTTGGCCAGAACCGGAATGAGTTGTGGAATACCCTAAAGCAATGGTCGAATAAGTGGGATGCTAAAAGAGTAATAAGTAAGAGCAGGATTCGACGATGATACCTGACTAAGGGCAGTGGTAGTCTTTGGGACAATAGTAGTCTTCGTGGCAGTAGAAGTCTTCTTCTTCTTCTTCTTGGGTTTAGAAGCTGAGGATTCATGATCTCTTTGTCGAATATGGAAGAAGCAAAACTATGAAGAGTGTTCTAAAGACGAAAGAAAGTGTAAGAAGTAAAGGTACATTCTTTCTGGGTTCTTCTGGTTGCTTCGTCTCTCTTACATTAGAAGGTCCCTCGACATGGTCGTCAGTTGGAGGTTTAGTTTCATCCGAGGATCGAATAATAAGTAAAGGAAAAGAGAGAAAGAGTTAAGAGTTACTTAGAGAATCATACCCTATTGCTCTTTGGGAAGGTCAGAGAGATTGTCAAAAACTCTGGCATGAAATGGTCTTCTGAGAGGTGACGAGTGAGATACCCGTTCCACTAGTCTTGGAAATCAACAGTTATGTTGAATGATTGATGAAACTCAAAAAGGGGAAGCTTTAAAACTTGGTTACGAGCGAATTTGGTGCAAAGTTTAAATTCTTCATAGCTAAACTTGCGCCCCGACCAACAGATATCATCCTCCCAAACATAGAGAGAGGAATGTTGAAACTGGTTGCAGCCAAATTGTTTGGCATCCAAATTAGGTTGGTAACTAGCAAAGTTGTAACCAATAGCGCCAACTTCAATTCTGGATGAGAGGATTGTAGGGGTGGGAAAAGCGGCCCAAACTGCATTCGACATAGCAACAGTCCAAGGAGAGGAGCAAAAAAATTTGTTTTTTAGTCACGCCGGGCCAATTGAGCGATCAAGAAAAGGAGCCATGGTCGCATCGAAGACTTTGGTGTCAAGGAAAAGTTTCATATACTTGATAAGAACATTGGAAACGGGATTTTCGTCTGGAGTGAGCAAGGACAGCCTTATAACACCCTAATTTCCCCCGCGTAATTAAAAATAAAATCAGAGTAATTTCAAACCAACAACAATTATGATGCTAGTTTAACACCAACCATCTAACGAGATATGATATGTAACACATACAACTTTTAAAAATTATTATTAATAATAATACTAGTATAAGAAACCAACAAGTCTGAACTTCAGTATTTATTTAGCAGCAGAAAGACATCAATAATAATTTTTTTGATATTTCAAAACATAATCAACCTCATAGTAGTTATAAGAATAACAGACTTCAGAAATAACATAACAATCTCCATCATAAAATAAAATAAACATAAAAGTGTTCCATTCCCCCAGTGTTACATATCAGAGCAGACGCCGACTCAGCAAAAGCAATAAGAAGAGCAATCTCTTCCAATCACATCCAAGCCTCTACTGCAGATTATCTGCACGATGCCCATGTAAATGCATCATTCAAACAGAAGGGGTGAGAAATCAAAATCACATAAAGAAATGCATAATAATATGTAAGCACCCCATCAACATATGTATAATGACCCGATCCACAGTTCACACCCCACACAATCCACACATAATAATGCAACATGTATGCAAATGCACACATACTTAACTCACGACTCAATGCATGTGGTACCAATAGAGAACTCTCAGGTTCACTCGCTCCGATCCCCACCATAGGATCAGAGCCCACCAAAAATCGTCACCATCACCATAGGCAACGCTTTACTAATTCTTTCACCATAGAAATTAGCTACTTGCACCCGATCCATCACAATGGGATCGAGGCTCACCAAGAATATCGTTACCATCACTGTCACATCCTAATTTTTGACCCTAAGATTCCACCTCTTTTTGCATCATTTCATTAACATTCTAAGTCAATCATTCATGCATAGCTAAGCAAGTTATCAAGCTTTGTTTTGTTTTCTTTTTGTTCATCTATGAATTAGGGTTTATTCCAAGAAGGTTAAGGGATTGATTAGTTAAATTTTGGATGCATCATCAACCAAGCAAGTTCTCATACTCATAAGAGACCTCTTCTCATAAATAATCAAGTGCAACATGGCCTTATTACAAGTTCTTCAAGATCCAAATCCTTCTGGCCATGAAACTAGGGTTTCTCAACCAAAGTCAACTGCACCTTTGACTTTTAATCAAGACATAATCTCAAGCCTTGGGAAATGATTCAAGACACTCAAATACACCCATGAAGTCCATTTATGGTGTTCAAATAGCCCAAGAGATTGTTGTTATTGAAGATCAGAAGGTGAAGATTCATGTAACACCCTTTTCTACCCCACAAACATCACGAATAAATACACCATTTTATCAGAGTAAAAATCCCACAAGGGCGTCACATTTCATCATAATGCATCATAATTAAATCAAATGCTTCGCAGTGGAAAACTTCACAAAAACCTCGTCATAATTTATAACTCACAATTTTAAACAAACTCCACACATCATAATATCATCAAATAAAAGAACACAATGGTTCGACTCAACGCCCCAACCCGATGTTACATATCAGATCAAGACCCTCTACTCGACAAAAATAACCAAAAGTACTTCAAGTAAGCTCTTCACGTGCCAAAAAGCTAATCCTGATCATCTGCACATTACCCACGTGGAGGCAACATTCAAACAGGAAGGGTGAGTAATCACGAGTCAATATATAAGATATCGGCAAAAGATAAAGCATAAACACAACATCATCAAATCATTCACAACGTCATTACTACATCAATCACAACAGTATAGGGCAATTCCACACAATATGCAATGCAACATCATAGACTCATGCATGTGGTACCAAATCGTCATAATTGATGGACACAGGGCCATCATCCTCCAAAGATCCCCACCAATAGGATCGATTCTACACAAGAACTGGAGCACATCACAAACACCTCATTCCACACAATGGGATTGAAGCCACCAAATGGACCGGAGTCCTAACTATGCCATGAATGCATGATGCAAAACGTCATAATAATCACCATCACGGCTCGTCAAAGTTGCATCATTATTCATACAAATTCATCATAAGACTTCACATAGCATGTATAACATTAACATGCATATCATCAATTTAATTCATCCTAACATCATAGT
Organism: Lathyrus tuberosus; assembly: GCA_022829125.1. Taxonomy (NCBI): domain Eukaryota; kingdom Viridiplantae; phylum Streptophyta; class Magnoliopsida; order Fabales; family Fabaceae; genus Lathyrus; species Lathyrus tuberosus. Next base: position 2,591,549 of record JALAZF010000423.1, read on the forward strand.
ATAGCATCACTAACACACGTCAAAAATCATCAGTAGAGAATCATCATCAAACATCATGACATGAAATCAATTCACATTCATCATAATTCGTCATATTATAATCATCATCAAGCATCATGATACAATATAAATTCACACTCGTCATTATTCGTCACTAAATCTCACAATTCATCTTACTATATTCATCACGTCAAAATTCCTGATTTTTATCCCATTCATCGTCATTACAAGTTTACTGATGTTTTATTACCTCATCATTGCCTTACGTCTCAAAGAAACCGCATCACAAGCGAAATCGGGACAGAAATCGCAAAAACGGGAAAATCTACCAACAGCTCTGCCCATACGTGTATGACCATGCCTCATACGTGTATGGCCTAATTCGTCGCCCACTGGCCTGCGTATCACACGATTAGGGCCCCTTTCCCAGGCCTCCCTTACGCATAATGCCATCCTTGTTACACATATCACCAGAGAGGTTTCCCTCTGAAAATTCCCCTTCAGATTCCCCTTACATGTAATGGCTAGCCCATACGCGTAAGGCTCCTTTCCTCAGAACCCATACGCGTAATGCACCTTCCCATACACGTATGCTCTTCCTCTTCAGCTTACCATACGCGTATCACCGACCCATACGCGTATTGCCTCCATTCTCATACACGTATACTACACGTACTGGCAGTGGGCCGTGCTGGCCCTAGGGACGGGTGCGTATGTTACGCGTAATACCCTGGGAATGTCCCCTCTTACGCGTAATGCCTCCCCTGTTACGCGTATTTCCAGACAACACTCCAAAACTCAGATTTCGCATCTGAACGAAAACCTCCCCATTCCAGCACCTTCGATCTTCCAAAAACAGACTCAAACCCTGTTCGATTCATCACATATCTACGTTTTTATTCTACTTCATTATTCTTATCAATTTCTTCCTAATTATTAAGCCCTAATTCGTTAATCCCACATTCGATTTCAGATCTGGTTTTATTCACATGTTCATCACAGCAACATAATCATTCACACGATTTTCACAGAATTTACAGCAACACATACCAGATTTATATCAGAAAATTGACCAACACAAATGCATGAAATTCACACAGATTCAGCATACGGAAATTCATCATAAAACACAGAACACACAACTACTCTACTTAAACCCATATCAAACATATGAACCCGGATTAACCCCCCATACCTCGAATTTTCAAGCAAAGATTCTTCTTTTCGGGGTTCTACGGTTGATCCTCCTATTCTAAATGTTCCAGCCTCCTTTCCTCAGCTCTCTCTTTACTTCTTAGGGTTACACAGAATAACTCTCATAATTCTCTATTCTCTTTTTGGTTAAACCTATCTTTTGGGCCTTAATCATGATTTACCCAAACTATCCTCGATTAACCCTCTCAATATTGTCATACCCCAAATTTTGACCACTAAGATTCCCCATTATTGTGCAAATCATCATCATAATATGGATGGACCATCATACCTCATTAGGTCTCCGCAAAGATGGGTGAGCATCCACTACAATCAAATTTAGGGTTTCAAGCCTTCTCAGAGCTCTTAGACAAAGGATCAATCAAGGAATGACATGATCTTCAATTTGTCTAAACCACTCAAATATCCACAATGGATCAAGAGGACTCCCACCTCAAGAATTAAGCACAAAGTTGCAACATTCCAAGTGGATTAAGCCTCAAGATCGCTAGTGTCACCAAATTAGGGTTTTGGTCGACTGGGGCCTCCAGATGGAAATTTTCCTCTGGGCATGAGCCAAAGGCTTTAAAGCACAACCTAAAATGCTCCAAGGGACATCATGAACCCAATCATCAAGTCAATTTTGCCTCAGGGGATGCATTCATAAAAAAATCAGGAATTAGGGTTTCTTGACCTAATTCACCCCTAAGTTAACTTTTGGGACAAAACATGAGCCAAGACCTTAAGAGAGGATTTGAGGGTCTCTAACACACTACATTTATCCATTTACAACAATGGATTAATCTAAGAAGCTTGATCAACAAGTTTCAAATTCATCATAACCACAATTAGGGTTTCGCGGGAAAAGTCAACTGTGCCTTTGACTTTTGACCCAGGCATGCTCCCAAACCTTGGGACTTGATTCAATACACCCTATAACACCTATAAAATCAATCCATCAAGTTTGATTTAGGTCAAGGACTTGATTTCATAGAGGATCACACAGTTTGGAGTTCATCTGACAAAAAGTCATCTGTGTATAAAAGTCAACTTTGACTTTTTTGAGATTTTTGACAATTATGGTTCTTTGACCCTAAAATGATATTAATATGTGATTGGGATCATCATTCATCAAGAAAAATCAAGAAAAGTGGGATAACTTGTAAAAGGAGTAACCATAAAAAACTTAGAAATTTTCTAAGTTATGGAACAAAATGGCTAGGGTACCAACTTCCAAGGATCATAACTTGAGATCCAAACAACCATTTGGACTGATCCAAAGATGGATTTGTAGATCTCATGACATAATTTAAAAGTGTCAACTACACCTCATTCCAATTCATCATAGATTTTGAGTTATGGTTGGATCAAAATGACTGAAAACATGAAATGCCACTTTTTCCAACACTTAGTGAAATTTTCACTAAGTCAGAATCTGTCTTTTTTTTTCCCAAAAGTAGGGGGATTTTTCACTTGGATACAAAAAGTATCAAGACAAACTATGTTCACACATGTGTTGTGTCACATAAGGGCTTTCCAAAATGTCCAAGAACGCCATGAAACTCCACTTAAGCCATGAGATATGACAATGACAATGTGCCTTGCTGCAAACTGTCACGGCAAGGCAGATTTTTGCATTTTGCTCGATTTGAGCAAATTTTGCAAATGACAAACAAGTTTATCCATCTGAACACCTCAGGGGGAGACCAAGGAGGGACAAACACTGATCCATCAGCCTCCCAAGTCCTTAGAACCAAAAGTAGCATGCCAAACCTAGAAATGCCTAAAAGAGGGACAAGACTCCAATTTTGGTTTGGAGCATTTAATGGATGCACCAAGGTGGCATGGACTGAGCCCTTTCCAACTAAATTCAGTCAAGACTTATCCAAGAACTAAGGAACCATCGTGTTGTGCTCTAACCTCTAGTCAATGGCTAGAGGAGACTTGGGTTCCTATTGATCAACATTTGCCAAACTTTTGCAACAGTTACCATTCACTATTGCTTGCAAAACAAACTTACTCTACTATAAATAGAGCTCATTTGTACTTAATTTGAGTACACCAAAGCCATCAAACAGATGCTTTCCTTAAAATCTCTTCCTTCACTCCAAAATTGCCTTCCAAAGCAAGTCACTATCGGGTTTTGAGTTTGAAAGCAATTCCAACCAAACCAATCACACACACACACACACACACCTCATAAACATCATATAGAAGTTATCCAAACACTTAAACAACATCTGGAACACTGATTTCTCAAAATCACCATCCAACTGCTCAAGCTTTTACCAGACTTGCAGTTGGGGTACCATCTTCAGTTCCAGCTTGTTTCAAACCACTCCAAGCACTCAGACACATCACTTGGCACCTAAGGAAGCTGTGCAAATCATTGGAACCAGCTTGCAACACCTTTAACACAAAACACGATCACCAGCTGCAAGAGGTAGGCCTGAGCTCTTCTAACTCTATGATCCATGCATTTTTTGCTGCACAATAATTTGGCCATGTGTTCATAATCATGCATAAAGTGTTTACCCTCAATCAATTACTTTGTTTGAATCTTGTATGGAATTTCTGAGCCTTCATGCAAATTTTAGGGTTCTTGAGATTTCTCATTGATTTCTTATTCCATGCTTAAAATAAATGAATTTAAACACCATAGACATGATCGTGAGGTGAAAACGAGCAGATTGATATGTAGATTGCATGATATCATCAAGTATTCAGTGAGATTGGATAGAAAATGCAAATCTGCAGAAACAGAGGGTGGCGCGTGTTCTTGGCGCCATTTTTTGAATATTTGAATATTTGAATTTTGTGATTTTATTTAATTGATTCAAAAATTAATTTCTCTCTGAGTTTTAATGATTTTGAGTTGATTCTTTTTTTAATAATTTACAAAAATGCTAAAATATTTAATTTTACTAAAAAATCCTAAAAATATTAATTATTTCATATACTTGATATTTTTTACAAAGAATTAATATTTTATTTGTTTTTCAATATTTAAAATGTTTTTTCTCCCTTGATTTTCCAAACTTAATTGATTTCCAATCATTTTGTGGATAGTAACATGATTTTTGAAACATTGATCCAAGATCACAATTTGTTTTCACACATGTTTAACAATTTTAATCATTTTAATTGAATTTTTATTAAATTAAAATATATTTTGAAAATAAATTAGGGTTTTGATTAATTCAACCCTCATCAAACTTTTTCAAACTCTTTGGGTCTCTAATAGAGTGTAAGACCCAACCTCTTTGTAAATACACCACCTTTTGGGCCTCAGTCATTGTATAAGTCCCACTGTATTTTCAAAAACAACGGCGCGATCGTCGCCTTTTTAACAAAATCAACTGGGCCTCTCCTCGAGCTATAAGTCCCAATTCTTTTTCTTAAAACTCTTTGGGTCTCTAATAGAGTGTAAGACCCAACCCATTTTTTAAACCAAAATAACTTGGGCCTCAGTGTATTGTATAAGTCCTGATATTGTCAAAAAGTTCGGCATGATCGTCGCCTTTTTAACAAAATTCATTTGGGCCTCTCCTTGAGCTGTAAGCCCCACCACTTGTACAAAAATAAATTATTGGGCCTCTAATAGAGTGTAAGACCCAATCCCCTTTTAAACAAAACCTTTTTGGGCCTCAGACATTGTATAAGTCCCTCTACGTTAAAAGAAAAACCTCGGCGCGATCGCCGTTGCCAAACAAATCATCTGGGCCTCCCCTCGTGTTGTAAGCCCCATTTCTTTTCTTTTCAAAATCTCTGGGCCTCTAATAGAGTGTAAGACCCATCCCCTTGTACATAAAAACTTTTTGGGCCTCACGTATTGTATAAGTCCCTCTGTACAGTTTTTAAACAACGGTGCAATCATCGTTAAAACTTGGGCCTCTCCTTGAGCTGTAAGCCCCAACAATCTTTTCAAAGCACTTTCTACTTTGATTTTGAATTCAAATATATGTTGTTAACAAAACTTTCTTTGTTGAACAACTAACCAAACAACATGGAAGCTCTACAACGGGTAAGTGTTTATCCGCTTTCATTTACCGCTTCCATATGTACATAACTGTATTATGGGGCTGCTTCACTGTAAGTCTTCTTTCACATCCTTTTATGTTCTTGTCACATATCTTCTGTGTAATACTAGTATAGTTATTTAGAGTTTTCTCCAGCAACTACGTCTAGAACTAGGTAAAGCCATGTTGGTCACTCTTAAATACAAACAAAACTAGATCCCCCGTAGGATTCCAGATACAGTCTTCCCTCCTCTTGGGGTTAAACAATATGGAACAAAGAGAAAGGCAGTATTCTCGGTGAACCTTGTCTCAGACTGTCACCCTTAGAAATTGTCAAAGAAACTCTAACTCCCCAGAGATGATCTTTTCTCTATGAATGGCATCTCTTGAGTTTCTTCCAAATTCTCAAACTTTCCTGGAATGATCTCTTCTCGGTGAATTGCATTTCTTGAACTTCTCTTGGTTTGGGGACCCACAGGCTTCCTAAAAGCATCCCCGCCTCCTCTTGGGCGTTGTACAAGGACCCTTCGGCTTAGAAGTTCTCATGCCTTCTCTTGGGCTTAATACAAGGACCCTGCCGACCTCTTAAAGGTATAAGACATAACTTAGTTATCCTTTGCTAGAGCAGTCTTTCCCGCGTCAAAACTCCGGCCATTGTAGGGTTAATACTCATCCCTTAATGCCCGTGCCTCCTCTTAGGCATTGTACAAAAGATAAAACTCTAGACTTGGACAGTCTAAGACCCTTGAGTCTCAAAGATATTCTCAAGTTCCTTTCAAACATAGGAAGAAACCCCGGTCTCTCCCATGAGAGTTCCCCACACTTGGACCCGCTTCAGGATCTCCAGAATCTACAGCGGTAAGGCAACCTCCTCTTGGGCTTTGTACAAATGATTCTCCCTAGCAGAGCTAACCTTCTCAGACTCTCTTGTTGAGTCAACCTTTTTTTAGCCTCCGTCTTGGGCTTTGTACAAGGCATATAAAAAACTCTCTTGTTGAGTATAAAAGACTCTCTTGTTGAGTCAATCCCTTTTTTAGCCTCCATCTTGGGCTTTGTACAAGACATATAAATCACTCTCTTGTTGAGTATAAAAGACTCTTTTGTTGAGTCAATCTCCTTTTAGCCTCCATCTCGGGCTTCGTACGAGATAGAAAAACACTCTCTTGTTGAGTATAAAAGACTCTCGTTGAGTCAACCACTTTTAGCCTCCGTCCTGGGCTTTGTACAAGACATATAAAAACACTCTCTTGTTGAGTATAAAAGACTCTCTTGTTGAGTCAAACTTCTTTTAGCCTCAATCCCGGGCTTCGTACGAGACATCAAATCACTCTCTTTTTGAGTATAAAAGACGCTCTTGTTGAGTCAATCACCTGTTCAAGACTGTCTTGTTGAGTCAACCCTTTTTAGCTTCCGTCTTGGGCTTTATACAGGACAGATAAAAGTACTCTCTTATTGAGTCAAACCACTTCAACCTCTATCTTGGGCTTTATACAAGATACATTCTCCCCAACGGAGTCAAAATCCCTTTTAGCCTCAATCTTGGGCTTCGTACAAGACAGAAAGAACATTTTCCCCAGAAAAGTCAAACTTCCCGCCTTCCCTTAGGCTTTGTATAAAGAAAACCCCGGTTGAGTCAATCAACCTTTTAGCATCAAAGTTGTGTCGTGCTCACAGCATACAAACATCAACAGCTCCTCTTTAGAGATGACAAATTCTCTCTTAGCAAAAACCCTTTAGCTTCACATCTTGGGCTTTGAACAAGATACAAACCACCTTTAGCTTCACGTCTTGGGCTTTGAACAAGACACTAAAACACCTCTTTTCCCCCATAGAATAGGAGGAACTACGATCGCTCTGATTTTCCTGTTTCGTTAAACGGGAATACGTAGGCATAAGATTGCAAAATCTTAGCGAGCATACTAATCAAAAACTCAAAATCCAGTACCTCCACACATCAACCAAAGAAAATCAGGTCTAGTATCCTAATCAAAAGCCTCGCAGATAATCCAGACACTTGTATTCTTAAGAAAATAACCCTAAGAAGGACCCCCTATTTTGATAGCATCTGTAAACCAATAGTTTTGAATGTTTAACCTCAGTATGCAAGCAGGGTTAATTGGAGACATCTATTTCCCTTCCTTAATCAGCTTAACAGGATAAAAAATGAATCAAACTGTAGTACCAAAGCGATAGTGATTCGAAACCACAAAAATCACGCTACAGAAAAATGGTGACCACAGTGGGAGGCATTCTTTCTTGCATTCCCAAGGGATGAAACCTTAAGTTCTCAAAGTATCACAGAAATGGCGACTCTGCTGGGGAGTCATTGTCTGTATAGGATCATAATACTAGAGGTCTAGGATGATTAAGACAAATATATATACTGCTTTTCCTAATTGATATCTGTGTTTATTTTTCTGCTAATGGGAATGCGTGTGATGCCGCATGTGGAAAGAATGAGTATACACCTAAGATAGGGGATGATATTATACGAGTAATCTTACGGGGAGTGAATCCCAGTTAAGAGTCCACGGTCGACCATCAGACTCAATGGAGACTCCCTTTGCAGATACATTGCCTATACGACTTCGTTTGTTGAAAGTAGTGTGGGCGATTGGGTTATCTGAGAAGCTGAAGTTTTTAGCAGACTGAAACCATTTTGTAGTGCGGAAGCTATCGGGAATAGTTGTCACGCGATACTACCCTCATTTGAGATCACTCTAAGATACATCAGCTCGCTGGCGATCCGCTTGCTGTTGTTATCCCAAGAGGGGTCAATGATTTTGCAGACAGGTACAAAAAATACCAGTATAAACCTTTGGGGATGGGTAGAGCCTTGACTTCATGACATCGGCCCTTTGACCCCATGTTTTTTCTATGTTTTTGTATGCTGCATTCATACATTCATTTAAAAAACATTAAAAAACAAAGGAAAATCTTCTCTTCTAGTCTCTCTTTTTCAAATTAAACTAAGACAATGATTGCAAATGTCAGATAAAGAGATTGCGCTAATGAATTTTAGTAGAAGGAAAACTCACAAGTACACCTTCAAGGTTCCAAAACTGGAGGATTTATGAGGTCTGGCGAGAATGATCACCAGCCCTGATGCTTTTAGAGCTAAGTATGGAGGAATGCTGTCCTTGTTAAGGGTCCATGTAATCGAATGAATCCTGTCCACACTAATCCAATTTTACGATCCAATCTATCACTGTTTTACATTCCCGGATTATCAGCTAGCACCAACGCTGGAGGAGTACTCTCACCTGACTAATTTGCATATTACTGAGCAAGCTCCCTTTTCTGGACTGGAAGAAATTCCAAAGGATCAAACCATTGCAGGAGCAATCTATTTGGACGAGTCAGAAGTCAGGACACACGTGACCACTAAGGGGGGAATCCAGGGTTTGCCAGCCTAGTTCTTGACAAATAAAGCTCTATACTTTGCTAGTATAGGGAACGTGACCGCTTTCGAGAGAATCTTTGTTTTGCTTACCTACAGGTTATTTTTGTTTCCCAACATCGATAACTTTGTAGATATCAATGCCATTAAGGTTTTTCTGATTGGAAACCCTGTACCGACCTTGCTTGCAGATGCTTATCATTCAGTACACTTAAGGAATTTGTACAACGGAGGAATGATCACATGTTGTGTACCTCTTCTATACAAATGGTTCACTTCCCACTTACCCAAGTCTGCTGCATTTTGGGATCAAAAGAATACTTTACGTTGGTCGCAGAGAATCATGTCTCTTACTAACTCTGACATCGATTGGTACAATCGAATCTATGACGGGATCAGGATCATTGACCGTTGTGGAAATTTCCAAAATGTACCCCTTATAGGAACTAAGGGTGGAATCAACTATCATCCAGTATTAGTTCATCGTCAATTTGGATACCCGATGAGGCATGTCCCACGTAATGCTCATCTGGAAGGTCTTTTCTTCAGGGAAGGAGAAAACGACAGGGCACTAAAGACGAAAATAGTTCAGGCCTAGAAACACGTTCATAGGAAAGGAAGAGAGTCTCTAGGAAAACTAGACTGTGTCTCGGTGGAACCTTATCTCCACTAGGTACAAACTAGAGCTCTCAAGCTGAGGATGCCTTAACCTCGTCAGGAAGTTCTTCCATTAAGGGACTCGGTCCTTTATTTTATGTCTGAGACGGAAAAACTTCAGGTTACTCTCAACAAAGTTCAGCAGGAGAAGAGGTCTTGGAGGAACAAGTACCGTATTCTCAATGTGGAGTGTAAGAAAATACAACAACTATTGAAAGATAAGGATGCTCTGATTGAGATTTTAGAGCAACATGCTGTAGAAAATCAGGATGGCCAAAGAAATTTGCTCACTCCTTTCACTTGGCAAAATAATGACGACCCGACAATGGCCCAAGAGCCCCGGTCAAAGAAAAGGAAAGTACCGGAACCAGCTCCTGAGCTCGCTTCAGAGAGAACTCAGGACCCATAAGTTTAGATTTCCTTTTACAGTACTTTGTAAATTACTGTATTTCCATTTCCGCAATTTTTGAATTCAATAAAACGGGGTTTCCCCACTATTTGATATTTGCAATCTAATTGTTGAAGTTTACTTTGAATAAACAAAAAATAAAATTAATATAATCATTGCATATCATTCATCATTCTCACGTAACGCATTTTTCTTACCTACGAATCTCACGTTTGCGTCTCGATTCTAGAGTCAAACTGTCTCATTCGTACAATACTCGGGCCAATCGTCAGAAAAAGATGGATGATCTCGAGGAAGAGAACAGAGAGTTGAGAGAAGAGATCGACACTCTGAAAGAGGATCTAAGAAAGCTTCATATTGACATGCAAGGTCTAGCAAAAGCTCAAATGCAACAACAAAGGACTGTGATCTCTGAGATCACATCAACGCCCATAGTGGAAAAGTATGATCCTAGGTACAAAATGCTGAAAGATCGTCCCTGGGGTATGCCACTCAACTATATCCCGGAGGGATATATTCCGCCGATCACTGAAGATCCGAAAACTTCAGCAGGAGCCACTGGGCCTGAAGGTTACAAACTTCGGGAAATCGAAGATGCTAGGGGTATGACAGCAACTCCTGAAGGTTACAAACTTCGAGAGGCACCGAGAGTCTCAGCCATAATGACTATACCACCACCCGTGGTACACACTGTCCCGGAAGGACAGATTCCACGGATACTGTCTGGTGGAAATGAAAGTATGTGCGACAGAATGAATGAGTTCTAGGAACAATTCCAGGAGATGCAGAAAGAACTACAAGCCCTTCACGGTCAGGATTTATTTGGAAAGGACGCCGCAGACCTTTGTTTGGTCCCCAATGTGAAAGTTCCACACAAGTTCCAGGTACCCGATTTTGAAAAGTACAAGGGTAACTCTTGCCCTCAAAGCCACTTGGTGATGTACGCTCGGCGAATGTTAGCTCAGACAAAGAACCAGGAGCTACTAATTCACTACTTTCAGGATAGTTTAACCGGTGCCACACTCAAATGGTACATGGGTTTAAACCGCACTAAGATCGGCACTTTCAGAGATCTTGGCGCTGCCTTTGTTCAACAATATAAGTATAACCTAGACATGGCACCAGACAGAGATCAACTCAGATCAATGTCACAGAAGGACAAGGAAACTTTTAAGGAGTACGCTCAGAGATGGCATGAAATTTCTACTCAGATTTGTCCACCTCTTGAGGAAAAAGAGATGACAAAGATCTTCTTGAAAACCTTGAGCTCATTTTACTACTACAGAATGGTTGCCAGTGCGCCCAGTGACTTCACCGAGATGGTGGGCATGGGAGTTCGTCTTGAGGAAGCATTCCGAGAAGGATGGTTAGTTAAAGACGCTGGATCATAAAGTAATACAAAACGATAGGTAGTGCTCTCCCTAAGAAAAAAGAGCAAGATATTGGGAATATCTCTCTCGGAAAGCAAAGGTGACGATACCAACCAGTAGCAACTGTAACTTCTGCTATCAACCCTGCGCCTGTTCCTACATATCAACCTCAGGTTGCTCAGAGCCAACCGAATCAACAGTAATATCAGTAAAGAACACAACAACCTCTTCAGTAGGTTCGTACTCCATATAACAACAATCGTACAACGCGACCACCAGGGTTCGACCCTATACCGATGTTATACGCAGAATTGTTTCCACTCTTACTGGTCAAGGGACATGTCCAAACCAGGTCTCCTCTTACAGTACTGGAGAATCTGCCTGTTTGGTTTAAAGCGGACCAGACTTGCCCTTACCACCAAGGAGGACCAGGGCATAACATAGAAAACTGTCTCAGTTTCAAATCCGATGTGCAAAAGCTTATTAGGAGCGGGGTCTTATCTTTCAAAGATACGAATCCAAATGTTCTCACAAACCCGCTGCCTCAATACGAGAAAGCCGCAGTAAATTTGATAGAAGGAGAGTCTAACAACAGCTATCAAATTCATGATGTACTCTTATTGAGGGCCAACTTGGTCAATATGCCTTGTAGACAGAGTGGATATGGCCATGTGCCACCTCATAATTATCACCAGTGTGATATCTGCTCTAAAAACAATCAGGGATGTTCTGTGGTGCAATCAACTCTACAGGAACAGTTGGATCTCGGATGGATCCAAGAGCATCGAGTTCGTGGAGTTAACATGACTTATACAAGTTCCAACATCATTCAGAACCATGACATTCGTGTAATGAATGTCAACTTGGTGGCAATGCACTCAAGGCAAAGCCAGTATCATAATCTGCCACGGCATGATTACAATTCCTGTCTGACTTGCTCGGTAATCAAACAAGGAAGCTTTTTCGTACAAGAGGCCCTCCAGCGTCAGATGGATCTTGGATGGATCTAGGGCTACCGTGATAGAAATCTATATCAGATCAACATGATTCAAATCTTCGATATTCGTTTGATGAATACCAGCTTGGTGGAGTTACACGCCAGACAAGTCCAACTCAGTTTTCTCACTTCACATGATTATCTGAGCTGTAAAGTATGTTGTGAGCGTAACCAAGGGTGCGCTCTCATTCAAAGAACTTTACAACACTTGTTAAACCACTGGTGGCTTCCGATCTATATGGAAGAAGACACGCAACAAATCAGTGTGACAAACGGGAACCCTACTAGGCATCAAAGTCAGGATGACTGATCTATGGAAATAGACCTGGTGAGGTTACACTGCATTCAAAGCGGACGTGGCCAGGTGCCACCATATAACTATGAGCGCTGTAGAGTCTGCTCGGAAAATAATCAAGGATGTTACCTCGTGTGAGCATCCCTTCAGAGTTAGTTAGACCGCAAAGAGATTCAACAATATTCGGTTTTAGGGTCTATCAACTGGACGCCAGACTATTTCGCTGATCAGATTAAGGATGTTGTCGTAATCTCTGATTATGAAAGGACCAAAGATGTTTGTACCATCATCCCTCTACTTGACGAATAAAAAGTTCTTAACCAGGGACTGATTGAAGTTACTTACGACAGTCAAAAAAATCAGAAGGCTCCTGTAGTTATTTATCTGCCGGGACCGCTACCGTATGAATCAGATAAGGCGATCCCTTACAAATACAGTGCAACAACAATCGAGAATGGAAAGGAAATTCCATTACCCTCCATCGTGAATATTGCAGACATCAGTCAAGTAACTCGGAGCAGTCGAATCTTTAACAGAGGAGTTGGAGAACCTAACAGAGAAAAGGAACCTCAAACAGAAGTTCCTAATCCACCAGTCGGTCAATCCAGTGATCCTGACCTTTCAAAGAACAATGATGAGATGCTGAAGCTCATCCAAAGGAGTGAATACAACATTGTTGATCAACTGTTACGAACTCCTTCAAAGATCTCTGTGTTATCTCTTTTACTCAGTTCCGAAGCCCACAGAGAGGCTCTACAAAAAGTCTTAGAATAGGCCTTTGTGGAACAGGATGTGTCAATACGAAAATTCGACAGTATCATCTCTAACATCACTTCCTGCAACAACTTGGGGTTTAGTGATGACGAATTGCCAGAAGAAGGCAAAAGCCACAACATGGCGCTCAATATCACAGTCAACTGCCAGGACGATGCTTTAGCCAGCATACTGGTAGATACTGAATCGGCTCTCAACATTATGCCGAAGTCCACTATAATGCGACTATCATTCAAAGGATCTCCGATGGGAGGCAGTGAGGTCGTCGTCAAAGCATTTGACGGGTCTAGAAAAACAGTTATCGGTGAAGTCGACCTTCCCATAACCATCGGTCCTCACACTTTCCAAGTCACTTTCCAGGTCATGGACATCCGAGCAACATACAGTTGCTTATTAGGAAGGCCTTGGATACACCAGGCTGGGGCAGTCACTTCGACACTGCACCAGAAACTGAAGTTCGTCAAGAACGATCAACTTGTCACGGTTTGTGGAGAACAAGCCTTGATCGTGAGTAACCTTTCATTATCCACTTGTGTAGAACCCGGGGAGGTTGTTTTGAACGCAGTTCTAGGCACTTTCAGTGAGCAATGAAAATCAGTCAGAAAAAGGACCATCGATTTCCTCAAACAAAGATGCTCTCAAAGTAATCGAGAGTAACAACGCAAAAGGATGGGGACAACTTATCATTCCTACTGATAATAAAAAAAAGAAGGGTCTTGGTTTTTCTGCAACCTGTACCCAGACTGCCGCTAACGGTGAAAGTCTTCATCCCATTCAGAACTTCTTCCATAGTGGAGGTTTCCTTCACCCAGTGTCTCAAGAAGTACATACCATCAACGAGGGAGATTCCTCCGACACAGATGAGGAATGGAAGTCCTATCTTAACAAGGACGGTTAGATTTCTCAGGAAGAGGTGCCTACGCCATTTTGTTATCCCGCACAGACGTCAAAATGATATATGGAGATTGTGATCCTGAAGGATGCCATGCTCTACCCAACTCATTAGAGGAAGACACTCCAATGAAATACAACTTTGACCACGACTATTATGGCCCAATGGATGGCCTGTCTATCTGGCAGCCGTACCCAGGAGACTTGGGGCAAGAAAATCAACCGAACAATGAAAATCAGCTGAGCTTCATTGGAAAAAATACCTGCGTCCCCACCATGTCATGGGATCAACACTCAGGTCATTCAGAAAACGTCCAGTGTGACGATGAATTCGCAAAGTTTGCAGGACTAGAATTCATTAACTACGCTTTTTCCGAGGTCAACGTCATCGAAAGAGATGACTCCTCCAGTTCCACAGAAGTGTGGGACACCTTGGGACAACCGAGTGGCAAATATGACTTCATGGTCAAATACACTGCTCCCGAAAGCTCTCGTATCAGGCTCGAAGACATCCAGCCAATTGGACGGGGAGATATACCTGAGAGCACAAACACTATTCAAAATACAACTGAGGAATCCTCATACGACAACTCTTCCTGGGAGACATATTCCAACGATCCTGCTCCGCCAGAAATCAACGTTATTTCTGAAGACAAATCAAGGAAGGTACCAGACTTTGTGATTCACCGAGGAGTTCGCTGCCAATGGGTTGCTGTCGATGTCCCGAAGATTGTTCATAAGTCGAAGTAATTGCTGTCTTTACTTTAACCTTTCACCCTGCCCCGGTGAAACAGATGTTTTGATTGGGCTCACTTTCAGTAAATATCCCTCTTCGCTTTGCCCAAACCGACTGAGTTTTGTTTTATAGGGCTGTAGTTTCAAGAATCGACAAAATCATAAATAAATAAACGTCGTTCTGTAATTTCCGCATTAATTGCTGTTTTCTCTTTTTGCTTTTTCAGAAAATGGTAATCCTTAAAAACAATTAAAATAATAAAAACAAGCAGTTTTCAGAAAATACACTGCACGCACTCTTGTATTTTCTCTATCTCTTCTAAAAAACAATCATAACGTCATGCAGATTCCTTGTTTTAAACCCCGTTGAAACATACGATCCAATTCCTTCTCCCAACTTTGAATTCCTGGTATTTTGGGCTGAAGAAGAAGATGACGACGAAATTCCCGAAGAGATCCCCCGACTCCTCAGGAAAGAGGAAAGGTCCATTAAACCTCACAAAGAGCTGTTGGAAACGGTAAACTTGGGATCAGAGGAAGAGAGAAAAGAGGTTAAGATTGGGGCCCTACTCAGTCCAGCTGTCAAAGAAAGTTTGATAAAGCTTCTCAAAGAGTTTCCCGATGTATTCGCTTGGTCCTACCAGGATATGCCAGGATTAGATACCAGAATCGTGGAACATCATCTACCGTTGAGATCAGAATGTCCTCCAGTAAAACAAAGGTTGAGACGAACTCATCCAGACATGGCCATCAAAATCAAAGAGGAGGTACAGAAATAGATTGACGCGGGTTTCCTTGCCACATCAGAATATCCTCAATGGTTAGCCAACATAGTACCAGTTCCGAAAAAGGACGAAAAAGTCAGAATGTGTGTAGACTACAGGGATCTGAACCAAGTAAGTCTGAAGGAAGACTTTCCTTTACCACACATTGACATGCTATTGACAGTACAACAAAGTTCAAAGTCTTCTCCTTCATGGATGGATTCTCGGGCTATAATCAGATAAAAATGGCGCCGAAAGAGATGGAGAAAACTTCCTTCATCACCCCATGGGGTACTTTTTATTACAAGGTAATGCCATCCGGTTTGAAGAACTTCGGGGCAACCTATCAAAGGGCCATGAATACTCTGTTTCATGACATGATACACAAAGAAATCGAGGTATATGTCGATGATATGATTGCCAAATCTAAGACGGAAGAGGAGCATGTGACCCACCTGTCAAAACTATTTGAGCACTTGAGGAAATACAAACTCCGCTTGAATCCCAACAAGTGCACCTTAGGTGTCCGTTCAGGGAAGCTCTTAGGGTTCATCGTCAGCCAGAAAGGAATTGAGGTCGATTCTGACAAGGTCAAGGCCATTCAAGAAATGCCTTCTCCAAAGACTGAAAAACAAGGCAAGGGATTCCTGGGACGTCTGAATTACATTTCCAAATTTATATTCCTCATGACCGTGACATGTGCGCCGATTTTCAAATTACTCAAAAAGAATCAGGACTGCGTTTGGACAGATGACTGCCAAACCGCCTTCGACAGTATCAAGGAATATCTGTTGAACCCATCGATTCTATCACCTCCAGTGGAAGGAAGACCACTGATCATTTACTTAACAGTCTTGGAAGACTCAATGGGTTGTGTACTTGGCCAACAAGACGAAACAAAAAGGAAAGAGTCTGCCATTTACTATTTGAGCAAGAAATTCACCGACTGCGAGACTCGGTACACTATGCTCGAAAAAACTTGCTGTGCTCTGGCTTGGGCAGCCAAATGTCTTCGCCAGTATATGATTCGTCACACTACTTGGTTAATCTCCGAAATGGATCCAATCAAGTACGTCTTTGAAAAGCCTGCTCTCACGGGAAGGATTGCCCATTGGCAGATGTTGTTATCCGAATACGACATCGAGTACCATGCTCAGAAAGCCGTCAAAGGAAGTATTTTAGCTGATCATTTGGCTAATCAACCAATTGACGATCAAGAATCAGTCGGATTTGACTTCCCAGACGAAGATGTCATGTATCTAAAAATGAAAGATTGCGATGAACCACTACCCACTGAAGGGCCAGAACCAGGATCCCAATGGGGATTAATTTTTGACGGAGCTGTCAACCATTACGGAAACAGAATTGGGGAAATCATTGTTACCCCTCAGGGTACCTATATTCCTTTCACCTCCAGACTGACATTCAAGTGTACAAACAACGAGGCCGAATACGAAGCTTGTATCATGGGTCTCAAAGAAGCGATCAATTTGAGGATCAAGAACTTGGATGTATATGGCGATTCCACCCTGGTTATCAATCAAATCAAAGGAGATTGGAACACATACCAATCAAGACTGATTCCTTACAAAGACTACGCAAGAAGGTTGTTACCTTTCTTCAACAGAATCGAGTTTCATCTTATCCCTCGTGAAGAGATTCACATGGCTGATGCATTAGCCACCATCTCTTCCATGATTAGTGTAGGTCAATGGAACGACTTACCTAAGATTGACATAATGCGCCTTGAACGACCCGCTTACATCTTCACGATTGAAGCAGTCATAGAAGACAAACCTTGGTATCACGATATCAAATGCTTCCTTCAGAAACAAGAGTATCCACCTGGGGCATCCAGAAAGGACAGAATGACCCTCAGAAGACTAGCAGACAGCTTCTTTCTGAGCGGTGATACACTTTATAAGAGAAACTTTGACATGGTCTTGCTCCGATGCATAGACAGACCAGAGGCAGACATGCTGATAAAAGAAATTCACTAAGGATCCTTTGGCACTCATGCCAACGGACACACAATGGCGAGAAAAATTCTGAGAGCAGGGTATTATTGGTTAACAATGGAATCCGATTGCTACAAGTACATGAGGAAGTGTCACAAGTGTCAGATATACTCTGACAAAATCCATGTACCGCCAACGCATCTGAAAGTTCTCTCTTCCACATGGCCGTTTTCCATATGGGGAATCGACGTTATCGGCATGATCGAACCTAAAGATTCAAACAGACACCGGTTCATCCTGGTACCCATTGATTACTTCACCAAGTGGGTTGAAGCAGCGTCATATGCCAATGTAACCCGACAAGTGGTGGTCCGATTCGTCAAAAACAATATCATCTGCCGTTATGGTGTTCTGAGCCAGATCATTAATGATAATGGATCCAACTTGAACAATAAGATGATGAAAGAGTTGTGTGCTGAGTTCAAGATCGAACACCATAACTCATCTCCCTACCTACCCAAGATGAACGGAGCGGTAGAAGCGGCTAACAAGAACATCAAGAAGATTGTTCAAAAGATGGTTGTAACCTATAAAGATTGGCACTAGATGCTACCCTTTGCTCTTCACGGTTATCGCACATCTGTCTGCACTTCAACAAGGGCAACCCCTTTCTCTCTAGTATATGGCATGGAGGGAGTGCTTCCCATAGAAGTAGAGATCCCATCAATCCGGGTATTGATGGAAGCTAAGCTAACAGAAGCTGAATGGTGTCAAAGTCGACACGATGAATTGAATCTGATCGAAGAAAAACGAATAACGACACTATGCCATGGTCAGTTGTATCAAGAGAGAATAAAGAAGGCGTTTGACAAAAAGGTCCGACCTCGCGTCTTCAGGAAAGGAGACCTCGTGCTCAAAAAGATACAATCATTCCTCACTGATTCGCAGGGAAAATGGACTCCGAATTATGACGGCCCCTATGTGGTCAAGAAAGCTTTCTCAGGCGGCGCCTTGAGACTCGCAACCATAGATGGAAAGGAGTTGCCTACCCCACAAATGTTGATGTAGTCAAGAAATACTTCGCCTAAACTAAAAAAAAAGACGTCTCGGTGGATTGTAAACCCGAAAGGGCGGTCCAAGCAAAAATTAGAGACACAATCAAAAATCATCCCCGTGGATTGGAAATCTCAAAGTACAATCCAGGCAAAAGTTGAACATCGAAAGAACATCGATCGTTTCTCCAGAAACAATTGAGCTTCAAAGTGCAGAATCAAAGTACTCCTTCTTAGCCAGTACACCTGAATGAAGGATCAACTGTGTCAGAGACCAGGTTTCGTCTGACACCCTCGGTAGAGTTCTCATCTCCTAAGCCCGACCAACGTAGCAACCAATAGGGACTATCCCTCCTAAACAAGGCAGAATTTCTATTTTCTGAACCAGCGATACTTTTTATCACCCGCTGTGGCCGAGTATCCAGTCGTGTTCATCCACTAGTCTGTATGTCGCATCAGTTTTGTCAGCATATACATAGATACATCAAGCATTATTGATTCATTCATATTCATATTGCATCACTATCACTCGAGTCGATCTTGTTCCCAAGTGATAAAAGTCCTCTCAATTGAGTTGTCAGTTCTTTCCTCATCAAGAAGTGAATTATCTAAACGATCTCTCCTCCAGTTTAGTTCTGGATTGAAGTGGGTCCCTTGACCACTTTGATAACTTGAACCTCTGAAAGGCCAAAAGACCTTTTACAAACATCACTCTTCGCCATTGAAGATGATATCTTCGCTTTCCCGGATTAAGGAAAATCCCTAGAGAAAGTCTCTTAATCAGAGATTCGGCAGTACAGTAGTTTTTCTCCGAAAAAAATCCGCTGACGAAAAGGTCATCGGCACCTCAAAATTGGATCATATCATATGACATTTCTCCGAGAAGATCCCGAGAAAAGTATGATGTAACACCCCCAAGCGACATCAGTCTCTCAAGAGACCTGTTTTCCCCAGTAAAGCCGACAAATGGCGTCTCCAACAGAGAAGTTTGTACACCTCTACAACTCAGACGACTGGGTTCCCCAGCAACTCTGACATCAAATTTTTTCTATCAAATGGCATCTCCCCAGGAAAATTCGGCGAGAAGTTTGACGAAAACTGCTACGAATAGCGTCCCTTGTCAAGAAAGTTTATTGACAAAAGAAACTGAGACCAGTTCCTTGGTAGGAAACCAGGATCGAGGAGAGGTTTATTTCAGAAACTGAGACCAGTTCCTTGGTAGGAAACCAGGATCGAGGGGAAGTTCATTTCAGAAACTGAGACCAGTTCCTTGGTAGGAAACCAGGATCGAGGGGAGGTTTATTTCAGAAACTAAGACCAGTTCCTTGGTAGGAAACCAGGATCGAGGGGAAGTTCATTTTAGAAACTAAGACCAGTTCCTCGGTAGGAAACCAGGATCGAGGGGAAGTTTTTACGTTTTCTAAGTATCATTGCTTAGCAAAAGAAGATGGATGAGCAAGCTGCCATTCATAACCACCATCAAAATTTCGGGTATTCCGATATTTAATCCTCTTGCCCCCCGAATGCCCGAATACCTTCGCCATTCACAGCTTCGGGTCCAAGAAGATTAAATAGGGGCATCTGTCATACCCCAAATTTTTACCACTAAGATTCTCCATCATTGTGAAAATCATCATCACAATATGGATGGACCATCATACCTCACTAGTCTCCCCAAAGATGGGTGAGCATCCACTACAATCAAATTTAGGGTTTCAAGCCCTCTCAGAGCTCTTAGACAAAGGATCAATCAAGGAATGGCATGATATTCAATTTGTCTAAACCTCTTAAATATCCACAATGGATCAAGAGGACTCCCACCTCAAGAATCAAGCACAAAGTTGCAACATTCCAAGTGGATTAAGCCTCAAGATCGCTAGTGTCACCAAATTAGGGTTTTGGTCGACTGGGGCCTCCAGATGGAAATTTTCCTCTGGGCATGAGCCAAAGGCTTCAAAGCACAACCTAAGATGCTCCAAGGGACATCATGAACCCAATCATCAAGTCAATTTTGCCTCAGGGGATGCATTCATAAAAAATCAGGAATTAGGGTTTCTTGACCTAATTCACCCCTAAGTTGACTTTTGGGACAAAACATGAGCCAAGACCTCAAGAGAGGATTTAAGGGTCTCCAAAACACTACATTGATCCATTTGCAACAATGGATTGATCCAAGAAGATTGATCAACAAGTTTCAAATTCATCAGAACCACAATTAGGGTTTCGTGGGAAAAGTCAACTGTGCCTTTGACTTTTGACCCAGGCATGCTCCCAAACCTTGGGACATGATTCAATACACCCTATAACACCTATGAAATCAATCCATCAAGTTTGATTTAGGTCAAGGACTTGATTTCATAGAGGATCGCACAATTTGGAGTTCATCTGACAAAAAGTCAGCTGTGCACAAAAGTCAACTTTGACTTTTTGAGATTTTTCACAATTATGGTTCTTTGACCCTAAAATGATGTTAATATGTGATTAGGATCATCATTCATCAAGAAAAATCAAGAAAACTGGGATAACTTGTAAAAGGGGTAACCATAAAAAACTTAGAAATTTTCTAAGTTATGGAACAAAGTGGCTAGGGTAGCAACTTCCAAGGATCATAACTTGAGATCCAAGCAACCATTTGGGCTGATACAAAGATGGATTTGTAGCTCTCATGGCATACTTTAAAAGTGTCAACTACACCTCATTTCAATTCATCATAGATTTTGAGTTATGGTTGGATCAAAATGGCTGAAAACATGAAATTCCACTTTTTCCAACACTTAGTGAAATTTTCACTAAGTCAGAATCTGTCTTGTTTTTTCCCAAAAGTAGGGGGATTTTTCACTTGGATCCAAAAAGTATCAAGACAAACTATGTTCATACATGTGTTGTGTCACATAAGGGCTTTCCAAAATGTCCAAGAATTCCATGAAACTCCACTTAAGCCATGAGATATGACAATGACAATGTGCCTTGCTGTAAACTGTCATGGCAAGGCAAATTTGTGCATTTTGCTCAATTTGAGCAAATTTTGCAAATGACAAACAAGTTTATCCATATGAACACCTCAGGGGGTGACCAAGGTAGGACAAACACTGATCCATCAGCCTCCCAAGTCCTTGGAACCAAAAGTAGCTTGCCAAACCTAGAAATGTCTAAAAGAGGGACAAGACTCCAATTTTGGTTTGGAGCATTTAATGGATGTACCAAGGTGGCATGGACTGAGCCCTTTCCTACTGAATTCAATCAAGACTTATCCAAGAACTAGGGAACCAACAGCCTGTGTTCTAACCTCTAGTCAATGGCTAGAGGAGACTTGGATTCCTATTGATCAACATTTGCCAAACTTCTGCAGCAGTTGCCATTCACTATTGCTTGAAAAACAAACTTGCTCTACTATAAATAGAGCTCATTTGTGCTCAGTTTGATTACACCAAAGCCATCAAACATATGCTTTCCTCAAAATCTCTTTCTTCACTCCAAAATTGCCTTCCAAAGCAAGTCACTATCGGGTTTTAAGTTTGAAAGCAATTCCAACCAGACCAATCACACACACACCTCATAAACATCATATTGAAGTGATCCAAACACTTAAACAACATCTGGAACACTGATTTCTCAAAATCACCATCCAACTGCTCAAGCTTTTAGCAGACTTGCAATTGGGGTACCATCTTCAGTTCCAGCTTGTTTCGAACCACTCCAAGCATTTAGACACATCACTTGGCACCTAAGGAAGCTGTACAAATCATTGGAATCAACTTGCAACACCTCTAACACAAAACACGATCACTAACTGCAAGAGGTAGGCCTGAGCACTTCTGACTCTATGATCCATGCATTTTTTGCTGCATAATAATTTGGCCATATGTTCATAATCATGCATAGAGTGTTTACCCTCAATCAATTACTTTGTTTGAATCGTGTATGGAATTTCTGAGCCTTCATGCAAATTTTAGGGTTCTTGAGGTTTCTCTTTAATTTCTTATTCCATGCTTAAAATAAATGAAATTAAAGACCATATACATGATCGTGAGGTGAAAACGAGCAGATTGATATGTAGATTGCATGATGTCATCAAGTATTCAATGAGATTGGATAGAAAATCCAAATCTGCAGAAACAGAGGGTGGCGCGCGTTCTTAGCATGTTCTTGGCGCCATTTTTTGAATATTTGAATATTTGAATTTTGTGATTTTATTTAATTGATTCAAAAATTAATTTCTCTCTGAGTTTTAATGATTTTGAGTTGATTCTTTTTTTAATAATTCACAAAAATGCTAAAATATTTTATTTTACCAAAAAATCCTAAAAATAATAATGATTTCATATACTTGATATTTTTACAAAGAATTAATATTTTATTTGTTTTTCAACATTTAAAATGTTTTTTCTCCCTTGATTTTCCAAACTTAATTGATTTCCAATCATTTTGTGGATAGAAACATGATTTTTGAAACATTGATCCAAGATCACAATTTGTTTTCACACACGTTTAACAATTTTGATCATTTTAATTGAATTTTTATTCAATTAAAATATATTTTGAAAACAAATTAGGGTTTTGATTAATTCAACCCTCATTAAACTTTTTCAAACTCTTTGGGCCTCTAATAGAGTGTAAGACCCAACCCCTTTGTAAATACACCACCTTTTGGGCCTCAGTCATTGTATAAGTCCCACTGTATTTTAAAAAACAACGGCTCGATCGTCGTCTTTTTAACAAAATCAACTAGGCCTCTCCTCGAGCTATAAGTCCCAATTCTTTTTCTTAAAACTCTTTGGGTCTCTAATAGAGTGTAAGACCCAACCCATTTTTTAAACCAAAATAACTTGGGCCTCAGTGTATTGTATAAGTCCTGATATTGTCAAAAAGTTCGGCATGATCGTCGCCTTTTTAACAAAATTCATTTGGGCCTCTCCTTGAGCTGTAAGCCCCACCACTTGTACAAAAATAAATTATTGGGCCTCTAATAGAGTGTAAGACCTAATCCCCTTTTAAACAAAACCTTTTTGGGCCTCAGACATTGTATAAGTCCCTCTACGTTAAAAGAAAAACCTCGGCGCGATCGCCGTTGCCAAACAAATCATCTGGGCCTCCCCTCGTGTTGTAAGCCCCATTTCTTTTCTTTTCAAAATCTCTGGGCCTCTAATAGAGTGTAAGACCCATCCCCTTGTACATAAAAACTTTTTGGGCCTCACGTATTGTATAAGTCCCTCTGTACACTTTTTAAACAACGGTGCAATCATCGTTAAAACTTGGGCCTCTCCTTGAGCTATAAGCCCCATCAATCTTTTCAAAGCACTTTCTCCTTTGATTTTGAATTCAAATATATGTTGTTATCAAAACTTTCTTGTTGAACAACTAACGAAACAACGTGGAAGCTCTACAACGGGTAAGTGTTTATCCGCTTTCATTTACCGCTTTCAAATGTACATAACTGTATTGTGGGGCTGCTTCACTATAAGTCTTCTTTCACATCCTTTTATGTACTTGTCACATATCCACTGTGTAATACTAGTATAGTTATTTAGAGTTTTCCCCGGCAACTACGTCTAGAACTAGGTAAAGCCATGTTGGTCACTCTTAAATACAAATAAAACTAGATCCCCCGTAGGATTCCAGATACAGTCTTCCCTCCTCTTAGGGTTAAACAATATGGAACAAAGAGAAAGGCAGTATTCTCGGTGAACCTTTTCTCAGACTGTCACCCTTAGAAATTGTCAAAGAAACTCTAACTCCCCAGAGATGATCTTTTCTACGTGAATGTCATCTCTTGAGTTTCTTCCAAATTCTAGAACTTTCCTAGAATGATCTCTTCTCGGTGAATTGCATTTCTTGAACTTCTCTTGGTTTGGGGACCCACAGGCTTCCTAAAAGCATCCCCGCCTCCTCTTGGGCGTTGTACAAGGACCCTTCTGTAACGCCCCAGTTTATGTCAGTTTTTATTTAATTGAGTCGTTTTGATTATTTTATTATTATATTATTTTATTTCTGACTTTTATGTGAAAATATGTTATTTTTTATCGTGAATATATTTTGTCGCGTTTTGGGAACGTTTGTGAGATATTTGAGTGTAGGGGTATTTTGGGCATTTTGGTTTATTTTGTTAAGTTGGAATATGATAGAATAGAAAGAGAGAAAAATAGTAAGGAGAAAGAAAAAGGGAAGAAGAAAAGTAGAGAGAAAGAAGAAGAGAAGAAAAAGAAAGGAAAAACTTGAGAAAGAAGAAATCAATCTCCCGACTTTTCTACGCGCGATTAAATTGGGTAAGGGTGCGAAACTCGATTATACTATGTTTGTGTATGATTATGTACGTGTTTTCTTGTATGTTTGCTTGTCTTCCATAGCTTTTGAGTTCTAGGTTAGAAATGAGAATCTTGTGAGAAATCGGTACTTTCGCCGTTGGAAATCGACGTAAATGTGGTAGAATGCTTGTTGCCATGATTGTATTGAGTTCTGATTGATATGATGTTTTGGAAATGTTTTGGTAGTAGAAATTATCATTTTGGGTTTCCACACAGCGTTGAGAAATTCTGAGTTTTCCTTGGTTCGCTTAGCGAACCTGGGGCGAACCAGTAGCGAGTGATGTTTTTGCGGGTTCGCCTAGCGAACCAGTTAGCGAAGGTCAGCGAAGGTTCGCTGAGTTGTTCGCCTAGCGAACTTTGGATGTTTTTGGGTCTGGTAGTTGCTGCCTTGGTTCGCCAAGGGGTTCGCCTAGCGAACTTTGTATCTGTTTTCTAGCTGGTAGCGGGTTCGCTGGACATTCGCCTAGCGAAGGTAGTAGCGAATGCTCGCTAGAGGGTTCGCCTAGCGAACAGGGCTGTTTGTGTAGTTTTGTTTTCTGCATAACTTTTGATCTGTGGTTCGGGTTGAGGCGTGGTTTGATGCGTTAGAAAGCTTATAAAATGTTCTTTTTTATGAGGATGGTTTTGAGATTGTTGGCCAATTAAATTATGTCGGAAATTAGAAATTGTGTGGTATTGTTGTCGACTTTTGCCGGTTACTTGGGTGTAATTGATGGGTTATCCTACGATTTGCTTGTGATATATGTTGGATGCATGTGTTTGAATATCGTGATGATGGTTTGTGGCTGCATGGCAATTAAATGCATTGTTTTGGGCTTGAGTGTAAAGCATGATTTTGTTGATTAAGATGAGTGCATATATGTGTGCATTTTAAATGTCATGAGTCATTGTATGCCAAGCATCATGATATGCATTCTTGTGACGTCCTGAGTGACGGATTGATTCTAGAGGGAATCTGCTATAACATCGTGCGCCTTAAAAATAAGAGGAATGAATCGCCTTAAAAATAAGAGGACCGAAAGCGATGGTTATAGACGATCGTGTGCCCATATGGGGTGTGAGCGATTGGGTCGTGTGCCCGTGTGGGGTGTGAGCGATCCATAAACGTCGTGTGCCCGTGTGGGGTGTGAGTGACGAGGAACATCGTATGCCCGACGGGGAGTTACAGTGATGTAACGAGCGGTGGTTCCAGCAGAGTTCCTGAGTGAACTAGTGATGAGAAACATTAGAAGTCGGTATCGCATGTGCATTGCATGGATTCGTTGTGTCGGTCTCTGTGCATTTGCATAAACCATGGATTAATTGTGTATGTAATTGTGAATGTGATTAATGAGATGGAATATGGATAATTGTGTTGATGATGAGTGCATTATGTATGAGTGATGTGTATTGGTGATGGATACTTGATACTTGTACTGTGTTGTGTTATATTTGATTGTGGGCATTTGTGGTGAGAATATTTTACTTGTGCATTTATGTGTTATTATATAATTATATGCAACTGTATTATGACTGTGTTTCTCACCCTTCTGCTGTTTTATAATGCTCTATGAGGCATTGCATATTAGAGTTGTTGGCGGTCTTTTTGTGAAGCTGGGTCTTCATTCTTTTGTCGGTCGGCTCTGATATGTGACACCGGGTAGTCGGGGTGATCGAGTGTGATTATTTTGTATTGTGTATATGTATCTGTTGGATTGTACATGTATGATTTTGTGTATGATAGCAAACTTTTTATGATATATATATATATATATATATATATATATATATATATATATATATATATATATATATATATATATATATATATATATATATATATATATATATATATATGAGATATTTAATACAGATTTTTCCGCTTTATTCTGTATTTGAATTGTGGGTAGTAGGAACTATGTTCCTCTGTTTATTTACTACCTGCAGAGTTTTCCATATCTTTATGAGCAGGTGTTGTATGTTTGTTTCAAATTGATGTGACCCCCTCAGTCTATGCCGTGCATGTTTTAAATATACTCTGATGAAATTTTGAATTTTTTATTACCGCTTTAATAGCTTTGGGGTATAGATTGGGGGTGTTATATTAAGTGGTATCAGAGCCAGTCCGTGTCAGTTATGTCAGTCCTTGTCGGTGTTGGTGTTTGGGTGAGATGTTTGTTTAACCATAGTTGCTGTTATTGGAAATGAACAGAATATGGCTTGTAGGAATGACGTTGCTTTGGCTGCTGCTATGCAAGCTATGGCTCGGGCTGTGCAGGGTGCACCTAATGCTGCTGGTAATGATGAGTTCAGGAAGAACAAACCGCCTGTTTTCAAAGGGAGACATGATCCTGATGGTGCACAGATTTGGTTGAAAGAGATTGAAAGGATTTTCCGAGTTATGGATTATGCTGAGGACAGTAAGGTGAGAATGGGAACTCACATGTTACAGGAAGAAGCAGATGACTGGTGGGTTAGTACTCGTCAGTTGTTGGAAGATGGGGATGAAGAAGTTACTTGGGAGTTGTTTAGCCGAGAGTTTCTGAGGAAGTATTTTCCCGAAGATGTAAGAGGAAAGAAGGAAATTGAGTTCTTGGAATTGAAACAAGGTAATATGTCTGTTGTTGATTATACTGCTAAGTTTGTGGAGCTTGTGCAGTTTTATCCTCATTATACTGAAGCGACTGCAGAGTTTTCTAAGTGTGTGAAGTATGAGAGCGGATTGCGTCCTGAGATTAAGCAGGCAATCGGTTATCAAAGGATTCAGAGGTTTTCTGATTTAGTGGAATGTTGTAGGATTTATGAAGAGGATAGTAAGGCTCGTTCTACTCACTATAAGAGTGTGAGTGACAGAAGAGGGAAGCAACAGTTCCGTAGTGGGCCGTATGTAACCCCAGTTGATAAGGGTAAACAAAGGGGTACTTTTGATCGAAGGCCCAGTGGTGGGAGTGTGTCTGGTCCTCTGAGGTGTTATAGGTATGGTGAATTAGGACATCGTCAGTTTGAGTGCAGGAAAGATATGAGGAAGTGTACTAATTGTGGAGGTGTCGGACATGTCGTAGCTGATTATAAAAGGAAGAATATGGTGAAGTGCTTCAATTGTGGTGAAACTGGTCATATTAGTACAAAGTGTCAGAAACCGAAGCAGGCTCCATCTAGTGGGAAGGTGTTTGCATTGGCGGGAACTCAGACTTCAAGTGCAGATCGTCTGATCAGAGGTACTTGTTTTATTAATAGTACGCCTTTAGTTGCTATTATTGATACTAGAGCGACTCATTCGTTTATTTCGTCTGAGTGCGCGAAGCGTTTGAATCTTGTGTTGTCTTTGATGGGTGGTGAGATGGTTATTGATACTCCAGCAATGGGGTCAGTAACTACTTCTTTGGTTTATTTCAGTTGTCCTTTGACCATTTATGGTAAAGACTGTGAGATGGATTTGGTGTGTTTGCCGTTGGAGGGTTTAGATTTGGTTTTGGGAATGAATTAGTTGCAATTCAATCGGGTTCATATTGATTGTTATCATAAGCTAGTAAGGTTTCCTTCTCTTGAGGAAGACGAAGACTCGAGTTTCTTATCTACCAAAGAGTTGAAGAGACTTTTGGCGGATGAAGCTCAGTTGTTTGGGTTGTTTGCATCATTGACTGTGGAGAGTCAAGTTTTACTTGAGGTGTTTCCTGTTGTGTGTGATTTTCCTGAAGTGTTTCCTGAGGATATTTCAGACTTGCCGCCAGAGAGAGAGGTGGAGTTTTAGATAGATCTAGTTCCTGGTACTAGACCTGTTTCTATGGCACCTTATCGTATGTTGGCATCAGAGTTGGTTGAGTTAAAGAAACAGTTGAATGAATTATTGGAAAAGAGGTTTGTGAGGCCAAGCGTGTCTCCTTGGGGTGCTCCAGTTTTATTGGTGAAAAAGAAAGATGGAAGTATGCGGTTGTGTATTGATTATCGCCAGTTGAATAAGGTGACGATTAAGAATAAGTATCCTCTTCCAAGGATTGATGATCTGATGGATCAGTTGGTTGGTGCATGTGTGTTCAGTAAGATTGACTTGAGGTCGGGGTATCATCAGATTAGGGTGAAAGAGGAAGATATTCAGAAGACAACTTTTAGGACACGTTACGGTCATTATGAATATTCTGTGATGCCGTTCGGGGCTTCTAATGCCCCAGGTGTGTTTATGGAGTACATGAATCGTATTTTCCACGAGCATTTGGATCGATTGGTTGTGGTGTTTATTGATGACATTTTGATTTATTCTAGTCTCGGGAGGAACACGCGGAGCATTTGCGTATTGTTTTGCAGGTTTTGAAAGAAAGAAAGCTTTTTGCCAAATTGTCCAAGTGCGAGTTCTGGTTGTCGGAGGTGAGTTTTCTTGGACACGTAATTTCAGGTAATGGTATTTTTGTGGATCCATCTAAAGTAGAAGCAATTCTACAATGGGAGGCTCCGAGATCTGTTACTGAAATTTGAAGCTTTTTGGGTTTGGCCGGATATTATCGAAGGTTTATTGAAGGTTTTTCGAAGCTAGCACTTCCTTTGACCCAGTTGACTTGTAAAGGGCAAGCGTTCATTTGGGATATTCGGTGCAAAGAAAGTTTTAATGAGCTGAAGAGAAGATTGACGACAGCTCCGATTTTGATTTTGCCGAATCCTAATGAACTGTTTGTGGTTTATTGTGATGCGTCTTTGATTGGTCTAGGTGGTGTTCTGATGCAAGAAGGTAAGGTCGTGGCTTATGGTTCAAGGAAATTAAGAGTGCATGAGAAGAATTATCCTACTCATGATCTTGAATTAGCGGCTGTGGTTTTTCTGTTGAAGATTTGGAGGCATTATCTTTTTGGTGCGAGGTTTGAAGTCTTTAGTGATCATAAAAGTTTGAAATATTTGTTTGATCAGAAGGAATTGAATATAAGGCAACGAAGATGGTCGAAGTTTTTGAAGGACTACGACTTTGGCTTGAATTACCATCCTGGTAAAGCTAATGTGGTAGCCGATGCGTTGAGTCAGAAATCGTTGCATATGTCCGCTTTGATGGGTAAGGAGTGGGAGCTTTTGGAATTGTTTAGAGATTTGAGCTTGGTATGTGAAGTGACTTCGGATAGTGTGAGGCTGGGTATGCTGAAGGTTACTAATGATTTTCTGATGACGGTTAGTGAGAAACAGAAGTTGGATATGAAATTGGTGGATTTGATGTTGGTTGGCGGAAAAGATGCGAGTGGTGATTTTCAGGTGGATATTAATGGTGTGTTGAGGTTCCGTGGGCGAATTTGTATTCCCGACGATTCGGATTTGAAACGGATGATTTTGGAAGAAGGACACAAGTAATTTGAGTATACATCCGGGAGCGAATAAGATGTACCAAGATTTGAAAAAGATTTTCTGGTGGTCTGGATTGAAAAGAGATGTAGCTCAGTTTGTGTATGCTTGTTTGACGTGCCAGAAGTCGAAAGTGGAACATTAGAGGCCTAGTGGTTTGTTGCAACCGTTGGATATTCCTGAGTGGAAATGGGATAACATTTCTATGGATTTTGTAACCGGGTTGCCGAATACACTAAGAGGGCATAATGCTATTTGGGTTGTTGTTGATAGACTGACTAAATCGGCTCATTTCATTCCGATTGACATCAGTTTTTCTTTGGAGCGATTAACCGAGATTTATATCAGTGTGATTGTGAAGTTGTATGGAGTTCCATTGAGTATTGTTTCGGATCGAGATCCAAGGTTTACCTTGAGATTTTGGGAAAGTTTACAGAAGGCGTTGGGTTCTAAATTGAGATTGAGTTCGGCTTATCATCTGCAGACGGATGGTCAGACGGAGAGAACGATTCAGTCTTTGGAAGATTTGTTGCGAGAGTGTGTTTTGAAACAAGGTGGTACGTGGGATAGTTATCTTGTGTTGATTGAATTCACGTATAATAACAGTTTTCATTCTAGTATTGAAATGGCACCGTTTGAAGCATTGTATGGACGGAGATGTCGAACACCGTTGTGTTGGCACGAATCTGGTGAGAGTTCGGTGGTTGGGCCAGAGTTGGTGCAACAGACTACGGAAAAAGTGAAGTTTATTCGTGAGAAAATGAAGGCTTCTCAGAGTAGACAAAAGAGTTATCATGATCGGAGAAGAAAAGATCTTGAGTTTCAAGAGGGCGATCATGTATTTTTGAGGGTTACGCCGGGTAACGGGTGTTGGTAGAGCATTGAAGTTGAAGAAACTTACTTCTCGGTTTATTGGTCCTTACCAGATATCTGCGAGAGTGGGTGCGGTGGCTTATAGGGTGGCGTTGCCGCCGAATTTGTCGAATTTACATGATGTGTTCCATGTTTCACAGCTTCGGAAGTATGTTCCGGATCCGTCGCATGTGATTCCGATGGATGAGGTTGAGGTAAGGGAGAACCTTACGGTTGAGGCACTACCCGTTAGGATTTTGGATCGCGAGGTGAAGCGGTTGAGGGGCAAAGATATTGCACTTGTGAAAGTGGCGTGGGGAGGCGCTGCTAAGGGCAATTTGACTTGGGAGTTAGAAAGTCGGATGCGGGAGTCGTATCCAGAGTTGTTCGTCTCAGGTATATTTTCGAGGACGAAAATTTCTAAGTGGGGGAGAGTTGTAACGCCCCAGTTTTTGTCAGTTTTTATTTAATTGAGTCGTTTTGATTATTTTATTATTATATTATTTTATTTCTGACTTTTATGTGAAAATATGTTATTTTTCATCGTGAATATATTTTGTCGCGTTTTGGGAACGTTTGTGAGATATTTGAGTGTAGGGGTATTTTGGACATTTTGGTTTATTTTGTTAAGTTGGAATATGATAGAATAGAAAGAGAGAAAAATAGTAAGGAGAAAGAAAAAGGGAAGAAGAAAAGTAGAGAGAAAGAAGAAGAGAAGAAAAAGAGAGGAAAAACTTGAGAAAGAAGAAATCAATCTCCCGACTTTTCTACGCGCGATTAAATCGGGTAAGGGTGCGAAACTCGATTATACTATGTTTGTGTATGATTATGTACGTGTTTTCTTGTATGTTTGCTTGTCTTCCATAGCTTTTGAGTTCTAGGTTGGAAATGAGAATCTTGTGAGAAATTGATACTTTCGCGGTTGGAAATCGACGTAAATGTGGTAGAATGCTTGTTGCCATGATTGTATTGAGTTCTGATTGATATATGATATTTTGGAAATGTTTTGGTAGTAGAAATTATCATTTTGGGTTTCCACAAAGCGCTGAGAAATTCTGAGTTTTCCTTAGTTCGCCTAGCAAACCTGGGGCGAAGAAGTAGCGAGTGATGTTTTTGCGGGTTCGCCTAGCGAACCAGTTAGCGAAGGTCAGCGAAGGTTCGCTGAGTTGTTCGCCTAGCGAACTTTGGATGTTTTTGGGTCTGGTAGTTGCTGCCTTGGTTCGCCAAGGGATTCGCCTAGCGAACTTTGTATCTGTTTTCTAGCTGGTAGCGGGTTCGCTGGACATTCGCCTAGCGAAGGTGGTAGCGAATGCTCGCTAGAGGGTTCACCTAGCGAACAGGGCTGTTTGTGTAGTTTTGTTTTCTGCATAACTTTTGATCTGTGGTTCGGTTTGAGGCGTGGTTTGATGCGTTAGAAAGCTTATAAAATGTTATTTTTTATGAGGATGGTTTTGAGATTGTTGGCCGATTAAATTATGTTAGAAATTAGAAATTGTGTGGTATTGTTGTCGACTTTTGCCGGTTACTTGGGTGTAATTGATGGGTTATCCTACGATTTGCTTGTGATATATGTTGGATGCATGTGTTTGAATATCGTGACGATGGTTTGTGGCCGCACGACAATTAAATGCATTGTTTTGGGCTTGAGTGTAAAGCATGATTTTGTTGATTAAGATGAGTGCATATATGTGTGCATTTTAAATGTCATGAGTCATTGTATGCCAAGCATCATGATATGCATTCTTGTGACGTCCTGAGTGACGGATTGATTCCAGAGGGAATCTGCTATAACATCGTGCGCCTTAAAAATAAGAGGAATGAATCGCCTTAAAATAAGAGGATCAAAAGTGATGGTTATAGACGATCGTGTGCCCATGTGGGGTGTGAGCGATCCATAAACGTTGTGTGCCCGTGTGGGGTGTGAGCGACGGGGAACATCGTATGCCCGACGGGGAGTTACAGTGATGTAACGAGTAGTGGTTCCAGCAGAGTTCTTGAGTGAACTAGTGATGAGAAACATTGGAAGTCGGTACCGCATGTGCATTGCATGGAGTCGTTGTGTCGGTCTCTGTGCATTTGCATAAACCATGGATTAATTGTGTATGTAATTGTGAATGTGATTAATGAGATGGAATATGGATAATTGTGTTGATGATGAGTGCATTGTGTATGAGTGATGTGTATTGGTGATGGATACCTGATACTTGTACTGTGTTGTGTTTATTTGATTGTGGTGCATTTGTGGTGAGAATATTTTACTTGTGCATTTCTGTGTTATTATATAATTATATGCAACTGTATTATGATTGTGTTTCTCACCCTTCTGCTGTTTTATAATGCTCTATGAGGCATTGCAGATTAGAGTTGTTGGCGGTCTTTTTGTGAAGCTGGGTCTTCATTCTTTTGTCGGTCGGCTCTGATATGTGACATCGGGTAGTCGGGGTGATCGAGTGCGATTATTTTGTATTGTGTATATGTATCTGTTGGATTGTACATGTATGATTTTGTGTAAGATAGAAAACTTTTTATGATATATATATATATATATATATATATATATATATATATATATATATATATATATATATATATATATATATATATACATATGAGATATTCAGTACAGATTTTTCCGCTTTATTCTGTATTTGAATTGTTGGTAGTAGGAACTAAGTTCCTCTGTTTATTTACTACCTACGGAGTGTTGCATATCTTTATGAGCAGGTGTTGTATGTTTGTTTCAAATTGATGTGACCCCCTCGGTCTATGCCGTGCATGTTTTAAATATACTCTGATGAAATTTTGAATTTTTGATTACCGCTTTAATAGCTTTGGGGTATAGATTGGGGGTGTTACACCTTCGGCTTCTTAGAAGTTCTCATGCCTTCTCTTGGGCTTAATACAAGGACCCTGACGACCTCTTAAAGGTATAAGACAGAACTTAGTCATCCTTTGCTAGAGCAGTCTTTCCCGCGTCAAAACTCCGACCATTGTAGGGTTGATACTCATCCCTTAATGCCCATGCCTCCTCTTGGGCATTGTACAAAAGATAAAACTCTAGGCTTGGACAGTCTAAGACCCTTGAGTCTCAAAGACATTCTCAAGTTCCTTTCAAACATAGGAAGAAACCCCGGTCTCTCCCGTGAGAGTTCCCCACACTTGGACCCGCTTCAGGATCTCCAGAATCCACAGCGGTAAGGCAACCTCCTTTTGGGCTTTGTACAAATGATTCTCCCTAGCATAGCTAACCTCCTTAGACTCTCTTGTTGAGTCAAACTTTTTTTAGCCTCCGTCTTGGGCTTTGTACAAGACATATAAAAAACTCTCTTGTTGAGTATAAAATACTCTCTTGTTGAGTCAATCCCTTTTTTAGCCTCTGTCTTGGGCTTTGTACAAGACATATAAATCACTCTCTTGTTGAGTATAAAAGACTCTCTTGTTTAGTCAACCTCCTTTTAGCCTCCATCTCGGGCTTCGTACGAGATAGAAAAACACTCTCTTGTTGAGTATAAAAGACTCTCTTGTTGAGTCAACCACTTTTAGCCTCCGTCCTGGGCTTTGTACAAGACATATAAAAACACTCTCTTGTTGAGTATAAAAGACTCTGTTGTTGAGTCAATCTCCTTTTACCCTCAATCTCGGGCTTCGTACGAGACAACAAATCACTCTCTTGTTGAGTATAAAAGACGCTCTTGTTGAGTCAATCACCTGTTCAAGACTCTCTTGTTGAGTCAACCCTTTTTAGCTTCCGTCTTGGGCTTTATACAGGACAGATAAAAGTACTCTCTTGTTGAGTCAAACCATTTCAGCCTCCATCTTGGGCTTTATACAAGATACATTCTCCCCAACGGAGTCAAAATCCTTTTTAGCCTCAATCTTGGGCTTCGTACAAGACAGAAAGAACATTTCCCCCGAAAAAGTCAAACTTTTCGCCTCCTCTTAGGCTTTGTATAAAGAAAACCCCGGTTGAGTCAATCAACCTTTTAACATCAAAGTTGTGCCATGCTCACAGCATACAAACATCAACAACTCCTCTTTAGAGATGACAAATTCTCTCTCAGTTAAAACCCTTTAGCTTCACATCTTGGGCTTTGAACAAGATACAAACCACCTTTAGCTTCACGTCTTGGGCTTTGAACAAGCGCCAAAACAAATCTTTTCCTCCCATATAATAGGAGGAACTACGATCGCTCTGATTTCCCTGTTTCGTTAAACGGGAATACGTAGGCATAAGATTGCAAAATCTTAGCGAGCATACTAATCAAAAATTCAAAATCCAGTACCTCCACACATCAACCAAAGAAAATCAGGTCTAGTATCCTAATCAAAAGCCTCGCAGATAATCCAGACACTTGTATTCTTAAGAAAATAACCCTAAGAAGGACCTCCTATTTTGATAGCATCTGTAAACCAACAGTTTTGACTGTTTAACCTCAGTATGCAAGCATGGTTAATTGGAGACATCTATTTCCCTTCCTTAATCAGCTTAACAGGATAAAAAATGAATCGAACTGTAGTACCAAAGCGATAGTGTTTCGAAACCACAAAAATCGCGCTACAAATATTACCGACTTACCCTTAATGGTTCTCTTAATTTATTTAAATAATTATAATAATAAATAATAATCTAATCATTAAAATTATCTTACTATTATTACTAATAAAATAATCTTAATTTAATTACTACTTCTAAGACACCTCAATGTTCCCTTAACTCAGACTACCCCACAACACCACCCAAAGTCATCAAGCGTCACAACATTCACCAAAATTCACCAAAACACTGAATAATCATAATAATTCAATTAAATAACTATTATAATTATTTTGGGGTGTTACAGAGTTGGGTACGACTCCTTCATCAGATCTTCACGCTCCCAAGTCCAACTCTCGCCAGCTGGTCCACCCCATAACACCTTCACCAAAGCTATGTCTTTACCCCGCAGTTGCTTCACTTCACGACCATCGATGCGCACAGGCATTGCTTCCACAGTCATATTATCCCTCACTTGTACATCATCCATATGAATCACATGCGACGGATCCGAAATGTACTTCCTCAACTGAGACACATGGAACACATCATGCAGATTCGCAAGTGACGACGATAAAGCTATTCGATAGGCTACCTCTCCCATCCTCTGCAAGATTTGATAAGGACCAACAAAACGTGGAGTGAGCTTCCTAGACTTCAAAGCTCGACACACACCAGTCACTGGTGTCACCCTCAAAAACATATGATCTCCCTCTTGGAATTCAAGTGCCTTCATTCTCTTATCATGATAACTCTTCTGACGACTCTGCGAAGCCCTCATCCTTTCTTGGATCATCTTAATCTTCTCAGTCTTCTCTTGCACAATTTCAGGTCCGAGTACAACACTCTCGCCTGATTCATACCAACACAGTGGAGTTCTACATCTCCTTCCATACAAAGCTTCATAGGGCGCAATTTCAATAGTAGCATGGAAGCTGTTATTGTACGTGAACTCAATCAACGGTAAATGGCTATCCCAAGCTCCTCTGTGATCCAACACATAAGCCCTCAGCAAATCCCCCAAGGATTGGGTGATCCTTTCCGTCTGACCGTCCGTTAGCGGATGATATGCAGAACTCGTCCTCAACTTAGTACCCAAAGTATCTTGCAAACTCTTCCAAAACCTCGATGTAAATCTCGGGTCTCTATCCGACACAATACTCGAAGGTATCCCATGCAACTTCACAATCTCCTCAATGTACATCTCAACTAACTTCTGCATAAAATTATTAATCTTCATCAGCAGGAAATGAGCCGACTTAGTTAATCTATCCACAATCACCCAAATCGAATCATTTCCCTTAGCAGTCCTCGGCAACCCCGACACAAAATCCATGGAAATGCTATCCCATTTCCACTATGGAATATTCAACGGCTGCATCATACCTAAAGGCTTCTGATGCTCAATCTTCAACTTCTAACAAGTCAAGCACACATAAGCAAACTCCGCAATATCCTTCTTCATACCCGGCCCCCAAAACAACTTTTTCAACTCCTGGTACATCTTTGTAGCACCGGGATGAATACTCAACCTACTTTGATGCCCTTCTTCAAGAATGCTCTTCTTAATTTCTGGAACATCTGGTACACACACCCTGTCTCTGAACATCATCACACCATTCTCTCTAATCCGGAATTCACCTCCGTTACCTTGGTTGATGAATGTCAACTGGTCAACCAACTTCAAGTCAGATTGTTGTCCCACTCTAATCTCTTCCAGAATACCGCTAGTCAACTTCAACATGCCCAACCTCACACTGTCAGGAGTCTCTTCACATACCAAACTCAAATCTCGGAATTGCTCAAGTAACTCCAACTCTTTCACCATAAGCATCGACATATGCAATGACTTCCTGCTCAAGGCATCAGCCACTACATTTGCTTTACCAGGATGGTAATTCAAATCGAAGTCATTATCCTTCAACAATTCCAACCACCTCCTCTGCCTCATATTCAACTCCTTCTGATCATATAAGTACTTCAAACTCTTATGATCGCTGAACACTTCAAATTTAGAGCCAAACAGGTAATGTCTCCAAATTTTCAACACAAACACCACAACTACCAACTCTAAGTCATGGGTAGGGTAATTCAGTTCATGAACTCTCAACTTCCTGGAAGCATAAGCAACAACTTGACCATTCTGCATCAACACTCCTCCAAGACCCATCTTCGATGCATCACAGTACACTACAAAAGATTCATTCGGATTAGGCAAAATCAACACTGGAGCGGTTGTCAACCTCTTCTTCAATTCCACAAAACTCTCTTCACAAGGTACATCCCACACAAAAGCTTGACCCTTTCGAGTCATTTGAGTCAAAGGTTATGCCAACTTAGAAAAGCCTTCGATAAACTTGCGGTAATAACCCGCCAATCCCAGAAAACTTCGTATCTCAATAGCAGATTTCGGAGTCACCCACTGTAACACAACATCAATCTTAGAAGGATCAACAACAATTCCATCACTTGAAATCGCATGGCCAAGAAAACTCACTTCCTTCGACCAAAAACTCACACTTTGACAGTTTTACATACAACTTCTTCCCCTTTAATACTTGCAACACAGTTCTCAAATGCTCAGCATGCCCTTCTTCAGATTTAGAGTATATCAGAATATCATCAATGAAAACCACCTCGAACTGATCCAAATACTCATGAAAGATCTGATTCATATACTCCATGAACATACTAGGTGCATTGGATACTCCAAACGACATCACAATGTATTCATAGTGACCATACCTCGTCCTAAGAGTTGTCTTCGAAATATCATCAGGCTTAACACGAATCTGATGGTAACCCGACCTCAAATCAATCTTGTTAAACACACAGGCGCCTACTAACTGCTCCATCAAATCGTCGATTCTCGGAAGCGGATACTTATTCTTGATAGTCACTTTATTCAACTGCCGATAGTCAACACACAACCTCATACCATCGTCTTTATCCTTAACTAACACACAGGGGCACCCTGCGGAGAAACACCCGGTCGAACAACTTCTTCTCAAGTGATTCTTCCAATTGTTTCTTCAATTCACCTAACTCAGAAACATACATTCCGTATGGAGTCACTGATATCATATGGGAACACATCCAAAGAGTCACACGCCATAGGTAGATCACCAACCACTGCAATTCCTTATGCCTTCACAGAAGCCAGCATCATAAACACCATTGCACCCTCTTCCACAAACTTATCCATTTGCTTAACAGAACAAGCAACGCTTCACCTTTGTCAACATTAGATTCATGCTCCGGGGCAAGTCGTAGATATCTTCAGGAAAACATCAGGAATTACACACCACTGGCATATCACTAGCCGTCACACTACTCTCTATCCCCTGAGAAGCAAACATCAACAATACCTGATCGTTCTCCCTCAAGACACTCCAACTTGACCGACAGGCAAGAAACTCGAATTCGCCTCATCTACTGCATCGATTCATCAAACAATCTGTAAGCACCTGGCTTAACCCAACACAATTCACTGTACATACCATCTAAGTTGCTAAGACACGTCTATCCCATTCAGCATAACCCCGTATACTATCAACAAGAGATTAAGGGTGATAAGTTCCTCAATTTTTCAATAGGTAGCCGACAATCATGATGGGGCATAAACCGTATTTACCAAGCCACAATAGCGTTCCTTGCAATCAGCGACACACCGATTTAACGTTCCACACTTAAAACATCTCAGAGAAGCAAAAGCTTCTCCCCAGCTTGTTTCAAACCAACTCCTACAAACAACGATTAGAAAACAAGCAGGTACCGACAATGTTTCACACACGTGTCGCGTACTAAGGAACAAACAACATTAGACAACCTGGCCGGACGGACCGATCTGCTCTGATACCACTTATGTAACATGTAACACCCTTTTCTACCCCACGAATAAACACGGCAAAATACACAAAAATCAGAGTAAACATCAGAATCACCTCAAAGGGTGCACATTTCTCAATAAATTCAAATCAACAAAATTGCTCTGTAAACAACGGGTTTTCCTCAGAATAATTCAAAAACCATCAAATAGCGGCGGAACCACCATAACCACAATAATCTAACATAAAAAAGTTTTCAAAATAAAACCATAGTCATCAAATAGCAACAAAATAACCCTTCAACTTGGTTCGACTCAACGACCCAACCCGATGTTACACTATCAGAGCAAGACCCTCTACATCGACCAAAAGCAACATAAACTCCAAAAGTCCTCGAAGGCATCCACGACTAATCTTGATCACCTGCACGTTACCCACGTGGAGGCAACATTCAAACAGGCAGGGTGAGTAGTCATAATTCATTATAATCAATATAAAAATAGGATATGCATAAAATTAACGTCATCATCATATACAGCATCATCAGGGTCATCACAAGGCAACATCAAAGATCACGACATCATGAATCACATCAATGCCAAATAAATGCAACGCACAACAAGACTCATGCATTTGGTACCAATCGTCACAATCGATGGACACTAGGCCATCACCCTCCAAAGATCCCCGTCATTAGGATCGATTCTACACAAAACCACCTCACATCCACACAATGGGATGGAAGTCACAATAGACCGAAGTCTAACTCACTGAAATGCTATGAATGCATGATGCACAACGTCATAATCATCATCATTAATAAAAGTAATTAAGTGCATCATCATTCATCAAACTCTCATGTTCGTCAAATAAACAAATACGTCATCAAAACATCATTAATCATCATCTCGTAATCATCAATATAACTCAAAGTAATTTAGATCATCAATTATTCATCAAAACATCACGACATCATCATCTCATAATCATAAACAACATCATTGTAAATCACATCATCATTTAATCATCAAACATCATATATCATCATCATAAAATCATCATTCATACTCACAACAAGTCATCAAAATAATCGCAACTCGAAACATCAAAACATCATAGGAATCACAAGAGGATTTCGTGAAACTGCAGTCGTTCGCTACCAAGTTCGCTGTGCGAACTCATTCACTGGGAAGTTCGCTTTGCGAGCTTCCAGCGAATCCCAGAATCCCAAACAAAACCAGAAAAACCTCCATTCTGCCTCACCTCGCCACCCTCATTCTCTTAGAGAAGTCACTCGCTGGGAGGTTTGCTTTGCGAACTCCAGCCCACACTCAGAATTACACATCAGTACTTCAAATACACTCATCACGCATTCGATGCTCCATTCACTTTGCGAATCTGGGGCGAATGTTCACTTTGCGAATGCTTCATTCGCTTTGCGAGGTCGTGATTTCAGGAAATCGCTGCTACGCATCAGTAGCATATCAGACCCAAAACCCTTACAATTTCAACCCCAATTACCCCAAAAATGTCCCTACAACATTCCTAAGGCATCATGGAAATTAAAGGCATAAAACCTACAACTATTAGGTCAAATAATTTCACTATCCATACTCAAAATCACCTAAACCTTCACAAACTCTCAAGATTCACATAAACCTTATAAATCCCTTTCCCTTCAAGGTCAAAACAACATCAACAGAAAAATTAGCCTCGAAGGCGTATTTTTATCCGATTCAATCTAACCATTCATATTCATCATCAATCCACAAAAACAACACCTAAATCGTCAATTTACTCAGAAATCCACAAAACCACATAAACCTCAAAATCAACTTTAAATACATCGAATCCCTATATTGAAAACAATGAAAGGTAATACTCTCCATACCTTAGATTGTCGATTCCAAGCTTTCTTTCTTGAGTTCTTGGAAACCTTCTCGAATCCTCGCCTTTTCCTTTTTCCTCAGAGCTCTCGCCTTCTTTCCTTCTTTTCACGGTCTAACACAAATGAATCCTAATCTTGTCAATTCCTCCTTTTTGGTTAAACTTAACCTTAGGGCCTCTAAAATGGGCTTTTCCCAAATTACCCTCACTAATCCTCCTCAAAAGTCCACCTTACCCTTAATTCATCTAATACTATTTAAATAAATAATAATACAATATACTATATATTATATACTATTATTTAAATAAATAACCAAAACTCCACAAAATACCGACGTCATCACAAACCACCAAAATTCACCAAAAATTCACGAATATTATATCTAAATAAATTAAATAAATATTCTCATGAATTTGGGGTGTTACAACTCTCCCCCACTTAAAAGAATTTTTGCCCTCGAAAATTACCTCAAGGAAATAGAGTCGGATATGACTCCCCCATCTGATCTTCACGTTCCCAAGTCCAACTTTCTCCAGCTGGTCCTCCCCACAATACCTTCACCAAGGTTATCTCTCTACATCTCAGTTGCTTCATCTCTCGACCATTAATCAGCACCGGTAAAGCTTCCATCGTCAGGTTATCCCTCACTTGTACATCATCCATCTGAATCACATGCGACAGATCCGAAATGTACTTCCTCAACTGAGACACATGGAACACGTCATGCAAATTCGCAAGTGACGGCGGTAAAGCAATTCGATAGGCTACCACTCCTATCATCTGCAAAATTTGGTATAGACCACCAAAACATGGAGTGACCTTCCTAGACTTCAAAGCTCGTCCCACACCAGTCACTGACGTCACCCTCAAAAACACGTGATCTACCTCTTGGAATTCAAGTGCCTTCCTCCTCTTATCATGGTAGCTCTTCTGGTGACTCTGCGACGCTCTCATCCTTTCTTGGATCATCTTAATCTTTTCAGTCATCTCTTGCACAATCTCAGGTCCGAGTACAACACTCTCGCCCGACTCATACCAACACAAAAGAGTCTTACACCTTCTTCCATACAAAGCTCCTTACAACGCCATCCCAATACTAGCATGAAAACTGTTGTCGTGGGTAAACTCGATCAACGGCAAATGACTATCCCACGATCCACCTTAATCCAACACACCAGCTCTCAGTAAATCCTCTAAAGACTGGACATCCCTCTATGTCTCCATCCGTCTGCGGACCATAGGCAGAACCCAACCTCAACTTAGTACCCTAAAGCATCTTGCAAACTCTTCCAAAACCTCGACGTAAATCTCGGGTGTCTATCTGACACAATACTCGATGGTATCTCATGCAAATTAACAATTTCCTTAACATACATCTCAGCTAACTTCTGCATAGAATGATTAATCTTCATCGGTAAGAAATGAGCCGATTTAGTTAATCTATCCCCAATCACCCAAATAGAATCATTCCCTTTCTCACTCTTCGGCAATCCCGACACAAAATCCATGGAAATACTATCCCATTTCCATTCTAGAATATTCAATGGTTGCATCATACCTAAAGGCTTCTGATGCTCAATCTTCGACTTCTGACACTTCAAACAAGCATAAACGAACTCGACAATATCCTTCCTCATAGAATACTTTTCTCGATCTCTAGAACATCTAGAACACACACTCTATCTAGAAACCTCATCACACCATTCTCATCAATCCTAAATTCACCTCTGTTACCTTGGTTAATTAACGTCAATTGGTCCACCAACTTCAAATCCACTTGCTGACCCACTCTGATTTCCTCCAAAACACCACTTGTCAGCTTCAACATTCCTAACTTCACACTGTCAGGAGTCGCTTCACACGCCAAACTCAAATCTTGAAACTTTCCGATTAATTCCAATCCTCTCACTATAAGCATCAACATATGCAATGACTTTCTGCTCAACGCGTCAGCCACTACATTTGCTTTGCCCAGATGGCAACTGAAATCAAAGTCATAATCCTTCAGTAATTCCAACCACCTTCTCTGCCTCATATTCAATTCTTTCAGATCAAATAGGTACTTCAGACTTTTATGATCCCTAAACACTTCAACTTAGAACCAAACAGATAAATCTCCAAATCTTCAACACAAACACCACGGCATCCAATTCTAAGTCATGCATAGGATAATTCCTTTCATGAACTCTCAATTGTCTTGAAGCATAGGCAACAACTTGTCCATTTTGCATCAATACTCCACCAAGACCCATCTTCGACGCATCACCATACACCACAAAAGATTCGCTCGGATCAGGCAAAATCAACACTGGAGCGGTCGTCAACCTCTTCTTCAATTCCACAAACTCTCTTCACACGCTACATCCCACACAAAAGCTTGACTCTTTCAAGTCAACTGAGTTAAAGGTAATGCCAACTTAGAAAAGCCCTCGATAAACTTGCGGCAATAACCCGCCAATCCTAGAAAACTTCGGATCTCAGTAGCAGACTTCAGAGTCTCTCAATATAACACAACATCAATCTTAGAAGGATCTACAACAATCCCACCACTTGAAATCACATGGCCAAGAAAATTCACTTCCTTCCACCAAAACTCACACTTCGACAGTTTCACATGCAACTTCTTCTCTTTCAACACTTGCAACACAGTCCTCAAATGCTCAGCATGCTCTTTTTCATGTTTAAAGTATATCAGAATATCGTCAATAAAACCCACCATAAACTTATCCAAATACTCATGAAAAATCCGATTTATATACTCCACGAACA
This sequence comes from Lathyrus tuberosus, assembly GCA_022829125.1. NCBI lineage: Eukaryota > Viridiplantae > Streptophyta > Magnoliopsida > Fabales > Fabaceae > Lathyrus > Lathyrus tuberosus. Next base: position 2,635,531 of record JALAZF010000423.1, read on the forward strand.
CCAGGTGCATTAGATACGCCATCCGACATCACAGCATACTCATAGTCATCATACCTCATCCCGAAAGCTGTCTTCGGAATATCATCAGGCTTAACACGAATCTGATGATAACCAGACCTCAAGTCAATCTTGCTAAACACACAGGCACCTACCAACTGATCCATCAAATCATCAATCATCAGAAGTGGATACTTATCCTTGGTCGTCACTTTATTCAATCGCCAATAATCCACACACCATCTCATAGTACCATCTTTCTTCTTCACCGACAACATATGAGCACCCCACGGAGAAACACTCGGTCGAATAAACTTCATCCCGAGCAACTCTTCCAATTGTTTCTTCAATTCTCCTAACTCAGACGCATACATCCGGTAAGGAGCCATTGACACCAGACTCATACCTGGTATCAAATCCACCGCAACCTCTACCTCACGCTCTGGAGGCCAACCACTTACGCCATCAGGAAACAATCCGAAATTTCACAACCAAAAGGTAAAACACCAACTTCTCCACCTTCACTAATACTCAAAGTTGCCCTCAACATAAACGCCTCGGCACCATCCTGCATCGACTCATCAAAACCATCTGTAAGCACTTGGCTTAACTTCAAACAATTCACTGCGCACATCACTTAAGCTCGCAAGACACGTCTATCCCATCCAACATGATCCCGTCTATTATCAACAAGAGATTAAGGGTGATCAGTTCCTCAATTTGTCAATAACAGCCGACTATCATGAGGCGGTACAAACTATCTTTACCAAATAATCGTAGAGTCTAACACCACACTTAGCCATTGCTCCACACTTGAAACATCTTGGAGAAGCACCATCTTCTCCCCCACTTGTTTCATTCCCAACCTGCAAATGGAAAACAAAACATGCATCGACAGTGTTTTCACACACATGTCGCACACTAGGGAATATACAACATTAGACAACCTGGCCGGATGGACCGACCTGCTCTGATACCACTAATGTAACACCCTTTTCTACCCCACGAATAAACACGGCAAAATACACAAAAATCAGAGTAAACATCAGAATCACCTCAAAGGGTGCACATTTCTCAATAAATTCAAATCAACAAAATTGCTTCCTAAACAATGGATTTTCCTTAGAATAATTCAAAAACCATCAAATAGCAGCGGAACCACCATAACCACAATAATCCAACATAAAAAGGTTTTCAAAATAAAACCATAGTCATCAAATAGCAACAAAATAACCATTCAACATGGTTCGACTCAATGAACCAACCCGATGTTACACTATCAGAGCAAGACCCTCTACATCGACCAAAAGCAACATAAACTCCAAAAGTCCCCGAAGGCATCCACGGCTAATCCTGATCACCCGCATGTTACCCACGTGGAGGCAATATTCAAACAGGAAGAGTGAGTAATCACAATTCATTATAATCAATATAAAAATAGGATATGCATAAAATTGACGTCATCATCATATACAACATCATCAGGGTCATCACAAGGCAACATCAAAGATCACGACATCATAAATCACATCAATCCCAAATAAATGCAACGCACAACAAGAATATGCATGTGGTACCAATCGTCACAATCGATGGACACTAGGCCATCACCCTCCAAAGATCCCCGTCATTAGGATCGATTCTACACAAGAACCGGAGCACGTCAAAACCACCTCACATCCACACAACGGGATGGAAGCCACAATAGACCAAAGTCTAACTCACTAAAATGCTATGAATGAATGATGCACAACGTCATAATCATCATCATCAATAAAAGTCATTAAGTGCATCATCATTCATCAAACTCTCATGTTCGTCATATCATCAAATACGTCATCAAAACATCATTAATCATCATCTTGTAATCATCAATATAACTCATTGTAATCCAGATCATCAATTATTCATCAAAACATCACGACATCATCATCTCATAATCATCAACAACATCATGGTAAATCACATCATCATTTAATCATCAAACATCATATATCATCATCATAAAATCATCATTTATACTCACAACAAGTCATCAAAATAATCGCAACTCGAAACATCAAAACATCACAGGAATCACAAGAGGATTTTGCGAAACAGCAGTCGTTCACTACCAAGATCGCTGTGCGAACTCATTCGCTGGGAAGTTCGCTTTGCGAGCTTCCAGCGAATCCTAGAATCCCAAACAAAACCAGAAAAACCCCTATTCTGCCTCACCTCGCCACCCTCATTAGCTTAGCGAAGTCACTCGCTGGGAGGTTCGCTTTGCGAACTCCAGCTCACACTCAGAATTACACATCAGTACCTCAAACACACACATCACGCATTCGCTGCTCCATTCGCTTTGCAAATCTGGGGCGAATGTTCGCTTTGCGAATGCTTCATTCGCTTTGCGAGGTCGCGATTTCAGGAAATCGCTGCTACGCATCAGTAGCATATCAGACCCAAAACCCTTACGATTTCAACGCCAATTACCCCAAAAACATCCCTACAACATTTCTAAGTATCATGGAAATCAAAGGTATAAAACCTACAGCTATTAGGTCGAATAATTTCACTATCCTTACTCAAAATCACCTAAACCTTCACAAACTCTCAAGATTCACATAAACCTCATAAATCCCTTTCCGTTCAAGGTCAAAACAACATCAACAGAAAAATTAGCCTCGAAGGTGTATTTTTATCCGATTCAATCTAACCCTTCATATTCATCATCAATCCACAAAAATAACACCTAAATCGTCAATTTACTCAGAAACCCACAAAACCACATAAACCTCAAAATTAACTTTAAATACATTGAATCCCGATATTTAAAACAATGAAAGGTAATACTCCCCATACCTTAGATTGTCGATTCCAAGCTTTCTTTCTTGAGTTCTTGGAAACCTTCTCGAATCCTCGCCTTTTCCTTTTTCCTCAGAGCTCTCGCCTTCTTTCCTTCTTTTCACGGTCTAACACAAATGAATCCTAATCTTCTCAATTCCTCCTTTTTGGTTAAACTTAACCTTTGGGCCTCTAAAATGGGCTTTTCCCAAATTACCCTCATTAATCCTCCTCAAAAGTCCACCTTACCCTTAATTCATCTAATATTATTTAAATAAATAATAATACAATATACTATATATTATATACTATTATTTAAATAAATAACCAAAACTCCACAAAATACCGACGTCATCACAAACCACTAAAATTCACCAAAAATTCACGAATATTATATATAAATAAATTAAATAAATATTCTCACGAATTTGGGGCATTACATAACACCCTTTTCTACCCCACAAACATCATGACTAAATACACCATTTTATCAGAGTAAAAATCCCACAAGGGCGTCACATTTCGTCATAATGCATCATAATTAAATCAAATGCTTCGCAGTGGAAAGCTTCACAAAAACCTTGTCATAATTTATAACTCACAATTTTAAACAAACTCCACACATCATAATATCATCAAATAAAAGAACACAGTGGTTCGACTCAACGCCCCGACCCCATGTTACATATCAGAGAAAGACCCTCTACTCGACCAAAATAACTAAAAGTACTTCAAGTAAGCTCTTCACGCGCCAAAAAGCTAATCCTGATCATCTGCACGTTACCCACGTGGAGGCAACATTCAAACAGGCAAGGTGAGTAATCACGAGTCAATATATAAGATATCGGCAAAAGATAAAGCATAAACACAACATCATCAAATCATTCACAACGTCATTACTACATTAATCACAACAGTATAGGGAAATGCCACACAATATGCAATGCAACATCATAGACTCATGCATGTGGTACCAAATCGTCATAATTGATGGACACTGGGCCATCACCCTCCAAAGATCCCCACCAATAGGATCGATTCTACACAAGAACCAGAGCACATCACAAACACCTCAATCCACACAATGGGATTTAAGCCACCAAATGGACCGGAGTCCTAACTATGCCATGAATGCATGATGCAAAACGTCATAATAATCACCATCACGGCTCGTCGAAGTTGCATCATCATTCATACAAATTCATCATAAGACTTCACATAGCATGTATAATATCAGCATGCATATCATCAATTTAATTCATCATAACATCATAGTATAGCATCACTAACGCACGTCAAAAATCATCAGTACAGAATCATCATCAAACATCATGACACGACATCAATTCACATTCATCACAATTCGTCATATTATAATCATCATCAAGCATCATGATACAACATAAATTCACACTCGTCATTATGCGTCACTAAATCTCACAATTCATCATACTATAATCGTCACGTCAAAATTCCTGATTTTTATTCCATTCATCGTCATTACTAGTTTATTGATGTTTTATTACCTCATCATAGCCTTACATCTCAAAGAAACCGCATCACAAGCGAAATCGGGAAAAAAAATCGCAAAAACAGGAAAATCTGCCAATAGTTCTGCCCATACACGTATGACCATGCCTCATACGCGTATGGCCTAATTCCTCGCCCACTGGCCTACGTATCACACGCGTAGGGCCCCTTGCCCAGGCCTCCCTTACGCGTAATGCCATCCTTGTTACGTGTATCACCAAAGAGGTTTCCCTCTCAAAATTCCCCTTCAGATTCCCCTTACGCGTAATGGCTAGCCCATACCGTAAGGCTCCTTTCCTCATAACCCATACGCATAATGCACCTTCCCATACGCGTATGCTCTTCCTCTTCAGCTTACCATACCTGTATCACTGACCCATACGCGCATTGCTTCCATTCTCATACGCGTATACTACGCGTACTGGGAGAGGGCCGCGCTGGCCCTGGGCACTGGTGCGTATGTTACGCGTAATACCCTGGGAATGTCCCCTCTTACGCGTAATGCCCCCCCTGTTACACGTATTGCCAGACAACACTCCAAAACTCAGATTTCGCATTTGAACGAAAACCTCCCCATTCTAGCACCTTCGATCTTCCAAAAAAAGACTCAAACCCTGTTCGATTCATCACAGATCTACGTTTTTATCCTACTTCATTATTCTTATCAATTTCTTCCTAATTATTAATCCCTAATTCATTAATCCCACATTCGATTTCAGATCTAGTTTTATTCACATGTTCATCACAGCAATAGAATCATTCACACGATTTTCACAGAATTTACAGCAACACATACCAGATTCATATCAGAAAATTGACCAACACAAATGCACGAAATTCACACAGATTCAACATACAAAAATTCATCATAAAACACAGAACACACAACTACTCTACCTTAAACCCATATCAAACATATAAACCCGGATTAACCCCCTATACCTCGAATTTTCCAGCAAAGATTCTTCTTTTTGGGGTTCTACGGTTGATCCTCCTGTTCTAAGTGTTCTAGCCTCCTTTCCTCAGTTCTCTCTTCACTTCTTAGGGTTGCACAGAATAACTCTCCTAATTCTCTATTCTCTTTTTGGTTAAACCTATCTTTTAGGCCTTAATCATGATTTACCCAAACTATCCTCGATTAACCCTCTCAATATTACCGACTTACCCTTAATGGTTCTCTTAATTATTTTAAATAATAATAATAATAATAATAATAATAATAAATAATAATAATCTAATTATTAAAATTATCTTACTATTATTACTAATAAAAATAATCTTAATTTAATTACTACTTCTAAAACACCTCAATGTTCCCTTAACTCAGACTACCCCACAACACCACCCAAAGTCATCAAGCGTCACAACATTCACCAAAATTCACCAAAACACTGAATAATCATAATAATTCAATTAAATAACTATTATAATTATTTTGGGGTGTTACAATTCATTTGATAAAAAGTTAACTATTCGTCTAGTCCAAGGTTTGACTTTTGAGAATTTTTGGTCAACCATGCCTCTCTCAAGTCAAGAATGATGATAACATGTGGTTTGGGTCATGATCAATCAAGAAAAACCAAGAGAAAGGAGGTTACTTGCAAAAAGGGCAACAAGGAAGAAAGTTGAATTTTTCTAATTTATGGATGATTAGTGATTTCATGCCAACTTGCCAAGATCATAACTTCCAATCTAGACATCCATTTTCTTTGATCCAAAGATCAGTTTGAAGACCTCTTTCCATAATACAACTTTGTCAATGAGGATGAATTCCCAAAAACTGCATGGATTTCAAGTTATAAGGCCATGAAGTTGGTAATTTTTCCAAAAATGATTCCAATACTTAGTGAAAATTTTGACAATTTCACTTTAGAAAATGACCAACTTGTGAGCTTTCTTTCATCACGATCCTCTTTGATTTTGGAGAAACTTAAAACATGAAAGTTGTTCCTTGTATTTCTAGCTTTCCATTCATAACAAGAACTCCATCATTGGATCAATAAATCTCAAGTTACGACCTTTCAAAGATGAGGTTCCAAAGTTGTCAAAATGTCCATAACTTAGAATTTTTTAGGTCATGTTGAGCAATGTTTTGGACACAACTTCCACTCAATTTTTCTCATTGATACAAGGCTTGTTTCATCTTTCCATCAACATAAAACTTGTTAATTACATTCCCTACTATCTTTTGAGCCGAAGAATTCATCATTTGAACCAAAAAACATCAAGTTATGAGTGCTTAAAGTTGGTGACATGAAGCTTGGAAACAAGTGTGCCTTACCACATTTTTTCATGCACAACATGTCATTTTCATGCAGCCACCTTATTCTGCCGATTTCATGTGCATGACTTGACACAATTTTTACAAAACCTTGCCTAATATGTACCAAAATGCACATGTAACATATATGACACTTCTTCATGTTTTAACAAAAAGAAGCAAGTCGTAAAACTTGCTCAACAAGGATATGCTCCACTACTACACCATTCTGACCATTATGCTACGCAAAAAGGACAATCCCAGCCACCCAAACCATGTGCACTCGTACCTTCCTCATTCCCACTCCATATTTCAAATTTTCACTAACCAAGCTTTAACCACTGTGAATCATTTCTTTTACCATACCCTAACCTCATATAACTACTCAAGAAACCCTAACAAGTAGCATCAGGAGCATTCACACACAAAATAGAACAAAAACTCACCTCCTCTCTCAAAAATTTGGACTCCTTCAAATCTCATTTTTTAAGGATCCTTTTTCCATTTCCTCACTCCATTCATCCTCCCTGAAGATTTGTAGATCGTTTGGTGAAGTTTGGTGAAGAGTTTTACGTAGGAACAAAAGTTACAAAGAGCTCCGTTTGGTAACAATTTCTCTAGCTTGTTTCCGTCTCTTTAATGCTTGTTGGAGTTTATGGTTGTTGTTTTTGAACTTCTGGATGCATATAGAATAAGTTTGAGTTGTTATTGTTTTATTTGGAGAAGTTTCCATAATGTGTGAAATTCTGGCATAGCAGACAACAGATGTCCTAACACATGTCAAGACATTGTTCTACATAATTATTAAACAAGAAACATAATAGCAAACTGATATCCAGGATATCAGTAACTGCAGAAACACATATGTTTTGAAATTTGTTCCAACATGTTAATCAAGACTGAACTGTAAATTCCAGAATGATGAACAACACAGAATATGATGACCCAGTTCGGTGCAACTCACCTACATCTGGGGGATACCAATCCAGGAAGAAGAATCCACTATCAGTAGTATAGTTTTATGTAAACAACCACAGGTTTACAGTAAGCACCCGCCCTTACCTATCACCACCCAATGAAATCTTTATATAAGAACTCCATCCTAGATAATAGAAACCCATCTCACTTCCTAAATCACAACCCGTGATTATCTAACAGTTACTACACCATAATTGTATCATCCTATCGAAAGACACCCCTTTCAATACAAAGTTCAGTCAAGCATCCTTGACTAACAAGTTAACTTAGATTTGCTTCAAAGCTTCATCCAAGAACAATACACGATTCATTACCTACGGGTTTCTGAATCTGTACAAGTACCTATGTCTACCACAATGTATCAAATCGATACAGAGGGAGACTTACAAGAGAAACCTACGACTCTCAAAACCTAAACCTTACTTTACAAAATAGGATTCCTAAGTCTATGTCATTCTCTCTCCCTCCCTCTCTCTCACTCAATCTCTCTCTCTCTCTCTCTCTCTCTCTCTCTCTCTCTCTTTTCTGCCTAGGTCTTGGTCTTATTTTATAGCCTTCTGTTGCCTTGGGCTTCGGATCTTCTGTTTATTCCTTCCTTGATCCATGTTCTGATTTCTCCTTAAATCTTGGGCCAGATTAGCAACAACCTGCTATATCAGGTCAAGATGTCGAGACATATTTTAGGACATCATATCTAACAAGTCTTCTTTCACCAGACTTGTTCATGTTGGACCATTCCACTTGACATCTTGTTTTACCAAAAATTTGCTCAAATCTGCAGAGCCTTCAATCTCCCCCTTTTGACATATTTTTGGTTAAAACTTCTGCGGTAGAAAAAGAAATTCGGTGTTTGGTGGATATGATTAGAACACTTTTGAGACTCCTTCTTGCCCCTGAAATTCCCAGCTGTTTGTTTGTGTACATGAGGAAGCGTATGCAACACACTCCCCCTCAAACCTTTACTTTCCACGGAGAGATAAATCTTCCTCTTAAGGGGCATAAGAGAACCCATAAGAAGATCCAGAAACAGCTTAAGAAGAAATAGATGTATCACACGCAACACAGAGTCCATTGAGAATGTAACTCAGGTCACAAGACACAACCTGCTTCATAACTCAGATCACAAGGCACGAGTGAAAAGACTCAAGGATGTTAGAACATCCTATCCAGCATCCTTGTAAACCACAACCTGCAAGAATGAACACCTCACGCACAACCAAGATGAATGCACACTCCTTCTCCCCCTTTTTAGCCAAAAATTGGTAAAAGTAGTCCACACAGTTCTATACCCACATGGTACTCATCCAGACTTGGACAAAGGCCATGACGAAACTACCCAGAACAAGAACTTGGAAAACCAGAAGCAGACTCCTCCTTTAAATACCCAACTTGATTTCGGTCCATATAAGTTACCGCTGAATAATTCAAATGGAGAAATAACTTTAGGTAGGTAAAGTTAACATAAATGACTGTGCACCGTCCAGCTAGAGTTTGACTGATTCAACTTTATGAGGAACCGTCCAAAGAATGCACTTACAACAAGACACATACTTAACACGTCTTCTCTAAGCCACATTCTCTTCACCATCCAAGTCAGCCAATTAAGACGCTCCCACATGTCCTAAATACTGTCCTGACGCTTTGTCAGACTTGTTTAGTTCATCCGAGGCATGGTCACCATCCCTTTCAACAATATCCAAGGATAATCCTTTCAACCAGAAAACCAAGAATAACTGACCAAGAGGTTAAGACAATTCTTCAACCATCTCCCAGTTAGCAGCAAAGACTCTTCAATGATCTTATCTGCTTCTGCAGAGAAAAATAAATTCTCCCAGAAACAGACAATGACTCTCAGAACACTCCCAAGATACTTGAATCACTTCTGATTCAATCCATTGACACCCAATGACAAAATCAGAACAACTTGAAAAGCTCACCCAGAACTTAACCAGTAGAGCAATGTCACAACATATCGTCTGACATATCATCCTCACAAGAGGCAATCTATCACAAACTGCTTGAAACCACTAACAATCTTGATAAACAATCTACACCACTGCAGCCATATATCCAGAACAGAAGTCTAACTCCCCCCGTCGTAGATAACCAGTGCTCCTTCGCAAGAAGAACACCTTAAATGAATGGAAAATATAAGACACATCTTCATGTCTTTAAGAGCACACCCTCTATTCAACACACCTACTGAACATATTCACCTAATGCTTGACCCTCAAGCAATCCATGTACCACACCAGTACATTTAACAGACAGAAGTTCTTCCCCTATCTTCCTCAAATGATGCTTCTTCAGCAAGAAACACTCAAAATCACCACATGATATCCCATGGCAACTTCATGATCACATAGTTAGAGTACCAGGAACGCATCCTTGTACCATAACCAACAAACTCTTAGATTGAGACCAAAACACCATTGATCCCTCTCGTCTAGAAACCATCCATACACCACACGAATTCCTCCTGAAATCTCATGTATAGATCTCCTTGTTCCCTGAGATATAACCCAATTGAATTTGAATACTTCACATTCCTCAAAGAGACATTCAGAGCCCCTTAGTTTGCTAGCTCACCCAGATGTTCTTCACACTTGAAGGACATCAAACACATGCTCCAGAAATCCTTAGCTCATTCGCTCCACAAGCACCAAACTGATCCACTTCTAGCATGCCACATTCACATCAGACTTCTAAGACAGTACTTTACCCATCATTCTCCCGTATGACAAGATAAATACCTCTTAGACAAGATGTGAGTGTCAAGTTCCACACTTAGAACTTAGAATCCTACTCCAAGGATAACCAACCCAGAAGATGTTCAAACATCAGTTAGGACATCCTTCACATATCACTGACACCAACCAACATGGTTCTTGATATACTCCACCACTGGACTTACTATCTACATAGTAATCAAACTGAAGATCTTCAAACAACACTGCGCCACCAGCTTGATCAACAAGAACTCCAGATAACCAAAGAAGGTAATCTTCCATAATCAGCTTAGAACTTCTACCACAAGCTCCAAGATATAACTGAAACAAAACCTCCTTAGGTCTTCAACCAACTACCCTTCTACCCAAGAGTAATTAGTTCCAAGCACCCTACTTGAATGCATAATAAAGATCAACCAAATGCCACTGTTTGGTTCATCTTAACTTTTCTTCAGAGTTTCAGACAATCTTCTGATCCACCAATGAAACCTAATCTTCAAGTTACATGATCTACTTACTCCATAGCAAGCCATCTTGGATCCACCAAGCCTTAGACATGTAACATCTTCTCCTTCCACAGCTCCCGCAAACTGCATGAGATAGACCTTTTTGAAGTGTCGATTCCATTTATTTCTAAGAAGATCAACTTATCTTACGATGATGCGCCACAACATCAACTAAGACCCTGAAGTTTCAGCTTGATGTCATGACATCTGATCAGACATCCAGCTGAGGAATTCAGCCATTCCTTCTGCCACTTAGAAGAACCTCATCCCTATAACAGAACAAGAGTTCCATGTTCTCATAGACTTAATTCAACAACCAAACTTGAGTAGACAACCTCCATCCTGCTCGATCATATCACAGGTATTCCATTCAAGCTCACACCTTGATGAATATCTGCTTCACAACTCCAAAGAGCTCAAACGTGCCAAGTCTGATTCTTCAGAAGAGAAGTAGTCATAGACTACACCATAGCTATACCAAAGGATGCCACTTTCCTTAAGTAGAGCAGTCTGCAGAAATTCAGAGATAACTGCCACTTAACCTTGACTTCCAAGAGGAGCAAGATCACATGCTCCTATGTACCTAGATCAAAAATAAACTGACCCAAGCTGTGCCATCACCATCACCATATTCTGGACAAGTCTCTTGCCAGGACACTTTCCAAATAAACATCAGATGCTTCTAGTATCAACTGGAACACACCTGCTGCACTCCAATACTTCTAGATCAGAAATAAACTGATCCAAGAACTATTCATCAAGATTATGATGTCTTCTTCTTCATCTTCCACATCACCATTGTCTAGACCAGTTTCTTGCTAGGAAACTCTCCAGAGATCAGATGCTTCTGCCACACCACACTGAAGTAGATTCTTAGGTCAACACCCAAGAGAAATAGATCCAAAAGCGTATGCAGTACCCCTCCCATGATTCTGCACAAACCCAGATGAAGAGATGTTTCAACATCGTGTTGAACATTAGCAATCTTGAACTTCATAAACAAGGATAATCAATTAAATACTTATGAATATCACGAATAGCAATTGATCTTAAATCCTTGTTCAATAATTCTGTGTCACTGTTGAAGCCATACTCCAACATATCCCTCCATGAACACTTATCAAGTATTCAATCTTTGCTAGTATTTTCCTTGACAAACAAAGTGTTGAGATACCAAGGCTTCCACCCTTGACTCAAGTAACTAAGATTATCTCTGAACGAACCCTATTTACCATAACAGTTCTGAAATCTCTATTTAGATTGGATCCATCCTTAGGATTAAGAGAGATGAATCCTTCCTTGCACTTTTGGATGGTGAAAATAAATCACCTCCACTTTCTTCAGGTTTATGTTTCACAGAAACACCCTCTAGTCAGAAGAATAACTAGAAGACTCCAGATGCACGACTGATATTCCTTTATGAGTAGAGTTGAGAGAATTCTCAAGTATCTTTGACAACTTAGCCGATCAATAATTTATCAAATTCCTAGAGCAAGAACTTGATAAACCTAATCTCAACTCCCCTTCTCTTCAATTGACTTCAAACTGCACAATGGAACCAAGCTTCCAAATACCAAGTCACCATAATAGACATCTACCAACAACTCTCTCCATTCCATGGCTTCTTACTTTGGAATAAAAGAATGCAGATATCTTCAAATATAGAGGCCGACGATTGAGATCTTCCACCATCTGTCTTTAGTAACAACTCCAGAATCCCATAACTTCCAGAGCTCTTCCATCAGAATCATATGCAGCGGAACCACCAAGGAACAAATTCAACTTGCCCTAACAAGATGTCAGAACATCTTACAAGGCACCCCAACAAGAGAACTAGCCACTTCTCCTGCAGTTGTTGTAGAATCTCCTCAAAACTATGAACAACCACCGGGTTGTTGCCTTCGATCCAGAACATCTATCCCATCCATTAATACCCTTAAGTATGTTTGAGTTGATGATTTGATCTCCAAAACTCCTCCTTGTTTAAAACGCCAGAAAGTATCTCCCAAAGATCTTATCCAGAAACAGACATGATGTCTGCTCTGATACCAATTGAAATTCTGGCATAGAAGACAACAGATATACTAACACATGTCAAGACATTGTTCTGCATAATTATTAAACAAGAAACATAACAACAAACTGATATCTAGGATATCAGTAACTGTAGAAACTTAGATGTTTCGACATCTGTTCCAACATGTTAATCAAGACTGAACTGTAAATTGCAGAATGATAAACAACACAGAATATGATGACCCAGTTCGGTGCAACTCACCTACATCTAGGGGATACCAATCCAGGAAGAAGAATCCACTATCAGTAGTATAGTTTTATGTAAACAACCTCAGGTTTAAAGTAAGCACCCACGCTTACCTATCACTATCCAATGAAATCTTTATCTAAGGACTTCATCCTAGATAAGAGAAACCCATATAACTCCCTAAATCACAACCTGTGATTATCTAACAGTTACTACACCATAACTGTATCATCCTATTGAAAGACACCCCTTTCAATATAAAGTTCAGTCAAGCATCCTTGACTAATAAGTTAACTTGGATTTGCTTCAAAGATTCATCCAAGAACAATACGCGATTCATTACCTACGGGTTTCTGAATCTGTACAAGTACCTATGTCTACCACAATGTATCAAATTGATACAGAGGGAGACTTACAAGAGAAACCTACGACTCTCAAAACCTAAACCCTACTTTACAAAATAGGTTTCCTAAGTCTATGTCGTTCTCTCTCTCTCTCTCTCTCTATCCCTCTCTCTCTCTCTCTCTCTCTTCTGCCTAGGTCTTGGTCTTCTTTTATAGTTTTCTGCTGCCTTGGGCATCAAATCTTCTATTTATTACTTCCTTGATCCATGTTCTGATTGCTCCTTAAATCTTGGGCCAGATTAGCAACAACCTGCTATATCAGGTCAAGATGTCGAGACATATGTTAGGACATCATATCTGACAAGTCTTCTTTCACCAGACTTCTTCATGTTGGACCATTCCACTTGACATCTTGTTTTACCAAAAATTTGCTCAAATCTACAGAGCCTTCAATGTGTGTTTGATTTTTGTGGCCAGTTTGAATGGGTTTAAAGGTTTCAAATGAAAGAAATAATGTCAAAAATGGAACCTATATGAAAAAACGAGGGGGAGGGAACCTTTCTTTTTGAGTTATGTGATGGTTTTGAACCAACTCCAATGACCGTCGCCAGAGAAGACAACCGGAGCTAGGGCTCCGGCATCTGGTTCTACTCCTTGCTGACGTGCCAGGATTGACCCTAGTCTTTGCCTGCGTGGATGCTTGGTCATCGCCACCTCAATTAATGAGTGCTGGCGTGGCTTAAGTTTGTTGTTTGTTATTTTTTTTAAAATTCTGATGCATCATGGGCCTTGTCACTTTTCTCTTCACATCACCCATTTTCCTGGCCCAACGTGCCTGAAATGAGTTCATGTTGTTTTGTTTTTTTCTCATACACCCCCTTCTTTATTTTCTTCCATATTTTACTTTCATTTTCTTCTTTTTCACTACTATTTTATTTTTAATTTTTATTTTACATTAAAAAACCCACAAAAATAACTTTTAAATACTTTAATGTCTCTAAAATGTTGTATTATTTTTTTATTTATTTTTAAATTTATTTTCCTATTTTATTTTTAATTTTTTTGTGAGAGGTGTTTACCTAAATACCCCTAGATTAGGGTTTTGCTTCTTGATGCTTTAGACACCTTTTCTTGAGCCAATTTTTTGTAATATTTTGACACATGATGTGATGATGTTTGAGTGTGCTTTCTGAAATTTTGTGATGTTATTTAGTTTGTTTTCATTTGACTTTTATGACCCTTGATGCATGCTCGACTAGTAGGATACCCTAAGCTCGTTGATTGATTTTGTGTATGCTCTTGTGCCTTTATTTTAGATACCTTTTGCACACATATGCTTGAGTCTATGGCCATGAGGTATACCCTTTTATTTGAGTTTATTTGGCTATTTTCTCATTTTTCATTGATGCCACAAGTTAGGGCTAGTTTTGAACATGATCATGCTTTGATTTGACCTAGTCTTTGAACTTTGTTTCTTGTATGGATCTCTTTGATGCTTGTTGATCTTAAATGACTTAAAAACCATGTTTGTGCTTCTGACTTCCTTGGTCTCAATGTGTATTGCTTGCCTTTGGAATTTCTTTACTTGTATTTGGATGTTTGAGTCCTTTTGTGGTTGATATGGATTGATACTTGCTTAGTTCTTTGCACATGTTTTGAGTATGTTTCTTGTTGAGTTTCTTTGATATCATGATGTTGTGTGAAAGTTGAAATTTTTGACTTTGCTACTGTCCCATCTTGGCTTCATGCTTTGACCTTGGTGTTTGATTCATCCTTGACTTTTTCCTATGAACTTGTTCTTGACAAGTGTGTGACTCATAATTTGGTGCTTGTTAGAGGTTCTTATGGTCTTTTCTTAATCTTTTGAATGTGTTGAACATGATGAAGTGTAGCTACTGCCTCTCTCGAGTTCTCATCCTATTTGATCTATTTTGGCTTTGTGTGTTGGGTATTGATGTTTGTTTGCTACTTTAAGATGCAAATGTTTGCACTACTTGCTTGCCTTTATTTTTAATATTTTGTATACTTCATTGATGACTTGTTGTGATACTTCTTGAGGTGTTTGTTTACTTTAACACATGTCATATTCACTCATGATCTTAGTTTGACTTTGAAATTCTTTTCTCTATGCTCCATTGATGTTGCTTGCTTATGCTCAAATCCAAGGGAAGGGTTCATGGTTGACTATATAGTCATGTGCATTGCATTTCTCTTTTGTTTCTTTCACCCATTGTGTGATCTTTTTCCCCTTTAGGAGGATTCCCTTTAGGTTGTACATACTTAGGTAGTTACCCTTAGGATATTTTAACTTTAGATAACCTATAATTAAGCTCCCTTTTCTCATTAGAGGCTAGACACTAGTCATCCTTAGTCGAGATGTAAATCTCCTACCCCATGACATTGTTGAGAAAAATGTTGATTATTTTCCACTTGAGAGAGGTATGTGGCATACTCGTTGATCCAATATCCGAGTTGGAGCCTTTCTCTCGATGTGAAGCAAAAATCCATCTTCCACATGTTTGTGGTGGTTTAGTTGAGTATTCTCCTTAAGATGGCAACTTGTCTCTTCTCCTAAACCAACCAATAAACATTGTTTTACCTGTGGTTCCAAGAACTACGGATGCTCTGATTTCTCAAGTTCCTTTTGAGAATACGTAGGCACAAGGTCCCATTCCTTGGCGAGCACTTTTTTTCTTTTTCACTCGTAGTTAGCCGAACTACGATTGCTCTGACTTCCTATACAGGATACGTAGGCATAGGATTGAGATGATCCTAGCGAGCTACCTTTTTCTTTTTCCACCTTTTTACTTTACCCATCTTTTCACATTTAGCAAAAAAATAACAAATAACACATTAAGACAAGAGGTTCCTATAGAGTACTATAGATACTTAGGATGCTAGTAACTTCTCTTAGTATAACCAACCCCCGGACCTTAGATTCTCTTTTGCTTTGCATTGCATTACATATTTATGGGTTTATTCGTTCTTTTTACCTTCCCTTGGATAAATTAAAGATTGGTGGTGAATTAAGATTTGTGAGCCTAGCTAACTCAATAGCTATGGTCTCCAATTCTCACCGCGACAATCACCATAGGTAATACTTCATTAATTTCACCACTATAGAAATTAGCTACTCGCACCCAATCCCCATCATAGGATTGAGGCTTACCAAAAAACGGACCATTGTCCAGACACCATGATGCATGATTCATAAAAGACATGCAACAACAACCACAATGCAACATACAATGATATTCACCATAACCACTATACCACACCGATGCTGACCACTATACACATGCTATAAATATTCAGCAATAACAATGTAATATTATAGTAAGCAACAACATCATATTCATGCATGTTCCACACTATGACACGTAAACCACGCATCATCTAACACCATCACACAACATTTAAATCAATTCCAGGTACTGTAACTATTTTTAAAATAAATTTCATTGTGTTAGCTTTCCAACACTTCAAATGACACCTCAATCGGACACACGAAACTCAAGTTATGAATTTTTAAAGTTTTCTGAATTTTTCCTCCCAGTGTAATCGGTTACACCAAAATCGGTAACCGGTTACACCCCCCAAAAATCTAGTTTTCACGTTTGTAAGCTGTCTCAGGTGTAATCGGTTACACCAAAAGTGGTAGCCGGTTACCACTGCGAGAAAAGCAGTTTTCTACTATATTTTTACACGAAAATCAGTTTCCAAAGCATCCCAAAACCCCAAAATTGTCATACCAATTCATAACTCAGGTTTCGAACCTGATTCCAAACATCACACAACAACACAAACAACTCATCATCACAACATTCAACCAACATACAATCCAAACAGTATCAACACACAATTTCAATAGCATCAACACACAATCACATCATTATACATCAAATTGCTCACAACATAGAAAAGAGAATAACAATCCTAGAGAGATTAGGACACCCACCCACATGTCATCATGCAAAACCCTATACGAAAGGAAATCCCATCCTTACCTTGGTATTCCTAGCAAAATTTATGAATTGGAACTTCCCTCTCCTTCCTTGATCGCCTTCCTCTTCTTTCCCTAGCACTCTTTCCCATCCTCTTCACTCTTTCACGTTCTGTCAGTTTCTGATCCCCACTCCCCCGTTTTCCTTATTTTATTATATTATTATTATTATTATTATTATTATTATTATTATTATTATTATTATTATTAAATAACTATTATTCCAACTAAATAAACATTAATCCACTAAATATTTATTTAATTAAACACCATAATAATAATAATTAAAATAAATATTTAATTATTACTATTACTATTATTTTATTTATATAATTTCAATTTAAATAATAATAATAATAACACCCTCCCATCACCCCCAAGTCTCTACACTTTTACTCACACACCCCCAACGCCTTAAATTTTACTCTTTAAGGCCACTACCCTACACCAAAGGGTTCCATTAACACACCAAACATCAATTAACACATACATTTCACACAATATTATTTAATAAAATTAAATAAATAAACCGGGGCGTTACAAGCCTAGTACCTTCGATGGCCCTTTCCTCAGTCGCCCTCATCAGGGCCTCGAAATCAGTAACATGAAGCCTTAGTTTGAAAGTGGCGTTCAACCACAATTGCAAGAGCCAAAAGGGGCCTGAGGGTGGGAAGGACTTACTTTTGGTGTTTTCAGGAAGGTGCTTGAGTTTGTTGGAGACATCTCGAAGTGATTGATAGAGGTTGGCCAAAAGAAGTTTACTGAAGGAAATCTCTCTTCCTTCATGAAGTTGAATGACCAGGGGGACGAACTTCTTAGCCACTTGCAGAGAGCTAGAGAAAAAAACGTAGTAGGAGCGCAAAAATGCCAAGAAAGTAATGTGCGCTTGGTTAGAGACATCTTCACTAGCAGTGTCGTAGTCGTCAGAGATGAAATTCTTGTAAGTGGGGCGTCTAATGATGAATTCGTATTGGGTTGTCAGAGTTGAGCAATAGGTGTCGCCGACATGATTTAAGCCTGTAATGGAGGCGTCGTCGAACAAGGTTGGAGTCAGCATGCCATAGGGAAGCTGAAAGGTGTTGGTCGATCCCTCACAGAAGAAGTTCGAAGCTAGCAACATACATGGGTTGTATCTAGGGCCAGTCCTAGACAGGTTGACCATGTCGTAGATGCCTAGTTTCTCCCAATTCTCCTTCTTTTTGGCTTGAACTTTGTTGAGCCAGGCCAGGTACTCTTTAATAGGAGCTAGTGGAGCAGATCAAAACACACAGTTGGGTTTGACCATGAAGGACAGATCAAGGGCCCGTTGTTCAAACATAGATGGCATGGTGAGCGACCTTTGTAGCTTGAGACCTATTGGAGGGGTAAGGCCCTGAGAAGGCGTACATCTTGTTGTTCATGGCATAAGGGATTAATATTTTCTTTTTCTAGATAGCAATCTTGTTGTTCTCGAAGAAGGGTTCAGGAATGAAGTCCCTCACCTCTTCACTCTCGTTTGGGAGAATGACGAAAGCAAGCAGGTTGTTACCAGTAGTGGCTTTGAAAGATGTTTTGCTAGGAGACATGCTGGAAGCATAAAGTTTTCTGAAATGAAAATGGTGACATGGATATGGAGTTTTGTACGGAGAAGAGAAAGTGCAAGAAGATGAAGTTGAAAAGAGGAAGAAAGGAGCTGAGAGAGACTATTTATAGGCTTCAATGTATGCGTTGGATTGGACACCTGGCAGCCGCATGGAAGTGATTGAAGAGATTTCGTGGGATTTCGAAGCAATTCATTAATGAGGAGTGGGAACAGTTATTGAAACTTGAAAACCCACGTCTTCCTAGGAAGTAGGAGTGATGATGAGATTCTGGGAGAATCTCATGGAAAATGACAACACGCCGTAAAAGGGTCAATGATGACGATGATGTCAGTAAAAGTGAAACGACGTCGAAAAATTGTGATAAAACAACCATGTCTCTCTTATTTAATGTAAATCGAAACATGGCCTTTTGGGGGGCAATTTGTTACACTGGATTTTTTGACTTGACTATAAATGACAAGTACTCATAAGACTAGCCATAGATGTGCCACGTGGAAGATCAAAGAGAGAGTGAGTCCACATGATTAATATGACTCAAGGTCGAAATTCACATAGGGTGATACCGGTCAAAGGTGGCATGGTCGAAGGACGTAGTGAAGAACTTGGGGACTTAATGAAATTGAATATTATGCTATGTTGGCTAAGGTTGGATTTCATCACTACAATGGAAGTAATATCGACTCAGCCACCAGACGTGGAGTCTATCACTATAATGGAAAAAATGTTGACTTGGATGTTACATGTGGAGTTCATCATTACAATGGACAATCCGATGGAGCATGCTAACTTGACATGGTCGACATCGAAGGCCTCGACGGGGATAGCTAGTTCTTGGCGCCCAGCAAAGTAGTTAAGAAATTCAAATGGTATCACAAGGCAGGAACTACGTTTGCGTTGACAGTTACTTAGAAACGTGGGAACACGTCGGGGAAAACCGCTATATGAACTTAGGACGTGTCACCATGAGAGTGATTTATCATTCTTAGACAGTTATTTTAGAGTAGTATATAAGGATACTTAGGTTCATTTTGTAAGGGGTATGCAATTGTACACATTTCTGTAATACTCAAAGTACATGCATTGTGAGAAACGAGTGAAGAAAGATGTACATATATGTTACACCGTTTTATACATTTTCAACAATTTCACCTTAAAAGTCCTTCTTTTATGCCTTAGAGTCCCTTTCGACTTTCTTTACTTTTCATGTCATTTTATATTACCTACATTTTATTCTCAACCTTTTCTTTTCCTACATTTTTGCCCTTTCAATTTGAAAGTATTTTTCTTTACTTTACTTGCATTTTGTTTACAGTTTCTTCGTCCATTGATCGTTTTCCTTATTCACAAGTAATCACAATAATCTTTTCAAAACATTTTTAAGAAGTTTACTTTAACTTCGACTAGTGTTATGATTTTCACGAGTACTACACACACAAACACGTCCGAGAAATTTTTGAGTTTGATCCCTTAAGTATTAATAGAAATTTGTATTTGTTTACTAAATTTAATAGTAAACACATGGATGATGAGCAGCCTGTTGAGGTTCCTCATGGTGCTCCAGAGATTGATGCGACTATGCAAGATGCTGATCAGGGAGTTGGCCGCGGTGGTGGTGCTCATGCTGGTTCTAGTGATATGACTGCTATAATGACCATGCTGTAAAACATGCAGATGTAGCAAGATGAGAGGTATACTGCACATACAGAACAATCTTGTCAAATGCAGGAGCATATGGCTACTCAAGATGCATATTTCTAGTCCTTTGCTGCGTATACGTCTGAAAGCATCATGTCCATCCGGAACAGTGTTAATGAAAACCATGGTGCTAAGATGGAAATGCTTAATTACATGATAAGAGCTCAAGAGGAGGATTCAACTCACTATGATCGATTTTATCGTGAAGTATGTGAAGCTGTTGCCATAGATGGAAGACCATGGCCAGTCCCAAGAGGACGTGGAAGACGTTATTGATGAGATGTTATAGTCATGTTGTGTCATCGTTTGTTGTCTTTATTTCTAGCTTGTGTTGTATGACTTTGGTGTCCCCCATTTTCATTTTGATATGGTTTGCTGCTTGCCCTTGGTTTTTTGAACAATTGTCTAAGATGTTTAATGGTTGTAGTATGTGTGACTTTATAACTCTTATGCATGTTATGTGATTTATTAAGCCTGTGTTCTTTACATATGTGATGTATGTGAATGGACCTCTTAATCTTTGCAATTGCCTATGTGTAATATAGATTATATGTGAACTGTGCATCTACGTGATGCTTCTAACAGATTACTTTTTTTTCTCTTTTTGATGTTGCCAAAGGGGGAGAAGATTATGAAAAAGATCATGCAAAAATTCATGGGGAGTTATTGAGGATTATGCACAACTTTAGGGGGAGCTATTTAAAGCACCGAAGAAAAATGCAATAACTATATGGCTATGATATTCAAGTTTTGCCATCATAAAAAAGGGGGAGTATGTGAGTGCATTCTTCAACTTAGCAATGTTTTAAATGATGTCAAAACTAGGAGTGTGACTTAGACTTAGCATTTTTGTATATTGGACGGTATCAACCAAAATTTAGATGTGCATTGAATCATTTTAGCCCTAGGATGCATACAAATGTTTTTGAAAAGCCTTAGGCATGGACTACACATAAAAAACCAAGTTATATATGCAATCACAGCTGCATAGGCCGACCTATACGAGCTCAGGCCGACCTATAGAAGCTTTTGCTTTAGTACAGGACGACACTTATGATTACATGTCGGCTCCCACGCTCCAATATTGAAGCCCGTTGATTCTGTCCATAGGTCGCCTTCTTCAGGCCGACCTGAACACCTTGATAGGCCGACCTATTGCTTTCATCAAGCTGACCTATTGCTTTCATTGGAAATAAGTTTTACGAATAGAGTTGAATTTGATTGATCCATGAATTAATTATTGATTGAATAATTTGTGTTCAATATCATTCCATCGGTTTTCATTACGCATATCCAAGCTTTTCGATAGTAGCTTTGGTTAGACGATTTGATTCGAGTTGTTTTCACTGTTCCATACTTTTTGAAAAAAAAAATTTTGCCAAGAGTTTTTGGTTTTAAATTTGTGATCTATTCACCCCCTCTAGATCGAAGCCTATCGTCTAACAACCTCGATCAACATCGAGTGACTTTTGGTAAATCAAACGTAATATCAAATCTTTTTTCTTAAAAAAAACGTGAAATAAGAGGACCGTTGGAGTCTAGCATTCCGATGGAACCCTCGAATGATTGGTCCCGAGGCACACATCTTGGGTTAGCCGTTCATTCTTTCTTTCGTTCCTAAAACACTTGTCACGGTGGGAAAAATTTATTTAGATTAAGCTATAAATTAACTTAACTCGAAAAGCAAGAGTCGCCATTGAGCTTTATTGTTTCCAAAGGGAAAAGGGAAAAGGTCAAACAAAACACACAAAAGCTAAAAAAAGCAAAAAGAGAGATCTCGATACGGGGGTTGGTTATGCAAGGGGAAGGTATTAACACCCCTCACATCCGTTGTACTAAATGGGAACCACTTGCTAATTTATGTTTATAAAAATGTTGGATTATTTGTTGATTGATTTTAATTGAAAAGACGTCTTGTCATATTCGAGTGAAAAACTCAACTTACTACCCACAAACATGAGGAAATGAGCATTAGCATCATCTTGATATGGGGAACTTTTACTTGGACTTTCTCACAACTACATCTCAACATTCAAGTGGAAAATGTCAATCATTTCTCAGCATCTTGTAGAAGTATAGTAGTTTGCATTGAAGGTGAAAAAATACACAAAAAGGGAGGGGTTGAATTGTGTTATCCATTTTTAATTTTATTCTGAATAGAGTTCAGATTCTAAACTAATGTTTAGATTCTGATTAATAAGTTGCAGCGGAATAATAATAGAAGCAAATAAATAACAACAAAGCACACAAAGATTTATCCTGGTTCCTCCCAAACTGAGAGTAGTTCAGTCCCCTTGCAGCACAAGAGATTTTCAACTATAATCAAATCATGCTTACAATTTCTTATTCCCTCAAGCATAATACTTTTCTTCGTAGACCCTCAGCCTGAGACTTCCTGCTTAAACCCCTCAGTTTCAAGACTTTCTGCTTAGACCCTCGGCCCAAGACTTCCTGCTTAGATTCCACGAATCCAAGACTTCCTGCTTAAACCCCTCAGGTTCAAGACTTCTGCTCATACCCATGGTCCAATACTTCCTTGCTCAAATCCTACGAATTCAATACTTCTGCTCAAACCCCTCAGGTTCAAGACTTCTGCTCAGACCAACAGTCCAAGACTTCCCTTCTCAAATCCCACAGATTCAAGACTTCTGCTTAGACCTACAGTCTAAGACTTCCTTGCTCAATCAACAACTGATCAAGACTTCAATGCTCAAGCACATGGAAAGAGACTTACTTGGCTAAAGCCCACAGCAAGAGACTTTGATGCTCAAGCACATAGCAAGATACTTTCTTTCTAAACTACTAAACAATCTGTTTAGCATAATAGAAAACAAGGTGTACTTGATATTCAATTAGAGGTACATGGTAAATAACCATAAAAAAGAACAAAACACTTAAGATTTCTAAGATATTCAATGTTTAAGAAATCATAAGGCTTTGTACAATTTACAACATATAATAGAAATTCTGCATACTCGATTGTGTTGCCATTGTTGATCTTATTATTCTTCCATTCTAATAGAAGCGTAGAACATTTCTTTTCTTCTTTGCTTTCTTTCTTTATTTTCCTTGTTGTTGATTCCAGATTAAATCTTCAGCTGCTTATATAGCAGTTGTAGAAGAATAGCCGTTGGAAGAGATAACTTGTACACGTGTCTTTGTTACTCCATAGTAGTAAGAGACGTTGAAGATAGACACACCAAAAGATCTTTATCCATTGTGTAACATATTTAACCTAAGCGCCTTCCTTGTCGAGAGTAGATATAAGTAAAACATGTCAACTCTTCTTGAGCCATGTGAACACAGATTCTAGCTGACAAAATGATTTGACATTGTAGCTTGCTTTCTGCAGTACAAATAACTTAGCTTAGTTCATGGTTCTGAAAGACCACCAGAAGATGATACATTCACTAGTATAGAGGCAATATACTACTCTTCTGATTCTGATACATCCAGCTTCAGAATCTATGCAAATCTATATCATCAGACTTCACTTAAAAATGTGCATCAGTTCTGAACAATCAGAAGCCAGTAACTCATCTTCTCTCAAATGCGTTCTTCTATCAGATTCTAAATGTTTTTTCTTAAGATTTAGAACCTGCATTCTTAGAACACACATTAGATAACACCATTGTTCTTTCAACACTTTATTATCATCAAAACCCAAAGGATATATGTCATGAATAAATCTTGTTCTAACAATCTCCCCCTTTTTGATGGTGACAAACATAGGAATTTAAAGAACAATGTTGGGCTATTTTAATTTTCTTGGAAACATCAGAGTTTGAGGTTTGTAAGCTCCACATGAGTCTATTAGTCCAAAGGTTGAGGTTTGTAAGCTCCCCCTAAGTTCTGTATTTAAGAAAACTAAAATATATATTTTAATTTACTTGGCAACATCAGAGGTTGAGGTTTGTAAACTCCCCCTAAGTCTAATAGTCCAAAGGTTGAGGTTTGTAAGCTTCCCCTAAGTTCTATTTTCAAGAAAACTAAAATATATTTCTTGGGTAAAACAAAGAACCGAAATAACAGAATTTTAAAATATTATAAATGAACAATATTTAAAATCTGAAGGGTTCAAATTCTTATTAAGTACTTCTATATCTTTCTCCCCCTTTTGTCACATCAAAAAGAAAAAAAGAAAACAAAAAGAAATAATTTCATAAATGCAACGCATATCATCATTACATGATCTTTTTCCAAGTAATAGAAAACAATTCAAGTAATAGAGAGCAATAAAAGCGTGTACAATGCATCTTTAATAGTTATTGGTCGTAGTACTTCAAAAGATCAAGAAAAATATTTTATTCAACCGGTTGAGCTACCCAGACTCCACTATAAAAGTAACCAAAGTATAATTCATTTTCATCAACCTCCTTTAGAGAAAAATGGAAGCAACATCTTAGAGTACCAACATCTCTATCATTACAGAGGTTTCAGATGATGCAACAAATCTGAATACACAAAGTCGTCAGAAACCAACAAGTTCTGAAGCTTCTGAAACTGGATCTTTGTATACTGTACTGAAATCTTCTGAAGCAGATTCATCATCAGCTATAGTAAAACCTTCCTAAGAAAGTTCATCCACATCGGTTTTGAATCCTAGGAACAAGTCAATGAAGAAAAATAAGAAGAACAGAGATAAGATGGAGTTTCAGATTGTCATCTCCGACTGTGAGGATGATGATGAGCCAGACTTCACTTGGGAAAAAGGAATAGGTTGTAGGGCTTTAGAAGACTTAGACTGATGTTATCTTAATGTCTTCATTATTATTGTAATCTTTTCCTTCGATTAATGAAATTTTTTGTTGACCTATATTATTTTGTACAAGTACAATCTTTTATTTTTCCCTTTTGTTTTAATTTTTTGACAAATGCATAAACAAATTGAGTAGAAGAACAGATGGAAAAATTGTAAACCAACAGATAGCTGTTAAAATGAAATTTACAGTTGTCTTAAGAGAATCTTTATTAGGACTACATACTAGACATCATTTCCCAAGAGTCAGTCGTTAAAAGATTGATTTGACTAATCAATATTGAAACTCTAAACACTCAAGTAACGAATGAATAAACTCTGTAAAACGCTTAGCAAACTATCTTTCCAAATCACTTAATCTCTAGAACACAAACATGTATAAGCAGAAACAAATCTGAGTTCCAAAGAGATATTTTAGAAGGGTAACAATGCTAAGAGCAGCAACTCAAGCAAACGAGAAGAATGCAGCAACTGAAGAATCTTCAAGCAAGCAGAATTCTTCAGAGGCACATGCATCTACAACAACCTTTGTTGAGACATAGAGAAGAAAAAGAACTTCTAGGTCAAAACACAGGAATCTTCAGAGGAAGCAAGCTGTTGAGTTTGCAAAGGAAGATTGAGAGGATTATTTGAGCAATCTAGATATGTCAGATGATCCCAGGAGTACTTAGAACAAATCCAAATGTCTATAAAGTTTTTGATAATATGTAATAGATATCAATCTTTCAATGAGAATATTACAAGTTTTTTAAAGAGCTTTAATCCTAATTTTTATTCTCTAAACAACATTAGAAATTCATATATAATAGTTAAGACACACAAGAACATGAACAAGAGCATGAACAATTTTTTAACAACAAGATTGCTTAATACAAGATGTTTAACTGTTACAAGGCATATATTTGCAGAAATCCAACATTAAAATCTCTCATAGATAACTTCAAGCTTTTCTCTCCAGATTTTAGAAGAGTCATCCTCTAATCTTATATGACAACTCCCTGTTGGATTAGTAGTTTAGAAAGAACTCATCCATAAGGAATGAAAAATGTCTTTCCCTTGTGAAAAGATGAAAGAGTCTTTTTCATATGGTTAAACATAATTTGAGGAAGATCGTCTGTAAGTCTGAATTGAGAAGAAGTAGAAAATCTTTTTCAGTAGAGTCCACATGGTCTAGATCCTTATCCTTAGGTAGTAAGTTTGAGTTCAGAATCTGATTCCAAATAATTGTATCAGGAAGAAGATTTGAGACCTGAGAGAGGTTTGATTGATCTATAAAAGTACGCCAAGTAGGAAGATAGTATTCCCAAACAAGAGTACCTGGGGTTTCTCCAATCTCCTCACAGTTGATTACATTAGAAATCGTCTTAGAGGTTACTGTTATAGAAACATCAGAAACCTTGGAAATAATAACATACTCATGATTTAGCTTAACAATAGATGCATTAACCCAAAATTCTTTGACAAGATTTGGATAATTGAAACCACAGAGAATATCAAAGTATCCATTCTGACCTTGTTCCGAGACAGTCTTCCAGAAGTTAAAACCTAGATTAAACAGCTCTTCAAAATCCACAAAATTTTCATTGATGAAAACTAGTTGATTCAATTGAGAATTGGCTAGAGAATTCATCTCAGGTTTGGTTTGATCAACACATATAGAAACAATCAACAGAAAAGAATTGAACAAGAATCTAAAGGAATAAGAATCTTGTTAGAAGAACAGAAAAGGTGACAAGAAATGATGTTTCAAAAAGATAAGGGATAGAGACCATAGATGTATATAAAAGAAAACATCATTACCCAAGGGTCTTTACCCAGTAGATTTCTTGAACACACTAAATGATTTTTAACTTTATGGAATTTTAAGAAAGACAAGGATTTTAAAATAAGTTTTACTTAAATTGCTTTATCAGAAGTAAAGATTATTTTTCTGAATCTCAGAGAATGACAATTTCAAAAGCTATCTATCATCAGAGTCTAGTAGGATTAGACTTCGAGTGAGACATCTTCTGTTAGTCATCAGTCTTTGATATTCCATTCAGAGTCAAGTATTTTCTCTTGAAACTAGAGTCATGCTTGATTTATGAATATTGAAATGGTTTCTTTGACTACTAACTAGCAGCAATATTATCACAAAAGGCAAGAATACAGTCTCCATAAATATAATCATCATCTAGTTAATGACATATTCAGTATAGTCAAATACAACATAATTTATTTTCAAAGATTTTGAAGATTCTTTTGTTGTCAACAAAAAGAATTTCTCTAGAGATCTAACATAGACTTTCTATTTACTCATACTTAAATAGTTCACTTAGTTAAGAAATTTTCAAGAGTAAAGAACTAAACATACCTTTTTTTTTGTTTTTCTTGGTCAAGCTTTAGATGAGTATTTAGATTTGACCATGGAATCTGAATTCTGTCTTAAGTGGATTTTGAGTCAATGGCATTTAAACCAATGATTCCACTTTCTTCTCCAAACTCCACTTTTTTTTGCATCCTTCAGCTTTTGAGTTTCGTATGTAGGCTTTTCTTCCATCAATTGTTGTAAACAACCTTTGATAAAGTATCATGGAAGATGCCTTGCTTCTTTCTTTTGTTATATCTGCAACAAATACAATTTTGGATATTGGTACCCATATTTATGTGGGTCCAGAAATGTTAGTTCTGGCATGATTTCTTTTACTTCACACTTCAGTCTGACAGGAGTACTTAGATTCATTCCAGACTTTGAGTCTAGGATGAGTCATGTTACTAACAAAATCTTGTTCTTAGCAGAGTCTTTGATTTCATTGTCTTGGATTAAATCTTTTAAATTTATAATCCTTGATTTTTAAATTCTTGACTAGCATAGATTTAGATAGTGTTTGCTATCAGAGGTTAGCATAAAATAAGTTTTCAGCACTGTCATAGTATTGCTAGAAAAAAAAGAAGAGATGAAAGGTTTCTCACAGAATTGTACCTCAACACAGATTCTATGAAAGCCTTCAATTTCCTTAGGAGCAATGGAGTCACTTAAGATTTTCTCTTGAGAGGCAGACTCCTTATTATCAATATTGAAGCAAGATAGATTTGAAGTCACCTCTTTCTCTTTAATATTTGATTTATTTTAGGATTCAAATGCTTCTTCAAAAAAGGTAATGGCCAGCTGTTCCAGATTACACTTTTCATCTTTTTCTGAAATCCTCAACTTTGTCAGCTTCATTAGGATATGCTTTGAAGCTCTCTGACATTTTCTTTTTGGGTTTTCTGTCTGGTAGCTTTTATCATTGTTCTTAAGATTGGGATAATCAGTTGAAATATAAATATTTCATAAGCTTCTGAAGTTACTCTTCCATCAACAGATATCTCATTCCGTTTCGCCAGCTGAAAGAGTCTTTTGATAAGGAAGGCCAATTCCTCATCATCAGACATTCCGTAAGAATTTTCTTCAACAACTTTGAGGAAGATTGATCTCTTTGACAGATTTTCTTCATCTAATCCATTTCTTTTCTTCAAAAATTGCTAATCAAACTTTCAAGAATCAGCATACTCAAGCTTTTGACTTCTTGAATAGCTGTGACTTTTGGTCTGAATCTAGCAGGCAGACTTCTCAGAATTTTCTTGGAAAAATTAAATGAAGTGTAACTTGATTAGCTTCTAACTGATTCCCTTCAAATTTTAGAATACAAGGATTCAAAGATAGTCTTAGCAGTAGACATATCAATGATGTTGATATACTCTGAATGAGGTAAAGCATATACCATAACGCTTCTAACTTCAAGATGATTTCTGTAAAGCATCTTCTAAGCTGGTGTGAGAGATTTTCTATCTTAGATCATCCCTACACCATCAACTTCTATAGAAATACCTTTCGCAAGGGTATTCCATAGACCTTCATCAAAACCATTTTATCAAGACCATTGATATAAGAATATATTTTGCTTTTTCCATCATTTAAATTCAGAGGAGTCACCATTGATATGGGAGGATGGACAAAGTAATATTTTTCATATGGTACTTGATTCCTTCTTGAAAGAGAGTCTTTAGCAGACATATTTTTCTCATTGGATCATTATCGACACCATTTTTAAGTGTTATGCACAGATCATGCTCTGATACCAACTAAAGAAAACAAAAAGAAAAAAAAGAAAAAAGAAAACAAAAAGAAATACTTTCTGAAAGAAAGTCTTTATCAGATTCTTATTAAATACTTCTATATCTCCCCCCTTTTTGACATAAAAAATAAAAAAGAAAACAAAAGAAATACTTTCATTAATGCAACGCATATCATCATTACATGATCAGTTCCCAAGGAATAGAAAACGATTCAAGTAAAAGAGATCAATAAAAGAGTGTACAATGCATCTTTAATAGTTATTGGTCGTAGTACTTCCAAAGATCAAGAAAAAGATTTTATTCAACCGATTGAGCTACCCAGACACCACTATAAAAGTAACCAAAGTATAAGTCGTTTTCATTAACCTCCTTCAAAGAAACATGGAAGCAACATCTGAGAGTAACAACATCTCTATCATTACAGAGGTTTCAGAGGATGCAAAGAATCTAGAGACACAAAGTCCTCAGAAACCAGCAAGTTCTGAAGCTTCTGAAACTGGATCTTCGTCTACTGTACTGAAATCTTCTAAAGCAGATTCATCATCAGCTGTAGTGAAACCTTCCTAAGCAAGTTCATTCACAGCAGTTTTGAAGCCTAGGAAGAAGTCAATGAAGAAGAAGAAGAAAAATAGACATAAGATGGAGTTTCGGATTGTCATCTCCGATTGTGAGGATGATGATGAGCCAGACTTCACTTGGGAAAACTGGATGGGTCGTAGGGCTTTAGAAGACTTATACTGATGTTATCTTAATGTCTTCATTATTATTTGTAATCTTTTCCTTCGATTAATGAAATTTTTTGTGAGGAAAATTCAAACAAGGCATCAACACATCAAATAAATGGTTAAAAAAATTATGAGAAGTCAAGAATATTGCAAATAAGGGGATCTCAAAATATTTGAAAATGCTTGAAAATTAAATTAAAAATGAAAATAATAAATAAAATTAGAAAATAAATGCTAAAAATGATTTTTAAAATGTTTAAAAATAGAAATCAGATAGAATTTTTTTTTTTTAAGATTTTGTGAAAAAAAATTGGAGTTAAAAAGAGTTAGGGAGCTATTTTTAATGATTTTTGAAAGAAAAAGGAATTAAAAAACAAATTGAAATGAAATTAAAATGAGCAAAAAAGCACGAGCCATCAGATTTGACTACTAAAACCAGTCAGATGATCACATGGTCAGGATTTGAAGTCAAAACGCGCTCACCAATGGATCACAACACCAGATCACAACAGACAAGAAAATTAAAAAAAAACACCGTTGCCTTGTGATTGGTAAGAAATTTGAATTTTGGAGCGAAAATTAGAAAACACGAGGGAAGCATGGTTGTCTTCAACCTCAAACCATATATTTTGCAAAATCATGAACTCGTGTTTTTAGCATGAATCAAGAATGGATTTAGCTTCTAAACACTTCATCGTTCATGTCTCTCTCTGCATCAGAGCCATTGATTGGCTCTGAGCAGAGAGAATTTTCTCAAGAACACGAAGGACCCTAGTTTTTCAAAATAAAATTAAATGACTTATCCGAAATATAAATTTCAAGTAAGTGAGGGCTTTCAATCAGTGAACCAGGACGAACACAATGGTAACTTGTTTGCCCAAATATTTTACTCGTAGGTACCTTTTCAGTTGAAGCTTCAGAGCTCAACAATGGTGGAATCAAGTTGAAGGTTGCAGGAGGTTTCAAGCCACGACAATGCTTCAGTTAGCTTCAGAGGAGGACGGTGATGGATTCTGGGCAAAGTAACAAGTTGAAACCAGTTTGATTTGGAAGCTCAAATCTCTGATTTTTAAGAGGTTTCAAGCTCAATGGTTTCAGAGTTTCCTTGGCTATCAAAGCTTGAAAATGAAGTAAAAATGATCCTCTATTTATAGGAAATTAAGTGAGGTCATGGTACGTGTGAAATTGTTAAGGATTTGTGTGAGTTAGGGTTGAGTTTTGGTGTTTTGCAATCCGTATGAAATGCAACATGAAATGCATGAATTGAGGATGAAAACAAGTGGTTTTGTGTTTGTTTGCACGTGTTTTTGGTTCACATAGGATTTGCACATGTGCTTGTGGTTCTAGATTGAGATTGGAGCGAAAATCATGACCTGAAAGTTGCGTGGGGAACAGAGTTCCTGACACCATGTTTGAACTTATGCCAAATGGAATCCACTTGTGTATTTTTGAATTTTATTTATGCCAAATGATCTTCTCATGGAAAATAATCAAATACAAAAAGAACCACATCAAAAGGATGCTTGGATTGAAAATTGTATTGAATCAAAGTTGAGGTCACAACCTGAAATTCCAGGCCAGGCATTAGGTCGACCAGGTCTTGGGCCTACTTTTGTGCAAACATGGGCAGCTGTGCAAATCCCAAAATTGATGGACTTAGAGATTGAATTGATGTTTTACCCTTGAAGCAAAGTTGTAGAGGAGTTCAAATGTGACATTTGGCTCAAAGTAAATTCCAAAAATGTTCGAAAATGAGAAAGATATGGTGTTTGGATCAAGTGACATGCCATACTTGACTTTAATCCAATCCAAATATGTGCCAACTTGAGATTTCTTGCTATTTCTTGCATCCAAAGGCCCATTGATGAACACTTGAATACCAAATGAAGGAAATTTGATTGCCTCTTTGAATAATCTTGAGAATTACTTGAGAATTAATGGAGATGGCATGGAAATAAACACATGAACCATACTTGAATCAACTTTGAAAACATGCACCAAACTTGAACTTATCTTGATCAAATGATGTTGAATGAAACTTGACATGAATTTGACCTAAGATTATAGGTCATGCCTTGAAGTGAAAGCTCTTGTGAACCATTTTTTGACCAAACTTTGACCTTGAGAATTTAAACCATGATTTAGAAACCAAGCTTGATCCATTGATTGCAATCCCTACCTTGTACAATAAGAAAGAGAAAGCAACAAATATTTTTTTCATTTTGAATAAGGTTAGAAATGTTAGCATATAAGCAAGCAAAGAAAACACAAAGGTGCAGGGTGACCTCTCACAAAGGCAAAACTAAAGAAGATAAAGGTTAGGAGGATACCATGCTTGTGATTTTGATGAGATGAAAATGATATCATAGGTAGAATCTTAGGGGTAAAAATTAGGGTATGACATATGCCCATATTTATGTTTCTTCTAGCTATCTGGAGATATACAAATTAGAAATCTTTGTATCGATGAGATTGGAGACACTTAAATACAGAAGACTCGGTGTTTAGCCCTAAGATGCCGCACGATGCTGATGATATGAATGAAAAATTATACCACTAGAGAAAATTGAAGGGAGCCCGACAAGGAGACATAACTCACTGGGGAGAGACACAACACCACAAGGGCCCCTACTAGGGAATAATCCAAAGTACAACCATAAATGAAACAGCTAACAAGTGATAATGGAAGGCTCCACTGGGGAACATGCAACAAGGAAAAAACACTGAGCTTACTTGGGAATCAACCCTGAGTAGTCAGTCGAAAAGGAACTACTACCAACTCATAGTTGAAGGTAGTAAACAGGATAATACCGACTCATAGATGACGGTAAAGAAACAGGTAATACTGACTCATGGATGATAATATACTACCAACTCAT
This sequence comes from Lathyrus tuberosus, assembly GCA_022829125.1. Lineage (NCBI taxonomy): Eukaryota > Viridiplantae > Streptophyta > Magnoliopsida > Fabales > Fabaceae > Lathyrus > Lathyrus tuberosus. The sequence goes on from JALAZF010000423.1 coordinate 2,668,706, forward strand.
AGTCGAAGGTAGTGTGAGGATTTAAATTGATAACAAGCTTCTCATAACTTCTAGTCTTCCACCTAGAACAAGTCTTAACTTCTTCTTTAACCAAATCTTCCACCTAGAAAGGGTAATAAACCTCCCATGACTTTCAATCTTCCACTTGGAACGAGTCTCAATTTATTCTTTAACCAAATGTTCCACCTGGAAAGGGTAATAAACCTCCCATGACTTCCGGTCTTCAACCTGGAACGGGTCTCAGTTCCTTCTTTAACCAAGTCTTCCACCTGGAAAGGGTAATAAACTACCCATGACTTCTAGTCTTCAACCTGGAATGGGTCTCAGTTTCTTCTTTAACCAAGTCTTCCACTTAGAAAGGGTACCAAACAATCTTTCCTCGAATTTTGATCCTTAACCTGAAGCGGTCTTCACTTGCCGGAGATTGGTATCTTAGTGTTGATAGAGGATCACAACAGGCTTCCTAAATAAAGAGACAACCACATGTTAAAAAACGAACTGGTGTTGAGTTTGATTTGTTGAATCACAACAAGCTTCTCTATTGGGAATTGACTGAGAAGATTGCAACTTGCTGCGAAAATAAGAATTGATATTGCTGGGAACAAACAAACTTCTCAAATAAAGAGACTGTCACTTGTTGTTGAACGCAATCTCAGAGAAATTACTGAAGTGATAATTAATAAGAAATTAGATTCTTCATCCATTGAACAAGTCTTCTCTGCTAAGGAAAACAAAATCCAAAAGGTGCAAAAGATGCCTTCTTCATCATCTATGTTTCCAATCTGGGGAAGTCAAAAACTGCTGCAGGGGATCAAAGTTTAATCTAGGAACGAACTGGAGAGAAACGGTCAAACAGGACTCTATCCGACAAGGAATAAACTCAGTTGGGGATTTGTTCCATCCAAGAAATTGAGTTGAGGAAGAAAACTGAAACACAATTCTTCCATGAGGCGCCATCTCAGTGGGGAAACAAAGGATAAACTCTCTCTAGGGAAAAAACAGCAGGAAAATGAGTTTAAAGACACTAAGGACATGCGAATGAGCACAAATTTGCATTAGGCTATGCACATATGCTTTATGAATGTCACAATACATGCAATTTTATGCTTATGCTGACAAAACGACACATCGAATAGACTAGGAGATCACAAAAGTAGAAAAATGGGCTACTCGGCCAAATATCAACAAGATGGAGACTGTGTTATCAAGCTTGTCTTTGCCAACATCTTCAAGGACAAAAAAAATTCACTGGGGATAAAAGATATGCTGGGGAAACTTGAAACAAAAAATCTCCAGACACCAACAACTCTCTGATGGCATAGAAACTTTTGCTGGCTTTGTTATAGGAGAACCCAAATCAACATTGCAACAATAAAACGGGTTGTAGAAAATCCATTATCTGACAACAAATATGTTGGAGCAAACATGATCGTCAAACCAAGGATATGCATAGGATGACCCATATGAACAGATGTACTGAGTTCCGCGCTTTGAGACTCGATCAATCCCAAACAAACACCAACATTCCTTTTAGTTTATTCAAAAGTCAAAGGAAAACATTTTGTAATTTTTAAAATCATGTGTATTATTAAACCTTTGTTTAAAAAATTATTATAAAAATAAATGACATTTTGAAAATGAAACAAATATATAAGAATTGAAATTATTTGGCAAAATATCAAGATTTTATTGATAGAATGGTAGTTTGCAAAAGGCGTAACCCCATGGATCATTACAAATTTTGGAAAATGGTAAATGGAAAGGCTACATTGAAATACAATGTCCACTATTCTCCCTAATAACTTTGAATTCCTGTAGTCTAGCTTCCATTGAAAGTGACTGGACTGAGACTTCCTGATCGATGATGTTGCAGCTTCAAGTGATCAAGCCTTGCCAGATGTAGTTACTTGCCATAAAATCCCTAACTTTTTCCTAGATTTCCCTTTCGGGTTTTCAATCTACCAGGATGAATTATTTCTGTTTATGTCTCTAATTTTTTCCTGGACCACCCTTTCGGGTTTTCCGTCCACCGAGACGCTAATTTTTGCCTAAGTTGGCCTTTCGGGTTCTCAACTTAGTGAGTTGTTCTTTTGATTATTTAGCCAAAGTATTTCTTGACTGCATCAATGTTCACCGGACGAGGGAGCTCCCCACCATCTATAGTCGTAAGATTCAATGCACCTCTAGTGAAGGCTCTCTTGAGAACATATGGGCCTTCGTAATTTAGAGTCCACTTTCCACGAGAATCATTGTGAATAGGAAAGATCTTTTTTAGCACGAGGTCACCTTCTCTGAATTCACGAGGACAAACCTTCTTATCAAATGCTTTCTTCATCTTCTTTTGATACAACTGACCATGACACAAGGCTGTCATTATCTTCTCTTCAATAATATTCAATTGGTCATATCTGTTATGAACCAATTCAACTTCTGTCAACTTGGCTTCCATCAAGACTCGCATTGATGGGATCTCTACTTTTATAAGGAGCATTGCTTCCGTGCCAAAGACTAAGGAGAAAGGGATTGCCCATGTTGAAGTGCGGACGAATGTCCGGTATACACGCAAAGCAAAAGGAAGCATTTCATGCCAATCCTTGTAGGTTATAACCATCTTCTACAGGATTTTTTTGATATTCTTATTTGCCGCTTCAACAACCCCATTCATCTTGGGTCTATAAGTGAAGAGTTGTGATGTTAAATCATGAAGCTTTCATAGAGTTCTTTCATCATCTTGTTGTTCAAGTTTGAACCATTGTTAGTAATGATTTTACTTGGAATACTGTATCAACATATGATTTAATTATTGATAAACCGGACCACCACTTATTTGGTCGCATTGGTGTATGACACCGCTTCGACCCACTTGGTGAAATAATCAATAGCTACTAGAATGAAACAATATTCATTTGAAGCCTTAGGCTCAATCATGCCAATCATGTCAATTCTCCACATAGAGAATGACCACGGAGATAAAATAACATTGAGTAGAGTCGGAGGCACATGCACCCTGTCCACATAAATCTGACATTTATGACATTCCTTGACAAATTGACAGCAATTAGATTCCATTGTCAACCAATAGTAACCAGCTGTAAGCATCTTCTTAGCCATAGAATGTCCATTGGCATAAGTACCGAAAGACCCTTCATGAACTTGCATTAACATGTCTGCTTCGTGTCTATCCACGCATCTGAGAAAGACCATGTCGTAATTTCTTTTGTATAACACATCTTCATTGAGAAAGAAGTTGTACGCCAATCTTCTCAAGGTCTTTTTATCTTTGTTGCATTCCCCAGCTGGGTATTCTCGACTCTGGAGGAAATACTTGATATCATGATACCACAGTTTATTGTCTACTTCCTTTTCTGCTGCAAACACATGAGCAAGTCTATCTAGACATTTGATCGTAATTTGAGGTGCCTCGTTACAGAAATTTACTCGATACATGGACGACAAGGTGGCTAGACTAGAGCATAAGCCATATTATTCTCCTCTCGAGGTATATGATGGAAATTGACTTTATCAAAGAAAGGCAACAACCACCTAGCATAATATTTCTATGGGATCAAATTCGGATGACGAGTTTCCCATTCACCTTTGATCTGATTGATAACTAAACCTGAATCCCCAAAGACGTCGAGGTTCTTGATTCTTAGATCAATGGCTTCTTCAAGGCCAAGGATACACTTCATATTCTGCCATATTATTCGTACAATCGAAACATATCCTTACAGTAAAAGAAATATGAGAACCTCGAGGAGTGATTATAATTGCTCCAATCCATGACCATATGCATTAGAGGCTCCATAAAATACCAAACCCCATCGGGATCCAAGCTCTGGTCCTTCTTCACGACCTGGATCATCAAATCTTTAGCTCTAATGGCCATAACATCCTCATCAGGAAAGTCAAACTGGATACTGATAATCTTCAATCGATTGATGAGCCAAATGATCAGCCAACACACTTCCTTTAATGGATTTTTGGGTACGATATTAAATGTCATATTCCGATAACAACATATGCCAACGGGCAATTCTTCTTGTCAGTGCAGGCTTCACAAAAACATACTTGATAGGATCCATTTTGGATATCAACCAAGTAGTATGGTTCAACATATACTGCCAGAGACGGTGGGTGTAGCACCTCGGATTCAATTAATTAATTAATTTGAATTATTTAGAATTTTATTTGATTAATTGGTGTTTTAAATTATTTGTTGTATGATTGTGGGGTTAAGTGTCCTTGAAGTAGAGGTATAGAGAGAGTAAGAGCTTGACATAATTGTTTATAAATTATTGCGAATTTTAATAAATTGTTAGAATAGATAGTATTTTTATTTGAATTAATTAAATAAATAGAATTATGAGGTGAATGATTAAAAATAGCATGGGTGATACAGAAATAAGGAATATTAGATTTATTAATAAAATAATAAGAAAATAAGATGTGTAGAGAAATTGAGGGTAAGGTTGAAATTAAGGAAAATATGTAGGATAAAAAGTGAAAAGCCTAATTAGAAGGAAATAAGTTTTGGAATAAAATTAGGGAAATAGACCCATTCTATCATTCTATCAGTACGTGAAAAAGAGGAAAATAGAGACACAAAGTTTTGGAAAAAGAGTTCTAGGGCTTGAGAAAAAAGATCAATTGAACCTCATCTTACTGAATTTTTTAGAATCACAAAATAAGGGAGGAGAAATGAGCTTTCAATATGTGTGTATAGCATGATGGGTGGAGAAGAAATCTCCTTTCTCTCGTAGGGTTTTATACTTTTGTTATAATGAATTGTTGTATTAGAAGATTCTACGTAGTTCTCATATATAAAGATTCTTGATGCAGTAAATAACCTTCCAAAGTTTTGTTTATATATTTACACTGCTACTGAATTTTTCTTACGACCTTTTAGTTGTAACACAGTTGTCCAGTACTTATGGTTAACTTTTATAAAATATATTTCAACAACTATTTAGATTTTTGAATAACTTATGGAGTTTAAATTGGAAATTGAGTTAATTGTCTATGCATTGAAGAGTGAGTTGAATTTATGGTTTTAAGTATAAAAATGGGTAGTCACTGTTTCTAAGAAAATAGTTTCTTTTTGGATGTTATTGGACTTCATTCTTCTGTAAAGAACTATTGAAATGCAAAAGATTAGTAGTTAATGGAATTATCGGTTTCGTAATGAATTAAGCCTTAGCATGTCCCATACGGTGTGTGATACATAACATGTACTGTGAATTCATGTTAGTAAATAATTAGCATTAATATGTAGTACAATATTTTCTATAATTACCAGTGTTAATTCATGTTAGTAAATAATTAGCATTAACATTTTTTTTTGAAAAGCAAATGAATTAATAAGGAGGAATATAAGGGATATTCACCCTACAAAACCAGCCAGCTGATACAAACAGGGAAAAACAAAATTTCCACCCAACACCAACCTAAACTTACTTACAACCAAGAGGATTCAAGGAAAAAGAAAAGAAACTAGTGTTGGTTGTGGAAATATCATTCAAAAGACTCCATTTCCATAAAAGAAACTTAATGTCCCAACACACATTATTAAAACTAACTGACTTATTTTTGAAAATAAAATGATTTCTTGCACTCCAAAGGCTCCAAGCAATTGCCAACCAAGTATTGCCCAATTTGTTGGCCAAAATAGTATTCCTTCCATATCTAATCCATGCCAAGAAGAAATCCATCCCACATCCTTCAAATAGAATGTCACAACCAATCCAATCTCCAATCCTATTCCAAACAGATTTCGCAAACCGGCAAGAAAATAAGAGATGATCCAGATTTTCCACACCTTCACCACAGAAGCAGCAAGAGAATTTCTCCACTTAAATACCTCTTCTCAACAAATTATCAATCGTCGAGAGGCGGTTCCAGAATAGGCGCCATCCAAAAATCAATATTCTAGGGGGGATCTTCAACTTCCATAAATGCTTAAAAGCATTGCGCAGAGAAGGTTGAACAATCTGCAAAATACTTTCATGAGATCCGGCAGTGACAGTTGCATACACGTCCCTTACCACATACGATCCCACATCTCCCAGTTTCCATTTGAACACGTCATTAGTGTGAGAATTAGGAGCATGAATCTGCAGAATCTGCTGCAGTTCAGTAGCCAAATGCAGGTCCGCAGCAGCAGCAGATGAATCCACTTCAAAATCGTTCCACTTCCATACACCATCGACAAAACCTCCCATATCAACCACCGACGATTTTTTGCTCATACTAGACTGGAACAGGGAGCAATATTTCTCTTTTAATATACCAATACCATTCCAATCCACAAGCCAAAAGGGAATATTATGACCATCTCCTAAAGAGCAATTTATGTGACCTGCAAAAGAAAACACTTCATTAGAATTCCCAGCCCCTAACTTCACCAGATCTTTCCACCAAATAGATGCACATCTAGGCTGCCCCAACTGATTTCCAGCCAACACTTCTCCTTCAATAAAACCATATCTTCCCCTCAGAACAGTCTTCCACAGCCCTTGTTTTGCAGCCACCACTTTCCACTTCCATTTTAACAGTAATGAAGAATTAAAAGCACCCAAGTCTAAAACTCCCAAACCTCCTTCATGCTTCGGTCTGCACACAAGCTCCCACCTGAGCCAATGAATTTTAGAAGTGCTCGCGTTTCCTCCCCATAAAAAATGTTTTCTAATAGAATCAATCTTCTTAATGGCAGCCATAGGCATTTTATAGAAAGACATCCAGAAAATAGGTAAACTGGACAGGGTAGAGTTTAGCAGAGTAATACGCCCCGCTATAGAAGTAACAGACCCCTTCCAAGATCCCAGTCTCCTATTGAACATATCCACAAGAAATTTCTAGGAAGAGATCCTCCTAGGATTAATGCCTAGAGGGATTCCCAGGAAACAAAAAGAAGGCTGATCAATCCAACACGCCAAGAAGAAAGAAGCTGCTAGCATGAAATGTTGACTCACATTTATGCCCATTAACCTACTCTTATTGAAGTTCACCTTCAAACCCGACACAAGCTCAAAACTGCGCAACACCGTTTTAATACTCCACAAATTCTGCCAATCACATTCCCCACAGATCAACGTATCGTCTGCAAACTGAATCATGTCCACCTTCACGTTTGAATCAACTGCAAATCCACGAAACAACCCAAGAGAAGAAGCTCTGTTCATAAGCTGCGTCAAACCTTCTGTAGCAAGAACAAACACAAAAGGAGACAAAGGATCTCCTTGGCGCAACCCCCTCTCAGCCACAAAATCCTTTGAAGGACTTCCGTTGACAAGGATCGAAAGATAACACTTAAACAAACACGCATCCATCCAAGTTCTCCACTTAAGACCGAACCCCATAGCAACAAAGATCTTCCTCAAAAAATTCCAATTAATACAATCATAGGCCTTCTCAAAATCCACCTTAAACAACAAACATTCTTTAGAGCTTCTTGTTGCCAAATCAATAACTTCATTTGCTATCACCACACCCTCCAACATATGACGGCCAGGAACAAAGGCTGTTTGTCTCTCATCCACTAAACTTCCTATCACCTTCTTGAGTCTATTAGCCAATAGCTTCGACAAAATCTTGTATAACCCTCCCACCAAATATATAGGTCTATAATCTCCTAAATGTAACGGAATGTCGACTTTAGGAATTAGAGTAATAAAAGCAGAAGTAATAGCCTTAGGAAGGTAGGCAGTGTTGTGAAACTCATTAAGAAAAGCCATAATATCAGTTTTCATAAAATACCAGCACTTTTTAAAGAAGAAGAAATTAAATCCATCCGGCCCCGGACTTTTCGAGCTATCACAGCTCCACACTGCCTGCCTAACCTCTTCCTCTTCAAAAGGGGATTCCAAAAAACCAGCTTCCTCCATAGATAGACTCTTAAAGAAACCATCCGGAAGAGAAGGACGAGTATGGAATTCCTCAGCATATTTAGCCTTGAAAAAGTTCCACACTTCATCTTTAATCCCTTCAACAGAATCCACCCTGCCTCTACTAGTTTCTATTGATGCAATAAAGTTCCTCCTTTGCCTAGATCTAATTTGATTATGAAAGAAACGAGTGTTGTCGTCCCCTAACTTCAGCCACTTCCTTCTCGCCTTTTGGATCAGCAAATTATCCTTAATATTGAGATGCAACCAAGCCTTCTTCAAATCTTCAGCTCTTTTCAACACTAGAGAATCTACTTCAGAACTACCACACACAACCAACCTCTCATCCATATTATTAACCTCTTTGAAACCCTCTTCAGCTTGTAAATCGTGCCAGCCAAAGACATTGATACTCCACTCCTTTATCTTACTCTTCAAAGCCTTAAATTTTTCTTTTATCACATAATCACTACGACCTGAAATACTTATTTCCTTCCACTCTTTTTCCACAAAATCAAGAAAGCCAGGGTGATCAAACCAACCATCGAACGATTTGAAATGTTTAAAGCCCCAGTTCACACATTTGATCTTTAACCAAATGACACAATGATCAGAAACATCTCTTTCTCATATATGTTGACCTATCAGCCCCATTTATCCACCACAGCACTATCCACCAAAAATCTATCGATTCTTCTCATCGAGCAGCCATCACCTCCAAACCAAGAAAACCTTTTGCCACTAACTAGGAGATCAATCAGACCACAATCTTCTATAAAAGCTTCAAATTCCCTCACCTAATTACTTCTATACACAGGGCTTCTACTCTTCCTCTCAGACACCTTCGATATAGCATTAAAATCCCCTCCCACTATCCACTTACCATCCTTGAAATTCTTCTTTAAGTCTGCCGGCTCCTTCCATAACCTCCTCTTAGACGAAAAATCAAAGGCAAAATAAATATTTACTAGATAGAATATCTCTGAGTTCCAAATAACTTTTGTTCCCAAGAAACCTTTTCCTACAAAAGACAGAACAGGTTCCACACAACATTCCTTCCAAATAGTTATCAAACCCCCCGACATCCCCTGGGAACCACTAAAGGACCAGCCAACATCAGAGAAATTACACAGATTTTTGATAATTTTACTATCTACAACATTCAATTTAGTCTCCTGAAGAAAAAATATATCTGCTTTACCTTCAGAGATAATTTTATTAATCCTTCTACGTTTAGAAAGATTTCCTCCTCCTCTTATGTTAAGAGATCTTATAATCATAGATCCTGATTTGAATTCATCGTCTTACCAATAAATCTAGCTTTATCGACTGATTGTATTTCATTTAATCTCCTCGAGCTAGTGGCTAAGTCTTCGACTGGAACAACTCCAAGGTCAAGGGCTCCCTTCCAAATTTTTCCTCCCACTTCTGTCTCCATCTGCTCCCAAAATCTATTATTTCCCACTCTGACATCAGCATCAGAAATTGACTCACAACAGAGGACATCACCAGCTGAAAAATTGACTGAGTCAAAAGAACTAGAAGGAATGACAATTGGATCCTTCTGTTGAGAAAGGCCCGCTACTTTACAAAACTTTCCTTCTTTAGCAAAAAATTGCTCTATTGGATCTTCAGAACCTTGTAACGGGTCCAGAGACACCAGGCCCAAAGACCTACAGGCCTTTTTCTTTTTCTTTCTCTTCTGCTATGGCCCACACGCTTCTAAAAGTTTTTTGAACTTTAGTTTTCTAGAAGGTACCACAGGGCCAGATCCTGCCAAACCTTTATACAAATGTCTAGACTTTCCTTCTGAATGATTATCCTGCTGCGCCGGCCTGGGAAGTTGAGCAGACCCGACAAAAGAGCTCTTTTCAGCTCTTATTTTCTTGGCTTCCACAATAGCTATATCAAAAAGGTTAGTAGCCTGGTCTCTGACAGAAAAAGCTATCCTCGAGTCTTGAGAAATTCTCCGACAACCATCACCTTCCTCCTGTCCCTCGAGATGATTTTCTTTACCATACTGTAGCGAGCGATTTTTGGATGTGGTTGCGAAGCACGATCGCTCCAGTACTACAGTTCAATTCATTTTTTATCCTATTAAAGTTGATGAAAGAAGGGAAATAGATGTCTCCAATTAACCCTGCTTGCATACTGAGATTAAACAGTCGAAACTGTTGGTTTATAGATGCTACAAAGATTCGGGGTTTGTCCTAGGTTATTTTGTTGACGAGGGGTGCTTTAGGCTATTGGTTGAGATGTTAGGACGGATATATATGAAAGTATGGGATTTTGGGTTTTTGTTTAGTGTGCTCGCTAAGATTTTTCTTTCAATCTTATGCCTACGTATTCCCGTTTACCGAAACAGGGAAATCAGAGCGTTCGTAGTTCCTCCTATTTTATGGGAGGAAATGGTTATTTTGGTGTCTTGTTCAAAGCCCAAGACGTGAAGCGAAATGTGGTTTGTATCTTGTTCAAAGCCCAAGATGTGAAGCTGAAGGGTTTATTTGTATCTTGTTCGAAGCACAAGATGTGAAGCTAAAAGTGTTGACCTTAGAGAGAATTTGTCATCTCTAAAGAGGGGTTTGTCTGTTACGACTGTTTATGAAGGAGAATTACTTTAATCGGGATTTGTGAATCCGACAATGCCATAATTTCCTTTATAGGGGATTTCAACCTGAAGGAGAAGACTTTAACTCAGTGTAGAGTAATGCCATCTTTCCTTAGGAATTTCTCATACTAAAAGAGGGACATTGGCATGGATGTGGATGATCCAGAGGCTTGCCGCTTACAACAGTTAGATGGAGGGGAAGGAGTTGTTGATGTTTGTGTACTGTGACCGAGGCACAACTTTGATGCTAAAAGGTTAATTGGATCAACGAGTGTTTTTTTTATACAAAGCCTAAGAGAAGGCTATTATGTGTCTCGTACAAAGCCCGAGAGAGAGGCTAAAAGGTTTTGACTCAACGAGGGAATCTTTTGGTATCTCGTATAAGGCCCGAGATGGAGGCTATTTGACTCAACAAGAGAGTTTTTTGTATCTCGTACGAAGCCCGAGATGGAGGCTAATTGACTCAACGAGAGAGTTTTTTGTATCTCGTACGAAGCCCGAGATGGAGGCTAAACGTTGTTTGACCCCGCTGGGGAGAATCATTGTACAAAGCCCAAGAGAGAGGCTAACTTCACGGGAGAAGGATCTTTATACAAAGCCTAAGAGGAGGTTGTGGCGACTGTTCAGTTAAGTGACAGGTCTAGTAGAGAGAAAATCAGTTCTTATATGAGAAATGCTGTACTCGAGGATTTGATTCGAGGATCCGAGTTATTCCTGTTCTTTAAGGAGGTGGGAAATCCGAAGGGTATTGAGACTGTCCGAGTCTACGGGTTTTCTTCCTATTTAACGAAGGGGTGACTTGAGAATGTCTTTGAGACTCAAGGAGATTAGACTGTCCAAGTCTAGAGTGTCATCTTTTGTACTGTGCTTTGAGAAACAGTAGTAGAATCTATGAAAGGACTGTTCTATGCAGATGACTAATTTCTATTCCTATACCTCTAGGAGGTCGTCGGGACAATTTGTACAAAGCCCAAGAGGAGGCTGGAAACTTTTAAGAAGTCGTCGGGTCCTTGTACGATGCCCAAGAGGAGGCTATCATTCCCGGAGGAAGAGATCATTATACGAAGCCTAAGAGGAGACTGTGAATACTTCTAAGAAGCCATAGGGTCCTTGTACTAAGCCCAAGAGGAGGCACGGTTGCTTTTAGGAAGTCTGTGGGTCCTTGTACGATGCCCAAGAGGAGGCCGATGCTTTTAAGAAACCCATGGGTCCCCAAACCCCGAGAAATTCAAGGCAAGCTAGTCACAAGGAATAGATCAAGTCAGGAAAGTTCGAGAATTTGGAAGAAACTCAAAGATGCCATTCACGGAGAATACATTCATCTCTGGGAATAGAGTTTCTTGACAATTCCTAATGAGGACAACCGAAGAGAAGACTGTATCTGGTGATCCTATTGGGGATCTAGTTGTCTATTTCTACGAATAAACCAAACGGCGTCACCTAGTTCTGGACGTAGTGGCCGGGAAAACTCTAAATATCTATACTATTATTACACAGTTGATATGAGTTTATGAAATAAGACTTACAGCGAAACAACCCCACAATACAGTTATATGTATATGAAAGCGGTAAATGAAAGCAATAACCACTTACTCGGTTGTAGAGCTTCCATGCTGTTTGGTTAGTTGTTCAACAAAGAAAGATTGAAAACAACAGTATATTCAAAATCAAAGGAGAAAGTGTTTTGAAAAAGAAATATTTGGGGCTTACAGCTCAAGGAGAGGCCCAGGGTTTTATCAGTGAGCGTACTGTTTGAATTTGTATAGAGGGACTTATACAAGTGACTGTGGCCCAAAAATTGTTTTCTGTACAAAGGGATGGGTCTTACACTCTCGTGGAGCAGGATCATTGGAATCTGTCTCCCAGGCAGAATTGTCGTAGGAGAATTCCTCAGTTGCATTTTGCATAGTATTTGTGCTCTCAGTTGTATCTCCCCATCCAGTAGGCTGGATATCTTCGAGCCTGATACGAGAGCTTTCGGGAGCGGTGTACTTGACCATATAGTCGTATTTCCCACTCGGTTGTCCCAAGGTGTCCCAAACTTCTTTGGAACTGGAGGAGTCATCTCTCTCGAAGACGTTAACCTCAAAAAGCATAGTTGATGAATTCAAGCCCTGCAAACGTTGCAAATTCATCTTCATGTTGAATAGTTTCTGAATGACCTGAGTGTTGATCCCATGACATGGTGGGGACACAGGTATTCTGTTCAATGATGGTCAGCTGATTTTCATTGTTCGGCTGACTCTCTTGCCCCAAGTTTCCTGGGTAAGGCTGCCACATTGGCAGACCATCCATTGGGCCATAGTAATTGTGGTCAAAGTTATCTTTCATCAGAGTGTCCTCCTCTAATGAATTTGGCGGAGCACGGCATCCTTCCGGATCACAATCTCCATAGATCATTTCAACGTCTGACCTTGGTATAAATCTCGGACTCTGTGCGGGATAGCAAAATGGTATAGGCACCTCTTCCTGAGACATGTAACCGTCCTTGTTAAGGTAGGACTTCCATTCTTCATCTGTGTCAGAGGGATCTTCCTCATTGATAGCATGTACTGCCTGAGACACTGGGTGAAGGAAACCTCCACCGTGGAAGAAGTTTTGAAGGGGATGAAGACTTTCATCGTTGGCAGCTGTCTGGGTACAGGTTGCAGAAAAACCAAGACCCTTCTTTGTTTTATTGTCAATAGGAATGACAAGCTGTCCCCATCCTGTTGTATCGGTACTCTCAACCGCTTTGATAGCATCTTTGTATGAGGAAATCGAGGTTCCTCCTTTGAACTGATTGTTCTTGCTTACCGACAGTGCTTGGAACTGAGTTCCAATAACCTCCTCGGGTTCTATGCCAGTAGATGATGACAAGTTGCTTACAAGCAAGGCTTGTTCCCCACAAACTGTGACAAGTTGATCGTTCTTGACGAACTTTAGCTTTTGGTGGAGGGTCGAAGTGATCGTTCCAGCCTGATGTATCCAAGGTCTTCCTAATAAACAACTGTATGTTGCCCGGATGTCCATGACCTGGAAAGTGACTTGGAAAGTATGAGGACCAATAGTTATAGGAAGATCAACTTCGCCGATAACTGTTTTTCTGGATCCGTCGAACGCTTTGACGACGACCTCGCTGATTCTCATCGGAGGGCCTTTGAATGATAATTGCATCAAAGTGGACTTCGGCATAACATTCAGGGCTGACCCTGTGTCTACCAGTACGCTGGCTAAAGCATCGTCCTGGCAGTTAACTGTGATATTCAGCGCCATGTTATGACGGCGACCCTCTTCGGGTAATTCCTCATCACTAAATCCCAAATTATTGCAGGAAGTGATGTTAGAGACAATGCTATCGAACTGTCTGATTGTTACATCCTGTTCCACAAAGGCTTGCTCCAAGACTTTCTGTAGAGCCTCCATGTGGGCTTCTGAACTGAGTAATAATGATAATACCGAGATCTTTGAAGGAGTTTGTAACAGTTGATCCACAATGTTGTATTCACTCCTTTGGATGAGCTTCAGCATCTCATCATTATTTTTCGAAAGGTCGGGATTACTGGATTGACCGAATGGTGGATCAGGAGTTTCCATCTGAAGTTCCTTTTCCTTGTTAGGTTCTCCAACTCCTCGGTTGAAGATTCTACCACTCCGTGTTACACGACTGATGTCTGCAATATTCACGACGGAGGGTAATGGAATTTCCTTTCCATTCTCGACTATTGTTGCACCGTATTTGTAAGGGATAACCTTAGTTGATTCATAAGGCAGTGGTCCCGGCAGATAGATGACTATGGGAACCTTCTTATTTTTCTGACCATCATAATTAATCTCGATCCGTTCCCGGTTGGGAACTTTAGATTCGTTAAGTAGAGGGATAATGGCAAAAACATCCTTGGTCCTGTGATGACCAGAGATCATGACAACATCCTCAACTTGCTCGGCAAGGTAGTTCGGCGTCCAGTTGATGGGTCCAGAACCCGGATATGGGTGAATCTCTCCACGATCTACCTGACCCTGAAGAGCTGCTCTCACAAAGTAACACCCTTGGTTACTTTCCGAACAGACACCGCAACGTTCATAGTTGTGTGGTGGCACCTGGCCACGCCCACTTTGAATACAATGTAATCTCACTAGGTTAGCTTCCACAGATCGGACATCCTGACTTTGACGCTGAGTAGGATTCCTGTTGCTGATACTAATTTGCTGAGTATCTTCATCCATATAAATTGGCATCCACCAGTGATTTAACAAGTGCTGAAGTGCCTCCTAGACAAGGGCACAACCTCGATTATTTTCGCAACCTGCCTTACAGCTTTGATAGTCATGTGATGTTAAGAATTCGAGTCGGACCTGCTCAGCATGTAACTCTACCAGGTTGGTATTCATCACGCGAATATCGAAGATCTGAACCATGTTGATTTGATAGGAGTTCCTATCATGGTAGTCTTGGATCCATCCAAGATCCATCTGACGCTGGAGGGCCTCCTGTATGAAAGAGCATCCCTGTTTGTTTACCGAGCAAGTCAGACAGGAACTGTAATCGTGCCGCGGCAGATTATGATACTGGCTTTTCCTTGAGTGCATCACCACTAAGTTGACATTTATTGCACGGATATCGTGGTTCTGAATGACGTTAGAATTCGTGTAAACCATGTTAACTCCATGAACTCGGTGCTCTTGGATCAATCCGAGATCCATCTGTTCCTGTAGAGCTGCTTGCACCACAGAACATCCTTGATTATTTTTAGAGCAGATATCACACTGGTGATAATTATGAGGTGGCACATGGCCATATCCACTCTGTCTACAATGCATCTTGACCAGATTGGTTTTCAACAAGAGTACATCATGAACTTGATAGACATCGTTAGTCTCTCCTTCTATCAAATTGACTGCAGCCTTCTCGTGTTGAGGCAACGGATTCGTGAGAACATTAGGATTCGTATCCTTGAAGGATAAGACCCCGCTCCTAACAAGTTTTTGCACGTCAGGCTTGAAATTGAGACAAGTCTCTATGTTATGCCCTGGACCTCCTTGATGATAAGGGCAAGTTTGATCCACCTTAAACCAAAAAGGTGGATTTTCCGGTACTGTAAGAGGAGATTTAGTCTGAATGTGCCCCTTAGCCAGTAGTAATGGCAACAGCTCTGCGTACGACACGGGTATAGGATCAAATCCTGGTGGCCGTGTTGTACGGTTGTTGTTGTATAGAGGACGAGCCTGCTGAAGAGGCTGTTGTGTCCTTTGTTGATCAGGTTGGCTTTGCGCAATCTGAGGTTGATACATAGGAATAGACGCAGTGTTGATAGCAGGAGTCACAGCTGCTATCGGTTGATAACGTCGCCTTTGCTTTCCGAGAGAGATATTCCCAATATCTTGCTCTTTTTTCTTAGGGAGAGCACTACCGTATTTTTTAGTACCGCTCGTCGATCCAGTGTCTTTTACTAAACGTCCTTCTCGGATGGCTTCCTCAAGACGTACGCCCATGCCAACCATTTCGGTGAAATCACTGGGCGCACTGGCAACCATTCGGTCATAGTAAAATGAGCTTAAGGTCTTTAAGAAGATCTTTGTCATCTCTTTTTCCTCTAAAGGTGGACAAATTTGAGCGGCAATCTCACGCCACCTTTGAGCGTACTCCTTAAAGGTTTCCTTGTCCTTTTGCGACATCGATCTGAGTTGATCTCTTTCGGGTGCCATGTCCAAATTGTATTTGTATTGTTGGACGAAGGCAGTGCCAAGATCTCTGAATGTGCTGCTCGTGGCACGGTTTAAACCCATGTACCATTTGAGTGCGACACCGGTTAAACTATCCTGAAAGTAGTGAATCAGTAGGTCCTGATTCTCCGTCTGAGCTGACATCCGCCGAGCGTACATCACCAGATGGCTCTGAGGGCAAGAGTTACCCTTGTATTTTTCAAAGTCGGGCACTTGAAATTTGTGCGGGACTTTCACATTTGGGACCAAGCAGAGATCTGCGGCGTCCTTTCCAAATAGATCCTGACCGCGAATGGCTTGCAGTTCCTTCTGCATTTCCAAGAACTGCTCCTGGAAATCCTCCATTCTGTCAAACATAGTTTCCTTTTTACCAGAAGGTGTTTGTGGAATCTGTCCTTCTGGGACAGTGTGCACCACAGGGGGTGGTACCGTGACTACGGTAGTGAGTCTTGGCGTCTCCCGAAGTTTGTAACCTTCAGGAGTCTTCAGTATGCCTCTGGCATCTTCGCTTTCCCGAAGTTTGTAACCTTCAGGCCCAGCGGCTTCTGTTGTGATTCCCTGATCTTCAGTGATCGGCGGAACATATCATTCTGGGATATAGTTAACAGGCATGCCCCAAGGACGATCTTTCGGTATTTGATACCTAGGATCATACTTTTCTACTATGGGCGTTGAGGTGATCTCTGAGATCACAGTTCTTTGTAGCTGAGCTTCTGCCATGGCTTGCATGTCGTTACGAACCTTCCGTATATCCTCTCTCAGAGCGTCGATCTCTTCTTTCAACTCTCTGTTTTCTTCCTCAAGATCATCCATCTTTTTCTGACGATTGGCCCGAGTATTATACGAATAAGACAGTTTGACTCTAGAACCGAGACACAAACGTGAGATTCGTAGGTAAGAAGAATACGCGATGTGAGAATGATGAATGCAATGATTATATTAATTATTTAAGGTTTAATCAAAATAAACTTTGACAATTAGATTGCAAATATCAAACGGTGGGGAAACCCCTTTTTATTGAATTCAAAGGATTACAGAAATGGAAATACAGTAGATTACAAGGTGCAGAAACAGAAACCTAAACTAATGGGTCCCGAGTCCTCTCTGAAGAGAAATCGGGTGTTGATTCTGGTATCTTCCTTTTCTTTGACCGGGGCTATTGGGCCGTTGTCGAGTTGTCATTCCTTTGCCAGGTTAAAGGAGCGAGCAAATTCCTTTGGTCATCTTGATTCTCTACAGCATGTTGCTCCAAAATTTCAATAAGAGC
This sequence comes from Lathyrus tuberosus, assembly GCA_022829125.1. Classification (NCBI taxonomy): domain Eukaryota; kingdom Viridiplantae; phylum Streptophyta; class Magnoliopsida; order Fabales; family Fabaceae; genus Lathyrus; species Lathyrus tuberosus. The sequence continues at coordinate 2,686,167 of JALAZF010000423.1, forward strand.
ATCCTTATCTTTCAGTAGTTGCTGTATTTTGATGCACTCTACGTCGAGGGTGCGGTACTTGTTCTTCCAAGACCTTCTCTCCCGTTGAACTTTGTCGAGAGTAACCTGAAGCTTTTCAGTTTCCGTCATGAAGTACATGACAGATTCCCTCGGCGGAAGAATTCTGTAACGAGGATAAGGCATTTTTAGCTTGAGAGCTCTGGTTTGTACCCAATGGAGGTAAGGCTCCACCGAGACACAGTCTGGTTTTCCCAGAGACTCTCGTCCTTTCTTATGAACATGCTTCCAAGCGTGCACTATTTCCATCTTTAGTGCTCTGTCATTTTCTCCTTCCTTGAAGAAAAGACCTTCCAGATGAACACCCCGTGGGACGTGTCTCATCGGGTATCCAAATTGACGGCGAACCAACACCGGATGATAGTTGATTCCTCCCTTAATTCCTATAAGGGGTACGTTGGGGAAGTTTCCACAACGGTCAATGATCCTGATTCCATCATAGATCCTATTACACCAATCTATATCAGAGTTGGTAAGGGACATGATCTTCTGCGACCAACGTAAGGCACTCTTACAATCCCAAAAAGCAGCAGACTTAGGCAAGTGAGAGATAAACCATTTGTAAAGCAGAGGTACACAGCATGTGATCTCCCCTCCGCTGTACAAATTTCCCAAGTGTACAGAATGATACGCATCTGCGAGCAAAGTCGGCACAGGGTTTCCAATGAGAAAAACCTTAATGGAGTTGATATCGACGAAATTATTAATGTTGGGAAACAAAAATAACCCGTAGGTGAGCAAGACAAAGACGCTTTCAAAAGCAGTCACGTTTCCTATACTGGAAAAATACAGGGCTTTCTTTGTCAAGAACTGGGCTGGCAAACCTTGGATGCCACCCTTGGTAGTTAGGTGAGTCCTGACCTCAGACTCGTCCAAATGAATTGCTCTGGCAATGGTCTGATTCTTTGGAATTTCTTCCAGTCCAAAAAATGGAGCTCGATCAGTAATGTGTAGATCAATCAGATGAGAATACTCCTCCAGCGTTGGTGCGAGCTGGTAATCCGGGAATGTGAAACAGTGATAAACTGGATCATAAAACTGAATGAGCGCGTCCATGATTCCCTCAATCACATGGACTCTTAACAGTGGTAGCAAACCTCCGTGCTTGGCTCTGAAAGCCTATTGGTTAGTGATCATCCTTGCTAACGTTCTTAAATCCTCTAGCTTTGGAACCTTGAAGGTGTAACTATGAGTTCTCCTTCTACCGAAATCCATTAGTGCAATCCTTTTCTCTGATATTTGCAATCACAGTCTCAGTTTAATTTGAAAAACAGAGAGACTAGAAGAGAATTTTTTTTTGTTTTAATGTTTTTTAAATGAATGCATGAATGCAGCACACAAAAACATAGAAAAAAACATGGGGTCAAAGGGTCGTTGTCATGAAGTCAAGGCTCTACCCATCCCCAAAGGTTTATACTAGGGTGATTTTTGTACCTGTACTCATTATCATCAGATCCTCCCAGGAAAGCAAAACAACAAGCGGATCGCCATCGAGTTGTAGAGCAATCTTAGAGTAAGTGCCATTCACCGAGAATAGATCACCAGCCTCAAATGAGGGTAGTATTGCGTAACAACTATTCCTGATAGTTTCCGCACTACAAAAGGGTTTGGCTCCTCAGCTTCTCACACATCACAATCGGCCCATTGTCTAGGTGAGAGAATAGGTTGCATTGGTCAGCCTCCACTGAGGTTGATGGTCGACCTCGTCGCCATGACTTATCTTAAGTGTATACTCGATCTTTCCACATGCGGCATCACACGCATTCCCATTAGCAGAAAAATAAACACGTATAGCAATTAGGAAAAGCAGTATATATATTTGTCCTAATCATCCTAGACTTTTAAAAGCTAAGAATCTTAAGTTCCTGACAGAAAATGGTTTCCCGGCGGAGTCACCAATCTGTGGTTTCATTCCAAATTAGTGGCGTTTTGACCTAAGATCCTAGTGACGTCAAGGTTTCCACCTAGGGGACAAAAAAGAACAAGATCCCTAAAGATACCATTTTGCTATCCCCAGCAGAGTCGCCATTTTTCTATAGCGAGCGATTTTTAGATGTGGTTACGAAGCACGATCGCTCCAGTACAACAGTTCGATTCATTTTTTATCCTATTAAAGCTGATGAAGGAAGGGAAATAAATGTCTCCAATTAACCCTGCTTGCATACTGAGATTAAACAGTCGAAACTGTTGGTTTATAGATGCTACAAAGATTCGGGGTTTGTCCTAGGTTATTTTGTTGACGAGGGGTGCTTTAGGCTATTGGTTGAGATGTTAGGACTGATATATATGAAAGTATGGGATTTTGGGTTTTTGTTTAGTGTGCTCGCTAAGATTTTTCTTTCAATCTTATGCCTACGTATTCCCGTTTATCGAAACAGGGAAATCAGAGCGTTCGTAGTTCCTCCTATTCTATGGGAGGAAATGGTTATTTTGGTGTCTTGTTCAAAGCCCAAGACGTGAAGCGAAAGGTGGTTTGTATCTTGTTCAAAGCCCAAGATGTGAAGCTGAAGGGTTTATTTGTATCTTGTTCGAAGCCCAAGATGTGAAGCTAAAAGTGTTGACCTTAGAGAGAATTTGTCATCTCTAAAGAGGGGTTTGTCTGTTACGACAGTTTATGAAGGAGAATTACTTTAACCGGGATTGTGAATCCGGCAATGCCATAATTTCCTTTATAGGGGATTTTAACCTGAAGGAGAAGACTTTAACTCAGTGTAGAGTAATGCCATCTTTCCTTAGGAATTTCTCATACTAAAAGAGGGACATTGGCATGGATGTGGATGATCCAGAGGCTTGCCGCTTACAGCAGTTAGATGGAGGGGAAGGAGTTGTTGATGTTTGTGTACTATGAACGAGGCACAACTTTGGTGCTAAAAGGTTAATTGGATCAACCAGTGGTTTTCTTATACAAAGCTTAAGAGAAGGCTATTATGTGTCTCGTACAAAGCCCGAGAGAGAGGCTAAAAGGTTTTGACTCAACGAGGGAATCTTTTGGTATCTCGTATAAGGCCCGAGATGGAGGCTATTTGACTCAACAAGAGAGTTTTTTGTATCTCGTACGAAGCCCGATATGGAGGCTAATTGACTCAACGAGAGAGTTTTTTGTATCTCGTACGAAGCCCGAGATGGAGGCTAAACGTTGTTTGACCCCGCTGGGGAGAATCATTGTACAAAGCCCAAGAGAGAGGCTAACTTCACGGGAGAAGGATCTTTATACAAAGCCTAAGAGGAGGTTGTGGCGATTGTTCAGTTAAGTGACAGGTCTAGTAGAGAGAAAATCAGTTCTTATATGAGAAATGTTGTACTCGAGGATTTGATTCGAGGATCCGAGTTATTCCTGTTCTTTAAGGAGGTGGGAAATCCGAAGGGTATTGAGACTGTCCGAGTCTACGGGTTTTCTTCCTATTTAACGAAGGGGTGACTTGAGAATGTCTTTGAGACTCAAGGAGATTAGACTGTCCAAGTCTAGAGTGTCATCTTTTGTACTGTGCTTTGAGAAACAGTAGTAGAATCTATGAAAGGACTGTTCTATGCAGATGACTAATTTCTATTCCTATACCTCTAGGAGGTCGTCGGGACAATTTGTACAAAGCCCAAGAGTAGGCTGGAAACTTTTAAGAAGTCGTCGGGTCCTTGTACGATGCCCAAGAGGAGGCTATCATTCCCGGAGGAAGAGATCATTATACGAAGCCTAAGAGGAGACTGTGAATACTTCTAAGAAGCCATAGGGTCCTTGTACTAAGCCCAAGAGGAGGCACGGTTGCTTTTAGGAAGCCTGTGGGTCCTTGTACGATGCCCAAGAGGAGGCCGATGCTTTTAAGAAACCCATGGGTCCCCAAACCCCGAGAAATTCAAGGCAAGCTAGTCACAAGGAATAGATCAAGTCAGGAAAGTTCGAGAATTTGGAAGAAACTCAAAGATGCCATTCACGGAGAATACATTCATCTCTGGGAATAGAGTTTCTTGACAATTCCTAATGAGGACAACCGAAGAGAAGACTGTATCTGGTGATCCTATTGGGGATCTAGTTGTCTATTTCTACGAATAAACCAAACGGCGTCACCTAGTTCTGGACGTAGTGGCCGGGAAAACTCTAAATATCTATACTATTATTACACAGTTGATATGAGTTTATGAAATAAGACTTACAGCGAAACAACCCCACAATACAGTTATATGTATATGAAAGCGGTAAATGAAAGCAATAACCACTTACTCGGTTGTAGAGCTTCCATGCTGTTTGGTTAGTTGTTCAACAAAGAAAGATTGAAAACAACAGTATATTCAAAATCAAAGGAGAAAGTGTTTTGAAAAAGAAAGATTTGGGGCTTACAGCTCAAGGAGAGGCCCAGGGTTTTATCAGTGAGCGTACTGTTTGAATTTGTATAGAGGGACTTATACAAGTGACTGTGGCCCGAAAATTGTTTTCTGTACAAAGGGATGGGTCTTACACTCTCTCAAGAGGCCCAAAAAGTTTAAAGAAAAAGAGTGGGGCTTATAACACAAGGGTAGGCCCAGATGATTTTTCCGTTTGAAATGGCGATCGCGCCGAGGTTTTCTTTTAACGCAGAGGGACTTATACAATAAGTGAGGCCCAAAATGTTTTGGTTAAAAGGGGATTGGGTCTTATACTCTAATAGAGGCCCAAAAAAGTTTTAAATGGGTCTTATAGCTCGAGGAGAGGCCCAAAAGGATATTTTTCAAAAGGCGACGATCGCGCCGTTTATTTTTTACGGTATCGGGACTTATACAATACACTGAGGCCCAAAAATGGTTTGGTCAAAAAAAGGATTGGGTCTTACACTCTATTAGAGGCCCATGAGTGTTTGACAATGATTTGTTTGAGTGAAAATCAAAGAAACCCTAATTTTATTCTTTAAAAGTAAATATTTAAAGAAAATCAATGAAAAATACCAAATAGGTTTGAATAAACCACTTCTGATTTTTGTTTAAGGTTTGAAAAATGGGGTATAAATCACAAGAGATATTAAAACTCATTTGGTCTTGATTTTTCAAGATGAATATTCATTTTAAAATGTTTAAAAACAAATAAAATGAATTTATTCACAAAAATACTAATTATATTAAATAAATAATATAAAATCAATTTTTTTTGTGGAATAAAATATTCCAACATTTTTGTGATTTTTTGCAAAAGGAACCAAAATAGTCCCTTTCTTGAAAAACACAAACAGTCTCTTTCTTGAAAAAGGGGTTAAAAGTGACCAAAATAGCAACTCTCTCAAATGGTGTTCCAGATTAGGGGAACCATTTGGGACAGTTCAAGGATGATATTTGGAGTGTGTTTGAGGTTTTATCTGGTTTGGAAAGTGACTGAATCAAGACATGGCTTGAAAAATGCAAAAAAAGTCTATTTTGAGGTTTTGAGAGGTGACTTTGTGATTTTGTGATTACAGGTCACTTGTGATAGTTTGCACAGCTTACATATGATATATATGAGGTGTGTGTGTGATTGATTGTGATGAAAAAGCTCTCAAGCTCAAAAACTCAAAGTTACCTTGCTAAAGAAGGCATTTTTGCCAAGAGAAAGAGGTTTTGAGGAAAGCATATGTTTGATGGCTTTGGTGTACTCAAACTGATCACAATTGAGCTCTATTTATAGTAGAGCAAGTTTGTTTTGGGATCCACAGTGAATGGCAACTGCAGCAAGTGTTTGTTCAATGTTGGCCAATGGAAATCCAAGTCTCCTCTAGCCATTGACTAGAGGTTAGGGCACAGGGTTGTGGTTCCCTTGGTCTTGGATAAGTCTTGACCGAATTCAGTTGCAAATGGCTCAGTCCATGCCACCTTGATGCTTCCATTGAATGCTCCAATCCAAAATTGGAGTCTTGTCCCTATTTTGGCCATTCTAGGTTCAACATGCTATTTATTGTTCCAAAGACTTTGGAGGCTTGGCTCAGTGGTTGTCCCCTTTAGATTCAATCCTCAGAGGTGTCCAAGTGGATAAGAGCATTTGGATTTGGCTGATTTTGGAAAATCGAGCAAAAATGCAAATTTTGCCTTGCCTTGGCAGATTTCAGCAAGGCAACTTTCCAATGTCATATCTCATGACTCAAATTGAATTTGGTAATGTTCTTGGTCATTTTGGAAAGCCCTTACATGATACAACAATTGTTTGAACATATTTGGTTTTGATCTCTTTTGAATCCAAGTGAAAAATCCCCCTACATTTGGCATAAAGTATGGTAAAATCTGACTTAGTGAAATTTTCACTAAGTGTTGGAACAAAGTGACTTTTCTTGATTTTGATCACTCCATAACTCAAAATACATGAGGAGTTGGAATTAGGTCTAGTTGAAGTTTTTGTAGAGTGCAATGAGATCTACAAATCAAGCCTTGGATGGGAGAAAATGACTTTGTGGTTTAGGAGTTATGACCCTCCAAAGTTAGTACCCTAGCCACTTTATTTTTAACTTAGAAAATTTTCTAAGTTTTTTATGGTTACCCCTTTTACAAGTTACCCAACTTTTCTTGATTTTTCTTGATGAATGATGATTCAAATCATACATTAACATCATTTTAGGGTTAAAAAATCCATTTTGGTGAAAAATCTCAAAAAGTCAAAGTTGACTTTTGTGCACAGTTGACTTTTTATCAGATGAATACCAAACTGTGCAATTCTTTAGGAAATCATGTCCTTGACCTAAATCAAAATTGATGGACATGTTCCATGGGTGTCATAGGGTATATTGATGCATGTCATAGGGCTTGGGAGCATGTCCTGGTCAAAAGTCAAAGTTACAGTTGACTTTTTCCTTAAAACCCTAACTGTGGTGCAGATGAAATTGAGACTTGTTGTTCAAGCTTCTTGATTAATCCATTATTGCAAATGGATCAATATAGTTCATTAGAGACCCTCAAACCCTCTCTTGAGGTCTTGGCTCATGATTTGCCCTAAAAGTCAACTTAGGGGTGAATTAGGTCAAGAAACCCTAATTCCTGATTTTTTATGAATGCATCCCCTGAGGCAAAATTGACTTGATGATTGGGTCCATGAGGTTCCATGGAGTATATTAGGTTAGGTTTTGGATCATTGGCTTGTGCCCAGATGAAAAATTTCCATCTGGAGGCCCTGGTCGACCAAAACCCTAATTTGGTGACACTGTCGATCTTGAGACTTAATCCACCTAGAAGGGAGCAGCCTTGTGCTTAATCCTTGAAGTGGGAGTCCTTTTGATCCATTGTGGATGTTTGAGAGGTTAGACAAGTTGAAGATCATGTCATTCCTTGATTGATCCTTTGTCTAAGCACTCAGAGAGGGCTTGAAACCCTAATTTTGATTGTAGTGAATGCTCACCCATCTTTGGGGAGACTGATGAAGTATGATAGTTCCTCCATATTGTGATGATGATTTTCACAATGATGGGAAATCATAGTGGTCAAAATTTGGGGTATGACACATACTTCTTAAAAGAACTCCCCCTAAACTCCCCTTCTTCAAGATCATTTAAACTCTTCAGATTTTCCTTAAGGACCAGATCTTCATCTTCATCTTCCCCGACATTCCAATTAGACTCCATATCAGAAGAAACCGATTCAGTCACCACTTTCTTTCTCAAAGAAGGACCATAAATACGGAGGGGTCCGTAAGAATCTTCCACCATTTTAATGACAAAATCTTCCCACTTATATTAACTTTGAAAGACTCATTCAGCGTTGAAGTACACCGTGTCCTTACCATGATTCTGGAAATATCCATATTACTCCCCTTCTGAGTTTCCTCGTCCACACAAATGTATGTACCCACCATTTTAGCCATAATCTCAAAAAAATCGAAATTCCAAGCTTGACAAGGAATGCCATAACATCGAAGCCAGGAAACTCTTTCTTTGCCAACGTCTTCCTCCTTCCACTCTCTGATTTCCGAAAACCACTATTTCCACCATAGTTCTCCTTCCCTAATTAAATCCTTAATCCCACCTTCTTCCCTTTCCTCCAATAAGCACAAGTTTGCCCCCAAAGGAGTCACCCTGATAGCAAAATAGCCTTCTATTTCAAAGCAAGTTTGGATGTTATACGCCATACCTGGATTGAGGACCACCCCTACATACGCCCTACTAAATCAAACAAAGTCCTCCTCTTTAACATTATAGTTGATAAAGACTTGTTCCTTTTGATTACCATTGGAACTTCTGTTCCTCTCCTCGTTGTAAACTACTTCTGCGAAAGATTTTCCCCCTTCAGAGAATTTGTTGCCCCTATTGAACCTCTTTCCTGCACCGTCTTCGTTCACTCTACCAGCTTCTGATTCAATAACCTTGTCTCCTCTCAAACAAGCTTTCCCCGGCATAACCTTCTTCACTCTAGAGAACCTAGGGATATTTAAATGAATTTTAACATTTTCAATCTGAATATTATCTAGCTTCACAGCGGGAACCCTCCCATCTTCAACCTCCAGAAATCTTGCGAACCCAAATCTCTTCCCAAACCTGTTTCTTTTTGGCGGGATCACCACCTCCACAATCTTACCATAGTTGCTAAATAAAGAGTAAATATCCTTCGCCTTGAAGGAATCAGGGAACTCCAAGAAAAAAATGGACTGAACGTCTTCCATAGAACTCTCTTTACCTCCACCAGATGGATAGGAATCCCATCTCTCTCCCTTCAAATGCCTGAAGACATTCTTCTGAGCTCTCTCCCATCTCTCTCTCATTTTTGTGTGATGTATTTATCCAGATATGTTTGTCAACTTATAGTACAATATTATTCTATAGTTAGTAGTGTGAATTCATGTTAGTAAATAATTAGCATTAACATGTAGTACAACATTGTTCTATAGTTACTAGTGTGAATTCATGTTAGTAAAAAATTAGCATTAACATGTAGTGCAATATTATTCTATAGTTACAATATATTGGAATAATATAAGCAAGTGTGAGTAAGTGGGGAAATAGTCCCACATTGGATAGAAATGTGGTGACTTGAGCATTTATAAGTGGGAGAACTCACTCACCTATCACCTTAAGATTTTAGGTGGACAATTGGTGTGTCTATCACAAAGGTGCATAGTCCTACACTATATATAATGCACTTTAAAATCATACTTTAGCTAATATATCATTTTAGACATTGTTGGATGATATAGTTTTTTATATACTAGTGTACATAATACTGGTGATTTGTGGTATGTCCACTGCCTGTCTAAATAGTGACTATTAGCAGTAGCTAAAATAATTGTGTCGTGCATGCTCGAACTATATTATGCTTTGTCTGTTATGCACTATATGTGTAGAAAAGTTTCGTTTTAACCTTCCATGTTGAGTTTATCTTGTCTTATATTCATTATGTTGCTATGTCATTATAGAGGTGGTTATTTTGGTGATAGTTTTAGTGGTTATTTTGGTAATAATTTTGGCGATAATTTTAGTGACTATTTGGTGATAATTTTGGTGATTATTTTGGTGATAATGCATGTTATTATGAGTTCATGCATCATGGTGTATGGACTTCGGTCCAGTTTTAGTGAACCTTGATCCTATGGTGGGGATCGAGTGCGAGTAGCTGGTTCCGGTGCGAATCGGTGAAGCGTTACCTATAGTGATGGTAACGATTTTGGTGTGCTCCGATTTCAAGAGGGAATCAATCCTATGTTGGGGATCATGGAGTGAAATGGACCTGAGTGTTCGTAAATTGGTACCATATACATGTTGAGTCAGTTGTCGAGTACATTTGCATTTGTGTTGCATTTGGTGATTATTTTTTATGTTATGACGTGTGGATGAGAATACTTGATATGTTGATATTGTTGCAGTTAGTGTGTGATGTTGTTAGTTAAACTACTTTTGATTGATTTTCACTGGTAATTATTGAAGTGTATTCTCATCCATTCTCTTTGAATGTTGCCTTTACATGGGCATCGTGCAGATACTCAGGAGTAGCATTGCTGAAGTAGGTAGAAGATAGCTCTTGGAGTTACTTCTTTATTTTGTCGCTTTTACTAGTGGTAGCTTGCTCTGATCATGTAACATCGGGTTGGGTTAAATGCTTATTTTATTTCTTATGTTTGAGTATGTTGAAGTCATAAGACTAATTTTGTTGTTGAGCATTCTTAAGATGTTGAGTTGATTGATTACAAATCTCTTATTTTGTTATTAGAATTGAAGTTTGAGACTAAACTTCGTTACTTACCTTATCTTCCATAATTGTTGATGATAATTCCATTGAGATGATACTTTAAAATGGAAGTGAGTGTGCGATGACAAGTTGTGAATGTCTTATTATGTGAATATGTGATACCGATCAGATTAGATGGATGTCGTGTAAACATCCCAGGTATGATTTAGACAAGTTGGATGGCATGTAAATATCCTCATTACAAATGTGTGTATTGAAATTTACTGTCGAAACCCGTGTTATGGAGCATGCCGTGTGTTTTATGAATGTGTGACACCCTACGTGGTTATATTTTATATTTAAATTATACGATAAATCAATTACGGGGTTTAGGGTGTTACACCGGGAACCCCTTGCGAAAGCACAACAAGTTTTCTCAAGCAAGGAATACCAAGATCCACAATCTGTGAACTTCTTACTCAGGTAATAAATAACATGTTCTTTTCTACCTGTCTCGTCCTGCTGTCCGAGGACACAACCCATCGATCCTTCCAAGACTGTCAAATACATAATCAGAGGCTTCCCTTCCACTGACGAGATTAAAATAGGAGGCTCAAGCAAGTAATTTTTAATATTTTCAAAGGCCTTTTGACAATCTTCATTCCACACAATACTTTGATCTTTACGAAGCAATTTGAAGATTGGCTCATAAGTGGTAGTCATGTGAGAGATGAACCTGGATATATAATTTAAACATCCTAGGAACCCTCTGACTTGCTTTTCTGTTGTAGGTGCAGGCATATCTTGAATGGTTCTGACTTTGTTTGGATCCACTTTTATACCTTTCTTGTTGACAATGAAACCCAAAAGCTTCCCAGTACGAACGCCTAAAGTGCATTTGTTTGGATTCAAGCGGAGTTTGTATGTTCTCAAATGCTGGAACAACTACAATAGATATTCTACATGATCCTCCTCATTCTTAGACTTGGCAATCATATCATCAACATATACCTCAATTTCCTTGTGCATCATATCATGGAATAGGGTAGTCATAGTCCTCTGGTATGTAGCACCAGCGTTCTTCAAGCCGAAGGGCATCACTCTGTAGCAGAATGTTCCCCATTGGGTGATGAACGTTGTTTTTTCTATGTCCTTAGGTGCCATCTTAATTTGATTATATCCGAAAAAACCATCCATAAAGGAGTAAACATTGAATCTAGCTATATTGTCTGCCAACATGTCAATATGTGGCAGAGGAAAATCATCTTTTGGACTTGCTTTATTCAGATCTCTATAATCCACACACATTTTGACTTTTCCGTCTTTCTTTGGAATTGGAACAATATTGGCCACCCATTGAGGATAAATAGATGTGACAAGGAAATCGTCATCAATCTGTTTCTGCACTTCTTTAATCTTGATAGCCATATCCAGATGAGTTCTTCTTAACTTTTGCTTCACTGGTAGACATTCTGGTTTGAGCGGCAACCGGTGCTCTACAATATCAGTATCCAATCCTGGCGTATCTTGATACGACAAAGCAAATACATCAACATACTCTTTCAACAGCTCTACCAGCCTTTTATTGACATCTTCACTAAGCAGTGCCCCGATCTTGACTTCTTTCTTGTTCTCTTCGGAACCCAAGTTGATCAGTTCGACCTGCTCTTTATAGGGCTGAATAGTATTTTCCCCGTGCTCAAGCAGCCGAGTAATTTCTTCTGGAATATCACCGTCTTCCTCACTCTCTTCTTCCGCTTCAAATACAGGGAATTCAAAGTTGGGAGAAGGCGCATGGTCATTAATTTCATTGGGTTTATTGCTTATTAATCTGCACATGATTAGGGATGGCAGGCAGACCCAAACTCGCGGGGCCCATCCGCACCCGAACCCGAGTCAACGGGTGAAAACCTGAGTTGACTGGGTTCGAGTTCGGGTTCGGGTGCCACCCGATATTTCGGGTGCGGGTTTGGGTAGTGTGAAACCTGCGCCCGAAACCACACCCGTTATATATATATATATATAATTTCAAATAATTTCAATGTTGTTGTTGTATTTTTGTGTTTTTGCTACGGGTTCGGGTTTGGGTGGAAAAACCCGAACCCAACGGGTGTGGGCGTGGGTGTTATTTTGCCACCCGAATAGCTTTTGGGTTCGGGTTCGGGTTCGGGTGGTGATTTCGGGTAGTGTGAAACCCGTACCCGACCCGACCTGTTGCCACCCCTACATATGATTTATGCTTTGTTTTAGAAACAGATAAATGTGAAAGTGATATGCAATAAATGAAATTGTTTATTACAGGTTTTTTAGTTACCATTTCCCCAAAAAATGAAGAAAGAAAACACATAATGGATAACAAAGCGTCTTTTATTAATGATCTTAAAATTTTTGAAACAAAGGCGCCCTAACAATGTCACTTTCACCTTGGGCAGAGTGAAAGGAATTATTTGAAAAAAAATAAAACAAATTACTTTGACAATTGAATGACACTAGGAACATCCACAATAGTCCAATTCTGGATAGTCTCTCCATGCGTCACAAAGTAAAGTCATTCTTGATCTAAATCACCTTTACTAATGGCAGCAACAACCTGATTTCCAGGGTGAATAAAATAACACTGTGAAACACCTTTTGAATAGGTCTGATAACATTTGCATGCTTCAATGCTCTTCTAGTTGCATAGGGTGAGTACTATAAAACAACCATGTTCTTATTCTCGGGAAGCTCAATAATCTGTCACCAACCTTCTGCTTGTCCGCTCTTCACAACCCACTGTGCATCTTTCAACGAGGCAATAGATGTCCCATTCTTTTAAACAACGTTGACTATATCAAGGGCTTGGAACTAAGTCCCAATAGCTTCCTCATCTGCATCTGTATATCAGAAAGAAGAAAGGTGACTAACCAGCAATGCCTGCTCACCGTAAGCGATTACTAGTTTACCATTCTTAACAAACTTGAGTCTCTGATGGAGAGTTGATGTTACTGCCTCAGCGTCATATATCCATGGTCTTCCCAATAAATAACTATACGCCGGGTAAATCTCTATCACCTGAAAGTGACTTGGAAAATCTGTGGACCTATCATCATTGGGAGATCTACTTCACCAATTACTGTCCTCTTGGAACGACCAAAATCTTTGACTACAACCCCATTGTGTCTCATAGGATCAACTTGATAAGCCAACTTAGAGAAAGTTGCTTTTGGCATAACATTGAGTGAATAACCTGTATCAACTAAGACATTGGACGGGGAGTGTTCTCGGCACCTGATAGATATTTGCAAGGCATAATTGTGTTTCTTACCCTCGGCAGCAATTCTTCATCACTTAAGCTCAAGACATTATAGGCTGTAATGTTTCCCACTACGCCATCAAATTGATCCACCGTCACATCATGATCTACATAGGCTTGTTCTAACATCATCATCAAAGATTTCCGACGAGCCTCAAAATTCAACAACAAAGATAAGACTGATATTTTTGAGGGAGTCCGAAGGAGTTGTGTCATACCCCAAATTTTGACCACTAAGATTTCCCATCATTGTGTAAATCATCATCACAATAAGGATGGACCATCATACCTCCTCAGTCTCCCCAAAGATGGGTGAACATTCACTACAATCAAAATTAGGGTTTCATGCCCTCTCTAAGCTTTAGACAAAGGATCAATCAAGAATTGACATGATCTTCAACTTGTATAACCTCTCAAACATCCACAATGGATCAAGAGGACTCCCACATCGAGAATCAAGCACAATGTTGCAGCATTCTAAGTGGATCAAGCCTCAAGATCGCTAGTGTCACCAAATTAGGGTTTGGTCGACCAGGGTCTCCAGATGGAAATTTTCCTTTGGGCATGAGCCAATGCTTCAAAGCATAACCTAAGATACTCCATGGGACATCATAAACCTAATTATCAAGTCAATTTAGCCTCAGGGGATGCATTCATCAAAAATTAGGAATTAGGGTTTCTTGACCTAATTCACCCCTAAGTTGAATTTTGGGACAAAACACGAGCCAATACCTCAAGACATGATTTGAGGGTCTCTAACCCACTACATTGATCAATTTACAACAATGGATTGGTCTAAGAAGCTTGATCAACAAGTTTCAAATTCATCAGAACCACAATTAGGGTTTCGCGGGAAAAGTCAACTGTGCCTTTGACTTTTAACCCAAGCATGCTCCCAAACCTTGGGACATGATTCAATACACCTTATAACACCTATGAAATCAATCCATCAAGTTTGATTTAGGTCAAGGACTTGATTTCATAGAGGATCGCACAGTTTGGAATTCATTTGACAAAAAGTCAATTGTGCACAAAAGTCAACTTTGACTTTTTGAGATTTTTCACAATTATGGTTCTTTGACCCTAAAAGGATGTTAATGTGTGATTGTAATCATCATTCATCAAGAAAAATTAAGAAAAGTGGGATAACTTGAAAATGGGGTAACCATAAAAAAACTTAGAAATTTTCTAAGTTATGGAACAAAGTGGCTAGGGTACCAACTTCCAAGGATCATAACTTGAGATCCAAGCAACCATTTGGGCTGATCCAAAGATGGATTTGTAGCTCTCATGGAAAACTTTAAAAGTGTCAACTACACCTCATTCCAATTCCTCATGGATTTCAAGTTATGGAATGGCCAAAATCACAAAAAGTGAAAATGTCACTTTTTTCCAACACTAAGTGAAATTTTCACTAAGTCAGAATCTGCCTTCACTTTTTTCCAAATGTAGGGGCATTTTTCACTTGGATCGAAAAGGTATCAAAACAAACTATGATCATACATATGTTGTATCATATGAGAGCTCTCCAAAATGGTGAAGAACTCCATGGAATTCCACTTGAGCCATGAAATATGACCATGCCAATATGCCTTGCTGCCAACTGTCACGGTAAGGCAGATTTGTTCATTTTGCTCGATTTGCCAAATTTGTGCAAATGACAAACAAGTTTATCCATCTGAACACCTCAGGGGGGACCAAGGAGGGACAAACACTGATCCATAAGCCTCCCAAGTCTTTGGAACTAAAAATAGCATACCAAACCTAGAAATCCCTAAAGAAGGGACAAGACTCCAATTTTGGTTTAGAGTATTTAATGGATGCACCAAGGTGGCATGGACTGACCCATTTCCAACTGAATTCAGTCAAGACATATCCAAGAACTAGGGAACCAGCAGCCTGTGCTCTAACCTCTAGTCAATGGCTAGAAGAGACTTGAGGTTCCAAAATGCAACCATTAGCCAAACCTCTGCTGCAGTTGCCTTTCACAATTTCCTGCAAAACAAACTTGCTCTACTATAAATAGAGCTCATTTGTGCTCAGTTTGAGTACACCAAAGCCATCAAACAGATGCTTTCCTCAAAATCACCTTCTCACTTCTAAATTTGCCTTCCAAAGCAAGTCACTATCAGGTTTTGAGTTTGAGAGAAATTCCAACCAAACCAATCACACATACACACCTCATAAACATCATATATAAGTGATCCAAACACTCACAAGTGATATGTAACACCAAAATCACAAAGTCCCCTCTCGAAACCTCAAAATAGGACCTTCTTACATTTTTCAAGCCATGTCTTGATTCAATCACTTTCAAAACCAGATAAAGCCTCAAACACACTCCAAATATCATCCTTGAACTATCCCAAATGGTTCCACACATCTGGAACATCATTTGAGAGAGTTGCTATTTTGGCCACTTTTGCCCCTTTTGCAAGAAAGGGCCAATTTCCATTCCTGAGGTTTCCAGCTGATTCCAATCATCCTAAAAGCTTCTAAGGGATCATTTGAGAGTGCTCAAAGCATCAAAACATTTCTGGAACAAAGCACTTGGCAGATAGCCTAAAAAGCTCCAAGGGAGGTAAGCATCACAACTTGAACTCTTTAAAATATGCCTTGCTTTGAGGTCCACTGATCATGCATCTCTTATACATGTTATATGTGTTGTGTTTGAATCAATTCATCATGTAATTCATGGTTGTACCAAGAGGTAGCACAGAAAATGAACATTATGGCCTATTTCAAAACCACTATCGGGTTTTGAGGAGGATTGATTTTCTGGAAAAGCCACCACCACCATTGGATTCCTTAGGAAATTCTAGGTCAGATGCATATAAATTTTGTCTCCATCCATGGAGAAATGAGGAAGTTATGACCTTCACGTTTCTGACCAAAAACCTTGCCTTGCCTTGGCTTGGTCAGGCCAAGAACAAGGCAAGCCTTGTATATTTATGGCAGGGTTTTGATACACGGATGTATCACCACTCCAGTGGTAAGGCGCGCATGCTGCACACAAGAGGTCTGGGGTTCGAATTGTGACGCCCCCAATCTAATACCCCCAAATCACGCAATTAAAGCGATAAAAGAAAATTCGAAATTTGATCAGAGTATATTTGAAAACACGGCATAAAAAGGAGACATCACATCAATGTAACACAACACACATCAATACAACACCTGCTCATTTAGATATGCAACGTGGGGGTAACAATCAACAAAAGGAAACTTTGTTCCTTACACCCATTTTTCAGAAATTAGAATTAAAGCGGAAAATCTAAAATCTGAACAACATATATACATATAAACATGTCTGTCATACATCAAGTTATACATGTACAACCAAAATATATCATCAGATATACAAAACCATCATAAACGGCCACCCTATGCTACCCGGAGTCACATATCAGAGCCGACCGACCAAAATAATGAAGACGCAACGCTTCACAAAAGAATACCTCCAGCAACCTAGTCTGCAACGCCTCATAGAGCGTTATAAAACAGCAGAAGGGTGAGAAAAACAACCAGAATATAATTGCATAAAATTATATATTAACACAAAAATGCACACATAACATATTCTCACCACCAAAGCACACAGATCAATTAAACACCATACAGTACAATTCATAAGTATCAAATACCACTGCACATCAATCATTCACAATACAATTACACATAGTCCATTTCATTAATCACATTCATAATTTCATGCACAATAACTCATGATGAATGCAAATGCACAGAGACCGACACCACGACTCTATGCACATGCCATGCGGTACCGACTTCCATTTGTCACGTCATGTCACGTCATTAGTCCACTCAAGAACTATTGGAACCATCGCTCGTTACTGAGAATCTCAAGTAACTCCCCGTCGGGCCTACGATGTTCACCCGTCGCTTTAGGTCCTCAGGCATCGCCTCATATTTTCGAGGCACACGACGTTATGGATTGCTTTAAGTCTCCAAAGGAACCCACAATCGTCTATACCCATCGCTTTAAGTCCTCAGGCAATGCCTCATATTTTCGAGGCCCACGATGGTATAACAGATTCCCTCGGGAACCAAACCGTCACTCAGGACGTTCAACAATGCACATCATGATGCTTGGCATACAATGACTCATGACATTCACATTGCATACTCACACACATCAAGAATCATGCATATATAATCAATCACCACACTTAGTATTTCTTGCCTTTCGGCCACAAATCATCCTCACAATAGCACATAAGGCATACACATCCAAAGTACAAACATATAACATAATACACGTCAAATACGCCCAATTTAGAACGACAAAGTCGAGAATCGACACTATTCCCAATTTCCGACATAATTAAATCGGCCAACAATTTCCAAATCATCATAATCATAAAGTACATTTTATAAGCTTTCCAACGACACCAAAAATGCAAAAATCGGATAAACAGAACAAAAGTTATGAATTTTCAAAAACTAAGAATTTATTAAGAAACAGCCAAATTCGCCTGGCCACTTGAGAATTCGCCTGGCGACTCCCCATTCGCCAGCCTTTCGCCTGGCGAGCCAGTGGCGAGTCACCAAATTAGAAAAAAACAAGAGTTACAGAAGCTACCCCTTTCTGTAATTCCAATTTCGCCTGGCGACTTACTAATTCGCCTGGCGAATATGCCTTCGCCAGCACTTCGCCTGGCGAGCTAGTGGCGAAACCCAATCCGCCTGGCGAATCACACCAGAACCAGAAAAATGCTGTTACGGGTTACACGATCCAAAACCCCCAAAAACCTCATTTTCCACTCCAAATCACTTCCAACAGCAAAACAATTATCAGCAATGATTCATAAACACCAAGTAATCATGCAACGCAAATTATATCGATTTCCGACCGTAAAAACATCGATTTCTACTCGTTTATCTAATTTCGACCTAGAATTCAAAAGTTATGGAAAGACAAGAAACATCCAAGCAAACACACATACATAATCGAACACAATCATAGAATAATCGAGTTTCGCACCCTTACCCGATTTAATCGACTCTAGAACTTGTTCTTGATGATTTTTCCACTTTTTCTCCAATTTTCTCTCTTCTCCTCTTTTCTTCTCTTTTTCCTTTCTTCCACTTTCTTTCTCTCTATTTTTCTTTCTTTCCCTTTTCTATTTTTTCTAACTTAGTAAAAACAATTGTGAAAGGTCCGAAATACCCCCACACTCAAATATCTCGCAAGCGTTCCCAAAACGCGATAAAATATAATCACGACGAAAAATAACACATTTTCACATAAAGGTCAAAAATAACAATAAAATAATAAAAAAGACTCAATAAAATAAAACTGGCAAAAACTGGGGCGTTACAACTCTCCCCCACTTAGAAATTTTCGTCCTCGAAAATCTTACCTGATACAAACAACTCCGGATACGACTCCCGCATCCTACTCTCCAACTCCCACGTTAAATTACCAACAGCAGCGCCTCCCCACGCCACTTTCACAAGTGCAATCTCTTTGCCTCTCAACCGCTTCACCTCGCGATCCAAAATCCTAATTGGTAAAGTCTCGACCGTAAGGTTATCCCTTACCTCAACCTCGTCCATCGGAATCACATGTGAAGGGTCCGAAACATACTTCCGCAACTGTGATACATGAAAAACATCATGCAAGTTCGACAGATTCGGCGGTAACGCCACACGATACGCTACAGCACCAACTCTCGCAGATATCTGGTAAGGACCAATAAATCGAGAAGTAAGTTTCTTAGATTTCAAAGCACGACCAACACCCGTTACCGGCATAACCCTCAGAAATACGTGATCCCCCTCTTGAAACTCAAGATCCTTCCGTCTCCGATCATGATAACTCTTTTGTCTACTCTGAGAAGCCTTCATTTTCTCACGAATAAACTTTACCTTTTTCGTCGTCTGTTGCACCAATTCTGGTCCAACTACAGAACTCTCACCTGTTTCATGCCAACACAACGGCGTTCTACATCTTCGTCCATATAAAGCCTCAAAAGGTGCCATTCCAATACTAGAATGGAAACTGTTATTATACGTGAACTCAATCAAAGCAAGATAACTGTCCCACATACCACCTTGTTCCAAAACACACGCTCTCAACAAATCCTCCAACGACTGAATAGTTCTTTCGGTCTGACCATCCGTCTGCGGATGATAAGCCGAACTCAACCTCAATCTAGAACCCAAATCCTTCTGTAAACTTTCCCAAAATCTCGATGTAAACCTCGGATCCCGATCAGAAACAATACTCAAAGGAACCCCATGCAATTTCACCACCACACTGATATAGATCTCAGCTAACCTCTCCAAAGAAAAACTGATGTCAATCGGAATAAAATGCGCCGATTTAGTCAGCCTGTCCACAATCACCCAAATAGCATTATGCCCACGCTGAGTGTTCGGTAATCCTGTTACAAAATCCATCGAAATGATATCCCACTTCCACTCAGGAATATCCAACGGTTGCAACAAACCACTAGGCCTCAGATGTTCCACTTTTGACTTCTGACAAGTCAAACAAGCATACACAAACTAAGCCACATCTCTTTTCAAACCAGACCACCAAAAAATCTTTTTCAAATCCTGATACATCTTATTCGCTCCAGGATGCATACTCAAATTACTCCGGTGTCCTTCCTCCAAAATCATCCTTTTCAACTCCGAATCATCCGGAATACAAATCCGTCCACGAAACCTCAAAACACCATTAGAATCCACTTGAAAATCACTATTCGCATCTCTATCTCCAACCAACATCAAATCCACAAACTTCAAATCCAACTTCTGTTTCTCACTAACCGACAACAAAAATTCATTAGTAACTTTCAACATACCAAGTCTTACACTATCCGAAGTCACTTCACATACCAAACTCAAATCTCTAAACGATTCCAAAAGTTCCCACTCCTTAACCATCAAAGCCGACATATGCAACGATCTCCGGCTCAATGCATCAGCTACCACATTAGCTTTACCAGGATGGTAATTCAAGCCAAAGTCGTAGTCTTTCAAGAATTCCAACCATCTCCGTTGCCTCATGTTCAACTCTTTCTGATCAAACAAATATTTCAAGCTCTTGTGATCACTAAAGACCTCAAACCTCGCACCAAACAGATAATGCCTCCAAATCTTCAACACAAAAACTACCGCCGCTAACTCAAGATCATGAGTAGGATAATTTTTCTCATGAACTCTTAATTGCCTTGAAGCGTAAGCCACAACCTTACCTTCCTGCATCAGAACACCACCCAAACCAATTAAAGAAGCATCACAATACACAACAAATGGTTCCTTAGGATTAGGTAAAATCAAAATCGGAGCTGTCGTCAATCTTCTCTTCAGCTCATTAAAACTTTCCTCACACCGAATATCCCAAATGAACGCCTGACCCTTGCAAGTCAACTGGGTCAAAGGTAATGCTAGCTTAGAAAACCCTTCAATGAACCTCCGATAATAACCAGCCAAACCCAAAAAGCTTCGAATTTCAGTAACGGATCTAGGAACCTCCCATTGTAGAACTGCGTCTACTTTAGATGGATCCACAGTTACACCATTACCCAAAATTACGTGTCCAAGAAAACTCACCTCAGACAACCAGAATTCACACTTGGACAATTTGGCAAAAAGCTTCCTTTCCTTCAAAACCTGCAAAATAATACGCAAATGCTCTGCATGTTCCTCACGAGACTTAGAATAGATTAAAATATCATCAATAAACACCACCACAAAACGATCCAAATGCTCGTGAAAAATACGATTCATGTATTCCATAAACACACCAGGCGCATTAGAAACCCCGAACGGCATTACCGAATATTCATAATGACCGTAACGTGTTCTAAAGGCCGTCTTCTGAATATCCTCTTCTTTCACTCTTATTTGATGATACTCGGATCTCAAATCAATCTTACTAAACACACAAGCACCAACCAACTGATCCATCAGATCATCAATCCTTGGAAGCGGATATTTATTCTTAATCGTCACTTTGTTCAACTGGCGATAATCAATACATAATCGCATACTCTCATCCTTCTTTTTCACCAACAAAACTGGAGCACCCCAAGGAGAGACACTTGGCCTCACAAACCTCTTTTCTAGCAAGTCATTCAATTTCTTTTTCAACTCCACCAATTCAGATGCCGACATTCGATAAGGTGCCATAGAAACAGGTCTAGTACCAGGAACTAGATCTATTGCAAACTCTACCTCTCTCTCTGGCGGTACATCTGAAATATCCTCAGGAAACACTTCAGGAAAATCACACGCAACAGGAAACACCTCCAATGAAACTTGACTATCCACAGTCAAAGATGCAAACAACCCGAACAACTGAGCTTCATCGGCCAAAAGTTTCTTCAACTCTTTGGTAGATAAGAAACTCGAGTCTTCATCTTCCTCAAGAGAAGGAAACCTTACTAACTTATGATAATAATCAATGTGCACCCGATTAAATTGCAACCAGTTCATTCCCAACACCACATCTAAACCTTCCAATGGTAAACACACTAAATCCATCACAAAGTCTTTACCATAAATGGCTAAAGGGCAACTGAGACAAACTAAAGAAGTAGTTACTGACCCCATCGTTGGAGTATCAATAACCATCTCAAAATCCATCACAGACAACACAAGATTCAAACCCTTCGCGCACTCAGACGAAATAAACGAATGAGTCGCTCCAGTATCAATAATAGCAATTAAAGGCATATTATTAATAAAGCAAGTACCTCTTATCAGACGATCTGCATTTGAGGTCTGAGTCCCCGCCAACGAAAACACTTTCCCACTAGTCTGAGCCTTCTTCGGATTAGGACACTTCGAACTAATGTGACCAGGTTCCCCACAATTGTAACACTTCACGACATTCTTCCTTTTACAATCAGCTAAGACATGTCCCATACCACCACAATTAGAACACTTTTCCACCTTCTTCCTACATTCATGCTGGCGATGACCCAATTCACCACATCCAAAACACCTAATAGGATTAGACATACCTCCTCCACCTGACCTCCGATCAAAAGAACCCCTTTGTTTACCTTTATCAGCCGGTGATACATACGGACCACCACGGAACTGTTGCTTCCCTTTCCTGTCACTTACATTTTTATAATGAGCAGAACGAGCCTTACTGTCCTCATCATAAATCCTACAGCATTCAACCAAATCAGCAAACCTTTGAATCCTATGATAACCAATCGCCTGCTTTATCTCAGGACGCAACCCACTTTCATACTTCACACACTTAGAAAATTCAGCAGTTGCTTCCCCATAATGAGGATAAAACTGCACAAGCTCCACAAACTTAGCAGTATATTCAGCAACAGATAAATTACCTTGTTTCAGTTTCAAAAACTCAATCTCCTTCTTTTCTCGGACATCTTCCGGAAAATACTTCCTTAGGAATTCTCGACTAAACACCTCCCAAGTAATTTCTTCTTCCTCCTCATCAGCTTCTAACACTTGACGAGTATTGATCCACCAGTCGTCAGCTTCTTCATGCAACATGTGAGTGCCCAACCTCACCTTATCCTCCTCGTCACAATCCATTACCCTGAAAATCCTCTCAATCTCTTTCAACCACAATTGCGCACCATCCGGATCATGTTTCCCTTTAAAGACCGGCGGCTTATTCTTTCTAAACTCATCATTTCCTGCAGCATTCGGTGCACCCTGCACAGCTCGTGCCATAGCTTGCATCGCCGCAGCCAAAGCAGCATCATTACGACCAGCCATATTCTGTTCGTCCAAATACAGAAACTATGGTTAAACAACAACTTGCTCAACACAACTCGCCCAATATGCCAGACACAACCGACACAAACGACACAACTGACACGGACTAGCTCTGATACCACTTAATGTGACGCCCCCAATCTAATACCCCCAAATCACGCAATTAAAGCGATAAAAGAAAATTCGAAATTTGATCAGAGTATATTTGAAAACACGGCATAGAAAGGAGACATCACATCAATGTAACACAACACACATCAATACAACACCTGCTCATTTAGATATGCAACGTGGGGGTAACAATCAACAAAAGGAAACTTTGTTCCTTACACCCATTTTTCAGAAATTAGAATTAAAGCGGAAAATCTAAAATATGAACAACATATATACATATAAACATGTCTGTCATACATCAAGTTATACATGTACAACCAAAATATATCATCAGATATACAAAACCATCACAAACGGCCACCCTATGCTACCCGGAGTCACATATCAGAGCCGACCGACCAAAATAATGAAGACGCAACGCTTCACAAAAGAATACCTCCAGCAACCTAGTCTGCAACGCCTCATAGAGCGTTATAAAACAGCAGAAGGGTGAGAAAAACAACCATAATATAATTGCATAAAATTATATATTAACACAAAAATGCACACATAACATATTCTCACCACCAAAGCACACAGATCAATTAAACACCATACAGTACAATTCACAAGTATCAAATACCACTGCACATCAATCATTCACAATACAATTACACATAGTCCATTTCATTAATCACATTCATAATTTCATGCACAAATAACTCATGATGAATGCAAATGCACAGAGACCGACACCACGACTCTATGCACATGCCATGCGGTACCGACTTCCATTTGTCACGTCATGTCACGTCATTAGTCCACTCAGGAACTATTGGAACCATCGCTCGTTACTGAGAATCTCAAGTAACTCCCCGTCGGGCCTACGATGTTCACCCGTCGCTTTAGGTCCTCAGGCATCGCCTCATATTTTCGAGGCACACGACGTTATAGATTGCTTTAAGTCTCCAAAGGAGCCCACAATCGTCTATACCCATCGCTTTAAGTCCTCAGGCAACGCCTCATATTTTCGAGGCCCACGATGGTATAGCAGATTCCCTCGGGAACCAAACCGTCACTCAGGACGTTCAACAATGCACATCATGATGCTTGGCATACAATGACTCATGACATTCACATTGCATACTCACACACATCAAGAATCATGCATATATAATCAATCACCACACTTAGCATTTCTTGCCTTTCGGCCACAAATCATCCTCACAATAGCACATAAGGCATACACATCCAAAGTACAAACATATAACATAATACACGTCAAATACGCCCAATTTAGAACGACAAAGTCGAGAATTGGCACTATTCCCAATTTCCAACATAATTAAATCAGCCAACAATTTCCAAATCATCATAATCATAAAGTACATTTTATAAGCTTTCCAACGACACCAAAAATGCAAAAATCGGATAAACAGAACAAAAGTTATGAATTTTCAAAAACTAAGAATATATTAAGAAACAACCAAATTCGCCTGGCCACTTGAGAATTCGCCTGGCGACTTCCCATTCGCCAGCCTTTCGCCTGGCGAGCCAGTGGCGAGTCACCAAATTAGAAAAAAACAAGAGTTACAGAAGCTACCCCTTTCTGTAATTCCAATTTTGCCTGGCAACTTACTAATTCGCCTGGCGAATATGCCTTCGCCAGCACTTCGCTTGGCGAGCTAGTGACGAAACCCAATCCGCCTGGCGAATCCCAAATTCGCCTGGCGAATCACACCAGAACCAGAAAAATGCTGTTACGGGTTACACGGTCCAAAACCCCCAAAAACCTCATTTTCCACTCCAAATCACTTCCAACAGCAAAACAATTATCAGCAATGATTCATAAACACCAAGTAATCATGTAACGCAAATTATATCGATTTCCGACCGTAAAAACATCGATTTCTACTCGTTTATCTAATTTCGACCTAGAATTCAAAAGTTATGGAAAGACAAGAAACATCCAAGCAAACACACATACATAATCGAACACAATCATAGAATAATCGAGTTTCGCACCCTTACCCGATTTAATCGACTCTAGAACTTGTTCTTGATGATTTTTTCCACTTTTTCTCCAATTTTCTCTCTTCTCCTCTTTTCTTCTCTTTTTCCTTTCTTCCACTTTCTTTCTCTCTATTTTTCTTTCTTTCCCTTTTCTATTTTTTCTAACGTAGTAAAAACAATTGTGAAAGGTCCGAAATACCCCCACACTCAAATATCTCGCAAACGTTCCCAAAACGCGATAAAATATAATCACGACGAAAAATAACACATTTTCACATAAAGGTCAAAAATAACAATAAAATAATCAAAAAGACTCAATAAAATAAAACTGGCAAAAACTGGGGCGTTACACGAATCCCTCTCACCCCAGACCCCTTTTTAATGTTTTTTCACTTTTTTTTTATTGTTTTTCATATTATTTTTAATGATTTGAAAAATTAATAACTCCCTCAATTTTAATTATTTTTTATTAGTTCTTTTTGAACAAAATCAAAAAAATGTTGAAATATTTTATTCCACAAAAAATCAAATTTATATTATTTATTTAATATAATTAGTATTTTTGTGAATAAATTCATTTTTAATTGTTTTAAACATTTAAAAGTGAATATTCATTTTGAAAATCAAAACCAAATGAGTTCTAAATCATCTTGTGATTAAAACCTCATTTTTCAAACCTTAAACAAAAATCACAAGTGGTTTATTCAAACTTATTTGGTATTTTTATCATTTTTATTGATTTTCTTTAAATATTTACTTTTTAAGGAAAACAAAATTAGGGTTTCTTTGATTTTCACCCTCACAAATCTTTTTAAAACACTTGGGCCTCTAATAGAGTGTAAGACCCAACCCCTTTGAAAACCAAAAAATTTTTGGGCCTCAGTCATTGTATAAGACCCACTGCGTTTTCTAAAATCTCGACGCGATCGCCATTTTCAAACAAATAACCCTGAGCCTCTCCTTGAGTTGTAAGTCCCATCTCTTGTACAAAAATAAATCTTGGGCCTCTAATAGAGTGTAAGACCCAATCCCCTTTTAACCAAAACAATTTTGGGCCTCACATATTGTATAAGTCCCTCTAAGTTAAAAGAAAAAAACCTCAGCACGATCGCCAGTTCAAAATATAACCCTGGGCCTCTCCTTGAGTTGTAAGCCCCATTACAGATACAAAAACACTTGGGCCTCTAATAGAGTGTAAGACCCAACCCCCTTGTACATAAAAACCTTGTGGGCCTCACATATTGTATAAGTTCCTCTGTACAGTTTTCAAAACAACGGTGCGATCATCGTTAAAACTTGGGCCTTTCCTTGAGCTGTAAGCTCCAACAATATTTTCAAAGCACTTTCTCCTTTGATTTTGAATATAATATTGTTATCAAAGCTTTCTTTGTTGAACAACTAACAAAACAGCATGGAAGCTCTACAACGGGTAAGTGTTTATCCGCTTTCATTTATCGCTGTCATATGTATATAACTGTATTGTGGGGCTGCTTCACTGTAAGTCTTCTTTCACATCCTTTATATACTTGTCATATATCCACTGTGTACTACTAGTATAGTTATTTAGAGTTTTCCCCGACAACTACGTCTAAAACTAGGTAAAGCATGTTGGTCACTCTTAAATACAAACAAAACTAGATCCCCCATAGGATTACCAGACACAGTCTTCCCTCCTCTTGGGGTTAAAAAATATGGAAACGTGAATGGCAGCATTCTTGGTGAACCCTTTTTCAGACTATCACTCTTAGAAATTGTCAATGAAACTCTACTCCTCAGAGTTGATCTATTCTCCGTGAATAGCATCTCTTGAGTTTCTTCTAAATTCTCGAACTTTCCTGGCTTGATCTATTCTCTGTGAATAGCATGTCTTGAACTTCTCTTGGTTTGGGGACCCACAGGCTTCCTAAAAGCATCCGCGCCTCCTCTTGGCCATTGTACAAGGACCCTTCGGCTTCTTAGAAGTTCTCATGCTTTCTCTTGGGCTTAATACAAGGACCCTGACGACCTCTTAAAGGTATAAGACAAAACTTAGTCATCCTTTGCTATAGCAGTCTTTCCAGCATCAAAACTTCGGCCGTTGTAGGGTTGATACCCATCCCTTAGTACCCGTGCCTCCTCTTGGGAATAGTACAAAAGATAAAACTCTAGACTGGGACAGTCTAAGACCCTTGAGTCTCAAAGACATTCTCAAGTTCCCTTCAAACATAGGCAGATTCCCGGTCTCTCTCATGAGAGTTCCCCACACTTGGACTCGCTTTAGTATCTCCAGAATCCACGGAGGTAAGATAGCCTCCTCTTGGGCTTTGTACAATGATTTTCCCCAGTGGAGCTAACATTTTCAGACTCTCTTGTTGAGTATAAAAGACTCTCTTGTTGAGTCAATCCCCTTTTAGCCTTTATCTCGAGTTTCGTACGAGACACTAAAATACTCTCTTGTTGAGTATAAAAGACTCTCTTGTTGAGTCAAACTTTTAGCCTCCGTCTTAGGCTTCGTATAAGACAGATAAAATAACTCTCTTGTTGAGTATAAAAGACTCTCTTGTTGAGTCAATCTTCTTTTAGCCTCTATCTCGGGCTTCGTATGAGACAACAAAACACTCTCTTGTTGAGTATAAAAGACTCTCTTGTTGGGTTACTTCCCTTTTAGCCTCCATCTCAGGCTTCGTACGAGACACTAAATCACTCTCTTGTTGAGTATAAAAAACTCTCTTGTTGAGTCAAACTTTTTTAGCCTCCGTCTTAGGCTTCATATAAGATAGATAAAAGACTCTCTTGTTGAGTCAACCCTTTTAGCCTATATCTCGGGCTTCGTACGAGCACCCTCTTGTTGGGTTAATCGCCTCCTCTTAGGCTTTGTATAAGGAAACCTCGATTGAGTCAATCAACCTTTTAGCATCAAATCTGTGCCTTGCTCACAGCATACAAACATCAACAACTCCTCTTTAGAGATGACAAATTCTCTCTCATCCAAAGCCCTTTTAGCTTCACATCTTGGGCTTTGAACAAGATACAAATCACATTTAGCTTCATGTCTTGGGCTTTGAACAAGACACCAAAACAACCTTTTTCCTCCCAAAGAATAGGAGGAACTACGATCGCTCTGATTTCAGTGTTTTGTTAAACGGGAATACATAGGCATAAGATTGAAACATCTTAGCGAGCATACTAATCAAAAATCCAAAATCCAGTATCTCCGTCAAATCAACCCAAAAGCATCAAATCTAAACACATTACCAAAAACCTCACAAATAGTCCAGACACTGTGTTCTTAACAAAATAACCGAAGAGGGGCCCACATCTTAATAGCATCTGTAAAGTAACACTTAGTTGTTTAAACTCAGTTTGCAACCAGGGTTAATTGGAGACATCTATTTCCCTTCCTTAATAAGCTTAACAGGATAAAAAATAAATTGAACTGTAGTACCCGAGCGATAGTGCTTCAAGACCACAAAAATCGCGCTACAGAAAAAATGGTGCCCACCGTGGGGCCCTCTTCTCTTTCTTACAATCTTCGGTAGAAACCTTAAGTTCACAATCTTAGGTAGAAAACCCTGAGTTCACAAAGTATCACAGAAATGACGACTCTACTGGGGAGTCATTGTCTATATAGGATCATAAGACTAGAGGTCTAGGATGATTAAGACAAATATATATACTGCTTTTCCTAAATGATATATGTGTTTATTTTTCTGCTAATGGGAATGCGTGTGATGCCGCATGTGGAAAGATTGAGTATACACCTAATATAGGTGATGGAAATGCAGGTAATCTTATGGGGAGTGAATCCTAGTTAAGAATCCCCGGTCGACCATCAAACTCAGTGGAGACTCCCTTTACAGATGCATTGCCTATACGACTTTGCTTGTTGAAAGTAGTGTGGTCGAATGGGTTATCTGAGAAGCTGAGGTTTTTAGTAGACTGAAACCATTTTGTAGTGCGGAAGCTATCGAAAATAGTTGTTATGCGATACTACCCTCATTTGAGATCACTCTAGGATACATCAGCTCGCTGGCGATCCGCTTGCTGTTGTTATCCCAGAGGGATCAATGATTTTGCGGACAGGTACAAAAAATACCAGTATAAACCTTTGGGGGGGGAGGGGTAGAGCCTTGACTTCATGACACCGACCCTTTGACCCCATGTTTTTTCTATGTTTTGGTGTGCTGCATTCATACATTCATTTAAAAAACATTCAAAAAAGAAAATCTTCTCTTCTAGTCTCTCTTTTTCAAATTAAACTGAGACAATGATTGCAAATGTCAGATAAAGAGATTGCGTTATGGATTTCAGTAGAAAAAAGACTCATAAGTATACCTTCAAGGTTCCAAAGTTAGAGGATTTGAGAGGGTTGGTGAGGATGATCACCAACCCTGAGGATTTCAGAGCCAAGTATGGAGGACTGCTATCTCTGTTAAGGGTCCATGTGATTGAGGGAATCCTATCCACACTAATTCAGTTCTACGATCCGGTTTATCATTGTTTCACATTCCCGGATTATCAGCTAGCACCAACACTGGAGGAGTATTCTCACCTGACCGATTTACATATCACCGATCAAGCTCCCTTTTCTGGACTGAAAGAAATTCCAAAAGATCAAACCATTGCAAAAGCAATTTATTTGAGAAGTCAGGACTCACATGACCACTAAGGGTGGCATCCAAGGTTTTCCAACCCAATTCTTGATAAAGAAAGCCCTGTACTTTGCTAGTATAGGGAACGTGGCCGCTTTCGAGAGCATCTTTGTTTTGCTCACCTACGGGTTATTTTTGTTTCCTAACATCGATAACTTTGTAGATATCAATGCCATTAAGATATGTCTGATTGGAAATCCCGTACCAACCTTACTCACAGATGCGTATCATTAGGTACACTTAAGGAATTTATACAGCGGAGGAATGATCACGTGCTGTGTACCCTTGCTTTACAAATGGTTCATTTCCCATTTTCCCAAGTCTGCTGCATTTTGGGATCAAAAAAGTACTTTACGTTGGTCGCAGAGAATCATGTCTCTTACCAACTCTGACATCGATTGGTATAATCGAATCTACGACGGGATCATAATCATTGACCGTTGTGGAAATTTCCCATATGTACCCCTTATAGGAACTAAGGGAGGAATCAACTATTATCCTGTGTTAGTTCGTCGTCAATTTGGATACCCAATGAGGCATGTCCTGCGGAGTGCTCATCTGGAAGGTCTTTTCTTCAAGGAAGGAGAAAACGACAGGGCACTAAAGATAGAAATAGTGCATGCCTGAAAACACGTTCATAGGAAAGGAAGAGAGTCTCTAGGGAAACCAGACTGTGTCTCGGTGGAGCCTTATCTCCACTGGGTACAAACTAGAGCTCTCAAGCTGAGGATGCCTTACCCTCGTCAGGAAGTTCTTCCATTAAGGGACTCATTCCTTTATTTTATGTCTGAAACAGAAAAACTTCAGGTTACTCTCAACAAAGTTCAGCAGGAGAGGAGGTCTTGGAGAACAAGTATCGTATTCTCAATGTAGAGTGTAAGAAACTACAGCAGCTATTGAAAGATAAGGATGCTCTGATTGAGATTTTAGAGCAACATGTTGTAGAGAATCAAGATGACTAAAGGAATTTGCTCGCTCCTTTCACTTGGCAAAGGAGTGACAACCCGACAACGGCTGAAGAGCCCCGGTCAAAGACCAAAACCAGCACCTGAGCTCTCTTCAGAGAGGACTCGGGATCCATTAGTTTAGATTTCCTTTTGCAGCACTTTGTAATCTACTGTATTTCTATTTCCATAATCTTTGAATTCAATAAAACGGGGTTTCCCCACTGTATGATATTTGCAATCCAAATTGTTGATGTTTCTTTTGATTAAACAAAAAATAATTAATAAAATCATTGCATATCATTCATCATTCTCGCATAAACGCATTTTTCTTCCCTACGAATCTCACCTTTGTGTCTCAATTCTAGAGTCAAACTATCTCATTCGTACAATACTCGGGCCAATCGACAAAAGAAAATGGATGATCTCGAGGAGGATAACAGAGAGTTGAGAGAAGAAATTGACACTTTAAAAGAAGATTTGAGAAAGCTTCATAACAGCATGCATGCTCTAGCAGAAGCTCAGATGCAACAACAACGGACTGTGATATCAGAGACCACGTCAACGCCCATAGTGGAGAAGTCTGATCCTAGGTACAAAATGCCGAAAGATCGTCCCTGGGGCATGCCACACAAATATATCCTGGAAGGATATAACCTGCCGATCATGGAAGATCTGGAAGATGCAACAGGAACCGCTGGGCCTGAAGGTTACAAACTTCGGGAAAGCGAAGATGCCAGGGGCATGACAACAACTCCTGAAGGTTACAAACTTCGGGAGGCACCAAGAGTCTCTGCCGTAATGACTATACCACCACCCGTGGTACACATTGTCCCGGAAGGACAGATTCCACAGATACTGTCTGGTGGAAACAAAAGTATGTTCGACAGAATGAATGAGTTCCAGGAACAATTCCTAGAGATGCAGAAAGAACTGCAGGTCATTCGCGGTCAGGATCTATTTGGAAAGGACGCCGCAGACCTTTGTTTGGTCCCCAATGTGAAAGTTCCGCACAAATTCAAAGTGCCCGAATTTGAAAAGTACAAGGGTAACTCTTGCCCTCAAAGTCATTTGGTGATGTACGCTCGGCGAATGTCAACTCAGACAAAGAACCAGGAGCTACTGATTCACTACTTTCAGGATAGTTTAACCGGTGCTGCACTCAAATGGTACATGGGTTTAAACCGCACTAAGATCGCTACTTTTAGAGATCTTGGCGCTGCCTTTGTTTAATAATATAAGTATAACCTGGACATGGCACCAGACAGAGATCAACTCAGATCGATGTCACAAAAGGACAGGGAAACCTTTAAGGAGTACGCTCAGAGATGGCACAAAATTTCCGCCCAGATTTGTCCACCTCTCGAGGAAAAAGAGACGACAAAGATCTTCTTAAAAACCTTAAGCTCATTTTACTACGACAGAATGGTCGCCAGTGCGCCCAGTGACTTCACCGAGATGGTGGGCATGGGAGTTCGTCTTGAGGAAGCCGTCCGAGAAGGACGTCTGGTTAAAGACGCTGGACTTTCAAGTAATACAAAACGATATGGTAGTGCTCTCCCTAAGAAAAAGAGCAGGATATTGGGAATATCTCTCTCAGAAAGCAAAGGCGACGTTACCAACCAGTAGCAGCTGTAATTCCTGCTATCAACCCTACGCCTGTTCCTACGTATCAACCTCAGGTTGCTCAGAGCCAACCTAATCAACAACAATATCAACAAAGGACACAACAACCTCTTCAGTAGGCTCGTCCTCCGTACAAGAACAACTGTACAACGCGACCACCAGTTCGACCCTATACCGATGTTGTACGCAGAACTGTTTCCATTACTACTGGTCAAGGGGCACGTCCAAACCAAGTCTCCTCTTACAGTACCGGAAAATCTGCCTTTTTGGTTCAAAGCGGATCAGACTTGTCCTTACCATCAAGGAGGACCGGGGCATAACATAGAAAACTGTCTCAGTTTCAAATTCGACGTACAAAAGCTTGTTAGGAGCGGGGTTTTATCTTTCAAAGATACGAATCCAAATGTTCTCACGAACCTGTTGCCTTAACGCGAGAAAGCTGCAGTCAATTTAATAGAATGAGAGTCTAACGACAGCTATCAAATTCATGATGTACTCTTATTGAGGACCAATATGGTCAAGATGCATCGCAGACAGAGCGGGTATGGCCATGTACCACCTCATAACTATCACCAGTGTGATATCTGCTCTAAGAACAATCAAGGATGCTCTGTGGTGCAATCAGCTCTACAGGAACAATTGGATCCCGGGTGGATCCAAAAGCACCGAATTCGTGGGGTCAACATGGCTTATACGAATTCCAACATCATTCAGAGCCACGACATCTGTGCGATGAATGGTAACCTGGTGGTAATGCATTCAAGGCAAATCCAACATCATGATATGCCATGGCACGAGTATGATTTCTGTCTGATTTGCTCGGTAAATAATCAGGGATGCTCTTTTGTACAAGAGGCCCTCCAGCGTCAGATGGATCTTGGGTGGATCCAGGACTACCATGAAAAAAATATTTTTTCAGATCAACATGATTTAAATCTTCGATATTCGCTTGATGAATACCAGCTTGGTAGAATTACATGCTAAGCAAGTCCAGCTCGGTTTTCTAACTTCGCATAATTATCAGAACTGTAAAGGATGTTGTGAGAGTGACCAGGGATATGCTCTCTTTCAAAGAACTTTACAACACTTGTTAAATCACTGGTGGCTTCCGATCTATCTAGATGAAGACACGCAACAAGTCAGTGTGGTTAATGGGAACCCTACTAGGCATCAAAGACAGGATGCTCGATCAATGGAAACAGATCTAGTAAGGTTACACTGTATTCAAAGCGGACGTGGCCAGGTGCCACCACATAATTACGAACGCTGTAGAGTTTGCTCAGAAAATAACCAAGGATGTTACCTTGTACGGGCAGCCCTTCAAGGTCAGTTGGACCGCAAAGAGATTCACCCATGCCCAGTTTCGGGGTCCATTAACTGGATGCCAGACTACTTCGCTGATTAAACCAAAGATATGGTTGTAATTTCTGATCCTGAGAGGACCAAGGATGTTTGTGCCATCATCCCTCTACTGGAAAAATCAAAGGTTCTTAGCCAAGAACTGATTGAAGTTACCTACGACAATTAGAAAAATCCGAAGGCCCCTGTAGTTATCTATCTACCGGGACCATTACCGTATGAAACAGCTAAGGCGATCCCTTACAAATACGGTGCAATAATAATTGAGAATGGAAAGGAAATTCCATTACCCTCCTTCGTGAATATTGCAGACATCAGTCGAGTAACACGAAGCGGTCGAATCTTCAACCGAGGAGTTGGAGAACCTAACAAAGAAAAGGAACTTCAGACAGAAGCTCCCAATCCACCAATCGGTCAATCCAATGATCCCGACCTTTGAAAAAACAATGATGAGATGCTGAAGCTCATCTAGAGGAGTGAATACAATATTGTTGATCAACTGTTACAAACTCCTTCAAAGATCTCTGTGCTATCACTTTTACTTAGTTCCGAAGCCCACAGAGAGGCTCTACAAAAAGTCTTAGAACATGCCTTTGTGGAACAGGATGTAACAATAAGGCAATTCGACAGCATCATCTCTAACATCACTTCCTGCAACAACTTAGGATTCACTGATGAGGATTTGCCAGAGGAGGGCAAAAGTCACAACATGGCGCTCAATATTACAGTCAACTGCCAGGACGATACTTTAGCCAGCATACTAGTAGACACAGGATCGGCCATCAACATTATGCCAAAGTCCACTTTAATGCGACTATCATTCAAAGGATCCCCGGTGAGGGGCAGTGAGGTCATCATTAAAGCCTTTGACGGATCTCAGAAAGCAGTTATCGGCAAAGTCGACCTTCCCATAACTATCGGTCCTCAAACTTTCCTAATCATTTTCCAGGTCATGGACGTTCGGTCAGCGTACAGCTGTTTATTAGGAAGACCTTGGATACACCAGGCTGGGGCAGTCACTTCGACATTGCATCAGAAACTGAAGTTCGTCAAGAACGATCAACTCATCACGGTCTGTGGAGAACAAGCCTTGATCGTGAGTAACCTGTCATTATCTACTTGTGTAGAACCCGAGGAGGTTGTTGGAACTCAGTTCCAAGCACTTTCAGTGAGCAATGAGAATCAATCAGAGAGAGGAACTTCGAGTTCCTCATACAGAGATGCTCTCGAAGTGATCAAAAGTAACAATACAAAGGTATGGGGACAGCTTGTCATTCCTACTGATAATAAAACAAAGAAGGGTCTTGGTTTTTCCTCAACCTGTACCCAGACTGCTACTAACGATGAAAGTCTTCATCCCATTCAGGACTTCTTCCACAGTGGAGGTTTCCTTTACCCTGTGCCTCAAGCAGTCCATACCATCAACGAGCGAGATCCCTCCGATACAGATGAAGAGTGGAAGTCCTATCTTAACGAGGACGGTTATATGTCTCAGGAAGAGGTGCCTACGCCATTTTGCTATCTCGCACAGAGTCTGAGATTTATACTCAGGTCAGATGTCAGAACGATATACGGAGATTGTGATCCTGAAGGATGTCGTGCTCCACCGAAATCATTAGAGGAAGACACTCTAATGAAAGACAACTTTGACCACGACTATTATTGCCCAATGGATGGCCTACCTATCTGGCAGCCGTACCTGGGAGACTTGGGGCAAAAGAGTCAGCCGAACGATGTTTATCAACTGAGCATCATTGAACCGAATACCTGCGTCCCCACCATGTCATGGGAACAACACTCAAGTCATTCAGAAAATATCCAGCACGACGATGAATTTGCAAAGTTTGCAGGACTAGAATTCATTAACTATGCTTTTCCAGAGGTCAACGTCATCGAAAGGGATGACTCCTCCAGTTCCACAGAAGTATGGGACACCTTAGGACAACCCAGTGGAAAATACAACTATATGGTCAAGTACACTGCTCCTGAGAGTTCTCGCCTCAGACTTGGAGACATCCAGCCAACTGGACGGGGAGATTTACCTGAGAGTATAAGTACTATGCAAAATACAACAGAGGAATCCTCCTACGACAACTCTGCCTGGGAGACAGATTCCAATGATCCTGCTCCGCCAGAAATCAACGTTATTTTTGTAGACAAATCAAAGAAAGTACCAGACTTTATGATTCACCGAGGAGTTCGCCGCCAATGGGTTGCAGTCGATGTTCCGAAGATTGTTCATTAGTCAAAGTAATTGTCATCTTTAACCTTTCACCCTGCCCAGGTGAAACGAATGTTTTGATAGGGCTCGCTTTTTGTAATTATCCCTCTTCGCTTTGCCCAAAGCGACAGAGTTTTGTTTTATAGAGTTGTAGTTTCAAGAATCGACTTGTTCATAAATAAAATAACGTCGTTATGTAAATTCCGCATTAATTGCTGTTTTCTCTTTTTGCTTTTTCAGAAAATTGTAATCCTAAAAAACAATTCAAATAATAAAAACAAGCAGTTTTCAGAAAAACACTGCACACACTCTTGCATTCTCTCTATCTCTTCTAAAAAACAAATCATCACGTCATGCAGATTGCTTGTTTTAAACCTTGTTGAAACATACCATCCGATGCCTTCTCCCAACTTTGAATTCCCGGTATTTAGGGCTGAAGAAGAAGTTGATGAAGAAATTCCAGAAGAGATCTCCCGACTACTCAAACAAGAGGAAAGGTCCATTGAACCTCACAAAGAGCCATTGGAAACAGTAAACCTGGTCGGAAAAAGAGAGAAAAGAAGTCAGGATTGGGGCACTAGTCAGTCCAACGGCCAAAGAGAGTTTGACAAAGCTTCTCAAAGAATTTCTCGATGTATTCGCTTGGTCCTATCAGGACATGCCAGGGTTGGATACCAGCATCGTGGAACATCATTTACCGTTACAGTCAAAATGTCCGCCAGTAAAACAGAGGTTGTGACGGACTCACCCAGACATGGCCATCGAAATCAAAGAGGAGGTACAGAAACAGATTGACGCGGGTTTCCTCGCCACGTCAGAATATCCTCAATAGTTAGCCAACATTGTACCCATTCCGAAAAAGGACGGAAAGGTCAGAATGTATGTCGATTACAGAGATCTAAACAAGGTTAGTCTGAAGGATGACTTTCCTTTACCACACATTGACATGCTGGTAGACAGCACAACAAAGTTCAAAGTTTTCTCCTTCAGGGATGGATTCTCGGGCTATAATCAAATCAAAATGGCACCAAAAGACATGGAGAAAACTTCATTCATTACCCCATGGGGTACCTTTTGTTACAAGTTAATGCCGTTCGGTTTGAAGAACGCCGAGGCAACCTATCAAAGGGCCATGACTACTCTGTTTCATGACATGATACACAAGGAAATCGAGGTATATGTCAATGATATGATCGCAAAATCTAAAACAGAAGAGGAGCATGTGACCCACCTGTTAAAACTATTCGAGCGTCTGAGAAAGTACAAACTCTGCTTGAATCCCAACAAGTGCACATTCGGTGTCCGTTCAGGGAAACTCTTAGGGTTCATCGTCAGCCAGAAGGGAATTGAGGTTGATCCTGACAAGGTCAAAGCCATTCAAGAAATGCCTTCTCCAAAAACTGAAAAATAAGTCAGAGGATTCCTGGGACGTTTGAACTACATTTCCAGATTCATATTCCTCATGACCGTGACGTGCGCGCCGATTTTCAAATTACTCAAAAAGAACCAGGACTGCGTTTGGACAGAAGACTGCCAAACTGCCTTCGACAGTATTAAGGAATATCCGTTGAATCCACCGATTCTATCACCTCCAGTGGAAGGAAGACCACTGATCATTTATTTAACAGTCTTGGAAGACTCCATGGGTGTGTAATTGGTCAACAAGACGAAACCAAAAGGAAGGAGTCTGCCATCTACTATCTGAGCAAGAAATTCACCGACTGCGAGACTCGGCACACTATGCTTGAGAAAACTTGCTGTGCTCTGGCTTGGGCAGCCAAACGTCTTTGCCAGTATATGATTCGTCACACTACTTGGTTGTTCTCCGAAATGGATCCAAATAAGTATGTATTTGAAAAACCTACTCTCACGGGAAGAATTGCCCATTGGCAGATGTTGTTATCGGAATATGACATAGAATACCACGCTCAGAAAGCCGTTAAGGGAAGTATTTTAGCCGATAATTTGGCTCATCAACCGATTGACGATCAAGAATCAATCGGGTTTGACTTCCCAGACGAAGATGTCATGTATTTGAAAATGAAAGATTGCGATGAACCGCTACCCAGTGAAGGGACAGAACCTGGTTCCCAACAGGGACTTATCTTTGACAGAGCTGTCAATTATTATGGAAATGGAATTGGGGCAATCATTATAACACCTCAGGGTACCCACATTCGTTTCACTGCATGACTGACATTCAAGTGTACGAACAATGAGGCCGAATACGAATCTTGTATCATGGGTCTCGAGGAAGCGATCGACTTAAGGATCACAAACTTGGATGTATATGGCGACTCAGCCCTGGTTATTAATCAGATCAAAGGAGATTGAAACACATACCAATCAGGACTGATTCCTTACAAAGATTACACAAGAAGGTTGCTACCCTTCTTCAACAGAATCGAGTTTCATCATATCCCTCATGAGGAGAATCACATGGCTGATGCATTAGCCACTCTCTCTTCCATGATTAGTGTAGGTCAATGGAATGACCTACCTAAGATCGACATAATGCGCCTTGAAATGCCCGCTTACATCTTCACAATTGAAGCAGTCATAGACGACAAACCTTGGTATCACGATATCAAATGCTTCCTTCAAAAACAAGAGTACCCACCTGGGGCACTAAGAAAAGACAGAAAAAACCTCAGAAGGTTGGCAGGAAGCTTCTTTCTGAGCGGTGATACTCTCTATAAGAGAAATTTTGACATGGTCTTGCTCCGATGCGTAGACAGACAAGAAGCAGACATGCTGATAAAGGAAATTCACGAAGGATCCTTTGGCACTCATGCCAACGGATACACAATGGCGAGAAAAATTCTAAGAGCAGGATACTACTGGTTGACTATGGAATCCGACTGCTACAAGTACATAAGGAGGTGTCACAAGTGTCATATATATTCCGACAAAATTCATGTACCTCCAACGCATCTCAAAGTTCTCTCTTCCCCATGGCCTTTTTCCATATGGGGAATCGACATGATTGGCATGATCGAACCCAAAGCTTCAAACGGACATCGGTTCATCCTGGTAGCCATTGATTACCTCACTAAATGGGTCGAAGCAGCATCGTACGCCAATGTAACCCGTCAAGTGGTAGTCCGTTTTATCAAAAACAATATCATCTGCCGTTATGGTGTTCCTAGCCAGATCATTACTGATAATGGATCTAACTTGAACAACAAGATGATGAAAGAGTTGTGCGTTGAGTTCAAGATTGAACACCATAACTCATCTCCCTACCAACCCAAGATGAACGGAGCGGTAGAAGCGACTAACAAGAACATAAAAAAGAACGTTCAGAAGATGGTCGTAACCTATAAAGACTGGCACGAGATGCTACCTTTTGCTCTTCACGGTTATCGAACATATGTCCGCACTTCAATAGGGGCAACGCCTTTCTCTCTAGTATATGGCATGGAAGCAGTGTTCCCCATCGAAGTAGAGATCCCATCAATCTGGGTATTGATGGAATCTAAGATTACAGAAGCTGAATGGTGTCAAAGTCGACACGATGAACTGAATCTGATCGAAGAAAAATGAATGAAGACACTATACCACAGTCAGTTGTATCAACAAAGAATGAAGAAGACGTTTGACAAAAAGGTCCGACCTCACGTCTTCAGGAAAGGAGACCTTGTGCTCAAGAAGATACAATCATTTCTCACTGATTCTCAGGGCAAATGGACTCCGAATTATGACGGCCCCTATGTGGTCAAGAAAGCTTTCTCAAGCGGCGCCTTAAGACTTTCAACCATGGATGGAGAGGAGTTTGCCTACCTCACAAATGTTGACGTAGTCAAGAAATACTTCGCCTAAACTAAAAAAAAAAGAGGAAAAAAAACGTCTCGGTGGATTGAAAACCCGGAAGGGCGGTCCAGGTAAAAATTAGAGACACAATCAAAAATCATCCCGGCGGATTGGAAATCTCAAACTACAATCCAGGAAAAAGTTAGGGATAATGGCAAGTAACTACGTCCAACAGGGGTAAATCCCCCAGCAGCGGTTACACCATCCATCAGAAAAACTCCAGTCAGGGTCATCTTCGACAGAAGCTCAAGATGCCCAGAATTCAAAGTTCGTAGAAGGATAGCGGTTGTTATGTTTCAATGTAGCCCTTTCCCTTAAATTACCATTTTCTAACTTTGTAAATACTCTATGGGATCACGCGTTTGGCTGATTTCCATCCTATCAATAAAATTTGAGCCCTTGTGCTTTTGTTTGCAATTCTTATTTGTTTTAGATTTACAGAAAGATGTTTCTTAACATGATCAATGATTCTTGAAATAAAACAAAAATAAATTTACTTTTCAAACTTTTATGCTTTTAAAATAAAGATGGCAATTTCTTTTGACTGTTGAACATCGAAAGAACATTGGTCGCTTCTCCCGAAGTAATCGAGCTTCAAAGTGCATAATCAAAGTACTCCTTCTTAGCCAGTACACTTGAATGAAGAATCAACTATGTCAGAGACCATGTTCCATCTGACACCCCCTAGCAGAGTTCTTACCTCCTAAGCCCGACCAACGTAGCTCCCAACAGGGACTATCTCTCCTAAGCAAGGCAGAATTGCTATCGTGAACCAGTGATACTTTACATCCCCCACTGTGGCCGAGTATCCAGTCGTGTTCATCTACTAGTCTGTATGTCGCGTCAGTTTTGTCAGCATAAACATACATACATCATGCGTTATTGATTTACATTCACATTCATATTGCATCACTATCTCTTTAGTCGGTCTTATCCCCTAGTGATAATGGTCCTCTTAATGAAGTTGTCAGTTCTTTCCTCATCTGGAAGTGAATCATCTAAACGATCTCTCCTCCAGTTTATTTCTGGAATGAAGTTGGTCCTCGACCACTTTGATTACTTGAACCTCTGAAAGACTAGAGAACTTTCAACAAACATCACTCTTCGCCATTGAAGATGATATCCTCGCTTTCCCGGATTAAGGAAAATCCCCAGAGAAAGCCTCTTAATCAGAGATTCAGTAATACAGTAGTTTTTCTCCGAAAAAATCCGTTGATGAAATGGTCATCAGCACCTCAAAATTGGATCACATCATATGGCATTTCTCCGAGAAAATCCCGAGAAAAGTATGATGTAATACCCCAAGTGGAAACAGTCTCTCAAGAGACTCGTTTTCCCCAGTAAAATTAACAAATGGCGTCTCCAACAGAGAAGTTTGTACACCTCTACAACTCAGACGACTGGGTTCCCCAACAAGTCTGACATCAAAACTTTTTCCATCAAATGGCATCTCCCCAGGAAAATTCGGCGAGAAGTTTGAGGAAAATCGCTACACATAGCGTCCCTTGTCAAGAAAGTTTATTGACAAAAGAAACCTAGACCAGTTCCTTGGTAGGAAACCAGGATCGAGGGGAAGTTTATTTTAGAAACTTAGACCAGTTCCTTGGTAGGAAACCAGGATCGAAGGGAAGTTTATTTTAGAAACTTAGACCAGTTTCTTGGGAGGAAACCAGGATCGAGGGGAAGTTTACATCAGAAACTTAGACCAGTTCCTTGGTAGGAAACCAAGATCGAGGGGAAGTTTATTTCAAAAGAAAACTGAGACCAGTTCCTTGGTAGGAAACCAGGATCGAGGGGAAGTTTATTTCAGAAACTTAGACCAGTTCCTTAGTAGGAAACCAGGATCGAGGGGAAGTTTATTTCAAAAACTTAGACCAATTCCTTGGTAGGAAACCAGGATCGAGGGGAAGTTTACATCAGAAACTTAGACCAGTTCCTTGGTATGAAACCAGGATCGAGGGGAAGTTTATTTCAAAAGAAAACTGAGACCAGTTCCTTGGCTGAAGACCAGGATCGAGGGGAAGTTTACCTTTTCTAAGCATCATTGCTTAGCAAAAGAAGAAGGATGCGTGAACTTCCATTCTTAATCACCATCAAAATTTTGGGTATTCCGATATTTAATCCTCTTGCACCCTGAATTCCCGAATACCTTCGCCATTCACACCTTCGGGTCCAAGAAGATTAAATAGATGCATCTGTCATACCCCAAATTTTGACCACTAAGATTCCCATCATTTTTTAAATCAACATCACAATATGGATGGACCATCATACCTCCTCAGTCTCCCCAAAGATGGGTGAACATTCACTACAATCAAAATTAGGGTTTCATGCCCTCTCTGAGCTTTAGACAAAGGATCAATCAAGAATTGACATGATCTTCAACTTGTCTAACCTCTCAAACATCCACAGTGGATCAAGAGGACTCCCACATCGAGAATCAAGAACAATGTTGCAGCATTCTAAGTGGATCAAGCCTCAAGATCGACAGTGTCACCAAATTAGGGTTTGGTCGACCAGGGCCTCCAGATGGAAATTTTCCTTTGGGCATGAGCCAATGCTTCAAAGCATAACCTAAGATACTCCATGGGACATCATAAACCCAATCATAAAGTCAATTTAGCCTCAGGGGATGCATTCATCAAAAATCAGGAATTATGGTTTCTTGACCTAATTCACCCCTAAGTTGACTTTTGGGACAAAACATGAGCCAAGACCTCAAGACATGATTTGAGGGTCTCTAACCCACTACATTGATCCATTTGCAATAATGGATTGGTCTAAGAAGCTTGATCAACAAGTTTCAAATTCATCAGAACCACAATTAGGGTTTCGCGGGAAAAGTCAACTGTGCCTTTGACTTCTGACCCAGGCATGCTCCCAAACCTTGGGACATGATTCAATACACCTTATAACACCTATGAAATCAATCCATCAAGTTTTATTTAGGTTAAGGACTTGATTTCATAGAGGATCGCACAGTTTGGAATTCATCTGACAAAAAGTCAACTGTGCACAAAAGTCAACTTTGACTTTTTGAGATTTTTCACAATTATGGTTCTTTGACCCTAAAATAATGTTAATGTGTGATTGGAATCATCATTCATCAAGAAAAATAAAGAAAAGTGGGATAACTTGTAAAAGGGGTAACCATAAAAAAAACATAGAAATTTTCTAAGTTATGGAACAAAGTGGCTAGGGTACCAACTTCTAAGGATCATAACTTGAGATCCAAGCTACCATTTGGGCTTATCCAAAGATGGATTTGTAGCTCTCATGGCATACTTTAAAAGTGTCAACTACACCTCATTCCAATTCCTCATGGATTTCAAGTTATGGAATGGCCAAAATCACAAAAAGTGAAAATGTCACTTTTTTCCAACACTAAGTGAAATTTTCACTAAGTCAGAATCTGCCTTCACTTTTTTCCAAATGTAGGGGCATTTTTCACTTGGATCCAAAAGGTATCAAAACAAACTATGATCACACATATGTTGTATCATATGAGAGCTCTCCAAAATGGCCAAGAACTCCATGGAATTCCACTTAAGCCATGAGATATGACCATGCCAATATGCCTTGCTGCAAACTGTCATGGAAAGGCAAATTTGTGCATTTTGCTCGATTTTCCAAATTTGTGCAAATGACAAACAAGTTTATCCATCTGAAAACCTCAGGGGGGACCAAGGAGGGACAAACACTGATCCATAAGCCTCCCAAGTCTTTGGAACTAAAAATAGCATGCCAAACCTAGAAATCCCTAAAGAGGGGACAAGACTGCAATTTTGGTTTGGAGCATTTAATGGATGCACCAAGGTGGCACGGACTGAACCATTCCAACTGAATTCAGTCAAGACATATCCAAGACCTAGGGAACCAGCAGCCTGTGCTCTAACCTCTAGTCAATGGCTAGAGGAGACTTGATATTCCAAAATGCAACCATTGGCCAAACCTCTGCTACAGTTGCCATTCACTATTGCTTGCAAAACAAACTTGCTCTACTATAAATAGAGCTCATTTGTGCTCAGTTTGAGTACACCAAAGCCATCAAACAGATGCTTTCCTCAAAATCACTTTCTCACTTCCAAATTTGCCTTCCAAAGCAAGTCACTATCGGGTTTGAGTTTGAGAGCAATTCCAACCAAACAAATCACACACACATCATAAACATCATATAGAAGTGATCCAAACACTCACAAGTGACCTGTAACACCAAAATCACAAAATCCCCTCTCAAAACTTCAAAATAGGGCCTTTTTGCATTTTTCAAGCCATGTCTTGATTCAGTCACTTTCAAAACCAGATAAAGCCTCAAACACACTCCAAATATCATCCTGGAACTATCCCTAATGGTTCCACACATCTGGAACATCATTTGAGAGAGTTGCTATTTTGACCACTTTTGCCCCTTTTGCAAGAAAGGGCCAATTTCCATTCCTGAGGTTTCCAGCTGATTTAAATCATCCTTAAAGCTTCTTAGGGATCATTTGAGAGTGTTCAAAGCATCAAAACATTTCTGGAACAAAGCACTTGGCAGATAACCCAAAAAGCTCCAAGGGAGGTAAGCATCACAACTTGAACTCTTTAAAATATACCTTGCTTTGAGGTCCACTGATCATTCATCTCTTATACATGTTATATGTGTTATGTTTTAACCAATTCATCATGTAGTTCATGGCTGTACCAAGAGGTAGCACAGAAAATGCACATTA
Source organism: Lathyrus tuberosus (assembly GCA_022829125.1). Lineage (NCBI taxonomy): Eukaryota > Viridiplantae > Streptophyta > Magnoliopsida > Fabales > Fabaceae > Lathyrus > Lathyrus tuberosus. The sequence goes on from JALAZF010000423.1 coordinate 2,730,740, forward strand.
TGGCCTATTTCAAAACCACTATCGGGTTTTGAGGAGGATTGATTTTTTGGAAAAACCACCACCACCATTGGATTCCTTAGGAAATTCTAGGCCAGATGCATATAAATTTTGTCTCCATCCATGGAGAAATGAGGAAGTTATGACCTTCACGTTTCTGACCAAAAACCTTGCCTTGGCCAGGCCAAGAAGAAGACAAGCCTTGTATATTTATGGCTGGGGTTTGATACACGGATGTATCACCACCCCAGTGGTAAGGCGCGCATGCAGCACACAAGAGGTATGGGGTTCGAATCCCCCTCGCCCCAGACCCCTTTTTAATGTTTTTTTTCACTTTTTTTTATTGTTTTTCATATTATTTTTAATGATTTGAAAAATTAATAACTCCCTCAATTTTAATTATTTTTGATTGGTTCTTTTTGCAAAAAATCACAAAAATGTTGAAATATTTTATTCCACAAAAAAATCAAATTTATATTATTTATTTAATATAATTAGTATTTTTGTGAATAAATTCATTTTTAATTATTTTAAACATTTTAAATTGAATATTCATTTTGAAAATCAAAACCAAATGATTTCTAAATCATCTTGTGATTAAAACATAATTTTTCAAACCTTAAACAAAAATCACAAGTGGTTTATTCAAACTTATATGGTATTTTTATCATTTTTATTGATTTTCTTTAAATATTTACTTTTTAAGGAAAACAAAATTAGGGTTTCTTTGATTTTCGCCCTCACAAATTTTTTTAAAACACTTGGGTCTCTAATAGAGTGTAAGACCCAAACCCTTTGAAAACTAAAACATTTTTGGCCCTAAGTCATTGTATAAGACCCACTGCGTTTTCAAAAATCTCGGCGCGATCGCCATTTTCAAACAAATAACCCTGGGCTTCTCCTTGAGTTGTAAGTCCCATCTCTTGTACAAAAATAACTCTTGGGCCTATAATAGAGTGTAAGACCCAATCCCTTTTTAACCAAAACAATTTTGGGCCTCACATATTGTATAAGTCTCTCTGTGTTAAAAGAAAAAAACCTCGGCACGATCGCCAGTTCAAAATATAACCCTGGGTCTCTCCTTGAGCTGTAAGCCCTATCACGAATACAAAAACACTTGGGCCTCTAATAGAGTGTAAGACCCAACCCCCTTGTACTTAAAAACCTTGTGGGCCTCACATATTGTATAAGTCCCTTTGTACAGTTTTCAAAACAACGCTGCGATCATCGTTAAAACTTGGGCCTCTCTTGAGCTGTAAGCCCCAACAATCTTTTCAAAGCACTTTCTCCTTTAATTTTGAATATAATATTGTTATCAAAGCTTTCTTTGTTGAACAACTAACAAAACAGCATGGAAGCTCTACAACAAGTAAGTGATTATCTGCTTTCATTTATCGCTTTCATATGTATATAACTGTATTATGGGGCTGCTTCACTGTAAGTCTTCTTTCACATCCTTTATATACTTGTCATATATCCACTGTGTAATACTAGTATAGTTATTTAGAGTTTTCCCCGGCAACTACGTCTAGAACTAGGTAAAGCCTGTTGGTCACTCTTAAATACAAACAAAACTAGATCCCCCATAGGATTACCAGACACAGTCTTCCCTCCTCTTGGGGTTAAACAATATGGAAATGTGAAAGGCAGCATTCTCGGTGAACCCTTTCTCAGACTGTCACTCTTAGAAATTGTCAAAGAAACTCTACTCCCCAGAGTTGATCTATTCTCCATGAATAGCATCTCTTGAGTTTCTTCCAAATTCTCGAACTTTCCTGGCTTAATCTATTCTCTGTGAATAGCATGTCTTGAACTTCTCTTGGTTTGGGGACCCGCAGGCTTTCTAAAGGCATCCCCGCCTCCTCTTGGGCATTGTACAAGGACCCTTCGGCTTCTTAGAAGTTCTCATGCCTTCTCTTGGGCTTAATATAAGGACCCTGACGACCTCTTAAAGGTATAAGACAGAACTTAGTCATCCTTTGCTAGAGCAGTCTTTCCAGCGTCAAAACACCGACTGTTGTAGGGTTGATACCCATCCCTTAATACCTGTGCCTCCTCTTGGGCATAGTACAAAAGATAAAACTATAGACTTGGACAGTCTAAGACCTTGAGTCTCAAAGACATTCTTAAGTTCCCTTCAAACATAGGCAAAAACTCGGTCTCTCTCATGAGAGTTCCCCACACTTGGACTCGCTTCAGGATCTCCAGAATCCACGGCGGTAAGATAGCCTCCTCTTGGGCTTTGTACAATGATTCTCCCCAGTGGAGCTAACCTTTTCAGACTCTCTTGTTGAGTATAAAAGACTCACTTGTTGAGTCAATCCCCTTTTAGCCTTTATCTCGGGCTTCGTACGAGACACTAAAACACTCTCTTATTGAGTATAAAAGACTCTCTTGTTGAGTCAAACTTTTAGCCTCCGTCTTAGGCTTAGTATAAGACAGATAAAATCACTCTCTTGTTGAGTATAAAAGACTATCTTGTTGAGTCAATCTCCTTTTAGCCTCTATCTCGGGCTTTGTACAAGACAGCAAAACACTCACTTGTTGAGTATAAAAGACTCTCTTGTTGGGTCACTTCCCTTTTAACCTCCATCCCGGGCTTCGTACGAGACACTAAATCACTCTCTTGTTGAGTATAAAAGACTCTCTTGTTAAGTCAAACTTTTTTAGCCTCCGTCTTAGGCTTCATATAAGACAGATAAAAGACTCTCTTATTGAGTCAACCCTTTTAGCCTATATCTCGGGCTTTGTACGAGCACCCTCTTGTTGGGTCAATTGCCTCCTCTTAGCTTTGTATAAGGAAACCTCGGTTGAGTCAATCAACCTTTTAGCATCAAACCTGTGCCTTGCTCACAGCATACAAACATCAACAACTCCTCTTTAGAGATGACAAATTCTCTCTCATCCAAAACCCTTTTAGCTTCACATATTAGGCTTTGAACAAGATACAAATCACCTTTAGCTTCATGTCTTAGGCTTTGAACAAGACACCAAAACAACCTTTTTCCTCCCATAGAATAGGAGGAACTACGATCGCTCTGATTTCCCTGTTTCGTTAAACGGGAATACGTAGGCTTAAGATTGAAAAATCTTAGCGAGCATACTAATCAAAAACCCAAAATACAGTATCTCCATCAAATTAACCCAAAAGCATCAAATCTAAACACATTACCAAAAACCTCACAAATAGTCCAGACACTATGTTATTAATAAAATAACCGAAGAGGGGCCCACATCTTAATAGCATCTGTAAAGTAACAGTCAGCTGTTTAAACTCAATTTGCAAGCAGGGTTAATTGGAGACATCGATTTCCCTTCCTTAATCCGTTTAACAGGATAAAAAATGAATCGAACTGTAGTACCCGAGCGATAGTGCTTCAAGACCACAAAAATCGCGCTACAAGTTGATCTACCACTTTGTAGTCACTTCTTCTAATTAAACTTAGCAATTATTCAGCATCATCATTCTTCTTAGGTTCATCAGATGGGCCAACAACCACAGGTTCTTGATTAACCTCAACAGGGCCTTTATTGTGCACTTTCTTACTTGCTGACACATGATCAAACTTTCGGAGAGCTGCTGGAGTAAACATACGACCACTTCTAGTCATACCACTGACATCTGCTATATTCCCGACTGAATGTGTTGATTAAATCCTTATCTCTTTACCACCTTCCAACATATTAGCAATGTACTTCCCTTGCTTTGGTAGGTGATTTTTGTAACACCCTAAATATTCCCCACGTAATTTAAATGAATTATCAGAGTAAATTTAAATCACTAACATTTAGGATGTCACAAATCAACAAACACCTGCTCATTTAACAAGATATGTAACACATGAATTTTTAAAATGGATTATTAGTAACAATAATAATAAATCATGTCTGTAAAATCAACTTAATTAAGCAGCGGAAAGTCAACATCAACCAATTATTCAGGACATAGCCATGTTTTCGAAATAACATAAATAACCACAACACAAGAGATATCCAAAATCTCCAACAAAACATAAAAGACATAACGTTCCATAACCCCGGTGTTACGTATCAGAGCAGACGTCGAAACTTAAAATAAAACGGAAGACTTCACCTTCCACTCACATCGACTCCTCTATTGTGAGTTATCTGCACGCTGCCCATTTAAAGGAAACATTCAAACAAAAGGGGTGAGATATCATAATTATATAAAGTAAAGCATGATAATAAGTAAGCAATAGACTATTACATGCACATCAACCATTCCAAAACACACTACAACACAATCAACACAACAATCATCCAAACACAAGAACAATGCAATCAATGTGCAATGCAATGCGACAAAAAAATCGACTCAATTCATGTGGTACCTGTCGTACCTCGAAAAATACGATCCTCGCGATGAACGCGAAAAAAACTGTTCGAAACAGAGTCACCACCGAACTTTATTCATTCCAAGGAAGGAATAGGAAAATATCGATAAAACCTTTAAAGCATAAGAAAATGGTCATCGCAACCAAATTCTAGGTTCGGGAGTCGGTTACGCAAGAGGGAAGGTATTAGTACCCTCTACGTCCGTTGTACTCAACGGGAATCTCTTGATTCGATTCGAGAGAAAAGTTAGCTAAGGTTTGTTTGTTTTCTTCTAAGGTAAAAGGATTTGTTTTCTAGGGGAAAATGGATGATTTTTTATTAGGGTGCTTGGCAAGGATTGAGACCCTTGTGCCTACGTATTCTCTCGTGCAATGGAAAAGTCAGAGCACTCGTAGTTCGTGGGACTACGGTTGGTTGGTGTTTTTTAAACGAACGAGTGTTTAATTCGCATTCTAACTGCTAAACGTTGGCTTGTCTGCTCGCTAGGGGAGGCTGAAGCACTAGTTTATATGCGCGGAAGAATGGACTAAACAATGTTATTTATGAAAAGTTATTTGAATAAGGATTAAATGTGTTAAATATTTGATTGAGAAAAAAGTTTGATTTGCGTATGTCTTAAGGTTTTGGTTGCATGGGAGGTGTTTGGGTTGTTAAGTATTTTAGAGGAAAAATGACGATTATTCGATAAACGAGACGTCGGCCTCGCAACTAATTAATCGGGGCATTACTGAGATGCTAGATCTCAACGACACCTTTTTCATTCTATTAATTATGAAATTGTGTTTGTTGGACAATGGGCTTCTTTGTCCAGGTAATTAGGGCAAGTGTTTTAGGAACGAAAGATCGAAACGAACACAACCTAAAGTGTGTGCCTCAAGAGCGTTCGTTCAAGGGTCCAAGAAGTGTTATACCTCAAGAGTCCACTACTTTCATAATTTAATTAGGAAAAATATTTTGATTTGATTAGAGTATCTTGATTAGACACGTTTAATCGGATTAGAGTTTGAAAGAGCTAAGAGTTTTAAGGAGGATTAAGTGCTTTAGAAATGGATGATCGAAACGAACACAACTCAAGGCGTGCGCCTCAAGAGCGTTTGTTCAAGGACCCAAGGAGTGCTAGACCCCAAAAGCCTACTACTTCCATAATTAATTAAGAAAATAGTTTAGAAATATTAACCTAAATATTTTATGATTTGATTTAAGAAAATATTTTTAAGAATTAAACAAAGGGGTAGGACCTTAATTAGTTTTTTTTAAGAAAATTATTTTGAAAGCTTAAGAAATTAATTAGATTAAGTGTTTTGAATTTGAGTAAAGATTATGTTTTTAAGGGTTAGGTGTTTTGATTAAATATTTTAAGTGTTTTAAATGATTTAGATGTAAATGAATTTTTAATTTAATTAAATAATTGTAAAGGTTAATTATATTTTAATTAATCAAAAGATTAGTTGTTTTAAGTATTTTTATGAACGAAAGATGAAATGAATACAACTCAAAGCGTACGCCTCATTAGCATTCATTCAAGGACCCAAGGGGTGCTAGACCCCAAGAGCCTACTACTTTCGTATTTAATTAGAAAATAGTTTGAATTATCTAATCACATTTGAGAGGTGGCTTAATTTAATTTAGAAATTTTCTTAATGTTGAATGAGTATTTAAATGAGATAGAAAGAAATAATTAAGATTAATAAAAGTTGACATTAGAATGAGTCCAAAATTTTCCTAATTTCCTAATTTAATTACTTAACTAATCATGATTTATTATCCATTAATCTTATAAATACTAACATATAATACAAGTGAATTATACTTAAATATTAAACTAAATATTTGGTCCAACTAAATAACTAAATCTTAAATAATTTCATTTATTTCTTCTACCATCACAATATTTTCACTATGCGCTCTCCCACTAATACATGCCTAATTTAATTATTAAGAATATGAAAAGGCCAAACCTATCTGCTACTAGTAAGCCTTTACAACGTATCTATAATTCATTCAATGGCATGCTATCATAAAAAGAAAGACAGGATATGGACAACCTGTCTCTTGGGCAGTGCAAATTGATGTATAGTACTAGTACTAGTAATTGTTATTGCTACATTAAAATAATAAAAATCTAAACAACCATAGCTGTAACGCCCCAGTCAGTCCAGTCAGTTTTGTCAGTTTTGTTCTTTTTAATTAATTGAGTCGTTTTGATTATTTTATTATTATATTATTTTATTTCTGACTTTTATGTGAAAATATGTTATTTTTCATCGAGATTATATTTTATCGCGTTTTGGGAGCGTTTGCGAGATAATTGAGTGTGGGGGTATTTTGGGCATTTTGGTTTATTTTGTTAAGTTTGATATATGATAGAATAGAAAGAGAGAAAAATAGTAAGGAGAAAGAAAAAGGGAAGAAGAAAAGTAGAGAGAAAGAAGAAGAGAAGAAAAAGAGAGAAAATAAGAAACCAATCTCCCGACTTTATTAAACACGATTAAATCGGGTAAGGGTGCGAAACTCGATTATACTATGTTTGTGTATGATTATGTATGTGGTTGCTTGTATGTTTCTTGTTTTACATAGCTTTGGAATTCTAGGTTGGAATGAGAATTTTGTGAGAAATCGATACTTTCGCAGTTGGAAATCGACGTAAATGTGGTAGAATGCTTGTTGCCATGATTGTATTGAGTTCTGATTGATATATGATGTTTTGAAAATGTATTGGTGGTAGAAAATATCATTTTGGGTTTTCAAACAGCGCTGAGAAATTCTGAGTTTTCCTTGGTTCGCCTAGCGAACCTGGGGCGAAGCAGTAGCTAGTGATGTTTTCGCGGGTTCGCCTAGCGAACCAGTTAGCGAAGGTCAGCGAAGGTTCGCTGAGTTGTTCGCCTAGCGAACTTTTTATGTTTTTGGGTCTGGTGGTTGCTGCCTTGGTTCGCCAAGGGGTTCGCCTAGCGAACTTTGTGTCTGTTTTCTAGCTGGTAGTGGGTTCGCTGGACATTCGCCTAGCGAAGGTGGTAGCGAATGCTCGCTAGTGGGTTCATCTAGCGAACAGGGTTGTGTGTGCAATTTTGTTTTCTGCATAACTTTTGATCTGTGGTTCGGTTTGAGGCGTGGTTTGATGCGTTAGAAAGCTTATAAAATGTTCTTCTTTATGAGGATGGTTTTGAGATTGTTGGCCGATTAAATTATGTCGGGAATTAGAAAATGTGTGGTATTTTTGTCAACTTTTGTCGGTTAATAGGGTGTAATTGATAGGTTATCATACGATTTGCTTGTGATATATGTTGGATGCATGTGTTTAAATGTCGTGATGATGGTTTGTGGTCGTATGGCAATTAAATGCATTGTTTTGGGCTTGAGTGTAAAGCATGATTTTGTTGATTGAGATAAGTGCATATATGTGTGCATTTTAAATGTCATGAGTCATTGTATGCCAAGCATCATGATATGCATTCTTGTAATGTCGTGTGCCCATGTGGGGTGTGAGCGATGGTTTGGTTCCAGAGGGAATCCGCTATAACGTCGTGTGCCCGTGTGGGGTGTGAGCGATGATTATAGACGATCGTGTGCCTGTGTGGGGTGGGAGCGATCCATAAACGTCGTGTGCCCGTGTGGGGTGTGAGCGACGGGGAACATCGTATGCCCGACGAGGAGTTACACTAAGTAACGAGCGATGGTTCCAGCAGAGTTCCTGAGTGAACTAGTGATGAGAAATATTGGAAGTCGGTACCGCATGGCATATGCATAGAGTCGTTGTGTCGGTCTCTGTGCATTTGTATAAATCGTGGATTAATTGTGTATGGAATTGTGAATGTGATCGATGAGATTGAATATGTATAATTGTATTGATGATGAGTTTATTAT